>OY756229.1:10267500-15067500 GCA_963576875.1 Acrobasis repandana
CATCGGATTAACTCATTGAAGTGGCACAAAAAGTATAAGTAGTAGGTATACCTACCAATTTTTATTACATATTTGTATTAACTACGTGAAGTGCTAGTGGTTTAGTAGTTCCAGAGCGCAAACTTTTACCAAAAAGTCCTAGGTTCGATCCCCGCTTGGCCCGACCTGTGTACCACTGAGTTTGTAATACAATCTGATTCATGTATGGTCATTTTCTTTGACCACTACTTGCTTTGGCGAAGGAAATCATCATGAGGAATTCTACACATAAGTTCATTGGTATGTAACAAGATGTAAGTTTAAAAAACAAAAACCCGAATTCTTCCTAAAACATTTTTTTTTGTAACTTCATGGTCTCTAAATTAGTTTGAAACCTGGTTGGCCCGAGCTGACTAAAGACGTAAGAAACCCGTGTTAAATATTTAGAATGTTTACGTCTCATGTTATTTATAACCAAAACAACTGTATTTCCTAAAAACATGGCTAGAGATCCAAGTTTTCATAAACTATTTACCCCATTTGCTCCATGGAATGCTCGCTCATAGCTCATAAATCCTTTCTATAGCATTGATTCGATAAAAACCAGTTAGGCTTCCGAATGCAGTCGCAATAAATAATGAAATATCTCTCTGCACCTCAATCGCCGATTCAGGGAACCTGGCTATTTCTAGGAAAGCTTTTAGTCTGGATATTTATAGTTGGATCACTCGGTGGCCTAAATTACATAAATGGTATTTTTCGTATTCAAATAAAATCAATTCGAATATGCCGTCAGCATATTGAATTTTGTAATACGAATTGCATAACAAAATATTTGATAATCTTTTCTGCAATTGTTTTTGAAGTTTCCTTCAAAAAATTAGAGGTTTATTATGTACTTACTTACCTATTTGTATTTGTTTAAAAAAATACGCATTTACAATACAATACAAATTATCTTTATTGCACCATAATAAATCATAAAATAAAAATAAGAAACTCAAAGAAAATATTGGTACAAAGGCGGACTTATCGCTAGATGCGATCTCTTCCAGTCAACCTTTGGGTAGAGAAAAATTAATAGTACGGAATAAGGTGGGCCCAGTATCTATACCTAATTATATACTTACATATTAATACTTATATACTTGGACTTTGGCATTTGTATGTTTTTATTGTTCATGATCATATAAATGGATATTAGTCAACCTAATTTCACATTTTAATTAATACAAACTAAGTAGTAAAACGTTATAGCCTAAAATAAGGAGAAAACATAAGGAATACTTTATTTTATTTTATTTATTCAAGTACACTTGGAAATTTACAAACATACACTTAAAAAAAATAAGGAAAACATAGTACTTAGGTGCTACTTATTTCTAAAGAAATTTCTTCCAGTAGACCCGTGAGAGGAAATGGGAAAAAAAGAGGTAATTGGCGTGTACCTACAATACAAAACTAAATAAATAAATAGACAAGATATATACCTACATAAACATACATAAATATACTTACATAAATACATAAATAAATATATATTCATAAAGCATATATACAAAAAATACATATGTTAATATTTCTAAATATATTAGGATGATAAATACAGATAGTGATCTTTTACTCGTTTCTTGAACGTCGTTACGGTTTTAGACTCTCGAATGCTCGGTGGTAGCTGATTCCATAGCCTAACTGCCTGCACGGAAAAGGAGTGAGTATAGGTAGTGGTGCTACCTACTTACTTTGTAGAAATATCGTAGTTTTAATTACTATTGAAACGCTTCATACAAAAGTAAACAATTCAGGTTTCCAGTAATTCTATAAAATCAAATATCAAGTCCAAAACTTACAGTTATAGTTGCAGTCAAATATTTTGCAATACCTGCAGTTTTTTTGGGCTAAAATTATCAAACAACAATAACATATTGTTCAGAATTTTCATTTATTTCGGCCTCTGTTGGATTAGAATATTAGTAGGGACTCAAATATGATGCCGAAAAAATTTCGCTTAATGTTACCATTGTATAAAAATTACAAGATGTAACCTTGAAGGATTAATTCACTTTTTTAGAGTTCAGTAGTAAACAAGGAACCCTTATAATTTCTTTAGGTCTTTCTGTCTGTCTGTATGTCCACGGTTTTATATTAGATTTTTTTAATTAGGGAAGCCCATACAAGTAAAGCGGGAGTTTTTTTTTTCTCGACTATCCCATGGTGTGGGGTGTCGTTAAATAGGTCTTTCAAAAAATTTGTGAGCCAAGTGACTGCCTCTGTCAGCTAAATAGACAAATAAATAAAATAAATAAAAATAAATAGAAAATGACACGTGAAAAAAATCATGGCAGTTGTATATAAAACAAAGTTGAAAGCTAAGTAGGGTGTATAAATTAAAGAATTATATTCAACCACCTTATAAGAAGTTTTAAGTCGTTAAACCGTGAGGCGTGAACTCTAAGCTGGCATTCGCAACTACGTGGGTCGGGTCGCTGGATTCCCTCTAAAATGGTTGAGTTCCGCGACGGCTCATCCACGCGTCAACTCGTGAACGGGTGCCACCAGTTACTGGTTAGCTTGGCTCCGTTTTCTTAAGACTACTCAGTTTTACTTATTTCTGTAAATTAGATTTGGCACTCCTTCGCAAGCAATTCAATTCAATTAAATTCAATTCAAAATATCTTTATTATCATAGGATATTTATAATATCTCTTAATAATAGTCACTTTGTTTTGTTTTGCACAAATGTTGACGTCAAATCGTTACTTACAGCTAAGTTTACGCCGCTTCCTAGGCGCAAGTGCAGAAGAAGCGGCAACAAACTGCACTGCACGTTTTCTCCAGACGTCAACTAACAAACTAAAAACTTAAAATTAGTTATATGGATGGACAGAGATTACATTGTTTGTTATGTCATAATTAAATTGAATTATAAGAATTACGAAATTTAGAATAATGTCAATTTGTAAATTTATTATGTACCAATGTACCTAACCTGACCTTTACATGTTTTATTGTGATAACATTGTATTAGAAAGTTTTAAAAAAACTTACTTTGGAGCTTAATCAGTGTGATTTGTCCTTATATATTTATTTATATTGATTTATTTATTTATCCTTGTAAACTGACAAAGCCCTTCTGGAGCGTAGGCGACAATACTGTGCAAATGAGTTTCTCACGGCGTTTCTTCTCAGCAGTGGTCGTTGCGAAAGGCTGCCATAGGTAGCTATTTTTTTTTTTTTTAATTGTAATTTTAATATTATAAATAAACATTACACGTAATGTACACTAAAATTATTGACGTGTTAAAGTACTTGCGAACGCCTAATTACTGAATAAATATTTGTTTCTTTGATACGGAACCCTACACTGTGCGTGGCTCGACACGTACCGTTTATATTGAAGCAATATGTATACATTTTTTATATTGTGGCTATGCAAGAACTGGACACCAATCTTATTTGCCGAGGAGCTCGAAAACTTGGAGAGGATTTCTAACAAGATGCTTGATTTAATTACGCAAATAGCTTCTCCACTAACTGAAATGAGTTTTTAATCTGTTTCGTTAAAAAACTTAAAAGTAACATTTAAAACTAATACTTTACTATTTTATCATGCTTAGTTATTTTATTTTTGATAAATCAGATTTGTTATAAAAATCAAAAGTTTTCTTTTCTAAATCTTATCAATGTTTAATAAGGGAAGCTTTTGCCTTGCAGTAGGCTAAAAATAGAAATAGAATAATATGGATGGAAAAAGATATTAGTATAACCCTATTAAAATCATTGGATATTTTTAACACCTCTATTTTTGTAATGTTCTTAATTTTTTTAGGGTTCCGTACCCAAAGGGTGCAAACGGGACCCTATTACCGAGACTCCGCTGTCTGTCCGTCTGTCACAGGGCTCTATCTCTTGAACCGTAATAGCTAGACACTTGAAATTTTCACCGATTATGTGACTGTAGCCGCTATAACAACAAATACTAAAAATAAAAAAGTTAAAGGACATCGTCATACAAAAAACCTGTATTTCAGACTTTTTAACTAGATGTTTATAATGGAATTAACTACAAACTTGAAATTTTCACAGATTATGTATTATTATGGCCGCTATAACAAAAAATACTAAAAATAAGATAAAGTTAAAAAAAAAGGGGGTCTCATACCAAAAAACGTGTTTCTTCAGCGTTTTAAAACATTGTACAGAGGTACGGAACCCTTCATGTACGAGTTCGACTCGCACTTGCCCGTTTATTTATAATTAATGAAGTAAAATATTTTTATTGCAAACACGTATAGATTAAATATGGCGTGTGTATAAAAGATTTATATTTGCATATAAAATGCAAAAAAAAAAAAAAATAGGATGAAACAACTAATTGAAACAGAAAAATATGATGATTGGTAAAATAAAACTATAAATTTAAGTTTTATTTAAACTGGCTTTAAAATATGAAATAGTAATGTATAAGATTTTTTTAAGAGGAATAGTGCTATAATTCACAAATGGATGAACCAGATATAAACTTATCTTTCCGGCACTTACAACAAACGTTTATGAGAGAGCAAGTGTAAGAAAGCTGTAAGAAAGCTTTTTGTTTATCAAGTACTAAGAAAGTACTAGTCCGAATTAGTGTTCAGTCTACCAATTACCAATAAACAAGCAAACTGATGTTCTCTTCCTTCAGCTTTATACGTTATTGCACGAAACCATTTCGATAATGTGTCTCTTATTAATCAGCATCTGCTCAATTATAAATTTAAAGAAACAATTATACCATGGCTTAGTAAATTTGACTATGATTCCCTAAAAATATGCTTTTTAATATGCAGACATATACCTTTACATACACATTACTCGGACATTAACAATCATAACACACTCATTCAAACATATACATATCACACACACTTATTTTTGACGTGAGTTACTCGCTTAAAGTATATTGTAATATCACACTTACTCTAAAGTACTCACTGCACTCACCTAACGACAAACGTTTGATCTCTACCTACTCGTATGTTTTAATGTTTCGTAGTTTTTAGTCTACCTACGATTTAAGTCGTACTATAATGAGAAAAGATGTTGGTTTTTCAAACACAGTCGAAAACCAGATGTTAAAATTTGTATCGCAATTTATGTCACTAAAATTATAAATAGTTTGGAAAATCCAAAAGTGCACGCCTCATAATCTCATTTTTCACAATTAAATTGATTTTAATTGTTTTATTGCTAACTTAAAACAAAGAAAAGTATGTGTCGGCTTTAACGCACGACTGGAGATTATTTTTAACTTCCCGCTGAGAAAATTGAAAATTTTCAAAATTCGGGACGTTCTTAGTTTCACCCCCTTTTTGAAAAGTCGAGTTTTCATCAGATCTCGACGTTTAAAGGTCTCAGGAATCTTCCCTGACCACTCACGAGCAAGTGTCATGCACCCTATCCGTATGTGTGTGTGGGTGTGTATGTGACCCCGTAACTCTTGAACAACTAAACCAATCGGAACCAAACAAGTAGCTTTCCAAAGAGTTCTATACAACTCAGATTTCCTGTGAATTTAAACCGATTCGGACCGGTAGATTTTGAGAAATCTCAAAAAAACTAAGCAAAACCAAGAAAAAGACACAAGACTACGTCACGAATGTCAAGAAAAGTGTTACCACTGATTGTTCTTTTCATTCTCAATTAGTTAATGCAAATTAAATAAAATATTAACTAACTTATCGCTTCTTTTACATTTATTCGTCTTTCATATTTAATAAAACAAACAAAATCACAACATTCTTTATTCAAATTTCTTTTTACTTCTTTTCTTACATGCCAGTTACACATTCGTACTCATCATACATAGGTATTAACTAAGGTAAAATATGTCACCTGTATTTTTATAATAATAATTACGATTAAACTACATTGAATTAGACCGTGATCTTTGAAAGGACTTAGTTTTGGATAATACTGAAGCGTATAAAAAAAAATGGACTTGATCAGATAAGTTTTTCGGGAGTTATCGTGACCACGCCAGTTTCCATACATACAGACACACGGACGTCCACAAAATGATTTTATTAAACATTGTTTTTATTTATTTAAAAGGCAAAATGTCTTTTAAAAATGTCATAAGTGTTGAAACTAGTGTTTTTCCTTGACATTTATGTGTAAATATTATTGTACAAGTGCGATAGAAAATAAATAGAAACACATTTAGTTAAAAAAATCACTTGATTTTTGTAAGGCGAGAGTAGAGCACTACCTCATGCGCTTCGCTTATGAGGCGTGCAAAAGATGTTCTAAAATTATAATAGGCGAAACAAGGTTTTATACTCATCACATCCCCGAATAAAAGAAAGATTTTAATTTAAATAAATGTGTTCGTTTTAATATTTAAAACGCTTACAAAAACGACCGCGTAAACCATCAAAGCATTTTTAAATGCTCTTTATACTTTATTGTATATAGTAAGGTAGCACGAGTAGGACATACTAAAGCGGGACGCAACATACTTAAAAAAATTGAATACAAATATATCCTCCCGAACTATAAAATCACTCGCCTCTCTCGAGGACTCGCCCACTCGACTATCCCATATTATTTTGGGGAAGTCAAAGTTGCATGTTTCAATAGTTGGTTCATGAAAACTATTACTACGCCTGGCCCACCCACTACTGGCAGTCACTTTATTATCATCATCATCATTTTAGCTGCATAACGTCCACTGCTGGACATAGGCTTCACCCAAGGATCTCCAAAACGACCTATCTAGAGTGGCCTACATCCAGCATTTTCCAACGACCTTGGTCAGGTCTGACCACCTTGTGGATGGATTCCTATATATGCTTCGCTTGCCAGTACGTGATCGCCATTCGAGAACTTTTTTGCTCAATTGGCAATCGATTCGTTGCGCCATGTGTCCCACCCACTGCCACTTCGACGAACTAATCGGCTAGGCTATGTCAGTGACTTGTATTCTTCAATATATTTCCTCATTTCTATGATCGCTGTCCATAGCGCGTTTAGCGACCTTTTTTTGACGTTTCGGAGCCATAAATCATCAATGGTAACACATTGATTATTTGCTTTTGATCTTGAGGCACTAAGTCACTTTATAAATGCCAGCAATAGATGATGTACATGTGCCACTTGGCTGTCTACAAATCGACATCATGGTTTGAATACTGGTGAAAACACGTCGGGCCTGATCAATGCTGTAGCATTGACAGATGGTGGCGAGTGAGCATGATGTGAAGAGATAAACAATAATGGATTGACGCTGGCATGCAAGTCAAGATATTGACAAAGAGTCCGTCAATGCATTGAGACCCGATAAAATACTCTAATGTACATAAAATAAATACATATATTTTGATTACGATGTCCCGCCTCAGTCTGCCCGTCTTTTAGTAAAACAACTTTTAAACAATTTTTGTCAGAGGCCGCAGACCGAAAGCTCGCCACTCTTACCCGATGTGACCACAAGCCGAATTTACTCTGAAAATCGGAAAGCCTTGGTTACGAGATCCCTTTTTTGGTTGCTGTCCTACATTTAAAATGAGATGAATTTGATATTTACTCGTTAGATCGTGGTTTTGTAATACTATATACTATCTCTATATACTATTTATACCTCTTTATCCCTATTGGTGCAGACAGAGCATTTTGGGTCTTGTGGCTCTAAGCAGACAGAGCCGCAAGATCCGAAGGCCTCTTTTAGCGTGATGGTGGGCGAAAAGATGGAAAAAGGAATCAATTTATAGTGATGGGTTGCTAGCTGGATCGCCTATTAACATAGAGCGAGATATGCTTCTTAAAATCAAAAGTACTGCTGTAATGTAATAATTTTGAAATAGTAATACCTACATACAACGTGTAATTGAAATGCGTAATAAGTCGAACCACGGGTTATACTAGATCACAATAATATAATGAAATTAAAAGACCAGTCATAAAACAAACAATAATTTGGCATTTCCATACAAAAGTGTGCAACCGCCCGGAAATTTGTATGGGAATGTCGAATTTTTGTTTGGTTTCTGTGGATTCACCACGGGTTAAAAATTCTTTACAATGAATCATTATATATAAAATGTTTTCGACTCTTTTGAGTACCTATTAAGTTCTTAAATACCTAAGTAATACAGTTCACCAAAAGTTAAGCACGCTCTGCTTGGTTCGTTGGTAAACTTACATATATTTTTAATTTACTTTCTTCTAAATTTACGGCTTTTTCAGAATGAAAAGGAGTGTACTATATCTGAGTCATAAATCAAGTGACTTTCTTTTACTGAAATATACTTCTCAATAAATCACGTGATATTGGGTTTATAAGTACGAAAGGCTACTAACTTTTTCACGCCTAGCTTATGTGGATGTATCTATAGGAATATTTAGAATCTATATATACTTGTGTACTCATTTTCAGAAAGTATTTAATTTACTTACATTTTAATTTTCGTCATGTAGTAAAGTGAAAGTAACCTGAAAGATTTTTCAATCAAAAAAAAGAAAAAAATACATGTGAAAACAATATAAAGAGGTCAAGAACTTAGCGGAAAAAGAGGGGCATGGAAAGCACTCCACCGACACGAGCGCAGTTTTTAAAAGAGATAAACGTAAGATAACCAAGACAATTGAAAAGTCAAAACATTAATATAATGTCAAAGTTAAAAATGTATTTGTTTGTTTTTAACGACAAAATCTAATTACGAGTAGTCCTAAGAAGGCTATATATAATTTACAGTATATTTATTATATTGAGAATAATCGTCGTATTTTTTTTTAAATTTCATTGTTCTTTAATTTTACAATTATTACAAGCTTATAAATACATTTTATTTGAGTGGTTTGATTAAAGAATCAAATAGGACGGTTTGTGTGTCATAAAATGAGAAACAGTTCTAGCCAGGTAACAATAGAAGTCTGTAGGGCTGCCATTTTGCATTCATCTATACAAAAAAATAACCATAACAGAAACCAGGACGTCTTCATAAAAAAAATATTTTTAGTATTTTATTATTTTTTAATGAGTTACCAATACAAAAATAAGTGGTTGCTTATAACTGTTTTTGCTAAAGTGGCCAAGGTGCCACATAAACTATCTAGCACTCCATGTATGATATCTTATTATAAATGTTCCAAGATAAAACTATAGACTGATAAAAAATTGCACATAAAATTTAGATGGCTTAACAGTTGTTATTGGCTATCTATCTTAATCAAAATTCGACTAAAATTCGTAAATCTGGATATGTCCGATTGTCCAATGTCTGTCTAAATTAAGAATGCTGGCAACCCTAAATATGAGGCATAATGCGTGCGCTATCTCGCAATCTGAGTAATGAGATGACTTCGATGGTATCGCGTTTACGCTTTATACTCAGCATCTGTATAATTACTGTCCTTTTGTATGGCTACATTTCATTTTAGTAGCGCATTTAGTCTTCCGTAATGTCTCTCCTGTTTTGCGAAATGGCTTGTGCTTCATGCATTATGCACAATCACATTCAATTTGAAACGGATTGCACTAACGAATTGGATACGAAGGCGTTAGCTGCTTTGTTTAAGCTAAAACTCTTTTATATGGCGTATAAATACATACTAAAACGGGAGAAGAAACCAGATAACTAAATATATATTAACTACTAGTAGTTTGCCAAGAGCTCCAATGTTATGTGGTAGAGAACATAAAATTAAAGTAAAGAACACTTATAGTACCATCATTATTATTGGTAACCTCCGCAGCCTTTTATTTTGTATAGCTGGGAACAGGTTCCTCTCAATGAATTCCATTTTCGACTTGTCATCGTCATCAGGTCTTTTTTTGGTCTCCACTGTAGGAGCTTGACCCTCTCTGTACTACCAGAGCCATACTTGGCCAGAGAAGCTAGAGGATTTGGCTTGCACTCTTTACACTGGCTAGATGGGTTGGAGAGGTCTCATTGTTGTCGACTTCTACGACATCCACGGAAAGACTTGGAGTGAGTGATCTTATACTACTTTGCAGGAAACCACACAGAATTAATCCTATAGTTAAACAAAAAAGATAACAACCTTTTGGAATGTGGGTTAAATTACTACTTTTAAATTAGTCCCACAGGGAAACACACAATATTTACAGCTAGTGACCCTTAAGTTAAATTCAGTTCCGTGATCAAGTGTACTTTACTAAACACCTAAAAACGTTAGGTTGACCTGAAAACTTGATAAATTGAGGACAAGTACAAAGGGCATTTTATCAAGAGTCGAATATTGCAGTCTTGGATTTTTATTTCACTTATTGGGAAAAGTTGTTCAAAATTATGGATTGAATTATTCCTTTAAATATTTGTACCTAATTAAAAATCACGAATAATTTTCAAGAATTCATACCCCACCGACAAGAGCATAGCTCTTAAATATAGATAGATGGATAGATAATTATAAAACACAGTGCACATTTTTTAAATCCCCTCATGATAAAATAAGCTAAAAAGTGCTTAAAAAGTTAGCCTAAAAATTTGCTATAAAAATAAAACAAAACGGAGATACAGAAAAACATGTGCACTATTATAGGATTCATTATGTGCGTAAAAGGTAACATAAATCACCACAAGAGGCTTTCTTGCTTATTGACATGTAATATAGCGTGCCCGGAGGAAATGTGTGATATATATTTATTTTCTTGACCTCTGATTATACGCACATCTCATTCAGCTGCGGTTATTATATAAATACATTCATAGTAATCACGTCTTGTTACGGATACACCGATCATAATCACTTTATTCCTTCACCAAAATAAGGCATTAAAAGAAGAGGTAAATAAAAAAAATCTATTATTCGTGTTCGCTAGCAACTGTGCTTTATCGATAAAAAAAGATAAAACAAAAAAAGTCCTGCGATAAAAGTAAAAAAAACTGTGACAATCCTGAGCGGGAGTTTTATGGTTTTGGTTTCCAGCCAAAATTAGGTTGAGTAAATAGTAAAATAAATTCATCGTATTTGCCTCATCTCCACACAAGGCCTCAGGCTTGCGTATACAGATCTAAAAGCTATTTACTTTGAGATTTTTTAAACAAGCTTTGTTCTGGCTCAGGCCATTTCGTGTAAAAAATGCATGGATGATTTCTTCGTTGTTAAAATATGTTTATCGTTTCCTTAGTTTTTTTTACGAGTTTTAAAATTTTTGTAATTTGCACAATATGATTCGCAACTTTACAAAAAAATATTGCTGAAAGGGAATAATTTACACATACTAAAACAAACATAACTTACAAAACTAAAAAATGCCTCGTTGCGTGATATATAATAATAATAACTGCAATAGCCAAAAATTGGAAGCACCCAAAGGCGATACAAAGTAAGGATATTTCTATTTACTTTAAACTGTTAAAATACTTTTAAGAGATATTAGTAGGTAGTAGCAAAATTTTAAATAATGTCTCCGTGGTGACGCCTAGCGACATCTATCTACTCTTAGGAGTATTAATACGCATCTAATACTTTTTTTTATATACCTTTTTTAAGAACTGCTCAAATGCTATGTGCTTGTCAACGCCTGTGTTTTTGTTTGAGTTTTTCGACGAATCCAAGAGATGGCGCTTTAGCGACAGTTGGGTCGTTACTTCTGAAGTTTTTTGACAAGCTTCTGTTCTCAAATCGTTTTCGTTCGATTGTGACGGACTCACGCGCACGGCATATATATCAAATTGTGCCTATTTGTTATAAACCCTAATTTAAGAGGTTTACGCCGCCCCTTCGACGCTACGGAATTCGTTTTCGTATAATTTTGTGAATTGTGAAGTGAATAGCAGATCTGCTCGAAATAAGACTGAACGTGGCTTTATACCGCGTGCCCGGCCTGAACCCGCCTGCCTTCGAAGAACCTGCAGCCTTCAGGAATTAGTTGGGAGACGAGGACAGAATTCAGGTCAGTGACATAGTGCATTAGTATTTTGAAGCAGTTTCTTTCCTTTACAATTTCGCAACGCTGTGAAGTAGGTTCCCTTTCAGGCACCTATTTCATCTTTGGTGATCATATCACATCCCCGGTGGAGCTATTTACACGCCCCACCATAAGTTTGGTCCTTCGAGCCGGATATCATTCCAGCATATTAATTCCCGCTTAATTTACGCCTTTTTTTACGCTTAAAACGCATTTTTTCCCATCCGCCATCTTGTATGGCTGACGATCATTTTTACAAGTCATACCTAATATCGCTTCGGTACTTATCATAAGTACATACCTAAATCATATAATTTAATATTAGCGAGTTTGCTTATTGATTTGACCTATTGTTGGTTATAAATATAATCCATTTATTCGCTGCAATACTTTCGCTACGCACCAAGCCACCAACGCCCTACGCTTCGCACCGCATACCCACTTTATTTTTATAAAATTTTTGCATCGCAATTCGCAGTCATGTCGGAAAATAGCGAGGTTATGTTAACTTTATTAGTCAAAAAGAGAGACACGTTATTTCAACGCATTAATCGTTTGTACGATGCATCTAAGAAAATAGTTTCTTATGATTCTTCGTCAAGGACAAGTGAAACCTTTATGTCCGAGTCAGAAATTATAGATGACTGGCGAGAAAGGTTTGAATCTATTGTAGATGAAATAAATAAAAGAAAATTATCGTTAAAACCTAATGAGGAACCAGATTTCGCTTGTCTAGACTCATTTGAAGATTTGTATACGCGAATCAAACGCGTTCGCAATAAAATCAATGCGAGCATTAAGCCGAGTTCACATTGTGCGAGTGACTCGAACAAGTTAGTAATGAAATTACAACCTCTAGTTATTCCGAGTTTTGACGGTCGCCCAGAAAATTGGAATATTTTTTATCAGTCATTTAAGGCTAATGTACACTTGAATCAACAATTGTCTGATTCGCAGCGTGTGCAATATTTAATTTCCAAATTAACGCATGATGCATTAAAATTTACCGCCGGTATAGTTCCTTCTGGAGAAACATACCAGATATTATGGGATACTTTAGTTAAAAAGTACCAAGATAAACGCGCCTTAGGCACATTTTATTTAAATAATATTTTAGATTTAAAAAATTGTTCTCACAATGCAAACGCATTCGATTCATTTATTTCGAAATTTTCCGCATCATTTTCCGCACTTAAAGAATTAGATTTACCTGATTTGACAGACTTTGTTATGCTTCAATGCGCTTTAAGAAAAATGGATGCTCAAACTATTCAAGCATTTGAATTATCTGTTCGAGACGATAAAATACCTACCACGCAACAGCTGATCACCTTTGTACAGGATCAAGCTAAAATATTAGAACGCGCTAACCCTCGTAGCTCGCCATATATGAGTAAATCTTCGTCCGCTATTAAAACACGCGATCAGAATTCGCATACCTACAAATCATTTGTAGCCGATACGAGTGATCGTATGGGTTGTGTCTTATGCGCTAAAAGTGAACACCGACATTTATACGATTGTCCGCAGTTTAAGAGTATGCGAGACGCTAAGACTCGATATGAATATATTAAATCAAAACACGGTTGTGTTAACTGTTTGAGTACATTACATATGTTACCTAACTGTAAAAGTACGTCCGTCTGTTTTTGTCAGAAGAGACATCATAAACTGTTACACTTCGGAGATCATAGTAGTAACAAATCGCGCTCATCTGTAGGTATTAAGTCTCCACTTGCCACCGTATCGTCTCCGCCCGCCGCACCTGCGTGCGTTACCGCGTCTGTCTCTCGATCAGATCAAGCGCATAATGAGTTGGAATCTCATTCTATCGCTGTGACGTCACACGAGAACGCATCTTCGAATGCAGAAATAACTACGCGCCACTCGTATGCGTCTAGTTGTAAGGGTGATATTATTCTGTCAACTGCTCAAGTTTATGCACGACCTAAGGATGGTTGTAAAAAATATTTAATTCGTTGTTTGATTGACAGCGCCTCGCAGAATAATTTAATAACGACGGAATGTAGCCGTTCTTTGAATTTACCGATAACGCCGATAAGTAATTCATTCGTTAAAGGCGTTGGTTTAAACTCTAGTCCGATTTTAGGCTATGTTTATTTTGAAATAGAATCACGCGTCTACCCAGATAAAAAATACACGATTCATGCATTGGTCGTGGAACGCATTACGGATCAATTACCGTCACGATTTATTGATTGTAGGGAATTTGATACTCGTAATTTACAACTTGCCGACTTAAACTGGAATATCCCAGGTGATATTAATGTAGTGTTGGGTGCGCAACTTTTCCCATATATATACTTAGGGGATAAGGTAGATTGTGGTCCGCGCGCGCCGCCTGCATTGCTTACAACGTTCGGCTATGTATTCATGGGAGACTGTCCACGTAATGATGTTCTCTCCGCCGCCGCGTCGTTTTCTGCGTTAGCATTAAACGATTTAGTTCAAAAGTTTTGGGAACTTGAAGAAGTGCCCACGACACGCTTGCTGTCTCCTGAAGAGACACAGTGTGAAAATATTTTTACATCGACCGTGAGCCGCGATGACTCAGGTCGTTATTCCGTCGCTTTACCTTTCAGCAGAGACCCTGCTGAACTTGGCAATTCATATGCTACCGCTTACCGCCGCTTCATTTCACTTGAGCGTAAATTACGCCAAACGCCCATTGTACGCGAGAATTACAATAAAGTAATTCAAGATTATATTGATAATGGGTATCTCAGCCCAGTCGATGAGTCCGAATTGACCTCTGATGGTTACTATATACCGCACCACGCCGTGGTACGTCCTGATAAGCCGTTACCTCGTATCGTATTGGACGCTAGTGCCAAAACGCACACTGGACTTTCCCTTAATGATATATTACACATTGGTCCAAATCTACAGGCTGATTTATTATTATTATTATTAAACTTTAGGATGTTTCCTATCGCTATGAACGCAGATATAAAACAGCACTATTTACGAATAGGAGTTCCGGTGGAACAACGTAAATACCTACGCATTTTGTTTAGATTCGATGAATCACAGAAAATTCGCACCTTCGTTTTTAACAGGCAACCCTTTGGCCTCAGGTCTAGTCCGTACATAGCTTTACGTACAGTTAAGCAGTTAGCTTCTGATATGAGCTCTCATTATCCTGATGCAGCTAAAGTGGCTGAAACCTGCTTATATATGGATGATCTCGTTCATTCAGCCACAGATAAAATATCTGCAACGCATTTAGCTCGCGATTTAATAAGTTTCTTCAAGGCAGGTAACTTTGACCTTGTTAAATGGTCAAGCAGCTGTCCCGAACTTCTTGATTCGCTTCCCGATTCGCACCGCAAATCGCTTGAATTTGATTCAGGTAATTCTTCATCGAAAGTTTTAGGTCTCTCTTGGGATCCTTGTGAGGATAAATTCTTTTTCACTACCGCCGCAATTGCTGAAAAATGCACTAAAAGAAATATACTTTCGGTTGTGGCCAGATTATTTGACGTTCTCGGACTGGTTGCACCTGTGATACTCGCAGCCAAGTTGCTCATAAAGGAGTTATGGCTTTGCAAGAGTGATTGGGATGACCTTGCACCGGAGCATATACGCACCCGCTTCCAAGCTCTCGCGCAAGAGATGCACTTGCTTAACACTCTGAAGATTCCGCGACACGTTGGAGTGGAAATCGGGTGTGAGCTGCGTCTTGTCGCATTTTGTGACGCCAGTATGAATGGATTAGGAGCAGTCATTTATGCTCATTGTACTTATCCCTCTGGAGTTATTCAAACGCGTCTTCTTTGTGCAAAATCGAAAGTTAGTCCAACAAAAATTACAACTCTCGCTCGACTCGAACTCTGTTCTATTTTACTTATGTCGAAATTGATAAAAATTGTAAGAGACACATTTGTTGAACGCATGCCCATAGTTGATATATTCGCATTCTCGGACTCCACAATTGCTTTATCATGGGTTCATTCTTCCCCGCATAGATGGTCAGTATTCGTTAGTAACAGAGTCGCTCAGTGTCAAGAAAATTTAGAGACTAGACATTTTTATCATATCGCTGGAGCTATCAACCCGAGTGATTGTCTTTCTCGTGGTATGCTACCCTCGCAACTTTTGAACCACGATCTGTGGTGGAATGGTCCTGCTTGGATCCGCAATTCTCCTGAGGAATGGCCTATCAAACCATTCTCTCCCGCTGATTGTAGTAATTTGCCTGAACATAAGACAAATGTAATGACTGTCACAACGCATGTTAAAGAGCCGCTCTTATGTGAGTTAGCACAGCGAGTCTCGTCTTGGGAAAAATTACTACGCATCATAGCATATGTACTAAAATTCGCGAAACCTAAATTACAGATTGATCCTCGCTCTGTAACAGGATTAGCAATCGCTGAAAAGGCGCTGATTCTTGCTGTCCAATCAGTACATTTTGCTGAAGATATCAAATTGCTCAAGGCTGAAAAGTTACCTTCAAAGAAGCTGCAGAATCTGGCAGTGTTCTTAGACGCTGAAGGGATTCTTCGTATAGGAGGAAGACTTTCTAAATCGATGCTTCCTTATGAAGCTAAGCACCCAATTTTACTTCCAAAACGCGATCACATTGTTGATCTAATAATACAACATTCTCATGTTTTCAATTGTCACGCTGGACCTGGACTTCTCATGTCGATTATACGCCAACGCTACTGGATATTAGATGCCAGAACAGTTATAAGGTCCAAATGTCGGAAATGTAACGCTTGTTTCAAGTTGAACCCTTCACATCCCACGCCTATAATGGCTGACCTTCCGTCATACAGGGTGACAGAAACTGCCAAGGCCTTTGTCCACACTGCTTGCGATTACGCCGGACCTGTACGTTTTATTCTTTCTCGACGCAGAGGTCAACATTCTCAAAAGGCATACATCGTACTCTTTATTTGCATGGTCACAAAGGCTACTTATATTGACTTAGTCCCAAATCTAACTTCCGACAGTTTCTTAAACGCATTTAAACGCTTTATTTCTCGCCGTGGTCCAGTGTCTTGCTTATATTCTGATAACGCAACAACCTTCATTGGTGCCAAAGGACAACTAGATGAGCTTTATAGTTTTCTAGCTAGCTCAACTTTCAAAAACGCACTATCCAACGAGCTTCTGTCTCGGAGGGTGGAATGGAAAACAATTCCACCTCGATCCCCTTCATTCGGTGGGATCTGGGAAGGGAATATAAAAAGTATGAAAACGCACTTATACAGGGTGATTGGAAACCAGTTGCTCACGTATGAAGAGTTACAAACGGTTCTGGCGCAAGTAGAATGTATTTTGAATTCTCGCCCTTTAAGTATAATATCTTCAGACCCTCAACCTGAAGTATTAACTCCCGCAAACTTCTTAATGTCTACTCCGTTGCAGTATTTGCCTGCCACTGATCTGTCAAATCAGCGCTATAATCTATTAGATCGCAAAAAATTGCTTGATCACATGGTCCAGTCCTTTTGGAAAAAGTGGCATCTTGAATATCTGCATACGCTGCAAGTTAGGCAAAAATGGGCTTCTCCAGATAAGCCAGTGGAGATAGGAACAGTTGTTCTTGTTGAACAAGAAAATTCAGCCCCATTGAATTGGCAATTAGGAATAATTACTCATGTTTATAAGGGTTCAGATAATGTCGTTCGTGTAGCAACCGTTAAAACTCAGAATGGCATTTATAAACGCGCCGTAACTAAATTATATCCTATTCCCACGCAATAAATTCACTTAAAATTTAACGCATACTTATACATAATTTAGATTTTCACGCATTAGTATATAAATAGTTTAAGTCGCTATATTAATTATATATAATAAATGTTAATCTCTGAATAACTTCGCTATATGTCTTTCATGATGTATTTTGCTATCCTTTTGTTTTGAAACTTCTTCAGAAGTTTCAAGGCGGGGTGCATGGTGACGCCTAGCGACATCTATCTACTCTTAGGAGTATTAATACGCATCTAATACTTTTTTTTATATACCTTTTTTAAGAACTGCTCAAATGCTATGTGCTTGTCAACGCCTGTGTTTTTGTTTGAGTTTTTCGACGAATCCAAGAGATGGCGCTTTAGCGACAGTTGGGTCGTTACTTCTGAAGTTTTTTGACAAGCTTCTGTTCTCAAATCGTTTTCGTTCGATTGTGACGGACTCACGCGCACGGCATATATATCAAATTGTGCCTATTTGTTATAAACCCTAATTTAAGAGGTTTACGCCGCCCCTTCGACGCTACGGAATTCGTTTTCGTATAATTTTGTGAATTGTGAAGTGAATAGCAGATCTGCTCGAAATAAGACTGAACGTGGCTTTATACCGCGTGCCCGGCCTGAACCCGCCTGCCTTCGAAGAACCTGCAGCCTTCAGGAATTAGTTGGGAGACGAGGACAGAATTCAGGTCAGTGACATAGTGCATTAGTATTTTGAAGCAGTTTCTTTCCTTTACAATTTCGCAACGCTGTGAAGTAGGTTCCCTTTCAGGCACCTATTTCATCTTTGGTGATCATATCACATCCCCGGTGGAGCTATTTACACGCCCCACCACTCCGTTTTCTTTGACATAATTTATTTTAAATGGGGGCAACACTGGACCTCGGAAAATTCAGTTCTTTACCTTTTAAGGCACGGAACCCTAAAATAGTATTAAGTTGAAAAACAAATTTTATTTTAAGGATTTTGACATAGCGTTGATAGGACTTTCTATTATTTTATTAGAAAGCAAATACTTTTTAGAGAAATAAATTTAGTAAAAAAATGCATAACTACATTAAGTTAAATCTTTTAAATTATTACCCAAATTAAGATACTAATTCGGCTTATTACTATCTCAAAATGATTTGATTACATCAGCTGAAAATGTGATGTCGGCAGACCACATGAACATAATTTAATTAACAGTCTCTCTGGATTATAATAATCTGCGTTTTAGTCAAAATGCTCCAAACAAATATTTGCTTGCCAAGCGAACCAAAGTTACGTAACAAACTGATTAGCATTCAATACGATGTACTAAATAATTTCATTGAAATTATGTAACGTGAGATTACACTGCAGAGATTAAGAAAAACTAAGAAAGAGTTACTAGAATGTATACTAAAAGAAAAGGTAGAACCCACAGATATAGATGTACATAGATAACGAAAGTATCACGATTTGTATGGAAACCAAGCGTGGCGGCTTTTTAACAATGAATTTTTTTATATAATTAGCCGTGTGGTTCCCGGCAGAGTAGAATAGGACCACTCCAAGTTTTCTCGTGGATGTCGTAGAAGGCGATTTTGATAACACAAGCTAAACAAAGCTTATAAACATCAATGAGACCTCTTCAACCCGTCTAGCCAGCATGGAGAGTGTAGGCCAAATCCTCTGACTGCTCTGGCTGATATATGGTTCTGGTGGTACGGAGAGGATATGACCCAAAATTCAAATAACTACAAACAGGAAAAGCTAATACCCGACTACGGGAATTATTTGATAATGTAATTTGGTGCAATAATTTGTTTAGCAGCCATTTATGGCGAACAATGTAAATATTTTTAAAATGTGCTACTTAGGACCTTTCATTTGATACCCCACTCGATATCGAAACAAAAAAAAACTTTTTTACTCGCACTTTTTTTTGCAACATTCGTCATCAAAGATTTTTTGCATACAAAATGTAGCCTATGTCACCCAGACGATAATGACGATGACGATACTTATCCAATTTTTACAAAAGAGTTGTCAATCGATGACAACTCTTTTGTGAAAATTGGATAAGTAGTTTGGATGCTACGGTGGAACACACAAAGATATACACATACAGACATACATATAGACTGCTGAAATCATTACCCTTCCGTTTGGCTTTACCGTAGTCGGGTAAAAAGAGGTAAATTTTTTTTCACAAGTTGAAATAACTATAAAAAAAATAAAAAAATCTCCTTTGGATGATTCAAGTGGTTTGATAATCTTAATAAGTCTTTATATCATCTTAGTTTTAATCAAATTAGATCTGGATGACTTGTTTTCAAACTAACGTAATAGACCCTTCGTTCTTGCCTTTAAATATTTTTATTCTCCCTCTACTAGCCCCCTAATGACTGCCTATAATAATGGAGGGGCATAATTAATGTTACACTACTGCTGTACTTCAATATTTTTGGAATTCTGGTAACTTTTTTTATAACAGAGGCTAGAAATTTTATTGGTTTTATTGTGAATGTATAAAATGAATGATGAGCATTATATATTTTTGATCGAATGTATTCGTATGAATTAAATATTTAATATACTTAAGTATATATATATATACTTAAGTATATATATATGTAAAAAAATACACTTTTAGACACACACAGACACTTGAGACTGGATTCATTCCAAATACAAGAAAACCCAAACCAAATACATAACTAATTTGAAAAGTCACGATAAAAAATCATATTGGTTATCATCGTAAGCATATCAATCTTCCAATGAAACATGATAAGTAATAGAAATATTGCGCCCAAAAACTCAAACAGATAATACAAAGTCCTTGAACTCGAGAAAATCCAAATGTACAAGGAACTATGCCATCTATACGAAGTTATGTACGATGTCGTGGACATGCGTATTGGCTGCTTATACGAACCGAAGCACGAATCTTCTTCACCACAATCACAACTGCAGCCTCTATCCAACCTTATGTATATGAGTGGAGAGTTGAAATTTATTTTGGCGCAGCGTCGAGCAAGCGCTGTATGTTGGGCGGAGGCATCGAATCGGGTCCGATTCAGTTGAAACCTTACCGTGTAAGGGGGTAGTGTCGCGCTCGCACCCCGCTCGGTTAAAAATCACTGAGCAAAATCTTCCGAAATGCCACCGAAACCATCCACGGAGATCTTTCGATAAAAACGTTAGTGCTTAACGCGTACTACTTTATCTTATAAGACATATATTCCATTCAATATAGATCATATGCACACCGGCTGTCAGAAACGCTGAATCCAATATAAATAGAAACGTGTCAATCCGTGACATTTAGACTTCTTAATTGCATTAATTTAAAATATAAACTAGTCTGTAAAATAAGTGCTTCATTATTTCGGTTTTAGTGATAACGACTCTAAATTTAGTGATTCAGGTTTTTTAGTGGTCGATTTTCAACAATAACATTGTATGGATATACCTAATGCCTAAGTGCATCTGCAATGGCTGTGATATAAACCTTCGTCGCTGGGTATAAAAGATATTTCTAATTTTTTCGACTTATGCCTAACGCTTTAAAGCTTTTGTAGAGATTGGCAAAAACATTGGCTTCAAAATTTTTATTAAATTTTACTAAAATGTATTTAAAAAATATTTTTTTAATTGCTTTTTTAATATCTAAGCTTTGTTGAAATATCTTGAAAGCAAATTGAAATATTTTTAAACACGAAAATTTTAATCAATATTAAAATAATTTTTAGCATTTTTTACAAATATTTCCAAATCCATTAAGTTATATGAAGCACTTTGCACAGTTCTGACTTTATTTTGTTTACTGGCCACACACCAATCTAAGATAAGTCCACTTTACTGATCGTAAAAATGGTTCCAAATAGGTACTCGGAGTTACGACCTACTGTTTTTACTTGACCAATACGATAATGTTATATTAAAGGTATTTATTATACAATGTAATGCAAACCCTTCAGAACCTTTACAGATTTTTGTTTTATTAAGATGACTAAGAAAAAACAAAAAAGAGACAAATGGAAGAGAATTCATACTCCACTGACAAGAGCATAGCTCTTAAATATAGATAGATAAGATGACTATGACTAAGCTACTGTTGATGCTTGAAAACAGTGGTCAGAAAAATTACAGAGATATTACCTATTAATATCTCTGTGCATTTTTATAAACAGTCAAAAATGTATAAAAAGAACGAGGTCACGTGATTATTACAGAATAGACCTAAAAGATAGGGAAGGAGAGGTACTGTATTTGTACGGGTATGCCCTCCGGCTGTCTATGGTCTTTTACGTGTTATTGTAACTAATTATTATTACGAATAAGAAATGATAAAGGCAAAACTTTCGACATAAAATTATATATTTTAGTTTACGTAACTAAGGTTCCATGTAAACAAATATTTACGTTAGTTTTTTGTAAATATGAAAACAAATGAGTAAGGCAAATATCATCAAGGAAATTATTTTTAACAGTTGTCCATTATTATATTTATTCCTAGTATGTACCTCCACTACAGTATTCATGTTGTTAGGCGTATTGCTGCAGATTCACAGTCTTATTTGACATTATTTTACGCAATGCTGACTGCACTATTGTAAATGACCCGGAGAACAGAAAAAACTTGGAGTATATCAGCGGTTTCTCTTCCAGCGCAGATCGAAATAGCCGATCAAATGGGCGAGAATCTAAATTATTTTTTGGTAAAAACTAACTTGGAACACAGGCAATATTAATATGTGATAAATGGGTAACTGTCGTAAAAATTCAGCTACTGGTCGACATGTTTCGACTTCATCCGAAGGCTTTCCTCAGGGCGAATGTGACTCGCGACGACTACACGAAGACGTCCTGAGCCATACAGGCGAGAATCTAAATTATTTTTTGGTAGAAACGAACTTGGGACACAGACAATATTAAGCAATAAATGGGTAACTGCCGTAAAAATTCAGCTACTGGCCGACATGTTTCGACTTCATCCGGAGGCTTTCTTCAGGGTGAATGTGACTCTCAACGTCTACACGAAGATGTCCCGAGCCGTACAGGCGAGAATCTAAAGTATTTTTTGTTAAAAACGAACTTGGGACACAGACAATATTAAGCGATAAACGGGTAACTGCCGTAAAAATTCAGCTACTGGCCGATATGTTTTGACTTCATCCGGAGGCTTTCCTCAGGGCGAATGTGACTCGCGACGCCTACACGAAGACGTCCCGAGCCGTACAGGCGAGAATCTAAAGTATTTTTTGTTAAAAACGAACTTGGGACACAGACAATATTAAGCGATAAATGGGTAACTGCCGTAAAAATTTAGCTACTGGCCGACATGTTTCGACTTCATCCGGAGACTTTCCTCAGGGCGAATGTGACTCGCGACGCCTACACGAAGACGTCCCGAGCCGCACAGGAATGAGAAAGGCCTCCAGTTTATGTCAAAACATGTCGGCCAGTAGCTGAATTTTTACGTTAGTTACCCGTTTATCGCATATTAATATAATCTGAAATATGTTAAAAGGCGATTCGGCTAGCAACCCGTCACTATTTTGATTCCTTTTTTCCATCCATCTTAATGCCTACCATCGCGCTAAATGTAGCCTTTGAGTCTTACGGCTCTAGGATCGGTCTACCCATTAGGGATAAGGACGGGGTAATGTTTCTGTATCTGTTACACAACGTGGCTAAGGTTCGTGGTGGTATTTCCACCTAGGTAAACTACTTCCTCGTACATAGACCTCCCGCGTCTGAAAATCGTATAATATATTTATAAAATGATGGGGTAATTTTTATGGACTTTATTTTAATGTTTTTAATTAATTTTATAAAGCACGTCTTCATGAGAGCCCCAGCAGAACCAGAGAGAGAGAGAGCGATGTTGCCATATCATAAAAATATTATATAATTCATAGACAACCCTTACTATTTGTTTTTTTATTTAAATTTACTTTTCTGCATACTTTATGTTTTAGGTTTCTTAAACAGCAATAATAATGATGATAGGTAATATACCTCTAGTAGGTATGTGAATTTATATACTAGTTTAGTATAATTTACATTCAATTTTACACAATTTGTGATAGTAAGTATCGTACCGCACCAAACTTGAAGCAGAAGATCAAAGAGTTGTTAAACCTTGTATTTCTATAACCGCTTGTTTGATGTTTAAACTGGCAAAAGTGTAAAATATCCCAGTTTTAGGAATTTAATCAACGAGATTGTATTTCATAACCGATGGGAAAATTCTATAAAAATCTGATATTACATTAAAATATTCGTATAACAGAACGTAAGTACGGTTTTTTGGAGTTTCATTACTCCAACTATGTGCAATAATTAAAGTTAGGTAGATAAAATGACCACCCAAAAAACTTTTTTTTATTTTTCTTTTGTTGTCTGTTTATTCATACAACTACTTTTTACTACTTAATAAATAAACGGGCAAGTGCGAGTCGGACTCGTACATGGGTTCCGTACCACCGTACTATGTTTTAAAACGCTGAAGAAACACGTTTCTTGTCTGACGACCCCCTTTAATTTTTAACTTTATTTTATTTTTAGTATTTGTTGTTATTATGGTCATAGTAGTACATAATTGGTGAAAATTTTAAGTATCTAGTTAATGCCATTATAAAGATCAAGTTAAAAACGCTGAAAAAAACACGTTTCTTGTATGACGACCCCCTTTAGTTTTTTACTATTTTTTATTTTTAGTATTTGTTGTTATAGCCGCCACAGTAATACATAATCGGTGAAAATTTCAAGTGTCTAGCTATTACGGTTCAAGAGATAGAGCCCTGTGACTGACGGACAGACAGATAGACGGACAGACAGACGGACAGACAGCAGAGTCACAGTAATAGGGTCCCATTTGCACCTTTTGGGTACGGAACCCTAAAAAAGGTATTTTAATATTCTATGCCATTTAAGCACTTTTTTAAATCTGAGTAAGTACAGAGTAAGAAAGTAGAATGTGTATTTATTTACAAAGTAGTTTGTATTTTTAACTTTAATAATATAGTTAGGTAGTCACTGTAGTCAGCTGTAGCTATAACAGTACAATTTTAGTTACCTTCGAAAGGACAAAAATTTCCCGAATTTTTTGGTATTTCGCGAAAATTAAAAGACAAATACTAATATTACCTAATACATGAAATACTAGAAATGTGAATAACGATTGATAAATAATTTCACATTAAAACGGAAAGATAAGAAAGAGATTTTTAGTTTTATAAATTTCAAGTTTATTCCCTGTAAAAGCAAGTTTAAAATATAGTTTTGTAAGCAAGTAACAAAGAACTACCTAGTGATATCGCATTTATCTTCAAGCGAGCAAACTCCTAGAACTGAATAACATTGTTCTACGTCGGTCTCAGTACGAAGTGTCTGAAAAATTCATACGTTCTGAGAAACGTTGGGCAATTTAAATTTTATTAAATATGTTTCAACTTTTCTAAGATATAATATATGTCCTATCCTCCTTTCAAAAGCTATTTAAAACCTCGTGAAGGAATATGTTATGTTATTGTTCTTTTTTTATGGAAATGAGTTTATGTTCCATCACAATTGAGAATTAAGAAGTTAACTATCTCATCCGAGTTCAGGACTTATACTCCACAAAATAACACGACATACGTACTCGTGCGACCGTATCAGAGTTTTTCAATGTCAAACTAAATTAGACGTAATCTTTATTTCGTAGCGCTCAATGTTGCTTCTTGGTAGAATAAGCACTTCTGTAGTTACCTACAGAAGTGGATTTACATCCAAAATACTTGTAAGAGCAAATAAAATGGTAAATAGGTTTTATAATTCCTAGGTTTGTTTGTATAATTCCTAGATTTGTTTTTATAAAATAACATTCCCACTCAAAACAAGTGACTGTTGAATGATTTTTATTAGCAACAGCATTAATTCAAACTTAGAATTAAATAAATAGATAGGGACAAATCACACAGATTGAGTTAGTCCTAAAGTAAGGTTTTTTTTAACTTGTGTAATGGGATACTAACACAACAATACTATATTTTATAATAAATATATAAATATAAACACCCATGACCCAGAACAATTTAAAAAGGCCATTTTCCAATTTGGAATGGCTAGGGATCGAAGCCAGAACCTCCAAGTGATAAAAAACAACTCATTAATCTCAGTTAATAAAGTTTAATAACAAATGATACTTTAATATTCTTGGAGAAGAAATTCATTAAAAAATGTCAATTTAAGCAAAAAAGTCTTTTATTTCTTCTTTTTCATAATTCTAAGTACCTTACTAATGTAGGTATAGTACATGCTCCATGTGTACAGCCAATTTTGTATACAGGTTCTAACAAAATATACTGAAACTATTTTAAGAGTTAATTCAGTCCATGATACTGAACAACTTTCCTCCTCAAGGAACATTTTATTTTTATTTTAGGCCTTGCATACAAGTTGTCCGATAAACTGAACAGAGATTGTATGGAAAGACAAAAAATAATTTTCATTATTCGGCATATATTCCTTGGGGAAAGTTGTTCAATATCACGGATTGAATTAAAATAGATACAGTATATTTTGTTAGATGTTATATACAGCGTGTGTTATTGAACTAACGCAAAACCACTCAGATGGTACCTCAGCCCATGAAACTGAACAACTTTTGTTCTAGAAAATTCCCAAAATGGCAACAATAAAATTCGAATTTTCATACAAATTGACTCGATCAGCTGATCAGTTTGTATGAAAATTCAAATATTTTTTTGGGTTTAGTGAAAGTTTTAGAACAAAAGTTGTTTAATTTCATGGGCTGAGGTACCATCTGAGAGGTTTTGCGTTAGTTCATTAACACGTTGTAGGTATACATACTTAGGTACTTAAGGTATAATTAGAGTTGGCTTTTATTACATTAAGGGTATTGTTTTCTGCTTTCATAGTATATATACATCAATTGAAATAATTGTTTTACAATCTCGATTGCGGTGCAATAGTTGATACTGTTTCTACAAGCTTTTATTTAACTGTCCTGTCTGTTGTTTATATATGTCTATATACATACAATGTGGAAGGGACATACCCGTAATATATCAAACCATGAACTATACTAGATCACTTTAGTGTAATAAAATTTAAATAACAGCCAAAGAACAAAAAAATATTTTGGAATTTCCATACAAATCGTCTGGGCGGATGCACACTTTTGTATGAAAAAGGCAAAATTTTTATTAATTTCATTACACTATAGTGATCTATTATAGACCGTGGTTCGATTTATTACGGGTATCCCTTCCACGTTGTATATATTGGGTCCAATCGTGCAAGTTAAAGAGCCACTTCCCGGTTTCCAATTGAGATGAAATTTTGTATGCTAATGTAAATCAGAAGACAATGCAATATTATTATAACAAGAAGCTGATCTGATTATGGAGCATGTAGATGGCTATATAAACCACAAGTTTGGGCTTATTACAGTTGTCTTGATAGGAACTTAGCTTGAACGTAAAAAAAGATATTTTTTTCGAAAAAATTGTTATTTTCCTTTCAATGATAAATTAATTTTGGGTCGTACCCAGTTAATGATGCTTGCAAGGTCAAAATATCAGGAAGTAATTCAAGTCGCTATTCAAATGTTAATGATTGATGTCAAAAAGTTACGGCCATATTAATCAAATAATTAAGGTTAAATCCTTTATTTAAAAAATATGAAACTAAGTTTTTTATGTCATAGTTTAATAGTATTTTATTTTTACATTTTTTTATTTATCAAACTATCACTGAATTGAAAATCGTTTTGTTTCAAATACCAAATGATTGTATTTTCTTTTTAGGGTTCCGTACAAAAAATTTAAAAACGGAACCCTTATAGTGCGTCTGTCTGTCCGTCCGTCTGTCAGAGCCGATTTGCTCCGAATCTACAGGACCGAATCAGGTGAAATTTGGTAGGATGATGTAATCCTATGACCCATATGTGCAAAGTAAATAAATATTTTTTTAAAAATAAGGGTCATTTTCGGGGGATAAATTAGGAAATTGAAAAAAAAAAGTTTTGCAAACCTTAGTGTGTCATATATCAAATGAAAGGGCCCGTTATGAGGATCTCAAATATATTTTTGTTATAATTATAAAATAAAAAGTTTTGATTTTATTCATGAAAGAAGACGAAAATTGACCGTTCCCCTCCCTGATCTCCGAAACTATTGAGCCTAAAATTTTGAAAAAAATACGAAATATAGTTCATTGCTTGTAGTACAGGAAAACCTATGAGAATTCAATCAATTGTACGAAACCCTCTCCACACGAGTTTAACTCGCACTTGGCCAGTTTTATTTATACCTCTCTTTCATTCTAAATTTAAGCCCGAAAACCATCATAATAAAAAAATATAAGATTTCGTCCCTAAATTTTATCTGGAAGATAGACGAGATTATGCATTTAGGCGGATTAAACAAACAGATAAACCTATTACTATAAAAGACCAAGAAATGGCAATAAAATATTGCCAGGGGAGTTTGACGCCACCATCGACCGACCTCTGACGCCGGCTAGTCTGTCTCGATCTGCGATTGCTACTCACGGCATAGATTAAAGAGTCACAGAAGTAAAGGTTTGAGAACCTTTCTTTTTTCTCATCATCATCATCTGTTGATCATGTTAGCCATTCCTTCTCGTATTGCTAAATGAGATACCATTATGAGATAAGTCCGCCGTTGTCTATTTCCGCTTTATGTCATTTTTGATGCAAAAGTTGGCGATTACCATTCAGCGCGGTAACGCGGCTAGTGTATTTGGCACCTTTGCAGCAGAAGGGTTAGAAATACTTATATAGAATTATAATTGTATTTGTTTTAATTGTTTGTTTTTTTAGGGTAAAATGTATGTAGGTACCTAAATTATTTGAAAGAAAAAAATATATGTATATTTAAAACAATATTACTCGCTCTGACGCCATTGAAAATCAAATCAAACAACACAATCTCGTGTCACCAAATCAACGTTTTAACGCGAACACTCAACCGCAATAAGAATGTTATTACTCGCCACGTTGTTCAACAGAGAAACGTAAAGCGACAAATAAAGTGGACTTTATGCGGCTGAATCGAAAATATAGCACTGGCTTGAATTTTTTATGACTTTGCAGCCAATCTAGGTTAGCTATTTAATAACAAATATCTATATTTCTTGGCTGAACCTAGAGCTTTGTGGCAACAGCATAACTTTGACAGGTTAAAATAACCTTTTTTAGCCTGTGGTCGTTATTTAAAGGCTTTTTAACACCAAATATCAATTACTAATTAATATAAGCGGGTCACTTACGTAAAAAATCTGCTACTGGCCGACATGCCATCAGTGTAGTTCGGGACGTCTTCGTGTGACGTCGCGCATCACATTCGCCCTGATGACGACCTCCGGATGAGGTCGAAACATGTCGGCCAGTAGCTGATTTTTTACGTGAGTGACCCGCTTATATTTATTAGTAATGTCTGTGTCTCACATTAGTTTTAACCAAAAAACCAAATATCAATATTTTGTGCGATTTTTGTTACACTACCTCTAGTATTTTCGCGAAAAAATATTACAATGTTAGTCAAAATCATGGACGAAACATACAAGAGGGCTGACAACCTAAAATCCTGCTAGAAAGCTAAAATCCTGTATTATTTCTAGATGTCGCTACTATCTCACCCGCTAGCCATACAGAGGATTCTGGATACTTAGACTGATGGTATTTACGAAAAATTAGAGATGGCACTTGTTTGTTCGTAGAAAATAAACGCTTATACCGCCATCTTTCTGAAATTAAGCGGTACCACTACTGCTCTTACGGACTAGTAGCTCCATCTAGCCACAATATTTATAAAAATCGAATTACGCATCTAAGTATGAAGGTAAATGGAATTACATTAAAGGAAACTTAGTAAATGCATTCATCGAAATGAACAACTTTTCCAATAGTACCTAGCAATTAGTCTCAAAAATATAGAGTTGATATTCAAGAGCCATTGTATCGTTTGGATTATTAACACTTTCTGAAACATTTTCAAGTAAAGAACATTTCAAAACTTGAGTTCGAAAAACGGACATTAAATTATACGGACCATATGACCATAGAATCCATTTACTCCATTCGTATAAAATGGTTCATTTAACTTTAAGTCTAATATTGCAGATATGTTATGGAGAAATGTATCAACTTCTTTTTTATAAGTCTCCAACTTGAAATTCATGTCTGAACTTGCGAAACGACGAGACGATATCAAAAGTTTCTGTACATTGTACGTAATAATAGAAAAGTATAATGAATGAAAATCTTGTAAAGTTTTTATAGGATATTTTCGTCAGGAACACCTCCCTAAAAATAAAGTTTGTAATTTTAGACTGTATGTAAGTACACAACTTATTACGTTTATCTAATGTGGGAGACACATTCCTTCGTCGTTGTCGACGAGCATTTTTCTACTCTACTGTAGGTGACTGTACAAGTGTGTACTCGTATACTATAATCATGATCTCAAATGTTTCCAAACGTATACTTATGCAAATAGGTTTACTCAGACTGTAAAAACTATGCTCTTTATCAAGTCATCAAGCAGTAAGTTAATAGTCCAAAGTCCATAGAATGAATTCTGATTACATTTACCCACCATTTACCAGACATCACCCTCTTTCGTCAGTAAAGTAGGTGATATAGGTAGAAAGTAATTAAGAAATAGTTCAATCCGAACAGAATTTGATTGCTCCAACTGTCAATTACGTAACTGCACGATATAATTTGACAGGCAAGGCCTAAACTAGGACACTAATCGCTTCATGGCAGGCAGTCAATGAGATATACTCGTAGTTGTACAGATGCCATCAAATTTCGATCATAACACGCCAGACAAGTCAATTTGATACTATCTCGGTTTCTCCGAGACTTAACAGCTAATAGACAGCAAGTTTGAAGATGTACTCCGAATAGATTAAGTTAAATCCGTGACTATGGGGTCTTTAGTTCTCGCTCTGTTGAAAGAGCAAACTCATTATGAAACGCTCGAGACTATCTTTGGAACTTTATTGTTCTTGGAAAATGTATTTATTTCTTTAAGTTCTTTTTTAAACTAAGAGGTAGTAAATTATTAAATATTTTAGTTAGGAAAACTGCTCTTATATATGCTAGTGAAAATAAAGTATACTGAACCTTGTAAAATAATAGAAAGTAATACTATAAAACGTGTGGTTCCAGGTTAAAATAAAACCACTCCATCTCTCTGTGGATGTCGTAAGAGGCGACTAAAGGACTGAGCACAAACATCTCGTGCTACAATTGCATTCCCAAAAGAGGGTTGACGTCAGGCAGGCGGCCGTTTGTTAAACTATAGCCAAATCATTTGAACTGTTCTGGCTATTTCTTCTCCATTTTGCAAGGTCTTTGGCATCCTTGGGTGACCATTGACATGCATGTTATATTTGGAGAAGAAAAAGCGGGAAAGCGCACCCCGGGGTCCAAAGCAGCACAGCTGAGGATGCAACCGGGAACGCGCTTAGATTAAGAAGACTATAAACTAAAAGACAAACACCTGAAAATGCAACTCCAAATACTAGCAAAGCAATTAAACTAAGTTTTTTAATAAAAAATATGGTTTTTTGTTTATATAATAAAAAAATCGACATCTTAAAAATCAATAATAATCAGCATTAGAAATAACTAAATTTCAAATGCGACTTATCAAAGTAGGTATAGATCTTGCTAGTAAAATTGTTACCAAAATCCAAGGCAGCCCAAACACAATACCTTGCTGTTCAAACGCAAAGCTGGCTTGATCTATGGCTTTTGTGTCGGGGCTGTCTGCACTAGCTCAGGCAGTGTTGTCACCCTGTAAATCACTGCCGGATTTACAGAAGCTCGAAGCGATGGTAAAAAGAAGTATCGACATTTCCGAATACATTCCGTTATTTAGACGTTTATTATAACCTTTTTTTTACGTTATTTTTAACATAATTATTAAACTTAATATGTTTTTTTTTCATTACTATAAATTACGAACGAATTAATTTTTTTGTAAAACTATGATAATTAGTAAAAATCAACAGACTCTAGCAGTTCTAAAACAAAATACATTTCTCATAGAAGAAGCAATAAAAAAATGAATCTTAATTGATTTCAAAAAGGTATATAATATATATTTATGAAATACATTTAAATATATTTAAATATTTGCCGTTATATTTATAAAAGGAATTTATCAAAATGTTTTACTCACTACATTGAGTAACACAACGCCTGATTCAAACGCAAAGCTGACTTGATCTTTGCCTTTTGTTTCAAGCCTGTCTGCAAAATCTCAGGCAGTGCTGTCACCCTATCCAATTTTATTTCATACGAGTATACAAAATAATACCAATCAGCTGAAGCATATTATTTTAAGTGTTAAATATATCTTACTGTTAAAACAGTTTCTGTTAATTTTGCTCGAATATACAGGGTCTAATAAAATAAACTGAAACTATTTTAATGGTGAATTCAGTCCATGATTTTGAAAACTTTCCCCAAGGAACATATATCGAAATATGAAAAATATTTTTGGTCTCCCATACAAGTTGACTGATTAGCTGATCCTAGTTTGTTCATTATCATAGACTGAATTCACCATTAAAAGAGTTTCATTTTATTCATTAAACGTTGTGTTAATTCTAATTTATAAAAATAATGTCGTGAGATATTATTGTAAAAATAAGTATTAATTCAAAAATTCAATCGTCTCATTCCTAGCCCCCTCCAAAAAGTAATCAAGTAGCCTAGAGTGACGACCTAAAACTGTAGTGTTCAATAGTGAAGTGAAAGACAATGTACACTCGATTATCGATAAACCACAAGAATGGCGGGCAGGTGAATGAGAAGACCAATGGTTCATCGACGGAATATGTGTCGACGCCAGCGCCGACTGGTTCCTCTCTCTAGCTGATGCTGCGATAGCACTGTCGATGATAGTCTGCTTTGTTGCGGAACTCACGTCGATTCAGGTATGTTTAACAATGTTAACCATCTGTTTTCTTTTCTCTATTATTTAGGTACCATAGTTAGGCAAAAAGCCACCTGCAGCTACAGCTCTCCCTTTTTTTGATTTAAAAATTAACTTGAGGCACATACATTACTAATAAACGATAAACGGGTAACTTACGTAAAAAGTCAGTTACTGGTTACAAAACAATAAGTTTAAAGCATTTTATTTTAAAAATATATTTTACTGCTTTAAAACCCTAAGTGTTCTTTCCCTAATGAACCAGAAAGTATGTCTATAAGTAAAGTATAAGTAAGTAAGTATGTATGAAAATACTAAAGAATCGAACATCAGTATACCTTAAATTTAGCTGACGTGGGTACATTAAATGCAAATTCATGTTTACAACGCTTCTCTTCAAGAAAGTTAAGTAACGATAGACAACATTTGCTTACCTTGCAAGAAAGAATAATGTATAACATTTGGGAACAATAACGATGACTTGCCGTAATGGTCGGAAAAAGTCCCGTAAAAGTCGACTCATATTCAAAGCTTTGTAGCATCATCAAAATAATAGGCAGGTCATTTCACCTCTGGCTTGGTTTTGTTCGAAAGATAACGTAAAGTGTAAATAAACGTTATAGGACAAAAACCGCTGAGTGAGGGTAATGTCCATATAAAATAAAATGTACCAGCTCGTGAATTTACAAGAAAATTTTGTAAAAAGGTCGGAAACACAAAATTGCACACATGCTTGTTTAAAAGATAAGTAATGGTATTATTTTTTGACGGACAAAATAACAGAAAATGCTACCTACCTACATTTCACAAAATAAGTAGGAAAATGTACTGTTTTACTATATTAATGTTAAAAAAACTTGAATATTGGAACGTTTTAAATTAAAACAAGGACGTTGTACAAAAAATATGAATTTTTTTGGCTAATAGTTTTAGTTTTGTAAATAATATAATAAATGAGAACATAATGTGTGTTATAAAACACCTTAATGTTCTTAGAGCGATCTTCAGTATTATCAAATATAAACGAAATACTTACTTTGAAATAAAAAGACAGCAAAGTGTAGGTCTAACTCTAGTCACTATATGTCTCAACAAGTAATTACTATAAAAAAACGAAGAACCCGACTGCGTGATACAGCAGCAGTACTAATCTATGCCTACGATGCAACCGGGAATATGCTTGAGAACGCGATGTCATATGTTGTTTTTTAGCATTTCTCATTCCAAATTTCATTTAAACATATAAGTTGTGTATATTTTTGTAATCCTTGAATAAAATCCTTTAATTTGGTATCCCACCCAACTCGATAGGTTTTGGAAAGAAAAAATTTTTTATGCCGCGCAATTTGGCGCCAAAACTCTGCCATACTCATTTACAATAATTTCAATATAGCCTATGACACTCTAGTGATTAATAAGAATCTAACCACGTACAATTTATTAAAATCAGTGTAGCTGTTTAATAGTTACGAGGGAACATAGAATCGGACATAAAAATCGTTGCTTTTTAGCATTTCTCATTTCAAATTTTATTTAAAAATTTAAGTTGCATATATTTTTGTAATCCTCGAATAAATAAAATCCTTTAATTTGATACCCCACTTGATAGGTTTTGAATAGAAAAGATTTTATATGCTGCCCAATTTGGCGCCAAAAATCCGCAATTTTGGTTTACAATAATTTTGATATAGCCTATGTCACTCTAGTGGTTAAAAATTGTTAACTCGTAAATATGGTGATAATTTCCATATTGCTCTTCGTCATGCACTAGATATCCTTTTAAATTATTTTATGAACTGCCGGTGAAACTATTAATAATGATCCGTCTATCACCATATTTACGAGTTAACAATTTATTTCACACTTCAAGGCCATTTGCTAATAATTCACCTTATGGCGAAACTAACCATGTATAATTTATTAAAATTGGTTTAGCCGTTTAGTAGTTACTAGGGAACATAGAATTATAGGGACAAACATACAGGTCAAACACTTATAACTCCTTTTCGGCGATGCCGCATTCGGGCCGCCGCATTGCTGAAAAATTTTTGCCTAAAAAATGAAATTGCCTCCAAATCATCTTCGAATTATAATTTAGTTTCCTAAAACGGCTAGCATTCAAGAAATACAATAACTTAGCCCTGGTAACTTTGGATTATAAGGCAGTCATCATATGTCTTATTTTTTAAATAACTCTTAAATATTCTTTGTAAAACGAAAAAAACCTAAAAATCTACAAACACGTAAACCAGTCGCATTGACCCGCTGCGCTGCCCGCGGGTCCGCTCAGCTCACTGTCTCGCTTCGTCTAGAATAAATTTGTGTGCGGGGAGCGGGAGCAAATTTTAGATTCTGGAGTCAGGAGCAAAACAATAATAATAATAATATTCTCTCTTTGCGGCCCCAACCGCCGGTAGCTTGGGCTTTGCTCCGTTGCCAGTGGGCAGCTAGGTTAGGTTTTTATATTGTGTTTATTTTTTGTACTATGTAATTTTATATTTTACTTTTTATAGACTTAATATAAAAAAAAAACAACTTAAGAATTAATATAAATAAAGGGAATAATAATAATATATTTTTATAAAATGTTTATTTATGCATTATGTTTTATATTTAACTTTTTATTATATATTACGTCTTTATTCTACCAAATTATTTCTTTATTAACAGCCCAATAACAATGCCACATATCGATGCTATAAATTCGAAACCATACCTACTTTATTGGCCTAATTCTAAAAGTCACTTAGTCGATTTTTTTGGTTCTAAGTTAAAAACATTTTATGGGGTAAATTTATCCTTATATTGAAAAATCTGTAACTAGTGTAGTGTAAACCATTTAGACATACGAAAAATTAACAAGCATCTTAATACATTAATGAATAAGTAAAAATTAAAGACAAAGCTTAACCCAAAAAGGAATAAGAAGGCTGTGATAAATTAGTGAAAATGTAAGTCTTAACAGATTCCAGATGGATAAGAAAAACATATTCCCAAGAATGGGATTCATAAGTCTGTTGATCATTATCAAACAAGTCGATAGTTAGTAAAATATTTTATTTTACTGCTTGCCTCAAAATCGACAAAAGTGGAGCTAGTGTCTTACAGTTACGAGTACGAGCTACTTATTTTCGCACATTAGTCATTCCATTACATATTTAGAAGTAAGGAAATTCCAGAAGTTTTCGGTACCGTTACTCAGAGAGACGTAACGACGTTGTTTTTCATCTCGCCTTTCCTTATGCCCACGAGGTGGATATTTACAGTGTGATTTATAAGCCTTTTGGCTACTTTCAAAGATTGAAAGAAGTTTTCCCAAAGATTCAAGGAAGTTTTTTATATGAATTATAGAAAAAAAAATTTTACACTCATATTGGTCAGAATTAAGTCTCGGTAATTTTTTTTCTTGTATTTGGATATCTGGTAAAAGTAGTTTTCTCAAAATCACGTCAAAAGTTATATATAATTAATTGGCATTTTACTACCTGAATGCTAGTACAAAAAAACTTTATAGTTAGCACATGTATGAAGGATGTGAGGTTTGTCGAAAAGTTTACAATGTAAGATGGGTACGAATGTCTTACTTACTAGTAAGTAAGAAAAGAAAGAAGAAGAAGAAGAAGTAATTTGAATGCAGAATGTGTAGCTATGGTGTAGTTTTGTTTTAGTTTGATGAAAGAGTTATAAACATGTACTAAACAGAATTATAAAATTTGAAAGTAAATAAATGGAAGCAATAAAAATATACATACATGTGGGATTGCGGCTGAGAGAGACTACAGAAGAACAGTGGCATATAAACGTGTATTTCTTCTTAATTTAATAATAAATCATTACAAATATCTTGGGACACGGAAGTGCCCCCGCTTAGTTGAGCAAAGAAGGCATGGCTGTACTGTACCATCCTTTTCTCGAAGCTATTCGGGCCATTTTCGACCCGCCTAGTGTATCGTTTATTACCCACATTTTACGTCTTTTAAGATGCAAAAGACTACCTATTTTATTATTATTTTCTTAAGAAGAAACATGGATACGTTTAATTATATCAGTGTTCTTCTGTAATTTCTCTCAACCGCAATCCCACATGAATGTATATTTTTATTACTTTCATTTATTAATCTTTAAATTGTATAATTCTGTTGTTTACTTTGTGTTTATATAATATTTGTGAAATTTATGGTTATATTATTATGTACTTCTTAGCACTATATTACAGATCTTTTATGCACTTATTCAATACGATAAAACATGACCCATTCCATTTTAAAAGATGTTTTGCTAAGTATTTTGATTCAGAATAAACCGTAAAAAGAACAATTTGTTTTAAGAATCTAAAGAACAATAAACAGCTTTGAATGCCTGTTATTAGAAAAACAAGGGGACGGAGAAAAACATAAACATTCTTTACAAAGAAAACACTAGTGAAAGGTTAATCATCCAGAATGGATTCTTACAAACAATACTGAATTTTCTCTTCCATTTCTCAACAACGTAAGTATGACAGGTAGATGAATGTTGTTTGTCGAAGGTGAACCATTTATTAAGCCTATGATCGCACTAAAAGAAAAGTTCTCAACATAGGGAGGAAAAGACAATTTAGGATAGGTGTTATTGATGTTCTACTTCGTGCAAATTGCTAATTTTGTACGCACTGGATAACAGTAAACACATTTTTATTCCTAGATATGTCGTCTCATTTGGTATATTTTGAATATATTTATTATGTATACAAAGTGGAAGGGACATACCCGTAATAAATCGAATCACGGGCTATACTAGATCACTAAAGTATAATGAAATTAAAATAACAGTCAAAAAACCAAAAAAAAATTCGATATTCCCATACAAATCGCCCGGGCGGCACACATTTGTATAGAAATGCCGGAATTTATTTTTGATTTTTGGCTTTTATTTTAATTTCATTATACTTACTATAATGATCTAGTATAGTCCGTGGTTCGATTTATTACGGGTATGTCCCTTCCACGTTGTATATGTTTTAATATGTTTAATTGTATATGTATTTTTTATTTCGCAAAATTATTAAGAGCGAAGGCAAAAATAGAATAGATTCTACTTTTAAAATATCGCGTTGCATCATTACTAAATAGATGTAAACGGGAATTAAAGAACTGTCAAAAGAGTCAATCTGGGTCCACGGCATGTTCGATATTCAGCGTTGATTCCGATAGTCAGTCTACTTCCGTGTTCGTAGCTAAAAACAGTGACAACTAATTATAGCATTTAAATGCTTTAATTTATCGTAAATATTTCAATAATATTAACTTAGTGTACAATAGTGCTTTCCATTACCCATTCATTCCGAACAAAGGTACTATTATTCGCAACATTAATCACAATAAAACACAATAAAATGCAAAAGTTGGCATCGACAAAGGGCAAAAGTATGTAACCGTAATAAAGCAGTTTTATTTATAACTGATCATATTTCAAGTTTAATAGACATAACGAGGGTAGTGGCTCTTACAACAGTGTGGAACAAAAGGGATCATTTATATTTGGCATCATTGCGTGTTGTGTCCACCAAGTAAATTACTTGCCGTCGTGCGTGTGACCGCATCCTGAATATTTTAAGATATGTTTGGACAGCGGGCATGATACAAGCCTTGGGTATTTTTTCTATTCCCTGGAGTTAACGCTTCATTGCTTTTAAAGCGATGTGGTGGAATGTGTATCAAGAGGGATCCGTAGCTTCAGCCTAACGATCTGGATTCGCTTTTATGTCACGCTCATTCGACTGTTTGTTGCCTGCTGTTGAATTTTATTTCAAACGATCGACGATTCTTTTATAGCTTATCGGAAACAGCTTGAGGTTTTTGATTTCATTTTAGCTTTGACATTTTTATCAGGCACTTGTTCTGACATAGATTTTTGATAGCCACTCTTATGCATCTAGCGCAACGTTTTTAATAGCTTTAATGTTTAAAAATAAGGTTTTTTAAGTGTGGTTGACGAAGGATAGAATAAAATATAAATTACTTACATGATTTGAAGACCCAATTTACAGTGGGATAATGTCCTGAAATACCCTGTAATTTTTTTATGAAATACTTTTTTTCTCTTAAGCCTAAAAAAAAGTAGAAAACGTCCATACACTTCACTTACAGTACCTATAGTAGGAAAATACACTTGGTACTTAACTCCGAATCGATCTAACCCAAAACTTTTGATCGCCCATTCTGTACCCTTTCACGCCTTAACAAGGCATGGCAAAGTTCCACTAATTTCGCCTAATAAGACTTCGTTTTGTACAAAACATCAGTCTGCACAAACACCCATTTAATTAAGCCGGAAGTTCCGAGGACATCCGCTTCCCGTTTGTTTTTGACGATGAAATCCCTTGTGTTTCCTCACATAAAAGCCCTGATGACAAACAGTTGGATCGCGTGCACGAGGCCAAGAATTTGAATTTTTTAAATGCTCGTTTTTAATAACTCTTTTGTCCTTATTTGTATGTGGCCCTTTGAACCCTTTATGCCAGATGTGAAATGTGAGACTTTCTAAAATTACACGGCATATAACATTTAAACAAACAATAAACAAGTTTATTTGCTAGGCAATTTAAAAAACCCCCGACTGTCAAAAACGCCATCTAGTGATAACCGTAGCGCCATCTATATATTTGCTAGAGAAGGCCCTGACTTTCAAGCGTTAATCCCCAATAATTTATAAACGGCTGAACAGATTTTTATCAAACATACTCGTAGCTAGGAACCACCGCAAGGGAACTTGCTTTCACATTAAAACAAATCGCATAGAAATTGGTATATCTGTTCGAGCGCTATGATGCCACATTATGTATTAGTTTATGTATTATAGATATATCATTTATTTTAGATTTAAAACTTTAAATTAATTTTATTGCGATTGTACGTTGACTTTTGCCCGTTATGTTCATTTATTATATCCTTTCGCCGATACTTGGTTGACTGGAAGCGTTCTTCCCATTATCCCATTATGGGATAAATCCACCATTGTACAAAATATTTCGGTCTATTAATACTTATTTAACTGTAACTATTTCTTGTACAATAAAGATATAAAACAAACAAACAGACCGACACTAGCGTCAAACTTTTTCCCCTCCTCCCTCTTTTTGTCGGGGGTTAAAAAAGTGAAAATAACCCCCCCTTCATTTCAGTTTTTTCACTGATAATAATTGAGTAAAAAGTACTTTCTTTAAGTATTAAAAAAAAACCAATTCCAATTTGAAGGAACCCTTAGTAGGAAATCGGAAGATGTAATCGCAGTGAGGACTGATTGGATCCGATTTAGAGTAAAAAGGCCGTTCCGATCGGTCTTTGAATTTATTCAAAGACGCAATAGGTTATAAGCAACATGTTAAACAGGAATAACCTTATAATAATAGCAATAAAGATAGTTTTTGTATGCGTCGCCATCGGTCACGCGCCTCGATTTAGGATGCAATTTAGTATATTGTGATGACCAGCTAACAATTTAGGAAGGCCTGTTCTTAGTTAGAGTTTTTACAAGTTAGATAGAGTAATAACCGCTATCCTGCATCTCACCCAAATTTAACTACACGTAGTAACACAAACAACAAGCAGCGGTTTGTCGTAAAGTAGTTAAAAAAATAACATATAAAATATACTTAGACTTATATATAAATAACTAGAAATTGTCTTGTATCCTAAAACGTCCCAAACAAAGAAGACCGACCATATTTTGTGTCACCGAAATATGTCTTCAGGACCTCCATTATTCCTTGGTATATTTGCTCATGAATAGAAAAGTAAAGTACATTAAGCATTGTGCGGCCGTAGTTACTGAGGATGCCCGGAATACTTTAGCGAGATCCCCAGAATACGTCATCAATTTTGTTAAGAGATGACAAATTATAAGCCAGTAAAGGCGCTTAAAATCTCCACTGAAAACATTCTGTAGGCACACCATTTTTCTAGTTCATTTCACCGGTTAGGTAATTTCAACAGCGGATGGAATTTGTCGCGTTCCCGGGGATTTTATTTAAGAATTAGACTAAAATGACTTTGCCAGTCTGACGGTGTTTTATTATCTTTAACGTATTTTGGATTTTCATTTATTGTGGTTTGTTGTTGTGGATCGTCTGTTTTTTCTACGTTTATGTTATGTCTTTTAGGTTTTTTAAGTATCTTAATAATATTTGACAGAGTTGTTTATAAACCAACTTAATTATGAGACAATAAGAATATAATATAATCCTCTCTTAGTTTGATTAATCAGACCAACAAGCGAAGTTTTTACTATAGTCAAGTCCAATATTTTTAAGCAACTTCAAATAAACGGGCAAGTGCGAGTCGGACTCGTACGAGTATGTAGGGTTCCGTACCACCGTAAAATTTTTTTAAACGCTGAAGAAACATGTTTCTTGTATGACGACCAGCTTTAATTATTAACTTTATTTTTAGTATTTGTTGTTATAGCGGCCACAATAATCGGTGAAAATTTCAGGTGTCTAGCTATTACGGTTCAAGAGATAGAGCCCTGTGACAGACGGGCAGATGGACAGACGGACAGACGGACAGACGGACAGACGGACAGACGGACAGACGGACAGACGGACAGACGGACATACGGACAGACGGACAGATGGACAGACGGACAGACGGACAGACGGACAGACGGACAGACGGACAGACGGACAGACGGACAGACGGACAGACGGACAGACCTTTTTGCGGTCCCGTTTGCACCCTTCGCCCTAAAAAGGAGTATTTTTCACCCGTATGGTTCCGAGATAGAATAGGACCACTCCATCTCTTCCTGTGGATGTCGTAAGACGTGACTAAAGGACTAAGCACAAACATCTCGTGCTACAATTGCATTCCCAAGGAGGGTTGACGTCAGGCAGGCGGCCGGTCGTAGAACTATAGCCAAATCATATAAACTGTTCCGGCTATTTCTTCTCCATTTTGCGAAGTCTTTGGCATCCTTGGGTGATCATTGACATGCATGTTATATTTGGAGAAGAAAAAGCGGGAAAGCGCACTCCGGGCTCCGAAGCAGCACAGCTGAGGATGCAACCGGGAACGTGCTTAGACGAAGAAGAACAATGAGAAAAAAGGAGTGGCTTTTCAATTCGAATGTATATATGCTTTTTTATGTTTGTTCACCCATAACTTCTCAGTTTTTGAACCGATTTAGAAAATCCTTTTTTTGTTTAAAAGGGTATAATGCATTCCCCTTGTCACCAAGTAAAGATCTGTTAATGGTCATCATCATCATCCGAGCGTATTCCCGGTTGCATCGTCAGCGGTTACGCTTCAGAGCCCGGGGTCCGCTACCTTACCTAGGTGATTTGACGAGGTTACTGGATTTTTACACAGAGCGACTGCCGTCTGACCTCCGCAACCCAAAGGGTAGACCAGAACCAATCCTAGGATAGGTACAAACGATAGATGGCGTTCGGGACCAACGGCTTTACGTGCCTTCCGAAGCACGGAATCATCTTTCTTTTCAGATAATCAGGTGATTCAAGCCTGCAATATCCTAAACAGACTGGAAACAACTTTTCACAAAGTATGCTTCCCAGTGGGATTTGAACCCATGACCTCCGGATCACAAGGCAGACGCCTTGACCACTAGACTACGGAGGCAGTCAGACATACGATATACGACAGTCATTTTGTATAAATTTCTTGGGGTCGTTTTTCGCGATGATAATATCTTCCATAGTATTGTTATAGGTCATCGACTGACGCCATTATATTTCCAGATACTTTATGAGTTATTATTTACAAAATTTTCGTAATATATATGATGAGATGGCAAACCGATCTAAAGTGATGCTTAACGTGAGAAATGACTAGAGCTCGTGAATTGTATATTTAAGGTATTTGTATATTAATAATTAAGGTATCTTTGAGAAATCGAGGGAACTCGTCTAATGCACATATACAACGTGTTAATGAATTAACGCAAAACCTCTCAGATGGTACCTCAGCCCATGAAACTGTACAACTTTTGTTCTACAACATTCCCAAAATGACAAAAATTAAATTCGGATTGTCATACAAATTGACTCGATCAGCTGATCAGTTTGTAACAAAATTCAATATTTTTTTTGGGTTTCGTGAAAGTTGTAGAACAAAAGTTGTTCAGTTTCATGGGCTGAGGTACATCTGGGAGGTTTTGCGTCATTTCATTAACACGTATATGCTTTTTTATGTATGTTCATTGTTCACCCATAACTTTTCAGTGTTTGAACCGATTTTTACCGAAAAATCTTTTTTTTTTTAAAGGGTACCTATAGTGCAAGTTGGTCCCATACCTTGTGACACCAGGTAAAGATCTGTTAATGGTCTTTGAGTAATTCAAGGAACGCCTATAATGCATATATATTGTTATTTTGATGTTTTTGTAACCAAGTACCTATTTGCATTCAGAAAGCAAGTTTTGATAAAGTGAAGATGATGAAAACGACCAGAAATTTAAGTCGCTTTTTTTTCTTTAAAATTATTTTCATTTCGATTAATTTGAAATGTGACTTTTCTATGACGAGCTTTATTTAGATTATGACAATAACACTCGAGCTTTTATGGTTACCAGTGTATTTATTAGGTACTTTGTTTGTATTTTTTCACAAACGGTGAATGAAAAAATGCTAGACGTTCATATAACCTACCTTGATATTAATCGTACTTCAAAGAAAATCTTATAATAAATTGATAGAAATGATTTCAAAATATTAGCATTGATTTTAACACTTCTTACAACGAATAACTTAAACGTAAAATTGTTTCATTTACCGCTTCCTTTTGCAGTGTTCATTATAACTTGGAAGTGAAAAACCCTCCTCTTTGAGTCGGCATTTAGGTCCAAGCTCTTCAACTTGTTTGCTTGACTCTCACAGACTCATTACCTGCTTCATTAAGGCGAGTGTACTTTGAACTGGCGTTAGTATTTTATAGTTGAAGTTGAGCTAAGCCACTTTTCAGCTAGGATTTACGAGTATTTAATATTCTTCTTTTTTCATACTTTTTCGTTTTTTAACCCTAAAGATATTGGAAAGAAGGTATAATCAAATTATCATCATCATCGTTTGAGCGTTTTCCCGATTGAATCCTCAACGGTAACGCTTCGGAGCTTGGAGTGTTTTGACGAGGTTACTAGTTTTTACACAGAGCGACTACAGGTAAAGGTATCCTAGGATGGGTTTAAACAAACGCTAGATGGCGTATGGGACTCACAGCTTTACGTGCCTCCCGAGAAGCACGGAATCATCTTTCTTTTTGAATAATCAAGCAGACTGGAAACTACTTTTCACAAAGTATGCTTCCTAGTGGGATTTGAACCTACAAGTTTCGGGTCACAAGGCAAACACCTTAACCACTGGACCACTGTATACACTGTGTATACACAGCCTCAAATATATGTATACATACATATATTCATCAAAATGGACATTATCTTAATAATATAATTAAAACTAAATTCAACAACAATAAATTATAATATTAATAATAATAAGAAATAAATAATAATATTTATTATATTCCAACATTTGAAACCCTACAATAAATTTTGATTTATCACCCCATCATCGCCTCGTTAGCTTATCGTATCTAAATGGTCCATGTTTTGCCGGCCACGTCATTTTGCAAGGAGAACCACCCCGGTTATGAACCCATAAAGTGTTGGCAAACTTCTCTTCACGGCTTTTAAACTGTCATTTGCGATGTCGTATGTTTAGGTACCTCCTGGGTCGGACGAAGGGTAGTTTTTATGGCAGAATGTGTTATGGGACATCTCATTCTATGTGGCGCGCCGTTTTGGCAAGTGTTACGGTTTGAAGTAGGTAGTCTCTCGTGCTTATATAATAGTAACAACAACTAGATTTTAATGTATGTACAGACAAGACACAATAATATTTGTGTCCAGAATGTGATTGTGATCTTATGTTTTATGGCAAAAGTACTTTCATCAAAATACTTGTTCAAATCTATGACAAAGAAACTACGATTTCGATGTAATGAAAAACTTTTAATATTTATATTAGTTTTATATTTCCTTTAATTTTTTTGTGCACCTCATTGGCGTAATGGTTAGCCATTCTTGAGGTTCAGGGTTCAATCCCTAATCAGGGCAAACTGTCCTGGGTCTTGGGTGAAATCTATATATGTATTTATTATACCATATTATACGATATACCTTGACATGTATATCATCCTATAACTATTTTGATTCCTTTTTCCATCTTCATGCCCATCATCATAAGAGTGGCCTTTGAGTTTTGCAGACCTGGGATCTGTCTGCTTAGAGCAGCAATACCCAAAATGCTCTATCTGCCCCAAAGACGTGATACTGTATGTTTGTATTACTTTGTATAATATTATATATCTATTTCTGCTTTATAGCTACTGTGTAAATATACTACCTATGACAAGGCTATATTTTGTTATTTACATAACAGTACAGTTAAGTAAACGTAAACAATAGTAACGATCCTGGCATCCGGCCCGACTGGTAAAGTAATGCCTAGCAATAAACTGCTAGCTTACGTAATGACGTAAGTGAACTATGGAAAAACAAACAATACAAACAAATAACAAAGATTATAAAAATATACGTAGGTTGTTCCACAATTCTTGCAAAAATGTAACTTAAGAAGTAACTTTTTTGATAAAAAAAAATCTTGCAAAAGTCTAACTCAGGAACTTAGTTACATTTTTGCAAGACTTATTTATGGAAAGATTTTTTAAAATAAAAACCCCTACTGTTAAGGTAAAGTTAGAAGCAAATGACCATGAAGTGGCGCCCGCGTTTATAATAAATTGTTAACTCGTAAATGTGGTGATTTCTATATTTCTCAATGTTAGATAGCCCTTTAAATTATTTTATGAACAACTGTTGAAAGTATTTAAATTAGTCCACCAATATAACAATTTATTTCAAATGAGGGCGCCGCCTCTTCTGCTTGGTATTCACCTTAATATACATAAGCATGCGTTCAAACGAAGAATCAAACATGATCTTCCACTGTTCTTTTGTACACTAGCAAAGGATCTCATCCCATGCACTCAATAGGTTGTCATGTCATCAGTCGCAAACCGTCCTCCGCAAAATCGCACGCCAGCATGCATGCTTCACTGCTTGTTGGCTTTTGCTATTACAGGTATAGGGTTCATAATCCTATTGTGAAAGTTTGCTGTATTAATAAAATACATAGGTAAATCATTTTCGGCACACAAATAAAGATTGAGTAAAACTGTGGTTTAATATTCAATATTGCGTCACATTTAAATTTTCGTATACGAGTAGGTACATTTAAACTTATCTGATGAAAGGAACAAAATGAAATAATTTACTTAAACAGGCAAAATTTAACATTAAATTACTCATTTCGGTATCGATATTAAAATTTAAGGTAAAAATTATACGATACTTAAAACGGTAGTCCGCAAAGATAAATTTATAGCTTTTTTATTACCAGTTACTCACGCCTGATTATTTTTTCAGTTCGTTTGCTTTTATTATAGATATTAAAGGCAATTATTTCTTTTTTACGATCACCTTTGAGTAAATTTGATAAAAATTACTATCTCAATGATAGATAGTATTTTTTTCATTACACACAGTGTTGAGGCTTTTTTGTTTTTTTAATGCAAAAATGAGCTTTTGTTTTTATATTAAGTGCTACTAAAATATATATGTAAAAGTTTGAAAATATGTTTATTAAGAAAAAAATAAAATAAATACAATTGAGATTAAACTACAAACTAAACCTAAAAATAAAACCTAATCTAAATTAATGATTTAAAAATCTGAATGATTATGACCGTGCGGCATGGTGCCAAGAACGCTGGCTGCGTTTCCTCTCTGGATAGCTATGCTAATTCGTTGAGAAAAGAAGCAGATATATATACGTAATAGATGAATATTACACACATTTAGCTAGCCTCATAGTGAATTCTTACCTTGTAACAATATTGTGATTGTATGTTAGATTATGTGTGAAGTTTTGAAACATATCATTGGAAACTGCTAATTAAATTAATACCATCCAAATATCTTTGTCAAAATAAGATGCTTCCATCCGAACAGTGCGAAAGAAATAATCCACTAGTTGCCAACAAGTCAAAATAGATACTTTTTATCTAAACGTCAAAACAAATATTTTCTATGGGATTTCTTTGAAAAACGCACGGCATGACGTCATACCTTCATGGAGTCAATTTTTTTTAAACTTTAATTTTATTTATTCAAGTACACTTGGAAATTTACAAACATACACATACAAAAATAAGGAAAACATAGTACTTAGGTGCTACTTATTTCTAAAGAAATTTCTTTCAGTAGACCCGCGAGAGAAAATGGGAAAAAAGAGGTAATTGGCGTGTACCTACAATACAAAACTAAATAAATAAATAGACAAGATACATACCTACATAAACATACATAAATATACTTACATAAATACATAAATAAATATATATTCATAAAGCAAATATATAATAAATACATATGTTTATATTTCTAAATATATTAGGATGATAAATACAGATAGTGATCTTTTACTCGTAATTTGTGTATTATCGTGGTGAGTGAAGTGTTTACACCATTCACTCACCGAGGACGTAGCAGACGGCACGGATATCCTCTTTCTCATGCAAGGCGATATTTCAGTCTGTTTAGCTTGTCTAGTTTCCTTGAAAAGATAGGGTAAGTAATTAATCTAGCATGTTTCGTCCTTTGTTAATGCTATCTTAGATAAGGTTGTCCAAGGATTTCTATTTTAATTTAACTATCAAAGATTTTTTTTATAGTTGTAATATAAGTCATAGGGGTTTTAATTGGAGTTTATATGATGTCCTATATAGAAGCGAGATACATTAATAGCGTTATAAAATCATTAATAATAATAATAAATAATGAATAAATATATAAGGACAAATCACACTGATTGAGCTAGCCCCAAAGGGGTTTAGGTTAGGTTGTTTGACATTAGGTCCATACCTTTTGTAAGAGCCCGGCTAAAACAAATTCTGTGAAAATAACCTTCCCTCTTAAAAATCTTATGTGGCCGAAATAATTCGGCAAATTTCAGTAAATATATATTACCTTAGTTTCTCATGTGTATTCACTTAACATACCCAACAAACTTTTCAACGTTTGTGCCAATATTGATAAATCATACTCAGGACCTCAGCAGATCTGTCCTCGGGACAAATATTCCCAAAAAGATTTTATTTCAATATTGAACGTCGAGTCGTAAATTTTTACAGGACAGGTTTACAATGTAAACATTTTTGTTCACTTGGAAACGATTTCTTATTTTTTCTTCGGAATTACCTTTCGCACTCGTAACATCCACATTTTTCACTTCGCTTGTCCTGGATGATCGATTATAAACCCGTTTCTGTCACTTTAATGCTCTACAAATTATAGGCGTCCTAATACATAAGGCACATTATTTTTGAGACATTTTATATAATTACCAAGAAAAACATTAAAAATTGTATAGAGTGGTGAAAAAGGCTCAGATCACTTAATTATCATAACAACTTTTGACTTGAGCAGTAAATTCCTGGCCTTTTTTAGTGCCCTGGGCTCTGTCTGCCTAGAGCCGTAAGACACAAAATGCTATATCTGCCCCATTAGGTATATAAATACGTGGTAGCGTACCTTAGAATGGGGTGACTTTGATCAGTTTTAGGATCAAAACCTATTTACAAATACTATTCAAATATTAGCGAAATAAATAAAGAACATGAAAACATCGATTTGCTGATACTATTTGTTTCTTGAAAAAGATTTATTTTACTGTTATAATTTTTGAGAAAAAAATAAAATGCCAATGATCAATTTTAAACTGCGTTTGGAAAGACTTTGAAGCAGCCCCTTTTTTGCGGAATTCGATAGTATCCCCAACCAGCAACAACACAGATAAAATTATCCATCAATAGGTTTTGGATTTAAACCGATTCTCTTTTTTTTTGTTTTTTTATAGCGATTATTGTAATAATATAATACTGGATCGTAAACCCTGTTAGACACAGAATAGGTACTTGTATGAGCTAAAGAGATAGTTTAAGTTATGAGCTGTTTCGCAAGGCAGCTACTCATAGTTACGCGCGAGTTGGGGCGTGACTTACCGTTATCTATACTAATATTATAAAGCGGAAGAGTTTGTTTGTTTGTTTGTTTAAACGCGCTAATCTCAGGAACTAATGGTCCGATTTGAAAAAATCTTTTTTTGTTGGGTAGTCCATTTACAGAGGAAGGCTTTAGGCTATATAACATTACGTTCCGACAACCACGCGAACGAAGTCGCGGGCACAGCTAGTTTTTTTATAAGGCCAGTCTTGCGGCGACATCAATAAAGTGACGTGAGTGTGAGTTTGCATTGACATCAGCCTATTTTCGTACCGTAAGTTATCAAGTGTCTTATTCACGTCACCCAAGATGTCGGACGATGATTCCCGCTACGCCTTTCCCGGCCCTCCGCGACATATATTACCCACAGTCTCAGTTCAATTTGCTAGCCCAATGTAACAAGATATATAGAACCTAAACTCTTGACTTGAATAAGACTATATACATTCAAACTCTCCAAAAGGTCGGGCCGGCCCTTCTTATCCCTACCCTGAAACGAACCTCCATGAATAATTTCATGGTTTAAGTGCGTCCAAGAATCCAACTTGACGTCATTATCACTTATCTACATTGTTCCCACTAAATATGTTGTCAGTTGGGTTGAATTTATTGGTGCCTTTAAGAATATTGTGGGTTACATTTACTTTTATTTTATCTTTCTACTCCCTTGCGGCAGTTTGGTATTTTAGAAAACTTTAGGCGAATTGGGCAACTTTTTTGATTCATTTTATTTTCTACACTTATAATCTAATAGAGTATGTACAAATTTTGGGACGTCTGACAAAAGGCAACAGATGAAGTCTAAGCAGAAATAATAGAAAATAATAAAAATAGTAAGATTAACATTAACTTTATTAGGAAAAAAATTGATGAAATACATTCAAAACTCCAAAACATGCTTCATCAAAATGGTTACAAAAATGTATCCGCAACATGCTTCGTTAAGATTTATACAGCTAGTAATCCGCAACATGCTTCGTCAAATTTATTAATCTAAGAATCTAATTTGAGTCCCACCCTCCATATCATACCCCGCTAAATTTTTCCCATGACACTTGAGGCATTGCCACGCTATATAGCAATAGCAATTCTTTGAGCCAAATAAGATAAGGAGCGTCTATCATTTGACAGCTCTGATATTCCATGTCGGAGGTCTTTGATAAATGCCCTTGCTTTGGTTCACACCCGTGGTTTCAAAGGCCACAGGTTCGATCACATTCACATTATTACATGAAATTTAAACTTTTTTGTCTGAACAACTTTTTATCCGATAAACTTCAAGAAATCAGAGGTTGGAGAGGATATAAGTCAGACTCGCGAGGTCTACAGCTCATAGAGCCACTACGTTCTCGTATGGCTTGGTTTTCATAGCAATGAGGAAACCATCGGCCCGATGATCAGGCCAGATGTTGATGATGACCGTAGAGAATGACGCAAAAAATGGAAGGCCAATACCCAACAGTGGGTTGATGTGAGCTAAAAATGATGATTATGATGGCATGGTTTTCATAAAATTATAACAAGGTACATTTAAAATATCATACAAATACTTTTTAATAACACAAAATTCCAATTAACCAAATTAAATATTTGATTAAGTCCGTGGCTGTTTGGTTATAGCATTGTTTTATTTACTAAAAACATGATTAACTTCACTCCAGTCAATTTAAATAAATTTTGAAGGAAAATAGCATGATTTGATTAGCCGAATTCCAAAGCCCAAAGTCTGAATGGCACAGAAACTTGAAAATGTAACACATTTCGAACACTTGCTCACAATTACATTGTGTAACAGAGAAGTTGTAAAAGTTCTTAAACTCAAGGGAAATGTAAAAGAGTAGTAGCGTTATTAGTAAATAATTAAAATGATATTGATTTAGGAATGTTAATAAACAAGCAAAAAATAGTCCAATCAATATTCTGGCACCATTTAGTTAAGGGCCCATGTTACCTCGCAGTTCTTAGAGCGATCTTCAGTATTATCAATATCAACGAAATACTCACTTTGAAATAAAATTACAGCAAAGTTTATGACTAACTGTAGTTACTATTTGACTTAAAATCACGATTGCTTAAAATTTTCTTAACAGAAAAAATTGCGATGATGCCTCCAAATTACCTCCGAAATGTATACTAATATTATAAAGCGGAAGAGTTTGTTTAAACGCGCTAATCTTAGGAACTTATGATCCGATTTGAAAAATTCTTTTTTTGTTGGGTAGTCCATTTATAGAGAAAGGCTTTAGGCTATACAACATTCCGACAACCACGCGAACGAAGTCGCGGACACAGCTAGTATATTATAAACGGCTAGTATTCAAGAAATACAATTAGCCTTGAAACTTTGGATTATAATTATATTAAACATTACAGAGTGATGATATGACTTCAGAACTGTAGCCCTTCAACGGCTGTGTAAATTTAGGGACACAAATCTGCTTTCGCCAACGCCGTATTTTCGTCACCGGCCTCCAATTTCGTTCTAGATAAACAACGTACTCACCAGATATCTTGCTCGTAAAATTATGTATTTGTTTTGTTTGTTGCTAGTCTGTCGCGTTTCCGCTATTCCAATTGCGGTATTCCTGTTTTATTTATGTCGTTATGTTTTTATGCATTAGTTCAATTACTTAAAGGTAATTAGTTTGTACGCTTGTATGTTTTAGCTCAGTGTTGAAAACTAAGTAAGTAAATTTGAAACGATGCGCTACCGATTTTATCTGTGTGTTATGGTCGGGGCTTTATTCAAATTAGTTTTTGCACGCCTCATAAGCGGAGCGTTGAGGTAGTGCTCTACTCTCGCCTTACAAAAATCAAGTGATTTTTCGAACTAAAAATGTCGGTATTTATTTCTTATCGTACTTGTAGAATAATATTTACACACAAATGTCAAGAAAAAATACTAGTTTCAACAGTCATGATATTTTTAAAGGACATTTTGTTCTTTAAAATAATAAAACAAGTGTTTAAGAAAATTATTTCGTGGACGTCCGTGTGTCTGTATATATGGAAACTGGCGTGGTCACGATAACGCCCGAAAAACTTAACAAATCGAACCCTTCTTTTTTTCATACGCTTAAGTATTATCTAAAACTAAGTCCTTTCGAAAATCACGGTCTAATTAAAAGTAGTTTAATTATAATTAGCAATAAACTGAAATCCACCTATCGTTGGTATATCTAAATCTATGTAAATAAGGTTCGTTGACATTGACAATGACAACATGCGCAGTACCTTTCTTTTCTGTGTGGGCAATGGCGCGAAGATTTAAAAGTATTTTTTTTATTTTGTTCATAATACACCGATAAATATGCAATATCCAAGTTCTGTTTTTTTTTGTGAAAATTGAGTGACCGCTATGAGGCGTGCACTTTTGGATTTTCCAAACTTATTTTTAAATTGTGTATCTGATACAAAAATAAACGTAGTCAAAAAAAACCAACTGAAAACATAACGACGTAGTCAACAAAATAAAGAAGAGACATAAAACTTACGGAGGTTTTTAGGCCATTGCCCAATTTATGTTGGTTAAGACTGACCGACATTGTACAAATTTTTTATCATAGGTATTTATTGTGTTATGGTCGGCGCTTTAATCAAATTTGTCTTTTTTAAAACCACGTTTAAAAACTTTACTTGAAATAAATGAAAAGTCCTAGTGAATATCAATGTCGCGAGAGTTGGACAAATTCATTTGCTTTACATACACCGCGCCAGTTTAGTTTATCTAAGATGAAGAATTTTAAGAACTAGTGGTTCTGTGAGAACAGTAGATCTCGCGAGCTCTTATTACAATGCAATAACCGACACTTTCCCCTGGCCTAGCAAAGCCATTTCAGTGAAATCCGTCCGTTTAAGGCGACGTGGTGGGTTCACAATTTGCAATACCGTGCGTGTTTTTGAAAAATCACTGTTATTAAACTACTACAGTTTATTCCTCAAAAAAATTACATAAAAAACGTAAGGATTTTCTACAGACACCCACAATAGCCAAAACACGATTGAGCATTTTTGACTCGATAGAAAAAAATCACAATCATACCTCTAAATTTGCGTAAATTTGCCTTTATAATCCCTCCAGTACAATCGGTCTACTTTCCCGATCGGTCAACTTTCACAAACAGTCTGTTTCCCCAAATAGTAAATGTGCTTTTTCTAATCGATCTGCTTTCTCCATTTTACAAAATCACCATTTTATATAAAAGTTATACTAAAAAATGTATTATTTAAATATCTATCCGTTTTGGCTACAAAAAAAATATATAAATATAATACAAAAAAAAAACTGCGAAATATCGTCGAGCACGGCTCCTACCCTTCCTTCGCTCTCGACGAATATTTCCCTGTGTTTTATTTATCATTTTTTTGTATTATATTTATAATTTTTTCTGTAGCCAAAACGGATAGATATTTAGATAATATTTTTTTTGGTATAATTTTCGTATAAAAAGGTGATTGTATAAAATAATAATACGTATTATATAGGCAAATTTAGAGGTATGTTTGTGATTTTTTTTCTATCGAGTCAAAAATGCTCAATCGTGTTTTGGCTATTGTGGGTGTCTGTAGAAAATCCTTAAGATTTTTATGTAAATTTCTTGAGGAAGAAACTGTAGTGGTTTAATAACAGTGATTTTTCAAAAACACGCACAGTTTTGCAAATTGTGAACCCACGTCACCTTAACGTTACATCAAACTTCCTGCCTTTTCTCCCTCCACTCTCTCTTATGGATTAAATTATTTGCAATATCTTGTGTAGAATGAAGTCTGTGCCTCTTAAATTTGAATGAAATCCATCGATAAATAACTCTATTTCCCTCCTAATCAAAAATCGCAATCGATTAAAATAATTAAATAAATAAAATAATAAAAAAAACTTGTGTGAAAAATGCGATCTGTAGGCAAAAATAGACTGACGGACAAAAGCATTCTCGGACTATCTCGAAACTGAGACGCTTTACTCGCTCAGTCATAAAGTAAGAAACTTTTATTATGAGTAAAAACTACACACAATATTTATTCGTCCAATACCTACTTACCTACCAAATTTACAGCCCTATGATCGAATAATACTTAAAAAAAGCGCCACATTGTTTCTAGAAATAAGATAACGCTAAAAAGAACCTAAATTTAAAATAAATAACTCGTAAAACGAGCTCTCACATGTTTTATATTTTTAACCAAAGTGAACCCAAAATTATCATAATGTACGAAGCTATATCCTTCTATAAATTTCTAAAGCTAATTGAGCATGGAAAGGCCATTTTGTAACTTAAATGTACATATCATGTCTTTATCCCTCTAACGGGATAGACAGTGTTTGGGGTCATAAGACTCACTTTAAACGTGATGATGGAAAATAGGAGTCAAAATAGTGATAGGATGCTAGATTGATTCAAATCCTTAATTATTCCCTCGATCAGACTTTACAATCTGCGCAGGAAAAGAAACAGCTGGTATAATTAACGTTGTTTTATTTTTCTGACTAGCACAAAAGATGTGTCTTTACGTAATCCTTTCGAAAAATATTTCTTTTTAGAAAGTATATCAGTATTTCTTGACAAGTTATCTAAGTTCCGTGAAGTATGAGGTAGCTTCAAAGTTGAATAAAAATTATTCCCAGTAGGAATTTCCACTTAGTAGTTCGCATCTCTTCAAAGCCAGGCTTTATTAGATATATAATATCCCGGCGAGGAGAGACGTATTTTAATTTTCAAGCCCCGGGGCAAATGATTTGACACCACATTATGTATAATACAAGGCATATATGTTCAGAAGGCACGTGAACATCGTTGCATGGCAGTCATTCTACGTCAGAGGCCTTTAGGCAGCTTAAAAAATCAGACACCAGTGTTGGCCACTTGCTCACACGAAAACAAACAAACCTAAGGAGCTCGATGGCCTTGCTTGATTAAGCATTACTAGCGCTTTCAGGTTGGGACACACTTCGTCATTTGCTAGAGCGAGAGAGAGCGACGGAACGCATCGGCCATTCTCTCGCGCTCTAGCAAATGACTGTTCTCAGCAACAGAAAAGGATAGCAGCATTGGAAAGTGCTGTTCCGTGGTGACAGATGTGTCCCAACCCTTAAGCTACCTTGCGCGTTGTCCGCCTTTGTCGACCACAAGTAGCAAAAAATTATCTCGAACTCCGTCGTACTTCGGAAAGTGCGTTAACATATTGGTTCCGGTCCAATTTACAGTACGTATGAAATACGCTCTTAACATGGTGTCGATCTTATCCGTTATTCCTAGGACATAGGGCATAATTTATGCTTCTCACATCCAGATGCCTGAGTCTCCTTCACGGTTGGTCTCATCATGATCATCATCGGGTCTTTTTTTAATCTCCACTGCAGGAGCACGACCTCTCTGTACTACTAGAGCAACTATACTTGACCAGAGCAGCCAGAGGATTTGGCTTTCACTCTCCACGCTGGCCAGACGGGTTGGAGAGGTCTCTATTGATGTTTTTAAGCGTTGTGTATAGCTTGTGATTCCAAAGTCGCCTTCTAGGGCTAGTTACCAACTAGCCCTAGCCCTAGCCTCAGCCCTAGAAGGCGACTTAGGAATGACTTGGAGTAGTCTCTACTCTGCCGGGAACCACACTGCGTGTCTGCTTTCTGGTCATCTTGTAACAGTTGTTCCTGAGTACCTCCTGAACGTAACATCGTTGTGATTTAGTGTCATCAAATTGATGCAAGCTTTGTAAAACTTGACGTTTACACTTGAAATAATTTTTGAAATTAATGTAACAAAGTTAGTGATATGCCATTAGTTTCTTTATTTATTTTTTGTTTAAGTTGGCCGCATACACATACCTACCAAAAATAAATAAAAGACTTATTTGAGATAAAAACTCATTCCGTTTAAACTAGAATAGATATAGAGACCTGGGCGAGAATCTGAAACATATTGAATAGGCGACGCGGTTAGCAACCCATCACTATTATGATTTCCCTTTGCCACCTTCATGCTAAAAGTGGCTTGGAGTTACCGCCCTAGGATCTATCTGTCTGCCCCGTGAGGGATAAATATGTGATAGTGTTTAAACGCCTTTTTCATGCAGACTGTGTGATAAGCTGAAAGTCCCACGCAAGGTCGCCCTGGAGCAATACCCTCTTGCTTATAGAGTAAATACGCCACCGGCAACTGGGCTTTACTGGCAATATAACAGAATCTCTCCCAACTTCGCAGCAATACTTTTCGAAGAAAAATGTTAATTTGAAGTTCGGAATTAGCAACTTTGAAACGGTTTGAACGACGGGAAATATTTGCGTTGCTAATTATATGAGTTTTTAACAAGTTATATTTGTTTATTGCTACATTTAAGTATATACAACTTCTTATGTAAAATTTAGACTAGAACAAAATTCCAAAATTAACTATGTTAGTATGGTTGAACTTTTGGGTTGAATTATATGAAGAAGTAAGTAAAAAAAAAATCTAATTGAATTGAATGCAACTCACAAAAATAACAATATGCCAATAATATATTATTCTTGCGTCAAATTATTTTATTTAGGCTCCTACCAAGCCCTCATGCTATATATGAATAAAAGAAATGTAGTTTAAAAATTTTCTGTTTTCAAAGTTGACTGAAGTTGATTTTAGATGTAACATAGACAGAATATTGTAATTATTAATTTTAAATTTAATTTTTATTTTAAGATGTTTTCGTCTTTTTAATGATTTGTAATAATTCACGAATATTGCATAGTTGAATGCGTCTAAATTGACCAATATTATCTTCATACCCGATTGGCTCAGCCGCACTTCATAATAGGATTAAATTGATCAAATCGCATTACCAATGAAGTGCAGACGGCAAATGGGATTATATAAAATATCTGCAATTACTCAAGCTTCAATAAGTAATACTACTTGTTTCTTACATACAATAGAAGATATTTTCTTAGTATTTGTTTAAACTTATTTTTTTGTACGTTAATACATCGTCAATACATGTTAAAACTTTTCTTTATAAATATAAACCGCCTAGACAAAACGTTTATTAATAAGTCAATAAGTCACATAGGGTAGATACCCCTGGTGTTGCAGGCATATGTCCTTACACACACATACCTTACACTTACTATAATCATTTATTTACTTCTCTTCATCAACATCATTCGCCCACTGCTGGCTGAGCATAGGCCTCTCTTTGTCAACGCCACCCGTCTCGGTTCTGTGCTGCTCTCATCCAGATGCAACCCACAACTTTGCTTATGTCGTCATCATTTTAATTATCATGGTCATTACTTCACTTAGTAAAATTAATACTTATCGTACATATTGCACGCCTCATAAGCGAAGCGCATGAGGTAGTGCTCTACTCTCGCATTACAAAAATCAAGTGATTTTTTTAACTAAATGTGTCTCTATTCATTTTCTATCGCACTTGTACAATAATATTTACACATAAATGTCAAGGAAAAACACTAGTTTCAACACCTATGACATTTTAAAAGACATTTTGCCTTTTAAATAAATAAAAACAATGCTTAATAAAATCATTTTGTGGACGTCCGGGTGTCTGTATGTATGGAAACTGGCATGGTCACGATAACTCCCGAAAAACTTATCTGATCAAGTCCATTTTTTTTTATACGTTTCAGTATTATCCAAAACTAAGTCCTTTCGAAGATCACGGTCTAATTCAATGTAGTTTAATCGTAATTTCAATTTAATTGTGAAAAATGAGATTATGAGGCGTGCACTTTTGGATTTTCCAAACTATTTGTAAATGTTTTAAATATTGAGGTTTCACAAAGTCTGACTCTTTACAGCTAATCTCCTGTCTAGTGGTGAACTAACGGGCTTTCATAGTAATCAGATGATTTTCTCATAATCACCACTCTGAAGGGTTTGTTATTATATTTGTTTGGTACTGAGACTCCGCTGTCTGTCCGTCTGTCCGTCTGTCTGTCTGTCCGTCTGTCTGTCTGTCCGTCTGTCCGTCTGTCCGTCTGTCCGTCTGTCCGTCTGTCCGTCTGTCCGTCTGTCCGTCTGTCCGTCTGTCCGTCTGTCCGTCTGTCCGTCTGTCCGTCTGTCCGTCTGTCCGTCTGTCCGTCTGTCCGTCTGTCCGTCTGTCCGTCTGTCCGTCTGTCCGTCTGTCCGTCTGTCCGTCTGTCCGTCTGTCCGTCTGTCCGTCTGTCCGTCTGTCCGTCTGTCCGTCTGTCCGTCTGTCCGTCTGTCCGTCTGTCCGTCTGTCCGTCTGTCCGTCTGTCCGTCTGTCCGTCTGTCCGTCTGTCCGTCTGTCCGTCTGTCCGTCTGTCCGTCTGTCCGTCTGTCCGTCTGTCCGTCTGTCCGTCTGTCCGTCTGTCCGTCTGTCCGTCTGTCCGTCTGTCCGTCTGTCCGTCTGTCCGTCTGTCCGTCTGTCCGTCTGTCCGTCTGTCCGTCTGTCCGTCTGTCCGTCTGTCCGTCTGTCCGTCTGTCCGTCTGTCCGTCTGTCCGTCTGTCCGTCTGTCCGTCTGTCCGTCTGTCCGTCTGTCCGTCTGTCCGTCTGTCCGTCTGTCCGTCTGTCCGTCTGTCCGTCTGTCCGTCTGTCCGTCTGTCCGTCTGTCCGTCTGTCCGTCTGTCCGTCTGTCCGTCTGTCCGTCTGTCCGTCTGTCCGTCTGTCCGTCTGTCCGTCTGTCCGTCTGTCCGTCTGTCCGTCTGTCCGTCTGTCCGTCTGTCCGTCTGTCCGTCTGTCCGTCTGTCCGTCTGTCCGTCTGTCCGTCTGTCCGTCTGTCCGTCTGTCCGTCTGTCCGTCTGTCCGTCTGTCCGTCTGTCCGTCTGTCCGTCTGTCCGTCTGTCCGTCTGTCCGTCTGTCCGTCTGTCCGTCTGTCCGTCTGTCCGTCTGTCCGTCTGTCCGTCTGTCCGTCTGTCCGTCTGTCCGTCTGTCCGTCTGTCCGTCTGTCCGTCTGTCCGTCTGTCCGTCTGTCCGTCTGTCCGTCTGTCCGTCTGTCCGTCTGTCCGTCTGTCCGTCTGTCCGTCTGTCCGTCTGTCCGTCTGTCCGTCTGTCCGTCTGTCCGTCTGTCCGTCTGTCCGTCTGTCCGTCTGTCCGTCTGTCCGTCTGTCCGTCTGTCCGTCTGTCCGTCTGTCCGTCTGTCCGTCTGTCCGTCTGTCCGTCTGTCCGTCTGTCCGTCTGTCCGTCTGTCCGTCTGTCCGTCTGTCCGTCTGTCCGTCTGTCCGTCTGTCCGTCTGTCCGTCTGTCCGTCTGTCCGTCTGTCCGTCTGTCCGTCTGTCCGTCTGTCCGTCTGTCCGTCTGTCCGTCTGTCCGTCTGTCCGTCTGTCCGTCTGTCCGTCTGTCCGTCTGTCCGTCTGTCCGTCTGTCCGTCTGTCCGTCTGTCCGTCTGTCCGTCTGTCCGTCTGTCCGTCTGTCCGTCTGTCCGTCTGTCCGTCTGTCCGTCTGTCCGTCTGTCCGTCTGTCCGTCTGTCCGTCTGTCTGTTTGTCCGTCTGTCTGTCTGTCCGTCAGTCACAGGGCTCTATCTCTTGAACCGTAATAGCTAGACACTTGAAATTGTCACCCAATATGTATTATTGTGGCGGATATAACAACAAATACTAAAAATAAAAAATAGTTAAAAATTAAAAGGGGTCGTCATGCAAGAAAGGTGTTTTTTTCAGCGTTTTTAACTTTATCTTCATAATGGCATTAACTAGATACTTGACATTTTCACCAATTATGTATTACTATGACCACAATAATAACAAATACAAAAAATAAAATAAAGTTAAAAAATCAAGGGGTCGTCATACAAAAAATGTGTTTTTTAGCGTTTTAAAACATTGTACGGTGGTACGGAACCCTTCATGTACGAGTCCGACTCGCACTTGCCCGTTTTATTATATTAATATAATAGTTTTCCTCTATTAAATTCAGAAGCACCCGAACATTGTTCTAGCTGTGGGAAATATTTACTCATTGTGAACTCAAATTAGACTCGTATGAATGAACAATGTTCCTTAATGTTTTATCGTAATTAGACTAGCGTATTTTAGTAGCAAAAACTTTACAAAGTGGCCCTAATTTGCGTGAGGACGGGTCTGCCGTAACTTTTGTTAGAGCAATGTGAAACAAAGTTGTAAGGACCAAGAATAATGCGATGCCTTTCTGCTATTTAATTTGGAACTAGCAGCTTGCCTTGGCTTTGCACTGGCTAGAGTACATAGATATCTTAATTAACACTTTTTTAGCTCTATTAAATATTGATTGTTCAAAGAGAGTATAACATACATACTATCATGCCTGTACCCTCAGGGATAGGCAGAGACTATGGACCTCCACTTGCTATGATACTGACAGACCTCTTCCGCTTCATCTACATTCGTCAATCTCTACATACATGCCCTTCGGTTACGAGTACGTCTAACCTCTCCTAAAGAGAGTATGACGCTTAAAATTTAATCAATTCGGCTTGCCATCATTCAAATTTCATCAAAACTTTCTAGATGTAATAAATGCAAAATCTTAAAATAAAACGGCTATACATATAACGTCTAACAAAATATACTGAAACTATTTTCAGTCCGTGATATTGAACAACTTTCCCCAAGGAACATATGTCGAAATATGAAAAATAATTTTTGGCTTTTCATACAAACTCGGATCAGCTGATCGGTCAACTAGTATGGGAGGCCAAAAATTATTTTTCATATTTCGATATATGTTCCTCGGGGTAAGTTGTTCAGTATCATGGGCTGAATTCACTCGTCAAATAGTTTCAGTATATTTTGTTACACCCTGTGTAATGTGAGCTCGATGAATAAAGCAGGATTACGCAACTGTCATTTTAGGCCCTAAAATACCTCTATAGGATGAAGCACCAAAATTCTAGACTTAAATGGGGGATTAGAAGCGTAATTCGTATAGCTCCAATTTCACGCGCGATCGATTTATCATTGGAAGTAAACGAGAAGGTTGCTTCCAGATTGACCCTACATATTCCCTCCGCCTCGACAGGGCAAGATAAAAACCCTGCCGCGCCCAACTTTTATTTATTTTTATGACCGGCCATTTGTTAAGGCACAACTGATTCGTCGACCTACCCTTAAACACGTAACACACAGCTGGAACAATAGGTTTATGACGGTTTGGTTTTTCTTGCAATACTCGTATAAGAGAAATAAACGTGTTACTGTTATATTAACAATATCGTGTAGCAGAATTCAGAGGCTTCTACTTCTTATTTCATACCTTAGAAAAAAGTAAGCTGTGTTTCTAAAATAAACCGGTCAAGTCAGTCTGGCTCGTACTTATAAGGTGTCGTACAATGTTTTAAAATGCTGAAAAAACACATTTGTTGTATGACGACCCTATTTAATTTTTAATTTTATCTTATATCTACAGCGGCCACAGTAATACAAAATCGGTGAAAATTTTAAGTCTCTAACTATTACGGTTTAAAAGATAGAGCCTTGTGACAGATGGATGGACAGACGGATAGACAGTCGAGTCTCAGTAATAGGCTAGGCTATGTATGGAACCCTGGAAATATCAAAATGCCATAATTTTTTGTTTCATTTCCAACATTCCCTTTCATCTTATTCTTATCACATGGTAACATGATAAAGCTTATTAATGTTTTACTAGGTATTAATAATATTTCAACATACAATGCTAAAGTAAAAATTTTGTGTCAGCCATTTTCTGTATAGTTTCTCCCTTTAGTCAAATTTCTTGAATTGAAGACAATTGAACCTAATTTTAACGTACGGGTACCTATAAATAAGTAATGAACCGGTGGTGGCCAAGTGGTTTAGGCACCGGCTGTGAAGTTACAATTTTAATCCTCACTATATACGCGACTTGTACCTCTGTACATTTAGTTCACTAGTGTGTAATAATGACTATTGTTACTAGATGACAATTAATTACTTTAGTCTACCTATCTACTTTAGCCTTCAGGTGGCTCGAAAAATCTGACACTCGTGTAAGTTAATAAACAGTTACATATAAATAGACTCGATTAAAAAAACCGAACGTATTAATAAGAAAGATAGCGATGTATATTCAAATATATTATATTAGGTATGGAAGTCCAAAACCCTTCTCAGACCCTCTTGCTTTACCATTACACATGTACGTAGTAAAACAATTTGTCAAACATCACATTTATCTTGTTCTAATCCCACCATCTGTGTGTAACGAATTTCTTTAAGGGGATTTACAACGGGCGATAATGATTTCAACAAAATCCGGCAACGCTCGGAAAAGTGTCCTGATGAAAACTTGTCGAACTGCCTTTTTCCTTAAAATGGTTACTTGTGAATCTGAAAGTCAGTCAAAACGCTGGCAATTTTAAACGTCATTCGTCATTCACGTCGAAGATCTTTTTATTTTTAATAAAATAAAATAACTTTACTTTACTTTGTATATATACTTGATATGTTGAATAATAAGTTTACCTATTCTGTTTTTTTTAGTTTATGTTGTACTTACCCCAAAAGATTACTCTCTCAGCATCACCTGTTGGTTGACTGGTAGAAAAGGCCCCTGGCCTTAAGTCCGCCATTTACATTTATTGTAATGAAGTTATATAAATAAAAAATATAAAAACTTTACAAATACCTGATTTTTTTAGGTTCCGTACCCGAAGGGTGCAAACGGGACCCTATTACTGAGACTCCGCTGTTTGTCCGTCTGTCCGTCTGTCTGTCTGTCTGTCCGTTTGTCACAGGGCTCTATCTCTTGAACCGTAATAGCTAGACACCTGAAATTTTCACCGATTATGTATTACTATGACTACTATAACAACAAATACTAAAAATAAGATAAAGTTAATAATTATAAAAGGGGGTCGTCATACAAGAAACGTGTTTCTTCAGCGTTTTAAAACATTGTACGGTGGTACGGAACTGTTCATGTACGAGTCCGACTCGCACTTGCCCGTTTATTTTTGTTCACGCAATACCAGCAAAAAATAAATGGCCACCATTTTGACTTACTTTCAGATTCACAAGCAACGTACCTGCCTTATTATTTTTTAATTTGATTAGTTTGTAGGTTAATGAAACAGAATTTTTACTGTTAGCTTTTTTAGGAACGGCATATACGAATATTTTTAAAATTACGGAAAAAGGTTTAGTTATTGTAATAAGGTATAAAAATATTTATTAACATCAAACAAATAAGCCTTACGAATTCCGCAAATCACAAACAACAACTATTTTGGCAACCGAAGTTTTCCAAACACAAAGTTCATTTGCCATCTTTTGTTTTTATTGTAGTTGTGGCCACTTAATTAGGTAGATGATATTCTTTAAGATGTCTTTGGAGATACGAGTAAGTATATGAGAAACCAGCATCATGTTACACAATACAACGGATATGTAGGTTGCCAGAATGTTTTCTATTTGGCTAAGGTTTTTTTTTGCAACGTAATAAGACATTTGAAATACGACGCGTCTTCAAATATTTTTTATGCCGTGTTGAAGGTAGTCCAGATCTTTTTTGCAATATTAGGAGGTATAACGTACGAGGTAAAACTTTGTTCTTCCTTGGTGTCATCCGTTCTCAAGTTGATGATCCGATTTTAAACGGATAGACATTACTACACATTCGTTTCATATAAACATACAGTCATAAAAATAGTTATCAAAACTTATGATCCCTCTTTTAAGGTCAAGGGCTTCAATTTCAACAATAGACGTAGCCCACGGCATTAAGAATAACAATTTTGGTGGTCTTATGACGGTCTTAAAGTTATACGTTGCATGCCTAGAGCCCTACTTTGGGCACATTTGGCATAATATGCCTCGGAATATCTTGTAGCCAACATGGAGAGTACAATAACAGTTTTAGGGGTCTTATTGAAGATTATATGAAATGGTTCAGTGGGAAACATTTTGCATTACACCGCCCCACAATAGCTACGCAAAGGCCGTTCTACTACTAAATACATTTATAACTTACTAGCTGTGCCCGCGACTTCGTTCGCGTGGTTGTCGGAATGTAATGTTATATAGCCTAAAGCCTTCCTCTATAAATGGACTACCCAACAAAAAACGAATTTTTCAAATCGGACCATTAGTTCCTGAGATTAGCGCGTTTAAACAAACAAACAAACAAACTCTTCCGCTTTATAATATTAGTATAGATAAAAAATATTATGTAAGTATGTATAATTGATATTATAAGTAAGCAAGAAATTGTGTCATCAATCTTAATTAATTTCGTAATTATAAGAAGTTGATTTGACTTTACCTGTAACTATAAGAATGCGTATTATATAATATTTTTATATTTTATTTTGTGAAAATTCTTTTGATCAAACCGCCACTGCCAGAAATTACAAATTCATTCATACTTGGCTTGAGAATGGTTTAAGGCGAAGATATAGGCAAATGGCCTTGAAGTGTGAAATAAATTGTTAACTCGTAAATACGGTAATAATTTCCATATTGCTCTTCGTCATGCACTAGATAGCCCTTTAAATTATTTTATGAACTGCCGTTGAAACTATTATTGGTGATCCGTCTAGCTTTAAAACTTGCCGTGGCCACTTTTGGCGGAAGCAAGTTTTAAAGCTAGACGGACTAATGTAAATACTTTCAACGGTGGTTAATAAAATAATTTAAAGGGCTATCTAGTGCATGACGAAGAGCAATATGGAAATTATCTCCATATTTACGAGTTAATAATTTATTTCAAGTGAGGGCGCCACATCAAGGTCATTTGCCTATACCTCCACCTTAAACACACGCTCTAGCAGTCGTTATTCGATTCTTACCGAGAATGGTCGTATATTGTATAATTGCCAAAAAGTCAAAACACAGTAATGAGTGATAATAAAACAAGGACATTATTTATTGATCTATATGCTGCTTGATTTCATAATCCTTATGTCTTATTATATATCCATATAATTATATTTTAAAACTGTAACAGTTGATACAAAGGTATTTTTCTCTGAAATCGCTTGTAGGATTTTCTGTAAAAAGAAAATCGACAAAGTGCGAGTCAGACTCGCGCACCGAGAGTTCCGTACAAACCTGTAGGTATATAAGTAAGTTTAAAATTATTAAAAATATTTTATTATGTGATGTAACTAAAAATTTATGCTTTTCGCAATTTTTTCTTTATCTGTGCTATAAGATGTTGCTTCGTATCAAATTTAGAGATTTCACGGGAAGTCAGGGTACTTCCTTAGGTTCTAATTTCCTTGCGAGTGTTGAAAATTTGCGGCATAAACGACTGTATCTTTTGATTGCGTTGGCCTAAAAGTTTGATTTTTTCACAGCTTCAAGGGACAGTAGATTTGAGTATTTGATATGAATTTTAGCTTAATACCTTCACGCGTTCCTGAGCAAAAGGACCTTGACAGACAGACAGTCGGACAACAAAGTGATCCTATAAGGGTTCCGTTTTTTTCCTTTTGAGGTACGAAATACTTAAAACAGTTAGTTGAACAGATATTTTCGTACTCGTGTAACGTTCAAGAGTGCAGTGCCTGCTTATTGTCTTCGTAAACTTTCAAATAGAATATAGATATTAAGATATATGTAGTTTGCGTATAGTTTATTATATATTATATCCATGTATATTTTGAATTTAAGTTTATTCATATATATATATGTCGCAGTTGAATGGTATCATCCGTAATAGGTATAATCCGCTAATTCACGAAATAAATTATACACAATTTAGAATGCCTACGAAGTGGCTATGTGGCGAGCGGGTGTTCTATCCATTTTACTAGGTTAGGTTCTATCCTAATAGAACAGCGACCAACACACGTACGAGCCGAGCGAGCGGAGCGAGCGTGCCGCGGCAGCGGCCGGCGAGTGCTAGAAAAGTTCTATCCATTTTACTAGGTTAGGGCAAACCTATAGCAATAATAATCGTGGAATATTTTTCTGGGAAATTAAATTCGATGTCGAAAAATCTGTATTATTATAGTATTTCTAATAGACGCCCAGTTATATTTCATTATGGTAACCCTACACCAAATCCTTATCATGCATGTGTCGCAGTTGGATTGTATAACGCTTTCGTCAAACAGCGGATTACCGCCTCTGTTTTACCGTTTGGAAACGTGGTTAGCGGTCTTAATGAACGTAACACGTTGCGCAATATTAGACAATCCAGCTGAACGATATTCGGCTGTTTAACAAAACCGAGCTGTAATGCCAAACAACTAGAGGTTTCGTGAATTAGCGGTTTATACCATCCAACTGCGACATATATATTATATTGTTATTGCTATCCTCTTAAGGTAAATGTGACAATACTTACATAATTTACCTACTTCAAAATTTTTTTTTTCTCGGCGTCACCAGTCGGTTGACTGGTAGATAAAGCCTATGGCTTCAATTCCGCCTATTACGTTTGTAATAAAATTAAATAAATTAAAAAATATATTTTGCGTATAACTCAAAATAAACCTTGTATTTCTGTCATATTATATTACGAAAAATACAACTCCGGTAACATAGTACAATGTTACTCATCTAGAGAGAGTGGTGTTTTCTTTAAAACGCAATAAAAAATCGCGCTTTTTAAATTCGTAGCATTTAAAGTATTATTTTTTTATGAATACGGCAGTTATTACTTGGCTCGTAATTAAAATTTATTCACAAATAATGACCTGTCACAAAAATTAAAAAGTATTTGGTGTTGAGAAAAAAATCCGTAAATACCATCCATTGGTGGCGCAAAAAATCAACATTTTTCATTTCGCCTTTATACTTTTAAGAGCGACTTCAAAGAATTCACACCAGGGAATGGCGATAACTTTAATCATGAGCAAGGTGAGAGTAAGATATGAAAATGACTGAGTTCATTGTGTTTGCATTGTACCTTTCTTAAGATTATTCGACTATTGAAAGAGAACTTAGAGCATTAAATAAAAATATATACAATCTTTTTTTTTTTAATTTACAATTTAAAGAAAGGTTTGCTTTGTTAAAAATAATATAATAAAAGTTTAAACAACAATTTGTAAGGTGAAAAAGTGCCAAATCATGTGTTTAATTACAATGTATATTTGTATTTTTCAAAATTGTAACATTGTTCATTTTACGCAGTGTAGTTTTATTCCTAGTATTTATTTTAGTGCCGTCAAAAAATATAGCGTTTTATATATATAGGACAGGAATATCATGTTACCTTTTTTATTTATGTTCAAGAGAAGTACCAAAATATGTCGGCCGTTTTTCAAACGTAAGATTGCAATACGCACACTTGGCACGTTGAGGCCATAAAAGTCTTCTGGAAGTGTGTAGCTACTTCCAAATGCTAAGCGTTTATCACCTGACTTGACATTATATATTTCTCGAGTGAAAAATAATAATTGAATATTGTGAAATAACATGTGTCAACATATAAACCTTGAAGGTACTAAAAATTAAATAGCTAACGTAGCACCTACTCGTATATATTAATAAAAATGATAACGTATTTTTAATGTTCAATATTTGATGGTGTATTTTATTGAGTAAGAGCTATACCATTTTGTTAAAAAAAAGTAACAAAAATATTTATCTAATTAAAATTAAAAAATCTAAATTTAAAACAAAAATTAAAACTAAATGAAAAATACTTTTAATCATACTTTTTGATGTGTAATATCTTTCTTTTCACTTTCCTGCAATCTGTGGAGTGTTTTGGTGAAATGCGACGAAAGTGTGTAACAGAAGCTGGGGAAGCGCGTGCTATTTGATTTGACCAATGAGCGCGATTGTTTATCACCAAGCTGAGATGTCAGTTGTTATGCAGTAAGGCTCGCTTGTTTTTTTATATGTATAATAAAGCTGTTTTGTTCATTGAAATATCAAATTAAAAGAGAAAAATTAGTAATAATATCGGTAATTTTTAGGGTTCCGTACCCGAAGGCAAACGGGACCCTATTACTAAGACTCCGCTGTCTGTTCGTCTGTCCGTCTGTCCATCTGTCACAGGTCTCTATCTCTTGAACCATAATAGATAGACACTTGAAATTTTCACCGATTATGTATTACTGTAGCCGCTATAACAACAAATACTAAAAATAAAAAAAGTTGAAAATTAAAGGGGGTCGTCATACAAACAACGTGTTTTTTTCAGCGTTTTTAACTAGATCTTTATAGTGGCATTAACTAGATACTTGAAATTTTTACAGATTATGTATTACTATAGCCGCTATAACAAAAAATACGAAAATAAAAAAAAAATAAAAATTAAAGGGGGTCGTCATACAATAAACGTGTTTCTTAAGCGTTTTAAAGAATTGTACGATTGTACGGAACCCTCCATGTACGAGTCCGACTCGCACTTGCCCGTTTATTTTGCTTTCAGAAGCGATATTTTGACACCAAAAAAATCTAATGATAAACTAATAAAACAAATTCAATTCATAACATGCTACAAATCATCAAAAACTAACATTTTATTTACTTTTATTCTGAAGTGATAACAAAAATATTCTACATCAATTTAATGAGACTGAGGGAAAATCCACAAAGTTTGAACAATCGTGGAACTATAATTTACAAGTCTCATAAACAAGAGACTAAATTAAGTTTAGTGTCCAACATCTCATGGGAGATGTTTGTTGGAAATTTCTAAATTGCAAGAGAATTTAATATTGAAAACAAAGCCCTGAGCGCTGAATACGTAATATTACAACCCCTTAGTGAACTATTGACCTCAGATTACAATGATCAAAGTTGTGATAACAGTTGGGTTGGCACCATGTTTTTGTAATTTTGAATTAAATTTTGTACAGAACTCCCTCATTATTCTGTCCATATTTCCCCATATTTATTTAACTTAAGACAACTCGTTTTAAAATATTGTCTGTGATAAACGACTTTTTGTAGTAAATAATTTCAAACTAAAATATGAAACAAAACTTTCGGCTTCCTGTATATGAGTAGCACAGATCCTATTTCAGGAACTAGTCTATTTACAAAGTCTATCTACTATATCATAATTAGTTGTGCAATAGTGATAAGTAGTTAGTTACTTAGTAATATTCTGTTGTGAAGAGAAAAATAAACGTTATTTTTTTTAGTTGCGTGTTCTGTTAAAAACTATTAGGGAAAATTGTTCAATATGCTTACTGAACTTGTTCTTGAAATACATATGTGCTCGTACTTTATTTAAAATTATCAAAACTAGTAGCTCGTCTCGTCCTTCAAACTCGCAGCAACTCCCGATCAGTTTGGCTTTTATTCGAACTTCATATCATCATCATTGGCAGCCTTTTGTACACCACTTCTGGGAATAGGCCTCTCTCAGTGAATACCAATACCAACCACCTTGGTCCTGCGCCTTACAAAACCAGTTTCGACGCGCGTCTTTTCTTATGTCATCGACCCATCTAGCTCTCGAATGACCCAAACTACGTTTACCATCTAGGGGCCACCACCCTGTCAGCACTTTTCTCCACCCATCATCACCTCGTATTGCCAGGTGTCCTGCCCAATTCTATTTGAGATCCCTAACACATTTTCCGGCATCCTGAACTTTCGTTCTTTGTCAGATCACAATATTATAATATTCGAACTTATAGAACAGGATAATTTTACTGCGTAGGTACTGAATACAAAGTTTCAATAAGGACGATATTCGAGTTATTGTCGAACTCGTATTACATACATACGCCGAATTGTCTAAGTAACTTCGAAACTTTATTCGCTTCTCTTACCTACTTGTTCAATAATACAGTCATGCATATGAACAAACGGATCAGGATGCTTCTATTTTATAAAGATGCAACCGTTTAGAAATTGCTTATCTCTTGAGTTGAGCGCGGCATAGTATATGTATTCTGCGCTCCCATTTCTATTCAATGCGCTGAAAAATGGGAGTAGCACTGAGGGTCCTATTCTGGAAGCATCATATATTCTCTGTGATAAATAGACACAGTCACATTATCTTCACTCTTTTCCATGACAATGGTCCGAGATGGATCCGTTAAGTCCAGATTTGAATGTTGGCAGTCTTCCCGAAAATCTAGGCTATGTCAAACGTCAATATAGTGAGTGAAGGCAGTCCACATTGACGCGTTCTTTGTACATGGTGAACATTTTGAACGTTTCTCTCGTTATTTTAATTGGGTATTTTGGTGGGTCAAAAATAAATTATTTGGTACTGTTAATAGAATAAAACGTCACAAAATAATGCCACTTGTCATTGATCACATCCACTTTGAACGTGATTTTAGATTTATTAATGCAGAAAAACGGATATTAGGAGCGCTATTTGACTCCAAGGAACTATGACGTCATAAATCGATTTTTCATACAAATCCCCATCGAAATGTAGCAAATCCCATAGAAAATGTTTGTTTTTGACGTTAAGAAAAAAGTATCTAATTTAACTTGTTGCAAAATAGCGTATTGACCGAGCGAGCGAAGCGTCTCAGTTTCCAGATTGGTTAAAAATGCTTTTGTCCGTCAGTTTGTCTGTTTGTCTGTCGGTTTGTTCTCGGCTACAGGTCGCATTTTTCAACCGATTCTCGTGAAATTTAATAAGCCGGTTTGATAATTATATAGAATTTTTTTGTCGATTCAGTTTTTGGAATTTTTTCGAAATAGCGGAGATCGAAAAATTTTTAAATATGTCATAAAGCTTTTTTGTTACCCTTATTAAACTTAAGAAAACTTTTTGTCTAAACAACTTTTTTATCCGATAAACTTCAACGGATGGGGGTGAGTCGCGAGGTTTACAGCTCACGGAGCCACTAGTGTACAGTGTACAGGATTTGTTAGAGCTCATGTCCATATTAGGGAATATCAATTACATATACTCAAAATATCAAAATGCAACTGGCAGATATAATAGTACCTCATGATATGTGGCAGTTTCGATATTTCGGTGCGTTTACATTTAACTAAAGGTACATTTCCTATTTCCCAAAGTTATTTGATATAGCGTGAACAGCCTCAAAGTTGTAGACCAGTATATCTACCTGGGTCAATTGATCCAGGCAGGAAGTTCCAGCTTCGAGGAAGAGATCTTTCGACGAATCCGACTCGGCTGTATAGCGTTCGGGAAGTTACGCAGTGTCTTCTCGTCCAAAATACCCCAGTGCCTCAAGACGAAAGTGCTTAATCAATGTGTGTTACTAGTGATTACTTATGGCTCTGAAACGTCTATGGGTCTCATAAGAAGGCTCAAGGTCGCTCAACGGGCTATGGAGAGGGCTATGCTAGGTGTTTATTTACGTGATCGAATCAGAAATGAGGAGATTCGTAGAAAAACTACGGTCACAGACATAGCCCAGCGGATTAGCTCATTGAAGTGGCAGTGGGCGGAGCACATAGCCCGAAGAACCGATGGCCGATGGGGCAGAAAGGTTCTCGAATGGCGGCCACGTACCGGCAGGCGCAGCGTAGGACACCCACCTGCTAGGTGGTCAGACGACCTGAGCAAGGTTGCAGGAAAACGCTGGATGCAGGCCGCTACCGGTCGTTTTGGAAATCCTTGGGGGAGGCCTATGTCCAGCAGTGGACTCCTTGTGGCTGATATGATGAACAGCCATGTTAAAGCTTAACATAAAGTTACTTTAAATGGTTTTACTTAACGACTGTAGAACATATTATTTAAAATAATTTGTCGACGTTACACACCTTAAATTAAGGTAACCGATGTATCTAATATTTTATATTGATTACTGGTGTGGCAGTAAATTACTTTTGGCCTTCAGCTTATTCAGAACATAGGCTTTTATAGGAACAATCGTGATAGAAAATAATCAATGTTAGAAATGAATAAATGCTAAATAACTAAAAATAACTGTTTCCTATAAGTCAATTGTTTTTAAGTCAATGGCACTTTCTGTGCTCTTGGGATGGAAATGTCAAAACAAACGGGCAAGTGCGAGTCGGACTCGTACATGAAGGGGTCCGTACCTCTGTACAATGTTCAAAACGCTAAAAAAACACGTTTTTTGTATTACGACCCCGTTTAATTTTTAACTTTTTTTTTTTTTTTTTGTATTTGTTGTTATAGCGGCCATAGTAATACATAATCTGTGAAAATTCCAAGTATTTAGTTAATGCTATTTTAAAGATCTAGTTAAAAACGCTGAAAAAACACGTTTTTTGTATGGCGACCCCTTTAATTTTTAACTTTTTTTAATTTTCCGTATTCGTTGTTATAGTGGCCACAGTAATTCATAATCAGTGAAAATTTCAAGTATCTAGCTATTACGGTTCAAGAGATAGAGCCCTGTGACAGACGGACAGACGGACAGACGGACAGACAGCGGAGTCTCAGTAATAGGGTCCCGTTTGCACCCTTTGGGTACGGAACCCTAAAAAGGTTTGTCGATTGTTTTTATGTCTATGGCACTTTCTGCGCACGTCGGATGGAAATGTCAAAAAGTTTCATTGAAGTGTAAGGTTAAAAATAGAAAATATATTTTTATCAGCTCTTTGAGTTTATTTAGATCATCCTCTCCATCGATATGTGGATATATATGGACATCGATGGTGGTTTATGGAAAAAAAAACGCAAAAAGTACAAAAATGAGATAGAGTCAAGCAATGTGATAAATCTATTCAGAATAGATCGTATCTTACAAAAGACGGGACCTTTACTTATTGAATGTCAGTGAACATGTTTAATCTCTCCCAGAGCAACTGAGTAGATTATACGAATACGTAGATAAATAATTGTTCTTTTTTTGTAGCTATTTAAATCACACTGCTGGGAAAACGCCTTCAGCGAGCCTTTGTTTTTTTCGTACATCTAGATATTTTTCTCCTGAATTTTCATTTTTTATCTGACAATCTATTCTTAGTGCATTTGCCCATATATAAATTAAATCTAGGTAATGAGATGTAAGTCTAATTTCAAGATGTATATATATAAGTCAGACGTTAACTGCAGAATCCTATTACAACTTACTTTAGTTTCTTACTGGATCGGTTAAATTTATGTATAAAATACTGATCCCAAAAAAAATTTATTACGAAACTATAGCGCCATCTTTCGAGGATTCGCATGACATGAGTTGGAACGGATCATTACACATTAATTTTAATAACATATTATTTTAATAATTTTCAATACAGTTTGGTTGCAGTTTTTATTTTTGAATTATATATAACGTAGGTACTTATATAAATCTTTATCACAAAACACGCGTTAAAATTTTAAATTATTATATTTTCTTAGCAAATACTGCCTGCGTCTAATGATTCATTTTACTACGGTTGCATTCGTTATTTTATTCTTGTCATGACATTATCATGTACATTTTTAAAAAAGGGAATACATAAAATTTACCAACTAGACAAAAATGAAATAAAAAAAATAAAATAACTCCAGTGCACGCGCGTTGATGTCGGGCTTGAGCTTTAGATTTATTATCAAAGTACGTGCTTCTGTCCAGCTAGTTATTATGGCCAGCCAATTTATGCTGCAAGCCGTTTCAGGTTTCACGTGTCATTTAAGGTGAGTGCAACGTCTGATTCTATGCAAATTTTAACGAGACCGCCGCAAAATTGAGAGTGACGCCGTCGAGACCGAACTTTGTTGGGGCCTGATTACAATATTTTATGTATGATTTTATCTATTTTGAATATAGTGTAGGGTTTTTAAATCTTGACAAAATTATAATTAGTTTTCTTATTTTTCTAGTCAATTATTTGAAAATTTATTCAAAGTCAAATTTCAATTATCATTAATTTTAACAAACTTTACTGGCGGATAATTGAATACAGATAAATTATCACGTCTTTATTCCTAACGGTACAGACCGAGCCTAGAGTCATAAGACCCGGAGGCCATGTTTAGCGAGAAGATGGAAAAATAGAATCAAAATAGTGCTGGATTGCTAGTCGTATTGTGATTTAGATTCTCGGCTGTTCGCTCATATAATCATCATCATAATTTTAAGCCCACATAAACTCACTGTTGGGCATAGGCCTCCCTTTTTTTGTGCCATTCTCTACGGTCCTGTGCTAGTCTCATCCTCTGCTTTCCAGCTGACCTCACAACATACTCCGACCAACGGGCAGGTGGTTTCCCTACTGGTCTGTCTCGGCCACCACTCTGTAACTGTTTTGGCCCACTGACTGTCTTCTCTTTTAGCCAAGTGTCTGACCCACTCTTACTTTAACTGCGTTTTTCGTCAACCTACGTCTTCGACTTTTGTTCTACGACGAATTTCTATGTTTGGTACACGATCCAGCAGCGTGATGGCGCGCTCCTTAACTCTTTGTGCAACTTTAATTATGTGCATGTGCTACTTTTGGTAGGTCATATCGGTTTAATACCCTAGTTTTCAGGCATTGTTGCATAATATCATAGGTAAAAATAATTTCTTAATTGATTTTAGTTGAAGTAGGTTAGCCGTGTGGTTCCAAACAAAGTAGAAAAGGACCACTCCAAGTCATCCCGTGGACGTCTTAGAAGGCGACTTAGGAAACACAAACTAAACAAAGCTTATAAACATCAACAGACCTCTTCAACCCATCTGGCCAGCGTGAAGAGTGTAGGCCAAATCCTGACTGCTCTGGCTAATATATGGCTCTGATAGTATATACAGGGTCGTACTCCGCAGTAGAGACTAAAATAGACCTGGACGATGACGATGGTGATGAGTAGTAAATTACTGTGGAATTAAAAATGGGTAAATTTGTGATGAAAGTACTCGTCTTGCACTTAAAAGTCAAGGAATAGACATAAAAGCTTGAGGTATATGCGCTTTGGCACATTTAGTTCATTTACACTTATAATTTACAATTAAGTATAAAGTTAGTGTCAGATTAAAATAACTTAGTTTCTAGTTATTTTAATCTGACACTAACTTTATACTCTCCCAACTTAGACTAGCCTTTCAATTTTAATTACACAAAAATACCCAGCTCTGAATTATTAGCAGCCTGTGCCCGTCGCATTAAAGTGTCAGTTTTAATTCCGATGCAACTTTGAGTTAAATCGATGGATGATATAATGAAATTTTCTATCTCATTTACTTGGTTTATTGAAATAAGAGAGACTGTTCACCGCAGTTGGCTAGGATTAGAAATATATGTATATATTATTGCATTTCAAGTTTCAATTCCTTTTTTGTAGTTTATTACCTATTTGAGTTTATGTACAGCAGCTGCAGTAGTTTTGGCCGTACCAGTAAAGAGTATTTATTACTACTTTTAGGGTCTTCTTCTTCTTATATTTAAGAGCTGAGCTCTTGCCGGTGGAGTGCTTTCCATATCTCTTTTTCTTCCGCCAAGTTCTTAACCTCCTTATATGTTTTCACGTTTAATTTTTCCTTTACTTGATCGAAAAATTTTCTTCTGGGTTTTCCTACTCCGCTTAGGGTATTACAACAATTTTTTAAAAGTGTCCTAATTACATTCCGTGGTGTTAATAAACCACATAAAAAAACACAATTTTTTTAGTTAATCGATAAATACCAAAAAATAATGTGTTAAAGTTTTACATTTTCTCGCACGTAATTTGCAAAAAACGTTTGAGCAGCGGAGCAATATGGATTGCTCTATGTTCATGGCGTCAGTTATGCATATAAACAAAATATGCGCTGATATATATATTTTGACAGTTGACAGTTTTAAGTTTACACGGGCGTATGACGCAATAGCATGGCAGCTACCATTTGGTGTTTAAAAACAGATTATACAAACTAAAAACTTTAAATAGACTTTTAATAATTATTTCGTTATTTCATGAACTAAAACTAAAATTTTCCGACTGTTTTTAGACTAAGCTATCTCAAGAATATATTTTTAGATTTTTTATCATTAAATAGACTAAAATAGTTTAATTATAATTAACTAGCTGTACCCGCGACTTCGTCCGCGTGGAATACTGAGTTTTGTTTTATAGCCTATGTCCATTTCTAGGTTATCATCTATCACCATACCAAATTTCATCAAAATCCGTTCAGCCGTTTAGGCGTGAAAGAGTAACAGACAGACAGAGTTACTTTCGCATTTATAATATTAAGTAAGGAAGTAAGGAAGTAAGGATTAATTTGAACCGGTTGACTCACGTGATAGAAAGTAGTTATCAGAAAACGCCGACCAGGTTTCGATAATTTAGACGATCATCTTCAGGGCGAGTGTCAGAGGAGGTCGGCCGAGTTAACCGCTTCAAATTAATTCATTATGTAGTTATTTGTTGTTAGTTTTAATAAAATAATTGCTTAATTATATTATTCTGCAAACTGAATGATACAGCCGTGTTAAATTTACCTGTCATTACTATATTAGCCACACGAGTGTCGAAGATGAAATATGTTCCTAAGATAAGTAAATGGTTTAAAGTCGCAATAATCATTAAAAAAATACTACTTTTTTCAGCGTAGTGTAATATCACTTTTATCCGCAATCCGATTTTGCGGACTTTTGTGACCTCAGCAGTGTTAAATTTGCCTGTCATTTCTGATTCTCTCAAGAGAGCGGAAGAACAAAGATAATTAGTTTATGGGTTTTTGTGTCACACTGAGTTTTATCGTTAATTCGTTTGGAAACCTAATTTGATAAACTAAAAGTCATTCGTTTTTTTCTTGCCGCATTGCCTTGTCGCATTTTCTTACGTGTTTGTATTCTTCAATTTGATCTTCTATATTATTTTTTATTATATTATATGATATACAATAAATATAAATGTATATTATTTGAAATAATATATAATTATTGTATCTTTCTTTTTGTGGTATTGGTATCCCACCTTTGCTTTTATATACAAATAGACTTAACTTTAAATAATATTTACGGTTATTTAAAAATATTTGAAAGGGTCCAATGGCTACCGGAATGTTAATTATCACCTTATCAATGACTAAATAATATTATAAATAAGACTAAATTATAAACTTTTCCTTAAAAATCTCTTTTGTGACATAGAATTTCTATAACAATTTTTTAAGACTTTTCTAAACTTGGTGGATGAAAAAGGTACAATGGTATTAAGTAGTAGAAAACTGTACTGTGAATATGATATTAAATTGATTTACTCTTCAAGTACTTTACAGAATGCAAAATAATTGCAGGATTAATAATTACGAGTGTTTATGGAAATTATAATTTAATCCATGAATGTACTTAAGTTGTAAATCATATCCATTAATTTTGCAGAACAATGGTTCCAGTGTGTGCATGATCGTTCAATAACTCCACATAATTGGAAATTTTCATTAAGTCTGCAGTATCAGAGAATTACAATTTTAATATACATTCTTTAATGAAAAATATAACAATACTGAAATTTAAAATGATAGATTTAAAATTGGCACCATCTTCTATTTTTACAATCAAATATTTAAATATACTTTGCCGAGAAAAAAAACCGATTTCAATACCAGAAAAGCTAAATATTCAAACAATTGTATACTTAGACGACATATTTTTTTCTAGTTATTTTCGTTTAAAAAACAAAGCACACAACAGATTTTAATTAAATGTTTATGGGACCAACGGGAAAGTATACTCTTTCAAAAAATAATATTCCAAATCTGTCTAGGCCTCCTGGAATAATCGGGGAACATACATACATAAAACCATAAAAGATTCCGACAAATTGATAACCTCCTTCTTTTTTTGAAGTTAGTTAAAAAGTAAACTGTTAACATTGACATAAAATATATAGACTAGCTATCTGAAATATTGGCTTATGTTATATTTTTGAATATATGGCGGCGAGAATGTTATCATATGTATATAATTTTCAAACAACGACATCTGGTTATTTACCAATGTAAAGTTATTTCTTTACACTTTGCCGTGTTCCTTATTAATGTTGAATTATTCTTACTGTATTGTAACATACACCTAGGCATTTTAAATTATGTTTTCGTATGATTTCCGCTTATAAACTGTCGAAAGTATTAGGCGTATAAGAGCTAGCAAGCGACTAAGTGGAGTTTATGGAGAATAAAATGGCGATACATATTATATGACTGCTCATTGCCTGACAAAGAGAAACTAAAGTGTATGTGTAAACAATTTAAAAAAGTGTTGCAAAGGTCTACTTTAAATAGAACTTAAACGTCTAAAAAAGTCATATCGATACTTTATATATACCTTTTCTTTGAATACTTCAAACACGAACACATCGGAAAAGTGTGTCACCAGAAGATTCGTGTCAATTATTTTTGTCCCTCTTCAAATATGATGCCTGAAGTCACGCGTTCGTATTTCGATGCGCGAACGGTTTGAATTGACAACTCGTATTGTATCACAATATTATTTTAATAGAAAATTGCGAAATATCCTATAAATTTTATACATTGAGAGGTGAAAGTAATTACAAAACATTTCAATTATAACAGAACTCTCTTTTAATGTACGTTACGAAAAAGGTAAAAGTCCATTAGTCAGAATACCTGTAAGCGAAAAGAATCCAGCATGTGTAAGCGTATAAGAGTGTGTAAGAGCGTATAAGAGCGTATAAGAGCATATGAGTGCGTATAAGAGAATATAAGAGAATATAAGAGCATATAAGAGCATACAAGAGCATAAAAGAACGTTTTCACATGCGCTGGTGAGGCCATGGGGCACCGCAGATATGATAACTTTTTTTTTGCATTTTTATTGATCCTTTGGTACACACAGTACTGACGAGGCGAGGTGGGTAAAAGTCCATACATACAAAATTACTTTTTGTGGTGTTAGAAATAGTAAGATATCGTTTAATGATATCTTCGAATGGCTAGAAACTCGGTATTGCATTAATACGAGAAAAAATAAGCTTTGCTGGTGATTGTTAACAGTTTAACTGCCTAAATGTTGTATTTATTGCCTCTGTTGTGTTTCACTTGACTTCATTACTAGCTTAACCAAGGCATGTGGAATTCACCATTTAGAGTTAACTAAATCTTAGTTTTATTTATAGCTATTTCAAGTTAAAAATCACTGTCGCAGTAAATACTTCAGGGTTCTTATTGCAACTATTTTGTACAATAGGGAATTACACCCATTTTTCAAAGTCTCAATAAGATTTCATTGTTCTAATAAAACACTTAAAAACAGATAGTTTTTTATTCAGTCGATAAGTGCCATAAAAATGCATTTAAATTGTACATTTTCAAATGTCGCGCATAATTTGCCGTAAACGTTAGAGCAGTAGACGCCATATTCCTCTATGGTCATGACGTCAGTTATACATGTAAACAAATGCGCTCATGTGTGTGTTTTGACAGTTGTCACTCTTAAGTTTACACGGGCGTATGACGTAATAGCATGGCGGCTACTATTTGATGTTTAACAACTGATTATAAATAGTAAAAAGTTTGAATTGAATTTCAAAATTATTATTTTTATTTTATGAACTAAAACTAACATTTTCCGACCGGTTTTAGCCTAGCCTTTTTGAATGACATTTTATTCAGTTTTTGCTCCGCTATCGAACTGTATATTTAAAGTTCTCAAATTCTAAAAACAATGGTGAATACGACCCAAAAATTTTAATGCTGTAAATGTAGATTTTTTTTGTATTTTTGGGAGTTAAAGCAATCATTTTTTGACATCATTAGAATGTAAACGACACTATCAAATAAAATTGTAAGGCGTATATGCGTATTATGTAAGTTATTAATTTATGTTTTCAGTTATATTTTTGTTTTGATATTTACGCGTTAACCACTGGACCACGGACCCAAAACTCTGAAACTATCTCGCTATTATTCAAGTATTAAGTAAAATGGACCATTAAAAGTGAACTAAGATCTAGTTTTAAGTCCAGCAATTTCAAGTTGAAAATCACTGTCCCAGTAAGCAGTACAGGGCATTTATTGCAAGTATTATAAATCTTTGTCTTGTAACGTAGATTTGTAGCAAATAGTTACCGACTATGGTTACATTTGAGTGCTACTTAAGAGCTTATTTATTGCCTCTTAACTCCAAACTGTCTCACTATTATTCAAGTCAAGTGAAATCGACCATTTAGATTGGCTACAACTTTATTTATAGTTATTTCAAGATGAAATCACTATCGCAGTTAACAGTTTAGAGAGCAACTGTTACAAATCCTTGTCTACTAGCGTTGTTTTATAGCAAATAGCTTACAGTACAATGCTATATTTATTGCCACTTAACTCTTGTAACTACCTTACTTTATAAAGATCACTATGTTTAAACTATCGCGTTGCAAAATTTCTATACAATTTGGAAGGGACATACCCGTAATAAACCGAACCACGGTATATACTAGATGATTATAGTATAATGAAATTCAAATAAAAGCCAAAAATAAAAAAAACATCGGCATCTCCATACAAAATCGTGCAGTCGCCCAAGCGATTTGTATGGTGATATTTTTTTTTGTTTTTGACTGTTATTTTAATTTCATTATACCTCTACATTAGTGATCTAGTATAGACTGTGGTTCGATTTATTACGGGTATGTCCCTTCCACGTTGTATAACGCCTATCAAAATTTACTTAAATTATTTTAAGGGTAAATTCAGTCTAATGATACCGAACAAGTCTCCCCAGGAACATAATATCGAATTATGAAAAATATAATATTTTATTGCTTTCCATACAAACTCGGATCAGCTGATCGCTTAACTTGTAATATATTATGTTCCTTTGAAAGTTCAGTATCATGGACAGAATATTATAATTTGTTAAACCCAGTATAAAAGTATGTAAGAATTAACTCCAAACATACCTTTTTTTTCGGGTTGCACCAGATACGAAGAATCATCAATAAAAATAATTGGTATGTTTTAAATTAATCTCGTATACATAAGCAAATTAATTATAATGATTTTATTTGGCAAAAAAAAAAACAATCTACTACATTTTATTTGATGATATTCTTTCTTATTTCCAGAGTTCTTCATAATAACTTCACCAAATGAATATGGAATCAACTTGGTAGTAAAAAAGAATTACTACATAAAACATATATATATATATATATATATATAAAATATATTTATAAGTACTACTTATACATATAATATATATATTATATGTATGAATAGTATTATATATTAGTTGTGTGTATGTGTATGTATTGTAGTATTTATATATGTATGTATAGGTTCTTTTTGTAGCGCCTATCGCAAAGAAATAGATTTTTTTGTTTTTCCTAAAGGTTGACTGGTAGAGAATGCATTAGCGTTAAGTCCACCTTTTGTATCTTTGTGTTCAATAAAGATTTAATAAATAAATAAATATAAAAAAATAAAAAACGGGTCGACTTGATTACAATACAATTAAAAAGCAAGTAAACAAAAATCTATTTCCCAGTGACCTACGATTCAGTTTTGTTTACGGCTATTGCGAGTTGAAAATTACTACAGCCGTTTCTGAGTATTTGGATTTAATAAATCGACGCTTCCCACAATCCATTTTCTCTCGGTCACCAACCTATTAAATAGTTCAGTTTGTTCGTTTTAAACTACCTGAGAACTAATTTAAACAAGTTGAATGAAAACAAAATAATAATATTTGTTGAAGTAAATTAGCTCGTCTTGGCGGGGGCACTCCCGTGCCCCCAGATTTAATCAAAAGATACGCTTTTTATAAACATTAATTTTAAAAATACTTAAGAGTAAAAGATAACTAACACATTAAAGAACAAACTAAAATTAAAAAATTTTAATTTTCTTTATCTACTATTTCTAAGAAATCGCCGGCCCCCCTTTATGTATATATATCGTGCTTTGTGACTAAAGATTTTAAACAGCTTCTGAAGACGTATTCTACCCATATATTCTAATATATGGCTTTAGCCAAGCCATACAATTTGTGCCAAGTGCTGTTCTATGATATCGTGTCGCAGAAATGAGCGTGTTGTGTTCAACGAAGCTACAATTTTTAATGAACTAGTTCCATTGCTGTCCCGCTGTCCCTTCTTCGTTTAGAAAAATAAGTTTATTAAAATGTTTCAAATATAATGTTTTGAATGCAAAAAATATATCCGACTGCTTTCACAAATATTTTGGTTATGTCTTACCCGGAACATAAGATGTAAGTTATTTTTATTGTTTTGAGTGCTCCACAAAATTCGAAATTCAAATATTTATTCATTAATTAGGAAGGTAATTAGGACCTAATTACCTTCCTAATTAATGAATAAATAAAACTTATTGACGTTTAAAAGAACCTTCTTTTACACGTCAATAAGTTTTGTACACATTACGTATAAAATGAAATAATTAATTTAAAGAAAAGCTACCGATACGTTTTGCAACGACCACTGCTGAGAAGAAACGCCGTAAAAAACTCATTTACACATTATAGGTCGTCTACACATCAGGAGGGCTTAGTATATGTCTGTTAATTTACAAATACTTATCATCATATTCATAAAAATTAACAAACGTTTGCTAAACTTATTTTAGTTAAATATGTTTTGCCCCTATCACTCTTTACAAAATTTTACATTGCAAGAGCAAGACAAAAGATATTTTAACTAAAATAGGTTTAGCAAACGTTCGTATTTTTTTATGAATGAGGGGGTTATAATATAATACAATGATAACACACTATAACATGTTATGTTTACGAACGAGCGAACAAATATAAATAACTACATTCATGAAGATGGTACCATAAAAGCAGTCAAAAATATAATAGGACAGACAAATGAGAGCAAAGCAGTTAGAGACAGAGGGCGTAAACTGCTATGCATAAAAGCCCGTTTACTTTTCAACGCGTTTACTGCAAAATTCAATGTCGTTCTATGATAACATTTTTGAAGTTATGAATATTGAGAAGTTACAAACATTGAAGTTACTTTCATTTTGCTTGAGAGTGGCTAGAACATTTTTGAAGTTATGAATATTGAGAAATTACAAACATTGAACATACTTTCATTTTGCTTGAGAGTGGCTAGAACATTTTTGAAGTTATGAATTTTGAGAAATTACAAACATTGAAGATACTTTCATTTTGCTTGAGAGTGGCTAGAACATTTTTGAAGTTATGAATATTGAGAAATCACAAACATTGAAGTTACTTTCATTTTGCTTGAGAGTGAATTTTATTTAGATTATTTCCCATGTTGATTATTGGTATTTTATTCTCACTTGTTATTAACCTGGCGAAGGAAAAAATCATCGTGAGGAAATCTGCACACTAGATACTTTTGAGTTTGCTAGTTTGTGAAATGGAGAAGGATCCTCATTGTGAACATCTCTTTTCGTATAATGAAACCGACAAGAAATTGGCTTTTAAGGCGGAATACGAAGAAAATCTGAGGGGATGAGGTGCGGGGCGATTCGCAAAGCACCCCGCATGCTTTTACATATTTCGTTCGACTGTGAAGCGGGAGGCGGGGAATGAACTCGGAATGACGCGGAATGTATATTTTTATCACTTTTTATGAATTATTTTAATAACTAATTTTTTGTATCGAAAATGAAGAAGAACCTTCGGAATCACAATACTAATATTTTTGAGTAAAAATATTTTTTCCTCAATTTATATTCTTAGAGTTTTGGAAAAAAAAATATTTTTAGATATCATTTCTTAACATTTTTCAAAAACGGTATATTGATTTATTTTAAAATTTTAAGAAGGGACCTTGTGAATTATTCGAACAAATCTACAAAAAATGTTTCAACGGTTAGAATCACTTCAGGTCAAAGTTCTAGTGAACAGAAATACATAACGTTTCGGCAGTTCTCTTCGTATTCTGCCAATATTTTATTCAGAAAAAAAAAGAACAATAAGTAAGTCAATTTTTATATAAGAACTAAATATCAATAATTTTATAAGTAATTAATTTAAACTGGTTGACTCACGTGATATAGTCGGAAAAAGCCGACCAGGTTTCGATCGATTTAGACGATCATCATCAGGGCGAGTGTCAGCGGCGACCCTACGATGTTGCTGTCCGCTTAGCACGCCGTGCTTTATTATTTAAACTAAATTAATTAAATATGGAATTATCTCACGTTAGTTTTAATAAAATAACTAAAAACAATTATTTAAAAAAGTTAACCTGACTTTTTAACCATCGGCCAAATGTTTGGAGCCAGTCCAGTCCATGATACTGAATTCTATACATTTTTTTGTTGAATATTATTAAAAAAAAATTGTGTTCCCGCATATGAAAACAGTTTGGCTAAGCCGAAATTTGTATGGGAAGGCAAATTTTTTAATTCGTTTTTGTTAATTATTTTTATGAAAAGTACTTCAGTATTATGTACTATCAGATATTTACATTAGTTTTATCAAATAAATCATACAACTGAAAGTGACAACAATATTCAGCATCATAAGTTTCAAGACAAACTTGCCGCCGACTGCAGTACTCGTATCGTAATAGAAATCATAAACGAGAATGCAGTTTGTATCTCAAAGCACGTTCTCGGGATGAAATTTCTACACTATTTGGTTGTGAGATACAGATACTTTGAAGTCTTTATACCTACCTAACGAGGTAAACAGAGCCTAGAACTGTTACACCCAAAGGCCACGTTTAGGGTGATGGTGGGCGAGAAGATGGAAAACGGGAATCAGAATATTGATAGTTGGACATGATTCAGATTCTCGCCCATTCCCTTGATTGTCTTTTTAGATCTGCGCGGGAAGAGCAACAGCTGGTAAATTTTACTTTGTTGGTATATGAAAGCAATTTTCCACACTTTTAATCAGTGAGATAATATTGTAGGTAGTATGTATGACTGAACTCTTCAACTAAATTGAATCCTTAAACAATTAGAATTCATCGGTTCTTACTAATTTTCAAATATGTATAAATACATTTATTTGTATGTATGTATTATTATGTTGTATGTATAAATAAATTATAGTATTTATTTTATACAATATTCATGTTTGATTATTTAAAAGTACTTATTATATATATTGTATCTATCTATTTTAAATGCCAACTATCCTTTCTGCTTTTCTTCTCCTAAAGGTTGACAGGAAGAGAATGCTTTAGCATTAAGTCTACCTATTGTAGCTTTTGGCTCAATTAAATTTTTCAATAAATAAATTCAGTTTAATACATTGTTCAGTAAGACAAACATTGTTGCCGACGGCGAATCCAAATGGAAATCATTAACTAGAACACGTTTGTAGCCCGAAGCACGTTTGAAGATCAAAGTTATTTTCCACAGTTTGGCAGTGAGATAATATTGTAGTATTTATCAGTAGTTGTTACTTATCCGCGGTTTTGCCCGCATAGTTAAAGACTATTTGGTTCTTTGAGGATAGGACGCAAAACTTTTTCTGTTCTGGAATCCAACGTATCCTATATTTTAACATAGAAACTAAAAGCTCTTTGTGTTTATGCCGTGTGGTTTTCGGCCTAGAATAAGACCACTCCATATTATCATCCTGTCATGTGGATGTCAAAAGAGGCGACTAAAGGACTAAGCTTAATCATTTATGCTACATCTGTATTCCCAAGCAGGATTGACGTCAAGCAGGCGGACAGTCTTAAAACTATAGCCAAATCGTTTAAGTTGTAGACCTTGCAAAGTGCAGAAGAAATATTCGGATATTTCTTCTCCACTTCGCAAGGTCTTTCGCAACCTTTTGTGACCATTAACGGGCATATTGTATTTGGAGAAGAAAAAGCGAGAAAACGCACCCCGGACTCCGAAGCAGCACAGCTGAGGATGCAACCAGGAATGCGCTAAGATTAAGAACAAACAACAAGAAGAAACTAAGCTCTTTACATGCTACATTTTATTCTAACCTATTCAGCCGTTTTCGTATGTTATACGTTTTCATGATTATTATTTAGTGGAATTGCAATCGAAAACTAAATTCAGTTTAATAAATTGTTGAGAAAGACAAATTAAGTCGCCGGCAGTGAAACTTGATAGAAATGATAAACTAGAACACACTGTTTGTAACCTGAAGCACGCATTTAAATGAAAGCGCCTTTCCACACAATTTAGCCGTTAGAGATAAATAGGCAGATGTACTTTTTATATCATAATAGTGAAATTTGTTTGTATTTTCTTTATTGACGTTTTCAGATACTTAAATCTTTTAAGATCACCATATAATCTTACCAAAAAAGGAAATTAGAAGTTAATTGTATCTTTAAAGCACGTTTGGTGCGCCAAAGTGAGCAAAGCATCTAAATTGCGAGTTTGGTCAAAAAATGCTTTTATCCGTCTTTCTGTTCTCGTCTACAGGCTACATTTCTCAACCGATTCTCGTTTAATTTTGTAAGCAGGTTTGATTAGTATATAAGATTTTTTGTCGATTTAGTTTTACGAAATTTTTTAAAATGTCGGAAACATAGAGGTTGCAAACTTTAAAAAAAATCGTTAATCAGCCATTTGAAAAAATGTTCAAAAATGTCAAAAGCATTTTTGTTGCCCTTATTAAGACGCAACTTTTATCCGATAAATTTAGATCTACAGCTCACAGAGCCATAGTTATATAAGGTACAACAATTTTCATATATACAACGTGGAAAAGACATACCCGTAATAAATCGAACCACGGGCTATACTAGATCACTAAAGTATAATGAAAGTAAAATAACAGTGAAAAAACCAAAAAAACATTGATATTCCCATACAGATCGCCCGGACGGCTGCACACTTTTGCATGGAAAAGCCGAATTTTTTTTGGCTGTTATTTTAATGTCATTATACTATTATGATCAAGTATAGACCATGGTTCGGTTTATTACGGGTATGTCTCTTCCACGTTGTATATAAAATTGTCTACCAAATGTAACGTAGGCATTAACCAATTTCGCGAACTACACCATTCTGAAAATACGGGAGGAGTAACATCATAAACTTGTGCTATTTGTAACTCTCGGCACGTCTGAGGGATGAGAGTAGTTTTCCACACTATTTGCCCGTGAGAAATAAACGATAACCAGAATTACACACATCAAGGAAATATGCTTTATCGGGTTTATCGGCAATCCTTTAAAGTAGGCGATAGGCTAGCGATTCTTTTGCTAATTTGCTTGGTCAGCTTGTACGATCTGTGTCTCTCACACAAGCAGCTGTACATTTTATGTTTTTTTTTTTGGCTTGTAAATGAATAGAATCTAAATGGTAGCAACTAGACAATACTTTCGGTTTGGAAACGTATCACAAAGTAAGTTCGTCACATTTTTTTACTTGACTTCATAAAAATAGAATTGTTACTTATTTACATATAAGTACTTTTTTTTCGTAGTAAACTTGCTTTAAGACAATTTACTTTTCCACAATTTGAAAATACTTTGCCACGAAGGAATTTCATCACACTTAGTACATGTATGGATGGTACATGTGTGGAACATTGAAAGTAAATTTGTCACAAGCATTCAAAATATATGTAACTTTTGTCACAGGTAGGTAAATGTGACGAATATTAACTTCATAAAATAAAATTGTGACTAATTTACAATTTGTGAGAAATATATAATAACCAAAAAACGGCTATGTTTTACCGTCTCTCTCGTAAGGATAAAGTTGTCGCTTTGCTTGATCGAGCATCTCGCCTTTAGGTCGCATTTTACAACCGATTGCACAAAAATTGGCATTAATTATTTTAAATATTTTTCAACACCCTTGCTCATAATATCGATCTAATTTTACCGGTTTTAGATATATAAAGCAGCCTTTAAAACACGCGTGTGTTAGAAACGCAAATAGTGAAGTTAAATTTCTATAACTCACGATTTGATATTGCGAAAGGAAGGGACAGAATTCATGGTAAATCCAGTATAAATGAGAGAGTAAGAAAGTTTGACAGTTGTGTGTGAGCGAGATAGTTAGATAACATAAGGTGAAGGTTAGACAAAGAAAACGAATAAATCAGACATCGAACGTCATCGTTGTTTCAATATTTATCTTTGTCTCTTACATACGGTTTAAGTTTTTTTTTTTTTCAAATTTCCAATTCGCTTGATGCACGGCGCCGTCCAGCAGGCCGCGCGCCTTGCTGATTTTAAAAAGTAGAGCGGCGGGAAAGCAACAAAGTTTGCATCAAAGTTTTATGGTTGAGTTTAAAATCAAAAACATCAGTTTATTAGGTATTTTTCCTCGCAAGTATGTTGAAAAACGTCGTACGATAAACGTGCGTATATTGGTTGAACACACTCAGCTCCTTACGCCCTCGCATTCGCTCAGGCTGAAATTCCGTTTTGTGTGTTATAACCACCATAACGCACTTATATCGTAATGTACTATTAGTCGATCACGATATTTGATTAAGGGAGAAATAGGGGGAAAGGGGGAAACTTTGCTGTAGCGTTATTTATTGACGGATTTCAATCAAATTTGAGAGGGGACTTTATTCTGCACAGGATGATGTAAATGCTCTTAGCATTAAGTCCACCATTTGTTAAAAGTATATTTTTACTTTGGATAATAAAGTTAGATAAATAAATAATTATTTATTTATAAAGATGATTAAAAAATTCCAAAAGGGCCACTCCGGCCGGGGAAGAAGGGGGATAGTTTGCTGTAGCGTTATATATGGACGGATTTCACTGAAATAATTGGCTTAGCCAGAGGAAAGGGAAAAGTGTCGGTTATTGCATGGTTCTACTTGTAGCCCTCGGCACGTCTAACGGATGAAAGTGGTTTTCCTCACTATTTTCCCGTGAGAAATAAATGGAAACTGGTTATTCTACATTTGCCACAAAGTACTTTCGTCATATGCATTAAAAATATGTGTTAGTTCGTTACAGGTTGGTAAATGTGACTAATTTACTCCATAAAATAGAATTGTGACTAATTTACACATATTTTTTTCCGTGGGAGTACTTACTTTGTGGCAAAAGTACAATGGCAAAACACGGCTGGATTATGCTGTCTGTCCCGTAGGGTTAAAGTTGTAATATTAATTTACGTAAGTACCTATTTGTATCCAAAAACCCTTAATAACATATAACATTATACAAAACATATAAAAAAAAATCATATAAAAAAACATATAACATATACTCACATAAACTCAACTACTTGTAGCCCTCGGCACGTCTAACGGATGAAAGTGGTTTTCCTTACTATTTGCCCGTGAGAAATAAATGGAAACTGGAAGTAGCATGTAGGAGGATGTAAAATAAATAGCAGTAATACTTAAAAATATAATAAATGTAAAATATTTCATACAAGTTTAGATACAATATAATTATGATAAAACTAAAATAAAAAAACAATAACTAAACTTAATATAATCAGCAGAAAAGACATTAAATTATATAAAAGATGGACCCCAAATTGCTGCGCTCACAGGGTGGGGTTCCCAAGAGTCTGGCGGTATTGCCGCGTTGAATGGTCAGGCTTAAAACCTTAGGCCAACATGCACGCCTGCACTTGGATCCCTGAGGCGTCTATTAGGCGTGCGGAAATCTCCATTATATATAATATATATAATGGATCTAGCAAAATGGCTGCGTTAGCAGAAAAGTTAGCAGATGCTTGAGTGCATCGCGTTATACCATCGTAAATCAAGAAGTAATAACTCCCGGGGTACCACTAATACTGCTTTATTGACCCCGTTGGTAAATAATATGATATGGGTTCACTAAAGCTCGTCTTTTCTTCTTATAAGCAAATATAAAATTGCTTCAGTCTTGTATTTTATATGATATTATAATTTTAAACGACTTATTCTACCTATTTTTAACAAGCTACCTACACTACTCGGATGTCCATTTAGTCCATCATCAGTTCATCCATATTATTAATTTTATCTAGACTTATACTTAACAATTTTTTTATTATAAAAGCTCTGGCTTTGCATGAGTATATTTATGCATCTTAGCGGAGGCAAGAGAGACGTGAAAAGTACTCCGCCGACAAGAGCGTGGCTCTTACATACAAGAATAAGAAGTATATTTAATATGCAGTACCTGTACAGTGTGAGTACAGTGCCACCTCGTGATGATATGGTTACTTATACCGTGTTTTTTTTTTAAAGATATACTTATCTACTCAGTTCAGTAACGAAACTAAAAATGTTTAACTATGTTGCGTTTTCACTAACATTACTTTATTTTACAGCGAGCAAGTTTTATTTCACACAAAAAGTATCAAAGCGAATGTTTGAGCTAAGCCCAGACATTCTATAGCTTAACTGAATGCGGTCACAAATTCAGATTTTGAACTTACATTCAGTGAAATATTCAGATGTTCATGTTAGACTAGACGACCAATTTAAATCATAATCTCTTCTTAGTTATTATTCATGCTTGTTTAAAGTTCAAGCTTGATTCTTGTGTATTCTATTTTATATGCTATTCGTATTCCATAGGATATTGTGTAATTCCGAAGAAAAATATACATCGTCTTTTTATAAAAACAGGACAAACTTTGTAACTAGGTTTAAACCATTACCCGCCCAGATCAAGTTGACATCTAGTTATATCTTATTATCTCACCTGTCAATGTCATCTTGATTTGGGCGGATAGTGGTTTAAACCTAGTAACAAAGTTAGTTCTGTTTTTATAAAAAGACGGACAATGTTCCAAATCATCTTTCTACGTCAGATTAAACAAAACATTCTTAATTTTTTTATAGTAAGCGATGGAGAACAACCGGTTCCTACTTTTGTTGACTGTTTCTAAAAACGCACGAATATTTTATTTTCCTCTTTTATTTCAAGTATTTGTAGTCATGATGGACAGTAGTCTTGTCCAGGAGGCTTTTGCCACAATATACAGGTTACATGCTTAGGATAAGTATAGTTTTACACTATTTTTGCCTAAGAAAACTATTCGCAAATAAATAATAATAAAAAGAAAAAAAAAACTAAAGGACAGCCAATTCGTCAAGCTTTTTGAATTTTATTTAAAAGTAACGAATACAAAGGAAGAGCATCGTACATCTAGGTCACAACAATTTTCAAGGAATATGCTCTAAATGTATATTTAAAATTTCTTGTTCCCATCTTGTACTAGCTGGGTAGATAAAGGAAAATTGCAGTCAATATTACATTCTAGCAGTCTTAGCTTGAAAATTCATGTAACAGAAAAGGAATGAGAGGGAACTATGTGGGATCGCAATAGAAATGCGTATTCCGAACATTTGCAGATTTTACAAGCTTTTGTTCAAGTTAAAATGTTTACGTAAGTTTGTAAGCTCAATCTTGAAAGCTAAAAATATCCACTTCCCGGGTTTCGATTAATTAATATGTATATGCAATGCATGTTAATTAAATGACAATGCAGTATAATACGTCATACAACTAGTCTATTGTTGGAGCCAAAATGCGATTAATTTATTTTATTTATTTATTTATTTATTTACTGGCACAAAATCCACAGCTCTTAAATAATTTACAATATTAACCTTAGTAAGTACAGCACTGACAGCCAATAATGGATTTACATTTTTTAGATTTTTTCTTAAATACAAAAAACAAACATTGTTATTAAATGTTATCTTACTTCACAGAGCGAAAAGTATTTTTACAAAAAAGTGTTAAACAATGATAAGAAACAGTTATCTAAACAATGCAAACCCACTTAGTTTGAGCTTGTTTGAATCAATAATCGTACATACTTGCTTAATCAAATCGTAGTTGCCACTTAAGGTGAAGATGTAGGCAAATGGCCTTGAAGTGTGAAATAACGTGTTAACTCGTAAATATAGTGATAATTTCCATATTGCTCTTCGTCATGCACTAAATAGCCCTTTAAATTATTTTATGAACTGCTGTTGAAACTATTATTGGTGATCCGTCTAGCTTTAAAACTTGCCGTGGCCATTTTTGGCGGAGGCAAGTTTTAAAGCTAGACGGACTAATGTAAATACTTTCAACGGTGGTTCATAAAATAATTTAAAGGGCTATCTAGTGCATGACGAAGAGGAACAATATGTAAATTATCTCCATATATACGAGTTAATAATTTATTTCAAACGAGGGCGCCACTTCAAGGTCATTTGCCTATACCTCCACCTTAATTTATATGTATATGCATGTAAATTTAATGACAATGCAGTATAATTGCGTCATACAACTTGTCTATTGTTGAAGCCAAAATGTGATTAAAAGAAACAGTTATCTAAACAATGCAAACCCACTTAGTTTGAGCTTGTTTGAATCAATTATCGTACATACTTGCTTAATCAAATCGTAGTTGCCACTTAAAGCCTTAGTTTTAAGCGATATTCAGAAACTGACATTGAAGCTGACTGGTATTCAAAATAAAAGTTAGAGAAAAGTTTTTTTTTTAAATGTTCACTTGTCGATTAATACCTACATACATACAAACATATTGTCATGCACGCCTCTTTCCCACAGGGGTAGGCAGATAATATATAAATATAATTTAAATATAAATGTATAAGGACAAATCACACTGATTGAGTAGCCCCAAAGTAAGTTTTAAACTTGTGTTATGGGATACTAACTCAACGATACTTTATTTTATAATAAATACATTAAACTCCCAAGACCCAGGACAATTTGAAAGAGGCCATTTTTTTACTTACCCTGGATTGACCATCACCACGGAAGACGTCATTTGGACCTCCATTTGCTTCTCACGCTTCATTTACACTCATCACTTCACGCATGTCCGCCGGTTATGGGTACTTCTGACCCCTTTTTTTAAGGGTTCCGTAGTCCACAAGGAACCCTTATAGTTTCGTCATGTCCGTCCGTCCGTCTGTCCGTCCGGGCTCGTACTCCGCCGCTACTGCACCGATTGTCACGAAAATTGGTGGAGAGATAGATATTGAAGTTCCAAAAGTTGGTTTTTAAAATTATGAAAAAATGATTTTTTTTCAGCCCCTTTCCCATACAACGAAAAGTGAATTTAAAAAATTAAATTGGACTAATCCCAACGTGTGGGGTGTCGTTGAAAAGGTCTTTTAAAATGCAACAAAAACTGTTTTGAAACTATGTAGATCAAACCCCCCAGTCTTGAGATAATCTAATACAAAGTTAAAATTTGAGGTGTCCTACCACCGTAACTTTTGAAATATTACTAAAATAATTCTGAAAAAAATGTGGTATATACCTCAAAGTATGTACTTAATTTAAAACTATAGCGGTCTCGGTATCATAGATAGTTATTTTTTAATACGTCATAAATCGTAAACCGCAATTTACCTTTAGAACTTTTATATTATGTTACTTGCTGCTACGGAACCCTTTATTGGGGAGTCCGACTCGCACTTGGCCGCTTTTTTTTAAGAATGTCTGCAATCTGGTGGCATTACGTTCGTTGACCCAATAAATGTATGAATATCGATTAATGGATGTGTTGTAAAAGTAAAAAATATTGAATATGATGTTACAAACAACGGTTAAGTATATGAAGCTGGTTAGAGCAGAAATCACCCACCGTATGTCTGTTAGAATTCATATAAATTATGTGGATTCGGATCGTGACCCAACCCACTGTAGCTTACCCATAAACGCTCTCCCACTTTATGATGCACATGCCAGATAAAATTTTGTGTGAAATTTTAAAACATTATTCTTGTTGAAAAGTGAGTGATAGTGGGAAAGGATTTCGCGAGATTTAAGAATAAAGTTTGAAACATATTTGTCGGTCCATTGTTAAATCTGTGAGAACAAGATTTTGCTTTTCTTATTATTCTTGCAGAATAAACATTGTTGCTTCAGTCTCAAACTGCATTCAATATTAACCTACTCGTTAAAAATAAAAAAATTAGATATATAATGTTAATGCTGGTATGGGAGAAAAGATAAAACGTAGAATGTACCAGCTGCTTCTCTTCCCTCGTAGATGGTATAAGCAGATCGAGGGAATCTAAATCATATTAACTCCTCACTATTTTGATTTCCTTTTTTATCTTCACACCCACCATCACGCTAAAAGTGGCCTTTCGGTCTTACGGCTTTGAGCTCTGTCTACCCCCTTAGGTATCAAGATGTGATAATTTATCTCTATAATATTAGGCATATTCCGATGCTACAGCACTTGTTAACACCGAGGATATCATACATACTTGTTTTAATGTTGTGATGTTATCCACGTCTATCTTTATAAGCAGTCTAAAAGAAACTTCTGTCTGTTTTCTTTTCAAGTACACCGCAACAAAAAACTGGCAGATACCAAGAATATTTGTTGTATTGTACTTTTTACGGTGCTCCCACACCGCTGTAAAAAAATGTTTACAAACATTAGTAAACATTTTCAAATAGTAATATTTAATTTAAATAATGAAATAAGAAATGGTGCAAAAATACCACGTAAGCAGGACTTGAACCCGCGACCTTAGTCTCAATACGACTATGCTCTTACCATCTGAGCCATCACGTGTTTAACTCCGCACGCCGAATTTCGCCACCATTTGATATTCCTACACGCACTAGGCTTGCTTCACCAACACTACTACCCACTATTACAAGTAAGGTATCTGATTTAACCCATGTTACAATGAAGTTGAAAATCAATTAGAGTGTAGTAAAGCCATACAATATTTTTATATGGTTTTTAGGCATTCAAGATACTAAAGTACTCAAATTAAATAATGAAATAAGAAATGAACGAATATTTCACTTTTTTTTTTATATTTATAATTTTTTGTGTAGCGAAATTAACTAGTAATTAAGATTATACATTTTTTGGTATAATTTTTATATTACAAGGTGATTTTTATAAAGTAGTAATATCTTTTTTAAAGGTAAATGTAATCAAATTTAGAGGTACGAGTATGTTTGTGATTTTTTTCTATCGAGCCAAAAATGCTCAGTCTTGTTTTGGATATTGTAGGTGTCTGTAAAAAAGCATTCCTATGTAAATTTTTTGAGGAATCAACTGTAGTAGTTTAATTCGAGCAATTTTTCAAAAACACGCACAGTATTGCGCGCTGTGAACCCTACTCGCCTTAAGTTTGTAACTAAAGGAGCAAGTGCAACTGTTCAGGCCGTATGCTACGCCTGACAATTTTAAGGAGCAAATACGGAAATCATATGTGACATCGCTCGGCGACTGGTATTGCGTAGTGAATCTCCAAACTGTTCACATCTATTTTATTGTAATTTCTAAATCCAAGAAAGTATACCATTTAAAAGCAGTTTTAAGGAGTTTTACTTCAAAGTCCCTTCGACAACCTAAGAAGAAGAAGACCGGCGCAATCATTTGGTGACCCCGACGTGATCTACATACCTACCCTGGAACAACGGGTACAAATATTGAGACGGACTCATCCTTCAGGAACTCGCCAGCATCCAGCTGCAGCTATTACTAATACTATTCCGAGGGAAGTGCGTCAACAATCCTTCTTTTAATTCTATCCTGTTTACTTGCTTTAATTTGTGTGAATAAAGTTAGTACTTACAATTTGTGCATACAAAAGTTAAGTAACCCTCGTCATAAAAAATAAAAATAAAATTTTATCGTTTTTTGTAAAAATACATATTAATCACTTAATAATTTCAACTAATAGCAGTGATAAAGTGTTTATTGAACATTACTTTTCCCAAATTAAGTAAAAAATCTACTTTCCTTTGTTTTCTTGAAGCAAAATTAGTAACGATAGTTTGTCGATGATTTGTAACTGATAACGGTGTCCTAAACTTTGAGATCTTTCATAAACATTGTTCTTACATTACTTGCCGAATATTCCAGGTGCATACAGCAGTCTAAGTCTGGACTGTTACGGCTAAGGAATAGTGGAGTATCTGAACTGTGTTCCTGTGATAACGGCAACGGGCAGCCGCCGCCCGGCCGGCTACTTGGCTACAAAACCAGTTTGTTATCATCGTTCACGTAAAGTACCTATTTTATTCTATTTTTAGAACATATTTGTTTTGATTCTTTCATTGAAATTTGAAGTAACGTTTGCGACGACAAAATGAGTGATTTAAAAGATCTTATAAAGCAAAGAGGTCACATTAGGTCACGATTAACTTTATTTGAAAAGTATTTGTCGCCTTTATTGGAATGCAAAGAAACTACTGCAGTTAAAATAAATGAACTTCGTTTGCGTTGCAGTAAGATGCGTGATCTTTCGTGCAGCTTCGAGGACATACAGTCGCAGATAGAAATGTTAGACGAAGACAATGATAAACAAATGATGGAGCGCGAATCCACTGAAAATATATTTTTTAATTTGATAGCACGGGCTCAGTCATTGTTAGAATTTTTCGAAAATCAAGATAAAGTGGAGGTTTCGTCTAACAGTTCTAAATGTATGAATGTGAAATTGCCGTACATAAAAATTAATTCATTTAACGGCGAACCGCAATCCTGGCTGTCTTTTCGTGATACATATTTATCATTGATACATGATAATGATACCATAAACAACATCAATAAGTTTCACTACCTGAAATCCTATTTAGAGGGACCAGCTAGTTCTGTTATAGGTTCGGTTACAATGTCGGCAGATAATTACATAATAGCATGGAATTTGCTCCGTGATCGTTACGACAACAAGCGTATTTTAATTAATGAACATATAAAGTGTTTGTTTTCCATTGAACCACTGAGTAAAGAGTCTTACAGTGGTATTCGTAATTTAATTGACACTTTATCAAAAAATTTAAATGCCTTGAATTCATTAGGCGAACCAACCGAAAAATGGGATACTCTTGTCATCTATATGGCTTCGATGAAATTGGACAGTGTTACTACTAGAAAGTGGGAGGAGTTTAGAAGTAGCATGAATTCACCTACCTTAGAGGAATTTTATTCATTCCTTCGCCAACGTGCTACTGTATTAGAAACATTAAATGCTAGTAAGTTACCAAATGAAAAACGTCACAGCCTTCCCAATATAAAAAATACGAAATCCTTTCATAGTGCATCAGTCGATTCATTGTCGCCTCCTAAGCAGTGTCCAATCTGTAAACAACATCACATGTTATACGAATGTTCTGTGTTCAAATCTATGCCTGTCGCAGAAAGAATTTCTAAACTAACTTTTTTAAAATTATGTAGTAATTGTTTCCGTAGCGGCCATCAACACTATCAATGTAGGCTGGGTGGTTGTCGAATTTGCCACAGGAAACATAATACTTTGCTGCATAAATAAAATTCATTACCGTCTACTCAAACAAACATACATGGTAATAATAAAAATATTGATACAAATTACACTAACTTACCTGGTCCTAGCGCTGACTGCACTCCACCTAGCACTGCTCCTACCGTGACTGTGTCTGCTACATCTCCTGGTCAAGTACTTCTCACTACAGCTTTAGTCGAAGTAAAAAATAATAATGATGTTTATACCTTAAGAGCTTTGTTAGATTCTGGAAGCCAGTCATCTTTTATTAGTGACAGTGCTCAACGGAAAATTGGTTTACCTAGAAAAAATAATTCTTACCATTGCATATCAGGCATAGGTAATGCGGTATTAAATGTCACAGCGCACTGTGACTTACAACTTTATTCAACTCATAGCTCGTACAACGTATTTGTCAAATGTTATGTTTTGCCTCGCATAACTGAGAAGTTACCTCAAGCTAATATAAATGTGCATAACCTTAGATTTCCGAATTTTGTTCAACTTGCTGACCCAAATTTCTACCAATGTTCTGACATTGATTTATTATTAGGTGCTGACATTTTTTGGGAGCTTTTACGACCAGGCCTCTGCCTGGGATCACAAAGGCCCATATTACAAGAAACACAATTAGGATGGATAGTGGCCGGTTCCATTGCAACTGAGTATTTTGATAAAAATAATACAAAGTCATATTGTTATTTTTCTAGTCAGCATCTGAGTAAGTTTCAGGAACTGGAAGAAGTTAGTCCGAAATTAGAATACAACAAGGATGATTATTGTGAATCCGTATTTAATTCTATAACTCGTCGAGAAGACGACGACAATATTCCACTCAAACATTCCGCAGATGGTTTGGGTAATTCCTATATCATTGCTGAAAAGGGACTTCTACAATTAGAACGAAAATTAAATAACAATGTATCTTTAAAGCAGCATTGCAAAATTGAATCGGTTGTACATTGGACATATTCAACTGTAGTCTTAAGTTGGTTGTCCCCCAACTCATGTGATTTGAAACCCTTTGTTTCAAACTATGTAAGTGAGATTCAAGATCTGACTTCTTCTAGTCTTTGGAGACATTTCCCTGGAGGTCAAAATCCAGCAGATCTTGCTTCTCGAGGAGTGAATCCTAAATTTATTTCAACTTCCAAGCTATGGTGGGAAGGTCCATCTTTCTTGTTGGAGGACTCATCTCAATGGCCTAATAACGTAGTACCAAAAAATATTCCGGATATACCTGAAACAAAAACTAATAAGAAAATTAATAACAAATTAAAACTAAATAAAACCCTACATACTAATATTAATTTATATAATTCATCTTCTACAATTAAAAATAAAGTTATTGATTTTGACAAACATTCAAATTTTACAAGATTACACAGATCATGTGCCTACGTATTACGGTTTATATTCAATTTACGAAATGTAAAATCTGAAATAACTGGTCCACTTACTGCCGATGACTTAAATGCTGCATTGAGTGTTCTAATAAAGCTACACCAGGAAGAATGTTTTTCAAATGAAATAAAAATTATAAAAAATAAACAAAGCTTGCCTTCTAAATCTCGTTTGCTGTCGCTCAGCCCTTTCCTCAGTGAAAATGGCATGCTTTGTGTAGGAGGTCGACTGCATAAATCTAATGAACCCATCGGAAAGAAACATCCACTTCTCTTAGATACTAATCATAATTTTACTAAAATATTATTTTCACATTACCATATAAAATTTCTTCACTGTGGGCCTCAACTTCTATTAAGTACTATAAGAAAAACATGTTGGCCTTTAAGAGGCAGAGTATTGGCTAGAAGCACAGTTAACAATTGCAAAATTTGTAAGCTTATGAAAGCAAAATCTGTTACTCCTATTATGGGAAACTTACCTTCTAGTAGAATCACTTCAAGTAATCATCCCTTCCATATTAGTGGTTGTGATATGGGGGGTCCATTTTACATATACGATCGTAAAGGTCGCGGTTGCAAAATATCCAAATGCTATTTATGTTTATTTATCTGCTTCAGTACAAAGGCCATACACCTTGAGATAGCCAGCAATCTGACTACAGAGAATTTCATTCTATGTTTGCGGCGCTTTATATCTCGCAGAGGTAAACCTCTAGAGCTCTACTGCGACAACGGTACGAATTTTGTCGGCGCAAACAACGAAATTACCAAGTTCCTTAAATCAAATAACGAGAATATCGCTGGTTTTGCGTCAAATGAAGGCATCCGGTTTAGGTTCTCCCCAGCTTATTCCCCCCACTTTGGGGGACTTTGGGAGGCGGGTATTAAATCGGCAAAATACCATATAACTAGAATATTAGGCGACAAACATTTAACTTTCGAGGAATTGTCTACTTTATTCACACAAATCGAGGCAATCCTCAATTCCAGGCCATTAACTCCTCTATCATCAGATCCTAATGACCTTGATCCTTTGACTCCCGCGCACTTCTTGATCGGTAAACCACTCACGTCATTACCTAGCGAGTGCCTGTTAGATGCCAATATAAACAGACTGGATCGATACCAACTTCTAGAGAATATGCGGCAGCACTTTTGGGATCGCTGGAGAAACGAATACCTGTGTGAATTGCAACAAAGGAACAAGTGGCGAACACATCAAAAAGAACTACAAGAAGGCAACTTAGTTGCGATAAAGGAGCCCAGTTTGCCGCCAATGAAATTGCGAATGGGACGCATCCACAAACTGTTCTCTGGGTCCGATGGCACCGCAAGAGTTGCTGATGTCTACACCTCTAAGGGCATCATACGCAGAGCTGTACATAATCTCTGTCCATTGCACAATGATGAATCCATACAAGCAACAACCACTGATTCCACACCGGCAGCAACCACTGAATCTACGCCAGCAGCAACCACTGACTCCACACAAGCAGCAATTACTCAAAAACCAGAAGCTTTCGAGGGCGGGGAAGATGTTCAGGCCGTATGCTACGCCTGACAATTTTAAGGAGCAAATACGGAAATCATATGTGACATCGCTCGGCGACTGGTATTGCGTAGTGAATCTCCAAACTGTTCACATCTATTTTATTGTAATTTCTAAATCCAAGAAAGTATACCATTTAAAAGCAGTTTTAAGGAGTTTTACTTCAAAGTCCCTTCGACAACCTAAGAAGAAGAAGACCGGCGCAATCACAACGATTACTGCTACTTGATACTACCGAGAAGAACAGAGTCATTTTATTAATGCAGAGATGTTATCCTACTCTTATCTACATACTTGTGCATTTTAAGAGAAAATTCAGTGTCTTTTATGTTCACGTTCAAACACGCTTAAAAATTAAATTGATGATTTTCCGTCGGAAATAGACTCTTTGGTGTTGATATTATCTACCTACATGCATACTTATTTAACCCGGGCTCCGAAGCAGCACAGCTGAAGATACAACCGGGAAAGCGCTAAGACGAAGAAAAATGCATACTTATTTAGTTAAAACTAACTTGAGCTTAAATAGCACGATAAAGAAACAATATTATTAAAACATGCTCCATTGCTAACTATGAAAAAACTGGCCAAGTACGTGTCGGGCCACGCGCAGTGTAGGGTTCCGTAGTCAATACTTTTTTACGTAACTTACTACTGTCTAAGTAATTTTCAATTGAATTTGTATGAATTTTGCCTTTTCCGAGTACGTGAGTACATTTTATGAGTTGGTCGACTATAAGTATTATAACTCTTTAATTTGTAAACTCTACTTAGCTCTGATAGTCTTCCTTTTAACTTCGTTATATTTACTACTGCTGTGAATTTTTTCACGTGTGCGTATACAATTGTTTGTTGGACAATATACATAGACACACATATTTTTACTAAGGAACCCTAAAAAGGACGGCACTATATCGCGAAAAACAAACATGCAAATTGTAATGCGTTTTGATAAATACAATTGTCCGCGACAAGTATTGTATCCTAGGATTGGTTTTGGTCTACCCATTGGGTTGCGGAGGTCAGACGGCAGTCGCTCTGTGTAAAACCAGTAACCTCGTCAAATCTCCTAGGGTAGGTAGCGGACCCCAGGCTCTTAAGCGTTACCGCTGAGGATGCAACCGGGAATACGCGAGCATGATGATGATGATGAATTGTGCGCGACAAATCAATATGTTGGTAAGGCACATTTTTACGTATATATTCTCTTTTATTTTGCTTCTGACATCATCATCCGAGCGTATTCCCGGTTGCATCCTCAGCGGTAACGCTTCAGAGCCCGGGGTCCGCTACCTAACCTAGGTGATTTGACAAGGTTACTGGTTTTTTACACAGAGCGACTGCCGTCTGACCTGCGCAACCCAAAGGGTAGACCAGAACCAATCCTAGGATTCTGTATCTAACTATAAACAATAATATCAATTTCTTTACTAGCAACTTGACTGTTTTCTAATTTTCAATGACAGTTCTTATTTGAAATTATGTGTTCTGTACATACCTCTATTATTTATATTTTCAAAGTCTGGATTTGCTTCCAGGTTTTGTTATAAAAATATGTGCTTTTCAATTATTTAACGTTGAAATGCACGTGAATAACCACTCTACTACTACAAAAGTACAGTACAAGCATACTACTGAAAGATTTTAATTTCAAATAAAATATCCAGAGCTCATAATGTATTCAAAAGCGCGCAACAAAATAAAATTAAACTGTACAAACAGCACTGAGATTTTCACTTACAGTGCCACTTCTGAGACCTACTTTGTCTAGTCTAAATACAGAAATCTAAACTTTTCCGTGTGGAGCCAACAGCTTTATTATGCGAGTGTTTATCAACTTGATTCTAAGTGAAAAGTAAAATTCACTTTGTAGCTTACTAAGCTGAGGCAGCGAAGATTTCACTAGTCTTAGTTTAAATATTTATTTAATATAAGCACCTGCCTACAACAGTCAGTAATCATTATCCGCTAGTTGCCAACAAGTCAAAACAGATACTTTTTTCTAAACGTTAAAACAAATATTTTCTATGGGATTTATATGAAACACGCACAGCGTGACGTCATAGTTTCTTAGAGTCAATTAGCGCTCATAATCAGTTTTTTTTTGGCATTAATAAATCTAAAATCACGTTCAAAATGGATATGATGAATGACAAGTGACATTACTTTGTGACGTTTATTCTCTTATTATTACAAAATAATTTATTTTTGACCCTGGATAATACCCAATTGGGTAGTATCCAGGGTCCCCACGCAACCGGGGTGAAAAGACCCTTAATTCCAAAAGGAGATTATAATAATATTAAAATAATTTACTAGAATCCTGGTTGTTTTTCTGAGACGTACTTTAGGTCTCGGAAGAATAAACTCGTGGACTAAATAGAGAAGTATTAATTGTTCCGTGTAGAGCCGACTTTAGGAAACGTTCGTTCGGTCATCAATTTAATTTAAAGTAAAAAAATATTCTCTTTGTGGCTTGTCAAGCTGAGCAGGCTACCAGCTTGGGTTTAAAGATTTAACTAGTCTTGCAGTTTTGTCATTTACGGCTTCCAAATTGTAATTTATTAAAATCTAGGTTGTCGGGGAACGCTGGACACAGCTCGATTTTAAACATTCATCCAATCCAACCCTCACTTAAAAATATGAATGCTTAAAATGTTTATAATTGTTTAAAATTATGTATCGCAGCTGTAGGATTAATGTGACTGAAAGGATAGCGGTAATGTGATAGACAACGGAGATATGGAAACAACTTTTCTGACATTCTTAATTTTATAGTTAATTACTAGTATAGAAGCCGTATAGCTTTCGGCTTAGAATAGGACCACTCCATCTTTTCCTGTGGATGTAGCAAGATGCAGCTAAAAGACTAAGTACACACATCTCGTGCTATAATTGCATTCCCAAAGAGAGTTGACGTTAGGCAGGCGGCCGGTCGTAATACCACAGAATACATAAGAGTCAAACAGAATGGTATCTCACAGCGTCTCCCGCAAATTGGCGTCCCCGCACCTCTCCCCCGCACTTTGTGAGCTTTGACAGCTCCAAACCAGGGTTTAATTACTAGCCGCACGCAATACGCGACGTGTGTTGTCTTGAGAACTGTCAACCAATAGTAACCATCATGGTGAGAAGGTGCGCGTATAATAATTGTTTATCCACCCAATACTCTAAAGAACGTATATTCCATACATTTCCAAATGATGTAAACAGGTAAGCAAAGCAACAATATAATTTCACGTTATTACCCAGCAACCATCTTGATATATATACCCTTCTCGCTCTCTCGCACTGGCGGGAGATACACAAGAGCGAGAGGGGTATTAGCAATCCGGTAATGTTGCATAGGCTCCTCGCTCACAGGTAATCACATACACGCAGATGCCAACTAGATTTCCGCGGGTTATAGTGCTAAATGCCATTGTTGACAATGACAACTATGCATGGAAGCGTGATAAACGTTTGTTTATTTTTATTGAATTTATTCATATAATTACCGTATAGTTTTGCGCCGAATATGCAAATTACTATATTGCAATTGTGAATTAGTGCGTTACATTATAAATGACTCAATAATAATCAGTAAAGTTAACTAATGGTGAAATGGACAACGGACATAATGAAAAATATTTGTGAAGTGATATTATGTAGCTGTTTCCGACTTTTCTGTAACATTTAATACATATAAAACAGAATATTTTTTACGTCATAGTGTTTGCAAATCTTTCGGTATGGAAAGATATAATCGTAAATATGTCGAACTCGTTAGTAGATAAGTATTAAATTAATTCTGCGGTGCGACCCTAAGTATAAAACTCACACATCGACGTCTGTACAGATAAATTGTTTCGTTTGTAGTAGTAGTAGGTATATATGTTACTCTGAATCAATGGAGAGTCATACCAGTGGTAATACTATAGCCAAATATTTAAACTCGTCCGGCAATTTTTTTCACTAGGGTTTCGGAACGACCACTGCTGGTAAGAACCCAGTTCAGTATAGGTTCCTTCCCAGCCTGATAACATTTTACTGTAATGGAATCTCTTCCAGTCAACCGGCGAATAAGTAGATAGTACAATTTCTTTAAAGAAGGGTATGATAGCAGATTGTATTAAATACGAGTACTTGACGATTCACAAACATACCTCGTTTGTAATTAATTTCTATCGAGCCAATAATGCTTAATCATGAATTGAATAGTGTATCTAAAGAAAAGGCTTACGATTTTTATGTAACGTTAAATGATGAGATTTAACCCTTAATGTACCTTCCTTTATATAGTCGTATTACGAGTGCCATTTTCAGTCAGAAAACTTTATCTAGCAAAATACAGAAGTGTAAAGTTTTCAGTATAGAGCCGGCTTTATCAAAGCGAGCGGTTATCAACTTGATCTAAAGTGAAAAGTGGAAACCTGTTTGTGGCTTGCTAAATATTGGCAACACTGGCAAAAGTTTTTCTTTAAAATAATGAATGATTTAATTATAAATAAACATTACTTATTGCCGTGTTAAAGTGCCTGCAAAAGCCATATTAATGAACAATAGTTTAATAATGTGAATTTAACACATTGTAGAATACAGTACGTCTAATAGACGTTAATCAATGATTAATTTTATTTCGTCTGGCTTAGTGTCTTGCAATGTGTTAAATGTGGTTTTACTAGACTTACATTTTTTTCTTGTGGCTGTATTATTAAATATTTGTTATTACCATCTCTATTATTCTTAAAGTATATAATATAATAGTCAAGTAATACGTTTATATTTTTGATTTAATGATATTTAAATTAAATCCTACCTTGAATTTATAATTATTAAAAAATACATACTACTTCATTTACATTTTTTAATCTAATCGAGATACCGATTGTAAAATTTTAATATGTATAATGTTTTAGTTATATTGTGAATATTCAATAATGTCAGTTTTTTATTCCAAAGTTTACACCTATAAAAGGTACTACATGTGTCAAATAGTAGTTTATAGTGAATGTATTACTTTTACTTAAATGTCACCCAAAATATCTTACGGGTTCTTAAAATGAAATTACCTATAATTACGTTAAAATAAATCATTTCAAATTACATTTACACTGAAAATGCTTATAATACATACTAAATTAATTTTAACGTTCGCAATATGCAGAAGATAATGTCGGGGCGTATAGCTGTCGCTCACACAAACCCCAATAAGCTTGTCGGAGTGAATTTAGTACGATCATAGAATTAATTAAGCAAATAGAAGGATAGTTTCATTGTTTCTTAGAATGTGGTTAAATTCTGTGATTTACGTCTCAATACTTCGTTTAACTTTGGTTTTGCTAAATTAATTAACCATTTTGTTCAATTAATTATAATAAATCAATGTATTTGAAGCTCAGAACAATATTAACTCAATGTAAAGTTCATTGTATAATAGTTTCTAGTAGACTGTTTAAATAATCAAAATATTTTTGTATAAACTCAGTTTTATTATTGAGTCTATGAGACTGATTTCATATACTAACAGTCGTATATGAAATCAGTCTCATAGGAAAAATATATCTATTTAATGGTTAATAAGTAATTGAAGTTAAAATTGAATATGCAGTAAAATCCAGTTCTGAGCGGACAGCGATATCTTCGGTTCGCCGTTTCTCATGCTTGGGACCTAAATCTGATCGTCTAAATCGATCAAAACCTGGTCGGCCTTTTCCGACTATATTACGTAAGTCAACCGTTTTAAATTAATTAATTATGGATATATCTCACGTTCGTTTTATAAAATAATTAAAATTATTTGATTACTTAGTCAAAACATACAATCTTTGCTTCACTTGTAAGTGAAGTAGGTAGTTGGTATTTGAAGTTAACTATGACTACCTACCTAATTTCCCATCATTTTTTTCTATTTAAACGAGGTTGCCTGGAAGAAATTGCTTAGCAATAAGGCCGCCTTTTGCGCATTTCCTAGTTTTCAAGATAATATGTCCTGTTTTTTATTTTTGTGCAATAAAGGGTATTGCATTGTATTGTATTAACTCCAAATACTTACTTAACGGTAACTAACTGTTTCTCCAATTACTATCTAAGAATAATTCAGTTACTTATATTATAATATAATAAATCAAAATATAGTTAAACTTTGCATCGCATAGCTAAATTAACATGTACACAAAGACGTCTTGTTACAACAGATTGTTGCTTACTAGCGAAATTAATACAGAGCCGCCTCTGGTATTTCATTATGGCTCTACTTAGTGGCATTAATTAACTAGGGGTTGACCGCTTGCGACATTAGCCCATTTTTTGTTTAGTTTAATATACATTTAAACAACTAGCCTAACAATAAAGTAATCTTTATTCCTAATGATATAATTTTTTTTTCGATATCTGGATGTTTGTTACTTAATTACGCAAAAATGGCTGAATGTATTTGAATAAAATTGGATTTATAGAATAACTAGCTTTTGCCCGCGGCTTCGCTTGCGTATCCCAAGGGAACATTACAAATTTTCCGGGATGAAAGGTACCCTATGTCCTTTTTAGTACTCCTAACTATGTGTATACGAATTTTCAAGAAGATTGGTTTAGTAGATAATGCGTGAAGAGGTAACAAACAAACAAATATACAAACTCACTTTCACATTTATAATATTAGTTAGGAAGTTAGGATTAGGATTGATAGCTATGTGTGTAATGTGTATGCGTCATTTAAGTGTAAATTATTTGGGATTAAAAGTCAACAGTTTTAAGAAAATGTAAAAGGTCGTAAAATTACTTAATTACCTAGATTAACTGAAGAGAAACTGAAACAAGTTTCTTTGCTAGGCAAATTAAAAAGAACCCCGACTGTCAAGAACGCCATCTAGAGATGACTAGCGGAGCTACCGATAGTTCCACTACTCCACGCGCACCGCGTGCGTGATGAGTAGTGGCGCCACATAGCGGTGGCCACATAGCGCCATCTATATATTTACTAGAGAAGTGCCTGACTTTCAAGCGTTAATCCCCAATAACTTCTAAATGGCTGAACTGATTTTCATCAAACATAGCTAATAACCACCGCAAGGGAACTTGCTTTCACGTAAAAAAAAACCGCATCGAAATCGGTCCATCTGTTCGAGCACTACAATGACACAGACAGACAAACAATTAAACAGACAGACCGACACTAGCGTCAAACTTATAACACCCCTCTTTTTTGTCGGGCGTTAAAAAGGAAGTTACCGTGCTATTGTCGTATTCAAAACCATGGATACGAGAAAAGAAAACTTTAATATATTCATTTAAATGTAATTTTTATTTTAATCTATTTATATATGGATACTTACCTTGACTAAATTTTGATTGCAAAATGCACCTAAAGAAAATTATCGGAAAAATCCGGATTAATTAAATATTTTTAGTTATTGTTATATACGTATGTTATACGTGTGTTGGTACTTATTAAAGTATATCTTAAGAAATACCATTTCTCTAAATTTATAGTTATGACAATAATTTACTGTCTTTGGCAAAAGCAATTTTGATTTTCTTCAATGAAATTCCAATTTCACGGCTATTATTACATTTAAGTGACAAAATTGCCGCTTCCATTTCCAATAAGTCTTTGTTGTGTGACATTAATTAACTTAAGGGCTGACCGCCGGAACATTGGCCTATTTTCGTTATGGTTAAAAAAGGAACTTTAAAAGGAATTTGGGGTAAACGTGAAATATTCACGGAACACTTACATTCGTCACGATAAAGCCATATTTAAAATGTTATTAGTTTGTACAGCACAATTAGTACAAACGAGTGAATATTTTATTACAGAAATTGTAAAAAAAATCATACGAAAAAAATGGAGATATATAAAACCTATTATAATAAATTATGCTGTTCTGGGAAAACAGAAAAAAACATAGAATATATCAGTTGCTTTTCATTCTAATTAATAAAAAGCCGATCGAGGGAATGGGCGAGAATCTGACTGATATTAACAGGCGAGACGGTTAACAATCCATCACTTTTTGGATTCCCGTTTTATATCTTCACGCCCACCAATGTTTAACTTTGGGTTGAATGGCTGTCTGCCCCGGATTGTGTCTGCTCCGTTAGAAATAAAGATAATAGTATACTGTATAAAATCATGCTATCGTGTAACATATAAAAATAATGATGTAAGTACAGAAGAAAATGCAAACGGTAAATACTATTTGAAATAGCGTATTTCATTTATTTCAGAGCCGTGTAGTTCCCGGCAGAGTAGAATAGAACCACTTTAAGTTTTCTCGTGAATTTCATAGAAGGCTTAGGAAACACAAGCAAATAACACCTCTCCAACCCGTCTGGCCAGCGTGGGGAGTGTAAACCAAATCCCCTGACTGCTCTGGCTAATATATGGCTCTGGTAGTACAAAAAGGGTCGTGCTCCTGCAGTGAAGACTAAAAAGACCTGATGATGATTCACTTCAGAACAGAATAAAACAAAAAATATAAATATTTTCAACGTTGATAAATATATAAGTATAAACAATACAATACAATACCCTTTATTGCACAAAAGTAAAAACAGGACATAATTATCTTAAAAACTAGGAAATGCGCAAAAGGCGGCCTTATCGCTAAGCAATTTCTTTCAATTTCTTTCTTTCGTACAATACCTAAGTATACAAACTTTAATACTAAAAAAGTAAAAAAATAAATAAATAAAATGTATTTAAACGTCATAAGTTCATCAAATCACAATAAAATTCTTGTTTGGAGTTTTGTTCGCAATCTTTGTTTTTTCAAACTTGACAACAGTAGTGCCGCTCCGCACCCGTGATACTAAATGACATGGGCGTTTTCTGGTCACGCGACCGAAAAGTTTTTTTTTATTTAGAACCATGTTGATAAGGAGATAAGAGTTTATTTAGCTTTTTACATTTACAAGGCAAGGACCCCCGCTGCAGTAATTATTATGGATGAAATAAATTGTGATTTAATGCCGTCGAAACCTTTTCACGTAGGTAGATATTATACTATTCTCAAAAATTGTATTTTAGTCGTTCTTAGCTGGTCTGAGAGGAAAGAAAAAACTCCGACATTTCTGTGCGTACAAGCCGATCGAGGGAAAGGAAAACGCTGGATACAGGCCGCTTCCGATCGGTCGTTTTGGAAATCCTTGGGTGAGGCCTATGTCCACCAGTGGACTTCCTGTGGCTGATATGATGAGGAAATGGGCGAAAATGCAAATCATGTTATTAGGCAATGCGACTAGCAACACATCACTATTTTGATTCCTTTTTCCACCTTCTCGCCCACCATCACGCTGAAAGTGGGCCTTAAGTCTTGTGGCCCTGGGCTCTGCCTGCTTAGAGCCGTAAGACCCAAAATGATCTGTCTGTCCCATTAGGGATAAAGATGTGGTAGTATGTAGGTATGTATTTTAGTAGATCTTTTAATATCAAAACTTTATGCAAAATTTTGTTAAACAAAATTACAGGTACTTCTCTATGTTTGATGTTTGTGCATCTCACTGCTGGGTGGGGCTGCAGGCACCTATATGCCTCTCCTTTGTAGTTGCTTGAATAGGTGACTTAGCCCGTCAATATAAATAACTTTTCTAATGGCACATGGCACCAACCAATAATGCAATTTCAAGAAAAATTTGAAAGTTCAGTTCTGTTGACCATAATCTGTATGATGTGATAATGTAGTAATTTTTTTTTTTAGCTTCGGTTTGGGAAAAATTCAAGATCCTAGTTTTTTGGTCCCACATGACTAACGGACTGAATCACCCCTTCGAGTATGTGTTGAATCTTTACAACAGCATACAATACACATCAAAGTTCTGATATTTTTGATGCACATTAGACTTTATCTCAGTAGGTCATTGACCGAGCGAGCGAAGCGTCTCAGTTTTGTGATTGGCCAAAAATGCTTTTGTACGTCAATCTTTTCACGCTTATTGGTCGCATTTTCAACCGATTTTGACGAAAATTGGCACACAAGTTACTTGGTTTTTTTTTTTTTTGTTCAGTCGCGTTTTTATTGGGGGAGACATATAGGGGAAAGGGGAAAATTTGATATAGCGTTATTTATTGAAGGATTTCAATCAAATTTGAGAAGCACACTAAGGCCTTCATTCTCTTATTGCATGGTTATAACTCGCGAGGTCTACGGTTCTCGCAGAACCACTAGTTGTATGTTTTTCCAATATACTTACCAATTTCAAAATAATTTATCAAACTACAACATAGCATTAATATATTGATTTAAATTACCTCAAACCAATCTGTTCAAATGTTCAATTAAACTTTAAACATTAAAATTACAAGAAACAATGAGAACAAATAATCGTATCAATTCAACGGGAATCGGATAAAAGAGTCCAGAACAAAGAACATTTCAAATCAATTGAAAAGTTGAATTGAATTTCATTGGCCTAGATGGCAGATTTCAATTTAATTAAAGTATAGGCATCTGTGAGGGCTGATTCAATTAAAGAGAGTACACATGAGGATTTTGAGATATCTCTTAGGATTCGATATAATATAATGAAAATATCAGCGGATTACGTTGCCTTTTCTAAAACATAAGTACAAGTAGTATACAAGATGACCAACAAACTACAACTAGCAACCAGATTTTTGGTTTGATATATTGCTGTATACCTATTACCTGTTTCTAAACATATAATATAGCTAAATACTTAGTTTAGCAAGCAGTCATAGCGCTGATCAATTTACTGCGACCACTATTTTTGATAAGCCTTGGGTATATCATAAAACTGATCAAGTGCGAGTCGGAATTGTACATGAAGGGTTCCGTACCTCTGTACAATATTTGAATATGCTGAAAAAACACGTTTCTTGTACGACGTAACAACCCACTTAAATTTTTAACTTTATCTTAATAATCTGTGAAAATTTCAAGTGTCTCACTATAACGGTTTTAGAGATAGATCCCTGTGACAGACGGACAGACAGCGGAGTCTCAGTAATGGTCCCGTTGGCATCCTTTGAGTACGGAACCCTAACGAGAGTTTGTACAGCGCAATCTGAATAAAACTCATATAACTAAACCTTCATTTTCCACAAAGCGACGATATGAAAAACACACGTTCCACTATAACTATTGTTAACATTTATGAATGTACCTCTATAAAACTTTGGTCAATCGTTGGAAAAATTGTATTCTCGTTTGATATAAGATCCTTCTGTTCTTTCATTGTATTATGTCGTAGCCGGGTTAGGGAATCTCGGATTACTGCATGAATGGGAGATAAACATATTATGTCATTTATAATTCATGAAAATGGTAAATATTGTTTATGTATAAGATATTTTCAGATGTTTAACTACTAATCAAAGCTTGATTAATGCTTACATAAAAATACATAAAAATCAACTTTCAAAACAATATTTCTTTATGGTCAAACTTATCTTGCCTGTTATGTGTTTCTATTATTATAAATTATTATTTTAGTTTACATTATTGTAACCTCAATAATTTTGCTTTCAAATCAAATCAATTGGAATGAATAAACGGGCAAGTGCGAGTTGGACTCGAACATGAAGAGTTCCGTACCACCGTACAATGTTTTAAAACGCTAAAAAACACGTTTTTTGTATGACGACTTCTTTAATTTTTAACTTTATTTTATTTTTAGTATTTGTTGTTATTGTAGTCATAGTAATACATAATTGTTGAAAATTCAAATTATGAAGATCAAGTTAAAAACGCTGAAAAAAACACGTTTCTTGTATGACGACCCCCTTTAATTTTTAGTATTTGTTGTTACATCCGCCACAGTAATACATAATCGGTAAAAATTTCAAGTGTCTAGCTATTACGGTTCAAGAGATAAAGCCCTGTGACTGACGGACAGTCAGAAAGACAGACGGACAGACAGACGGACAGACGGACAGACAGCGGAGTCTCAGTAAGAGGGTCCCGTTTGCACCCTTTGGGTACGGAACCCTAAAAAGGCTTTTACCATTTTGCTCTTTTATCATTTTGCTCTATTACCATTGTGCGAGTGGTTATCACTTTGCGCGTTTGACATTATGCGCATAAACGCACTTTGACAACCTAGTTTTTGTAGTGGACTTCAGAATGCAAACATCTGTTTTAACTTTGTATATTTGCGATATTGTTGTTGTACGTTATGTTGTTAAAATTTATTATGTTTTCCATTCTAAACAAAAGTGCACACTTTTATTCCGCGGGAATGTTCATTTTTCTACATTTTAAAATAATGCACAAACGAATTTGAGCCCTGTTTGAATTTTATTTTGACTACAGTTCGTTACACACAGAAAACATAGTTCGTTTGGAAATATTCGCATTTTGTAGGACTGTACAGTGTTTCAAAGCCAACTTTTACATTTTTACACAAGTAATTTGTACGAAAATACATTCGCGTGGTTTTATTAACATGCGAATACTGCTTTAACTTTGAAATTGTGGAAAACATTTATTTTAAACACATATTTTAATTTTCTAGCTTAATGTTTATTTGATACTTGTAATTAATTTGAAAATTAAAAAGATGAAATGTAAAATTTTCGCCACGATTATGAGTGCACTTCCAATACGCTATTTTGCAACAAGTCAAATCAGAAACTTTTTTCTTAACGTCAAAAACAAATATTTTCTATGGGATTTGTATGAAATATCATTTTATGACGTCATAGTTCCTTGGAGATCAAAAAGCGCTCTTAATATCCGTTTTTCTGCATTAATAAATCTAAAATCACGTTCAAAGTGGATGTGATCAATGACAAGTGGCATTATTTTGTGACGTTTTATTCTATTAACAGTACCAAATAATTTATTTTTGACCCAGTAAAACTCTCTTCTTCTTCTCTCTTCTCACGCATTTAAAGCATGCGTAATTCTTTATAACTACCCAGTATTCAGTAGTGTGGTATTCAACTTAATATATAAGATGAATTAAGTTAATAATTTAGTGAATTTACGTTGATTACTATTAATTAGATGATGTTTGAAACTAATTTAAAAGTAATATAAACTATGCCTAATTTTTCTATAAATAAATTGAAAACCTGTAAAATTGACTAAAAATTTTTTTTTCGAATATTAAAATAAAAAAATCAAAAGAAATAACCCAAATCAAAATATAATACAAAAATATACACAAAAGGAAGTAAAATAGTTATTTACTGCGTAATAATATTGTGAGAGCCATAAAAATAGACGGATTTGCGGGCCACCTATCTTTACATTATGACCACTCGTAAAATTTTTTGGCATTTCCCTGTTTCTTATCAAGTTTTTTTTCTATTCACAGCGACAGCACAAACCTAATAATGGCATGAGCCAATAAACGTTTTGTACATAATTCTTGCAAGTAAAAAAGTAACGTTAAACTATGTATCTAACTAATGATACCTACCTAGTTACATAAGTCTATTTTATTGACAAAAAAGTTATACATGTTGTTCTTTTTACCTATTTTACTTTCTCATTTTGATTATTTAAATATCTTTAGATATTATAATAATAGGTATATAAAAATATAATAATAGGTATATAAAAATAGGTATCTATCTTTTTTTTCAAATAAATGTATATTTTATCGACCGTTTGTAGTTTAGTGTTATTTATGTGTTTCATTTTTGATTGGTATCTCTAGGCTTAGTAATAATTTCATCCGTTGTTATAGTATATTGCATATTATTATTTTTGTACAAATTTAAATTTGCGTTCGTATAACATTAAAAATCTTCTTGTGATGGCAGCGATAGCTCATATTCTTACCCTAATACTGATTTGGTTTCGTTTAGTGTATCAATTCAAAGTATAAAACAAAGACCAATTTGAAATAAATTCTGTAGAGATAACACTGATGCCAAGAGCTTTAAAATGAAATTAAGTTTGAATTTGAATTTAAATCAACAATAAAATAGGTTATAATATTTACTGTTATTTTAAACAAAGCGATTTTTGAATGACATTGAAACAATTTAAAAATACAATTTTCATGGGCACCTTTGCGGCAGGTACATACGATTCGCGGCGGTCTTTTTGATTAAGTGTATATGTAATTTTAAAAATGTATGTACTAAAATTGTAAAATAGATTTTAGTTTTTTTATTTTGATTTCATAATAATATAATTTAAAAATATTGTTTATTGAAGCGAAAATAATGGTAGTATTTCTAATAGTTTTCATCATTACCTTCGATCATACTATATAGGTTTTAAAATACGGGCTTACTTGTTTAGATATATGCGTAAATCCCAATAACCTTTATTCTCAAGCAAGGTCAAGCTTATTTGAGGACGTCACGTTGAACAATTTGTTGTAATGGCTAGTTCCGCCATTAGTACTCTACTTTCACTAACTACTCGTACGATTCTGTCACTGTCATCTACGGGCATATGATCATCATAATTTTTTTCTTACTTAGTTTGCAAAGTCATTTAACATCATTCCTCTTGTCTAGGAACAAAAGGTTCCAGACACTGTTATTAGGAATTCATGAAACGTTATATTGATAGGTATATATTCCTTGGGGCAAGTTTTTAAGTATCATGGACTGAATACAGCTTTAAAAAAGTTTCAGTATATTTTGTAAAACCCTGTATATAACGTCTAACAAAATATACTGAAACTATTTTAAGGGTGAATTCAGTCTGTGATATTGAACAACTTTTCCTAAGGAACAAATGTCGAAATATGAAAAATAATTTTTGGCTTTTCATACAGAATCCGATCAGCTGATCGGTCAATTTCTATGGGAGGCCAAAAATTATTTTTCATATTTTCATATATGTTCCTTGGGGAAAGTTGTTCAGTATCATGGACTGTATTCACCCTTAAAATAGTTTCAGTATATTTTGTTAGTCCCTGTATAATGAAAAGTCGGAGATCGTTCGGAGTTTAATTGGCTTCCTATCCGCCAACGCAGGGAACTTCGGTTACTGTGTACTCTCTTTTCGATTCTTACGAATCCTGATTACCCTCAATATTTAAAATGTAAATAACCTTTCAGACACTCATGATCGACAACTTCGTTCTAATGAGATTCGTCAGCTCTTTATCCCCCTTTTTTCCCTTTTTCGGACTAATTTCATGTCAAACTCATTTTCTCTTCAAGCTTCACGACTCTGGAATGCTTTACCTGTTGATATTAGAGAAATTTCTACCAAATTCTGTTTTAAGAGGAAAGTCCACGCCCACCTTTCAAACTCCCTTTCTATATAAAGTCATCATCATTCAGTTCTTCTTTTCATTAGCTATTTCTTTGTTATTATATTTATTAGTATATGTATTGTGTAAGTAGGTATTTACTCTGATATATTTATATATAATATATACATATATATAATAGTGTGTATGAAGTACTTAGTATTTTTGATGTAAGTATATAGGTATTTATAGCTTTTGCGCCGCACCATTTTCTCTGCTTATCCCTATGGTTGACTGGGCGAAAATGCTCTTAGCATTAAGTCCGCCATTTGTTAAAAGTATATTTTTATTTTGGACAATAAAGTTTGATAAATAAATAAATAAATAAAAAGTCTGTTTACATGATTGACTGACAAGGGAATTAAATGATAAGAGAAAATATAAAAGTCTGTATTACGGAGTGATCTTGTTATAAAAAATTTATTATCATCATCATTACACCAGCCACAGGGCGTTCACTGTAAATGTGCGCAAATTTAAATTGGTCCAAATTAGCGCACTGAAAAAAATACGTATAGTGAAGAAACTTCTTTAATAACTTAGTAGCCCATTCAGAAAGTTTGATTACATACCAAATTTAAAGCACGCGGTGCCACGATAAAGTCAACCCGATAAGGCCATAAATAATATCTTGGACTAACTTCGATTCAACTTAGATTAAACACTATAATCTTCTTCTTCGTCTAAGCGCGTTCCCGGTTGCATCCTCAGTTGGCTGCTTCGGAGCCTGGGCTGCGCTTTCCTGCTTTTTCTTTACCAAATGCAAAAGACCTTGCAAAATGGAGAAGAAATAGCCGAAACAGTTTAGCGATTTGGCTACAGTTTTACGACCGGCCGCCTGCTTGACGTCAACCCACTTTGGGAATGTATTTGTGCGAGAAGTTTTACAACCGGCCGCCGCCTGACGTTAACCCACCCTCCTTGAGAATGCAATTGTAGCACGAGATGTTTGTGCTAAGTCCTTTAGTCGCCTCTTACGACATCCACAGAAAGAGATGGTGTGGTCCTATTCTAACCCGGAACCACATGGGTAAGATTAAACACTTTAATAACAGAGTTTAAGCATGAGTCTACTTGGGTTCCTTATGTACACGTAAATTACATTTATATACATGTAAATTTTAATGTAAATTTATCTCGGCAACCGCTTGATTGATGGCGTTCTTATTTAGAATTAAAAATTCAAAGTTTTTTCATCTACTTGCCTACCACGTGTCTATCATAGTTCCGTTCTCGACTAATGAAAATATACATACATTTGTACAATGTACATATATAGGTACAAAACGTAAAAACATACATGTATACATTATATTCTCCTCGCAATCGCTCCACCGCTCGACTAATATAATAATTACATACTCAAAGTTCCCTCCAATTTTCCTCCATAACATATCTTAGCAGATTATCTTATATATTATGTATAATGACACTTTCCCGTCTTTATTTATGTTATAGTTCATAAAATATACTCAGAGATGTGTGGGCTCCTCTAGATTATAGGACCCCTCATCATACCCGAACTTTTTGTCCCTATAAAGTGGGTTTATTGGAAACTAATGCCTTTTCGTGTCATGTAACTCAATTTGGTAGCTAGTTGGTATTTGTTTTTGCATAAATTATGTTCTAGACGATACAATTATATTTTTTTGTACAAATAAATCAATAAGGACAAAATAAAAATAGAAAATAAATTTATTAACAAACTCTAAAAAGTCTATCCAAAAGTCTATATAAAAGTATCTTCCATGCTGGTCTGGGAGAAAAGAAAAAACATAGAATGTACCAGCTGCTTCTCTTCCCGCGCAAATCGTAAAAGCCGATCGAGGGAATGGGCAAGAATCTGAATCATATCAATAGGCGATGCGGTTAGCAACCCATCACTATTATGATTTTCTTTTTCCACCTTCATGCCCACCATCACGCTAAAAGTGGCCTGGGCCTTGCCGCCCTAGGCTCTGTCTGCCCCGTTAGGGATAAAGACGTGATAGTATGTATCTAAAAAGTCATTAAAAAAATTATCCGAGCTTGAAATTAGTATCCAAAAAGTCTTCGATCATAGTGTTTCAGGGACATTTGATTTTCTTTAAATAAAAAAAGCTCTTAAATCTTATTTATATTATCCGTTTTACTCGCTCTTCACGACCTGCTTGCGAAATCAAAAACCGACAACGTATTTGTTCAAAAACAAACACATGACTCCACGTTATGAGACCAAGAGTTAAATTTTTGTCGAACTTTCGACCGGATTCTGACTTTCTACTTCGGCTTTGTCTAATAAATTGCTCAACTTTACGAAAAATGTAAAAAGAAAAAAAAAGATAGCATTTTCAAGTCGTTACAAAGATTTTACTTTCCTTTTCCTCAATTTATTCTAACTCGTTTTTGTCTTCACATCCGTGTTAACACTTTTTACCAAAATTTGCTTTTCAGAAGTTTTAATAATTTGACGACCTCTGTGATGTAATGTCAACATGCTAGTCCGCCAATCTGGAGGTTCTGGATTCGATTCCCAGGCAGGGCATGTTGGAAAATAACTTTTCCAAATTTTCCTGGGTCTTGGGTATTTATATGTATTTATATTCACCTATTATAAAATATACTCGTAGTGTAGTTGAGTTAGTAACCCATAATACAAGTTTTAACTTACTTTTTGGGTCTAGCTCAATCAGTGTGATTTGTTCTTATCTATTTATTTGATTATTTAAAACCTAAAATATTTTTTAAATTTTGAGGTAGCTGTTGGTAAAGTTATTTTCTCCACGACAAGGGAATGAAGCAAATTTTCCGCATTTCCGCATTTGTACGTAGCAATTTTTACAGTTACTTTTCGGTATATAAGTCATTAAGTATAAACAAGCCCTTATTGATAATTGGTTATAAGTTATAACGTTAGATGAAAAAAATATAAATATTTGAAACGGGTTGCTCACGTCTATAGTAAGCGAGGTTCCGATCTCATAAGGAGACCATCTTCTATAAGTTTCAACCAGAAACGTGCTAAAATGGGAAAGTTTTTTTTTGTGGGATACACTAAATCTGAAATACACTTATACAAATTCGGGCTCGCGGTTTATGCTGCGTAAACTTTACGAGCAAAATACGTGAAGAGATGTGTAAATCGATACAGGAATAAACTCGATAGTTCACCATTACGAGCGGTTCTAAAAATAGATGCACGTTTTACACGTGACGGGTTGATATGACATGTATGTATGGAAGGTTCCATATTATCTCAAACCATTTTTTTATTTTTAAAATTATAATTTCAGCCACTAAAAAGTGTAATTCTATATTTAAAAATTATTGTCTACTGTTAAATTAAACATTTCTGTAAAAATAAATCAATAAAATATTTTCAGTAAAACAAACATTTTTTATATTTTTGTTTAAATTGTAGCTTATGAAACTGATATTAAATGTCAAAATATGCTTCGTTTGTATCAGAATAAATGATATTATTTAAATACACACATTTTATTTTCTTTTTGAAACATACAAGTTATTTATAGCGCAACGCATGACACTGGAAAATTGAGTTTTTTAATTTTGTATTTGCAGTTCTGTTTTTAAATGTCTGTTTTTAATTCAGTCTTTGTTTTTTTATATACAACTGGATATTGTTGTCTACTGTCTTTCTTATCATCGTTCTTGTTGTCTTTTTTCCAATAAGTTTCTATGTTTTGCAATGTACTTACCACACATCATTATAATTTGTTCAAAAGACGTACTATGTGGCCCATTTGAATGCGAAACACTAACGGGGTCAAAATATTATGTTACGTATATTGACGATTTTTCTCGCTGCTGTTAGACATATTTTCTCAAGAATAACCGCTATTTATTGGAGGTCAACGCAGCAAATATACAATAAGTGTAGTAAACACTAGTTTCTGTACAAATACCTATATAAAAAAACATCAACGAGATGGCCTATACCTAATAATATAAAGAAAATCACACTGATTGTGCTAGCCCCAAAGTAAGTTTTTTTAAACTTAGGTTATGGGATACTAACTTAACGATACTATCTTATATATAAAATTCTCGTGTCACAATGTTAGTTACCATACTCCTCCGAAACGGCTTGACCGATTTTTATCAAATTTTTTATGCATAGTAGGTCTGAGAATCGGCTACTATCTATTTTTCATACCCCTAATCTATGCGGGCGAAGCCGCGGGCATAAGCTAGTATTTTATAATAAATACATACCGATATAGATAAACACCCAAGACCCATGACAATTTTAAAAATACTATTTTCCAACTTGCCCTGGCTGGGCATCGAACCCAGAACTTCCGGATTACGGACTCTACGTACGTAATATTTTTTCTCAATTTCTAAAGCAACCTGTTGACAATATTATATTAAAACAATTCATTACATTACTTCTGAAAACAGGATTGACAGTGACAGATGTACCGTTCAGGAGAGCAATAGACAAAGTAATTGATTGTTTTCTATCAGCCGTTGGAACTGAGTTGGGTCGGATGTCCTTTGCTCGAATACTTAATTTCTTCATTGAGAAATAAAATGTAAATATAGGACATTTACAAGTAATTTATATTTTATTTATTTAACAAACTTTACTTATTCAACTTTAATATTTAAAAATCTTTCACCAGCAGCGGTGTCAACATTCACACACGAAAAACTAACAAATAATACGTTGCGTCTTTATGTTACGTGTAATTTTGTATTTCTTTTTGTGTGTACAATAATGTTTTCAACAAACAAAAAAAATAAATTACAATAACAGACAATTATAACACAACCCGAAAATACAGTACATTTATTTAACTATATTGTACAAAATACAATTTTCTATAGCACAATAGGCGGACTTAATGCTAAAAGCATTATCTGACTGCCAACCTATGCGTTGTTAGAAAACTTATACTCGGACTTTATTTCATAGTTCATAACTTAAAGCCATATAATACAAGTATAAATAACTTGAAGTTAGGTTCATGTTCTAGAATACCCACCAACGCCGCTCACGCCGCTGAACAAACAAGATAACTAGATCATTTCATCTTAACCTAGTTTTTCAATTGGACGCCGACTATTGTTTCCGTTCTGTTAAGTTTTAACTCGACTTCATATATCATAGGTAGGCAACACTATTGTTTTGACGCTTAAAACTGACTATATAGTCTTTACGATGCTGCCTTTTTTCTGACTTCTGATTCAATTCAGTAAATAGATATATAGTAAAATATAAAACTAAAATAATCTTAAAATTATGAGGATCGCTTTTATAGATAAAAACAATTAATAATATTATAACTTTAGATGACTTACTCTTTTAAATTCCGTTTTTTATATATCAAATAAATGTTATAATTTGAAACGTACTTAAAAAAACGTAATAAAATAAACAAATATAATTTTGTTTGTGCAATTAATGACAAAATGCACCACGCAATTTAATTTAATATAATTTTAAACCATAATAAAATACCTTAGCTGACTAATTGCATTTATCGTGACCCGTTCGTGAAAGCACAATATTCTTTAAAAAGGACGAGATTATATTATATCTTAGGTGCAACGCGATTTTAGTCGACAACTCGAAATACATTCTTTTGTCATAAAATCAGCGGTCACGTGACCATTGCAATTTGTATGTGATGCAAAAGACATGTGGCATTCGTCCAAATGTAGTAACCATTTACCATTGATTCCGATTTATAACACTTAATGACAAATAAATACACGAATTTTAATCAATTTACGTAAACTGAACTCGGAAAAATAAATATTAAATTAATATATTTCAACTTGCATACAATACAACTACACTCACAGATAATTTCATTTCGATAAAATACTCGCTTATTTCCATTCCGAAATTGGATGCAGTGTGTCTGGAAACAGCATTTCAAGCTGAAGTTATATTTGACAGACCGATAGCAAATTCTATTTCTGTCTAGAAATATGAGATTTTACGGAGCTGTTTCTCGGATGCGAAACCACTTTGGGAAATAAGCAGATACAGATATTTCATTGAGAAAATGACAGAAACAGTTGCCGTTGCTATACACCTAGCTGACATTTAAAAGACTGAACTGAGAAATATTGTGATTGTGCATTGTAGCAGAAAATTAAGCCACTTTTGTTACGGGGACGTCATAAAAGAAAAAAAGGAAAAATATAACATAAATTTAAAGTTAAATAAATGATGGCAAACCCTTATAATACCTCAATAGTTATCGGTTTAAATATCCAGTTTTAATAAACTGATTAAATTACTCTTAATTTTTAATTACTGTGTGCAGAAATTAAAACTTGGAGAGAAAGTTGACATAGCGTAAACTCATGCTTTATTCAAGGGCTGTAAAAGCACTACCTTTACAATTTTTTTGTACGAGTACCCACGTAAGTAAAGTTAGCCGAAGGTAAATGCTAATCCATGCCACTTTCAATTTGTCATTCTGATAATAAACCATGGGGAGGGATATGAACAGAAATGGACATCTTGCGAATTGAATGTGTTCTTCTTTTTTAAACAGATAACAGTGGACGATGTTGCTATGCGGAGTTTGTCACTCAATATTTTAATATTTCAGAGATATTTTTATGGTAGAAGAAACTCATCTATCACGTGAGGACGCCGATAGGGTTCATATTTGATCAACATGGTTCGGATGGACAGAGACGATGATGTATACTCGTACCATAATTAGGGTTGAACACAGATACTCGATCTGATACTTTTACGAACTAATATTTCTTTGTACTTTTGATGACATCTAAAGGTCATGATCGCATATCATGTCTATATGGGTTATTTCTGTATAATAATTTTCAGTTACATATTTAAGTTTTCTTTAGGCTAATTTTAGACTATAAGTAGGTACACGAGAACTAACAAAACTAACTTATCCGAAAAACTTCTGAAATAATGAGATCCAATCAGTTTCAATAAGTAATCTTCGTAATGATACACATTCTTCTTAACTGCGTACATAAAAATAAAAATACAACTTTTGTAAGGTACAATTATAAAATGCTAGGACGAAGCCAGTAGAGTACGTTGCTATGCGGAATTTGTCACTCAATATTTCAGAGATATAGGTATTTGTGGTAGAAGAAACTCATCTATCACGTGGTGACGCCGATAGGGTTTATATTTGATCAACATGTATAACATAATTAGGGTTGAACACAGATGCTCGATCTGATCTACTTATATTACCTTGTTATTAACCTTGATGTCATCTAAAGGTCATGGTCGCATATCATGTCTAATATGTCGAGGGTTATTTTTGTAGAATCATTTTCAATGTCTTATTTAAGTTTTCTTTGGTACAGTATGATATAGGTAGAACTTTTATGAGTACCTAGTTTCACCGCCGCTGCACGCATTTTGTCATGTTATCTCTTTATCCTACTAATATTATAATTGCGAAAGTTTTTATAGATGTAAGGATATTTGTTCCGCTTTTACGCCTAAACGGCTAAAAGGATTGAAATAAAAACTCGCATGTAGATAGCTTATTACCTGGAATAGAACATTACTACTTTTTTTTCTTGAAAAATGTATGGATCCCGTGGGATTATTAAAAAGCCCTTTGATTATGCAGGCAACGCGACAAGGAACATCTAGTATATTATAACTAAGTTATATTATAATTTATTTTCTGTATCATTATGTTTTGGTGCAATAAAGATTTTAGCTAACTAACTAACTAACTAAAAGAGCAAGAAATTGCTATAATTTTGAAACGACCATTCCTTAAAATAAACGCCGAAAGATACTCATCTATTTGCCTCCACAAAAACACAATATCTCATTTTATTTTCCAGACACAAGCGGGGTACATTTCACAATGTTCGTGTAAACCCTAAAGTAAGTAACACGTGCCACGTGTATATTTAATAAAGCAGCGTATGACGTCACGAATATTAATTACACCGTATGATGCAACGCGTACCTTAATTACGTCAAAAGGTTACTTTAAACGGATTACATTGTCATGGCATGATTGACGTAATTTCACGCAATACGTTGAAGGTAATTTCACGCAATTTTAATATTATAAACAGAAGATTGTGTGTACTCGTAATAAAATAGATTTTACAGGAGCAGTGAGTTTTTTAACATGATTTTTTCTTCTACGTCACAATATCTCTTTCTCTCTGCCAATATGTTTTATTCTAAACCCCACAAACTATCAGACACATCACGTCACGTCTGAATTCTGATAGTTTTGAGTATGTACAAGAAGAACAGAATATTTTAATTTAGTTTTGGGTTAGGTTTTTACATTGTAGACCTATATGTTAAATAGATTAGAGAGCTACAGGTTTACTTTTAAAACACCGGCAACACTTTTTTAGCAAGCTCAGTCCGTGATACTGATCCACTTTCCATAAACACAAAAATCGAAAAACGGAAAAAAAAATCGGCTTTCCATACAAATCGGCGCTCAGCCCATGGATTTTGTATGGAAGGACGAATTTTTTTTAAAAGAAACCCTGTTTATTCACATTTTTTCAAGTGTTTATCATTACAACAAAAAATAATCCAACTTAACCTTTGCAGTTCTGTTTCTATTGAATTAACCTATTTTCCTTATTATTGATCTTTCACCGGACGTTTCTTTTCATGAAATTTTTAGTGGGCGAAATTACCTGACCGACATTCGAAGTTGTGTAATAGACGTCTAAATGCTTGTATTAGGTAATTCACTTTTAATTAAAGCTTTATTATCTAGCCAGAAAGTTTTAAAGTATTTATTAATGGAGCAGACTAACATTTAGGTAAAACTCAGTCGTAAGACTTTAATAAACAGCTGATTTATACCTAAAAATAATAAACATCAAACTTTTGAAAAAAAAAAATTATCTAACAGTGAAAACTGCATTAAAATTGGTCTAGTAATTTTAAAGACAAGGAGGGGAACTTTATTTCATACTATGTATGAGTACTAACATTGCGGAATCAAATAAAAACTAAATTTCCTAAAAGTAGAATATACGTCACAAGATGATCAGACTCACAACTTTTCAGGATTACTTTCTAGATTTATTGTATACGACAAAGAGCGTGATCTTTTCTCATTCAGACATACGTATAACCTCGTCGTTCAGTTAAAGGTCAAAGTTATCTGAAGATCTTAGTAGCAAACTATCAGGAATAAATGAGCTTAAAAACACCTTAAAAACACTCTAGAATAATCTATGGTAAAATAGTTTAAAAATGTCAGCTACATTGAACCTCATTGTTGAAGCACGCAACAAGCAGACGGTGTGTAGGGTCTTCCACTTCAAATGTCTTTATAATCTTTAAATTCTTAATTTAAAATCGCTTTATAAAATTAGATATATTTAAATAACTAAGAGGTATTCTTCTAAAACTTCCTGTCATGAAATTAAATTACTGATCATAATATTATAAACTTAAAAAAATGTATCATGTTTCAGTTTCAGTTAACAGAGCTGAGAATAAATCTATCTAGATACAAAAAAAAACTCTTATTTGGTTTAGGCACCATCTAATACGGAACCCAAAAGAAAAACGAAATTAGACCAGCATTCCAAAGCGAAAATTACAAAAGTTTATGATGGATGTTACGCGAATGCAAAATAAATGTAGATGTAGGAAATATTGAACCCAAAGTAATTTTCGTAGGAAATAAAACGTAATGTATAGGGACAGCAAGTTTAACGACTATTTATACATGCAAGTATGGAATAAGTTGAGCCTAGACTAATGAAGCGAAGAATAAGCAATCTATTTTCCGTCACTGTCACAAACGATCGATTAGCTTCATATTTGAGTAGTGTAGTGGAATGATAGACTCTATTAATAATTAAAATAAATAAGAAAATAGAATGAATCAGTCAAATTATAGGTATCGCAAACAATATATTTTACAAAAAAATATAGAAAGTCATAGAAAAACAAATGTGTATAAAAAATTAAAAAGAGATTGCAAAAGAGTTTGCAACAAGTAGAGTTAGGTTTGTAACAATGTTAGATACACGGTTGGAGAAATACCTGCCTATTTTTTTTCACAATGGTAAATAAAACTTTGTAAAATACACATAACACAAGTTCAAATTTTAAAGGCTAAAATGATTTCTTTCAATTTCTGGAATTACAAGAAACTTTTTTCCGTAGCATTTTGTAAAAAACCAAAACGTATTGTATTTCTGCGCCAATACTTTATAGGAATGAGAGCATTAGAGTCGGCTCCCCAAGTTTAGGGGAATTGCCTACGTGTTACCGCACTCCCATTATGTATACTATGACAATGGTTCTCTAGCCTACCTAGTGCACACAAATATGTTTCGGGGAAATCTTCTACGTTCTCTTTCTATTCTCTAATAAAAGTTGAAAATGGCCAAGCATGTGCGATTAAATCTTCCATTTACAGTTATCTCCTTGAAGTGTCTTGATACAAAAGAGAGTTCAAGAACTTAGGCTTTCTAGAAACTAAGCAAATGTGGTTGATGTAGATAGAGAATGCCATATACGAGTATAACGTCTAACAAATTTACTGAAACTAGATACTGAACCACTTTCCCCAAGAAACATTTATCGAAATATGAGAAAAAAAAATTGTTTTCCATATGAATTCGGATTAGCTGATTGGTCATTTGTATAAGGTCAATTTTTTTTTAAATTTACGATAATATGCTTGGGGAAAGTTTTTTATTATTGTTATGGACTGAATTCAGCCTTAAAATATCTAGTTTCAGTATATTTTACTTGACTCTGTATAAATACCATCTTCGAGATGACCTTTACTCCAACTAAACACTAAAAAAGTATAAAAAGTGGTTAAGTGCGAGTCAGACAGGAAGGGTTCCGTACCTCCGTACAATGTTTTAAAACGCTGAAAAGACGCTCGTGTCGCTATTACGGTTCAAAAGACCTGTAACAGACAGACGGATAGACGAACAGATGGACAAACAGCGGAGTCTCAGTAATAAGGTCCCATTGGCACCCTCTGAGTTCGGAAACCTAAAAATGAGAAAAAACCGATCGGCTCTATACCATTAGTCCAACTTTTCGGTTCTTGTTCATCAGTCACAGTCACATACTTTTTAACCTGATGTGTACAAATAAACGGGCAACTCATATAATTTTCTACAATAATATCCCATTTGAGGCAAAGGACACTTACAATCTATAGTACCACCAATATTTTTACGTGAATTCAACTAGTCTGAATACAGCCTTACTGCGATAACATTTAAGCGGATTGGTAAAAGCATTTATCTAAAAGTATTTGATAAATCTCAAACGATATTTTACTAAAACATTTTTCAGATAAATATTTTAAGAATTGCTATGATACCAATGTAATAATTTATTTTTGAGACAATTTATATCTTGTATATATTTTTTTCGTGTAAGTAACAGTTTTAGCAAATATTTTATTTAATAGATTTTTCGATTAATTTTTAAAAGCTTTTATTTAGTTTTACCTGTCCCGTTTATCATCATGTCGTATGGCATGTTGTCTGTGTGTCCGTAATCAAATCTCTCAAAATAAATTAGTCCCGCTTCCCAATATCCGATTGTGATGAAACTTCACATACTTATGTAAGTTGGGTGACAATGCAATATTATGGTACAAATGACCTAATCTCATGATGAAGCCGGAAGGTGGACACAGCATATCAGCTGTGATTAAACAACATAACCCCACTGAGTTTGGGCTCTCTTGATTCGTGAAAAAAGCTACTTTTAAAAAATATTTTTTTAATAATTACTTGTTTATAAGCTTATGAATTATTACAAATATTTTTGAGAATTTTTACGTCTGTTGAAATATTTTAACTTTAATCTCATAACGAGACCTTTATTAAACCCTTTGAATACTTTAAGTTGTGAAGTATTTCGAGTAGTTAACCTAATATTTAATTAAAATATCAAATACACAAATTCCCAATGAAATTAAATTTTGCTGGAAAACAATGTTGTGGTATCCAATAAATAAGGTTTCATATATGTGAATTTTAGGTAAGTTCGTTCAAAGCTTTGTCGTGTGCATATTAGTAACTAGTTTTAGAACTTAATAATTGACCTAATGATTTGATCAAGAGAATGGACCAAATAAGGAGCTGTGGATCCTTCAAGGAGTTAAATAGTTGTTATTCTCATTGAAATAGGCAGATGTTAAGAGATTTTTATATACAGATAAATGGTTTTCTTATAATCAAATCCCACTAAGATATCAACTGTGATCTAAATATACAGGGTGACTTTTTAACCACCAGCCAAATTTTTGGAGCAAGTTCAGATCATGATACTGAACTATGTTTAAAAAAAACAATTACCGCAAAGTAAAAAAAAAACCTTAGTCAATTGGATTTTGTCTAAGAGACGAATCATATTCGAAGAAACCTAAAACTATTTTTTTAATACTTTCACAGTAATAGAGTACTAAAATGTAACGTTATTATTTAATTTATATCAACTAATAGTTGACTTCGATTGGTATGTAAGATCACTTATTTTATGTATCACAGTCTGAACATACATGCCCTATATAAAAATAATAATATAAGTTAAGCATTATCGTGTACGAGTAGGTATTTATTTCATGTACATGATATTACAGAATAACCAAACCTCCAAACCGAATCCGAAACCTAAATTCCATATAAATTAATTGAAGTGCTATTAATTTGTGTGTACAAACAACCTATGTGTAATTTTCTCATATAAAACTTAAGCCAGAAGTATTAAAGCTTTTGTATCACATAATTTTCATATATTTGTGCGGTTCAACAAGTTTTAATTGATATAAAATGGTAAACAAACAAAAGCGGAAGGTAAATAAGTGTTCTCAAAATTAATTTGAATATACGCGCGTAGGTTCTGAATTTCAGAGGCGAAAATTATGAAGGTGGAAATTTGATTCAGTTGTAATTTAATGAAATATTTCATTAACACTTAATATCGTAAATATTCTAGAACGAATTCTGTTTGTAGGCGCAGCGTAGGACACCCACCTGATAGGTGGTCAGACGACCTGAGTAAGGTTGCTGGAAAACGCTGGATGCAGGCCGCTTCCGATCGGTCGTTTTGGAAATCCTTGGGGGAGGCCTATTTCCAGCAGTGGACTTCCTGTGGCTGATATGATGAATTCTGTTTCTGTCAGGTGTTCAGACGTAGATCAAACAAGTTGTTATTGAAACTTGTATTATGGGATACTAACTACGATACTATATTTTATAATAAATACATATTATTATATAGATAAACATCCAAGAGCCAGGACAATTTGAAAAAGGCTATTTTCCAACTTGCCCTGGCTAGGGATCGAACCCAGAACCTCCGGAGTGGCGGACTGGCGTCTTAATTTTTGTTATATATTTAAAACCAGTGAAAAAGTAAAGGGGAGGCCTTTGCCCAGCAGTGGGATACAAAAATAGGGTACTAAGAACTAGGCAACTAAAGAAAAAATAAAATCTAATTTACATCTAAAATTTTTTTTAATAATTAGATTTATATTTATAGAATAGAATTATAGTGTATGCCAAACTTTGATATATTTTGACTTTATAAACACTTAAAAAGTGTATTAAAGTATTTAAAGCATATAAAAAAATAAGCCTTAAAACAACAGACAATTATTGTGCATTTTAAAAAAGGACTTGCAACAAATAGCATACAAACAATATGAACTAGTCTAACACTCTAATACTCGAGGTTCATAAATAAACTATCTGGGGTCGTATTTTTCTCGTAATTCAACAAGAAATAGCATCAGTTACTTGCTCTACGAAGGTGCAATATGAAGTGTTAATTTTACAGTATCAAGTATCGCGCTTCAGAAAAACTCGTTCCATTTATTGATTTTACTAACACTTCTTATTTTATTCAACAAGGTTTAGTGTTTCTAACAAATAGTGTACTTAATTGTGACGCTTGGTGCCAGCGCTTTTGCTAGTTAAGCGACACAGGGCGCAGTCCGCACTTGGATAGGGTGATTATTTTATTAAAACTCAGGTGATATAAACAGTGCTGAGTGGTAACTATAAAAAAATCTCGTGCTCCTCCGTGCTCTGGAAGGCACGCTTAGCCATTTTTCATTAGCACTTATTTGTTTATTTCATGAGAACCATCATCAATAGTTTTGGTTATTGTGTCCATTTTTCATTAGCACTTACGAGGGTTGTTTGGTAAATCAGTGACTTCGAAAAGAATAAAAACTTTTTTGGGGTAAACTTTATTTAATTTTTCTACATAATCTTCTTCAACTGTATATACTTAGACCAACGATGTTCCAACTTTTTCAACCTATCCAAAAAATATTTTTTGGCAAACCCTGAAAAATAGGCACCTATATCAGCTATTACTTCATTGTTTGATGAGAACCTTCGCTCTCCAAGCCATTTCTACATATTTTGGAAGAGGAAAAGGTCACAGGGGGCTAAGTCTGGTAAAAATGGAGGGTGTGGCAATAATTCGTATCGTAATTCGACAAGTTTTGATGTTGCAAGTACTGAAGAGTGGGCCGGAGCATTATCGTGATGAAATAGATTTTTTCTTTGCTAGATGCGGGCGTTTCTTCATTAATTCTTAATTAAACCGTCTCATAATGCAGCATAATATGCTGCGGTTATTGTATCTCACAAATCAAATCTGTATAAAGATACCTTGACTGTCCCAAAAGACAGTGGCCTGGCCATCAGTTTATCAGTCGAACAAACAGTTTTTGCCTTCTTTGGGGCATGTTCACCGGCAGCAGTCCACTGCTTTAACTGTTGCTTAATCTCTGGTGTATTTGGTAGAGCCACGTTTTGTCAACTGTCACGTATCGATGCAAAAATTCACTTGGATTGCTATTATACATGACTAAGCACTGCTTTGAAGCTATTAAGTGATTCCGTTTTTGGTCGACTGTCAGCAAGCGCAGCAACCCATCTTGCAGTAAGCTCTTTCATACCCAGGATTGTGCAAAATTTGAAAAATACGTTCAGTCGAGATGTGCACAGCATCAGCTATTTCGAGTATCTTCACTCCACGGTCAGCCAGAACAATGTCTTGAATTACTCTCAGTGGTTTCCTCAATAGGCCTTCCTGGGTACTCAGCATCTTTGGTGGTGGTACAACCACAACGAAATTTAGTAAACCACTTATTTACCATTGCATGAGATGAAGCAGATCCCCATAATATATTTTCAATTTGTCTTCAGTCTGTTTAACTCTTTTCCTCGTAAAAAATAATGTTGAATTTGCACATGAAATTCGTTTTTCTCCATTTCTAAAGAATACTTATTTCAAACACATCTAACTGTTTGTCTCTAAAAAGATTATTTTCGCGCTAATTTAAAAAAAAAGAATGGCATTAGCTTACTAAGGAGTTCCATAGCATGAAAAAAAAAGATAAAATTTGTAATAAGTTTTTATTCAATATTAAAGTCACTGATTTACCAAACGACCCAGGTATACGCAAATCATCAAAATAAAAAACTAAGCCATAGAACAAAGCCTGAACGGCAATCAAAATGTATACCAAAATTGTTTTGAATTCAAATTATGGTAATCAATGCTGATTGTGGCATTATCGTATGTTTCTGCTCACACATTTTAGCGTTATTACGCCAAATTACAAATTGTATTGCATATTTAGGACTTAGTTTGATTTTAGCATCGTTTGAAATGATTTTGATATATTTTCCTATGGTATTCTTAGCACGGCGCCGAAATTCGCAATTTAAGCGGCAGCGATTATGTGAATTGTAATTTTACGATCGACTTATGAGCTTTGACGGGATTTTTGGCAACCTGCCTAATTTTCACTATTGAATCAATTTCACTGTTCAATGACAAGTTAACTATGAAATTTTTGGATACCTATATAACGTCTAACATAATGTACTGAAACTATTTTAAGGGTGAATTCAGTCCGTGATCCTGAACAACTTTCGCCAAGGAACATATATCGAAGTATGAATACCAAACAAACTCGGATCAGCTGATTGGTCAATTATGTTCTTCGGGGAAAGTTGTTCAGTATCATGGACTGAATCCACCTTTAAAATAGTTTCAGTATATTTTGTTGACCCTGTATAGGTTCTTTTGTTATTCTATACCTAATTGTAAGCAGATTTACTACGTTCTTATATCCCTTTTGTGCTTAGGTAGTAATACTCTTATTGCAATTTTATTTCGTTAACTAAATATGTTCAGACTCAGTAATAGGTCACCTTCCAACTTAAAAACAAGAGAGAAGTCAACAGTCTTTTAATAGTTCTTCATTATGAAATAGAGAAATATTACAATATTTCTCTATTTAATATGAGAGATATATATATTAAGTATTCTAAAATGATTTTTTGATGAATTGAATGGTATCTAATCCAGAGAACATAAATTAAAACTAGAATAATTATGCTCTGTTAATTTATTTTTAGGCAAAACACATGACTGTGGAACATTTATGCAAATAATATTGTAACAATTTTTAAAACTCAAGTTTAGTAAATGAAGTGCTTCAAGTAACACTAAACCTTGCTTTTAATGTGATAACGAACAAAACACACGCTCTACTGAGCTGGTTGCGAGTTGGAATAAAGGCAATTCGCTTCATCGTTTAGAATTCCCAACAAGACTAGAACGTTGAACTAGGCGATGAATATTTGACGCCGAATGTACCTTTATTTGTTACTGGTAGTTTTCTTTTTGTGCTCGAGAATGTATGTTTCCTAGCAATACATATTGTTTAACTCGAGGGAAAAAAATATGGGAAAAAGTTCTCGTTTTGGCTTGTGTTTTGGTATACATAATAATATTCTTAGGCTAGCAATCCATCACTTTATCACCTTCACGCCGATGTTAAGTGAGGCCTTTTAGACATTACCATCCGTAAAATATTTTCTGTCTTAATTCATGAAATCTCGCCCAATTTAGTCATTGCACTATACGCCCTTTACCGTGCAGTCTCCGTGCCCCGGATTAAATTGTTATTGATTATCCCTAGACCCCGAAATGTCAAAATTAATAACTATGGTAACTAAGAATCTAACAAGAAATTTCTCTATTTTCCAGCTGCGCAAGCCGGTGTCGACGCTCTCGATCCCCGGCGCTATGAAGGCGTACTCGGGCGGGGGGAGGGACGCGGCGAGCGAGGAGGCTGGCGTGGCGCTGGTCGGCGTTCATAGCGAATACCCGCGCTTCGGCGAAGAACGAGCGCTCGGCGGCGGCACGTACAAAGGCGGGGGGGCAGCGAAGCATAAACCCAATATAGGATATAGGTAAGATTACGTGATATCACATTAGTTATAAGCTACACCATGTGTGTAAATACTCGGTGCAGTGCTAGGTGGCCTCCACAGTAAATACCTGCGCTTCGGAGAAGAACGCGCGCTCAGTGACGGCACCTATAAAGGCCGGGACAGCGAAGCGCCAACCCAATTTAGGAATAATATGGTAAGTTAACGTGATATAACATATAAGCTACAATATGTGTGTAAACACTCGGTGAGATGCTGAGCCGCATCCACCCACAGTGAATACCCGCGCTTCGGCAAAGAACGGGCGCTCGGCAGTAGCACGTACAAAGATGGGGTGGATAGCGAAGCGCAAACTCAAGGTACAAAGGTAGGCTGATATGATATCACAATTTTATTTGGTAAGTTATGCGTATAAACACACGGTGTGGGCGAAATCCATAACAAAATTGACAAAAACAAACGCTCGGCGACTGGATGTACAAAAGGAAGCATAAAACCAATTAATGATAATAGGAAAATAGGAAGTGGATGCTTCAAATCCTTAATTTAATAATAGTTACTTATGAAACCGTATCTAGCAGCACGTAGAACATTTACATAGTGAAGCATAATTTAAAACAATAAACACTACACGTAGTGCTAGTTAATCAATACCCGTGCTTCGGTAAAGACAGAGCGTTCGGCAGCAAACACAGAGACGAAGTACAGCGTAATACCAATCCAATACTTATACGATATAAGTTACAGGGACGTGACTTCATTCGTATGCAAGACAATGGGTGTTTAACCTATTATTTGCCAGAAGACAAGGAAGAGTAGTGCTTAGGAAGAATAACCAAAATAAGCATAAGCAGCGATGATCACTTACCATCAGGTGACCCGCTTGTTCGTTTCCCCTCTAAACATAAAAAAAATATTTTTTTCTCTTTATAGTTTGATTGAATGTGTGTCTTTAATGCGGAGTGGTTTCCGGTACATCAGATTAAGACCACACCAAATCTTCCCGTGGTTGTCGTAGAAAGCGACTTAGGAAATTTAAACTGAACATAGCTTATAAGCATCAAACATATCTCTCCAATTACTTATCTGGCCAGCGTGAAGAGTGTAGGCTAAAACCTTTTGGCTTTTCTGGATAATTATGGCTCTGGTATTAAAGAGAGGGTCGTGCTCCTGCAGTAGAGACGAAAAAAAATACCTCATAATGATAGTCTTAAGAAATTATTCTTTATTAAACAAGGAATTCATGTATTTATAGGTAATATAACGGTGTTAAATTATTGCAAAAATCATGCATGTAGTGCTATTCCTATCTTTGTAAAATAAAAGAAATCGTATGGGAACATTTTAAAAATAAAGGCGTAATTATAAGGCGTATTAGTGGCGTAATGGTTAACACGCTAGACCGCTAATCCGGAGGTTCTGGGTTCAATACCCAGCCAGGGCAAGTTGGAAAATGGCCTTTTTCAAATTGTCCTGGGTCTTGGATGTTTATCTATATATGTATTTATCATAAAATATAGTATCGTTGAGTTAGTATCCCATAACACAAGTTAAAAAAAACTTACGTTGGGGCTAGCTAAATCAGTGTGATTTGTCCAAAAAAAAATTTACCCGACCGGTGTCACCAACAGTAACAACCAGTACCTACCTATCTTTGCTTTTACGAAAAACCGATACCTTACTCTCGACGCGACTCGTCGGCGGCACGTACAAATGCAGGGGTCAGCGAAGCACAAACCCTATATAGGTTTGTGGACGTGACGTCATTTGTATGCAAACCAATTGGCGTTTAATCTGCCAGTCGGATAACATTTGTTTTTCATTTGATTGAATCGAATTTTTCTGAGTATGAGCATGTGGGTATGCAAAGTGCACTTCAAATTAGTTTGGAATATGTTTGTAAAACGACACCTGCTTTTTTTTCTTTTATCTACATATTTTTTGGAAACATCAACATGTGGCAATGTGCAATGGCATTATCAATGATTCTTCTTGCACATTTTGCTACGTTTCCTTAGCTGTGCTGCTTCGGAGCGCAGAGTGATTTCCTGTATTTTCTTCTTTAAATGCATTGTAATGGTCACCTAAGAATGTTATAGACCATGCGAAGTAAATAAGAACAATTTGGAGCCGTTGAAACGGTTTGCCAATGGTTTTACGACCGGCCACCTGCTAGATGTCAAATCTTGTCGGTAAAAGCATTATATTGATTCATAAGGTTCATAAGCTTATTTGTCCATCTTTCAAGACAATTGGACTTAAAAATCAATAGTAGGTATAATAAAAGAATTTAATAAATGTAACATTAAAAATATTTTTGAATGTATTTTATAGTCCCTAACAGAAAAAGCATATATTAGTTACAGATCTACAAAAGCATGTAGCTACATGCTTTTGTAGATCTGAATAATTGAAAAGTGATACAGTCTTGTGCGACTATAAACCGATTAAGGCCGTTCATGCCAAGAATAGGTTACCTAATACGTGAATATGTAATAACTGTTACTAATCTAGCATAGTGACCTGCTATTTTAACTTACATTTATTCTGACAGTGAAACTATGGAAAAAAATGGGTGCCTACTTAGTCTGTAAAACTTAAACTTGGTAAAATTTAAAAAGTTCCGAATTCTAAACAGTAAGAATTTCAAAATTAAAAATCGTTATCAGCGAGATTAAACTAGTGGCTCTTTCCAAAAAATGGCTCGGCTATCGATTTTCATATGTTTCTCGTACCTGCTTCCAAAATTTCACGGGAATCGGTTGAGAAATGCGACCTCTAGAGAAGAACACACAGACATACCATTATCTTCACAAATTGTCATAGAGTATTGTAAATATTTATGTAGTTTATGTAGGGTTTATGAATTTATAAAGTATTTATGTATTTTTATATGTAGATCTATGAATGTATAAGAAAGTATATATATGATTATGTGTCTTAGGTAAATGTTTAATAATGGTCAAATAGCTAATTTGAATGTACTAATCGTCCAAAATTTGCTTTTATCCGCACCACCTGTAGGTTGACTGGTAGAAAAGGCCCTAGGCCTTAAGTCCGCCTGTTACATTTTTTGTAATAAAGTTAAATAAATAAATAAATACCAAAGCATTTTTGGCCAAGCTGAAGCGGAGACCTCATTCGCTCCGCTCGCTCGGTCAATAAAATATTTTAACAATATTATTTATTTTATGCTGTTTTGGTAAAAAAAACTACATACGCGCCCTATCTTTAAACATTGAAGCCGAAGAAGAAATAGGAGAGGTCAGAAGCACTCATAACCAGCGGGCATGCATGGAGAGTATGATGGATGAGTGTTGATGAAGCGAGAGAAGTCTGTCAGGATCGTAGCAAGTGAAAGTCCATAGCCTCTGCCTACCCCTGTGGGAAACAGGAGTGATACTGTGTATGTATATGTATACACTAGCTTTTGCCCGTGGCTTCGCTCGCGTCCTTTCTTAGCGGATGCCTACGTCATAACATCTACCTGCATGCCAAATTTCAGCCCGATCCGTCCATTGGTTTGGGCTGTGCGTTGATAGATCACTATGTCAGTCAGTCAGTCACCTTTGAGTTATATATATTTAATAAAAATAGATATGTTTTAATGCCGATCAAGAAAATTAGCTATAAATTCCATAAATAAGTCACTTTGCATGTTTATTTTCATTCCAAATATTTTGAGTACAGAATATATATTTATTAGTTTCCCAAAATTAAAGGTGTTTTAGCCGACTTTGAAATTAAACGCCTTTTGTGTGTATAGAGTTAGTGCAGCTAAAAACCCGTCAATATTTTGCTTCCCTTTACACACGCCCACCATCACACTAAAATGACCATTGATTTTAAAGTTCTGGCCCTTCAGGATTAAAGATGTTATTCGTATGATCTTTGAAAAAACAGTTGTACTCAAATGAGAAATATACCGTATGCATAATCAAATCAGGTACAAACTCTAGCAAGCATATCGCACATCTGTACGAGTATACTACACGATTCATACCACGTCCCAGCACAAAAGCGGACATGATGTTTTTCCACTATAAGCCTCAGTTTCCAGTTTCACACAATGGGTTGTGCGAACGCCGCATCGCAATAATTTCATCACATCCCGTTGTAAACTTTTATTTTCATAGTTTCTATGAAAATGCAGATTTAGTTTTTGTGGTTTTAATTTATTTTACACAAAATATACCTAGTCCTATAACCGAGAGGTCCGATAGGTTCGATACCCACCTGGCCTGACTTGTACTCTGAGTTTGCAGAATAACTGAGTCATCCATTCATTCATTTTCATCGCCCTTGCTTCCGATGAATGAGTACATCTGTTGTCACTAGATGACATACATTGAGCTACGTCAGCTAACCTTTCAGGCAGCTCGAAAAATCTGACACCAGTGGATACCCGATAAGAAGAAGAGACACAAATCATTGAAAAATTTGTTGTGGTCATAGGTCATAGGTATTTTACTCATAGCATAGCATGATAATGTTATAGCTAAGACTGTGGCGTGTATTGGATATAAAATACATGATATACAGGTTGATTTGACGACCTCCGTGGCGTAATGGTTAACTAGCTAGACCGCTAATCCGGAGGTTCTGGGTTCGATCCCCAGCCAGGGCAAGTTGGAAAATGGCCTTTTTCAAATTGTCCTGGGTCTTGGGTTTTTATTTATATATGATTGGGTGTTTATATATATAACGATCAGCTGATCCGAGTTTGTATGGAAAGCCAAAAATTATTTTTCATATTTCGATATATGTTCCTTGGGGAAAGTTGTTTAGAATCACGGACTGAATTCACCCTAAAAATAGTTTCAGTATATTTTGTTAGACGTTTTATATAGATGGCAGACCTTCGATCATATATGGGCAGACAGAGCATTTTGGGTCTTGCAGCTCGAAACAATCAGAGCTTAGAGCCGCAAGACTGATAGGCTACTTCACAGCACACTTGATTGTAGGCGAGAAGGTGGAAATAGGAATCAAAATAGTGATGGGTTGCTAGCCACATCGCCTAATAACATGATTTTCATTTTCACCCATTCCCTCGATCGGCTTTTACGATCTGCGTGGGAAGAAAAGTAGCTGGTACATTCTTAGTTTTGTCTTTTTCTCTCAAACCAGCATGGAAGGGATATACTGGGTGACTTTTTAACCACCAGCCAAATTTTTGGAGCAAGTTCAGTCCATGATACTGAACTACTTTCTATAAAAAAAAAATATTGAAAATAGATAAAAAATTTTCGTCCTCCCATACAAAATCAGTTAGGCTGAGCGCTAATCTGTACGGGAAGGCGAAATATTTTTATCGTTTTTCGTTAATTGTTTTTATGGAAAGTAGTTCAGTATCATGGACTGAACTTGCTCCTTAAATAAGGCTGGCGGTTAAAAAGTCAGCCTGTATGTGTATGTATTATATCATAAAATTATCTCAATAATGAAAATGATGACGATTCAAAAAGAAAATATTCATTGAAATCTGATTTCATTTCAGTCGCCACCGAGGTAAATAATGAAAACCGTAAAATCATGAATTTTTATTTGGCTCGCATTTTCGTTATCAGAATCAATGGGCCGTGCACTCATTCATTTGAATATTCAGTTCCCCTCACTATAAATCTCATTTCCCCAATTTACTCGCGTTGAGTACAATGAGAACGTATTGTAATTTTGTTTTACTCAATGTATATTTTTTACAATTACAATTTAAAGTTTCATTTGGACATTATTTTATCTGCAACTAACGTAGCCCGCGAATTAATCCGCGTCGTCTTTATTATTATAGACTACTTTTAAGCAGAATAGTCTAATATAATTAAAAAATAAAAATCGAAATTAAACTACAATCTAAAACTTAAAATACTACAAAAACATATATTTCAATTTATAATAAGTAAATTAAAAAATATATATTACAGTACAAATGTTTGACGTGATTGTTTAAATTAAATCGGTTAAGCTGTTTCTGATATTAGCACGCACAGGCGCACATACAAACAGACAAAAATTTTAACGATCATTGTTTTGGGTTCTATTGCATTGATAAAGGCCCCATTAATATTTTTCTTTGCTGGTCTGGGAGAAAATAAAAAAAATATAGAAATTACCAGCTGCTTCTCTTCCCGTGCATATCGTAAAATCCGATCAGTAAGCAACTCATCGCTTTTCCATCTTCATGCCTACCATTACCACTAATGTATTCTGTGCCATTACCCTAAAAGTGTATTGGTCTGGACCTTACCGCCCTAGGCTTTGTCTACCCCATTAGGGATAAAGACGTTATAGTGTGTCTGTATTAATATTTTATCACGTACGTACAGGAAGCGATCAGTTACATTTTTATTATAGGTATACAGATTCACACAATTTTGCCATTCAAATCTTTTTTCAATTGTCCCAAGCAAGCTCAAACACTGTGAAAATTTGATTTTCCAAAGGATCGAAAATTCAAATTAACTTTACATTTGTCGAGGGCAGATTTATTATTAAATTACTAAATTGATTCGTTGACAAAAGTAAATGACGTCCAATCTTTTGTATTGACGTTTATTGGACGCCCAAAGGCAATTTTCTATACTATGTCAAAGAGAGTTCATTGCTTCTTTCGTCGCGATAAAATTAATTGTTTTATTGTTTGTCCAACCACTACTTTCATTAAGTCTCGTGGGCTATATAAAACCAATACACAATGTAGTAAGGGTAAGGGTAGAACATGGTTGGAAAATTGCCCAGGGCACTTAGAATGGAGAGCATCGGAGATGCTCCAAAAGCCGGCTTCTTACGCATATTATGAGAGCAGCAGGCTTACCGGGACAACTTTCTTAATCCCACCTAATAATTAGTTTTGTTTAATAACTTTACTAGCTTTCACCCGCGGCTTCGCTCGCGTATCCCACGGGAACATTAAATTTTTCCGGGATAGAAGGTACCCTATGTCCTTCTCTGTACTTCTAACTATGTGTATGCGAATTTTCAAGAAGATTGGTTCAGTAGATAAAGCGTGAAGAGGTAACAAACAAACAAATTTACAAACTACAAACACTTTCGCATTTATAATATTAGTTGGGATTCCATTTTTTAGTAGGTAAATATCTTTAATCTACTTATTATTTTTAAAAATATAAAAATTTTATAAATTAGTAAAAAAAACTAATCACTAGTATCCAGTTTTATTTTTTGTCTTTTACATTTTTTTTGTATTTCATTATTTTTTGCTTGTTCTGTAATTTATAAATTTATGTTATAAGTTATTACGATAAAACATTATAGTATATTTGTAGATCTAAATAGCAAAAGGGGGCGCCATATTGATCTTGCCTTGAGGCGCTGGTATTGCTAAAGTCGAAACTAAACAATGTAATAAACCCGAGACCTATATCGTCGTCCGAAACCCGAAGAGTTTATTCCTTCGAGATCAGAATTCATAAGCGAGGTATCAACTTGTGTATAACTTGGTACGTATCTAATCTATCATTCGATACCTTTATTACTTTGTTTGGAATAGTTACCTTAATGGTAATAATTAAGTTAATAAAGGAATGCATTCCGAAGGGATTTACTTTTATAGAAATATAACAACATATATACTATAAGCATTTTATTTTTTATTTTTAATGTTATAGGGCCGCAAACGGACAAGCGGGTCACCTGATGGTAAGTGATCACCACTGTCCATGGACAACTGCAACACCAAGCATACTACTTATTCGAAAATCACACATGTGTAGATTTTATAAACCTACTAGTAATTTATTTATTAGAGATATATATGTAAATAAAATTAGATATAAAACTATGTAACAACTAAAACTAAAAAAGATACAAATTGTGTAGTCTCAAGGCTGGCTTTGCCACGTTCTAAGGCAATGTTGATTTTAAGTGCCAGATAGTTCCCAGCCTTTTGGTCACAGGATACCTCGAAAACTCTTTTTGATATAAATTTTAATTAATTACGGGCTTAGGGGAAAAGTATTAGTTCATATTAGGGATTTTTTATTTTCCTCTTAATTATTTTTGATGGGGTTTTATCGTACCTTCCGATTTACCATAGAGCTTTCGCTAGAATAATATTAAACTTTGTTTCTTATTTTATAAATAAACAACAACCTGTTTGCGCACGAAGCCTACATAGTATATATTAGGTTCGACCATTTATCTGTCACTTTATAAGCTTCAATACAAAACTCTTACATCGGCCATATAAACCAAAGAAACAACGCGGCTTACTGAAGTCCCAAACATTATTTTGTATAGTTTATGACTTCCAAGCTTGCCACTATCAGCAGTATATCAACCTTGACTTACCTATTTCCTTAGGTAAAAAGAATTTCAAATTTACTTTATACAAAGCGTTGACTTTAAACATTAGGTATGATGGTAATAATTTGTTACTTTTTAGCAATGGTTACTTGTACAATAATGTTGAGGTTTTACTTAGTATTAGATAGGGTTAGACTGGTAAAGTGCCTAAGGTCAATCCTCATTTGAGTTTAAGTATTTGTGTAAAAAAAATTACAACCAGACTACGCCTAGCGTCAAAACTCCTTGTAAATGTTGTTGCTGCACGATATTTTTGCTTAGTTATCTCTCTTAAGATATCGACTGGAGTGGTCATATTCTAGGCAGAAAATCACGACAAGACGTAAAAAGCAGTTTGATCCATGACATCATTCCTCTATGTTTATTTCTATTGTTAATAAAAGAAATCATTTGGGGAAACGAATTTATAATGATGACAAAACGTATATTTTATTTATTTTGCTATGACCACCGCCCAGCTAAGAAGCGTTTTAATAACGACTAAATGTTTAATACAGCCTTGAGCCAACGGAAATAGCTTGCATCAGGGCCGCATCGATTTTGTTCGTTTTCAGAATTATTTAAGTGCATTATGCCTCGTTCAACACGTCACAAGTTACAACTGTAGAGCTCCATTCACACCACGTTTTATAGATTACTAGCTTTTGCCCGCGGCTTCGCTCGCGTATCCCACGGAAACATTACATTTTTCCGGGATGAAAGGTACCCTATGTCCTTCTCAGTACTCCTAACTATGTGTATGCGAATTTTTAAGATGATTGGTTCAGTAGATAAAGCGTGAAGAGGTAACAAACAAACAAACAAATATACAAACTCACTTTCGCATTTATAATATTAGTTAGGAAGTAAGGATTGGGATAGGATTAGGACAGGATTATGATTATAAAAGGATCAACAATAAATTTTATGTAAAAATATAATATATATTTTTTTAAACGAACACCTGATTAATTCTGTTTGAATATGTAAATAAGACGGATCTATATACGAGTATCTATTAAAAAAAGTTTTATAATTGTGTATTATACTCTGCGGTTTAGTGTTTCTGTGTGTTTTAAATCAGCTACCTCAGCTTTTAGGTTTCGGTTATGGGTCTAAATTGCGACTCTACAATAAAATACCAGACACTCGTGTTGCCATTATCCAAGTTTAAGTCTGCCGTTAAACATCAATAATTTAAAAAAAGCATATTACCATGTACAGACGGTTAATCGCATACCTGTGCCACTACACGCGCGTCGTGCACTACGTGAGGTGGCGCAGGTATCTTAATTTTCCTCTGTACATGACTATTTATCTAATCAAAATTCTTGAAAGCCCATCACACTGGGTAGGGACTTACACTGAACTGGGTTTCTTTTGGCGAAGGAGTATCTCTCAGCAGTAGTCGTTCCGAAACGCGAGTGAGTAGCTTATAGCTTTGGCACTAAAATAATTTAAAAATAATGACCTTCAATAAGGATATTTATACTTTATATTTTATTGAATAAAAAAAAATTCTTGACTTTGACTTTGTTTCGGTCACCTTACGTAGCTAAAGTCCTGCCATCGAGCTACAGGGATCGGTATCAATGGATTAAGGTGATACATGAAGGGATATTATTAATTGCACATCTAATAAATAATCACCCATCAATTTAATCTCATCATTTATATACTTTTTTACATCAAATAAATCAACAATCTTATCATAAGTACTGATTGCACAGCAAATAAATACTGACTGCACATCAAATTTATTAGGTTAGGGCAAACCTATAGGTTAGGTTATGTTAGAACTGCGACCAACACACGCACGAGCCGAGCGAGCGAAGCGAGCGTGCCGCGGCAGCGGCCGGCGAGTGCTAGGAAAGTTCTATCCATTTTACTGCGCCACAAATATAAATTGCAGTTTGTTTAGTAATATTTTCAGTTGAGTATTTTGCTGTGCAATCAGTAATTTTGATTTGCGTTTAAATACTACCCATACATGAAGTCCAGTACTGTCCCCATTTGAAACAAATTATTTGAAAGGAAATAGAGATATCATTAGCGCATTTGCGAAAAACGTCCACTTTAGGCAAATGTGCGAAGAAAAGCTTCACGTTCTCACTTTAAACTGTAAACAGTTGTTCATAAAATAGTTTGAAGGGGAAGTTCTGCTTGTTTAGGAAAGCAGGTTAAGGTGGTACTTGAAGTCCAGTGCTGCCCCCATTTGAAATAAACTTTTTGAAAGAAAACAGAGATGTCATTTAAAAAAAAAATTTAGTAAGCCTAGTGCTTACTAGAATTCTTTTTAATATTTTTTCACCTAAAACAAAAACTCAAACCAGTTAAAGCACTTTACTCTTCTATTATCCTAAGCCTCAAAGTATTTAAGGGAGCTAAGTTAACCCAGCATAATTATACTTGTAAATCAACCGGAAAGGCGGCTTGAAGCAACAATCAGAGAGTACGGCGGCCATCAATAAAGCTAATCCCTTAATTGTGAACGTTGGCACGGAGATTGCTCAGTGTCCACGTTGTTTCTCCAATCTCGGATTCCCTATTCTATTGAGAATAGGTTTTATTACCTTTTTTGCAATATGTGAAATTCGCAACTTATTTAATCGAATCGGCCGATCCGATCGGACATTTTTGTAAGAGTTATTAGTAGTTAGTAACAATAATATTATTTTAAGTTCCCAAAGGGTGTCAACGGGACCCTATTATTGAGACTGCACTGTCTGTCCGTCTGTCTCAGGCCTGTATCTCTTAAGCCGTATTAGCTAGACACTTGAAATTTTTACCGATTATGTCCTACTGGGCCGCTATAACAACAAATGCAAAAATAAGATATAGTTAAAAATTAAACGGGGTCGTCATAAAAAAAAACGAGTTTTTTCAGCGTTATAAAACATTGTAAGGAAGTACGGAAACGTTTATGTACGAGTCCGACTCGCACTTGACCGATTTTTTTCAACAACGAATCTTTAAGAATCATGGAATGTTCTACTGTAAGATTTGCGCCCTACTACTTTGTACTATACATATTTGCATAATGAAATAGCTATTTTACTAAAAGAATGAGGAAGAACAAAGTATGCTTGTAAATGTTTCACATTGTGTACCTATACCTTTGTTATTTCTGATCTTTTTTTGTTTTCATTTCCAGATTAGGTAGAAGAAAGGCGTTATTTGAAAAAAGAAAACGAATAAGTGACTACGCTTTAGTAATGGGAATGTTTGGTATTATAATAATGGTTATAGAAAATGAACTCTCAAGTGCTGGTGTATACACTAAGGTTATTATAACATTATTATTATATTAATGATATTTATTTAATTATGAGTAGTTTAAAAAGTAGTTCCAATTTACATGGTTTGTGATCACAGACTTTGAGAATATACTCTCGAGTTGGATTGATTTACTTTAAAATACATTTACTATCGTCATATCAATACAAGTAAATAAAGCAATTGTATGTATTGCTTTGGCATAAAGTAAAAACATGTAAAAAGAGAAATCTACAGCTTTAAGAAATATGACCTACGAGTATTCTTCCTTAATTATTTAATACTGATTCATAAAACTAATCATTCTTTCATTTATTTTACAGGCATCAATATATTCCCAGGCGTTAAAGACGCTTATATCAATGTCGACTGTGATTTTACTTGGCCTAATCGTCGCGTATCACGCTTTAGAAGTACAGGTAAGTTACTTTTTCTAAACCGTATTACCTACCTCTGGTACCTACCTGATAGATGAGATCCAACCCTAACATTGCAATGATATACTTGTTTCTACTTAAGTCATGAAATATTAAATGTAAAAAAATACTACGTGAGCAGGACTCGAACTCGTGGCCTTGGTCTACAAGTAAATATGACCTAATAAGGTCTAAATAAGTCCCACTCATTTGGTATTTTTTCAACATTTCTTCTTTCTTTATTTAATTTCAGTACTTTAGTACCGCATCTCGAATGCCTAAAAACCCTACAAAAATATTGTATGGCTTCTACCCTTTTAAATTAATTTTTCAACTTCATTAGCAGATAACTTACTTTTAAAAGTGGGTAGTAGTGTTAGATGACGCAAGTCTTATTCATGTTAAAGGATTAGGATATGGTGGATAAATTCGGCGTGCGGGGTTGAACAGTTTAACACGTGATATCTCAGATGGTAAGAACATGGTCGTATTTAGATCAAGGTCACGAGTTCAAGTCCCGTTCAGGTGCTATTTTTTCACCATTTCTTATTTCATTATTTAATTGAGTACTTAAGTACTGCATCTTGAATGCCTAAAAACACTATACAAATATTTTTTCTATTTAGATACGATATTAAGAAGTTTTGCATTCTTAATAGAATAGCTTTTACGATCAAATTAGAAAAGGTCCTAAAAAAACTTTCGATTATCAGAATTTTTTCCGATTGAGACCACGTGGTTACGCCCGTCTTATCATACGAATACGTAGGGAATTGCGCGGCGAACGACGAACTTTGTTACGCTACTATGATCTCAGGTTTTTACTTTCGAGTTTTAGTCAACATTTTTTGTTTCTGAATTTTTATTTTGACTAGCTAATTGGGTCTTACGAACGATTCCTATGAAGTGCCCTTTGGCTCCAAAGCCATTGAAAAGTCACCATGTATAATCAAAGATTTTACTTGGCCTAATCGTAACGTGTGGTTCCCGGCAGAGTAGAATAGGACCACTCGAAGTCTTCCCGTGGATGTCGTAGAAGGCGGCTTAGGGAACACAAGCTAAACAAAGCTTATAAACATCATTAAGACCTCTCCAACCCGTCTGGCCAGCGTGGAGAGTGTAGGCCAAATCCTCTGACTGCTCTGGTAATACAGAGAGGGTCGTGCTCCTGCAGTGGACACAAAAAAAGACCTGTTGATGATGATGCTGATAGTCAAAGATATGTGATAATATGTTTAATTTTTTATTTATTTATAATTACAGTTATTTATGATAGACAACTGCGCTGACGACTGGCGAATAGCAATGACGTGGCAGCGAATAGCTCAGATCGCTCTTGAGCTTGCGATTTGCGCTGTCCATCCCATCCCCGGGCAATACACATTCACTTGGACAACAAAACTTGCCAACAAAGGAGGCGTAATAGGAGTGGAAGTTGTAAGTGGCTTTCATCATATTGTTTTTGATTATTAAAAATGTATTTTAGTTTTGACCTTGAAAAATTATTATTTTAGGTAAAAGATATATGTATTTGGCTTCTATTTTCTCTTTATAATTTTAAAATTGGTGTGGCATTCTTCAATATTACATTGGTTGTCAATAATTTAGCGTAATTGGATGATTTGTTTATTCTATATGATTTATTCGTAAAGTTGTCTTGCTACTCGTATTACGTTTTAGTTTGATTCTGTATTATAAATATACATATATTTATATAAAAATATAAAACGTAACATACATTTTAAATTATTATGTTTTTACATAAATATATTTTTAATGAAATTTGGTTTGGATCTAGGTAAACAATCATTTTTTCTTCTCTTTTCTTAAATATATCTTTAAAAATATCACTCATTGTTCTAAACGTTGATTTTCCAACTGACATCTTTTTAAATTTTCTCCTTAGGGCACAATGTATAAGCAAATTCAGGTCTGTATTCATTGATTTCAAATGTTAAGAGTTTTAAGTGATGTTAGAGTCCTTGTCTTGAGCATGCATTGAGTTTTTAAAAATGTGCGTTGAGTTTCGTTGTTTGTGTTGAGTGAATATTTTGAATTTGTGATTGAAGTGTAGTGTTTGCATCAAGTTAATTTTAATGTAGTCTTGTCCAATAATTTGGAATCACGGATGAAAGTTTCAAATAAGTAGGGAATAGAGTATTAAGATAACCATTTTAATTTTCGTTTTATACACACTGTATATAAAATATAACCAACTTATATTATGCATAAATTGAAAACAAAGGCTGTAAATATTTTACCTAATCAACATAGCTTTCTTTTAAAACAGTGTATCAAACGTTTTAATAAAAATAAATCTGAAAAAAGATTATAGTCGTCCATTCACTTGATTGTTGTGTGTAAGTTGTGATTTTGATTGTCTGTAATTTAAAACATTTGTAAACACTTTCGTGTACCACCTAATAGAGTTCTTAGTTCCGTACAAAAAGTAAACTTACTTTAATTGTAAAAAATATTTTCATTGTAGAAAGGGGTTCAAAATTATTTTTTGTAACTACACATAAGAATAATAAGAATATAATAAGAATAATTGGCATTTTATACGGGACTAATTTTTGCACAAGTAAAACACTATTTATTTATAGCCAACTGCAGAAAATAGTGAGGAATCGGTTTATTTAAGGTGGTACTGGAGGCGCGGGCGAACTCCACAGCGAGTTGCCTACCGACGCGCTTCGTCGTGTTGCTATTTCGTCAGAAAGAGAAAGGGCGCTAAAAAATGTAGCTCCGTCCCGACCCCCGCATACACCTCCGCGTACGACAAAGAAAGTGCACTGAACGCCAGCGAAACGGGCCGTTATAGGCCATGAATCGTAGTTTTCGTAGTTTACGTTTATTTCGATAAATACGATACATACCCAAATAAAACTAAATTATTTGGAATTTAGAGTCTTCACTCTAGTCGTATAATTAGTTTCCATAAGGATCGAAAATATAATTATAAGTGTAATAGGCGTCTAAATATTACTCGATTTCGTCGATAAAAAAGGCAAATTTTAAGTTGCTATAACTTTTTTTTATGTTTATTATTTTCGAACCAAAACTAATTACAGATCTAGATATTTATCATCTTAATGCTTGTAAAAAATTTGAATACGATGAGTTTTATGGTTTCGAAATTAAAACGAAAGTACGTTTGTATGGGATTTCCTCCCTCCAGTTAACCCTTAACAATAATAATTACTGACATCACTTGAAATAAATAAATAAAATCTCTTGAACAAATATCTAATGTGCCTTAAGGTGCTAAATTACCTATAGAACTTAGTTGATTATACCTAATATTTTGTTTTCTGATTTCAGGTGCCATATGATGTTACATTATCTCTACCGATGTTCTTTCGGCTGTATCTTATATGCAGGGTTATGTTACTTCACAGTAAATTGTTCACTGACGCTTCCTCCAGAAGTATAGGAGCTTTAAACAGAATTAATTTTAATACTAGGTAAGGCGACTAGCTTAAGGCGGTGATGCCACTGCACCGCGCACCGTCGCGGAGCGCGGGGCGGCAGATTTTAACATTGTATGCAAGTAGATACTTGCATACAATGTAAAAATCAACAATCGCAACAACAACAATCAACAAAATCAACAAAAAAACTGAGATCAGTTTGTATAGAAAACACGCCTAGTCCAACACACTAAAAAAGCGTCAACGCGCGGGAGCGTCAGTGTGTTGAACCGCACTCCGCGACGGTGCGCGATGCGGTTTGGTTCACCTCCTTATTTGGAATCAAATGATGAAAAGTATACTTTAATCATTAATAAAAATGATGGTTTTTTTTATTACCTTTACCAGTAGCTAACTTTTTACGTGAGTTACCCATGGGTAACTCACGTAAAAAGTCATGTATCGCATATTAAAATTATTTTCTTGATACATTGCAGGTTTGTCTTGAAGACGCTCATGACAATTTGCCCCGGCACCGTGTTATTAGTTTTTATGGTATCTTTATGGATAATAGCAAGCTGGACCCTCAGACAGTGTGAAAGGTTAGTATAGCTACTGAATGTATATTCGTGACATAATTAATTATTTTACGATATTCAAAAAACATACAGACGGGATTGCTAACATAAAGGCAAATAAAATTTTACGAGTCTGTTTGCTCATTTGATTGGTTTGACCATCAAATGAGCTCAAATTATAAAAAATATTAGTGTCACCAATGTAATTGCTTTCATTATTTTATTTTTTTATATTATGTGTTCACACTACAAAAATTTTATCATGTTTAACAGTTTCACCAGTGTACAGCCTAAGTGGGCATGCTGTTGCTTATTGTACTGTGGCGTTGTATATATACATTTGTTTTGCTTCTTCAACCCACTGTTTTTGTTTTCAATGTATTCGTTTTTATAAACATTATTACATAAGAGTTTCAGTAGTGACGCTAGGCCCATTCATCACAAGAAAATACAAGAGTTTGACTTTGAATATTTTTGCAAACTGTAGCTTTAACAAGTTGAAAACACAATGCTATGATGTAAAATTGTTACAAACTAGTATATGTTTTAGATGTAGAAATGTGAACTTTATGTAAAAATAATAAAGAGGACGCTTGTTGTGATCCAGTAGTGTACGTATTCAATAATTGTGAATTATTGCACTTAAATTGCATCAGTGTTGCGATGCTAAATAATTGTGAAATTTGTAAAATAAAAATGAAATTGCTAGCACAGTATTAAATAAATGTAATATTGCAATCATTTGATAATCTTTTGCAAGCTTAGCTCACCACTAAAATCTGAGTGAAATGTGAATATACAAATAAACGCACAAAATGGCTCTTTTACCAAACACACATAGATAAGCTTACAACTCTGTGCCAATATTAAGCACCAAGCATTGCACAATCCTCATGTTCATGCATCAAAACAAGTAACCTCTTCCCCTGAAGTAAGTGTCTTTCTCACTTTTATGTGTTTCTTATTACTCTCTTCCTGCGTATCTATTTTCTGAATGTATATGTGTTACATACACCTAGGCAAATTCAAAATTGATCTCACGCATGGCTAAACGTAATTGTATGGTACCGAACAAAATAAGTGTTTAGAAATGCACGTTGTATTTAAATATATTTATTGTTATATGACATTATCTGTGTAGAAAATTTGTTTTTCATCAATAGGCATGCCAGAATGTTTGGTGACTCAATAATGTGTTTAGGAATTTGTGTTACAGTTCAAGTTAGTTTGATATTCATTCGAAATGTTTGTGATTTTTAGTCTTACATTTGAAGTTATGCCACATAAATATTTAAATCTATTTTATTTATTATTTTCTAACAATTTAAAAAATTTGTTCGTTCTTATTGAAATAAACTTAATTGTATTGATCTATTAGAACAATCGGTTATCTTGTGGTTCTTGTCGGGCATTTTGGCTCTCAGGTTCCACGATGAAGACCATGCCAATTTGCTAAACTCAATGTGGCTGACAGCTATAACCTTCCTCTGTGTTGGCTACGGTGATATAGTCCCCAACACTTACTGCGGCCGTGGCATTACTCTCACCTGCGGTATGGTGGTATGTATGAACAAAGTAGGATATTTTGGAATGACTTTAAGAAAAAAATCTGTGCAATTTTGATGACTAGATCTGGTTGTCTCTAAGGCATAGCAAGGTTTGATACAAGGATTAAAGTATTCAATAATATTTAAACCAGTTGCAAACTTGCGTTGCCTAGAGAACACTACAATAGGGAGGTAAAGGTGAGCCATTTTATGTGTTGTTTAAAATCACTACCTTGAAGCTATTTCACAATTTTATTGTTAATCAAAGTCAAACTCTTCAACAACGGTACCTAACATAATACTTACTTTTGTTTTAAAACTTTATTTATCTTTGATAACTCTCACTTTGCGCACTGAAACAATTTTTTCTTTATTATAGGTAGGTTTCTATCAACACTCGTTTTGTAGTAGGTTTATTTTGCATTTGTCAAATCTGAAGAGTAGTCAGGTTCATTAAGTAAATAGTTGAAATTTATTGACAATTCAGGTTTCACGATGAAGAACACGCTAACCTACTGAATGCAATGTGGCTTATTGCAATTACGTTTCTCTCCGTCGGTTTTGGTGACATTGTGCCAAACACATATTGCGGCAGAGGTATTGCTGTTAGCACCGGCATTATGGTAAGTTTCCTACAAGCAACCTTTATGTATGTGTTGACTGACACGTGTTCAAATGGCACCATTTTTCAAAATCTTAATGTTCACGCAAAAACATGCCAACGCTTTCTGTTGGGATGCTTTCGCTTCTCTTTCGAATCTGTAACTATATCTAAAGCATTATATTGGAAGTCAGTCAACACGATTCATTCAGACAATCACACATAACACTAAATGCTTCACACATTATAAAGTAAGTCTACGCTAAGTTCACTAACTTTGGTGTATTCAATGTAAAATTGTGTTACAAAATATACACGACAAAATGTTTATCTAAGTCTCCTAATTATGTTTTTTATTGATGTTCATTACTGTAAATGCAATAATCTGTATCTGTACACACTTTGCTACATTCACAACTTTTGTACTTACACTAAATGTATACACATTATCTTGAATGTAGGATAATATATTTATTTTTCGTAATCAATTTGTTCGTTTAGCAATTGCAGCCAATATTTTTGGATTGCTTCAATTTACAGTCCGGTCTTCAGTGATTTTTAAGTAAACATACGTCCATTTCCCTGTTAAAACCAGCTATTAGAAATTATATATTTTGTAGTATGGAATGCTTCATTTCTCCTTACTATTCTAGTTCTATCTTCACTTGAATATTTCACAGAATTGCACAATGAGTTTCTTTTTATTTAAAATGGCTCACTTTTCCTATAATTATTTTAATAAGAAAGTGTACAATAAATTTATTGCACCTAAATAGTGTTTGTGGTAACTGTTGAAAAATAAAATAAAATATTGATGTTCTTAATGTTAAATGGAAGTAAACGTTAAAAATGTGCACTTATTTAGATGGAATGCACTAACTAAAAATAGTTGTCACAACTTAATATAAGATTTCAATTTCATGTAAATGACGAAAAGTGTGAAATATCGTTGAATTTTTGATGATTTTTTAAAAGACAACGATTTTCGTACTTCATTCGTTTTGACAATGTTTTTCAAATGTATGGCACAAAGTATTAGAATTTATAATAACTAAGGTAAAATAAATAATTAAGATACTAAAATATCATTATTTTCCATTAAATAAGGAAGGCAATAGAAAAATTATGCTAAGCTTTAAAAGTGATTATAAATATATATTATATTATTTGATTCGCACTGCTATTGCTTTTTCTGTTGCCTTCGTTTCGCATAAATTGATAATAATACTAATCAAAAGAATAAAGTTAAAGCACATAGCCGAAAAAATAGTTTCTTTTGATTTTAGCCTTCAAACGCCTTTTATTGGAATGAAAATATTTTGAATGCTTTCACACGTTCGCTTGCATTCTACATTAAGATATTCACTTAACAGGGAGCTGGATGCACAGCGTTATTAGTCGCGGTTGTTTCAAGAAAATTAGAATTAACTAGAGCCGAGAAGCACGTACATAACTTCATGATGGATACACAACTTACTAAAAGAGTAAGTATTACGGCGACATAAGTTCATCACAATTATTGTTAATCTAATTAACAGGGGGCAGGATGTACTGCACTGTTAGTGACGGTTGCCTCAAGAAAGTTAGAGTTGACTAGAGCGGAGAAACATGTGCATAACTTCATGATGGAAACGCAACTGACCAAAAAGGTAAGGTGACTGTTACGGGAGTAACAAGGAATGTAAGGTAAGACAGTACGGCCAGGATGCTAAAGAAGGAATTTGCTTCTGTGTATCGTTCACTTTAACACTTACTTACTAACATGTTATGCAATACTAAAATGTGATGTCCGCTAAAAATGCCCCGAGCTAATAATGAAATCAAAATAAAACAAATAAATAACCTTTTTACTGACACCTCACTTATATTTTGAGCTAACGAAACGAATTCTCACGTTGATCACAATGCTAAATATACAAATAAATCCATTTCCAAAATATTAAAAGTAGAAAAGCTTGATAAATGCGTTTATACACTTGAATACAAATTTTAAGAGCATATTTTATTAAAAGATATTCAACTAATATTATAACTCTAATTATTTCAGCTGAAAAATGCTGCTGCAAACGTGCTTCGAGAGACGTGGTTAATATACAAACACACAAGACTCGTGAAAAGAGTTCATCCTGGTCGAGTGAGGACACACCAAAGAAAGTTTTTATTAGCTATATATGCGTAAGTACTATAAAAGCTGTTAATTATTATCTAATGATAACTATCTACAAAATAATATAAAGTATTATCTGAGCAGCTAGCAAAACTTGTAAGGTTAAAACGTTACAATGTGCATCTTAAGGAAAATAAGAGTAATGTTAACTTAATGACTTAGGTTATGATATTACCTCCACGGGCAATATCATCGCACGAATACGAGTATGATTTATTTACATAATCAACTCGTCGCGATAGTCTTACCAGTGGAGGTAACGTCTTTACCATTTTATCTATCTATCTTAAGCCCACGCTACACCCAAACTGATTCAGAATTTTTGGTGCCTAACGGCATCTGAGGTAGCTCAATAACTGGCACTAGTGAATTATTGCAAGTTTCCTCACGATGTTTTTCTTTACCGGATGCAAGTGGTCGTAGATAAAAATTACAATGATTTTAACATTGTATGCAAGTATCTCAGTTTGTATAGAAAACACGCCTACTCCCACCCACTGACAACGCGTTACCGCGCGGGAGCGTCTGTATGTAGAAACCGCGCTACGCGACGGTGCGCGGTGCAGTGGGATAACCGCCTGAGGAACAAGTCGCGCCTTTAGAGGATGGAACTTGTGGCTCACAGAGACAAAACTAGTTGTACCCCACTACCGCTTCATGTCGATTCGATAAGTCAAAAAACCTTTAGTTGTTACAATACGGTACAACGTCGTTTATCTTGAGTCTGAAATTTGCTGAGTTATTTAATCAATATAAAGCATTGACATATAGGCTTCCAAATACAAAGTTGTTCTAAAAAAATGGTACAAACACTGACTATACTAGAATGCAATGGCTGAATAAAATGAAGTACTTACTATTAAATTTTCATAATTATACCTAATTAATTATTTTATATATTGTTTTTATATTAGCCTATACTGTCCCACTTCTGGGCCTTTCCCCAGAAGTGGGCCTCCCCTCTTGTACGCTACTGATGCACGATGGACTTCCAGGTCTTGTCGAAAGACATCAGATTATCACACCACCTCGTCCTTAGACCTCTCTTACGACGTCAGCTTACAGGCACTCATTCTGTAGCAATATTAGCTCATCTATCTGGGTGCATCCTACACACATGCCCAGTCCCATTTAAGTTTGGCTGCTTTTCCTGTAATTATTTTAAAATTAACGAAATTTCCAGATTACGAAAAGTCAAAATGGATCAAAGAAAATTAATGGACAACGCCAATACGATAACAGACATGGCGAAGGTAAGTTGGTTTCTGTTATCCCTAGATATCGCTAATGCTACACTGTCGTCTACACATCCATTTAGATTTTAGTAGCACTTTTAGGTTTGCATCCTATTGTTTCCCAATTGTTTGAATCCAAATTCAACTTTAGCCCTATTTTATTTTCGTTAGTTTTTTCTCAGTATGGTTCTTAGGTATTTATTTCGATGATTTTATTGGAAATGAGGTAAGCAAGCACAATATTGAAATGGATTGTCTCGATAAATTTTCTTCGTATAATTTACAAATTCTCTCCAAAATATTATTTATTGATCAAATCAAATTTCAATTTAATAAATTCCTTTTCAAAATTTCATGGAACATTAGCTTTGCGCATGATTATTTGATTTAGACAATAAATAGCTGTTCCCTTTAGATGCATGACTTAGATTTAGAACTAGATTGCTAGAAATATCTACATAACACACATAACTAATACATACATACATTATACACGTCTTGTCAGGCAAATTAATACACTGAACAAGTACAGATATTACAGAAATGTATGAATTTTACCAACAGTGGACAAAGAGCAACAAAGCTATTGATACCAGGACCCCTTTCTGTTCCAGACTCAAAACACAGTGTACGAGATCGTCTCGGACATGAGCACGAGGCAAGACACCATAGAAGAGAGGCTGACTAGTTTAGAAGAAAAACTTACTTCATTACAGGTTTGTATTAATTTATAATATAAATTATACATGTTATTTATATTCGGGAGCAGCTCTTGAAATGAATACGAGCCTTGACATTTTCAAAGAGAAAACCGACGGCAGAATGTAGATTTCCTCAAGTAATTTAAGAAAAATAGTCCGCGCCATGTTTGTCATCTATATCTTTTATAAGTCAAAAATAATTTAATGGACTTAACGGTTTTATACAAATCTGTGGTTTTATCTTATAAACAGCCCATATCATGTTCCTTCTTTAAAGAATTATCTACTCCAGTAGAGCTCCTCTCTATCCTGTTTCCATAAAAGATTGTATATTTATTGATCTCTTGATTAATACTAAAAAAATATTATTGTAAGGCGCACGACACAACTACTCGTATATAAAGTCTAAGAAAATATACTGAAACTATTTTAAGGGCGAATTTAGTTAATACAGAACTTGCTCCAAAAATTTGGCTGGTGGTTAAAAAGTCAGCCTGTATATATACTCAACAAGTTTCCCCAATGAACAAACATCAAAACAAGAAAATATTTGCTTACCGTAGAAACTCGGACCAGCTGATTAATCAACTTGTATGGAAAACCATTTTTTTGTTCGATTTTATCTATATAATCATTGAGAAAAGTTTTTTAAGTATCATGGACTGAATTCACCCTTAAAATTGTTTCTGTATATTTTGTTAGACCCTGTATTAAGCCCCAAACTTAAATGATTGGTCAAGAAAAAAAAGCGGCCAAGTGCGAGTCGGACTCGCCCATGAAGGGTTCCGTAGCAGCAAGTAATATAAAAGTTCTAAAGGTAAATTGCGGTTTACGATTTATGACGTATTAAAAAATAACTATCTATGATACCGAGACCGCTATAGTTTTAATTGAAAGTACATACTTTGAGGTATATACCACATTTTTTTCAGAATTATTTTAGTAATATTTCAAAAGTTACGGTGGGACACCTCAAATTTTAACTTTGTATTAGATTATCTCACGACTGGGGGGTTTGATCTACATAGTTTCAAAGTAGTTTTTGTTGCATTTTAAACCTTAGTTTTTGTTGCATTTAAGACCTTTTCAACGATACCCCACACGTTGGGGTTAGTCTAATTTAATTTTTTAAATTCACTTTTCGTTGTATGGGAGGGGTACTGAAAAAAAAAACATTTTTTCATAATTTTAAAAACCCACTTTTGGAACTTCAATATCTATCTTTCCACCAATTTTCGTGACAATCGGTGTAGTAGCGGCGGAGTACGAGCCCGGACGGACAGACAGATGGACGGACATGACGAAACTATAAGGGTTCCTTGTAGACTACGGAACCCTAAAAATTGTATATTTTACTATTTTGTTTCGACCTTTGACTATTTGACGACCTCTGTGGCGTATTGGTGAGCATGCTAGTCCGCTCCTACTCGGAGGTTCTGGCTTCGATGTCCAGCCAGGACAAGTCGGATAATGGCCTTTTTGAAATTATCCTAGGTCTCGGGTTTTTATCTTAGTATATGATAATTATAACGTATATAATACCTTAGAAATATAGTATCATTTAATTAGTATCTCATCCTCAATACAAGTTTAAACTTACTTTGGGGCTAGCTCAATTAGTATAATTTGTCCATATTTATTTAATTATTTATTGATTAACTGTTTCAGGAGCAAGTGAACAGTTTACCAGATGTCGTAGCTCGGTGTTTACAGCAGTGCTGGGAAAGAGCCGAGCAAAGGAGAAATTTCCTCCACCCTGACGCAGCTGCCGTGCCTACGCCTCCTTCGTCTTCTATTGCTCCATATGCCAGGTATACACTCCTACACTACAATACCTTCTTTGCAAAGGTTGTTGTGATCTTTTCACCTAAAGCAAGACGTAGAGGCTTAGTTTGGCTGTGGCAACTCGTACGACACTCCGAGGAACCAGCATAACATAACAGCGAAGCAACAACATAGTTTACAAGAAGCATACAAGATGGTGGTAACAGTATCCTACATCTCGACATCAGAGTTCTAGTTGTAACTTGACATATACACAATCTCCGGCAATACACCATCGGAGCCGCCGTTCCCCAGGCGTAAAATCATGTCTGGCGGGAAGATCTTCCCTTTGTAGCGGTCGAGCATAGCATCTTACTCCCGCTATTGGTTATAGGAAGTCAATGAAACAAAATTAAGGACTGACTAAACGTTTTATTCTAGAAGTCACACCAACTTGCCTTTTAAGTCATGAAATACAATTTTATCGTATTATTTTTATTATCAATTGCATTGTAGTGTAGGTTAATTTTAGCGAAAATACTTTTTTTACTCAGAAAAACTGAAAAATATTTTATTAAGCTTCATCTGTCCCGTTGTCTGTGTGTCCATTATATATTTTTTTTGTCGTTATATAAATTGAGAAGGTCTACATTTCAAAAAAACTTTGATTAAATTTGGTGATCTGTTTGTTGGGACTAATGTGGTACTTCCATTTTTATCATCTTTATTCAATCATCAAATTGTTAATTCAATTGCATGAAAATTTTAAATTAATCACTTCTTCAACGGTATTTCCAGAACGATGGCGTCAGCATCACATCCCTGGCCGCCAAGTCCAGTGTTACAGTCCACGGCGCGAACACACTCAGCTCCCGAAAGCACCACCGCACACACGCCTTCGCCTGCGCAGCCGCAGCCCTCGAGCCCAGCTCCACACGCCCGGCCCCCTCTACCCAGCTGAGTACCGCCCTCTAACTCCGAACTCCTGTGCTGAACTCGACGAAACTCGGCGCCCGTCCTCTGACCCCCCCTTTATCACGACTACGCCCCAAGGAGGCTATCGGAAAAACTGTTTCACTTGATCCAAAGACTTGATCTACAAAACCAAAGCGCTAGATATTAAGTTGAAAACGAATTTACAATTTGCTAACATCAAAACTGCTCAATAATGAAGTTGTTCAACATAACTAAAAAGATTGAGCGATTTTGATGTCTTCGCGTAATGATGCCAATGTTTTTTAGTTCATTATTGAGTGAAAAGAGACAGTTAAATGGTTTTACCGGTATGCCGACGGAACACGCCGCGGTGCAAGACAAGGTCAGCCGTAGTTTTCTTCGCTGTTCCCCAAAGTTTCGGATGTGCCAGACTGTTTTTTAGTGATATTGTTTAGATAGTGAATGAAATGCGGCGGAAGGGACTTGCTGTTGTGATTATACAAAATGCTTTATCGATAGACGCTTTAGGTAATACATTAGAACATATTTTTAATACATTATCAGCATAGTCACATAGTTAGAAAGGCATTACACGTCTGTTCACGTTTTATCTAAAATTCAAGGAACCAAATTACACTGTTTTATAATAACTTCGTGTGTTTTTACTAAAGTTTATTGTGAGTACATTCACAGTTATTCTGTCACATTGAGAAATCTGTTAAAGCAACGAAATCCAAAATTAGGTAATACATAATTATGTTTGATAGGTTTCTTGATGTAACGGAAATAGAAAACCATAGTATTATAGACCATCATCTTAGTTAATACTAAGTAAATTGCATTTACTGGCCAGAAATAGTTATAATACGTTGACTGCATACGCATTTAATAATATACACAATATAGTCCGAAAAAGATTAAAAATATCATTGGCTTCGGTTCCTTGTTTAAGAGCATTAAATATTAGATAGTAATTACAAATTGGTTGACATATTTATCGCAGTTGTTTTGATTTTTCAGATTTTACATTTACGTATACTGTTTATATTTAGTTAACAATCGTTATAAATTAAAAAATTAAGTCATCTACTAGAGGAAGCTGGGAATAAGCCAAAGTTTAAACATACTCCACGTCAACTCAAATCATACTATAGTGGAATAAAAGTATTTTAAAAGAAAGAACATGCTGCTTATGTTCTATAGCATATCATAAGCATACCTTTTCTAAAAAAAAAGAAAATCAATACAGCCTCTGTTATAAATAAAACTGTTTAAATTATTTTTTGTGAATGATCTTATGTTGGGCTTGTGTCAGGTTAGAATAAGGAAGACCTGGTCTTTTTATTTTTAGTTAATCTCACAAAATGTATGAATCTGTATACACACTTTATCTAGATATAGATAATAAAATTGTTACTACCTGCCTATTGACATGTAGATTGTAACATTTTTGTAAGAATAGTGTAAGTGAAGCTTTGTATAAGACATAAGATTGATGGCTGTCTAAATAGTGCCTAAAACACTACGAAATTTCGATAATTCAGTTTTTTTATCCTAATAACTTATGAAGTGTAAATAGGTAAGTAAATTTGAGAGTATAATATTTAGCAAATATCTGACTTTTGTAGTTGTACGAGAACGTATGATGGGATCAATTTCTTTTTACTTTTAAGTTTTATTAGTTTTTTTTGTATTGTGGTATGAAATATTATTGTGATCAGTTGATTGGTCTGATGTTTGATAGAGTTAATACTAACAGTACTAACACCGATAGAAGTGTTTTACACTATTTGCGAATTTAAAATTGTTGTCAGGTTTTTTGTTTGAATATAGCTAGTCAAAAGACCAAATATCCATATATTTAATAGGTCAGTTTTAAAGGTTAGGTCTGTTACCATATTTTTTATTCATTATTTTTTTTATCCTGGTATCAATTGGGATAAAATACATAATGTAACACCATATCTTTTTAACGTTATTATACTGCATGTAAGTAAAACCCTTGATATTATTATATTACTTAACAAAATTGATATCGGGATTCCTTAAGCTCCTAAACCTATTTTTTTTCATTTCTAGTCAAATAAAAATTAGGTAGAATAACGTTATCTACTCCTATTAAGTCGTTCTTATTCAAAACACCAACTAGTATATAATAGATATACGTTCGATAATATATTATTAATATTTCTTGCATTATATAAAGTACCCCTTTCACTTAAAATTTTTCTAATATTTCATAACAGTGTTTAAAAATACTTTCTAATCCCCTAGTATTTAAAACTACCTCGACATTTTTACAAGTCATAGGTACGATTTTATCAAATTATTAAATAGTAATTACTGCCAATTTAATATTCGTTTCGGTAAACTCGATTATAAAATTATCAGAATTTTCTTGCATTGATAAAAATTAAATACAAGTTTTGACATCACTTTATATATTGAAGAGGATATCATCACATGTCGTGCTCAAAAATAATAAATTATGTAACCTTAAGTTGAAGAACAACATTACAGTCATTAAAATTACTTTTAAAATGCAAAAATATTTGAACAATTAGATGCATTCGAAAACGAAGTCATTGACTTTTGTTAAAATACCTAACTTTTTGTAGCGTTGTTCATAAAGAAATACCTACATCAATACATCCTATTTCACTATTATTCTTTATTTACACTGTAAAAATAAACATCAAATAGCAAACATACTTACTAAAAGTCGCACTTAAATTACTGTAGCTAACTCCCAACGCACAATGAGTTGAAATAGCAAGTTGTTAGTCAAAAATATACTAAAATTGACATAAAGTAGCCTAATGAATTGTCCCCAGAATAAAAAATAAATGATCTAGTCACTAAGTATAATTGCTTTATAGTTTGTTATTTATCTTATATATACTTATTGGTCAAAGTATTTGTCAATTTTATCGTGAATGTCAAACATTATAAATGATAAAAAAATCAAATACTTTTGCCAATCAGATTAACTATTTTTAGCAAAATTTCAAAATTAAACTATTTATTTGTAATAAGAATTGACCAAATGTTGTTTAAGATTGATAAAGTAGAATTTGTAAATAATAGACGCAAATCACTAAGACATTATGTACTTTAAATAATTATGTAAATACGAGTTGTATTTGCGAATTTTAATGTAAATAAGTAATTTAAAGATAATATGGTTCCAGTAAATTATTTTTAAATATATTGCGTTCATTGTTCAACGTAAAAGTGGGTAAAATTTAAGGGGGTGTGGTAATGACGTCACACGTTTTGTTTTGTCTTTTATAATTATGTAGTCTATCTAGCTATGTTTTAAATGAAATATAATTTCGTTAAATTTACGCTAACCGTACTTTGGTTTAGGTGTTGTCCCTACGGGCAAGAATATTGCGGCGAGTTTACGTAAATCATTCGTTATATCGCCGTTTAGAGACACGTTCATAGAATCTATATAGAATTAAGAGGCATGGCGATAATATCGCCGCGATGAACTCGCTCGTGGAGACGACACCTTAGTTTCATTTCACTGACTGGTTTAGGTAGGCATTTTTTAATTTACAAAAAAATCAAAAACGTTACCGTCTGTGCCGTCTACCTACCTCTGTTAAAGTTTACCCACTTAGACTATAATGAATTTTTGAGTTGTATGCCAACGGATTGTTCTAAGCGGTGCAAAACGGAAGAGAGGAAACTTTTGTGATCATTGTTGATGAAATGAAAGTGTAACTTGGATTATATGAGCTGTAGTATTTTTTAATGTGACTTTTATTCTTCCTGTATCTTCTTTAGCAATCTATTTCAGTTCGCAGCTGGACTGAAGGCTTTTCCCAAAACAGAAGGATCTTTACCACCCATGGTATAATAAAATATGGTATTCTCTTTACGTGATAGCTGGTTACATGATTACCCCAAGAATACGTTATCAGTTGGGAGTGTTGCCATTGCCACTGTATTCGATTGACCGAGCAAAGTACATAAACTAATAATTCAATATATTATTTTATTAAATCAAACAGAGAATCACATGATATACGAAATAGATAATTTAGTTTTTTTTTTAAATTGAGATGGTCCTTATTTTTACTGAAAAGAACAATTAGTTGTAACACTTTTCATGACATACTTGACGTAGCTTGGGCAAGAAGAGAATGGCAAATTTAATATATCATGGTTATATCAACTATACTATAATCACCACGCTGGGGGGGGGGGGGGGGGGGGGGGAGTTGGATTGGTGAATGGTGACTGCAGTATAGATGGTATAAAGTCGAGCAGTATAAGTATTCTGCTGCCCGTTATCTATTACCTATACTAAGTCGAGTGGAAAGAAGTGATGTATATTACTTTGACGTCAACACATCACCAAGGCCGTATATTTCTGACCTGCCTTGTCCAAAGTAAAAAAAAAATTATAGTCAGTAAGACTATAATTTTTTTTATATAGGTATTATATTTTGTAGTTTTTGTAGTTACTGTTAAGGGTCATAAATGTATGTCGAAATAAACCGTCAAACGTTGCAAAGTGGCTTAACATGAGTTAAAATTTTGTCACCGTTTATTTTTGAAAAATCGATTAAATTAGTACCCTACCCAACAACCGTTAAGACGTGGCAAGATCTGTCTCATCATCAAAATTGCTACCTCCACACACTTATAAGCACATGAGTCTAAAAGAGTAGATTTTTTTGCATAATACAGATTCGATACTTCTGTTATGATCACTGTAGTTGACTAGGGAACTGGTACTACCGCATTATTTGTTCCATCTGTAAAAATTCGTGGGCCAATCTTAATGCACCTTAAAAAGATGAGTTTCTTGGTGGAAATAATCTGGCTAAGTATTTGTACATTAAGAATATAGAATTAAATGTCTTGGTCAGGAATTGCATTAGATATACGCGCGCGTGGCGTAACACATTATGCCTCCTACAACCTGGGGCCCGGGAAAAAATAGAATAAAGGTACAAGTTTATAGCCGACTGCAGACAGCAGAGTGGCAAATGACGACTCGCTGTGACAAGTCACTGGTTTCGATCGCAGTGACATTACGCTTCGACGTGTCGCTGCGACGCGTCGTCTCCTGATGCTGCCCGCAGTCGGCTCCAAACTTGTCCCTTAATTGAATGGTAATTTCCATAAATTCTCAAGAAATATTGATGTTTTCGTTTCAATAAAATTATTTAGCTACGTAAAATAGTATGTGACGTTATTTGTAGCCCCTTAAAATAGGGTCACTAAAAAGTTGGACACTAAGCTCGTTTGCAGAGCAGAGAACCCGGAAATAAACTTTTTACCCGAATACTCCAGAAGGAGGATGTAAATGTATTTGGGATGTATGTATATGTATATATATATATGATTTTGGGATGTATGTATGTACCTATGTATGTATATTTTTTTGGCACGCGCTGCAGCTTAAACATCTTGATGGATTTAGGATTAAGAGGTGAGTTAGATTGGTTTTAATTGTGAGAGTGACACTGGGTGCGTATTCCCAATTGAATCCTTGGCATAGGTATTGCTGTTTTATCAAGCAGTCGGTTTTTTTTAGTAATTACTTTTTATAAGAATCAAAGCTTATGTAATTATTACTTATAGCAAGAGAAACCATAGCCTGGACTATATTCGTACAACGCCATCTATGGACGTTAAAATAAAATTACTACATAAGTGGTTCTAAGTTCGAACCCTGAAACAACAAAGCGCTGAATTTTACGAGTAAGTACCGATCTACGTAAAAAGATTGTCATCTCTTAAAACATTTTGGTTTAACCTCAGACTTTTAAGTAAAGAACCTATGTATCTAAGGATACAGGATGTTTTATAAAGGCAAACTATTTCTTGAAGGACTCGTCCTTCAAGGATTATGCGCAAGTATGCGCAATACATGATATGATATGAATTAGTCATAAAAATTTCATTACTGAATTGCTCAATTTATCTTTCCTATACGTGCATCATATTCTCAGCTGTAAGCTGATAATATAAACAAGACATAGTTTTCACAAGATATACGTTAAAAAAACTAATACCCGACTACGGGAAAATTCTTACTGAAAAGTTTGAATTATCCAATTAATACAAGCTCTGCAGCTATTTACGACTAACAATGTATATATTTTTGAAACGCTTATTAAGGTGAAGGTATAGGCAAATAACCTTGAAGTGGCGCCCTCATTTGAAATAAATTGTTAACTTGTAAGTATGGAGATAATTTCCATATTGCTCTTCGTCATGCACTAGATAGCCCTTTAAATTATTTTATGAACCATCGTTGAAAGTATTTACATTAGTCCGTCTAGCTTTAAAACTTGCCTCCGTCAAAAGTGGCCACGGCAAGTTTTAAAGCTAGACGGATCACAAATAATAGTTTCAACGGCAGCAATATGGAAATTATCACCATATTCACGAGTTAACAATTTATTTCACACTTCAAGGCCATTTGCCTATATCTTCACCTTAAGACCTTTCATATGATTCACTCGATAATGAAGCAAATAAAAATTTGGTCAGACCAACCATTTTTAGGGTTCCGTACCCGAAGGGTGCAAACGGGACCCTATTACTGAGACTCCGCTGTCTGTACGTCTGTCTGTCTGTCTGTCCGTTTGTCTATCTGTCCGTCAGTCACAGGGCTCTATCTCTTGAAACGTAATAGAATTGAACACTTGAAATTTTCACCGATTATGTATTACTGTGGCGGATATAGCAACAAATACTAAAAATAAAAAATAGTAAAAAATTTCTTGTCCGTTTATTTGTATATTACATTCATCATATTTATTTCATACACATAAAATGTAGTAGCCTATGTCACCCGGACGATAATGACGAATCGATTGACATCTCATTTGTAAACATTGGATAAGCAGTTCGAAAGGTAGCTTCTTTTCGACTTACCTACTAATGTAAAAGATGCATTGAAAAAGAGTATTCAAACGACAATGTTGACCTTTCCTCGAGAATGATGTGGCGTCAAATTCCGGCTTATTGATAGTCCCTGGGTTTTTGACGACATTCCAATTTTTCGGTTCGGTTAGCTTCATAAGGCTCCATATCCTTGTCCTGATCTTGTTGACAAAAGGAAACAATTGACTGAGTTTGAGGAAAGTTTGAGTTTTATCTTTATATAATATATGCCATAGTGTTATATATCAGAGAGACTTGTGGAAAAACGCCTTAGATAGTATGAACAAGTGCAGAGACGTCCAGCAGACCATATAGTTAAAAGCCTTGCCCTAAAGTCTACAACGGTGAAGCGACGACCTACCGGGATGACGACGGTCAAAAATGACCTGTAACAAACACAATTGGACGCCACCACTGCTCAGGACCTTGCAATGTGGAAAGGAAAGACAAGGAAAGCCAACCCCAAGTAGATGGGATAAAGTCTAGCGAGAGAAGAAGATATATATAGCCATAGCGATAAACACTTCTATTTATTTACCAACATTATGTTTATGTTCTTTTGTTTATTTTTATGATTCTGACACACAAACCAGTCAAGCAAGGACTTTCAAGTCTAGAGTTGTTGCTTTTTATGTGTGTAAGAGTCCACCACTGGCGTCACATTTTTCAAGCTGCCAAAATGCATCTGATATAGCTTGATGACGGGACCAATAGCCGGCGGGACCAACAGCTTAACGTGGCTTCCGAAGAACGGAGGAGGAGCTCAAGAATTTTTTACGCTACTTTTGGTCAACAAGTGACGTAAACGTAGAACCTACTAGCCACGCCACGATTCCTGTGTCATGTGAATAAATAAACGTTACCAATATAATTATAACCAAACTAAAAAGTACGAATTGTAAGTAAAGTTATTTTTACAATAATTACAATATAAAATGTAATGATCGTAAAAAGAACTTTACCTTGACGACCTCGTCTATTTATTTATTCCCTAAGCATAAAAGAAGCCAAATACAAACACTACAAAACTTGTACTCCTAATATATCGGCCTAATCGTAAATAGTTTGGAAAATCCAAAAGTGCACGCCTCATAATCTCATTTTTCACAATTAAATTGATTTTGATTGTTTTATTGCTAACTTAAAACGAAGAAAAGTATGTGTCGGCTTTAACGCACGACTGGAGATTATTTTTAAATTTTATTTTTAACTTCCCGCTGAGAAAATTGAAAATTTTCAAAATAAGGGACGTTATTAGTTTCACCCTGTTTTTGAAAAGTCGAGTTTTCATCAGATCTCGACGTTTAAAGGTCTCAGGAATCTTCCCTGACCACTCACGAGCAAGTGTCATGCACCCTATCCGTATGTGTATGGGTGTGTATGTGACCCGCTTATAACTCTTGAACAACTAAACCGATCGGAACCAAACAAGTAGCTTTCCAAAGAGTTATATACAACTCAGATTTCATGTGAATTTAAACCGATTCGGACCGGTAGATTTTGAGAAATCTCAAAAAAACTAAGCAAAAACAAGAAAAAGACACTAGACTACGTCACGAATGTCAAGAAAAGTGTTACCACTGATTGTTCTTTTCATTCTCAATTAGTTAATGCAAATTATATAAAATATTAAGTAACTTATCGCTTCTTTTACATTTATTCGTCTTTCATTTTCAATAAAACAAACAAAATCACAACATTCTTTATTCAAATTTCTTTTTACTTCTTTTCTTACTTGCCAGTTACACATTCGTACTCATCATACATAGGTATTAACTCTTTCAACAAACTTCACATCCAAAATTATTTTTAATATGTCACCTGTATTTTTATAATTATAATTACGATTAAACTACATTGAATTAGACCGTGATCTTCGAAAGGACTTAGTTTTGGATAATACTGAAGCGTATAAAAAAAAATGGACTTGATCAGATAAGTTTTTCGGGAGTTATCGTGACCACGCCAGTTTCCATACATACCGACACACGGACGTCCACAAAATGATTTTATTAAACATTGTTTTTATTTATTTAAAAGGCAAAATGTCTTTTAAAAATGTCATAAGTGTTGAAACTAGTATTTTTCCTTGACATTTATGTGTAAATATTATTGTACAAGTGCGATAGAAAATAAATAGAGACACATGTAGTTAAAAAAATCACTTGATTTTTGTAAGGCGAGAGTAGAGCACTACCTCATGCGCTTCGCTTATGAGGCGTGCAATACATACATACTAACAGATCACGTCTTTGTATTTGGCTCTAAGCAGACAGAGCCCAGGGCCGCAAGACTTAAAGGCTACTTACAGCGTGATGGTGGGCGAGAAGGTGGAAAAAGGAAACAAAATAGTGGTGGGTTGCTAGCGGCATCGCCTATTAACATGATTTGCATTTTCACCTATTCCCTCTATCAGATATTTCGATCTGCGCGGGAAGAGAAGCAGCTGTTAAACTCTAAGTTTTTTCTTTTTTCCAGACCAGCTTGGGTACCATTAAACTTGCATAAAGTTCGTATAATCCAAACTCAGTGAAACGAATTACAATAATGTTTATGAAGCATTCACTATAAGAAACTTACATGATGATTATAAAAAGACTTTCCCTTGGCGACCTCTATTACATAAAATAAGCCAAAAAAAACACTTATACTCCTTATATACCAGTCTAATCATACCATTAAACTTGCATGAAGTTCGTATTATCGCAGAAAATTTGTTGGTACAGTGCGATCGTTTGGGAATAAACGTCTGCGTCAGTGAAATAAAAAATAAGGATTCATTCTGCTCGAGAAAACTTTCTTTGAATTTTCGCCATCCCTTTCGATTTTTAGGGGGTTTACATCCCAGTTTATTATGACGCCCAAAACAATATAAATTATATATAAAACATCAACCATGTTGAATTATGGCATACATTTATCAGTTCAGTCGTGGTGCTAATAGAGTTACAAACATTTACAACCCTCCAATATCTAAACTTTCTTTATAGTATTACTAACGACTTCGCACAATGTCTCATGCTATGTAAACCTAGCGCATATAGATCTAAGCGTACATTCATAGGGACAGACGGCGGGAAGCAACTTTTTTATAATATGTATAGATAGAACTTATTTATACTTTCCTTTTACATAAAAATGTTTCCTCTAAGGCTTGAAATTACATCAAACGGACGCCCGCGACGGGCAACCGTAGCGAGCTTACGCGCGTGTCCAACCACGTAGGCGCGCGTCGCGGGTACCCTTCGCGGAGACCGGATTACGGAGTGTCATATAGGTCAATTTTAACGACGTCCACGTATAAATATGTATGGCAGTCGGTCGTCTGATTTTATAATTATCTTCTCTATAGCCTTTGCTAAACAAGCCCGAGTCGGTGGCGGACACCTCACGTGCTCCCGCGCGTACGTCCTTCGCGGGGAAGCGGGTCCCGTCGCGGGGACGCGGGGCCCGCGTTTGTATGAAACCGTGCGGGCGTCCACGCAGTTTTAAGCCTAAAAAATTAGTTTAGCATGTTTACTAACTAAAATGTTGCATTGATACTTCGACACCGACAAACAAATTAACAACGCCAATTCATATCTATCTTAATTTGACCTTAATATGAAACTATCAGGCAATTCTCAAGAGCGTAAAGGGAACAACTCCTTTGGGTAGTAATTGACCACTAATTGGTTGGAAATGATACCCGACTCTTATTAGACAGTAAACTATTAACCTTTTAGGTAGACGGCTAATCAATTGGTGTTGAATCCGATTACCAATTATCAATAAGTAACCAATTGTTACTAAATATTTATTATGTGAAATGTTTAGCAGTCGTAATGCAGTCATGCAGTCAATCATTTAACATATCACCTCTTGTTTCCAGTGATGGAAAAAGTCATATATAAACATATTTGAACTGACTTCTAAAAAAAAGGAGGTTAATTAGTTTGACTGTATTGTACGTTTTTTTTTGTATGTATATACACTCGTATAACAATCATCAGCATCTGATTTTTATGTTTTTTTTTTGATTTACACAATAATAATGGCATAACCATAGTTTTACATAAGACTAATGTTCTTTATCATAATGTTTCTGTGTAATCTTCATAAAATTAAGTTTTACGAGTAGGCATTATTTTCAGTCTCGTAATGATTTAATACGACAGAAACTAATATTATAGTTAAAAGTGTAGCTCTTGGGCGACCCCTAAGCTGCGAACATGATTTTTTTATTAATCTGAAATTATGATTTAGGTGTGTTAATCGTTATTTTAATCAAAATAACGTTAAAATATATAAGAAATAAAAATTAGTTAAATGAAATACATTATGTAAAGTAAAAATTGTTTTATGAGATTAAATAGTGAACCTATTTAATTTAAAGTTTATGTATTTGGAAATAAGCCATTATGACTGTCTAACGAATCGTCATTTTATAAATTCTTTCCACACAGTGATATATATAGTGCATGGAAGGAGCCTCCCCGAGTGACGTACTGAACCCCCTGTTTGTCCGGCGCACCCTGGGCAATTTGCGAGGACAGTCTAGTCGATAACGCAGATTAGTTGGTTCTCTAAAAAATGATACTGACAGGAGCTTGGTTCTGATAATATGATAAGAATGTTTAACACGTGGTGTATATTTTTATTCAGCAAAAGCTCAATTTCAAAACAGTATAAACCTTACAACATTTGTATTTTCTTCCAAGATCCCAGGATCTATTCCTAATCAAAATGAACAAGGCACAGTAGAGCAGACAAACATTGATAATGAAACTGTAGACGTAGCAACACTAAAAATTACTACTCTTCATTAAGACAACAAAACAAAAACAAACAAATAACAACCATAGCTTGACGTATCGAAACAAAAAAACTGTGTAACTTAAACTTTAAACTAATCTTAAATAACAACTTATTAAGTTTGTCTTGGACAAGTTTTTAGTTACAACTACAATCACTTTTTTTTTTGTATCAGATATATAATTTATTAAACTAAAACTAAAATCTAAATTAAAAAACTAAATTAAAACCTAAATTAAAAAATAAAACTGTGTTTAAAAATCTAAAAGTTGATCATGTGGCATGGTGCCAAGAACACTGGCTGCATTCCCGCGCTGAATGGCTATTGCAATTTGTGTAATAAAGACAATACTTATTCGTTTATTTCTAAAGTCAATGTAAATGATTGTGAAGATAATAGTATATTTAGATGAAGAAATATAAGGGATATTATTAATTGCACATCTAATAAATAATCACCCATCAATTTAATCTCATCATTTATATACTTTTTTACATCAAATAAATCAACAATCTTATCATAAGTACTGATTGCACAGCAAATAAATACTGACTGCACATCAAATTTATTAGGTTAGGGCAAACCTATAGGTTAGGTTATGTTAGAACTGCGACCAACACACGCACGAGCCGAGCGAGCGAAGCGAGCGTGCCGCGGCAGCGGCCGGCGAGTGCTAGGAAAGTTCTATCCATTTTACTGCGCCACAAATATAAATTGCAGTTTGTTTAGTAATATTTTCAGTTGAGTATTTTGCTGTGCAATCAGTAATTTTGATTTGCGTTTAAATACTACCCGAAATATAATATCATAAATAAGTATTAGAAACTTATTTACTGCACAGGCTTAGAATTTGTATTGCATTATCTTGAGTTAACAAAACATAATTTTACATTGTACAGAATACATCGCCCAACGGTCTATAAACTAAGGGATTATGTTTAAGTTTATGGCTATGTTAGTACCTAGACTGTGCAGATACCCTTGAAGTGGTTTGAATTTGCTTGTGTAGATACGAGTATACTTACTTACCCTTGCTACAGGGCAGCGATTAGCTTCAGACAATTTGCATAGGATAAACATGATTATAAACTAAGTCTGCCTATAAGTTGTTACATTTGGTATTCAGGGTGTTACAGAAAAGCAAAATAATCCTGCCATAGTATGATTAGTGTTAGCGACGCGCTCAATTAGTTCTTTAATATTTTTTAATGTAGGTACTAGAAATAAACGGGCGTGTGGCACTGGCAGATGTCACCGAGAATGTGACACTCACATGTAATGTTTTTATGAAAAATAATCTTCATTCAGCTTTTTTGTCTTTGAAAACGTTTCGAATGTAAATTTTTTTTTTCTGTCTAATTGTCAATTGTTTTTGTAAAAAAAAGAAGTACTCCGTTGTTTCCGAAAATATTGTAAAAAACAGGAAAAGTTCCTAAATATATGGTTTTTATCGGCGTCCCGGTGTTTTTTCTCGCCTCTAGCCTAATATCAACTACATTCTGGTCCATTCGGCCGGATCAAATTAGTAAAACCAGCGAACATAATGGTAGGCACCCGGGGCGCCGCCGCGCGTCGTGAGCAGGAACAGCAAAAGGACCAAGCTGTTGCTGGCTGTGATCCGCAAGTGGTTTGGAAGGATTGCAGTGTGGCAACTACATTGGGTGGTTCTCCAAGTGATATGGAACCGCAACCGTCGAGTTCTGTGTTGGATGTGTCGCAGCCGGTCCGGCCGCCGCAAACACTGGCGAGCCTTGACACTCTTCAACAGCTAGTACCTGGCAAGCCGCAAGATGCCGTATCAGAGTACTCTACAACGCGACGAGTTTCCATGTCATCTTCTATCGAAGCGAGACGCAAGAGGTTACAAGTGGAAGCAGCGGAACAAAAGGCTAGGATACAAATGGAGCTAATTGACAAACGGCTGGAAGCCGACCTAGCCGAATTGGAAGACGAATACAGTCCACGTGAAGGTGACCGCGAGAGTGAGCACCCTCGCACCGAGGTGGAGAAGTGGCTGGAACACAGTCAGCACGAGATGGAACAGGTACCGCATGTCCCCGCTAATGGTCTAACATTGGGCATGCTGGAATCGCTACATGGCACCATCGGGCAGTTGGCAACAGCGTTGAATCAAGCCACCACTTCTGCAGCTAATAATGGAAATCCTAAATTGTTAAGTCGTCTAAGTGTATCCAAGGACTTACCTGAATTCCATGGGGACCCGCTTGAGTGGCTTCAATTCAAGCGAGCATACGACGAATCTACCAAAATATGTGGCTTCAGTGACATGGAGAACGTCTGGAGATTACGTAAGTGTCTTCGGGGAGCTGCAAAAGATGCTGTTTCTGCACTCCTCATAAGTGCCACATCGCCAGATGAACTGATAGCTACGCTGGAGCTAAGGTTTGGTAATACAGAGACTTTATTATTTAAATTTGGCCAAGAATTGCAAAAACTGCGTCCATTATCACCAGATTACCAAAGTGAAATCGTACCTTTCTCAATAAAAGTACAAAACTATGTAATAGCAATTCGAGCAGTGGGACAAGAGGAGTACCTACGTGGAGTTTATATGGCCAATATTATTTTATCAAAGTTGCCTACTATATTAATTTCCAAGTGGTCAGATTACAGTTTTCCTCAACTAAAAAATGGCCAAGGAAATAAATCCAGGATTGATGTTTTGTCAGAATTTTTACGCCAAGAGGCTGTCAAAATATCCACCACAGCTAATGTCAACATTATGGGAACACACAACCAAGCTAAAAGTTCCCACACAGTTATGATTCAATCCACTAAACATAAAGAGGAGATATGCCATTTTTGTAAGAAAAATAGCCATGTGTTAACAAAGTGCAAAATGTTTTTAAAGGCATTACGAAAGACCAGGTGGTTCTATGTAAAAAAAAATGGAATTTGCTATAAATGCTTAGTATCACGGCACAAACGAGAAGAATGTACTGCACCGGTGTGTGACAAGGAGGGCTGTGGTCAATCACATCACAAGTTACTACATTTTGATGCAAGCAGATTACATCAAGCAGCAGTTCATCACCAACCCACAGAGGGCACCTCTACATCTGTAGCCTATGAAGAGAAGCCTGCTGACGAAACTGTGACGTATATCAACACAAGTGAACATAAAGTATTACTGAAAGTCGTGCCGGTTCGCATTCATTCGCATCGTGGTGTATTTAGTGCAAATGCTTTACTGTCGAGTAAAGCATTTGCACTAAATACACCACGATGCGGGTCGACTGTGTCGTTATGCAGTAGCGAACTAGCCAAACGTGTGGGACTTGCTGGCCGTTCTAAAACTATGCGTGTCCGCGGAGCATGGTCGGGTAATGATCTAACGTGTGAATCTATCATTGCTAACGTGAATCTATTTGGCATGGACAATAAGTTACATAATGTTAGACTAAGATGTGTTGATAAATTAGATTTACCTGTTCAGTATTTTTCTATAGTAGATTTTAATAGATGTAAAAACTTAATGGATATCAGAAATAACTTATGTTCAGAAGATGTAAAACCTGAGATATTGTTAGGAATGGATAATTATCATTTGTTATTTCCTCTGGAAGTAAGGTTAGGGAACATTAATGAGCCGTCGGCTACACTCACTCCCCTAGGTTGGTGCATGCATGGCAAGCTGCATCCTGCGTACGGTGAGAGGCCTCTCCGTACGGCAAGTTTGTCGCACACGACCTTGTTTGTATCTGCGAGTGGCGCGCCGCCGCCGTCCGCTGCCGCCGCCACCGCCAACGAGCATTCACTGCGAGAGCTTCATGAAGAGGTGAGAAGGTCATTCGCAGTCGACGCCCTAGGAGTTGCGGGTAAGCCTCGTCAAAATATTCATGATCTAAGGGCCATCTCTCATTTGGAAAAGACAGCTGTACATTCTGATGGCCGTTGGCATGTTGGATTGCCTTGGAGAGACAAGCATAGCCCTATGCCTAATTCCTACCCTACTGCATTGAAACGACTAATTGGGATTGAAAAGAAGATGAAACAGGATTCCGGTTTTGCAGAAAGGTACAAGGAAAGGATAGATCATTTATTGAACAATGATTATGCTGAAAAATTAGTAGATATTCGTCCTGCACCTAGGACGTGGTACTTACCTCATTTCGGGGTTGATAACCCTAACAAAAAGAAACTTAGGCTAGTTTTTGATGCTGCCGCTGCTGTCGATGGAAAATGTTTGAACGAATTTTTACTCACTGGACCGGATTTATTGTCATCACTTTTAGGTATTATGCTGCGCTTTAGAGAATATACGGTAGCAGTTTCTGGTGACATAGCAGATATGTATTTACGAGTAAAAGTTCGACCTGAGGATCAGCACGCTTTTCGATTCTTGTGGCGTGACAACCCTAGCAGTCCAGTGGACACATATGTTATGACTTCTCTAGTATTTGGAGCCAATTGTTCACCATTTGTTGCTCAATTTGTCAAAAACTTAAATGCACGTCGGTTTGAGTCGTCACTGCCGGATGCTGTGAATGCAATTTTACATTCACATTACATGGATGACTATATTGATAGTTTGCCAGACGACACGACTGCGATTAATATGGTAAAGAATATTTCTCATATATACAAAGAGGGTGGTTTTAACATCCGCAATTGGACAAGTAATAGCACTGCAGTTTTGGACAGCGTGCCCAAAGAAACTTTAGGTGCTGCTGCCTTAAAGTTCAAAGTAGACCAGCAAAACCAAGGTGAGCGCACATTGGGTCTCGTCTGGTACCCAGGCGACGACACATTAGGATTCGACACGTCGCTGAAACGCATACCTGAAAATATTATTAAGGGCATGGAAAGACCCACCAAGCGTATAATGTTGCGTGTAGTAATGTCAATCTTTGATGTTATCGGATTTTTATCACCATTTACAATACAGGGCAAAATAATGTTGCAAGACACCTGGCGACTGCATATAGGATGGGACGACATCGTGCCAGACGAAGTTTTAAAGAAATGGTGCAAATGGATTAATCTACTAAAGGAAATTGATAGTATACGTATACCAAGGTGTTACAGACCACAGAGCATGGGGCGTGAACAGGTTGGTGAGTGTACTACAACTCAATTAACTCCCTCCGCCTCAGCGTTTTCAACCCGCGAGCATAGATCTACTGCGTTAGCGTCTACGGAGAAATGCTACGAAAGTCGTAGCGCCTCTACGAGCGTAGCCAGTGATGCTACGATGACGCTATCTGCTACGAATGTAAGTACCAAATATTTTAACTTACAACTGCATGTCTTTAGTGATGCGTCTACCAAAGCTATGTGCGCGGTAGCGTATTGGCGCTGGGTTGAAAATGGCAAGACTTGCGTGGCATTTATTGCAAGTAAATGTCGTGTGGTACCTGTAAGGCAACTGACGGTCCCGAAGGCTGAACTCCAAGCAGCTCTGCTAGCAGCACGACTTGCTAATACTATTATTAAAGAACACAGAATAGCACCCGAACAACGGTTCTTCTGGTGTGATTCTACGACTGTCCTACACTGGATAAAAAATAACCAGCGTACCTACAAAACGTTCGAAGCCAACAACAACAAGAAGGTTGGGTGAAATTGACGAGCTTACAAAGGCAAGTGAATGGAGGTATATACCTACTAAATTAAATGTAGCCGACATAGCTACGCGAGAAGAGTACGATCCTTCACTTTTTCCTGCCAAGTGGTTTAAAGGTCCAACATTTTTGTATGGTGACAGTTCTACCTGGCCCTCAGACATAATTTATTTAAATGAGGTAACAGATAATGATTGTGTTATGTTGGTGAACGAGTCCGTTATCAGCAGCTTGCCGGTTCCAGATCCACGTCGCTTCTCCTGCTGGCTCCGCTTACTTCGCGCAACCGCCGTTGTCCTAAAGTTTATAGATAAATGTCGCAAACTGAGCGGAGAAGTGGATTGCGACGCGATGGAAAAAGCTGAAATTCTGCTGCTCAGGAAAGCGCAGGCTGACTCTTTTCCTGCAGAAATGTCTGCCATAACCAAAGGTAAGTACATCTCTAAATACAGCAAGCTACTTACTTTGTCACCATACCTGGATGAAAATGGTTTACTTCGCCTTGGCGGCCGCATCGACGCTGCGCCCGATTTAGACCTGGAAATTAAAAGGCCAATCATCCTAGACGGTAAACATCCTGTCGCTCGGCTCATTGTCAGGTACCACCACATTAAGGCTGCTCATGGGAATCAGGAACTGGTGATAAACAATTTAAAGCAAAGATATTGGATTATACGATTAAGACCTACAGTGAAAAATATGGTATCACACTGCATGCTCTGCCGTTTGAAGAAATGCAAGCCAGAGGTACCTAGAATGGGTGACCTACCTGAAGCTCGCGTGGCTCACCACCAGCGACCTTTTTCTTTCTGTGGCCTAGATTTATTCGGACCGATGGAGGCGACAGTTGGTAGAAGTCGACAAAAAAGGTACTGAGTCTTATTTACGTGCCTGACGGTTCGAGCGATACATATTGAGGTCGTTCCATCGCTCACAACCGACTCCTTGATTATGTCTTTACGTCGCATGGCAGCGCGCCGTGGTTGGCCCACAAATCTTTATTCCGATAATGGAACAAATTTGAAAGGGGCTGATAAGGAACTTCAGTTAGCTGCACGGGGGCTCGATGTGGATGCCTTGAAAACCTTTGGTGCTAATAATACCATGCGGTGGCATTTTATACCCCCGGCCAGCCCTCATTGGGGTGGGGCATGGGAACGGCTGATTCGAAGCGTAAAAGATTCTCTGCGCGTCATCATGACGGATCGAGCTCCACATGACGAAGTCCTCCTTACTCTGCTGGCTGAGGTAGAGAATATGGTAAATAGTCGTCCACTGACGTACGTGTCGGTTGACCCAGGTAGTCAAGAAACGCTGACTCCAAATCATTTTCTTCTTGGCAGCTCGTCCAATTTACCTATTATGGGTTCTTTCGATGACAAAGATCTGAAGCTTCGCAAGTATTGGCGCAAAGCTCAACGTTTAGCTGATATGTTTTGGCACAGGTGGGTTAAAGAGGTTCTGCCAGACTTGCTGCCGAGAAGAAAATGGAACCTGGAGACACCGCCTTTACAGGTCGGAGATTTAGTAGTGGTTGTCGATCCTGACAGCCCTCGGAACACTTGGCCCAGGGGTTTAATACTGCAAGTGTACCCAGGTAAAGATGGCAGAGTCAGGGTCGTGGACGTGAAGACCAAGACCGGTGTGTGGAAACGTTCGGCGGCACGCGTCGCTCGTATTCCCATTAGTGATGAGTGCTGTGCCAGCACTGGGGTGGGGAGTGTTAGCGACGCGCTCAATTAGTTCTTTAATATTTTTTAATGTAGGTACTAGAAATAAACGGGCGTGTGGCACTGGCAGATGTCACCGAGAATGTGACACTCACATGTAATGTTTTTATGAAAAATAATCTTCATTCAGCTTTTTTGTCTTTGAAAACGTTTCGAATGTAAATTTTTTTTTTCTGTCTAATTGTCAATTGTTTTTGTAAAAAAAAGAAGTACTCCGTTGTTTCCGAAAATATTGTAAAAAACAGGAAAAGTTCCTAAATATATGGTTTTTATCGGCGTCCCGGTGTTTTTTCTCGCCTCTAGCCTAATATCAACTACAATTAGTTTATGGCATTGTACGACTTTAACTGAAATCGAATTTGGTACGAATAAATATATTTTTTTACGACCGAAGACCAAATCTTAATTCATTTTTCTGAATATATTTTAATACTTCTTCTTCACACTAGTCGATGGAGTGCTTTTCATGTCTCTCTTTCCTTCGCTAAGTTCTTATCCCCCTAATAAATTCTCATATTTATTTTTTCTTTTATTTGATTAAAAAAATATTCTTCTGGTTTTCCCTACTCCTGGTTTTCAATACTAACATACATGAATTTTTCGGGGTCCAGTACTGCCCCCATTTGAAATAAATCATTTCAAAGGAAACGGAGATATCGGAGAACGGAGAACGTAAGAACGTTAAGTTTTTCTTAGCGTTTTTGCCAAAAGTGACCGGTTTTTGGTAAAAACGCTAAGAAAAGCTTAACATTTTTGAAGGTTTAACTAGGGCTTCACAAAGTCAAAATTTTAAATGATATCTCTTTCCTTTTAAATTTATTTCAAATGGCCCTAAGTCATTGCTGACCTTAAAAAACTGAAACTATTGATTTGTTCATACGAGTACATACTCGTAGGTAATATGGACTTATGGAAAAGGAAAACTGTTAAACAAAGTCTTTGACTGACAACTTTGATTTCTAACAAAGCAGGCAGCAGAACATCCGGCCTGCTTCTCAGAACCAAGAAACCAATTATTTTTCCAATCCCAATCGTTGCCGAGGCTTTCACTCTTTAACTTGTAAATAAACGTGGACTTATAGGATATCGGGCAAAGCAAGTCCTGATATTTCTGTGCTGGAACTCAGACGTATAAAATGTTACTAGTTTTTACAACCTTATTTCTATGTAATTTTTCAGTATATTGTTTATGTCAGAAACCCGTATTGTAGGGTTCTGTAGCCTGTATGTCTGTCTGTCTGTCTGTTGGTCCGTATGTCACAGCCACTTTTTTCCTAAAACTATAAGAACTATACAGTTAAAACTTGGTAAGTAGATGTATTCTGTGAACCGCATTAAGATTTTCATACAAAAATAGAAATAAAAAAAAAAAAAATTGGGGGTTCCCCATCCTTAGAACTGAAACTCAAAATATTTTTTTCATTAAACCATACGTGTGGGGTATCTATGGATAGGTCTGCAAAAACAATATGGAGGTTTCTAATATAATTTTTTTCTAAACTATATTAGAAACCTCTCAATATTTATTAGAACAGTTTGTGCAAAAGACACTTCCAAAGTGGTAAAATGTGTGTCCCCATGTAACTTCTAAAATAAGAGAATGATAAAACTAAAAAATATATATTCTGTACATTGCCATGCAAACTTCCACCAAAAATTGGTTTGAACGAGATGTAGTAAGTAGTTTTTTTTAATACGTCATAAATCGTTAACCGCAATTTACCTTTAGAACTTTTATATTATGTTACTTGCTGTACGGAACCTTCTTGGGCGAGTCCGACTCGCACTTGGCCGCTTTTTTTAGAAAAGAATGGTATTTTAGTATAACCAACTTTAAAATTGATATTGATATGAATATTTACAGGACTTACATTTTTTTTAACAAAATAAACTATTAAATTTTTAGTTTTATATTTTATATTTTTAGTATTAATATAGTTACAAGTGTCATAGAAAATTTGTCAAAGATAAATGAAATTAGGTTTTTTTTAAGAGGCGAGCGAATTACTGTTTTTTATGTTCTCTCAGGTAGTATGTTAGAAATAATAATAAAAAAACCACTTTGATAGGTCATCATCACATTAAAAAATATTTTTTTCTTTTTAAATTTTCAGAAAGGTCTTGATTATTAAAATTTTACTTACCTATCAAGTAAGTCGATAAATTGATGATTTGTAGGACTGCCTTGCATTAGCAGGTCGAGGCAAGAACAGTCTGTGCAACCCTAAACGCTACTTGCGCGGAAAATTGAATAAATTATTCTATGAATTCGTTTACCTTTACTGAGCTGAAGATATTATGAATCTTGCCATTCAATTATTCAACGGGTTCGTATGAAATATGCATCATTATTATTTCCCGGTCAATGACAGTCCCTTTGCGCTCTATCGTCGATATGAAAATGTCTTTTGAATTCTGTTCAATTTCTATTATACTTATAAATAATGCTGATGCGTTGCAAATATTAACATTATTCTTTTACTTTACTCTTGATAGTCTCCTTTATTTTTATATGCCCAGCAATATTGTGCTTCATTAGTGTTTTTTTATAGTAAATTTGTTTTTATTTTTGTATACTTTAATCAGAATTTCTTAAGTCCGATTTTCATCAAAAATATAATTTTCAAAATTCAAAAATATTTTTGATCAAAATTTTGTAATTTCTTACCAACAAAATCTCGATCATTCAAAATCAGAATATTGGTTCAGTTAGAGCGTCATAAAAACGATGTTGAATGACTCTTTATTAAAAGGAATCGAGTCATGAACAGGTCAGCAGTTGCGAAATGGCTCATAAAGAAAGACCTAAATGATCCAGCAGGTGTCTTTTTTATCGTCCAAGCGCAAAAAGTCCTTCTCTCAAAATGTCCTATTTTCACATTTTATTTTTATGATTTTATGACTGGTTTAAGTCTCAATAATTTTATCCCTTTTTCGCGAAATCAGTTTGACACGAAACACTTCAGTTGTTACCAGTTTATGAAATATGGTGGAAATTGCTATAGGACCAAAAATGAAAGCCGAGTGAGGAAAATTATGTGGAATTCAGTTCTAACTGTTATAAATCAAAATCTTTAGAGGCCAAAAGAGGATTTAATAATAAGCCTGTTTTATTTTTGTCCATAATTCAGCGATAAAAGGGCAAGTCTTTTGAAATTATGTCTCCTAAATTTTGTCACAAAAAATGCAATAAGTATAAAGTACCTAAGAAATTCTTAAGTAATAAATTCCTTTTTAGAAACCCCATCTAATAAAAGAAATTGAATCAAAAAAATTATATCAAAGAGGTTTTGAAGGCTTGATCCATGATTTTCCATTGAAATATTTTCAAAGGACACATTCACGTTATTGGTCTATTCATTTCCAAAAGCATCATGAGTGTTTGAATGTAAGGAAATATGAGTTACACATAATCTTATAAGAGGTTTTAGGGACGAACATTGCTTCATATAATTTAAATCAAATTGTGGTTAATGAACGAAAGGTACTCGTACGAGTATTTATTTTGTAGTTTCATTCAGTTCTGATTTCATTTCTATTAATTACATTAAAAGTACAGTATTTTTTTCAGAAGTGTATTGGAAAACTGCTACCCTTCTTTATCATATTCATAAAAAAATGCCCTCCTAATCAGTCATATAGTGAGTATGTTACAAATTTAAGAAGTCCTGACATTTTGTACAATTCACAGAAAATACAGTGCACAATCAATCAGTAGCGTTATACTATATAACGTCTAAAGTTTTAATATTCGGCTAACTGTTTTTCTGGAAAGTGAAACATATAAAACTAGTGGCTCTGTGAGTTGTAAACCTCGCGTCTCACCTCCGACCCGTTGAAGTTTATCGGATAAAAAAGTTGTTTAAACAAAAATTTTGCGTCTTAATAAGGGTAACAAAAAAGTTTTGTAACATATTATATATATATTTATTATAACATATACAACCCCAAAACTTTTGGAAACATGTGCACAGGCTTAAATCTAAAGGTGGTTTTGAGCCATGTGTATATTACGAACAAAATCCCTATGAGGGCATAAAAGCCGCCAATGCATTTGCAACTTATTTTTCAAGCGTATTCCTAAGTGAAGTGCCTCGGCTTAATAGTAATGCATGTAACGAATATATGCGGGATACTCAAAGCGGATACATTAGTATACAAACCTTGCGAGCTCAAGACGTTGAGCGTGGTATAGATAGACTGCGAACGAGCATTTCACCTGGTCCAGATAATATACCTAGTCTTATTCTCAAAATATGTAAAAAACAAGTAATCGAACCCCTGCTTCATATCTTCAACTTATCACTGCATAATTGTAAATATCCCACCCAATGGAAAATATCCAGAGTAACGCCTATCCCAAAAAGCAATAACAGAAATCTGGTGGAAGAACACCGTTCAGTAGCAATTCTGTGTCCCCCCCGCCAAGATTTTTGAGTACATACTGCACAATGAAATATATAGACAAGTCAACCAGTCATTAGGCGATGAGCAACATGGCTTTAGACCGGGTCGTTCCGTGGACACCAATTTGCTATGTTTAGTAGACTATATCTCGAGTGCCATGGAGCGAGGGCTTCAGGTGGATGTTATGTATTTTGACTATCAAAAAGCCTTTGACAAAATCGATAACGACATATTGCTTGATAAATATTCCATCATCGGTTTTTCCCCCAATCTCTTAAATTTTTTCGCAGACTATATGAGAGACCGCAGTCAGTATGTTAAGCATGGTACATACGTATCCGAGCCTTACCACACTAGATCGGGGGTGAGTCAGGGTTCAGTTCTTGGCCCACTTCTCTTTCTAATCATGATACACGACCTGCCTGGCGTACTGACGACCGCCAAATGTCGCTTATATGCCGACGACCTTAAACTCTTTTTAAAAATAGAATCGCATGAAGATTGTATCAGATTGCAAAATGACATAAATCTTATCCACGAATGGAGTTTGACAAATAAAATGCCTTTTAACATAAATAAATGCTATGTAATGACTTTTGACCGAAAAAAAAACCCAGTTCATTTTAAGTATTATTTAGATGACACCGAAATTAAGAGAGTGAGTAGTATTAAGGACCTCGGTGTGTTGTTTGACCGTAGTTTGACTTTTCACGACCACGCGTCTAGTGTTTCTAAAGATGCCTATCGCCGCCTAGGCTTTGTGCTGCGAAATGCCAAGGAGTTCCAAAACCCGCAAGTCATTACAACACTATATAAAGCCCTTGTCAGAAGCAAACTAAAATCTAGTGCGTGTGTCTGGAATCCGTATCATGTTACATATACACGGATGCTTGAAAAGGTACAAAAAGCCTTCCTAAGGGCCTTATACAAAAAATCATATGGCTATTACCCATACTTGTACCCAACTAAGTTCTTGCTCGGTCACCTGGGATATAACTCATTGGAGGTGCGAAGAATGGTACAACAACTCACCATTTGCCTCAAGGTTCTAAGAGGTTCCGTCGACTGTCTTCTTTTACACAATCTTTTGTGCGCGCTGTTTGTGCCTAACGAGCTCGAGATCCCAGTGGATAGACATGGTCGTAGCCGGCCTCATGACATCTTCCATGTTGACAGGGGCCACACGACATCGCGCGCGATGTCACCATTAGTACGACCGCTGGACAACCTCAATGCACTACGTCGCGCCAACACTAACTTTGATTTTCGTTTTGACAACTGGTCAACCATTGTAAAGGCTATATTGACTTATTGTGAAAATCTGTGTGACCAGTGGTTTAACAACAAAACTGCTGATAGCGATGATAGTGAATAAGTGACATTTAGTACGGACGGACAAACATGTATTTTGACTTATTTTAATTATTATTTATTTTTATATTTTATTTTTATATTGATTAATGTTTGATAATAATAGATTGTAATGCATGTACGTATATTTAATTGTAATGTGTGATAAATTTAATTGGTGTAAATCGTTTTTATCACAGTAAAATAAATAAACAAATAAATAAACAAATATTAGAAAAGTTTTCGAAATGGCTGAAATATGATTTTCTTAAAGTTTTAAACCCCAATATCTCCGTCATTTTGAAATATTTCAAAAACTAAATTAATAAATACATTCTATATAAGTATCGAACCTGCTTATAAAATTTCACGAAAATCGGTTGAGAAATGCGACCAGTAGGCGAGAACAACAGACAGACAAACTGATGAACAAAAGCATTTTTGGCCAATCTAGCAACTGAGACGCATCTCTCGCTCGGCCTACGGCTCTAGTTTATGGACTAACAAAACTATGTAAAAAAATCTATCTAAATATTTATATAAAACATCTGAAATTCGAACAGACAAGTTTCGAAAGTACGTTAAGGTTACCTATTATTATTATTATTATTATTTTTTGTAAAAGTGCACAAAGGCGAAATAATATACAATACAATACAAATTATCTTTATTGCACCATAATAATTCATAAAATAAAAATAAAAAACACAAAGAAAATATTGGTACAAAGGTATATAATAAGTACAATCTCAGTAGAGATATTAAACAGGTTACACAGATTTTACTTTTTCATAGAAACTCGATCGGCATATTTATTAATTTGTACGGGGAGTAAAAAGCTTTCGTATTTTGAATTTTATTTTCATTAGTAAAACCTTTTAAATGTGACAAATGGAGCATGCCACTAAAATCTTTTAATTTATTTAAAACTCCCTGGTTACTTTCACGAACATTTTATTTTTATAGACTTAGACACCTGAATTACAGGTTTCTTCCTTGCTGTACATAGAATGTACCAGCTGCTTCCCTTCCCACGCAAATCAGAAGCCGTTCGAGGGAATGGGCGAGTATCTGAATCATATCAATAGGCGATGCGGTTAACAACCCATCACTGTTATGATTTTCTTTTTCCACCTTCATGCCCAATATCACATTAAAAGTGGCCTAGGCCTTACAACCCTAGGCTATGTCTACTCCGTTAGTGATTAAGACATGATAGTGTTAGTTACAAGTAGTTTTTTTACAAAATATCTAAGACGTCATTAATTTGGTCAATTAAGTGAAGTGTAAGAATACTGACGTCTCTTTCCTCAAGTTTCGTTATTAATCATTAAAGCTTCCCAAAAATCATGAATTCATAGGACTTCAAAGTCGTAACAAGTTTAGAGGCAAATATATTTCTTAAATTAGAAACTTTGTTTTCTCTTAAAACTTGTCATTTAAAATCGAAAGTTAAGTTAGAAACGTACCTGCGTTTTTTGAAGACAAGCTTTTTCACTTATACCAAGACCTGTTTTTATAAGGTCAGTCACTCACTCTCATTAGTATTGTTTTAGTTAATAGTTTCAATTGATATAATCATTTTGTTGACATAATTTGTGTACTTTGTGTCAAAAATATTTCGATATCATAACATTTAGGTCAGATATAAACTTAACTTTGGGATAAATTTTCAACTTTGTGGTATGGAGAAGTTATTAATTACTATTCATCAGGATCAAACGGAAATAATAAAGTTGGATTGCTGTTAGATTAACTCTCGCGTGAGTAATAGCTTTCTGACTTATCGTACATACATAAATAAACTTCAAGGGTAAACATATTATTAAATAATTCTAGGAATTTTATTTCAAGGAATAGCCAAAAGAAGGATTATTTGCTAATAAAAATAACATCAAGCTGTTTTCATATACAAATGTTTTTATCTTTACTATTACTATGTACTAAATGCATAATCGAACCATGTACCTAAGTTTTTCTATTTAAACCACAAATTAGTCGTAGGTTTTTGAAGATGGTTGACTGCTAATCTACACAAAACATATTAAAGTCATTATCAAGCAACCGAAATATAGCAAAGAAAAATTAAATATTGTCGGTAAAGTTTTATTACATTGCTACACGCGATGCGCCGTGTGACTTCCGGCTTAGAATAGGACTAATCCATCTCTTCCTGTGGATGACTAAAGAGGCGACGAAAGGAATATGCACCAACATCTCGTGCTTCAACTAACGTAAATCCTCCTTGGGAATGCCCCAAGGAAGATTTACGTCGAATGGTGGTCGGTTGTAAAACTTTTCGCACAAACGCATTCCCAAAGAGAGTTGACTTTAGGCAGGCGGCCGGTTGTAAAATATAACCAAATCAATTTTACTTTTTTAGCTATTCGTTCTCTACTTCGCAAGGTCTTAAATGGTAGTGTGTTATTTGACAGTCCAACGGCAACCCCATTTTTTCTGGGTAATTAGTATATCATTTATGCTAATCCTAGTAAGAAGCTATTTACATGCCAAATCTCATTACAATCCGTTTAGACATTTCGTTTCGAAAGCAGAAGAAATGTCTTTAAAACTTTCGCTTTTATAATAAGTACTAGGTTTTTCTGATTTAGCACTGTTTTTGAAGTGAAAACTTTTTAGCGGCGTTGTGCACTTTTTTTTGTAATGGGTAAAAATGTTAAACTCGCGTCAGGACACGTGTCCTGATCGAAAATTCGTAAGACGGATGGAGAGTAGACAGCCGGCGCGACGTAGGAGAGGAAGTATCCCCCTCTCTTTCTACGGCGCGGCAAAAATGTATGCCTGCGCCTGCTGTTTCGTTTAGCTGAGAGATAAACTTTTTAATGTAATATAAATTGTCATTTTTGTGTACGATAGCGCAATAAATAAATATTGTATTCTACCACATAAATGATAGTACTTTTATACTGATAATTAAAGCAATTCGTGAAAAATTATTCCCTAACCCCATTCCAAAATATCAAAATGCACAACGTTAATATTCAAGTTTTCACTTCTGCCGGTACTCCCGGAGTTTTTTTTTCTGTCAATTGCTTAAAAACTTCTGCACTTCTTTAATTACGGCGCTCGGGCGGATCGCGGTTGACCGTAGATTTTATCGGTTTTTATTTTGTTTTTAAAAAAAGGGATAAAAACTAATTGCGTGGATGATCTGGGAAATTTAAAAAGGAATATTACGGGAATTGGAATTATGAAAATGGTATGGTTTGGTTCGAGAGTTATAGTCGACCAACAAAATGTACTCTCGGAAAAGGAAAATTCCATAAAAATACAATTAAAAATGATGAGACGTCTTTATTCGTGAGACCGTGAGGCGTGATGGGTGGACTTCACCATAGCAGTAAAACGCGATTAATTGCAGCTAATTCGTTTACGCACTTAATTAAGTTCGGATGCTACTCGTACATTTTGGATTTCACCGACAAAAACTAACCACAGTTAAGGCAAAACGCGTTTTACATTCTGAACGCCCGATAATGGCCGTTTAACGCTTTTAAACGCGTTCAATCAAACAAATGTCAATGCCGTCGCGTAATGCTGTGATATTTTGAATTTATAATTAGTTTATTTTGTGTACAACAACAATAAAAAGAGCATTAGCACTAGCTTTTGAAGATAGTGATGATGGAAATGTATTTGTTCGTCGTCCAAGGTGGATACGCGTCAAGGACGAATAATTTGGCACCCTTGATGACAAAGATTTTGTAAAGATCTATTATTCAAATTAAAAAAAAAAATTGGTGTCGTTTGTTCAGAGTTTCCTGCAGGTTTTCATGAATTTGATAAATAGTCGGCTTGGTGATGAAAAAGAACCTCGAAACAAATTCAAATGATTAATACTAGCAGTTGTTAATCATTTCAATTTGTTTCGAGGTTCTTGAAACCTGAATCATCTTCACTTTTTTGCCCTTTTTCACGTGCGTCTAGGAAGCAGCAGTAAAATTAGCTGTAAGTAAATTATTTGATGTCAACAATTATTTTGAAACCAAGATTTAAATTGACAATTATTAAGTTTATAAAGAAATTTGACTTTGCCTCAGTTGTTTAGAATTTGAAGCGGAGTAGATCCAAACTGGAGGAATATCCAATTACCTATCTTCGTGCAGATTTGTGCATATCACATCTTATGTTATTTGCAATGTATAACCTACAAAAATACACATGCGACATCGTAATCAGCATATCATTTTCCTACAAAAGGCCGACCAAAAAATTTTATATTAATGTTATTGAGTTCATATAAAAACAAACAAATTTTATAATAAACCCATGAATCATTTATAAAAATCTATAAAAAAAACAAAATTTGAATCATTACATTCAAAAATGTTTGTCTATTCCTTAAAATTGATTTGTATAGTATCAAACGTGGAAGGGACATACCCGTAATAAATAGAACCACGGTCTATACTAGATCATTATAGTATAAAAAAATGAAAATAACAGCCGAAAATAAAAATAAATTTTTGCACTTCCATACAAAAGTGTGCAGCCATTCGGGTGATTTGTAATGGAATGTCGAATGTTTAACATTCGAATGAATGTTATTTTAATTTCATTATACTTAAGTGATTTAGTAAAGCCCGTGGTACGATTTCTTACGGGTATGTCCCTTCCACGTTGTATACACTAAATAATAAATACCAACGACATTTGATACTGACACTATTTGATGTTGCGGTTAGATATGATCAACGATTTTTAGGGTTCCGTACCCAAAGGGTGCAAACGGGACCCTATTACTGAGACTCCGCTGTCTGTCTGTCACAGGGCTCTATCTCTTGAAGCGTAATAGCTAGACGCTTGAAATTTTCCCCGATTATGTTATACTGTGGCTGCTATAACATCAAATACTAAAAATAAGAAAAAGTTTAAAATTAAAGAGTGTGTCACACAAAAAACTTGTTTTCTCATCGTTTTTAACTAGGTCTTTATAGACCTAGATACTCTATATTTTCACTGATTATGTATTACTATGGTCGCTATAACAAAAAATTCTAAAAATAAGATAAAGTTAAAAATTAAAGGGGGTCGTCATACAAAAAACTTGCTTTTTCAGCGTTTTTAACTAGGTCTTTACAATGGCATTAACTAGATATACTCTAAATTTTCACCGATTATGTTATACTGTGGCCGCTATAACATCAAATACAAAAAAAAAGAAAAAGTTAAAAATTAAAGGGGGTTGTCAAACAAAAAACTTGTTTTTTCAGCGTTTTTAACTAGGTCTTTATAATGGCATTAACTAGATACTCTAAATTTTCACTGATTATGTATTACTATGGCCGCTATAACAACAAATACTAAAAATAAGATAAAGCTAAAAATTAAAGGGGGTCGTCATACAAGAAACGTGTTTTTTCAGCGTCAAAAACATTGTATGGAGGTACGGAACCCTTCATGTAGTCCGACTCGCACTTGCCCGTTTATTTTTATTTTTGTAGGACAGTTATCAGATATGTATCTATTTCATTTAGACAGTAACTTTTTAATAAAGCCAAACCACGGATTTTTTTATTAGTAATAAGCACGGAAGGTAATTTAACTTTGATTGGCGATTGTACTTATGGGTGGATATAAATGACGCCATATAAATACGAGTACCTACTTACTAAAACTGCGTAGAAATATTTTCTTTCATAAGTTCTCAACTCACATTTTTTCTTTTGTTTTAGGCCAGCATTTTTCGAAAAACCGTGATTGTAGAATATTTTACAGAAAAATGCGGATTCTTATTCCCTTTGCCTCTTGTGGTAGCCAATTAGAAAGAAAGACGAGTCTTGAGAATCCCACTTATATACCTACTCGTACATAAAATAAAATGACGACATTATTTTTATGCAGGGTTTTTAAACAGGTATGTAGAAATGTAAAAAAATATATTCTACTCACATTATTAAACCTGTAAATTTTCAAATTTCGGCTCCGTTTTTTAAGACGATCAGTGTAACTTATTTCTGTAAATTGGATTTGGCACTCGTTCGCAAGCTTTACATATTATGTTGTGATAACATTGTATTAGGCATAATATCTTTGTAAATTGACAAAGCCCTTCTGGCGCGTAGGTGACCAATACTGTGTAAATAAAGTTCCTTCCGGCGTTTCTTCTCAGCAGTGGTCGTTGCGAAACGCTAGTATCGGTAGCTTTGAACAAAAAAATAATAATTTAAATATAAATATACATTACACGTAATGTACACTATAATTATTGACGTGTAAAAGTGCCTGTAAAGGCCTACTTACTGAATAAATATTTGATTTTGATTTGATTTTGATTTTGTACTAAATTAGGTCAGCTAAATGTGTGTTTGTATGGGAATTGGATTTTTTTTTTCATATTTTTCTATATGTTACTCGGAATGAAAGGGAGGCCGCCCTAGAATGTGCAAACTACCGCCACAGATAGTGACATGAGGAACTCTAGAGGGGAGCTTTTTCTAAAAAAGAAAAAAGAACTCTGGATGTTATCAGTATTATAGACTGAAATTGGTTTTTTAGAATCCCTTTTAGAGCAAACCGAACCCTTTCCGTATTTTTGAATTATCAGACGCACCCCATTTTGGTACTTTGTCACATGTTTGTATAAGGCCTATTCAAACGGAAGCGATATCCGCTACCGTCGCGGGTAGCGGTAATAGCGAGCGATATCCCACCGGATATTTGGTATGGCATTACCGCGGTTATCACGAAACCCGAACCGCATACCGTAGTGTTACGCGATACGTACTGCGTGTTCGGAAAAACTTAGAAAACTCGAGCGTCGTCTGAATACCGGTACCGGCTAAGGTAGCGAATACCGCTATGGTTTGAACAGAGCGTTATTCGCATACATATTGGGATATTGCTACCCACGGCAGTTATGGATACCGCTTCCGTTTAAATAGGCCTTAAATAGTGCTTTTTGACCTCTCCAACTCGTCTGGCCAGCGTGGAGAGTGTAGGCCAAATCCTCTGACTGCTCTGGCTAATATATGACTCTGGTAGTACAGAGAGGGTCGTGCTTCAGCAGTGGAAACTGAAATAGTCCTGATGGTGATAAGTGCTTTTTGATGTAGGTGTTTAAAGATTACAAGCAGGAATACAAGCGAGTACCTACTAGTTTTTACAATCATTGATTTTAATGAAAAAAGAGCACCGTAAATTTTGCGTATTATTCGTTTGTATATATACCTTCGTCAGTTTAACTATTTTTAGAGACACATCGTAATTATTTGGTTTGTCTATATTTAATCAGGTGTTTCTTTACATAGTTTACAAGAAAATGAGTACTATAAGAAAATGTGTATTGTTGGGGAGCCTTCGTCGTACAATGTTGATAATGTGTCACCTGTAATATCGAACAGTTTTATGATATTAGTATGTAAAATGTTAAGTGTTTTTAAGTTATATATATTCTCAAATATTTTGACAACAGTTTCCTGTATTAGTCATACACGTTGAGTCATTATACATAGGTACATAATATTTTTTGTTATTAAACAAAACATACATTTATTGCCAATAAGGTGCTAAATTTGGAGGTTACTGGATATGGGAACAGAGGAAGGCCTAAGAAAAGGTGGATGGAGTGCGTTAAAGATGATATGGATAAAAAACGACGGGTTGCACTCCGGGAGTGCCGGCAGAAGTGAAAACTTGAATATTACTTAACGTTGTGCATTTTTGATATTTTGGAATGGTCAGGGAATAATTTTGCACGAATTGCTTTAATTATCAGTATAAAAGTACTATCATTTATGTGGTAGAATACAATATTTACTTATTGCGCTATCGTACACAAACATGACAATTTATATTACATTAAAAAGTGTATCTCTCAGCTAAACGAAACAGCAGGCGCAGGCATACATTTTTGCCGCGCCGTAGAAAGAGAGGGAGATACTTCCTCTCCTACGCCGCGCCGGCTGTCTACTCTCCATCCATCTTACGAATTTTCGATCAGGACACGTGTCCTGACGCGAGTTTAACATTTTTTACCCATTACAAAAAAAGTGCACAACGCCGCTAAAGAAGTTTTCACTTCAAAAAGAATGTATAAAGTGCCTTGACAAAAGATACAGGATTTGGGGGTCGATTGTCACTCGCGTCCGTAGGCTTTACCCTCGAGACCCTACACGTGACCCCCGGGTGGTGCTAAAGAGTGACACCCTCTCCGGTGGTAGGCTTAGGCCGCGGCTGGTCACCACCCTCAGTGGAAAAATCAGGGTGCCAAGCGTTCGCGCGTTCCATCCTGCATTCCCTGAGTAGCCGTTCGAGGAGTGGGTCTACGCAGTTTTGCATCTGCCAATGTACCGAATTCAGACTCACAGTGTTGTTGCGCGGGGTGCCTAGTTTCGGAGGGCAGCGGGATCCGGAGCAACGGTTTTTTCGCTGGCCGCCCGCCGATAGTTGGGAGCCCAATTGCAGACTAGCCTTCTGTGAAAGGCTGCTCCGCCATCGCGCGCATAATCCTAAGGTTGCCCCTGTCGGGCCGGTTGGCAACCGGGCGAGAGGCCTCGACAGGCGGCCTTGGGGGGGTCCGGGCGTCCCCGCGGTCTCCGCACTAGTCTTATCCTACCGCGCAACAGTACTGTGACTTCTGGGGGGGGCTGGCTGATGCCTCGCGTAACTGCCACTCTTCGCCTTTTTTCCCTCTTGCCCCAAAAATAAAAACAATAATGAATAAAAGAAACAAAAAGTTGAGGAATCAACAGCGGATACACGGCCTCTCGCTAAAAGTGCACCTCACTAACATTCGAGGTCTGCACTCTAATCTCGTCCCAGTCCACCACCATCTTGAGACTGTAAGGCCGCATCTGCTCTTGCTTACGGAGACGCAAATTACTACCCCTGCTGATACATCCTACTTGAATTACCCAGGATATGTCCTGGAGCACAATTTCCGCTTTAAGGCAGGGCTTTGTTTCTATGTGCGTGATGACATCTGCTGTAAGCGTCTCCGTAACTTGGAAGATCCCTCTTCTTCTTCAATCTGGCTGCTTGTGGACACCGGCACAGAACAAATTGTCTATGTCGGTGTCTACCGATCGCATAGCGGTGACCAGGAGACAACGAGGCTTTTTCGTCACCTAAGTGAGGCTGTTGATGTGACTCAGCAAAGGTATCCTACCGCGCAAATCGTTTTTCTGGGGGACTTTAATGCTCACCACGAACAATGGTTGTTCCCATACCAGAAAACTGACCATGCTGGTAGAGAGGCGTACAAGTTTGCCTTGTCTTTGAACCTTTCCCAGCTGGTCGACCAGGCGACTAGGATACCCGACGTTGAGAATCACATAGCTAATTGCTTGGACCTTCTGCTGACGACTGAACCAGACCGATATCACGTGTCTGTTTCAGCCCCTCTTGGGAGTTCTGACCACTGTCTGGTAAAGTCCGTCCTCATATGTCCTCCACCTGACTTCAGCCCTAGAGGCAATAGACGGGTTTGGCGGTACAAGTCAGCAGATTGGGATGAGATGCGACATTTCCTTGCTTCTTACCCTTGGCTGCAAGCCTGCTTTTCTTCTGGCGATCCGTCGAGCTGTGCAAGTGCCGTTGCTGAGGTTCTCGGTCAGGCGATGGAGTATTATATTCCATTTTCTGATCGACCCTCTGGCATCAAAGCTGAACCCTGGTTCAATGCTGACTGTTTAAAAGCTGAGGCTATTAAACAGTCAGCATACCAGGCTTGGGCTGACGCTCGTAAGCGCAGAGCTCCGGATACGCGTAAAAAGAAGAAAGCCTTTAACTTTGCGGCCAAGTCCTGCAAAAAAACGCTTAAAAAGGCTCGCTTCGACCACATAGGCAGAGTTGGTGCCAAACTTGCTTCGTACCCATCCGGTAGTAAAGCATTTTGGTCTCTGGCTAAGAGCGTTGAAGCTAACTTTTGCCGCTCCTCACTTCCTCCTTTGCAGAAACCTGACGGTACACTGGCACACACGGCTTTAGAAAAAGCTAATTTACTAGCTTCACTGTTTGCCGAAAACTCACGTCTAGATGCTAGCAATCAAACACCGCCCCAGTTACCTCCTTGTGGATGTAAAATGCCTGAAGTCCGCATTCATCAAAAGGAGGTTCTCAAGACTCTACGCAACTTAGATGTGAACAAGGCCAGTGGTCCCGACGGTATTCCTGCTATTGTCTTAAGGAATTGCGCACCCGAGTTGTCTCCTGTTCTGACGCGCCTGTTTCGTCTATCTCTTCGGTCCGGAATCGTCCCAAAAATGTGGAAGCTCGCCAATGTTCAACCCGTACCTAAGAAGGGTAGACGTGCCGACCCTTCAAACTATCGCCCAATTGCAATCACCTCCATTCTGTGTAAGGTAATGGAGCGTGTTATTAACAAGCGCTTACTTGCGTACCTTGAGGACAATGATCTCCTCAGTGACCGGCAATACGGATTTCGCCAGAACCGATCTACTGGGGATCTTCTTGTGTACGCTACACATCTTTGGGGTGAAGCCCTTGAAAAATACGGTGAGGCACTTGCTGTCTCACTTGACATTTCAAAGGCATTTGACAGGGTATGGCATGACGCTCTTATAGCGAAGCTTTCCGCTTACGGTATCCCTCCCACCCTTTGTGCTTGGATTTCCGATTTCCTGAGGGAACGGTTTATTCGAGTAACTCTTGACGGCTGCTCGTCTGACCTATTGGCAATTAATGCTGGAGTACCTCAGGGATCTGTTCTTTCCGCAACGCTATTTCTGCTTCACATTAACGATCTGCTAAAGCCCGGTATTTTTGGGTATGCAGACGATAGCACCGTTACGGAAAGATATTTTTCTAGTGCAAGGGCAAAAAAACCGGAAATAGACGAACTAAGAGAGGCAATGGTGCTCCATACCAATCTTACTCTGCAAGCTGTCTCCGATTGGGGTGATGCCAACCTTGTGAGATTCAATGCCTCTAAGACACAGGCGTGTCTCTTCTCTGCTAAAAAGAGCCCTTTCAACTTGGCTCCCACTTTCCGGGGTGTGCCTGTTCCTATCACCCGTCATCTCGAACTTCTCGGTATCGATCTCTCATCAAATCTTAACTTCGGTAGCTATATTGAGTCCAGGGCTAAGACGGCTTCTAAAAAACTGGGCATCCTCTCCAAGGTCCAACAATATTTTACCCCTGACCAACTGTTGAGCCTTTACACAGCTCAAGTCCGCTCATGTATGGAGTATTGCTCCCACCTATGGGATGGATCTGCCCGCTATCAGCTCGAAGCCCTGGAAGCTATCGACAGACGTGCCAGAAGACTCGTTGGTGATGAGTTGCTTACGGCAGGACGGCTCCACAGCCTCGAACATCGCCGACTGGTAGCAAGTCTGTGTGTCTTCTACAGGTTGCACTTCGGGGAGTGTGCGCAGGAATTACATAATTTAATTCCCCCTGCACCATTCCACCATCGGACAACACGACGTGGACAGGGATTCCACCCATTTGTGGTCGAAATTCCTCCTCATCGTACCTCTCGATTCGCCTCCTCCTTCATTGTGCGAACCGCTAAGGTGTGGAATTCCCTCCCTGCGTCGATGTTTCCCCATACATATAATTTAGGGATTTTCAAGGCAAGAGTGAACAGGCATTTTTTGAGTCTGCGTGATACACCTTAGACCTCATCTTAGCTTCCCATCAGGCTAGATAGAGATCAAACGCACTCAAATTTCTAATAAAAAAAAAAAAAAAAGGAAAATAGAAAAGACTCACTCACATGCTGTCCCGACCCTAAGTAAAGTGGGAAAAGGTGAGGAAGAAGAAATATACATTTATGCGTATAGAAGTTTTTACCCGAAGTTATGCTTGCGTGCATTAAAAAATGTTACAAAAAGAAGAAGTCTGTCTGTAATCAATTAATTCAAACAGTGCTGGGCCGATTATACTAAAATGTAGAACACAATGTATACTTCAAATCCATGCTAAACCAGGGCCTGGAAACTTTTATTGAAAAACTTAAATATGTCGATGGGTCTCTAATACGCCTCTTATATTATGGCCTTTTTGTTTTTTTCTAAAGTTAATGCCGGAAAATTTAATTGAAACTAAAAGACCTGACAATACTATTATTAGTATTAGGTGCATGTAATACTGCGTTTGTTTAAAATTTGTAAACTTTCTTTTTCATTAGTTACCTATCGATTTTACAGGCTAGGTGTGTTTTACCTTCCTTGGGCTCCGTGAAATAATGGATAACATGCTAGTCCGCCAATCCGGAGGTTCTGGGTTTAATCTCTAGCTAGGGTAAGTTGGAAAATGACCTTATTCAAATTGTCCTAGTTCTTGGGTGATTGTCTTTATAGGTATTTACCATAAAATATAGTATCGTGGAGTTAGAATCCCATAATTTTACTATTTCATGTAATTCTTTATTCAATTGTGTTTACGTTAGGTGATGTTTTTTGTGATCTTGTTGTGTGCGTAAGTTTTGGGCTACAGTCCTGTATTAGAATATGGTACCTATGTATTTATTGTGTTGCACTGTAATGATTGTATCCTGTTTTACGTACTTGAATAAATAAAATAACACGAGTTTAAAACTTACTTTTGGGCTAGCTCAATCAGTTTCATTTTTCTCTATATATTCATTTATTTAACCAGATAGCCGGTTGACAAACCACAGGCTAATCGTTTGAATGGTTTGTTTGGTTGGAATTTTTCATCCTTTGAGTTTGAGTCAAAGTAAACTTGAAAATTTACAAACAATTCATAAAAAAAAATATAGGTGCAACTTTTTTCTAAAGAAATTTCTTCCAATAGATTTTTGTTTATCCTTGGAGAGGAAAAGGCCGGAAAGCTGACCCCGGACGTCAAGCTTCAAACAACATAGCTAGGGATACAACCGGGAAGGGATATGAATACTGAAGTCAAAACGCTTTTTGAAACCATGTTCTTTTCGACTTTTATTATGGTCGCTGAATCTTGCTTTTTAAATAAATTTAAATGCATGTCTTTTGTAGGTTAAAATGGATAATTTATGTCTAACAAACTGAATGTTTAACCCTAGATTTACAGTGCGAGCAAACCGTGAAGTTATTAGACCCAGACCTTTGCTAATTACCTACTCCAAATTGTTTGTTTTACATAATTTCTTAAAAATATATATATTAAAAATACGGGTCAAAAGTTTTTGTTGCCAGTGAATTGAATTAAATTAAGGTTTGTGCGTTTTTATGGCTTCTAACTACGCCTGACGATCTAGTTTCTAAATGTTGCTTGACTTTAGGATAATACGGCTCTTCGCATGGTTCTCAACGTCCTTAGGGTTTGAACACAAAACTGCAATGCGACGCGATGCGAATTCGCAACGCAGAAAATTGCGACACGAATTGCTGCGATGCGATTTCGTGCGGCAAGACGTCTCAGGGTGACCATTCCTGCGACGACCGTCAACCGTACTGAACGTCTTTTGAAAACTAAGTCCTGACATGGATCATAAAAAGAAGTGTGCACTTTTGTTATTGCGGAAAAAGAAACAAAGAAGATTTTGGGTTCATCCATTTATTACTATTATGAATCCCGGTGGGAACAATTTACATCTAAAATATGAAGCAGTTTATGTAATATTAAAATATGAAGCAGTATAAGTAATATTGTGTTACGCAGAAAATATCATTTTGTCAATGGTTTTCTTATCATTTCAACAAAAATATTTTTTTTTTCGCTTTTCGTTATTGGTTTTTATGGAAAGTAGTTCAGTATCACGAACTGAACTTGCACAAAAAAGGTTATACGTTAGATACCAGTAACCCTGTATAGTTTGTGACGCTGTCCCAGAGCGGAATAAAAGGGAGTCACCAAGTGTGACGTAATATCGCAAGAATTTGCGATGCGAATCAATTCGCAAGTTCTTGCGATGCGTCGTGCGAGCTCGCAGGTTTTTGCAGTGCGACATCGCACCGCAGTTTTATGTACGAGCCCTTAGTAGTGAGAAGACTCTCACGCAAATCATCCTTGGCGGTGTTGAGCTAGCATTTTTTGGGCCTTTTATTCGACATCGACGAAAAATCTGAAACGAAAATCAGAAATTTTAATTATGCTGTACATTGTAGGCGATAATCAGTGGTGTTATAAAGCAAAGCTTAGTTTAACTGTGCAACTATTACATGAACTAAACACTAAGAAAGAGATGGAAAGATGATGTCATGGACACCTACCTAATATGATATGATAGCAGATTCCTCAGGAAAGACATAGGTGAAAAAGAATTGTAAGTATTCCATTTTTAATATGGTAAGACGCATCTACGTAAACCACATAATTTCTGCAAAATTTAAAAATGTTTTATATTTCCTTTAATAGGTATCGTTTTTAGCTGCCCCAAACAAACATAAATCGCCAGATTTACCACAATCTGTGTGTTTACATTCCCCCAGTTGGTGCCTAAACTGACAAACGTTAGCCTCAATTACCAATCCTTGAATACAGTAAAAACTAAGCTGCCCATAAAATATATTTTTTAGGACAAAAAGGGAAACAACGCTGATAGAACAAAAAGAGGGAAAGCCGTGACTGGACAAAACAGGCTTAACGACTCACATAAAAAGGGTTCTACATGGCCCTCTATCCTTTTAAAACATAGAGCAAAAAGTCGTCTGAAGTTAAAAATATTACTCGCACATAACGAATTAACAATTCCTAACAAAGTTAAACGGCAAACAGAAAGGTATTGAAATTACCTTTATAATTAAGTATTTTACTGGGTCAAAAATAAATTATTTGGTACTGTTAATAGAATAAAACGTCACAAAATAATGCCACTTGTCATTCATCACATCCACTTTGAACGTGATTTTAGATTTATTAATGCAGAAAAGAGCGCTATTTGACTCCAAGGAACTATGACGTCATAATTCGATATTTCATACAAATCCCATACAAAATGTTTGTTTTTGACGTTAAGAAAAAAGTATCTGATTTGACTTGTTGTAATATAGCGTATTGTTTGTGTCGTAAATATTATTAAACTTTTAAACAATTATTCTAAGTAAGGCTGAATTTCATTCACAAATTTGAAACTTTAATGCTGGTCTGGGCGCTGAGAAAAAATTTACTGCATGATAGCTTCTTATCCTGCACAGAAGTGGTGAAATAAGGATTTAGCATTTTACATGTATAACGATGGGAAGTATTTGATTGTGTTACTATTCGTCCAAAGGACACGGACACGGACCAAAATTGGGTTCTTTTAGGTCACACACATTAAATATAAAGTGTTATAAGTACTACCTAAATCAATTAGTCGGTGGTCATGTACAAGTAAAAGAGGTACAAGACGCTATCCGACAATCAGCTCCAAATAAATACGTAAAGTTTAGGTAAAATTTGGCATTGTTTTGATTTCTATCAGAAAGGAAAACAACTCCTTCTTGCTCAATTTCAATAGCGTCTTGGCCAAATCCAAATCAAACACTGTCAGCTGAACTCATTCGATTCACGTTTTAACAATGACAGACGATTTGAAGCGCTTCAGACTAGATGGGACCGGTATTTTAACTGACTTTTAAAACGGAGGAAGTTTTTAATTCAACCGTATGTTTTTTTGTAATGTAACGTGATGTATTTACTGATAGCGAACCTATTTTCATGATTCCTTTTTTATTTTAAAGCCTGAAAAGGCTTTAATTAAATTGGCCCAACGAGATAAGTTGGTCCCATTTTGGTAAAGATATAATTAAGAACTTTCTTACACACACACACACACACACACACACACACACACACACTTACATTCATATATACACTTGGACTATTTGTTCATTTGGCGGACGAGAGCAAATTCATTTTATTACTCGCTATTTACTTATACTCTATCATAATAATTAATTTAATTCCCAAAGAACAGATAAATCTAGTTTGGGAATTACCATAACAATTAAACTATATACACCCACATTGTATTCATGCTCTATGCAATGTAATATACTTTCATAATAGTTGTAAGTCTAGCATTCGTTTATTGCCTGCTGTATTATTGGTGCGATCATGATGCTACCCACCACTCGAGATACAGGTTTATTCCTAGTTCGATACTGGGTTTCAGAGTGATGGCCTCGCTCACAGATGATGGGTAGGATTGCTACAAAGTATGAAACTAGTCAATAAATTTATTTTTATTTCATTTATTTTATAATTTTTCTACCTATATGGAACAATAAGGAATAAACTTCACAACGTTAGCATTTTGATGATTGTTACGATCAACCCTGTGATGAGATATAACACAAATCTGCTTTAACCCAGAAACAATTATCAGTTTGTATGTACATAGCCTTGATCGACATACTCAAAATAGATAAACCTTGAGGATGTCCTCTTAAATTTGAAACGAAATACAAATGACAAGCACGTTCGCTATTTATAACCATTCTGCCTAATAAAGACTCTCATATATTAGGGAATACGAAAAAGAGGCGCGTTAACATTCCCGAGACGTCCAAACGGTAGCAAAAAATGTGAAATACTATTAATCTTACTTTTTTGTACAGGAAAATGTATCGCGCCATTAGCTCGAGTGAGTGGCGAATCAAAGCATAGATCGAGATCAAGGGGGAGCCTTGGACCTAAGTACCTACTTAGGTTCAAAGTTCCCTACTTGTGCCTGGTAGAATATTACAAAGTTTGTATGTATGTACTCTCAGATCTTTTGAACCACGCAACAAATTTGATAGCTTTCATCATAATCATCATCATCATATCAGCCACAGGAAGTCCACTGCTGGACATAGGCCTCCCCCAAGGATTTCCAAAACGACCGAACGGAAACAAATAGATAATTGATAGAGTAATTTAAAAGGAAGATTTATACCTTTATAACGTCTAACAAAATATACTGAGACTATTTTAAGGGTAGATTCAGTTCATGATACTGAACAACTTTGCCCATGGAACATTATATCGATATACGAAAAAAAATAATGCTTTCCTTAAAAACTCGGATCAGCTGATTGGACAATTTGTATGGGGGGTTTAAAATTATTTTTTATATTTCGAAATATGTTCCTTGGTGAAAGTCGTTCAGTATTAGTAGACTGAATTCAGCCGTAAAATAGTTTCAGTATATTTTTTTAGACCCTGTACAATGAAAAAAGCTTGTCCCTCTGTTTGTATGTATGTACGCTTTACAATAAGATCTTTTGAACTACGCAACAAATTTTAATGCGGTTCATCACAATAGATAGAAAGATTTAAAAGGAGGTCTTCCCGTGGATGTTGTAGAAGGAAACACAAGCTAAACAAAGCTTGTAAACATCAATGAGACCTCTCCAACCCGTTTAGCCAGCGTGGAGAGTAAAGTTTAAATCCTCTGGCTACTCTGGCCTAGTATGGCTCTGGTAGTACAGAGAGGGTCGTAATCCTGCAGTGGTGACTAAAAAAAGACCTGATGATAATGACGATTTAAAATAAAGGTTTACATGTATAAAACATACCCCATGCGTAAACGGGGTAGGCCGCTAGTCAATAATGAATAAATATAAAAAATATAAAAAATATAAAAAATTAAATAATTCAGTGGAAGCAGTAAACAAGAGTTATAATATGAGAACAAGTTTTCAGTAATTTGAAGTATTGCGGTCGGCACGCCGCCGTTGAGCAAAACATTCGCCTTCTAAAACCTTGACAGCAAAATGCTATCCTCGTGTACTCGTATATATCTCTGGAGATGTTTGGAATTGTTTGTTAGAACAATTTAAGTAGGTACCTAAAAGGAAGAAAAATTAAAGTAGGTTAGAGAAGGTACAATAATTTAACCATGTATATTTTGCGCGAGCATGGTATAATAAAATAAGGTATTCTCTTTCCGTGACAGCTGGTCACATGATTAGCCCAAGAACACGTCATCAGTTGGGAGTGTTGCCACTGTGTGGGATTGAATTACACGGTGCATTTTTAGGGTTCCGTACCTCAAAAGGAAAAAAACGGAACTCTTATAGGATCACTTCGTTGTCCAACTGTCTGTCTGTCAAGATCCTTTTTCTCAGGAACGCGTGGAAGTATCAAGTTAAAATTCATATCAAATACTCAGGTCTACTGTCCCTTAGAGCTGTGAAAAAATGAAACTTCTAAGCTAACGCAATCAAAAGATACAGCCGTTTATGCAGAAAATTTTCGACACTTGCAAGGGAATCAACACCTACAGGATACTTCCCGTGAACTCAGAATCTTGAAATTTGATACATAGCAACGTCTTATAGCACAGATAAGGGAAAAATTGCGAAAAGCATTGAACTTAAAACTAACTTATTACAGGCTTATCTTACTATAGGTTTAGTGTGATTCGGACTCGCGCACTGAGGGTTCCCCTCAGTGCGCGAGTCCGAATCACACTTGGCCAGGTTTTTTTATTTAACCTAGCAAATCGATCGATTATGTACCAATAATTGAATATGTAAAATAAATTTATTAAAAATTAAACAAATGAATCACACGATACACGTAATAGATAAGTTACTAAGTATTTTATTTTATATTCGTTACTTGAAAAGAATATAGTCAGTGATACCTTATAGTCGTGTCATTAGTGATGTAGTTTTGGGCTATCGCGGGAAGAGAATAACTTAATTTATTGAACCATGCCCGTGATAAAGGACTTATTGCGAAGAGTCTTGGCCATCATATTTAGACTCTATCGCTAAATAGCTGGGGCAAGAGCCAGATTCAAAAGGCAGTACTCGGACATGGCGCGTATTGTAAGGTTACTCTTTCTGTCGCCCTAAGCGCCGGTAGATTGGGCCTTGCCCTATTGCCAGCGAGCAATTAGGCTAGGCTAGGTTTTTTTGTAATATGTTAATATTTCTTACATGAAGAGTTCCGTACTTCCGTACAGTGTTGTAAAACGCTGATAAAACACGTTTCTTGTATGACGACCACCTTTTATTTTTTAGTATTTGTCATTATATTGACCACAGTAATACTTATTTGGTTAAAATTTAAAGTGTAGCTATTACGCTCAAGAGATACTAGAGAGACGGCCGGACAGCCGAGTTTTAGTAATAGTTCTAATCACAGTTCCATCCAGTTGGCATCCTTCGGGTACGGAACCCTAAAAACAAAAGTAACGTTCCTAATTCAAATTGCATTTGATAAATGACCTGACGTAACACAGTGTACGGTCACGTTCTAACGAAAAATGTGGCAATGTCGAGTGTAACAAAAGACTGCTAAGTGCGGTTATTCAGTCTTAATTTATAACAAATTTTTGCATGCCAGACTCTGGTGATGCCAGACTCTGGTGAAAAGTGCTTATGGCCGTTTATTATTATAACAACCTTTGTACCACTTTTCTGCAAATAAACTGATTGATTGATTGATAGGGTCAACTCACACTTGCGCAAAATCGAAGCGTTGCGTCGCGTCGCTTCATATTTACGCCTAAGTATATTCATCTCTATTATCCCATTATTAATGTACAAATTAAACCGTTCAACTCCAGCCAAACGACGTGAGTCATCGCGCGATTCCATATTTGCATAACACAAATTTGTACCTTAATAATGGAATAATAGAGATAAATATACTTTAGGCGAAAAACATGACGTGACGCAACACTTCGACTCTGCGCCAGTGTGAGTGACCCTTATTTACAGACTCAATTTGAAAGGTCGCACCTTAATAAAAGCTCTTCTCGCTTTTACACGTGAACATGTCCCGTGATAATAATTTATCCGTACCTTTCCGGTTTTAATATAAAATAAAACATCCAAAAAAGGTACATTTGATATATAAGTTCCATTGTTTTGTTTTTGTAAAATAAAATTTTGTACAATTATTCTTTCTAAGTGCTTTAATTTTTAAATAGATTGTTAGGCTGTAATGATGCTGCAGACATCATGTTCAAACCTCCTTTCTTCATCTCATCCTGTCCGTTTTTCATTCTTTATTTCATTTCTAATTCCCTTTCATTCCATTTTCAAATCATTGACTGATCCCTTTTTACTCAATTCACCATCATCTCTGAAGCTGATCGCTCACTTCTCCCTATCTGTTGTACCTTATTAAATATTATTCTTCTAAACTCTGTAACAGTCAGTATCAGAAATTAAATTATATATAATCTGTGTCGTTATCGAGTTTATTATCCACTTTTCCTACTATCTTCTATGTAGGAACTCGCCTAGAGCGCCGGGACAGGTCGAGGTCCCACAAGGCCCTGCCCCGGTGGTGATTGCTAACTGGTTTAAGCACTTGCTGTGAGTCTGTGAGTCACGAATTCGATCCTCACTGGGCGCGACTTGAACCTACCTTTGAATTCGAACTTGTGTTCGGTCCTTTTCAACTATCACTTCGTGACGAAAGATTTGGTGGAACTATTACACACTCATTACACACTAGTTCACTAATGCGTAATGACTGTTGTCATTAGATGCTACGTCAGATGCGTCGAAAAATCTGACACTCGTCAACATTACACTCGATAGAAAGAAGGCCTTGCCTTTACCACCTTCTATCATCACATCAGCTGTATATGGTAACGATATACTGTATCATCGTTCAATTGACATACGTACGTACGCAAATGTACGTTTACGTACGCAAAATTTCTACAGAACTTATCATCATCCGAGCGTATTCCTGGTTGCATCCATAACGCTTCAGAGCCCGGGGTCCGCTAGCTAACCTAGGTTATTTGACGAGGTTACTGGTATTTACTCAGACCCACCTGTGTGGTTCCGGGTTAGAATAGGACCACTTCATCTCTTCCTATTCCTATGGATGTCGTAAGAGGCGACTAAAGGACTAAGCACAAATATCTCGTGCTACAATTGCATTCCCAAAGAGGGTTAATGTCGGGCAGCGGCCGGTTGTAAAACTTTTCGCACAATACATTCCCAAAGAGGGTTGACATCAGGCAGGCGGCCGGTCCTTGGGTGACCATTGACATGCATATTATATTTGGAGAAGTAAAAGCGGGAAAGCGCACCCCGGGCTCCGAAGCGGCACAGCTGAGGATGCAACCGGGAACGCGCTTAGTCGAAGAATAAGAAGACTGGTTTTTACTCAGAGCGACTGCTGTCTGACTTCCGCAACCCAAAGGGTAGACCAGAACCAATCTTAGGATAGGTTTAAACAAACGCTAGATGGCGTTCGGGACCCATAGCTTTACGTGCCTTCCGAAACACGGAATCATCTTTCTTTTCGGATAATCAGGTGATTTGAGCCTGCAATATCCTAACCAGACTGGAAAATTTTCTATAAAGTATGCTTCCCAGTGGGATATTTTGAACCCACGATCACAAGGCAAACCACTGGATAGCGAAGAAAGCAAAATTTTTACTAAACTGAAAGCAGAAAAGTGGGTCAAATGTAATTTGCCAGATTTAATTACGCATGCAAGACACCCGTGAGTACTGAAAATAAATCTGCAACGTTCGTGGCAATTTCAGCCTTTTCATTACATTTTATGTACAATCTTATAGTCATTCTAGCCCGTAAATTCATCACATATCCGGATGTATATTTTTGTTACTTTCATATTAACACATACATAAAAAAATTCTCGTGTCGTTTTCGGACTAGAATATGACCACTCCATGTCCTTCTGTGGATGTCGTAAGAGGCGACTAAAAGACTAAGTACAAACAATTAGTACTACATTTGCATTCCCAAGAAGAGTTGACGTCGAGTAGCAGCCGGTTGTACTTTTTTTTGCACAAATGCATTCCTAAACAGCTTTGATGTCAGGCGGGCGGTCGGTCGTAAAACTATGGCTGAATCATTTATAACTGATTTGGCTACTTCTTCTTCATTTCGCAAGGCCTTTGGCATCCTTGGGTGGCCATTGACATGCATAATATAATATTTGGAGAAGAAAAGCGCGAAAGCGCACCCCGGGCTCTGAAGCAGAGTGTAATTTTAGTGGGAGAGTTGTTCAGTATTGTAAGCGACGCGCTCAATTAGTTCTTTAATAATTTTTAATGTAGGTACAAGAAATAAACGGGCATGTGGCACTGGCAGATGTCACCGAGAATGTGACACTCACATGTAATGTTTTTATGAAAAATAATCTTCATTCAGCATTTTTGTCTTTCAAAACGTTTCGAATGTCAAATTTTTTTCTCTGTCTAATTGTCAATTGTTTTTGTAAAAAAGAAGTACTCCGATGTTTCCGAAAATATTGTAAAAAACAGGAAATGTTCCTAAATATATGGTTTTTATCGGCGTCCCGGTGTTTTTTCTCGCCTCTACCCTAATGACAACTACAAGTATTATTGACTAAATTATTCTTTAGATTATTACAAGTATTATTGACTAAATTATTCTTTAGATTATTTGTACCTTCCCACGTTTTGATTTACAACATTTTTATACTACAGTCCGCAAATAAATTCCTAAAAAAACATACTAAATTGTATCCTTTATTTCCACGAAATAGTTCAAGTGTTCACCTAATAAATTAAGGGCAAAGCCCTTCAGTTCTAAAGATTAAAACAGCCTAAATTCGATACTATACAACGCCTCCGTAATTATCAAAATTCCCCGTCAATGAGGTTACAACCAAATAGAAAATTTTAACTCAGAAAAGTCTTGTTGAATAAAAAAAAAACATTTGGAAGATGGAATATTTAATACAAAATGTACAACACTACGAGTGTAAAGAAAAGAAAAAAAAGTTATAACTTTTTTTCTTATAAATAATGTAAATTTTAGTCTTGTAATCTTTCAGGACTTCTTTTCGAAATATTTTTAAATGACGCAGTGGTTTAGTACATTTTAAAAACACTCAAACTGCAATATTTTATTTTTTATATTTTTAATGACTATGTTATTGTACTTGCACTATATAGAAATGACTTACATGCTGTGCCAACCCAATTTAAAGGTAAGATAAGGGAAGGAAGATACGAAAATTATTATAATAAATCTTGACCAGCTTTTATAGAACGAAGATATTTTTAGCAACCTAAGCTATCCCATTGTTGGGAAAAGGTCACTTTTATTTTCCTCTTTTATAAAGAAAAATACTAAACAAAGTGATCAATCAAGGATATTTTTGGCGTTGGCAGAAATAGTTTACAAACGTAAGTAATCTCTATTCGGTTGGTATCTCCTTTGGATGCCCATACAACTAGCGAAGTCTAATAAATTGGTCACGGAGACTGTTTTACCGAATTAAGTTAATGTTAATTAAATTTGCTAGATAGTTTCGATAAATTTATTGAAGTGCAAAACTTTCAGTTTGGTAATTAGGAGAGTCTATAATTGCTCTAGAAGGTCTTTTTGGTTAGGCAAGCTACCAGCTATACCAAGAGCAATACCAATTTATACACTGCTGTTTTAACTGAACTATCGTATGACAAAAAACTTTTTACGAGAATTTTAGATATATAAATACCTTTATGATTTTATAATTTTTTAGATCAGTATTTTTTAAGTCGTTTAAGAAAATAGGCAAAAATTGACTATTCCTCCTCTTATCTCCGAAACCACTGAGCCTAAACCTTTGAAAAAAAAACATGTAATAGCATATTTACCTATAGGAAAATCTGTAAGAAGTTAATGGTATTTAAATGTGTCGAATCACTAAACGAAAAACTTATACATGTAGACAAGTTCATACTTGACTGCAAATATAAGTTTGTAAATTGTTTACGAGTACGTTAAGGAACCCTCAATGGATGAGCCTAACTCGCACTTGACCGGTTTATTTTGCATTAAAACCGTTCTATCATGTTATTATGTAATTAAGAACAATACAAGGGTTGGTGTGATATGGCCTTCTTTCTTATTACTTACTGCGTTGACTCAGTGACTCAAAATAGATCTTGGCCTCCGACACCAAAAGGCGCCACTGTTCCCTATTCTGCGCCATCTGCAGATCTTCTTCAAGGGCTTTGACGTTTTTCTTATTATTATATCCCCCGCGAGGCCGCAGGCCGAGCTGCGTGGCGAGGCCGTAGGCCGAGCCACTCTCACCAAGCGCTGAGCGTTTTTTTTTAATTTTCCAAGATGGCCGCCAATAGTCGACTGCGTCCGATTAGACTGAAATTCAGTATGCAAGGGTTTTTTGAATCGCGGAATCTAAATCTGACATTTTTTTTGGAATCCTAGATGGCGTCTGGATTTTAGAATTTTAACTTAATTCGTTAATAACGTCCTACTGACACATCAAAGGGCTCTGAAAATTAGTATTCTGGGGTAAAGGCAGCGTATCTCAAAACTGCTTAAAATTTTGATTCCAAGATGGCCGCCCACACATTTTTTGACATTTCCTTTACTGACTGCAGTTTTTTACCTATTTTCTCAACTGGACATAGATTCCAAGTAACTTCAACAGCTGCATGAAAATCTGCTTGCAGCCCGCGCAACGCCCGAAAACTAGTTTGTATTTTAGATTTATATTGTCTATTTCTATTCTTTTGATGTCAATGTGTCATATAGCTTATCTGCAATATCTTTGTGATTGTGTCTGTTACAATTTGGTTTGTAAATATTAAAACATGCACTTGAACTTATAAATAGGTATTTCCATCCTTTTCCACACATTATACCATCATTATACAGTCCATCGATCGTTTACAACTAGACCAAGAACTAATCTATACTAATATTATAAAGCGGAAGAGTTTGTTTGTTTGTTTGTTTGTTTGTTTGTTTGTTTGTTTGTTTGTTTGTTTGTTTGTTTGTTTGTTTGTTTGTTTGTTTGTTTGTTTGTTTGTTTGTTTGTTTGTTTGTTTGTTTGTTTGTTTGTTTGTTTGTTTGTTTGTTTGTTTGTTTGTTTGTTTGTTTGTTTGTTTGTTTGTTTGTTTGTTTGTTTGTTTGTTTGTTTGTTTGTTTGTTTGTTTGTTTGTTTGTTTGTTTGTTTGTTTGTTTGTTTGTTTGTTTGTTTGTTTGTTTGTTTGTTTGTTTGTTTGTTTGTTTGTTTGTTTGTTTGTTTGTTTGTTTGTTTGTTTGTTTGTTTGTTTGTTTGTTTGTTTGTTTGTTTGTTTGTTTGTTTGTTTGTTTGTTTGTTTGTTTGTTTGTTTGTTTGTTTGTTTGTTTGTTTGTTTGTTTGTTTGTTTGTTTGTTTGTTTGTTTGTTTGTTTGTTTGTTTGTTTGTTTGTTTGTTTGTTTGTTTGTTTGTTTGTTTGTTTGTTTGTTTGTTTGTTTGTTTGTTTGTTTGTTTGTTTGTTTGTTTGTTTGTTTGTTTGTTTGTTTGTTTGTTTGTTTGTTTGTTTGTTTGTTTGTTTGTTTGTTTGTTTGTTTGTTTGTTTGTTTGTTTGTTTGTTTGTTTGTTTGTTTGTTTGTTTGTTTGTTTGTTTGTTTGTTTGTTTGTTTGTTTGTTTGTTTGTTTGTTTGTTTGTTTGTTTGTTTGTTTGTTTGTTTGTTTGTTTGTTTGTTTGTTTGTTTGTTTGTTTGTTTGTTTGTTTGTTTGTTTGTTTGTTTGTTTGTTTGTTTGTTTGTTTGTTTGTTTGTTTGTTTGTTTGTTTGTTTGTTTGTTTGTTTGTTTGTTTGTTTGTTTGTTTGTTTGTTTGTTTGTTTGTTTGTTTGTTTGTTTGTTTGTTTGTTTGTTTGTTTGTTTGTTTGTTTGTTTGTTTGTTTGTTTGTTTGTTTGTTTGTTTGTTTGTTTGTTTGTTTGTTTGTTTGTTTGTTTGTTTGTTTGTTTGTTTGTTTGTTTGTTTGTTTGTTTGTTTGTTTGTTTGTTTGTTTGTTTGTTTGTTTGTTTGTTTGTTTGTTTGTTTGTTTGTTTGTTTGTTTGTTTGTTTGTTTGTTTGTTTGTTTGTTTGTTTGTTTGTTTGTTTGTTTGTTTGTTTGTTTGTTTGTTTGTTTGTTTGTTTGTTTGTTTGTTTGTTTGTTTGTTTGTTTGTTTGTTTGTTTGTTTGTTTGTTTGTTTGTTTGTTTGTTTGTTTGTTTGTTTGTTTGTTTGTTTGTTTGTTTGTTTGTTTGTTTGTTTGTTTGTTTGTTTGTTTGTTTGTTTGTTTGTTTGTTTGTTTGTTTGTTTGTTTGTTTGTTTGTTTGTTTGTTTGTTTGTTTGTTTGTTTGTTTGTTTGTTTGTTTGTTTGTTTGTTTGTTTGTTTGTTTGTTTGTTTGTTTGTTTGTTTGTTTGTTTGTTTGTTTGTTTGTTTGTTTGTTTGTTTGTTTGTTTGTTTGTTTGTTTGTTTGTTTGTTTGTTTGTTTGTTTGTTTGTTTGTTTGTTTGTTTGTTTGTTTGTTTGTTTGTTTGTTTGTTTGTTTGTTTGTTTGTTTGTTTGTTTGTTTGTTTGTTTGTTTGTTTGTTTGTTTGTTTGTTTGTTTGTTTGTTTGTTTGTTTGTTTGTTTGTTTGTTTGTTTGTTTGTTTGTTTGTTTGTTTGTTTGTTTGTTTGTTTGTTTGTTTGTTTGTTTGTTTGTTTGTTTGTTTGTTTGTTTGTTTGTTTGTTTGTTTGTTTGTTTGTTTGTTTGTTTGTTTGTTTGTTTGTTTGTTTGTTTGTTTGTTTGTTTGTTTGTTTGTTTGTTTGTTTGTTTGTTTGTTTGTTTGTTTGTTTGTTTGTTTGTTTGTTTGTTTGTTTGTTTGTTTGTTTGTTTGTTTGTTTGTTTGTTTGTTTGTTTGTTTGTTTGTTTGTTTGTTTGTTTGTTTGTTTGTTTGTTTGTTTGTTTGTTTGTTTGTTTGTTTGTTTGTTTGTTTGTTTGTTTGTTTGTTTGTTTGTTTGTTTGTTTGTTTGTTTGTTTGTTTGTTTGTTTGTTTGTTTGTTTGTTTGTTTGTTTGTTTGTTTGTTTGTTTGTTTGTTTGTTTGTTTGTTTGTTTGTTTGTTTGTTTGTTTGTTTGTTTGTTTGTTTGTTTGTTTGTTTGTTTGTTTGTTTGTTTGTTTGTTTGTTTGTTTGTTTGTTTGTTTGTTTGTTTGTTTGTTTGTTTGTTTGTTTGTTTGTTTGTTTGTTTGTTTGTTTGTTTGTTTGTTTGTTTGTTTGTTTGTTTGTTTGTTTGTTTGTTTGTTTGTTTGTTTGTTTGTTTGTTTGTTTGTTTGTTTGTTTGTTTGTTTGTTTGTTTGTTTGTTTGTTTGTTTGTTTGTTTGTTTGTTTGTTTGTTTGTTTGTTTGTTTGTTTGTTTGTTTGTTTGTTTGTTTGTTTGTTTGTTTGTTTGTTTGTTTGTTTGTTTGTTTGTTTGTTTGTTTGTTTGTTTGTTTGTTTGTTTGTTTGTTTGTTTGTTTGTTTGTTTGTTTGTTTGTTTGTTTGTTTGTTTGTTTGTTTGTTTGTTTGTTTGTTTGTTTGTTTGTTTGTTTGTTTGTTTGTTTGTTTGTTTGTTTGTTTGTTTGTTTGTTTGTTTGTTTGTTTGTTTGTTTGTTTGTTTGTTTGTTTGTTTGTTTGTTTGTTTGTTTGTTTGTTTGTTTAAACGCGCTAATCTCAGGAACTAATGGTCCGATTTGAAAAATACTTTTTTTGTTGGGTAGTCCATTTATAGTGGAAGGCTTTAGGCTATATAACATTACGTTCCGACAACCACGCGAACGAAGTCGCGGGCACAGCTAGTGTATCATATGAATGAAATAAATTAATTGTAATTTTAAGTGTAAAGTGTAATTTTGTACGATAACGTTTTTGGTTAATGTAATTCATTTCTTGCGTGCTGCTAAAAAAATATTACTTACTGAAGTATAGTCAAAAGAAAAGGGCAATAAAACTTTAACACATTTGAATGGACGTAACTGATACAAAGTTGTTTGAAGCAAATCAATGCAAAATAGAGTATTAAGTATAAGGTAGTTACACTAATATTTGAAATAAATAAACGGGCAAGTGCGAGTCGAACTCGTACATGAAGGGTTAGTTATCTCCATACAATTGGCTATACGAGTAGCAATATATATTTTGTGTAGAATTTAATGTCCTAAAGATTGAGTTAAAAACGCTGAAAAATCACGTTTCTTGTATGACGACGACTCTCTTTAATTTTTAACTTTATTTTAATTTAATACGTATTCGTTGAAAATTTCAAGTGTGTAGTTACTACGGTTCAAGAGATAGAGCTATGTGACAGACGGATAGACGGGCAGATGGACAGACAGCGCAGTCTCAGTAATAGGGTACCGCTGGCATCCTAAAAAGCAAAGTACGCAACAATAGCTTGGATGATTTTTTTCTAGTTATTTTGGTTGAAAAACAAAACTAATAGAACAAACTTTAATAATATCTTTATAAGACCATTTCTTGTATGACGATCCCCTTTAATTTTTAACTTTTTTTTTTAGTATTTGTTGTTATAGCGGCCACAGTAACACATAATCCGTGAAAATTTCAAGTGTCTAGCTATTACGGTTCAAGAGATAGAGCCCTGTGACAGACGGACAGACAGACGGACAGACGGACAGACAGCGGAGTCTCAGTAATAGGGTCCCGTTTGCACCCTTTAGGTACGGAACCCTAAAAAAATGGAAATATTTTTAATCACACTTGAAGAAGGAATACCTCATTGGCTTATCTACTTATGTTATTAGCAAACCTGAAAATAGTTGGGCTTATTAATAATAAAATAAACGGGCAAGTGCGAGTCGGACTCGTACATGAAGGGTTCCGTACCACCGCACAATGTTTTAAAACGCTGAAGAAACACGTTTCTTGTATGACGACCCCCTTTAATTTTTAACTTTATTTTATTTTTAGTATTTTGTTGTTATTGTGGTCATAGTAATACATAATTGGTGAAAATTTCAAGTATCTAGTTAATGCCATTATGAAGATCAAGTAAAAAACGCTGAAAAAAACACGTTTCTTGTATGACGACCCCCTTTAATATTTAACTATTTTTTATTTTTAGTATTTGTTGTTATATCCGCCACAGTAATACATAATCGGTGAAAATTTCAAGTGTCTAGCTATTACGGTTCAAGAGATAGAGCCCTGTGACTGACGGATAGACAGACGGACAGACAGACGGACAGACAGCGGAGTCTCAGTTATAGGGTCCCGTTTGCACCCTTCGGGTACGGAACCCTAAAAATTGAATTTCCTTTGCCAATATTTTAAAGAGTAAATATCTTAGGGCAGGAATTTTAACATAGTTTCATTTGTTTTTCGTGCGGATTTGTTTACCAAACTACCTAGAGCACATTGCTAGAGACACCATGACTCTACTGCGAGATTTTTTCCCTTACCATTGATTAGCCGATTCGAAAACATCACCTGGCCACCAAGATTGCTAGACCTCACTCCAATGGATTTTTTATGGGTATAAAGTAAAACAATCCGGCCACTATCTCAGAACTAATCGTTTGAGAAGTAAACACATTCGACCGTCTTTCTGTAGCGCGTAGCGCGGAATACTGTCCACAGATTCCACTAATGTGTTCATCGCGTGGGACAATATTAAGGTAAAACGAAAAAAATCCGCATTACATTTGTTGATTTTACTGTTTTAATTATATAAAAAAATATTGTAGTTTTTTTTCCTATTGCATTTTATAATTCAAAATCTGTCACCGGACACCCTGTATATGGTATAAATTTTCGATATATGCAATTTATTATTTGTATATTTTATTATTTAGAGCCCATTCGATCCCATTGTTGGGCAAAGGCTCTCGGCTCACCATTTCTCTTTATCCTGCGCTTTTGCCTGCCAGTCTCGTAAATAAGCGTTTAGGTCGTCACGCTGTTTACGCCGTGGTTTTCCAGGACACCGGTGTCCATTAGTGGAAGTCTACAAAGTTAGAATTTTGGCCCATAGTTCGGTCGGTATGCGGCAGTGAGGCTGACATGTCCTGCCCAGTCCCATTGCAATTTAGCAGCGGTGACATTCACGCCATTAATTTTAGTGACGGATCGCAGGGTAGTGTTGCGGACTTTATCTATTCTCTTGATGTTAAGTAACATATAACATATGCAATAAAATTAAAATATTTATGTCTGAATCAAACATTACTTAGAGAACACAAAATATCTACATATTGTTTATTACATTTTAATTACATTTTTTACAAGTCAATATATGTAATAACTTAGACTTAAACGGTACATAAATGTAAAATTCGGTAAAAACATACAAATTATGTATTATATATATATATATATGTAACGCGGCATAATAAAAGGCGCGAAACTTAAATTTATATGGCTGTCTGTGGCGCAGGGCTACCGACCAATCAGAGCGCGTCTCGAGCGCACATGATCCCCCCGTTGTCGCCCGTTGCTCGCGACGGCCGCCATACTTTTTCGGCCCCTAGTTTCATCGCGGCCGCTGTGCACGAAAACAATTTGTACTTTCGACTTTTGATTAGTATTTCGTGTGTTTGTGTCGTTCTACAAAATAAATAACTGTGTGACACTGTACTTGTGTTGTAATTTGTCAGAAATAAATGATTTACCAACAAACAGTGTTATATATATATATATTTGTAATTAAATTTTTGTCTTTTAATATTTAACAATTGATGTCATTAATTTAAATACATATATAATATTAAAATTATATGATCGTGACCATGACTGCAACTTTATTTGCACAATATTTACGTCGTACCTTGTAATCGAAAGGTTTAAACCTTTACATAATTATTGTATCACTTATGAATGTTTTTATAGGTTAAGACCTTTCGTTTTTGTTTTCAACATAAATATTTACGAGTGCATTTGCTGACATAAAAAATATTTATGTAATTTAAAATATATAGAAGCAACGCCAAGACTGGACTTAGCTGATCATCTTTTATGACACAATCCAACGTAACCGTTGTGTGAATCTTACTACTGGTCTTCCTAGGTAAGAAATCAAAAAAAAAATACAATCTTGCAACTGCACTTTGTTTGCTTGCAAAGCTACGCAATACTTATAAAATTTCTTTAAAGAAAAATCTATGAATCCTCTTTGCAGTCCTCCCCGAAATAGATAAATACGAATTAAAACACAGTTCGATGATGATGAACGTATCCAACAGGATTGTTTATCTTCCTTTTCTATTAGAGGGAAAGGGATAGGTCATTTTAGTTACTGTGGCGCTTTCCAAACTATAAATGACAATGTAAATGGTAGCATATTTTCCTGAAGCACAAAACCCAATTTGTCCTTATTTGAGGAAATCAGGAAGTAAATGTACCCATATTGTTGTCGTTCATTTTGATAACGATCAACAAGGATTCATTTTGTGTGCTCCTAAATGACATTGAAAGTTTAATTGTATAGAGATAGGAGATAAGGATATTGATAGTGGGCCTTTAAATAACTTTTAAAAGGTAAACATGTAAAGGAATAAGTGCAGTTTGATACTTATCATAATATTATTTATACTTAATCTATGAAAAGTAGACCATATTTATCCGTTATCGTAAAGATTAAATCTGAAGTTAAACTACAATAACGAACGAGTAAAGCCAGCTAATGTAAGATTTGTGGCTATAAGAACTTCGAGAATGAAATTGTTTTAGTAATTGTTTAGAAAGTATAATTTATTTATTACGACACCATATTTGAAATAGCGCAGACTTGGTCGCTGATCAAAAATCAAAAGCTGGAACTGCTGGTTTACCAAAGAGCAATGGAGCGTAGTTCTTGCTAATATATGGCTCTGGTAGTACAGAGAGGGTCGTGCTTCTGCAGCGGAGACTAAAAAAGACCTGATAATGATGATGAATGGAGCCCAGTATGTTACGTATAAAAGGGACAGACCGTGTCAGGAACACACATACACTGTGCTCCTTTTCTGTATTTAATATATCGTAATATATCTATTTTCAAATAAAACTATTGTGACAACAAACATTTCCAGATAAATAATATAATGATGCTGTGCTGTTATTGAAGGCTATATTTTATCATAAAAAAGAAAAACATAATTCAAATGACAAACTGTCCGTCTCAAAAAGGATAAGATCGTGCAAGTCTATATTATGGCACAAAATATAATTCTTAGAAATCTCTCCACCCGCAAGCTATAAATTTCACGATTATCCCTTGGGAACATGTAATAATTCCGGGAGAAAAATATAGCCTTTGTCAATATTTGCATGCAAAAATTACTTCAAACTGCTACTTCGTTTTTCAGTAAATTATAACCCATTAAACAGGTTTTACATTATTTTATTGTTTTGTTATATCCAGTTTAGATTTGACAGGTAACACGTATGTTTGTAGCTTTCATTTGAACTTCGCAGTAATCAGATTTTTATTCAATGTCTTAAATAATAAGCCTTTGAACGATTCTGAAAAAGACACGAAAAAACAGATCAAAGTTATGAGAATGTGGGTGGGTGAAAAATCCCAATTATTTTTAATAACATCCTGTTTTTTTTTCATATATCAAGAAAACATACTTACTTATCGTTCGTTATGGCTTTTGGAAATGAATTAAATACATTCCAATAGTTCAAAGACAGTTATTTTAGGACATTCAAGGTTACTCGTACAATTAAGGCAATAAATCCTTATGGGTCATTGGATAAAACAGTCATAAAATAATTTTGTAACAGTACTTAAATTACACAATATTCACCTTTTAGTGGTTAGTTAGTTTGGTCAAGATGGTTTATACTATGTTATTACTTTGTTTTCAACTACAATTACACTTTTGTACAAATTTTTATTGTGTGCGCAAACTTTTATCATCAAGTAGTAAAAAGTCTTTCGATAATAAAGCAAACGAACCCAAAACTCAACGATCTTATCAGTCTTTCTACTTTTTGGAATACAAATTGGCGTCTGGATTTTAATATTTTTAACTTAATTCGTTCATAACGTCCTACTGGAATATTGACCCCGCGAAACTCAAACAAATTTTGATTCCAAGATGGCCACACATATTTTAATGTTTTTTATAACTTTATTGTACTTAGAAAACACATAATTAAAGACAAAAACAACATATAGAGTAAATTGACAACGGCGGACTTATCCCATAATGGAATCTCTTCCAGTCATGTACTGACTGTACTTTTTACCCATTTTCTCAACTGTACATAGATTCCAAGTATTCCAACAAACTTCAACAGCTGCAAGAAAAACCGCGGGCTGCTTGCAGCCCGCGCATTGCCCGAAAAGCTAGTCAAGGAGTTATAGTGGCAATCTTATGTCATAAGGGGTGCAAATTCGGATTTTTGAAAGCTAAAAGTTGAAATACGAAGAAATTTAAGAAACCTAAATATACGAGTATATATAGGGACAAATCACACTGATTAAGCTAGCCCCAAAGTAAGTTTTAAACTTTTAAACTAACTCAACGATACTATATTTTATGATAAATACATATATAGATAAACAAAAGACCCAGGGCAATTTGAAAAAGGCCATTTTCCAACTTGCCCTGGCTGGGGATCGAACCCAGAACCTCCGGATTAGCGGTCTAGCGTGTTAACCATTACGCCACGGAGGTCGTAACGGTTAACAAGCTTCTTTTTTAATTGATTTACAAGAGTGGACTCATATTACAAAAAATACAACTTAGTATTTCCGTTAGGTATAGAAAACAAGTTTATAGAGTCATATTTAAACAAATGTATAGCTAAAAATACGTTGAATCATGTTAATAGGCGATGTAATTAGCAATCCACAACTGTTTGATTTATTTTTCCACCTTCTTGCCAACCCGTCACGCTAAAGGTGGCCTTGGAGTCTTGCGACCCTGGACTCTATCTGCTTGTAGCCATAAGACCCAAAATGCTCTGTTTGCTCCCGTGGGGATAAAGACATCATCTAACAATGAGTGCATCTAAAGATATTTATTCCAAAGTACTGACCGAAAAATACGTGCACAGGTAATAACACCTCACGAACGTAACTAAAATCCCTGAATCCCGTAAATGTATACCAATTCAAGTTTACTTCTCGCTTGTAAACATCGGTTGAATTTTGTTGACGAGTTGAATTTCTTTGCATTTTATTGGCCCCGAAAATGGATTTTAGAGATGGCCTTTATGCTTAAGTAAAAAAAAATAAGATACTTTGTAGATTTTAGATTTTTCTCATTTTAACATTAATGCCGAAATAAAATCCAAAATACTCTTTAAAATACAATACATTCTATGTTACAGTAAAAAAATTAAGCACTTAAACATTACGCTAGAATCACAAGTAAACGATAAGAATTTAAAACAATCTCTTTCAAAAACTCTTTGAAGAAACATTGTCTAAGTAAAAATACTTTTAGAAGTATTCGTATTTTTAAGCTGCCTTTGAATACTTAGCTAGAATCCGCAAAATCACATTTTTCACATCTATGGTCAATCATATAGTGTATGATTTTCATAAACCATATGTACGTTTTCTCGGTCACTGAAAGTGTAGGCTTCCAGCTTTGTCCACAAGTTAGTTTCTACAAGATAGTGCCCAAAATAGCTTAAAAAACCGGTCAAGTGCGAGTCAGTTCTTACATGAAGGGTTCCGAACCTCCGTACAATGTATTAAAAACACGTTTTTTGTATTTGTTGTTATAGTAACCGCAGTAAAACATAATCGGTAAAAATTTTACGTTTTCGGTCCCGTTGACACCATTTGGGTACGGAAACCTAAAAAAGTATTTAACTTGTCAGGAGCATGGCTGGGCTAATTGTTAAAATGCCTTCTATTATATCAATGTTTTTAATGAGTTAAATATTCCTGGTTTTTTTTTTCCGTCGCTATATTTAGGCAAAAATTATATCTTTTTCATTATTTTCATATTTTTTTTACACAAATAACCATTAAGGGCATACTTGAATTTTTTGAGGTCCAGTGCTGCCCCCATTTTAAATAAATCATTTCAAAGAAAACGGAGACATCATTTAAAATTTTGCTACTACTAAGGCCTAGATAACCCTTCAAAGTATTTAGTAGAACTACTGTTTACGTTTAAAGTGAGAACGTTAAGCTTTACTACGCACATTTGCGAAAAACGGCCACTTTTGCCTAATGTGCGTAGTAAAGCTTAACGTTCTCATTATAAACTGTAAACAGCAGTTCATAATATATTTTGAAGGGTTATCTAGGACTTGGTAGTAGCAAAATTTAAAATAATGTCTTCGTTTTCTTTGAAATGATTTATTCTAAATGGGGGCAGCACTGGACCCCGGAAAATTCAGGAACGGCCTTAAGGCGTTATTTAAAAAATCTAATTTTGAATTATGAAGAATACTAAGATTTTTAGGAGCCTTCATACGACATTAACAATATTACGTGAAAAACCCGTAAATATACACCAGCAAGGCGAAAACATTTATTCAGACTTTATTGTTTAAGAGATGAAAAAGAGAAAATCGAACTCGAATTAATAGGTTTGATAACAGTAGGAGTTCGCATTAAACGGGCAAGGTCGAAGACATCCAATAGACAACAATGTGTTGGACCTTGATAAATGTCAATAACGTCACCTTTGTTATAGACCAACAAGTAAGTAAGCGTAGTTACTGGTTATACTCACAGAAAAAAAACAACCATGAATAGCGGTGCAGCGAGTTGAGTGTGTGTGTACCAAAAAGCAAGAAAGGATGTAGACCTCCAACATCTCTGGTGTGTACGCTTGCCGCGTACGCTGTCGGCCTCCGCGAATGCGCAAGCGTCTGTTCTGACGTGGCGCGATGGGAGCTGGTCTGTCTGAATTATTTCTTAGCTTATAGCAAGTAACGGATAGACGTTTAAACAGCTAGATTATTTATTCAATACGGATGTTGCCTAAAAAAATTTTTTTGGCTCATCAGGTACATTAATTAAAAATATTGTATACGTATTTTAAATTTTTTTTTAACTAGCGAAAAATTACGAAGATACAGCGCATTTAAATTTCGCATGACGTCACGATATAGGTAGTACAATTTTCACTTGACGGTGACATTAATCGCCCCCACTCCGAAACTTCGATGCGCTGTATATTTGTGAATTTTTACTACTTTGGTAAACGAAAAAACATGGATCCATTCTCTCTCTCTCTCTCATATCGGCGTGTTCCCAGTTGCATCCACAGCTGTAATGCTGTGAAGCCCGGGGTCCGCTTTCCAGCTTTTCCTTCTCCACTTCGCACGGTCTTGAGCATCCTTCATTGTAAGACCATTTGCACGTGTTAGAAAACCTAATTTTTAAAGTTTATAAAAAATAAATAATTGTAATTAATCTATTTTTATTCTTCATTTTAATCTAGTCAAGTTTATAATTAAATTTTATAATGAAACAAAGAATTGTTATATTTTTATATTTGTATTTAATATATAAACAGGTTATATATTCTATTTATAAAATCCAACATTAAACCAATCAAAATATCTTGTCAATCAAACATAATTTGTATTCCAACATTTTCATGTTTCGAACAAATAACACCCGTGAGTTTCAATAATAATTAAAATTATAACCTTTTAAAGAAACATATAAATTATACACAAGACATTCAAAGCATAGAAACACAATTGAAGTAAATCAGAAATAATTTTACAAGAGGTAACACTTACGTCTATCTGGTCTGCCGAGTCGAATCAGAATGCCTTTCTAATTTTTTTTTTTTTTTAGGATTGACATATATAGGTTGCCTCAGACGGCATATCCTACTCCACCGGACAAGGTTTGAGGAGCGGGCCAAGGGCCCGGCTTCCTATATTTATATACTACTAGCAACAGCGCAAAGGGCTCCCAAGGGGGAAACCTCGGCTTTGGGCGTGCTAGGGGGTATGGCAAATTTTGGGGTGCTGCAACACACAACAACCCACCCATGGCTACGGTTGCCAGAAGGGCCTAATCAGGACGCAAATCGTCCAGGTGCCGCCGGACGGTACCTAGTAAACGAGCTAATGTTTCTACGCCTATGCACTCGATTCCGGCGAATGCGGGGGGGACGGATCGCGTGGGAACTCTGGCTACTCGGAGCCGCAGAGTTATCGAATTTGACCATGTCAGCCGTCATTTGGTCATCGGGATCGGTAAGAACATGCCTCGGACGTCTGCCGGTGAGTCTACGAGGGTTATGTTCAGGGGTATAGTTAGCTGTTCAGGGGTATAGTTAGCTGTCATAGTAAATCACAGTTTAGTGAATGGGCTACTACCGGCATCTACATAAGTAGAAACAGGTTATATGATCTATATGCCCAAAAACAATATAACTTTAATCCTTCTTTTATAGAATATGTTAGAAATTATTCTAAAATATTTAAAAAAGTTTGTAGACGAGCCAAGTCGAATAGTATTAGCAAAAAAATAAATAATGCTCCTAATAAAATTAAAGAAACATGGAGTGTCATAAATAAGGAAACAGGTAAAAATAAAACCAAAGAAAATATTTGCCGAATCAAATGTAGTGGTAAAAATACTTCAAAAACTGAAGAAATAGTAAAAAAGTTTGATGATTATTTTACTAACATTCCTTTGGAACTCACTTCTAATGTGAGTTCTAGCGCCCAGCGTGCTGAGGCTTTGCTTAAGAGTAATGTTAGCCCTTGTGATTCTAAATTTAATTTTAAGCATGTTAGCCCTAGCGATATAATAGATGCTTTTAAACAGTTAAATTTTAAAAAATCAGAAGATCACTGGGGCATGTCAGTAGCCGTAGTAAGTCATATTATACACATAATTGCTGCCGATTTAGCTTTCATATTTAACGAATGTATTGATGAAGGCATATTTCCTAACTTAATGAAATGTAGTAAACTAATCCCCTTATTCAAAAAAGGAGAAAAAACAGACCCTGGCAACTACAGACCTATCTCTATTCTGCCAGTTTTGAGTAAGGTGTTCGAAAAGATAATGCTCAATCAAATGCTACTTCACTTTAAGACCAATAATCTGTTCCATAGCCAACAATACGGCTTTACTGCTGGAAAATCGACCACCGATGCAGGAGTAGCACTTATTACTAATATCTACGACGCGTGGGAAAACAGAAATGATGCAATTGGATCATTTTGCGATCTTTCTAAAGCATTTGATTGCGTTGATCATCCAACACTTTTGCTCAAATTTCGTCAATACGGTTTTGATGATAAGTCAATTAAATTAATAGAATCTTACTTAACAGATAGGCTTCAAACTGTTGATATAAACGGCGTAAAATCACACGGGTCTAATGTGAAAATGGGCGTTCCCCAAGGTTCAATTCTAGGACCGTTCCTTTTCTTAGTTTATGTCAATGACTTGCCTTACATAGTTGAGAAAGAGGCTGACATGGTGCTGTTTGCTGATGACACCTCGCTAATATTTAAAATAGATCGACATAACAGTGATGCTAGCGCGGTGAACAGCACCTTATCTTTAATTTCTGATTGGTTTTCGGCCAATAACCTCATGTTAAATGCGAACAAGACCCAATGCATTCGATTCTCTCTTCCTAATGTAAATCAAGCCTGCGTTGACATACTAATTAATGGCCAGAAACTTGATCTGGTTGAAAGTACTACCTTTTTAGGAATCACAATTGATTCGAAACTTCAATGGGGCGCTCATATTACTAAACTTTCTAATAGGCTTAGCTCTGCGGCTTACGCTGTTAGGAGAATAAGACAATTGACAGATGTAGCAACTGCTAGACAAGTCTACTTTAGTTACTTTCACAGTCTAATGTCTTACGGGATACTTCTATGGGGGAGTGCAGCCGACATTCAGACTATTTTTCTTTTACAAAAAAGAGCAATTCGTGCTATTTACGGTTTAGGATCGAGAGACTCACTGAGGGAATTATTCAAGGAAATAGGTATACCCTATGGAACTGGCATCGGTGTGAAGTTCTGTAGGTAACTTAGGGTCAAATACAGTTAAGAGTGGTTTAGATGATAAATGTTTAATGACATAGTCCCTTGCCTCATCCTGTTCATTTCCCCACTGCCATTTTTGATTGTTTTTAGTTAATTTTGTTATACTGGAAGTGCGAGTTGCGAAATTGGGAATAAATTTTCTAAAATAGCTTGCAAGACCCATAAATTGGCGTACTTGCTTAATGCTTTTTGGGATAGGGGAATTAACTAAAGCAGCTACTTTTGTTTCACTTGGTCTCACACCGTCTTTCGATATGTGTCTTCCGAGATATTCAATGTTGTCGACAAAAAATTTACATTTTTTTAAATTAATTGTAAATCCTGCAAGACTAAGGGCATGAACAGTTTGCTCCAAATAATCTAATCCTTCGTTTATTGTGGAAAATGGAATTAAAATATCATCGACATAAACCAAAAGAAATTTTAGGTGCTGCACAGCCTTTGAAATCGCCTTTTGAAATACAGCTGGACCATTACAGATACCAAAGGGCATTTTAATAAACTCGTAATGTCCATTAGGCGTTACAAAAGCCAAGTATTTCCTGGAATCCAAAGCTACAGATATTTGGTAAAACCCATTCCTCATGTCAATGGAAATAAAATAGTTTGCTTTACCAAGCCTATCGATTTGGTCCTCGATGAGAGGAAGCGGGTATCGATCTTTTTCTAGAATTTTATTCAGAGCTCTAAAGTCAACACATAGCCTATCACTACCATCTTTTTTTTTAACTAATATGACAGGACTCGCGAATGAAGAACTACTCTCACAGATTATGTTTTTTCTTAAAAGTTCTTTAATAATTTCATCCACTTTCTCTTTTTCAACTGGGGCCAATCGATAGGGACGGCAATAGACATTATCATTCCCCTTTAAACGAAGAGTAAGTTCACCAGTTTTTACTGTACCTATCTCATCCAAAACAGAGGGATATTTCTGAAAAATATTTTTGATTTTATTTTGTAAATCTAGATCTAAATGGCTAATTCGGGATGGTAATTCAGACAATTCTGATAAAGGAGAAACGAAATTTACCACTGTTTTGTTCTCGACGTAGATTCTCCCATGATCTGCCTTCCGACGGTTCCCACGACTCATACCATATTAACGCAGAGCCCTTAAGGGCCTTACCTGCCTTGGCAGCTGTTCTGATGCTGGACCACTTCAGCTCCTTAGCTAGGGCTTCCACGCTGTTACACCAGCTTACAGCTCCGCAGTCGTGCCGCTCGGGGTCAAACAGGGGCAGCGCAATGTCGTCATCCTTCTGATGCGTAGTGGTCACCGCGTCACGGATCGCCCGGAGAAGTTCACTGACAGTGTCAGCATCCATTCTGAAACTTGTACAAAAATGTATTAGTATTAAGGCTTCAGGTATCCCACTTCTGATGTTAGAAAACCTAATTTTTAAAGTTTATAAAAAATAAATAATTGTAATTAATCTATTTTTATTCTTCATTTTAATCTAGTCAAGTTTATAATTAAATTTTATAATGAAACAAAGAATTGTTATATTTATATATTTGTATTTAATATATAAACAGGTTATATATTCTATTTATAAAATCCAACATTAAACCAATCAAAATATCTTGTCAATCAAACATAATTTGTATTCCAACATTTTCATGTTTCGAACAAATAACACCCGTGAGTTTCAATAATAATTAAAATTATAACCTTTTAAAGAAACATATAAATTATACACAAGACATTCAAAGCATAGAAACACAATTGAAGTAAATCAGAAATAATTTTACAAGAGGTAACACTTACGTCTATCTGGTCTGCCGAGTCGAATCAGAATGCCTTTCTAATTTTTTTTTTTTTTTTTTTTTTTTTTTTAGGATTGACATATATAGGTTGCCTCAGACGGCATATCCTACTCCACCGGACAAGGTTTGAGGAGCGGGCCAAGGGCCCGGCTTCCTATATTTATATACTACTAGCAACAGCGCAAAGGGCTCCCAAGGGGGAAACCTCGGCTTTGGGCGTGCTAGGGGTTATGGCAAATTTTGGGGTGCTGCAACACCCATGTTTTGCCTGAAGGGCCGAAGCTACGGTTGCCAGAAGGGCCTAATCAGGACGCAAATCGTCCAGGTGCCGCCGGGCGGTACCTAGTAAACGAGCTAATGTTTCTACGCCTATGCACTCGATTCCGGCGAATGCGGGGGGGACGGATCGCGTGGGAACTCTGGCTACTCGGAGCCGCAGAGTTATCGAATTTGACCATGTCAGCCGTCATTTGGTCATCGGGATCGGTAAGAACATGCCTCGGACGTCTGCCGGTGAGTCTACGAGGGTTATGTTCAGGGGTATAGTTAGCTGCCTCTCTAACTAAACGGTTCGGGTGGTTTGTTGCTTTATCAAAGTGGCGTACGGACGCTTCTTTCATAAAGTGTTTAATAGATGGGAGTTCTAGATCGCGATGGAGGTCGCTGTTCCGAGCTAGCAATGGAGCATTGGTAGCTCTGCGAACGAAGCGGTTTTGGACTCTTTGGAGTTTTAAGATGTTGGATGGAGCAGCGTGTGCAAAAACTACGCTTGCATATGTAAGAACTGGGCGAACGCAAAGTTTGAAAAGAGTTAACTTGTTGCCAAGAGAAAACTTTTCGTTGCGTATCATGGGATTTAAGCGGCTCAAGTAAAATGATGCGGTGTTGCATACATTTTTAATGTGCTGCTTGAAGGTCAATCGGCTGTCGAAGGTGACACCCAGGTACTTGGCCGTCTTGGTCCAAGGAATGGGTTTACCGAATAGGGAGATTTGCCTTATGGGCTCGGGTCGATGTTGGCCCTTTCTAATAAAATGTTGTTGGCTTTTATACCCTCACTGAGCCAGTTCTCGGCCAATCACAGACGAGACGACCGTTGTTCGACCAATCACAGACGACTGTTGTTTACGTAAAAATGAATCACCAACGGTTCATATTTCCACAAAGTACTAAATTTAAAACTAAAATTAAATAAGTAAAAAGTGCTTGGGAAGTCATAGTTTCTGAATAAATGTTTTTATTTTTTATCTTATAATAATTGAATGATAATTCTTGAAAACATTTTGTTGATATATTTTGACAATTCTGTCACACGTATATCATCCCTGATGACGTCAAGCCAGCATTTCTTGGGTCTACCACCTCTGCCGGGCCCCGGCGGAGGCGGCATGGCTAAACATTTGTTTCCCACGTAACTTGCCGGTTGCCACGAGACATGACCATACCAGCGTAGGCAGCCTTCTTGCAGTTTGTCTGCTATGTCACGGACATGAAGGCTGCCGCGGATGCGGGTGTTTCTCACGCAATCTCTCCGTGATACTCTGCATATCCAGCGCAACATTTGCAATTTGGAAAAACATGGATCCATTATTTCTGGATAATCTAACTGACGGACAAAATAAATTAATACTTTTCGGACCCAGTCCACATCCCTATTCTGTAAAAAAGACAAATAAATAGTTTACATATTTTATTTATCTCTGGCCATAAATGTCTGGCTATATAGAAATAAAGGTAAGTTTCCTTATTAGATATAATAGTTTAAAATCTCCACATTTTTTGTAGTTTATTATTATATTAGTTTATCAGTGTAGGTATTATTATAACAATTGGATTTACTATTATTTAGTATCCTAATTTTGAAACGCAACTGTTTTTGCTATTCTCTGTACTGAAATACATATAAGACGGATAACAAAAACAATGCCAATTTATTATAACTGCTATAATAACCACATGAGGTCTCAGCGAATCAGTTAGAAGCCCATAAATTGTGCTGGCTAGCTATTTTGTCTTCCATTACATTGGTTAAAAATAATTGCCTATATATTTCCAATATAATCTTTGTGCTCACAATCACAAGCGATAAATCCAAATTCAATTGTTATTTAAAGTTTTCTCTTATTTCGTAAATGAGCATAGTAATAAAACCAAAGAGAATATATTTTTTAATTGTTTATGCGTTCATTTAGGATTTCCTTCTAAAATTAAAAAGTAATATATATTCGCTATATGGCTATGTATACGCTATATCAAGGCTTTTACTATCAAATTGCAATATTATATGAAAATGTCACATTTATAATATAGGACATGCGAAAGTTCTGCTATTTAGTTTTTGTAGCGTACGGTTTAACACGCCTCTCCGGAGGTTCTGGGTTCGTTTGTCCTTATCTATTTAATTTTATATGCTATTCTTACTTTTTTACGTAATACTTTTTCTTCTTTTTCACGTATATGTATAAAAATAACATTAGAGGCAAAGCTGATATAATACTGTGAAAATTATATAAGATTATTAAAAAATCTTAAAAAAATAAGAACACAAAACTCTCTCTCACTCTTATCTCAGCGTATTCCCAGTTGCATCCTCAGCTGCAATGCTGCGAAGCCCGGGGTCTGCTTTCCGGCGTTTCCTTCTCCACTTCGCACGGTCTTGAGTATCCTTGGTTGTAAGACCATTGGCACGCATATCATTCTTGACGACGTCCAGCCAGCATTTCTTGGGAACACAAAACTTCTAGGTCTCTATTCATATAAAAAATGCCGCACATTGATCTAGCAAAAGGTCCATTGCCACTTTTACAGCTCATTTATTATAGAACCCGGTCTTGGAGAGCGAAAGTAATATTCATAATGTTCCGCTGAAATCCAGAAGCCTTGATAGATGCTAAAATTATATCGCAGTACTAATTTTAGATATAAACTTGATGCATAAATGAGATTGTGAAAGTTTGAATTTTGCACCTGACAATTTTCATCAAAAAATATTACCATGATAAAATATTATCTGAAAATTAGTCTCGAAGGGTACTTGAGACCAAATTTGCTTGTTAATTTTTCTTTTATTGCATGTAACTTTCAACTTTATTATTAAACGTTACAAAGCCTTAATCTTGAAGTTCAAAGTACTTATTAAAACAAATGAAACAAGTACTAATGTACTGGGTTGGGGGCGGGTGTATGCCCCCTGTGCCACAGTACATCTCAAAGTCTCTTGTCGGTAAAGGAACAGTCAGTCAGTTCAGTCTTTTCCCCATAGACATCGTATGTACTAGAATTATATAAGTTCTAAAAATAACTACAATATTAGTTACAATAATCCAGGTTTGGTTTTTCCGAACATTAGATATCGTCATCGATCTTAATACATATTATTATCAATTGAAACAACAAGAGAAAAAGATTTTTAAAAGGTACTTAGGTTAATTAAATTATTTAAGTTAAAACCCCTTTTTTTAATAAACCAAGAAACTGTTGATTCAATATCTCTTTTTGCCATTTATCCTGTCATTAAATAATTTTTTTTAATGGAGTAGAATTTTTGAGAAACTAAGGTTACAGACAGACAGATCATCAAAGAGTTCTCATTGTGTAGAAAGACTATCTGGTGCACAAATCAAAGAGCCTTAATGGCTTCTTAAGTGTAGTTGTGCGTGATTTGAGGGCCGGTGATTAAGTAGGCACTTCTTATTTAGAAATCTTTATTGAGGGGTTTCGACCGATGACCGATGACCGATGGCTCTAGCAGTTTTAAAAATAGATCATTGTTAATAAAAATGAAAGAAAAAAATTAACGTAACCGACGTTATTTACGAGCAAGGATATTGAGAATCAATGTACCTAACGAAAAATAATTGAATAGAATAAAAATTGAATTTGTCCATTTGAGTTGAACGAGTAATTCAACTGACAAAAATAGACGCGAAGTGGAAGAAGCTGTCATTCCGACAAGTAATTGTTTTTCATTTTTAACAGATTTGAGGTATGTTACAAATAAAAAGAATTACTGTTCGGAGCAAAAGAAGGATGTGTTTTCCTCATCATTCTTGCATTTATAAACTGATTTGATAATTTTTCATTGAAAAAGATAAACATTTAGATTGGTCTTATAAAGATATTATTAAAGTTTGATCTATTAGTTTTGTTTTTCAACCAAAATAACTAGAAAAAAATCATCCAAGCTATTGTTGCGTACTTTGCTTTTTAGGATGCCAGCGGTACCCTATTACTGAGACTGCGCTGTCTGTCCATCTGCCCGTCTGTCTGTCTGTCACAGAGCTCTATCTCTTGAATCGTAGTAACTACACACTTGAAATTTTCAACGAATACGTATTACATTAAAATAAACCTGCCAAGTGCGAGTTAAACTCGCGTGGAGAGGGTTTCGTACAATTAATTGAATTCTTTTAGGTTTTCCTGTAATCTACAAGCAATGAACTATATTTTGTATTTTTTTTTTTAAAATTTTAGGCTCAGTAGTTTCGGAGATCAGGGGGGGGGGGATGGTCAATTTTCGTCTTCTTTCATGAATAAAATCAAAACTATTCATTTTACAATAATAACAAAAATATATTTGAGTTCCTCATAACGAGACCTTTCATTTGATATAAGACACAGTAAGGTTTGCAAAACTTTTTTTTAAAATTTCCTAATTTGTCCCCCTAAATTTACCCTTATTTAAGAAAAACATTTATTTTCTTTGCACATTTGTGTTTGGGTTATAGGATTACACCATCCTACCAAATTTCACCTGATTCGTCCAGTAGATTCGGAGCAAATCGGCTGTGACAGACGGATGGACAGACAGACGCACGAGTGATCCTATAAGGGTTCCGTTTTTTCATTTTTTGTACGGAACCCTAATAAAGTTAAAAATTAAAGAGAGTCGTCGTCATACAAGAAACGTGATTTTTCACCATTTTTAACTCAATCTTTATGACATTAAATTTTACACTAAATATATATTGCTACTCGTATAGCCAATTGTATGGAGGTACGGAACCCTTCAGTCACGAGTCCGACTTGCACTTGACCGGTTTTTCTGCGACTTTTAGTCCTTAGGAATTGAAATCGATATTTTTATTGTAAAATTTATTATGTATGACTATTTTAAGTAAGTAACACTTTATTGCACCAATTTAAATAATATTCATTAATATGTACAGTAAGGCATACAGTAAGTTTAAAAAATAAGTCTAATATAAGTATTTTTTTTAATTTAAATTTTTTGTTTTAGCGCAATGCAGGAGCCCGAAATGTGCGCTTTGCCGCATTTTTTTTCTCCAAATATAATATATATATAGTCATCCAAGGACACCTAACACCTTGCGAAGTGGGAAATAAATAACCAAAACAGTTTAAATAATTTAGATTTAGTCGCTTCTTACGACATCCACAGGAAAATAATATTTATTTTTGTATTTGATAAGGCGTTACTGGAAATTGGTCTCATTTAAATTTGACTATAAATTGTACGTAGTATATTATTACTTTGTGCTATAAGGAAGTAAACATGTAAGGGTAGAGAAAAGGTAAATTGGTAATTTCACGAAATTTCACCCCATAAGGGAAAAATACGTCTTTAGAATGTATGTATGTATGAAATTTTCAGACTCAATAATTCCACAACGCATAACTCTACACTGGATTAAGGCCGTACCTGAGTTTTCCGGGGTCCAGTGCTGCCCCCATTTAAAATAAATCATTTTAAAGAAAACGGAGACATCATTTAAAATTTTGCTACTACCAAGTTCTAGATAACCCTTCAAACTATTTTGTGAACTACTGTTTACAGTTTGAAGTGAGAACGTTAAGCTTTACTACGCACATTTGCGAAAAACGGTCACTTTTGGCAAATGTGCGTAGTAAAGCTTAACGATCTCATTATAAACTGTAAACAGTAGTTCACAAAATAGTTTCAAGGGTTATCTAGGACTTGGTAGTAGCAAAATTTTGAATCATCATATCAGCCACAGGAAGTCCACTGCTGGACATAGGCCTCCCCCAAGGATTTCCAAAACGACCGATCGGAAGCGGCCTGCATCCAGCGTTTTCCTGCAACCTTGTTCAGGTCGTCTGACCACCTAGCAGGTGGGTGCGCTGCGCTTGCCGGTACGTGGCCGCCATTCGAGAACCTTTCTGCCCCATCGGCCATCGGTTCTTCGCGCTATGTGCCCCGCCCACTGCCACTTAAATGAGCTAATCCGCTGGGCTGTGTCTGTGACCTTTGTTTTTCTACGAATCTCTTCATTTCTGATTCGATCACGTAAAGAAACACCTAGCATAGCCCTCTCCATAGCCCGTTGAGCGACCTTGAGCCTTCTTATGAGACCCATAGTAAGGGACCACGTTTCAGAGCCATAAGTCATCACTGGTAACACAAATTGATTAAGCACTTTTGTCTTGAGGCACTGGGGTATTTTGGACGAGAAAACACTGCGTAACTTCCCGAACGCTGCCCAGCTGAGTCGGATTCGTCGAAAGACCTCTTCCTCGAAGCTGGAACTTCCTGCCTGGATCAATTGACCCAGGTAGATATGCTGGTCTACAACTTCGAGGGTGAAGCTCCCAAGAGTAACAGGTAAAGGCGTTACGTGCATGTTCGACATGACTTTCGTCTTGCCTATGTTCATTTTGCAGGCTAACCTGTTAGGAAACTCGATTTAGGTGTTCAAGCATCGTACTTAAGTCCTCCATCGATTCTGCCATGACAACGAAATCGTCGGCAAATCGAAGGTGAGTGATATACTCGCCATTGATGTTAATGCCCAGTCCCTTCCATTTTAGAAGCTTAAAGGCATCTTCCAGAGCAGCGGTAAACAGTTTTGGAGATATGACATCTCCCTTTCTCATGCCTGTTTACAATGGAATAGCCATCATACTGAGCTCCTGTACTCGGACCGACATAGTGGCTTTGTTGTATAAACACTTCAATACCTCGATATACCGATAGTCAATGCGGCACCGCTGGAGAGACTGAAGCACGGCCCATGTTTTGATCGAATCGAAGGCTTTCTCATAGTCCACGAACCCCAAGCATAACGACTGGTTGTGTATTATTATGGTACTCCCTCGTCTTCTCTATAACCTGCCGCAGCGTATGAATGTGGTCCATGGTACTATAGCCTTTTCGGAACCCGACTTGTTCGGGAGGTTGGAAGGCATAAAATCTGTTAGCGAGACGGTTCGTGATGACTGACTCTCGAAAACAACTTATAGACATGACTCAGAAGTGTGATTGGCCTATAGTTCTTGAAGAGAGTGTTGTCACCCTTTTTGAGGAACAGAACCACCACTCCCCCGTTCCACGCCTCTGGCGTCACTCCCTCGAGTAGAACGGAATTAAAGAGCCTTTATAGGACTTTCGGTTTAACTGCCGGTTTTACTCCTATTGATCACGGAGACATCATTGAATATCTGCTTCTTCGCTGTCTGGTTATTTTTACTAGGACCCATCCAGGTCCACTTCCTCTGTGGCGGCTTCTTGAAGAAAGAGTTCATCGCAAAGAGTCCCTCTTCCTCAAGAAAATCAGCTAGCCCCTGTGTCCCCTGTCAATGCGCTTACCATATCCAAATTGCCCCACCCTGATCTCTCCATCGCGTCCCTTGCCCAGTTTTGCGTTAAAATCTCCCATAATAACCGTGAAATGGGTTTTGGAGGCGTGTATGGCTCTACTAATGTCCTCATACACTACCTCAACCACCGCATCTGAGTGTGTTCCGGTCGGCATGTATACCTGTATGACCTTCAACGAGTATATTTTTGATACTCTGAGTATCAGGTATATTACCCTGCTGGAAACACTGTCGATGATCACTACGTTATTTATGAGGGACCTGTGAACGAGAAACCCGACACCATGCTGGGACTTTTTTTCGTCTCCCTCCCGGTGATAGAGTAGGTTACTGGACTCTAAGGTTGTCGTGCCCTCGTCCTCTCTTCAGACTTCAGACAACCCCACTATGTCCCACCGTAGCCTATTCATCTCCTATTCTACCTCAGCTAGTTTCCCGTCTGTCCTCAAAGTGCAGACGTTGTGTGTTACCAGGGCCAGTTTTCGCCGGTGGTGGTAGCCGGATCCCATCCGGGGATTCTTAGTACCCCCTGCCCTGCCGTTACCATTACCGCTACCGGAGTCAGGAATAACAAGGCTGCCGGGTAATGGGGGCCTGGTCGTATTTTGTACTTCCATTGAGGGGTTTTGCCATACTCGCCACGCTTGGCAGGCGGGTTGGCGAGCGCAGTGGGGGGGTCACTATCGCACTTCCGACGCTTCTGCCCATCGGAAGTCCGTTTATGTGCAGTGAGGGAACTGTCCTTTAGTCGCCTTTTACGACATCCACGAAAAGACTTGGAGTGGTCCCATACTACTCTGCCGAAAACCACACGGCCAAAATTTTAAATGATGTCTCCGTTTTCTTTAAAATGATTTATTTTAAATGGGGGCAGCACTGGACCTCGGAAAATTCAGGTACGACCTTAACCAATTTTGATGGTTCTTTTTTCATGGATTACGAAGCCCTTTTATTTATATTTTAATTTGCTTGAAGATTTTAAGTATTTTTATGTTTTTTATAAGGCAAAATTGCAGATATTTTACTTCATTTATTATAAAATATAGTATCGTTGAGTTAGTATCCCATAACTCAAGTTTAAACTTTGGAGGCTAGCTCAGTTAGTGTGATTTGTCCCTAACATATATTTATATATGTTTTAACAAAACAAAGGTAATATCTGTATAGCATATAATTATGAGTAGACTGACAAAAGGCGATTAGCTTGAATAGAGATAGCGAAATCTAAAAATGCAGGTTAATACCTCAAAGGGTAGGACAGGCTTTTTATTATTGTTTAAAATATAGGTTATTAACTTTTTTCAATATTTTTCACAAGTTTGCAGAAAATATATAAAACCAAACTAAATTACTACGCAAAACACAAAAATAAACATTTATTACACTCGTATAAAAGACCGGCGAATTTGTTGCCTTTGACTTTTCTGCTACACGACTTTCCGCCTAGCGTACTTCCGGTAGTGCCTTATGAGTTTTCCTGTGTTTCCGTCACTTTGACCTCGAATTATGTAAATATAAAACCACACTACAACTGAGACTCCCTCCAACCAATAAACATTTTACCTGAGGGACAATTTATATGCAAAATTTGTCTCTACGGGTATTTTGTTCTTATCTGCTTCAGTTGAAGCGAAGTTTTAATAACAAGCTGGTAATTTCTTGGCACAAAGAAAAAGCATTGCCATCCAACGTGGCAATGTTGCCAGCCTTCTGGGCACTCTTCCTTAGGGGAAGAATTTGCGGGACATTTTTTATTTACAATAGTTTATATTTATGAGTAATTTAAGTTGTAGTAGTTTTTATTAGATAACATATTTAAAATGCTTGCATGATAACAAAAATATTTTTTTTATATAGATGTCCTTGAGAATCAAGGGCTTTTTACTCCGGTCTATTAGGAGGCTTAGGCTCTTGACAAGTTGAAGTCATGTGGTACTGAAATTAGAAATGGTAAAAAACTACTACGTTAGCGGGACTTTAACTCGCCACCTTAGTCTAAATACGACTATGCTCTAACCACTGAGCTATCACGTGTTCAACCCAATACGTAATTTAAGTACTTTGGTACTACATCTTGGATGCCCTATAAAAGTAAAGTGGTACTCCCGTCAAAACCCGTTCCTGGATATACCTGGAATATATAGACTTGAACCCCACGTAAGCTTCCCAAAATATCGGGGTAAAAAAACCCGTGAATCCAAACAGATTTTATAATTAGAACAATATCTACATAGATTCATTATACTTGAAGAAGGAGATAAGTGAGAAACGGTAATAAGTAAATACCAGTATTTTATTGTAGCTCATCATCAACAGCTTTTCAGGTACCCACTGCTGGGCATAAGCTTCCTTTTGTCTGCGCCATCTTGCTCTGTCATTGGCCATCGCAATCCAGTTTCTCCCAGCAACTTGCCTTATGTCATCAACCCACCTAGCTGCCGGACGTCCTACACTACGCTTCCCATTTTTGGGATACCATTCGCCATTTTAAAATTAATAAAGTCAGACAAAATGGGGTTTTTATTGTTTTGATTTTTATTCAAATCACGTTGCAGGTGAAATCCATCGCTTTCTGATAAATTAGCTTTGAAGACTTCTCGAGAGAAATTGAAATTCTAAAATGTGTAACTAAGTATTCTGTGTGGGTAAGCTGTAAATTATATAAAACCGGCCAAGTGCGTGTCGGACCACGCATAAAGTAGGGCTCCGTAGTCATTTTTGGCACTGCGCTGTTTTGCATTTCTTGCATTTCAAGCTTCATTCAGTCCTAACAGTAAAATATGTAAAAAAACTTTTTAAGTTTATACTGTTCTTTTGGAAAAAAGTATATATTTTTATTTTATTTATAATATCAAAAGTATTCATCACAGGATACCCGAAATAATTTTAAATAAGAGTTTCCGCGCCTGTTTCTCTACGTGAGTGATTTGAAGTTTATAGGTCCAAGACTTTAGAAATTACAGGGGGGGGGGGGGACACCGTGTAAACGACTTTGGCGGGCTATATCTCGCAAATTGTAAAGCTGATAAAAAAGTGTTGTATGAAAACCGTACCTTATTTTCATAGTCCTTTTCAACGATACCCCACACAAGGGGGTGCACTCAAAAAAATAGTTCACCCCCCCTTTTACATGTATGGGGAGGTACCCTTAAAAGGGGTAATTTTAATTTTTTGTATTTTAAAAATGAGATCTTATATGTGAAGTATGCTCGAACCAAGTAACATGCAAATCAACCCATAAACGTAGAAGATATTCTGCTGTGACAGACTAGGACGGACGGACGGACTGAACGATCTTATCAGGGTTCCTTGTCGGACTACGGTGTTCTTATCAAAGCTTTTGTGGTTTTAAGAAATTTTATTTTATAAAAGTCTTATTTATTTTTCTTATAAATATTTTAAGATCAATGAACTAACAATAAGATATTTCAAAAAAATCTTGACATAAATTAATAAGTCTAAGCCTCTTTACTAGAAACAAACCACATTATGAATATTAATAGAGTGGGTGTCCCAGAAATAGAAACCGCTCAGCCTGCCTGTCTGCTACTGACAATTTCAATCCAAACACAAACGTACAAAAGAACCTCTCATCAAGTATTGTTGAAGGTAATCTAGTCATTTTATTTGATTAAGTAACATTTTAGTTACATTGTGACTCTTCACTTTGGTTAAAGATTTCATTGGTTACACTTCCGTTTTATTAAATAAGCTGAGCTTAATTTTTTCCTATTTATCTTAGTATTCAACTTACAACTATAAAATATTTATCTAACTAAAAATAAAGACTTTCATGCTAGTTTGGGAGAGCAAAAAAACGAGGAATGATGTTAGAAAATCAGTTGATACTTTTGTCGTACAAATCGTAAAAGCCCGAGGAGTCGAGGGAATGGGCGAAAATCTTCATTATGTAAATAGACGATACGGCAAGTATCCCGTCCCCATTTTAATTGCCGTTTTCCACCTTCACGCCCACTGTCACGTTAAATTCACATTTTACGTGACAGTGGGCGTGAAGGACCTTTACGTCTTATGACCCTAGACGTGATGTACCTCTGTACATAGAAGGAAATTCAAATAAATTTTGGTTATTAGCGTCAACTGGACATAATTAAAATTCTAGGCGAGTTTATAACGGTAATTTAGGAACATTTATCTAAGTAACTCCCACCCCAGGCCTATTAAATTATATCTTAATTTGCATTCTAGTAAACTTTATCAAGCCCACAGTTTTTTAAAGTACCTCATGTCTCATAAATATGTTTTTTTTGTAAAAAAGGAGCAATTTCTTAAATAAAGAGAAATCTAACGATGAAATTAAATAAATAAATAATATATAAGGACAAATCACACTGATTAAGCTAGCCCTAAAGTAAGTTTTAAACTTGTGTTATGGGAAACTACCTCAACGATACTATATTTTACAATTAATACATATATAGATAAACACCTAAGAACCAGGACAATTTGAAAAAGGCCATTTTCCAACTTGCCCTGGCTGGGGATCGAACCCAGAACCTCCGGATTGGCAGACTTGCGTGTTGACCATTACACCACGGAGGTCGTTAAACCACACAAACAAAGTACAAATTAAATCCTTAAATTTTTATTTTATTTAATATACTTAGTGTTTTTTTTGTAGTTTTTAAGTTCTGTTTTTAGTTAGATGTAATTATTTTTATTTAGTTATAATTTTAATTGTATGTAAATATTTATGTTCTAAATAAGACTGATTAAACTTAAACATTATAACATCCATATCACGATGGAAACAAAATGTTGTAAATACTAAATTATTATGAATTAATGGTAAGTTAGTATGATAGTATTAAATAAGCTTTTGAAATATTTTTTGTATGTAAGTAAATATTATAGAATAATTCGCTAATAAAATAGGCTAAGGCTGGGCATAAGCTTCTCATAACTGGAGGAAACTGTTAAATGTTTCACAGTAGTCGCATGTTCGTAAGTTTGGGGAATTTAATCTGATTAGAACAGTTGGATATTACGCAAAATGTATTATGCTGATAACATTCAAATTCATTCAATGTTCTAGGATCCTTCTATTTCACATGCAATTTCATATCTGCACACGTCGTGATTCCCTTGTAAACTTACACTGTGTTACTATAATAGGGTTTCTAGAGTTACCTGAGTTACCCAACGTTATTGTAAATTACTGCCGGAGTACATTGAAGGAGTTTCGAGTACTTGTATGACAATATTATGGAATCTAGTAAGTTGAGAAGAAATCATAATGGGTAATTTAAAACGAAATAATCTTAGAAGGACATGCTTCATTCAATGACTGAATCTTATAATTATGTATAAGCTGATCAAATTGTATTTTAAAATATAATTTGAATTTTAAGTTGGAATTATTGGAGACAACTCTAATCATTATCCTTTATCTTCCGTGCTAGTCTGGGAAAAATAAAAAACGTAGAATGTACCAGATGCTTCCCTGCCCGCGCAGATCGTACAAGTCGATTGATGAAATGGGCGAGAATCTGAATCATGTTTAGGTGATGCGGCTAGCAATCCATAACTATTTTGATTTCCTATTTTATCTTCACGTCCACCATCACGCAAAATATGGACTTTGGTTCTTACGGCCCTGGGCTCTGTCTACCTCGTTAGTTAAAGACATGATAATATATCTATATTTTTCATTCTTTATTTTCTCAAACTCAGGTAAATTCGTAGTCTTTCTATGGTACATTTGAATCAAAATATCATAATTAAGGTTAGATGAGTTCCGCCAAAATGGCCGACACTCATTATGTCAACTGACCTGATATTGACAGTAACTGCGAGTGACGTTTAAATTAGGTTGCGTACGTATGGGGGCGCCATGTCCGTATCGCCATTATACGATAATAACCTTTTTTTAATGTATTTTTGTACACTATCAAGATCACAGAAAAACAAATCTTAATAGGTTTTTGATTTTTTTTCCCATTTTTGGGGAAGTGTTCATGACCTAGCCTGTTGTGCAACCTTCCCTTTATTTGATATATTTTACGATCAATGGTTTAACAAAAGTCACTCGTTTTTACACGCTTGCATACTGCATTTTGGGCACGAATAATAAACGAATGTTCAGCGATAATTAGTTTCATAAAGCAGTTGTGGGAGATATGTATGTCAGACAGTGCGAGTGCGAATAATGGGATACAATGAAAATGTGGAATTTATGGTTGGAATTTTTATGAAATGAAACAAAGTGTTATACTGATACTGTGTAAGTCAAATAAGTCAATTTTGTTATCGTTTAATATGGTTTCTTTGCATTTGCAAGTATATTATAAAATGCATTGCATATTATAAAATGCTCGGTCTAGAACAAATAAGGGCAGAGTGCCTTCCGACGGGCTTCAGAAACATTCTTGCCCAAACACATGTGTACAATATTTTAATTTACCTGTTTTATGAAATTGTATTTTGTGAAGAGGAAATAAACAATCTTTATTATTATTATTATTATTCTGATTGAAAATAACTCATTACATACAGCCGACTTTAGTCTGCTTTGTTACACGGAGTACAAGGAAAAAGCAATATTTTTTATTATAAAAAAAATACAAATAAGCAATCAGGTTTTAAACTTACCAAAAATACTTGCAACTGAATATTTTTTTATGACCTTGCAAGCCAAGACAGCGACTAAGATCTCAATTCCAATAGGGTAAGCGACTTTCATTAGTCAGGATCGAGGAATCGCAATTAAGTTGTGTTCGAGCTCCACAGATTTTAAAACGACACTGCAAATGAATAGAAGTCCTTCTCTGTGTTTGCGGCGAGTTTAAGGGTCGGCACCATGTAAACTGGGTTTGCGCGGGCAACAATTTTGTACAGAAAGCGTTTAATTTAAGTCAAATAATGTATACACATAGATAGAGGAAGAGTTGGGACAGTAGACAAAAAAAAGGATTTTTTTAAATATTTTGTAGTTTTCCTAAAAACAAGCATTGAATTTACCCAAAAACATGCAAAACGCACTTTGCGCGTGGGAAGAGATCCCTTCTGGGATAAGTCAACCATTTGTTCAATTGCCATGTTATGTGTAAATATTGCTGAAATACAATAAAGATGTTTTTAAATAAATAAAGAAAATAGAGTATATACGGATAACTAGGAAGGATGCCGCCGTGTGGTTTCCGGCAGAGTAGAATAGGACCACTCCAAGTCATCTCGTGGATGTCGTAGAACGAGATTTAAGAAATACAAGCTAAACAATGCTTCGACATCAAGTGACACCTTTCCAACCCGTCTGGCCAGTGTGTAGAGTTTAGGCCAGATCCTTTGGCTGCTTTGGCCAAATATGGCTCTGACAGAACAGAGAGGGTCGTGCTCCTGCAGTGAAGACTAGAAAGACCTAATGGTGGGAACTAGGAAGGATCCTCTACCAATCTTTGAAATAAAGAATAATAGGAAGTTATTTTAGTTTGAATTATATTCTGTCATGTATCTTGTTTCATAATAAAAATATAACATCATTCATAGGAAGTAATTTTACATAATAGGTGTAAGGTCCAAAATTCACCATGAGAAATTCGTATATCAAAGACTGACATATAATTACCTACAATTGTTCACGTCTTTATCCCTATAGGGACAGACAAAGAAAAGGGTTCTAAGACCTGAGAATAATACAGTAGGCTTAAGATCTAAAATGGGATCCAGAAATTGTGTTAGCCAATACTAGCTTGTCTTCTATTTCGATTCCCCGACTACAGTTCTGCTTGGGGGGAAATAAGTCTTAGTAACTCTAAATTTTTTAATCAAACAAAGTATCTTATTGTTGTAACTATTCATAGAATATTTGTTCAGTAAGTAAAGCTTCTGTCTCCATGATTTTCGTCAGCATTTTTATTATAACTCGTTAATTGTATAATATATATTTTTAATAAAAGGGCTGACTGGGGTCGTAAGTATAAATCAACCCACAATTAATTATCACGTCAAAGTTGATAACTGATCTGTTCTGGAAATATTGAACAATGTGCGTTAATGGGAGACAATATAATGGAATTTTGTAAAACAAAATTTATTTTTATTAAAATTGTAAGAGAAAGCCTGCTTAGTAGTTAGGAAAAAGTGAAAAAAGAAAAGTTATTAATTAAATTCAAATGAATAGATTTTTGCCCATGTGGTCAAATTGTTGACAATCCTACGGAAATCTTACATTTTCTCGACATAAAAAGGATTATATGTGTTAATCCAAGTAACAAGCTATCTAAATCTCAAATTACATTCCAATCTGTGTAGAATTTTAGCGTTAAATCGCTACAAACTCCACATATTCATTAATAATTATTGATTAAACGAACTTACCTAGTGAAGTTCTATCATAATTATACGAAGTGTTTGTCCGAAGACATTAACAAAGTTATGTAAGTTATTTATTTATTTGTACACCCGTAGTTAAACATATTGTGCGCCACAGTCACTTAATGCTTGAGGGTATAAAAATAATACAAAATATTCAATATATAAATAACTTACATAACTTTGTTAATGTCAAGAACAAACACGAGTATAATTATTATCAGGACTGATTTTCTCCCGTTCCTTCAATCGAATTTTACGAAGAGAAGCAGCAGGTACATTAACCATCTTATTATAATAACAGGATTAACTTTGTTACTAGGTTCAAACCATTATCCACCCAAATCAAATTGACATTGACAGGTGAGATAGTTTGATATTACTAGATGTCAACTTGATTTGGGCGGGTAATGGTTTAAACCTAGTAACAAAGTTGGTCCTGTTTTTATAATAAGACGGATTATGTTTAAAATTGTCTTCCAGACCAACATGGAAGATAGTTACAAAAGTATCATTTTAACAAGCGCTTAAAACTTCCACTTGATTTTTTACCGCCGCTAAATGCAATGAAAAATAGTGAATTAAATTAAAATATCAGCGTTTCCAAGGATAATAAAACCAATACTTCAGCGTTTCTTCGAAAGAAACTTTATTAAAATGGAATGCATAAAATTAACATTACTAACATCTGTTGGAATTACAGCGTGCTGGTGTTTTAAGTAAATTTAATAATGATAGGCATGACTCAGAAGTCAGGAATTTTTTGCCTTGGAACAACAATCTATTGAAAAATATTTGTACTTTAAATAGTTGACATGGTTCTAATAAACAAACAACGTTGTGACAATATATTTTGGGACCATTATATGTTACATATCTATTTTATCTACTACGTCTTATTAAATTTGTAGGCAAATACACAGAAAAGCATGCTCATACGTTAAAGACCTACTAAATAGTTAATCAAAAATGTTCAATCTGTAAAATTGTTCCGTTGAAATAATCCTCCAAACAAGTGCATATCGACGAAGGGTTTTATCGAAGTAGCGTTTTTCGAAGGTGTGTGTTGTTGAAGTACGTTCAACGAACGATGTTCTGTCGAAGCAATGAGTCAAATTATTGTTTTTTAAATTGCAACTGTGTCAAAACAATTAAGGGTTGGGACACATCTGACACGGAACAGTGCAAATGGCTGTTATTAGTGACAGAAAAGGATAGCAGCATAGGAAAGTGCTGTGCCGTGCTGATGTGTCCCAACTCTAACTGTCGAAATTCATTATGACACTCAAAATTATGTAAAATTCTGTAACAAACAGTTTACTAAATAAAATGCTGCACTTTTTTTTAAATATTAAAATAAGGTTTTCCCAATTGATCATGTGAGCTGTAATATTGAACGAACTCATATTTTCTATTAAAAGAATGAGGCATAGCACAAAATTAATCGACTGGAAATAGTTACGTTATAACCCGTAATTTCGAACAGATCTTTGTTCTTTTCAGCCCATTAATCGGATTTCAAACTGAGTTTGGCCTTTAATAGTTCTACAGCACTATTAAAGTTTGATAGTTTGAGTAAGTACGTAAGAGCTGTGACTTGTCTTAATGCCCTAAGTCCCCAGATGCGACAGAATAGAACTTTACTTGTATTTGTCCACCGATATCACAAAAAATATTGCTCGCGCTTGGTGTTTATGAGTTTTTTGATACATTCACCGATTTTTTATAAAGTGTATTAATTATGTATAGACTCACCTAATTGAATATCTATGTAATTCTTGTGAGCAAATAAATAAATTCTTTAAACCCATATCTGTCTTGGTCTGGTTCCAATTGTTAAATTTAGGTTGCTCCGCATTTTGGTGTCCCTGAAAAGTTTACTAGAGAATTTTTACAGAGATGTGGCTCGAGTTTTCTTATTATGGGACGTGTACAATCAGCAGCCAAAATATGACACCTAGTAAACACTTTTACTAAGGAACATATTTTTGCTGCTGACTGTACATGATTATTTCGCAGAATATGATCTTTTGAACGAAAAATAATAAAAATAGAATACAAAATGAGAAAAGGCTCAATGGCACTACTATCATTATTTAAATCACATATATTTTAGTTGGTTTGGAATTAATTATCGCTGAATATAGATAGGTAACTAAAACTCTATAATAAATAACTATTAACGGGAAAAATTCAATACTCCTCGATAAAAAATTTTCGACCTCACATAATAATCAACGCTCAGCCTAATGGATTTTGTATGGGAGGACGAAAAATTTTTATCGATTTTTCATAACTTTTTATATCCAAAAATTTAGCAGGTGGATAAAAAGTCAGCCTGTATAGATAAACATAAACACTCAAGACCCGGACAATTTGAAAAAGGCAATTTTTTAACTTTTCTGGCTAGGGATTGAACCCAGAACCTCCGGACTAGCGTGTTTTAATCATTACACCACAGATGTCGTCGTAAATGTATCAATTAACATATTCCGACCTTTTAAAAAACTTTATAAACTCTATCATAAAAAAATAACATTCCTTCCATAGGGTAACTGAATAACGATAGACGTTTCTATTCTCTTGAAATTCAGCCAACATTTTTACACCTTGTGAAATATTGTTTACATTGCACTACTACACCTCATCACTATTTCCACAGCTGGAAACCTAAACACCTGTTAAAACAAGGAATGCGAAGAAAATACGCCGTTAATAACTAAAACTTTATGCATATTGGACTCTATGGAAAAGAAATAGGGAGAAAATCGAGTAGGAATTGAAAATTTTCAGTTCTGGAGGGCTTAGGCGTGCGTTTGTTCAGTCTAAAGTAGGTATCCGCGGCAGCGTGACGCGTGAAACGGAACGGCAGAGACATCGATACGTGTGTGAAAAGTTTTCTAAGTACAATGTACAGTGCAAATAAAACTAGTGTAAATAAAACTATGTAAATAAAATTGTTTGGAGCTGTTTTTTCAATGAGAAATTCTTCATTGGACCTGGAAGAAAAAAGTAAGTCAAAAGATTTTATTGATTTTCTACATATTGAATATAAGAAATGCCATAATGCACATAGTTACTTTCAATTATGAACTAAAATATTAATTGAAAAATTCTTAAACTATAAAACATATTATAATAAAAATAAAGTATTTTTTTTTACATTTTTTACACAAAAGCAACACAAAAAAACTTTAATTTTTTTTATTATTATTAATGTAGAAGGTAGTTAAGTATTTAAAAAATAATGAAATTGATTTTTTTGGAGTTAGAAGGTTTGAATGACTATAGCAAATATTTACTATAGAAAAAAGCCGCGCGTGGGCCACGGGTAACAACAAATAAAATAAGTATTTTTTTCCGGTTACAATGACGTACAAAGAATACCAAAGGGTTCAGTATGTTCCACATTATTAACGTCTCTCCATGGCGCAGAGCAATTGTCTAAATTGAATGCCCGAGACGTATTACTGACGCGCAAATGAATATTGAGAAACTTTATTGGGCGAGAGGAACTCAAGGGCTTTCCTTGCACGTCATTCACCTTGTTTACATATGTTATATAATTTTTTATATATTATTTGAGTTTTAAGTAATAAATCTCCATAATTTTTTAAAATGGGTTTAATACTATTCACCGAATTCATAAAAATACCGCAATCCTGAAATCAGTTACAAACAATACTACTGATTTATGGAGTAATGTTTTTTTTTGTTCATTCAATAAAAAAGTCATTACATTGGTAGCATACTCACTATATGACTAATTTAAATGGGCAGATTTTTTATGTATGTAAATATGGGGAATCTTTATGGTAATTTCAGCTTCATGACTGGAAAATGGAAATGGGTGTCTGTTAGTTACTAAAATGGCTGATCAGCATTATAAAATAAAATCAAAATGTCTCTAAATGCAATTCACATCATGATTAGGTATATAATTTTGCAGTAATGTAAATAAATTAAATCCCCGTTACACATAGTAGGTATAATGTATTTTTATACAACTTTGAAACAATTAAACCAAAAATTTACGATGTATATTTTTAAGTTTTTTCACTAGCTTTCTCTTTCTTTTTTTTCTCACTAGCTTAAATGGTGCATGCCATGATATAGGAAATTATCTTATAATAATACAAAATAAAACTGTTTACAACTTTCACAATAAAACCTATAATTCTTCTCTACGGTCCCCTGTTTTCCATTTTTTATTAAAATAGAGTTGTTTTTACGACCCTGTAGATAAAGGGTCTCATTAATAGATAAATAAAACATTTATTTTCTTCAACCGTCACACATATTATACAATACAAAAGAACTAACAATTAGGTATGCCACAGAAAATTAGAAATTAGCCGAGTGAATTCCGGCAGAGAAGAATAAGACCACTCCAAGTCTCCCCGTGGATGTCGTAGAAGGCGACTTAGGAAATAAAGCTAAACAGCTTATCAACACCAGTAAGCCCCTCCAACCCGTCTGGCCAGCGTGGAGAGTGTAGGCCAAATCTTCTTGCTTCTCTGGCTAAGTATGGCTCTGGTAGTACAGAAAGGGGCGTGCTCCTGCAGTGGAGACTAAAAAGACCTGATGATGATGATGATGCCACAGAGCACATATAGGCTACAGCTCAGCACAACGATGCTTACAAGAAGCAACCGCTGATTTTCAGATGTCACCCTCATCGCTGGGCAAAGACCTCCCACTTATCCTTCCACGCGTCTGTATCTTCAGCAATCTTGCGCCATTCGTAAAAAAATGTATCAAGGTCATCTCGCCATCTGGTCCTTGGTCTAGCTATACCCTGGTTTTTTATATGAGAAATTTCCCGTGCTATTTTACCGCAATGTCCGTCCATATTACACAAAAAATACGCTTCGGAAAACATCAACATAGCGGGTGTAGATGTACTGTTGACGTATACTTCAGGCGGTGACTCAGCCCACCAAAAATAACAAATTTTTCTATTGTCTGTTTTTCGTCTGTGTGAGTGGCCAACACTGAAGTCAGAGTTTTCAAGTTGCCTAAAGCCATTGACTTAGCTTGACGACTGTCATACAATGAACACAGCTGGGACCAACGACTTAATGTGTCTTCCAAAGCACGGAGGAGCTTGAATTTTTATGCCACTTGTGGTCCCATCCAAGTGCGGACCACAATCGGTGTCATTTAACAACTTTTTCTATGAGACCGATGCAAATTTACTTTTCTGTATAAAAAAATTACCTACCGACTTAATACACATAATTATTTTTTTTACAAAACAACTTTTCTTATCGTCAAAGTCAAAACTTTTTGTTCAATGAGAATAAATATACCACTTATTAAAGGTTATTATTTTTAGTGCACAAGCTACCGATACTAGCGTTTCGCAACGACCACTGCTGAGAAGAAACGCCGAAAGAAACTCAATGACACAGTATTGGTCGCCTACGCGCCGGAAGGGCTTTGTCAGTTTACAAAGATATTATGCCTAATACAATGTTATCACAATATAACATGTAAAGCTTGCAAACAAGTGTCAAATCCAATTTACAGAAATAACTTAATTTTCTTTTGATGAGTTTCTTTCATATCTCCAAAGTTCTTTATCGTATCTTCACATTAATATTGGAAAAAAGTGGTAGTAAAGGCTTTCAAATAAAAAAAATCCCATAATCGGTTCTAATTGGGTGAAGACATCGTGTAATATACATATAATAAGCAGGCAGGTGCGAGTCGGACTCATACATGAAGGGTTCCGTATCTCCGTACAATGTTTTAAAATTTAAACACGTTTCTTTTATGACGACCCCCTTTTATATTTAACTTTTTTTTATTTTTAGTATTTGCTGTTATAGCGGCTACAGTAATACATAATCGGTGAAAATTTCAAGTGTCTAGCTATTTTGGTTCAAGAGATAGAGCCCTGTAACACACGGACAGACAGACGGACAGACAGCGGGATCTCAGTAATAGGGTCCCGTTTGCACCTTTTGGGTACGGCACCCTAAAATGAAAAAAATAATCTCCCTCTTTGTAGTCAGTACTATATTGTCACGAGATCTCAGCATTAGTCCTATGGGAAAAGTTCTGATTGAGGAAATGTACATACATTTGTGTGGAGCGTACATTTAAACTGCGTCACATACTCGAAATACAGTTGTTACGAGATCTTATTTCCAAAATCCCCATAATGTAAATGAAATCGAGCACCAACTTTTCTGGAAGAGTGCATATACATTAAAATTTTATTTTTTTCCTTGTTCTTTTTATTTTTATTTTCTCCCCGAATCCCATTCTTTAAATGAGGTCAGTAAACATTCTATAAAATAGGATTACAAGAGATAAAATACGATGTGGTTTGTAATCCTGTGTTCTAATCAAACAAATTGTTTGTAATATATGTATTGTACTTATAATGCCAAAATGCTATTTTGTACTTATACACACAAACATTCAAAAACCTTTCGTCTATGTCAAAGGAATTTTTTTTTTCTAATTTCTGGAAATCTAAAACTGATGTTATTTTTAGTGTTGCTTTCTTTATTTAAGAAAAAAACTTTGACCTTCTATAGACTTAGATTGCATCTGGTTGAGGTCGTCAAGGTCATCATCATCATCATCCGAGCGTATTCCCGGTTGTATCTTCAGCGGTAACGCTTCAGAGCCCGGGGTCCGCTACCCATCCTAGGTGATTTAACGAGGTTAATGATTTTAACACAGAGCGACTGCCGTCTGACTTCCGCAACCCAAAGGGTAAACCAGATCCAATCCTAGGATAGGTTTAAACAAACGCTAGATGGCGTTCGGGACCCAAAGCTATGCGTGCCTTCCGAACCACGGAAACATCTTTCTTTTCAGATAATCAGGTAACTCAAGCCTGGTTATCGGCTATATATATATTATAGGTGAAACACCCGTGTGGTTCCGGGTTAGAATAGGACCACTCCTTCTCTTCCTGTGGATGTTGTAAGAGGCGACTAAAGGACTTAGCACAAACATCTCGTGCTCGTACAATTGCATTCCCAAAGAAGGTTGACGTCAGGCAGGCGACCGGTCATAAAACTATAGCCAAATCATTTAAACTGTTCCGGCTATTTCCTTTCCATTTTGCAAGGTCTTTGGCATCCTTGGGTGACCATTGACAGGCATGTTATATTTGAAGAAGAAAAAGCGGGAAAGCGCACTCCGGGCTCCGAAGCAACACAGCTGAGTATGCAAACGGGAACGCGCTTGGATGAAGAAAGGTGATTCAAGCCTGCAATATCCTAACCAGACTGGAAACCACTTTTCACAAAGTATGCTTCTCAGTGGAATTTGAACCCACTACTTCCGAATCACAAGGATTGGCCTTGGAGCGTTGACCACCGGACTAAAGGTCATAGCCCACTTACACGACTCTTCTCCAACACCGCTCCCACCCAACACCGCCCTAAACTAATACGACTGCTCGCGGTCCACGCTCCGACAGCAAGCAGGCGCCCAACGCTCCACGCACCAACAGCTATAAGGCGCCCAGCGGTCTTCGTTCCGACAGCAAATCTAGGGGATGAGGCTCATCTAGTCGCCGCGGCGACTGTTAGCAGTCAGCGTGCGAACAACGCGTAGACCGCTTGTTTCCAACGCGCGGCCAGCGAGGCGTCAACCACAGAGCAGAAATATATCTAAAGAACACTACCCAAAGCCCATATTTCAATAATATTTAATTTTTTGGGTGGGAGTAGAGTCGTGTAAGTGGGCTATGACCTTAAAGGTGTAAGAATAAATTTATTTTAGCAACATTCAATGTCCATATCAAATCCAGGTCCAGTTCATATCTCAATTGGCAATATCCCACAGCAAAAAAATAAAAGGACAATTGCTCTTGATTCTATCTGCTGTACAGTGTCATTGACCACTTACCATCTACCTATGTATATGCTGGTTAAAATGACTCTACGAGTATAGTGGATGACAATATAGCTGGTATATTCATAGTTTAAATATATTCGTCGTTTTTATACTAGAACTAAAAATAAATTAGCTTCCTCAGTTTTTCGGTTAGAGAAAACAAAATTATCTTTTGTGGGTCTCGGATTGCACCTTTATAATAAAATTCCAAACACAATAGTAGCGTTGCCATTAACCAAGTTGAAGTCTACCGTTAAAAATCAAATATCAAAAAAGCGTATTATCATGTAAATTACTATTTATCTGATCCAAATTTTTCGAAGTAGTTTATATTTGTTGGTTTTATGTAAAATATAATGTAAGTATATGATAAGAATACTACCTACGTGTAAATCTGTAGTGTATTATAGCCCATGAGCTTGGGTAGAGACCTATACTGACTTGGGTTTCGGCGTCTCTTAATCCCAGCAGTGGTCGTTCCGAAACGCTAGTAGTTTTTAGCTTTTGCACTAAAAACAATAAAAAATAATGACCTTCAATATGTGACATATTTGTCCTACACTGAATAAAAAAAATGACTTTGACTAGGTTTGAAATAAAAGACAGTACACATGTGGTTTTAAATATGAAACATGCTATCGCTTCGTTTGATACATATAAAATTTATTTACATCTCCCAAGTGGCAAATGGCGATTTACGTCCGCTAAGCGCCTAAATTGAGATACTTCCTGGCCAGGGATAGATATAAAAATTGTTTATACCTCCTCGTATGCTGATTAAACGTTTCTAAATATTTATTTCTGTGAACAGACACTTTATTTTACTGTGTTTAAGTTATATTTTAGTATAATTATATTTCAAAGTAGATCAGAAGATACATTATAATGTTATTGCTGTACTTTCTAGTGCGTTTTATAAAATGTTTAGTTTTTTTCGTGTGTTTAAGTGGTGTCAGATTTTTCAAGCTGCCTAAAGGCATCTGTCATTGCTTGACAATTGTCATACAATGATGGCAGCCGGGACCAACGGATCGTGCCTTCCGAAGGACGGAGCAGCTCGAGAAATGTTTGTGCCACTTGTAGCAATCAAAGTGCGGACCACGCCCAGGGTTACTTAATTTGCGAAAGCGCTAGCTATGCCTACTCCCACAGGGCCATCGAGCTCCTCAGAATCAGAAAATGTCAGAATGTTTAGTTATGTTATGTTTTAAGGTTGTTTTTTGAAGTGAAAACTTCTTTAGCGGCGTTATGCACTTTTTTTGTAATGAGTAAAAAATGTTAAACTCGCGTCAGGACACGTGTCCTGATCGAAAATTCGTAAGACGGATGGAGAGTAGACAGCCGGCGCGGCGTAGGAGAGGAAGTATCCCCCTCTCTTTCTACGGCACGGCGAAAATGTATGCCTGCGCCTGCTGTTTCGTTTAGCTGAGAGATAAACTTTTTAATGTAATATAAATTGTCATGTTTGTGTATGATAGCGCAATAAATAAATATTGTATTCTACCACATAAATGATAGTACTTTTATACTGATAAAATTAAAGCAATTCGTGCAAAATTATTCCCTAACCATTCCAAAATATCAAAAATGCACAACTTTAATATTCAAGTTTTCACTTCTGCCGGCACACTTAAAGTGAAAACTTCTTAAGGCGGGTTGGTAGCGCGTTGGGCATTTCTTTAAACGGGACCAACCGCTGAACTCGCGGCACTGTTACCACCACACCACCTTGTTTAAGATTTTACTCCCGAAGTGCCACTGTTTTTTTTTTGTTACTCTGTAGGTATATTTAACAAGAAACAATCGTTCGCTAAAAGAACAGGAACTCTGGTTAACCGGTTGACAAAGTATTCTAGTTGACTGTACTCCCGTTTTTAGCTTCAACCGCAAACTTAAGTTTCCGATTCGGCGATGTCAAAGTATCATGGTTGTCTTAACATTTACAATTATTTCCGTTATTCGCTCCGTTGGCCTTTCGTTTAATTTGGTAGCAGACTTTGTATTTATTTTATTGAACTTGACATTGATAACTACGATTTTATTTTTAAATCTCGGTGACTGTAAGGTAAATGAACCCATGCGTAAGGTTTAATATTTTTTTATAATAATATGAAACCTTATTGAAAACTTATACAAATGATAAAACCATATTTAAAAACAGTTCTATTTTTACTAGTTTTCGATATTGACGACACTCCGTGGCGTAATGGTCAACACACTTGTCTGCGAATTCGGAGGTTCTGTGTTCGATCCCCAGCCAGAGAAAGTTAGTAAATAGCCTTTTTAAAATTTTCCTTGGTCTATGACTTATTATAAAATATAGTATCGTTTAGTTAGTATCCTATAATACAAGTTTAAACTTTGAGGCTAGCTCATAGTGTGATTTGTCCTTCAATTTGCAGTGACAAACAACCTACTGAAGGAGGTTCATTCTTTTATTTTCACTTATTTTGATGCGCTAACAAACAATGGTCCTATATGTAATCTTACAAGACACACTGTCTCGTGTTTAACCTAGGCTTGACTTTTTTTTGACCTTCTTTCACTTCGCAAAATAAAGACTTTGACTAACAGTTTGTAATCGCACAAAAAATCTCTCGATCAAAATCCAAAAGAATTATTGGGTCCGATATCTAAGTCTGATTTACATAATCGGACTTGCATATCGGACCCGATAATTCTCCCGGAAAGAATATGAAAATTTTGTTATAATTCATGTTGTTTGTTATATTTCGTGTGTGTAAGTGGCCAACACTGGTGTCAGATTTTTCAATCTGACTAAAAAGGCATCTGGCATAGTTTGACGACTATCAACGACGATAGCTGGGACCAACGGCTTAACGTGCCTTTCGAAGCACAGAGGACCTCGATAAATCATTATATAACTTGTGGTCACCCATTTAAGTGCGGACCACGCCCGGGGTCACTTAACTTGCGAAAGCACTAATAATGTGTTCTCCTACTGGGCCACCGATACTCCTACTTACTTAGGTATCTAACATTGACACACATTTTTGTGATCAGCGTTAAATAATTTACACGCATACTTCTATCGTTCATTATATTTTCGTTTCATTATTTTCATTCATTCATCCCGCATCTGTTGTCATTAGTCGAAGCTTTTTGAGTAATTGACTCGGGATCATGTCGATGGGGATTGATCAATATATTTCTATTACTGTTATCATATACAACGTAATAGATAAGGATGGATTACGTAGTCCGACTTAATTTGTGACTTACGTAAAATTAGATTCTGGAAATGTTAAATAATGTTTTTTGTATCCATCCATAGCAGCCTTCATGTTATTGTTTTTAGGACATGAATTTCCTCCATATCTTTACATTTGTGTCTCTCCCTTGCCACCTGCATCTTCAGGCATCACTTGTGTTAAATATCGTCCACTCAACGCAGTGTTTAACTGGCGACACATTTATAAAAAGTTAAGTTTTTCCTAAACTCCTGCCAGTATTAACCTATGGAATAGAAACGACTACCTTGAGAATAAATCTGCAGATAAACTCAGAGTTGCTCAGTGTGCAATGGAGAGAGCAATGTTAAGCATTTGCTCGATCGTATACGAAATGAAGTGATTCAAAAGAGAACCAAAGTCAGGGACGTTGTTTATGCTATAAAATACAGAAATGGAAGTGAACAGGACACATAGCGCGAAAGGACTCAAGTCGGTGGACTACCTCTAAAAGGGTAATGGAGTGGCGACCATGGGCCAATAAGCAAGGTAGATGGAGGTCATGAAGATAATAAATGGGTGTGGGTAAATATAATACGTGAGGTAAATTAAAGGTCAATACATACCTACTCACATAGTCGCTCGAGCCTGACAATATGAGTAAGTAACTTTTAACGTTCAATTAAAGCAGGGACTTAAAAAAAAATAGAAATACTTATAGATACAAATTGTTTTAGTGAACTAAGCATTTTTGCTTAAGAAAATGGAAGTGAAATAATTTCATATGGGACAATCTTTTATTAATATACAAAATTAGTCCCATATGAAATGATAACTAATCATACTGACAAGCTAAGTAAAGTTGTCTCTTAAAGTATGTATCTACCTCACATTTGTATCGCACAACACCTACTTTGAATTTTTTGAAAGTAGCTTTTTGTCCCAATGGCACGAAAAATTTATGGGACGAAACGCTCACCTACTCGTACCGCAAATCGACTGCCGTAGTTTTAGATAACCTACTAGAATTTACATAAAGAAATCTAATTGATCGATTACTTTTGAACATTTTAATTTCTGTATGCAAAGATAAATCGAATGGCGGCCACGTATCGGCAGGCGCAGCGTAGGACACCCACCTGCTAGGTGGTCAGACGACCTGAGCAAGGTTGCAGGAAAACGCTGGATGCAGGCCGCTTCCGAACGGTCGTTTTGGAAATCCTTGGGGGAGGTCTATGTCCAGCAGTGGACTTCCTGTGGCTGATATGATGATGCAAAGATAATTCCATTTGTCAAATTGATATGATCTGATTATAATCAGATTATAATCAAACCTTTCGAAAACATATTTAGTTTTACGAACAGTGAGATCAAGAGATTACCTTTCCATGAATAAAAAGGACAGAGACACGCGTGAGCATAAGTTTTGCATATATACTCGTATACTCGTATCTAGTCGATGCTAACCTAACCGTGCCAAACTAGATAACGTAAAAGCCGATAAGCAAATAAAGCCAATTTCGGATGGAAATCGTTTATATAAACTTTGAGCAGGTTTAGAAGTAAATAAATACGCTTGTATGCTTTTTTGGTACGACATGTGCTAACGATAAATAATTTAAAAATTATACAAGAAAATTCCGATTCATGCCGAAAAGTATGTATTTCCGATCCGTATGTATTGTATGTCATATCTAAGTTTATATAACCTTTAATGTATTTTGCAATTGTATTAAAAGCACTATATTCTTTAAGCTGAATAATTACATATTTAAAGTTTTAGTTAAGTAATAAATACAATTAAAAAGTGACTTGCAAAAGTTACGAACAATAAATTGGTAACTTGATTTAATGCTAAATTTTTAAGCAATTAGTGTCGATCTTTTACAACTCCTTTAATTATTCATTGTATTTCTTAATGGAATTATTTATTTTAATTTAACCTTCCAATCTTCTAAAAATTATGAAGTATTTTCAAGTTCGCGTTGGATCAAACTTTACGCACGATCATTAAAAACTTTTGCACTTCTTTGTATTATGAAACGTAGTTTTAAACTTCTTTTTTTGAACGTTAACTTTTTCTTAAATTTATAAATGCACATTTTTTTCCTGTAAAAATAGGATAAATTATTAGTGGACTATATGAAAACTATATTGAATTGAAATAACAATTAAAGTTAAACTGAAACACCTTACGTAACAATTAAAAATTAAATTTAAAAAAAAAATTGGAAAATAACATCAAATTATGTAACATATTAATAACATTGGTTCTCCTTCTCTTTAAGATTATAAAGGAAAAAATGCATTAATTTCAGTGCACGCGAATTAATTACATTATTGTTTCAACATAAGTGTTTGAGTTTCCTTCCATGCTTGTCTAGAAGAAAATAAAAAAGGTAGGCGAGAATCTGAATCATTTTAACATCTGATACGGCTATCATTAATTTTTTTCTTTTTCCATCTTACACTAAAAGTAGGTTCAGGATCTTACGGCACAAGGGTCTGTCCGTTAGTCGTTACGTCTGTATTCTTTTTTTTATGTTAAAGGACGGCAAACGAGCAAACGGGTCACCTGATAGTAAGTCATCACCGCTGCCCATGGACAATTGCAACACCAGGGTGTAACAAGAGCGTTACCGGCCTTTCAGGGCCCTCCCCAGAGGGGGGAGGGGAGGAGACGGGGACATATCCTAACGGGATATAGGATATTAAGGCATTTTATCTAAAACTCGCTTAAAGCCAACTTTCTATTACAATACTATTTGTTTTGTATGATGAAATGATTTTCATGAAACGAATAGCAGTACTTGTAGAACTTTCTGCATCAAAATAATTTGGAATTTAAAACAGCTTATCATTACAATGAGTTTCACTTGTATTAACATGATGAAACTATCAGTTGCATGACATTAGCTTTACCCAAAAATTGCGCATGGTGCCAATTTATTTCAGTATTATAAAATTGGTGCATGCATTGTTAAAGGTAACGTTTACTTGAAAAATTACATGCGATTAGTATTGTAATGTAAATTCGACTAAAATAAACTCTATTTGAAGCTCACACTGTTACACGTGATGAATATTAGTAGTCCAGTGTACAAAGCTTGTTTCAAATATACTCTGCTTAGGCAAACAACCCCGTTCTGTACTGCATGCATTGTATAAGCCGGGTCCAATATTCGGGGTAGCTAATAGACAGACTTCCCTAAATGGACTCGAAATCTGGGTGTTTGCCTCGCTTCGCTTTCTGTTGCATCCAATTAGTATAGGAATTGGAAAGAATTGCTTAGTTCCGGCGTTGACCAATTTTTACTTTCTTTTTAATGTCCTATTTCGTTTGCTCGTTGGACATAAAGACTTTTAAAAGTAAAAATACATATATTTAAGTAAAAATTTATGTTTTTTGTTTTTATTTAATTTATTTATATACTTATTTAATCTTTTTTGACCACTACAAAAGACTAAGGTGGACTTAATGCTAATGCATTATCTGCCAGTCAGCTTTTAGGGAAAAAACCAATAAATTTATTAGCGATAGGCGCATATTGATAAGCAAGTTAATAACTACACACACCACTACATACATTCTGAAACGAAGCTCACGGTCATTGTATGACTGATAGAAAAATTTGTTTTTTATATATAGAGGAGAGAGAGGATTTTTATGTATAGAAAAAAGTGTACAAAGCATTCTCTGTTGCGGACTCTAATGAACAGGAAGCCAGTTAGCAAGCTTAGATTGAAAAGAAGAAATGTGATCGTACTTATGAAGGCAGAAAATAAAGCAGCTACAATTATTAATAAGACGATCTAGCTCATTGAAAAGATCTGCATTTAGATCAGGATTTACATTAGCGTAATCAATTATGGGTAGAATAAGGGATTATATCAAAGTGATTTTAGTTTTGACGAGGCAAAAATTTCTAAAACGATGATAGTAGAAGTAAAAGTAAAATCTTCTGACCAGGAGGAAAAGTTGAACAAGGAAGCGTTCAGTAGACTTATACCAGAATAGATATTTTCAGCACTGGTTTGTACGTAAATTTGTAGGTTATCTCATCTGCATAGAAATGGTAAGAACAGCTTATAGAGTGTTATAAAAGATTTATGAATATCAAATCACAAAGGAGATAGAATACCCCCTTGAGGGACATCTGAAGAAATATCCTTCCCTTGCGACAACTCACGATCCATTTGAACCGCTCTTTGTTTACCATGGAGATATGAAGAAAACCAGTCCATAGCTAAGGATGAGATTTTCATATATTCGAGCATTAACAGGATAATGTCGTAATCAACCATATTGAAAGCATTAGAGAAACTAATTAGATCTAGAATGGTGTGTTCGAACGAGTTCTCCCTACCAAGGCCATATCTTTGGTGACGTTAAGAAGTCATTTACGACTTTTATTTATTATGTTATTCATGGGTACCATTACGACCACACAATACCTGTATTTTGAGGTTTGGATTAAACCAAATAAATAAGTAAACATATTTGACGCAGTCGCATTGTTTTCATAATTTTATTTGGAGAAAGAAAAGTCTTAAATAAAACATTATATAAGTAAACCCACAATATCTGGCATGACACAGCAGTCGCAAAAAGTCATGATTTATGATTAGGAGTAATTAATTACTTCCTACTTCCTTGGTAACAAGAAAGTTTTCTTCATCCATTATAAGAAAACTTTCATTCTACATGATTGTGGAGTAGTATTTCAAAGATATTGTGCTAGTTCTTAAGTAATGATTAAAATACAAAGGCTAATAATAAAAGATCGTACATATTGTTCATGTATATTATTCTTAAACTTCATACTCTTTCAAGTTTTTCTGTGACGGATAGAGGCATTATCACTAAACTATACCAATTTCATATTATAAAGTTCACTAAAATTAATTTGCGTAATAATTTAAGGGTCGGCACCATGTAAAATGGGTTTGCGCGGGCAACAAGTTTGTACAGAAAGCGTTTGATTTAAGTCAAATAATGTATACACATAGATATAGGAAGAGTTGGGACAGTAGACGAAAAAAAGGATTTTTTAAAATATTTTGTAGTTTTCCTAAAAACAAGCATTGAATTTACCCAAAAACGCACTTTGAGCGGGCAATAGTTATGGCTTAAGTAGAAAAGACCACTAAGAAAATTACATACCTAGTTATAGGTGAATAGACTAGCTAGTAGACGAAAACCGTATTTTTTTAATTTTCATTCAGAAAAAGTAAGATAATTGTAAAGAAACCTGAAAGAAATATTTTAGAAAATCTTGCTACAAACTGGCTTGTTTTTCAGCGTAAAGAAATATTCTAACAAGGGATTGCATATATTTTATAAAAATAAAGGCTATTTTGAAACATTATTCTTTATATTTGCTTACAATGCAATCACGCAATAATAAAAAAAACAATTTTAATAATTGGTTGTTTTGCAACTTTTTTGACAGAATTCTCTGAAATGGCGGCCATGTTACTTCCATACAAATTTAGTTGCCCGCCGGGCGTTCAGGAAGGAGGCCGTGTCGAAATTTAAAAAAAAATCCATTTTCGAATTACGTAAAATTGCATTACAGTCTAAAATATTTCAATAAAAAACTATGTACAAACTGCCAAATTATGTCATACTTTTGCTACACTATGGTACAGTTTTGACATTTTGTTGACATTCAAGCAAAGATGTAATGCTATCGCAGATACGGCATCGCACATTTTTTTTTTAATTTTATTGAAAATTAAGTCAATGAAAAAAATAATTTGGTTTGATTTATTACCTATATTTTTTAATTGGCGATTGGGGTGAAAATCGGATTGGAACTTTCTCGGGTCGCGGAATCATATTAACTGTTTTTGTAATAAAAGCTGCTGTTTAATTAGGGTTTACAATTATTTTGATGGGTGATTGAGTCTGAAATTTTGAACAACTTTTCCTCATGAATGTATATCAAAATACGAATTGACAATATGCGTAATATATCGAACCACAGGCTATACTAAATCTATACTTGGCTAGGCAGACAGGCTATAGTAGGCTATTTATCTTTACTAATATTATAAAGAGGAAAGATTTGGTTGTTTGTTTGTTTGCATTACATGGCTCCAAAACTACTGGACCGTTTTAAAAAAAACTTTCACCGTTGGAAAGGTACACTATCGCCGAGTGACATGGGCTTTATGTGTACCAAGGGCGAAGCCGGGGTGGACTGCTAATATAGTATAATGATATTAAAATAACAGTAAAAAAACAAAAAAAAAATCTGCATTTTCATACAAAAGTGTGCAGCCGCCCGGGAAATTTGTATAGGAACCGATTTTTTGGTGTTTTTACTGTTTTTAGGGTTTCGCTTATCTGTCTGTCCGTAAGTCACAGCCAATTTGCTACGAAACTATAAAAATGATTTAGTTGAGATTTAGTACCTACTACACTTATGTAACTTAGTGACCCAAAGATAGACGTATAACGTAAATAAATGGAATTTAAAAAAGGGGGCCACTTATGGTGGGTAAAGTAGACATTAAAAAAAAGTTTTGATAACAAAATCGTGTGACATATTAAATGAAAGATTTTTTTATGACAATTTTAAATATATATATTTTTTTTATATTATTTCTTAGATTGGTATTTTTAAGTTATGTAAGAAAATGGGCGAAAATTGACCCCCCCCCCTAATAAACTACTGGACCGATTCAGTTGAAATGTGGTGCACATAATGTAAATTTGTGACCCAAAGACGGAAGTAAAATGTAGGTAAATGAACAAATTTTAAAAAAATGGGGCCACTTATGGAAGATAAATGAGACATTAAAAAAAGGGTTTTGTGAACTACATCGCGTAAAATATCAAATGAAAGAGCATTTTATGATAATATTAAATATATTTTTCTAAATTTTTTAAGTTGGTGTTTTTGAAGTTAATTTTGAAAATAAATAATAAAAATACCCTTATCTCCGAAACCACTGAACCCAAACTTTTGAAAAATATACAGTTAATAGTTCTTTACCTATAGATTACAGAAAAACCTATTAGAAGATAAAAAATAAAAGGGTGTAGTAATGCTAATTACTGCTTCATTAATCAACCAATTTTTTTAGCTGATTTCAGGAAAAGATTTCTTTTTAGTGCTCTTTGTTGATTCGTTAAAAATATTGTACAAAATCAAACAGTCAAGTCATTAATTGAGCACACACAGCTGCTAAACCAAGACTGTTGATCTGTTCAACGTGCAATCCTTTTGTACCCTCCGTACTTACATAATAAGGTGAATAGAAGTGAAAGGTGTTACGATTGCAGATGGTCGCTAAACGTATTGTTTCACAAAGAAAATTCAAATGTGTACATTTTCTGTCAGTGGAACACAAAACGTGTAGTTTTCCAAGTTACCGCTCGCGTAAAATACTATTTGATTGTATTTTTGAGAACGTCCTGTCAGCGATAAGTAATATTGATTTACGCAGAAATATCATAAATTTGTCTATGGTTCCTTAGAATTTCAACTTAACCAAAATAAACGGGCAGGTCCGTAACGGGCCACGTCCAGTGTAGAGTTCCGTAGTCAGTACCTACTTGTTTTATGTAACTAACAACTGCCTAACTTTAGGTCTGAATTCAGTCCATGATACTGAACAACTTTCACCAAGGAACAAACGAAATACATAAATTATTTTTGATCTCTTACACACAAGATTTGGCAAAATGTAATATTTATGGAATATATGTATGGAATATGTAAGGACGAATAACACTAATTAAGCTAGCCCCAAAGTAGGTTTTAGACTTGTATTATGGAATACTAACTCAATGATACTATATTTTATGATAAAAACATACAAAGATAAACACCCAAGACCCAGGGCAACTTGGAAAAGACCATTTTCTAACTTGCCCTGGCTGGGCCTCGAACCCAGAACCTCCGGATTAGTGGTCTAGCGTGTTAACAATTACGCCACGGAGGTCGAATGGAAAGCAAACATTTTCTTTTATATTTAATTATGTGTTCCTTAGGAAAAGTTGTTCAGTATCATGAACTGAATCTACCTTAAATTAGTTTATGTACAGGGAGACGTTATATACCTACTACTGCCGTGAATTTTTTTAAGTGTCCATATACAACCGTTTGCAATCAAAAACCAAATATTTCACAAACGGATTGCTAAAACGAAAAAGGGTGTTCATAATCTTAGAATATTTTTGAAAGACCTATTTAACGAAGACTCACAACACACATTTTTTTTTCAAGTTTTTATTACCACATATCCATGCCCATGCCTAATTACAGCTTTCTAGTACTAATAGTCTATGAGTAAAACTGGGGACAGACAGACAGACAGACATGATGGATCTATAAGGGTTTCTTGTTTACTACGGAACCCTAAAAAGCTGCGTGAAACAAAACAGATTCTCTATTCTAAGGGTTCTTTGTCATTTGCGCTTTAACAAATTTCAAAATACGAGTAATCAAAACCACTTGTGCATATATTTCGCTCCACTTCGCATACGATAAATTCAAAAATTGATGGATGAATGACCGTGCTTTTACAGGTTAAGCAACTTCTAGCTTGGTCACAGTTAGGATGGGTGACCGTGCTTTCAATCTTAATGTTGTCCAAGTCAAATGTTGAGATTCTTATGAATAAATTTCAGTTTTCTCTACCTACATAACTTGGCAGCTATTTAAATTTCAATTGTTTTGTCGGAATTTGAACTTGGCATTTTTACATTTATGTTTTTGATGGGGTAACTTAACACCCAAGAACCAGGACAAATTAAAAAAGGCCATTTACCAACTTGCCCTGGCTGGGAATCGAACCCAGAACCTCCGAGTGACGGACTAGCGTGTTAAGGAATCGCCACGGAGGTCGACTAATAAATTGAAAAAGTAATAAATTTTACGCAAGATTCGAATACCTATAACTTGGATTTTTTAGAAAGTGCTATATGAATTTCACATATATTTAAACTCGCTTTTTAAATAAACGTCTTTGCATTCACGCACACTACTGTATTTTCGACTTTACTTTTTCTACTGATAGCCTGTCTACTAAAGTGTTAAGTACATTATAATGACGTCTGCCAAGGCCTTAATTCAGAAATAATAATTCAAACAAAATAATTATTTGATTTGATTGTTTTGAAAATTTTAATAAGTATCGCGGACTGGAAGTCTTGACGAAAAGAAAAAAGTAAGCTGTATACTAATTCTACGTTACAATTTATGATAACCTACATCTATTGTCCCGTTTACACATTATTAACTCTATGCAACGTCATCTTGACATTTTTATCCCCCTAGCGGGAAAATTTTGCATATTTCAGAGCCAAATCCGACCACGTGGCTTTGTGCATAACGTCCTTAAAGCAAACCCCAACTGAACCGCTTGAATTCACGCCAAAAAGCCGCTAGCTGTAAAATTTATACTATTTAATGAGCTAGTTAAGCTTGAATGGGGTATGGTACTTTATAGCATGAGCAATAATGATTTTCCAAGAACTTAAGGCGATAAGAAATTGCTTCTAATAACGGAAGTGTTAAAAACAGGTCGCCTGTTACTGAATTAGATACTTACAAGCTCTTAAAATGTTACCGATTGAAAAATCAAAAGTCCTTACATTTTTGTGAAGAGAATTGAAAAGGTCGTACTTACGTATCAAAGATAGCCAATATGCGTCCATAAGTAGACCAAGAGAGGACATGAAAATCATCTAAGGTTAAAAGTGTCATACATATTCCTGATATATTTTTTTTACTTTGATTTCCGTTCACTTGATGACGCAAGGGTCTTCGAACTCGGTGAAAGGAGTTAATAACTTAAGATGTCGTGTCTTCATTTGAATTTTGTTTCTTGAACGCTCTTTGATCTCCATCATGTCTCAATTTGCATTTGCCACTCCATACCTCGTTAAATCCAACATGGCACTCAGCACCAGCATATGATGCAATTTAAAATTCTCAGTTCTAGTGCAGATTTTTCTCAGAATCTGGAAATTTCCTTCCACAGAACGATTGTTGAGATATGAGGAACTCGGAGAGCCAATACATTTGTCTGTTAAGATACTCGAATAAATTCTAAAATGGATTACTTTTTAAAATTGCTTGTCGATTCAATTTTATTTTTCAAATGAGTAATATTATATGACATTTTGCCGATTTTGGAAAAAAAATGCATACCAAATTTACTATTATAATAAGAATATTGAGTACAACATTAGGCATCATATGACTTAAATATGACTATAATAAAATATATGAAACAAACCACACATTATATATTTATACACAGATTCACAAGTCTTAACTTCTTGTCTTATATGTTAGGACAACATAATAATTTACGTATGTGTATTTTCAAAACTAAACCAAACTATAATTTTGGAGTGGTTTTATTGATTGATTGAGGCAAGTTGAAAACTTGTCATATACATCATCATCCGAGCGTGTTCCCGGTTGCATCGTCAGCGGTTACGCTTCAGAGCCCGGGGTCCGCTACCTAACCTAGGCGATTTGACGAGGTTACTGGTTTTTTTACACAGAGCGACTGCCGTCTGACCTACACAACCCAAAGGGTAGACCAGAACCAATCCTAGGATAGGTACAAATGCTAGATGGCGGTCGGGACCAACGGCTTTACGTGCCTTCCAAAGCACGGAATCATCTTTCTTTTCGGATAATCAGGTGGTGTGTTTCCGGTTGTTCCGGGTACCCGTGTGGTTCCGGGTTAGAATAGGACCACTCCATCTCTTCCTGTGGATGTCGTAAGAGGTGACTAGAGGAATAAGCACAAACATCTCGTGCTACAATTGCATTCCCAAGGAGGGTTAACGTCGGGCGGCGGCCGGTTGTAAAACATTTTGTACAAATACATTCCCAAAGAGGGTTGACGTAAGGCAGGCAGCCGGTCGTTAAATTATAGCCAAATCATATATGTTCCGGCTATTTCTTCTCCATTTTGCAAGGTCTTTGACATCCTTGTGTGACTATTGACATGCATGTTATATTTGGAGAAGAAAAAGCGGGAAAGCGCACCCCGGGCTCCGAAACAGCACAGCTGAAGATGCAACCGGGATTGCGCTTAGACGAAGAAGAAGAATCAGGTGATTCAAGCCTGCAATATCCTAAACAGACTGGAAACAACTTTTAACAAAGTATGCTTCCCAGTGGGATTTGAACCCATGACCTCCGGATCACAAGGCGAACGCCTTGACCACTGGACCGCGGAGGCAGTCTTTTTATATATTTTTAGATTTATCAAAGTAGTGAAAATTCACAAAGATACATAGCGCGTCAAAGTTCCAGAGTAGGGGTGATTGACGTCACCGTCAAGTGAAAATTAAATGCGCTGTATCTTTACTAATTTACTTATACTTACCTCTCCTATTATATCCCAATACGGAACTGCAGACCTGGCTGGTGAGTAGCGGGGCTACTATAGGCTGGGGGGACCATGTGCATATGACGCACCTATGCACCATCCGTTTATAATAAATTAATAAGAATATTTTTATAGTTTGTCTTTCAATTCAATAAAAAAGGAGGATGATGACAGAGCATAAACGCTCTGTCATCATCAGGTCTTTTTAGTCTCTACTGCTGAAGCACGACCCTCTCTGTACTACCAGAGCCATATATTAAGCCAAAGCAGTCAGAGAATTTGATTTATGACAATGTAAAGAAATGTAAAATATTTTATCATTTGAGGCAAGTTCAATGATGGATATAAACCTCCACCATAGATTACAATAACGAATGATTATGAATTGATATTTTATTTTATACAATTTCAACTATGAATGTAAGTAAATCTTTGTAGTAGAATATTATCATAAACTTAATTAAATAGTTTCACAATGAAACTGACCAAACTTATGTCACTCTATTTTTATTATCTTACTTTGCTTTATTTTTTTAAAGAACCCTCTTTTGATCACACACTTCGAACGTATACAAACACGAATGGAAAAGATCTATGAGTCATTTTAATTCATTGTCGTTTACGTCAAGTAACACCATTTATAACAGTGTAAATTATCTTGATAGGCTCCCATTGTATGGTAACATTGTTAGCTCACATGCGTAATTGGGGCATTTGGAAAAAATCTAACTGAACACGCCAGGTTGAAGCAAAAAAAAACTCCTTTTCCGATTTTGCTTTTTCTAATGTTTTATCCTTTCATGCTGGTCTGTACCAGCTGATTCTCTTTCCATGCAGATTGTAAAAGCCGATCGAGGGAATTAACAAGAATCTGAGTCATGTTATTTATTTATTTATTAAAATCTTTATTGACCACAATGGTAAAAAAGGTGAACTTAACGGTAATGCATTTTCTACCAGTCAACCCTTAGGAAAAATGTTAATAGGCAATGTGGCTAGCAACCCATCACTGTTTTGATTCCCTTTTCCATCTTTACGCCCGCCATTACGATAAGCGTGGCCTTTGGGTCTTACGGTCCTAGACTCTATCTACCCCGTTAGAGATAAAGACGTGATAATGTATCTGTATCTGTATTATTTAGCGTTAACTACAAAATATTTTTTACTACAATTACTATAAGATATTAATTTTTCAAGACTGAATAGTAAATATTTGTATAACACGAATAGAAAATTCCACAACAATTTTATTAATATGACTCCAAATTTTTTGTATTTTTGTGCTTATAAAATAAATTATTTTTAATGAAAAATTTACTTCAAGGAATATTTCACAAGGTGAACACATTTTTTTTTTGTTAGTATCTAAATTATTTTTTCAAAATAAATTTCTGTTTCGTTTGTGTAAGCAAGCATCCTGGAAGCCTCTGGTGATTTTTACTTCGGTTAGGGCAGAAGTTTGGATTTGCAAATTGAGGTTCGCACTGTGTAAATGTCATCTTGTGAAAGACAAAAAAGTATAAAAGGGCTTTTACAAAAAAGGTACTTAAAAAGCAGCATTTCCTAGTGTATTTGATATTCTTAATTTGGGTTCAAAGTTCAATTTAGGGTCATGAAATGAAAATACTGTGGTCTTGTTGACCTTTTATTGAAAAGATTAGGTACTTCCTATTTATAGAAAAGCCAATGTACTCAGTAATTAGTTAGCCATTGTAACTATTTTGCTTTAAAAATATATTCATGCTTATTTTATGAGAGACTTTTGTAAGAAGTACGAGTAAAGTTGACATCTCATTAAAGTTATACATTGTTATATAAGTGTTCACCAATTTTAAACGCCCAGAAATGAATAATTTAAAAATATATTCATGCTTATTTTATGAGAGACTTTTGTAAGAAGTACGAGTAAAGTTGACATCTCATTAAAGTTATACATTGTTATATAAGTGTTCACCAATTTTAAACGCCCAGAAATGAATAATCTATATAAATAAAAATGAATTGCTGTTCGTTAGTCTGCTTAAAACTCGAGAACGGCTGAACCGATTTGGATAATTTTGGTCTTGAAATATTCATGAAAGTCCAGGGAAGGTTTAAACGGTGAGAAATTATGGAAAAGGGAACGGGAAAGGGCGAAACGAAGTTCGCCGGGTCAGCTAGTTTATAATAAATTTATTCCTAGGCGTAAATAATTTATAATAATTTATTATTTCTAAATATTTCAATATTTATGCTAGATAAGTATATACCATCTTATGCTTGTCTTCCCGCGCAGATCGTAAAAGCCGATCGAGGAAATGGGCAAGAATCTGAATCATATCAATAGGCGATGCGGTTAGCAACTCATCACTATTATGATTTCCTTTTTCCACCTTCATGCCCACCATCACGCTAAAAGTAGCCTGGACCTTGCCGCACTAGGCTCTGTCTGCCCCATTAGGGATAAAGACGTGATAGTGTATCAGAAAGTATATACCAATCAGGGTATTCTCATCCAAAATACCTCAGTGCATCAAAACTAAAGTTTACAATCAATATGCGTTACCAGCGATTACAAACAGCTCTGAATAGTGAATTTACACTTACCATGGGTATCATAAGAAGGTTCAAGGTCGCTCAACGGACTACAGAGAGATACAATATACGCTTGGTGTTTCTTTACGTGTGATAGTAATCGAATTAGAAATGAGGAAATTACTGGGGGGACAAACACCACCGGTAATGCACCCAGCAGATTGAATCATTGAAGTAGCAATGGGCGGGATACATATTGCGAGGAACCGATGGCTGATAGAGCATATTCTCGAATAGCAATCACGTACTGGCAAGCGAAGCGTAGGACACCCACCTACAAGGTGGTCAGATGACCTGAATTATCAAGGTCGCTGAAAAACGCTGGATGCAGGCTGATTTAGATTGGTCATTTTGGAAGTCCTAGGGAGAGGTTTCGGTCCAGCAGTGGACGCCAACTGGCTGAAATGATGATGATATACCTATCAACTTCATAAAAATATATATATTTTTTTTTTAATAAAATAGATACCTTAATGCTGCCTTTGTGGTCCAGTGGTCAAGGCGTCTGCCTTGTGATCCGGAGGTAGTAGGTTCAAATTCCACTGGGAAGCACACTTTGTGAAAAGTTGTTTCTAGTCTGGTTAGGATATTGCAGGCTTGAATCACCTGATTATCCGAAAAGAAAGATGATCCCGTGCTTCGGAAGGCACCTAAAGCCGTTGGTCCCGAACGCCATCTAGCTTTTGTACCTATCCCAGGATTGGTTCTGGTCTACCCTTTAGGTTGTGGAGGTCAGACGGCAGTTGCTCTGTGTAAAAACTAGTAACCTCATCGAATCACCTAGGTTAGGTAGCGGACCCTAGGCTCTAAAGCGTAACCGCTGACGACGCAACCGGGAATTCGCTTGTATGATTATGAGATACCTTGATGATAGTAAAGTAGGTAATAATTACCTAGATACCTCCATCTTTTCTTTAAAAACTTTAAGGTTAGTTCAGAACATCTTAATCATAAGTTTTTACATCTTTAAAATGGTTAAAGCATTCGTATTTACAAAGAACGTAGAGTGTTGAATTAATGGTAATCAAATAAATAGCTTAGTATGAAAGAAAGATTCCGTAAAACTGCTTCAAGGATTTCGTAATTTTTCAATAGATCAAGTCTTAGATATTTATGTTTTCTTCAAATAAATTAATAATAAGCATGTTATTTTTTTGTGTCTACAAAATTTTTAGTAAGTAGTAGTTTTGATTATTAAGTTAAATAAAAACCGGGGAAGTATACGAAAATAAAGCAGCTCCTTATCTGAAAGACAACCCAGTAAAAAGGCATTTCCCAGTAAATTACAATAGTTAGATCTTTAAAAAAAGGAAAAATTACATTAATGTATTGATGTATTTAAAAATACAGTGAACTTGATTATAGAATAGAAATGATTTTGTACACTTTAATTATTGCATGATTTTTTTGGATGAGATGAGTTTTGATTCGATTTGGAATTAAATTGTAATACAATTTAATTCCAAATCATAAACAATGTAAATTTACATGTCAATACGTACAACAAATAAACATAGTTATTTAGTAACTTTGACATAATTATTTCAAATTATATGTGGAAAAAATGAATATACATAGTATTTAATTTTATTTATGCAATTTTTTATTATCATTCTGTAGAGGTAACTTTATGGTTTCGACTGCGCAGTCGTTGAGGACACAACTCTGTATTAAACAATATATTTATCACTTAGGTGCTAGCCATACTTCTTTATTTGCGTAATTGAAAAAAATCACGTAATCCTCAATTATGTGAATTGCAGTTTCAATTTAACTTTATACGAGTAGTAAAGAAAATCGATTGTTAAGTAAAATACGGTAAACATTTAAATTAAACTTTCAATTTTAATTAAAATGGGTGCAATAAACGAGATAATTTAACTAGCAAAAAAATAATTTGTGACGTTCTATTCAACCTTCAGATGTTTTATTGGTAGTAGAAAAAGGGTATCTACTATTATAAATAATACTAGCACCTACCTGTGTGACTACGCTTTGCTCTAAGAGACTCACCAAAAAAAGTTTATCTAAAAAGGAAGCCTAGCTAGGTAGATCTATTTATTTTTACTACAGAAAAAAAAAAGAAAAAGAACCGACTTGACTTATCGATACTTAAACCTTGAACATTTGGATTTTTTTACTTTCCCATCCCAACCAACTGAGCCAATTTTATGATGTCGGAAATGGCGAATTTCGGAACAACAACTTAAGGCCGTACCTGAATTTTCCGTGGTTCAATGCTGCCCCCATTTAAAATAAATTATTTCAAAGAAAACTGAGGCGTTATTTAAAAGTTTGCTACTACAACGTCCTAGATAACCCTTCAAAGTATTTTATGAACTATTGTTTACAGTTTATAATGAGAACATTAAGCTTTACTACGCACATTTGCCAAAAGTAGCCGTTTTTCGCAAATGTGCGTAGTAAAGCTTTACGTTCTCACTTTAAACTGTAAACAGTAGTTCATAAAATACTTTGAACGGTTATCTAGGACTTGGTAGTAGCAAACTTTTAAATGATGTCTCCGTTTTTTTTTAAATGATTTTAAATGGGGGCAGCACTGAAATATGTGATGAAAAATTTCGCTACGAATGAGATTCGTCACATTTGAACTGTGAGTGCACTTCCAATTGTGCTAGGTACAGTGACTTTAAATCACCCCGACGAGTTTCCTCATCTATTTCTTACGTATTTTAAAGCATGCGTAATTCTTTTAAATATTTAGTGTGATATTCAACTTAGAAATTTTCAAATTCTTCAAAACACAGAGATTATGAGGTTCTCTTAAAATTTCATCAAAGTCGTTTAAGCCGTTTCCAAGATTGTCAAAATATTGGTATATTATTATATTAAAATTATATAAAAATATAAACTCATTGCATATAGCGCACCAAACCTAACCAGCAAGGTTATTTTTTTGTTTTTCCTTAGAAACTCAGATGACGGATTGGCTAATCGGTCATATTGTATGTGAGCTCATTACTTTTCTGTTCATATTTTGCTAACACGTGTTTCATTGCTTTGCCACGTCGCAGCAATGAAGTCTCAGTAATCTACTACAAATCACAAGGTCTAAGCTTTACTTACTTTTTGAACACAAAAATCAAACCAAATTAGGATCAATTCCGTAATAGAAATAAACTTCAAAGTACTGTTATTAAGGCAAATTTAATCCATTTACAGTTATACTTACAAAATCGATGAATATGCGATAATTTATCGTAAATTACCGTAAAGTTCTCGTATGTTTATATTGAACTATGAGTATCTTTGAGCTTTTAAACTGTACCCTACATTACCACGTCTCTATTCCTAACCTGACCCTAAGGCCACTTTGAGCATTAAGATGGAAAAAGGGAATCAAAATAGTTATGGGTTGCTAGGCGCATTGCCTATAACAATAATAACCTTTAAAATAAATATGAGTAAATAAAATTAAAACGCTGTTCTTTAAACAACCAAATATAATATACTTGTTCATTTCAAACCTCCATTTCGCCATTCATGCCTATAACAAAATAAATTGAATAGTTTCAAACAATAAATCCTTAATGTGCCATATCATCCTACCTGGGTTGCTATATTCAGGCTATGTTAATTAACTATTTGATTACGTGGCAAAACTCCCTACTCGTTGTTTTGCCTACCTATCTGTCTTAAAGATGGCTGTTGTTAAGCGCTATCCACACATTAACGGGTTCCCGTCCCGGACGGAGCCCAGCCGGGAAAATTAAAAATTGGTTACATACGATATGTATGATTTTGTTCACACAGTTCAAGGCCGGGCCGCCGCTGATGGTGCCATCCGATTTTTACCTACCGAGACGACATTTTGCCGATGTTCTTCTTGGTTATGAGCTTCTTCTTCATCGAGCGCTATTGCAATAATTGCCAACTCCTCAATGTTAAATAAGGCCAACGTTGTGTGCATATCAGTCACCAACACAATTTCCCGGTCACCGATTTCCCTAATATTTGTGATTACAGAACCCGGACTGCGCGGCCCTGACGGAAAAACGGGCACGGACGGCCCGTCCCGTCTGGACGGGAACCCGTTAAGGCCATACCTAAATTATCCGGGGTCCAGTGCTGCCCCCATTTAAAATAAATCATTTCAAAGAATACGGAGACAGTATTTAAAATTTTGCAACTACCAAGTCCTAGATAACCCTTTAAAGTATTTTATGAACTACTCTTTACAGTTTATAATGAGAACGTTAAGCTTTACTACGCACATTAGCCAAAAGTGGCCGTTTTTCGCAATTGTGCGTAGTAAAGCTTAACGTTCTCACTTTAAATTGTAAACAGTAGTTCATAGAATACTTTGAAGGGTTATCTAGGACTTGGTAGTTGCAAAATTTTAAATGATGTCTCCGTTTTCTTTGAAATGATTTATTTTAAATGGGGGCAGCACTGGACCCCGAAAAATTCAGGTACGGCCTTAATAACATGGTTGTAACGCGAAAATAGTGATATTGGTTTGAAATTTTACTTCATTATTCATTACAAAAAAAGTAGATAAGAAGCAAATATTTCATCATGTCATGTTGTCGTAAACGATGATTTAAATAAAATACACATAAAAAACTATAATAGTAGGTAACATATAAGCAATGTCGAATATGTAAAGTGAATAAGTACATCAAATGTAAACATGATTTTGTAGGAGCAAAGGTTAAGACAGAATTTGGTGTCTATAAAAAAAGTTTTCATTGTTGTACAGCAGACATTATGGCGTGATTTAATAACACGGATCCCTGGCTACCGAAAGTTGCCGATTGACGTAAGTTTTATCCTTTTATCCAATTACTTCGTTAAGACCAGGTACACACGTATGGTTAGTTAAAGAGCTATTAATTATTAATGTGTTAGTTAACTAACTTGTGTACGAGATTTTCTGTGTTGTCTATTTAATATGATAAACTATATCCATTAACTCTCGGTATCAGAAAAACAATTCAGCAAACAAGTTATTATTAGAAGAACAAAAACACGACTGTATGTAAAATGAGCGAGGTTTTATATTGTTTTTCAGCCTAGCCTTCTCCATTCTAAATTTCTACGATGCATATATTTTTGTAATCCTTAAAATCATTTATTTTGATACCCCACTCGATAGGTTTAAAATTAAAATAATAAATTAAGTTATATTTTTCGCCAAAAACCTGCCTTTTTGGAATGAAATTTGGCATATTAATTACGTGGATAAACACATAGGATACTTTTTATTCCGGTAAAAAAATACACATTTGCCTACGCGAGCGACGCTGCGGGATTTTACAACTACTTGTTTTAGTAAAACAAGTAGTTGTAAAATCTTTCACAAGAGCTACTGTTTGCAAAGTCAGGTTCGCTGCTATATGATTTATATACGGTGCAAAGTCAGGTTTACAAATAGAATTCTATATTATACATGATAGAAGAGGCTGCATGCCAAATTGAGTGTTAATTTACAGTCAATTTAACGTCCTAATAAACCGGTCAAGTGCGAGTTAAACTCGCGTGGTGAGGGTTCCGTACAATTGATTGGATTCTTATAGGGTTTTCTGTAATCTACAAGCAATAAACTATATTTTGTATTTTTGTTTAAATTTAAGTCTCAGTAGTTTCGAAGTTCAGGGGGGGGGGGGGGGGAATGGTCAATATTCGTCTTCTTTGATGAATAAAATCAAAACTAATCATTTTACAATAATAACAAAAATATATTTGAGATCCTCATAATGAGCCCTTTCATTTGATATGTAAGTACATTACACAGTAAGGTGCGCAACACTTTTTTTTTAATTTCCTAATTTGTCCCCCGAAAATGACCCTTATTTAAAAAAAAAAAAATTTATTTATTTTGCACATACGTATTTGGATCATAAGATTACAACATTCTACTAAATTTCACCTGATTCGGTCCAGTAGATTCGGAGCAAATTGGCTGTGACAGACGATCCTATAAGGGTTCCGTTTTTTCATTTTTTGTACGGAATCCTAAAAATCAACGACGGCGCATGTTACTGACATCTCCAAATAACACAACGTTTTCTTTGTTTTCCTTATTAGAATCTATTTATTTCCCAGTGACCCGGACATTATTAAAGCCTTATTTTACCATGAGGGAAAATTAAATAAAGCACTGAATAATCGTAGTCTTTTTCGTCTAAACCTATGCAATCGAATCTGTAATTAAACTTAGTTACGAAGATCAATTAATTGAATTAAGGAGCTCAATTACTCAGCGGTGCATTTGCTAAGTTAATATAGGTCTATAAGCTGAGTTTAAGTGCACTTATAGTGGCTTTTTATCTTCTAGACTTCGTTTGTAATTTGAAAAGCATGTAAAGTTACAATTGTTATTGCTAGATTATCATTAGTACTATTATCTAGTTACGGTTATCCTTGAAACTATCACTAATGTAAGGTCTAGCATACATACTTATTTAGAGCTATAAGACCCAAAGGCAACATTAAGCGTAATAACATTCGTTTAAGTGTAAAAGGCAATCAAAATAGTAACGGGACGCTAGCCGTATTGCCTATTGATGTAGGTAATTAAATCCTCGCTTTATCGGATTTTAAAAGATTTGCGCAAAAAGGGAAGTGGCTGGTAAATTTTTCTCTCAAACCAGTCCTTAATAAAAAATAAAATTGAATTCGAAGGTCATATTTTTGTTTTCTTTATTTTTTGTTAATATTGTCGCATGGAGCAACGCGGCGACCACAAAAGTTTTTAGTCACGGTATTTCGTCTCAGATTTCATATTCAAATAGCCACGAGTGTCGGATACTTGTATAGAGAAGCAAATATAACGTAAAATTTAACAAGGCCAGTAGCTATTCTCTTACTTGACTACACGTCGTTGGCAAAACAACCTCAAAATAAGGAGAGTATGAAATGGGCTCTACTGTAAGATTACTATATGTATGTATACATCAAGTCTTTTTTAGTCTCCACTGCAAGAGCACGACCCTTTCTGTATAACCAGGGCCATATATATTAGCTAGAGCGCTAGAGCAGAGCTATAAATTCATTTATTTTATGCTCTAACAAACTTTTACTTATCTCAATGGTTGACTGGGAGATAACGTTTATAACGTTAAGTTCCGCTTATTGTTTGACAATTATTCATTGTGGAACAATAAAATTAAAAAATAATAATTAAGAAGCCTAATTGTATACTTTCATCATCATCATCAGGGCTGGGCCCTTCTTCCGCCCACTGCTGAGCATAGGCCTCTCTTCGTCGACGCCACCCATCTCGGTCCTGTGCTGCTCTGTTTCAGGTGCGACCCGCGACTTTGATTATATCGTCAACTCTTCGCATAGTTTAGTGGCCAACAATGTTGTTAGTTCTTTCAAGCTGCTAAAGACATCTGAAATAGCTTGACAATGTTTTTATTAACAACCATTACAAGTATTGTGTTATTTCGTCTAGTATATGTCTAGTTCTAAAAAGTATTTCCGCCAGATTATGTTTCATCTGTGCACTTCATCTACTCGTATAGGTAACTTCTTTTGTTTTGGAGGTGCAAGTTGGAAATTGGCCTTTTTCAAGGTACACTTACTTTCTAGCTAGCTCAATCAGGATGATTTGTCCTTGCACTTGCGCCTAGGAAGCGGCGTAAACTTAGCTTTAAGTAACGATTTGACGTCAACATTTGTGCAAAACAAAACAAAGTGACTATTATTAAGAGATATTATAAATATCCTATGATAATAAAGATATTTTGAATTTTTTTGAATTTTTTTTTACTTTTGTTGATCTTGTATGACGTTTTGAATTTTAGAGAAAAATTTACAAAAATTACACAATGTTCAAAATCTATTAGATACGAGTAGTCTTGCATGTTATTTTACTGGAAGTGGTTAAAGCAGTACTGGATATAATTTGCGATCACTTTATTTTGTACAACATATTTGATTATTCTAGTCTGTCTACATTTCTGAGATGTATGTAATTTTGAAGAATATGCTACTGCATATGAGACAATGCGCAATGCTGTATGTGAATGAATGTTCCTAAATAACAAGACATGATTGACGCACTAAAGAAATCGAATGTCGACGACTCATACTTATATGAATATTTTAAGCGAAAATAACGGTAGTAAACATATATACATACGTTTTTGTCATTGTAACTATAGTTATAACCAGTGTTTATACGTCTCTTACTACAATAGGGATGCTGACTGGGTCAGAAAAGTATTATTCTAATTAGTCCGTTAGACTATCCAAAAACAATGTAGGTACCAATATTTTCCAGTTTATCAAAAAAGTAAAAATTTACAAATAATAATAATAATAATAAAATTTAATTCAGACCATGTCCATATCGGGTTAGTAACATTGATTACTTAAAAACTATTGTTAGTAACAAGGATTATGGAGATGTATCCATCTGCCCCACATCGGAGTGTCCCATCTATCTATAAACACCTTCAAGAGGCTGTTAGAGCTGCAGCGTAGACGCGTCATTATGGAAGCACATCTCTTCCTCATAATGGCTGAGAAACCATCAGTGTGCTCTTCCGCAAACATTCTAGACGCACTACACCGCCACGACATCCCTAACAGCGCCCTGAAAGCGTTGTTGTATTGGACTCGCAAGTCGCTGTATGCCCGAGCCGTATAACTGGCCCATAGACTGCACGTGTAAAAAGACTGGCAGTACGCTTTGAAAAGCGTTATTTTAACCGGTACTGTGCAACGTGTAAATCTGCGAGCCAGCATGTTGCCCCGGGCAGCCAGCGACCTGCGTTCCCTATCAATGTCGACATTGTCTTTCAAGTCCTCGGTGACCCAGTGACCCAGGTACTTAAACTTATCAACCCTACAAAGCGGACTGCCGCACAAGCTTATGTTGGGTATATCACCGTATGTCATCGTTCCGGCTTTGAAAATCTTAAGTTGAGACTTTTCAACGTTATACCTGAGCCCGTTAGCCACCGCATAAGACTCACAAATGGACAGGAGCCGTCTCAGCGCACCAATAGATGGACAAAGCAGGCACATGTCGTCTGCATACGAGATGTTATTAATACACACACCATCGACATGACAACCAACACCAGTCCTGCAGAGTTCACCTATCAGCTCATTAATATATAAGTTGAAAAGCCGGGGCGAACTCAACCCACCTTGCCAAAAGATACAGAGTATCTAAGTTCCAGAGTGGGGGCTTGTGACGTCACCGATGTGTAAAAATCGTATGAAAGCGTGACGTCATGTGAAATTTAAATGCGCTGTATCCTTGTCTTTTATTGTTTCTCAGAGAAAAGAAAAAATATGTGTACAATACTCTTTGACAATCTAACCGATAGGCCAAAAATATATTTTTAGTCATCATGCCTATTCCTTTTAGGGTCAGATCTTTTCTTCATAAAATTATATTTAGCAATAAATTTATAACAGTTCGCATTTATGTAGGTACTATGCGATTTATGTACGAGTTAAGTACTCTGTGACACGTCATATGACTATCTTTTGTTACAATACTCGTATATAAATAGATAGATAGATAAAATCTTTATTAACTAAAATACCACATGTAATTCATATTATGATACATTTAGACACACAATGATTAAGATGATACACGGTGTCCAGTGAGAACGTTAAGCTTTAGTTTGCGTTTTTGCCAAAAGTGGCCGTTTTTTGCAAAAATGCAAAAAAAAACTTAACGTTCTCACTTTAAACTATAAACAGTGGTTCATAAAATAGTTTGAAGGATTATCTAGGTTTTAGTAGCTTAAAATTTTAAATGATATCTCCGTTTCCTTACAAATAATTTATTTCAAATGGGGGCAGCACTGGACTCCGTGTATCGTCTTAACAAAAATTTAATATAGTAGTAATAATCTTTAGTAATGCAATGTGATTGTACTGCAAGAAGTGACAATTTATATCTAAGTATCATCTTGAAGCACAATATTGCGTAATATTTCATAACCACTTTGCGCTTTGTATTGTTATAGCTGTTGGCTCCCCTTGAAAACAAAAAAAAAACTTTAATATCTTCAAAATCAAACAAGGTGACATTTACACTTTTATTTGAGTTCCTCGAGCAAATACAGGGAAGCCACAAAGCTGGGTAATATTTTATATATTAAGGGTTTTCTATACACAGGATTTCCAGGTTGGAAAAAAAGGCGGCTCGTGCTAAGCTTTGATTAACATTTCAACGTTCGAAATGCTTGCCAAATGTTCATACTTACAGGTTCATTATCATAAACCTTAAATCAATTTTGCACCTGCTGTATTTTAAAAATATTTTTCAAATGTTAAAAAAATCTGTCTGTTGTTTCTACAGCTTGTTATTTTTATATGCATTTTTAAATAACAGTTAGTACAGAATGACAGATTTTTTTTTTAATTCAAATATATTTTTATTTTCATAGAATATTTATAATATATCCTAATAATAGACAATTGGTTTTGTTTTAAAAATGTTGACGGCAAATCGTTACTTACAGATAAGTTTAGTGTGCCGCTTCCTAGGCGCTAGACGCAGAAGTGGCAACAAACTACACTGTAGTATTTTCTCCAAGAGCGATCGTTAACTTACAAAACTTTCAACTTTAAAATTAGATTTGTGGACTGAGAATACATAGTTTTTGTGTCATAATTTAAATGTAATTTTCATAACTGTGAAATTTTAAATAATGTCAATTTGTAAATTAAGTATGTACCTACCAATGTACCCAAATTATGACATTTCTAAGTAAAAACTTTAAGAAGAACCCGCGCCAAGCTCAAGCAAGACTTTTTTTCTTTAAGATAGTCATTGGTCCCATAATAAGCCTTTATAGATATATTTTTCCTTACATACATTATATTTTCAAATATGTAACGCTAAGGAAAGTATACCTATTTCCTGAAACAAATCTCTGAGTGAGTCTCTCGTTCCTAAGCCGTAAATAGCACGAATTGCCCTTTTTTGTAAATTATAAATAGTCTGGATATTGGCTGTACTCCCCAATAGAATATATTATCCTATATAGTATCCTGTAAGATATAGGAATCTGTTTATTACTAGATATAAAAATGTTATGTATACTTAATATTATTTTATATCTATGTAATATGTCATCTTACAATATCTAGGTATTTTTATTTTAAATATTTACAAAGAATATTAATCACTTCAGTATCATTACATGAACAAAAACCTTACATCATTAAAGCAGTACCTACCTTAGAGCACTTACATGAACAAAAACATAAGGCATTACCTACCTTATAGCATTGATAGAGACTTTTTGTACAATTTTCTTTGCTAAATAAAGTTTTTAAATAAATAAATAAACGCTCAAATATGCAAAACTGATACCTACCTGATATTATTAAGAAGATATCGCACAAAATGTGTAACATTCATCATCATTTTTAGTCTCCACTGCAGGAGCACGACCCTCTCTGTACTACCAGAGCCTTATATTAGCCAAAGCAGCCCAGAGGATTAAGCCTACACTCTCCACGCTGGCCAGATGGGTAGGAAAGGTCTCATTTATGTTTATAAGCTTTGTTTAGCTTGTATTTCCTAAGTCGCCTTCTACGGACATCCACGGGAAGACTTGGAGTGGTCCTATTCTACTCTGCCGGGAACCACACGGCTATAACTGTGAAAGTAACTAAAGTACACTTGTCTAGCAGTTGCTATAACCGTCAATTTTCATATTCTTCTAACAGCGTACGTCGTAGAACTAAGCCTATTAGAAACTTTGGATATATGAGACCACTGAAGTTTCGAGGTGATTGTGATTTCTAAAATCGCAAAAGTTTAATAACCTAAAAAAATTTTGTATTGCTTAAGTATATTTATAATTATTTTAATAAATATTCTGTTTATTATTTATAAACATTTCGAGATTTTTCACTTCAAATTGTTTATTGATCATAATCAAATTTGTTTGATTAATCTTGAGATTAATCGAAGCTTCAGAATTAAAATGAAATAAAAACAACCGCGTCCTATACTTTGTTTACAGTAATAGAGAATGAATTTATAAACATCACTATGTAAATATTTTTGCTTTCACATTTATTTACACCACTATTTCCTTTTAATAAATAAATAAAGCTGTAAATTTAGATTTTTATGATTCTAGTAAAACGTAAAGTCGTTCCAGGAAGGTCAGTCCATAGTGCAGGCGATGACCTCTGTTTTTATTTTGAACTTTTAATTTTATAGTGTACCTACTTAGGTATGGTTCAATAACCTTACATTTACTTGAATGTAAGGTTATTGAACCATAGTTTATATGCATTTTGCTTCCTTTTTCTTGGAAAATATTCGGCAAAGTAATATATTTGTATATCTACAACAGGAACACACATAGCCAAAGGTTCTGGTTCTGCACTACTTTTAAAAATTAAATGAACAGGCTCTTTTACTTCGGCCATATAGTCTAATTTAAAAACAAATTCTAAGTTGAATCCCAAATCCCAAGCTGTATTATTTAGGACGACGCCGACGTTATCCGTTTTTTTTTCTCATTCGAGAGTATACAAATTCCGTGAATTACGGAAATATCTGCACTCTTAAAAAAATGTCTACAATACTTATTTACTAAGAATTAAAAAAAACAGTGGCACACTGGGAGTGCCGACAGAAGTGAAAAGAACAAGGTGGTGTCGCGAGTTCAATGTTTTTTTCTACATCTCCAAAAATGCCCAACGCGCCTAAAGAAATTTTTACTTTAAAAACACGGCTCTTCTTTTGTTTTTCGTAAGTCATCTGACATACCTAAAGTTTGATTAATTATCATTACCAAGACAATGTGTTAGTAATTTTTTTTTAAATTAAAATTACAGTATCCAAAAAGAGTTTAAGTTTCTAACTTTCTATTATTTTATTCAAATCTGGAAGTAGATGTCACCGTGGTAAATTTCGTAATTTATCTGAGGCTTATAATCCAAAACGTGAGTATTAAACTGAATGGTGGCTTATAACAAAACCTTTTCCAAAACATTGATCGCATTTTAAACGAATTATTCAATTAATATTATACAATGTGGAAGGGACATACCCGTAATAAATCGAACCACGGTCTATACTAAATCATTGTAGTATGATGAAATTAAAATAACAGCCAAAAAACCAAAATCAATTTTGACATTCCCAAAAAATCGTCCGGGTTGCACAGCACACTCTTGTATGGAAATGCCAAAATTATTTTGGTTTTTTTTACTGGTATTTTAATTTCATTAAACTTTAGTGATCTAGTTTAGCCCGTGGTCCGATTTATTACGGGTATGTCACCTCCCACGTTGTATATAAAGTTTGTTTTACTACTATTTCTGTAACATTTTTGAACATTTATGTAAATGTGAAAATCTAGAAAATGATTTTTACGGTGTTGTGAATTATTCTATAACACTTCGAACATACAACCTGCATCATGTGAGAAATTAATGCTTTATGCAGAGTATTTTGATGTTACATTTGTTGCAATAATTTAAGTCTACATTATAATGTTTTAATAGGTCACATTCTCAATTTTTTCATGATACTTACCTTAAAAAATGTGATAGGTATTTTTGAAGCTATGATAAACAGTCAAAAATTTTGACATAAATAGAGAGACATCGAAGATACTCTACCGACAAGAACCTAATCCTTTTTATTAATTAACTGAATAAATAGTATTTATATATATATAGTATAGTAATAGTATTTAGATAATTTTCTGGATAAGACACAATACAGAGCAAATTTTTGTACCTTCAATAAACACGAAATGACTGTAGTCTTGTTCCGTGTCATGATATTTTTATAAATAGGTATCTAATTTTACTATTTACCCGACTGTGCTGAAGGAAGATTATTTATTTTTAGTGTTTATATCTAAAAATGTATATTACTTTGGCTTGATTTGCAGCCTAAACGGCTTGAAAGATTTTAATTTGAGAGTCGTCGTTAGATTCGTCTTAAAGTATATAAAGAATTAAAACAATATGGCAGGTTTTGGCGCCAAATTATGTTTTTATTTTTTTAAACACTTTTTAAGTATTTATCTAAATTTTATGAAAGGATCACCAAAATATACACACTATCGTATACTTTTAAACGTATAGGTAATTTGGAATGAGAAATTCTAAAAAACAACAAATAATTTTGTTTATTTCAGAGTGTTCCCAGGTGCATCCTAGGTATACTGCTCTTGTATCTTTTCAGTTCGTTTACTAAGTTATAAATAACATCACGCAGTCAGGTTTTTATAATAATAAATAACCTATTCTCGTTCCTTCAAGGACTTATTAAGGGAATCACGTAAAAAGCGAAATTGGCGAGAAGATATTTTCCGCCAATTTGATAAATTATAGGAATTATCATGGCAAATTTCTGCCTATTAAAAAGATAAACCGATTCCATCCATTTCGTTAGCTCTTTCAGCTATTCTGGTTAATAGGTGATCTAATTAAATTGTTAATTCTTAATTTTTGGGAAGTTATCCTGAAAATTGTAAATTGAAAATTTCATTATTTGATGTTTACATTAAACACACTGGTTGTGTGTATTATCAATATATTGAAAATATAAAATTAATAACTTCAGAAATCAATATTCCACACAGTTTCTATGTTTTTAAAATAAAATTATGTAAAGTAAACATTAATCATTATGTCCTCTTCTTCTTCACCAGCCTATTTAGTCCACTGCTGGACTAAAGGCCTCTCCCAATAACGGGAGTTGGATACGGGTTGGTGATTGCAGTAGGTGATATAAAGTCGCGCAGAGTGCTCCGCTGCCCGTACTCTGTAGCGTAAAAGGCGACTAAGGGGATATCGCTTAGGCGCCTTTTACGACACCTGTGGAACAGGAAAGGGGTGGTAATAAATTCTATTCTTCTCTGCCGTCACCACACGGCCAAATCATTACGTAGTTTATTTTTAATTTAGTTTTTACGAAACTGGAAAATATTTTAAAAGATGAAGGAAATTTAAAGCAGCAATTTAAGCCAGCAGTGAATAAATAAGTACTGTGGCTTTTTGTGCAAACGCTGCCACAAAGGAATTCAAATTTTATTTTTCTAATGTTATGTCGCTTTTTGCCGTATCTTAGGTAGTCAAACAATAAATCAACACTTTTTTACATGTTTGTTTATTCTTTTTCTTTGTGCCACGTGAGACTAACTCAATTATAGACTCTTTGACAAGACAATTGTTATCTGTCTGCTTGTAGATTAATTTATTCATTCCTGTCACGCAATGAATGCAACACGCATACTGTGAGTTCACAGTACGCGTGCAGAGTTTTTTGTTTTTGTCAGTTTAGAGGCACCAAGTAAGTAATTGGCTTAGCGATAAAAAAATAAAAAAAACATTTAAACAAATTCAAACATGTTCAAAATTTTAACATAAATTTTATTGGTGTACATTCAATAGAATGTAGGTGATTTTTAATATTATTGGTTATCAATGTACATACCTACTTGATTTCATTAATATAAAGATAGAACGGATAAAATATGAGCGTACCATATTGAACGAGAAAAACGAAAACTTATTCAACCATACATTCAATTGCTTTGAATTGATCGCCGACTTCGTACCAATCATCGTTGAAGATGCTATTCAAGTTCCAAAATTAGTCACATGTACGTTCTGTTCCACAATATACTTAATATACTCCCACAAATATCTTACATTTCGTCAAAAGAAACATTTTATATGGGATTTGTATGAAATAACGGATAGTGACGTCAGTTTCTTTGAGTCAAATAGCGCTTTTAATATCAGTTTTCCTGCTATAATCACGTTTCAAAATGGATGTGATCAAAGACAAATGATATTATTTTGTGACTTTTTTTCTTATCAGTACAAAATAATTTATTTTAGCTTAGTCCACGTCCCTATTATGGAACAAAGTGGGAAAATCTTACATTAAATTTTTCAAGAAAAAAACATCCAAATCAAACTTTCAAGAAAAACCATCGATGCAACCTTAAAACGATTCGTCTGCTACAGCTGCCACGTGACCCACAACCCACAACCCACAATTATTTACATACAACTGAGCTGACATACAACTGACTTCTAAAACTGTCTAAGCCCTTTGTACCTAATGAAGTTGGTCCTTAGGACAGAAAATAAAGTTGAGTTTCATCGCATTTTATTGTACTTTCTAAGAGCTGTTAACATGGATAATAATAAACAATGTCAGTTAGAAAATATATACACCTAAATAGTAACTACATACCTATGTGCTGATAAAACTGGGTCAGTATAGAGAATACGAATAAATTTTGTTTCTGGACCAAACCTAAAAGCCCGATAAAAAATCTGCCTTTATTCGCATGATATTAAATTCTCAACATATCAAATTCTTAAACCATTAGATTTATCAACATCTCATATTCTTAAATAGCCAAAGTACAATTAAGAAAACCAACATTAAATTATTTTGCCAGTTCTGTAAACAAATTACTACGAGTGCATACTGCGACAACAGCATGCATGTAACAGCAGATTTATTTTGGCATCACAATAAAAGTACTTGAGTTTATCCTTCATTTTGGCACCGGTTGCATCCTCAAATGTGTCACTTAGGTGCCCAACTGCACTTTCTGGAATTTTCTTCGCCAAAGTGACTATTTATTTATGCATAACAATAGTCACCCGAGATTGCCAAAAGAAGTATGAGATGAGAAAAAAAAACAGACCTATTAAAAACGTCATAAGTCTATCAAAATAAATCTTGGTACTCAAATTTTGGCGACAGAATCGACCTGAATAAGCCGGAAATTAGAGAGAAGTAGGGCCACCAAATTGTATGAAAACTGATGAACCAGTATAAGTGGCGCTATTGTGAAGCTCTTGATTGTTATGTAAACGATATGACTTCATTTCAAACTGAAGGTTTTCTTTATATCAATAAAAAAAGTTTGGTATACATTTCTACAATGGTTTCAATAGCAAACTTAACATAAGTATAAATATTCATTAAAGAGATTCTGAACAGACAGTTTTAGCTTGTATCGTATGTCAATTGATTTTATGATAGAAACAAGTATGTTTGTTGTTTTAGTTATAGAATAATTGTTTTACATTATAAGCCTACAGGCTTAATCTGTATTTTCATTAAATAAAAACATATGCAATTTGGCGCATAAAGGATGATCGTTAAGAAAGTATAACATTTTTATTACGTTTATTTCTATTTATGGACTCAATTTTTCTCCTTAATTCCCTAGCGCACATTAGCCAGGGTGAGCTTGGGGGATTCAATATTGCTTTTGCTAATATATATTAAATACACTTTTTGATTAGAAAGCTGTACTTAATAAAAACATATCTAATTAATTATAATTTTTTTTTTTACTAACCTATAGTGTCCTATTGTTGGGCAAAGGCCTCCCCTCCAGCCTTCCATGTATCTCTGTCAGTGGCGACAGTCCTCCAGTCCTTCCTGAACGCCGTTAGTTCGTCTGCCCATCGTGTTCTAGGGCGGCTTCTTTTTCGTCGCCAGCCTGCAGGGACCCATTCCGTGGTTATTTTTGCCCATCTATCCGGATGCATCCTGCAGATATGACCGGCCCAGTCCCACTTGAGCTTAGCTGCTAATTAATTATTAGACATGTATTTAATATTAGAATGAATGAATATAATGTCTTTATTTTTCTGGCTATATTATTACAAATGTCTTTAAACTCAATTAATTCAAATATTCCATGTCATTAAGTACATTCTATAAATAAACTGTTGTTGTACTCGTATCTACGAGTAAATAAACTTTATTGTAGCAATCAAGCACCAGCCTCTTTCGCTTGAATGCCTACTCATTTTCAATGTGATTGATCTGCCTTTGATCAAGTTGATGTTTTGTAAGGAACGCTATAACTCAATTATTTTCTTGAAGTCGTCAATACACCCGTTATTGGTTTATCGATTTGTACTAACATTAAAGTATAACAAGAAGAAGCAATGAAAACGTATACTTTTGTAATCATAGCAGTAAACTATTAAAATATAAATGTTTTAAATAATGCAGGTAATACAAGAAAAATAGTATTACCCTAACCCTGCAAACGTTAAATAAACGGGCAAGTGCGAGACGGACTCGTACATGAAGGGTTCCGTACCTCCGTACAATGTTTTAAAATGCTGAAGAAACACGTTTCTTGTATGACGACCCCCTTTAATTTTTAACTTTATCTTATTTTTAGTATTTGTTGTTATAGTGGTTATAGCAATACATAATCTGTAAAAATATCAAGTATCTAGTTAATGCCATTATAAAGATCTTAAAAACGCTGAAAATACGTTTTTTGTATGGCGACCCCCTTTAATTTTTAACTATTTTTTATTTTCAGTATTTTTTGTTATAGCGGCCACAGTAATACATAATCGGTGTAAATTTCAAGTGTCTTACTATTACGGTTCAAAAGATAGAGCCCTGTGACAGACGGACAGACAGATGGACAGACAGACGGACAGACGGACAGACGGACAGATAGCGGAGTCGCAGTAATAGGGTCCCGTTTGCACCCTTTGGGCTTTGGGTACGGAACCCTAAGAGGCAGCAGATAACATTTACCTATTCGTCTGCTCATTATTTACATATATTAACATACATTACTAGCTCACCAGAGAAGAAACAAATACTTACAACAAAGTGAACGCATTTACTCTGTACGGCGACATACGAGTAATATGCCAGACATGAAAAATTTAATTAAATGGAGTTTGGAAAATACCCTTGAATACATACTTACATAGAATAGAATCTAAGATACAGATACAATATTACGACTTTATCCCATACCTACGTGGTTGACAGAGTGGATTTGGTAAAAGGAAATCAAAATAGTCATACGTGGCTTCCTGCATCGCCTATTGACATGATTCAGATTTTCCCACTCCCTCGATCAGCTTTCACGATCTGCAAGGGAATAGAAGCTGCTGGTGCATTCAACGTTTTTTCCTTTCTTCCAGATTAGTATGGAAGTGTCCAGGTATAAAATAAGTAGGTACTTAAAGTTTTGAAGGTTGTGTTGTCATCATCCACACAAATATCATTTGCTAGGGAAAAAAATCCGAAATAGCGAAAAACAACAGCTCCATGGTAAATTAACCATGACCAATCTGACTGAATGCCAAGATAAACTTAAAGTATTAGTATTTCATACCCGGACACATTATTGTTACGGAACTGGGGTTTGAATTTGGAGAAAAACGCCAAACTTCGTATGTAAGTATTGAGGGTATTTACTTACTACGGAACCCAATGATATGTAAAGATGGTCTTCCTGATGTTCAAGGTCTAATTCGCGTAGCAGCTGAGGTCCAGGTATCTCGTCATTAGATGAGCTTGATCTACATAAAATGCCTTTCGACAGCTTGATAAATCTAACACCAGACTTTAGAAGAAGAAGCACAAATCGAATGATTTTCCTTTTGTTTTCAAAATTACGCAATTTTATAGGATTGTAGATACTGAAGAATGTGATACTGAGTATTTATTTTTAACTCGTTAATTATAAAACACACTAACCTTCGATTTAAACTAGTAGTTACTTAGTAGGAATAAAGAAACGAAAAACTAAAGATAGGCTCTAATGACTCGACAGGGCCGTAAATAATTATTAAAAAAAATACAACAAATCTTTCACTAACTTATTTTTTATTACACACTCATTCAGGTTCAGCCAATACCCTGTACCACAGAATAGGTACTAGTCTGTACTCAGTTGTGCTTCTTTTACTTGCGTAAAATGACGCAATTTTATTCACTCTAAACTGAACTTGAAATGAGCGATCAAACTATTTTTACTATATAATGTCACAAATACCTACCTTTAAATTAATCTAAGCTAAGTGCATGGCCTGACACTGATTAACTTATCCAGCATAGTTTTCCTTTTAAGTTCAGTACCTGTACTATACTATCACGATGTTATTAAAAATTTGCAAGCTAAAAAGTAAGCTTTTAGAGGGCCCGGACGACGACGACGCTATACTCAAATAAGAGTTGGTTTTATTTAATCTAAAATTTGTCTTTGAAAATCTTTAATAGTTTTAAAAAATATCTAATGACACTTCTATAGGGTACACGCAAAAAGAAAATATCATCCTTACTTTACTATATTCAAGATTTTTTTTCTTGTTTTCAACATTTTATTTTACCACTTTTTTCAGTATGACTATTATCTCAAAAACCATGCAAATTTACAGCTACAGCAGGGTGGAGGGTCGCAACATGTCTTGGCTGAAGAACATTAGACAATGGACTGGTATCAAAACAGTAGAACAACTTTTCAGGCTTGCTATGGACAAATCAAGATTTAAAGAGCTGACTGCCAATCTTCACGAATGAAGCGGCACCTAAAGAAGAAGTACTAAACAGTCTCTAAGCTAAGCCGCGGATGGACAGACGAACATACCGTATAGGAGTTCCATGTAGGGACTTCGCAACTCTAAAAAGATGATATGTACTGGGTACTAAAACATATTAAATTGTATTAATTTGAAACGATTCAAATTTTAGACTAAAAGTCCTAAAAGTATATTTGAGACAACAGTGGTGGCGCTAGACTAAATGTGGATGTCGACGATTAGCCGATTATCTTTGCGAAGCCTCTTTAATTTTTAGCTAAAACGAGAAAATGAATGAGTGGTGGAGCAATAAAATATCTCATCAGCTTCACGTGAGGCTCTGCTCATCCGCTTCACGTGCGAGGCCCTGCTCACCCATTTCATGTGCGAGGCCCTATTTAGGACAACAACTAAAACCGTTGCGACTCTAATCTCATAAACTGTGAGCCAAAAATCTTCAATATATCTCATAAGGAACACACCCTTATCAATGTCACCGCCTAAAGAAATATATAAACCAGCCAAGTTAAAATGAACAAAGTTTTAGCATCTTGAATGTAGAGATACAGAAGTACGGATGGTTTGGCCTTGTACGTACAAACATGTTTACTTGTGTGACAACTACTTCTGTAATCCACCGCATGTCATGGAAAAGTGCGCTGAGTTTTGAAGGACAAGAACTCGTTATCATATCAGCATTAACTTTTCAAACCACTTTATAATGTGTTTTACTTATAATATTATATGCATTTTAGCATAATATCTCATAAAAAAACACCTTGTTCATTTTCTGAATTTTTAATTTAGACTCTTAATTTATATAATTTTATATTCATATTCCAGACTCGTTTTAATTTTACTGCTTCACACGTTACATTTTTCAGATTTTGAATACCTATTCAGAATCTGAAAATGTTTAGACTGATAAATTCTGAATGTGTGGCATGTTTATAATAACTTTTTTTTTTATTAATTAGTTAGATTAATTAGTTTTATTTCAAAAAGAAAGATAAAATAATGAAGATGATTTACTTTATTCCAGCAGGTATTTCATAATGTTTAAACATGTTATTACAAATTCGTTAACCTATTTTTTTAGGACTCATGATAAAATAGTTACTAGAGGGCAAAGCTATAGGATTCTAGGCGTTAAATTTATTTCACTATATCAGTATATTTTCACGTTGAATCTCCAATAAAACCTAATAGATTTTGAATAAGTTTTAGTTTTTGTAACTGAAATTAAACTTTTTCATTTAAAATTAGTTCCATAAATTACATTTTCAAAAGACTCATAATTAGTATCCATAAATAGTAACCATTTTCATGCCATTAGCAGGTGTGTTTCTAGCAACAAAGCTCTCAATTTGTAGTTGTTTTACTCTGAATTTAACGTACTCGTATATGCCTGTTTTACAGCTGGAAATGGCAGCATGGTATAAACACAGGATTTAGTCGTCGAAATCGTGGTAGCGTTACGTATGTTTATTTAACGCAGTTACACAAAATAATGTTAAAACAGATGGAAGACTCATTTCAGGATTGTACTCGTAGATACTGAGTATTTCTTTTAAACTTGTTAATTGTAATACATAGTAACCTTTGATTGAAACTAGTCGTTAGTAGGAATAAAGAAACGAAAAACTAAAGAAAGGTTTTAAAGGACTCGTAAAATAATTCCAACTCGTAAAGAATACGACAATGTCTATTCAATTAGTTTCAGCCCGTACCCTGTACTCAGTTGTGCTTCTTAACAAATCAACACCGCCGTGACAACAAGCTCCTTCATCCCCATAAGTATAATGTTGCCACCGTTTGCCACGCGCGGCGAGCCTTGCGCGTGGTTGCTCGCTTGGTCTGGATTGGATTACGAACAAATGGTCACATTCACATACCTACACATAACATGAACATGATTTTATGACTGCGGTAGTTCAAGTTTCAAGATTTCCTTTCCGGTACACTTACTACTAAAATCGTTTGAGTGTCCCGCAAAGTTTTAAGTATACATACATAAGTCGGGTCATAATTTCTGAGGATAAAAACACTTTTTACTTTTATATTTTTATGGTGTCACTCATAAATTTTGCTTTAGGTTGCCAAGTGTATGTGCTAACTGTCATAAAACTATACTCATAAGTTTAACTTATACATTTCGTTATACCTATCATGGTATAATAAAATATGGTATTCTCCTTCCGTGACAGCTGGTCACGTGATTAGCCCAAAAATGCGTCATTGGGAGTGTTGCCACTGTGTGTGATAGATTCACCATGGATTTACCCGACCAAAGTACATTTTCAGGGTTCCGTACAAAAAATTAAAAAACGGAACCCTTATAGGATCACTCGTGCGTCTGTCTGTCCGTCCGTCTGTCTGGATGTCGATAGAAGTCGATTTCATAGAAATTCAGGAACCAGTTTGGTCGTGGTCTTGTTATACGAATTCTCGCGTGTTGTTCATTATGAAAATTGACTTTTACAAATTCAAAGAAATTTAATATATCCTCTGCCATGTTGAATGCGATCTGTCTAATTTTGAAAAAAGCTTTGAATTTAAAAGCCCTTTTATTACAAAACTTTAAAAAAACTGCTTGATTTAACTAAATCTAAACCAAAACACAATATTTTGTCACAAAAATGATCCACAGAACACAACTTAAGAATAGCCTAAACTCAGGCTCTTCCTAATCGGGTTCATAAAGTTAAGAGTTTCCTAAGTGGACTTAGGAATGGCTTAGGGTTAGTGCAATCAAATTTTTTGCTAGGAGCAGCCTAAACAATTTAGGAAACAACTTAAGCGATTCTTATGTTTAGTGCAAACGGACATTACTTCTTACGTAAAGAGACCTCTTATTCTTATATTTAGACCTGGACCTGGACCTGAGGAATTCAGATTTGGAAACCTGAATGCGTTGCTTACATATAAAATGTTTAACAGATTCCGAACGGGATTAAACCTCATGTTCAGTTTGAAATCAGAAACCGGACGTTTGTGCTAGTCTCACGAAATATCGAATCTGAGTTTCTATGCCTTAGGAAAGTGTAACTTTTCCAGTAGTTATTCATTCTTATGATATTTACAATATGATTTGTTTTCGTCTTGTCTAGACTACTTCACGTACATCTTACATACCGTACGCGGTAAATTAAAAATACTTAACTCATTTTTGTTTTTTGCTTCGCAGAGGCTTTTTTATCCGCGATTTCGATGCGGTTTTTTTAACCCCCGACAAAAAAGAGGGTTTGATGCTAATGTCTGTCTGTGGCATCGTAGCGCTCGAACAGATGAACCGATTTCGATGCGGTATTTTACGTGAAAGCTTCCCTTGCGGTGGTTCTTAGCTATGTTTAATGAAAATCGGTCCAGCTGTTTACAAGTTATTGAGGATAAACGCTTGAAAATCCGCGCTCGTGATGAGTAGTGGAACTATCGGTAGTTCCGCTAGTCACCATTAGATGGCGTTCTTGACAGGCGGGGTATTTTTTAATTTGCCTAGCAAATAAACTCGTTTTAAATCGAATTCCTTGCCTGTCGAGATAGTTCTAAACATCTATTAATGAAAATCGGTTCTGCCGTTCAATATAGTTATTGGGGTTAAACGCTTGAAAGAATCCGCTAGATGACAATTTAATAAGTCAAATCAGGCACTTTTTTCTAAACGTCAAAACAAACATTTTTTATGGGATTTGTATGACATACAAAACCGTGACGTCATAGATATTTGAAGTCAAATAGTGCTCTTAATTACAGTTTTTCTGCATTAAAAAATCGTAAATCATGTTAAAAATGGTTATGATCAATGAAAAGTGACACTATTTTGTGACCTTTGATTCTCTTGACAGTACCAAATAATTTATTTTTGACCCAGTCATCCACCCAATTAATTGTTCTGGCAAATAAACTTGTTAAAGTGTGTCATCCCTAATACAAATGAGCGTAACTTTAGCCACTGAAATTCAGCCGCGAAACTTTGGCACAGTGTGTTTAGACACTATGATGTCTGTATGTATCTTATTTTCGGACCTAAACTTCTACTAATAGTCTAACAAAGCTATTGTTTGAAATAAACGGCACTTATTTTCGTATATTAACAGTACAGAGTTCTCGTAACGCAGTGAGATCACGTAGATCAGAGCATCGCTCTGATCTACCTACATATTCATATCATAGTAGGTAACTTTGGAATATGTCTACTTCTAGAAACAATGTTTATGGAAATGCTTGATCATGCTCGTTCATGCGTACAGTCTATTCCAGGCGACTAGCTTTTGTTTTCCTACGTGTAGAAATACTTTTAAGATACACGAATAGCAATTTCTAAATGCAGTTTTTAAATGACTATACAGCAGGTCATAAACGTACTGGTCATAGCTTCATTCAACTTCTTTCTTTGTTTCTCTCTTTCTTTCAACTAGAAACTTGAATTCAAATTTTTTTCGGGCTTCTTGTGGAAACAACATAGTTTAAAAAAATGCATTATAAAGCTTTCAATAATTAAAGTATTATAAATATTCATAATATTGTATCATCTCGACGATTTCTGTGGCGTATTGACCATTAGTCCGTCACTCGGAGGTTTTAGATTCAATCTCCAGCAAGAGCAAGTTAGAAAATTTTGTTTTTTAAATTGTCCTGGGTCTTGGATGTTTATCTATGGTATTTATTATATAATATATAGTATCGTTGAGTTAGTATCTCATAACACAGGTTTTAACTTACTCTGGGGCTAGCTCAACCTGTGTGATTTGACCCTATCCATCTATCTCGCACAGTCACACCGTGTTGTAACATCAATAAAATATTATCTACATCGGATCACCTGCGGTCTAAATTGTAACACACTAGGGAGCAAATATGGTGTTCGTAGCGAGTTTTTGATTACAAATCGAATTACTGCCAATTCCTCGGGGAAAAAACGCCTGATTTCTGTTTTTGAAGAACATTTTTCTAACAGTTAAACATACAATTATTACTCTAGTTACGGCTAGCATTATAGTATCTGTGCTCTAGTGCATTTTTTACGCCTAAAAATCTTGTCCATTCTCCTTTACTAAATAACTCCAGATAGGATTTTCTTGGTACATTATTATTTATTAACAAGAATTATTTTATTTTAATTGTGCTCGTAAGCTATACAACATAAAAATGATAGCAGTGAAAGCAAATGTTCAATATTCAAAAGGAGTTTTATTTTTTTATCATATTACATATTATACTCGTACTCTCGCGATCGAGGCCTAATCTTTCTGAAGAATCAAGATCTTCCCGCCATCTCTTTTTGGGAGGAGAAACCTTTGTGTGTGCAGTTGGAAAACAGGCCGAAAATAAAAATACATAAACCTAAGGAAGATGGGCCTCTTTGGTATTATCCATAGATCTAAAGGTGCTAGATGCACATTACGTAATGAAAACTACACGAACAATCGGTAATGCATTACAAAAGCATCTATCTAAGGTAAACTTATTAATTGACACAGTTTACGTTTCAAAAAACCAATTTTCGTGAGACGACGTTTGTGCCGGGCCGCCTAGGCCTGCCACCTCTTGTATCAAAACACTCTTTTGCTCACGTGAGAGTGACATTTATCGTACTATTTGTCGCACTCAGTAAAAAAATTATAAGTCTAAGGTAATATTAGATTGACATACAAAATCCCAAGGTTGAAGTATGCTAATGATGATTATGTGAACGATTTAAAATTTGGAACGAGAACCATAAGATTTATAAAATCTAAACAATCACGTTTATTTCAATTGAAATCTTAAGATTTCAAACCTCAACGGTAAGGTACTACTTTAATTTTTGCACTCAATAAAACAATTTAAGATTTTAAATAATTCGACTGAATTCATAGATTTTGTGACTATTTAATATTACAAAGAATATTTAAGATTTATTTAAAAAATAAGACATTATGTTTAATTCAATTATCATTCAAAGTTACTAGGGCTAATTTATTGTATTTCTTAAATACTTTCCGTTTTAGTATAATTCTGAAGTGATTTAGGGGCAACTTCACAATTTTTTTCTATCCAAAAAAATTTTATGCAATCGTTTTTTTAAAACATTATTACATATAGAGTTCGTCCTGAACTTTGCTGCGTTTTTTTTTCAAAGTATTTCGTTAATATTGATAATATTTAGGATCACTCTAAGTACTATCAGGGTCATTGAGAGCTGACGATGATCAGGGTTATACGGGCTCTTTATTCACACCACGATCCCACTTTGTTTCATATTAATATTGTAATACTAATTACTGCTTCATTTTCTTGCGTTTTCGGAAAAAAGATTTATTTTAGTGATAATTTGTTGTTTTGTAAAAAAAATATTGTACAAAACTAAACACAACAAATGCGTTGTCTCAATTTCTGTACTGAATATTTTTTACAGAAGCAATATAGCCGACTACTGCGAAGCATAATTTTGCCCGTGTGGTTCCGTGTTAGAATAGGACTACTCCATCTCTTCCTGTGGATGTCGTAAGAGGCGACTAAAGGACTAAGCACAAACATCTCGTGCTACAATTGCATTTCCAAGGAGGGTTAACATCCGGCGGCGGCCGGTTGTAAAATTTTTCGCACAAATACATTCCCAAAAAGGGTTGACGTCAGGCAGGCGGTCGTTTTTAAAACTATAGCCAAATCATTAAAAGTGTTCCGGCTATTTCTTCTCCATTTTACAAAGTCTTTGGCATCCTTGGGTGACAATTGATATGCATATTATATTTGGAGAAGAAAAAGCGGGAAAGCGCACCCCGAGCTCCGAAGCAGCACACCTGAGGATGCAACTGGGAATGCGCTTAGACGAAGAAAACTGCGAAGCATAATTAATGGTATGGGGGTCGGGTATGGTCGGGGTCGGACAGATATCTGTTTTTCACAATGCAGTATGAAATTGCGTTACACGTTTAAGCTGGCCGAAATGTTTGAACCTTTTGTTCAAGTTGAAAATGTTCCACATTGATTGTTTTTGAAGGACTCATAAGGTTTGAAGTGTTGCTATGTTGGAATTTATAATTAGCTGTGAAATAAACGAAAATATTGTTTAAAATGTCTACTCTAATTACAATTACAGGCTTTATCATATATAAATTATGTATTATGTTTATAATTTATTACTTTATTACGCTAGATCCCTATATATAATTAATGAGAACATACCCTAAATGTTTACGCGATACGATATCCGTGTGTCTAGCTTGTTAAGAAAATCCAGGTATTTGTTTGGGCTAAGTCTAATTGCAAGATTGTTAAAACAGAGTTTTGTGAAAAATTAATGTTCTGTATACATGATAGAGTGTAAAGCCAAGCTGTTCTTAAGATGATAGTTGTTATTTTCTCAAAATATTTGGACTTCATTAAAAAATATCAATTTCTGTACTGAATATTTTTAACGAAGCAATAAAGCCGAGTATATTGCGAAGCAAATTTTATGGGGTCGTAGGTTTTTTCTGTTTTTTACAAATCATTGTGAAATTGCGAATCACGTTGTCAAAAAGGCCACGAAATTTTTAAAACGTTTGCTGACGACGCTGTTAAAAGAGGATTTATTGCCAATAAAATGAAAATGTTCCAAATTTATTGTTTTTATAGCAATCACAAGAATTCAGGCCTGCTGAAATTCAAAATTGTCTAGGTCTAACTATATATTAAAGACTATTAAACTTTATTTACAATAGTTTCCTGTTTAATGACAGGGAACATAGCCCTAAGATCCTAAATAAACCTATTACGCGAAACGATACCCGTCGCCAAATAGCGTCCAGCTTGTTAAACTTGTATCAAAGGAAAATCGGTATTTCTGAATACAGATTATTTGTTTGAGCTAAGTTTAATCACAACACTGTATAAACATTGTTATTTGTTCAAGATCGGTATGATGATTATATTGATTTATTTAAAAACTTTATTGCACAAAAATGTTGTACAAGTGGTGGAACTAATGCCATATTATAGATAATATATAACTATTATTTTATATAGAGAGTAAATGTATGGTTGATACTGTCTCTCAATGTGGTTCATCACGTAAAATGACAGATTTTTAAATTTAGATATATATTTGCCAGTTTTTTTTTGTTTCATTCCAAAGTGCTACTTTATGAACAGTTAGGTATTTTAATGATTTTTTAATAAATACAGTTTTTTTTACAATTTACGGAACAGCGTGAGTACCTTCGCCACGTAACATTTATCTTGTACAGTCCAGAAAGCAGGATCCGCCGCAGAATGTGCCGCTAAAGCAAAACACGTTAAGTATGCGGAATTAAATCAATACCATTTCATTCCATTCGCTGCCGAAACTGGCAGGCCCTGGTGTGAGGAGGCCAAAAAATTTATCGCACATTTAGGGCGACGCCTGCGTGACAATCGAGGCGATCCTCGCTCCGGAGCATACCTGACGCAACACATTGCTCTCGCCATTCAGCGTGGCAATGCGGCTGGCGTTATGGGTACTTTTGAGCCCGGTATGCTCCGAGGTGGGCTCTTCGATAAGCATTATATTTTTATTATTATTCCTTCTTCTGTTTTGTTTTCTTTGTTTGTTGTTAGTAATATTAGTTTTAGATTTAATTTATAATTGTTATATTTAGTTTAATTATAATTCAAGGATTACAAAAATATATTTACACAAAAATACAGACTTTATTAAGATTCAAATAAACTTAAAACATTAATCGATTAAACAACCAAATAGTTTTAAAACATCTTAATTTATATATTTTAATAAGAGTTATTTTAGACGAAAGACATTTATCCATAACCATGTTTTTTTATTTGATTCGTTATATTATTTCCATTTTGAGAGTACGGCACAATACACCGAAATAAAATCTAATGTGGGCCTTTATGGCAAATTAAACCCTTATATCCTCATTTAGGTGGCGAAATAAACAAGATCTTTCGCTTAGTCTTGCATTTGCGTGTTATTATGTTATAATATAAATTAGGTAGGTATGAATTTAGTCTCGATATTCGTATATTACAATGTACTAACATTGGGCGTGGACTGGACATGGATGGGTTTTTGTCCACTTGTGATAAGCGGCATAAAAATCTCTCGAGCTCCTCCATGCTTCGGCATGTATAGCCGTTGGTCCCGGCTGCCATTATTGTATGGTAGTCATCAAGCTATGTCAGATGCCTTTAGGCAGCTTGAAAAATCTGACACCAGTGTTTGCCACTTATACCACATACGAGAAAGAAAAGAAAGACTAACTAACACAAAACCAAAACCAATAATATATTTATTGCGCTCTATATTACAATACAATGTCCTTTATTGCACAAAAGAAAAATACAGGACATAATTATCTTAAAAACTAGGAAATGCGCAAAAGGCGGCCTTATCACAGAATAAATAATACTAATGTACAGCAGTCTCACTCATTAAAGAAATTCAAAGAAATATCTACTCAATGTGGCTAGCGATATGGTTTAATTTAACTCACGTCAGAACTCAGCAACTTTTTGTATAGATACCTAGACATCCATTGCAAGCCAATTTCATTCTTATTACTCTGGACAAACGATTCGTATAACTGAATTTACCACCCGGAGGGGCCGCCTACGCGCATAGTAATAATTTAGGTACATTTTCGATATCTAAACGGGGAGTGACACAGGCCTGGCCTTATCGCTAAGCAATTTCTTCCAGGCAACCTCGTTTAAGGTGGAGATATAGGCAAATGACCTTGAAGTGGCGCCCGTATTTGAAATAAATTATTAACTCGTAAATATGGAGTAATTTCCATATTGCTCTTCGTCATGCACTAGATAGCCCTTTAAATTATTTTATGAACCACCGTTGAAAGTATTTACATTAGTCCGTCTAGCTTTAAAACTTGCCTCCGCCAAAAGTGGCCACGGCAAGTTTTAAAGCTAGACGGATCACCAATAATAGTTTCAACGGCAGTTCATAAAATAATTTAAAGGGCTATCTAGTGCATGACGAAGAGCAATATGGAAATTATTACCATATTTACGAGTTAACAATTTATTTCACACTTCAAGGTCATTTGCCTATATCTTCGCCTTAAATAGAAAAATGATATTCTTAAGTAACTCTACGTCAGTACTGATACTTATAATGTGGTAACTCTAGGATGTTTTGACAGCGCTCTAATCACAGTGTTTCAGATTGGATCTTCAATCCACGACGATGTTGGAAAGCGATTTTTTTAGACTGTAGAACAATATGTAACAGATCGCTTTGATCTTTTCAAAGTTAACAAATCAGCTACTCGTACAATTACTGCTACATTAAATTCTCTAATTAGTAAATAATAAACTCTAATAAAGTTTATAATATTGCGAGCATTACGTACGGTTTTGTGACAAGTGTGTGGCTCTTTGGACATTGGCTAACATTCTTATCACATCAATGCCCTGATAAGCGCGCAATATTAATGTTTTGCAACAACTCTGCATTCGTATTCGTCACTCCACACTTTTCACAGACTCCTTAATTTAGATTATGATGGTTCATCAGATTCTTAAAATAAGAGTCTCAAAAATCCTTTTTAATATTATTATTTCTAAAGTTTGTATGTATGGATGTTTGTTCCGCTTTTAAGCGAAAATTGGCTGAACGGATTAGAATGAAATTCGGTTTATAATTTATTACCTGGATTAACACAAGGGATACCTTTTATTTTATTTTTATTTACATTTAAAATAGGATAACTTTTATCGCCAATACTCTCATTGTAGTGAGATTCCCGTAGCATTGTAAAATACTAGGGTATACTAGTTGGTAAGTACTACATATTATTGGGTTATATTCCAGACCGCAAAAGTCAGAACTGCCTACCTACTACTTAGAACCTAGGTCGACTGTGATGTGACGCATGAAATTGGCTTTGGTGTATTGTGAAATTAATGGGTTTTGTGTATCACGAAATTTCACTTGTGAAATTTAACTCCTCGTCACAAACTAATGGGCCAAACTATTAATTTGGGCCAAGCCTAGTTCTATTAGCTTGCCAAACATTTCCTGTTACGCAAACTATCTAATTGTTGACAATCTGCTACGAGTATATCAGAGTATGTAACTCAATACTCTTGATTATTGTTTAATAGACACAAAGTGCCTAAGTGGTAAGTTCTTATATTTTTTTATAACAACAGTGTAAATAAAATTATTTTACATTAATACATTTTAAACATTATATTTGTTTTCAATAAAAATCGGTTTTTTTATGAAGCAATTACGTAATATGTAATTTATACTAAAAATATTTTAAATTACAATACATTTTACAGTAAAACAGAATGTTCAATTATCTTGTTTTCAATAAGTCTAATCAATCTTTGAGACCTAGATTTTGTTTGAAAAAAGTTAATTTTCTTTTATCTTAGCTTATATTTTTTTAATTGTATTGAAAAAGATGTTTCAGGCTTAAATTAACATTTAAAATCAAATGTTTAACTAGGTTGATCCTTATATTTTTTAGCTTAAAAAAGTATGAAATTCCGCAATTGGTGAGATGTAAAGTATACGATTATGTTGTACGTCAGTTCGGAAATACACGATCACGAGATATGAAATTCCACAATTTGAGAGATCAATGACTCCGTCAGTTCGAAAGTGAATGTCACGAGGTATGAAATTCCACAGTTTGAGAGATCAAAGACTCCATCAGTTCGAAAGTCCACTGTCACGAGGTATGAAATTCCACAGTAAGAGATTAAAGACTTCGTCAGTTCTAAAGTCCACTGTCACGAGGTATGAAATTCCACAGTTTGAGTGATTAGGCTCCGTCAGCTGGAAAGTGCACTGTCGTCATGAGGTATGAAATACCAAAGTTTGAGAGATCAAAGACTCCATGAGTTCATAAGTGCACTGTCACGAGGTATGAAATTCCACAGTTTGAGAGATCAAAGACTCCATCAGTTCAAAAGTCCACTGTCACGAGGTATGAAATTCCACAGTTTGAGAGATCAAAGACTCCGTCAGTTCGAAAGTGCACTGTCACGAGGTATGATATTTGTTTTGTGCTCTTTTGCTTCGTGCTATTCTCAAAACAGGTCCTTGTCATTATGTTATTTAACAATAAACATCTGTTACCTAGAATAAATTAATTGAATTATACTGAAGTTAATTTAATCAAAGATATCTGAAATATTTCATTTGAAATAATCCGACTAAATTCACCTCATATTTCATAATAATATCTAGCTTTTAATGAGAAAACGTTTCTCGCAAGTTCGAGTTAATCTTATACAGAATAAAATTAGGTAAGTCACGTACGAGTAGTAGCACGAGTACACACGACTTAATTTTATTGGTTCTAAGCCAGAAGGCCAGATGGGAAGAAGAAACACATTTATTGTTGTTAATACCCAGGTTTTAAACCTCGTAGCTTTATTCAATTAATAAAAAATACATATTCAGTCATCTGTATCCTGTTTCATAATAAAAATCAAAGATATTAGCCGACAAATGGATACGAAAAATCTCCTATTTTTATGTCACCACCCGCTACGGGGCTCGTAACGGGCGGCGACCGGTGAGCGGGGAGGGCAATGGCCGCACTTATAGTACTCGTATAGTGAGTAGGTTAGCTATTTATTAAAAATTTGGAAGAAAAAAAAATTACAAGAAATAATTTATTTTTTTTGAGAGTTTCGTGTTCTATTAATGATTTTAATTTTGATTATATACTCCCTAGATAGAGCGCGGCAACGCAATTTGCGTCCAAAAAATATCAGCCAACTGTTGGACTCTAACTCGACCCCCACCGCTCAGTGTCTAATGCAACAAGCACGAATTACTCACTGGATTTCGGGTGTGAAATAATGCCTTAAAATGCCGAGTTGCGTGATAAAAGTTTGCCGAAATTATAAAGAACGATTAGCTACAACCCAAAAAGTTAGCTACCAACGGTAAGTAATTCAAATTCTATCATATTTAGAACAAATATTTCGTCTAATAAAATTAAACATTTTACAAACGCTATCTGGACAGATTTTTAATGTCGCCAGTGTTTCATTGCGAAAATTCCCCAAAAAAAGTAATACAATGGGGAGTCATACATAACTAAATAAAATAATTGGACAAGCTTTTTCATTATTACAAGCTTTTATTTATCTTACCTTGTTAGTAACATACTATGTTAGTAAATTAGTGTATTTGATCTAAATTTGACCCATTTTCCAGTGTCCGATTAAGCTGAAATTTGGGGTACACCTTTAGTTCTGATGACAATGCAAACACATATAATCAGTATTGTTATTAAGACGATGCATGGAGTCCAGTGCTGCCCTATTTAAAATAAATTATTTGAAAGGAAACAGAGATACCATTTAAAATTTTGATCTATTGAAACCTAGTTATAATAATTATTTCTTTTTTACTATACCTACATTCTTTCATTTACTGTTTCAAAATATTTAAGATACACTTTAGAGAGTGCCTCCACTGGTACTGGCAAAGGCTGCCAGCAAAAGTATATAAGATAAGATGGATTAATTAATTTAACTGGCCTCGGTAACGGTTTGAGTCGAGGACAATGCCCCGCTGACTGCAACGCTTAAGAGCCCGTATGACCGCGATAGTACTTAGAGCGATCCGTAATAATATCAATATTATCAATATCAACGAAATACTCACTTTGAAATAAAAACACAGCAAACTTCAGGACTAACTCCAGTCATTATAATTATGTTTCGAAAACATGATTGCTTAAAATTTTCTCGATAGAAAAAAATACGAAGTTGCCTCCAAATCACCTCAGAATTATATCAAAACAGAAAGTATTCAAGAAATACAATAACTTAGCCCTTTTTACTTTGGATTATATTTGTATTAAACATAAAGCAGTCATGATATGTCTTACTTTTTAAATAACTCTTAAATATTCCTTGTAAAACGAAAAAAACCTCAAAAACCAGAAACGCGTAAACCAGCTTCATTAACCCGCCGCGATTTCTTACTCCCCACATAGCTCGCTGTCTTGTTTCTGCTAGAGTAAATTTGTGTGCGTGGAAGCGGGATCAAAATTTAGATTATCAACATCAGGAGGCTTAAGAAGAATCGTTTCTAGTGGATAAACCTTTGTTCAAGTTTTAATATCAATAAGTTTATTTTGCAAAACGGATTTAAGTCAATGTGGCTTTTAACGTCGCGACAAACGAGTCCAGTCTGTATCCATAATATACTATCAATATGGTTGCAGTACCTATATGAATTTGTTACAATAGTTGATACTACGTATCAATGCGTAGTTTAGCCTATAAGCTAAAGGTAGGCCAAACAAAAATTTACTTTTATCAACATAACATTACTCATGTCAGGTTTTACTTTTATGAGCTGCCGAAAACTAGACCTTTTTAAACACAACAGATATTTAGTAATCATAAATCCGAGTATTACACGCATTTTGAACATTAGTCATCCATGTCATGTGAAAGAATTGACATGAAAATTCATAATTTATTATTCTATTAATTCTATTCCTGTACATGGACTATTTCGTTCTTGTCTGTCTGTCTTCTTCATCTAAGCGCGTTCCCGATTGCATCCCCAGCTGTGCTGTTTTGGAGCCCGGGGTGCGCTTTCACACTTTTTCTTCTCCAAATATAACATGCATGTCAATGGTCACCCAAGGATGCCAAAACCTTGCAATATGGAGAAGAAAAAGCCAGAACAGTTCAAATGATTTGGCTGTAGTTTTACGACCGGCCGCTTATCTGACGTCAACCCTTTTTGGGAATGCATTTGTGCGAAATACATTTTCCGTTCTTGTCTGTTTGTATTTATTTATTTATCAAACTTTATTGTCCAAAGTAAAAATATACTTTTAACAAATGGCGGACTTAATGCTAAGAGCATTTTCTCCCAGTCAACCATAGGGGTAAGCAGAGAAAATTGTGCGGCGCAAAAGCTATAAATACCTACTCGTATATACTTACATCAAAAATACTAAGTACTTCATACACACTATTATATATATGTATATATTATATATAAATATATCAGAGTAAATACCTACTTACACAATACATATACTAATAAATATAATAACAAAGAAATAGCTAATGAAAAGAAGAACTGAATGATAATGACTTTATATAGAAAGGGAGTTTGAAAGGTGGGCGTGGACTTTCCTCTTAAAACAGAATTTGGTAGAAATTTCTCTAATATCAACGGGTAAAGCATTCCAGAGTCGTGAAGCTTGAAGAGAAAATGAGTTTGACATGAAATTAGTCCGATAAAGGGGGGTAAAGAGCTGACGAGTCTCATTAGAACGAAGTTGTCGATCATGAGTGTCTGAAAGGTAGTTATATTTACATTTTAAATATTGAGGGTAATCAGGATTCGTAAGAATCGAAAAGAGAGTACACAGTAACCGAAGTTCCCTGCGTTGGCGGATAGGAAGCCAATTAAGCTCCGAACGATAAGAAGACACATGATCATATTTTCGAAGACAGAAGATAAAGCTAATGCAGTTATTAAGGAGCCGATCAAGTTTATTGAGAAGGTCTACATTGAGGTCAGGATAACACACATCAGCATAGTCAAAGATTGGAAAAATTAAAGCCTGTACAAGTAAGACCTTTATTTTAAAAGCCAGAAAATTCCTTAGACGGTTCAATTGCTGAAGACTAACAGTGATTGTACGACTAATTGCGGCTATATGAGTGGTCCAGCCAAGCGTGGAATCGATGTTTAATCCTAGGTTCTTGACAGAGTTGCAAAAAGGTATAATATTATTATTGAAAATGACGGGTTGGATATGACTAGTATCAATCTGTGCAATCTGTCTCGAACTACCTACGATCATTGCCTGACATTTGGAGGGGTTAACTCTAACACTAAACTCATCAGACCAGGTCAATATAGTCGATAAGGCGGAATTAACTGTGGCAACACCCGTATTGATATCTTCTACTGGCGACTGAGCATAAATTTGAAGGTCGTCAGCGTAAAAATGGTAAGAGCAGCCAATCGCAGAAGAAAGAAGATTTATAAAGATAGAAAAAAGCAAGGGCGACAAAATACAACCCTGCGGTACACCTAAAGAACTGCAGGTGACTAAGTATGGCAAGGAGAATATCGTGATCAACCATATTAAAAGCATTAGTCAATGGGAACTAGGATAGTGACCAACGTATTCTCCATGCCCAATCTTAAATCCTCTGTGACTTTGAGGAGAGCAGTAGCAGTACTGTGACCAGGGCGAAAACCGGACAGTAGAGGAGTAAGGGGCGAGTTAGTAAAAATAAAGGAAGACACTTGAGCGTATTCTATATTATATTCTTATCATTATCACCATGCAACCGCACTAATAATACTAATTATGAAATGACAGAGATTATTGACCAAAAAACAATAAAATTAATATTTGAGTAACAAAATTGGAATGTGTTTAGATAACGCACCTTAAATTAAATAAAGGCAAAAATAAACAAACGATAAAACGAGAATGAATTGCTTTATTAACCTTTTTGCACGTGGCTTCATTCACGTCAGTCAGATTAAAAAGGAAATGTAAGTAAACAAACTCTGAAATGGAGTCCCATCGAATAATTTAATGAAATTACAGATATTCAATTTTTGCATTTGTTACATATCGACAGAGCCGCCGTGTGAATATGCCCTTAGTGACAGGCTGGTTATTTTTAATTTTTACAACTTTGTTGATACCTTAATTGATATAGAACGCAACTATAGTGTGAGATCTCACTGCATGATGATTTTTCTGCTCATTTGCTTCTTAAGGAAAGTCTTATATTGATTTATTCTTCCCCTCATAATAAAATAAAAAAACAGAAATTACTTAAAACAGAATTTAAATGGGCTTTATTTAGCCAATATAATGATGGACTAAAAACACCTGTGCTATGTATAGTCATGTAAAGAACTGGATCGCTAAGCCAGGGATGATAGCATGCAATGGCGTAGACAAAAGGACGCTTATGCCAGGCAGCGGTCTGTTGAAAGTTGAAGATGATGATTTCAAATAGATCTTCGTTGTTAGGGAGTATTTTCTTTAGTGAGAGTAAATGTGACGCTCTATTTACCTGCAAAAACTTACTCATTACAGATATAAAACAGTGACCACTATAACTAAAACAGTAAAACAAATGAGATATGTGAGTGCCGAATTCAATTATTTTTATTTACCGGGATAAGAGAAGCGGGGGCACTTAATACAAGTTTTTTTATAATAACAACGTGGTCCCAAATATTTACGTACTTTAGAACAAGTTTTTTTATTTTTATTGCGAAATATTTTTTATTATCTTTGTTTTTTTTAAATGAACAACAAAACCACGTCACAACGTGATTTTGTTGTTCATTAAAAAAAAACAAACAAACGCTCTTGTCTAAAACGTAAGCTATCTTCACCTGAGGTCATACGGGTAGACATAAATGCCAACAACTTTGTTTTATTGCCAACGATACTGTTAAACCTATAGCCTAGTAAAAATAAATGGACAGAAATAAAGGAAGATATTTGATCGTATAACCAAAAGAAATAAAGATTGACATTGAGATTATGTTTTTATTTTCAATGTGCTATATCCCTTAGATTCGATTTAAAAGCCACAAGAATGGACGCAAGCTTGGGAATCCTGACAAACCACATACTTTTAACTGATTCTGATTCTAAATTCTAATATAAACATACAACGACACTTGACTGTCTACTTTAAAAGGCTTAAAACACAAAAGTAAGTATGAATTTGAATTTAAATATTCTGTGTTTATTTATTGATTTATACAGCATTAAAATGCTTGAAACAATATCTAAATTAAAAATATGAAATAAAAAAAAATCCACGAATGAAATTCGAACTTATGTCCCTCACGTCTGTACCATGAGCACCCATGAGTGCACTTCCAATTGTGCTAACTTCGAATCATCTGGGCGAATTTCCTCATCACATAATACTTACGCATTTTAAAGCATACACTATTTCCTAATTTCTACTGAAGACTTAGTATAAAAAAGTAGTGTGGTATTAATTATCTCTTATACTACTTATTAATTTATCTCTCTTGAATGAAACTCACTCATTGCGAAATTTTTCATTACATAATATTAATTTAATTGCTGCATTTTAAATAATGGATTTATTAGACTGGTAAAGTTTGGTTTTTGGTTAGGTTAGGTTAGGTTATTGTTAATTTTAATATCAAATGTATGAAATGATATTCCCTTTTGGATGAGTTAGCTTACTGTTTATATCAATATTTGACGCTGAAATTAAATTTTTATTTTTATTTAAGGTTTACTGAAAGCTTTGGTGAAACGGTTTATTACGAGTACATTCACTTTCCGAGTGATTAGGTCTGGTACACAATGTTCGTGTCATTACATATTCGTGTACAGTAAATAAATACATTCATTAAATGTGTTTTGAGGTTTGATCTCATGGTAAAATTTGTTTTGGAGGACATGATTGATATTTTAAACAAATGATTTATGATTACGATGTTATTAAAAAAACATATAATTTTTTTTAATCGATAAAAGGTAAAACTATAAAATTTGTTCTATTAATATTAGGTGAATTGATTTGTTTATCTTCATATTTTATTGCCAGAATAATTTATGATAACCAGTCGAAAACTTTATTTATGAATACTCATGTATTGCGTGGGATGGCTATTAAATATTGATAAACGAATACTTACGACTATATTATAACAGATTCGTCATTGATGTTTTTATTTCACAAGGCTCAAAATTAATTTTATTTTTATTATCTAGTTATTATGTAGGTAGTGGTTTAGTTTAATATGTAACTCTTAATTTTATATAGTGATATATATCTCTAAATAAAATTACTTATTTAACATTCATTGAACTTCACTTTGTAACTTTTGCAATAACTCTGTAAGCCATATCCTAATTTATTTAAATATTTAATTACTTAAACATTTAAAGTGTGTATTTTTTTGAAATTGTTGAGATTTTTAAAAATTCTTCTTTCTAACAGGCTATTATCAACCTAAAAGTATTTTTTAATGCTGAGAGGACACTTTCTATACAAGAAAAAATGTAACGTTATGAAAGTATCGGTGGCGTCGTAATACAATGTGAAAAGGTAGGTGGAAATAGAAAAACTGTAAAAAAACTCAAATAAAAAATTTATTTATAAGATTTGCCTAGATAACAAAACAAAGACTCGTAGTAACCATCAAAGTCAGCTGCATCAACGTCAGCGTCCATTAGCCCCCGTCAGGCCGACCAGACCATAAATGAAAATGGACACCTACGTCTACGCAGGATTGAGTTACTCGTATTACTTGTATTACATTATAGATGAACCCAGCAGAATTTAGAGTATTCTTATTAGAATATGCTTAGCTTTGCTGGTTCAAAACCCTGGATCCCGCATTCCGGCTGTTGTTTTTCTGTGTAAAATAGCGTAAAAATATCCAGAATCTATACTTTTTATTTACATTTATGTTTGTACTATCTGTATTAAAATGGTCTATTTCTGTCTACCGAACTAAATACCGAAGATATCCCGGACATCAGTCTGTACGAGATTAGGATGGCTCTCAAACAGCTTAAAAACAACAAGGCGCCGGGCGAGGACGGAATCACAGCAGAGCTTTTGAAAGCGGGCGGAACGCCGGTACTGAAAGTCCTCCAAAGGCTCTTTAATTCCGTTCTACTCGAGGGAGTGACGCCAGAGGCGTGGAACGGGGGTGTGGTGGTTCTGTTCTTCAAAAAGGGTGACAACACTCTCTTGAAGAACTATAGGCCCATCACACTTCTGAGTCATGTCTATAAGTTGTTTTCGAGAGTCATCACGAACCGTCTCGCTAACAGATTTGATGCCTTCCAACCTCCCGAACAAGCCGGGTTCCGAAAAGGCTAGTACCATGGACCACATCCATACGCTGCGGCAGGTTATAGAGAAGACGAGGGAGTATAACCAGCCGTTAAGCTTGGGGTTCGTGGACTATGAGAAAAACTTCGATTCGATCGAAACATGGGCCGTGCTTCAGTCTCTCCAGCGGTGCCGTATTGACTATCGGTATATCGAGGTGTTGAAGTGTTTATACAACAAAGCCACTATGTCGGTCCGAGTACAGGAGCTCAGTACGAAGGCTATTCCATTGCAAAGAGGCGTGAGACAGGGAGATGTCATATCTCCAAAACTGTTCACCGCTGCTCTGGAAGATGCCTTCAAGCTTCTAGAATGGAAAGGACTGGGCATTAACATCAATGGCGAGTATATCACTCACCTTCGATTTTCCGACGATATCGTTGTCATGGCAGAATCGATGGAGGACTTAAGTACGATGCTTGAAGACCTAAATCGAGTTTCCCAACAGGTCGGCCTAAAAATGAACATTGACAAGACGAAGGTCATGTCGAATATGCACGTAACGCCTTTACCTGTTTCTGTTGGGAGCTCCACCCTCGAAGTTGTAGACCAGTATATCTACCTGGGTCAATTGATCCAGGCAGGAAGTTCCAGCTTCGAGGAAGTGGTCTTTCGACGAATCCGACTCGGCTGGGCAGCGTTCGGGAAGTTACGCAGTGTCTTCTCGTCCAAAATACCCCAGTGCCTCAAGACGAAAGTACTTAATCAATGTGTGTTACCAGTGATGACTTATGGCTCTGAAACGTGGTCCCTTACTATGGGTCTTATAAGAAGGCTCAAGGTCGCTCAGCGGGCTATGGAGAGGGCTATGCTAGGTGTTTCTTTACGTGATCGAATCAGAAATGAGGAGATTCGTAGAAGAACTAAGGTCACAGACATAGCCCAGCTGATTAGCTCATTGAAGTGGCAGTGGGCGGGGCACATAGCGCGAAGAACCGATGGCCGATGGGGCAGAAAGGTTCTCGAATGGCGACCACGTACCGGCAGGCTCAGCGTAGGACACCCACCTGCTAGGTGGTCAGACGACCTGAGCAAGGTTGCAGGAAAACGCTGGATGCAGGCCGCTTCCGATCGGTCGTTTTGGAAATCCTTGGGGGAGGCCTATGTCCAGCAGTGGACTTCCTGTGGCTGATATGATGATGATGATGATGATTTCTGTCTAATGTCATAGTACTCATTATCATATCAGCTACAGCAGTTCCATTGCTGGTCATAGATACTCGTATTGAAGATTTATCAAATATTCAAATAATTATTCGCTGCATTTTAAAGCAGCCTGTAGGAAAAAATAATGCCATTTAAAGTGACAGAATTAGTTTAAGGCCGTACCTAAATTTTCCGGGGACCAGTGCTGCCCCCATTTAAAATAAATCATTTCAAAGAAAACGGAGACATCATTTAAAATTTTGCAACTATCAAGTCCTAGATAACCCTTCAAAGTATTTTATGAACTACTGTTTACAGTTTAAAGTGAGAACGTTAAGCTTTACTACGCACATTTGCTAAAAACGGCCATAGGACTTGATAGTTGCAAAATTTTAAATGATGTTTCCTTTTTCTTTGAAATAATTTATTTTAAATGGGGGCAGCACTAGACCCCGGAAAATTCAGGTACGGCCTTAAAGACTACTCCTAGGTATTTATAATATTCAACATTCATCCATATTTGTCACTACTGTATAAACCCAGTTGCATTGGATTTCAGTTTTTCCTTATAACACAATTTAACAAACAGGAGCAAAAAAAAACTGGAATAACATGCAAATGTTGACAATGCTGTTATCTAATCTTGATGTCATAAAAAATTTTGTTTTCGGATGAAAGCTCCGCGTAATAACTTAATACATTACCTGTCATGCATGCTTATCGTGATATCTTGCGTTCGCGAAACAAACCCACCATTTGAGTGTATGATAAACATAATAATGGAATCTTTTTGTGAATGGAAATGTGTGTATGTGTATTGTGAATGGAAATATAATAAAAAAAATATTATTGATAATGAAATGAAATATGAGATTATTATAAAGATTATTATTATTCAATCACTTTTCATCATTTTTAACTTCCGACTAAATAGAGGGGTGTTATAAGTGCCTGTGTCACTCCCCGTTTAGGTATCGAAAATGTACCTACATTATTACAATGCGCGCAGGCGGCCCCTCCGGGTGGTAATCACTGAGGCGGAAACGTATATGAAATACGTAAACCTTTTCTTTCACAAACAAATAGTTTTCGGCCAAGGGTGTCACAACAAAAGATTGTGGCCCCTGTAACGTCGACCTAAGTAAATAAATAAAGACTGGAATTCCGTTATTGCTATGCTGTATAGTGGCAGGCCTGTGTCACTCCCCGTTTAGGTATCGAACATATACCTACTCGTACATTATTACTATACGCGCAGCGGCCCCTCGGAGTGGTTAATTCAGTTATACGAATCGTTTGTCCAGAGTAATAAGAATGAAATTGGCTTGCAATGGATGTCTAGGTATCTATGCGAAAAGGTGCTGAATTCTGACGTGAGCTAAATTAAACCATATCGCTAACCACATTGAGTAGATATTTCTTTAAATCTCTTTACTGAGTGAGACTTTGTATTATTTATTCTGTACGTTAGTATTATTTATTCTGTGGTTTGACGCTAATGTCTGTCATAGCGCTCGAACGAATGGACCGATATCGATGCAGTTTTTTTACGTGAAAGCAACCCTAGCGGTGGTTCTTGTGAAAATCAGTTCAGCCGTTTTTAAAAGTTTTTGGGGGTTAACGCTTGAAAATTAGGGCTTTCTCTAGCTAGCAAATAATAGATGGCGCTATTCTTAGCGATATTCGACTTTATATCCGTATCAAGTCGTACGAGTATCGGTAGTTTCACTACCTACTCATCACTAGATGACGTTCTTACAGTCGGGGGTTTTTTTTTTATTTACCTAGCAAATAAACTTGTACATTTTTAGTTACCATTTTGAAGTGAATCTCGACCATTATTTCGGCAAAACTACCTTCATATCATCTTTCCAAAACATTATCATTATGGGTCATGCATGTGTTTTTAATTAATGAAAAAGCCACGAGCAAATTTTTATGTGATGTGTCACTCAGAGCCATGCAGGCAGTCGTGACACCGTGACGCTTTTTACAATGTGTGTAGACTTTCAAGTAATGCTGAGGTTTTGTTCGCATCATGGTAAAAGAAAACAAGGTATAGTTTTCCCGTGACAACTGAGTCACGTGATTGGCCCAAGAAAACGTCATCAGTTGGGAGTGTTGCCACTTTGTGTAATTGAATTACCTGAGCAAAATGCATTTTGTAACAAACCGAGAACTAATAACTTAATATATAAATTTATTAAAAATTAAAAACGCGAATCACATGACATACGAAATAGTTAAATTAGTTAGTATTTTATACTAACTAATTTAGAAAGTCTTTAAATTTAATGAAAAGAACGATCAGTGGTACCCGTGTGGTTCCGGGTTAGAATAGGACCACTCCATCTCTTCCTGTGGATGTCGTAAGAGGCAAATAAAGGACTAAGCACAAACATCTCGTAATACAATTGCATTCCCAAAGAGGGTTGACGTCAGGCAGGCGGCCGGTTGTAAAACTATAGCGAAATCATTTATAGTGTTCCGGCTATTTCTTCTCCATTTTGCAAGGTCTTTGGCATCCTTGGGTGACCATTGACATTCCTGTAAAAACGAGCTGTATTGGAAATAAATAAATATTATATTTGGAGAAGAAAAAGCGGGAAAGCGCACCCTGGGCTACAAAAGAGCACAGCTGAGGATTCAACCGGGAATGCGCTTAGACGAAGAAGAAGAACGGTCAGTGGTAACAGTTATCGTGATAGTCTTGGGCCATCGCAGGAAGAGAATATCTTGTTTTATTAATTATACTATGGTACGCATATGCTAGAAACCATCATCTATAAAGAACAAAGCGCAAACTTCCGGGTGAAAATATAGCTTTTTAATTAAGGGAGTAAAATAAATTGTAGTGAAGTTGAAAATACAGACATAAAATATCCGAATCATCAAGTTTTAAAAACAAAGTTCAAAACTTTGGAAAACCTCTAAGTAATAAAGTTTTTGTCTTATCCTAATTTCGGACTCAAAATCAGAATTTTATCTCACCGTTATTTTTTAATCATCTCAAAACTTATTTCTGTTCTGTGGTTTGTGGCAGTACCAAAATAAACAAGTAGCTTTTTATTTATAATTATTAAAATTATCAGTATATCGACCTCCAAGTAATATAACAGTTTATGATCTTATAATGTTATTCGGAAACCACATTGCGTTACGATATTTATGCAATAGTGAGTCTTCGCTCTAAAAAATTCCAAATTAGATGTTTCATTTACACAGAAATTAGTCATTTATAACTTCTATCAAAAATAGATCTCTTAAGCCTGGTTTACATTTTGACAAGTGACAAGTGATAGTGACAAAAGACAAGTGATTCTGCGTGTGAACAGGCAGTGTTAAGTGACTAGTGAATAGCAGCCCGTTCTCTTCTTTGACAAGTAGCTCTGCCCCGCGCTAACTCGCTTTTCCCGCGCTCGCCCACCGCCTTCTCAGTAGCTCTGCCCCACAATACCTCGCTTTCCTCGCATAATTATGAGCTTAATGCATATCCACTTGCCAGACGTGTGAACACCTCTTGTCACTGGACAGTGTTTACTTGTCACTTGTCAAAAAGTAAACCAGGCTTTCCTCGTAGTTTAGTGTAAATAAATTATTTATTGCATTTAGAGCTATTTCAAGCATTACCAAAATGATATGTCTTGAGCGGCAAAATTATATGTACCCAGCATTTTCCAGCAACCTTTCTACTATTAGACTCGTTCTTTCAAAACATTCTCGTCCCGGCTTTTCACATGTTTAGCTGCAAAGTCTGAGGCCGCTTTCCGGTTCTCAATAATATGGACAACATACATTTAAATACAGTAGTATATTAAAATAAGAGTAAATTGACAATGGCAGACTTACCCCAACTCTAAAGTCTCTTCCAATCAATTTTGATATGAGATGAGACCATACCGTGACGCATATCCATCAGGTTGTAAAAAGTCTCTCACTGTTAAAAAATTACAACGAAACCAATTCACATATGTATGAGGCACAAACGAAATCGTATTCGCGCTGACATCCACAGACATCAACGAATCAGCATACAGATTTCATGAACGCTCCACATCAGCACGCACATTGCCTACAATATCTGAAAAACTGTTTGTTATGAAATCTGTTTGATTTTAAACTATAGCTCACCCTATTCTGTGAAATCATTTGCCATTTCTCTTGCAACTTTATAATTGACTGAGCGAGCGAAGCGTTTCAGGTTAAAGAGTGCAGTGCACAGCAATAAAAAAATACGAGTTTTAAAGACCACTCGCTGCAAATCCTTCGCATACGAGCAATTCAAAAAATGCACTTTTTAGTTGTGTGACGCCTTCAATTTTTCCTTTTTAGTTATCGCCAAACATACATACAAAAAATTACTGATTGTCCAAGTGGAAACGAGAATCTTCGCTCGCTTTGTTTGCTCTTTATCGGGAATACCAGACACTATAATAAAACAGTGCATTTTCGCATAGATCTATTAGTATTCGAAAGGTTATAACCATCCTGTATGCGTTTAAATTCGTCCGTCGTAAATTGTGTTAGTAAGCAAATAAAGCACTCACATGTGTAATGGTCCCCATTTTCCAACCAACCTCCGACACGAATTTAATTTGCCTGCAATTCGACATGTATGCAAATTTATTAGATCCATTGGGTATTTTTCAATACTGGTTTTCCCGGGCAGATCGTAATAGCCAATTGAGGGGATGGGCGGATATCTGAATCAACTTTAATAGGTGACCTTCTGTTTTCTAACAGTATGAGTATAGGAGGATGCAACTATACTTGGGAAAGCTGTGAAAGCATAAATAAATAGTAAAAATAAGTGGTTATAGAGTGTTGTGTAAGTATTTGTGTGTCCATCAAAACCACCTTACTTAGTACATAGTAGTAGTTTAGGCGTACTTGTCGACCGAGCTTTGCTCAATAGAAAAAATTGAGATCTTTTTTTTCGGTTCTTTTATTTCGATTATTCGGCCCCGAAACTTAATCAATTTCATCGAAATCGTTGCAGCCATTTCGGGGCACCAAACTTGCTCCTTTATTGTTAACACAATTTGTTTTGTTTTAGCTTTATTATATTCCTATTCAAAAAGACAATTATTTAATATGAGTCCACTGTATCTTATGTACCTACTTATATTTATTTTAATGTTTTCTTTCTCTATTTGTATTTTCTGATGAAACTTCGTCGTAAATAAGTATTATTTGAGTGGATCATAATTTTTTCCTTTTGCTCCCGAAGTAATTGATTTGAGTGTTTGTCAAAGTTTTAATTATGACGTCTTGATAACGTATTGCTTTCAATAAAACTTGATATTCTTTTAAAACATCGCCATTGGGATATAATCCAATTAATAAGAGACTTAAATTTTTCCTTAAGATTGGTAATATAGAGAAAAATATAAAGCTCTTAATATTCCATCTGAAAAAATGGTCAGAGGATTTTAGGTGACAGTGTGATATAAAATGCGTCTGGGTTTTACTTTGTTAATAAAATTTATATTTTAGGCTTTGTTTTTTGTAGAAACTGTGCTCAAGGTGGATATTTTATGTCATATAGTAATTAATGAAAAAAATCTTATTGATTTTAATATAGACAAGACAGACTTGTTCTTCTAGTTGTATACAAGTTTCAAAGGCCCTGCGGCGATAATTACATTTCTTAGACATACCAAAGTCTTTTGCCAAAGTTTGATACCTTTTGGCTACCGGAAAAGTTTCGCCCTTTCTTTCTTTCAGAAGAAAGAAAGAAAGGACGAAACTTTTCCGGTACAAAGAATTGTATTATTATTTTTATTTGCAAAAAGGAACTGATTGGAGCACGTGACAAGACTAATATAATTATGTGATGGATACATTGTATGTGACTTAATCACGAAAATAATTTTCTATTTCTTTAGTTCTGATTTTATGAAAGAATATAATGATTGTTTAAACAATAGATACGAGTATTACTAAGAATGGATTTTGAGTTTTGCTACCCTTTAGTTCTGTATTATAATATGTATCTCATACATAAAGATCTGTTTCTAAATTAATATCTACATTAGAAGTAATAAAAATATCACATCAGGTTGGATTTTAATGTATTATTAGTTAGATATTGTTATGTCAGTACTATAGAAAGTTTATTTTTTATTTAGTTCAAGTACAAAATATTGAAGAGAATAGCCCGGAACAGAGAGAATTTTTGCCTGCTGACTTTCAGACTTCATTGTGCAGATAACACAATCAAAGATGATGATTTCTAATAATATCTTAAGTTACGTTTTAAGTAGATCGGGCTGGAGTGCTATTTGGTATCGGGATTACTACAAAACCTCTCAAATTTATCAAAATCTATCAAAATTACGAATTGTCAAGACCACTCGTATATATCCTTCTCAAGGATCGATTCAAAAATGCGCCCGTTTCGAAACACTCGTGCAAATCATTCGTTGTGTGACTCCCTATTTTAAAAATAGTACTCCTGGTGAGACATGTAGTAAGGAGTATTACTCAGCAAAAATATATTGATATCACTATATGTTACGCGGGTCACTTACGTGAAAAATCTGCTACTGGCCGACATGTCAGTCAGGTTCCGGACGTCGTCGTGCGGCGTTGCGCGTCATATTCACCCTGATGACGACTTCCGGATGAGGTCGAAACATGTCAGCCAGTAGGTGAGTTTTCACGTGAGTGACCCGTGTAATATACCTATAGTAATATCAGTGTCTCTCGTTAGTTTTAACCAAAAAATATATTGATATCATCTAGAAACATGCATGCATGCATTTTTACATAACGTAAGTTTTTAGCTCATATCTGTAGTGAACACGCAGCCTTGGGCTGTCGATAAATGCCCGTCCAATTGATTTTTTAGCCTGACTAAATCTGTTTCATTCGGTAAAATAAATACAAAATACCATTCCTTGCTTTCAGGATTGGTCCATTACAATATTTGTACCATTAATCAGTCTGTCGCTATATAAACTTGGTAAATATCAAATGATTATACCAACAGTTTATCTACAATTTTTTGCTTGAGTTATCTTTGTAAGGATTTAACTTTGTAGATGAAATTTAATGATAGTGTTTCGATTAAACAAACAGATTAAAATATTTCTATTAGTAAACAGGTTGAAACATAATCCGACTAATTTCAGTCTAAATATAAAATTATTATCAAGATAAACTGTGTAGTTATCAAAAGGGTTCAAAATCAAAGGGAATCGAAATTGTAGTATCAAGATCTGAAAGCCAAATTCCAGTTGGCTTCTTCAACAGCCTATTTAAGTCCATTGCTGACCTACAAGGAGGATTTGCCTATAATCCAGTGTTGGTGATCGTAGCAGATGATATAAAGTCGTTCCACATACGACGCTGCTACCCGTTTTCTGTTACCTTTACGACGTCTCTTATGAGACCCATGGGGAAGAAAGGGTGGTATCATCACAAGACTCAGTTTACAGCAGTTGACTTACAGTTGAAATGATGATGATAATGATATTAACTGATATGACTATCTACGAGTAAATACATTTTTGACGACCTTCGTGGCGGAGTGGTTAACATGCCAGTTCGCCTCTCCGGAGATTCTGTTCGTTACCCAGCCAGGACAAGTTAGAAAATGGCTTTTTTTAAATTGTCCTGTCCCTTGAGTGAGTCTTTATAATATGTATTTATTATAAAGTATAGTACTGATGACTTAGTATCCCGTAACACAAGTTTAAAACTTACTTTGGAGATAGCTCAATCAATGTGATTTTACATACATACAAACATAATCTTACGTCTTTATCCCTTATGGGACAGACAGAGCATTTTAGGTCTTGCGCCTCTAAGCAGACGAGCCCAGGACCGCAAGACTAAAAGGCCACTTTTAGCGTGATGGTGGGTGAGAAGGTGGAAAAAGGAATTAAAATAGTGATGGGTTACTAGCCGCTTCGCCTATTAACGTGATTTGCATTTCACCCATTCCCTCGATCGGCTTTAATGATCTGCGTGGGAAGAGAAGCAGCTGGTACGTTCTAAGTTTTTTTCTTTTTTTCACAGACCAGCATGGAAGGATTTGTTTCTATATATATTTATATTTATTTAGAGAGATTTCACTAAAAACTTGCTCATATTATAAGAACTTGGTGATTTTAATTCAAAATTTAAATTAGTGTTTACGTGTTTCACAATTTTGTGAATCAGCTAGTTCGAATGTGTTCTTGTTGTGAATCAGCATCGAAACAGATACTTTTTCTAAACTTTTATACTATAGGATAACTATGAAAAACGCACGGCGTGACGTCATAGTTTCTTGGAGTAATTTATATATTCAGTTTTTCGGCATTTATAAATCTAAAATCACGTTCAAAATGGATAACTATGATGAATGACAAGTGACATTATTTTGTGACATTTTATACTCTTATCATTACAAAATAATTTATTTTTGACCCTGAATACTACCCTATTCTCGTAATAGTGTGAAATAGAGAACTCAAAATAAAAAACAAGCCAGGATGGTACTTATATTTAAGGTCATCAAAAGTACCAGAGGGAGTTAAAATTATTACAAGTTTTGAAACGGACTACATAATATATTATGTAGAATGTTATAACATTCAGATACATGCATACATTGCAAGACAAACAAAAGTGTGTAATTAGATAATAGAATTCGCTCTCATCAGTGTACACAAGTACTCGAAGTTATACTCATCCATAATTCTGGGAATCTGCTACTGTTTCTAATATAACGCCTCATCAACGATGGATGAACTAAAATGTATTTCTAGGTTACTATGTGTTTGTTATTAATTAACTGATTAATACACAGGAAATAATGCCACGACTGATACTGTATTAATTAATCTAAGTGCTAAATGATTGGGTACATGATGATACTTTGGTATATTGTAACAAACAAAAAAATATTTTGATATCAGTAGCGACATCTATACTAGCGTCTTCCAAACAAATACAATATCGGCTTGAAATTGACAAGAGATGTCGCTAGTCGTCATTCATTCCTTTTAATTAAATAAGCATAAATAAAATATAAAAAGACTTAAATAAATGTGAAACTATATATCTAAAGCTATAAATAACAAATTAACAAAATACATAAGTATAAATTTTAAACTTAATATGTTTCATAAACTCATTCGATTTTTGTAAGTCAAAAACCTTTCATCTAAGTCCGTAAGGAAAGAGTATATAGAAAAATAAACAGGCTTTTGACAGCCATATTGAAGGGAATCGTCTGGAGCGTCCTGATTGAGAAAAGACATACAACTTGTACTTGTACTTAAATTTAATTAAACAAAATCCAGATTGGACGATAAAAATGAAGAAAAAAAGGAAGATGTCATAAATAAATTTAATAGACCGATATAAATCGTAAGTAAAAAACCATGACACGAGTTGTCACATTGTCAATACAATGTAAAATTAAAATCCAAAATAATCAATAAATACATCTTTTGTTTTAGGGTTCTAAGATATAATTTAGATAATTTAATAAAAAATTAAAAAGTGAGCGCAGTTAGTTTTCCACATATGTAAAGGAACAGACTGCATATCCAACATCACTGATGGCTGACCTGATGGCATAACATCGAAAGGACCTTGGGAGACAACCTGGAAATCTAAGTACATCATTCGAAGGTCTACCTGTGTAAACTACTTATAATGTTACTAAATTAACAAGGACAATTTAAGTAAGTGACTCTTTATTTGCCTATGTAAAGAATTGTATTTTGACGAGTGTTTCTCAAGAAATCTAACACCAAGCAAGTGGTGAATCTGTCCCATTATGGTATGCATATATAATTAATAAAACACATCTGTTGCTCACAAATTGTAGTTTAATTGAGCAACCAACACACGCCACCTCACTCCCTGAATCGGTCTCATGTCTTTACTAGGTAGTAAGCCGGTGGTAACTTCTTGTGAATAATAACAAGTAAGAGGCTACAATATAATTGACGACCTCTGTGGCCTAGTGGTCATCATGCCAGGCTGTCGCACCGGAGGTCCCGGGTTCGATCCCCGGTCGATTTTTCAGATTGACCTGGGTCTTGGATGTTTATCTTTGTATTATTGTTATTATTATATCAACATGTATTTGTTATAAACGACATTATTACTGAAGGAAAAAAATGGTAGCAAATTCATGAATTCATTCTTCAATGCTGGTTGGGTAGAAAAGAAAAATTAGAATGTACCAGCTGCTTCTCTTTCCGCGCAGACTGTAAAAGAGGAAAATAGGAAAAACGAGGGAATAGGCGTAAATGTGAATCATGTTAGCTAGCGATGCAGCTACCAACCTATCAACTCACTATTTGATTCCTTTTCCCACCTTTTCGCCCACCATCACGCTAAAAGTGACTTTTGTATCTGGCCCTGGGCTCTGTCTGCCCCATTAGTGATAAAGACGTAATAGTTTAGTGTGTAGTAGTGTAGTGTGTAGACGTGATAGTCATACAAATTCCATCATTTTAATCCATATAATAGAAATGGTAAGTACAAGTAATTATAAAAAAAAAACAAGAAAACCCGACTGCGTGATACAACAGCAGTACTTACCAATGCCTAGGACGCAACCGGGAATCACTTGGCGAAGCGATGTCATATGTTGTGTTTTAGCATTTCTCATTCTAAATTTTATTTTAACATATAAGTTACCGATATATTTTTGTAATCCTTGAATAAAATTCTGTAATTTAATACCCCACTCGATATGTTTGAAAAGATTATTTATGCCGTTTAATTTGGCGCCAAAAATCCCCTATATTGATTTCTAATAATTTTAATATAGTCTTTCACACTCTAGTCGTGAAGATGAATCTAACCACGTAAAATTTGTCAAAATCGGTGTAACCGTTTATAAGTTACGAGGGAACATCGGAATCAGACATAAAAATCGTTGTTTTTTTAAATTTTTCATTCCAAATTTAATTTAAAACTATAAGTTGCATATAGCTTTATAATTCTTGAATAAAATCCTTTAACCTGAAAATAAAAAAAAAATTATGCTGCGCCAAAAATCCGCCATTTTGCTTTCCAATAATTTTAACATAACTTATGACACTAGTAGTTAAGACAAATCTTACCACGTATAATTTATTACAATCGGTTTAGCCGTTTAGTAGTTATTATGGAACATAGAATCAGACATAAAAATCGTTGTTTTTTTAGCATTTATCATTCCAAATTTTATTAAAACTATAAGTTGTATATATTTTTGTAATCCTTGAATACAATCCTTTAACTTGATACCCCACTCGATAGTTTTTGAGAATAAACGATTTTTAATGCCGCGCAAATTGACGCCAAAAATCCTTCATTTTGATTAACAATAATTTAAATATAGCCTATGTCACTCTAGTGGTTGAGACAAATCTAACCATATATAATTTATTAAAATCGGTTTGGCCGTTTAGTAGTTACGAGGGAACATAGAATTATAGGGACAAACATACAGGTCAAACATATAACATATCCTTTTCGGCTTTGTCAAAATCTGGTAAAATACGACGACTCGTGCTTTGCACTTGCTCGTTCCACTTATAGTCCGCGAAAAATTATGTGTCACTCGAACAATGCACTTGACTCAGGCAAAATACGTGAGTTTCAGGAAAAGACATTAATTTACAGCCACGTTGTGAGAGAAAATAGTGGAAATAAGAGGTTATTACCACTATTTCCTCTCACAACGTGAGAACGTTCATACTTATTTGTTTTGCTTTGCGTACAATGGACATTCATCATAACTTTGCCCGACTATCTGAGCTTGGAAAAATAGAGCACATTTTATAAATAATTAATCAAATAATACTACTATTTAACTAAATTAAAAATTCACATCATGTAAATAATGTGTGATGGAACGACGACGATGGACGACTGCCTACCTGGTCCAGTGGTCAAGGCGTTTGCCTTGTTGTAATCCGGAGGTTGTGGGTTCGAATCCCGCTGGGAAGCATACTTTGTGAAAAGTTGTTTCCAGTCTGGTTAGGATATTGCAGGCTTGAATCACCTAATTATCCGAAAAGAAAGATGATTCCGTGCTTCGGAAGGCGCGTAAAGCTGTTGGTCCCGAACGCCATCTAGCGTTTGTACCTATCCCTAGGATTGGTTCTGGTTTACCCATTGGGTTGCGGGGATCAGACGGCAGTCGATCTGTGTAAAACCAGTAATCTTGTCAAATCACCTAGGTAAGGTCGCTACCTTACCTAGGTGATTTGACAAGATTAAAAGCCCGGGGCCGATGCCCTGGGCTCTGAAGCGTAACCGCTGACGATGAGGAAATGATGTGTGATGGAAAAAATATATTATACTTTTTTTTGTTTCAAATTAAAAGAACCTAACTATTCCTTTATCCTGATTACTACAATAAAATTATGGAACACGAATAACAATTACTTTCTACACGAATGCGTTGTCAATTTTTATGGTTTTTTTTCCTCTGGATACTAGGTATGCTGAAAAAACACGTCTTTGGATATGAATACCCTTTAATTTTTTACTTATTTTTTTTTTATTTGTTATAAAAGCAGTATACTTATCACAGTAATACATAATCGGTAAAAATTTCAAATGTCTAGCTAAGAGTATTACGGTTCTGGAGATAGAGCCCTGTGACAGACGGACGAACAATCAGACAGACAGCGGAGTTTCAGTAATAGGGTCACGTTGGCACCTTTTGGATACCCTCAACTGATTATCCGATCAACCGATTATGTTATATTACTGTAGTTGCTATAACAAAAAAACAGGCCAAGTGCGAGTTAAACTCGCGTGCAGGGGGCTCCGTACAATTGATTGAATTCTTATAGGTTTTCCTGTAATCAACAAGCAATGAACTACATTTTGTACTTTTTTTCATAATTTTAGGCTCAGTAGTTTCGGAGATCGGGGGTGGGGGGGGGGGGAATGGTCAGTGTTTTCGTCTTCTTTCATGAATTAAATCGAAACTTTTTATTTTATAATCATAACAAAAATATATTTGAGGTCCTCATAAAGAGCCTTTTCATTTGATATATGAAACAGTAAGGTTTGCAAAACTTTTTTTTTTCAATTAACTAATTTATCCCCCGAAAATGACCCTTATTTAAAAAAAAAAAATTTACTTTGAACATATGTGTTTGAGTCATAGGATTACACCATCCTACTAAATTTCACTTGATTCGGTCCAGTAGATTCGGAGCAAATTGGCTGTGACAGACGGACGGACAGGCAGACGCACAAGTGATCCTATAAGGGTTCCGTTTTTTCATTTTTTGTACGGAACCCTAAAAATACTAAAAATTAGATTACTTTGAAAATTAACAGTTTAAACGATTTGGCTATAAGCACAGCTATAAGTTACCGCCGCCCGACGTCAACCCTCCTTGGGAATGCACATGTAGCACAAGAGATTAGTGATTAGTCCTTTGATCGCCTCTAATGACATCCACAGAAAGAGACGGAGTGGTCCTATTCTAGGCCAGAAACCACACAGCACACATAATGAGTATTATACCTATATAATGGAAGCTCACCCCCTCCCGCGAGATAACGTCCCTCAGCTCAGCTTTATCATGTTATGGCTTTCACAGCATAATAAAAAATTGAGATAAAGCTATTATGATATAATAAACGTGCAAGTGCGAGTCGGACTCATACATGAAGTGTTCCGTACCTCCGTACAATGATTTAAAACGCAAAAAAACTCGTTTTTTGTATGACGACCACCTTTAATTTTTAACTTTTTTAAATTTTTAGTATTTGTTGTTATAGCGGCCATAGTAATACATAATCTATGAAAATTACAAGTATCTAGTTAATGCCATTATAAAGATCTAGTAAAATCGCTGAAAAAAACACGTTTCTTGTATGACGACCCCCTTTAATTTTTAACTTTTATTTTCAGTATTTTATATTTTAGTATAGCGGCTACAGTAGTTCATAAACGGTGAAAATTTTAAGTGTCTAGCTATTACGGTTGAAGAGATAGACAGACGGACAGACGGACAGACGGACAGACGGACAGATGGACAGACGGACAGACGGACAGACGGACAGACGGACAGACGGACAGACGGACAGACGGACAGACGGACAGACGGACAGACGGACAGACGGACAGACGGACAGACGGACAGACGGACAGACGGACAGACGGACAGACGGACAGACGGACAGACGGACAGACGGACAGACGGACAGACGGACAGACGGACAGACGGACAGACGGACAGACGGACAGACGGACAGACGGACAGACGGACAGACGGACAGACGGACAGACGGACAGACGGACAGACGGACAGACGGACAGACGGACAGACGGACAGACGGACAGACGGACAGACGGACAGACGGACAGACGGACAGACGGACAGACGGACAGACAGCGGAGTCTCAGTAATAGGGTCCCGTTTGCACCCTTTGGGTACGGAACCCTAAAAAGGTAAGTTACAAGCAGCTGTTGTTGGGATAATCGACTGTACCTATAGTTTATTTCAAACTCGTCTAAAGTTCATTACCAAGGGTAATGCGAAACGCTTTAAGCTACATTACTTACGCATTTTTATATTATTATATATATTGTTTATACAAGTTAGCTCTTTTTAAGCCCATGAGGTGTAAGGCAAAACTTACCGAGTTCAGGTTTGAATGTATATTTTTTTGGCATAATGTGTTTAACACTTTAGGCATAATGTGTAATTGATTAATCATAACTTATTCTGGTATAGCACATAATTTTTATAAGTATCTAATAACAAACAGGATAAAAGCTCATCTTTTTCCGTAAGATTATGAGTTCGTTCTTCTGTGTCCCTCACAACTCTGTATAATACGTGTGAGACATGAAATAAGGTTTATCGCTATGAATCTGATATAACTTGACAACTGCGATATAAATGGCAGAAACCAAATTCATTCTGGTAAAATATGTCAATCTACGGTAACCCCACGTTTTACTCACACACGGACGCATGTAAACGAACGTTGTACCTATGGTTATATGACAGTTTTGTCCCAAATTGGAGCTGTTATTAAGAGCTCTATTTATTTGGCCTAACGTTCGGTCGTCTAAACTTATATGCCATTCTATTTTAAAGTCTTAACCGCACATTCGTAAAAATCTATTTTACTAAATCAATCATATTATAGTTAGTAAAAATGATTTTCTTTTTTATGCAACTGACAGAAAAACTTTTTAACGACGATTTAAGAAGTGCTGGTATTTTTATGAATATAAGGGTATGTATTATAAAAATACTTGATTTAAACATTGTCCTAAATCTCGTTTTACGATCACACCTCGCTTCACCGAGTGCCATCCCACATGCGCGATGCATTCCTATTAATCAGCCCGCATGTTGAATCGTATGCATATTTCCTAATTAGAAACTCCGTCAGTGTATTTTTAATTCACTTTTAAAAATGGTTTGAATATTTTATTAAAACTAACGTGAGATAAAGCTATAATTGATTAATTTAAAACAGTTGACTCACGTGATACACTTGCCCTGAAGATAATGGTCTAAATCGATCGAAACCTGGTCGGCCTTTTCCGACTATATCACGTAAGTCAACCGTTTTAAATTAATCAATGTTATGAATATATCAGTAAAGATGGCTTCGCAAATTGCAAATCTTTTGTTCATAGTACTGAATTGAAAGAAAGTTAAGAAAATTTGTTACGCAGCTATATGTTAAAATGTATATCAGAGCTAAAATAATATTTTTTAGAAATTTTGATAACATTAAAGTCTTAAATGTTAAACCCAGTCCGTTCCCAATATCTGAGATCTTATAGTAAAGTTTATGTTTAAGGTAGAACCTCAAACCTTTTGAAACTAAATTGATTTATCTGGCATGACGCATGAAGCAAAATCATAAACATGATTCCTTAAATAAAAATGTTTTAACTAGATCGATACTGACGAAAATTTTATTTATTTAATTTCCTGAAATTAAGTGTACGGGCGATACCGTGCTGACGTTATCAAAATCGCAATGAAAAAAGGTTTTAACGAGATTTTAATGTCAATGTATTTTTCAGAGAAGAATTTATTTCCAGTTAGGTAACACTTTTGAAATATTTTACGTCGTAAATAAATATATTTATTATATTATATAATATTAAATAAATATATTTACGACGGAAGATATCTAAAAAGCGAATCGAATATCGAAAAAAGCAATTACCTAAAAACTCCTTATTATTATATTTTAATATAATATTTAAATTATATACCGTGTGGCTTCCGGCCTCTATATCTCTTCTTGTGGATGTCGTAAGAGGCGACTGAAAGAATAAGCACAAATATCTCGTGCTTCAACTGCATTCCCAAAGAGAATTAACGTTGGGCGGTGGTCGTTTGTAAAACACAACACTTTTAAATACATTACAATCTGCAGTAGGTACAGCACTAAATTGTTTGTTACTGCAGATTGTATGAGATGTTGTGTCATGTGTTATCTTTTATTTACTTTATTTATATTTTAGTTGAGACAAATTACATTCCCAACTCCTTCAATTAGACGCTGTCTTATTTGAAGATACTTCTACAATGTTTCGTAGAAGTTGAACCGACAAACAAGATACTTGTGACAATACGTCGCATCGTCGTCAAATGTAGGTAAACAATTTAAATAGTTTTATTTTAAGAGAAATTCTAACAAAGCAAGCGCTTGAAATCCTATACCAATTATGGCAAACTGTCAGGCTGTATACGAGTAAAATTGTGATTGACGAGAAATGTCTCATCATTTTTAGGGTTCCGTGCCCAAATGATAAAAACGGGACCCTATTACTAAGACTCCGCTGTCCATCCATCCGTCCGTCTGTCCGTCTATAAGTCTGCCACCAGGTTGTATCTCATAAACCGTGATAGCTACGAGTATACACGAAAAATATTTATAGATGATGTATTTCTGTTGCCACTAAAACAACAAATCCTAAAAACAGAATAAAATAAACGTTACAGGATTCCCATACAATATATATTTTTGCCGTTTTTTGCTCGATAATAATAACGGCAACAGGTAGACGCTTGAAATATTCACAGAATAATCAGTTGTATATTCAGTTTAAAAATAAATAAATAATTAAATGAATTAAATAAAAATATATATTATACAAACGTGATTTTTTTTGAAGTTTTTTGCTCGATATTAAATAAAGTGTCTAATGTTGTATAGATAATGGTACGGAAACCTTCTTGCGCGAGTCCGACTCGCACTTGGCCGGTTTTATTATTTATATATTTATTAGCACACTTAACAGATTACAAGCCTATCTAGTCTGCACTCCTCAAACAAGTAAGTATGCCTGAAATTTAAATTAGTATAAGAATCAGAAGCTAGGGTACACTGTTAATATGAGAATTAAAAGTGCTAGATAATTCTAAAAAAAAGATCAAACAAACATAAAGGGAAGAATTACAACATTTTGCAAGTATTATATTAAAATAAATAAGAGCCAACAGAGATTTTGTTACTTCAAATTTAATATTTTTTTTAATAAAAATTAGACGCTATTAAGAAACACAGTCAAATCACTGACTTTTGAGGAATGGCAGCTCTAGAAAACGAATACCTAAAACAAACAAATTTAAAATACCGATTAATAAACAATATAAATTCGCGTCAGTCTTTTTTCGTGATTGTCAGTGTGATGTCCTAATATTTATCTGGGGTTTAGGGTGAAATAATAACACAGATTAAATGTGTACACTTGACATCCGCGCACGTCCGCACTCGGTGGCTACCCAATGCGTACTCCCCCCACTTCGTGCGTCCGCGCGCGGTGTAAGTTATCTTTATTCAATACGTCACACCTCTTCCTTTTTAACAATTTTAGTTATTTACATCACTAGAATAATTGTATTAATTCACCGTTTGCAGAATCAACAAAAATTTTATTTATAATATTCAATCATAATTACATTACTAGAACATTTATATGAATTTAAATTAAGAAAATCAGCGAGTTGCAATCTGCAAGTAACTATATCTTTTAATTACATAGTCTCCGTACGATATAATTATGTTCTATATTTCTAATCACTAACATACTCCGTATCATCATTTTCTTCTAATTCAGTCTCATTCTCCATAGGTCTTTCGGAATTTTGGATTTGCCATTCCCCTTCGACTTTCTTGAGGTGTATCAAGTTCCTTCTATACTCGCGACCTGTTTCATCATTTCTAACGTTGTACTCATTACCACTTGAGCTCAGTACTGTGTGTGGTGTGGAGTTAAATGACGCTGTCAATTTATTTTCTTTCATTAAATTTTTAACGTATACTTTCTCTTCTATACCTATTTCATAATCAGTTGCTTTCCGTTTCCTGTCTTCATATATTTTCCATTTGTCTTTCATGATTTTGTCTTTGTCTCTAATTTCTCCGTCTGTTTCAATCTAAGTTTGCGTTAATAATGGTATTTTGTCTCTAAATTTCCGAGTTAATATCTTGTCCTAGCTTGAGAACCTTAAGCTCAGTAGCAGTTTCTCGACCAAGCAAGTCCCGGGTACCATTTTTTAATGACATAAAATGTGCTTGATTTTTCTGTTGATCCTATTTTGACTACAGCCTGGAATGAACCTAGAACTGTTAGCAGTACATTATTATATTAGAAACATTTATGCAGAATGTTTTGGCATCAAAACGGTAGCACTAGTCAGGCTTGGTAAACAAATAAACTTTTAAGGACACACGACAACTAAAGAAGAAGAAGCCTCTCTATAGATACGTCTGCAAGTCCAAGGATGTCACAAGGGCATTGCCGACTCAGAAAAAAGTCTTTGACGCCTTTATGAAGAACAACACAGAGGCTTTTCAAAAAAGGCACCATAGATTCTTTCTATTGTTGGAAAAAGTTTAATTTTATTTTTTTATTTCTTTTCCGTGTTCACTAACACCTTTCAGATATTATTTTGACTTTCTTTAACACTCTGCATAAGAGTTTTCCTATACAGAGTGTAACCAAGGGAAAGGCAAAACCATTATTTAGGTCTTGGATATTAATCTATATACGAGTACATGTGTATTTATCATAAAATTAAGTAACGTTAAGTTATTATTATCCCATAACACAAGATTAAAAACTTACTTTGTGGTTACATAAATCTGTGTGACATGTCCTAATATATTTATAATACTTTTATTTTTTGATCACATTAATTTTTAATTTAGTTATAAATCAATTTTTTTCATTATATTACTCAAAGTTATAATAAGTAAGAATAAAAACTGTTTAAGTTAAGTTTTTTAAATATTAGTATTATCAGTTTATTTTCCGTATGTCGTGTGTTGTTCATTTGATTGTTGGTCTTTGGCAACTTAACTACTTAATTACTCTCACGTTACTTTATCGATGTAGCCGCAAGAGAGACTTAACATTGACCTCATTAAAAAATGACGGTAAGGCAGTGTCCCTCCTCGCACTAATCCTATGGATTACTTCCTTGGGTAACCACATCCCAGGAATTAATCCTCTATCCCACACAGGCATTCTGTGTCCAACAGGGCTTACCGTACAGCTGAAATAGAATGTCATTGCAATAAATCGGTATACCAGTCCAATTCATTACAATAACTACAATCAAACCAGTAATGTCCTGGGTCCTGGACACAATAAGCAGTTCGCACGACGGCGCTCCAACAATCCCATTTTCACTGTTGCTAAGTGGACGTTTTCAACGCCCCGTTCACGCAGGTTGCTACTCCAAAACAGCTACTGCGTATCGCAGCAAACATCTTTCTTCTTGCACGTTGCTAATGAAATTCCAAATGAGTTGTGTACGGCACGGCGGTTCGAACAAGACTGCGTCAAAATTCAAATCGAATAACCGTGTTGCAAACAGTGTTCCCCTTTCTCAAAAAGTGTTGCCACTCACCCGTGACAACCTTAACCGAGTTTTCAGCTTGACGTATTCGTAACAAACAATTTAACAAACTATAAACTAGATGTCGCTAGCGTCTCCTTGATCAGACGCTCCGACACGGTCATCTTGACAGTGCACCCGTCCTCGGGTGATTCTCCGCATTTGTGGACAACCAAGTGCAATCTCAAGTAAACGTCTACATGTTCGGTCACTCTGACCGTATATTGTCACAGTTAACGCTATCTCATAAACAAAATCATAACTGTGATATCTCTTAACTCTATTAGTTAAAACAAAATCATCAGATTATCACACAGGTTTTACTTAAGCTTTTACTTCGACTCGACTAGTGCCACTCAGGCCAGTGCCACACAGGCTATTTGCCACACAGGCTGGTGCCACACAGGCTATTTGCCACACAGGCTATTTGCCACACAGGCTATTTGCCGCACAGGCTACTGCCACACAGGCTATTTGCCACACAGGCTAGTGCCACACAGGCTATTTGCCACACAGGCTAGTGCCACACAGGCTATTTGTCACACAGGCTAATTACCACACAGGCCGGTGATTGTGCAATGAGCCTTGATCTATTGCTATCAATTTCCTCAATGATCTCCCTTGCCTTTGAAAGTATTTTAATTACGCTCGGTCAATCCTGACCTTACCTAACACAACATACTCGTAACTCAAATGAAATAAAAGTTATCATCATACGCAACGTTATTAGTGTGATTCTTATTTTTTATTTTTTTTTAGTTTTACTTTACGTCGTCAAGTAGTAACAAACAAAGCCGTTTCCCCCGTCATTTAAGAGTGGTGGTCTACTTGGTCTTGCACTCGACACCATAATTATAACAAAATGAAAATTGTTTACCGGATCGAAGACAACGTTTCGGCACAGAAACTCACACACGAGATGCAAGTGGATCTCGTACTTCACTTCACCAGAAATTTCCAGCGCCAGCTGCGTACTGCTGCTAGCTCCCATCTCGCGGCAACGCGTAGCCAGCTCCTAAACATACTATGGTTCACGTATTAGCACTTTGTTAGCTTACCTCGAGAAGTAATGACGGTATTGGCGGTCTGACGTTCTTAAAATGAAACATGTCGAAAATCAATTGTTTCACGTTTATTTTCCATCTTACCAATAGCGGGCATCAAAATAATTACTTGGGACCCTAGCTGAAGGTTTGCTTCACTCCTTTGAACCTTTTGCACTCAAAAATCACCAACGATGTCTTTAATATCTCTTGATTAAAACAGCTTAAACTCTGAACACGCGGCAAAGTCGCGTAAAGGTCAGTCACACCACTGCTAAACAATTTTTTTGTTCCACCTGCATAAGGCACTTACTAGATCTTACTTTCAATATAAGCTCCAGGTCTAAACCTCACTTGAGGAGCTACAGGTCATAATCTTAACTCTGATGTGAGCTCCAGGTCTTTTATCCCACTTCTGTTCCTCCCATATGCAGAAGAACAGCTCGTTTTTTTATCGGGGTATCTATACCCGCCGCAAGGAGATAAATCTCCAGGGCACGCTTCCACTGGTCCCATCGTGAACCCAGTGACATTGGATCGCCGTCGCATTGCAACGGTTCTATCGCAGGTAAATTGGACATTTTGTCTGGGGGACCTGGCACAATATCAGGTCATTTGTATTGCGCCCTTGGCGCCATCATAATTTGGTGTTTGTTGTATTTCATTGTAAGTGAAAAACCATGTTCATTGTTTGCTATGCGTATGATTTCGATAAATATATATACAAATATAATATTTTAATTAAATGCACGAATTCATGATTTGTAATTGGTGCCTCGAATTTATTATATATTTAAATGGATCGCCTAACTGATATATTGATTTAACAATTTGTTGAATTGAAAGACTGATTATTCGATCGACTGATGTTTTAGTATATATTTTTTATTAAGGTTTTGCATAAAAAAATAGGATTTCGTTGTTATAGTTTATACATATATATTCTAAAGGCGATTAATTATAAGAATACTGATTAGATATTTTTAACGTTGACTTCACATTGGTTTTTCACTTACGCCTTGAATGCACCTTGGCAAAATTACACCTTTGTACTCCTTGGTACTTTTTGTATCCTGTATATAAAACATATACATACATGCTCCTTGGCAATATTGTGGTACCCTTTGGTACATTGTTTTGTTTATTTTGCGAGTGTTTAATCGGTCAAGAAAGTAATGAAAATAACGACACAGTCATATGTGAGTAATATTATTTCATTAATTACATACTAAGTTCAATAAATATTTCAGGAAAATTCATTAAACCTCATCAACTATAATTAATGACTCACTTGACATAATTAAGTTAAAAATAGTGCAGTTAATTCAATATATATATTTAGGTAATCATAATAATCTGATACTCTTACTATGCAAATAAAGAATTAAATTGAATTGAATTAAATTAAATTTGAATAAGAGTAACATTAACATTGACAACCTCCTTTGATGAAGTCGGTTAAAAATATGGCTATATTAATATTTTCTTTTATGAATGCTTTAATACCCTTAATTTTTCCATTGGTTTAATAAGATATAAATACACGAGCAATGTACGTAGGTAAATAAATACAAATAAATAGGTAGTTTAATAATTATATTACGGCAGCGACGTCGCATAGCTCGTAATAAATAGGCGGACTATATTTATTGAATGATGGTTATGATCGGACTGTTGCAATATTGTCCTTTAATATTGCACTTACCTGAAATTAATACATTTAAGTATAACTTACATATTTGTTACTATTGTCGCGGTACAACACTAATATTATCGATTATGTGACTATGAATAATTGCACTATTTTTCTCGCTTCAACACGTTAGAGGGCCTTAATAAGGTTTTTGCGCATGGGTTCGTTATGTCCCTCTCTTTTTTTTTCTTTTTTATGACACCACTTGTTTTTAATGATTTCCACTTACTTGAGGGCTCGTCGCCACGTGTGATGTCCTAATATTTATCTGGGGTTTAGGGTGAAATAATAACACAGATTAAATGTGTACACTTGACATCCGCGCACGTCCGCACTCGGTGGCTACCCAATGCGTACTCCCCCCACTTCGTGCGTCCGCGCGCGGTGTAAGTTATCTTTATTCAATACGTCACAGTCAGATATAAAGAAATTCCGGCACTTAACAAAATTGGATAACAAAAATAGATACAAAAGCAAATGAAAGTAAAAAGCTAGCATAACATTGTTATTCTAAACGCTATTGTGTATAGTTACGCATTTTGTATATTTATTAGAACAACACAAGGAAACTGTTTATTTATTGATGTTACTTCCTAAAATGTTACGAAAAGGTATGGAGTTTTAATCTATTAAGTAAGTAAGTGTGTGTAAGTCAATCATACTTTTTACTAGCATTGCCTGCGAGCTTGCTTGCTGGCATGCTGTAGTGTTACTCCAAAAGCGATACTGCATATACGCGTTTCAGTATCAGGCAACATTACGCGTTAATACATAATGATAAAGTCTAATTTGGTTTGACATAGAAATAGGACGTCAGTATTGGATTATCGTATTTTTTTATGGAGTGACCCCCTGTATTGTGGTTCAGTATTTAATATAATATTACCCAAAAATATATTTGATCAAATCCTTGTGAAGTACTGACAAACAATGTCTATGACTAAAATCGAAAAAAAAAATCCCACCTTGATAGTACTTAGAGCGATCTTAAATATTATCAATATTAACGTAATACTTTGAAATAAAAACACAGCAAAATTTAGACTAACTCTATACATAATATGTTTCGAGAACACGATTCCTTAAAATTACCTCGATAGAAAAAAAAATGCGAAGTTGCCTCTAAATCACCAGTTGCCTGAAATACAATAAATTAGCCCTTGTAACTTTGGATTATAATTGAGGGATTAAGGCAGGGATCATATGTCTTATTTTTTAAATAACTCTAAATATTCTTTGTAAAACGAAAAAATCTTAAATACCAGAAACGGGTAAACCAGCCTCGCCTTTACTCGCCGTGACCGTTTCACCCCGCATGGCTCGCTGTCTCGCTTCGGCTTACGCGAACGCATTGATTGGTAATTAAATTCTGGTCTGTTGATGAGATGTTGGAAAGTTCGGACACTGATTTCAACCGTGTTTTATATCTGCGGCAATCCATTGAAAACGATGTTACTTGCTACGAAAAAAATTTAATTGAACGCAAGAAAAATTCTACTCATAAAACGTTAGATGAGTATTTCTCGAAAAATTAAAATATGTAGATATTTCGTTTTTTTTGGCAATAAAAGTAAATTTGTAATGTATTATGCTTGTTATTTCATCTCGTTATACGCGTATTTCGCTTAGCGCTAAATTGATCGGAACGCATAAATCCTTCGCATAAAGCGAGCTATTACTGTATTTGAAAGCTGTAATTTGGCATGGGTATGTATATTAATCACAGCTGCTTCTCTTCCCGCAGATCGTAAAAGCCGATCGATCGAAAAAGTGGCCTTTGTGTATTGGACTTTGTGCTTAGACCCGCAAGACCCAAAATGCTCTGGGTGCCCAATTAAGGATAAAGACGTGATAGTTTATAGTATAGTACAAATAATCAATAACAAAACTATTTAAACAAATATAACAAACCTTGCTCATTTTTAAATGATTACAGTGACTATTTATGAACTTCTTTTTATAAATGACATGGGCAATTATATTATATCAGATGATTTAAAAAAATGAGCGTACCGTACATGTATCGATTTCATGTAAATTGATACGCAAGATGTAAGAAGGTTGAACGTGCAAAAGCTTTTTGCCCTCATTAGTATGGGATACCTTTCGTATACGTAATGCTGCCGTCATGATTGCACAATTAATAAACATTGGATGATATAAGAGTCTAAGCATATGAGATAAATTCCGATACAAACTTATGACAAAAACTAATGTTTTTGTCATAAGTTTTTTATTTTATAAATTACTGTTTACAGTTTAAAGTGAGAACGTTTACTACGCACATTTGCAAAAAACGGCTACTTTTGGCAAATGTGCGTAGTAAAGCTTAACGTTCTCATTATAAACTGTAAACAGTAGTTCACAAAATAGTTTGAAGGGACTAGGACTTGGTAGTAGCAAAATTTTAAATGATGTCTCCTTTTTCTTTAAAATGATTTATTTTAAATGGGGGCGGCACTGAACCCCGGAAAATTCAGTTACGGCCTTAACATGATTCGCATTTCGCCTATTTCCTCGATCGGCTATTTTGATCTGCGCAGAAAGAGAAGCAGCTGGTACATTCTAAAGTTTATCTTTTTCCCAGAGCAGCAAAGCAGAATAACTTATACATGTTTTGAGTTACTAGTACTAGATATTTTATTTTTCTTTCTATTGTATCTGTAATAGTTTTTACTTTATGTGAGTCTGTCCATAGCCTTCTTTAATTTTATTTATTTATTTATCAAACTTCATTGTCCAAAGTAAAAATATACTTTTAACAAATAGTGGACTTAATGCTAAGAGCATTTTCTCCCAGGCAACCATAGGGATAAGCAGTGAAAATTGTGCGGCGCAAAAGCTGTAAATATACTTACATCAAAAATACTAAGTACTTCATACACACTATATTATACATAAATATATCAGAGTAAATACCTACTAATACACAATACATACACTAATAAATATACTAACAAAGAAATAGCTAATGAAAAGAAGAACTGAATGATGATGACTTTATAACGAAAGGGAGTTTGAAAGGTGGGCGTGGACTTTCCTCTTAAAAGAGAATTTGGTAGAAATTTCTCTAATGTCAACGGGTAAAGTATTCCAGAGTCATGAAGCTTGAAGACAAAACGAGTTAGACATAAAATTAGTTCGAAAAAGGATTATAATGTTAATCTACTTAAAATAAATTATGTAAACCATTACATTGCACAAGCATTACAATATAATAATAATAATATAATTATTATAATTATAATAATATAATAAAATAGGACTTACAATTAAAATAAAAATATAAAATTTGAAAAAAGATCTAATCAAAAACCCATAACGTTTACTCCATCCTCTTTCTGAATGGCTATGGATATACTTTGAACCAGGTCACCCGGAGCGTAGTTCATACCCTCGGTCCCGCAAGCGGTGCCCTATCTCCTTCACAAAATCCTCAGCTCTGGTGATATACTTAATCTATACGGCCAAATACTGATTGACTATCTATACGAATCGCAAAAATGCCTTACGGTATAGACCCTGATAGCTATCTATCAGGGTCTCGATCAACATGAAGGTGGGTGAGTAATTGGAAATCGGTGGGGTTGCTACAGGCTATGTCTATTGACACGATATCTAACATATTAATAACCATTCCCTTGATCGGCTTTTCCAACCTGCGTGAGAAAAAAAGTAGTTATTATTCATTTCAAAATTCAACAGATTAATCACTCGATATATGAAATAGGTTAGTTAGTATTTTATATTCAACTAGCAGTCCACCCCGGCTTCGCCCGTAGTACACACATAGCCTGTGTCACTCGGGGATAGTGTAGCTTTCCAACGGTGAAATAATTTTTTAAATCGGCCCAGTACTTTTTGAGCCTATTCATTACAAACATACAAAAATAGGTACAAATCTTTCCTCTTTATAATATTAGTATAGATAATTAATTGAGAAAGTCCCGAAATTTACTAAAAAGAACAATTCATGGTGATACTTATCGTGACATTCGTGACGTAGTCTTGAGCCATCGCGGGAAAAGAATACGTTGTTTTATAATAACCATGTTTACTATCAGACTATATGGAAACAGTACCTACATTATCGTTACTATGCGAATCCATGTTGTGAATGAAATTAATTTCTTACCTATTTACACGGAATCAAATATTTAAATCACTCCAGCCACTTGAGATAAGCCGGTGTAAATAAATAACAAACAATACGTTTTCGCGTCGATTGCGTGTAATCTGACGTTCTGTAAAACGTGTAGGTTGTGGCCACACATCGAGCGACTTTGCGGATCATTATTGGTTCCGTTTCACTTGGAGTTCAAAGTAACGGCCTTACCTAATAGCAGTGAATCTGTCAGCTATAGTAGACCGTGCGAGTTGCTTTGTACGTAAACATAGTCTAACATATGAAGGTACGTACAAACGTAGAAGCGTTCGAACGTTATAACTAAACAAATAAACGGGCAAGTGCGAGTCCAAGTCGTACATGAAGGGTTCCGTACCTCCGCACAATGTTTTAAAACGCTAAAAAAACACGTTTTTTGTATGACGACCCCCTTTAATTTTTAACTATTTTTTATTTTTAGTATTTGTTGTTATAGCGGCGATAATAATACATAATTGGTGAATTTCAAGTGTCTAGCTATTACGGTTCAAGAGATAGAGCCCTGTGACAGACGGACAGACGGACAGACGGACAGACGGACAGACAGACAGAAAGCGGAGTCTCAGTAATAGGGTCCCGTTTGCACCCTTTGGGTACGGAACCCTAAAAATGAACGTTTTGTAGCGAAACCTAACATACGCTCATTTCATGGCCACCCTTAGCTAAATAAAGACGCATCTTTTGTCAGGTCTAATTTAATGACTTGCCAGAACACGGCCTAAATACTTGATCTTTCAAGTTTTAACACAAAGCTAATTTGTTAATCTTACTTGCACGAAAATAGAATACGATGATTCCACAAAAAGTTAAACAAGAACTTAAATACTTTTAGTCGTAAATCAAAATTAAATCAGTCTTATCATTTGTATACTAAATTAGTAATTAAATTGTTTTGTACGATTTGTTGTTTATACTTTTGTAGGTATATATTGCCTTTCTTAGCATCTATGGTTTTATAATAGCGCTTGTGTGCTAGTGTGAAAAATATTTTTTACTTTATAATAAATACTTGCTTATCTTTGTATTTAACAAGCTTTTATTGTACGCGCATTAGTAATTTTAATTTTGTTCCCCGTATGTCCATTATGAACTTTGAGTATTTGTTGAGGGTGAACCAGTTAGTTTTGAGTTCTAAGCTTTACAGTTTGGTTTCATCGTCACGTCAGTTCATTGTTTCTTTTTCTTATATTTTCATTATCATAATTACACAAGTATATTATTTTCACTGGATTTGGAAACGAAAAATATACATTATAAATGTACATTGTACGTCGTAGGTAATCTGTCCAATAATAGCTTGTAAATTGATAAACATTTTTCTTACAGACAATATCAAACACAAGTTTATTGTTTCAAGGAAAAAACCTTAAACTATGATAACGGTGCCCCGGGCATTCTTGCGGAATTTGGTTTATTTACCAATATTATGCCCTCTTAGTTTTGTGAATAATTTAAGACAAAAATTTCCACGACAATATTAAATTGCCCTTGTTCTAATCGTTTCACGTACCGTATAAAATAATCGATAAAACCATTGGATATGAGGTGATCTATCAGAACTCAGATTTATAAGAAGTCCCAAAATTTCTATAGCAACGGGATCATGTCTTTACCTACAAGATGGACAAACTGTTCATCAACTAAAGTTTATAAAAATGTAAATAAACTAACCTTATAAAATCTTGAGTTTTTATATAAAATGCAAAGAATAGTAAATTACTGCACCGAGCACAAAGTGAGTCATTATTGCACGAGTGCTATGTTTTTGCCCGAGCGACAGCGAGATAAATTAGCACGAGTGCATTAATTACTCACTTCAGAAAGGTGCGTAATCTACTTTTCTTTCAACTTCTTATATTCTTTGAGTATAAAATATACGTACGATAAAAAAATACAAATTATAAACAAAACTAACTTAACTTACTTATTTTACCTGGAACTTTTGCGGTTAAAGGTTATTAATAATATCATTTGCAGCTGTTTATTTGCTCTTTATGGTTGGATTTGTCGTGCAAATCGAATTTATCATTTTCACTGTCATTTTCCATTTTAAAAATATTTTCTTTTGTAAAATAATTTGACTTTAAAACTTTTACAATGGTACAGAATGCACGATTTTTGTTTTCTTAACTAGGTAGGTCTTTTTTCGTCGGCCATTTTTTTTTTCAGCCAGTATCTTTTTGATTGAATGCATACATTTTTATTAAAACTTAAACATCTGTGCCTGGCATCTATGGTAAATTAAAAAGTAAAACAGTGCAATAATGAGATTTCATACAACCATTATTGCACTGTTTTGGTTTGATGCAATGAGCACTCACTTTGTGATCGGTTTTTTAGTGATTAATGATAATATTACTGCGTAGTTGGAAGAAAACTTAATTATCCCAACCTATTTATTGTTTTGCCGAGACGATTTGTTGCTGTAATATCGGCTAATATGGTCAAAGCTGCTGCTTTCCGTGTGGAATCTTTTTCCTTAAAGAGTTGTACTATTTATGAAATCACACGTACCTACCTACTTATTCTAAAAATAATAATAAACATTCTCTTTGTTCTTCTAATTACAATAGATTAAGTGCGTAATAACGTATTCTAATTCCAACAAAACAATAAATTATGCATACAACTGATCCCTGTGGAGAAGCAATATAATTAATCAATGCCATATTACTATTTAAGTACCAAAGAGCTATTATGTGAAACTAGATGAAACACCACATATTATCACGGTTTTGTCCCGTTCAATTGTAGCCATCTACATAACCTTCAATTAGTCGCTTGCTAGCTCTTATACGCCTAATACTTTCTGTTGAAAACATTTATTTATAAGCGTAAATCGTACGAAAACAAGGTAAACTTATTAAAAAATGCCTAGGTGTGTATTACAATACAGTAAGAATAATTCAAGGAACACGAAAGAAATAACCAGATTTCATTAATTAAAAATAATTACGTATGATAAAATTTACGCCGTCATATATTCAAAGAAAGAACGGGGACCAATGGTTTAGATAGCTGGTCTATATTTTTCAGGTCAACGTTAAGTACTACCTTTTTCACAAGGGAATTATGTTATTGAAACGTTCATTGACTCTCTAGTGTAATTTGTGACACTGTTAATGGTATTGAACCGTTGTCATGTGCATGATTTATGAATTGTTGTAGTTTACTGTCCATAATGTTCTTATTAATACATATTCATTATAACGTTTTATTAACGGGACAGACCGTACAGCGGTAAGATCAAGGCCACAATGACGACCTCGGTGGCGTAATGGTTACCACGCTAGACCGCTAATCCGGAGGTTCTGGGTTCGATTCCCAGCCAGGGCATGTTGGAAAATGGCCTTTTTCAAATTGTCCTGGGTCTTGGCTGTTTATCTATATATGTATTTATCATAAAATATAGTATCGTTGAGTTAGTATCCCATAACACAAGTTTAAAACTTACTTTGGGGCTAGCTCAATCAGTGTGATTTGTCCCTATATATTTATTATTTATTTATTACTAGCTGACCCGGCGAACTTCGTACCGCCTAACAGTCAATGAATGTCGTGTTACTTTTTATCTGAACTAATTTAGGCTTTGATGAACGTAAAACAATGATACAAAATAATATATTTATATAGAAATTTCACTTTACCACTAAGGCAGCACAAACCAGGCGTTTCACCAGCAAACTTCAATGCTCCACAATGCTGGCAAACAACGTCCATTGGACCAATGCAAACTAAACGATGCAAGCTGTAGTCGATGGTGCAATCATACAGAAACGCTGCTCGATTCAAATCAATACTTGAACCATTTCTTCTTGCACTTCGAAGATTATTCCTCTGTTCATCTGTACGATAAGCTCGACGATTTCTCGTTTCTAACCTAGCCGTTTCACGGGCTGCCTCTCTTTGCTCTTGTGTTTGAGAAGCACGAATTAAGGCCCTTCTTTGCTCCATACTAACGCGGCGCTGTTCTCGTGCAATTTCTCGTTCTCCATCAGATAATTGACTCGCGATATTCCGTTGCCTAATTGCATTACGAAATCATAGACAACCTATAAAAAGACATTTACACTTTTGTTAACCTGTAGATTTTTTTTCCTTAATCTTATAACCTTTACCAACTGATTTTTTATTCCCTAAATTCCGTTCCTTTCCGATGATTTTATGTTTTTACTATAGAATAAATCTTAGGTATTATTTTCGGGAATTAAAAATTAAATAATTAATAAATAATTTTCTAAAATTAATGTCTAAAACAAACAAATATAACAGTACCTGAACTTAAAATTAATGTCTAAAACAAACAAATATAACAGTACCTGAACTTTGTAGACATTTTACAAAAAATAAATTTCTAAACGCACACATGATATCTTCAGAAAAAAATAAAGTTGTGACTTAAAGGTCTCAGCAACCAGGCCATAAGCTCCAAAAAAAAAATAGTCGTTACACTATTTGACAGGATTGCACAACAAATGTTTGACATGTAATAAACAAATCAGCATCTATTGAAATGATTAAGTATTCATTACACATATCGAGTTTTCATTGTTTTTAAGATGTATTCTGCTATTCGGGACGGAAACAAATCCAACAAATCAAAAACCATGGCAATCGGTCCAGCCGTTCTCGAGTTATAAGTGTTGTAACAAACACGACTTTCTTTTATATATATAGATTATTACGTTACGCCATGTTTTCGCCAATTGTGAACCGATTTTGTTGATTCTTTTTTATCTTTTTTACTACATAGTTGGTTCCATATTAATTTGGAGAAGATATGAGAAAAAAGAAAGAACTTTGGAAATAGGAGAAAATCCTTAAAGGAAATTAAGTCTGATCTTTTTATGTTGAAAAACAAAGTTATTTACTTCACCGTCGCGTCGCCCGCTCGTTAACCTAAATTAATGCATTGAAAAATTTTATCTTGGTATCTGGCAAATCTCTTAGTAGTTATTTATTACCTATTTTATTTATTTTTTAATTTTTTACAAAATGAGACAGTTTGAAACGTTTGATTGTGATGTCCATGGTGCAGTGGCGTGGCAGTTAACACTCTTTCATAAGCAGCACAAAGTTTCAGATTCACCCAGCTAGCTCAAGACAGAAAATATTATACACCATGGGTTGGCAACGTTTTGGTAGGCAAGGGTCACAAGGTGGCAAAATAAACTAAAGGCGGGCCGCACTTATGATACTAAATCCTAGTTTCTACCTGATACCTACGTATAATTATATATAAATCATATAAAAAAAAAAGAAAATGTTATTAAAATTTTTAAATAATTCGGAATTGAATTCATACACATAAACTTACATTGTTTTAATATGTTAAGGCTTTATAGCTAGACAATTAACCACTGAAAAATAGAAATAAAAACTACAAAGTAACTACTAACAAGTAACTGATTTTATACAAATTTCAGTGTGATGTCTAAGGTTGCATTTGGGATGCTATTTCTTGTTTGTTAGCTGTCATATTTGTAGTTGCAATTCGTAGAATGGCTCTCAAATGCTCATCTGTGAGACGAGAAGCATATTTATTTTTTCTATATTTGACAACTGAAAAAGTTTGTTCGCATAAATAAGAACTACCAAAAATTGTAATGGTTATTGATTTCATAAAAAGAGTTTAGAGCTTTGAGTTTGAGAGCATCATTACACACTATACACTAATAAAGTTTAAAGCAAAATACCTACAGCTAAAAGTGAAAATATAACATAAAGCAATACCGCAGACATTCATTATGTCAGTTCTTACAGCATAGACAAATAGCTTCTACATATTCAGACCAAAATAACAGAACCATTGTGTGTTCAATTACCGTGATGACGTTCACAAATATGCAACTAGATATTTCAAGACAATTCAGATAGATTTTGAGAAAATGTTTACTTTAAATCTTGGTATTATATTAAATAAATTATTAGATTAACTAGCATTATACTGAAACTTAGAATGAATAAAGATGAAGTACAATCTGGAAATTTTCGTGGTTAATATGCTCATTTAGTAAGTAACTTCAGTACCTAAAACTAATTTAAAACCAAAAGCTTAAACAAATTAATTAATTATATGTAAACTTATTAACTTTGAATTACAAATTAAGGGTAAAATACAACACAAATTGACTTTATGTGTTACATGGGAAATAATACAGACACAAAGGCGGATTTATAGGTAAAAGCAATCTTTCAGTGCATCTTTGGCTAGAAGAAATTTATATTATTATGAAGTAGATGCAATTTACTTATATTTGACAAAAAATACGTGTAATTTACATACTTAATTAATTACTTAATATTTTATTTAATTAATTTTACTTTTTTCACCTTCATGCCACCATCATGCTAAAAGTGGTCTGGGCCTTGCTGCCCTAGGCTCTGTCTGCCTCGTTAGGGATAAAGACGTGATAGTGTATCTGTAATAATAAATAACAATATATGACGTCATATATAACGACAAATCAGTCACTCAAACAGATTGAGCTAGCCCCAAAGTAAGCTTTAAACTTGTATTGTGAGATACCTACAAACTAAACGATTCTATATCTTTTAATAAATGCATATATATATAGGCGTACGATATATCTTTTATAAAATAGTTCGTAATAAGATTAACTCTCCCCAAATTTTAAGTAAAATTAAGTTTAGAGCACCTTCAAGAAGGCTTCGTGGTATTGTTGAACCATTAGTCTTACCCTTTCGTCGAACTGTTCTGGGTTGTAATTCACCTATGTACAGAATATGTAACCTATATAACAAAGTTAGTCGCTCCTGTGATGTGTACCATGACTCTTTAACTAAATTTTGTACAAATATTAATAATGCTCTGTAGTGCCATGGATTCATTAATGATTATCAAGTCGCAGGCCCCGCACAGAACGTAGAAGTCGGAGGGAACGGGAGAAAATGATAACCATGTTAATAGGCGTTGCGGCTAAAAACCCATCAATTTATTGATTCCATCTGCCATCCTCTCGCCCGCCATAATGATACATGTGGCCTTTTGGATCTTGCGGCTCTGGCTTGTCTGCTTAGAGTTGCGGGACCCAAGATGCTCTGTCTGCCCCATTAGGGAAAAAGACGAGATAGTATGTATATGTGTGTTGTGTGTGCGTCGGTGTGAGGTATGTGTATGAATCCATTGTATTACAGGCATCACATACTTAATTTCGATTACTAAGTAAATAAATAAATCACACAGATTGAGCTGGCCCTAGTAGGTTCGAGATTTGTGTTATGGGATACAAACTCAACGATTCTGTGTTTTGTGGCAAATGCATATATTGATAATGTAAGTAATGAAAACTTTGTCGTTTTAGTTTTATGTTTAGATTTAACTAAAATAATAATTTATTAGATGTCTTACACAATCCAGGTAGGTAGTTAAACTTTTAGTAAAACAGCACCATTTGAATGTTATGTTTAATGTAGATGGCGCTTGTGGGTGGGCGAACAGGGTTGTCATTACGACCTTGTTTGACTATTAAATATTTTTAAATCAGTTTATGTAATTAGAGATAAGTACTTAACTATTTTTGTAAAAGCAAGTGGTGTTCACCTTAGAAGGTGTACACATTTAACAAAAATGTTTAGCCTTTAAATTTATATGCATGTATTAATGTAGTATACAATGGTGAACCTGAATAAATAAAAAAAAAAATAAAAAAAAAATAGACGTCGTACTTTTCATATATGTAGGTATACACAGTCATAATGCATATAATATAATCGTATATGGGTCTTTATTGCCCTTCTATAGCTTGGTATGTATGTATTATCAGACTAACGTTGATTTGTATGAAGTATAATGGTTGTAATTTACTTACCGACCACCGGCACCGCACTACTGATATTTTTTATGCCAAGCGGAGACTCTAACAACAATTGACCATAAAGTCTTAAATATGGAATTCTTATAAATATATAAAATAGTCGCGTCAAAAACCACTCAAGATGCATTTAATATACATTGTGGAAGGGACATACCCGTAATAAATCGAACCACGGGCTATACTAGATCACTATAGTATAGTATAATAAAATAAAAATAACAGCCAAAGAACAAAAAACTGTACACTTTTGTATGGAATGGCAATTTTTTTTTGTTCATTGCCTTTTACTTTATTTTAAAACACTATAGTAATCTAGTATAGCCCGTGCTTCGATTTATTACGGGTATATCCCTTCCACGTTGTATTATGTTATGCCTACAACTGTGGGATATCAGCGCCTTTATTTTTGTCAGCAGTTTTAGAAAATAAACGGCCTTCCATATTGTAATAATTTGTGTTTGAAATCGAATTTACCAAAGTTGTTTCAACTACCTTTATCTGTGTTAATGCATAAACTTTACGTGCAGTTTAAATGCTTTATTGTAGTATTAATATTAATGAATGAAAGGATATTATGAAATGAATAAACGGGCAAGTGCGAGTCGGACTCGTACATGAAGGGTTCCGTACCACCGTACAATGTTTTGAAACGCTGAAGAAACACGTTTTTTGTATGACGGCCCCCTTTTAATAATTATTAACTTTATCTTATTTTTAGTATTTGTTGTTATAGTGGTTATAGTAATACATAATCGGTGAAAATTTCAGGTGTCTAGCTATTACGGTTCAAGAGATAGAGCCCTGTGACGGATCGAGTTAAAAACGCTGAAAAAAACACGTTTTTGTATGCATGTAGGTTGCATGCAGCATCGTTACAATCTTAGCCTTGGTCTCACCTCGCCTCGCTTTCGGAGCCATTTGCAGGCGCAAGGTTTGCCAGCGAGTTATGGAGCGTGGTATACTAAGCGTAGCCACATAGATCGGGCAAGAAACAACGCTACGCTCTAAAATACAAATAAAAGACACAGGAGTAAAGTCATTACAGTCAAAATACTTATCTAACAAATATATTTTAACGCTAGAGTAACGTATGATAAACAAGAAGATGAATGAACCGTAAGATAGTTTTGTTACGTAAAAGATGGGGCCTACTGCTCATAAAAGTATAAATCTAATCTCCGTTTTGTATATGGGCAAAATATTTTACGTCACACCAGTATGTACTAAAGATATATTTTTGGGAATGAAATAACTTATAAGCGTACTTATAAATGTTGGCATTATACACTTATATAGCAGTAGAGACGCCGACACATTTTTCGTAAGCATCAAGACACTGAAATGTTACCCGTGTCGCATATAATTATGTATTCATTTTAAACATATTGGTCGATATGAACGCAGAGACTGCCTCCGTGGTCCACTGGTCAAATGATCCGGAGGCGTGGGTTAAAATCCCACGAGGAAACATACTTTGTGAAAAGTTGTTTCCAGTCTGGTTAGGATATTGCAGGCTTGAATAACCTGATTATCCAAAAAGAAAGATAAATCTGTGCTTCGGACGACACGTAATGCTGTGGGTTCGGCATCTAGCGTTTATTAAAACCGAACCTAGGATTGGTTCTGGTATACCCTTTGGGTTGCGGAGGTCAGACGGCAGTCGCTCTGTATGAAAAACAGTATTCTGGTCAAATCACCTAGGTTAGGTAGCGGACCTCGGGCTCAGAAGCGTTACCACTAAGGATGCAACAGGGAATAATGATGCTCTATATGAACGCAATAATATAATGTTTAAAATACAAGCACAAAATACGGTACGATACGATTTTATCGGTATAAAATACAGCTACATGCGGTGGTATAATATATACAGTCAGCCAGCCAGAAGTACGTTTATTTGGAAAGTATATTTATTTGTTCGTCCTTCATATTGAGATGAAACAAAGGATCGACAACATACACTCGAATTAAAATACGTTTGGTACTTACTGGAGAGATTTAGTCGTAAAGATTTTGAGCGTGAGTGAAGCCACGGGGAAATACTAGCAATATAAATAAGTTCAAATATCAGACTTTCATTTACCTGCCCAGCAGTGGACGTTGTGCGGCTGAAATGATACTGATGATGTCTTTATAAAATGTTGAAGGCTGCGTCGATGAATAGTAGATAGATAGATACAAATAACACTGATTGAGCAAGCCCCAAAGTAAGTTTTAACTTGTGTTATGGAATATTAACTCAACGATACTATATTTTATAGTAAATACATAATAAGGTATTACATTAGTCTACAAAGATATGTTCTATTTACGATGTGTTTTCATCTAACTTACGAGTATTTCTATTCACACAATGTCCTTGGAAAGCGATAAGTTTACCAAGCAGTTTTATTTTCCACACCGCAGTGAAAGGAGATTGCAATCACTTTATAAGGTTTTCATACGAAGTGGTATTTCTTTAAAATGTAGTAGGTAGGTGCACAAGTAGGAATATATGTACCTAACACACGTTTCAATAAACATACAAAGATACGTAAAACAACAGTTTGGTGCGTCGCTGCATACTCGTAGTAAGACCTATGAGTTGAAAAAACTAAATGAAAAAGATCGCCGTTTTAAGAATCAACTCGAAAAAGGTTCTGGTATATGTAGAAGAAAATGAAGGACATCCAATTCCAATTCTATACGCTATACTTACGCACTGTACTTACGTATATGGGAAATCTTTTAGGATTTTACACAGTCAAATAAATAACATTCGAAACATGCTCTATGTTTCGAATGTTATTTATTTGTTAAAATTATTTACCTATATCGGAATTAAAATTTCAGGTGCTTTTTTATTCAGTAAGTACAAATATTGTCAGGAGTAATTCAGTCCATAAATTTTAACAACTTTTCTTAATAAATGTAACGGGTGATTCATTTGGAGGTACTTTTTTCAAAACTAAAAAAATAATAATAAAAACCAATTTATCGGGTAATTTTTATTATTATACAACAGAACTATTCTTCACATTTATTATTTAAAGATGTTGGCCTTTCAAATGTTGGCCGTTACTTCGGTTACCATAGTCCATTCTGCCGTTCAAATTTTCAATGACGCGTCCGAGCATTTCGATTGGTATTTGGCGAATAACGCGAGTAATGTTGGCTTCCAGTTTCTCAATCGTACCCGGCTTAAGGTGAAAGGGCTATCTAGTGCATGACGAAGAGCAATATGGAAATGATCTCCATATTTACGACTTAACAATTTATTTCAAATGAGGGCGCCACTTCAAGGCCATTTGCCTATAACTTCACCTTAACAATATAGACTTTGGACTTTACATAGCCAAGCCAGCAAAGGAAAAAGTCTAGGGGTGTGATATCACAGGATCTAGGCGGCCAACTCACCAGTCTGAAGCGCGAAATCAACTGTTCACCAAATCACGCAATAAAGGCATGGATTCACGTGCTGTGTGGCAAGTGGTGCCGTCTTGTTGCTACCAAATGTCCTGGAGATCACGGGCTTCAATTTCAGAAAACAAATAGTCTGTTATCATGGCGCGATAACGGTCAAAATTAACAGTTACGTTATGGCCGGCCTCGTTTGTGAAGAAATATGGACCGATGATTCCACCGGTAGAATGGACTATGGGTATCATTTAAATAAAATAATCTTTAAATAATATATGTAAAGAATAGTTCTTTTGTATAATAATAATAATAAATCCTTGGGGGAGGCCTATGTCCAGCAGTGAACTTCCTGTGGCTGATATGATGATGATGATAATAATAAAAGTTAACCGATAAATTAGTTTTTTTTTTTTTAGTTTCGAAAAAAGTACCTCCAAATGAATCCGTTATGTATATCGAAAAACAAAAAAGTTTTTTGTATTTGTATAAGAACCTTAACATTGTTTTTCGTATTTTGATAAGCAAATGGGAAAAGTCTTCAAAATATTGAACTAAAACTCCCATTAAAGTATTTGCACTAAATTAAAAATTAAATGTTCCGAACCACTTGCGGGCCACCCAGAATCCTCCCGGCTTAAAATGTGGCATAATAGGCAATACGCTCCTCTCCTAACTTTGTTCCTCCGTCGGAAGAACAGCCCCCGGGCCATAAACTGCCTTGGGCAACTTGGAAGTGCCTGAATCGACTGCGTACTGAGAAGGGCCGATGCGGGCACGACCTTGCGAAGTGGCGCTATATCGACAAAACAGAGGCCCGATGCCAATGTGGTCACTCCGATCAGACCATGCACCACCTTCTCCCGTGTCCTTCGTGCCCGACCAGCTGCACGAAACACGACCTGTACACGGCGCAGAAAGTAGCATAAGAATGGCGACCTAGAGGAACAAAATATAATGTGTCTTTTGAGCCAATTGACACGAAAAGAAGAAGAATTAATAAACGGGCAAGTGCGAGTCAGACTCGTACATGAAGGGTTCCGTACCACCGTACAATGTTTTAAAACGCTGAAGAAACACGTTTCTTGTATGACGACCTCCTTTAATTTTTAACTTTATTTTATTTATAGTTTGTTGTTATTGTGGTCATACCTAATAATACATAATTGGTGAAAATTTAAAGTATCTAGTTAATGCCATTATAAAGTTCAAGTTAAAAACGCTGAAAAAAACACAATTATTGTATGATGACCCCCTTGAATTTTTAATTATTTTTTATTTTTAGTAGTTGTTGTTATAGCGGCTACAGTAATACATAATCGTTGTAAATTTCAAGTCTTTAGCTATTACGGTTCAAGAGATAGAGCCATGTGACGACGGACAGACGGACAGACAGCGGAGTCACAGTAATAGGGTCCCGTTTGCACCCTTTGGGTATGGAACCCTAAAAAGTACCTTGTATACATCGTAAAATGAATATCACACCAAGAAGCTTTTTAGATTGTACTTAAATGTAACAATAAATGAGTATTGCGTCAGATAAAAACGTTTCGCGTCTTGCTTGTCATAAAATCAGAGCGCTCCAGTTACTATATTCGCTATTTCTTTTTTCTCTTTTGCGTCTTGTTTGCTGTATAGTTTTGTTTAAGATCCGCTCAATAATATTACCTACAAGACGACAAGTAAGATTTTTTAAAAGTAATGCTTTAATGATCCTCATTTAATTACAGATATTGGTATTCATAGATAATACACAAGTGTAGCCATTGGTTCAAATAAGAAAGTACCTATAACATGCTGCAAATATTTTTGCGGTAAAGTAGAAATAAAGGTTAGATTGATCTTGATATTGACGAAATGTTTATTTGGTAAATAAGTTACAAAAAAAAACAGTGCGTTTGTACATAAATTAAATAATGGAATAAGAAATGGTGAAAAATTATCACGTGAGCAGGACTATATATATATATATATCTCTCTTTCACCATTTTTAGGGTTCCGTACCTCAAAAGGAAAAAACGGAACCCTTATAGGATCACTTTGTTGTCCGTCTGTCCGTCCGTCCGTCCGTCTGTCAAGACCCTTTTTCTCAGGAACGCGTGGAGGTATGAAGCTGAAATTTATATCAATTACTCAGGTCTACTGTCCCTTGAAGCTGTGAAAAAATCAAACTTCTAAGCCAACGCAATCAAAAGATACAGCCGTTTATGCCGCAAATTTTCGACACTTGCAAGGGAATCAAAACCTACAGGGTGCTTCCCGTAAACTCAGAATCTTGAAATTTGGTACGAAGCAACGTCTTATAGCATAGATAAAGGAAAAATTACGAAAACCATAAATTTTTAGTTACATCACATAATATATTTTTTTTTAATAATTTTAAACTTACTACCCATTTCCTCATAAACGCGTAGAGGTATTAAATTGAAATTCATACCAAATACTAAACCTTGCAGGTTTGTACGGAACCCTCGGTGCGCGAGTCCGACTCGCACTTGGCCGGTTTTTTTTATTTCATTATTTAATTAGTGTACTTTAGTATTGCATCCTGAATGCCTAAAAATTTGTACATATACAATACCGGCTGCTAAATGCATATGATTATGTAAAAATTCTTTAAAACTAAAGAAAAAATATTCGTTTTTTGATTGTTAAAACTAACAGTCGAAACTACGAAGATTAAACTGATAAATTAAGGTGTTGATTTATATTTTTCGCAAAAACTTAAGTTTTCGTAAGCCTTTGGTCACAAATTTTTCTAACAGGTATTTACCAAGTCCAGATTAAATAACCATTTAGTACTTGAAAATTAATTAGCTTTAAGAACCGAACTAAAAGGTTTCAATGGTCTCGAAGATAATCCCAGATTAGGAGTACCCTCGATCCTTCAGACCTTTTTCAACGAAAACGACGCTTTTCTATATATTTATCAGCTTTTACTTTAGGTGATTTGCACTTTTTTTTCTTTAGGTAAATGTAATAGTCCTATTTTAAGAGTAGGTAGGTACTCTTAAAATGGGAAGAAAATATTTTTTGCTTTCCATATAAACTTAGATCGGTCAACAATTATTTTTCATATTTCGATATATGTTCCTTGGGTATAGTTGTTCAGAATCATGGACTAAATTCACCCTTAAAAAGTTTCAATATATTTTTTACATCCGGTAAAGGTGTCTTAATTTCCTATATATTATTTTTATAATGAAACGAAATGCGTAATCACTGTTGCAAAATGAATTTCATATTTTTTTAAAATATTTACCCTTTAATATTCTTGTGTAATATATAAATAATTATTTTACTTACAATACTTTAAAAAAAACTATATTATACTTTTTTGTTTCAGATAGGTGATACCTTATCACTTAGACCCGCATGACGAAACATGGACAGCGCAGGCAACAATACCACATTATATGATGATGAATACATCGACCCGAGCGAACTCACTCTTCAAAGAGAATTCTTAACCAAAGACATACCAAGTAACCTCACGTGGCCCATAGAAAAATGTATACAGAATCTCCTAATGGACGCAAAGACTGATGACATAACTAACCGTACCTTTATGTATAACGGAACTCTTTTAAGATGTTTAGATCACGCACCAGTTATGACCAGAAGCACTATAATAAGAGCGAGTGTGCTCTCAGCGATGGCTCTTTTATCACTTTTTGGAAATATAGCAACTATAGTAAGTTTAAAAAGAGGAAAGCGAAGTAGAGGAAGAGCGAGACCTTCGTGGACTGCGATATATAGTTTGATATTTCAATTGAGTATAGCTGATTTGCTAGTTACAGTATTTTGTATAGCTGGAGAAGCGGCGTGGTCTTTTACTGTGCAATGGTACGCTGGGAACGTAACTTGCAAGCTGTTTAAGTTCCTGCAGATGTTTGCTCTGTACTTGAGCACGTTTATACTGGTCCTTATCGGAGTGGATAGGTGGCTGGCTGTGAAGTATCCTATGAAAAGTATGGCTACGGCGACGAGGAGTGGAAGACTAGTCATTATCGCCTGGGTGCTGAGTTTCCTATTAAGTATACCTCAGGTAAGATTTTTTTTATTATATAACAGCAAAAACAGCAGATGATAATATTTTTGACTGTTCACATAATAAGATGCTTTTAAGTACGCATTTTACAAGCATTTCTATATAATCAGCACCTTACGCTAATGACGTGTTCTTCATAATAATTTAAAACATTTTAGTTTCAAATTGTTACTAACCGCGCTCGGTGGCCCGGCAGGAGTATAAAATAATAACGCTATCACATGTCAAGCTATCGTCGAGCTCGGGTCTGGGTCTATGTTCGACGAATATTTCACTGTTTTTTTTTATAGTACTTATAATTTTTTGTGTAGCGAAATTAACTAGTAATTTATATTATACATTTTTTGTATAGTTTTCATATAAAAAGGTGATTTTATACAGTAGTAATATCTTTTTAAAAGTTTTTAGGCAAATTTAGAGGTATGTTTGTGATTTTTTTTTCTATCGAGTCAAAAATGCTCAATCGTGTTTTGAATATTATGGGTGTCTGAAGAAAAGCCTTAAGATTCTTATGTAAATTTTTGAAAAATAAACTGTAGTTATTTAATTACAATGATTTTTCAAAAACACGCAAATAATTGCGGGCTCTGAACCCATCTCGCCTTAAGGTGCCTTCAGGTAGCTTGAAAAATCACACACAAGTTTTGGTCACATACGAAAAGCAAAACGAAAACAACCTCGCAAGCTCCAAAAAACTACTTATTATACATACATATATGCGAACAAAGTCATAGCTAGACATACTCGACAGTCGACCATCTAGATCACTCAACAACTCGATATTATACCATGAATTCACCTACAGTTTAAATTTAATTGTATTGTAAGTAGTAGAACTGAACATTGTACTTTAGAACGGATATTAAATTGAATTTTGTTCAACATTTTCCGTTGTAAAGTTACAGCATAAAATGATTTATATTCAATGCAAATGGCAGTTTTATAAATAGTTGAAGATAGTTGCTTCCTCAACAAAAGGTTCTATAATTCATCGAATACTTCTGTTACCGCAATATGATTACATTATAAAATACATTGAATACTACTAGACATTAATTTTCTACATTTTTTTAATTTTTTAAATGGATTAGGCAAGTATTAGAATCATGTCAGGCGATCCGTCGACCAACGCATAACTATTATAATACCGTTTTTTTACTTAATGCTTATAATCATGCTATGAGTGGCCTTTAGATCCTGCAGCAATGACCTTTGTCTACCTCGTTAAGGATAAAGACGTGATAGTGTATGTAAATCATTCGACGTAGTCGTTCTAATACGAAAGTAACATTTGCACCAAAAGAAACAACTGTGAAGTCTTCAGATACAATTTCAACTTAAATTGTCCTCAAACTGTGCACTTGCAATGTCGTGTTCCGTTATGTTACAATCCATTTTCAGCAACTCCTTAGATATTTTTCCGACCGAAAATAATTTGCATGAAATAATTACCTACTTGCGGAAGCACCTATTATATTGTATATTAAATTCAAGAACATCTTAATAATTATACAATCATCTACAGAGAAATACAGAAAACAAGCGGTTAATTTTAATTGCAATTGCTTTCATGATTTTATATTGAAAACCGGCTAAGTGCGAGTCGGACTCTAATATAGGACTTTATACTACATAGAAAACAAAAAAAAACACGTTTATTGTAGGTATGGTAGCCCCGTTAAATATTTATTTAATTTTAATTTAATTATTTGTTTTTAAAGTGAATATACAACTAAATATTCTGTGCATATTTAAAGCGTCTACCTGTTGCCATTATTAATATTGAGCAGACGGACGGATGGACCATGGACAACACCTGATTTTGGTCTCCTTCGTTCTACGGAACACACGTTGAGACGTTGTTTATTATTCATCAAAGTAGGTCAGATACCTTTAAGCTCAACCTTTAGGGCTTGTGTCCACGAGCACGGTTTTTACACCGCACGGCGCTACGCCGGCTTAACTCGCGCCGGCTTCATGTACAGATCTGTATGGAACTCCATATATAAATGATACCGAGGGCGCTGTGTCAAGTAGAAACCTTGCTCGTCGACACAGGCCCTTAGACAGCTTAAAAATTCTAACATTAGTGTTTGTCAGTTACATAAGAACAAACGAAACGAGCGGATCAAAGAGCATATTCAAAAAATGAATCAGCCGCATACCACTATTTAAAAAATGCACGCCATGGCGCTGCACTGCTGCAGATGCAATTACGATCGACGGGATAGGAATGACGAATAACGCAGGAGGAAAAATCCAGAGATATTGGAAGAAGATTGAGCGATGAAGTGTCAAAAATGTTACCTGTTTTGAAACGTAGGTAGTGGCGTATTTTTTTATCGCGGTACGCCAGATCATGTATAAACTAAATAGACAAGTCACCTAACGATAAGTCAATGTCATTAGACAATGTCAATTAAATTTTAACTTATTAAGCAGAAAACAGCCTATACATTTTTACTTTTGACGTTAAGCAAAGTTTCATTCTAGCAACAGTAAATGCCGATAAGAGGGAAAGAGACAAAAGGTGGGTTTTAACGTTAACCACATTATTTCTACATCGTGTTAATGAAAGAACGCAAAACCTCTCAGATGGTACCTCAGCCCATGTAACTGAACAACTTTTGTTCAACAACTTTCAAGAAACTAAAAAAAAAATTTGAATTTTTATACAAACTGATCAGCTGATCGAGTCAATTTGTATGAAAATACGAATTTTTTATTTGGATTTCAAGCAAGTTGTTGAACAAAAGTTGCGTTTGTGGGAGGAAAAGGGTTGACAAGAGCGACACGATTAATCAGTATCAGTAAGTGTAAGTGGGAGATGGAAGTTGCAAATGGATTTTAGGCAGTTAGGTTCAATGTTCGTAACTTTGAACAATCATTCATGTCTATAAAAAATCGTTCTCTTTCTTGTTATGTGTCCATGGTTTGGTGCTTAGACTAATTTCACTAAAGCCTAAGGCTTACAGTAGATGTACCCTGATACGGTTTTCAATTACAACCTTTTATGGGCTTGATCAATCAGAAATATTTAATATTTTAACGAATGACAACAAAATTACCTTCTAACCAATTCGAACAGAGATGAGCAGAAAAAACAGCTTGACGAAGTAAAACCATCAGCACTCCTGGCCAATTGTATATTAAATCCCCTGGTTAAGCAGCTTTCAATCCAAAGCACATTACTATAATGTAAACCGTATGCCTGTTTAGTGTTTGCCTAATTAGATTGATAGATAATACATGCTGGTCTAAGAGCTAAGATAAAACTTAGCTAGCAATCCATCACTATTAGCCTTTGGGTCTTGCCGCCCTGGGCTCTAGCTGCTTAAAGCCGCAAAACCCTCAATACTCTGTCTGCTCCGTTAAGGATAAAGACGTGAGAGTGTGTTTGTATAAAAGTATATTTACTCTTCAAAAAAGTAGCAACGTTTTTTACAAATATAAGCTACTATGTGATCAACACTTGTGGTAGTTTATTCAAGCGATTAAAGTTAACATAAAAGCAAAATTGGGTTTTTATTTTTCTTTCGACAGCCATATTGTTCCTTCCAAAGTAAAGGGTAGGTCAAATTCAAATACAAAATATCTTTAGTATCATAGTACAAAATATATTTAATATCATATAATACATATCTCTTAATACTCACTTAAGTTTGTTTTGTTTAGCACAAATGTTGACGTCAAATCGTTACTTACAGCTAAGTTTAGTGCCGCTTCCTAGGCGCTAGTGCAGAAGAAGCGGCAACCAACGAGATCTATGTACTTACGTACTAGAGAAGACGCTTTCACTGTTAACCTCACATTAGTCACTCGCTAGCAATACGCGCATAAAACACTCCACAATTCATTATAGAAAACACTGTCAACTTAGTCAAAAATGCCTTGGTGTGTGTTGAGATACTGCACTAGTAATTCAAAGAACAAAGCAAAATATGAAGGAATAACTTTCCATCGGTAAGTAACTAGATTTCATTGATTGAAAATTAAATACGGATTGCAAAATTTCGGCTGCCATAATGAATGTAATGAGTGAATGATCTGTCAACCGATGGAATGATTCGTCATAGACTAACAAAACAGAAGTGAAATGTAGACATCATAAATATGCCTACATTTCACTTTATTCATGGAAGCATCGAAAAACTATTTGTTTGCTACTCAGTTAATAATGTTGTAAAACGTTTAAAAATGTTTAAGTTTTATAATTTTTATCTACATATGCTATAAATGCTTTACAAAAGTTTCCTAAAATCCTATAAATCCTATAAAAAATTAAGTCATATCTCGTAACGTCTCACTAGGACCTCCGATCCGAGGGCTCAAAAATTTTGTATTTGGGGGCTGTACCCCTACAAGTGCCCCGCGTAACTTGAAACTGCTATCAGATTTTGGATCCAAGTAGGCCGCTTACACATTTTTGATGTTTTATTATGTTTGTCCCTATAATTCTGTTTCCTCGTAACTGCTACGCGGCTAAATCGATTTTGATAAATTATTAAATAACTATAAGCCGATTACAAATCTTCATATATGTAATCTAAATAAACATATGTAATTTAGACCCAATACCTACGTATATGATTATACGAGTATAATACATTAAATGCAGGGATAGCCAACAAAGAAAAAAAACAAAAAGGTACAAGTGCAAGAAATCACTTTCTTCTAGTGCAAAACATTATGTAAAGAAATTAAGTAAGAATAATAAAAGGTTACCAAAGAAACAGATATGTGCAGTTTAACTTTTACCTTTATAAATATGATAGTCGTGAGTCTACAATCTAAAAATCTATACAACCATACAACCATCCATACACCCATCCGTACATCCAGCCATACTTACCAACATCCGCATTTATTAAAATATATGTAGGATTTAATTTGAACCACGTACTCGTAGGTATGTAAAAATATATTGACCTTTCTGTACTACTCTCGTGTTTAGTCTATATTCCCAAAAAGGACATGGCCGTGTTTGAAGATGCCGAGTCTATATATTCATGTCAATGGCGGCAACAAACTACACTGCAGCAATTTCTCCAAAAACGTCAACTAACAAACTTAAAACTTAAAATTAGTTTCATGGATGGATTGAGATCACATTGTTTGTTATGACATAATTAAATTAAATTATAAGAATTATGAAATTTTAAAAACTGTCAATTCGTTTTAGTATGTACAATGTAACTAAATTATGACATGTCTAAGGAAGCAAACCTTTAAGAGGGACCCGCGCCAAACTCAAGCCAGACTTTTTAGTCTTTAAGATAGTCATCGGTCCTATAATAGGCCTTCTCGTAAAGTACTTTCTTTATATAAGCTTTGAATTTTCTGTCTGGCATATCAAAGACCGATTCTGGAAATTTAACTTACAACATAAAGTGCCACTAACATCCATAAGTTCAATCAGCACTCAGTTATATAATTTGACATAATTTTCCCAAGGCTAAAGCTAGTTTACTAAAAGCAAAGTTTTCTTTGATGTAAAATAATGTAGCTGAAAACTGTTGCCATAAACAAAGTAGTGGAGAAATTAACCACTCGGCTAACCAACAATTTTTCGACTTAACTCAGTGGTAAATTGAATTACCCCACCGCTTTGATATAAGACTGTTAGTGAGGTACAAAAGAATATTTTTAATACATGAGAATGTTAAAAAAAACCCTTAAAGTTGCTGGCAACCTTTTTAAATATAAGAAAAATAATGTCTTTACTTATTACCTCTAGTAACATAAAATATTCTTTAGTGAGTTTAAATAACCCAACCTTAACAAAAAAGAGTGAATAGAATAGAGCCTTTAATAGGTTTTATGTAAAAATTTTAATACAGAAAATACTTACTAAATTCAAGAATTAACAATTCAACGGCGATTTTTATGAGCTTAGTTTGCCAATCGTTTGTCACTTAATGGATTTGCGTCGCCAAAAACCCATATCTTTTTATATCTTTGCTACTTCAATAAAAGATGTTTGCGCGATTTTTTCATAATAATAGGAAGAAAATTAAGATGCATTTCGGAGAATATTAAGTACTATTTCCGTTTGTTTAACGCCGTACTCACGTACGATGTATTTTTCACGGTAACTTACTTTATATTTTTTAAAAATAAAAGCAGAATGCAAATTAGTTCAATTGTTGTAAAGTGACTGTAGACTGAAGAGTACACCATGCCACATGAATAACATTTAAATTTTTAATTCAGTTTTATTTTTTTATTGAAATTTTAGTTTAGTTTTAGTTGGATAAATATTAATGTAACTTTTTATAACAAAATTTAATCGTTTTTAGGTTGAATAGAAGTGACTATTGTATATTTTGAAACAGAACTTTGTACTCTTATGTATTCTGTGACAGAACTGTGACAAACATCGACCTGTGACAAACTTCGACCTTTTTTGGTTTGGTGGGAATAAATATGTGAGAGGTGACATTTATTTCTACCCACGTCTGGCCTGCGAGTAAGTCTAATGAAACTTTTAATTGCTCTGAAATTGCAAAGTTTAATGTAAAAGCCGGCTGTTTCATCCCTTTAACGTATCAGGTACTTACTTAGCATTTAAAATAAGGAGAAAATATGACTTGCAAGGCTTTCAGATGTGTCTTTCAGAATGTTTAATTTAAGCTTTTGATGCAAAAAGGGGGGTGTTAAAAATTGTGTGCGATTAATTCCAAAGTCATACAGGCAAGAGTTTTTGTGGCGGCTTTTGCAGCTCAGCCGTAGTTTCCAGCTAGTATCCTTTGGCTCCATCTTTTAATCGCTTTAAGAGTTATATGATGCTGGTCATATAAGTCATTCATATAGCATGTTCACTTTAAAGTGCCTACTCACTTTAACTAAACTAGTAAATTCTACGCAATACTTTTATAAGCTTCCTACATTTATTTTCCAACTATCAGAACAGCTATACTTAGTAAAACAATATTAATAGTCATGAGATTTGTCACCAGTTTTAAGAATTCTTCAAAGTCGTATAATTGTTCCGTTTAAAAGACGATTTGAGACAAATAACCTTGAGCATAATTATGGTTTTGTATTGTATTTGCAGACACCTCCATTGTTGAACCAATTTGAATATAAATTTTCTTTAATGGCTAAATAACATGATTTGTAATCGTAATACATTGTAATTCGCGCCAACTAAATCTTTTAGGTAATGTGTATCTTTAAATTGTAAAAATATTATTAAAAATGTAAAAAAAAATATGGAACATATATTGAAATTTATCAGAAAATCTAATTACAGATACATACATACATACATGACAGCACGCCTGTTGCCCACAGGGGTAGGCAGAGACTATGGACCTCCTCTTGCTACGATCCTGACAGACCTCTTTCGCTTCATCTACACTCATCAACCTCTTCATACATGCCCTTCGGTTACGGGTACTTTTCTGAATTGAATTGAATTGAATTGAAAGACATTTATTTGTTGGTGTGTGTTAACACACACTTACAAAAAACAGACAAACATAGTAAAAAATTTACACAAAAACATAACAAATTTAAATGTGTGTGCTACAGCAATACTTCTTACCTCTCTTTTTTTAGATCGTTTGCAATCTGATTTCGCCGAGGTTGACCCTGTCCCGCTCTTCCTTTCACACTTGTCTTATAAATATCTTTACAGAAAAGATCTGTACAGTTAATTATTTTTGAATGAACTGCATAATGTTTTCATTATTACAACTGCAAAAATATTACTCGTTTGTACCTAGCCGTATAAATCAAGATTCAAATAAAACGATTTCTTGACATAAATCTTAGTGTTCTAAACTAGGCTCTAGGCTACAAAAAGATGCAATATAAATTGGTAATGATAATAAGATTTGTCTATTATAAGTATTTCACGTTAGAAGGTAAGAAGGGAGACCTTTGCCTTGCAATGAGAATGTTAGGCATAATATGGAAATAGAAAATTAGAATATAATTATATTTGTGCGATTATGTCAAAGATCGGTTAGAAGAAACAATTTGTTTAGAAAATGTAACGCCGCACCGGTTTTTTTTATTTGGACTGGAACTTCATATGTTCATTTATTCATAACAATGTACATGTACATAAACAGCGAATAGATGACAGTTTTGACACATGTAACATAACATGGGCCATGTTAGGGCATAGCATTTTACACTTAACAAATCTACTTGGCTTGGGTTGCTTTTATCAACCACACTACGTTGCACTTCACCTCATCAAGCCATGTGGACTACGGCGCCACTGCTGCAAATGAAAAAGACGGTTTTTATGACATCCACGAGAAGACTTGAAGTGGTCCTATTTTGCTCTGCCGGAAACCACACAGCAGTGAAGATAATAAGCGACATCATTCTACCAACCTTGTCTTAATAGATATTACCCTAATTGTCAGTGTAATTAGAGAAAGTGTGTGCAAATTAGTATATAACCAGGTAATTAGACATAATTTAATGGCAGTTAATTTTCAGTCATTTTTTTATAATAAGACGGTTACTGTGTTCTGTGATCGATCCTCTTTCTTTCACACCCACACAAACACGCGTTCAACACACCTATGCACACATACATCACGTCATACACACATAATTATTTACTTAAGTATTTATTAAAGTATGTTAAGAAAGAGCAGGATTATCTGACACAAGCATTCTTTGCTTAATAGACAGTCCTAACAATGAATTTTTGTACACTTTGTAGTAAACGAAATAAACATATTTTAATTTTTAATAATTAACTGGACATGGAGCGGCATATATAGATTTTGCCCCTGCTAAAAAAGGCTACATTTGGTACTGTTGGATATTGTATCACCGCACCGGGTGCACCCATGCTAGCTACGCCTCTGATTGTACTCGTAGGTAGGTACCTACTAATAATGCCTTCAAAGGCAGTAATATTATATCCTAAGCCGTGTGGTTCACGGCAGAGTAGACCACTAGGACCACTCCAAGTCTTTCCGTGGATGTCGTAGAAGGCGACTTAGGAAACACAAGCTAAACCAAGCTAATAAACATCAATGAGACCTCTCCAACCCGTCTGGCCAGCGCGGAGAGTGTAGGCCAAATCCTCTGACTGCTCTCGCTAATATATGGCTCTGGTAGTATAGAGAGGGTCGTGCTCCTGCAGTGGAGACTAAAAAAGACCTGATGATGATGATGATGCCGTTAAGACGGCAGCACCCAAATGATAATCACATCTAAAGCTAAAAGTATCTTAAATTATTGTTGAGTTTTAAGAGCAATACAAAAATAATTTATAATTAGGTTTTTTTTAGGACCAACAAGCAGCAATTAGGTTTTATCAATAAAATTACCTGGAAATTAAGTTTTTTTTTATATATTCCCAAATATTTTTTTCCTAAAGTTTTAAATAAAGGCTGAGTAAAATAACTAATTAATCTAACTTAGCCTGATATATATATATACTCATTCATTCAAGCTTAAAGAAATTGATCCCAACAAAATTTTAAAATCTAAAAAATGCCTTTTGCTATATTTTAACGTGAGTGAGGCTCAGAAAATTTTTAATTTTAACTTTATCCTTCCAATATTTTAAAACTTTTACTTACAACTTCGAACTTTATACGTAGTTATAACCTTTTATAACAAAGCTGTTGAAAACTTGGTCAATTTAGGAATGTTCCATAGCATAGACAATGAATGATCGGAGATATCGACTTTTTTATTTGGTTATGGCTTTTTTATATACTTACTTTCTCAATAGTAAGTAAGTTAAGGCCGTACCTGAATTTTCCGGGGTCCAGTGCTGCCCCCATTGAAAATAAATCATTTCAAAGAAAACGTAAACATCATTTTAAATGAAATGGTCCAGTTTAAAATGGGGGCAGCACTGGACCCCGGAAAATTCAGGTACGGCCTTAAGTAGAAATTAATAGCTAGAATGCTTTTTGAAATCTCAAAATAAAATAAACTGTTATATTTTTATGGCATATCCTGTAAAAATAATTATAATAAGTAAATGAACGAACGTGAAATAAAAAATGGGAACACGCATTGCTAACACTTTCGCAAATTAAGCAACCATAGGCGTGGTCCGTGGATGGGTGACCACAATGTGTCCGTACTTGGATGGGTGACATAAAATTTTCTGGAGCTCCTCTGTGCTTCAGAAAGCACGTGAAGCCGTTGATCGCGGCTATCATCGTTGTATGGCAATCGTCAAGTTATGTCAAACGCCCATAGGCAGCTTTAAAAATCTGACAGCAGTGTTAGCCACTTACATAAACGAAAACCAAACAAGTAATTAAATAAAAAACGAGAGAGCATAGTGTATTTATATATTAAAATACTGGTAATGTGCCTAGGTATATAAAATAAGGGACCATTAAAGTAAACCCTTTCTTTTTAGACCATGAGCAAAATTTAAAGCGCATCTGTTTTTGTTCCAGATTGCAATATTTCGGGTAGCCAGAGGCCCGTTCGTCGAGGAGTTCTACCAGTGCGTCACATATGGGTTCTACACGGAACGATGGCAGGAGCAAGCGTATACTACGCTTTCTTTGATCTTTATGTTCATATTGCCACTTGTTATACTCGTGTCAACTTACGTGTCCACTGTACGGACTATTGCAAGTAAGTATTCTTAATTCCCGACGATAAAGAGGGGTGTTATAAGTTTCACGAGTCTATGTGTATGTGTGTCTGCCTATGGCATCGTAGCTCCTAAATGAATAAACCGATATCGATGCGATTTATTTAAATCGACAGCCATTGTTTGACGAGATGGTTCTTTGATATGTTTGATGAAAGTCGGTTTAGCCGTTTAAAAGTTATAGGAGGAGAACGCTTGGATGTCGATTTTTAATTTGTCTAGCAAATAAATATATAATTTAATAATTGAAAGTAAGTAATTAAATGTAATTATTGGTTTATACAGCATTACAATGCTTGAAACAATATATATTTTTTTAAATATGTGATGAAAAATTAGATTAGATTTTTTAATTAAGATAATTAAATGTTAACTTGTTGTTTTATACTTACCCTCATGTTCATTAAATATCTGCTCTCATATACATATAGTGAGAAAGCTAAGTTTTGAACTTCAACCCAGTTTTGATACCAGATGATAGTCATATCTTAAACAAATCAATCATAGTTTTTATTAAATCAAATCGACCATAATTATACAATTGCGTGTCAAAATATATCAGATCTAATCTAATCCGTGTAATATTTTAACCTGAAAACAATAAAAATATGAAAATATTACAATAATGTTAGCATTATTTTATGATGCAAATAGCTCTTACATTTTTACCTGTTAAAATACCTGACTAAAGATTTTATACCAAATTTTTTGAGCATAAATTTCATTTTAAATGATACTGACTCAGAAATTCGCATAGTAGAGATTGCAAAAATGTTTAATATAAAATCCAAAGGTGGATTTAATATAAAATCCAAAAATACTTTCGGACTTTATACGAATAAATATGTGACCTGAATACGTTGCAAATTATATCAAAGAAGTCATTAAAGACCTTAACACCATAGAAAAATACCTCTAAATTTGCCTAAATTTGCGATCGAGCACGGCTCCGGTCCTTCCTTCGTTCTCGACGAATATTTCACTGTGTTTGATTTATTATTTTTTTTGTATTATATTTATATATTTTTTTTGTAGCCCAAACGAATAGATATTTAGATAGTGCATTTGTGTATTATCTAAATATTTTTGAATCCACGTCGCCTTAAGAAGTCCTGCAATATTTATTTTTCTTTTGTAATAAAACTGCCAGCAAAGACGGTGAGTTGTCATCAAGGCTATATGGCAGTTTTGAAATTAACACCGGAAATATTGATTTTATAAAAAAAAATCTTAAAAAGTCCTGCATAATTTTTTGTCTTTTGTAATAAAACTGCCAGAAAAGACGGCAAGTTTTCATCAAGACTACATTGCAGTTTTAAAATTATTACATTGCTTGTATATAACAAAACCAACAATTTTCATTGCAAAATGTTGTCGTTAAAAAATTTTCAAAATATTTGTGGCATAATAAAGGAACTGAGTGCGGTGAGAGCGTCAGTTCGACTTCCTTCATAATCAAATTTTGCAATTAGACCTAGGTACTTCCCACTGTTTGTTTGAGTTTAAAGTTAGCAAACACGCGTTCATAAGTTAATCAGAACACAATGCAATATAATAATTACAAAGAATTTGTCTGATTTTAACTAGAAGGCACTCGCAATAAAAGTTTATAAATAAGTTTGGAAATTCCAAAAGTGCACGCCTTATAATCTCATTTTTCACAATTAAATTGAAATTACGATTAAACTACATTAGATTAGACCGTGATCTTCAAAAGGACTTAGTTTTGGATAATACTGAAGCGTATAAAAAAATGAACTTGATCAGATAAGTTTTTCGGGAGTTATCGTGACCACGCCAGTTTCCATACACACGGACGTCCACAAAATGATTTTATTAAACATTGTTTTTATTTATTTAAAAGGCAAAATGTCTTTTAAAAATGTCATAAGTGTTGAAACTAGTGTTTTTCCTTGACATTTATGTGTAAATATTATTGTACAAGTGCGATAGAAAATAAATAGAGACACATTTAGTTAAAAAAATCACTTGATTTTTGTAAGGTGAGAGTAGAGCACTACCTCATGCGCTTCGCTTATGAGGCGTGCAAAAAATCTATATTTAAGCAATTAAAAATCATATTAAGGTTATATTTTTGATATCCCACAGTTGTCCAAATGCATTTAGAATCAAAAAAATATTAAAGATATAAGAGTTGGTAGATACCAAATATAAGAGACTAGCTAAATCGAAGAGAGTTCCAAACAACCAAAATTCGTAACATACACCAGTTGTCATATATTATTGCGGTAAATATCTAACTTCGCAACCTAACTTTAGACAAAAGTTGTTTGTTGTTATACCACAGTCGCAAGTTCTTACACTTAACTTTCTTATTACTTACGTAATATTACACCAATGGTTGTCAAAATCTATTTCTTTAAGTATTGAATTGAATAAGACAAAGCAGACAATTGCAATAGTTTGTAATCTCTTTACTGCTTAAAAAGCCATAGGTCTTATAAATTATTAGAATTAGCACTAAGGCGGGCATATCCCAGAAAGGGATCTCTTCCAGCCAACCAAGGATCAGTCAGGAAAAGAGACTGTTAATCAAATCTGCATACTACAAAAGTAGGTACCTAGGTATTCAATGCGATATTGCAACCAGTTTTTTCTTAGCTTAATTTAGACTGTTATTAAGAGATATTATAAATATCTTAGCTATTTTGAATTGAAATTAAATTGAATTAAATCAACGGCACTTACAGCATTGGGACCACTACGAGTATTTACGTACTGTACGTCTTATTCTCGCGTTCTTTCTCGTGTACAAAATCAATAAATCTCCTCCATTGTTTTCACTTAGTTTCTTCATCTTGTCCTGTAATTTTTTGTAAGTTGTATGATGATGTGTGGTTCCCGGCAGAGTAGAACAGGACCACTTTAAGTCTTCCCGTGGATGTCGTAGAAGGCGACTATAGGAAACACAAGTTAAACAAAGCTTATAAACATTAATGAGACCTCCAACCCGTTTGGCCAGCATGACAGTGTAGACCAAATCCTCTGGCTGATCTAGCTAATATATTATACTCTGGTAGTACAGAGAGGGTCGTGCTCCTGCAGTGGAGACTAAAATAGTTTGGAAAATCCAAAAGTGCACGCCTCATAATCTCATTTTTCACAATTAAATTGATTTTGATTGTTTTATTGCTAACTTAAAACGAAAAAAAATTATGTGTCGGCTTTAACGCACGACTGGAGATTATTTTTAACTTTTATTTTTAACTTACCGCTGAGTAAATTGAAAATTTTCAAAATTCGGGACGTTATTAGTTTCACCCCCTTTTTGAAAAGTCGAGTTTTCATCAGATCTCGACGTTTAAAGGTCTCAGGAATCATCCCTGACCACTCACGAGCAAGTGTACCACCCTAGTGTCACCCTATCCGTATGTGTGTGTGGGTGTGTATGTGACCCGCTTATAACTCTTGAACAACTAAACCGATCGGAACCAAACAAGTAGCTTTCCAAAGAGTTCTATACAACTCAGATTTCCTGTCAATTTGGATAATACTGAAGCGTATAAAAAAAAATGGACTTGATCAGATAAATTTTTCGGGAGTTATCGTGACCACGCCAGTTTCCATACATACCGACACACGGAAGTCCACAAAATGATTTTATTAAACATTGTTTTTATTTATTTAAAAGGCAAAATGTCTTTTAAAAATGTCATAAGTGTTGAAACTAGTGTTTTTCCTTGACATTTATGTGTAAATATTATTGTTCAAGTGCGATAGAAAATAAATAGAGACACATTTAGTTAAAAAAATCACTTGATTTTTATAAGGCGAGAGTAGAGCACTACCTCATGCGCTTCGCTTATGAGGCGTGCAAAGACCTGATGATGATGACGATGAATTTAGTTTCATGTTGGTCTGTAAGAAAAGAAAAAAATTAGAATGTACCAGCTGCTTTTCATCCCGTGCAGATCGCCTAAAAGCCGATCTAATCTGAATCATGTTAATGGGAGATGCGGCTAACAACCTAATACTATTTTGATTCATTTTTTCATGTTGACGCCCACTATCACGCTAAACGTGGCCGTTGGCTCTTACGGCCCCAGGGTACTGTCTACCCCGTTAGGGACAAAGACGTAATAATATAATGTATCAGTAATTTAGTTTCAGATTCTTATTCGGAATTCAGATACTTACTGTTTCTGAACAGTATGCTTTTCTAAAAATATGCCCAAGATGGCTCATTAATTTTGCATAAAACTCCTACAAATAAATACTTTTTCCATAAAAAAGTTTAATAAAAATGAAATATTATTACTTAATCAAATAATTTTGTAACCTTATATTTATTTAGGGTGCTTGTGCTATTAATGAAGGTGTCCGTGATCGAAGGTTTCCTTTGATGACGTTTAAAATTATTTTATTTGTTTTTTTACATTTTATGGAGTTGAACTTGAAATTTACTTTTAATTATATTACTCAAGTGTCTTAGAAACATGCCTGTTACCTCTAAATTCGCAGAAACGACGATTAAAATAAATATTGTTAGTTTTAACTACTTTATTTGAAATGTGACATTGAGCAGAGCAATTAATAAAGCTTTTCATAAGAAAAACATCAAACTCTTCTAAAAACAAATAAAGAAAATGTAATAACGATAGACTACAAAGAGATTTTATCATGCAATAACAATAATTAACTAAATTACTAAGTTTTTAAGCACTTAACTTTGGGTAAAATTTTCGACTGTATTATTCGCCTTTGCACGTATTGAATTTTAAAGTCGTTATATTCGTTTACATTTTAGAAATTATATTAGTATCTTTAATCATCTTAAAGGAACCCTGAGATTCAGGTGCTTGCCTAAAGTTCTAGCACCAAAATATTCCCTTTAAAAAGTTCCCTGTCCACAAACTAAGTTAAATAGGTATCCTACTTTTCAAGTTACAGTCCGTTTCTGTACATAAGTAGTATTTAAAAAAAGATGTGTCTAACTTTTGTTAAGATATATGTCGCAGTCGGATTGTATAATCCGCTAATTAACGAAACCTCTAGCTGTATGGCATTACACATTAAATTAAGGCAATTTAAACCCTTTGGTTTAAATTAGGTACCTGGATAATGTTTGAGTTTTGTCAATATTGACAAGCAAATAATACAAAACATTATGATTTTCTTTTATTTCTCAATTTTGAGATCCTCTTTTTTGTTGCTTTTTTGTAACTGAGTTACAAAATTTTGGATAAAATTGATTTCAACAAGTTTATTTGCCGAGCAAATTAAAAAAAAACCCGACTGTCAAGAACGCTATCTAGTGATGTGAACCGGAACTATTGATACGACTTGATACGGACATCAAATCGCGCTACATGCGCGCTACGGATAGCGCCATCTATATATTTGCTAGTAAAAGCCCTGATTTTCAAGCGTTTATCCTCAATAACTTTTAAACGGCTGGACCGATTTTCATCAAACATAGCTAAGAACCACCGCAAGGTACTTTTCTTTCATGTAAAAAAACTGCATTGAAATCGGTTCATCCCTTCGAGCGCTACGATGCCATAGAGTCTATGGCATAGACAGACAGACAAACACACAGACAGATCGACACTAGCGTCAAACTTATAACACCTCTCTTTTTTGTCGAGGGTTAAAAAGGTAACTGACTGCTCTGGCCAATATATGGCTCTGACAGTACAGAGAGGGTCGTGCTTCAGCAGTGCAGACTAAAAAAGACCTGATGATGATGATGAAAAAGGTAATCTGCATAAAATACCTTACACTACATATTTGCCATGAGTCACAGGCGTCACAGCGGGAATGAATGAGAAATAGAACCGTATGTTTCCAGTGTACTCTTCCATTGTGGACTATCAATAATCTAGTAAGATAAGCATTTCAAAATTTTGCTAATTTTGTGAATTTTCTTTTCAGAAAGTGAGAAAGTATTTCAACCTGAGGTAATACGACAGGAAAAATATTTAACTCCAGACATGAACAGGCGTAGACTTATAGATCGCGCCAAAATGAAGTCTTTGAGGATGTCTGTAGTCATCGTGGCAGCTTTCATCATTTGGTGGACCCCGTATTATATCATGATGATTATATTCAATTTTCTGGATCCAAATAAAGAGGTAAGTTTTAATGTTTTTAAAATATTATTTTAAACTGACCCTTATTAGTTAAGTACTTTAGTTCGTAATCTTAAAAGTACTTATATAGGTACAACTTTTTAAATAAGATTTACGTATTGGTCTTGTTGTGTATTAAATGCTTCATGAGACCATTATCCATCAATCATGTATTGAATTAGCTTTCTAAAATTCAACCATCGTAGAAAAGTTTACTAAAAAAGAAGTTTACTTTTATTACATACAGGCATGCATACGTACATTATTATCACGCCTGTTTCCTACAGGGGTAGGCAAAGTCTATGGATCTCCACTTCCTACGATCCTGACAGACCTCTTTCGCTTCATCTACATCTACACTCATTACTCTCTTTATACATGCCCTCCGATTAAGGGTACTTTTTCCAGACTCATTAGTCTAGTAGTAGAGGCAGAAGTCATATTTGCCAATTTTGACGATTGTTTTATAGTGGCAGTAATTAATTACTCCATCTGAAAAAAAAATTAAATAAAAAAAATTGTACTTAACTATATTTATTTACGCACAACTAATGTTGCAAAACTTTTTTGAACTCTTTGTAAGTATATGGATAATTATCACCACTCTGTAACTATTAAAACTGTTATCATAAAGAAATTTGCTTCATAATGGAGTGTTAATGAGTATCTGTGAGGCCTGATAATGTCACCACATTATTTAATCTCAGGTTTTTATATAGTCTAATGACCTTTTCGCTTCAATTAAAATGGCAGGTCAACGAACCGAAAGGTCTTCATCCTAAAAAGATGACTTTACACAGTTCAGTCAAGTAGAAAAAATAGATGGCATTTTATTAATGAGAATATTCTTTAAAAGATCTATTTTTGTAAGTAAAGGATAAAGAAGATTTTATACGTAAAGGCCTGTTAACGTGTGTTTGTTTGTTGTAGATTTTAATGACTAATAAAACTATTTTATTGACATATTATAGGAGATTACTCTTAGTATACCACAGATTTGATATAGACTAGTTCTAAAGATCAAGAATACTTCCGAGGAGGTCTGTAACCATTTTCAAGACATAGCGATAGGCCTAATCGTCAGACATGTGAACAGTAGTAAAACTAAACAATAAACGTGAACTAGTTTTATGTATTGATTGATCACTATTTTTTTATTAATTTGTCTAACTTCTTTACTTCTTTTGGTTTTTGACGTCCGCTCCTAAATAATATCTAGAACTGAGGAATATATTATTTAGTCCAAAGGATCAGTTACTCGTGAGCCAATCCTGAGGGATTCACTGTAATGTGTCTTCGCAGCGTTAAATCACATTCATTTTGTACTACAATTACATTTCATCTAATCTTGTTATTTAGAAAATGAACCTGGAGAAACGTAGCATAATCAAGGTACAAGCGAGGATAAAAATTCTACTTTCGCTGGTAATAATATAAATGAGTGGATAAAAGGTGACTGCATTATGGTACACCAATTTATCTCAAAGTGGTACGGAAAAGAAATAAGTAATCAAAGAGTAAAAGGAAATGTATAATCTTGTACCCTTATTGTTAGAAGAAAATTGAAAAATAACCGGGCAAAAGCATGTCAGGCTACGCGCGGTGTACGGTTCCGAAGTTGTATTTTTCTTACTAAAGAGATTTTTGTACGAAATTTTTCAAGTATGTTTATTTTATAAGGCCGCGCTAACTCTTAAAATAAAAAAAGCTAATATAGCCGTACAGTTTCCCTTAAAAAATTTAGGTTTTACACTTCTTTGTAAAATTACTGCCTCCATGGTAAAGTGGTCGAGGCATTTGCCTTGTGATCTGGAGTTCGGAGGTTCAAATCCCACTGGGAAACATACTTTGTGAAAATTTATTTCTAGTCTGGTTAAGATATTGCAAGCTTGAATAACCTGATTATCCGAAGAGAAAGATGACTCCGTGCGTCGGAAAGCACGTAAAGCTGTGGGTCCCAAACGCCATCTAGCGTTTGTTTAAACCTATCCTAGAATTGGTTCCGACGTCTACCCTTAGATTCTGTAAAAAAGCCTACTGCCCCGTTATCTTAATTTCCCGTCCTCGCCCACGGACCATGGGAGTGTCACAAAAGAATTTTCCTGTCATAATGTAAAGTGGAAGAGTCAGATAGCAATTCCAATGACAATTAATTTCACGCGTAAAAAGCGAATTTAGATTGAATTAACTGATAGTATTTCTTTATAAAATAATAATCATTATTTAAATATCTACCTATTTTAATATTTTATGGTTCGTGAGCATTTTTGGTCAAATCAATTCCATCCTTTAAGGGAGGGACAGCGGGCTTATAACTAAATTAAACAAGTACCTATACTTGAAAAAAAGTTAATTGCTGCATAATGAGCTGGTTAGGTAACCAGCTCATACTTATTTCTCATACAACGTATGAAGCCTAATATTAATTTTAAAGAAAAAAAAATATAAATAAAATAAAGCCTTTTTTAATTAGAGCAAAGTCCCAAACGGCTTAACTTCATCATTATGTTAGAAGGTAGGGACAGAAAAATATATATACTCGTAAGGACTTTTTTTCTTAAACTTACTAGGAACTATCTAAAGACTTTTTTCAAGCATATTTCATCATCATACACTTTACACTGGAGGCCCCGGGTTCGATCCCCGGTCAGGTCAAGATGGAAAATGATCCTTTTCAGATTGACCTGGGTCTTAGATGTTGGATGCAGTCGGGCGAACAACATTTGTCAGTAGCACGTTCAACATTGTTAATGTTTCTTTTCTTTTGTTTTCAGCAAAGCGAAGAACTTTTATCTGGAATCTTCTTCTTCGGGATGTCCAACAGTCTAGTCAATCCAGTCATATATGGAGCTTTCCACTTATGGCCAAGGAAAAAACCATCGAGGAATAGTGACAGGTATAATATTCATTTTCTTTCTGACTCGTGCTTATCATATAAGAATTCACGTAGACGTTCGACACCTTTCGTTTTTATTATTAGAAGTGTTTACAAGAACTTAGTGCTTAGTACATTGTTTAGGAGCAACAAACTATGAGGCAATACAAGCACGGTAGGTACCGCTATGTATCATAAGATTCGATTTTACACATCAAAAAGTTAATTATATTTTCACTTTTTAATTTGTAAAATCAAACAACATTAATTATAAAGGACTTAGCATTAATTTCCTGTTTGTCTGGTAACGAATTGTTTTTATTATAACCGTTATTAAATTATTACCTAAACTAAAAAAAAATTGCATAAATGAGTAGTACTTATCTCAAACTAAGTGATTCAGTTACTACTAGTTTAGCAACAAAGTTCAAGTAAGCAAAGCATAAGGCGCGTGAAAATGTCTGAAGTAATATTAAATTTCATAGGTCATATTTCGAAGTAGGAATGTGAACCATTACGATCCCTGTCGTTAGGGGCGCCATAAAACTAGTAGTGAAGTACTGAATATGAAAGATAGAAACAGTTGATGTATTCCCGCTGTCGCTATTTATTATTATTATTTTTTTATTAATCAGTTCTAAATATTATATAACTCTATTTTTAAGTAGGAATGTGAACCATTAGGATACCACTCTATCGTTAGAGTGTCATAAGGGAACCGTAAATACTTTGTGATGTACTGAATGTAGGAGATAGAAACAATTATGGTATGTGAATTCTAATGGTAATAATTATTGGGTAAATAAAAATGTATTACAATTTGTTAGGAAAAATATTATGAGGTCTTGTTGTACAAGGGTAAATTAATTAACAGTATCTGCAATAATCACACTAGTTAGCATCATGCTTCTATCGATAAATAAGTTTAAATATTGACGGCTGCACGTAGAATACACCTAGACCCACATTAAGTGAGTACAAGGTTACGTTTTTACAAATATAATGCAGAAATCCCAAACTTTTTATCATATTTTATCTTCATAACATTTATTTTCGTTTTTAATTTACAATATCTGGTACGAATTAAAATCGGGTAGTATTTAAACGCAAATCAAAATTACTGATTGCACAGCAAAATACTCAACTGAAAATATTACTAAACAAACTGCAATTTATATTTGTGGCATAGTAAAATGGATAGAACTTTTCTAGCACTCGCCGGCCGCTGCCGCGGCACGCTCGCTTCGCTCGCTCGGCTCGTGCGTGTGTTGGTCGCAGTTCTAACATAACCTAACCTATAGGTTTGCCCTAACCTAATAAATTTGATGTGCAGTCAGTATTTATTTGCTGTGCAATCAGTACTTATGATAAGATTGTTGATTTATTTGATGTAAAAAAGTATATAAATGATGAGATTAAATTGATGGGTGATTATTTATTAGATGTGCAATTAATAATATCCCATTAAAATCTATAAAAAAAATATTTGTCAAATGAATGACTCTGATGCGTAATCGGAACAAAAAACTTTAATTAATATTTTGAAGCATGTACTTACCTGCCTATCAAATGCTTTTAAATACCTATACACTACTGCTACTAGTATACATTTAAATTATGATCACGCCAATTGCCTTTACTGACAAAGGCAATAGGTACCCTAAGCCTTAACGCCTAAAGTTAAGTAACAAAAATACCTCACCGTGCCGTAAGGCTATCTCATTTTGGCACTTCTTTGACAGTTTTTAAGCCTCTTAGTTCTGGAGGTATCAAGTACGTGTCGGCTCATTTTACCTACTAGCAAAATGTTCCGAAAACGATTTTCCTTTTACGAACTAACGAGTAATAGTATCGTTGAGTTAGTATCCCATAACACAAGTTTAAAACTTACTTTGGGGCTAGCTTAATCAGTGTAATTTGTCCGTATATATTTATTTATTATTATTTCTTTTTGAAAAAATAATGGGTGTGAAAGTCAATATGAAGAAATGCAAAGATTTTATATTATAATATATTATATATTGTAGAATAAAATATATATAGACACAAGGCAAAAGGTTGTTAGCATCTTTCGCATCTTTTTTTACTTCATTTAAGAGCTAGGCTCTTTTCGGCGTCATAGTATGAAAAGAAATGCACACAAAGACGATTTTTGCATCTGTACAGGTGAATATACATCTTCTGGCTATATTGAAGTTTTGGATTATGAATCACTTATAGAACTCGATACCTTTGCGAGAGACTCAGACCAATGACCCTAGGATCAAGGATCATTGGTCTGAGGCAAAAGGCCACTTTTTTTAATTAAAAAAAGGCCTCTAGCATTTCTTGCCATCTCTGATTGTCCTTTTCATTCTTTCTCCAAAACTTGCCAGCTACTTTTGTAATATCATTTACCACAATGTAGCAACCTAATATTTTCGATATTACTTCGCCCTCACTGCGCTCATTACCCTTGTCAGTGTTATTAAAACCACATTATTCTGCGAAATATTCCTGTGTCTATTTACTGCTTCCTTGATATTTAATGATATTTAGGTAACAACCTCCGTGGCGCAGTGGTTAACATGCCAGTTTGCCACTCCAGAGGTTCTGGGTTCGATTCCCTGTCAGGGTATGTTATAAAGTGGCCTTTTTTACATTGTCCCGGGTGTTTATCTATGTATTTATTATAAAATATAGTATCGTTGAGTTGAGTTAGTATCACATAACACAAGCTTAACTTATGTAGGAGACTTTGCGGCTAGCTAAATCAGTGTGATTAATTGGTTATCCTCGGAGCGTACCGGGCTCAAAAGTACCCATAATGCCAGCCGCATTGCCTCGCTGAATGGCCAGGGCACCAGGGCTCGCCATTACAAATGGATCTACGTTTCATCCTTACTTTGCTATATGCTCTTTTTGATTTTCTTTTTAATGATCACAGATCTCAGTCAGATCTCAGTCAGATCTCAGTGAAACACATTTTGAACGACTTCGAAATAGGAGGTATCAATTTCAATGTATTTTTTTGTATGTGATTTTGATGATTCGTTTTTGATTGAAACCTTTACTATCTAGTTAGTCTCATATAAATTTGGTGAAGATATGATAAAGAACTTTGGAGATATGCAAGAAACTCCTCAAAAAATATGAAGGGTGTTATTTTTTTTTGTAAAATAAAATAATTATCTTTGTTACGGTGTCTTCTTGAATTAGATGAATTTTGGTGATTATATTTTTTTTTAATTTCAACATTTCCATACGAAAGTGGGCAGCTACCTAGGCAATTTGTATGGGGATGTCGATTATTTCCACTGTTATTTTAATTTAATTATACTATGTATAACCCTTGGTTAGATTTATTACGCATATGTCAATTACACGATTTATAATTTCTTTGAGAAACAGAGTCTCTGTATAGTGATTTGGAATCCTATTGGTTGTCAAAACATATACATAGAGCATATCTGAGTCTTGGCCTTTAGGTATAACTGAATTTTAATACACGTCATAGACTATAAAAATTCAGTTAGTAGTAGACATTAGTTGCTACTAGTATAAGAAATAGAATTTTTTAGAGAATATAAAAATAGATTTTATTATAGAAATTTTACGTTGTTATATTATAATAATGACCTATTTTGATTTAATTCAACTATTTTATATACTTTAAAACAAACACAATTAATTGAAGTAAGCTTTTGTTTACTACAGGTACAAACAAATTCTAAAACAAACACGAAACCTCGAGGTTATCGGGCTAACAAAATTAGTCCTATCTTTGTTTGGATTGTTTACAAAGTCCCTGTTATTTTATAGGTAAAACCAAGTTAAGGTTTTCATAATTTTTCCGAAAATAATATTTAGAGATATCGGTTTTATAATCCAAGCTCTCTACTGGGCTCACAAAATATAAAAAGACAAAAAGAATCGACACGCAAAGAAGAATCCAATTATTTAAAATCCATATTATTGTTTAATACTTCACAAGAATAAGAGTACCACGTTTACAAGGTCCCTGTTACTTAACACATTGTAGGACACTATATGCCTATAGACGTAAATCAATAGGGATGATGACTGGGTCAGAAAAGTATTATTCTAATTAGTCCGTTAGTAAGATTATCCAAAAATAATGAACCCATATTTTTCAGTTTATCAAAAAAGTAAAATTCATAAAGATACAGAGTATCAAAGTTCCAGAGTGGAGGCTTGTGACGTCACCGATGTGTAAAAATCGTACGAAAGCGTGACGTCATGCGAAATTTAAATGCGCTGTATCTTCCTTATTTATTGTTTCTCAGAGAAAAGGAAAAATACGTGTAAAATATTTTTTAATAATGTAACCGATGGGCCAAAAATAATTTTTCAGTCATCATACGTATTGTTATTTCTATTGTGTCTGTCCTAGTGTCCAACAATGTGTTAATAGGTAAAATTTTGTCACGTTTCAAGATATCTGTTCTTAAATCCACTAAATTTAAAAAAAATTGACACAATGAGTACCTACATAGATTGTGCATGCGAAACCTGCCATAGGTATATGATATGTCTTATCGACAAACAGATCAAAGGAGAACCGGCCATCGGAGAACGCTTGCGGAAATCTTTTTTTTATCTTCTACAATATGTTAATGCCATCACATTCATTGACAGAGGAATACAAAAGCCTAATTTCAGGTTTTGACAAGAATTTCACAAAGGTTATCATCATCCCAGCGTATTTCTAGTTGCAACCGCAGGGTCGGCTTCCTAACCTAGATAATTTGACGAGGTTACTGGTTTTTACACAGAGCGACTGCCGACTGACCTCCGCAAGTTGCGGACCGCAACCCATAGAGGTAGATCAGAACCATTCCTAGGATAGGTTTAAACAAACGCTAGATTGCGTTCGGGACCCACAGCTTTGCGTGCCTTTTAAAGCACGGAGTCATCTTTTTTTTTCGGATAATCAGGTGTTTCAAGCCTGCAATATCCTTACCACACTTTTCAATCTGGTAAGGATATTGCAGGCAGGATTCTGTTTCCACAACTTTTTACAAAGTATGCTTCCCAGTGGGATTTGAACCCGCGACCTCCGGATTACAAAGCAAACGCCTTGACCACTGGATCACGGAGGTAGTCAAGGATTACACAAAAGTAAATTATAAAATGGTGGTTAAAATTCCTGATCAATATTAGTATTGCTATTTAGTATACCTATTTAATTATTTATTTTTCAGTATTTACTATACCAAAGCAAGAAGATCGTTGTACCTTTTAAACCAAAAATAGGTACGCAAAATTAAAATTAATTTGTTAATGTACGTGTTTTTGCATAACTTAATATCTCAAATTATTACCATACAATAATCTTCGTACATGTTTAATAACATACATACATATGTTCTATTCTACTCAAACAGAGAACTTAATTAATTCACATACTGTTTGATGAATCCTAACCAAGCCGCTTTGTGATTTAATTTATTCCTAATTCTGAATGTGTTATAACGATTTTAACCTTTACCTTTGTCGTTTAAATTTTGATATTACATTAGGTCTAATTAACTGGAACTATTTTAAACGTAAGTTTAATATGTAATACTGAATAACTTTCTCTAAATAATAATAAAATTCAAAACAAATGTTGGAATCGCTTACAAATTGACTCGACTGATGATCCGAGTTTTAGTGAAGGGCATTTTTCTCGCCTAATAAATTGTTTTTAATAACGAACTAACTTTAAAAATAGTTTGGTTTTTAAATATTTTGGTAGATTTTTTAAATATTAAGGAACTAATGAAAAATGCTTTCATATTCAATACTCAAAAATTTTTTTCATTATCATACTTAACAATTTAATTGCCACAGGATATTTCATTCGGTTATAATTTTAAAAATCTTATTCATAAATCATGAAAAAATTAAATGAAAATGATTTGTTTTTCAGCCAGTCAGCGTGATACTGCAATCTTTGTAAAAATATTTTGCATTTGAGTATCGTAATGTAGCGTAAAAGTGTAGTTAACACCAAGAATACCTAATTTCCTTGAATAAACCTTTTATTTTCTCTTACTTTAATTAAACATTCATATACAGGCTGACTTTTAATCTACCTGCAAAATTTTGCTTGTGTAGTATCATGGACTGAATTGCTCCAAAAATTTAGCAGGTGGATAAAAAGTCAGCCTGTATTTAATAAGAAACTGTGAAAAGTGGTATTTTCGAAATACTTACCACTTTCCAAAGTTTCTTCGATACAAATGAACTTACGAAACTATACAGTATAACTCCGGCTAGCTCGCTAAAGTTAAGGAAGTCAGGACTCTGACTAGGTCACACTACACTTAGTTTTTATTTAACACACATAATTTGTACATTTGAGTTATAACTAGATAATAATATTATTTACAAGGCTGAGCATGAGCACGTGGCGTGGCTTAGAATTCACACTGTAAACTCAATTGACTAATAAAACTAAGTTCATGTAAAGTTGCCGCGTCCGAGAGAAGTTGCATACTGTACCTACCCTATTTTATGGGTGCGCTTGGGCAACGCATCGTGGCGCTTAATTTCCTTGTGAAACATAGCATAGGTTGATTACATAGCGTGAGTCATATTTGACCATGGTACCTATGGTTGCTAAAAATGGGTTTCCTGGAACCTTGAGACCTCTAAAAACTTGATGTGGGGAATTATGGCTATTGAAAAATACCACGTGTTATAACAGTATATTTTATATCCAGTATCTAGTTTTGTGTGGAATTTACCTAATCAGTATTCAACTGAACTTGGTCTTAAAATGTTTGCAATAAAACAATTTTCTTGTATAATAAGTTTAAAATAATACCGAAAGATGAGATATTTGTGGCACCGCCCGCGGTGTACGGCGGGCGCGGTGAGCCGCGGTGACACATGTAGAATTAGGGTTTTAGGGTTGGATCTCATCTATTAGCACGGAACAGCACTTTCCTTCCTATGTTGCTATCGTTTTCTGTAGCTCAGAAACGAAAGCGACGGAACGCTGCAGCACGGCCGGTGCTAAAGCGTTCCGTCGCTCTCTCTCGCTCTAGCTAATTACTGTTTTGAGCGACAGAAAGGATAGCAGCATAGGAAAGTGTTATTCTGTGATGATAGATGAGATTCAACCCTTATTTGTCTTTGGTTAATTATTGTTTTTTTTTTATTATTATTTAAATGGCTATAACAAGAATAACTGTTGTCGCTGTTGAACAAAGCTATTATATACAGTCTCAAATTGATTTTCATGGAACTCTCCAGTGGCGTATTGGTTAAGAGGCTAGTACGTCACGTCAGAGCTTGTAGGAAAATTGCCTTTTTCTAAATCCTGGATCTTGGGTGTTTTTTCATTATTATTATAGTATCGGAGTTAGTATCCCAGAACACAAGTTTAAACTTATTTTGTGACTAGCTCAATTAGTGTGAAATGTCCCTTTACTCATCGGTATTCGATACCTTCCGGCGCTTTCTAGCGACTCAGCCTGTGTCTAATAATAATTTGTGTTCACAGGGAATCTGGAGCCAACCACGCTTCCCTCCTCCGTCGAGGCGACCCTACATCGTCAGTGAGACTGACCACGATAAGATCCCTAAGGTCATCAGCAAAGTATTCCAACGGACATAACGTCAGCCTCTTATAACAAGCGAGAGGCGCCAACCGGCGGAAACGAACAATACGTGAAAACAATCCAAGAGAAGTGAAAAGTCATTTTACGAATAAGCAAATGGACTGTGTAGTTTGTATGGATACGAAGTCTTACGACTATGTAGATATGTACGTTTAAGCTGTGTGTATATTTTGTTTATATAGCAACGAACTTAATGTATAATAAAAATAAGAGATTAGTAGTGTTATTAAATTTTTGGATAAATAGTGCTCTTTTGTTTTATTTGAAATCTGTTTAGTCTCTGACGGAAAATATTAAAGGGGGATGCAAAATATACCGGAACATCCGACAGTGGACTTAGAACAACTGTTTAGACTTGCCATGGAAAAAAATAATGAAGCTGACTACCAAACATCAAAAACAAAGCCACCTAAAAAACTAAAAGTCTTTTTTAGATTTATTTTACAAAGCGTAAATAAGTTAGGACAAAATCAAAAATCAAAGAATCAAAAATGTTTATATCGGTAAGTAGCACAGTTACTTACCGAAATAAACATTTTTGAGGACAAATGTATACTATACCTGACGACAGAAAAAGTGACCAGGTCACAAGCCCATCGTGTTATAAATACCTATTTTTATCGACTCTGAACGAAAATATAATTCGGTAAGATCCACGAAAAATTTTCAAATTTGCAAGAATTGAAAATAGGATATTATTTTCATATAAAACCAGTTTTACCTACTAGCATAGATCAAATCGGTACTCTTTAAAAATGGTGCAAAGATTAAATATTACTTTTAGTTAGAGAAGCTGACACTGTAATCTTTTACCTTTTTACCCCAGAGAGTAAGTATTACGTTGAAAAGCATATCCTAGTTAATAGAAAATCCTTTGTTTATACAGCGGAATGGTAAACCAGATATTTGAACAAAAGTAGGCCATTATAGTTGTGCCGTGCTATTTCGAGATAAAATTGTAAGAAAGCCGAATGTATGCCGCACAAAAACTTTTTCTCGCGGCATTTCCAAAGGAAGTCCCAACTATGTTTTTAAAAATATCTGTATTTGTTTCTCAAAATAAACTCGTATCATAATTAAATTACATTTGAACCTTTAAACAAAATGGGAGATACGATGTTTTTAATGTTTGTTTGAACCTCAGAACTCCGTCCTTTATAAATTCAAATTTAAATTCTCAATAAACCGATTAGAAATTGTTTTTTGTTTGAATGACCGTCGGTGACTGACCCGTGCATCAACTCGTGAACGAGTGTTGCCAAGTAAAATAAATGAAAAAGTAAAATGAATGAAAAATATTGGTTAATCTCGTCACTTTATTTACAAAATATATTTTTGGTCCTAATGAAAGCAATTATATTTCGGGCACAGGAAATTTTCAGTTTCTAATAGTAACAAGAAAGTTGGTAAAACTTCCATAAGTGTAAATAGTTGAATATATCCCTTCAAAGAACTTACAGCTTTAATTAAACATAACCTCAAACATCTCGATAATTCGGGTCATCAGATCAAAGCCAAATTACATTCGATTAAGGGTCAATTAACTGAATGGAACTTTAAGGTTCCATTCAGTTAATTCAGTACCTTTAAAGGTACAGACGAAGTTTCGAAACTATTAGTCCTGGCAAAGTGTGAGTCAACGTGACTTTGTGCATAATAAAGTCCAAACACCCTTTACTATAACTATGATCTGCAGCGTTCAACCTTCTACTGCTGGGAATAGGCCTTTCTTAGGTCAGGATGCCATTAACCATGGTTCTGTATCTACTCTCAGTATGATTATTAATGACCTTTATTAAAGGGGACGTTCCTCTAAGGATATGAGACAAGTAGTATGGTAACGCAATGTCTAGTTGACTGAGGCTTTCAAGATAGTTTCAATTAGTTAAATTGTTTTGATGGAAACTATTATTTTGATTTCTAAATTCTAACGATTGAAACTAATATTTAAAAATCTTCGAACTTGTCAGTTTAGGGTTTGCCATGTCTGTCTGTCTGTCCGTCTGCAGCTTAGCTCAGAGACTGCTAGTACTAGAAAGCCGTAATTTTACATGAGTACATATGCAGGGTGAAACAAAATATACTGAAACAATTTTTAGTTATCTTTAAACTTTTTCCTTTGGAAAAGTTGTTCAGTATCATGGACTGAATCTTATCTTAAAACAATTTCAATATATTTTGTTACACATTATATTTTATTCACGCCGACAAAGTAGTAAAATACAATGTAGAAAACATTTTTTTTAGCGTACCTCGTATTATGTGTATTGTTAGATCGGTGTATAAGCTAAAAAAAATTTTGGAGTTGGTGGGAGAGGTTTTAAAAACAATTTGAGATTCATTGATCCGTTTGCAAAATATTCATTTGCACATTGTGTTGGATGCTGGATCTACTATAATGACTCATCCCCGGAATAAAAATAGAAGAATAAGTAATTTTTAATTTATTTATAATTATTAGTTGAGAGAATTCATCATTTATTAAAATAAAATATATCAATGTAAATAATTAAAGGAAACGTATTTGCAAAACATAACTTGATACTGAACTGTCAATTAGTATTTTACTAGGCTAACAAATATGGTTACATTTGTAATAATAGCTGTAAATCAATGTAATTATTATTATTAATTATAGTTATGAATTGTAAAATATAAAAGGTACCATTTCTTAGAAATTAACTATTATTCATACTTTATTTTGATTAGTGAGTTATGTTGTGACGTTGTTGCGAGTCCCCCCTCCCATTACGAGTGTTCTTACATTTGCAAAAGCAGTTCTTGAGTCAGTCTGCTTGGAGTCTTCGTATGAGAAAGATAAGTATTGTGAATTGTAATGTGATTATATGTCGGGATAGTAGTGCAGTGCGTGGGCAGTTTAAATAATAAAACTCGTGAATATTTGTAGTTATGTAGCTGTGACTAGGCGTGGCCATGACTCATTCAGATACGATTATTATAAGGAATGCGGATCACCTGACCCATTTGTTATAATGACGCTCTACTTCATCTGGACGGTAAGCCCTGTGAGCACAGGATAACTGTGCGGGCTAGAGAGTTAGTTTAAGCTGTGATGTGGTTTCACAAGGAAGCTTCTCATAGTTCAGCGCGTGGAGGGGCGGTGACCTTACCGTCTCATTTTAATGAATGACCATCCATTTACCCTCATTGTGACATATATTTGTCAATGTATAAAGCAATTTAAATGTTCGGTGCTAGTAAATTAAAATAAATCTGAGTTAAATGTTGACTTTGTGTTTTAAATTATATGAACCTAATCAGTGTGTTGCAACAATTGCGCCGCCGCACGCATTGGATTTTGGCACAGTAATGATCTAAAGTGCTAATTTTTGTTCGAGCCATACGACGAACAAAAATTTTTAACCCTTCAATTTTATTAGAGTGACATAAACTTGGTACGCACATGACTTTTAATATCTCGGCAAGCCGCTAACTGATTTGATTTATGTTTGAACTTAATTTCATCATAATTTGATCACATTATCTCATTAAAAACAACTCCGTAAAGTTCAAGTTTAATCTCTCTCTCATCTCTAAGGATTTTTAAATACTTTTACTATACTTCTACAATAATTATACTTCAAATTGGTTTATAAAATATTTCTGAATATTAGCTGGACGTGCAATAGCTTTTTTATTTTATTTTTTAACAAATCCCTAAACCACATGCTGCTTTTTCCCTCTAGCTAATACTAGTAGAATATTGACATTTAAGTGAACGAGACTTTATAACCCTGTATGACAAAATGAGGACAAAAAATTACATGCCATAATAAAAAGGCATTTCGCTCCAAAATTGAGAGCTTCGATGTAGGCCGCAAAGCTTAAGTGGGATTGGGCGGGTAACGTCTTATGCACCCAAAATGTTAGGCTCATATGGCTACAAAGTGGCTACCCGACGGCGGGCGACGCAAGCGAGACAGGCCACGTCAAAATGGAGTTACGACATCTAAAAATACGAAAATCAGTGAATGGAACTGGCTTTGAATAGAGGGTCTTGATAAGAGATGGGGGAGTCCTTGGCCCAGTAGTGGGACAAAAAATTTTAATTAAAAAAATATATAAAGGCAAAGGCATTATAATGTCTTAAAGTATCCTAAGTAAATCTGAAACACTTAAATAGATAATCAATGTTTTTAATAACATTGTATCTGTAATTGTATAGATAAACGTTTATAAACTTTCCACCTACAATTTTAGAAATTAGAAAACTTTGCACGATTACAAAAAGGACATTTAGCGACATTCCGTTTTAGTGACTTCAATAAGTCTCGACGTAAATGAATCTTACTTTTAGAACTAATTTAACTTAGAAAATGTGTATTCATAGGAGATTATGTTCAAACAGTGCCGTCACTCAAATTGAGTTCATCTTTTGACTGCGGTTGGACAATGATTCAATAATTCGTGAAAAGATAATTCCTTTTATTTTCCAAAAATAACCAAACTCAATTGCAAAATTGAAGAAAAGGTTACAAGTTTTGGAAAATTCACTCCTCAACGCAAAACGACCACGCTATCATTTAAAATTTAGCTGTTTGCCATTTTAGGACAATTCCTGTTTGACTCTAGCAAATTATAAAATTCAATAAAATATATCGAGTTTCTTAGGGTCTCGTCACTCACATAAAAAAATTGAACTTTTATAGGATCACTCACATGTCTGTCTGTTCACAGCCAATTCGCTCTAAAACTGTTGTACTGATTAACTTGAAATTTGGTGATATAATATGTAAGTCGGAGATCCAAAAATCCAATGGGTCTCTCAGGTCCTCGTACCGGCGATATAACCAACGAATATCACCAGATCGCCACGATAGGCCTTCGAGTCATCGCGAAAGACCGTCGTGGAAATAACGTGGAATATCATATCGTATTGCCGTGTGAAGATTGGTTCATAGAATCAGTATAAAATTAGGTGGCACCAGTAGCGGATTTGTAGCCGCCCCTTAAGGAAGTCTTTATTTTGCCGCTCCCTTTGCAAGCCCCTTCCACACGTGGCCTCTTGGCCACGTGTGGAAGGGGCTTGCATCAATCAACTGGGTTATTTGTTGATACTATATTAAAAACGTTTTTAAAATGCAGATGTATTATTAAGTTTCTAATAAAATCAATATTAAAAACAAATATACATAATATTTAATCAGTTTACTATAAAAAAGATAAACGTACGATTAAAATCAGCTTTAGCCAATTTTTTCAACGGTCCGTCCCTTATTATGAAAAAGAAAGCAGTTCCTGAAAATGTTGAAGTACATTGACCTCCGTTCTGTTAGATAATAAATAATTACGTTTTCCAAAAAAAGTTGTAAATAGATTTCAAAACAGTTAACACTAAGACACATTTTGACACATCGTTAATTAAATTTACACACATACACACACACACACAAACTCAATTTACAACCGACTTCAAACGTACAATTTAACGTAAATACATTTCATACTAAAGTTAGTAGTTAAACAATATAAATGCTGTCCCTTATTTACACGTACCTACTTTAGCTTTGTGTTGTCAATGTAAACTTAATGAATAATTTTGTTAACGAGTTTATTAATTATTAAAGACAAAGTGTGTGTATGGCACTGAAGATATATAATCAAACTAGCTTTTGCCCGCGGCTTCGCTCGCGTATCCTACGGGAACATTACTTTTTTCCGGGATGAAAGACCTATGTCCTTCTCTGTACTCCTAACTATGTGTATGCGAATTTTCAAGAAGATTGGTTCAGTAAATAAAGCGTGAAGAGGTAACAAACAGACAAACAAAAATATAAACTCACTTTCGCATTTATAATATTAGTTAGGATAGGATTAAAATATTAAATTTAAAAAAAGATAAGGGTTAATATAGTTTTATGGACTTATTATCTATCAAATTGAAAAATGACTTTGTGTTATAGTAACTGTTGTAGATTCTTAGATTTACTATATTTTTATGACAGATTTATCATCTAATCATCATTATTATGACCAAATTTGCACACTGGTGATTGTAAACATGATTGACCGAAACGGAATGTAAATATCTTGTAACACATGTTTAGTATATAAATTTATCTTTAAGTTTTCAATTTTATTAGCAGCTATTCTCCATTATGCATATAATTTCACGTCACCCACGTCACCTTAAGAATTTAATTCTTAAGGTGACGTGGGTTCACAATTTGCAAAATTTGCAATAAATTTTTTGGTAAAAAGGTGATTGTATAAAATAGTAATACGTATTATAAAGGCAAATTTAGAGGTATGTTTGTGATTTTTTCTATAGAGCCAAAAAGGCTTAATCGTGTTTTGGCTATTGTGGGTGTCTGTAGAAAATCCTTAAGATTTTTATGTAAATTTTTTGAGGAATAAACTGTAGTAGTTTAATACCAGTGATTTTTCAAAAACACGCACAGTATTGCAAATTGTGAACCCACGTCGCTTTAATACATTTGCCAAATTTTGTTACTGTTTTATCAACCGACTTCAAAAAAAGGAGGAGGTTATCAATTCGACTTGTATGTATTTTTTTTTGTGTATGTTACCTCATAACTCCGTCAAACATAAACCGATTTAAAAAATATATGTTTCGTTTTAAAGAATGCATTGCAAGGTTGGTCCCATGTAATTTTTTTTAAGATCGGAAAAAAGATCTTGGAGCTGGAGACCGAAATTCCTCGCCAGACAACTGCAGCTCAAATATTATGATGATTCTTTTTTTACTTGAAAGGCTTTACTACCAAGCTGGTCCCATTTTGATTTGGTGAAGATATGATGAAGAACTTTGGAGATATGGAAGAAACTCCTTAAAAAAATTGAAGTCGGTTGTTTTTTTTGTAATTTTTTTTATTATTTATATGTTTATCTAGGCAAAATTTGGCATTAAGCTTTTAAATTTCAAATTGTTTTAATTTATACAAATGAGTGATTGTTTTCATTCCCTGAATTCAATCACAAAGTTTGAGTTTAATCTTATCCCTGTTCCTTTAGTCTAGACTGACAAAAACCTAAGAAAGGAACTGTCTGATCGCATTTAAGTTTCTGCGATGCTTGAATGATTCTCTTTAGCGACATTTCAATTGGCAAACATTGTGTAGATATCTAGAAGAACTTTAATACATTGAAAAGGTATGGTTGTTTTTGATTATTTACTTGACTGCAAGGTGAAACTTTTAAGTTATATAGTTGTTTAACGTCTTATTCATAAAAAAACGCTGTTTTCCCTTTAAAATTCATTTTGGTTAAAATATCGATTATGTCTTACAATGCTGTTTAAACTTAAACACTCGTTAAAAATTTATATTCATAAACGTATATCAATCAATCAAGTTTACTTATATTTTTTCTAAAATAGATTAATGTCAAAATTTCAATAGATAACAGGTATTTTTTGCAAAAACCCGTCAATGTAAAGCAACCTTTCGCATTCTGTATAGTTTCAACGGCAGTTCATAAAATAATTTAAAGGGCTATCTAGTGCATGACTATTAGCAATATGAAAATTATCACCATATGTACGAGTTAACAATGTATTTCACACTTCAAGGCCATTTGTTTCTATATTCACCTTAAAATAGGTTTACAATAGAGTTATACTAGGGGGCGGCCCATTTTGAGGATTGAACTGAAACCGAGTTTGACGTTTATAAATAGCGTTTTTTGACATTTTTAGACAGTTTTAGACATTCGTTTTACAAACCTGTTTCACGTGTGATTTAAGGCGCGCAAAAAATTTATGAATAAGACCGTATACTATAATATTAATTATATTAAGGTAAACAAAATATACGTTTAAAAAATCCTATACCCGATTACGGAAAAACTAACTGAAAAGTTTGTTTGTTTGTTAAAAGTATGAATTATCGAATTAATTCAAGTTCAGCAGCCATTTATTCCTAACAATGTATATATTTTTGAAATGTGCTAATTAAGATAAGCCTTTCATTTGATACCCCACTCGATCCAAACAAAAAAATATTTCTGACTCGAACTTTTTTGTACCTACCTATGTAAAATTTGTTATTAATAATTTTGCGGACAATAATGATGAATTAATTGACAACCCATTTATAAAATTTTAATAAGCGGTTCGAATGCCATGGTGGAACACACATTAATATCCACATACATAAGGATGTATGTGGATATTTATGTGTATGTAAGGACATACACACACTGCCAAAATCATTACTCTTCCATTTACCTAGTCGGGTAAAAAACTGAATTCCGACTACGGAAAATTATAACTAAAAAGAAAGTTTATCCATATAATATAAGAACAACTAGGAGTAACAGCTTTATATATTTAAATGCTAAGTTTGATACCTTACACGGTATGATAAGATTTGTTTTATTTTTTAGTTCATTACTTTTCGATTATACAGGGCGCCACATTAAATTTACTGTGACGTCATAAGCTTATAACCAGCGGAAAATCAATATGCTTCCAAGGACTCCTCATTTGTCAAGGTACTCGTATCATGTATATCCTTGAATATATGAGGGAAAAGATATAGGTACTTACCTATATAATGTAGGTATGTTATGTTCATCTTTTCCCTCGTATGTACTTACATACATAGTGACGAAACACATAACCCTCATTTTAGCTTTGCCATAGTCGGGTAAAGACAAAAAAGTATTTAATCGGATCAGTGGGTTTGCATAGTTATAAGAGACGATGAATTTCGTAAGAAGTAGTACCCGTAACCGTAACCGAAGGGCATGTATGAAGAGGTTAATGAGTGTAGATGAAGCGAAAGAGGTCTGTCAGGATCGTATCAAGTGGAGGTCCATAGTCTCTGCCTACCCCTGTGGTAAACAGGCGTGATTGTATGTATGTATGTATGAATTTCGTTTTTGTATATTTTACTTTCTTAGAACTTGCTCCAAAAGTTTATTTGATAACAAAAAAAGTGAATCTGTACGGCATTGTAAGATTTCATTTTACTCAATCATACCATATGTGAGAAAGAAATAATATTACTTCGAATCAAAGTTACTTTAACCCGTCTTTAGGTAACATAAGTTCCGCAAGAATCTTAGAGAAAAAGTTTTCAATAAAACTTTTGTTTGGTAATAGCAAACACCTTTCGCATTCTGAAAGGGAAAATGGAGATTTTTGTTCATACCTAGTTTGTATAATAATGTGGTTGACTTAGTTTTTGTTTTGGGAAAACTGAATAATGTGTATGTATATAACTTTAACTATGTAAATAACTAACAGAGAGGAAACGCAGCCAATTACGATGCCGCACGGTCAACATTTTTTAAATAAGTTAATAAAACTTGTCTATTTAGTATTACCTTTATAGTGTTAGTAGTTAACTAGCTCAAATATTTTTTTTCTTGTCTTGATATTATTTTATACGTACATAGATATATTAACAGACAACGCTTATTTATAAACAATAGGATAACTATTTATAAACAATAATTATTATTAAAAGTAAGATTGAACTCAAGTTATGTTTTTTTCTAAATTCATACTTTAACAAATAAGTGGTAATTAAATTACGACTAATACAATCACAGAGAACTTTGAAAAAATGAACTTTAAATCGTACCTGCTGAAAAAGTCCATATAACAGCATTCCCCCGCTGCATTACAAGAGATATGCGTTACACCAAGTACTTACGTACGACACGGCGTGGAGGTCAGATTTCTAAGGCGCCTTCCTAGATCCCACACCCCCTTTGATTGAACACACCATACCGGCTAACCTCCACTGCAAACGGGATAAAAATATAAGTCGTTTAGAGCGCAAGTGCATCGAGTGTTCTTGAATGGTGGCCCACTCAGCCACCGCCACTTAATAATATTTTTTTTCTAGCCTGATAATATGTCCCACCCACTGCTGGGCAAGGCCTCCCCTTTCTTCTTTCACTTATCTCTATCTAAAGCAGCTTGTTGCCATTCCTTTCTGAAGTTATCGATGTCGTCTCACCACCTCCTCCGGGGTCTACCTCTACGCCTGTGTTCTTCTGGCATCCACAAGGTAGTCCGGGCCAATCTCTCAGACTGCATGCGGCACATATGCCCTGCCTTATCCCATTTAAGTCTAGCCGCCTTGACGCCGACATCGACAGCCACAGTCTTACTACGCATATCACTATTCCGTACCCTATCCACTTCCCCCCCCCCCTTTTTGTTTTCAGCTACTTCTTTTCAATCCTTGTCAAAAGCAGACAGATCGTCCCATCTCATTTTAGGCTTTCCACTTGACCGTTTCCCGTCTTCTGCAGTCCATATGGTAGTTATGTGAATGAAAAAACATTACATTTCCAAAATATTATTTTCCACAAACACAAATATTATGTAAAGATACAAATTATTCTCGTAATAGAACATGCAATACTTGATTTAAATTAGATCTGGGAAAAACTTGAAAGTTACTGCAATCATAACGCACCAAAAGGAAAGATTTGTAAAAATAAATCCCAAGAATAAATTTAGCTACAAAACCCAGACGCTGGAAATGGCAATTATTTTTTGAGTTACATGTCAGTCTTCTGTCGGATCAGTTTACTGAAGTTGGCTTAAGTTAAAAATAGAGTCCTGGCTAGTCTTGTCTGGAATAGAATTTTAGGTTTAGACAATCACATCAGCCGAACTACATTACTATGGTAAAAAAAATGCGTCAATATTTTTTAAGTTTCTTGTTATTTTATTACAACAGGTGCAATATAAGCGCCGGACCATTGGAGACCTGCGCGTCCAGTATACTAACATCTTTAGAATGCTGTTTGGGTTGCCACCTAGATGCCTCAGGCATGTTTGCAGAGGATCGTACAAACGGGTTTCACGCTATAGTGCGAAAAAAGGCCGCCTCTTTATTGCAGCGTGTTCGGAACAAAGAAAACAGCATCCTAAGGATGTTATCCTTGCGTCCCGACTGCCATGCTGAAAAATTGCATGAGGGTGGCCATAGGGGGCCGCATTTAATTAATTAATAATATAAAATAATTTTATTCTTTTAATTTTATTCTTTGTAATGTACTCGTAACTATTGAGAAATCCGAAATAAAGATTTTGTTACTATTATTACTTTTAAACAATTACAGTTCGTTAGAAAAAAGTTTAAAAAAAAAGTTGAATTCCATAATTTTTGCATTGGTATCCTAGCAACTACTTGGGCGACTTTGATGTTGATTTAAATAAAGCGTAAATCAGTTTTTAAGGAATGTTGCCCATAACATAACATACAACAATAACAAACTGCTTAAAGTTAAGGTGGGCCACATAAGTATATTTTTCAAAATTTACTAATTACGTAAACAATGATAAAATTAGAAAAAAAAACAAGAAAATAGTCATAAAAACTACTGTGCGGAAATCTGATAGTGGATTGGGAATCGGAATATTTGTATAAAAGGCATTTAATGGATGTAACACGATGCCGCAAGAAGTACCATTAAATACAGTCTCGTACATTTGTAGTACACTTGCGTTTCCTGGTATGATGTCACCATTCAGCAATTTTTCTACCTCATTGGCCAGACCATCGGTTTTGCGCAATATGTTTATGCAAAGCGCACTGCTTTTACCACAGAAACAGACCTAGAATTTACGCAACTACAAAGATCGACTACGGTAAAGCCAAAAAGAAAATAATGAGGGTCAGAAAAGTATTATTCTAATTAATCCATCTTGTAAATTATCCAAAAATAATGAACCCACATTTTTCAGTTTATCAAAAAAGTTAAAAAATCGCTAAGATACAAAGCATCTAAGTTCCAAACTGGCTTGTGACGTCACCACTAATTAAACACTGTACTTAGCTGTGAGTGCCGTGACAGTATCCGAAATTTAAATGCTGTATCTTCGTAATTTTTTGTTTCTCAGAGAAAAGAAAAAATACGTGTACAATATTTTTTATTAATCTAACCGATGGGCCAAAAATATACTATTCTTCTAGTCGTCACGCCTCTCTTGCTTTTCTTGATTAAGAATGTCGTTAACATGAATATTTATCAAGTACTAGAGGTTTGTAAAAAATCATCACTACATAGTATAAAACAAAGTCGCTTCCCGCTGTCTGTCCCTATGTATGCTTAGATCTTTAAAACTACGCAACGGATTTTGATGCGGTTTTTTTTAATAGATAAAGTGATTCATGAGAAAGGTTTATATGTATAATACATACCCGTGCGAAGCCGGGGCGGGCCGCTAGTTAATAATAAAACACATTTTTTTGCTGGAAAGACTGGTTGATATAATTTTTTTTTAAAGTTCCTACTAACAATCAACATTTTCTATAAACCTAGCCAATTGGTTTTACTATCACTCAGTGTGACACATGTTACATATTTTTTAACGATTGTTCTTAGCTGTAAGTAACGATTTGACGTCAACATTTGTGCAAAACATAACAAAATGACTAATTATTATGAGATATTATAAATATCCTATGATAATAAAGATATTTTGAATTTGAATTTAGTTTCAAACCATGTTACTTTCAATATAGGTCTCAAAGATTTGTCCTTGACGACATTAACTTTACCCATATTTATATCCATGAAAAAATACTACGTTAGTACATTAGATCCTCATATTATTATTTTAAAACCTCATCAAAGGTTTCAATAAATCATTCCTTGTCTTGTGACATTTATGTTTTGAAGTATGCCAACATTATTTTTTGATATAAAAATAGAAATTTCTCTTACTTAATATTCCTTTATTTAACTATATTTATAATAATTTATGCAGTAATTTTACGATCTAGAAATGTTTTGTATATTCTATATTATATACTCTGGGCCTGATTGAACATTGGAAACAAAAACGCCTACTTACTTATGCGTTATAAGTAGAAATCGGATAATCGGGTGCATATTTACCTAAAGTTGATTATTGGCTAACACAATATGGAAGCGGCTTATTATTAGAACCATATGACGTTGTAACAGGGCAAGTGTCATTTGTGTCATAGTATTATTATATCTCACGGAGTACACTTAAATTTGAACTTTCCAGGATCGCGGAATTTCTTCGATAAAAAAGCGCTTTCCATAATAACCAACATCTCAACTTTAGATAAATTTGCATCCGAATATCGGATCTCTAGTTATAATTATAAGCTTAGGTGTCTAACAAGTTCATTGACGACAGTTGTAAAGCTTTTGTTAGTAAAACTACTAGAAACTATCTTCCACTACTACAGTTAAAGTAAATATATTTAAGTACCTACCTTAATACCAAAAATAATATTTTTTGTTACCGCGTTTCCTGGCCAAAGAAGAAGAATAAATCACTGGTAATTTCTTCCGTGCTGGTCTGAGAGTAAATTAAAAGAAACACAGAATGTACCAGCTACTTCTTTTCCCACGTAGAGAGAATGGCCAAGAATCTGAATCATATTGTCACTATTTTCATTCGGTTCTTTTTTCACGCGAATTGGTTTGCTAACTGTAGGCTTTGGGTTTTACGACCCCGAGCTCTGTCTATACAGACGTGATAGCGTAGGTATCTGTCGCCTTGTCAGGGACCTCGGATATTGCATAACGATACGGGTAAATACGTCGAACGAATCAACTCGTTTCAAAGCCCAAAACTTTCTCAGGGTCACTGGGCCAACGGAAAGTTTATTCCAGTGATGAGGTAAATTTGGTAAACATCGTCATTTTAAGCACAGATCGATAAGGAAATGGAATGTTTGTGCAAAGCAGTTGGAGGCGTGAGACGAATACCTGATAAGATGTTTGACAAAAGCATTTAATAGCGTCACCGTTCTTAAGTTAGAAAGTATACTTGTATCTAAGAGTAGCAACAGTAAGTACGTGTTTGTTTAATTTCTTGTAAATTTATAAACAAAACGAAAATACGTCAAAGCCGGATGTAAAAAAATAAATAAAAAAATAGCTTGCATTACCTGGCCAGTACTAGACTAGTAAATTATTTATTATCTAAAGGGGTTTTATACTTAGAAGAAAAGCACGCGATGAGGCCTGTCTCCATATGGCTAAGGATTCATTCTACGTCTACACTTTGGACGAGAATCTTGTAGTAGTTACATAGAAAACTATTTCATTTATGGTTGCCTTTAAGAGATTGCTTCGGCGATAAGGCCGCCTCTTGTACTTATTTAATGATATTTCTGTAAATTTTGTAGTTTTTAGTGTTACTTATTTGGTGCAATAAAGATTTTTGTATAGTGCATAGAAAAAGTCCACTAGCTTTCACTTTTATAGCTGGATAGGAAATATATTTTCAGTACCTATCTTTTATACGCCAACTTTACTGCATGTTGCATTATTTTCAGTAACAAACTCATATACGAGTTGATGCAAAGTTATACCATGCCGCTAGCTGTCTGATCACGAACCGTCCTAAACCCGAGCACGCTTGTAAGTTAGAAAAAGTTTCCCAGCTTCCTCAAACTAGAGGTACACAATTTGTACTTTGAACTACATGCTTTCAGTACACATTAAGTTCAGTGTGTTTTGATGTTCCAGTATTTTATAGCTATTTCTTTAGCGTTGGTTTATTTGTTTATAGGTATTTGTTTTTTTGTTCATTACATTTAAATAAAATTATGTTACAGGTCAATATTTTATAATATAATATTTTTATAACAACTTATTGTTCTTACTAAGTTTGAAAAAGAATGGCAAAATTCTAGAGACTGCGAAAGATGGATTTAGAGAGAGGAGGCTTATACCCAACAATGTGACCTATATTGGTATCAAAAAATGCGTAAATAAAACATTTATAATACACAAAAACAGCAAAAATTAATACTTGCAATACGTAGCCAGTACTACTCGTATGTAACTGTTAACTAGTGTTTCGCCCCGAACTGTGAACACGCGAACCCCATATCTAGGCATCCATATGACTGATTTAGCTCATATTTAAACTTAAAAATTATATTACTACATGCTATGCTACATCTACACACGTACTAAATTTCATGAAGCTTTGATCAAAAATACTTATGTTATTGTCAAACAAACATACATACATACCCACATATATACAAACGCCGGATTGTTCAAGTAGATTCGGAAAACTTCGCTTGCTTTGCTCGCTCGTCTTAATATTTTAAACAAGTATGGTAAAAAGACTATCCTGTTAGACAGTTTACTGTACGTCATCTTTAAAGGAGATTGGCAGACGTGGTACCCATTTAAATATAAGATGTAGGGTGTTGATTTTTTGGTATTTTATACTCGATACTTATTCGTTTATTTTCCATACATTCAAGATTTTCTACAACTTTTAAGAATAAAGAAATATGAGAACTTTTGTCTTCAATTAAATCGTAACTAAACGCATAACGGCATAACTGACTAGCAATAACAAAACGCAGTGGGCTCCCAACACTTTAGGGCCGTAACACAAAACTATGTCATGCACTATAGAAAATCGATTATTGATGAATCTACTTTTACCCAGTTAATCGAGTAACGATAAATGAGTCTGTCAAACAAAACTATTGTTACAATCAACAAGATCAATATAATATCGGTGTATATTGATTTCACATTTAAGTTTTATTTATATTATGGCATAATTGGCGTCATCGAATAATATCGATCTTTTGTCTACGCGTTATCAACTATTTGTGCGATTATGTCAACGTCAAGGGACTGATACAACTGTCAAAGTCAATGTCAACGTCAAATAAAAGTATTCAATTGACAGTTACATTCACTTTTAGATGTGTCAAAAAAATGTCTAAACGTTTTGTTATCTGCATTCAGTCTCCATTTGTAACGTTTTTTTATGCCTCTACACTTTGTTCCATACTAACTTTAAATGCATTTAACTTTTTACTCATAAGTTGTAAAAATATGGTATGATTACATTTTTTATTACATAATTCAAGACAAATAAATTAGTATAATTTTTATTGTCCTACACTTCGTCATAAGACGGTACCACCAATCTATAGTTCTCTGCCAATCTTCTTTATTGTTGGACATAGGGTAAGCGGCAAGAGGAAAGTTACCTGGGAAACAAATGTATAGCCATGCCGCCTCCGCCGGGGCCCGGCAATAGTGGTAGACCCAAGAAACGTTAGCTTGACGTCGTCAAGGTTGATATGCGTGCCAATGGTCTTACAACCAAGGATGCTCAAGACAATGCGAAGTGGAGAAGGAAAAGCCGAAAAGCGGACCCTGGATTTCACAGCATTGCAGCTAGGGATGCAACTGGGAATACGCTGAGATGAGAGAGATAGGGTAAGCGGGGTAGCTAAATCCAGCGTTTTGCTGCACCAGAGCAGAGCAAATAACCAGAGCAAGGCTCTCTGGTCATCAGACCACTTAGCAGGTGTATGACTTACGCTTTGCTGAAAGGTATGTGGTGTACCCATTCGAGGACATTTCTGCAAGTTCCATTACTGTACTGCATGTTGCATTGTCTTTTCAGAACTAAACTCATATACATACCAGTAAATGTAAAGTTAAGTCTTTTTAACCCGTATACGGCAAGCCAAAAGGCATGTGTTCGCCGCAATGTATGTAGAGTTACAATACAATACAATACCCTTTATTGCACAAAAGTAAAAAAACAGGACATAATTATCTTAAAAACTAGGAAATGCGCAAAAGGCGGCCATATCGCTAAGCAATGTATGTATTTTTATCTTTTCCCTTGTACCTTAAAAGATGTCCACGATACCTTGATAAATGAGGTATCGTCGGAATCGTCTTGACTGTCCGGCGGTTAAAGGCCGTCGCAGTAAATCCACTATGGCACCCTATAAGCCATAAAGTAATGAACCAAAAAATAAAAAATTATCTTATCATACCGTGTGGGGCCCCAAATGAAAGCACATTTTAGAAATATATGCATTATATTATATAAATGCATATTAGCTGTTCTTTCCTGCTATGCTATGCTTGCATTAACTGAATAAATTTACATTTCTGTATGAATTTGTCCGTAGTCGGGTTTTAGTTTTGAAAACTATATCCAGTATTGAACCAGAGCGCGCATGTAAGTTGGAAAAAGCCAACACTTCGGTCCCACCTGTATACCTTATCCGGCATTGCTCCGCCAAGTGTCAGACGTGATGTGGCAAGTGCAGTGGAAAAATCTAAGCAGGTAAATGACAAAAGGCACCTACTCTACGGACAGACCCCGCCACTAGCACGTCTCAAGAGTCGTAACAGCTTTCTCAGGCAGCCAAGCATACCAGCAATAGAGGCTTCTAATGCAAAAGTTGTGAGGTGGATAAATAAGTATCCACCTTACGAGTCAAATATCCCTCCTGCTGAAAAACTCCCACCGGGTAGAGACCTCCCCTGGTCAGTCTGGAAGTCTCTCAATAGACTCCGGGCTGGTGTTGGGAGGTGTCGGGAAAACCGAGTTAGGTGGCGTCACGCTGATAAAAACCTTTGCGACTGCGGTGCCATTCAGTCGATGGACCACCTTTTGTCATGTCCAGGCTGCCCTACGTCATGTACCATAGAGGACCTTAATAAAGCTAACGACAGAGGGATCGCCGTGGCCACATACTGGTCACAGGTGATTTGAAATTGAAGCTACAGTGTAACCATTTCGACTCGATAAGAAGAAGAAGTTGGAAAAAGTTAGAAAAGTTGGTCCTCAATGCATGAATGTGTGCTTACAGATACGATTCCTTGTATGAAATAAATGTACATTATATGTATACAAATGTTAAACACTATTAAAATGTAGACAAAGGGAAATGTAGATGCTATAGTCAATAATTGCAAACATTCTTAAAAAAGTAAAGATGTGAAAGTGATATGTTTAATCCTCCGCGTAGTCAAATGGTATTTAAAAATCCCACGGGAACCTCACATTTTATCAGAATAAAAAATATCATATGTTATAATCTAGGTAATAAACTATCTACATGCCATATTTCATTCCAACCCGTTAAGTTGATTTGGCCTGATAGCGGAACAAACTTCCATCCTTACATACCTACATCCATACAAACTTTTACATTTATATTATTATATTTTTATTAATTTACAATTGTGCGTACCTACTAATAGGTACGCACATAAATTAACTTCTTCTTATCGTGTTGTTGGCTCAAACTTTCAATTTTGTTCCTCCAGAACGTTGCCACTTTTACGCCTCCCTCCGAGGCAGAGTATATTCGTAGCTGGTGGGGAACAAAGGGCATGAGGAAAGGTGCTACGTGGTCTGGTCGTCGTGACCACACTCGCTCTGTGCTTCTGCTCTAAACAAACCACTAAAGGGACCATTGAGCCTTTTTTAACCGACTTCAAAAAAGGAGGAGGTTATCAATTCGATTGTATGTTTTTTATTTTTATTTTATTTCTATGTATGTTTGTTACGCAATATCTTCGCCAATTATAAACCGATTTTGATGATTCTTTTTTTTTTGAAAGCCTTTACTACCAAGTTAGTCCCATTTTAATTTGGTGAAGATATGATGAAGAACTTTGGAGAAATGGTAGAAACTCCTTAAAAAAATAGAAGTCGGTTGTTTTTTTTTGTTAAAAATTTAATTATTGTCTCTGTAGTTCCTAGGTAGTAAAGGAACTAGAGAGACAAAAAGGCTCAGTCCAGTAGTTAATTCAAAGAAACTAATAAAGGGACTACTGAGAACAAATGCAATATAGCGCCAGCGTGCCAGATTGTACTTACATCAACCTACCTTAGTTCCGAGGCGATTTAAGCATGTAGCCCATGGCTTATGACCATGGTTTATGACCTGGCGGTAATTCTTCTGAAGGTTGGATGTAATCGTTAAATTAACCAGTGTTTTTTTTATAGATTTATCGAAAAAGCGTCTAAGCACATAAACGTGCATCAAAACTTTATACTTAAACCAAACAAAGCTTGGTCAACACGAACAAGATTTATGTTATGTTTTCACACCCTGAAACCGTGAGGAGTGCTTAATCTTATTGGCAAACTTATGCCATAAATTGTACACTGTCATTTCCTTCGACCTTCTACTTCGACCTTCTGGTCGAACTTTAAAGGCAAATCAAAGTGTTGTACTGGTTCTGAATTCCTAATTGTAATAAACCATTAAACCTTAAACTTCTATACAAACCTTTCATGTTGGTCTCAAAGCTATATAAGCTGCTTTGTTTTCCATGCACTTTGTAGAAGTATTGATTTTTTATTAGCTTATACTGTCCCACTGCTGGGCAAAGCCCTTCCTTCTTGTACGCCACTGATCTTTATCTTGCGTGATGGACTTCCAGGTCTTCTCAAAAGACGCCAGATCATAATTAAGATAATTAATTGATTCTTGATTCTTTGGTTTTCCATGTAAAGGCCTTACAAGGAAACTGGGTTAAGAAATAGAGACTTTGACAGGATTAGACACAATAATATTCACTGCCGTGAAACACACATGTAGTTCAATTTAATATCATTCTGTCTTCGGAGCTATATTGAGAAATTCTGGGACATAATAAATCAGTCCCTTTGTAGTATGAGACGTGGGCGCCATGAAAATTTTCCAATTTTATTTCCAATCCCACGGTCAGAAAAAAGGAGCAATAAGTGCGTACTTTATCATTTCAGCCGCATGATTTCCACTGCTGGACATTCAACGACTTTAGTTACGTCGTCTGACCACTTTGAGCCACCGCCACGCTTGCCAAAACGTGGTGGCGCATTGAAAGAATCTATCTCGCGGTTAATCATGCTAAATTCTTCGCCCACTGCCACTTCAATGAGCTAACTATGTTACTATGACTTATATATAGAACGGGACTTAGCACAAACCTTTTAAATTGTTTTGTCTAACGTTTCGAACAAGAGTTACTATCTTTCGTATGTCGTATTCGTTCTTATTCGAAACGATAGACAAAACAGTAAAATAGGTTCGTGCTCCAAAAAAGTCCCGTTATTGTCCCGTTATAGTCCCAGTGATTTTTTTTTCATACGCATTTTCTCATTCCTGATTCAATTCGATCTCACTTCCGGTAAGTATGTTTGTATTTTGCGAATATCATTAATCTCAAGCTTATGGATGGATAAAGGGATTAAGGAAGTAGAAGCGAGGATGCTTGGTGAAAATGAAAACCCTTAGTAAGCAGCTAATATCGAAGGCACCTCATCATATTACTGTAATATCCAAAATACGCATAAGGAACTTAAATGTGAGTTTTGGGTGTTTGTTACTCAAGTACATAGAACCAATTTTGGAGATTTAGATTTTTTTTTTTAATCTATTACTATGTAAATGCTTCAAAGTAAAAGTACCTTCTCTTTTTTAAAATATTTATACAAGATAGGTATATCAGCATAAAATAGCTGAAAACTTGAAATACCTAAAAATTTACCTTTTTAGTTACTTAAAGAAACATTACGCTTTTTCGCAAAGGCCTATAGCAAACGAGAGGCGTTAAGGATTTGTGCCATCGTTTCTACGTCATTTGGCCGTAACAAATGCTCAAGGACAGAGGAAACTATGATAAACGGCCCGAAAAGGATTAACTTTAGGAAGACTAATGGAACTGCCGGTTCAGGATATTAAGGTTATTATTCCTTGACAGCTAATTATCGGTACTTAAGAGTCCCCTTACCGTAGACTTTTCCATACAAACGTAGTCTAGCTTTTATTTTTAAATTACATATCAGAATTTGGCAGTATTTTGTGATTTCAAAGAAATTGCATTTATCTAGGCATATAACTAGTTTTGATATTCAAAATATGAACTCATTGGAAATTATATTTTCGTGCTCTTTGCCGTAGAGACGATGGGGCCCAGAAGCAAAATCCTTTGTGACTGAGAGTTCAATGCATCTCCGCGATGTTACGGGCAATCTAAGGCCGGCAGCTACTTTGCACAAAGGATTTCTATCGCGGTGTAGAGGGGTAATGCTACCAGCCTTCTGGGTACCCTACCTCGCGGCGAGGCGTTAGAGTCTCTTTTTTATTTGTAATTTTTATTTTATTGAATGACCTATGTATTGAATAAATGAATAATTAATAAATAAATATGAACTTGAAAGAAAATAATAAGGGATTAGAAGTATTCCATACAGATAGTCAAATATGATTTAATACACTATATTTTCTTCAAATAATTTTAATACACTATATTACTTATTTAATACACTATAGTTTGATTAGGATGGCCCTCAAACAGCTTAAGAACAACAAGGCGCCGGGTGAGGACGGAATCACAGCAGAGCTTCTGAAAGCGGGCGGAACGCCGGTACTGAAAGTCCTTCAGAGGCTCTTTAATTCCGTTCTGCTCGAGGGCGTAACGCCAGAAGCGTAGAACAGGGGCGTGGTAGTCTTGTTCTTCAAAAAGGGAGATAACACCCTACTGAAGAACTATAGGCCTATCACGCTTCTGAGTCATGTATATAAGCTGTTTTCGAGGGTCATCACGAATCGTCTCGCGAACAGGTTTGATGCCTTCCAGCCTCCCGAACAAGCCGGTTTCCGTAAAGGCTTTGGCACCATGGACCACATTCACACGCTGCGGCAGGTTATAGAGAAGACGAGGGAATATAACCGGCCGCTATGCTTGGGTTTTGTGGACTATGAAAAAGCCTTCGATTCGATCGAAACATGGGCCGTGCTTCAGTCTCTCCAGCGATGCCGTATTGACTATCGGTATATCGAAGTGTTTATACAGTAACGCCACTATGTCAGTCCGAGTACAGGAGCAGTGCACGAGGGCTATTCCACTGCAAAGAGGTGTGAGACAGGGAGACGTTATATCTCTGAAACTGTTCACCGCTGCACTGGAAGATGCCTTCAAGCTCCTGGAATGGAAAGGACTTGGCATCAACATCAATGGCGAGTATATCACTCACCTTCGATTCGCCGACGATATAGTTGTCATGGCAGAATCCATGGAGGACTTAAGTACTATGCTCGGAAACCTTAATAGAGTTTCCCAACAGGTGGGCCTTAAAATGAACATGGACAAAACGAAGGTAATGTCGAATGTCAATGTTGTGCCCATACCTGTTTCTGTTGGGAGCTCCACCCTCGAATTTGTAGACCAGTATACCTACCTGGGTCAATCAATCTAGGCAGGAAGTTCCAGCTTCGAGGAAGAGGTCTTTCGACGAATCCGACTCGGCTGGGCAGCGTTCGGGAAGTTACGCAGTGTCTTCTCGTCCAAAATACCTCAGTGCCTTAAGACGAAAGTTTATAATCAATGTGTGTTACCAGTGATGACTTATGGCTCCGAAACGTGGTCCCTTACTATGGGTCTCATAAGAAGGCTCAAGGTAGCTCAACGCGCTATGGAGAGGGCTATGCTTGGTGTTTCTCTACGTGATCGAATCAGAAATGAGGAAATTCGTAGGAGAACAAAAGTCACGGACATAGCCCAGCGGATTAGCTCGTTGAAGTGGCAGTGGGCGGGACACATAGCGCGACGAACCGATGGCCGATGGGGCAAAAAGGTTCTCGAATGGCGACCACGTACTGGCAAGCGAAGCGTAGGACACCCACCCACAAGGTGGTCAGACGACCTGACCAAGGTCGCTGGAAAGCGCTGGATGCAGGCCGCTCTAGATCGGTCATTTTGGAAAACCTTGGGAGAGGCCTATGTGGACGTTATGCGGCTGAAATGATGATGATGATGATGATTTTCTTCAAAGACCATATTTTGACTGTGAAAACCAATTAAATAGCTAGATATATGCAATTTCTTTAAAATTGCACAATTTTGTCTTAATTTGACATGTCGTTTCAAAATAAAAGCTAGACTACATTTATATGGGAAAGTCTAATTCTGTCTAGGGTAAGGGGACTCTTAAAAATGTCTATTTAAGAGTCCCCTTAAACTAGTAAAGCTGTCGCTTTACTAGCCTTTTTCAATAATATCTATTTTCCAAGAAAAGTATAAGCTTTTATTAAAAGTTATCTCCAGCATTATTATTTTTTTGTATCTCCTTGGGGAATGACGAGTTTTTTCACCGTTTTCCTTTAAGAAGCTTGCGTAGGGATACAGATTTAACACAAAGATGTCCTTTGGAAATGTTGATGTTAAGTGGCATTCCTGCTAAAACCCATTCTACAAGAAGGATGTACCTTTATATAATTGGATATACCGTATATCTTTTCTCCTCTAAAGGTCTAATTTTTCAATTGGTTCTTGTAACATTTTTTCGTGAGCAGGTGCGATAATTGAATGGATTTTTTTTGTTGATTTAGTTTATGGAAATTATTCAAGATCGCAGAGGCATGGGGGTTTTAAGGTACACGGTGAAAATTTATTCAGTTTTTACAAGCTTTGTCCTGTTTGTTGTTATTTGTTTTGTGGATCAAATCTTGCAAGTTAAATTTGAGCCACTTGGAGAATTTATAAATTAAAACGAACAGAGTCAGTAAGTATTTAAGTAAAGCGAGAAGAATTATAAATTAAAAAGTATAGAGTATGTAAGTTTTTAAGAAGAGCGATAATTATAAATTAAAAAGAACAGAGTAAGTATTTAAGTAGAGCAAGAATTAAAAATTAAAAAGAACAGAGTAAGGAAGTATTTAAGTCGACCAATAATTATTAATTAAAAAGAACAGAGTGAGTAAGTATTTAAGTATAGCGAGAATTAAAAATAAAAAAAGTCTGTAGCTATTTGAGTTGAGCGGGTATTATAAATAAAAAATAACAGAGTCAGTTAGTATTTAAGTAGAGCGAGAATTAAAAATTTAATAGAACAGAGTAAGTAAGTATTTAATTAAAGCAAGAATTATAAATTAAAAAGAACAGAGTCAGTAGCTATTAAAGTAGAGCATGAAATATATATTAAAAAGAACAGAGTCAGTAGCTATTAAAGTAGAGCGAGAATAGAGCAAAATAAATTAAATAGAGCAGAGTAAATAAGTATATGTAAGTAACGCGAGAATCATAAATTTAAAAGTGAGATACCTGTGGAAGTATCCATATCTATATGCTAAGTTGAAACTAAGTTATTCGTTATTATCACGTCTTTCTCCCTAAAGGGGTAGAAAGAAACGTTAATTGACACGTTATCCGCTACCTAGGAACACAAAACTTAATGGCAAGATAACGTCTATTAACATAACTCAGATTTTTTTCTCATTTCCTCGATAATTTTTTACTATCTGCACTTACTAACTTACGTACTGATAGTATAGCATGAAATATGGATTTATAAAATACTTGCCTGTAGACCCAACGACGTCACATCCACATCTCCGGTTGCGGACTTCTAATGATGCCAGATGTGACTGATTGATGGAAATATGAACTACTCGAATGAATTGAAACCCTCTTGTTACAAGGGGCAAGAGCCAAAACGTAGCATGTAAAGCTATACTGTTCCTACATTGTTAAGGTTACACCAGGTTTAAACGTTGCATGCAGATACATTATCATATCTTTATTATCTGAATCATAATAATAAGCGATGCGGCTAGCAACCCATCACTATTTCAATTCAGTTTTTTCCATCTTATAACGCCCACCATAACGCTAAAAGGCCTTTGGGTCTTACAGCCCTTAGCTCTGTCTACCCCCGTTAGGGAAAAAGACGTGATGATGGGTGTAAAAAAGAGTCTAAATACTTGTAGAGAGGGGTTGCTTGCTACCTTGCTTATTAAGGCCATACTTGAATTTTCCGGGGTCTAGTGCTGCCCCCATTTAAAATAAATCATTACAAAGAAAACGGAGATATCATTTAAAATGTTGTTTCTTTCTATCAATCCCTAGATTACCCTTTAAACTATTTTATGAACTAATGTTTACAGTTTAAAGTGAGAACGTGAAGCTTTTCTTCGCATATTTGCCAAAAGTGACCGTTTTTCGCAAATGTGCGATGAAAAGCTTCGCGTTCTCACTTTAAACTGTAAATAGTAGTTCATAAAATAGTTTGAAGGGATATCTAGGGCATAAATACTTTTAAACTATCGCGTTGCATTATTATTAAATTAATGCATACGGGAATTAACGCGAAACGTACCTTTTTTTTATTTATTTTGCTGACGTTTCATTCGGGTTTCACCGAACGAAACCCGAATGAAACGTCAGCAAAATAAATAAAAAAAGGTACGTTTCGCGTTAATTCCCGTATGCATTAATTTAATATCTAGGGCACTCTAGAGCTTGGTAGAAGTAAAATTTTACATGATATCTCCGTTTCCTTTGAAATTATTTATTTCAAATGGGGGCAGCACTGGACCACGGAAAATTCAAGTATGCCCTTAACATGATTCATATTCTCGTCCATTCCCTCGATAGGATTTTCCGATCTGCGCAGAAAGGAAAGCTGGTACATTCTATGCTTTTACTTTTCTCAAAGACCAGCATGTTTACCAGCAAGTTCAAACCAATCGGAGAAGTGGGTATTTATCATAAGAAAAGAATTTCTGGGCCACGGGTGTGGTTTATCGTCGTTTTAGCGAGGCGATACCCGACACCCCGATGACGCATACAATAAAGTGTACCTAATATCATATGTATGTAGTTGCTTATATAATAAGAGTGACATAAAGAAAGATAGTTTAACCTACACCGATAGACGCTCAGTTTTTACCCGACTGGCCACAAGGAGGGTGATGTTTTGAGAGTGTATGTATATATATTTGTATGTTGTGTGTATTTAAATGTAATTTGTAATGAAAATGCTAAAAATAACATACAATCTCGCTAATCCGAATATGTTCCCGGTTGTATCATAGGCATACCGCTGTTGTATCTTTTCAGTTCATTTATTAAGTCAGAAAGTTTTGCATGCAGTGCGTTTTTTTTGTTTAGTTTTATTTGTACAGGGTGTTTTAGAAAGGCAAAATAATCCTTAAAGAGTTGCTTGAAGGATGCTCAGTTCATGTAACGTTAGGCTTTGTGTTCTGTTTTTTTCCCATAGCGTAGCCAAAACAGTTCTTTATTTGACAATCCCACGGAAATGTGTCAATTTACTAATTAACTAAATTACTACAAGTAATATGGTAATCTACATGCGAATATAACTCCAATCTGTTCATTTGTTTTGGCTTGCGGAATAAACATCCATCCAACCATCCTTACAATATTTGACATTTATACAAAAAACAGCGGCTTGCACTCGGCCGCTTTTTCGTGGACTCGCCTATGAAGAGTTCCGTAGCAGCAAGTAACATTTTACGATTCGTGACGTATTAAAATAAAACTACTTGCTAGATCTCGTTCAAACCAATTTTCCGTGGAAGTTTGCATGGTAATGTAAATTATATATTTTTTTTAGTTTTATCATTCTTTTATTTTAGAAGTTATAGGGGACCAACATTTTACCACTTTGGAAGTGTCTCTCGTGCAAACTATTCAGTTTCGAAAAAAATGATATTAGAAACCTCAATATCTTTTTTAAGACCTATCCATAGATATCCCACACGTATGGGTTTAATGAAAAAAATCTAAGAATGGGGAACCCCCAAAATTTATTGTTTTTTTTCTATTTTTTTGTGAAAATCTTAATGCGGTTCACAAAATTACCTACTTACCAAGTTTTAACAGTATAGTTCTTATAGTTTCGGAAAAAAATGGCTGTGACATACGGACGGACAGACAAACAGACAGACATGACGAATCTATAAGGGTTCCGTTTTTTGCCATTTGGCTACGGAACCCAAAAAATACTAGTACAATGTTTTAAAACAGTATGAAAACGACATCTACTAAAAGCAGGTGAAACTAACATAGTACTCAAATTGTTTTGGTTGCAAAATTTTGTGCGCTTACTGAAACATTTCATTTTCAGTAGTTCCTATAGATGGCGGTTGGATTTTCAGTAACAACGCCATCTAGTTAAAGACGAGTAAACCGAGTAAGAACCTTCTCTGTTAGGAACTAAAAGTTCTGTTTTCATTGTTTTATAATTTTTGTAGATGGCATATTTTTTTTTATGTAAGTTCTCTATGAAAAAAACATACTTATATTAAAATAAAATGAACTGTTTTATAAAAAACAATCAATAATTAAGATACAGTTCTCATTTAAATAATTTTCGTTAATATAGAACTTAAACTCACATTTCACAATAATAATTCCCTATTAACCTTCACGCCTATCATCACGCTTAAATTGGCCTTTGGGTCTTACAAAACCTTGCTCTGTCTATCTGGTTCGGGATAAAGACGTGATAGTGTATCTAAACTCATATATAAGAACTTAGATAAAAAATAAATGAATTCTCGTTCTAATTGCTAGACTAGTTAGTTCAATCTAAACAAACAATTCGTTGCTTTCCAGAAAACAATTCAGAACTCTTAAACTCTAACACTCACACTAGAACTTAGTCAACAAATACCTAAATGACGTATTTTGAGTTCTACTTAATAGTTAATTAACCGACTTCTTTAATTTTAACAAAAAATACGTTGCTATAAAACCAGTAACTTCGTCAAATCACCTAGGTTAGGTAACGGACCTCTCGCGGGCTCTGAAGCGTTACCGCTGAGGATGCAACCAGGGATACGCTTAGATGATGATGATGAAAAAATACGTTGCTCTCCAAAAAACAAACGTATTTTAAAAACAAGAGACACTCGTAACATAAAGTTAAGAAAAGGAAAACACAAAACACTGATTGCAGAGTGTTCGTACAATTTAATTAAAATCCTTTCGCGTACTACTTAATTCTCGCAGCGTTCCGCTTTGAACAAATTAATACTGGGGCACCTACTTTGAGAACTATATATTTTTTTTATAAACATAGGAAACCTAGATGAGGAAAAATGTTTTTGGTGAATGATTTGGTGGAGATATTAGTGTCGGAAAACGGTTTCACAATTTTTTTTTATGTAATACATGGATTTTAATTTTTAAAAAGGCATTTTCTTTTAATTATGTAAAAAAAGATACTCTATATTAAAGTAAATATTTGTTTTCAAATTTAATCCCTTACAATTGATAAATGTTATATTTCAGCAAATGTAAAAAATAAACACTTTAATAACCACCTTGTTGTCTCGCCTGTCGTCAGACACTTCGCTCTCAGATCACATGGTCCATAATATATCTCCTCCCTAAAGAGTCATTCTGTTGATAGATATTTACTTTAAGCGCTCGTTATGCGAGGCACGAACAGTATCCGAGCATACGTGATAATCGGAGAGACATGAAACTGGGACATTGCAATAAAAGTTTTCTTTATGAAATATATTTTTTTACTAACAAAGGTTATATTTTTAAAAAGATATCTTTTGATTGTATTAAAAAAAAATACTCTAGATCGATGAAAGTAAATTATAATTAAAAACACAACAACATTTAAGTTTTGTTAAAAAGACTGAGTTAAAAGGTTGCCGTGGCCAAATACTGGTCAAGGATCATTTAGAATTTTTGATATAGATAAATCTTTTGACTCGATAAGAAGAAGAAAACTGACGGCCTAGAATGGGGCCACTCCATCTCTTACCGTGGATCCACATTCACGGTAAGATTATTACTAATAGGCGACTAAGGGTCAGTTTAGGAACGCGCTAAGTTAAAGAAGAAGAAGAACTGCAATTAGCAAAAAACACAGATGTCAAAAATCTGGTCTGCTATAAGATAGGTATTAAATAACGGGTTTAGGTTCAGTAGATTTTGTTTAAGACAATATATAGGGTCTGCTGGAAGAATTTACAGTAAAGAGTATACCTACCTATAATTAAGTGATTTTTTAAGATTACTTTTATCAAATTTTAAGAATCGTTATCATCATCAATAACAGTCTTCTACTGCTGAGAAAAATCATATCTCAATCTCAAAGAGCTATTATGTAAACCAAGAGGAAAGGACGCACCACATATTACTGTTTTGTCCCGTTCAATTGTGGCTATCTCCATTTACTTCACTTAGACGCTTGCTATTTCTAAAACGTCTATACTTTTGACAGTTTATAAGCGAAAACCATATGAAAACTTGGTTAATTAAACATGCCCTGAGGTGTGTTATAATACAGTAAAAATAATTCAAGGAACACGGCAAAGCGTAAACAAATAAACGGGCAAGTGCGAGTCGGACTCGCACATTAAGGGTTCCGTACCACCATACAATGTTTTAAAACGCTGAAGAAACACGTTTCTTGTATGACGACCCCCTTTAATTATTAACTTTATTTTATTTTTAGTATTTGTTGTTATAGCGGCCACAATAATACATAGTCGGTGAACATTTCAGGTGTCTAGCTATTACGGTTCAACAGATAGAGCCCTGTGACAGACGGACAGACAGACAGACAGCGGAGTTTCAGTAATAGGGTCCCGTTTGCACCCTTCAGATACAGAACCCTAAAAAATAACTTTCCATTGGTAAGTAACCAGATTTCATTGTTTGAAAATAAAATATCTACGTATGACAAAATTCACGCTACCATTTCAAACATACAACAGGGGCCAATGTGTAAGATAGCTGGTTTATATATTCTATGTCAAATCAAATGCCCGCACTACCTAATTTCCCATCATTTTTTTCTATATAAACGAGGTTGCCTGGAAGAAATTGCTTAGCGATAAGGCCGCCTGTTAAATGCAAGTCCACAATGAGAACTCAACGAGTATGTGTGACACTAATTAATATGAGGTATAAGTAAACAGAAATTAAAACCGAGCACCCCTATAACGTTCACAAAATTATACAACAACTGCGCATTTTATATACATACATACATTCAATATTTAACGATATAATTAGTGTCTGTGTTATAATTGCCTGTGTGTGTTTCCCGTGAATATTACAGGTTATACTAAATTGTGAAGCGTAACAATATTATTTGTTTCACAACACTGGAAATGCATTTGAAATAAAGCTTGTGTACATACATTATGTAGCTTATTAACTTACAATGAAGCACTTCGGCGAGTATAATTAATTATCTATTTGTATATATACTCTAGCCGTGTAGTTCCCGGCATAGCCGTGTGGTTTCCAGCAGAGTAGAATAGGACCCCCTGCAAGTCATCTCTTGGATGTCGTAGAACACAAGCTAAACAAATCTTATAAACATCAATCTTCTTCTTATCGAGTCGAAAACGAAAATAAACATCAATGAGACTTCTCCAACCCGTCTGGCCAGCATGGAGAGTGTAGGCCAAATCCTCTTACTGCTCTAGCTAATACGAGTATATGGCTCTTGTAGTATCTGTACTACTACACAGAGTCGTGCTCATGCAGTGGAGACTACAAAAGACCGGATGATGATATCTGTGAAACGAATGGTAGGTACAAATTTTGATGCAGTTTTCTCGAAAATGTAGAGCTTTTCTCGGGAAATTTTTACATGTAGAATAGAACTCGTGTAAACCCTGGGGTGGGCCGCTAGTCATATTATAATTATGAAAGTATTTTTTTATTGTTTGTCCGTCCTAAAAAAAAACTAAAGCTAATATAAAATTGGGCGGATATTTTAAGGCTCCACAAGTACATTTATTATTTGGAAATAATATTTTATAAAGTGGGATTTGTCATACAAGATTATTTATATGGGATTCAGTAATAATTAATAACATATCATCAAACTGTTCTTTGTATATTTCTAACACGTGTCAAAATTGTTGGCGAAAAAATTACAAGTAAAATATTTAAACATCATTATAAAAATTCAGAAAGAAACGCTTTGACATTAGATTTGATCATATTACGTTAAAAGCAGAAAATATTGTTATACTCATATGTAAAAAATATGGTTCGTGGAAAACATTTTTCTGTCACATTAATCTTAATAATCTTGTTCAAATATGGGAAGCTATCGCATAACGTCGGGGTGAGATTATGTGAGACAATGAAATATTTTGTGAAACATGTTCAACGAAATCCATACGTAAATGGGCCTCCAGTACATTATAATGATGACAAAGATACATATATCTTTTCAGAAGCTTTTTGTTTATGAAATTTACATGATATTAAAATGTCTTTAAATTGAATCAATATCCAATCGGACGCAAATTTAGTATGATTTTTCTATACTTTGAAATGCAAATATCAACTGTATTTTTATGTACGCGTTATATATGTATCTTATTTTCTGTTTTATATATGCTTGCAACCCGTCTTCTTAACCCGTCTTCTCATAAACGTCCCAAATCTTTGGGACGTTTATGAGAAGACGGGTCTACCAGAAACACGCGCTGTCTACCAGAAAATATCTATTTTCTGGTAGACAGCGCGTGCCGTTAAGATATATCTATTGTACGTAAATCTTATAGAACGTAAGGGCAATAAATTAAAAAAAAAAATAAACAAATATAAAATATAAATATGAAAAACTTAGATCAGCACCAAATATACTCGTATGAATGTAGATTAATAAATAAACAAAAAAAATATTACAAAATAGTGCTTGGAATGCATAAAACTTAGATACAGTTAAAATTGTATCCAAAATAATAAAAAAATATCTTTAATATGAAATAAAATAAAATGATAAAGCTAAATTTTCAAGTAAAGTTCAAATTAACCGATGAGTAGATTAGGTAAGTAATATATAGAAAATAAAATCTCAAAACAATAAATAACTCAATATACACGTTCCATAAATTCTTTAAAAACTTCCATTAATTCTTTAAATGATTCTTTGTTCACATACAGTGAAAATGTGAATCATTTGCTCCAAGAAAGTTCTTTCGATCAATTGCTTCGTATTAGACTCGGAACTTCCTTCAATATTTAAAATCAGATTTAATAGTTGCTCATGACTTGAGCTTTATGTTGAATAGTTTCGACTCATTCGGAATTAAATCGCTTATTGATTGGAGTTCGAAAGGCTTTGCTACTAATTGGCTTGTTGTACTATCGTCAAATAAGGACCTATCCTAGGATTGGTTCTGGTCAGACAGCAGTCACTCTGTGTTAAATTCAATAACCTCGTCAAATCACCTAGGTTAGGTAGCGGCTCTGAAGCGTTACCGCTGAGAATGCAACCGGGAATACGCTCGGATGATGATGACTATCGTCAAATAAAGCATTATCCTATCATTTTACTTGTAGGTTAGGTTATATAGATTTTTTTTACTTTAAATGGCCGATACTAAAAATATACCTTCATAATGCATTGTATTATCATATTTTTTGTTAGTTTAATTTAACTTAATTGATTATCAATTGGAATTGCTGCGGAAGCTTTGCTACTAATTGACTTGTCAGACTATCGACAGTTAAAGATTTTTCCTACTTGTATTACTTTAAATACTACTATAGGTACCTAGATTTTGTTTCAACTTTAAATAATTGCCGATATCTACTGAAACATCACTAAAGAATACATTGTTTTATTATAAATTGTATTTTTTTATTAAATCAAATTGCTTATTGACTGGTGTTCGAAGACTTTGCTACTAATTGGCTTGTCAGACTATCGACCGGTAAAGCGTTATCCTAATTACTTTTCCTGGAGAGGAATATAGGTTTTGCTTTATCTTGAAATAATTGCCAATACCTCAGAGTAATAATATACTACCGATACTAAAAATACAGCGTCAGAATACCTTGTTTAATTACAATCTTAATTGGATTTAAAAGTAAGGAATTTAATTCATCAATACGTACGTAATAAATGTGGAACGCACTGGTCCAACGGAGTGATAGCAGGTGGAGCTAGGCACTTACTGAATGGTGGCCCATAAACACGTGAGGGAAGCGTCAGGCGTCCACCTATGCGATGGGTTGACGACATAATCAAAGTCGTGGTTCGCACCTGAATGAGAGCAGCATAGGACCGAGATGGGTGGCGTTGACGAAGAAAGGCCTATGCTCAGCAGTGGGCGGAAGAATGGCTGGGATTATGATGATGATAGTGAATTTTAAAATAATTAGCTACGTGTTTTGGACAAGGTTATGAAAAATCCTTTTTTTTGTACATTTAACTTATGGTTACATTAATCTAATCAGCTATAAAATAAGACCTTATTCTCAGTGTTAGACCTTTCCTAACATCTACCTATAAATATCATGTTCTGCAAGAAATATCAATCCAAATTGTCCATGATTTTGGGAGTAAAATTAAAAGGCGATCTAGTACGCTAGCTTTGACCACCAAGATCTAACAGATTGAGATGTATAGTCAAATATTTAAATGGACACAGACAAAATGGACAAAGATTATGAAGCCCCTTTATAGTCATTAAGTCACATTTAATAATTTAGATAAATATTTCACTGAGTCACTTTGTCCGTTTGAAGTGGTGAACTGGTAGGAAGAAGTTATTACCATTACAAATGCCGTACTCTAGGTAAGGCTTAGTATTTTAACATGTATTAACAAAATAAATATGACACAGTTATACATAATACATATTCATTTTGCCAGATTAACCATTAAGCTTAATGTATTGATCACTAGTAGGTACTTTATGAAATATCCATTATATACCATCTTCAATAATTCCTTCGTGGCCGACCAGCTGCACGAAACACGACCTGTACATGGCGTCGAAAACTGGCATAAGAGTGGCAACTTCTGGAGGGACAAAATATAATGTGTTTTTTGAGCCAATCGACACGACATAAAGAAGAAGACTTCAATAATAATCTATGAATTATAAATTCCTAAGTAAAATTGCATAAAATTGTAATGAAACCCTCTATATTAAAATATGATCCGGCATCCACTTTAGCAGTCGTTCGTTCTTTTGCCCACTTATACGAAATAAACAATACCTGTGCCAAATTATAATGCTCAGCAATAAAGCTGAATAAACCCCTAACTTGAAATGTAAAAGACGATTTAAGCAGAAGGGTAATTTATCACCGACAAACAAACGGAGTTTATGCAGTAAATAATAAATGATATACCAAATCATAAAAAAATTAAAACATTTTGAAATTAACGCAGGTGTTGTAAATGCTTGATATGGCTCACTTAGAGATTCCAATTGATGACTGAGACTTTGTTTGTGTAATAAATATCTGCTTCGTTTATAAACTAGTATGAAATCGTAAGTAAATAATTCTAAACAAATCCTTTGACTTAACCTCCAAACCTACTTAAAATATATGTGATCATTACATATATTTTAAGTAGGTAAATTTTTTTACTTAAGTAGTTTACCCTTTATTGAGTAGTTAAGTTTTTTTCTTAGCGCTCATACAGACGAACGGCACATTGTCAATGGCAGGTCGACGGCAGCTCGATTGAAGGTCGGCCGGCGGCTGTCGTTGATCAACAGTCGAGTGGTGTCGACGGCATCCGCCGACCCGCCGTGTCGACTTGCCGTCGGCTGCTGTCGACCTACAGTCGAGCGGTATGGACGGCTGCCGCCGACCTACCGTTGACGTGCCTTTGACCACGTGTGGTTCGTCTGTATGAGCTTGTATAGTAAAATAATTAAGTTCTAGTTATTTAACTTTCTTACTATAGATTTTTTCATCATATAAAGGTTTAAATCTTCGTATTTGATTTTAAAACCTTACCACGTATGTCAATTTGAATTATAGTTTGTCTTGGAAAGACCCTTAATAGTCCCCTAAAGGTACAATTTATGGCAGTTTTCCATACAATACAAGGGAACAATACTCCAACTGGCTTTTGTACGATACTCAAAGCGATATTGGAGACAAAATCCTATTTCTTCGCCCTTTGCCTTGATTATGGCTTCCTAAAGTTTAAAAAAAAAAATGCATGAAATTAAACAAACTGTGTACTCAATAAGTTCAGAAGTACCGCGCTTTTTAGGGTTCAGTACCTAAAGGGTGCAAACGGGACCCTATTAGTGATAATCCGTTTGACTGTCTGTCTGTATGTCCGTCCGTCTGTCACAGAGCTTTATCTCTTGAACCAAGCCGTGGCCGTGTATTACTGTGGCCGCCCGCTATAACAAGAAATACTAAAAATAAGATAAAGTTATAGGGGGTCGTCATACAAAAACATGTTTTTTTAGTGTTTTAAAATATTGAACGGAGTTACGGAACCCTTCATTATTAGTCCGACTCGCACTTGACCGGTTTATTTATTTAGTATCAAATTTTATTGTTCTGAGGTAAAAATATACTTTCAACAAATGGCGGACTTAATGCTTAGAGCATTTTTTTCCAGTCAACCATAGGGGCCAGCAGAGATTTATTTTTATGAGCGTACAATTGAAGGGAAACGTAGTAAACATGGAAAGTTTCATTTAACAATTTTAATTGCATTTGCATATTAATCACAAAAGCTATGAAACGAGTTTTGCTTATTGTTTTCTTTTGATATTTACAATATTACCTATATAGTTATAAAAAAATTAAACTTTCGGTTGCTGAGTTAGAAGATTTCGGTTTTTAATACAAAATAAGCACGGTATTTCAACATCTATATCTTTCATATTTAAGAGTCATTATTCATAATTCATTAAGTGTAAAGATTTTTAATTTTTATTTATATATGTATGTACAATTTTTTTACGTATCAGTTTATTATATTTATTATTGTTACGGAAACAATCTAAAAAAACGTTCAAGTTCAAGTTAATATGTTGCATATTTATAGTATTAATACCTTTAAGGTTAGGTTTAATAATATCCTAACAGTAAATGCACATAAACAATAAAATAAAACTACTCAACTGTTTCAATCGGAAACTGTTATGCAATATAATTTCAGTAGGTAGCCTAGTTAATGCACCCGTTTGTTAAAACCTTCAATTTTACACCATAAGGAAAGCAATAAGTAAATTCAAAGGGTTATTAGCTTTTTATACCACTTATGTTTATTACTGGTTACGTTAAGTTTATAACCGTTTATAAAACGTAGGAGCAATTTTGTGCTAAAAATGTTTTATCAACGTAATATTCGTTTCCAACCGAGGTCTTTACATGTCGGTGGAGTGCTTCTCATGTCTCTGTCTGTGTTTAGGGTTCCGAACCCCAAGGGTGCAAACGGGACCCTATTACTGAGACTCCACTGTCTATCCATCTGTCCGTCTGTCACAGGGCTCTATCTCTTGAACCATATTATCTAGATACTTGAAATTTTCTAAAAATAAGAAAAAAATAAAAATTAAAGGGGGTCGACACAAGAATCGTGTTTTTTCAGCGTGTTAAAACATTATTCGGAGGTAGGGAACCCTGCTTGTACGAGACCGACTCGCACTTGACCGGTTTTTTACTTTTTTGTATGATTTAACGTCTAAAGAGAGAAATAAAAGTCAAAATAAATAGTTATTTATCGGCTCTTTTTAAAACGCCATCATTTCTGACGTTTTTCTTCTATCTTTACATGCATTTTCTTTTCTACTCTATACTTTAATTTCAAATTTTTTTCACATTGCCTTTTTTTGTCAATCGCTTATTATTATTTATTTATTAACAAAATTTTTGTTTACAAAAAACAAACAAAGTAAGAAAAAATTGTACATATGTCTTCTTCTTCTTCCAGTGCCATCTTCGGTCGGCAATCATCATTAGATAGATAGATAGATAAATCATTTTATTGGTACACAAAAAGACACACACGATACACATAAATAACATAAAGAAAAGGAATACATTAACAATATGAAAAAAATAAAATAAAAAATGCATCAGAAATATAAAAATGCAAGTCAGTGCGTGTGTGCCGCAGCGATACCAAAAGGTTGTGGCTCAGCAAAACGTTTGCTCGCAGAACAAACTGCTGATTTTCAGCCACTACCTTGAGATTCACAGGGACGCGTGCAACAATACCATCGGTGTCTTGTTATGGGTGAATGCGATAATACCCAAATTGATAAATTTGTATTGAGTATAATTATATTGTATTAGAAAGTAAACACAAAATCAAAGACAATAATAGAAACGTTCACGCAGTAATATCTCAAAACTTTGTTTCATTAATAAAATTAATTGATTAATTAAAATTCCAAATACTTGACTATCAGAAAAATTAAAAGATAAAATTTGATTAACAAATAAAATAAATAAAAATATAGAAATCAAAACTTAATTAATTACCTCATTGTGTATTTATAAATTATAAATCATTTTGCAAAATCGGAGAATCGCCACCAGAACAACTAAGCCTGTATTTTGGTTTTGCATCAATACCGACTTTATATTTTTTGGAATGTATTTTGATCATTGCGATCTGGAATTTTTAGACGGCTCGGAATAGGGATCGCTACATATGTATGTAATGCTTATTAAATAGGAAAGCTCGTCCAGCAGACCCAGGAGAGGAAAATAGAATATTACTTTGTTATTATTTATTTTTCTGTTCGACTATTATATATTTTTTCTGAAACTCCATATTTTTAATGTTTCACACCTTTATAAACTTTAATTATACTAAAAGTTCATTCATATGTAAACGAAAACAAAATATTTCGAATTTAATTCTTCATTACATACTTTACTTATAGTTACTAAACTCCACACCTTTGGTTGGTAAAAATAGTCATTCTTTTAGGTTTGTAAATAGTCTACATATTATTTGAACAAATAAAAAGGTCGTGTTGAGGAATTTTGGTAGTTTACTTTTTAATAAACGATTTTCTCACTCTTGACTCGTCCTTTTGAGTGTTCACCTCTCTCACACATATAGACCTAAATCCTCTTTCAATAAGGATTTCCGAGAAGAGTCCTAAGCAAATATTTGAAAAGAATTTTGATGATGTCAATGAATAGCTTGTATTAAAGAAAATGTTGAATGATTCTCCTTTTCCAATGAAGCGTTGTATTTTTACTGCTTTAACATTTAGGTAATACATTTATTTATTAAATCTTTATTGACCACAATGGTACAAAAGGTGGACTTAATGCTAATGCATTCTCTACCAGTCAGCCTTTAGGAAAAACAGAAAAAATTAAATTAGCGATAGGCGCTTAAAGATAAGTATGTATTTTAACACACACTATACACATATCTACATATACAATACATACATACACATAAATACATAATATGAAATACAAAAAAAAATATGATAGGTAATGATTAGTTCTGCTGCAACTAATTGGCATAAAGGTGCGTGTGGACTTTTCTCTTAAAAATGAACCTATTTGGGTAAGGCATTCCAAAACCGCGTAACTTGAGCAGAAAAAGAATTAGACATCAAATTTGAACGAAATCATGGATATAGGTTCATTTCTTTTTATTTGGAACTCACAATTATAGACACTTAGAAATATATATGTACTTGAAACAAATTTCAATAGCTTACTGCGGCTACAAAAACTATCGTTAAAAAAAAAAATTTTTTTTAGTCGAACAGCTCGAAAAATATGACATCAGTATTAGTAATAACATACCCGCTAAGAAAAAAGGGCTCTGTCCTTAAGGAATAAAGACGATAATTAGTGCGTGTGAGTGTTGATCTTTTACTATACATAGTACCTATATCCTAAAACTGGCATTTAAAACATAAAGGACCTACTCTACCTGGGTAGAGTAGGTCCTTCATTAGTAGGTAATTTTTTTTCTTTTAATTTGAACCTGGGTTCAAATTAAAAGAAAAAAAATTGAAGTATTCGTTTGTGAGTTAAAAATACCTAGTAAGTAATGTTGTTGTATAAAATATAAACAGAGAGCGTGTTTGAAAAGAGTAATGTGTATAGATGGGCGAGGGACCGTAGTAAGTGAAGATTGTTAGTTCCACTGTGGAAAACAGATGTTACCTTAATTTAAACTATATAGTTTTTTTCGACTCGTACCTATTAGTACAATAGTTGTGAAAAGATGTTTCCAGTCTGGTTAGGATATTGCAGGCTTGAATCACCTGATTGTCCGAAAATTAAGATGATTCCGTGCTTCGGAAGGCACGTAAAGCTGATGGTCCCGAACGCCATCTAGCGTTTGTACCTATCCTAGTATTGGTTTTGGTCTACCCTTTGGGTTGCGGAGGTCAGACGGCAGTCGCTCTGTGTAAAAACCAGTAACCTCGTCAAATCACCTAGGTAAGTATTTGTACAACCTACTAGTCCAAGAAATATTAAACTTTTAAATTCTATCATAGCATATACCTACATGGATATAATATGATGTTTAAATTTGTTTTCCACGGGGGTAGGCACTATAAATCTTCACATGCTACGGTCCATACATAACTCTCTCGCTTATAGTTCAATATCAAACACGCTCAATTATTCATACTTCAAAATATCTTAACGCCCACCATCACCCTAAAGGTAGCCCCTGGAACTGACCACCCTGGGCTCTGTATACCCCGTTAGGGATAAACACGTGATAATATATCTGTATCCGTAACCGTTTCAAAAAATCTTGCTAGGTTTTTCTAATTCAAACGAATTCTTCAATTCCTTTTTTTTGTACCTATGTTTAGATAATCATTATTGTGCGTTTAGGAAAATTGATGAGAGTGTCGATAAATAAAAGAAGACATTATTTTTGTCTGTCTCATTAGTTTCCCGTGAACATAAGAAACAAACGGCCCTTTGTTATGATTTGTCTAGAATTCTTTTTTCTCGGGATATTAAATCTTCAAAACGAAAGCGTTCGACCTTTTCTTTATACAAATTGATACGTTACTAGCTTTTGCTTAATACCACGGAAGACCTTTTTCGGGATAAACGGTACCCTATGCCCTTCTCAGTACTCCTAACTGTGTGTATGAGAATTTTTAAGACGACTGTTTCTGTAGATATAGGCACATAAAGCTGTAGGTCCCGAACGCAATCTAGCGTTTGTTTAAAGCTATCCTAGGATTAGTTCTGGCCTATCCTTTGGGTTGCGGAGGTCAGACGGCAGTCGCTTTGTGTAAAAACTAGTAACCTGTCAAATTAACTAGGTTAGGTAGCGGACCCCGGGATCTGAAGGGTTACCGCTGAGGATACAACCGAGAATACGGTTGGATGATGATGATACGGTTTCCGAACGGATGAAGTCTCAGTACAACCATTAAATTTCAATATTCCTGACCTTATTTTTATTATGTAAGGTAAAACCCAGGCTGTTGCCCCACTTTTTGAAATTACTTTATATCTCTTTGTTCACAAAGCATGATACTTTATTTGTCACACGGATAAGTACTTTGGTTTATTATCTTCAAATTTATAATAGGAACAAACATTATCTTTGATATTTCCTGAGTATTGGCGATTTTTCGGACCTCTAAATTTTGGGACAACTATTCCATATAGGGGATTGTTGCCTATTCCATGTAAATTACGTTTAGGATAGATGCCCTGTCGAGAAAGAGGATGTCTATCCCGCAAAAACTTTGATCGCACCTAGCCGTCCCATGCAATCGCACAGAGACATGCAACACGGTCAACTTAGTTGTAGATGCAGAGTCTCTCGATAGATAAATGTAATAACATGTGTTTCATTTGCGAAACTAGAGTAATTGCAATCAAGGTAAGGTATACCCCCGGGGCGACTATCTGGGTTTTACCTTAATACACGTATTTTATGCACTTTACCTGATTTAACCATTTCCCTATTAAATCAAATCGCAAACTGCATTCAAAGGCACCCAAATGCTGAATTTCGTCACAATAGTACCGCTGCTTTGTGATACTTCGCCGAATATTCCAACTCTATAGAGGAACGGCTTAGTAGATATTAGAATGGTTTTGAATCATGAGCTCGAAAGCTTCATAAGTTACGAACTATCATTGCATTGTATGATAGGTAACGTGTGTCTAAAAAACAACCGTAAAAGTTTGAATTGAAATTACTTGCTCAATACAGCACGCCAACTACAATTGAGGCGCGCTCGAATCGCGTTGTTCTTTAACAGTAAAGTGTTATTTAACCTATAAAAACAATTGTACTTAAAATTAATCTTCCGTACTGTGATAATTTCTATAATAAGTTTGTCCCACGGTAAACTCACATTTCCTGGGATAAAAATTAGCCTATGTGTTATCCAGATAGACTATCTACGGTGATTTCATTTCATTTATGTAGCCGTTATGGCGTTAAAGCGGAATAAATTTCCATACATCCAGACAGACTTTCGTATTTCTAATATTAATAGGATATCAGTCCACTGTTGCACTAAAACAGTCTTCCAATAAAGCGAGGGTTTCCTCGAAATCGTTGAACGTCTACGAGGGCTGTTTGATATGTACCCGTTTTCTAAATATATTAATATATCACTGGCCGCAAATAAGTATACCATCTTTTTAAGCCATTTTTCAGAGGCGGGAAAATTAAAAAAAAAAATGGAATTATTTTGTTTTTTTTATCATTTGACAACGATTCAGTGAAGGCGTGAACTTAAAATTGTTAAAATGGAGTAAGAACAGTATCGGTCTGTAATTAGATTCTTATTTTTGGAAGGAAACACATGTGATGTAATAAAAGTAAGAATGCAAGCGGTTTACCATGAATGTGATCATTCTATGACAACCTTTTGATATTGGTATAACGAGGTTAAGCGGGGGAGAACAACCGTCTTTGATGAGGATCGCCCAGGCCGGCCAGTTGAGGTGACTACAGACGATATGGTTAAGAAAATTGAAAATATCGTTTAAGCCGACCGCTGAATTAAACTTCGAGAAATCGTTGATGCTGTAAATGTTTTAATCGAGAGGGTACAACACATATTAGAAGAAAAATTGGGTATGAAGAAAGTATCGGCGAGGTGGGTGCCGCGTTTACTCACGGAGGAGCAAAAACGGAACCGACTGACTACTTCGGAGCAGTGTTTGGTGTGTTCAAACGTAACCCGAAGGAGTTTCTGCGTCGTTTCGTGACCGTGGACGAAACGTGGGTCCACCACTACACCCCGGAAATGAAAGAGCAGTCGAAGCAGTGGATTTTACTGGGTGAACCTGCTCCACAGAAAACAAAAACCGTCCCGTCGGCTGGAAAGGTCATGGCGACCGTTTTTTGGGATTCGCGGGGTATTATACATATTGACTATTTAGAAAAGGGAAAAACAATAACAGGGCAGTACTATGCCAATTTAGTTTTTGGAAGTAGTGTAAAACCAGGATAGTTGCCTCGATTGTATTTAGGAATTCTAGTTTCGCGGATAAATCGCATGCTATTTTATTAATATATCTCATGTCTCTTTTCGATTGCATAGGAAGACAATGATGTGATTTTTGTAGGGTAGATGCCCTATTTCTTGGCGGGGCATTTATCTTAATTTAATTTACATAAATAATGGATAAAAGTCCGCAGAAATAACTAATACTTTGGAAGTATTGGAGATGTTTTTTACTTTTCATAAAATACCTGCCAGTGCTTTTTGTACAAAGACATATAGAGTGATTTCATAAAGAGTGGCAACTATCCGTGTTTTACCCTAATTCAACTATTTTGAAGAAAATGCGGATACAGTTTTGTAAACGAATTTTCGACAAAGCGTGTTTCGGAAAAATCTAACCGATGTGTTGTAAGAATATATTACATGAGTAAATTAATATTTTAATTATCTAGTACACTTTTCCCACAATACTTTCAACAATATAGGGTAAAAATAAATTGCTGACCTATCGTTGAAAATCGGAAAGCTTGGAACGCCCGCTGTGACTTATTATATCACGAGTTAGAAGCTGGGTTGTTCCACTGCAGGTGGTAAATTATAGTTCGGTAGTTGCAACTGGTAGTTGCGTTCCAGTTTTAGCTTTTCAAGGAAAATTGAGCTTGTTCTTTATTAAGAACCATAAGAGTCAATAAATAAAGAAACATATTATTTTTAACACTATATATGTACCTCTCTCTCTCTCTCTTATGTTAGCGTATTCGCAGTTGCATCTTCAGCTACAATGCTGCGAAGCCCGGGGTACGCTTTTCGGCTTTTTTTTCTCCACTTTGCACAGTCTTGAGCATCCTAGGATGTAAGACCATTTGGCACGCATATTAACCTTGACGGCGTCCAACCAGCATTTCTTAGATCTACCACGTGACTATTTGTTTCCTACGGAACTTGTCGGTTTCCACAAGACATGACCATACCAGCGTAAGCGACTCGTTTGTTTGCTATGTAATAGACATAAAGGCTGTCGCGAGTGTTAAACGCTATCTATGCCTGTACCATAATATAATAAAATATATATAGGATGACTTTTATTAACCGGTAAAATTGTTGCAGCAAGTTCAGTCCATGATACTGAACTACTTTCTATATTTTTTTTATTAAATTATTATTCTCTTTATTTAATTTAAAACTTAGGCTAGGTTTTGGTTTACATTTATAAAAAGTAAAATATAAAACATACTACAAAATATAAACATTTACAAAAACCTAACCTAGCTGCCCGCTGGCAACGGGGCAAGGCGCGTGGCACGACCATTTTATTATTATTATTTAGAGCCCACTAGATCCCATTGTTGGGCAAAGGCCTCCCTCTCAGCTCTCAACTTTAGTCCGTGTAAAAAAAAGTTATTAAAAATCGATAAAAATTTTTCGTCCTCCCATACAAATTAGCGCTCAGCCAAACAGTTTTTTAATGGAAGGATAAATTTTTTTATCGATTTTAATAAATTTTTTTTACACGGACTGAAGTTGCTCCAAAAATTTTGCCGGTTAATAAAAAGTCATTCTGTATATACAACAACAAAATTTATATCAGTCCTCAGTGTCATTTTTATCTCACCTCAGATTGCCTCAGAGCAAAAGCTTTCAATTTTTAACTGGTGTTTAATCTCTAGGGGTAAATTAAGGAATCTTATCCCTTATTTCAGGCCTCCAAAGTATATATTCAGGTATTATCGAAAAGCCAACGGCTAAAGTTGGGAAGTTTCCTCAAAATTCGCCCCGTGAGATCTGTCCGACTAAAGTTTGGATGTCATTGGAAATAAAAATGGGAAATGGCGGATCATTTGATCTTCTTTATTACCTACCTGCCTATTTGGAATTCGATAAAAGTATTTTTGCGGAAAAAAAATATTTTTACACATTATTCGGTGTATATAAGACGGTAAACATATAAAAATTGCCTTATTCGGCAGAAAGATTACTGTTGTCCAAAAGTGTTGAGACCCCAAATATTTTTAAGAATTACCTAAAAGTATATCAGGAACTAGGAATATCATCATCTCATCATCATCTTAGGCACTACAGCCTCGGGAGGGCCTTGGCCTGGTAAAGCAAATCTCTCCAGCCGGTTCTTTGTAATTTATAATAATAAATAATTAATTATTATAAATCGGTAATTTGGTCTACCTGGGGTCTTTTCCCGTCGCGTTTACTATTTTGGAGACGCTTGGGAGCTCTATCATCGTTCATTCGCTCTACGTGACCGGCCCATCGGAGGCGTTCTATCTTGATAAACCTCACTATGTTTGGCTCTTGGTACATTTCGTAGAGCTCATGGTTGTATCTTACTCGTCACCATCTAGTACTGTGCCAAAAATTCGTCTTATTATTTTCCTTTCAAAAATTAGTTAATTATTTTCGACTAGGTATATCGATAAAAATAAATAGATAAGGACAAATTACACAGATTAAGATGCCACAAAGTAAGTTTTTAAACTTTTGGTATGGGTCAACGATACTATATTTTATTATAGATAGAGAGCATATATTTTTCCTTTTTAACTTCTTAACGCTCATTACCACGTTAACAATGTCCTTTGGGTCTTACAGCCCTGGGCTATGTCTACCCCGTTAGAGATAGACGTGATAATGTAGATACATTAATGAAGATATATTTATACTAGCTTTTGCCTGCGGCTTCGCCCGCGTAGATTAGGGGTATGAAAAATAGATAGTAGCCGATTCTCAGACCTACAGAATATGCATAATAAATTTGATAAAAATCGGTCAAGCCGTTTCGGAGGAGTATGGTAACTAACATTGTGACACGAGAATTTTATATATAAGATATATATATATATATACACAGGTATATACATATTTAAATATACATCCAAGACAGTTTGAAAAAGACCATTTTCCAACATTCTCTGGTTGGGGATCGAACCCAGAACCTCTTAGGTGGTCAAAAAGTGAGGGTGATAAATATGCAGTCTAAGCTTTGTTACGTTTTTCATTCAAGAGTGCCTTAAAATATTTTTCTACTAAAAAAAATACCCTTACTAACGTGAAAGTTAAATATCAATTGAATTATGAAGAGGCACAAATTTTCCAAATGATAAAATTGTACAGATTCATAAATTCTATCAAATCATCCATTATTTAACCTTGGTCTTATCCGAAATGATCTCTCATTACGCTACTACTAATTGACAATTATGTTCAATTTGACACCGTTAAAGTGTCAGCTAAATAACATTCAGAAAAGCAATCAAGAGATACAGGAAAGAAAGTGACTAAAGGAGTTAAATTTTCGAAGCAAGGAGACGACAAGAGAACAAGTATCATAGTTTATATCTAGAATAATATTTATTATCAGGTCTTTTTTTTGACTCCACTGCAGGAGCACGACCTTCTCTGTACTCCCAGAGCTATATATTAGCCAGGGCAGTCAGAGGATTTGGCCTACACTCTCCACGCTGGCCAGGCGGGTTGGAGAGGTGTTATTGATGTTTATAAGCTTTGTTTAGCTTGTGTTTCCTAAGTCGCCTTCTACGACATCCACGGGAAAACTTGGATTGGTCCTATTATACTCTGCCGGGAAGCGCAATGCTAATATATATATATAAATAATATTACTGGAAGCTAAATGAAGAATTAGGGCAAAGACTGCAAATACGAATTGACAATGCGTAAAATTTTTATTTAGATTTAGATCTCAAAAAGTTCATTATAATGTTTAGTTGATGTACGAGTAACAAGATACAACGTTGTTTCAAAGACTAATAAAATTTGAAACTATTTTACCAAGCAAATAATGAGAGTTTACTTGCACTTGACCAGTTTTTCTTTCTCTAATTAAATTGACAATATTTTCTACTCAATGGCCCAAATTGGGACATTTTGCTTTTTTTCTTTTGTGTGATGGATAGAAATGCACACATCCGCATACCACGGGTCAAATTTCTCTTATTTATTTAAATAATTTCAAAAATACCGATCCAAAAAAGTTATTAAGATACATATACACTATCAAGTCTTTATTCCTAACGGGGCAAAGAGTGCTTAGGGCGGCAAGGTCCAGGCCACTTTTAGCGTGATGGTGGGCATAAAGGCGGAAAAAGCAAATTATATAATAGTGATGGGTTGCTAACCGCATCGCCTAGTGTTATGATTCGGAATCTTGCCAGTTCCCTCGATCGCCTTTTACGATCTGTTTTTAAAAATATATTTTGTCATTTGATATATCACACGATAAAGTTCACAAGACTTTTTTTTTTATCTACTGATTGACTTCCTCCTTGGTCCAGTTTTCAAGGCATTTGCCTTGTGATCCGGAGGTCGTGGGTTCAAATCCCACTGGGAAGCATACTTTGTAAAAAGTTGTTTCCAGTCTAGTTAGGATATTGCAGGCTTGAATCACCTGATTATCCGAAAAGAAAGATGATTCCGTGCTTCGGAAGGCACGTAAAGCTGTTGGTCCCGAACGCCATGTAGCGTTTGTACCTATCCTAGGATTGGTTCTGGTCTACCCTTTGGGTTGCGGAGGTTAGAGGAAGTCGCTCTGTGTAAAAACCAGTAAGCTCGTCGAATCACCTAGGCAAGGTGGCGGACCCCCGGCTCTGAAGCGTAACCGCTGACGATGCAACCGGGTATACGCTTGGTTGATGATGACTTTTTTGTATCTAATTTACCCCTCATAAATTGCCACCATATATGAAATTCATTTTCGATATTCGTCTGTCCTTGGGTTACAATTTAATTTATTTAAAAAAAAACTTTATTGTACATCAACGATACTTACATACGTGTACTAAATGTCTACGCAATCGATCCAGTAGATTCGTAGCAAACGGGCTGCGATAGACGGACAGACAGACAAATGAGTGGTCCTATAATAATTGGGTACTGTTTTTACCTTTTGAGTAAAAAAAAAAGTGGCCAAATCGCCCATGAAGGGTTCCGTAGCAGCAAATAACATAATATAAAAGTTCTAAAGGTAAATTGCGGTTTACGAAATATGACGTATTTAAAAATAACTATTTAAGATACCGAGACCGCTATAGTTTTAATTGAAAGTACATACTTTGAGGTATATACCACTTTTTTTTCAGAATTATTTTAGTAATATTTCAAAAGTTGCGGTGGGGGAACACCTCAAATTATAACTTTGTATTAGATTATCTCAAGACTGGGGGGTTTGATCTACATAGTTTCAAAGCAATTTTTGTTGCATTTTAAAAGACCTTTTCAACGACACCCCAAACGTTGGGGTTAGTCCTATTTTTTTTTTTAAATTCACTTTTCGTTGTATGGGAGAGGGGCTGAAAAAAAATCATTTTTTCATAATTTTAAAAACCAACTTTTGGAACTTCAATATCTATCTCGCCACCAATTTTCGTGACAATCGGTGCTGTAGCGGTGGAGTACGAGCCCGGACGGACAGACAGACAGACGGACGGACGGACGGACGGACATGATGAAACTATAAGGGTTTCTGGTGGACTACGGAACCCTGAAAAGGTACATCCAAAAGAGTTTTGAAATAAATAGCTCAAATACCATTGTTTGTTCTTGTTATATGTTTCCATGAGTAACTTACTAAAATCTCTCTGATTAATTTTCGTTTGAATAAGTTTTCGCTGATTCACAGCAAATAACTTCGGTCATTTTGTTTTATTGAAACGGGTTTCTATAATTGGCAAACAAAAGGTCACCCCGTATAATTAATTAATTTACTACACAAAAAGGATTGTTTTATGGTACTCTGAATGGGAGATTCATACGTGCGTGTTGACGTTGCTATTTTTGATGGAAATCAAAGGTTCTATTTGACTGGTTCAATTTTATTTAAAGGTTTAAGAAAAAAAAGGACAGATAAATGAATCGAAGAAGTAACAGTACAATACACACATGTTTTAAACAAAGAAAAAACAAATACATTTTGAACTCTGTCTGTAGTGATAGTAGTGACCAAACGGACTCAACTCTTGGGACTTTAAAGAAGTAGAAAATCATCTATGCATTTTTTTTATTTTCTCCTTTTTTTAAATTTATATCTTAATCATTTAATTTATTAATAGTTCAAACAACAACTTTAGTTCTCAATAATGCACACTGTTAACAAAAATGTCCTATTATATCTTATACATCTATATATCGTATGTCGATGTACGACATACGATATATAGATGTATAAGATATAATAGGACATTTTTGTTAACAGTGATGTTTTAGTAAATAAAATAAATAAATAACGAAATAATAATATATCTAAACCTAATACAGTACAAATTGAATAAGGGTATACAACATGCGATCGGCCATCAAAAACTCTCTTGAATAATGTATAGCGTGTCGAATCATGATCATCAGCCGGAAAATGTATTTAAATGTATGCAGCGACACCACGGGATTATTCGCTTTTGAACCCTATCATATTAACGTGTGTTACGTTTCCGACAAGCTTAGCACGTAGGCATATTATATAATAGGTTAATAAAGTTTTTTGAACTCTGCTGCCAATTTCGAAAATATTGTAGACTACATCTTGCGTAAAAGATTATGAAATAACTTATACTTATATGTTCCTTGAGGAAATTCAATTAGTCCTTACAGGAAGTCCACATTATAAGCCCATCATCAGAGCATCTGTCGGTCAGGTATCGGAGGTCCAAATGTTGTGGTCGGACAATTGTACAGTTACAAAGCGTTACTGTCGGCCAGGTGTCAGAGGTCGACATGTTGTGTCGGACAATCGTACGGATACAAACTACTATCTGTTATGTCAGCTAGGTGTACAAATGTGAAATGTTAAGTCGGTGAATAATTCGCTGGACAAATAAATGTTGGAAAACAATTCTACAATCCACTACGTGGCTATGAATTGGCGCGGTGATATGCGTGTTCATAATGCTTACTCTGTACCGTTTATTTATTGGTAGTAAAAGGCAATCAGATAAGAAGATCCTTCTGCCTTCGAAATACAAGCCATAAAAATATCAATTATTACTATACTATCACGTATTCAGTCTCTGATGGGTCAGAAAAAGCATTTTGGGTCTTGCGGCTCTAAGCAGACAGAGCTTAGGGCCGCAAGACCCAAAAGCCACTTTTAGCATGATGGTGGGCGAGAAAGTGAAAAAGAAATCAAAATAGTTATGGGTGGGTAGTTAGCCGCATAGCCATTTAACATGATTCGCATTTTCACCCATTTCCTTGAACGGCTTTTACGATCTGCGCTGGAAGAGTAACAGCTGGTACATTCCACGTTTTTCTTTTCTTCAAAACCAGCATGAAAGAATCATTTTAATGACTCCTTCAAATACGGTGACGAAAATAATTGTGCCTTTTTTATTTTCTGCTTGTTTTTCCAACTGAATTCAAATTGGTCTAGATCTAGCTTGAAAAGGTTTGCTACGTATCAAGTTCCTACTTCGGTGCAGTGTGCTATTAAGTTAGTCTCGACACCGTCTTGACTCGATACTGCGCTGCTTGTATGATGCAATTTAAAAATAAAAGAATTTTTGAGTTTACTTTCTATTATATTCTAGTAGAGGTTTTTTGAAAGAGAGTTTACGATACTGATTTTATAAGAAACATTATAGGCTAAATTGCAAGGACATTTTTCTACCTATGATTAATACAGACATAATGAAAAGATAAATAAAAAAAGCATTACATTCCTATTTCTTCGACATCCCATATAAGAATATGATAAAAGTCAGCATTAGGAATTACACAATCAATATAGCCAAGAAGGTCGTTTCATCGTCAAACTTAAAAACTTTCTTAATTAAAAATAAAAACAAATATTTTATTGAGAAATAGACCAAAAATGAATATTATTGTATAAATTTAACTTGAAATGTTCTCATCTTAGCTGTGCAGCAATATTGCGAGCGAGTGTTTAGATTAGCTGTTCGATACCGTCATATTGAATCAGTTACTGTGTATTGCAATTTTCTTAAAACAATTTTATATGAATACATATTTATATGTATGACCTATATAAATTCAGTAGTGAACTTCCAGTGGCTTAAAAAGAATGAAGAAGATAATATTTATTTTTATTTAAATTTAAATAGGATAATTTTTGAAGATTTTATTTTATATAAACATTTTGAATTGAAGTTCCAAATCTAGCTGGAAATGAAATTCCGTTCTCACCTTGCTCAGTGAACGTTATTGAGTTAGCCTTTATACCTGCAATCTTTGTGCTCCGATTCTCAAGAATTTACGAGTTTATTTTTCAATTGAAAAGCTCTCATTTACGCTTGGGACCAACCTCAGTGAAAGTTTGATATATTGTTACTAGTAAAATTTGTAGGACTGTGGATACTAGTTAGTTAGTTAAAATCTTTATTGCACCAAAACATAATGATACAGAGTAATAGATTAAAGAAAACAGATGTCAAAAGGCGGCCTTATCGCAGCTGCAATCTCTTCCAGGCAACCGAGGTACTTGGAGATGTTTAACGAAAACAGGTGAGGCGCGAAATTATATGCAAGAAGAAAAAAGTGTAATTAATAAAGATATATACTATACATACATACATACTCGTACCTATATCAATACGTACACAAAAAAGATAATCCAAACTATATATTATAATAAAGATAGAAAGTGTGCCTTCACTTGAGATTTAAAGCGGATACTAGTTACTTATTCGGTATTTGCTTAGCGTAATGACTGCATTTTCAATGAATATAAACATTGAATTTAAACAGTGGCATTGGGGAAGAACATTTTTGTAATACCTGCAGTTTCACCTGCTCTGTGACGTGTGTCCCACTCTCGTATCGTCTCGGATCGAATTATCTTCTTAACGTATGAAAGGCATAACTCATAGTCGGGCCTTCTTCTGGAGCTTAAAGCAGCCTCTATAAATGCGATTCACACTTGCTAATAAGATGCTCTATTATACATATACGAGTATACATACTATCACGCCTGTTTCTCACAGGAGAGAGAGAGACTATGGACCTCCACTTGCTACGATCCTGTCAGACCTCTTTCGCTTTATCTACACTTATCAACCTCTTCATACATGCCCTTTAAATGAGTTCAGAAAGATTCCAAGTATAAAGATTTAGCTATATCGTGATTATAAGAAGTCCTTGAATCATTAAGAAGTGAGATCGTTTAGCTTTACCGTTAGCAAAGCTTTGAGGTACGAAATGATAAGAGATTGATTTTCATTCGGGTAACCTGAGTGAATCTTTTTGATAAATCTGTGCTTCGTTAATCCGTTTTTTCAACGGACGAGTACAGTCATATAGAAAATTCGAAGTAAGCTTTTTTAAAGTTACCAACAGGACATGTAAGTAAACTTGAAGATATTTTTTAGCTTACCTAATATAAAAGTCGTCAAAAGATTTGGGCCAAGTGTGGTTCCCAGCCGAGTAGAATAGGATCACTCCAAGTCTTCCCGTGGATATCGTAGGAGGCGACTTAGGAAACCCAAGCAAAACAAAGCTTACAAAAATAAATGAGAAACCTCCAACCCGTCTGGCCAACGTGGAGAGTGTAGGCCAAATCCTCTGCCTAAGTAGGTCGTTAGTTTGTTAGTTGACGTCCTTGGAGAAAATACTGAGGTGCAGTTTGTTGCCGCTTCTTCTGCACTAGCGCCTAGGAAGCGGAATTAAACCTAGCTGTAAATAACGATTTTACGTCAACATATTATATGCAAAACAAAACAAAGCGACTATTATTAAGAGAAATTATAATTCTGTACGTTCAGTGAAAACTGAGTTAACTCGAGTAATATCGGTTTAAATATTTTTACATATTCTGAATCAGAATAAAAAATGCTATTTTTCTGTCTTATCTTCATAGCCGCGAAGTTAGGATTCGTGCAAAGTGATGTAAGTATGGGTTTTTTTAAGTTTTTACAACTTTTTTTGTATTTTTCAATACAATTGCGTTTGAAACTAGTTAACTAAACTAAACCTTATTTTTAATTTTGTTAGTGTAAATTGATATAAACAGAATCATAACACTTTAATTATCAATTAACATAAATAAATAAATTGGTCCATTCGGAAATATCTTATCTTATATCATTAAACACACAATTTTCGTAGAAAAGAATTGTTAAAAAGCGGTATATTTTTACTTAAAACACAAACATTGCAAAAGAAATTCGATTGTTATAATTTTCAAATGCTGTCATTGAAATGAACATGTTTAATTTTGTGACTTTTAGCTGCATTATTAGAGATCTCATTTGCCTACGAAAACAGTAATGTATATCATTTAGCACTAAAGCAAAGCAGAATGTGTAAAATTTTATAATGTGACTTATGTTAATTTGCACAAATAAAATGTTGTTTTTTGTCAAACGACATAACTCAATGTTTTTTAATTTTTTTTACTAAATAAAAGATATCGTAATATTTGTTTCGGTAGGTTATGAAATGGGTATTATCTATCAATAAAAGAAACTAAAACTTCCATGGAAAATTAGTGGGAATTCTTTGAAACTTTAAACTCGATTATCTCAAAACTATGATTTTTTATATAATCCCGTTTTCACTGAACATACATAATTATCCTATGATAATAAGGATTTTTTGAGTTTGAAATTATTAATTTCAAATGAGGGTGCCACTAGACCCTAACTTCGCCTTGTGTAGGTAAAGGAGCGACACAACAAAGAGACGGATTGCTTACCGCATCGCCTATCAATAAAGTCATAACTCGTTACGTCGTCACATATTTCCTCGATCGGCTTTTACGATCAAGCTAGTACATTTTGTGTCTTCACACAAAATATTTATATATATTTACAAATGTGGAATGAATATATAAAATATGTCGGGAACTGTACAGCTCATTGATAACCATGATACGCCAGTCTCTTTCAACCCGATTTCATTTGGAAGATTGGATGCGCGAACGTTTTCCATCGCTCCGTTTGCAAACCCTTCTTTTGTTAGCAGGTGCAGTGTTATGTGTGCAATGTCTAACTGTTGCTATCTTGTCATTGACCGGGTAGACAGAGCTTAGGGCCATACGTTTTTTTTGCTTGAGAACTCTCCTTTTTTGAGCAGATGCAGTGTTATGTTTACAAGGTCTAAACTGCTGCTATCTGTCATTGACAGGGTAGACAGAGCTTAGGGCCATACGTTTTCTGTGTTTGAGAACTCTCCTTTTTTGAGAAGATGCAGTGTTATGTTTGCAAGGCCTAAACTGCTGTTCTTGTCATTGTCAGGTTAGAAAGAGCTTAGAGCCATACGTTTTCCATCGCCCTGTCTGCAAACCCTCCTTTGTGAGCAGATGCAGTGTTATTAGTGCAACGTGTAAACTGTTGCTATCTCGTCTTTAATCCTATAACAGGTAAGGTATTTCTTGTTGTACGAGTAGATCATGACTGTCTTGGTGACACGCGACTAACTTTTACTACTTTTTCTTTTATTTGATCATTTACACTCCTGTTACAAGCTTTTATTTAGCTCGCCCTGTTTATTTGTTTTTTGGGTCAAATCTTGCAAGTTAAATTTGAGCCATCTCCCGGTTTCCGATTGAGTTGAATTTTGTATGCTAATGTCAATCAGATGTCAATGCAATATTATTATAACAAGAAGCAAGAGCCGGACTTAGGCCTCACAATAAAAGCTTGTACGAATAAACGGGCAAGTGCGAGTTGGACTCGTACATGGAGGGTTCCGTACCACCGTACAATGTTTTAAAACGCTGAAGAAACACGTTTCTTGTATGACGACCCCCTTTAATTTTGAACTATTTTTTATTTTTAGGATTTGTTGTTATGCCCGCCACAGTAATACATGATCGGTGAAAATTTAAAGTGTCTAGCTATTACGGTTCAAGAGATAGAGCCCTGTGACTGACGGACAGACAGACGGACAGACAGACAGACAGACAGACGGACAGACGGACAGACGGACACACGGACAGACAGCGGAGTCTCAGTAATAGGGTCCCGTTTGCACCCTTCGGGTACGGAACCCTAAAAAATGATATTTTTTTTCGTAAATCTATTCTTTTTGATCAATGTTCTAAAAGTAAGAATGTCTGTCTGTATATGTTCTAATTTTTAAAAAATAACAGCATAATTTGATTTTTTTTACTAACTTTACAACATATAAGTAACACTATATTTGTTATACTTACCTTCTTTGAGAAAAATGATAAACTAGCTATAATTCTGGCCCTATTTTTACACTTTTCATTTTAATAAATTTGGTCTGCAGTCTGCAGGACCCATAGCCATAAATTTCGTGTATGTATCTTGTGCCTTTCTGAATTCTAAGAAGAATATTGTTCTATATATGTATTTGTTTTATATATGTAGTTGGTATCCCATAACACAAGTTTTGAACTTACTTTGGGGCTAGCTCAATCTGTGTAATTTGTCCGTATATAATAAAATAAAAAAAAATAAAAATCTTTACTTGTCTGTGTGAGTTTTGAAATAAAATACTTTAATGTACAAGTTATTTCTATTTCTCTTTGTATTAAATAATGTACATTTAAATGTTATCTTTGTTCAATAAAGAAATTAAACAAACAAACAAAATACTTTATTTATTAAGGATTATGTAAGGAACTTTCTGTTTTATCATTTCTTACAAGCTTTAAATTAGTTTCACCTGTCCGGTTGTCTGTGTGTCCGTAATAAAATCTTGCAAGCTAAATTAGACTTTACCACTTCCTATTATTCTATCGAGTTAATACTTCACATCCTTATAAAAGTTGGTTGACAAGCGATATTATGGTACCAATGACTTTATCTCATGAGTAGGGGTTTTTTGGGGATTTCAGAACAGCTAGTTTCAATCAGACCGCGCTCATTTCATTCCCTTGGCCTGATTAAAACTACCTGTTCTGAAATCCCCAAAAATAGCTTTGGTTTTTCGTTTTGAAAGGACTCACCTGATACGATTGCTGTTTGTTTACACAGTCACACTACACAAGATTGTTACATTTTCACTAACACAACACAACTATTGCAACTAAAATACTCATTACTCTAGTGATTAATAATGATAAGGAAAATCGTTTGCCCAGGCCGATTGCTCATACCGATGATCAAATTAGTTGGCATCTCAAACGATCAGTGTCTCAAATGGTCTTCGGGACGCCCTTGGTAGACGCTGAGTTATCCCATTACTAGCCTCGTTTAGGTCGTACCTTTCGCCCAATGGCTGTTGGCACCCAGTAAACTAGATTACTCTTCATCACCTTTTAGGACATTGGTACTTGAATACCCACGTTAATGGTAGACATTGATCTTCCTCGACTGGTCCGTTTGATCGTACCGTTCACCGTTCGGTTGGTGGCACCCAGTGAAAATGAATCTCAGTGTCACAACCATTAAACTTGGAAAATTCTGTACCCACCGCAAACAATATTGAGAACTTCTCGCTTTCTGATAAACCTTTACCAAATTCGACTGTTGGTATCCAGGAGAACAATATTTCCTGTATCAAAAACACAAGAGGCTTTTTTCTAAATTTAAATAGGAATACAATAAATTTACACACTTCGTTTCATACCTATGATACACGATCACGGTTATTACTAAAATGCTAGTAAGTAAGAAGCCCATTGCGTTAGTGTTGTGCTCATAGCATTTTATCCGATCGATAAAACAACTTGAACTCACTTTACTAAGTACTTACTTCATTAAAATCTACGATCCCTAATCAATTTATAAATGAATATATTATTTGTCGGTAGTGTAACTGTTACTTTTAGTAGTCCTACTGAATATTACGTTGAACAAAATTTTCGAAAAGAAAACAATATTATGAACTTTTTTAAATATACTTACATATTTATAAATAATATATGATATTACTATACAACAGTTATGAGAAGTTATTGTATCGTTTCTAGCTGACCCAGCTACGTTGTTTTGCTCTATAATATAGTTTACAACCTACTCTCAGACCTACCTACCGAATGCACTTAAAAATTTCATCAAAATAAGTCAAGCCGTTTCGGAGGAGTATGGCAACTAAAACGGTGACACGATAATTTTATATATATTATATATACATATGAAATGAGCTTCAAATAATATTAAATCTAAAAATTATCGATAAACTCTAGTTCATTACTAGTGCTTGAATTTGCTGAGTATGAATATTGTACAGTCCCACGCTTGTGTACAGCCGGCGGCAGATAAACTCGATAGAATGTATACTAGGTACTATTTAGAATGAGTACAGTTTTACATGCCTACGACTGTACCTCGGTTTGATATTCGTGAATTATGGCTATTCGCACACTACGGCTTCTCTTACTAAGCGGGAAAATAACCACTTCTACATTTTATGATGATAAAAATACGAGATTATCTCTTGAACTTCTTTTGGAATATTTTTTGATATTGTGTACATATAACACTTTATAACAGAAGTATGTCAAAAGTTAATAATATTCAAAATATGGAGGAACAACAGTAACTCACAAAGTGTAATACTCCAACCAAAATAGGTTATATGCACTTCAATTAGTGAATTACTATATAAATATAAAATATGTATTCATAAGTACGGTAGCAGTTCATCGTATCATTACACCGCTAAGCAGTATGCCGCGTGATTAATATCGTTCTGTGTGTGACGAGCCTTTCAATACAAACATAACCCTCTTTGATAATGGGTAGGAAAGTAAAATGATGAATTAAAATGACGCAAGTAAATGGTGATATGATGAATGTCATGCATGCATATGCATGCGGCATACTTTGAGCATTCGATTTCACCGGAAATTATGCATGTAATACTACACTTTTGTTATTGAGTTCTATACTTTTGTTATTGGGTTATTTTATTATTTATTAATAATTATTCAATTATGCCAACTTGTATAAAATGAAGTGATCATCAACATTCTGGTACTGAAAATATTTGATAGCTATGCATATTTTGAATTAAACATATGTAAGTGACTAAAAATATAATTTTTATTCTTGGTTGACCATTCCTGGAAATAGTAGCGATTTAGCAAAAATCTACTTTAAATTCATGCATGCCAATTGTTGTGAACATTATTCTTCTTCATTACTTCTCTGAAGTGAACGTTGTTAGACGTTGTCGTACTACCCGCCCGGCTACCATTTTGCCGCCCACATACCGTTGTGCCGCGCGCCTAAAGTTGTACCGCCCGCCTACCGTGGTTCCACCAGCACTTAGTCGGTTGCTGAGTACTTGTGCCAGCTGCCTGCCTACGCGCCTACCACTGTGCCGCTTAGTTGTCCTACGTGCCACCCACACTCAGAAACACGAAGATTCGTTGCGTTGCAATCATGTTCGTAAGTTTATTAACATAAGTATTATTAGTAGCACATTTTAAATGACTTAATTTTTCTTAACATATGTATAATATAACGTGGAAAGTGTAAGCCAAATCCTGTAGCTTAACATAAGTATTATTAGTAGTACATTTAAATGACTTAATTTTTCTTAACATATGTGTAATATACCGTAGAGAGTGTAGGCCAAATCCTCTAGCTGACCTGGTCAAGTATGGCTCTGGTAGTACAGAGAGGGTCGTGCTCCTGTAGCGGAGACTAAAAAAGACCTGAAGAAGAAGAAGGTATAATATTCATTATACGTCTAAACTATCTTTACAGTTAATAAAGTAACTATGTTTAGCATACACTATTTCATTTCGTGTTATTAAATGATTTACCATGTTTTTTTCAGGTCCGACTCTGAGTATTACGAACAACGCTGCAAGCAGGCTAAGAAGAAGCTCTCTGAAAATTTCGGCTCTGATTCCGAAGGAGCATCCGCTGCAAGCTTGATGTAAGTTTGTTTATTGTTTTATGAATTTCGTTTATTCCCAGTTAGCAATCACTAGTTTTCGACTGTGTGATTATTCTAGATTAATAGTAACTACGCGTGTTAGTTTCAATTCCCGTTAAGTCGAGATGTTCTTGGAAGTACATCTATGTACCTTTGTATTTGTTATAAAATATAGTACCGTTGAGTAAGTGTCCCATAACACAAATCTTAAACTCACTTTGGGCCTTACTCGATCTGTGTCGTCCTTATACATTTATTATTTTTTTATATCAAGATTATTATTTCGTATCTACCTATTGTAAATTGCTTTAGTCTAAGTAATTATATTTTTTGATTCCAGTTCTAAGAAAAAGGAACCTAAACCTAAGAAGCGGGGCACAAGTCGAGCACAGCCTGCATCCAAGGCCAAACGTTCGAAGAAAGGCTGGCAACTCGACAGCGACAGCGAGGAGGAAGCGGAAGTTCAGCGCGCAGCCGCCACCAAGAAAATCCCTCCGTTGCTGTCAGTGCTGTCGCGCCGTGTAGCAGACGGTGTCCTGCGCCGCACTGCTAACCTCGCTGGGGACGTCTTCATAGATTTAAAAATCTACAATGTTGCTGACATAAAGAAGGTAGACCCCAAAGACCGTTGGGAACACGCGGTTGTCTCGCTAAAATACCAGGGGGATTCCGAATCCCCTGAACTGTTGCTCGCAAAGGAGTTTATTAATAAATGTAAACCCCTCTTTACCGAAGAGGGCAAATTTTACGCAAAAAAAAATGTTTAATGTGTAACACGTTGTAATTTGGTGTTATTATAATATATAACAATAAAACTTTTTATATCAGTTTATAATTACTTATTCTTATTTTTATTATGCCCCAATGCCAATTTTAATTTCTTCTTCTTTAGGTCTTTTTTAGTCTCCACTACATCATATATCATTTCAGTCTGCCGGAAACCACACGGCTAAATTTTAATTTATATAAAACTAATTGTGTGGTAAATCTACACTTGTTTTGTTTTTCATTCTATTCATGATTTTTAATTAAGATTTTTAGCATATTCTGATCTTCTTTTAATTGCTAGAGAAAGTAAATAAATTAAGGAGTCAATAAAATAGTACAAGCTCTTTTAAAAACAATCACTAAGTTGTAAGAATAGGTACAATGGGGAAGGGAACAGTATATTGTACAGTTTGTGATATAACTGTTAAGTCTAGCGCGCTATCTGCACACTTGAGAAGTAATATTCACAAAAGCAATAGTTCAATAGAAGTTAGTGAAGGTATTGAGAAAGTAAGTAGTGCATTCAGAAGTCGAATTGCCTCATATAGAGTGAGACCTCTAAACGCACACCGCGAGCTCGATTCTGAGTCAGACTTGTCCCCCGTGTCCCCCGCTGACTTCTTGCGCACACTTCGTTCTCGTGTGCAGCAACTGATTTCGGCTAGACAGGCTACCTTTCATTGTATAAAAGTTAACTTTGAATTATTCGCGGAGTTTAATTTACCCAAAAATAGCACTACCGAAATAAAATCATTTGCAACCCAAAACAAAGTATTTCAAAATAATTGTGATTTTAAGGATTATTATTCTAAAATAATTGGCATAATTTCAACAAAAATTGATGAATTTCAAGAAAAAGATTCTGGGTGGACTTTAATACGTAATCTTTACTTAGAGGTTAATATTAATAAGTATAACCCATTGAGAGTTGGTCAATTTATTGAATTGCCAAAAAGTATAAAATCTAAACGCGCTTGTATTAATATACAAAATGGGGATGCGTTATGTTTCGTATGGTGTATAATGGCAGCGTTATTTCCCGCCAAACATAACTCGCATAGAATAACCTCATATCCGAGTTACGAAAACATACTAAACATTCGAGATATGAAGTTTCCGGTCGGTTTCAAAGATATAAAGACTTTTGAGAGAAATAATAATCATATAAGCGTTAACATATACGGTCTTGTAAATAACTATAAAATAGTAGGGCCCCTATACAAGACTCAACAAAAAAGAAAACACCACGTGAATTTATTACTCTTGGAAAAGGGAAAAAACAAACATTATTGTTTAATAAAAGATTTAAGCAAATTAGTCAGATCACAGCTCACAAAACACAAAGAAAAAATTTATTTTTGTGATGAATGTATGATATTTTTTAATAAGGAAAAATTATTCAATTCTCATATTTGCAGCGGGGTACGTACTATTTTGCCTGATTCGAATACTTATATCCAATTTAATCATTATGATAGGATGCAGGATGTGCCTTTTGTAATCTATGCAGATTTTGAATCATTGTTAGAACCAAAATATGGTGACAATAAGCGTGACGTAAGTACTACAGTCTTACATAAACACGTGCCCGCTGCGTTTGGTTATTATATCGTTTGTTCGTTTGATAGTTCTCGTAATAAATATGTATCGTATCGCGGGCGAGATTGTGTTGATAAATTTCTGAAATATTTATTTGAAGATGTTACCGAAATTAATAAATTCTTGAAAGAAACTATTCCGATGATTCCATTAAGTGTAAAGGAGAAAAGAAATTTTGAGACTGCAAAATACTGCTTTATCTGTGAGCAATTACTTTTTGACAACAAAGTGAGAGATCATTGTCATCTAACTGGAAAGTTTCGCGGCGCAGCTCATTCATATTGTAATCTAAAATACAGGTTACCAAAATTTGTACCAGTTTTTTTTCATAATTTGTCTGGGTATGATAGTCATCTATTTATTAAACAGTTAGGAGAAACTCAGGGCAGAATTAAAGTAATAGCCAAAAACAAAGAAAGTTACATATCTTTCACAAAATTTGTGAAAACCGGCCGTCAGGAGTTTATGCCAGTTCGTTTTGTGGATACTTTTAAATTTTTAGGCACTAGCTTAGACAAACTTGTAAGCAACTTAAATGAAGCCAGTTTTTTCCATTTATCTCAATTCTACCCAAAGAAAGAACAGTTTGATTTACTAACTCGTAAAGGTGTATATCCATATGAATACATGACTAACTGGAGTTGTTATAAGGAAAAGAAGTTACCACCGCGAGAGTGCTTCTATAGTACTATAATAAATGATGTTATTTCAGAATCCGATTACAGTCACGCTAAAATTGTCTGGGCAATGTTTAATATAAAAAATTTAGGTGAATATACTGATTTGTACTTAAAAACAGACGTAATATTACTAGCAGATGTTTTCGAAAAATTTCGCCAAACTTGTAAAATTAATTATAGATTGGATCCTGCATTTTACTTAACTGCACCAAGTTTGAGTTTTGATGCAATGTTGCTTAAAACAAAAGTCAAATTGCAACTAATAGACAACCTAGAAATTATCCGACTGATTCAAAAAGGTATTCGCGGTGGAGTATGTTTATGCCCTACAAGATATTCCAAAGCGAATAACAAATATCTTTCCGACTATAATTCACAAATTCCTAATAACTTTTTGCTATACGTCGATTGTAACAATCTGTATGGATATGCAATGTGCTCACATTTACCATATTCAAATTTTGAGTTAATGAATCAAGTTGAAATTGAAAATCTTAATATTATGAAAGTACCTAATAACTATGGGTATATTTTAGAGGTAGATTTAGAATATCCAGAACATTTGCATGATTTACATAATGATTTACCATTTTGTCCACAAAAATTTACGCCCCCAGGTTCTAAAAATCCTAAATTAATACAAATTTGTACGACAAATTTGAATATGTTATTCATTATATACATCTTAAAACATGCTTACTAAATGGTCTTATTTTGAAAAAAAATCATAGAGTAGTCAAATTTAAACAACAACCATTTCTGAAAAAGTATATTGATTTAAATACGGAATTACGACAAAAAGCTAACTCTACATTTGAACAAATTCTTTAAATTATTAAATAATAGCATTTTCGGAAAAACGCTAGAAGATACCGAAAAAAGAGTAAACGTTTATCTAGTAAATCGTTGGAATGACGATAGAAATAAAACAAAAAAGTTCTATTCCGCTGAACAATTAATATCTAGACCTAACTTTAAGAATTGCACAGTGTTTAGTGAAAATTTTGTAGCTGTACAAATAAAACCTGAAACTGTTATTTTAGACAAACCTATATATATAGGTTTCACAGTTCTAGAAATATCCAAAAATCATATGTATGATTTCCACTATTCGGTTATGAAACCATTTTATGATACAAGGTTAAAATTATGCTATACCGATACTGACAGTTTTTTGTATTCTATAGAAACGGAAGATGTGTATAAAGATATGAATATTAACTTTCAATCATATCTCGATACTAGTAATTACGGCGAAAATAATAGATTTACTATTATACCACAAAACAAAAAAATACCTGGTTTATTTAAAGATGAAACAGCTGGTTCTCCAATTAGTTCCTTTGTGGGACTTAGGTCAAAATTATATTGTCTAAAAACCGAAAACAAAATTGTGAAAAAAGCCAAAGGTGTAAAGAAAGCAGTTGTCAAAGACTTAACTTATAATGACTACAGTGATGTCTTGTTGTATAATAAGCTAATACGCAGAAGAAATATACTATTTAAATCGCTAAGACATGAAATATTTACTCAAGCTGTTAATAAAGTAGCCTTGTCTTCAAATGATGATAAAAGAATTATACTTAAGGATAAAATTTCTACTTTGGCATGGGGACATAAAACTCTTTTATATTAGAATATAATTTACTAATTGGCTTGGTAATAGTGAATGTAGATTAATGTTTAACCTTATTTTAATATTCTTTAATTTTTTTGTAATAAATTTGAGTTTGTATTTGTAAGAATAAATAATAAATAAATAATTAAATGCATTTTAATTTCCTTTGTCATCACCTTTAAATGATATTATGTAAGGGTGTTAGAACCAAATATGCTAATAATTTATATAAAGCGCAATGCGATACATTCTAATCATGTACAGACATGATTGTTTGCATCACCTTTTTATTGAAATGTCAGCATAATACGATAATGCTTGCGAAAAATGAAAAATAATTGTTATGTCAGGAATTTAGATTCCGATACTTATTCGAGTAAGTATATCATATCGTGGTTAGTCGCAGTAAAACAGACGAGGTTCTAACACGCTGCACATATTAAATCAATAATTTACAAAACTGATCGGTATTCGAATGTAAGTATTACAATCAAATTTTCTTAATAATGATGTAAAATGTTTAGCACAAACTAAAATATTTATTGTTTTACAGATGATGTCTGACTCTCAAGATACAATGATACTTATCTCTCAAGATGCTCAAGACCCTTATGAACAAGCGGAGGAGTTTTATCAAGAAATGTTAAGAAATAGAGCAGCTGAAAAACAGAAGGAAGAACAAGATTTATTGAGAAAAAAAATTGATCGATTGTCGGCATCATCCTATGTTATCAGAAAAGAACATCGAAAACCCAGAAAAGTTATTAAAATTCAAGTATTTGATATAGAAAATGACTTAGTTAACAGAGATGTTTCGGAAAAAATGATATTAAATGCACAGTATGTCATAAAAGACTCAGTCGACGATATTTTGGATCTCACAGAAAATGTGATTAATAAAATCGCCAAAACATTAGCGAATGATAATTTTAGTTTTTAATTAGTAAGTAATAAGTGTTTTATAAATATTTTGTTTATTAGTTAGTTAAGATTTTAATAATATCGTTACGTTTTATTTGTACAGAACAATGTCTTATTTGTAATTAAGCAAATTCAAATTAGTTACTTAAATAAAATGTGATTTATATCAATAAATATTAAATCAATCATGTTACTTTGATTTTATCCTTTAGGCTAAGAGAAAAATTATAAGCTTTGTTTTAGGATACAGAATAAATAAAGAATAAAAATAAACCTAATTTGCATGTGAAGTCAAAAGCGTCATCTTTTAGCATTTGACTGGATCAATTTTATATTTACACTATTCCTTTAATGATTCAGTACAAACGCAGTAGATGTCGCTGTTTTAAATATTTATGAAGTAGTAGATACATATACTTTTAATAATTTGACTAGATCTATTTAATAATTCTTCTGTTAGTCAGTAGATGTCGCTGTTTTAAATTTTGCATGCAATTTCGCATAACTACAATAATTTCGTCGTGTGCAATGAAGCCAATGTGGACTGATGGTAAGGCTAGTAATTTGACTAGTTAATCTGAGTTCGAATCTAGCCATCAATGACATCTTGAATTGTGTCTTGAGACCACGTTGAGCTTCCGGTGAAGGAAACATCGTGATCAAACCAACGAACATACTAATTATCATCACAGTTAAACATCACCAAAAACTTAGGCTAGTTAATATTACGGCTTGTAATATTTTTTACATATCAATTTTAAATTTTTAAGGTTGATATCTAATTTCGTAAAGCTTTACTAGAATGTGTGTGTGTGTGTGTGTGTGTGTGTGTGTGTGTGTGTGTGTGTGTGTGTGTGTGTGTGTGTGTGTGTGTGTGTGTGTGTGTGTGTGTGTATGTGTGTGTGCGTGTGTGTCTGTCTGTTTTTGTATTTTTAATAAAATAAAATAGAAGTTCTTCAAAAGTCATAATAGTTTATTAAGTTTTAAAACACTAAAATTTAAATTTACAATTATCAAAATACCACTTTTTGATGCAAATGACATTCTTAAGAGCACATTCTTTATTATGGCTTAAACAATTATACATAGATTTACGTCTGCAATAAGTTTTATACAACATAGAAAAGTTAGGACAATTTTCATCTTCAATGTTTAACAAAGAACAGTTTTCACACAACTCATATATCCATTTCTGTTTTTCAAGACCCTTCATTATCACTGTTTTATTTTCTAAAAATGGAACTACTATCCTTCTAAATTCTCTGTAATCAATGTATCCTTCACTCCAAGTTATACCTCTATTTTGCTCAATCCATCTCACTCTCTTTTTTTCCTCGTTAGACAAATAGGTGTAAGAGTATGGAGGTTTTATTAAAAATACTTCGGTAAACTCCTCGGTAGATAAAGCAAATTCTTTTATTATGAAAACGTTAGCATCACTCTTAAAACCTTGTACATCAACAAAAATATCGGTTGCGTTCATGATATCTTACGAACGATATTAGTCAAAGGTTTGTATTCAACTATACAATCATTCAAAATTAAACAGTAAGCAGAAGTTTGATCTGGTATCTCTATATCACTCTCCAGTTCCAGACGAATATTTATTACAGGTCCGGTTTTAATAGTATCGTTTTGCCTAGAGCAATCTATTACAAATAAAGGTGCAATATCTTTGAATTCCTGCGGACTTAACAAGCAACCCGATCTACGTCCATAATACGACTGTTGAAAGTTTACATACTGCTCATATATTAAAGCAAAATTATGCTGGGCAAAGTGGGTATGGTAACTTTCGTACGGATAATAGGTTGAGTTTAAAAAAACTTTAACATCACGCAAGTTACAGTGATCAAAATGAGACATATCTTTTGAAGTACTATTCTTACGATCAGTTTGCAATCCTAAAATAACATACCTAGGCTTTTCAATTTGTGATGAAGTTTTTATCGTCCAGGTATGTTTTGTGGTCTTAGGCAGCATAGGGTATTCGTACAGATCCCAATTCCTAAACGCTAATTGTATAGGTCTATCTTTTTCAAGAATTTTAAGTAAATTTATTTTTTCTTTGTCGGATACCTTAACATGTGGTACTCGCCATACCATTTTGAGAATATCAATGCTACTCACTTCCTCGCCAGCATTGACCGTCAATCCGTTGAGATCCGTATTACTTCGAAGTAAAATAAGCTCATGCTTACAATTTATAATCACTTTTTGGTAATCTTCTGCAAATCCTAGTATTTTATTAAGTGGTACAGACGCAGTAAAGTGACCTGCAATCTTATTACTAGTACCATGTATATCCCATCCCCACACTTTTGATATTTTTGATTCGGTATCGCTCATTGATAGTAATGATTTCATAGTAGTCGTTATGCCTGCATTTTTTACCTTATCTATTTCAACACCGTTTAATTCATAGCGTATATCTTGAAATAAATACAGCGCAGGGTTATTGGTGAACTTTACATCTGAGACTTTAACTTTAGTATCGCTTTTGATTACATTGACTCGACCCTCTAAGTATAAGGTGCTAGCACATGGAAGTACATATAAGTCTTGTTGATTAATCGGTATTCTGATTTCGTCATTTTTATTAAAACTGGTAATATATGGCTTATACGAATGTGTTTCTATGCTTACTATAGAGTTATCATAGAGAAGCGGATTTATCACATTTAAAATATTCATTTTAATAAACCGATTGATTTCAAAAAATATATATTAGATGCTGTTATTTTTTTTATCTTTTTACGGTTATGTGTTGCCTTTTGAATTGCTTGATTAGGACTGATCTTTTTAGAATCACCAGCTATTATTATATGTTTATTGTATTCGATCATATTTTCGTAAATGTAAATACAGTTGCACTTCTTCACCTCTAAAATTGACTAATTTATTATTTGAATCCAATATTTTTATGTTAATTGTTGTTACTGTATTTCTGTTCACAGGAAAATAAATAGTATTCTTTGGTATTTCAATTATGCGGTAACCTGGTGGTACGTTTGGAGTAAATTCGTGGATAATGTGGCTTGATTTTCCGTTAATAAACGATCCATTTACAATATCACATTCAACCCGCACCACAGTTGTTGACAGAATGTTTACAGGAAACGGAGACTCATACATTTTATTACTTTTTAGTACCTTTGATCCAAACCCTAATAAATCCCCTATCGAGTTTTGTTTTTCGAAATGTATATCTTTAGAACAAAAAATTGTAGTTTTCAGAGTGTTATTGTTACAGCACAGTTTAAAGACACAATCCTTTACATTTAAATATAAAAAATCACATATATCTTGAAATTCGTAAGCTCCCTCAGGAATTTCAATAACGTTGGTACCATAATAGAACTTATTATTATAACTTGTAATGTTGGGTATAGAATTAAAAGTAGAAAAGTGCAATAAAGCACATTCATAATATCCTTCTAGTTGCAAAGCAGGGGTGTAGTTTGTAGACAGATCGGAGCTAAAGCCAGTTACTGACAGTGTGAAAGACATTGTAAAAATGACATAAGATAACTCAAGAAATCAGTTAATATATACTGTGATTTTTCCAAAATTTATGTAAAAATTGTAAACATAAATGTCCGCAATTAACAGTATTAAAATTTTGAAAACGAGTGTAGTTGTAAGTTATATTCGTTCCTTTCAAATACTCTACCATTTCTATAGGGGTTTCAAGTCTCCAAAGCTATCAAAATATTCGCATTTATTTTTTATTTTGGCATAGGCTACCCAGTGAGTTCCACCACTGTTATGATTATCTAAATTGACAACACCACACTCTAAAGCTTTGTATTTATGTGGTAACTGATCTCTCATAAAGACACCGCGGAAATATGGAATATTTTTAGCATATTTAAGGATGTCGATATTTGTAAGCGCGTGTTTGGGTAGCCTATTAACTAGTTTTTTTGAGATTTAATATATAATCCATTTCCTTTTTTGTAAGGTTTGATATAAAGACCTTTTCCAATGGCAATAGCTTCCATTGTTTTATTATGACGCTCCGACTCCCGTAAGTTTTGTTGAGCAGATTTATATTCGTTTATTGTTTTTGCAACGCCAGCTGCACCACCCACTAATGCTCCAAGTGCTGACAAACCAGCAAAGATTGGTATTAATGGTAAAATTCCACCCGTTTTAGGAATTGGTATTACTCGAGGCAGCCGAACATGACATCTTTTAGGAATAACTTTTTTAGCAGCTTTGTATGCATACTTTATAGCAGTCAAGTTATCTTTTGGTTTCAGCTTCTTTATCTCCGATTTTATTTTAGATACAACGGCTTTAAACTTTTTGATTCCAGTACCAGTTTTTAGTTTGGCTTTCATAACTTTGCTGACTAACCACGAAGCTAACTTTTCACCTTTACTTGCATCTTTTGAATTTAACCGTTTCTTAGCCATAGTTAACAATTGTATATCTGCTTTATGTCTATTATTTAAATCATTAAAATTTGAGTATGCAATATCGTGATTTTTACAGGCGTCGTCTAGTCCGTTAATTCCTTTATCTCCTCTTGAAAGTCTTTCTTGCAGTTTTGTACCTGGTCCACAATAATTATAGCCTGGAAGATGCAGCTCAAACGGTAGATGGTTTATTAAACTATTAACAAGTCCTCCTCCTTGCATCTCCTTCAATAAAATGAGGATAAAATAAAATGTGCTAATCTTATATTACTGCACTATTGAATTTTTATCAACCCAACTATTTTCCCTACTGTCAAGGCCCAACCATTTTACAAATAACTTGTTACCTTTTCTTCTAATTATTTTTTCAATTAAATATATGTTGGGATTATTTGTTTTTTGTAACTCTTCTTGATAAAATGAACCTAATATTTTTTGTTTTCGTTGATCTTCTATAAGATATGTCACCGGATTACTGTTTTTAATTTTTTTAATTATAAAAACTTCGGCTGACCAATTTGGAGTATAGCCCTTATCAAAATTGCCCTTGAATTTACTTATTCTCACATGATCACCTACTTTAAAAGTATTTTTCTTTGAAATGGACTGTTCGTTTTGAAATTTTAAAATGTTATTTATTACTTCGATTTCATTTTTCTCATTTATATCAATGGGTTTAAATTTAGTCACCCTGTGTATCTTACTATTATAGTCTTTAAGAACATTTTCCAATATGTTAATCCATTTATACCTTCCATTGTAATAAAAACATTTGTATAGACTATTTTTTAATGTTCTTATTACTCTTTCTACAATTGAAGCCTTTTTTGTTGAATATGTTGAATAATGATTTATTTTTAACGAGTGTAACAGTTTTTGAAACTTTTCATTATAAAATTCTGTTCCCATATCAGTTTGCAAATTGGTAGGGCAATGTCTGCTCTTATTTATAATATTATTAAAAGCAATAGTTACTTCCTTTTTACATTTCCTTTTTAATGGATATGCCCATACATACTTAGTAAAACAATCAATTACAACTAAAATGTAAGTATACCCATTGTTATATTTTTTTAAAGATTTAAAGTCAATAAGATCGGCTTGCCACAAATCATCTATTCCTTTTAAAATAACACAACGTCGTACAAAATTTCTTCGAGCTGGTTTAAGAATTTCATTTATCACTTGTTCTTTGGACATTTTGTTGTTTTGAAATCAATTTATCTACGTACTCCTTAGAGCAAAACTTTTTGTCGCACTGAGCATAACAAATTTGAATATCTGCTTTTATTATATCCATCATGGCTTTAATTTCTTTTTTTGAAATATAATCAGTGTTTCTGATATCTACATATTCTTTATTCGCAACATCATTTGGTGCCACAGGTAATTTTGCACCAGTCAATCGTGATTCTTGTAAATCAAAATTACCCTTCTGATTTTTAACTAAGTAATTATTTGTAAAATCAAAAATTTCTGATAAACGTAATCTTTTATGCACGTGATGACCGAATTTATCGATATTCATTTTAGTTTATTTTGTGATCCGTTGTAGTTAAGGTTCAAAACTGAAATAAGTGTATAAAGCTATGATCTTCAATTTATAATTCCATATTCACGTAATTCTTCAATAATCGAAATTATTTTATTATCAAGACCAGTATTGCCCGCGTCTTTAGATGCAATCAGTAACTTAAGTCTTTCAATAAGTTCATTAGGATCATCCCAATAAACGTAATCAGTATTTTTTTTATATTTCTTTTTAAGAATCAAACCGTCTCCTGTGCTAATATCATCAGCATTACTTACAGAAGATGTTGAAGGCTTTCGCAGTCTAAAAAGTGGTTTAATGACGTGTAAGTACTTCCGACCTTTATTAGATTTGATTGGTTTATTGGGATCAAAGTCTCGTCTGTGAGCATTTGTGTCTATTAACATGGCTTTATATTCTTCGAAATCATTTTTAGTCACCACATCCAAATTAGGTACTTTTTTTAACAATAACTCCTGCAACCCTATCGTCATTGGATAGTCACGTCCTGCTACAGATATGTTTCGATTATTTATATGCACGCGTGCTGAACCCATCATTAATTTTCCTCGTTCTTGTCTAACGCCAAAAGGTACATCATTAAAAATTTCGGAGGAAAGTGACCAGGATGAAGTATTTTGATTAGGGCTAGGTATTGACTTAATTGTTTTATACGATGTATCACTGATATTACTATTGTTAGGGTCTCCCGATTTCTCTAAACTAATATCTTCATCAGAATCATCTTCAGAATAATTTTGTTGGGAAATATTGCTCTTAAGAGTTTTGTTGAATTGTGATTCCGGCGATGGAATTTGCTCTTTTACAAAAGATTTTTTTATGGAGTTCTCTTTGAGTTCTTTTGATTTAGTTTTATGCTTCCCATCCTTAATCAACTGATGCATTGTGTCAGTAACAGGTCTAAAAACTGTACTCAAAACATTTTCATTGTAGGATTCCATAGTTTTCATATCTTTAATTTTCTTTTTAACATCTTCTGCAATTTTAACTATCTGAGTCTTCAATTCTTTTTCCATTTTGAACTCGAAGAATGTACGTTATTTGCCTTATACGATAATAGTTCGACTGAAGATATTTATTGAATAAATCTTCTTATATGCCCGTATTTTTATCCTCATCAAACAAGATAAAAGTATCAAAATTCTTCCTGTAACAGCCTTTGTTCTTTATACAATCTTTATTGATTACCAAATAATTATAGGGTTCGTTCCATACTTTTGAACACATTTCTCGAAACTCAGACCACGACATGTCAGTATTAACGTGTTCATCATATATATGATGGAGGTTCACATCATCCTGTTTGAATAATATTAAAAGGTTTGCGTTATCTCTTACTAGCTGTTTAGGTATCTTAGTGTACGTTTGATTCAAGTAAAAACAATCAATAAATTTGTGTCTACCCATTGCAAAATAATCCCTCATGTTGGACTGGTTCTCACATGCCACGTCATCAAATATTATTATGGAGTGGGGTTTTGCATCGTGAGGGCTTAAAACAAGATCATTATCTTTATATTTTGCAAACGATACATCTGGCACTAAATTAAGAACATTTTCTAAAAATACATATTTCGGTTGATACAATGTTTTTGAATAAAGATAAACGTTCTTAAAACGTAAACCGTTTTCATGTAACAAAAGACCTATGATAACATTAGTTTTCCCACAATTCGAGGGACCGCAAATAATACACCGAATAGTATTAGGTAGAAGGTCGCCATGGCGGGAAACATTTTCTTTTTTATCGGGACATACTTGACTCAATTGTAAATTTTGAGATTGTTTAACGAATTTCATCCTTTTAACTACTAAGACTGTTTTTGACTAAATGTTATTCATTTGTAAAGTAACAATTTATATACATTCGGAACGAACAGACTCTGTGAATGAACTTTGGAGTGAGGTGATATAAAAAGTGATACAGTTACAATTTTGATCAGTTATTGTGAAGCAGTTCTAAAACAGACTACTTATCCGTTGTTATAAAATTATTTATACGTTCACCAGATCAGTTCACATGTCTTTAAATATTGGAGAAATCGTAGATATAATAATTACTTCCAAGAGAATATGTGGCATTCACATAGTGAAAATGTTCATCACTGGATTAGTTGATATGTCTTTGAATATTGGAGATTACTTGGATATAATAATTACTCCTGAGAAACTACTTGGTCTTCACAAGGTTAAAATAATAAATTATGAACAATATGATGCTATTCTAGTACCTTTGCAAAAATACACTACATTACGATTTAAAATTCGATTGGAAGTCTGCAAAATAGATGGAAATCTAGTAAATCTGACTGAAGTGTAAAATACCTTTGCAAAAACGTCAAACTTCTTCACATTTGAAGTCTTCACAAGGTTAAAATAATAAATTATGAACAATATGATGCTATTCTAGTACCTTTGCAAAAATACACTACATTACGATTTAAAATTCGATTGGAAGTCTGCAAAATAGATGGAAATCTAGTAAATCTGACTGAAGTGGAAAATACCTTTGCAAAAACGTCAAACTTCTTCACATTTGAAGCACAGAATTAATTGACCAAAAAATCATAGACACGATATTCCAAACCGGAAAACCAAAGGTATTTTTGGGGATTTCAGAACAGGTAGTTTTAATCAGGCCAAGCGAATGAAATGAGCGCGGTCTGATTAAAACTACCTGTTCTGAAATCCCCAATAATGCCCTACTCTCATGATTCGGAATTTACGTGTTTTCTTATTAAAAAGTCAAATGTAAAGTATCCTTTGCTACAATCTTGCTTTGAAACAATAACAATAAAAGTTTAGCGTCTCATTTTTCTTCAACCACATAAGGGAGCCACAAAATGTTAATTTGTTGAGTGTTTGCTTTGTCAGAAACCACGCTGTAATAAAACTGACGTTTTCGTCAACAACATGCAAAGAGAATTTTTCTAAGAAATATGCAAAAAATCCTTTTTTCGGAAACTTCTTTTCGTTAAAAACTTTTCACCGCAAGTGGAATTCTTTTCATGAATATTTTATTGTTAGTTAATCCGCGGGAGAAAAGGCTAGTGGCGTAAAAAAACACGCGGACAATCTAGATTTTTTTTAAAAAGTCTGTCACACGTGTGGTTAAAAGAATTTTTATTCGCGAATACCTCTGCATCCTATTTTTCATTTCCGCAAAGCAATATCCTGTGGTGCAGGATGTTTGGTTTAGATTTTCCAATTTCCTTCGAAATAGGCTTTGAAAGTTTTAAATTTTTCGCCTCAGATTTTGTTGTTATTTTTGATCGGCGTGCCTTATATAGTACCTCAAATCAAGATTTCTCGTCAATAGCGGAAAGCGAGGCAAATTCTCACAGCGTGTACTGGCAAAGCTTTTGAATTTTCATATCATTGGCATCAGTTGTGTAAAATTTCAAAGCTGTCTAGAAGTTTTTGAAATTGGCAGGTTACAATTCTAACTAAATTGTTTTTGAACTTGAGCTTTATCTTGAGTCTAACGTTGAGCTTTACTTTAAGATTTATCTATAGCTTTATCATTTTTACGGAAATTTTCTTTCAATGTTCTTACACCCAAACAGGTCTTACGACCTGCCGCATGCCTGACGGTAAACGTTCCTAAACGTTCTTTAGGAAATTTGTCGTCAGGTAAGTGGCACTAAACGTAACGATAAGCTATCAAGGTTTAATTGAGGTTTAATTGTGCATTAGCAGTTTAGTATAACTAATCTTTCCTTTGTGAAAGTCGATACGTAGTTTGGTGCCTTACGCTTATAGTTTGGAGTATGCGTAAAGTTATTTTTATAACTTGAAACATAGATCATGTTTTTAAAAGATTATCTACCAGAAAAAACTGACAATATTTCATTACGTGTTGTTGTCTTTATTCGTTACGGAGTAGACAGGGATAAAGATCGCATGCCACAAAAACCACGCCTAATTATTAAATACTTATATTTATCTTGCAATGTATGTATGTATGTTGGTGGAATCAAATCCTGCAAGTGAAATTTAACCCACACTGTATGCAAATGTAAATCAGATGACAATTAATATTACTTTGTCATCTGATTTACATTATAAGAAGCTGATCTGATGATGGAGTCGAAAGGTGGCCCTGTAATAAAACGATGCAACTCCATTGAGTTTAGGCTTATTTTAAATGATTCGACAAGTTCTTAGGCTTCAAAATAAAAACTTGTAATGAAAATTGCTAGTAAAATTTGACCTACATACTTCCCGTTTTCTAATCATATTGAAACTTTGTGTGCAAATGTAAATAAGATGACAGTGCAGCATATTATAACAAAAAGCCGACCTAATGATAGAGCCGAAAGGTGGCCATAGTAACCCTGCAATGAAATGACGCAACTCTATTGAGATTAGGCCTATTCTATTTGTCTCAATAAGTTCCAACTTAGGCTTCAAAATAAAAACTTTTTTCTAAGAACTTATTTTACGAGTAGAATAGAATAGATCAAAATTTTAATGTCTATACTTTATTGGTCTATATCTATGCCATGCGGGAACAAAAGCAGCAATTACACTCTACATTTTAAGACATCTCATGCGATTAAATCCTAGTGTTATTATGTTGATGAGGCTGAATCCAAAAAAAATCTTTAATATAATTCCATTGCTAGGCAGACTAATAATTGTATGATTGCGGCGTTGATTCACATTTTCATTACCCTTTGTGTTTCATTGAATTTAACAATAAAGAGTCGGTCAAACGTATTTGATTGAAAAATTCTCTGTTGGCGCCGTCATCCAAACAGAAATATATAGCTATTGTTCGTCATGAAAAGGTTTTGTACTACTCTGGTGGAACAACTTGAATTTTACTGAAGTATGTGAGCAATGTTGAAATGTCAAAATGTCGTTCGTAAAAGTTAAGAGGATGTGATCACCCAATTTAATATATTAAGTTCAGTTGAGTGCGAGTTACTTTCAAATTTTAGGACAAAATTAAGTAAAGCTTTAGTTTTCCAAGTCATTTTTCTTATTAAAATCTAAAGAAATGTTTAGCAAAAATTCCGATTTATGTAAAAAATATACTTTCACGTCGCATTTTTTAAGTTATATCCTATCATATTTTTAAATGACAGCTTCTTAATTCTCTTCATAATTATGCACTGTATCTGCATATTAGGCTTTGACGTCTACCAAATTGCGAAAAAAGTTGGTTTTTAATTTAAAAATTAATAAAATCGATATTATTTTAACTTCTTTCCAAATTTTAAGTAAAACATTGGCAGTAAACCGCGATTTTGTATGCCGAGAACGTCCTCTTAACCTGTGTGCGAACCCATCTGCATTGAGAGTTATTTCTCGGTGGTGGTTATTTGTGGCTGGCTTTTGCTCGCTACTGTGTCGCCTTAAATTGTCGTTACTTCCACATAGTGCTGTTTGCTTGGAATTGTGCTGAATTTAAGTCAATAGGAAGTAGTCGGTAGCCAACTTATACTTTTCTGTAAATATTTACAGTAGATATTATCACATTATCATATATATTATTTTAACAAAATAATTTTCACTCGTTTAAGTCCATTGTTGAAAATTAGACTATCCAAATTTTAAATGATTTAAATAAAATAACAAAGCAATGTATCCAGCGCTATTGTTATAAGTTTTTTTTTCACTGTGGAACCTCTACATTTATGTATTTAGGTCAGTGGTAAAAAACAAAAACCTATGCAAAGAAACAATAAACAAAACGAACCGTTAGATCAACAAAACCTCTGTTACAAAATCAGGACCAGCCCAATTTAGTTAAAACATTTTACAAGCCTGGTAACGAATAGTGAGATGGATTCCTACTGTGAGGTTTATTGGCCGACCGTAAATAAAATCCCCCGACGACCCGCGGCTGCGAACAAATAATCGTTTTAATTCGCACAGAGTACTAAAACACACATAAAACTGTCAAAATTTAAAGCATACATTAATGGGATAGAGTTATTGCTGCCGACTTTAGATTTAGAGATGAAAATAGATTTCAAACGCAAAGTACCTATTTACTTCGACTATATATTTTTGTTGTTATTTAAAAATAGTTTTGTTTTTTCCGGTATTGTGCCTTTTACTAATAACTGATGAAATTAACATATTATATTCTGTTTTATTTTATTTATGTCGTGAATCCACAGCTCTTTATATAATGTACAAAAGGTTATAGATCTACAAGTGCTTTCTAGAAGTGAAAAAAATTTTTTTTTTTAAATGATTTATCTTTTATCTACATATCAATCTGTAGTGTAAACAAAGCAAAGGAAAATGTCTACCTTATAGTAACTTGGATCTAGTGATAGCGTTTTTTTGTGGATGCGAAGTATCGTTTTATGCACCGAATACTCCAAAGAATATTAGTGACTGCCGAAGACCAAAAGATTATTTTCTTAGTTTACAAAAATGACCCCTATTCAATATTTCCGTTGTGTTGTTTATAACATTTAATTTACCCATACAAATTACCCCATGGTTTCAGTTTAATTCAATTTATTGATCCCTTCAAATTAATGTTTGCCATCCAAATAAAGACGATCAAAGTTTAGTCGAAAGCGCGAGGTCTAATTTAACATTAATCTACATGTAATTCTTGTTTCCAAACTGAAAAATAAAAATATTGGCAGCAAAAAGCTTTTCAGAAAAACCGCAATGGTTTTAAATAGGCAGTCGACGACCTTAATATAAGTAGTGTACTAGACAAGCTGATAACTGAGGTCTAGTAACAAATCAATTTTAACATTAGAGAGCCTAAGATTTAGGTAAATAATATATTTTAACCAAGAACTGTTTATCAATTATTTTATGCGCAAAATGTAGGTGACTTACTTGACTTAAAGCCCCCAAGGTGAGGCTTCAACAGTGTTTTTCCATCGCGGTCTTTGCTACGCACTTACGTAGTAGTAAAATATAAGTACGTCAATTATTTTACTTGTTACTGATTTTCTTTTGTAATAAGTTTTGTGCGTAAAATAATATTAAATTTCATGGAACATATCATCAAATTCACTACGTATTTAATTCAAATAGTTTTGTGGTTATAAATGAAAAAGACTGACTCAACTAAGTCTAAAGTAACTTTTCTAATATAGTAGAATGCCTAACATGTCTAAAATTCTAGGCAATGTTAAAAAGTTTAAGCATTTAATATAACAGTCTTTTATATTTACAAATAATGAGATTGAACTGCTGAATATTGTTAATAATACCCATGTCATGAGGTACATATATTTGCCGTGTGGTTACCGGCAGCGTAGAATAGAATCACTCCGAGTCATACCGTGGATGAAGGCGACTTAGGAAATACAAGCTAAACAAAGCTTGGACATCAGTAAGACATCTCCAACCCGTCTGGCCAGTGTGGAAAAGCCAAATCCTCCGGTTGCTCTGACCAAGTATGGCTCTGGCCATACAGAGATTCGTATTCCTGCAGTGGAGACTAGAAAGACCTGATGATGATCTAATATTCGTTTTGTTATTATATTGTTAGAGGTCGTCCTCCAATACCTAATACTGTTGGTTTCATTTTTGCCCCTAACGCTTTATTGATGAGATTCATTTTGAAAACGATTTTAACTGATCGTAAAAATTTAGCTCGCATCTCATTTTTTGTTCGAGACTTTTAAATGCCTTTTTAAAACTGTATTCTTTCAAGTTTTTATGTTATTTCGAGGTTTAGATGGCGATACAAATTCATATTTGCATACACAATAATAAAATTTTATTACTATTAGTGTCTACGTCTTTTATTTAATTAACTAGATTGTTTTTTTTAATTGAAATTGAAAATTCATTATTTAGTGATACAAATTTTCGTTAGTATTTTGATGGCTACCTAGCACCACAGCCAGGGTTGTACTGCAAACATGCTTAGGTATACAAAAGCAACTGACCTTATAATAAAGAAAAGTTTCAAAAAATATAGCCTACAGACTTTCTACGGGCCTAGTCTCTTTCAAAATATCCATACGATCCTCAGTACCTACCTATGGAATTTCATCAAAATCTACAAGTATGAAAAATACACATATGAAATATGTACATGAAACATTATGATTATTATTACATAAAAAAAATCCTACCATGCTTTTGTTCCGCTAATCGTGCGTTTTTCTAGAATAAAATATTTTCAATTAGTTTTTGTAACATCAATACACTGATAAAACAATGGTAGACAATGCTTAGCATTAAGTTTTACCTTTTGTATTATAATCGTTAGATTATTGTGCAATAAATATTAAATAAATAAAATAAAAAAAATAAACAACTAATAAAATGCTGTTACCAAATAACTTCACTACATAGCAAATAGGATTCATTAGCAAGAAGCTTATTTCATTTCAAATTGTGTCTAAAATAATTCTCCAATATACAGTAGTCATTTTCATTTCAGTGCACTCTCATAAGCTTAAAAGCGTGTTTTATTGGTGAACATCTTTGTCATATAGTATGTACTATTCTGCAGATAATAAAGACATATGAAAGACTTATTTTCTATTTTTTAACCGACTTCAAAAAAGGAGGAGGTTATCAATTCGTCGGAATCTTTATTTATTTTCTAATGTATGTTCCCAGTTTTCTCGAAGACGCCTGGACCGATTTAAAAAAATCTTTTTTGTTTGAAAGGGTATACTTTCAAGATAAGTATACAACTGTTGCATATTTAGCCTTTCTGTGACTTCACTGGTATTGAAGTCGGTTTTTTGTTTTAAAAAAATCATAAATTTATTAATGAATTTTGGCTTAAAATATCGATTCATATTTTTTTTATTTATTTTGTATTGATGAAATCTTCCATGCTGGTCTGGGAGAAATAAAAAGGAGAATGTACTAGCTACTTGTCTTCCCACGCAGATCGTAAAAGCTGATCGAGGGAATGAGTGAAAATGCATATCATGTTAACAGGCGATGCGGCTAGCAACCTATCGCTATCTTAATTACGTTTTTTTATTTGTACGCCCGTGATCATTCTAAGCCTGTTCTAAGCCTTAATAGGTCTCATGGCCCTATAGGCTTTGTCTACCCTGTTAGGGATAAAGACGTGATAATGTATCTGTATCTTGTATTGATGTATTGGCTGCTTTAATTTTGAATGAGTGAAAAAGTAAACATGCCTATTTATAAAAGGAGATTAGCAAGTAGTCTCCTCTTTATATCTGTGTGCTTATATTATATTTTTACTTCTCAAATAATGTCAAGTAAGACATGCAAAACAATAAACGGAAATATGAAATGCAATAAAAAATATTTGACTAGATTTCTATTTTTATTTATATATAATTTCTATTACCATTTAGTAACAAAAGTTAGTAAACGTCTATTAAAAAAAAAAACATGTAATGAATTTTCCTGCAGCATCGTTGTGAAAAATGTTCTCTTTAAAAAAGTGTATTTTTCAACCCTCAAAAGAAAGACAAAGCGCTTTGGCAGTTGCGATTTCGTCAGATTACTGACCTTTGTTCTTTCGACAATAGGCGGCGGCTGTCAAGGAGTTAATTGCTTGTCAAAGTCTAGGAACGGTGCAGTCGCCCTCTAGATTAAATATCAAGTTCGAATTTAATTCGTTATCTAATAAAATTTTAATAGAAATTACTTGAACTGGAAAATTTATTGGAGATGTAATGATAAATTTAAACCGGTCCGTTATAAGCCTTATTCTGTTTAAGGCAAAAACTTACCAAATTTTTATTTTAAACCGACTTCAAAAAAAGGAGGAGGTTATCAATTCGATGTGTATGTTTTTTTTTGTGTATGTTACCTCATAACTCTGTCAAATATGAACCGATTTAAAAAATATATGTTTCGTTTTAAAGAATGCATTGCAAGGTTGGTCCCATGTAATTCTTTTTAAGATCGGAGAAAAGATCTTGGAGCTGGAGACCGAAATTCCTCAACAGACAACTGCAGCTCAAATATTATGATGATTCTTTTTTATTTGAAAGGCTTTACTACCAAGTGCCATTCCCATTTTAATTTGGTGAAGATATGATGAAGAACTTTGGAGATATGGAAGAAACTCCTTAAAAAAAGTGAAGTCGGTTGTTTTTTTGTTAAAAATTTAATTATATTAAACCCAAAATGAATAAGTAATAGGTAATATTAAAAGAAAGTAATTAATAAACATACAAATTCAATCATTTAACTAACCCCAAAAACATTAATCAAAAGATTGAAAATGTATTTTTTTCTTTAACCCTCAAATGTTGGCCTTCGTCATAATGTGCCACCCCTATTGTTTTTCGATAATGTCGTTTCGACGTTTGGTTTTGTCAGCTTCGTAGATACTAACTATCTAAATGGACACATCAAAATATACTGCGTTCACTAACGATCAATTGATTAACGTTGTTTAAAACAAACGGTGAGTGTTCTTTCTTTATAAACTAAATATTGTTTCAGGCGATAGTGAATGAGGGATATTAATTAATTATTTATGTTATTATATCAGAGGGGTTTTTACAAAAACCGTTCACAACATAAGCAATGTTAATAAATACTCGTAGCCTCAAAATTATAATTACCTAATGAGTTGTTTTCGAAAGTGCTGTTCAGTATTTTGGAAGACTAGTTAAGCTTCTGGTTTTGGCTGTCATTAGTGATGACAGTCAAATGACACCTTGTTAAATAGTCATGAACATAAAATAAAATAAGATACTAAAATCGATAAAGGCATAAAGGCGACAAAGGCAAGTTATGAGTTTACCAATAAACTCTAGATTTATTCTTATGGAAAATGTTTTTTTTTTATTAGTCAGATGTTGAGTCCTACTGCGAGGCAAAGGCCTCGATTTCTTTTATCCATTTATCCTTATACCGAGTAATCTGCTAACATCGAATTAAGTATCCGTCATGGAAAAATTTATAACGTATCATTATATTATATATTTGAGAGAGAATTTGATATATGAGTTGTTCTAATGTATTTTGGTGTCAGCGACGCGAGTGCGAAGCGCGAGCGAAGCGTCCCTTTTTCAGTTTGGTCAAAAACTCTTTCGTAGTCCAGCCGTTTGGTTTTATCCCTATAAAGGTCACATTTCTCAACTGATTCTCGTAATATTTTAAGAGCAGGTTTGATAATTACTTATGAATTTATTTTTCTATTAAGTTTTCAAATTTTTTAAAGTGGTGGTACCATGGAGATTTTAAGGTGCGCGGTAAACATTAATTGATATTTAGATAAGATAAGCAAAGACAGTTTTGCGAGGTCTACAGCTCAAAGAGCCTGTAATAGAATTTTGACTAATCTTTTTTTCTCTCTTGCCTAATGTATAGGATAGACAGCGATGCTTGTGCTCTCTATTCTTATCAATATCAATGTCCAGCCCTGATCCCAGACAACTGACGCCTCCACAATGGATGCGACGTTAATTGGCTGTCATGGACAATGGCACAGTTGTATTTATAAGTGGACTGCTGATTTCGAATTTGCACTTTATTTGCATTTATTCTTTTTACTGTCACGCGCGGTTTGTGACATTTGAAAAATAACAGAAAACATAAAAAGGAAAACAGTTTTTCGTAACTGCTTTATAATTAAATACATAATTAAAGTTACTACGGTTTATGTGTGTAGTGTTTCATTTGAATCTTTTAAATGGTTGCATTATTAAAAAAATATTTCATTTGGGTCTGGGAGAAACTTTTATTTACTTTTGCAATTTATCTTCCCTTAATAATGTTTCCAGTATTTTATTTATACGTTCAACAACTTTAACTTTCATTTCAGTTATTTTGAAAAATAATTCCTTCCTTATTTTTATTTCCTTCTCATTCGTTTATCTTTGAACTCGGGAAGCTCTTGAGAGCGAACCGTAATATCTAGTTTCTAGTGAACTGATTTGTGTACGTTATTTAGTAAAATTAAATGTCACATATTTAACACAAAAGTTTATGAATAATCACCAGTCAAAGTTCCTCATTTTTCTCACTGACTTACTCACTGATCATTAATATACTAAGGTACTTTTAGTTGACCTATAAGGAGTTTTAATAGTGTTTTGCTTATAAAGGAAGAAAAATAAAACTATTTTAAGGGTAAATTCAGACCATGATACTGAACAACTTTTCGCAAGGAACATATAACGAAATGTGAAAAATTTTTTTTGCTTTCCATACAAACTCGGATCAGCTGATCAGTCGATTAGTATTGAAGGCCAAAAATTATTTTTAATATTTCGATATATGTTCCTTGGAGAAAGTTGTTCAGTATTATGGACTGAATCCACCTTTAAAATAGTTTCAGTATATTTTGTTAGACCCTATATATGAGGTATATAGTTATGTATTACATACACCAAGTAACGGTGACTCAGTTGGTACAGACGTGAGTGGGTACAAATCCCACACATAGCAATTTTTGACATGGTTTATAATTTTGAGTGCTTCCCTGTCTTTCAATCCATTTCGCGAGTTAATAACACCCCTGACTCGTGAGATTCATAATAACCTTTAGGATCAGGAAGTTGAATTCTTCAGCCTTAATTAATCAGCCACACCGTCAATCATACATTCAGCTCAACGTCATCTTCGTATCAATACGAGTATTATCATTAAGTTTATGTGAATCCAATATACCCGGTTATCTTGGTAGGTTACAGCTGTGAGCGTTTTGGGACGTTAAATTGCAATACGTGTCCCAATAAAACCGAATGCAATAAGTTTCGTTTTTCTCGTTGTTTCATAAAATGGCGTGTTTAGTTGTATCGACGTTTATTGTAACAGTGCAAAATGTGTTAAATAAATAAAATCATTTAAATTTATTATCAATTTCAAAATTAAAATTCTAACCGATGGTGCATAAAGCTAGTCATTGAGTTTGAAAAGTTCAGGTTCAAGGTTTACCAACGTTCCATGGACCGGCGGACAGCGTACTTGGCGTACGCCGAATCAATAAAGTTAGAAACACCGATCTACGCTCTAAGACCAAAATTATCGATGCAGGTATCAAGACAGCGAAGCTGAAAAGGGAGAGTGCCGGACATGTTTATTGCATGAATCTGGAAGGATTGGCAAGAAGGGCGACGTATTGGGTGCCAGAAGGACGCCAGTGTAGGGAAAGGCCGAGGAAATGATGGAGAAACGACATTGAAACTTATATAAGTGGATAGCAGCATGCTGCCTTGGATTATGAATCGTGGAAGAAAGAACATGCCCTTACCCAACAATATGATAAGGCATAATGTAGGCAAAAGAAATTAAAATATATAATGATTACTGTTTTAAAAATATTAAAATGGTTCGGGGTAGGTAATTCTCTATTAAAAAGTTAAAATACTTGCTTCTATCATCTGGGGGCGCAGCAGTGACAGCAGTGCGTGCCAAGTCTAGCAAACAAAGGCACTCGCACAACAAGACTTTATTAACAATCACCAGCTAAAGTTCCTCATTTTTGTCTCTGACTTACTCACTGATCATCAACATTCTAAGGTATTTCTAGCTGACCTAAAAGATGAAGGAGGATAGTGTTTCTTTTATAGAAAGGAAAAATTGAAAAATCTTAAAATTTTGGACTATCTTTTTAACCAGTGTCATCTCGTATGTGTATAACCTACAAAAAAAATGTCATTTACAGAACTACAATTGTAAACTGCCCTCGACATTGCACTAACGATCAATTGAGCAAAAACAAGAATATTATTTTCATTCCAATAATAACCAATTGTATGCGATAAGAAAAACCTATAAATGTCGTTATTACTTAGATCTGCTTCTAAGATATAATAGATGAACTCATACGAAGAAATCCATTACTTTCTACTAATGATGTGCCGTTCCCGGGAACGTCCCCTTTTCCCCGGGAACGTTTACAAATTCCCGGCAATTTGGGCACGTTCCCGGGGTACTTGGGAATTTGGGCACGTTCCCAGGGAACGTTCCCGTATTTCTAGGGAGTGTTACGGAATATTAGTGCATGTATTTGTATTATAACCATACCAAGTGATGCATTTACGTTAGTAAAATATATTTATAGTGATAAAAAATATGTCTGATAAATAAAATTACAACTTTCCCTGACATTTTCATTTTTTGGGAACATTGCCGGGAACGTTCCCGGAAATCTGGGGAACGGGAATGGCACATCACTACTTTCTACATATCAACGCACTTTACGACTTAAGTCGATAAGATTGTTTTTTGTCAAGCTACCAGAAACAATTAATTATTATCTTTATAACCAATCTCTTTCATCTCTTTGACGGCGGTCCCTGTAGTAGGGATATAACTATTGAACAATATGAAACGATAATATTGCGGAATTGGGTTTGATCAGTTGGAATGTGGTGCATAATTTAATTTTAAATCAATCATATTACGGTCTCTTGGGTTGAATTTAAATTACTTTTTGTGAAGTGATAGGAATGCATGCGAATAAAAGTTGAAGTAAATTCTAAAAATTATCATTTTTGGAGTGTCTATTTTAACCCTAGATAACTAAACTATCCTGGGAGTTACACAATAACTAAACATTCGTCTAGCGGACTACGCATTAAAAAATCTTATATTATCAACATCATTTAACGTGAGGAAGAAATTGTTACATGATTCGTATAAAGGGCTCTTGTGAATAGAGACAAGTATAAATAATTTTATACTAATGATGCCACATACCTTTTATACACATCTACATTATGGGTGCCACAAATTGCATTTTTATATCTAAGGCATCAACTTTATGTCTTCCTTAGCAATTTCGACGGGCAAACGTATAATTTTTTTGTAATATTTCATACTTAAGGAAATGGAGCAGATTCTTCATATGATTTCACCAAGGATATCTCCTATCATGACCTTGATGTCACGTCTCAAAGTTACCGTCCGAACAAGTTGCCGCAACCAAGGCTCCATGAGGTGGTTCGTCAATTTCAAAACAAAATCTCGCCGTGTTGCTATTTTTTTATTATTTTTGATGTTATTCGCGACGTATCATAACATAAGTAGGAGTAATCCTAGTGCAGATGACCATTTATGATGAGTTTTACTGGATACAAATCAAAGAGTTGCTAAAGCACATGTCGGATGCTACCTGAAGTACGTTTCTTTTCATGTTCAAATCATCCGAATTAATAATTTGGGTTCTGTTGTCTTTTACTTGGTACTAAAAAATCTCATTCAGAACCCAAATATTGGCACGAGACATCAGTATCAATGCTGATATTGTATTGACTTGCAACCTTCCAATTATTTGTCATCACCACAGAAGTTAAATTATCTTGTTACTTTTATCAGAGTCATCAATCTTAATAAACGTGAATTTGTACTTTCAGCGTAGGACATATGTTTCCATTTATAAATCCATCAATAATATTAGGTATATGAGAAAAAGTTGAAAACAATTAGTAGTATGAATGACATCTTACTATTAAACCCTAGTCATTAAAAAATAACCGTTTTCATGAAGTTCATATTATTTCCTAGTATGCTAATGTATATTATCTAATTATAATACAAACATTTATTATTTTTATTTATTTTAAAATACTAATATAAAATAAAATGCAATTTAGATACCTTTGAAAATCTGCACCTGTTATAACTAAACTTTCGTAATCTAGACGACGCGGTGATTATAAATCACAAATAAAGACAATTGTTTGCGCAAACGCCGCATTTGTGCCACTTTTCACTCTAATTATGAAGGTATACAAAGGCGTGCAAGCAGGGGGTACGCGAAAGTTTGTGAACTAGACTTATGCAAGGGGTCGCGTAGTCTGCCAGACGAATGTTTAGTTATCTAGGGTTAAAACGTTCTCAATTAGTACTTTTCTTTTTACCTTTTTAGAGTTGGCAGTGTTCGTTAAATTATTTAAAAAACAATCGTTTCAAACTTCGTATCACGAGACGATGGCAAGAGGCCCGACGGCATGACGCTCAGCCCGTGGAAAAACAGTCGGACGCTCGTGTGGAATGCCATATGCGTAGACACTGTTGCCCCATCCCACGTGAGTAAGAGCGACCGTTTGCAAAGCTGGTGCAGATGCATCAAGGGGAAAAACCAATAAGTGGCGCATATATGCGATTTTAGGAGAACCGTGTATTTGCGCCTTTTGCCGTAGAGACCTTGGGGCCTTGGGGTGTGAAAGCCCGTCAGCTGTGCAAGGAGATTTCGACATGCCTCATCGATGCCTCAGGGGATCCAAGGGCTGGCGTGCATTTTGGCCAAAGGTTAAGCCTCGCCATCCAACGTGGTAATGCCGCCAGCCTCTTCGACACCCTACCCTGCGAGCGCAGCGGTTTGGAGTCCATCTTTTGTATTATTTAATGTTATTTGTCCGTCTTTTTGCATATTATATCTTAATTGTAATCTTTGTTCATTAACAAATATTTGGCATCTTAAATAAAAAAGTTATAATATAACATCAAGAAAAGTTGTTACTCGTAAGAAACTTAAATTTATTTGTAAGCTAAGAAGCTTAAACGTAAAACTGATTACGTGCAAATTACAAAGAAACTTGTTGAGAATTAAATTAAAATTGAAATAAAGTTTCTATTGTAGAAACGGCTTTTATTTCGCAGACTAATAAAAGTAGCCTTTTCATAAATAGTTTTGTTTGTAATTAGTTCCAATTGTCTCAGAACTAAATAGAATTTGATATTAAATGCCACAGGCGCGTATGCAGCTTCTCAATCTCTAATTATTATTCTTCAAAACTAATCTCAGATCTACCTTTTAATCAATTCATAGACACTTAGCGAGCGACTCGAGTTTCCAGAGAAACTTAATTAAAATATGAAGCCAATGTATATTTTGGGAGTTTTGTGAAAATAACACAATTGAAATAAGATTTTTATTTATTTATTATTCTTCAAAACTAATCTCAGATCTACCTTTTAATCAATTCATAGACACTTAGCGAGCGACTCGAGTTTCCAGAGAAACTTAATTAAAATATGAAGCCAATGTATATTTTGGAAGTTTTGTGAAAATAACACAATTGAAATAAGATTTTTATTAATTTATTTATTTTACTTCATTAAAATACATGTAAATGGCGGACTTAAGGCTAGGGGCCTTTTCTTCCAATTTCAATGATTTCATATAAATACAAATAACCTAAGTTTTAGTATTTTTTATTTATTCATTCAGTTCTTATTTTTAGTTGGTAATCAACAAAAAGGTAAACAGATTAATCTGCGATAAAAGACTTTGCTTTGAGCATAAAGCAAATAGGTCAAATTTAGTTAAAATTATGACACATAGAACAAATCAGTGAAATTTAGTCAAACGTTTTTAATAACGCAGTCACTGTCACTGTCAATTTAAGGGTTACAGCTAAAGCTCCCGACACATGACACAATCTGCAGATTATAATGTGTGTAGAAGTGCTGTGTTACAATCTGCAGTAAAACACGTTTACACACATTGACGACCTCCGTGGTGTAATGGTGAACACGCTAGAACACGCCAATCCAGAGGTTCTAGGTTCGAGGTTCTAGGTTCGAGGTTCTAGGTTCGATCCTCAACCAGGGCAAGTTGTAAAATGGCCTTTTTTCAAATTATCCTGGGTCCTGGGTCTTGGATTTTTATCTTTATATGTATTTATTATAAAATATAGTATCGTTGAATTAGTATCCCATAACACAAGTTTAAAACTTACTTTGTGGCTAGCTCAATTAAAAAAAGTGTGATTTGTAGAAAAAAAAAACATTACAATCTGCAGTAAAGCACGAGATTGTTACTGCAGATTGTATGCCATGTTATGTTGTGTGTAGGCAACTTAACTTCTAGGCTTTCCTAGACTAGGAAAATCAGGGTTCAGAGTCAACGAACCATGTTTGCAAACAACGAACTAATAATTGAATAATGGCAAAAACACCATAAATCAGAAAGCTCTCTAAACTCTAACCACATTTTACAAGCTGGCGTTATACTTTTCTGTTCTACGATAATATATTTGTTCAGCTTCGATGCACATTTCCATTGCAGTTTATTATAAACTAGGGGGTAAATTTTCGTCTTCTTTCATAAATAAAAACAAAACTATTCATTTTACAATAATATCAATATATTTGAGATCCTCATAATGAGCCCTTTCATTTGATGTATGACACAGTAAGGTTTGCAAAACTTTTTTTTTATTTCCTAATTTGTTTCCCGAAAATGACCCTTATTTTAAAAAGTATTTATCGACTTTGCACATATGTGTTTGGGTCATAGGATTACAACATACTACCAAATTTCACCTGATTCGGTCCAGTAGATTCGGAGCACATTGGCTGTGACAGACGGACGGACAGACAGACGCACGAGTGATCCTATAAGCGTTCCGTTTTTTTAATTTTTTGTACGGAACCCTAAAAATTAAGGGTAGTTGCGATTTTTTTAAATTTGTTTGTAATTTCATTTTTAAATTGACAATATAAATTTATTGGCTATGTGTAATTTCGTGATTAGTGTAACGTAGCGTCATTATTGAAGAAATTTAGAATAAAAAATTCATCAAACGACTTCCCACCTTCTCATGATACAACTTAGAAACTTCCTTCCTTCTTTTTATGTGTCACCAGCCAGTAATATCTCTTCCCGCGCAGATGAAAAAGTCGATAGAGCGAAAATACGAATCATGATAATCGGCGATGCGACTAACTATTTAGATTTCTTTTTCCATCTTCTCGCCCATTGTCACGCCAAAAGTAGCCTTTGGGTCTTGTGGCCCTTGGCTCTGTCTTTTATGAGCCGCTAGAGTCCAAAATACTCTGTCTATATTTGGGACGTAATTAGAATAAATAGTATTTAAAGAAATCGTTCACACGTACCTTCATTCCTATCTAGGTACCTACTTAATATTCTAAAGTTTTTACAGATAATAAATTGCCGCTTCGTAACATAAAAAATAACGACTACTTAAATTAAAGTTAGAGCATAATATTATACTAATAGTACCCCATGTGTAACAAATGTTCAGCCGCCCAACGCTACACTAAAGGAATGATATGAGATTTTTCGTACATTGTTACCACCTCACCCAAAAAGCTTTCGCGTTTGATCGAAGTTCGATGTTTTTAACGCCAGAGCTCAATAAACGTTGGTCTTTCAACTAGTGTTGGACTCGAGCCCTTTATAAAATAACAAAATTTTTTTTTAATCTTTAAATTAAAATAAACTATAGATTTGAAAAGTATTTTGGAAGCAGAGCAAATTAATATCTAAGTCTATAAAAAACCTATCTAGGTATATTTTGTTTTTATATATTTTTGAATCACTACAGATTACAAATCTCACACATTAGTCTGTAGTAGTGTGAATTAAAGGAAAAAATGCGTTTACAAATACCTCTCTCTATAGCCTATACTAGTCTACTGCTTAAAAACAGAGGCCTTTCCTCCTTTCAAATCATCACTTTATTGGGAGAGCCAAAATAAGGGATGATTTGTCCATAATCACCACGCTGGGCAAGATGGGTTGGTAATTGATAGCATAAAGTCGTTGCACAGAAGACGCTACTGCCCGTACTCTGTTACCTATACCCTTAGTCGCCTCTTACGACATCCGTGGGAAATGAAAGGGCTAATGACAAATTGTATTCTTCCCTCCCGTCATCATACGGCTAATCAATACAAATACCTGGCTGATGATATTTTTTACTCTGTGGATCTCTAGGGTTCATTTGGTTCAGTAACGGCGAATCATGTATTTACCAAAAAGACATTCAGAGGACAAAATCTGTATAGGTATTTAAAAAGTACTTTAATGAGTAAAGCTTATCTTCGTTATGGCTTATTAAAGGAAGCCTATAGCTATATTAATAAGAGTCTTGTAAATATATGATATATATCATATATTTTACCAGAACTTACAAGACTCTTATTAATATAGCTTTAGGCTTCCTTTAATAAGCCATATATATATATCTATCAAGTCGTGTCTTAATTCCTATTGGGGAAAACAGGACAATTTGGATCTTGCGGCTCTAAGCAGATAGAGCTCAGGGCCGTAAGACCCAAAGGCCACTTTTAGCGTGATAGTGAATCGAAATAAGAATAGGTTACTTGTCGCATCGCCTATTAACATTATTTGCATTTCCAACCATTTCCTCGATTGCCTTTATAAGCAGCTGGAAAATTTTTTTTTTTTTTTTTTCCCGGTAAATTCCGATCCGACCAATAAAAACCGGTATGGAAAATTGTAGAAAAATGAGCCTTAAAATTAGAACTTAAAAGACTCGACTCTTGGCCAACACTATATCAAAGGATTTCTCGTGAAGCCAGCTATATTTCAAAGCTTATATGGCGCACCCGCCTCCACCTCGGGTATCCTTCCGTTCCATCTCCATTTTATTTTCGGCTTAGATAAGCCTCTAAGATTTTTCTCAGACAAATGAGATACGCAGCGGTCTCGGAAAGTTAATTTTTTCCTTTTCATGTTTATCGCGGCCGCGGACTAGTATATCATTTCTTATCCCATATTATCCGGCATTTTGTGTCTTATAATAATTCAGGGTGATGCTTTCAAAAATTCATGTTTTATAGTGATTTGTTGATATTGTATGTTTGTGGATGAAAAAAACGTATTAAACATGGAAAAGTGACACTTATTCATGCAATAGTATTTAGATAGATAGATTAAGTAGTAGCTACATGTTCTCAGTCATCTCGATTTATTTATTACTATTTAATTTTTTCTATTGTATTTTTATGTATGTAATTATCATCATCATCCCAGCCCTTCTTCCGCCCACTGCTGAGCTACCTATCTTCGTCGACGCCACCCATCTCGGTCCTGTGCTGCTCTCATCCAGGTGCGACCCGCGACTTTGGTTATATCGTCAACCCATCGCATAGGCGGACTCCCGACGCTTCTCTCACCCGTTCTGGGCCACCATTCGGTCAGAGCCTTGCTCCACCTGCCATCACTCCGTCGGGCCAGGTGTCCTGCCCAGTTCCACTTTAAGTTCATGACCATTATACTAACGTCTTGTACTTTAGTACGTTGTCGGATTACGGTTATATTATATGCATATCCAAAAATGTATTCTTGTCTTGTTTAGGTATGTGCTTTTGGTTATATGTATATTAAAAGTTATATTTGTTTTTAGCATAATTTGTTACTTATTTACAAATTTTAAGACGCCAGCTACACATATTTTCTGCTAGGTCTAACGGTTAACCGGGAGAGAATGCCATATGATATGAAATTAGGTGCGCCGCATGTATGTACATTTTTTTAACTGTGCAATAAAGTTTAAATAAATAAATATGTTGTAGTTATAATTGAGTCAGTTAAAAACATTACTTAGTAAATAAGGAAGTTTGGTCACATCAATAGCCGTAGATTAAAAAATCTAGCTATAAAATGTGTTCCTTAACTAGTAAATCTCTCTCTTTTTAACCCACTACGAAAAAGGCGCGTCATAAGTTTGACTTGTCTGTGTGTCGGTCTGTGGCATCGTAGCTCCTAAACGAGTTGACTGATTTCGATGCGATTTATTTCATCGAAAACCTTGTCTGTCGAGATGGATCTTAGTTATGATTGAGGAACATTGGTTCAATCCTTTAAAAGTTTTTGGGGGTCAACGCTTAAAAGTCCGTTGTTTAATTGATCTGGCAAGTTGTTAATTACGTTACGATGCATTAATTTAGGTATTTACCTTTATAACAAAAATTAAAACGGTGAACTTTGTATGGAATTGGAATGCCTCTTTTACCAGACCTCATCATCATCTTTTTAGGGTTCCGTACCCGAAGGGTGCAAACGGGACCCTATTACTGAGACTCCGCTGTCTGTCCGTCTGTCACAGGGCTCTATCTCTTGAACCGTAATAACTAGACACCTGAAATGTGACCGATTATGTATTACTGCGGCCGCTATAATAACAAATACTAAAAATAAAAAAAGTCGAAAATTAAAGGGGGTCGTCATACAAAAAATGTGATTTTTTCAGCGTTTTTAACTCGATCTCTCACAGGGCTCTATCTCTTGAACCGGAATAGCTACACACTTGAAATTTTTACCGATTATGTATTACTATGACCACTATAACAACAAATACTAAAAATGAGATAAAGTTAACAATTAAAGGGGGTCCTCATACAAGAAACGTGTTTCTTCAGCGTTTTAAAACATTGTACGGTGGTACGGAACCCTTCATGTACGAGTCCGACTTGAACTTGCCTGTTTATTTAGTCTACACTGCAGGAGCACGACTCTCTTTGTACTACGAGAGCCATACTTGGCTAGAGCAGCCAGAGGATTTTGCCTACACCCTCCACGCTGGCTAGAATTGGAGAGGTCTCATTGATATTTGCAAGCTTGTTTAGCTTGTGTTTCCTAAGTCGCCTTCTACGACATTCACGGGAAGACTTGGAGTGGTCCTATTCTACTCTGCCGGGAACCACATGGCATATTTTGTTAGACCTACTTACATGCAAATAGAACTTACTTTTACGAATAGTTTTCATAATCTTGTATGTATCTTCTATTTTATTAATTAATGATTATTCTCGTGTTCGCACAAGATTAATACTATGAATAAAGTGTGCAGAGTTTTTAATGCCATCTAAATCATAAAGTAGCCCGCAATTTGTCATCGCGAACATTAGCTCCATTAAGATTCCTAAATTTCCCTCCGCAAGTAAAAAGTAAATTTTCCTCTTAAGAAAACACAATCTGATTATCTTAGTTTGAGAAGAATTTTATGGTGAAATTGCTTGCTGCCTTGAATATTTTATGTTATTTCAGATTTACTTCGTCCCGTCCAAGTTCGATGAGATTTTACCTCAGGGAAATTGTTTCCTGAGTATGCATACGATGTTTATATTGATCACGGCATCTAATATATGACTTTTTGTTCCATGTGCCATCAAAAATTTCATAGGGTTATTCATTCATGGTATAATAAAATATGGTATTCTCTTCCTGCGATAGCACAAGACTACGTCATGCTGATTATTCTTTTCAGTAATTTAGGGACCTCCTCAATTGTTTAAGGCCGTACCTGAACTTTCCGGGGTCCAGTGCTGCCTCCATTTTAAATAAATCATTTTAAACAAAATGGAGACATCATTTAAAATGTTGCTACTATCCAGTTCTAGATAAATAACCCTTCAAACTATTTTGTGAACTACAGTTTACAGTTTATAATGAGAACGTAAAGCTTTACTACGCACATTTGCCAAAAGTAGCCGTTTTTCGCAAATGTGCGTAGTAAGTAAAGCGTAACGTTTTCACTTTAAACTGTAAACAGTAGTTCATAAAATACTTTGAAAGGTTATCTAGAGCTTGGTAGTAGCAAAATTTTAAATGATATTTCCGTTTTCTTTGAAATGATTTATTTGAAATGGGGGCAGCACTGGACGCCGGAAAATTTAGGTACGGCCTTAATGGATATAAGATAAAATAATAACTAACTTAACTATTTCGTATATCATATGACTCATCTGTTTAATTTTAAATAAATTAATTTATTGCATTGTGAGTTCATGATTGGTTTGTTTAGTTAAAAAAATTATTTATTTATTTATTTATTTAAACTTTATTGCACATAAAAAAGTGTACAAATGGCGGACTTAACGCCGTATGGCGTTCTCTGCCAGTCAACCATTGGACCAAGTAGAGAAATAATTTGGGTGGTGCGACAGAGTGTGTAAACAAAATTTAAAAGTATCTATAAATACCTACAAGAATAAATCAAGAATATACATAAATATTAAGTTTAAAGAAATATATACCAATACAATAACTATAGATAAAATAAATATACGAAATATATGATTATGTAAATATAATACATAAAGAACTAATTATATATGTATGCGGATAGATAAATACATATATGGATGACTACTAATTACCGCGCAGGGACACGACGAGAAGAAGAGACTTTGAGAGAAAATGTACTTTGCTCGGGTAATTCACAGTGGCAACACTCCCAACTGATGACGTATTCTTGGGCTAGTAACGTGACCAGCTGTCACGGGAAGAGAATACCTCATTTTATCATACCTACCATGGGGTTAACCAGCTCATAAAGATAAACGAAGATTGAATATATTAAAATAGATTGAAAAAATAATGTATAAGCTGTAAAATAACACTTAGGTAGGTTCCCTTGTGACATTATAATGTATTTTTTGCGATTATTTTTTAACATTATTACCCGCAGACATTTAATCCCTTGGCTGAGGTTTTACCACACGTATAGTACGAATACATAATATCAAACCGATACACCTTCGAACTCAATTTACTTTTGCTATCTAAGAATCTTTTTTACGATTTGTTACCAGTTGCGCAAGGCTCATAACCTGGTCCCTATTTTTATAAATTCCGGGTGAACTTTACACGGCGTATGAATATAATGTTTTTAAGGCCGCCGCAGAGATTGGATCTGGTGTAGAATTGTACAGGCGGCCAAAGATAATTTGTAACACGTTCTTTCTTATTTTATTAAAGTGTCATAATAATAAAATAAATTAAAAGATTGTATAATCTTTGCAAAAACAAATACAAAATTTATTTATGCTCTATCTTTGATAGATCTGATTTTATTTACGTAAATGTTGTTGATGACGGTGTTAATCGGATAATGATTACTAACATATTTTCAACCTCAGCAGTGGCTACTCTAAGTACTTATAACAAACGACTGTACGTATAAACTCTAGAACAGTTAGTGATAGGCAGGACTGGTCTACTTAATACTTAATACTCAATACTCAATCATTTATTGCTTCCTTCATGTATTACATACAGGACTTAGGTCTTTCATTCAAAAGGCGTTGAGTTGGTTCGTATTGTTTTCGTTTTGTTCATAAAAACTGAGATATATACTAAACATCACAAAAGGTGATCTGGCAAATAGGCGACTATTTATTGTCTGATAATTTTGATAATTTTTCTTTGGATGTTTCTTACTACTAGAAGAACTCCGTGGCGTAGTGGTTTACAAGCCAGTCCGCCACTACGGAGGTTGTGGGTTCGTTCCCCAGCCAGGGCAAGTTAGAAAATGCCTTTTTTCAAATTGTCCTTGGTCTTGGGTGTTGAGTAAGTATCCCGTAACACAAGTCTAAACTTACTTTGGGCCCAAGGCCGTAAAACTCAAAAGCCATATTTAGCATGATGGTGAGCGTTGCTTGCATTGCTAGTCGCACCGCCTATTAAATTAGATTCTCGCCTTAATTCAGACTCCGCCTATTCCCTCGATCGACTTTTACGGTCTGCGTGGGAAGAGAAGCAGCTGGTAAATTCTATTTTTTTTCTTTTCTCTCAAACCAATATCGAAGAAATTAAAGATTCCATATATATATTTTACTTTAATTAGATTCAGTGAAGCTTTTAAATTCAGTGTTACGCTTGCCGTGTGTTTGACTATAAACCTGTGCTGTAAACGATAACACGTATAGCTCGGCTAATAAAATATTGTCTGTAACGGAGCACGTGTTATTGCGAGTTCCCGCCGACCTGTCGTTTTGACGAATCACGTAACTTCGTGACCTAAAATAATATTACTCATGCATGTGTTACCATTAGGGCTCGTACTGGATAAGACAACGCATGAGCTGTGCCGCATACAAGCTATGTACTGGTAGTAACGTTTGCTTTATTTTGCCCATCCAGTGAGAACATTGCCATTTTTACAACGTTGTCTAAATTCTGTCTAAATTTTGAAACATTGTGTCTATATAGGCGTGTAGGTGATGTTTTGAGGCGCAACCTCTTTGTCGCAACAAAGAGGTTGTATGTAAAAAAAATTTAAAAAAATTACAACTTTTTTGGTTGGATAAAAGAAAATATAAATTTGACATTGCGATTAAATCATTATGTTTAGAGAAAATCATTGACTGTTTTAATTTCACGTTTATTTGGTTAGAAGTTAGTTATGCCTTGTGTGTCGATATTATTATTTTCCCAATATTTGAATTCTCTTTCCTTCTTACTCCTTCTGACTTTTTCTATGCCGGAACTCTACTTTCCCTATAGACGTTTTCTATTTCTTCCTTTGCTTTGGTTTTATTCTGCTGCAGGACAAATGCCTTTCTTCCAAAATTCCCACTCTTTTGTTTTGGGGTTTTTAGGCCCAATCCTTGAAGTACGCGTTAAGCTCAGCTCTTCATATCCTTGGGGGCTTAGCGCGCATTCGATTTGTGTTTCAAAGAATATACCAAAATTGTAAAGAAGTAGCTTATTACTGTATAAAATTAGCAGGTACATATTAAATGTGATCATTTCACGTCTCTTTAATAATAAGATTTAGTTGGTAAGTTGCACCTCTGCGGACCAAAGTTCAATGTTTATCTTATGCCGAACCCAGGCGCCATTTTTCCGCGGGCTTTAATATATCTTCCGTTTATTAACTTTTATACTATAATACCTTCACTATAAATTATAAACTTGAAACACATACCTTCAAACCAAAATTAGTGCATACTATGGAAGATTACAAAATTGAGTAGGTACTAGATATTTTATTTTACAATATTAAAATACTATATGGAACCCACTAAATAGCAAAGATTTTAAAATAAAGATTATTACGCAATATAAATATAAAAAAAAATACCTTTTTGATGTTGGTTAATATGGGCGTGAATAAATTTCTAAGTGTTTCGTGTACACCACATATTAACAGGAACTCTAGTAGGCCGTTTGCCTGTTTCCCTTCTTTGTTGTATTAAAAAAACCGACCAAGTAAGAGTTGTGCTAGCGCACGAAGGATTCCGTACCATTATTTATACAAAATTAGACACTTTTCAAGTATTATAGCTATTGCAACATATTTCAAGCTTCCACCTGTTGCCGTTATGAAGATCGATCAAAAAACGGAAAAAAATCACGTTTGTTGTATCGGACCCTTAAATATTTAGTTTATTCTGTTTTATGTATTTATTGTTGACGACCTCCGTGGTGTAATGCTCAATACGATAGTCCGCCAATCCGGAGGTTCTGGGTTCGATCCCCAGCCAGGGCAAGTTGGTAAATGGCCTTTTTTAAATTGTCCTGGGTCTTGGGTGTTTATTTATATATGTATTTATTATAAAATATAGTATCGTTGAGTTAGTATCCCTCGTGACAGACATACCTTGGACTTAGGGACGGACGGACAGTGGATTCTTAGTAATAGGGTCCTGTATTTACCCTTTGGGTACGGAAGCCTAAGAAAGAAATAGTATATGTACAAGGCTAAAAATGTTTTAAAACCGTTAGTAGGTATATATTAACGAAACCCTTGTAAGCCCAGATTTTCTGAGAATCAAACCAGCCCCAATTCAATATACATCAACTTCTTAGAAAATCTCAGTTTCTTTAAAAGTAAAAGATCTTTAGAATCTCTTAAAATAAATTCAGTAAAGAATTTTATTTATAAAAACCCATTGTTTTATTAATGTGACGTCAAATCTGGCACACTAAACAAACCACTATTACATACATATTCGATGAAGCTGAAATTTTATAGACGGATGAGGATGCAATATATTTACTAATATCACAGAAAGTTTAACATGGCATCAAGTATTTGATAATAAATGTAGGTATTTCCATAAAAATATTATTGGGAATGAAACACATAATTTAATATTAGGACTTTATTCCCATAAAAGTAAATTTCCAAATAGGTAACTAAATGAAAACCAACTTATTAAATAATTAACCAATCAGAGATTTCCTTTAAGGCCGTACCAGAATTTTCCAGGGTATGAACTACTGTTTACAGTTTAAAGTGAGAACGTAAAGCTTTACTACGCACATTTGCGAAAAACTGCCACTTTTGGCAAATGTGCGTAGTAAAGCTTTACGTTCTCATTATAAACAGTAGTTTACAAAATAGTTTGAAGGGTTATCTAGGACTTGGTAGTAGCAAATTTTAAATGATGTCTCCGTTTTCTTTGAAATAATTTATTTTAAATAGGGGCAGCACTGGTCTCCGGAAAATTCAGGTACGGCCTTAAGATGATACTTATCTTACAATCTTTGTTATAGCTCTGTGGTTCCCGGCAGAGTAGAAAAGGACCTTTAAAGAAAATTCTGTCATACGGTTTAGATACTAATCATCATACCCTTTTCACTGTTGAGTATAGGCATCTCATCATTGACATCACCCGTTTCAGTCAAATGGCGCTCTCATCTGCCTGAAATATCTCATAAATTGTATTTAGTTTATTCGTATTCATTTATTTATCAACACATATTACATATAAAATACAAAGTACAAAATACAATTTTGCATGCAATTATATGAATATGTACACTGCTAGGGTGTAGTGATGTTTTATATAATCATGTTACTCAAAATACATCATCGTTTATTCTCTTATTCTCTTAACTGCACTGAAATGAAGAGCCATTACTAAGACGTTTCAAGAAAATAGTTTCGATCTGGGCCTTAAAACTTTAGATTTCTCCTAACGTTGGTTTTACAGAGATTACAGATTCCAATAGTGATATTTCAAGGAACAAAGGCAGTCTATAGAGGGCAAAGGACGATATCCCAATCTATTTGCGACGAACTTGGCCGCCTTGGGACACAAGTTTTTACTTGTAAAAGTACTTTTATCAGTGTTATGAACTCTGGGGAAATTTACACTTACACGCAATATTCTATGACTAACACGCTTGTGTATTGGTGATAAAAATATGATGTTATGAGTATCATATTTTCATTGAATTGCTTTTTCTATACAAGAACTGTTTGAGAACGAGATAGTTATAACAACGTAACTATGTCAGATTATTATTACGTCTTAAGGCCGTACCTGAATTTTCCGGGGTCCAGTGCTGCGCCCATTTAAAATAAATCAATTTAAAGAAAACAGAGACATCATTTAAAATTTTGCTACTACCAAGTCCTAGATAACCCTTAAAAATTTTTGTGAACTACTGTTTACAGTTTATGAGACCGTTAAGCTTTACTACGCACATTTGCCAAAAGTGGCCGTTTTTCGCAAATGTGCATAGTAAAGCTTAACGTTCTAACTTTAAACTGTAGACAGTAGTTCTTAAAATACTTTGAAAGGTTATCTAGGGCTTGGTAGTAACAAAATTTTAAATGATCTCTCCGTTTTCTTTGAAATGATTTATTTCAAATGGGGGCAACACTGGACCCCGGAAAATTCAGGTACGGCCTTAATATCATATGACTCCAGATTAGTGTGGAAATTGATTTGCTTGATATTAAAGAGTATTTCTCACGACTCAAAATATATTTCAGGACTGTATATTGTCGTATAATCAGATTTATGTCGCGCAATATTCCTAATATTCTGAATTTCCGACGAGCTGTCGTATTGTTCGCTACATTTATTCATGAATTGAATAGATAGTGACATATTTTCAGAGTATATTATTTCTGCAATATTTGGTTCATTTGGTGCTTTGCTTTATTTACATAGGCAGAAGGTTTCAACTTGTATAAAAATATAATTTTTAATGTAGCATACGAGAAATTTATTTTTTATTTTATTTGATATATTTTCAGTAAATATATGTCAAGATTTTGATTTACGATCTACGTAGCGTAAAGGTTTACACGCTAGACTACCATGGAGTTTCTTAGTTCGATTCCCATTCCCAGCCAGGGCAAGTTCGAAAATGACCTTTTTTAATTGTCCTGGGTCTTGGTTGTTTATCTGTACCTCTATTTAAAATGGAACATTATAGTACATATACTAGGTGAATGAAGTAATTTCATTTTTCATAAGACATTCGATATATAGCTAGAAGGCAAGTTGGAAAATTACCTTGTATTAATTGTCCTAGGTCTTGGTTGTTTATCTGTACCTCTATTTATGTATTTATCTATTTATCATAAATTATAGTATCGTTGAGATAACACAAGTTTAAAAAAAAACTTACTGTGGGGTTAACTCAATATATGTAATTGGTCTACATAGAATATATGTATTTATTTTAAGGCAAAATAATTTCATTAAGAAAAAATAATACACCGGTATTAGTAAAACAATTCTTTCAGGAACATTATTAGTGATGTACATATACTAGGTGAATGAAGTAATTTCATTTTTCATAAAATATTCGATATACAGCTGTTCAAAAATTATAGAAAAATTTCCTCCAGATATCAATGTTTATTACTCAAATATTCTTATTTTTATTATCATTAGTTTAGTAGGAATGATGCAGTGCAACCTATGTATACAATGTATGTAGTGGTAGGTACTTAGTTGTGTTACATAATATAAGAACGACATGCATTGTATATGTCGCAGCCATCTGGCTAAATTAGCCAGCTAACTGGACGCCTAGGCAGCTCTTTGAACGCCGGCATCGAAGGCCGATAGTTAATTAGACTAGAATTATTCAACTTTCAACAACTTGGCGATTGAAACTATTGAAAGTCAGCCTTTCAAAGATGACTGACCTCAGCAGTGATTCAATTTTAGTTCAGTTTTTACCACTGCGGCGCTAGTAGTCACGAAAACAAATATGGCGTCAACAGCGCAAACTGTGAATGTTATTCTTCGTTCACAAATCCCATAAAAACTTTTTTTATATATTTCACGATTGCTAGTTATTTAGTGGTAGGTGATATTAATACTAGTAGTTGTACATAATTTGTGAACCTTAACTATAAATCAAAAATTCATCAATATCAAATTTAATAAAATGACTACACTGAGCCATCAGGTTAAACGTTGCACTTACTGACTGGGCTAGTTGTCCTTCAGCCATTTAATTGAATGCTGGCTTCGAATGACCAGGATATGTGTCCAAGCAGCTGGCTGCGACATATATATGTACATTAGTTGCGTACACACTATATTATTCCAACTACACTAGAGCCTAATAATTACTCAAGCAGTATCATCGTTGTATAAATTTTTCGATGCCTATATTATCCTTTGTTGTATTATTGCAAACCGTAGGTGTTCCCGTTTAATAAAGCCAATTTACGTCCAATTTACGATTATGGCACTTTCCACTACAATTTGCGTGTGTCACATCGTACACCCAGTCCTCGTTAAACAAGTCAATTTGTGAAATTGGAAATTAAACCTTATGCCCTTGGTTTATATTACATTTTTGTTTGAAGGTGTTTGTTATAAAGAGACTCAAATATCTCAGTAGGCTATATGCGGTTCTATGTTACAGCACGCGTTGAGTTTATAAAGACTCTAACAAACGTGGTAAAAGGGCTTATTTTTAGTTAGGGTTTGTGTTTGTACAGAGTTTATGTGTGTAATTTTCTGACGTTTAAGAAAAAACTGACAACTTTTCATCAAAGGCCCTTAGTCACCTTAGTCCAAATGGCGCCATTATCATTTTTAAAAGGGAGCACCATTTGTTTTTTTTTTAAATTAAACATCGATTGCAGGAAAACTTTGGTAACAATGTGAACTGCTCACGAATAGTGTACGCCGAGAACTGCTGGGAAGGCTTTCTAACTCTGCGAGCTCTACTTAGAGCTCGAGTTCTGCTACTGCCCGCTCTCTTTCTGCGGCTCTTAGCTCTAAATTATGCTCACGCTCCGCGGCCGCACGTTCTCGTTCGGCTTCCATATCGGCTAGGCGGCGCGCATGCTCCGCTTGCAAAGCGAGCTTACGCACCGTCCTCGACGACAATGAGGTTTTGTGAGAACTGGTGCCGACGGAGATCCGAGGAGTGGCGCCAACATGACCACCTGGTTGGACGCTCGTAGGCTGTGATTCACTTTGCACTTCACTACTTTTTTTGGCTTCGCGTAAACATTTTCTCTTTCAACAAACTTTTCACAAAAACAATTTTCACAAATATAAATTTTAAATTTAAAGCTCAAGGACCAAAATATATTACCAATCGATTTTATTGCGCTGGGCTCGATAGAGAAAATAATAAAAACCCTTTTATAACACGCATATGACTTTACTATACAAAACGCAACGACACACTAAAAGACAAAAGCATATCAAAATATAATTTAAAAGAATAATAAAAAAGGAGTTCGCAACAAATAGTGATGTATGAAAGAACTAATTAAAACACTGTACTAAAGTGTTATATTAGTATGCGGATATTAAAATATATTCAAGACATCACTTATAACTTCAAATAAAGCTAAATACATATACCAATGAAACGGGAGTCATAATTACCCTGAAATTATATTAGGCCTTGGCTATATGGCTGGCTTACATGCAAACAGGAAATCAGATATTCATTGGCCTATTATCGTGTTAAAACCTTCGACCAACAATACAACTAGAAACTAAATCAAATCGAAATTCTGTCCGCTTGAATATTAATTAACATTTACTGTGAAGTCAACCTTATTATACTACTTAAGTACCTATTGGATTCATTGACTTTGAATAAATTATTTACTGCGCAGTATCATCATATTGTTAGATGTTGACTGTTGACTACAATTTGAGCATTAGATTTTGATAAAAATATAGGTTCCTAAGTATAAAGAGTTTTTCGCCCTAAGCACAGAATACATAAGAGTCAAACAGAATGGTATCTCACAGCGTCTCCCGCAAATTGGCGTCCCCGCACCTCTCCCCCGCACTTTGTGAGCTTTGACAGCTCCAAACCAGGGTTTAATTACTAGCCGCACGCAATACGCGACGTGTTTTGTCTTGAGAACTGTCAACCATCATGGTGAGAAGGTGCGCGTATAATAATTGTTTATCCACCCAATACTCTAAAGAACGTATATTTCATACATTTCCAAATGATGAAAACAGTTAAGCAAAGCAACAATATAATTTCACGTTATTACCCAGCAACCATCTTGATATATATACCCTTCTCGCTCTCTCGCATTGGCGGGAGATACACAAGAGCGAGATTGTAACATTACCAGATTGCTAATAAGCAATCCGGTAATGTTGCATAGGCTCCTCGCTCACAGGTAATCACATACACGCAGATGCCAACTAGATTTCCGCGGGTTATAGTGCTAAATGCCATTGTTGACAATTACAACTTGACATGCTGTGCGTGTAAACGTGATTAACATTTGTTTATTTTTATTGAATTTATTCATATAATTACCGAATAGTTTTGCGCCGAATATACATTATAAATGACTCAATAATAATCAGTAAAGTGAACTAATGGTGAAATGGACAATGGACATAATGAAAAATATTTGTGAAGTGATATTATGTAGCTGTTTCCGTTTTTTTTGTAACATTACAACAATAAATATAAAACAGAATATTTTTTACTTCATAGTGTTCGCAAATCTTCCGGTATGGAAAAATATAATCGTAAATATGTCGAACTCGTTAGTAGGTAAGTATTAAAATAATTCTGCGGTGCGACCCTAAGTATAAAACTCACACATCGACGTGTGTACAGATAAATTGTTTCGTTTGTAGTAGTAGTAGGTATATATGTTACTCTGAATCAATGGAAAGTCATACCAGTGCCCTAAGTAAACTAAACAAAATAAAGGCTCACTGCCAAGAGTGCGCTTTTTGTTTCTATTTTACGAGCTATGATTTTTCGCCGACCCGATTTCTAGTTGTATTATTAATCAAAGGTAATTGGGACATCTTATAGACGTCTTACTCGTACGTCTAAAATATGCTGTAGGGCCATCACACTCACTCTTAGATTATTTACAACCCCTACAAGTAGGTTTTGGGTCTAAGGGTGGTTGTGTAGCTGCTGTCCACTCCGTAAGATCTTTTTAGATCATCAGGAGGGAGAGGTATTGCTAAAGGTGGATATAAAGAACTCTTTTAACTCTGTGGACAGAGGCGTCCTGCTGACGGAATTTAGAGATAAAATTATATTTGTGTATAAATATCTTTGCCAATGTTATAGTAAAAATTCTAAAATAATGTACAAGGACAATCTGTTATTATCCTGTGTAGGATGTCAGCAAGGCGACCTGCTCGGACCGGCAGTATTAAGCCTCGCTATTCATCCCATTATAAAGGGTCTAAATTCCAAATTAAATATTTGGTATTTAGACGATGCCTGCCTTTGATCTTTGAGTCACCTGATCTCAAAGATTGTTTTTGATGATTTCCAAATTCTTACCGAAAACCTGCAAAATATTGGCTTAGATTAAAACTTTAATAAATGCGAGCTTTTTATATCGGAGAACTGTACTCAAAAACAAAATATTATATCTGATTTTCATACAATTGCTCCCAATATCAAAATTTAAGAAAAAAGTTCACTCCATCTCCCTGGCTCACCTATATTTGAAGAAGTTCATTGACCAAAAAATTGATAATTTCCAGAAAGCTTCGGACCGTCTACTAGATGATCAATCTCATTTCGCATACATCATAATTCGACACTGCCTGTTCGTCCCAAATTTAACAAATATACAAAAACACACCAAACGAAATTTGCTATACATTGGAGGCTAGGAACGCCTGGACAAGCCTACTTCCAAATTCAAAATTTCCTGACTTCCCAACTTGGCAAACGGAATTGCTCAAGATTATTTAATAGAAACGTCAAGCAATTCTGTAGAACGTGCCCGCCTTCTGGCTGTAGCGCAGTGGGAATCTGGACTTTGGTTATAGGCATTACCATCCGCCAATTTGGGCACGTTACTGCATAACGATGCGTTCCGCGTAGCAACAGCGCTACGGGTAGGCGCCACATGTGTAGTCCCATATCCTTGCACCTGCGGGGATACCGTCGATGGACTTGAACTCTACGGACTTTCCTGCACTAGGAGTGCCGACCGTTTAGGGCGTCATGCAGCCTATTATAATATTATCCTCTGTTCTCTTGCCACCATTAATATCCCCGCGACTCTATAACCCAATGGTCCGGTTAGAGATGATGGCAAGAGGCCGGACGGGATGACCTTGGTGCCTTGGAGATTGCCTCGCACCCTCGCACCGTCCCATCTTCAGGTCACCAAGTCAAAGGTCGGCGCAGCAGCTGCCACAGCAGAGAGCCTCAAAAGGCGCAAATATCTAGACATCGGAGTAAACTACATATTTTAACCTTTTGGGGTAGAAACTTTTGGTCCGTGGGGTCCTTCAGCCCATAATTTATTTAAATACTTGTCCACAAGATTATCCGAAGTATCCCGTGACCAAAGGGCTGGAAATTATCTGGCACAAAGAATCAGCATTGCCATACAACGTGGCAATGCTGCCAGCCTTTTGGCCACGCTGCCGAGGGGTAATATTTTAGTGGGATTACATAATTTGTAATTTTTTGTTTTAGTTCTTAGAGGTACTTATAAATTTTAATTTAATTTAAACTGTATTATAATAAAGTTTCCTATGAAAAAATCAAAGGTTAAAACGATTAATTATTTGGATATTCATGTAAACCTAATTTATGTGTGCTTTTTGAAGCAAGTTCACTTTACTATCAAAGAATATGGTAAGTACATACAGTTTTAATTCAATGAGCAATAATTTAACAAAAAATACCAACATTTCATTTAACGGATGACGCAGTTGTATAGGAAACAGAAATATTGATATGTAATAAAACATCACTCAATAATAACATACAGTTTTCGATTTCTTTTTAACGTCATAATCCTGTATACTTATAATATTATGTTATAGATAGATATAGATACATAGATAAAATGTTTATTTGAAAGATCAACACACAGTTTACAGACTTCATAAAATAATAACATATGAACTACTAACATATAAAATATAAAATAAATATGGGTCATGACCCTCCAAATTGGCCTCCAACTCAGCATATGCTAGTGTTACGTAAACGCAGCACCAGCGCTGGTCTTCCGTGGGAGCCAAGTTACAATAGTGCCTTCACGGACACTCGCACATTTCATTGTCACAACAAATCTGCCTGCACGTATGGTGGCAAAAAGAAAAATAAAAATAAAATGTTTATGGCACTGACAGCTGTCACTGTCACACACACACAGTCAGTGGACAGTGACGGCTTGATGACAGAAAATGATAAAATTGTTATGGATGAACTAAACTAAAATAATACATAACTAATCCTTTAAAGTGATAAACCTAATTTGTGCTGTAATCTAACCTAATTTGCGATACATTTTCGCAAGTGAAAAAATGACATAAAAAAAAAGAAAGATAACATCTAACATTATTTCATAAGTACTACGTTAGGTAAAAACCCAACGCTTCTAGGTATGTCTGAACTAAACATTCTGCTTTACGTCAGTGGAAAAAATCAAACAGTGAGGATATAATCTTATAGTCTAAAGTATTCAAGAAAGATTATACGATGGAATATAAGTAAAAACCACTGAACGAATTAAGCATAAAACTTAGCATATCTACAGCACAGACGACAGTAAGAGTATTATATACAGAACGGAATCTTCTAAGGTCCCTTGCAATATGCGTCTCCGCACCTCTTCCCCGTTATCGCCTTGTCGAGGGGCGAGAGCGGGCGAACTCACACCCATTGACGTGTGCACAGCGGCACACGGCGGCACAAGAACGGGGTAGAGGTGCGGGGACGGGGAATGGGGACGCATATTGCGCATACCTTAGTAGATTCCGTTCTGTATGTAAAACTCTTACTGGAAGAGGTAAAGTGTAAAAATAACGAATATTTAGGAAACTTTTTATTCTGATTTCGAGGTACACGTGGTTAGGTCAACAGTTCAAAAGCTATTAAAATAAAAACCTTGAGTAAATAGGGTGTCCCTAAAACATTACGAGATTTCTGATAAGGTCCCAAAAATTATTCCAAGTAATTACCACGTTGTTATCTGCAGACGTGGTCACCGAAGGTGCGTAATTTATAAAACGGTAATAGCCGTAAAGGAAATTTATTTTATCTAAGTTGGAATGTTGGCTCCGTGATAAACCATATTTATTTTACGAGTACTGTATCATTTTTATAGTTAATTAAAGGTTCGAGGTAAAAAGCAATTTTCCGGTCTTCTCTTTGTCCGCCAAAGTTTTCAAAAAGATAAATACGAAGATCTCCAATACACATCTGCTTATTATACTACGTGGGGCGCACTATAAGTTTCCGGAATGAATATGAAAAAATACTATTAAAGGTACAAAATTAATTTATTGTTTTTCAAAATAATCTCCCTTGGCGTCTATGCACTTTTTCATTTGATGAAACCAGTTTTGAAAACTTTTGTGCCACTCCTCTGTGGTGACCTCTGAAACGTGTTTTTCATACTCCTCGACAGCCTCTTCTGGTGATGAAAATCGTTGACCGCGTAATTGGTTCTTAAATTTTGGGAACAGAAAAAAGTCACAAGGTGCCAGGTCGGGACTGTATGCAGGATGACTCATGAGTTCTACATTTTTCGCCTTCAAAAAGTCGTTTGTCTGTCTGGCCGAGAACTAGCATTGTCGTGGTGCAGGATGATACGGCGTTTACGGTTATTTTTACGGAGTTCATCAATAACTTCCGGCAAACAAATGGTCGTGTACCAGTCACTATTCACTGTACGACGATTCTTTAAAGCAACAGTAGCCACGTGTCCAGTTTTATTAAAAAAAGAAGCAATCATCCGCTTTGATGCACTTTTCACGCGCGCCACTTTGGTTGGTTTCGGCTCATCTTGAAAGACCCATACGCTCGATTGCTGCTTTGTTTTGGGATCGTAGCAATAAATCCATGTTTCGTCACCTGTTACTATGTCCCACACCAAATTTGACGCACCTTCGTTGAATCTGGTAAGCATGGCACTGCACCAAGTGACGCGGTCCGTTTTTTGAGCCTCGGTCAAGTTGTGTGGGATGCACCGCGAGCACAGCTTTCTCACACCCAAATGTTTGTGTAGGATTAATTGTATTTGACTCATGCCTATTTCTAAGGATGCGCGAATTTCATGGTAGGTCACATGCCTGTCTGTTTCAATCATACGGCGCACAGCATTGATGTTTTTGTTGGTCACAGCGGTGGACGGCCGACCATCGCGAGATTCGTCACTGAGATTGATACGACCACGCTTGAATTCTGCAAACCAGCTATAAACAGTTGTCTTGCATGGTGCTTCATTGCCAAAAGCTGTTTCAAGCCGAGCGATGCTCTGTTGAGCTGTCAAATTACACTTAAAATCGTAGAAAATCATACTACGAAAATTTTCCCGAATTAAATCCATATTGATGCAGACACACAATTTTTTAAATGGCGCCACAAGTTAAAAACAAAAGACAGTCAGATGAAACAAACTGCATTCTACAGCCAAAGAGTTCTATTTTTAAATGTTGCAATAAATTTTTAAATATTGTTTATGTAAGTGGCCAGTTCCGGAAACTTACAGTGCGCCCTATGTAGTAACATAGGCCAACTAGCAAATTAATCGACATGCATGTAAAACAACTTATATGCAACAACCATTAAATAAAATATGAATAAGATCATATTTTTATTATAATATATAAATGATTTCTGTATTACAACAAAAGTGATGTCTTTGTTTTACATATCATGATAAAAATAAGGAGTCAGGTAGTATCAAGTGCTAACACACAAGGCGGAAGATAGAAAATGAAGAAAACTTCACTCTACCGACCAACAAAAAGAAGAAGAAGATGAATAAAAACTAGTTTATAACAGCGGGAATAGCGTTAGCGGGGAGAAAATGAGAAGCGATGGTGATGATACTAAACGCAATGTATAATTATCTTTGGTATTATCAATATAAGTTTTACAAAATGGTTGTAACCGAGCGGGAAAAGTGCTTCGCAAGGGGGGGCGGCAGACAGCTGACCGTGCATACGTTCAAAAACTACCAACCGTCCGACTCGTAGAGTATACACCTTAATAGGGGTCCGTATGGGTCCGTGTGACACGTTCCGCCTTAGGGATGCTCATATCGTCGTTCATCGTAAAACATCGATGTTGAAAATATCGACGTTTATAAACGATGTTTTTACGATGTTTTGAAACAGGTAAAAACGCGTTTTCCCAATGTATAAATATTTATACATCGATGTAATATGGATATAAATTATAGTTTAGCTAGTAATTTGCAAATTGTGAATCGAAATCACGTTTGTTAAATACTTTTTACTAATTGTATATTTACGAAAAAACAATAATTAAATAGAAATAACTTTACTTCACAACTTTCGAGTCATTTCAAATTTATATGAAAAAATCAACAATCAGAACAACATAACCTATACACACATACATAAGTCCTTCAAAGTTCATATCTATTTTAAATAGGTTTGTATATGGTAAAAATATTAATCAATTTAAAATAATTTGAAATAGATTCCTACTGGTAAACCTTTATCCATAATGTTTTGTTACCAAGATATTGCAAGTAGTTGAAAGCTTAACTCCAAGAATACTAAAACTGCACAAAGAACATTACGGATGGCCTTAACTTTGCTATCGGACATTTTCATGCTTCTGAACTTGGAACAGATTGCCACTTAAGCTTGTATAAATTTGAAATATCAGTTTGAAAATACTTTTTAGGGTTTCGTACCCAAAGGGTGCAAACGGGACCCTATTACTGAGACTACGCTGTCTGTCCGTCTGTCACAGGGCTCTATCTCTTGAACCGTAATAGCTAGACACTTGAAGTTTTACCGATTATGTATTAGTGTGAAAATAAAAAAAAGTTACAAATTAAAGGGGGTCGCCATACAAAAAACTTGTTTTTTCAGCGTTTTTAACTAGATCTTTATAATGGCATTAACTAGATACTTGAAATTTTCAAAGATTATGTATTACTATAGCCGCTATAACAACAAATACTAAAAATTAAAAATTAAAGGGGGTCGTCATACAAAATCGTGTTTTTTTAGCGTTTTAAAACATTGTACGGAAGTACGGAACCCTTCATACGAGTCTGACTCACACTTGCCCGTTTATTAAATATATTGAAAATCTACCAATAAAAGTATAATTATATTACTTAATGTTAATACTTTTATACGGATTGCATCCGTGGTCCAGTGGTTAAACTGTTTGCCTTGTGATCCGGATGTCTTGGGTTCAAGTCTCACTGGGAAGCATACTTTGCAAAAAATTTTTTCCAGTCTGCTTAGGATATTTCAAGCTTGAATTACCTGATTACTTAAAAAGAAAGATGATTCCGTGTTTCGAAATGCACGTAAAACTGTGTGTTCTCGAACGTCATCTAGCGTTTGTTTAAACCTATGCTAGGATTGGTTCTGATTCACCCTTTGGGTTATGGAAGTCAGACGGCAGTCGCTATGTGAAAAACCCAGAAACCTCGTCAAATAATCTAGGTTAGGCAGCGGACCCGGGCGTTACCGCTGAGAATGCATCCAGGAATTCGCTCGGATGGTAATAATACACACAGGTGTGAGTAGTGTAGTGTATGATCATTATTTATTGTGTATTTCATTATTATTAATTGTGGCAGTTGTTAACTACTTCAAACCAATGTTCCGGTATAAAAAATATGCTTATTTATTGCATTTTTACTAATTATCCTTGCGTACTAATCAAAAGAATGTCCCGGCAGCAACACTTGAAACATGAAAATATTTTCTCGCTTGACATTCTTGCATTTTATTTTGCTCCAACTAACTTTTTAGTAACTTGACACTTTAAAATTGCAACTCGTGACTTGCAATTTGTTGTTAATTAAATTTTTTTGTGCAGAGTCTTTATTTGATTTTCAGCAAAAAGATTAAAAGAGAACCATTATTTAATTTGCCTTTAGGCATTAGGCATACATATGAAGCACTCGATCGTTACCTGTGTCTTAGTATGTGAGGCCAGCGCAGAACTAAACGTTTTCGTGGAATTTTGTATCTAAGCAAGTTTTCGAGTAGCTATTCTCAGGAATTCACTTACTAGTGTTATGGTTACAGCTTCTCTAGAATGTAACCGTATTTTTATTAGCCTATTTCCATCCTATATGAACACTTACGTTACGTTCAATCTATAAATTAAATGTGAAGTACTAATAAAGGTTCAAATACTAGTAAGTATTTTAACCTATATTAGTTACTATATTATTTAGCCGTGTGGTTCCTGGCAGAGTACAATAGGACCACTCCAAGTCTTCCCGTGGATGTCGTTAAAGGTGACTTAGGAAACACAAACTAAACAAAGATTATAAACATCAACGAGACCTCTCCAACCCGTCTGGCCAGCGTGGAGAGTGTAAGCCAAATCCTCTGACTGCTCTGGCTAATATATGGCTTTGGTAGTCTGTACTACTAAAGCCATATATAAGCCAGAGCCCTCTCTGTAGAGGGTCATGCTCCTGCAATGGTGACTTAAAAAGACCTGATGATTTAGACTAGTAAGTAATTATTAAAATGAAAGCCCAAGGCTTTAAGCCTGCCCTTATCAATTTTTGAAATAAAGTTGAACAAATAAATAAAAATAATACTATAAGAACGCGTATATCCTCTTAAGAAACATGAAATCAAGTTGCACAGATTGACTGCTCTGCATTAGGTAAATTCCATGAAACTAATATCAAAGTTAGCATACTAATACACGCTAACATAGACGTGAAACTAGAGTTCTGTGCGGTACGCGACAACCAGCCTGCTTTAATGGCACAAATGAAACCGTGACACAGGAAGCAAGAATGAAACTTCCAGCGGTAACTTGTGAGGAATAGCGGTGTTGGGTTGGGAGCTGTTGGATGATTGCCCAGGGCGGTAGCTAAACGAGGGACGATCAAGGCACCAGGAAAGATACGTCTTTATCCCTAACGTGGTAGACAGCCTGAGGCTGTTGGACTCAATACGGTACAGATGTTCCAGTTTTTCCAGATGCTTCAGTTCCGCTCTTAAGACTTATTATTTACCACCCGCCCAGGCTATGCACGAGTATGCGTTATACAATAACAGAATTTCCCCAAAGAACATATACTGAAATATGAAAAATAATTTTTGGCCTCACATGCAAGTTGACCGAAGTTGATATTTGATCTGAGTTTGTATGGAAAGCCAAAATTATTTTTCATATTTCGTTATATGTTCCTTGGTGAAAGTTTACCACGGACTGAATTCACCCTTAAAATTGTTTAAAAGCCCGTACTACCCTTAAGTTCTTAGAGCGATCTTAAATATTATCAATATTAACGGAATACTCATTTTGAAATAAAAACACAGCAAAGATCAGGACTGAGTCTATACATTAATATGTTTCGAAATCACGATTGCTTAAAATTTTCTCGATAGAAAAACAATTGCCATGTTGCATTGAAATCACCTCAGAATTATACTAAAATGGAAAGTATTCAAGAAATACAATAAATTGGCCCTTGTAACTTTGGATTATAATTGTATTAAACACAAAGCAGTCATAATATATCTTACTTTTTAAATAACTCTTAAATATTCTTTGTAAAACGAAAAAAACGTCAAAACCAAAACCAACCTCATTGACCTACTGTGATCTTTTCACACCGCATGGTCTCGCTGTCTAGCTTCCGCTAGAGTAAATTTGTGTGCGTGGAAGCGGGAGCAAAACTTAGATTATCCACATCAGGCCTTATTAGACGTTATATATTTTTAACCTTTTTCATTACAAACTTAATAAACTGTTGATGAAAACTGCATTAAAATCCGTTGCGTAGTTTAAAAGATCAACGCGTATATACATACAGATAAACAGAGGGCGGTAAGCGACTTCGTTTTAAGGCCCATTAACACACTGCAAGTTTCTTGCCTGCTGCACACATTTTAAATATATAAAAAAGCAGTGTATACTTTGTATTTATTTTAAAACTAAATATAATTTATGAGATATCTCAGGCGAATGAGAGCAGCTCATGACTAAGACGGGTGATGTTAACGAAGAGACGCCTATACTTAACAGTGAAAAAGGTATGATGATTAGTAGCTAAACCGTATGAATGAATTTTCAAAGTAAAATCTAAAATCATACTTGTGAAGTATGTAAAGTAAGTACGAATTTTTGGGTAGGTATTTGAGGCAAGTTGAAAACTTGTCACATACATCTCCTATTATACCCCAACACGGAACTGCAGACCTGGCTGGTGTGTAGCGGGGCTAAAGCAACCTATAAATTTTAAAAAGTTTTTTTTCTTTCAAAAAAGGTATTTGAGGCAATATGCATTTTTTATATATTGTAGTTTAATCTTTAAAGAATAAAAAAATCAATAATCCAGACGATTTTGTCGGGGCTTTGATATTGACAGGCGCGTGCAAGAGTATTTTTCAAAAATATATAAAAAAGGTATTTGAGGCAACTTGAAATTTAGGGTATTATTACTTATAACTAAAAAATTAGATTCTCAAAAAGATAGGTCATTTTGATGGGACTTTCTATCTGCCAGGTCAATCAAAATAATTCAAAATGGTGCAAGCGAAACTAGGCCTTATGTCTTTATGGCATAAAGACTAGAGTTGTCTTGATGGTATTTAATCTTTGTAGTCATACATAGATATACCTATATATATTTTATAACTTATACAATCCTGTGTGGGTCCGACCACTCCATCTCTTCATGTGGATGTCGTAAGAGGCGACTAAAGGACTAAGCACAAACACTGTGCTTCGAAAGTATTCATCTTCTTTGCAAACATCATTTGCATGGTGCGCTGGGCTTGCTAAACATCTTCAAGGCTCGCCATTGATGTGATAAAACAGTAAATGTAGATGAAAGTGAGGTTAGGTGTGTGGCAGGACAGCGCAAAGTAAAATTTATTGACTTAATCCATTTACTAAGCCAGGATAACTTATTTGGTTTAAACAAACGCTCCGGCAGTCGTGATTTGATTTAAAAGGAGAACGGTCGCGTATTATATAAATGTTATGACTTAAAACACAATAATGATGAGCGATAATAAAACAAGAGCATTATTTATTGATCTTTATGATCCCGAGCTTCGATATTTTAAGACATTAACATTTATGGCTGATGGTAGCTCCATACATATCTTACACAGGGAGTCAGTCAGTGCTACAGCCGGCACTGATTTTGAACCGCTTAGTTATGCAGCGCGCGAAGGCAGACAGCAACTTGTGTGAAGTCGAAGAGTTAGGCAACTTATGCACGTGTGCCTGGCTTTGTTCCCGGCTTTGTTCGCCGTTTGTTTTAATTCATTAAGTAACTTACTGCCTCAAATGTTACATTGTAGTGTTTGAATAGGATGTAAGTGCTAAATTTAACACTTACTTCTGTCGCTTTTATCTGACACTTTTTCTTATATAAACATACTTTGTTTCCTTCTTTGGTTTCGGATATGTGTTGGACAAAGTGAGAAGCTCGATAAATGAATAAATAGATAAAGATATACTTTATTTTTCCTTCTCACTCAAACGTAAAATAATTAAAAGGGCTATCTAGTGCATGACGAAGAGCAATATGGCAATTATCTCTATATTTACGAGTTAACAATTTATTTCAAATGAGGGCGCCAAGGCCGTTTGCCTATACCTTCACCTTAAGTAATATGAGTCTCATTTTTGTTAAACTCGGCCAAACTTTGTTCGGGACGCCGGCATTTCTCTTTCCGTATAGTATTTCCCAATTTATTTCGACGGAAAATATTAACAAGCTTTGACAACGATGTTCAAATTTCATTAGCCATCCAAAATTGTTATCCTATTTGACTAATTACCGTACTTTGCTCATGAATGGAAACACTGTTGTTTATTCGGGAACAGGATAATTCAATTTGCGCTAGTTAACTACTTTAACTACTGGCACCTGGAAACCCGGAAATGATCACCACAAAAATAGGCACTATAGGACCTATATTTAATCTGAGGCACTAGGTTTCCCAAAAACATAGTGTGGTTGGAACGAACATTCTATTGCAATTAGTATCTATGTAGTTTTTAAGGTTTTCTGTGCCAAAAGGGTGCCAACGGAACCCTATTACTGAGACTCCGCTGTCGTCTGTCCGTCTTTCTATCACAGGGCTCTATCTCTTGAACCATAATAGCTAGTAATTGAAATTTTCACCGATTATGTATTACTGTGGCCGCTATAAAAACAATTACTTAAAATAAAATATAAATAAAAGTTAAAATGGTAGTCATACAAGAAAGGTGTTTTTTCAGCGTTTTGAAATATTGCACGGAGGTACATCCTTTATGTATAAATGGAGTTTCTAACCGGCCTGCTGAACGACCAAAATATTTACATTCAATTACCTATGTACTTGTCTTTAGAAGTATAAATGGAAATTATCATCCATCTAGAATATGTGCTGCTTTATTTTTTACCCGGCTACGGCAAACGGAAGGGAAATGATTTTAGCAGTCTATGTATATGTACTCGTATGTGGATATTTATGTCATTCCACCGTATGAGTAGCATCCGAACGACTTATCCAATATTCACAAATGAGATGTCAGTCGCTTCGTCACTATCGGCCGAGTGATATAATATATATTTTGAATGTATAAAATAAATATGATGAATATTTTGTACAAAAAAGAGTCGGTTTAAAAAAATTGCTTCGATATCGAGTGAGGTATCAAATCAAAGGTAAGCATATTTATAAATATATATGTCGCCATAATGATTACGCACACTGAAAGCCACAATTTGACAGTTTGATGAGGAAAAATAAAAACTATCAAAAATTAATACGTTATATTGTGAGCATCAGTATCAGTACGATACACGCGGATACAGTTTACAATTTATCGACAGTTTACAATCTCGCGCAATATTTTATAAACTATCGGTGTTCACAATCATACGGTTACACATATTATTAGCCGTAAATAGCTGCTGAGCTTGCATTAATTGGATAATTCATACTTTTCAGTAAAAAAAAAATCCCGTAGTCGGGTTTTAGTTTTTTAAACGTAATTTAAATCTGGTTGAACTACTTACGTATGTGTATATAATAATTATGTACAGTACACTTTCAAGTCTTTACACCTAACGGGTGAGCAAGTGCCTAGGGCCGCAAGAACCAAAGGCTACTCTTAGCGTAATGGAGGCCTTTATGTAAATATGAAATCAAAATAGTGGTGGGTTGCTAGCCGCACCGAATAGTGACATAATTGAGATGCTCGCTAGATATTAAAAATCGATAAGTAAACATTTTGCCGAAAAACGGCCACTTTTGGCAAAAACTCAAACTAAAGCTTAACGTTCTCACTTTAAACTGTAAACAGTGGTTCATAAAATAGAAGGGTTATCTAGGTTTTAGTAGCTTACAATTTTAAATGATATCTCCGTTTCCTTACAAATAACTTATTTCAAATGAGGGCAGCACTGGACTCCGTGTATCGTCTTAAGGCAATTCATAGTGCACTTTGTGTAGTTTTAGTATCCTCGGAAATAAGCTTTTAAGTACTTAAATTTTTGTAATAAAAAAGCCGCCTTAGAATAGGACTAATCCAATTTTTTCTGCAAATTTCATTAGAAGCGAGTAAACGATTAAACAGAACAACTTGTACCACAAATGCATTTCCAATGAAGGTTGACGTCGGGTACGAGAGGCATCATGGTGTTTTAATGGGTTCGAGCCCCACACTACCGCTTCCCAACCCCATGGGTGAGTGGTGTGGGTCGGCTTTTGCTCCATGTTAAAAAACCCAACAGCTCTCCATATCTTTCTTTTAATATCATAAATGGCGACTAAACAAATTCATTTGCAATGAAAGCTTGACTGTCTTAGTAGACCAGTGCCAATAATTTTTGAAACCAAAAAAAATATGGTAGGATGAAACCCATTGGAAAAGGAAGAGAGTATAACAAAAATAAGAGGAAACAATGCTTTACAAATAAAGAAACAAAACCGGCCAAGTGCGAGTCGGACTCGCGCACCGAGGGTTCCGTACAAACCTGCAAGGTTTAGTATTTGGTATGAATTTCAATTTAATACCTCTACGCGTTTATGAGGAAATGGGTAGTAAGTTTAAAATTATTAAAAAAAAATATATTATGTGATGTAACTAAAAATTTATGGTTTTCGTAATTTTTCCTTTATCTATGCTATAAGACGTTGCTTCGTACCAAATTTCAAGATTCTGAGTTCACGGGAAGCACCCTGTAGGTTTTGATTCCCTTGCAAGTGTCGAAAATTTGCGGCATAAACGGCTGTATCTTTTGATTGCGTTGGTTTAGAAGTTTGATTTTTTCACAGCTTCAAGGGACAGTAGACCTGAGTAATTGATATAAATTTCAGCTTCATACCTCCACGCGTTCCTGAGAAAAAGGGTCTTGACAGACGGACGGACGGACGGACAGACGGACAACAAAGTGATCCTATAAGGGTTCCGTTTTTTCCTTTTGAGGTACGGAACCCTAATAACTGTAATTACCAACAAATTGCAAGACATGAGTTGCGATTAAGATGTCAAGTAAAATAAAATGTTAGTGTGAGCAAAATAAAATAACAATGTAGCGCGAGAAAACATTTTCATGTTTCAAGTGTTTGCAACCGGGACATTCGTTTGAAGGCACTCGGGATAAACATCCGCCTAGCATCAACAACACTCGTATAATCTAGATTGTCTTTTGTTTCCTTTTTAGGGTTCCGTACCCAAAGGGTGCAAACGGGACCATATTACTGAGACTCCGCTGTCTATCCGTCTGTCACAGGGCTCTATCTCTTGAACCGTAATAGCTAGACACTTCAAATTTTCACTGATTATATATTATCGCTATAAAAACCATACTAAAAATTTAATTAAAAATTAAAGGAGGTCGTCATACAAGCAATGTTTTTTTTTTTAGCGTTTTTAACTCGGTCTTTATAATGACATTAACTAGATACTTAAAATTTTCACTAATTATGTAATAAAATGACCACTATAACAACAAATACTAAAAATAAAATAAAATTCAAAATTAAAGGGGGTCGTCATACAAGAAATGTTTTTTTTTTGTTTTTAACTAGATCTTTATAATGACATTAACCAGATACTTAAAATTTTCACACTGAAACTGACCTGATGTCAGTGTCCATAATAAAAAGAGTATTCAGATTTCTATGATCAAACATATAACTTTTTACATAATAGGTAGATAATGTACTTAATGAGATGTTTTTTCTTTTTCTTTTTTAAGATGATAGTCCCATTTACATTTTTAAAATAGAGAATGAAGATCAAACCCATAAAATAATTTTATATTATTTTAATTGTCAATTATTGGTTTTTATTAAACATGCACTTGGCGATGTACTTAGGTAGATACTAAAATATTGCGTGTCTACATACTCGTAATTTCCACAATCTTGATGTAAATTTTATATTTACGCTGAAGCTTTCCAGCTAAAAAAAACAGCTGCCCGATAAATTGAGTGCCTATTAATATTATGCAAATTTACTGCTCGACTTCATTTTACGATCAACGAAGTTCCCGGGGCTACCTGCGTCGAAAATAATAAAAACCCCTAACATCACAAATCCTGTGTTTTTCAATTAAACTTTATTTAATCGCCGTTTGTTTAATACAACCAACTTTCGCGGGATTGTGAAGTTTCGTCAATCTAATCAAACTCTATTCTTGAGGCCGCAATTTTATGCTCGGAATTTTAGATAGCGATAAATTTATTTAATACTCTAATTATAGCACTGTCAGTGAACTGACGAGAGATAACGATCTTGGCTTTAATTTATATTTAAAGCATATTTCGAAGATTTATTTATTATACTTTAAATTTGGCACAAAAATGTAAAACTGAAATATGTTTCCTGTGACCATAGGGCTGGTCTAGATATCTAGTTCAGAAGATAAGCATTGCCATCCAACGTGGCAAAGCGCCCAGCTTTCTGGACACGGTGCCGCATGGTGAAAAAACTATCCAGCCTTTTGCATTTGTTAATATAAATAGTGTAGTGTTTTTATTATTATTTTAGTTTTTAAATATGTCGGGGAGAGTGTTAGATGGATATTATTTAAAATGACGATGAGGTCAAAACGCCCCTCCTTGCGCTGACCTATGAGAAGCTTCTTTGTGAACCCACACCACAGTGCCCACATGGCTTACCGTCCAAGTGAAGTAGTTTTTTATTAAAACAAATAGGTCATGTGATCCGCATTCGTTATAATAATCGTAATTCAATAAGTCATGGCCAAGCCCACAGCATAGTACAATCGCGAGTATTCACAAGTAGTGTACCGTACCGCTGCCCGAAAAAGATTGACGAATTATTGACCGTGCGGCTTTTTTATACGCCGTACACAACCAATTTGTAGTGGGATTTACGATACGCAAGTGCGCGTTCAACAAGTTTTTTTAATTTAAATAACTCTTAACTACTATTCCGACACGTACCTAAAGTCAATTTTTTTTTAATTTTGGTTGTAAATTTGACTATTTTGAACTGAAATTTTGGCAGCATTCTTAAGTTCATATTTTTTACAATGAGTTTAGGCATAATATTATGCTGATTATTCATGAAAAAAGTTTAAAAAATGCCACCCATACCTTCGTTTTCATTGATTTGGTTCCTGATATCTAGCAGTTTCTTGAACAAAATGAAACAGTGCATCTTATCTCCCTAACCATGCCATATCATTGAATATAATTTTATTGGATGTTTATGTAGGTAAATACGAGTATATAATGGCCTTAATAAACGACATAGGTATATACTTCATTTGTTTAGTAACTTATCTATACTAATATTATAAAGCGGAAGAGTTTGTTTGTTTGTTTAAACGCGCTAATCTCAGGAACTAATGGTCCGATTTGAAAAATTCTTTTTTTGTTGGGTAGTCCATTTATAGAGGAAGGCTTTAGGCTATATTACATTACGTTCCGACAACCACGCAAACGAAGTCGCGGGCACAGCTAGTCTCATAATTAAAGAAAACCACTTACTATGTATGTGTAGGTGCCTATACAGTAAGGTTTAGATATGGATAAATTTATTTAGTATATGTCTCACAATGCCCTTTGTTTCGTCCGATTGTCGTCAACTATCCTTTTTATACTAAAAACAACGATTTGAAACAATTAACAATAGAAAGTCATATACGATGAATAATATTTTGGTAATTAATTTACTTGTAGTTAAATCAGCTGCAATAAGGTACTAAGTACATAACTACTAAAAATACCATCACAAAAACAGTCGTAGTCCGGGATTTTCATTTGGTGAAATTCAGATGCTCATTTTATATGACATTGCTGGTTTTTGTAATGATACAATTTTGACCAATCCTTGCAAAGCAGGCAATGTATATAACATCAGCATCTTTAATTCAGCATAGTGTATTCTCAGCCTTAATCCTCACAAATATCAAAATTTATTTACAAATATTACTAAAAATTTTCCTGTAACAGTTTTATGTATTAATAGATTCGTTATAATTTAATGACAATCAACTTTAGATCTATTGACGCATTAACCTGGTCTGTATATGCTTAATTCTTATTATAATTTTCCTGGTCTTGTTATGGTAACTATATGATTATATTTACTCAAAACTAGGCCCAATAATTTTGCTCATAAAAGCTATTCCGTTTAAAATGTGTAACTCTATTCAATGTTATTTTAAACACTTGTATTATACGAGTATTATCACTTATCCAAAAACGCTTTTTTACGCTTAATTGGCAAGTGTGTTCTTTTTAGATTAGAAATTTTACCTCTAAGAGTTGGTAGAGGTTAAAGTCGTAGAATTTGTAGAGCCTTTAGCGGCGAGCCGAGTATTAATTTTGCTTCAGAGCTAGATAAAACGTAAGGATTCACCCTCAGGATTCACCACTGGGAATATATACTTCCATAACTAGTACATATGTATATTTCGATGTTCTTTTTATGAACAATCCATATCTTGGGAAATCGATTTGGGTTATGTTTTTCATGAAGTTTCGATCAAAAATACTCAAGTTATTGTCAAACAAACATTTATACAAATGCTACGATGTCCAAGCAGACACTGAGGCTTGCTTACAGTTTAGTGTTATAAGTAAGATTCAAGTTCAAACACTACTTGATTCTTACTTATTTCTTTAAGTTTATTGCACACAGCCTCATATTTGATTGATTACATTGACATAATAAATATATTATTTTTGCGATATCTACACTTACTTCTTGTTCTTTTAAGATTTCGTAAAGATGGCAAATGTTATTCATTTGCACAAGTACTTATTATATTATTTTTACGCAGAATACCAAGAATCATTTAATTTTAAAGTATTTTAACTCTAATAATAAAGCTTAAACATTGTAATTTATCATGGCAATATGGTCGTTTATTGTCGACTTTTTGTAATTTTTTTGGTACGGTACATACATAAAAAAAAATGCATTTATTACTAAATTTTGGGAAATTTAGAAAAGTTTGCTATGATTCCCAAACTAGGGAGACCCTGTATCTTGGGAACCAAGAGCACCGTTAACAGTAGCATTACACATTCGGTTGAGTTTTCATGTAGTTAGAAATGATTATAGAAACAAATAAAAATACATGCTTGACTACTTTACAAAAAATAATAATAATAAATTAAATTTACACGCAATCGTAAAATTCATGACATATTAAATTCAAGTTTAGACAATATAACTCGTTTAATAATTTGGACAATACAGAGAAGGCAATTATTTATAAATTTAATAAAACATGTGCTTATAACTATCAGAGCTGTCGCTATATATATATACATATCTTTAAATTAATAAAATTGAATTATATAAATTTTATTAGACTCTCTGTGTCGTCATAACTTAAAGTTGCCAGCCAAATTTTGAGTGAACGAGTTGCTTGCGACGTAGTTTGGTATTTAATATTAAGCTTTTGATAAAACTCTGTTATATAGGCGAGAGAGAAGAAAGTATGGTAGTCTTTTGGCAAACTCAGTTTTAATAAAGGGTACTGGGAAGTTGTACAAACGCTTCCTCAGGAGGGTTTGATGATTTGGAAGTTTAGGTGCGATGTTGTGGCAAGATTTGACTGCTTGTAGGATAAAGAGTTGTCGAACGGTCAGAACTTTGGCCTCTTCGTAAACGTCGCTGGTAGGGTCTAGTATCGGTTTACGAAGCAAGACTTTTAGAACTGCTCTTTGAGCACGTTCGAGTTGTATCATTTTTTTTTTTTGGTTTTAGCTGAACCACCCCACGCCGTGATACAATATTTCACGATTGACTGACACATAGCGAAGTATATCATTCTTAGCTCAACTGCTGCCCAAATAAAACTCTATTTGGGCAGCAGTTAGTTAGTTATTCTGTTACGAATGAGTTTGAAAATGTAAATTAGCCTTCTAACCCGAGAAGCCAGATTTGCGTTGAAATTCAGATTTTGATCAATCCTAATACCCAAGTATGTTGTGGATTTCAAGGGACCAATGCAATTACAATTACAGTTGAATTTGGCTAAATCTTTGCACTGGAGAATTTAATCGGCTGGCTCGCAGGAGTGGATTCTGATGTCGGACTGCGAGGGTGGTTCAGAGGCACGGGTTTTGTGGAAAGAAATATAATTTGATTTGGATGTGTTGAGGGTCAATAAATTTAAGTCCAGCCACTCTGCAATCTGGGCCAGTCCCCGTTCAGCATATAGTCTGACATCATCCCAAGTTGAGCCATTAAATAAAATAACTGTGTCCTCAGCATAGCAGATGAGTTCTGCGTTAGGGATGTCAAGGTGTAGGATGTCATTCATATAGATTAGAAATAAAGTAGGACCAAGGATACTCCCCTGCGGGACCCCATATGCTACAGGAAGACCACTGCTGGTAACGCTTCCAACCCGGATACATTGTCTTCGATTCGACAAGTAACTATGAAACCAGTTCCAAGCCAGTCCTCTCACTCCGATCCTCTCTAGTTTTCGCAGGAGTATTTTAGCCGATACTGTGTCGAAAGCCTTGGCCAGGTCCAGAAGACCCCGATAGATTTTTTCCCTTTATCTAGATAGGCCAGGATTAAGTTTGTCAGGTGCACGACCGCGTCTTTCGTGGACTTTCCTTGTCTAAAGCCGTATTGATTTTCCAACAAGATCTTGTATTTTTCAAGAAATTTTATAAGCCGAATATTTACTACCTTTTCTAGAAGTTTTGAAAATATACATAGAAGAGATATGGGTTTAAAGTTCTCAGGGCTATTTAATGGGCCTTTTTATGTATTGGAGTCACTATTGTGAGCTTCCAGTGTTCCGGTAAGATTCCTGATTCAATGCTTAGGTTGATTATATGGATTATAGGTTCAATTATTGCGTCTCTGATGGATTTAATGAGAAGAGGCTTGAAACCATCAAAACCCGGAGCGCTATCTACTTTAAGCTCATCTATTAGCTTTGCAACTTCATAAGTGTCCGTTGGAGTAAGGAAGAAAGGATTTGGGTTTTCAGGTATTTTATAAGTATTTGCTGTAAGATGCTCTTCTGTTGTGTTCCAGGTGTTTAAGACTTTATTAGCCAGTTTTTCGCCTACTGTTAAAAAGTATTCGTTACAGAAGTTGAGTGAAGTCTTGGGATCATCCTTTAATGTAGTCAGCGGTATAGCATCATTCCTGTTTTGCTTAATATCACAGGTTTCCTTTATGCACTGCCATAGTTTTTTAAGATTTTTACTATTTTTGCTTAGATTATTACTTTCATAATCAGTCTTCACCTTGTAAAGTAAGTCATTGCAAAAGTTTCTGTAGCATACATACATACTATCACGTCTTTATCCCTAATGGGGCAGCGAGAGCATTTTGGTATTGTAGATAGTTAGATTGTAGGTGGGTAAGGAGTGACAGGTTGCCAGCCTATTATTAGATAACCATTTCGAATGATCCTTAAATCACGTTTTTTTAGCGTCTGATCAGTAGTAGTAGTCAGTAGCATCAGTAGAACATTCCATCTTCCGTGCTTCAAAAGGCATGTTAAGCCCTTGGTCCCGGCTGTCATCATTAGAAGGCAGTCGTCAAGCTATGTCAGATGCCTTTACGCAGCTTCAATAATCTGACACCAGTGTGGCCAACACATACATACGAAAAACAAACAAACAAGAAGAACATATTTTTAACCGACTTCAAAAAAGGAGGAGGTTATCAATTCGACAGTATGTTTTTTTTTTGGCGAATTGGCGAAGATATCGCGTAACACTTCGCCAATTGTGAACCGATTTAGATGACTATTTTTTTATTTGAAAGCCTTTACTACCAAGTTGGTCCCATTTTAATTTGGTGAAGATATGATGAAGAACTTTAGAGATATGGAAGAAACTCTTAAAAAATGTAAGTTGGTTGATTTTTTTGTTAAAAATTTTATTATTGAACTGAAAACTTCTTAAGGCGCGTTGGGAATTTTTTGCGATGGTAAAAAACCATTGAACTCGCGACACTGTTACCGTTAACGTCACTGAAACCACCTTAATCAAGTTTTTTCTTCTGTCGGCATTTTCAGAATGTCACTGTTATTTTTTTCTTTGTTTTTAAACCAACGTGGAAATTTTATAATGCCAATAAAATAAAACTACGTACTAAAATTGCACGTCTTGTTCAAGCTTTAAAGTTCGATAGAGTTTTCGTCTGGGAGAAATGTCGACGAAGTAATATCTTTGAAATAACATAAACCTTTTGATTGCTACTTTCACATTAACACTTGGTGAACGTGATTTCAAACTTAGAGACATTTCCTACTAATCTTGATACTTTAATGAGGTTACTCGGGTTTTGATATGAGAATTCAAACCTTATGACATCATAATAAAGTCGGTTTTGGATTGTTGGGTATAAATGCGATCTAGAATGTAGGCTGCTGCATCGTGGAGACGACAAAAGGCGTTCCTCATTTAAAACGAGAATAAAGGAAGGTAAGGGAAGAGTTTTTAAATTCTTTGGCTATTACATACGTCCATAATTCATTACAATTTGATGTTGTGGAGACTAACCACAACATGATATTAGCTAATCTAGTACTTTTTATTATTTTTGCAAATTATTTGTTGTTGAAGTCTTATTTTCTAATGAAGTAGATTCACCCAAAAATGGCAAGTACAATGCTAAACAGGTGGTTCTGTGAGAACAGCAGACTTCGCGAACTCTTATAACCATGCAATAACAGCCACTTTCCCCTTTCCCTTAAATGGCTAAGCAAAGCCATTTCAGTAAAATCCGTCCATATATAACGCTACAGCAAACTTCCCTTTTCCCCCTCCACTCCCTCTTTTGGATTTTTTTTACAACATCTTGTTTAGAATGAAGTCCTTATTGCTTTTCAAATTTTATTGAAAATCGTCAATAAATAACGCTATAGCAAAGTTCCCCCCTTTTTCTCCCCCAATATAAAAACGCAATCGACTAAAAATTTAAAAAAATCAAGGAACTTGTTTGCCAATTTTCGGCGAAATCGGTGGAAAAATCCGACCTGTAGGCGAGAACAGGTAGCCGGGCAAAATCATGAAGAAGATCATCAATGAAGAAAATAATTATATTTTCTGCATTGATGATCGGTCTTAAAGCCAAAGCCTAATACTATATACAGGGTGACTTTTTATCCACCAGCCAAACTTTTGGAGCAAGTTCAGTCCATATACTAAACTAAAATCTATAATTTTTTTTTTTTAATTTATTAAATTTTTTCGTCCTTCCATACAAAATCAGTTAGGCTAAGCGCTGACTTGTATGTTTTTCGTTAATTGTTTTTATGGTTAGTTACGTATTACGTATAGTTCAATACCATGGACTGAACTTGCTTCAAAAATTTGGCTGGTGGATAAAAAGTCAGCCTGTATATTGTATGAGGCTTAGGCTTTAGGTCCGCTATTACACTTGTATTTGTGTATGAAGTTAAATAAATAAATATATAAGTTCCTTGTAAATTCGAAGTAAGAGTTTTATCTACCAATATAAAACCATTTAATATACACTCAGTTAACACTAAAGTTATAGTCATTTTAGTATACCTACGTACAATATTAATGTCTTACAAAGTTAATTTACTTAGCTAATCTGCAAATGAGACATTTCGCCACGAAATGCTTTTAGTATTTCAAGTTGCCAAAAGCCGCCACAAACTCTCGAGTAGGAACAGTATTTTGGCGACGTATTTTAGAGCCCCAATTATTTGATTCCAACATCTTGGAGTACTTTTAACTTTTAGTTTTGTTCGCGAACAGGTAAAACTAAAATTTTGTGAAAAACAATATCATTTTTTTTTTTGCTAAAGTGAACATACTTAAAAGCGTACGTTCTGGTTTTAATCGTGAAACTATTTCAAAACAATTTTTTTGTTCATAGTTTGAATATTAGTTTTTTTTTTTATAAATCTGCCACAACAAATTGTATTATTCTTCTTTCATTAAGTAAGTGTATAAATATGTAATATTTTAATCAAAATTTGCATATGGTAGGTATTTATAAAATTTAGGGCATTTCATGAAGGCTGTTTTCAAAAAATAAATAATTTTGTAATCTTTGTAGTGTATTTGGTTGAATAATATTTTTTTTTAATTTTAACAACAGATTTTTGAACGAAGAAAGTTAAAAAATATGAATTCGAATTACTTTTCACACAGGCTTTGAAATAGCAAAAAAATTAAAGCTTTTTAATGGCTCGTAACTAATACCTACCTATAAAAAGTACGCTGGTATTAACTTATACACTGCATTTTAATAATTCTACAAGCTATAATGTTAAGGCAATTATATACAGCCAGCATTTACACGGATCTATAAAGAGGGCCCTTTAATGAGGGCATAAAAACTTCCCTTTCCTAAAATATTCGACAAATTAGCATTTTAATTGGAAATAAAGTACAATTTCTATTAGAATGGTATATTAACTGTTTGTTTACTAGGTCAAAAGAGCATTTAAAGTCAATAAAATATCATCAGTATAAGCAGTTCTAAATTTGCTAATATTCGATAAGTCAAATTGCAAGCACTAGGGTTTGCCAGTAAGATAGTTCACAATATTTGCTCTGTCTACAAATTAAAACTTTCTTCTAATTTATTTATCTTGCAGAATTAATTGGTCAGTGTGGGTGAATAGCCCTAGTAAATGTAGTAAAATAGCTATGTAGTTCGTGCACCTATTTTCTACAAACAATGTTCAAGCAATCACATTGATGGAACCTGGTTCTGATCACTATGCTTACTAAAGGTGATTTTCAATAGCGTGCCACAACAAAGCTTAGTTAACTATCAACTGGTGGACAACAATAAGTTTACGCACACTTAGTTACTAAACACCTTGCTATTGTCCATATCATCGTGGAATACAATCATGTATATCAATTGCTTTTGGTTAAAAAAGGTGTTTAAGCAATGTGACATTGCACATTAACAAACGGGAAAATATGACCTATTTATATTTACCCCAAAAAACCTTAATAAATTGATTTCAATAAATTTTGCGGCGCAGAAGCAGTTTAATCAGCAATGAATGTGCGATGTTGACAATGGTAGTTAAGTGCTTTAAAATTAAATAAGGCGTTTTCCTTATTAAACGCAAATATCCTTATCATCGCAAGTTGTTGCAAATTGTTTTTGTGCATTGATCTTGAACAAGTGTCCTAATTGGAAATCAAACAAGCGTTTTTAATTTTTTTGTTAGAATCACGTGATCGCGTAGTCACGTTTTATTACTACTAAGTTTGTGTAAACTCGCACATTACTTGAAACATGCAGATAATATCGATTACATAACAGATCGAGATCTAGACTTGTGAAACTGAGCTTTCATTGTAGCTTAGTTTAATTTAGAGTAGAAGCAATTGTAGGCGTTCTTAGTAGCTATTAAACGTTTTATAGCGCTTCGGGGAAACCCTTTCCAGCGATAATGGGCGAAATTTTGTTAGTGCTCACGAGAAAATTTTGGAAGTTGTATGGGTCAACAGTTTGTCATAAATTATAACGAGGGTTACACGTAAAACGTAGCCCTTATAATTATTTGTGTTCAAATTTAGTTTTAAAGTGATAAGTGTCAATTTACTAGATTCTTTTAATTTATTTAATACATAAAACAAAACCTTTTATGATTTTCGTTTATACTCTGACGTAGAAAACAGGCAGATAATAGACATCTATTGAAATATGCTTATGTTGCAAATGTTCACAACAAAATTTTTTATGTGACGAAACATATCTAATCTATCCTATTTGAAGTAGGTAAAAGCAATTTTTAAAAATTCTATTGTTTTCAGGTATTGTATTGTAGAAAATATAATTCTCTTACAGAGAAAATTTCAGTCTATAATTACCAACTCTTGTTCAGAAAATTAATTAGCCACCTCCATACGTAAACGTGTCTGGAAGCCAAGGTCGTCCTAATTTAGGGCTTTCATACCTCTTCAGGCGGTATTTAACGCTCTTAAAACCTCACGCAGGCCTGTTATGCCACAATAACCTAATTTCCCAACACTTACGCGGAGATTAGGATACACCCCGGAACCCGAATATTTAATGCCTGTACATCGAAGTTTTTGTGCGAAAGTCTAACATTGATACAACTTGCAGGAAATGACGTCGAATTTTTTTTTCGTAATTTTGATGACTTTACCGGTTGTAGATGACTGTCCGTCTGTCCGTCTGTCCGTCTGTCCGTCTGTCCGTCTGTCCGTCTGTCCGTCTGTCCGTCTGTCCGTCTGTCCGTCTGTCCGTCTGTCCGTCTGTCCGTCTGTCCGTCTGTCCGTCTGTCCGTCTGTCCGTCTGTCCGTCTGTCCGTCTGTCCGTCTGTCCGTCTGTCCGTCTGTCCGTCTGTCCGTCTGTCCGTCTGTCCGTCTGTCCGTCTGTCCGTCTGTCCGTCTGTCCGTCTGTCCGTCTGTCCGTCTGTCCGTCTGTCCGTCTGTCCGTCTGTCCGTCTGTCCGTCTGTCCGTCTGTCCGTCTGTCTGTCCGTCTGTCTGTCCGTCTGTCTGTCCGTCAGTCACAGGGCTCTATCTCTTAAACCTTAATAGCTAGACACGTGAAATTTTCACCGATTATGTATTACTGTGGCGGATATAACAACAAATACTAAAAATAAAAAATAGTTAAAATTTAAAGGGGGTCGTCATACAAGAAACGTGAATTTTTCAGCCTTTTTAACTTGATCTTCATAATGGCATTAACTAGATACTTGAAATTTCACCAATTATGTATTACTAAGACCACAATTAAAACAAATACTAAAAATAAAACAAAGTTAAAAATTAGAGGGGGTCGTCATACAAGAAACGTGTTTCTTCAGCGTTTTAAAACATTGTACGGTGGTATGGAACCCTTCATGTACGAGTCCGACTCGCACTTGCCCGTTTATTTTATTCGATAAACACCACACTTTTCTTCATTGGTGGTATTTTTGTTAATCGTAAATAAGATTTTAGCATTCTAGTTTTCTATATTTGTCCTTCTGAGTTTTGGTCTCTGCATTTCTGCGTGCTTATATATTTTAAATACGAGTACATCAATCCGTATTGTTTTAACGTCAAAATTTATTTTTAGTTTTAGTCTGTCAAATACAGTTTATTTTAGTCAAATCAAACCAGTAGTTTTGATGCTATTGCAAGTTGTACTAATCGGTGTCCGCGCAAGACCTCAATTTCAGTGCTCACTTCCACGGCATACTCCTAAGACATTTCACGTCCCTTAGCAAAATTCAAGACATTATTTATAAATAGGACTCAAAAATAATGAAGGAATATCTATCGCGTATATAAAAAGATGTCTGTTTTTGCACTTTACTTTGATCGACTACCAGACAAATAGAGAAACAACATTTTTTTAAATAAGATTACTCGGTATAATAATTGTCATATATAGTATCATGCACAGCAAGACTCATCGACTTCGTCTGTCCTTACCATTACTTACTAGTTTTAACATCATAATACCTTAATCTCATGTGAGTTATAATCAAATTATGTTAACATCGTTTCTATTAAAGCCAATAAAATAAAATATTTATACACAATTCGAACATGCACGCAGGTTTTTTCAAAGTGGGTACAAACAATCCAGAGTAACAATGCATCGATTCTAGGCTTATCTCCCTCAGTCTATTCTAGTTGTATTACCTCAATAATCTCTCTCGTTTTTGTGTCCTTAAACACACAATACCATTGTAGACACCATTTTGTTCCCGCCATTAATCTGAGCCACGTCTCGTTTTGGTTGGCTTATCTTAATGGGATGGGTACACGCAACAACATGAACGCTGTATTCAGACGTTCGGATTGAGTGAGCGAATCAACGAGAATTGTGGGCAAGGATGGGCAAAAAATCTCAGTGTTACGTCTTACGTTTTGTTTGGGATGTTGCGAGCACTGTATTTTTAGCGGATGTAAGATGTTGTTCTTGTTTTCTGTCAGTTATGTTGAATGTTTGAGATTCCAACAAGATAAGTTTTTTAATCAAATTAAATAATGAAATAAGAAATGGTGAAAAAATGACTATAATACTATAATGACTAGAACCCCCGACCTTAATCTAATGTCGTCGCCGCGATCTAAGGTCGCGGGTTCAAGTCCTGCTCAAGTGGTATTTTTTCACCATTTCTTATTTCATTATTTAATTTGAATAATTTAGTACTGCATCTTGAATGCCTAAAAATCCCTATAAAAATAAGTTTTTTAATGTTTTAAAATGTCGTTTCAATGGGTGTTTAGGTATCTTACAGAGTATGGAGGAGCTCAAGATATATTTCTACCAGTAGCATCCCTCCAAGTTTAATGTTGATTAATAAACAGTAGCGAAACCTAGCTAACGCTTGCCAAAAAATAATTCGCGATAAATTTTTAGAACAAAATAACACGATATGCCAATAAAATAAACATAAATGAATAAGGAAAATTTATACAGATTACCTAACAAACCTAATTTCAAAATAATGGTTACCTAATTGGCATATCAGGTTATTTTTTCGTGAAATTACTTTATATTGGCGAAATGAATAATGGCAAAGATTTTTCTCAGCGTTAAAATCGAGAGAAACTTCCAAATACTCCTAAGAATTTAATGAAAAAAGTTTGGGAAATGTTAATAAAAAATTGCACCCTTTGGGTTAGAAGGTTTGATAAATTTCATTTGGGAATAATTAGGAACCGCCTTTTTACTTTTCACTGTCTATTCACGCTATCACTTTAGGAAAAATCTAGGGAAAGGCAATAGAAAAGTTTTCTTTTTTCAATTCTCACCATTTTATTCTTCTTCATTACTGTTTTTAGTAAAAATGTGACCAAAAGTGACAACTTGGGACCTCGCTTTGAGTTTACGTCTGTCGTAAAAACAAAAGGGAATGTATAAAATATTTGTTGATTTTATACATTTCCTTGGCTTTTACGATTTGAGCTGGAAAAGCGGTTCCAAGTTTTTGTTTAATGGTGTTGTGTCATATAAATATAAAGATGTTTTTCTGCACATGATATTTACAAAAAAAAAATCTGTTACCATAATAATACCTACGATTTTTTAACTATTTTGCAATTTATGTTTAGAACTGATACACAATAGTAGAAACACACAACATTCACCTTAGAGAAAGTCTGTGATCTATATGATACAGTCTTAAGATACAAAGCTCGGGATCACAATTAAACTGCGAATAAATCAATAAATAATGCTATTGTTTCATTATTGCTCATTAAGCTTCGTATCTACTAGGCAACATTTGGCGCGCGAAATGTCGCACAACAAAAGTCAACGCAGAACTTTATGTAGCAACCTAGCAACGTTGTCTGTCCATGCATGACTAGTCATCGGTAACATGTCACCAGAGGAACTAGTATTAATTTCTGATAATAATAAATGTATATTCTTGGTGAGCAGTGTCCCACAAACATTTACAGTTTTGGTACAATTCTATTAATTGCAACACACGTTCGTTAGACCACACTAAGGACATCGTTGCGCGTCACGTCTCCACTCGACAACATTTCATGCTCAACTGCATGATGCACGGAAACAAACAACAAGCCGCGCGTCATGTTGCGCACCAGCCGGCAACATCACGCGCTGTTGTGCTACGTTGCTGAACATGTTGAGCGTCACGTGTTACGCGCCAAATGTTGCCTAGTGGATACGAGGCTTTACTGGGTTTTGACTCTTTGGCATTTATACAATATGCAACCGCTCTCTTTTCGAATCGAATAACGACTGCCGACGCGTGTTTAAACCGTTCTCAAGTGAAGTATACCTAAATGAATTAATGAAGCGAATTAGTCACTGCCAGTTAAAACTGGCATTGACGTTTTGATCAAAACAATTCCAATTATTATGAAAATAATAAAAACATATTCAAATAATTACAGATATAGTAAAATCGGCTTCTAATAATTACGCAACTATTTAAGATTGATAACATTTATTTCTGTATAAATATTCAAATACTTTAAGTTTGCATTTAAACATCAGCAGTTTTAAGTATTTTTAAACTACAACAATTTCAACAAAGTTGACAAACTACAGCGAATTAGAGCACTTTAAAGTGTTAGCAAAATTTCCATACAATTCCAACTCGCCCTTTTAACTATTGTGATAGGTCAACTAGCCGACAAAGTAGTTTGTCAAAGGGAATCGGCGGAAACCCAACACGTAAGCAGGTTTGTAATTTGTGCAAATGGATTCTTCCTTTTGGACCCTTTGAACATACATATTTTATACCTTCTTTTGTCGATGATAAACAGATAATATGTACGAGTATGTGCCGACTGTAGAACTACAAATAAATACTTATGACGTTGCATTCTTTGTGCTCCTTCAGAGCCCAGCCCAGCGCAGACTTTTGAAAATAAAAATGAAAAAAATATAAATGTGATCCGCTAGATAACAAAAAGTTTTACAGACACCCTTTTCGTCAAAACAAACATTTTCTAATGGATTTGTATGAAAACAGACAACCGTAACGTCACAAATTTTTTGAGTCAAATAGCGCTCATAATATCTTTTATCCGCATTAATAAATCAAAAAATTAGTGTGATTTGTCTTTCCTAAATTTATTTTTACTTTAAAAATTACTCGAGTCTCATGGATATTGGTTACTTTTATACAAAAAAAAATAAGTGTTAGTTCCTAGATAGTACACATAGGTTCAAATTACATAGATCAGTAGACACAAACCAAAACGGACCGTAATTCGAGCCTGGTTCATTGTTAATTCATAGACATTGTTGGACGGTTGTTACAACTTAACTGTGTAAAGGTTGTTTGACTCCTCCGCAATTTAAATGAAATTATCAGTGATGAAGGAAGCGTCGCAGACTGTGGCTATTGAATATCAATGGACTAGGTATCTCTTGAAATGTATAAAGTACATTTTTATAGGCATTTTTTGAGTCTGCGTGTTACACCTTAGACCTCATCTTAGCTTCCCATCAGGCTAGATAGAGGTCAAGAGCACTCAAACCTTTAATAAAAAAAATTAAAAAAAATTTTTTTTGGCTTGTTTGCTTTGATACAATTTCAGTTTAATCGTGTCAATGCAAAGAAAACAAACAAAAAAATGTTAAAAGGTTGTAAAAAAGATTTTTCATCAAAAGCAAAATTTGAATACTGTTTCAATTAATATTCAAATGAATTGCTAAGCTATATCAATATCCGATAACTACATAAACAGAGAAGTTAAAACAGCAATTTTAATCCCATTAAACGAAAAATGAAATTGTTTGCTGCGGACCGTAAAATGGTGAGAGTAGAGAAGTAACACTTCTCAATCAATACATGAAGTCGCTTCCTGCACTCTGTCCTTCTGTATGTATGTATGCTTAGATCTTTTAAACTAATCAAACAAATTTTAATTCGGTTATTTTTATTTGATAAATAGATGGAGTGAATTAAGAGGAAGGTTTACATGTATAATACATATCCGTGCAAAGCCGGAGCAAGCCGCTAGTGCATGTCAAAAATCCCTAATATGAATGTTCGAACCTCTGGCCTACTCTATTTGAGATTATCCTTTAAAATATCACGTAGTAGATAAATGTTTACCACTAACAATGTGTTAAATATCCTAAAATTCATTCTTTCATTAATTATTTATCTATCGCCTACTAAATGAAATAGACGCCGACGTCAGTCCTACTGAACTCAAAAAATTATAGAATAAAATTTCTAAAATACTATTTCATTGTGTAAAATATTATTTCAATTTGTAAAATACAACACGTGAACCGCAAGTGATCCTTGTATTGCATCATCGTACCGGAAAAATAAAAGCATATTTTGTCGGCAGTTGCGATAAGTCTAAACTAAGGCATTTCTTCTGTACTCTTCATTATTTACTTTGCAGACCATACACGAGCAGAGATTTATTTGTTTTTCCGTTCGAACATGCATCGCTGGTAACGTATCTGTGGCCCGTGTTTACTGCCTGATCAATTTAAATTGGTTTCAACTTATGTTTTTTACATTACACTTTATGTTCATTGATAATTCCGTTCCAGGGCTTAAAAGAATGTTCAACTTCCTCGGCACAGATTGTTAAATCCAATTGAGGAAATATGTGAAAGTTTGAAGTACTACGTTAAACACCATTTTGTCAAGTTGAAGTCCTCTTCTGTGGTCCTCTCATTTTATTTGTCACAGTTACCAGTACGAGTCGAAACGGCTTTTGATTTGCATTGCAAAATGTGTACTATTTCGAAATACTACAATGTAGATAGGTTGTTAGCTGTTCTAGCGAAACAAGAAGGCTTTCAGCGAAGCCGTCCTTAGGTCTCATCATGAATTTTCATGCTTTTACAGAATTCATGTCGCAGCTTCAAACAAAGTAATTACAAGATGTTTTATACGTAATACTTTGCAAAGTTTAGAAGGTTTGAGAGTTGAATTCATTTATTAGGAACACAATAAATGGAGGTATAAAAAGCGGCCAAGTGCGAGTCGGTCTCACCCATGAAGGGTTCCGTAGCAGCAAGTAACATAATATAAAAGTTCTAAGGGTGAATTGCGGTTTACGATTTATGACGTATTAAAAAAAAACTATTTACTGCGATCTCGTTCAAACCAATTTTCGGTGGAAGTTTGCATGGTAATGTACATCATATATTTTTTTTAGTTTCATCATTCTCTTATTTTAGAAGTTACAGGGGGGGGGACACATTTTTCCACTTTGGAAGTGTCTCTCGCGCAAACTATTCAGTTTAGAAAAAAATATATTAAAAACTTCAATATCATTTTTGAAGACCTATCCATAAATACCCTACACGGATGGGTTATGGGAAAAAAAATTGAGTTTCATTTCTAAGTATGGGGAACCCACAAAATTTATTGTTTTTTTTCTTCTATTTTTGTGTAAAAATAGTTTCGGAAAAAAGTGTCTGTGACATACGGACGGACAGACAGACTGACATGACAAATCCATAAGGGTTCCGTTTTTTGCCATTTGGCTACTGAGCCCTAAAAACGAAAGATCTCTTGAAATAAGTAGTGCACAGCTTTTATTTCATGTATTCTCTGTATCCATTTTCCGTGTCCATAAATTGGTAAATCCTATTATTAATATTATAAATGCGAAGGTTTGTATGGATATTGTTCCGCTTTCAGGTCAAAACGGCTGAACGGATTGGAATGAAATTTAGCATGTTGATAGCTTATTACCGGGATATGATACTATTCATTTCGGGCCGTAGGATTGTCAAAAAATTTACCACGCGAGCTATGCCCCGGGCATCAGCTAGTTAATGAATAAATGTAATAATAGAGACTGGGTCCGAAAAATTGTATTTATTTAGTCTGTCAGTTATATTATCCAAAAATAATGGACCCATATTTTTCGGTTTATCAAAGTAGTAAAAATTCACAAAGATACAGCGCGTCCAAGTTTCAGTGTAGGCTGATTGTATTTGTACAAACATATATACATACTGTATTATTGTAACTATACAGCGCATTTAAATTGATGTTAAATTTGCTAATTAGAAAAAGAAAAAATACGTACCTATACAATATTTTCAGTCTAAAAGTCTAAAAATATTTTTAGTGTACCTATCAGGGTACGCTAAAAATATTTTTTTTAGTCCACATCCGAATTGTGTTTAGCTGTCATCGTGAATTTGTAGGGTAACGCTCAAACTAGCAAACAAGCATACAGTCCATTGATTTCCAAACATAAACGAATAGAACAGGTTGTGTTTTTATATGGCTTTGCGTATTTGGTAGGATCAGATCTTAATACACGACTGCTTGACCACTGCTATACTGTTATTACGGATTTTTCCCAAAACTATTGACAAACTGATGGAGTATGAAAACTAAACAATACAAAAAATACACCAAACTTAAAGGTTTGAAGAATTTATTCTCATAAAAAAGATTACAATAAATCCACTTACTTTTTTACATAGGTAGGTACTTAACTAAAAATCAGTCACCGTATTTTAATACAGGTAGATTGGTTATACGTATATATAAATATAAATATTCCAGAAGTACAAAGAAACCATTAAAATCCCAACATAGCCACCATAATAACCACTTAAATTGTTTAAATTGTTGACATAACAAAAATTTTCACATCTTTTACAAAGTTTAAAGTTTCTGTGTGAAATGCTCTCACATTTTTCATGCCACACTTAACACACCACTCATGTACAAGCTCCCTGGTAATGCAAAAATTATGGAGCAAGTTTGCTTAGCTTGTTTGGGGAACTATCACAACTTTTATGCATATACTTCATTATAAAGTTAGTGTGTTGTGTAAGAAACTCTGCCGTGCGTGCTTTTTGAACTGGGGTAACTCGATTATTGTAACTTTTGCCGCTGTTCTCCTAATATAATAGCCGTTGCTTACACTTAAAACCTTTCTAGTTTAACTATTTTAAATACTAAGCTAATAATTGTAAATATATTTAACGCTATTGAAGTTTAGTTTATTAATTAAATCCATTTTATGTAGTTTATATTAAATGCAGTTATGTTTCCTGGATTTTATCTCAATTAAAAAAGTAATGGTTAAATGATCACGACATGCGTAGAATAATATCTCTTAGTAGAATATTATAAAAAGCATACGACAGACAAGAAAATATCATTATCTCATGTATTCGGTACCACATTTTATTATTTTGCACATTGTCAGGAAACAGTTAAAGTCTTTAACACTGAATTATGTGCATGTAACATATTCAGTTGCCAAACTCAGATAATTTGGGGCCAACAATCCCAACATAACGTCAACCTCGTAATTTACCCGAATTAGAACCCAAACCGTATACTTTTCCACGTTTTGCTGTAAACTTGCAGAGTAAAGGAACTTTTCTCTTGGAAAATTTTTGTTCTACATGTTTTCTAAAACTTCATTTGGACACGAATTTTGTTTTACGTAAATGGAAGGCAAGCTTGTTTTTGTTTTGCGTCAATCGTGTTCGATTTTTTAGTAAATGAAAGTGTTTTGATTTAGCTTAATGTACTACCATGTTTAGACGGGTTGTACGGGTTGTCCCTATGTATAAATGCGAAATAAGTACTTTTGAAACAAAAATCTGACGAAATTTGTGTTTAGCCAATCAAAATATACTTCATAATATACTATGCCTACACCGCTAGATCCAAAATTCGCTATCTACCCCATTAGTGATAAAGACGTGATAGTATGTATGAATATGTATAACGTTTTCAATAAAAGTAAACCCATTTGTAAGTTGCGTTAAATATCGGTGAGAAAAACTAGTTATCTATCTGCTATTCTCTAAATAAGACTAATCTTAAATTTAAACTTGACTAAATGTATCAAGTACTGAAAAGTAGATAATCGTGTCAAGGTGTGTACGTACACACAGTTCGGCCGGGTTGCATTAATAAAAAGTTGGTGATAGTGTGAAAGTAAAATAAAACTATATTAGATAATAAACCATAAAATATACATATTGCTTTGTGGCGTAATTTTCTATTTGATAGTGCCTTTTTCATACTATCTTAGTGGCCAGTATTTTAATAGACCGCAAAGAGGTTGCTGTGGTATATCCTTTAATATTGTCGGCTCTTAGACGCGCGCGCCCTCTCTCTTCCGCCGCTCACAGCTTACTGAGCTGTTTACGACCGCACGTGCTCTAGAGATGACATAATGCTTCCTTCTCTTTCACTCACATACACTACATCCCTTCCTTATTTTATTAGTTTTTTTTTTTTCAGTTTTTCTTTTACTTCGTAAATTTATTATTACCACGACTTCTAATAACAGAATTAACAATCAACTTAATTTTCTCATTTTATTTTTATTTTAGTCTTCTGAGTGATATTCTTAAATATCTTATTCTGAACTCGCTTCTACTGCAATTTCTAAATTCCGTCTATCAATCCCTTTGCTCACAGATTTCCATTCTCCCTCCACTTTTTTTTATGTGTTGCGTACCCATTGTGCGTTTCCTTTTATATAGTCCAATCCATTTCATAACACATCGCCTTTTCCAACTAAAAAGACATTCACCTTTATTGCTTCCTCTTTTACTGACTGACAGATTTCATTATTTATATATATATATATTTTTTTTTTGAAGCATCAACAGCAAACTTTAGTGAATAAACATAATTACAAAGCCCTGGGAGAGACCTTCAGTCCAGCAGTGGGCCGACACAGGCTGACAAATAAGGGAAGAAATAATTACCCAAGCCTACCAATGAAATCAAGATTAAACATCACACAATCTTATTAATGAGATTGTACCTAAGGGGACTCTATGGCTATTAGAAAACCTCTCAATTCTCGGATGCACTTCGATTCCCAAATGATCGCGGATAAATAATCGAGTGGTTACAATATTGAACGTTCAAAATGTTAACCCCTGGTTCGTCCAGCCAGCCAGACCCATCAAATAATATATTTAATCCTGTTAAGCATAAAATTTTATCAAAAATGTATCATATGTAAGTGATATAAAGCGAGGCTATTGTTTTACGCAGCGGTTATCACGAACCATACGACGGCAATCCCTATTTCTTTCCTTTTATCACGCGTGGCATGGAGATAAAACCTCAATTCAACTTGTCACCATGTAATCCCGCCTCCGAAATCACAGAAACCAACAAGGAATGATACTCAGCTCGATTAAATTGGATTAGAACGAAGTGACCCATACTCCATGTTGGATATCAATATGTAGTAGATGCATTAATACCTCAATAGCGAAGCGGATTCTCACTTTACTTGTTCTACCCGCATTCCTCAACTTGCCGAAAGGTGGGCGTCGAACTAATAACTTAGAAACCCAGCCGAAGGTCTGCCCCACTCTTCTCAACTACTTGCATCCAACATTAACAAACGATGTCTCCGATATCTCTTGACAAAAACAGCCCATTCTCTGAACGCGCAGTAAAGTCAGGCAGAGGTCAGCCACACAACATCAAACTCAGCAGTATAGCTCGCACGTAAACATCAAAGAGATGCCAACCACCAACTGAACACGTCCAAGCCGCGTCAGGCTACGCTTAAATACTTCAAATTAAGGTTGAAGGGTAGCATGTAACAACATCTTTAGACACCCCATGGGGCCAAATTATGGGGCTTATGGGGCCCTGTGTAGTGTGTCTGGGAAGTGTCAACACTTCAAATGCCATACGCCGTCATCGTGTAGCTAACCTTATGCCCAGGGTAACCATGCGTAAAAACAGCATTGTGCAATGTCTGGCAGAGAGTTATAACCACCAACACCTACCGACATGGTTGGCTATTGCCGCCAAGTTTTTATAACAATATTATCCTTATTAATTTCATCGTAAACACTTTCATTATATTTTATCTATGGATCTGTTGTGTCTGCAATACAGCTATTATTATTATTACTAGCATTAAACACCTACCTATATATGTATGTAATTATACTTTAAAATAAAAGACGGAAATATTTCCATTGATTTGACCGTCAATTCACTTACGTCCGTCCAAGATACATATCTTGGACCATTGACAAACCCTAGCAATAACATATAAAATAATTTGCAACTACTTCGTTATTATAAGTCTCAATTGTTAACCAAAATGCTCAAAACTAAACATGGAATAAGCTTATAAACTTGATTACCGTAATCACTTGTACGAAATGCAAGAATAAACTACATAAGTATAACTGTCAGCTTAATGTCGGAAAGTTTGTATTGCAAGACTGACCTAGAAACTGGCTACACTAAGGCGTTTAATAATCCCAGAGTTAATTATTAATTATTATAATGTTATTTATAACACTGTAATGAACCATACAGTTTCAATACGCCTTCTAGAGCATTTTACAGTCTGCAGAATACGATTATAACATATAGCTTATATTATTTATCAAAATCATTCATTGCCATCTTTATAATATTATTAACAATGTGTAATATTAAATGAAATTAAAATCTTATTACTTGTAAATGAACTTAATAATAACAATGAACATTTTCCTCACTTTTCCCTGCACGGTACATGGTACAATTACTAAACACAAACATTTAAAAGCGAACCGGCAGCTGCCTCACTGGACACGCCGAGGCGCCAACACAACCCATTAAAACACTCAATGAATGCCAACTCAATGTCGCCCCAGTGACAGCCGTTACAAGACTTCTAGTAATTGTTATTAAACTTCAGCAAACGGGCGCTACACATACAAAACTTCAGATTACGGGCGCTACCGGTACAAACCTCCAATCACGGGCGTCACCCGCATAAACCTCCAATCACGGGCGTCACCCGCATAAAACTTCAGTAAACGGGCGTCACCCGCATAAAACTTCAGTAAACGGGCGTCACCCGCATAAAACTTCAGTAATTAGGCGTCACCCGTATAAAACTTCAGTATACGGACGTTACTCGTATAAACTTCCAATTACGGGCGTCACCCGCATAAAACTTCAGATTACGGCCGTTAGCCGTACAAACTTCCAATTACGGGAGTCACCCGTATAAAACTTCAGATTACGGGTGTTACCCGTACAAACTTTCAATACGGCATTTGACTCAATTTATTTATTTCTTTGCATTTTAAAAGTTACATAATCTGAAACCGAAAACAATATTTTTTTTCTGCACAAAAATAAGTAAGTTTCTGTTTGGAAAGGGAAACTGTCAAGTAACAGAAAAAGGATGCACGTACTGCTGTGTGACGTCACTGCTATTAGGTTTCACGGGTACGAAAGTGATAGCGAGATGTCCTCACCACGCTCCCACCTTTCTTCATACCAATATTTAAAATGCTAACTACTACTTCATTTATCAACCAATTTTCGTGCTGTTTTCGAGATAAGATTTCTTTTTAGTGATATTTCTTGTTTCGAATTAAATATTGTCCAAAAACAAACACAGTCAAATACCCTATTACGGGCGTTACCCGTACAAACTTCCAATCACGGGCGTCACCCGTATGACTTACATATATCACACACTTCAGTAAACGGGCGCTACCCGAATAAAACTTCATATTACGGGCGTTACCCATACAACTTCTGATTACGGGCGTCACCGTATGACTTCCATATTATATCACACTCTGACATATTTACATTGCATCACAACATGTACTCGTCTCATACAGGCATCACCTGTAATTTAGTCTATTAAACAGACCATGTTCTCCTTTGCATGAACGTAATTTCTTGATACAATATTAAACAATCTACATTGGTCTAGTAGTATGTATTAAACCATCATGTAACTCACATAATGTACCAACCCATTTTTTATTTATTTAATTATTCTCTATTACACAACGAAACAAACGTACAAGTGGCGGACTTGATTTTTTCTTTATTTATCTTAATTAATTAATCTGAGATAGATACTTCATCATGAACCGACCCGGAATTGAACCTGGCCCGTAGATCCAATGCAATTTTTTTTTATTATACGTTAAAATATAAATGTATTAGTTAAGTCTTGGACATATTTTTCAATAGTGCTTAGACGACTTCATAAGTAAGTACTTATAACAATAACAAAAACAAACGCCGACCGTTTCTGCAATGTCCAACCTTAACCACAGAATAAGTACTAGTACTCTAAAAAGGTCTGGCTTGAGCTTGGCGCGGGTCCCTCTTAAAGGTTTGTATACTTAGACATGTCATAAGTCATAAATTTACAAATTGACATTATTTAAAATTTCGTAATTCTTATAATTCAATTTAATTATGACATAATAAGCAATGTAATCTCTGTCCATCTATATAACTAATTTTAAGTTTTTAGTTTGTTAGTTGACGTCTTTGGAGAAAACGTGCAGTGCAGTTTGTTGCCGCTTCTTCTGCACTTGCGCCTAGGAAGCGGCGTAAACTTAGCTTTAAGTAACGATTTGACGTCAACATTTGTGCAAAACAAAACAAAGTGACTATTATTAAGAGATATTATAAATATCCTATAATAATAAAGATATTTTTGAATTTGAATTTGACTCACGCACAGAAGTCTCAATGAATCATCCACTCAATGTTGCTAGCGATATGATTCAAGCTCACGAGGTTTAGCTCACATCAGAACCTAGCACCCCCTCGTTCAGACACCCAGAAATCCATTGCAGGCCAATCTCATTTCCATTACTCTGGACAAACGATTCGTATAACCGAATTTACCACTTGGAGTGGTTGCCACACGCACAGTAATAATGTAGGTACGTTTTCGACACCCAAACGGGAAGTGACACAGGCCTGCCTTAACCTTGAATCGCTTAGGCAGTAAATAATAACCTACAGCATAAACAAACAGATACGGTGCGGTCAATAGGCAATTTTATGATTTTTCAAAATCTATTTTATTGTGGTCCTAATGTATCTTTAAGTCAGCTGGTATTTAAATTTCCTTAAAATCATTATTTTAGCGTCATTCCGCTAAATGCTAAAAATTAATTTAAAATTACACAAAACCTACTTGCACAGAAACAACAGCAGCCATGTGACATCGGCTCCAGCACCCCTCCGCCCCTCTCAGGCGCAGCGGGGGAGCCCATTCATATATATAAGGCGCGGCGGCCGGCGCTCGTCCTCTTTCGTCTTCGGCAGCATCTCAAGCTAAGTAGTTCTTCTACCTAGAAGGGCTACTCAACTGATCTAGTGCCTATAACTCACGACCCTGACTACCTAGTCTGTACCTAGTGTTGTTGTGAATCCTTGTAACTAATGTAATAGTTGTTTATTATACTTATCTCATTTGCCGATATCTGGTCTTTCTTTTATCTCATCTATCTTCCTAGATCCAAAATGTAGGCTTTACGGTACAGTACAGTCATCATGGTGACTTCATACCAGTAGTAACAAATGCTAGATTGTAAACTTTTCATCAGTAATGTCAGTATTATTTGTATTGTTTTAATAGATATCTTTATAATGAAATGTAGGTACTTACTTTTGTGAAATATTTCTGCATTCAGCAGAAAATAAATCAGTAATAAAAGCATAGAACTTTGCTACCATCACCGTGCCGATTTTTTCTTTCCACTTATAGTAAACGGACGACTAGTGTTATAAATCATGTGCAATGCCATCCTAAAGTCCAAATAATTAAATATATCTGAAGTCACAATATAAAGAAATATCACTTAATCACTGCTTACCTATCAGGTCCGATTCTGATAGTTTAACGTCACTTATAAAAATAAAATGGCAGTCAACGTTTTTGTATACTTGACATACAGATAATAAACGTACGATTTTGTTTTTTAAATTTAAAAATCAACTGTATATTTTTGTTAAAAACATTAACACTGTGTTCATGTTTCGTAAAAACTTTCTGAATAACATTATTTATTAAAACTTGTACTACAAATTTTATTAGTTATTTTTTTTTTCAAAGCACCCATTTACACACACTTCTTTTTGTTTTATTTTTATTTTTATTAATAATATATTAATACTATTTGCAGTTTATCCTCGTCGCCAAAATGTGGTATATCCTTTAATATTGTCGGCTCTTAGACGCACGCGCCCTCTCTCTTCCGCCGCTCACAGCTTACTGAGCTGTTTACGACCGCACGTGCTCTAGAGATGACATAATGCTTCCTTCTCTTTCACTCACATACACTACAGTTGCCTTTGGTTGCACTTTGCTATTAACAATAACTACATTTTATACAGCAGGGTAGAGTAGCAGGGTAGGTACCCTGCCACAGAATACAGTAAGAGTAAACAGAACGGAATCTCCTAAGGTACGCGCAATATGCGTCCCCGTTCCCCGCACCCGCACCTCTCCCCCGGTTCTTGACGGCCAATATGTGTCATCGAGGCGAAAACGGGGGAGAGGTGCGGGGACGGGGAACGGGGACGCATATTGCGCGTACCTTAGGAGATTCCGGCCTGTGACCTTGCTTCAATTTAATTTTTTATCGGTTGAACATATTTATTTATTTAATTTCTTATAAACAGTTAGAGAATACTCATCATCATTATCATCCCAGCCCTTCTTCCGCCCACTGCTGAGCAACGGCTTCTCTTCGTTGACGACCCATCTCGGTCCTGTGCTGCTTTCATCCAGGTGCGACCCACGACTTTGATTTTATCATCACCCCATCGCATAGGCGGACGCCCGACGCTTTTCACACTCGTTCTGGGCCACCATTCGGTCAGGGCCTTGCTCCACCTGCCATCACTCCGTCGGGCCAGGTGCCCTGCTCAGTTCCACTTTAACTTCATTACCGTTGTACCAACGTCTTGTACTTTTGTAAAGAATATACTACTACTAAGAGAATACGCAACAAGAAAATAATATCTTCTACTATCTTTAGACAGTTTTTACAAATAATTTTTTTTATGGAATTAGAAGCCCCAACTTGCGAGGCATCTCACACTGGGTTAATTAATAAGGGTGTAATTTGGGGAAGTGCTCCGTTGTTTATACGGAACACTGACAGCGGGGATACAAGATGCATCAAACATTGTTTGCGAATTACTTATTTAAGTTTTCACTTAATAGATCACTTTTATGTATTACTTTAAACAAATCTCTGAATCTAGGCTAGTTTCTGATTTTACAATGAATGTTTAATTTTTTTAAACACCATGTTTGAATAATTGAATATTTATACCTATATAATGCCATTAGCATTAAGTCCACCTTTTTTACTATTTTGTTTGGTAAATAAAGTTTCAAATAAAATAAATAAATAAAATACATATTATTTTTAACTAGTATGTGTTTTACTTAGCATTTAAATATCAAAACAAAAGAAAGAAATATTTTACTTGATCCAAAAGATTTTTTTTTTCTTTTTTTATCCAAAACTCGAAAAGAAGAAATAAGTGCTTAATTGTTAAGTTGCAGTCCGCCCTGGTTCAAATACTTCAAATCTTTAACTGGCAGTACGGTGCCATTAAGTTATTATTGTCAAAGATTTTTTTTATGTTTATTTCTCAGTTTTTTTCATGCTGGTCTGGGAAAATAGAAAAAACTTAGAATGTACCAGCTGCTTCTCTTTCCACGCCCGTAAAAGCCGATCGAGGGAATGGGCAACAACACAAGCTTTAATTTCACAAACCCAACAAAGAAATTAATGGTACATATAACCACATTAGGTATATTTTATGTATTTTTCAGTAAGACATGTTTTCAAAAACACTACACTCTATTTGATGTAATTGACTACTTACTCAGCTCATGTCCAGTGAAGCTTGTAGATCTGGGTCAGGCTAAATAAATCTTCATATCGTCACAGTTGTGCGTGTTCACGGGAATAATTCACCAAAGGAGGGAATTGTTTCACCCAAAACATGAGATAAGACGCTGTCTCTCTCCACACACAATAAATCTTCCAGCACCTTGCTCCTGATTTATTCCCGCGATAATCTGGCGTTGTCCGAAACTTATCTACTAGAAAGTTCGATGTGCGAGCAAAATTGTGTCGCAATAGGTTGAAGAATGACAGATTTTATTTTGTGCTTCTTTTTATTTTAACAGGTTTGATTTTATTATTGTGGTAGGGTAAAAGTTTTTTTTTCTTTTTCGTCCACGTCCAGTCTACTGGTCTACTGTTTTGCCAGTTCTTCTAATTAGCGTGAAGTTTGCCCGCCATTTCAAGCCTTTTTGCATAATTGTCGATTCTTATTTTTAATTATTAACCTTATTAAAAAAATGGGCGAGAATCTGAATCATATCAATAGGTGACATGGGTAGCAACCCATCATGATATTATGATTTCCCTTTTCCAACTTCATGACCACCATCACGCTAAAAGTGGCTTAGGCCTTACCGCCCTAGAAAAGTAAAAACTTTTCTTCATTGACTGCTAAATGTACGAGCAGAATAATACAATAATATACTACAATTTATTAAAACTAAGAGAAAATTCTCTTACTGTTGTAATTTTTACAAAGCAATAGGAAAAAAATATGATTTTTCTTTCAAACAATAACGATTTCTTAATATGAACACTGATAAAATAAGGCATGTACTGGTACTTACTTAAGTTTTTATGACAAGCAGCTTCGTGCCAGTCAATGAATTGGTACCATACATCAATGTCCTCTCCATCCACTGGTTGTCTGGAAGAGATCGCTTTAAGCGATAAGACCGCCCATTGTACTAGTGTTATTTTAAGTTATTTGTTTATATTGTTTTTTCTTTTGGTGAACAATAAAGAGTTTTCTATTCTATTCTATTCTATTCTATTCTATTCTATTCTATTCTATTCTATTCTATTCTATTCTATTCTATCAATGAGAAGAACAACGTCTATATAAACTCAAAACGTACCGACCTAAAAAGAGACTTGTAATTGCAACATGCGACAAAGGGCTATTTCTCTTTAGCAACAGTCTGAAGCTCTACATTAAGCACAACACATTACCCGGAAACATTAAGAGTTGTCCCCGTACGTACAATAGTCTAGGAAGTTGCAGAAATTGCAAATAGCGAAGTAATCTCGCGCGCAATTCGTGGAATCCAGAACATGTCTTTCCATTACTTTTAGAATTTTTCGGATTCAGATTCGAATCCTTTGATGTGTCTGTCGCTCGTCTGTCAAAGAGACCTCGCATCCGCTAAGTCATTGCTAGAAAAGGTTTTTGCAACAGAGTAGTGAAATACGATAACAACTCAATCAACTATTTAGGGAATCAATCAAAGAAAATTAATATTTATTTAACGAGATCTATGTACTTACGTACTAGAGAAGACGCCACATGCCACAGTTGTGTTCTGTTCATCATATGCTATCACTGTTAACCTCACATTAGTCACTCGCTAGCAATTGTTATACGCGCATAAAACACTTCACAATTCAATAAAGAAAACACTGTCAACTTAGTCAAAAATGCCTTGGTGTGTGTTGAGATACTGCACGAGTAATTCAAAGAACAAAGCAAAATATGAAGGAATAACTTTCCATCGGGAAGTAACTAGATTTCATTGATTGAAACTTAAATACGGATTGCAAAATTTCGGCTGCCATAATGAATGTGAATGTGAATGATCTGTCAACCGATGGAATGATTCGTCATAGACTAACAAAACAGAAGTGAAATGTAGACATCATAAATATGCCTACATTTCACTTTCTTCATGGAAGCATGGAAAACCTATTTGTTTGCTACTCAGTTATTAATGTTTGTAAATCGTTTAAAAATGTTTAAGTTTTATAATTTTTATTAAAATCTTATATATAAAATTCTCGAGTCACAATGTTCGTTCCCGTACTCCTCCGAAACGGCTTGACCGATTCTCATGAAATTTTGTGAGCATATTGAGTAGGTCTGAGAATCGGCCAACATCTATTTTTCATACCCGTAATCAACGCGAGCGAAGCCGCGGGCAAAAGCTAGTATGCTATAAATGCTTTTCAAAAGTTTCCTAAAATCCTATAAATCCTATATAAAATTAAGTCATATCTCGTAACGTCTTACTAGGACCTTCGATCCGAGGGCTCAAAAATTTTGTATGTGGGGGCTGTACCCCTACAAGTGCCCCGCGCAACTTGAAACTGCTATCAGATTTTGGATCCAAGATGGCCGTTTACACATTTTTGATGTTTTATTATGTTTGTCCCTATAATTCTGTTTCCTCGTAACTACTACGCAGCTATATCGATTTTGATAAATTGTTATATAACTATTGTACAGATAACTAGCTATAAAAGTGTTACTGTATAGTTTGAGTCGGGTGTATTTAAAGTGAAAGTGTGTAGTCCTGTTTTGTGCTGTGATAGCTAGTCACCTGTACATGAAGTATGGAAAGAGAGAGACTGTAACCTACAATCAACCCTATTACCCTACCTACACAGCCTAGCCCTAACCATACACTACGAATATATACATAAATAAATAGATGCAGAATGTCTGTTACTTGCGACCTATAGTAACAGACGGAAAGTGGGAAGGATTCAAGGTATTAGGAAGATTTTCTCACTGCCGGCCAAGCAGACTCACAAGACCGTCACAGGCTAAGGGTGTCTTGGCCACAGTGAGAGGAAATAAAACCAGCAGTATGATGTCCAAGCGTAGGCAGCCAAAAAGAGTTTATTAAAATAAACATTACTATATATACAAAACTATCTACATATGTGTGTATAATTACAATATTATGTGTAAAAGTGTATGCGTTAAATTAGTTTGCGTTGCGATCTTCTTGCTTGCAAATTCTTGGGTGAATGCCCCGGAGGTCACATGTTCATATTCACGTGAACAACTTTAAGCCGATTACAAATCTTCATATATGTAATCTAAATAAACATATTTAATTTAGACCCAATACCTACGTATATGATTATATAATACATTCAATACAGAGATAGCTAACAAAGAAAAAAAAACAAAAAGGTATACAAGTACAAGAAATCACTTTCTTCTAGTACAAAACATTTATGTAAAGAAATTAAGTAAGAATAATAAAAGGTTACCAAAGAAACAGATATGTGCAGTTTAACTTTTACCTTTATAAATATTATAGTCGTGAGTCCACAATCTAAAAATCTATACAACCATACAACCATCCATACACCCATCCGTACATCCAGCCATACTTACCAACATTCGCATTTATTAAAATATATGTAGAATTTAGTTTGAACCACGTACTCGTAGGTATGTAAAATATATTGACCTTTCTGTACTACTCTCGTGTTTAGTCTATATTACCAAAAAGGACATGGCCGTGTTTGAAGATGCCGAGTCTATATATTCATGTCAATGTATTTATTCATTATTTAGGCCTTTGCAGGCACTTTTACACGTCAATAGTTTTAGTGTACATTACGTATAATGTTTAGATCCTTTTTAGGGTTCCGTACAAAAAAATTAAAAGCGGAACCCTTATAGGATCACTCGTGCGTCTGTCTGTCCGTCACAGCCAATTTGCTCCGAATCTACTGGACCGAATCAGGTGAAATTTGGTAGAATGTTGTAATCCTATGACCCAAACACATATGTGAAAGTAAATAAGTATTTTTTTAAAGTATGGGTCATTTTCGGGTGACAAATAAGAAAATTTAAAAAAAAGTTTTGCAAGCCTTACTGTGTCATATATCTAATGAAAGGGCTCGTTATGAGGATCTCAAATGTATTTTTGTTATTAATTCAATCAATTGTACGGAACCCTCTCCACGCGAGTTTAACTCGCACTTGGCCGGTTTATTTAAAGGTACTGATGTAAAAAAGATTTCAAATAGCTAAAGCTGCAATTTGTTTTAACGACCACTGCTGAGAATGCATCTTAGCAAAATCGCTAAGGTACGTACATCTGTTGCTATCGAACATTCATGAACTAATTAAGTTCCCCCTAGATCCAGGGCTGAAGTTTTGAATGAAACACTTTCGTATCTGTTCTTCTATAAATGTGTAACTTGGAAAAATATACTAACTACTACTACTAGTTGCAGAACAATACTTAACAGTTATTAAAAATATAATCACAGGTAATTATTATAACCCTAAATATTTCAGTTACAGTGTACAAAATAACGTGTTTTATTATCTAACCAAGCAAAACACCGCTAAGTTTCCGTTAAAAATAATACCAATTTTCTCGGTCGGTTTACCTTATCAACTCTCGATATCGATATTCATAAAATATCCATGCCTAGTTAATTATGATAATCTCCTAAAACAAACTGAAGCTACGGTCGCGGCTAAAGAGCAGTGAAATTTTGTGGCCACTAATATTTCACAGTTAAGGGATGATTCACACTACACTGCGACGGAAAGCAACGGCTTTACTTGCTAATACAGGTTCATTATCACGTCTTTATCCGTAATGGGGTAGACAGAGCCTACAGCCGTAAAACCCAAAGGCTACATTGGTTGCGTTAATATGGAAAAAGTAGCCAAGTGCGAGTCGGACTCGCCCATGAAGGGTTCCGTAGCAGCAAGTAACATAATATAAAAGTTTTAAAGATAAATTGCGGTTTACGATTTATTTATTTATTTAAACTTTATTGCACATAAAAAAAGTGTACAAATGGCGGACTTAACGCCTTATGGCGTTCTCTGCCAGTCAACCATTGGACCAAGTAGAGAAATAATTTGGGTGGTGCGACAGAGTGTGTAAACAAAATTTAAAAGTATCTATAAATACCTACAAGAATAAATCAAGAATATACATAAATATTAATTTTAAAGAAATATATACCAATACAATAACTATAGATAAAATAAATATACAAAATATATAATTATGTAAATATAATACATAAAGAACTAATTATATATGTATGCGGATAGATAAATACATATATGGATGACTACTAATTACCGCGCAGGGACATAACGTATTAAAAAAAAACAACTTACTAGATCTCGTTCAAACCAATTTTCGGTGGAAATTTGCATGGTAATGAACATCATATATTTTTTTTAGTTTTATCATTCTCTTATTTTAGAAGTTACACACACATTTATGTATGTGTATGTATGTATTGTATATGTAAATATGTGTATAGTGTGTGTAGAAATACATAATCGCTAATTTAAATTTCTCTGTTTTTCCTAAAGGCTGACTGGTAGAGAATGCATTAGCATTAAGTCCACCTTTTGTACCATTGTGGTCAATAAAGATTTAACAAATAAATTTGACCACTTTGGAAGTTTCTCTCGCGCAAACTTTTCAGTTTAGAAAAAAAATGATATTAGAAACATCAATATCATTTCTGAAGACCTATCTATAGATCCCCACACGTATGGGTTTGATGAAAAAAATTTTTTGAGTTTCAGTTCTAAATATGGAGAACCCCCAAAATTTATTGGTTTTTTTCTATTTTTGTGTGAAAATCTTAATGCAGTTTACACAATACATCTACTTACTAAGTTTCAACAGTATAGTTCTTATAGTTTCGGAAAAAAGTGGCTGTGACATACGGACGGACAGACAGACATGACGAATCCATGAGGGTTCCGTTTTTTGCTATTTGGCTACGGAACTTTTTTCCATTTTTGTGTGAAAATCTTAATGCGGTTCACAGAATACATCTACTTACTAAGTTTCAACAGTATAGTTCTTATAATTTCGGAAAAAAGTGGCTGTGACATACGGACGGACAGACAGATATGACGAATCCATAAGGGTCCTGTTTTTTGCTATTTGGCTACGGAACTTTAAAAAGAGAGTGACAAGGGATCAAAATAGTTCTGGTTGCTAGCCACGCTGCCTATTGATATAATTCAGAGTTCCAAAGCTGCTGGTCTATTCTAGGTATGTTTCTTTCTTTTCTCCTTGACCAACATAGAAGAAACTTATAGATAGATAGATTCGAGTACTAAAAATCCAAAAGCACATTTAGCACAATCGTGGAATTGATGAAAGTAGATGGTAGACTTGGAAAGTGGGAATCAGAAATTAAGTGTTTGCCTACCGCCTTTTAAGAAGGTTTTTCAGGTTATGTTAATGTCCATATTCTTGGGTCTAGCTAGACTTAAAAAAAACACATATGAATAATAACTAGCCCTTTTTTAGTCGTCCTCAACCTTTTCTTCTTCTTTCTTTTTATCTTTTCATTCTAGGCTAACCTAACAGACTAAGATCGAGAAGTTTGGTGCATTATGCATACACCGGTCTGCGACGATTCTCGATATTGTATGTTTCTCGGTAGAGTATGCACTCTACCAAAGAGCTACTAAGAAATAAGTATGTTTTAAATGCGTAAATAAAATGTGATGAGGTCATTCGTTAGGGTGATTCGAAGTCACGGTAGCACATTGGAAGAGCACTCACAGTACAAATGTGAGGGGCGTGAGTTCGAATCGCACTCTTGGATCACATATTTTTTATTTAAAGCTAGGTACGACACTTTTTACCTTTCATTGGTTTAGCAAAGCCATTTCACTGAATTCGTCAATAAATAACGGTACAACAAAGGTCCCCCCTTTTAACCCCTAATTTTCACCTGGTCAAAAATCGTGACCGACGAAAAGTTTTAATAAATCAAGGAACTTCTGGGCCAATTTTCGTCAAAATCGGATGAAAAATGCGACCTGTAGGCAGAGCCGAGAACAGACAGACGGACAAAGCATTTTTAGCCAATCTCGAAACTGAGACACTTCGCTCGCTGTGTATGTGTGTGTGCTGTGTGTGTAGACGATTGTTCTAATGTATGGAAAATCTGTACTAATTGTATGAGAAATTGGGGGTAGCCTAATAAGAAGAAAAACTATGATACTCGTGCGATGCTTATTATTGCAGAGTGACGTGAATCACCCCAAAAAAGCAGCAAAATTTCGTGGCCGCTAATAATTTCACAGTTAAACTCAGTTGCTGGCAAACACGAACTTCGTCAAAGGGATTTGGTTAATTCAATTTCTGTGTTCGGCTGCCGCTGCCTTTCCCAGCTTGGCTACAAGAAAATTTACGTAATGTTTAATTCCAATATCACCTTAGGATTGTATACTTAGCGAAGTATTGGAGTTCGGAATTATGGATTCTAAATAAGTGTGAAACAACGATACTACAAAGTTTTGTTTGTGTTATCAATGTAAACAAAAAACAATGCGCATTTCAAATAGAATTTGGTATGATATTGTATTTTAATCCACAATAATATTAAATTGCTTAGCTAGGCTGAACACTTCCTAAATATTACAGTCTAATTTACATAAGGAGCTGAATCTTCAAGGATTAACAAGATATAGGTAGTTATAAAAACTAAAACCGACTACTCCTAATCCTAACTAATATTATAAATGCGAAAGTGAGTTTGTATATTTGTTTGTTTGTTACCTCTTCACGCTTTATCTACTGAACCAATCTTCTTGAAAATTCGCATACACATAGTTAGGAGTACTGAGAAGGACATAGGGTACCTTTCATCTCGGAAAAATGTAATGTTCCCGTGGGATACGCAAGCGAAGCCGCGGGCAAAAGCTAGTGTATTATATTTTTTAAATATGCTTTTTAATCCCTTTCATTTGATACCCCCTTGGTATGATTTGATTTATTTAATTTTTTAGTTTGTCGGGTATACCTGACATTGGTATACATTAGAACCCAAGAGTTATGTGTATCATGCTCGAATGTTATATGTAAATACTAAAAAAAACTGTAAGTACCAGTAATATAGGACTGTAGTAAATACATTTTTACATGGCCTTGGAGATTTGCGACAATTGGCTTTTCCTCTGTCAGCATTGATAATATTTGATCTAAGCCTGCAAGAGGTAAAGATCACCTTCTGTAATGTCCGAGCTGCCCTACGTCATGTACCATAGAGGACCTTAATGAGGCTAACGACAGAGGGATCGCGTAGGTCACATACTGGTCAAAGATGATTTGAAATTGAAATTGATGTAAAGGTGAGACCTTATGAATAAATTATTATAATCAGCTTTACCCATTACTTTCCTCGAACTACGTCTCATGCCATTCGTCACTATGACGTTACGAGTAATAACTTGGGATGTTTCCGTAGTCAACTTGTCACGTACTTGATAACTACGGACTAATGCGTGTTATAGGAATATCAAATGGTGGAGAAATTCGGCGCTCGGGGTTGAAGACGTGATAGCTCAGTGGTTAGAGCATGGTCGTATTTAGACCAAGGTCGCGAGTTAAGTCTCACTCACGTGGTATTTTTACTTTATTTTTTATTTCATTATTTAATTTGAGTACTTTACTACTGCATCTTGAATGCCTAAAATCTTTATACAAATAAGAAATAAAATATTATTATTCACAAATCATTCAATATTTCTACAAAAAAGGGTATCATAGAACAACAGAATTAGAATTAATACTTCTGGATATCTCTTTCCGCTCAAATATACTGTTATCATATTACCCAGGGATAAGCCAGACCGCGCTAACGTAACTAATGAAACGTGGACTTATATCCTGGAAAGATAATCCCAGGGTTCACGTCTTTATCTTTATAGAGCATAGGCGGATGTTTGTCTTAGAGGCGGCAAAAGGATTCATCGCGATACGTTCAAGATTGTCATTTCTTTTTGTTTATTAAATAACTCAATGATTATTTAATACGTGAAAATAATTAGCCTAATAGGTCATTTCATCAATATCATCATCAACAGGTCCTGTTTTTTTAGTCTCTACTCCAGGAGCACGACCCTCTCTGTACTACCAGAGCAGTTAGAGGATTTGGCCTACACTCTCCACGCTGGCCAGACGGATTGGAAAGGTTTCACTGATGTTTATAAGCTTTGTTTAGCTTGTGTTTTCTAAGTCGCCTTCTACGACATCCACGGGAAGAATTGGAGTGGTCTTATTCTACTCTGGCGGGAACCACACGGCTAAATTAATAAAAAAAGGTAATTTATTTTCACGTATTTTGAGCTTAGCGGCTCGGTGGGGGAACGAATTACTAGCGATTTTGCAAGATAAACAACCCCAGGCGTGGTCCGCACTTTGATGGGATAATTTCGCAAACTTCTCCGTACTTTAGAAGTCACGTTAAACCATTTGTATCATTGTATGACAGTCGTCCATCTATGTTAGATGCTTTAAGGTAGCTTATATAATCTGACACCAGTGTTGGCCACTTACACACAAAAATAACAAAACAAAATGTGTTTTTTTTTCTTTTTTAGGGTTTCCTATAAAAAATTAAAAACGGATTTCAAACATATTTTTGATTTTATTGTAAAATAAATAGTTTTGGTTTTCATCATGAAAGAAAACGAAAATTGACCATGTGTCCCCTGATCTCCGAAACTACTGAGCCTAAAATTTTGAAAAAATACAAAATATAGTTCATTGCTTGTAGGTAGATTACCACTACCAGATTAGACCACTTTATTTTATCGTAAATTCTATGTCTCAAGAATTCTTTCCGACGAGTGGTCGTCAAACATATGCCGCTGGGTTGTCCAGGTAAGTGATATCGGATAAATTAGCACGCCTGTTAAATTATTTCAAACTGTTGAACAAAAAAAGAGGTATTTGTCATGCAGAAATAACACGCAATTATGAAAATAAGCTTCTGAAATACAAACCATAAGCGAACCAACAGATTTATAGAGATGGGCGCATTGCCAGCTTACATGCAATTTCATTTCGATTCATACCCATTTGTTTTACTAAACGACTTACTTCGTAAATTGCAATTAATAGCATTCGTTTGGGTGATATTATTAGTCGTAGTATTAGCAATTAGGTAGTTTTACTTAAGAAAAATATGTTACGCCATGACTGTACTGTAAACACAGTTATACAGGCAATATGGGTGTGTTATTTATATCTCGTTATTTATACTAGGTAGCCGTGTAGTTCTCGGTAGAGTAGAATAAGACTACTCCAACTCCAAGTCTTCCCTTGGATGTCGTAGAAGGCGACTTAGGAAACACAAGCTAAACAAAACTTATATATCATACAATCATATCGACATAATAAACATCAGTGAGACCTCTGACCAGCGTGGAAAGTGTCGGCCAAATCCTCTGACTGCTCTAGCTAATAAATGTAGTGTAAAAGGTAATAAAAGGTTCGTGCTCCTGCAGTAGAGATTAAAAAAGACCTAATGATGATGATGATAGTTTATATAGACAACATAGGATTCTAGTAATAGAATTAAAATTAAAATTGAAAGAAGTAAAAAACAAAAGAACACCTACTCTGAAACTAAAATGGCGGATGCTAGAAAAGGAAGAATGCGCAAAACACTTTAGAGATAAAATTGTGAACAAAATGTTAGAAATGGATAACAGTATTACGAAAATGTCAGCCAATGAGTGCTGGGAAGAGATGGCTAAATGTATTCGGGATAGTGCGGTAAATATTCTCGGAGAAACCAAAGGAAAAAAAGGCAAGCTAGGTAAGGATACATGGTGGTGGAATGATGAAGTAAAGCAGGCTTTACAAAATAAGAAGGATGCTTTTAGAGAGTGGCAAAATAGCAAAGAAACCCAATATGAACCAGAGAAGAGGGAACTCTATAATGAAGCAAAAAGAAGGACTAAGAAATCTGTGGCAATGGCAAAAGCGGAACAACAAGATAAGCTTAATCGGGAATTAGAAAATCCAAAGGATCAGAAACTTTTGTAGCGAATTGCTAAAACCAGAGAAAGAAAAAGTAAAGATTTAGCGTACGTCAAATGCGTTAAAGATGAAGCAGGAAATCCAATATGAACCAGAGAAGAGGGAACTCTATAATGAAGCAAAAAGAAGGACTAAGAAATCTGTGGCAATGGCAAAAGCGGAACAACAAGATAAGCTTAATCGGGAATTAGAAAATCCAAAGGATCAGAAACTTTGGTACCGAATTGCTAAAACCAGAGAAAGAAAAAGTAAAGATTTAGCGTACGTCAAATGCGTTAAAGATGAAGCAGGAAAAATTCTGACAAAAGATGACGAAATCAAACAAAGATGGAAGAAGTATTTTGAAAAGTTATTAAACGTAGAAAATGAGTGGGATGGAGTTCTGGTTGAAATGGAGGAAAATCTGGGAATGGTAGATCAAATAAGCATAGATGAAGTTAGAAACGCAGTAAAACATATGAAAAATGGAAAAGCGGTAGGCCCAGACAACATACCGGTAGAAGTGTGGAAGATTTTAAGTGAGGACGGGTTCAAGTGGTTAGCTTTATTCTTCAATAAACTGATGGATGAATGTGTAGTACCCAGTGAATGGAGCAGCAGTTACCTGGTGCCCATTTTTAAGGGGAAAGGTGATGTTCAGGATTGCAACGGGTATAGAGGGATAAAGCTAATGTCACACACAATGAAAGTTTGGGAAAAGGCATTGGAGAAAAAATTGAGGACTGAGACTGACGTAACACCTAATCAATTTGGTTTTATGCCGGGAAGAGGTACAACGGACGCCATCTTCGCAATCCGACAGTTAATAGAAAAATACAGGGGTGCCCGCAAAAACCTGCACATAGTGTTCGTTGACCTGGAAAAGGCTTACGATAGAATTCCACGAAAAGTTGTCTGGTGGGCCATGAGAAAAAAGGGAGTGCCCAATAAATATATACATTTAATCCATGCCATGTACAGAGAACCTGTCACGGAAGTGAAATCCGCCGCTGGAGTAACAGAAAGGTTTGGTATAACAGTTGGCTTGCACCAGGGATCGGCTTTAAGCCCATACCTCTTCCTGCTAGTAATAGATGCTTTGACATCGGCCCTGCAGGGAGAAGCCCCCTGGTGTATGCTATTTGCCGACGACATCGTACTGGTAGAAGAGGAGGGAACGATGTTGCAGAACAAACTTAACATGTGGAGGCACGCCTTAGAAACTGCAGGCTTGAAAATCAGCAGAACCAAAACTGAATATCTGTTCTGTGATTTTGGCGGTGTTTCTAGGGAAGTGACCCTTACGATTGACAGTAATATAGTACCAGCTTGTTCGGATTTTAAGTATTTGGGCTCGTTGCTCCAGCGGGACGGAAATGTTGACAGGGAAGTTAAACGCCGAATCAACGCTAGTTGGCAGAAATGGAGAGAAGTGACCGGCACGACTTGTGACCCGAAAATGCCATTGAAGCTAAAGGGCAAGATCTACAAATCAGTTATAAGACCCGTGATGTTATATGGATCTGAATGTTGGGCAACAAAAGTGCAGGACGAGAAGAGGCTGCATTTGGCGGAAATAAGGATGTTGCGATGGATGTGTGGGATAACAAGGATGGATAGGGTTAGAAATGTCTATGTGAGGGGAAGTTTAAAGGTGGCGCCAATACATGAAAAAGTAAGAAGTAATCGTTTGTCGTGGTTCGGTCATGTGATGAGAAGAGAAGAACACCACGTAACAAAGAGAACTTTAAATTTGTCTGTTAGTGGAAATAGGGGAAGGGGAAGACCAAAGAAGAGGTGGATGGAATGCGTAAGACAGGATATGGGGAAAGTAGGAGTAGATATTAGTATAACGGGAAATAGAGGATTATGGAAGGAGAAGACATACTGCGCCGACCCCAGATGATGGGATAAGGTGAGGCAGAAGATAGTGTATCTAGTAGGTAAAATAAAAATTTCTTGATGTCGATTAAAGTAACTGAAAAATATGCTGTTGTCATTATTAGCCTATTTGAAAAAAATATGTAAGTCATAAGAATGGGATTAAACCCTCAGGCAGTAATCCTGCTACAAAATTGGATTGTTCAAAAATGCTGATGCCGAGCTGACGATGCTGAAATGTAAAATTTAATAGTACAAGTATAATTTTTTTTATATGTATTTATTGCTGAGAATTTGAAGTGAGTGTAGTTTACTTGAATAAACAAAATAATTACTTTTTCTTAATTTTTGTTTTCTGAGATAAAGCACGTTAAATTTTTCTTTAATTCTTCTTATTTTTTAATAAGATATCTAAATTACGAATAAGATGGATATTTTTTATATGAGTGACAAAAAACTTTTTATTTACAATAGTTACATGTTAACAGCTAATTTTTTTAATTTTTTTTTATCTATATGTACGTATTAATTCTAAAATATTCCACACCTTAGTATGTACAATAAACAGATTAAACAGTAACAGTTTTGTTTGATATTGGCCTAAAAATATTATGCCACGTAATTCCTTTTTACAATAATTCGTGACAACCTACTTGTTGTCAGTTTAATATACAGTTTCGGTACATTAAATTTCCTACAAACAAGTCTTATCAATATAAATATTTAAAAAGCGTTAATCTAATTACCGGTCGTAAACACTGGCCATATTGAACGAGATTCTCTGATTAATAAATAATTAGGCCTGGCCAGATTAACTCGCATTAAAACACGTGAATTATAGTTTATTATTATGTACCTTAATTGCATTCCGCTCAGGTAATTGAATATTTCCAGTTCATCATTATGTTTTCATATTATTAACTCCTAAAATTTATTCTGCGCGACGCATCCGCTATACCCATTACGAGTATTTATTTTTGAATTTAGTTTTGATACCTCTGTACTGAAAGTACGAAATCAAAACTTAAAGTTTACATTGTTTTGACGATATTAAATAGTTGTTTTAAGTTAGATATATGTATTGTACCCATTTTATAGTAATTCATAGTATTACAAAAAGGTCAGTGGTACAAAAACTTTAAACTTTAAAATAAAGTAATTCGAACTTATTTTAAAAGGATACCTTGGTATGTGTCCGATAAATCAATATCGAGCTTTAAAATGCAAATCATTCAGGTAAATTTCTAACATACGATTGATATTTTTTCTTTTATTCAACAAAATCTTTTTGCATACTATTAACGAAACAATATTTAGCTTAATAACTTCTCAATCTCTAAAGACGAGGGGATCAAAAAATTGAGCCGTAAAATATATTCTTCATTCACCGGCATAAATAATAGGACTTGGCAAGCGGAGGGTTCGATATACAAAAGGCGGTTTTGCAAGCAATCGGCTTGAGCGACTTACGAGTACATAAATATATGGTTATGTATTGTTACTTTTAGCTTTTACTTTTTACTTGAAGCGGTGGCCCCCAAGTGATTTAGGCACTGGCTGTGCCTCTGTAAGCACTAGTTCAATTCTCGACCTCTGTGGCCTAGTGGTCATCACGCCAGGCTGTCACATCGAAGGCCCCGGGTTTGATCCCCGGTCAGGCCAAGATGGAAAATAATCTTTTTCAGATTGACCTGGGTCTTGGATGTTCTATATATGTATTTTTTATAAAATATATAGGTAAAATCGTTGAGTTGGTATCCCATAACACAAGTCTCGAACTTAATTTGGGGCTAGCTCAATCTGTGTGATTTGTCCGTACATATTTATTTATTCAATTCTCACCAGGCGCGTTTTATAAGGTCATTATCAAATGCCACGAATTGATTGCGGTGAAGAAAACATGGTGAGGAAACCTACACAGTAGAATTATATATAGTGTGTAGTAATGACTGTTGTCACTAGATGACATTCATTGAGATTTTTATAAAAAGAAAACACCTTGGACACTTGGGTTTTTAAGAAAAATCTAACGATTCCTTGATTGTCAAGATCTATCTATCAAGCCGTTTGGAAGATACGAGGTAATGAAGAAAGTTACAAAGAAACTAAAAAACATACAAGCAAGATACACGCAAAAAACATAACCCTTCTTGATAGTCGAGTATAAAGGATTTTATTTATTTATTCAAAAAACTTTATTGTTCATCAGCGAAAGTTACACAGAATAAAATAACAATAAAAATACCTTCGTGGTTTATGGGTGCATATAATTGTAATTATTGTTATTTTTGGATATAAATAAATGAAAAAAAAAAAAAAAAACAAAGGTAATTTGACAAATGGTGGACTTATTCCAGAAGTAATCTCTTCTAGTCGACTAGTAGGGCAGAGGACAGTTACATATTTAGTAAGAAGGCAGAATTAATTACGTAGGTATAGAACAATAAAAATTAACAAGTATAATATTAAAGCGTAAACACTACGAATTATTGTCTGTAGAGGCAGTACTATAAATTACACAGGGCAGTAATGTAAGCTAAACATCCGTTCTAGATGGTGGTCAAAAAAAATGTTCTACTTATTGTACGAGAGTAAAAAAATGTTAAAAGCAGCAGTGCCCAGCAGTGGGACACAAACACAGGCTATTAAAACTTATATACAACGTGGAAGGGACATACCCGTAATAAATCGAACCACGATCTATACTAGATCACTAAAGTATAAAAAATTAAAATAACAAGTCAAAAAACCAAGAAAAATTTCGACATTCTCATACAAATCGCCAGGGCGGCCGCACACTTTTGTATGGAAATGCCAAAAATTTTTTTTTTTTTTTGGCTGTTATTTTAATTTCATTATACTATAATGATTTGGTATAGACCGTGGTTCGATTTATTACGGGTATGTCCCTTTCACGTTGTATACTTACTTATATAGATGAAGTCTCAAACTACTAACTAATAAAAACAGGCAATTTAACCCCGCTGTACATGTAGTTCCAACCCGCTGGTAATAGAAAGTTTTCTTAGTTAAGTGCTGTGAATACTGCGCAAAGTATCTTAAGTCTAAAGGCTGGCAAGCTCTGTATATCTTCTTAGAGCCATAGCTACTACTTAAGAGGCTCACTTAAGTTCGTAATGAGATTCGGTTTATCTCTAAAACAGTCTAGGTCTTTTATGACGTCATAATACTATTTTTGTAAGACAACACGATGGTGTTGTATGGAGTGAATTTGATCGGTGTACGAGATTTTACATTTTCAAATAAAAATGGTCTGGGAGAAAAGAACAATCTAAGACTTGTACACATGTATGTATGTAAATGTAACTTCTTCTACCTATACCTAAGTAAATATCCTCTCAATCTATCGCAGGTTGACTGGAAGAGATCCCTACATGGGATAAGTCTGCCTTTGTACTCGTACTTATGTTACTCTTTCGTATTATGTTGTCTTTTAGAGTTAAATGTTTTAGTACAATAAAGTTATTTTAAACAAACAAAACAACAAACTTAAAATGTACTGCTTCTTTTCCCGCGCAAATCTTAAAAGCCTATCGAGGCATTTAACGAGAATCCGAATCATGTTATTAAGCGATGCGGCTAGCAACTCATCACTATTTGCATTGACATAAATATATAGACCAGCTATCTCAAAAATTGGCCCCTGATCAATTTTTCAATAAATGGCGGCATGAATTGTATTTTATTATACGTAGGTATTTAATTTTCAATCAATTAAATCTGGTTACATACCGATGGAAAGTTATTTCTTTACACTTTGCCGTATTCCTTGCATTATTTTTTAAACTGTATTGTAACACGCATCTAAGCATTTTTAATTTTGTTTACCATGTTTTCGTATGGTTTTCGCTTATAAACTGTCAAAAGTACTAGGAGTATAAGAGCTGGCAAGAGACTGAGCGAAGTCTATGGAGATAGCTACAATTGAAAGGGACAAAACCGTGATGTGTGGTGTCTCTTCTAGTTTTACATAATATCTCTTTGCTCTTTTGATTCCCTTTTTGCATCACCGTCATTTAATGCCTAATATCACGCTAATGGCGGCCTTTGGGTCTTATGGCCTGTCCTAGGGTCTGTTAGGGATAAAAATTTATAAAGTATCTGCATTTTTAATAAAATGGATGACTTTTTTTATAAGCCAGTTATACTCGTATATTTATGTATTTTAATAAGTACTGTTATAAAATACTTTCAAAAATTCATCTAAAGCCTTGAGGCTCAAACCTATATTGCAAATTGAATTCTCTGGTCAAATTATTTATTTACCGAATTGAAATGGAAAAAAAGGTTTCTCCCGTAGGTTTGCGTCCATGTGAATTAAAAAAAGGTATTTTTGCTTTAAATAGGGTGCATTTGCTAATATTGCCGTCTTATAGACTCTTACAGATACTGTTACAGCTTTTTCTCATTAATTAATTGTTGGTTTTTGTTAGGTTGTTTGTTTGTAAGAATTTTACTATACCAAAAACATTTAAGTATAAAAAGAAAACATAATACGAAAGAGCAGATATACTAAGACGAAATTATCCCATATAGGGATTGAAAGGATATTTACTAAGTTATAAGGAGAAGCCGGTATGTACAAATTATGACATAGGTATATTAGGATTTTTCTCATTATGATATAGAAAACAAAATAGAGAATGTATGACTATTATTGTCTATGATGATACAATGTAGTCAATAACTTATATTTGTGATTCAATAGAAAAGATCATATTTTTTTAATGAGTATCGTGTAAGCGCGAAATACCTTTTAATCTTGTGTTCTTATAGATCTCTTTTTATGTAAACAGCTAAATCAATACTACTTCAAAGTTCAATTATTTATCATTTGCCATAAAATGCGCATAAAAAGTTCGTAAAACTCGATTCACACGTGAAGTGACAATCTTAAGGGTTTAAGGCGGCGACCACAGCGCAAACCAACAATAAATTTGAAACCGTGTTCAACTCACTGAAAGAGATTTAGGGAAGTCGATAAGCGAATGTTTCGGCCGCAGTTTCTTTCTGAACGAATGTTAAGTTTATTCCCTCTATAACATTTGGATTCATTTCCCTTGGATTCAAATTATTTCTCTAGCTGTACTAACAGACAGATACACTATAACGGTATCTTTAGCAGCGTAGGCTAGGCAGTCTAGGTTGCTAAGACTAACCATCATACTAATTGCGGCAAAAGCCACGTTTATAGTGTTCTTAAAGGTTGATTAACAGAATCGGAATAGTAATGGGTTGCTAGCCGCATCGCCTAGTGGCTTGATTCAGGTTCTTGCCACTTCCCACGATCGGTTTTTACAATCTGTGTGGAAGGAAAGGTAGCTGGTGTTTTTTGTTTCTCCCAGACCAGCAAGTAAGTATGTATTAGTAAGTATGTAACGTTCACGTGGTATGTCGTATTAGTAATATTTTGTTTGCGTGGTTTTCTGCTTTGAATAAAATCAGAGGACACACATTTCGTGCTACAACGGCATTTTCAAGGAAAGTTGATGCCAAGCGGCTGATGGCGGCTGTTTGTAAAACTTATTGCAAGAAACACATGCATTTTTAAGGATTTGCTCTGTATAGGTTTTGTAAATACGGATTTGTTTTAGTTAGATTAGACTTATTGCAAAAGATAAATATTAACAACATTTCTTCTCATATATATTTACGTTTATTGTATGTATAATTCGTAGGTATATTTAAAATCATTTATAGAATAAATTACTCTGGCAACGCATCTATTTGAGTAAAATATACATACTTATGCGCAAACTTTTCAAAGTTATGTCTGTGGGAACGAAAACAGCGGACGTATAAAGAATAAAGTTATGGTTGTACAGAACGATTTATGCACACTGGGATTTGTGGCAGGGAAGAAAAATACTCGATATGTGCAATGGCTGCTTAAAAAAAAATTGTTTTAGGGATTAGTTTTTTTGTCCATTTTCAATGGCGGTTTTAGCTTCGCATTGGAATGCAACTATGTATTCCGTTTTATGGCTGTTGTTTTTAGAATTCACAGTTTTTCGATGTGTGGTTTGTGATTTGTTGTGGTTGTGTAACTCATAGACGTAGATTTTTTTTTTTTTGAACAAATGTCTGTCTAATGATCTGTTTTTTTTTATTAATAAAATAAAATAAAATAAAAATTACAAATAAAAAAGAGACTCAACCGCCTCGCCGCGAGGCAGGGTACCCAAAAGGCTGGCAGCATTACCCCTCTGCACTGCGATACAAATCCTTTGTGCAAAGTAGCTGCCCGCCCTCGGATCGCCCATAACATCGCGGAGACGCGTTGAAATCTCAGTCACAAAGGATTTTGCCTCTGGGCCCCATGGACTCATGGTCTCTACGGCGAAGGGCACTTATTATTTATTATGAGTATTTATGCATGTATGTGTATTATTTGGTATGTTATGAGTATGTACTCATTTAATTATTTTGCGCCACAACGAATTATCTGTTTATCCCTATGGTTGACTGGGAGAGAACGCTTTTAGCGTTAAGTCCGCCAATTGTAAGACAATTTGATTGTGGAACAATAAAGTTTAAAAATAAATAAATAAATTATTTTACTGAGGTGTAACTAGTTTAATGATAGTCTAATAGAGATGATGACTTTGTCGGAAAGTCATAATCTATTTAATCCGTGTCTTAGATTGCACAAAAATAATGGAACCATATTTTTTTCAGTTTTAAATCAGTTAAAATTCACAAAGGTACATCCAAGTTGTGACATCACGACCCTGTAAAAATCGTACCAAAACGTCTCTAATGCCAAATTAAAATGAGCTGTATCTTCGTCATTTGTTTTTAGTAGGAGAAAAGAAAAAAAAACGCAATATTCTTTAATACCTAATATTTATGATATGTCCGTCTGTCCGTCCGCGTCTTTGTTATGAAATTGTTAGTTATAGAATAGAATAGAAATTTTGCTTCGTAAAATATGTGTACACACATAAAGTGGGGATGACATTTTTTTCTTGCCTATCCAGAAGTATGAAGCATCGTCAGATAGGTCTTCCGGAAACATCGAGGGACTGTAAAGACTACTTTTCGATTCACTGATCCAGTTTGCGAAATATTAAACCAATTCTTGTTCGAGTCATCCTCTCTCTTATATTGTAAATAATGGTAGTATGTATTGACCTTAAAAGGAAAACTATCACGGCTATATAACCTAAACTTAGGGTAATAAACTGGCAAGTGCGAGTCGGACTCGTAAATGAAGGGTTCCGTACCTCCGTACAATGTTTTAAAACGCTAAAGAAATACGTTTCTTGTATGACGACCCCCTTTAATTTTTAACTTTATTTTATTTTTAGTATTTGTTGTTATAGCGGCCATAATAATACATAATCTGTAAAAATTTCAAGTATCTAGTTAATGCCATTATAAAGATCTAGTTAAAAAGGCTGAAAAAACACGTTTTTTGTATGACGAACACCTTTAATTTTTAACTTTTTTTATTTTTAGTATTTGTTGTTCTAGCGGCCACAGCAATACATAATCGGTAAAAATTTCAAGTGTCTAGCTATTACGGTTCAAGAGATAGAGCCCTGTGACAGACGGACAGACGGACAGACGGACAGACGGACAGACGGACAGAGGACAGACGGACAGAGGACAGACGGACAGACGGACAGACGGACAGACGGACAGACGGACAGATGGACAGACGGACAGACGGACAGCGGAGTCTCAGTAATAGCGTCCCGTTTGCACCCTTTGGGTACGGAACCCTAAAAATTGTAGTCGCCACACTTATATAGCGTACCTCCTTGAAAAATTTCTTACAAAATACATAAACCTTATAAAAATTCTTAGATGAAGTTCGTGCTTGTTTAAAATGTGTATTAAACATGTAAAATTATGGAAAGTAATGTCCTTATGCTGTGACGGTGCTACTTCGGAACTCTACACTGTGCCTGGCCACGCACATGGCCGATTTTAAGGATTCTGTTGTAAACAAGGAACCCTTAAATTTTGCCATGTCTGTCTGTCTATCCGTGGTTTTACTCAGAGACCATTAGTACTAGAAATCTGTAATATTAATCACGCCGTCAAAGTATTAAAATAAAATCTTGAAAAACATTTTTTTTAGTGTAGCCCCTCCATACAATGTAAAGTGAATCATTGTATTTTTTTGACTAACCCATTGTATGTGGTGTCATCAAATAGATCTTTCAATAATATTGTGAGTTTGTAACCACTATTTCTCGATTTAGGTAAGTTTTTGTTAGAGTCGAGTTTCCCCCTCTCTCTCAACTAAAACAGTTGTATATATAGACACGTGAAAAAAAATTGACAATATTATGTATAACAAACAAAGAAAAACCATCAGAGCCAAATAGGATTTACTAATTAAAGAATTATAGTCGAACAACGTATTAGATTTTTTAGTCGTCCAAGCGTGAGGCGTAAACTCTAAGTTGGCATTCGCATCTTTGCAACTACTAAACCCTACATTGCGCTTGGCCACGAGCTTGGCCGACACGCACTTGGCCGGGTTTTACTTTTGTTTTATACAATACCTGATTATTTTGCTATTATCGATTTTAAACCCTCAAAATGCTGTAATTACCTAACAAGAAATAAGACATGAATAGTACACGAGTATTGACGATCTACGTGGCGTAATGGTTAACACGCTAAACCACTAATCCGGAGGTTCTGGGTTCGATCCCAAGCCAGAGCAAGTTGGAAAAAAAGCCCTTTTTCAAATTGTCCTTAGTCTTGGGTGTTTATCTATATATGTATTTATCATTAAATATAGTATCGTTGAGTTAGTATCCCATAACACAAGTTTAAAACTTACTTTGGGGCTAGCTTAAGGCCGTACCTGAATTTTCCGGGGTCCAGTGCTGCCCCCATTTAAAATAAATCATTTCAAAGAAGACGGAGACATTAATTAGAATTTTGCTACTACCAAGTCCTAGATAACCCTTCAAAGTATTTAATGCACTACTGTTTACAGATTATAATGAGAACTTTAAGCTTTACTACGCACATTTGCCAAAAGTGGCCGTTTTTCGCAAATGTGCGTAGTAAAGCTTAACGTTCTCACTTTAAACTTTATACAGTAGTTCAGAAAATACTTTGAAGGGTTATCTAGGACTTGGTAGTAGCAAAATTTTGAATGATGTCTCCGTTTTCTTCGAAATGATTTATTTAAAACTAGCTGTGCCCGCGACTTCGTTCGCGTAATGTTATATAGCCTAAAGCCTTCCTCTATAAATGGACTACTCAACAAAAAAAGAATTTTTCAAATCGGACCATTAGTTCCTGAGATTAGCGCGTTTAAACAAACAAACAAACTCTTCCGCTTTATAATATTAGTATAGATGGGGGCAGCACTGCACCCGGGAAAATTTAGGTACGGTTTTAGTCAGTGTGATTTGTCGCTATATATTTATTTATTTATTTGAGTTTGTTGCGTAATTTGAATACCTACCTTCAAAAGAGCTATTATTCTTAAACTTTTTACCTTCCGAATAGCAATCCTTAGAAAATCTTTCTTAAGTATATACATCAAAGTTAAACTTAAAACAAGCTTGATATTGTGACATGATAATGTGGCAGAAAGAAAAATAATAAAAAATATACGTTACAGCATCTTTGAAATAAAAAGAAAACAAGCTGTGTAAAGCTCCGGCTCGACTGACGAAAGAAAAGCGATGAGTTTACTAAACAGTTGAAAAGCCAATGCAAATAATTTAAGTAAAGTTATCCTAGTCGTGCCTACCTGTTACGCCGAACAATGCATGATTTCGTCGCCACACAATCCGCTAGATTCCAATAAGTCAAATCAGACACTTTTTTCTAAATGTCAAAACAAACATTTTCTATGAGATTTGTATGAAATATCAGACTGTGACATCATAGTTTTTTGGAGTCAAATAGCGCTCTTAATATTCGTTTTTCTACAATAATAAATTAAAATCACGTTCAAAATGCATGTGATCAATGACAAGTGACATTATTTTGTAACATTTTATTCTCATAACAGTACCAAATAATTTATTTTTGACCCAGGAGACTACCCAATTCTGAAACTTTACATGTTAATTTTTAGTTTAATCGAAGCTATAAAATGTATATAGTAATATGCGATAAACGGGTAACGTGAAAAGTCAGCTACTGGCTGACATGTTTCGACCTCAGTCGGAGGCTTTCCTTAGGACAAATGTGACTCGCAACGCGTACATGAATACGACCCGAGCAGCAGTGGTTTATCGCATATTACTAAAGTCTGTGTCTCACGTTAGTTTTAAGCAAAAAATAATATAAGGTCATGAACATAATATGAGGCATTATCTTATCTGATCTTGTAGAAAAGTGTCCTCGCCTGTCATGGTTCTCTAAAATATTTTTTGTGAAGCTTGTAGAAAAGTGTCCTCGCCTGTCATGGTTCTCTAAAATATTTTTTGTGAAGCTTGTAGAAAAGTTTCCTCGCCTGTCATGGTGCTCTAAAATATTTTTTGTGAAGCTTGTAGAGTGTCCTCGCCTGTCATGGTTCTCTAAAATATTTTTTGTGAAGCTTGTAGAAAAGTTTCCTCGCCTGTCATGGTTCTCTAAAATATTTTTTGTGAAACTTGTAGTACTGCGAAGATAAATTAGAGCTTTGCGGAATACTTCCATTTAGTTTTTGTTGATTAACATGGCACCAAAACATAGGTAATTTGCACGTTTAGCTTGCAGTGAGTAATTTAACGTTTTAATTCTAATCTTCCATGCTGTTCTGGGAGAAAAGAAAAAACTTAAAAGGTTCCAGCTGCTTCTCTTTCCGCGCAGAACTTAAGAACCATTTGAGGGAATGAGTCAAAGTGCGAATCATGTTAATATGCGGCAATGCGGCTGGCAACCCATTACTATTTTGATTCCTTTTTCCATCTGCTCGCCCACCATTACGGATATATATATATGTATGTGATTCTGATGTGTTATTTCCAATGATCGTAATCTGGATGCTATTTAGGACGATATCACTAATATGGATATAATATAGAAAAATATTTAATATTATAAAAAATGTGTGAAATAGTGTTTATTTTAAAAATCTGTTTATTTATTAATTTAGTGTTTGGATTTACACAGTAGAGATTAATAATATAAATATAGGGTCATCTTAAAATGTGCAACAGAAAATAATTAAACCGCTCCAGATATGAAACCGATTTTATTTTCTAAATGAAAATATGTCAATAGATACTTACTTTTAACAATACACAAATATTTTCAGCGAAATTTTTTCGAGCTATTTACATCCAACAAGTCTTACTTATTAGAAAAAAAAATCGAATTGAAAAATATTTTTCGTACAATTAAAATACCTAAAATTTTCTGACAATATACATTTTTTTATTGCGTGAAATATCATACAGAGAAAAACATTATTATAGAAGGTATTCTCGTATATATCTCGTATCTCGATTTCAGAGAATTCCCGAGAATGTTGGTCATATCCATACTTTTGATAGTAATAGCATCCAAGGTTCCGATCACTGGTTATTTCTTGAATCGCGACGAATTTTTATAAAATTAGGTGGTATGGGGGAGAAAATCTCCGCAAGTCTATTTAGCGTTGAGCCAGACCCTAAGGGTTAGGCTTTGCTATACATAGTTCACAAAGGATGCATTTATGCGCATGCAAACTAAATCATACGGAAGGCAGCGCATGTAGGTAAGGAGCGCTATACTTAGTTTTAGAACAATCTAAATATTGTAGTTATATTTTAGTTTGTGATGGAAAATTTTTGGTTTTATGTTATATTTTAAAATAAAGGTAATAACAGAATTTACTTAAGGTGACGTGGGTTCACAATTTGCAAAACTGTGCGTGTTTTTGAATAATCACTGTTATTAAACTACTACAGTTTATTTCTCAAAAAATTTACATAAAAATCTCAAGGATTTTCTACAGACACTCATAATAGCCAAAACACGATTGAGCATTTTTGGCTTGATAGAAATAAATCACAAACATACCTCTAATTTTGCCTAAATTTGCCTTTAAATAACGTATTACTATTTTATACAATCACCTTTTTATACGAAAATTATACCAAAAAAATGTATTATCTAAATATCTATCCTTTATAAACTCTTTGGCTGGTTTCCCCCCTCCGATGTTTGCATTAACTTTCCTTTTATGTTTAAATTTTATTTTTTTCCGTAGTCAGATTTTTGTTTCAGTCTTGTACAGTAATAGGTAATCGAATTAAAATCTATATAAATACATGATAGCGACTAATTATTTCTCCGATAAGAACATGCGCTTTTTATATGACCGAATTCAAAAATACGTTTGGTATCAACAGTTTTTTTTTCAGTAGGTACCTAATTCAATGCAAAATATTTTTATTATCATAGGATATTCATAATACCTCTCAATAACAGTCTTTATGTTTCGTTTTGATGAGAAACAGGTTGTTTCGTTTGATGAGAAACAGGTTATGATAAGAAAACACTGAATATCATAAAAATAGAAAGCAAACATTGTGCAGTATATGTAATAGGCTTCTATGGAAGCGAGTAATGCAGCGCAAAAATCCTTTAAATTACATAACGCTGTTGAAGCGAGCTCTCGGCACTAAATTAAGAGTACAAGAGGCGAAATTAAAATCTGCGGTTACATTGCGAGCGCGGTGCTAATAAACTTATGTGAATACGTTCCAGAAGTAGGTATTTTTCCTTTTATATGCTTTAAATGAATCGTCATTCTAAAATAGTTAAGTGTTTTGTTAATTTTACGTCAAAATAATTAAATGACATTTGGAAAAATAAGCTTTGTAATGTTTTCTTTTATACGGTACCTTATATTATAACCTTATTGTAGAGTATACCGTTTATATTTTGTAAAGTACAAAATTAAATATATATACCTACGTAGAAAAAATAACTGAAATTTTGCTCCCCTCAGTACAGACCAGCGTACAAAAAAAACTACTTATTAATAAAATTAATTGTTACAATAAAGATCTAAGACATGTTTACAAAACCTACACCGACGCGAATACCAAATATTCGATTTTCACATGATCGAAGACGAATAATCGATTCATTATAATATTAAAAGTCCAAAATGTCGATGATTCAGTAAATCGGGCGTTCAAAATAATTTCATTGTGGTGACCGGAAATCAATTTATCGAGAGTTCATCTGACTAGACAAGATCTGATTCTTCAGTGCCAGTGAGTTCTGGATACTTAGTCGATACGAAAAAAAAAATTTTGTTATTTATTTTAATAAAGATAGACGAACTCAAACTTAAAAACTCCTATGTTTTTAAGAGTTCCTTTACCCTAGATAGAATCAGACTTTCCCATACAAACGTAATCTAGCCTTATTTTGAAACGACATGTCAGATTACAACAAAATTTTGTAATTACAAAGAAATTGCATATAACTGATTATCACAGTCGAAATACGCACTTAAATGAGAATATAGCGTATCATATCATATCTCACCATCAAAATTCTACACACTCATATATTCTTTCAAGTTCACTTTGACTGTCTGAAACCAGTTATATGGATATGTGATTTCTTTAAAATTTAGGGACTCTTAAGTTTGAACATAAACAAAAATCATTATGATTTTGCCAAGATATACCTAAAATGTATCAATAGTACACTGTTCTGGGCGAACTATTATTATAAGAGGTAAAATTAAAATCTCCGGTTACATTTTTTTGCCGCCACGCTAATAAACTTACGTCTGTTGAATACGTCCCAGAAATAAATATTTTCCTCTGAAACCGCTCGCTATAAACGAATGCAGCTTAACCAGATTCGTGTATTTGCTTTGGGATTTACGAGTTCTTTGTTCCACGCCATTTTTTTTATTTTACTCTGTGACTTATAGATGCTAGGATACGAGCCATTTCGTCGTAAGAACTATGTTCTTGATTAAAATGTCTTTTTTACTACTTTAGTTTGTGATTGCTTGGCATACTGTGTTATATGGCGGTAACAAATAGTGTTTTGACGGCAAACCAAGGCTATATACATTTGTATGTACAGTCAAAGCTTTGAATGTACACTAAAATAAATAAATTGAGGTTAGCTACGTCGTAGCTCGTGACAAATACGTGTCTAGATGGCATTGATTTGTTCATGGCTAGTTGTTACCTTGGGGTTGCCTGCATGGTCGAAGCGTATTTGACAAGCCTAAGGGAACCTCACACTTTCCCGGTATATAAATCCTATATATTAAACCAGATAATAAGCTATATGCCAAATTTCATTCCGATCCAACATACATACTTTTATATTTATAAATATTAGTAAGATTAACTTCTTACAATCACAATGTTCAGGCAAAGCCGAACATTTTCATAGTTAATAAATTTTACAAACGCAGCACCTAGCTGCGACCTACTTTTTGTACAATGACATTGTGACAATCCAAATAGCGTTTAATTTTTAGTGTAATAAAGGCACTCGGCAGATTCGATCGTTTTTGATTTCTTACATAGTCTTAGCGACCGGGTTTGTCTGACAACATTGACATCCCATCTTGACAATCAATGAAATGTACGGAGCCTAAGCAGGGACCCGTACACACAATGCTGCTATTTTTTGGCTTTTTCTCCCTTTTGGCTCTATTGGGATAGAAGCTGAAAATGTCTTGACGAATTATTATATGACGTCTAATAATATATACTTACTGAAAATATTTTTAAGGATGAATTTATTCCATGATACTGAATAACTTTCCCCATGTTTCATTACATTGAATCATGAAAAAAATAATTTGGTATCCCAATAAACTCGGATCATATTATGATCGGACAACTTGTATAGAAAGATGCCAAGGCCGAAAATTATTTTTCATATTTCGATATATGTTCATTGGGTAAGATGTCCAGTATCATGGATTGAAGCTACCCTTAAAATAGTTTCAATGCATTTTGTCAGACCCTAAATATACTACCTCAACTTCACAACTGACACTCCATTGTATCCGTGCGAAGATAGGCTGTATTTTACCAACCAATTACATTATTTCACGTTATTGACACATCAAAGACGAAGATATATAATATCTAACATTAGAATAAATGCTGGAAGTCAGAATCATATACATTATCAAAACACAACGCATCCTAACGGAAATTGAACCAATTCTTCAAAATATCGACTAACAAATGTGACGGCAATCGAAAATCGATCGCAAACATAAGCCCAGTCACAAAGCTTCCAAACGGTTCAATTAATTATATCAGTTAGTTTTCCAATAATTGCTCCGCCTTGCCAACTCTCAAGACCCGGCTCGCTTTGACTTTTTCGACTTTCACTTTATAAAGCTTTGTTGATTTCTTTTTAATGGAAATCTTCAATTTTTACTGCCAGTGGAGTTCTCTGACGAAATTCTAATTTGCTTCGATTACTTCGGTATTTCCTTAAGACTCTTTAATTAAGCGTGGTAAATGATGTATTTGTGTTTGTTCTGTTTTGATTTCCTTTTATTTGAGTTACGCTGATTGAGTTTCCTCGAATGCAATTATAGAAACAAATTGAAAAGACTCTCGCATAATTTTAGTGCTTTATGCTTTAGACGTTTTAAATTAGTCCGTAATGCTTTTGTAATTAGGTGGAAGTTATTAATACTGTTTACAAATAAAACGCAAAATGTTATTCACGTTTTTTTTATAAAAAGTAAAATTACTATATAAAACTTGAAAAACGACGTAAATCAAGAATAGAAGGTTAATATTAGCCCAGCGGTATCCCCGCTTTCCTCGTTAGTGACGTTTAATTGTTTTGAATATAAATTGCTGTCAAATTTATTAAGGAAAAGATATACAACTACATAACTATTTACAGGTATCATTTTTTCCACGAAGGCACAGATGTACAGTTTCGTTTGTAGTAGTGTAGCCATAAATGATACTCCGCTTCTATAAAGTGACATACCTGTGACTAAGAGGTTTCAGAAGTAATATAGAAAACATATGTTGTGGTTATATTATTAACTACGATTACTACAACTAAAACGACCAGTCGTTTTTCTAACATCTTGGATGCCATAGATGTGTTAGCACTATTAAATATAAGTTATGAATTTAAATTTAAATTTACATTTCGTAATTGAAATGTGAAGTAAAAGGGTAAGTTAATTTACGGCTAATTACTTAAGGTTATTCCTATTGTGTATTAGGTAACCATGGGCCTTCCAATATTGTTTTAGGACATTTACTTTCTTAACCGGAAAATGACAACAGTTTGGATAAAAGGAAAATTACTTACTTCTGCTGGTTCAGGTTAATTTATCCCCAGGTTTATTTTTTTGTAAATTTCTGAATAGCAAATATAATAATTACAAAGATACAAAGAAAGAAGCTTATTTAAATTCCGCATAACGTCTCGATCAAGAACGATTTTTTCTTGACGGTGAAGTCAACCACCCCCACTCCGAAACTTCGATGCGCTCGCGCTGTATCTTTGTGAATTTACACTAAATTGAGATATCAAAAAATATAGGTCCATTATTTTTAGATAATGTAAATGATGAACTAAATAAAATACAACTTTCGGACCCAGTCCACATCTCTATTTCTTCGCGGCAGAACTAGATAGGAGTATAATGTACTCTGTAATAATACTAATGACCAGTTTATCCACTTACCAAGCACATCTACAAAACATCCGAGCGATACTAGTATATCCACTTACCAAGCAAATCTACGAAGCATCCGAGCGACACTAGTATATCCACATACCAAGCAAATATACTAAGCATCCGAGTGACACTAGTATCCACTTACCAAGCAAATCTACGAAGCATCCAAGCGACACTAGTATATCTACTTACCAAGCAAATCTACGAAGCATCCGAGCGACACTAGTATATCCACTTACCAAGCAAATCTACGAAACATCCGAGCGACACTAGTATATCTACATACCAACTAAATATACTAAGCATCCGAGCGACACTAGTATATCTACTTACCAAGCAAATCTACGAAGCATCCGAGCGACAGTAGTATATCCACATACCAAGCAAATCTACTAAGCATCCGAAGGACACTAGTATATCCACATACCAACCAAATCTACTATGCATCCGAACGACACTAGTATATCCACATACCAACCAAATCTACTAAGCATCCGAACGACACTAGTATATCCACATACCAACCAAATCTACTAAGCATCCGAAGGACACTAGTATATCCATATACCAACCAAATCTACTAAGTATCCGAGCGACACTAGTATATCCACATACCAACCAAATCTACTAAGCATCCGAGCGACACTAGTATATCCACATACCAAGCAAATCTACTAAGCATCCGAAGGACACTAGTATATCCACATACCAAGCAAATCTACTAAGCATCCGAAGGACACTAGTATATCCACATACCAAGCAAATCTACTAAGCATCCGAGCGACACTAGTATATCCACATACCAAGCAAATCTACTAAGCATCCGAGCGACACTAGTATATCCACATACCAAGCAAATCTACTAAGCATCCGAACGACACTAGTATATCCACATACCAAGCAAATCTACTAAGCATCCGAAGGACACTAGTATATCCACATACCAACCAAATCTACTAAGCATCCGAAGGACACTAGTATATCCACATACCAACCAAATCTACTAAGCATCCGAACGACACTAGTATATCCACATACCAACCAAATCTACTAAGCATCCGAACGACACTAGTATATCCACATACCAACCAAATCTACTAAGCATCCGAAGGACACTAGTATATCCACATACCAACCAAATCTACTAAGCATCCGAGCGACACTAGTATATCCACATACCAACCAAATCTACTAAGCATCCGAAGGACACTAGTATATCCACATACCAACCAAATCTACTAAGCATCCGAAGGACACTAGTATATCCACATACCAAGCAAATCTACTAAGCATCCGAACGACACTAGTATATCCACATACCAAGCAAATCTACTAAGCATCCGAAGGACACTAGTATATCCACATATCAAGCAAATCTACTAAGCATCCGAGCGACACTAGTATATCCACATACCAAGCAAATCTACTAAGCATCCGAACGACACTAGTATATCCACATACCAAGCAAATCTACTAAGCATCCGAACGACACTAGTATATCCACATACCAAGCAAATCTACTAAGCATCCGAAGGACACTAGTATATCCACATACCAAGCAAATCTACTAAGCATCCGAGCGACACTAGTATATCCACATACCAAGCAAATCTACTAAGCATCCGAGCGACACTAGTATATCCACATACCAAGCAAATCTACTAAACATCCGAGCGACACTAGTATATCCACATACCAAGCAAATCTACTAAGCATCCGAGCGACACTAGTATATCTACATACCAAGCAAATCTACTAAGCATCCGAAGGACACTAGTATATCCACATACCAAGCAAATCTACTAAGCATCCGAAGGACACTAGTATATCAACATATCAAGCAAATCTACTAAGCATCCGAGCGACACTAGTATATCTACATACCAAGCAAATCTACTAAGCATCCGAAGGACACTAGTATATCCACATACCAAGCAAATCTACTAAGCATCCGAGCGACACTAGTATATCTACATACCAAGCAAATCTACTAAGCATCCGAAGGACACTAGTATATCCACATATCAAGCAAATCTACTAAGCATCCGAGCGACACTAGTATATCTACATACCAAGCAAATCTACTAAGCATCCGAAGGACACTAGTATATCCACATACCAAGCAAATCTACTAAGCATCCGAAGGACACTAGTATATCAACATATCAAGCAAATCTACTAAGCATCCGAGCGACACTAGTATATCTACATACCAAGCAAATCTACTAAGCATCCGAACGACACTAGTATATCCACATACCAAGCAAATCTACTAAGCATCCGAAGGACACTAGTATATCCACATACCAACCAAATCTACTAAGCATCCGAGCGACACTAGTATATCTACATACCAAGCAAATCTACTAAGCATCCGAAGGACACTAGTATATCCACATATCAAGCAAATCTACTAAGCATCCGAGCGACACTAGTATATCTACATACATACCAAGCAAATCTACTAAGCATCCGAACGACACTAGTATATTCACATACCAAGCAAATCTACTAAGCATCCGAAGGACACTAGTATATCCACATACCAACCAAATCTACTAAGCATCCGAGCGACACTAGTATATCCACATACCAAGCAAATCTACTAAGCATCCGAAGGACACTAGTATATCCACATACCAACCAAATCTACTAAGCATCCGAGCGACGCTAGTATATCGACTTATCAAGCAAACCTACGAAGCATCTGAGCGACACTAGTACAAATCTTGAATAAAAACACAAAGAAAATTACGTAACAGATTTTAGAAAAGTAAGAATGTCAGAACGTGCCCGCCGCCACCAATACGTAAGTGACCGAGAGAGGCATATTAGGCCGGGCCAAAAATGTTGGGTTGCAATGTAAAAGTTCAGGGTACACAGCTTAGACCGCAATGCCAAAGTGGTCCAAACCACTATGTACTTTTACGCCTTAATGCTAGCCATAATTTTGACGGTTACAGCAGAGGTACAGAGAACTAAAATTACTGGCGTGAGAAAAAAAGGAACTCCACTACCCCTTAAATATGTATATGATGACGACAACTATCGTATTCATCTTCTTATTAATATATAGTATATAGCTTGTCGTTAGAGTATGCGCCAAGTTTCTCGCCATTGTAATAATATTATACTCGTATCATATAACATTATACTATTATATTGTTATACAGTAAAAATAGAGTATATTAAAATTAGATTGGGTAGAAGTTTGGCGCGTACAACACACGTTATATAGATGTAGTAACATCTAACAAAATAAACTGAAACTATTTTAAAGGTGAATTTAATCAGTGATGCTGAACAAATTACCAAAAGGAACATACATCAAAATATAAAAAATATTTTTTACTTGTAAGGAAGGCCAAAAAATATTTTTCATATTTCGATATATATGTATAACTTGGAGAAAGTTGATCAGCATCATGGACTGAATTCAGCCTTAAAATCATCATCATCACCATTACCAGGTCTTTTTTAGTCTCCACTGCAGGAGCAAGACCCTTCTGTACTAGAGCCATATATTAGCCAGAGCAATCAGAGGTTTTGGCCTACACTCTCCACGCTGGCCAGACGGGTTGGAGAGGGCTCATTGATGTTTATAAGCTTTGTTTAGCTTGAGTTTCCTAAGTCGCCTTCTACGAGATCTTTGGGAAGACTTGGAGTGGTCTTATTCTACTCTGCCGGGAACCACACGGCTCAAAATTTAAAATCCTTAAACTTATACAAGCCTTAAAATAGTTTCAGTATATTACCTGTATAATAAAACTATTATACATACAACGGGTTAATGAAATAACGCAAAACCTTTTTGGTTGTAAACTCAGTCCATGAAACTGAACAACTTTTGTTCTACAACATTCCCAAAATGCCAAAAATTAAATTCGGATTTGCATACAAGTTGACTCGATTAGCTGATTAGTTTGTATGAAAATATATTTTTTTTTGATTTCCTGAAAGTTATAGAACAAAAATTGTTTAGTTAAATGGGCTGAGGTACCATCTGAGAGGTTTTGCGTTATTTCATTAACACATACGTTATAAAGGTGATCGAAAAAATCTGGCAATGCATTTACAAATATTCGTACTTAGGGCTGAATTGTTGTAAAGAACATGCGAAAACTGACAAGTACTCGTTACACGACCATACTACTCGTACGAGTTAAACTCCTGATGTTTTCAGATCGTCCTATCTAGGTGTCGTAGTGAACCTCCTCAATATGCACTCCCTAAATGTAGAACCTTTTTCAATACTCCGACAGGATGCGTACCGAGAAATAGAATTCACATAGTCGAACGTGTGCTTTCTACAATGCCTCGGAGCGTCGTGACTCGGTTTGAAGTCGCCGCTGCAGATTTTATAAATTTACGACTGTGTATGTAGCATTATTTAAATTTGATGCAAGAGCTCTAAGGTTATTTGAAGTAAAGAAGTTTCTAGTGTTGCGCTATGAGCAAAACTTGCTAGCTGGCGGTAGTAAACTTCTGCGACTTTTGATGTTCAATTTTCTTGAGAAGTTCGAAATGGTAAGTTAGATGGTTTGAAAATACTTTTGAATGCAGTAATTAAAGTCTTATTTATTAATACGCACTCAAACGTTGAGTCAAGATACGAGTTCTGTTGCCTACGTTTTGACGGGCAATAAACTGCATATGACAGACCATCGATACCATACATCGGTATTTTTGAATACCATAGTACGTCGTTGTTATCTGTGAAATTTATATCAGCTTTTCATCTACCTAAATTTAACAAAAAAAAGAATAGAAAATCCTTAGTTAAGAAGCTAAATTCAAAAGGCGGTTCGCGCTAAGGAAACGTTATTGCTAAAGTTGAATGTTTTAATAACGGATAATGTTATTCTATAAGGGAGCTTGCATCATTCATCTTTATTCATCTCCTAAGTACCCTGACATGGCGAGATGCAGTTCTAACGGCCTGCATAATTCAGCAGCTTATGAAATAGTTTTGAGGTAGAAATTTTCATAGCAACCTCACTCCATCGTAAATTTTAAACAGGTTGATCGATTTAACGTCAAGCGGAGGTCCAGTAGGGTTTTATCGCAAAATGAAAAATTTGCTTCTAAAAACGAAAAGTAAACAGTTTCCATACCTGACTAAATAAATAAAGAATATAGACATAGAAATAGAGATCAACTATTAAGAAATCACTTGTTCATTAACAGTAATATTTTGTCAATGGGACCTGAAAAATTTGGACCAAAACTTTTTGGGCTTTATCGTTTATTGGTATAACTAATGATAGCTTAGCGTTATTAATTTATTAATAATTTATTTACATGATCTATTTTATGATTATTATGATATAAATATTATTTTATTTATTAATATTTTTCTTCGGTTTTAATTTATAGGTTTTATACAATGTGGAAGGAACATTACCCGTAATAAATTGAACCACGGTTTATACTAAATTATTATAGTATAATGAAATTAAAACAATAGCCAAAAACAAAAAGAAAAATGAAAAAGTGTGCAGCCGCCTAAGCGATTTGTATGAAAATTTCAATTTTTTTTTTGGGGTTTTGACTGGTATTCTAATTTCATTTTACTTTAGTGATCTATTATAGCCCGTGGTTCGATTTATTATGGGTATGTCCCTTCCACGTTGTATAAATTATATCCATATTTCCTTATCTGCTTGATTTAAAATTGACGCTGCTCTGTATTCACATTTGTTGTAAAATCCTTCTGCAGTTTTTTTAACCCAGAATTTTTATAAGACAAGTTCTTACTTTGTCATTATTCTAGGTTCGAAGTAGATGAACAGTATGAATAATGGATAGTTCGCGGTTGCGCCATGTGGAATGAAAATAATTTTGAATGCATGCGCTTGCCGGCAGAGAGCGATGAACTTTGCTTCGAAGGTATTGGCATATCTTTAAATTTTATTTACTTTGAAATTCTCTTGATTTTATAAACGAAGTTGTTGGTTTCATACTTTGAATAAAAAATAAATATTAATTTAAGGGTCGGCACCATGTAAACTGGGTTTGCGCGGGCAACAAGTTTGTACAGAAAGCGTTTGATTAAAGTCAAATAATGTATACACATAGATAGAGGAAGAGTTGGAACAGTAGACGAAAAAAAGGATTTTTTTAAATTTTTTGTAGTTTTCCTAAAAACAAGCATTGAATTTACCCAAAAACATGCAAAACGCACTTTGCGCGGGCAATAGTTATGGCTTAAGTAGAAAAGACCACTAAGAAAATTACATACCTAGTTATAGGTGAATAGACTAGCCAGTAGACGAAAATCGTATTTTTTTAATTTTCATTCAGAAAAAGTAAGATAATTGTAAAGAAACCTGAAAGAAATATTTTAGAAAATCTTGCTACAAACTGGCTTGTTTTTCTGAGTAAAGAAATATTCTAACAAGGGATTGCATATATTTTATAAAAATAAAGGCTATTTTTAAACATTATTCTTAATATTTGCTTACAATGCAATCACGCAATAATAAAAAAAAAAATTTTAAAAATTGGATGTTTTGCAACGTTTTTGACAGAAATCTCTGAAATGGCGGCCATGATTCTTCCATACAAATTCAGTTGCCCGCCGGGCGTTCAGGAAGGAGGCCGTGTCGAATTTTTCAAAAAAATTTATTTTCAAATTACGTAAAATTGCATTACAGTCTAAAATATTTCAATAAAAAACTATGTACAAACTGCCAAATTATGTCATACTTTTGCTACACTATGGTACAGTTTTGACATTTTGTTGACGTTCAAGTAAAGATGTAATACTATCGCAGATACGGCATCGCACATTTTTTTTTAAATTTTATTGAAAATTAAGTCAATGAAAAAAATAATTTGGTTTGATTTATTACCTATATTTTTTAATTGGCGATTAGGGTGAAAATCGGATTGGAACTTTCTCGGGTCGCGGAATCATATTAACTGTTTTTGTAATAAAAGGTGCTGTTTAATTAGGGTTTTACAATTATTTTGAGGGGTGATTCAGTCTGAAATTTTGAACAACTTTTCCCCATGAATGTATATCAAAATACGAATTGACATTATGCGTAATATATCGAACCACAGGCTATACTAGATCTATACTTGGCTTGGCAGGCAGGCTATAATAGGCTATTTATCTACACTAATATTATTAAGAGAAAAGATTTGGTTGTTTGTTTGTTGCATTGCATTACATGGCTCCGAAACTACTGGACCGATTTAAAAAAAACTTTCACCGTTGGAAAGGTACACTATCCCCGAGTGACATAGGCTTTGTGTGTACCAAGGGCAAAGCCGGGGTGGACTGCTAGTATAGTATAATGATATTAAAACAACAGTCAAAAAACAAAAAAAATCTGCATTTTTATACAAAAATGTGCAGCCGCCCGGGAAATTTGTATAGGAACCGATTTTTTCGGTGTTTTTACTGTTTTTAAGGTTTCGCTTGTCTGTCTGTCCGTAAGTCACAGCCAATTTGCTACGAAACTATTAGAATGATTTAGTTGAGATTTAGTACCTACACTTATGTAACTTAGTGACCTAAAGATAGACGTATAATGTAAATAAATGAAATTTAAAAAAGGGGGCCACTTATTGTGGGTTAGACATTAAAAAAAAGTTTTGATAAAATCGTGTGACATATCAAATGAAAGAACTTTTTATGACAATTTTAAATATATTTATTTTTTATTATTTCTTAGATCGGTATTTTTAAGTTATTTAAGAAAATGGGCGAAAATTTACCCCCCCCCTACTAAACTACTGGACCGATTCAGTTGAAATGTGGCGCACACATATAAATTTGGGACCCAAAGACGGAAGTAAAATGTAGGTAAATAAATAAATAAATAAAAATTGGGGCCATTTTATGGGAGATAAAAGAGACATTAAAAAAAGGGTTTTGTGAACTATATCGCGTAAAATATCAAATGAAAGAGCATTTTATGATAATATTAAATATATTTTTCTATATTTTTTAAGTTGGTGTTTTTGAAGTTATTTTTGAAAATAAATAATAAAAATACACTTATCTCCGAAACCACTGAACCCAATCTTTTGAAAAATATACAGTTAATAGTTCTTTACCTATAGATTACAGGAAACCCTATTAGAAGATAAAAAATAAAAGGGTGCAATAATGCTAATTACTGCTTCATTAATCAACCAATTTTTTTAGCTGTTTTCAGGAAAAGATTTCTTTTTAGTGCTCTTTGTTGATTCGTTAAAAATATTGTACAAAATCAAACAGTCAAGTCATTGATTGAGCACATACAGCTGCTACGCCAAGACTGTTGATCTGTTCAACGTGTAATCCTTTTTTACCCTCCGTACTTACATAATAAGGTGAATAGAAGTGAAAGGTGTTACGATTGCAGATGGTCGCTAAACGTATTGTTTCACAAAGAAAATTCAAATGTGTACATTTTCTGTCAGTGGAACACAAAACGTGTAGTTTTCCAAGTCACTGCTCGCGTAAAATACTATTTGATTGTATTTTTGAGAACGTCATGTCAGCGGTAAGTAATATTGATTTACACAGAAATATCATAAATTTGTCTATGGTTCCCTAAAATTTCAACTTAACCAAAATAAACCGGCCACGTGCCGTGACGGGCCACGTGCAGTGTAGGGTTCCGTAGTCAGTACCTACTTGTTTTATGTAACTAACAACTGCCTAACTTTAGGTCTGAATTCAGTCCATGATACTGAACAACTTTCACCAAGGAACAAATGAAATACAAAAATTATTTTTGATCTCTTACACAGAAGATTTGGCAAAATGTAATATTTATGTAATATATGTATGGTAATGTAAGGACAAATCACACTAATTAAGCTAGCCCCAAAGTAAGTTTTAAACTTGTATTATGGGATACTTACTCAATGATACTATATTTTATGATAAATACATACATAGATAAACACCCAAGACCCAGGACAATTTGAAAAATACCATTTTCTAACTTTCCCTGGCTGGGGCTTGAACCCAGAACCTCCGAATTAGCGGTCTAGCGTGTTAAAAATTACGCCACGGAGGTCGAATGGAAAGCAAACATTTTCTTTTCATATTTAATTATGTGTTCCTTAGGAAAAGTTGTTCAGTATCATGAACTAAATCCACCTTAAATTAGTTTTAGTACAGGGAGACGTTATATACTACTGCCGTGAATTTTTTTAAGTGTCCATATACAACCGTTTAACTGACAGAGAGGGAAGACACATGATTCTAACAAAAATTTGCAATCAAAAACCAAATATTTCACAAACGGATTGCTAAAACGAAAGAGGGTGTTCATAATCTTACAATATTTTTGAAAGACCTATTCAACGACGTCTCACACCACACATTTTTTTTTTCAAGTTTTTATTACCACATATCCATGCCCATGCCCAATTACAGCTTTCTAGTACTAATAGTCTATGAGTAAAACTGGGGACAGATAGACAGACAGACATGACGAAACTATAAGGTTTTCTTGTTAACTACGGAACCCTAAAAAGCTGCGTGAAACTAAAAAGATTCTCTATTCTAAGGGTTCTTTGTCATTTGCGCTTTAACAAATTTCAAAATACGAGTAATCGAAACCACTTGTGCAAATATTTCGCTCCACTTCGCATACGATAAATTCAAAAATTGATGGATGAATGACCGTGCTTTTACAGGTTAAGCAATTTCTAGCTTGGTCACAGTTAGGATGGGTGACCGTGCTTTCAATCTTAATGTTGTCCAAGTCAAATGAATTTCTTATGAATAAATTTCAGTTTTCTCTACCTACATAACTTGGCAGCTATTTAAATTTCAATTGTTTTGTCGGAATTTGACCTTGGCATTTTTACATTTATGTTTTCGATGGGATAAAATAAACACCCAAGAACCAGGACAAATTAAAAAAGGCCATTTACCAACTTGCCCTGGCTGGGAATCGAACCTCCGAGTGACGGACTAGCGTGTTAAGGAATCGCCACGGAGGTCGACTAATAAATTGAAAAAGTAATAAATTTTACGCAAGATTCGAATAACTATAACTTGGATTTTTTAGAAAGAGCTATATGAATTTCACATATATTTAAAATCGCTTTTTAAATAAACGTCTTGCATTCACGCACACTACTGTATTTTCGACTTTAGCCTTTTTCTACTGATAGCCTGTCTACTAAAGTGTTAAGTACATTATAATGACATCTGCCAAGGCCTTAATTCAGAAATAATAATTCAAACAAAATAATTCTTTGATTTGATTGATTTGAAAATTTTAATAAGTATCGCGGACTGGAAGTCTTGACGAAAAGAAACAAGTAAGCTTCTACGTTACAATTTATGATTACCTACATCTATTGTCCCGTTTACACATTATTAACTCTATGTAACTTCATCTTGACATTTTTATCCCCCTAGCGGGAAAATTTTGCATATTTCATAGCCAAATCTGACCACATGGCTTTGTGCATACAGTCCTTAAGAACTTCACACGTTCTTGTTGGTGGCTGAGCTGCAGGCTACCTTCGGAGCCACTCCTTTACTTCCACAGACCATGGATCAAGATAGACACAGCCTCTGTATGAAATTGCGTATCGTCTGACGTCAAATTGAATTCATTTAGGATCGTCCGTAACTTTTATTCCGTGTATGTCAATTCATTAGATCGGACGTTGTGTTTTTTACTGTAAAATACCTAAATCTGCCGTTTTGAGCCACAGAAACTCGTCAAAAAACGTTGGAGGAAGTAATAAAAAAGATTCCTTGCGTTTGTAAGTGAATTTCTTATTAAATATTGTTTTGAAAATTGGCACGCCAGGTTTTCATACAAATTGAAGGACTTTCTTTATTTAGTAGTATACCTATACAGATCTGTGTTCACTTCTTTTTCTGAGTGAGATATTTTAGCGAAAATATGTACAGTTTCCATACCTATAGACGATAGATATGTTTGATGAGAGAAGGAGACATTGATAATCAAAACGCATCACTTTGCGCGGTCCGCGCTCAACCAACAGGAGTGTTTGCTGTGAGCTTTACGTCGCCATGTTTTTAACCCCTGGCAAAAAGAGGGGTGTTATAAGTTTGACGCCAATGTCGGTCTGTCTGTTTGTCTGTCTGTGGCATCGTAGCGCTCGAACGAATGGACGGATTTCGACGCGGTTTTTTTTACGTGAAAGCAAGTTTCCTTGCGGTGGTTCTTAGCTAAGTTTGATGAAAATCGGTCCTGCCATTCAAAAGTTATTAAGGATAAACGCTTGAAAATCAGCGCGCGTGATGAGTAGTGGAACTATCGGTAGTTCTGCTAGTCATTACTATATGGCGTTCTTGACAGTCGGGGGTTTTTTAAATTTGCCCAAAAAATAAAATTGTTTTTATCTCCATCTTGCGGCAAAGATATTGGAGGTGTAGATACATAAGGTTATTGCTCTTTGTCTTGCGGTGTCTGGCCTGCGCGTCACGGATTTTATAAAACTACAAAACTTTCGTGTTCGGCTGTAAAATTAATTATCTACACAGTGTTATAACCGTGCCTATCGTAATAATTATGATTTGTAAAGTAAAGTACCTATTTTATTCAGATTCCCAGTGACGAATTCATTACAACATAAAAATATTATCATATATTCTTTACGTCGACACCTTATAATACAGTGCTCGGTACGATAACATCCCGTTATTTGAAAGCCAGTCGTATTTCGAAAGGAAACTCCGTAGTACAAGATAGTTGTCAAGATATCATACTTCATCTCTAAGACTTTCCACAGTCAATAGTGCGCCATGCCGCAGCTAAGGAGCACAGAAACAATTCTATCAGATCACTTTTGAAATGTTATAACTTTTCTAATTCAGAGTTATTTTTAAAGTTTTAGTTATTCACATTGTACCTATGTATATATTTTCAATTGTATTTTTTGTTATTTTTTTTATTGGTGCAATAAAGAGTTTTTTATTCATTTATATCATTCATTCACTAATTTTTCTGTAAAAAAGAAACATTGACTAGTAGACAAAGGTTTTAGCAAAAAGATTGCCAATTATTGACGAACCGATGGCCAATGGGGCAAATAGGTTCTCAAATGGTGACCACGTACTGACAAGCGAAGCGTAAGATAAGATGGTCAGATGATCTGACCAAGGTTGCTGGAAAAAGCTGGATGCAGGCCGCTCTAGATCGGTAATTTTGGAAATCCTTGGGAGTGACTTTTGTCCTTCCAGCTGGACATAGGCCACTCCCAAGGATTTCCAGCAGTTGTTGACGTTATGCGGCTGAAATGATGATTAATGTATAAATAAATAAAACCATTATTTTAACCCAAGTGTACTTACAACTAAACGTCCGAACATATACGAATACTTTAGTTCAATATATAAAGAAGAATAAATTGTGACCGCCAAGATAATGTGACCGCCAAAATAATTGCTATGATTAATTCGCTGAAACATACTATTACCTACGGCCACAGAGAACACAATGTAAATACGTTATTAAATTAATCGCTAAATGAAAAGCTGCATGTCTCTCAGTTTTCCGTTTAATTTTATGTTGTCCGGAAACAAAAGCTATTAAATCGAGATACGCTTGGATTTAATTGTGACGACTATCACTGTTTGCATGTGGCCAGGGGATCGTAAAATGTATTTAATTCAACTTACCGAGAGGACGTTCCGATGCTCGCGAGGTCCAATCCAATGTCTTGCTTGTTTTTGGACTATTTATTATCAGTTTATATTTTGCAGAGAAGAATATGGATTTAGCCAACAAACCTTTTATGCAAACTAAAAAATGGAACAGTGGAAGCGTTTTTGTTTTTATACTAACATAAAATAAACTAAAATGTACATACCGCGGTAGGTTGTCCTCTGTCTTCCACTCCTGGCCGAAGGGGCTGCAGTCGGCTTGACGAGCCAGAATGCTCAGTCAAGCTATTGGGTCAGCAGAATTGCCTAGCTACCTATTTTACGGCGCCGTAATACTACAATTACTGCTGTTTTCACCAAGCCTTGTGATCTTCCGAGATCAGATCGCACTGGGACACACCGCACCGGATAAAAACTTAACCTCTAACCACGAGATCACTCCATGTAAGCAGAACCGTTCATCACTGGTTCGTCCACAAACACATATACAACAAGGCTAGACGAATATTGATTGCCATCAAACTATTAAATTGACAAATTACAAACTAAAATAATGATTTCAAACAAATTATTATACGAGCCACCCTTTCAAACCAAATTTTCAAGATCAAGAGTGAAGGACAATTAAAAAAATCTATAAAGACGGTGTGACATATCAAACGTCAAAAAAGTCAAACGTTTTAATAACTGTACGGCCATGGAAACTGACGTGTACATCCATGAATTAATGTTGCAGTTTTATTACAAACAGTTTAACTGTTTTAAGCTTGAATGTATTTTGTAATTGTAACTTTGAGTGGGAAAGTAAAGCGAATACCAATACTATTATTCATAAATATAAAAAATAGGTATTCACTTTAAATCACCTTATATTAGTCTCAAAGAGTCCCAATTTACCTATATCATTTGTCAATCTTAGTGAGCGCTTTTTTCGTGATATTATTTTATTGGTCGAGATTCTACTGGAAATAAGCGAGGAGCTGTGTTTTTTCAATACAAACAATTTTATTCTGTTATTCATACATAAATTAAATATGTATTTATTTAATTTATGTGTAAACAAAAGCTTTTCAAATATCAATAATCAATTCATAAAAACAAATTATACAGATTAAATTGACCCAAAACTAAGTTCCAAACATGTGTTATGGGATACTATACGTAACGCAAAGATAACATATTTTATAATTAATACATATTAAGATGATTTCAAAAGAATGGCTTAAGAGAGGAAGACATGGAAACTACTCCATCGATGCGAACATAGTTCTTAAATTATTTATAGATAAACATCCAAATAACATTGGAAGGGATAGACATACAATACAGTACAAAAATCTTAATTGCACCAAATAACATTAAAAATTACAAAATTTACAGAACTGTATATAATTAATTAACACATGCCAGGACCTTCATTCAGACACAATAGAAATAACAATTGAATTACGTCCACAGCTGTAAGTGTCCCAAAATGAGATAAGAGGCGGCCTTATCGCCGAAACAATCTCTTACAGGATACAGAGAAGGAGTGCGAAGTATATGAGTAAGATGATAACAGGTGGCGCAGTTGAATTTAAAACATATTAATATATAATACATTTAAAATGTTTATACAATATAAAATACATTAGTAAACAAACAAACATAGTATGGATAATCTAATGATTAGAGCATTCAGCCAAATCTAATGAGATCGTAATCCTTCTGGTTGTCAAAACACCAATCTCTAATTGAGCCTTCGCCATTCTCCACTACTAGATATTTCCTAATTCCTGATTTCCAGGATTTCTGGATGGTCCCATTATAAAAACTGTTCCTATTATGATTATAACTAACCCACTTTTAATAAAATACAAATTTAGTTACACAAGCTACACTTTCGTTTTGGTGGGCAGTTTCGATTTTTAAGCATGCAAATAAAAATCGTATCTTACCTTAACAAAACACTTTATAGTGCAGCATGCATACAAGACTGCTTGGATGTAGTCCTACCGACTTGTGTATTCAATTTCCAAAGTTATTCATGCTACGTTAGAAATGTTAGAAATGTTTTCAAAGAAACTGACCTTTACATAAAAGATGCCGTTGCAAAACCACGATAGCGTGATTTTGATTAATGTTTTAGAGATTTTGGCATTGGAAGTCTCTACACAAATTTTATTTATTTATTTTTTTAAACTATATTGAGCCAAAAGCTTCAATAGGTAGACTTAATGCTAAAGCATTCTCTCCCTGTCAATCTTTAGGAAAAAAGAAACAGAGAGAATTATAATATTTGGCGTCTAAAATAGATAGAATCAATCTAGATATAATAAGTACTTTAGAATAATTATTTAATTTAATTTACAAAAGGCCATATGACTTCGAGTACAATTTGTATAAAGAATAAAAATCCTTTTCACTACGCCAATTATATTCACTACAGTTTGCAAATAACAACAATTCTAAGTTTTTAACAACTCTCGAAGACATAATGTTAACGCTCCGTGGAATTCACGGATTTAGACATTGTTATCATTTGGTTAGTCTACGAGTACATTAAAAAAGGGAGGTAAAGGTTACAGAGAACGGGCAGCAGCATCCCCTAAACAAAGACTATACACCATTGAATGCGATCACCAAACCGTCTGCAGTACTCGTAGTTGCAGAGTCTTTAGTCTAGCAGTGGACCGGCCAAAAAGAAGAAAAAAGCCACTGCTAAATCAAAGTCGGTTGTAAATTCCGCTAGTTGCCAATAAGTCAAAACAGATACTTTTTTATTAAACGTCAAAACAAATATTTTCTATGGGATTTCTATGAAAAACGTACGACGTGACGTCGTCATAGTTTCTTGGAGTCAAATAACGCTCTTAATATCAGTTTTTCTGCATTAATAAACCTAAAATTACGTTCAAAATGGATATATTCTTATAACATTACAAAATAATTAATTTTTGACACTGGATACTATAGTATTATAAAGGTACAGTTTCCAAATCCCAAAAATGGCGGAGCAGAACAGAGAGAAATATCAATTCATAAAAAAGTATCACATGTCTACGAAACCATATAAAATTATTACCATTATCCAACAAGCTTGGGTACAAATTGGGCTGGTCCTTTTCCCGGTAAAACAATGTGGTATAATTAAATTTTCATCGGTCGTATTCCTAATAATGTAGCCGTTATATTCAATTTCAAAGGTAAACAACACTCGCCGTGAGGTAAGTCGACTAACGTGTCTTGCATTTTCAATTATGAGGAAGGTCAAGTAAATATAGGTGTTAATTAATAGGAACAATATTACATCATGGTTAAGAATATAATTTCAATTACTACGTTAGTTTGTAACTATAGTTTGAATAATTTATTTCTAATATTAATGTTTGTACATCTGTGGATGTTTTGTTTGTCAAAAATTGTGATGTTTTTTTTGATAAAGACGAAACGAACTCTATCTATCTATATTTAAGAGCTATGCTCTTGTCGGCGGAGTATGAATTCTCTTCCATTTGTCCCTCTCGTATGTATTGGCTCTCTTATGCCAATGCCTACGAGACGTTGATTTTACTTCGCTGTATGACTCAACGTTCACCTTCTCCTTTATTTGTTTCAAGTACATAGCTATGCATCGGTCTTCCTGGTCCTCTTTTCCCTTCTATCTTTTCTTCAATGATAGTTTTTGACCCATATTTTTCGGTTTATCAAGTTAGTTAATATTCACAAAGATACAATAGCGCATCGAAGTTCCCATTGGAACTTGTGACGTCACTGCACTGTAATAATCGTACCAGAACGTGGTGTAATGCGAAATTAAATACGCTCTTCGTTCTTCTTTGGTCGTCAAAGAAAAATATTTAACAACCTTCCGAATACCTACATTGTTTTTTATAATCATCCTGATGAGCCAAAATTATTTTTTCAGTTCACATGCCTATATAAAATTGTGTCACTATCTTTGTGCCTTTGGAAAACCAGAAACAGTCTCCTTAAAATTAAGGTTATGAAATATTATGAAGAATAGTAACAAACACCTTTATAACTATCAGTTTATAACGTGACGTATACCGTACGGTGACCTTAGTGCCCTCGTAAACCCGTTACTCATCCCTTGGGAAACTTCACACTCTTAACAGCAGTGTAACCACCCTCATCACTTCTTAAACAACTAGAAACAGACGTCGTTAAACTCAAGTTATGAAATATAATGCAGGAACCTTTAATAACAAACATCTTCATAACTTTTTAACCTCAGTCGCAAAAAGAGGGGTGTACAATAGTTTGACGTGTCTGTCTGTGGCATCGTAGATCCTAACCGAATGGACCGATTATGATTATTTAAAAAACTAATAAAAATAAACTGGCAAGTGCGAGTCGGACTCGTACATGAAGGGTTCCGTACCACCGTACAATGTTTTAAAACGCTGAAGAAACACGTTTCTTGTATGACGACCCCCTTTAATTTTTAACTTTATTTTATTTTTAGTATTTGTTGTTATTGTGGTCATAGTAATACATAATTAAGTGAAAATTCCAAGTATTAATGCCACTATAAATATCAAGTTAAAAACGCTGAAAAAAACACGTTTCTTGTATGACGACCCCCTTTAATTTTTTAATATTTTTTATTTTTAGTATTTTTTGTTATAGCGGCCACAGTTTTACATAATCGGTGAAAATTTCAAGTGTCTAGCTATTACGGTTCAAGAGATAGAGCCCTGTGACGGACAGACAGACGGACAGACAGCGGAGTCACAGTAATAGGATCCTGTTTGCACCCTTTGGGTACGGAACCCTAACAACTACTTACACAAAATTACCAACAAACTACTACACTTAAATACGCATAATTAATTTAAGTTTGATATAATGTGCAGAATAAATAACTTTAATAACAAACAACTTCATAACTTTTTAACCCCAGACGCAAAGAGAGGGAGGTTATACGAGTATGTTTGACGTGTTGTATGTCTATCTGTGTCAATTAATATTTTTTCAAAAATTAGCACTTCTCATAACTAAACAAAATTAACAACATATTTAAATCAAAGACAACAATTGCGCGTTTTTATTGGTTTTTAATAAATTATATTTTGAAGCAAGAGAACCAAAAAATTTTTACCTACTGTCATCCACGTAAAACGTGTTGTATTCCAATTTAAAAAAATTATCACGCCGTTGCCTGTATTTTATAGTTTTAAAACTAAATTCTTTTTTTTTTGCTGACTGTCAATATTATTTATGATCTCACATTCGTGTTCGGTTTTCAAATGTGTTTTAACGCCTAGGGAATTTTCTTTTTAGTTTTCAATGTCTAGAGAATTACCAGTGACTTTAGCCCCAAATATTTGGGATAAAATCATCGTTTTTCGAATTGATGAGATGAAAAGTATATTTACTTACGTAACTATATTTACACCACTTCCGATAGCCAGAAATAGACTCTATAAAACTAAAGTGATGAAATATTGTGCAGAATAGTAACAAACGCCTTTATTACTGTCTGTTTATGACGTGATGTGTGCCGTACGGTGGCCTTAGTGACCTCGTAAAATCGCTGCTCATCTCTTGGGAAGTTACAACGTGATGGCCGCGCAGGCGATAAATTCGACATATTGATAAATTTTAAATCGAAAATAATTTTGGGACATAACTTTCCATTCTGGTCTTAGAAAAAAAAATGTGTAAAGTGTACCAACTGCTTTTCATCAAAATAATAGAGTAAACACCTAAGGAATTCGATTCAGCTTTCTACTCGTCACTATTCCTTGTTGTTTTTCGTCGAGGCTAATACTGGTGTCCGTTTTTTTTAATTGCCTAAAGGTATCTGACATACCCACCTACACGTCCAGTCGTCACCGCGACTTAAAACGTGGCCTTTAGGTCTTTTGTCCCTATAGTCTCTTTCTACCCCTAAGGAATAAATACGTGATTATTATGTATATTAGCACTTGAGCTATGCACTTACTTCTTTACGAGTATACCATATACCAAGGGTGCAATTCGTAAATTTTAGACATTAGTAAAAAACACATCTGTGATGTCGAGGTTTGCTCACGATGTTTTAATAAATTAAAACCACTTTATAGATTATAAAGCTTTATATTTTTATGTTATACGATGAGTAGTTAAAGTAAAAGTAATTTTATTTATTCGATGTAAGATAAATTTATCGTTAATTTTGTTGAATTATTTTCAGAGTAAGAGCTACGAGTGTGCCCTTGAACATCGTTCAGTAACTCGAAGCTTTCCAAATATTCTTATTATATAATCATATTTCAAGTAAAGAACAGACGTAAATATTTATGGAAATTATTTTAACTAATTGTAGTGTCCACTACAAATGTGTTTGAGCGTGCTTGAATGGTTAAAGAGCACTAAAACCTATTAAATGTTTTTTTCGGCGAAAAATTAATGAATTAAAAATGATTTTAAAATTGTAATTTTTTAAAAGACCGAGGACGAGATGGGCAGACGATTTGCATGCATTTGATAGTGAAGACCAATAATAGGGAATTATGGAAGGAAAGAAGGGAGGCCTTTGCCCAGCAGAGGGACATTTAAATGGCTAAATAAATAAAATTGTAGCTAAACAGCTTATAAACTTTGTGCGTGTTTATTGTTTAATTTTATTGGTTTTGCTAACCGAAGAGTCAATCAAATTCGGAGCTACACGCATGCCAGCTCGTATGAAATAATTTTAATGCAGACTTATTTTATGTTATAACTCGGCTTCCATTTGCTATTTTTGTATTTTATAATATATGGCAATTTACGCGTATATATTTTGGAGATGTTTCCCATATACATTTATCTAGTTGAGGCGTATACCTATGTATCTATTAAAAATAGAAAGATGGAAATATGTAATTTTAATAAATATTTGTAAAAACCAAAGGTCTTTCATGAAGTTTCAATCAAAAATCTTTTATCGTCAAAATTTGAAACAAACATGCCTCCTCCGGATTATCAAAGTCTGAGAACTTACTCGCTTAGGCAAATTACTATACATTATAAAACAAGGCTTCTTCTTCTTATTCTAAGCATGCCGATAGGTAGGATACGAAAGTAAGCGCGCCATCGTTTGTGGAGAAAAGCCACTCTGAAAGATATTCTGCGAGCGGTCGATTTTTTCCACTTAGTCAAATTTTCTTCACTGTGGCCCACCTGGGATAGAAGTCTTTTAAATAAATAAATAAAATTTATTAATTCGGATGTCTAAGATCCATACATATTATAAGAGACTTCCCAGTGGACCAGTTCAGATCGTGGCCAGGTAATTCTTCTCGCAATGTGACAAAGTTGGTCAAAGGGCGGCATATATGTCTTCCATAATTTAAGCCTAGTCGTCTCATACGCGCTATTTATGTAACAAGGCAATGTTATATTAGTTAAGGTTTCAATCTGCATACACTTAAGCAAGTAATTTGATGTGATGAGGCAGTCACTCAGTCTGCATTGTCGCTCCAAATAGACAGGCTTATGTATGTTTAGCGATAATTAAGTTCCTCTCTATAGTCGTACTCGTATACCTACATATCAAATAGATTATTAAGAAGTACATTGAGAATTCTATTCAAACACATGAACATGTGTATTTAGCTATAAAAATTATACTTAATTTTAAAATCAAATACACAAAAATTGAAATTTGGTAAAACTAAAATTATATTATATCCAATATGCCAATTTTGGTCTTGTGACCTCTAACGCAGGTTCTTAGGATACCTAGTTCAGGCACCAATCCTCCACAACAATCCTAGACATCCTCACTAGACTTGCTAACTAGATATTTAGTTATTAAGTTAACTTTTAGGTTTAGTTTGTAGTTTAATCTCAATTGTATTTATTACTTTTTTCTTAATAAATATTTGAATCAGAAAAAAAAACTTTTTATTGTTGTGGATGAAAAAATAAATAATATATTCTTGCTGTGCCAGCAATAGCACCGTTGATAAACACAGATAAGGTTTATATCGTGCAACGGACTATAATGCTATCCCGCTCGTGTTTGTTACGTAGAAGGAGATAGTGATATCATATTAGCACTTGATAAACGCTATTGCCGGTGCATTGCTACGGAGGCTAGTGTAGGACAAAAAAAGTGGAATCTTCTCTTTCTTTCGTTCCGCGCAGATTTGATAGAGAAAATCGGCAAAAATTTGAGGAATCATGCGAATATTAATGTGGCTAATTGCTAGCCGTCACCATTAAAATGCCCTTCTCCACCTACATGCCCATTAATATAATACTCTGAAAAGTACAGCTCGTATATTCTACATTCTTTTCTTTTTGCTATAGAAGATAAAGGAAGTGTAATAGGTATTGTTTGTATTTAATTTATTGTAATAAGGCATACCTTTGTTACATACATTTAACAATTTAATATCACCATCGTCCATTTTCAACGGCCTACTGTTAACATAAGCCTCCTTTTGTAATGCAACATGGGTTCAATTAATTTTTGGTTTCCAGGCCATTGCACAGAGCTAAAATAACACAGTAATTGTGCTAATTGTGTTAGTTAATTAGCTCAAGTCCGTATGTTGTGATTAACTGTTATGCTTTCTCAGCCGTGACTGTGTGTGACCATTCAATAAATAGCCAAACGACGTAAGAGTTACTATTAGATGTTTCGCACGAATTCATTTCCAAGGAGGATCGATATCATGTAGGCGGCTGGTCGTAAAACCACAGTGGAATCGTTTTGATGATTCTGGCTTTTTATTTTCACAACCCGGACTTCGAAGTAGCACAGGTAAAATGCAATACAGCCAAGAACGTGCTAAGATAAGCAGGTATTATTTAATTTTGTACTATTGGGTACTTCTGTACTCGAGAAGAAAACATATAGATACTTATTGAACGACCTCTTTAACGCATTGCCTAATGTATTGGAGGAAACACTCCGTAGTATTTCCTCTAGAGTACTGAAAAATAGGTATTTGTAAAATCTATTGCTGTCACGCTGTGCCTGATTTCTCCTCCAAAACTTATATAACCGATTTAATTATGTTTTTCAATACAAAATTAAGAAAAGCTTTGGCTGTGTTCCTTTGTTCCTATTTATAATATAATCTCGTCCAACTTGTTTGCTAGATATTTGAACAGAGTGGAAAATAAATCATTGCTCTTTTGGCACTATCCGGCAAGGTATCAGGGGACTACGTTTATATGGAAATACGGCCCATCGATTTCCTCTTAAATGTCTTATGTTCGATACTTATTTCCACAGGTAAGTATTTATTCGCTGCTGCCACTTCAAATAGCTTATCAGCTGCTGTACTGCGTCCATGACTTTTGTACTACGATTTTTTTTTCATTTCTGATACGACCACGTGGAGAAACACCGAGAATAGCCCTCTCAATAGCTATGTGACCTAGAGCCTTCTTATGAGACCCATAGTAAGGGATAACGTGTCATAGCCATACCTATATAAGTCATCACCGGCAACACAAATTGATTATTAAACTTTAGTATTGAAGCACTGACGTATTACGGAAAAGAAAAAACTGGTTATCTATGACCTAAACCCTGAAAGCAAAATTTACAACTTACAACTGCAAAACAACATTATAAATTGTAACACCACTATAACAAAACACAATCAATTTAACTATTTCAACATTGTTATGCGACGAGCTGGTTTCACACTTGTGAAACTAAAAGGAAGCGTCACAAAGTTTTTGGCTCTGTTTCAGTAAGTTTGCTCAGAAATAGATTGTAAGGTAGCGAGTGCCTACGGTTGCCCGCAACGACGCGACTCTGACTTCAGAAGTATTTTGGTTTGGTTACTTGGCAAGATAAGGTCTGTTCAAATAGAGGCACGAGAAAAAGCGGTTTCAATAGCTGACGGACCAGTGGGAGTGCAATTTTTACGAAAAATATAATTGATTCCTGAGAACACATAGAATTTTATATGAGGCTTTATAAAATAACATCATACTACGCTTCTTATTGAAACGAGAAACGTTTTTTGTATGTGTGTCGTTAGCAACATATAAATATACTATCTTTTTTTATTTATTTTTTATTAGATATTTGAGTGCGTTTGACCTCTATATGATATTTCCAAACAATACACAACTTGTTTGCCTCTGAAACCTCGAAGTCTATAAATTAAGCCGCGAAATGTAATTTGAGAACGTCTGTGACCAAATAAGCGTCAACTGTGACCACTATTAGGTTACATTGGGGACTGAACGTCGGAAATATTCCCAGTGCTTTCTGACTCTTTGTCATTTATTAGCGAAAGTGCAGAGGTTTTAGAAATTCCAGGAATTCAGATGAACGAAAAATCACACAGATTGAACAAACCCCAAAGTAAAATCGAGACTTGTGTTATGGGATATTACTCAACGATACTATATTTTATAACAAATACATATATAGATAATCATCCAAGACCCTGTTTCCTTTGAAAAATCCGTCCATCCATCCATCTTGACATAACCGGGGATCGAACGAATCTTGCCTTGACCAGGGCATGGCAGGTTTCAAAACAGCACTGCTAAGGACTAAAAATATGGCACCAAGATTACACTATGATGAAAGAGAGATGAAACATAATTTGGTACACGGACTAGCTTTTCCTGATCCTGATTATTTGTTTTCTTTGCATATGTTTGTATTTTTCCCAAATTAACTCCCTCGTAAATTTTGCAATAAGGACGCCACTTACAATAAAACAAAAGGACTTTTCTTTTATGATGTATACACATTCTTTATTTCAACCTTAATCGTAAGAAAATAAAATGTTTAATGATCAATAAATTCTGAAAAAAAGGCCTGCATGTATGTTTAAGGAGTACAAGCATTTTTGCCTAAGTATTTCAATCCGACTTTACTAAGAATGTTAAGTAAAAATAATACGAAAAAATTGCCATTCTTGTCTTTAGTGAGACATCTGTGAAAACAGGAGTTGTTTTTACACTAGATTCTACTGAAATATTATTTCACATTGATATAAAAATATTCCGAATGCTCCTTATTGTTTGACTTTGTTCAAGAATTTCTATTTTGCGTTATTTTTGTTAGGGTCTGGTGAATGATTCCTTTATTATCCAAAATTTATACTCGATCTAAATGGCCTTTTCCAGAACCCTTAACACAAAAGAAGGAAGAGCATTCGAAACGAAAATAAAACGTGCCAACTCTTCAAATAATTGTGATATACATAATGTTTTTTTATGTGGAAGACCTTTTTGAGATTATATTTACGAGCCATTTATTAATGGAGTTATTTGTTTGTAGAGTAAATTTTATGAAAAAAAATCGTAACTGTTATTGCTTTTAATAAAAATAATTTGAAGAAAAATATTATTTGCCGTCAGCAACGTTTTTATGCAGACTCTATTTTAATAACTCTGTTAGTTTTATCGGTAAAGTATAAGTTTAGAACATACGAATAAATAACTAATTATACGGTAGATGGGCTATTTTATTTCATAAACAAAACAAAGTTGTGTTGTTTTTGCTTTGAAGTAAAATTTGATAATATCAACAAAAAAATTAAGCTAAATAAGTTTTAGATTCAGAGGCAATTATACAGGGTAACTTTTAATTAACTGGCAATATTTTTGGAGCAAGTTCAGTCCATGATACCGAACTACTTTCTATAAAAAAAGTTATTAAAAATTAATCGATAAAAAAATTTCGTCCTCCCATACAAATCAGCGCTCAGCCAAACGGATTTTGTATGGTAGGACGAAATTTTTTTATCGATTTTTAATAACTTTTTTAATAGAAAGTACTTCAGTATCATGGATTGAACTTGCTCCAAAAATGTTGCCAGTTAATTAAAAATTACCCTGTATAAGCCGCTCTTTGGACACAATTTAGGCGTCTAACCAAATATGTAAAATAGATTGCATGCATCTTTGCTGTTTATAATCCTTATGGGATAACTGGGACAATACCTTATCTATACTTATATATGCACACATATATATGGGCACTTGAGCATATAATATATATATTAAATTTAGTAGCCCAGCCCATTTCATCATCAACACCAGATGATGATGACATATATGAAAATCAATACGCTTTATATAAAATTGAATAAAAAAAAACATACCAAGGAACAAATATTCTATTACGAGTTTTTCAGCCTTGACTACTAACAATTCACACAACATTTCTACAATCTTTCAAAAACTTAATGAAAAATGCATAAATCTCTTGTAAATTAAGTTATTGTACTGTCATTGTTCGCGGCATAACTACTGCGGTATTAGCAGACGGAACTCTAAGCCTTCCACAGGAGCCAGTCCTAACATTCATCAATGTCATCAGCTAAACAGACTACTAACAAACAAAGTGATGTATGGAGGGTAGTCGTTGCGAAACGAGCCTGCGCCAAAAGCGAGCTGAAAAATAGCAATGTTTTTTAAATTTTAACTCCACACGGCATGCCGTTACAATGTGTTCCAGATTGATGGATAGATAGTCAAGGTCGCAAAACTTAAAGACCGTCCTTAAATTACGAGTATCAATAATCCAAAGGCTATATCCAGGGCGACTTTTTCCCACCAGCCAAATCGTTGGAGCAAGATCAGTCCATGATACTGAACTACTTTCTATAAAAAGTTATTAAAAATGGATAAAAATATCTGTTAAGCCGAGCGCTGATATGTATTGGAAGCTGAATATATTTTTCGTTTTTCATTAATTGTTTTTATAGAACGTAGTTCACTATCATGGACAGAACTTGCTCCAAAAATTTGGCTGGTGGTTAGAAAGTCATCCTGTATACGCTTAGCATGATAGTAGTAGGTCTAAGATTTAAACGATTTTTTAAATAGGAACAGGTACAAGCACATTGCTTTTAAAAATGATTTTCAGGTCCATTCACTAAACCGACTTCAAAGATCTGTGGAGAGAAGAATTTGATTTTAGTTTCCCTTAAAAAAAATGCAACATATGTCATCGCGAGCTTTATGTTAAATATATGTAGTTAAATATTCGAAGCCTCATAACCAACATATAATTATTAGCCCTCTTGGGTGCGTTTAATTCATATCATGAACATTCACCTGATCGGTATGGGGGTTCAAAAATATGATCGTAACTCATTTCGTAAAAAAGTTAAAATACGTAACTCATTATTACATGCATACTCAATCAATGTTCAAAATAAAGAGAACCCAAGTACCTACTTAAAAGTCATATGAATCTCAGAATGTATGTAATTAATTTTGTTTGAGATAGACAAAGCCACAATTGCTTGAAAAAAGATCGCAGTAAAAATAAATAGTCTGTTCGTTCCAATGGTTTGGCGGTGCACCTACAAGCTCTTTTGGAAACTATATGACATATTTTTTTTAACATTCGTTTATTTTAATTTATGAAACAACGGAAATTTTATATAGACGAGTATATATAAGGCATATCCTTCAAATCACTTTGAATATTAATAATACTCCTAAAAGTTTAGTTGTTGAGTTCAATATTTATAGCTAATAAAAAAAACAGTCGGCGGCAGCGTCGTCTTTGATAACGATTTGAGCAAACGGTCTGTACAAGCTGTGCTGCTTTGGAGCCCGGGGTGCGCTTTCCCGCTTTTTCTTCTTCACATATATCATACATGTCAATGGTCGCCCAAGGACCTAGCAAAATGGAGAAGAAATAGCCGGAACAGTTTAAATGATTTGGCTAAAGTTTTACGACCGGCCACCTGCCTGACATCAAGCCTCTTTGGGAATGTATTTGAGTGAAAAGTTTTACAACCGGTCGCCACCCGACGTTAACCCTCCTTGGAAATGCAATTGTAGCATTAGATGTGTGTGCTTAGTCCTTTAGTCGCCTCTTACGACATCCACAGGAAGAGATGGAGTGGTCCTATTCCAACCCCGAACCACACGGGTAAAATAGTTATGTACTGACGTGAGGTAAATTCATCATGGATATTTAATTGCATTGAGGGTAGCGATAGCATCAGCTCGCCAGTTCTAATACTCTTGATAATAGTCGTTTCATTTGATCGAAACCAAGTCAGCATTATGTATATTCTGTAGATTTTTTACATCGTCTTCTGTTTTCACAGAACCACTAGTACTATTTTAATCTGTAATAAAAATATTTTTCAATCCAATATTCAACTCTGCCGCAGTTCTACTATCTATTTAGCTTAGAAAGAAATAATCCCGTCTTAAGTCTGGATTTCTTTAGGTGTGAAGAAATCTTCCGAAGAATAACAAATGAATCCTTGAGGTAGGTAATTTTACTTTTCAGTAGATTACATGATACTGGCCCTAGATAACTGGAAATTTCTATTTTTGAAACTGATTTTCTTCTGATATTTTACACTTGGATATTTTTATAACAAAATTATTTTTCTAGTTTTTATCATATTCAAACACAATATTTGGTTTAAAATTAGTATTTCTACGTTGCGTTACGCACAATCCAGCACAATAAAAAAAATATGGAGATAAGTGCGTCAATGCAAGTTAGTGTCGAAAGGGTAAATTAATCTAATCATAATAATAACTGGCAGTAAAAGGAGTAAAATATGTAACTGAGTCAATTTTATTTTTCTTTTGAAGCTCAGCCAACGCATGAAGGCATACAGAATCGCTAATTAGCTGGATGCTAAAAGCTCTCGTTGCATACTTTTAGTACCTCCTTTTGTTTACCTAATTAGTATATACTATACCTATACTGGGCATTTTCCCAGTATGGGTATAGTATAGGTAATATCCTTAGTACCAAAGAATGGAAGAGACATTTGACACTTCAATTTTTGGGCAATGGTACTAAAGACATTTATTCTGATCTAGGAGTTATTCTTACTTCAATTTGAAGAACAATATTGTGCCTGAAATTATTCACGATCAGCAATCACGGCCGCCAACTGTTGCCGCGCAAAATTGCAGGCATTTATTAAAACAATCTCATTGTTCCGCCGATTTCGACTCAAATTGAAAGACTGGCTATTCCAGAGCGATTTGAAACAGTATCGATCTCAGTTAATGACAATTTAAATTCTGCACGAGATAAAACTAAAGCTTTAGTACCGTAACGTTAATTTCCAAAATTTATTACAAATCGGTGGCGAGATTTCGCCTCTGTAAAACTAGGCATAATAAAATGATTTATGAAAACTTTATTACCCTAGTTACCCAAATTTATACATCTATTAATGAGATAACTTAATCTCTTAAATTGAAAATCAAAATTAATTATTGATTTATACAGCATTACAATGCTCGGAACAATATCTTAAGTAGTAATAGGGTGAAACCCGGATAGTTGCCCCACTTTTTGAAATTACTTTATATTTCTTTGTACAAAAAGCAAGATTTATTTATTTACATTTATTCGTCAAACAGGTAGGTACTTTGGTTTATTATCTTCAAATTTATAAAAGGAATAAACATTGTCTTTGATATTTTTAATTTGAATTTAGAGGTATAATAAGTCAAGTCAAATTTAGAGGATATAGAGGATAGGTGCCTTTTCCATGTAAATTACGTCTAGGATAGATGCCCTGTCAAGAAAGAGGACATATATCCCGCAAAAACTTTGATCGCTCCTAGCCGTCCCATGCAATTGCACAGAGACATGCAACACGGTCAACTTAGTTGTAGATACAGACGATAGATAAATTTAATAACATGTGTTTTATTTGCGAAACTAGAGTAATTGCAATCAAGGCAACTATACCCCCAGGGCGACTATCCGGATTTTACCCTATATATATAAATAATAATGACGACCTCTGTGGTGTAATGGTCAACACGCTAGTCCGCCAATCCGGAGGTTCTGGGTCCGATCCCCAGCCAGGGCAAGTTGGAAAATAGCCTTTTTCAAAATTGTCCTGGATCTTGGGTGTTTATCTATATCTGTATTTATTATAAATTATAGTATCGTTGAGTTAGTATCCTATAACACAAGTTTAAAGCTTACTTTGAGGCTAGCTCAATCAGTGTGATTTTCCCTTATACGAGTATATTTATATTTTATAATACGTGATGAAAAATTTCGCCACGAATGAGATTCGAACTCACGCTTCTCACATTTGTACTTGAGTGCACTTCCAATTGTGCTACCGTGACTTTAAAACATCATCCTGACGAATTTCCTCATTACATACAGATACACTATCACGTCTTTATCCCTAACGGGGTAGACAGAGCCTAGGGCGGTAAAGCCCAGACCACTTTTAGCGTAATGGTGGGCATGAAGGTGGAAAAGGGAAATAATAAAAGTGATGGGTTGCTAACCGCATCGCCTATTCATATGATTCAGATTCTCGCACATTTCCTCGATCAGCTTTTACAATCTGCAATGGGAAGAGAAGCAGCTAGTTTTTTCTTTTCTACCAGACCAGCAAAGAAGAAATTCCTTTAGACCAGCAAAGAAGAAATTCCTCATTACATATTACTTACGCATTTAAAGCATGCGTATTTCTCCATTACAACCCACTGTTTATGTGTTGTATTCAACTTAATTCATATTCGATTAATTAAAAGTCGATTAAAGTAGAGAAGGCTTTTAAATTAATTTTGAAAATCAAAATTGAATCGACTGGGAAAAAGTTAATCTGAATAATTTGAAGAATTTTGACGGGTCGAGATATACTCCTTGCTCTAGTAAAGGGCTTTCTAGCAGCGTTATTGTAACGGTTTTTCCCGGACCGTAATAAAACGTTTCACATGTCGGCCGCAGCCCCGTTGACCGCGTGTGGTCGGCATGAAGCTAAATTGATGGGTCACTCCATTGCCAATGTAATGGTCCTTCAAAACGAACGACCCCTGGCCAGTAAGTGAAATTCACGTTTGATTAACTTTTACTCAAGCTCGGTGTTTTAACGAAAGTGCTGGTCCTAAGTAACAAAATTGGCGCCCAACGAGTAATGTTTAGTACCATTTTTGTAAACTCGTGTGAAAATTTTAGAAAACTAATATTTTTTTTATAAAAACGGTAGTTTAAGGTATGTAATAAAATACTATTTTACATTTATTCATTTTATTTTTGATAATAATAATAAATTGTTCTTACTTACTATGTAGTATGTGTTCAGGCGGTCAAAACTCGCATAAAGTTAGGGTCCAGTTCTTTAAAATGAGCCAACCCAACTACGGTGCCCATAAGTGATGGTGATTTTAAGAAAATACTATCTCTCTCTCCCTCTTTCTCTACAGGCTAATATCAGTCCACTGCTGAACTAAAGGCCTATAATAAATTCATACTAACTTGTGATAACTCGAGATTACTATGAGTAAAGTGATAAAAAGAAAAATACTGAAACTAATCACAGCAATAAATAAGTACCCAACAAATAATTTATATGTCTTGTGCGTCCTTCCTTCCCCCAACCGAACAAAAACGAAATGGGTATAAGTAATAAGCTATTATCACTAAAATTCCTGCCCATTGTGACATCCATACTTCAATGTCGATCATATTTCAAGAGTCACCTCTAACGGCTTGCCACAAATGGGTCCTTTCTTGAGCATGACGTATGGACCTCCCATCGGTTCAGACATTTCATGGTACAGCCACCGGCAATAGGCTAGTGACTAATGGTTTATGGGTTCGTGTCAAGTTCATGATAGGAACCCGTAACAAATTTCGCTTTTTCCTTTTATTGTGATGAAGATATTACAAGTATACGGTAGATAACTTTGATGTATTTGTCATTGAGGAATTATGGAGTCTATTTTTACAACGTGCTAATCATATAATACCAAATTATCTCGTAGGAATACGAATATTTAAAGTAATAATGGATCACTGGGCTCAATTTGAAAGCACGTATTCGTATGTATTTAAAGTTTATTCATATAGAAAAGTAACTTTTTCGTGACTTTTAAATAAATTTTACTAATAAAAAACATTTCTTTAGAATTTATAAGTATTTTGTTTTTTCTTAAATATTTGTTACATAGAGATGGTATCCGGCCTGGAATAGGACATCTTTATTTCTTCCTGTAGATTTTATAAGAGGCGACTAAAAGACAAAGCACTTACATCAGTCGACGAGGTGGCGACGACTGCCGTCGACAAAGTGCCGTTCGTCTGTATAAGCCCTAAAGTGGGATAAGATGAAGAAGAAGACAGAAGTAGCAAACAATAGTCATGTATCGCTGCAAAAAGGCAAGAATGAATGGTTTAGAAAATATTATCCGGAACGCTTAAAACAAAAACTAAACCGCCTCGATGCTTCTACACAAATTTAATACGCGCTGGAAATTTCTCTCCAGGTATGCAGACCGCCTCCCGTTTCCTTTGGCTGAAAGCGAGCGATAAATGTTTGTGCATAAATTTGAGAAGCTCATCGAGCCTGGCCTCAGTTTACGAGCCATGTGTGCCCTTGCGACCTATCAACGCTTTTTATACTCTTATCGCGCAGGTTAACAAAAGTGGCAATAAACATCATTCGAAGTTTTTGCGTCTGTTTTGTTTCTTTGTATTAGCATTTTTGTTTAAATATGTTTTTTTTTACTTTTTTTAACATAAAAAGACGAATTATTTGTATATGGTATCAATTTACAACTGTTATAAAATTTTAGGAGAGAGACCACACTTTACCGAATTTTATCACCCCGCGAGAGAAACTTCCACCTGGCAATGATCGGTCCTGGCCCGTATTTAAACGGACTAAGAACGCAGGTGAACCGATGTGAAGATTGTTTGGTCAGGTAAAAGATGATAGATCGCAAAACATTTGCCAGTGTGGCATTGCCATTTAACGTATCCCAGGTGCCCAAACACTTGGGAAGACCTGATGGCTGCAAATGACATATATATCGAAGTGGCCCGATACTGGAGTGACAAAATTTAGAAAGTAACGTCGACACAAAAAGAAGATGAACAACTGTCATCGTCTGGGTCCCAAACATGCATCACAGGTCTTGTTGAAAAAATCACAAAAAAGTTTTCTACTTACATCCTACAAACAAAAGTTTACCCAAATCTAAACATTGAATTCAGTGAAAACTACGAAAATAGGACAATAATTGCGAAAATACAATTGTCGGCAAATATCATCGGAAGGATGAAATAAAATGGCAATTGGCACAGAAAATCTCTGAATATTACGGCTTGATACAGTAAAATTTGCCAAATAAAAACAATTATTGCTAGTATAAACGCTGCGATACGGGTTATAAACACGGAATATTACTTGAAAAACAAAGAAGACTGTATAATAAGTACATTACACAGGTCCAATGACCGCATCCCTTCTTTATCGACCAATAACAATTGTATAGGAAATTTATAAAAGCCATTACTTAGAAAAGTTGAGGTACGAACTGGGAATTCTTACTTTCATTTTATTTACTTCCGACGTGACTTTTTTCTTAAGGCGAGATGGGTTCACAGCCCGCAATCCTGTGCGTGTTTTTGAAAAATTGCTGTAATTAAACTACTACAGTTTTTATTTCTTTATTTCTCCAAAATTTTACATAGGAATCTTAAGGCTTTTCTACAAACACCCACAATATCCAAAACACGATTAAGCATTTTTGGATCGATAAAAAAAAATTACAAACATACCTCTAAATTTGCCTTAATTTAGTGGTACGAGTATGTTTGTGTTTTTTTAGTTTATTTAACCGGCAAACACCTATCGGTCTAATCCGACCGGGCGTCCATTGTTTAATTGTCTGTTTTTTTTCGGAGTTGAGGGATTAAAGTGATTTTTCAAAAACACTCACAGTATTCTTGACTCTAAACTGACGGGGCCTTAATAAAGACTTATGTGCGATCAAAACGTAGAAACAGATAAATATAATGAAGATACAGATACATTATCACATCTTTATCTCTAACGGGGTAGAAAGAGCCTAGGGTCGTAAGACCCAAAGGCCACGTTTAGTGTGACAATGGGCATGAAGATAAAAAAAGGACTTATAAAAGTGATGGATTGCTAGCCACACCGCTTATTAATATGATTCAGATTCTCGCCCATTCCCTCTATCGATTTTTACGATCTGCCGTTTTTCCGCGGCTTTTACCGTTGCGTCACCGCTCCTTACATTCACCCTAATGATGATTTACCAAATTAATCGAAGCCTGCTCCCGTAACATGGCTATATGGTAACCGATCCGAGTGGTAGTGCTGTGTTTAAAATACTTTTTATTTGTGTGTCAAATAAATAAGTTGCAAATAAATAAAATAAATAAAAAAATATTTTGATAGGTAACCAAAAAAAAAAGTAATATAAAACTGCAAGGGTGTTTTAAATAACGTTTTTTAATTACGTATTCTTAATTTTTATTACGTAAAAACATACTTATGGACTGTTTTAACATTGCTATAGAGCTATTTTAGGATCATTATTCGACATAGTTGAACGCTTAAGCGCTGCCAGCGATTCATATTGTATTGTTCAAGCGCTCACTGCTAAGGCTTTATGATTTATGGGAGAGAACGATATCGCGGGGTATTCATATGCAAAATCACAGCGCGATCTGTCGCCCTCCTTTGATGGAGTATCGAGTTAGCACAATTGATAGCACATTTCCATAGACGAGTTAGATATATGTCTTGTCACCTGTAGCAGGCGTCTTGTGATTTTATATATTCTGATGTTTTTTTACATATGAAAACAGCGCAATATATGTTATAGACCTAGTAATAAATTGTGGAATTTTTCATAATGCCCGGGCATTATGAATAACGACAAGCTACTTAGGGCAAAATCATCATCATCATGGTTTTTTTTGTCCACTGCAGTAGCATGAACCTGTCTGTATTACCTGAGCCATATATAAGCAATAGCCGTCAGAGAATTTGGCAAAAACTCTCTACGCAGACGGGTGGGAGAGGTCTCATTGATATTTATAAGCTTTGTTTAGCTTGTATTTCCTAAGTCGCCTTCTACGACATCCACGGGAAGACTAGGAGTGTCCTATTCTACTCTGCCGGGAACCACACGGCTAAGGGCTAGGGTGAAACTTTATTATTTCAATAGTTGTTATCACACATATTGGGTATTTTTAAAACTGTACTGCCCGTACAGTTTTTCATACTGTCTTATTTATTTATTTATAAAAAAAATATTTTTCCGCAATAAAAATTGGTAAAATCACATTAATCACTTCATTATCATCATCATCGTCAGCTCTTAATGACCCACTGCTGGGCATAAACCTCCTTTTGTCTGCGCCACTGAATCCTATTTCTAGTCTTAGCGATCCAGTTCTTTCCAGCAATCTGTTTGATATCATCGACCCACCTAGCTGCCGGACGCCCAACACTCCGTTTTATGTTATTAATCACTTAAAATGGTAAAATTTATTTATTTAAACTTTATTGCACATAAAAAAGTGTACAAATGGCGGACTTAACGCCTTATGGCGTTCTCTGCCAGTTAACCATTGGACCAAGTAGAGAAATAATTTGGGTGGTGCGACAGAGTGCGTATACAAAATTTAAAAGTATCTATAAATACCTACAAGAATAAATCAAGAATAAACATAAATATTAATTTTAAAGAAATATATACCAATACAATAACTATAGATAAAATAAATATACAAAATATATAATTATGTAAATATAATACATAAAGAACTAATTACCGCGCAGGGACACGACGAGAAGAAGAGACTTCTTGGAGAAACCGTTTTTTAACCGCCCGTTTAAAAGCGTGACGACTAGGCGCTCGTCTAATAGAATCAGTAAGAGAATTCCAGAGAAGGATGGCTTGAATTTGAAAAGACTTATTCATAAATTCAGTGCGATGATGAGGGATGGATAATGTTAGAAGATTAGAAGAGCGAAGATTTCGAGCTGAGAAGAGAAAATTGAGATTTAAGATAGGCAGGGGAGTAAGGATTATTGAGGATAGCATAAAGCATGCATAGGATTCTAACCTTTCGACGCTGGGGGATAGGGAGCCAGGTCAACTGTGACCGAAAGGAGGAGATATGGTCATATTTACGAAGTCCGAAGATAAACCTGATGCAGTTGTTAGCTAGTTTGTCGAGTTTATGTAGAAGAAATTGATTTAAATTTGTATAGCAAACGTCTGCATAATCGATTATAGGAATAATTCGGGATTGCGTCAAAGTTACTTTTGTTTTAAGTGGAAGAAAGTTCTTATATCTATAAAGACAGCGCAGTGTTCCTGTAACCTTGCGACTAACCTCAGCGACATGATTGGACCAACTAAGAGTAGAGTCAATATGCAGCCCCAGATCTTTGACACTGGAACAGAACGGTATGGTGACACCATTAAATTGTATTGGAGTGACGGTTTCAATGTCAATGTTGTCAAGTTGTCGAGAGCTTCCCACAAGAATAGCTTGACATTTGCTAGGATTGACGGAAACTCCATACCGTCCTGACCATTCCGTAATAAGGCGAATATCATTATTTAGAAGGGCAATCGCGAAATCAGTATCACTGCGGTCGCAAGAATGATAGAGTCGAAGGTCGTCAGCATAAAGATGATGAGAGGTCGAAAGAAGAGAAGTGAGGGAATCAATGAAGATAGAAAAGAGTAAGGGAGAAAGGATTCCTCCTTGAGGAACACCAGTATGCAGATTTTGCCATTCAGAAACGGACTGATCAACGCGAACTGCTTGCTGTCGGTCTCGAAGATAGAAAGAGAACCATTCCAGGACTGTTGGTGAGAGATTGAAGCGGGACAGTAAAGCTAATAAGACATCATGGTCAACGGAGTTAAAGGCATTGGAGAAATCGATGAGAACAAGCACTGTTACCTTGCCATTTTCCATTCCGCTTCTCATGTCTTCAGTAACCTTGAGTAACGCAGTACTAGTACTATGTCCAGGCCGAAATCCTGATTGGAAATTACTTATAAGGTTATTTGAAAAAATAAGTGATGATAATTGTGAATTTACAACAGCTTCTAGTATTTTAGAGAAAAAGGGGAGTATTGAAATCGGCCGAAACTGTTTTATGCTACTGGGATTGTCTGTTTTTGGAAGAGGAATGACAAAGGCTTTACGCCATAAAGATGGGTAGGTCCCAGTGCTCAGGGAAAAGTTAATGATATGAGTGAGAGCGGGGAGAATGAAATCAAGAAGGAGATAAATCATACGCTGACCGATTTCATCAACGCCAACGGCTTTGGATTTAATGGAAAGAAGGATTTTTTAACGTCATCGACAGTCACTGGAGAAAAGGAGAAAATATTAGGAAGTAAGGGAGGCAAAGAAGTTATATATTTGATAGTCTGGGATTTAATGGAAGGGTCAAGACAAGAGGCTGAGGAGAAATGGCTATTAAGGTCGTCCAAAGAAAACTTGGAGGTACCAAGATTACTTTTACCCTTACCAAAGCCCAGACTTCTAAGAAACTTCCACATATCAGCTGGTGAAGAGCCAGTTATGCTGTCATGGAAGTATCGCCTTTTGGCGGTTCTCACCGTCTGATTGCAGCGGTTCCTGGCATGTTTATATGAATTCCAATTGGTCTCACACCGATCGCGCTTATATTTTGTGAAAGCTCTGTTACGCCTTGCCATAATCACTTAGTCCATCATATATATAGGAACTACACATACCTGGAATAAGTTGTGTGTAAAGTAAATATGTAAATATCTATGTAAAACTCCGAATTGCAAAGCTTAAATTTTTTGGCGGCTTCGGAGGCGTAACTAAAACTTACTTAAACCAGGCTAAAAACTTAAAAGGATACACCTTCTTGATTCATTCTATAATAACAAACTATACATATCTATGTTTATCTATATATGTATTTATTATAAATTATAGTATCGTTGAATTAGTATCCCATAACGCAACTTTAAAGCTTTCTTTGGTGCTAGCTCAATCAGTGTGATTTGTCCCTATATATTTATTTATTTATTTATTTATACTTAAAGTACTTTTCAACTTTGCACTTCACAAATTCGAACGAATTTTTAAACTTTGTTAAGAAAGTTTTTAAACTTTGCCGCCACTTGTAATGGAATCCGCGAACCAATGTCAATTTTATAAATTCTGTTACTTCATTATGTCATTTTCATAGAAATTATTTTTAAATTATGTTGTGTTTCACAAAAATTTATATACCGAGCGAGCGAAGCGAGCGAGGGCTAATGAAATTTGGTAGGCATGTAGGAAACTACAATAGAATTTACAAATTCGTTGGGCATCAAAATCGGTTCAGTAGTTTTTGAAATATTTATAAAAAATCGCGAGGTCTAAGTTCGCGGCGAACTATTAGTAATTTTAAAGTAAGATTATCCTCATACTGATGAATCGACATATCTATTATCCTATCGGCATAAGATTAACCACAGAAAGGCATTAAAAAGAAAAAAATCTTTATTTTTGAAAATATTTATGCGAGTATTATATATAGCCTGTTTACGTCTTACATATTTTGTAACTTTCATCAAATAAAACAAAAACCTATCGACTGTACTATATTCTTTTTCTTATATGCCAGTAAAACACATTTGTTGTCATTGACTTGTTTTTCAACCTCCTTTGTAACATTCTAGTTTAATTTTATTAACTTTATAAATAGAAATTATAATAAACATTAATGTTGTATGTCTAATATAAAATATTATTATCATCATCATCACCTTTTTAGGGTTCCGTACCCAAAGGGTGCAAACGTCTGTCCGTCTGTCTGTCTGTCCGTCTGTCACAGGGCTCTATCTCTTGAACCGTAATAGCTAGACACTTGAAATTTTGAATCACCGATGATGTATTACTGTGGCCGCTATAACAGCAAATACCGAAAATAAAAAAAAGTTAAAAATTAAAGGGGGTCGCCATACAAAAACCGTGTTTTTTCAGCGTTTTTAACTAGATCTTAATAATGGCATTAACTAGATACTTGAAATTTTCACAGATTATTGATTACGGTTTAACAACAAATACTAAAAATAAAAAAATTAAAGGGGGTCGTCATACAAAAAACGTGTTTTTTTGCGTTTTAAAACATTGTACGGTGGTACGGAACCCTTCATGTACGAGTCCGACTCGCACTTGCCCGTTTATTTTTTAGTCTCCACTGCAGTATAATATATCTTAAACATTAAAAATTTAACCCTTTACGGCGCAAAGTAATGTTTTTACTTTTTCAAGTATAAATGTGTTAAAATGAGCTTTATAATAATGAGAAAAATAATGAAAAAAATATTATTTGAGAAAAAGTATTTATTTCTTCAAAAAAACATGCATATCTGCATCATGGTGCTAAAACATTATAAAATAAGAATAAAACGAATGAAAGGCACATTCTATTACGATGTGTGAAATAAACGAAAACAGTTATTGTTTTTATTAAAACATAGTGCTACGCCACACTTCTCGCATGTAGTCTGCGCAGTTCCCGAACAACCAGGATATTTACATCTCAACCTCTTATCAATCCACACAATCCAATGCCCCATCTGATCCAACCTCACGTCTTTTGGTGGGACATGCTGAGAAGGCCCTTTCTTCTTTTTATCCTTGATGAGGATTTCTACATCACTAGTGCGCTTCAGCCGGTTCGTCTTTTTATATTTTACCAATGTTTCAGCTATTTCGAGACGAAAATCGGCCGAATTTAGGACTATGTCATTATTTATAGTGTCTTTCTGGATTCTTCTGTATAACAGCCAAGAATTGCACATGGCCATATCAAGAAGATGGTAAAAGAGCCTCATGAACCAACGTTCACTACGTAGTTTAATTTTATAATGACCCACATACACACATTTTATATAACACAATCCATCAAATCGACACCCCCCATGTGACGATTGTACTCTGCTACGATGAATGGCCGTTCGACAGTTATATGTTTCTTTTGCGATTTGTCGAATCTACTAACGACAGATACAGGGTTTTTGCCAGCAAAGTTTGACACCAGATTTACAATTTTATTATCTCTCCAGGCCACCAGGGATACATCAATGCCATTATAGTCTGCGACTTGTTCGACGGATGTGCCTCTAGGTTTTTTTTCAGCTCCTTTTCTTCTGGAAGTTTGCAGTTAGGTATGCGGTAACATGGGAGATCCCCAGAATTTAATTTGGTCTTCATTCAGCTCTAAGTTTTTGGTTTTCCATATGATATTTGGCTTCTGACTATTTGTGTTTCGTTGGGTAGTTTTGGAACTGGTACTGGGAACTGGATCAACAGTCGTGGTCGTGGGTGTCTCACATGGGTTAGCCATGGTATGGGTCTAAGAACATTGCGGTAAGATGTCACTATTGTGGTCTACTGGGCTTGGTATATCAGGTTCATCATCCGAGTCTTGACATGCATTTTCATTCACCTCCAATATGTATGACGGATCGGCTACATTATCATCGTCAGAGAAGTCCAAGTCATCCTCACTATCTTGCCATTGGTCTAAAAGCTTTTCCAGTTCTTCATTCGACAAATTTGGCAGCCTAGAAGTGGAACGTGGTGGTCTGGAACTCATATTGAGCCTGAAATAAAATTATTTATATATAAGAAAAAAACATATAGATTGTACCAGTTTAGCGCGATGATGCATTACTGCATCATAACAAAACGCGGTCTTATCTCTGTAAGTACAATATAAAACATAAATGTTGTATGTAATTACTGAAATTCAATAACTTACCAATACTCCACAGTAACAACACGACGATATTTCCAATATTTTTACTAAATAAACACAATTGAAATCACGCGCGAGCTACACAAACCGGTTTCGACGAGTTCCTCGGTTCAAGTGGGCCTAAAATAAATACAACGCCATCTAGTGTAAATCTGAGTTACAAATTTGATAGAACGCTTCGTTGCAGATATGTAACGCTGCGTTATTACGTGTTTTATTTGTTTTCTCGAACGACTTTAGTACTTTGAATGGTATGATGCAGAACTGCTACTCAGCGCCGTAAAGGGGAATGATTCAAATGTACTTTTAGAATAAATCCTATTCTTTTTCACTATGTATATTTAAGCGAACATAAATAATATAATAGGTTATCACTACATACTCGTAACACGATATCGGTAACAATATCATCGTCTGCTAGATAGATTTCACTTCCGCAGTAAATAATCCCAAGTAACGACATCGAAGCTCAATCGAGCGTGGCGATAGTGGATCTTCTGTCCATTCATCATGCCTACCCGAGATATTCCATATGCTTAGGTAAAGGAATCTGTAGATGTAGTACAAAAGATGCAAAGGCCCCAACGTACTATTGCCTTCAAAGACAAGTAAATAATAGGCAAGTTCTTACGTTGTATACATAGTATAAAATAAAACAAGGTATGTCTTCCCGTGATGGCCCAAGACTACTTCACAAATGGCACGATACCTGTTACTACTCATTGTTCTTTTCAGTAAATATAAGTAGAAAGTCCTTAAATTTACTGAAAAGAACAATTAGTTAATAAATATCAAATAAAATACTAACTTAACTATTTCGTATATCGTATGATTCATATGATTAATTTTTAATCTATACAGGGTGACTTTTTATTAACTGGCAACATTTTTGGAGCAAGTTCAGTCCATGATACTGAACTATTTACTATAAAAAAGTTATTAAAAATCGATAAAAAATTTTGTCCTCCCAGACAAATCAGCGCTCAGTCAAACGGATTTTGTATGGAAGGACGACAATTTTTTACTCCAAAAATGTTGCCAGTTAATAAAAAGACACCTGTAAATTTAATTATTCGTTCATAATTAGTTTGTTAAGTTAAATAATGCATTTTGCTAAGGTAATCAATTACACACAACTGTGTTAATAATAATAATGACAACACTCCCAACTGATGACCAAATTGGGCCAATTACGTAACCCAGCTGTCACGGGAAGAGAATACCGTGTTTGATTATACCATGGTTGTGTTATGGTACTCATATCACCATCATCATATCAGCCACAAGAAATTCACTGCTAGAAATAGGCCTCCCCCAAAGATTTTGAAAACGACCGAAACCGCTTGCATACAGAGGTTTCCTGCAACCTTGACAGGTCATCACATGGTACTTATAAAGGGACATGATTAAATTATTATGCGAAAACATTTTAAATTGTTTTTACCTTCTATTGTAAAAAAGTTAGAGTTGTAGAGAAGAAACTATAAAGTATTAATAGTCTACAATTCGGGTCTAATGTGTCAAATATAGAAAATATAACATTTATGAATGGTGATCTAACAGGAGACCTTTATTAATTATACAAAATTATCAAAAACGATAAAATATTTTGGCTTTCCTTAAAATGGTAACGTAAGTTAGAATTTTATGGAATAACATTAAAATTGTCTTCCCTACTAATATTGACTTCCAAGAAGACATTAAGTCAAAGCTAAAGAGACAAAAGCAAATTAACGGAAAACATTTCAATCAACAGATACTGATAGAGATATAGAAAACGAATACGCTAATATTCGTAAAGTTTTGGACATTTATTGTTAACCCGTCTGGCTGGCAAAGTGATCTCAACGGAATGCCAAATAAATGAGTTTTCGTATACGTGAAGCCACAGATAATTCCTTTTTTCATCAGCCTTCATGTAAAATGTTGTAATTGTGGCTTTCAATTCCCTATTGAAATCCTTTTCAATTTACTGGTCTGATTTATTTTATCCGAATCTGTCCATGTGCATCCCTCAGAAGCTTAAGGCGCTATACGTTCACAGCTCACAATACTGTGAGTGTTTTTGAAAAATTAATGTAATTAAACAATTACAGTTTATTGTAGGTAGGTAAACACTGTACTGCGTTAATCATACATCTTTTATTCGATCTCGTCACAACACCTAAACACGAATTATACCATAATATTGCTATCAATAATTTGAACACGGAACTAAATATAAGTTATGGGCGAACAAAATACATAGGCACTTTAAAGAGGCTGTTATTTCATAAACTTGTTAAACACAAAATATGAAATGTATTCAAGTAAGTACGATTGAAATATATAATATTGAAAATTTAACGTTCCTATAAATAAACAGTTATTTTCTCTCATTATTTTTCTCTTTGATCGCATTTGAATTTATTTACGTTTCTTTGGATCGTACCTAAGAGAACAGAAGTCTTTGAGAAATTGATACGTTTATAAAAAGGACTCTTACAAAATAAATCAAACTGGGATTTGTAGAATTCCCAAGACTAAAAAGATATACACTTCAAACAAACATTATTTCTAGTAATGAACAACCATACATATTACGAGTACATACTATCACGCCTGTTTCTCACAGGGGTAGGAACAGACCTCCACTAATGTAATTATTGATCATCTCGATTAAGAACATGTTTTTATTTTAGATAACGGCAAATGCAAAAAAAACTAGTCTGAATGAGCTTTTTTCATCTAATAAGTTTTTTAACTTATTGTTACTTTACTTGAATTAAGAAATGCAATTATTTTATTTATTCTTTTTAATCTTATCCCCCTTGTATAGTAGAGTCAGCACATAATATCATACACAAATACTCATCCTGTTTTAATCTTTATTTAGTCATAATTCAGATTCTTTGATATATCAAAATTTTTGCCTCTTCCCCATCAGATCTAATGATCTGTGCAAAAAGCGTTATGACTATGACAAGGCTAGTCTAGGCTAAAGAAATGAAGATTCTTAGAATCAAAATCCTTGAAACTACTCACTAAAGAAGTACTTTATACTTGTAAAGTATTGACTATCGGTATATCGAAGTGTTGAAGTGTTTATACAGTAACGCCACTATGTCAGTCCGAGTACAGGAGCAGTGCACGAGGGCTATTCCACTGCAAAGAGGTGTGAGACAGGGAGACGTTATATCTCCGAAACTGTTTACCGCTGCACTGGAAGATGCCTTCAAGCTCCTGGAATGGGAAGGACTTGGCATCAACATCAATGGTGAGTATATCACTCACCTTCGATTCGCCGACGATGTAGTTGTTATGGCAGAATCCATGGAGGACTTAAGTACTATGCTCGGAGACCTTAATAGAGTTTCCCAACAGGTGGGCCTTAAAATGAACATGGACAAAACGAAAGTAATGTCGAATGTCAATGTTGTGCCCATACCTGTTTCTGTTGGGAGCTCCACCCTCGAAGTTGTAGACCAGTATACCTACCTGGGTCAATCGATCCAGGCAGGAAGTTCCAGCTTCGAGGAAGAGGTCTTTCGACGAATCCGACTCGGCTGGGCAGCGTTCGGGAAGTTACGCAGTGTCTTCTCGTCCAAAATACCTCAGTGCCTTAAGACGAAAGTTTATAATCAATGTGTGTTACCAGTGATGACTTATGGCTCCGAAACGTGGTCCCTTACTATGGGTCTCATAAGAAGGCTCAAGGTAGCTCAACGCGCTATGGAGAGGGCTATGATTGGTGTTTCTCTACGTGATCGAATCAGAAATGAGGAAATTCGTAGGAGAACAAAAGTCACGGACATAGCCCAGCGGATTAGCTCGTTGAAGTGGCAGTGGGCGGGACACATAGCGCGACGAACCGATGGCCGATGGGGCAAAAAGGTTTTCGAATGGCGACCACGTACTGGCAAGCGAAGCGTAGGACACCCACCCACAAGGTGGTCAGACGACCTGACCAAGGTCGCTGGAAAGCGCTGGATGCAGGCCGCTCTAGATCGGTCATTTTGGAAAACCTTGGGAGAGGCCTATGTCCAGCAGTGGACGTTATGCGGCTGAAATGATGATGATGATGATGATACTTGTAAAGATGAACATCTAGTTTTCTATTAAGCTTCTATATTTCCTCTCGGCTCTAAAATGAGCCTTGTAGCGAACAATAGTGCGCAACCTAACAATGCAGTTGCGCATCACGGCACAATACCAGATTGTTGCTCGTGAATGCATGGCTTTATTAAATATTTAATTTTAGCCAAGTGAAGATTTCCAGAAACCATTTGTGCACTAAATATTTATAACTCTAAGTTAGTTTGCTAATTATCGTTCACCGTGTTCTTTACTTAAATATGTATAGTCTTTACGTTCATTTGGGTAGTTTGCTGTCAGCGCGCTTCAAAGGCTGTATCGACTTTTACAAAAAGACGCGGAGTTTGTGGTCCGCCGTCGGCATTCACATCAATTCAACAAATTAACTATAATCTAAGTTGTGCATAAATGAATGTTTAGCCAAAATAATTTAAATAATGCGATTATAAAACTGTACTACAAATACATTTTAAAACTGTATAGTAGTGTAAAAGGCGATCGAGAGAATCATTACCTCGCCTATTATGGGCGAAAATCTATGAAATTACGATAGTACGCAATGCAGCCTTTTGGTCCACGTCCTCTGTTTACCTTTTAAGTGATAAATAAAGTATTTTTTTTAAAGTCATAATTAAGTAAATACAAGTTTAAAAGATAAATGTTAGCGGCAACCCTCAAGTTGTGAGAAACAAAATCTGCAGGAGTATATTTATCTCTGATAATAATCCTAATAATATTTGCGTAGATCATATTTTTAAATCAAATCATTTTCATTAAAGATTTTTGATCGAATTCTCTGAGATAATATTGACTGGAAGATATTAGCATTTTATTAATTCTACGCAAGTTGTGCACTGATTTAAAAATTTGAAATGAAATATATAACTTTATTAATTATGTAGCTATAAGATGTAATATATTTTCTTAGACCATGTATAGGTATACATGGTCTAAGAAAATATATTGAAACTATTTAAAGGGTGAATTCAGTCCATTATGCTGAACAACATTCCCTATGGAACATTATATCGAAATATGAAAAATATCTTTTGGCCTCCCATACTTACATGTTGACCGAGCTGATCAGAATTTGTATGGGAAGTCAAAAAATATTTTTCATATTTCGATATATGTTCCTTGGGGAAAAATGTTCAGTATCATAGACTGAATTTACCCTTAAAATAGTTTCAGTATATTTTTTTAGACGTTATATAATCTAAATCCATTTTTCAATATCACAGGATCACTTAATTTGTTACTAGGACTTTGTCTTCTTCGAATAACTACTCGTGTGCCTGCATTTATTTTGGAAGAAAAGCACTCAAAGTATGTTTTTATTGTTCAACCATAACATATCACAAAATATGTCGATGTAACCATACTTTAATCAGAAAGAAAATATAGTGGTGTCACAGGGCGGTGCCATATCTTATATCTCAGTAATGTAGGACAAAATTAAATTCCACTAGGGTTTACTAATTATTTATTTAATTTTTACTTTTTTTACAATTAGTTACAAAATCATCATCATCATAATTTCAGCCGCGTAACGTCCACTGCTGGACATAGGGCTCTCCCAGAGATTTCCAAAATGACCGATCTAAAGCGGCCTGCATCCAGCGCTTTCCAGGGACTTTACGAGTACATACCTAATCATGATAAAACTAAAATAACTTAACTAAAACTAAACTAAATATAACAGTAAAAAAGACTTAAATAGCTACGCTCGCAGGGTAGGGTGCTGAAGAGGCTGGCGGCATTGCCGCATTAAATGGCCTGGTTCAACCCTTGGTCAAAATGCGCGCCAGCCCTTGGATCCCCTGAGGCGTCGATTAGGCGTGCAGAAATCTCCTTGTACAGCTGACGGGCTTCCGCACCCCAAAGACCCAAGGTCTCTACGGCAAAAGGCGCAACTTTGCTTAAATAAAACTGTGCAACAAATCTGTCTTGTTCATAATACAATGACTGGAAAAATCATTCGCAAACAATAAAATATAAATGAATGAAGAAAAGAATGCGTTTAAATTATCCTTTTGTTAAACATGCCGTAGACGAGATCAAACACAATCAGATCTAAATAAGTAGAAAATGGAGAAAGACATGAACACTGATAATACGAAGCTTCAGTATAAATATTTGTATTGGAATTGAGAAGCAAACACGATCGCTTCAGCGTAGACAAGTATCGCCTCTCGGCTTCCATTTTGATATTTACATTTGCATTTTATCCACCCATTTTAAATTTATTTGCTTTCAGTTGAATTAATGCATTTTCGATCCCATTCATGTCATTTCAATTCGAACGTTTACGTCACGAGTGATTGTTATGGTTAAAACATCAGTATCATCGTCAACACATTCGCAAAATAAATCACCGTATTTTTGATCTTTAAACTGACATTTAATTTATTTGCTTTGGTGCAGTTAATGTGTTTTTTATTTAATTTGGATCGCTTCAATTTCAGTGTGTGGACACAAATAATGGTAGGTGAATGTTAAATAATTTATTTAAGCCTTTATTCAGTAATTATGCAATAATGATGGCGTGGATTTATTTGTCTGATCAACGTTCATAACAATTAAACATAATTAACATATATATAATACATAGTAGAAGGGCCATACTAAATAAACCCTTCTAAAATATATTAAGAAGTTTGTCAAACAAGTTGGTAAGAAGTTTTTAGAACTATTTTTGTTTTTAAAAATATTACAACGTTATTTTGTACATAGTAAATGTATATATTTTCCATAAATATCGTTGAAAAAGTTATTTAAAAAGTAAACAAAACTTGAAAGTAGGTACTGCACTTGAATGACCTAAAAGTAGGTATTTTAGACTAGTTACTAAATAGTTTACGTATGTTAAACTAACATGAGACGGAGGCAATTATTTGCATAAAGAACAAGTTATTATTAAAAAAACAAAAATCCTGGCTGCCAACATATATTTTGTATATATTTTTGTAATTCTTGTATAAAATCCATTAATTTGATACCCCACTCGATAGGTTTTGAATGAAAAAGAACTTTTGTAGACACATAACTTGGCACGAAAATCCGCCATTGTAGATTATGTAAATTTTTGATATACCCAGTGTCACTCTCAGAGTTAGGACAAATCTAACGACACCTCTCAAGGTAAAATCCATCAAGCCGTTTAGGCTGTAGAGCGTGCCAAAGAAATTTACATACACACATACATACGTACAAACATAGGATAAACCTGGCAATCGTGCCCCACCATTCGATTAATGAAAATAACAAACTGTATCATTTAAAATATGTTTATTAAAGTAATAAATCTTAACAAATGACTCCATATGCATAATAAAAACTAAAAAAATCTTCTTAAAAATAATTAAGACAGCTGAGATCAACGATTTCTTAAAGTCTATGGTGGGGCACATTTCACTGATACATCAGTCATATGTGCCCTAATAAAGCATCCCATTTTCTCGTCTTTTTTCTTTTTCATTTCCCGGATAGTTTGACCAATATTCATGTAACCAGCCAGAACACTAATACTGAATCCAGTCACTTTTCTTCTCATTTTCTTGCTTATACAATACAATACAAATTATCTTTATTGCACCATAATAATTCATAAAATAAAAGTAACTAACACAAAGAAAATATTGGTACAAAGGCGGACTTATCGCTAGATGCGATCTCTTCCAGTTAACCTTTGGGTAGAGGAAAAATAATAGTACGGAACAATTATGACATTTTATATCGCTTTTTATATTTTCTTCTGTCCATTTTCTTGGATCTGTTAGTTTTTCCCTTTCCCATTGTCTGAAATATAATAACTGATCAGAAATACTTAACTTAATAAAATTCAAAACATAAAAATAATACATATAAGGGGCACATTACTCGAAACAAGTCGGGGCGCATTAGCCAATGTTCGGGTAATGGGCCCCACTTGATTTGGACAAAAAAGTTTACTAAAAACTAAATGCAATTTTAGGCATACTTGTACAAAAGTTCGAAAAGGTTAGCATTAGAATAAAAAAATTAAAACGAGAAAAAATATGAAGCAAATACTTTGATTTAATGGTAAAATAGCTACAAAACAAATTCAGATTATACATACTTTGTGATCACTTTTTAGGGTTCCATACAAAAAATGAAAAAACGGAACCCTTATAGGATCACTCGTGCGTCTGTCTGTCCGTCCGTCTGTCACAGCCAATTTTCTCCAAATCTACTGACTTGAATCAGGTGAAATTTGGTAGGATGGTGTAATCTTATGACCCAAACACATATGTGCAAAGTAAATAATATTATTCTAAAATAAGGGTAATTTTCAGGGGGAAAATTAGGAAATTAAAAAAAAAGTTCTTAAAACTTTTTATGTTACGAGTATGTATCAAATAAAAGGGTTTGTTATAAGGATCTCAAATATATTTTTGTTATTATTTTTAAATAAATAGTTTTGATTTTATTCAAGAAAAAAGACGAAAATTGACCATCCCCATGATCTCCGAAAGCACTGAGCTTCAAATTTTGAAAAAAATAACAAAATATAGTTGCTTGTAAATTACAGAAAAACCTATAAGAATTCAATAAATTGTACGAAACCCTCTCCACGCGAGTTTAACTCGCACTTGACCTTAAAACGAATTAAAAACAGCACTGAGTTGTTTACATCGCCGCCATCTTATGTCACCGATACGTAAGGACAAAATAAGCGACAAATTCAAAATACATCTTTCGGTTTTGCGAGTGGGGCACGTTATCGACTACGGCACGTATGTGTGTTTACCCTACACTAGAAAAACATAACCCTCCTTCTGGCGCAGTCAAGTAATTTAGCAAGTAAACAGTCACTTGAGGCCAAATTAGGCGAAAATTTCAAGGCGAACATGGATCACTGACCTTAGCGAGATTCCTGGTTTCACATTAACTTATTAAATATTCAGGTGTAAAAAGTTTATATTTCCAATGTCAAACTTAAGTTCTGTCTTCACATATACTGCACATTAGTGTCTTAGCTCATGCTAAACCATTAGCTAATCACAGTTTAAAGCAAACATCTATTCTACATACATAGTACATACCCTACATACGGGTTGTTAGTAAGCTGTTTGCATTGGTCATTTGTCGTCACGGCTTATCGGGGCACTATTTGCTCTTCCCAACCCAATACGATTTCCTAGCTCATGCCGATACGTGGTGCATTATGTAGTATTTACATACACTCTGAGGGTCTGTGTCGATAAGCACGGTTTCTACTCGGCACCGGGCCGGTACGGCGGCGCCGTCGGTGCCAGTTTTGTATGAAGCTCCATACAGATCTGTAAATGAAACCGGCGCGAGTTGAGCCGGTGCGGCGCCGTGCCGTGTAGAAACCGTGCTCGTGAACACAAGCCCTGAAGCAACGATTTTTCTTTTTTCAAGCAAGTTTATTTTTTCGCCGATGGTCACATTGATACCAATTTTGTCCATTAAATACTTTTTCGTGTTTCGATTTTTGAAATTGCTTGAAAACATGTGATGCCAGCAAAAAAATGGAGAGCTTGATATATTCTATGCCACTTGTGGTTACCAATTTTGTCCGCAACTCTACTGCATCTAAGTGTCTTAGAGTTAAATTCTCAGACCAAGGTTAAACCGTTAATTTACTAGTTATTCTGTGAGAACTGTAGACCACCCGAGCCCTTATAACTATATAATAACCAACACTTTCCCCTTTCGCCTGGCTTAGCAAACCATTTTATGCTTTTCTTGCAAGGATTTACAAAATAATCGAACTAGAGCGGCCTGTATTCAGCACTTTCCAGCGATCTTGGTCAGGTCGTTTGATCACCTTGTGGGTGTGAAACGCTTTGCTTGCTAGTGCGTTGTCGCCATTCGAGAACCTTTTTACCCCATCGGCCATCGGTTTGTCGCACTATGTATCCCACCCATTGCCCCTTCAACGAGCTAATCCGCTGGGCTATGTCAGTGACTTTTGTTCTCCTACGAATTTTCTCATTTCTGATTCGATCATGTAGAGAAACACCGAGCATAGCCTTCTCCATAGCGCGTTGAGACGTCATAGTAAGGGGCCACGTTTCAGAGCCATAAGTTATCATAACTGGTAACAGACATTGATTATAAAATTTCGTCTTGAGGCACTGAGTTACTTTGGACGAGAAGACACTGCGTAGGTAACTTCCCGAACGCTGCCCAGCCGAGTTAGATTCGTCAAAAGAACTCCTTCTCGCTGGAAGTTTCTTCCTGGATTAATTGACCTAGGTAGAAGGTCCTTTATCCATAAATGCCATTTGATCAAACGATTCCGGTTTTAGACTACATTTGAAATCGTAAAAATCACCGCAGAAAAATGTTCCCGATGCGGATTTTTGAACGAGACAGAATATTTTAATTTTGTTCATAAAAAATGTGGATGGATATTCGATTTTGGAATGTTGTGTTTTAATTGACATTAAAACCAACCAGTTTACCATAACTGTTAGGCGCACAACTTTCTGAGTGCCTAGTAACTTCCTCTATATTCTTGTCGGTGGAGTATTAGCCATTTCTCCTGATCTTCCGCCAAATGCTTAACTTTCTTATACGACACGACTTCAACCTTTTCTTCATTTCATCCATAAATGCCTTTCTTGGCCTTCCTTTACCTCTTCTTTTGTATTCAATTGATCCCAAATTGTAAAAAAATGCTATATCTGTTTTACACGGAGTGGATATCACTTATCCGTTATGTAGGTAATTACCACTAGCATCATATCTGTTTAACTTAAATTACATATACATACGGGTTGTTAGAAAGCTGTTTGCATTGGTCATTTATCGTCACGGCTTATCAGAGCATTATTTCGTCTTCCGAACCCAATTCAATTTCCTAGCTCGACCCGAATACGTGATACAGACGGAGATGTCTTAACATCGAGTCTTTTATCGTTTTCTTTTGACAAAGTATAAGACACGGAATTCAACGTTTCGAAAATTGTTATGGAATTTAATTTGACAACCAAGAGCAGGATTTTATACAATGGAATGTACAAGTCTAACAGGATCAAAAAGCATCTGTGGAATTTGTGTATGTTGCTAAAATGTTCATTATTTATTGTTTAATATGTGTAATGATAAAGAACACAATGTGTCTCTCTGCAGTATTATTGAGTATTTCTTTTTATTTTTTATTTTGTGACGTTTTATTCTCATAACAGTACTAAATAATTTAACAGTAATAAATAATAAAATTGTTATATTATATTGGTGAGAAGATAAAAATAAATAATTTATTATGGTGTAGCGAGAGTGAGGTGATATGCTTGACCGCCCAAAAGGAAGATCTTCCCGCCAGGCATGGTGTTGCGCCTGAGGTACCGCGGCTCCGACAGTGTATTGTTGGAGGATGTTTATAACGTATAATAAAATATACTGAAACTATTTAAAGGGTGAATTCAGTCCATGATACTAAACAACTTTCCCAAGGAACATACCTATATCGAAATATGAAAAATATTTTTTGACTTTCCATAGTTTTCATACAAACTCAGATCGATATGGGTGGCCAAAAATTTTTTTTCATATTCCTATATATGTTCCTTTCGAAAAGTTATTCAGTATCATGGACTGAATTTACCACTAAAATTCAGTATAATATGTTAGCCCTGTATATGTCAAGTTGTACCAGAACTCTGATATCGCGATGTAGGATCCTGTTAGCGCCATCTCGTATGCTTCTTGTAAACTATGTTGTAGATTCGCTGTTGTAGTTGTAGTTACTAGAAATATTCATATATATCATGATTTTCTTGTTGAGTTAACACTTGTGTCAGATTTTTCAAGCATAGCTGCATAGCTGAACGATTGTCATACAGTAATGACAGCTAGGACCAACTCAAGGGATAGAGAAATGAAAAATAGGTTTTTGTACAATCTATTGCTGTCGCGCTGTGCCCGAACAACAACCGAGCAAGTGCGATAGAGACATACTGCAGCTTGGACTGAAAATACCTTTTAAAAGAACAGAAAATCAACATTTCGTATTCCTCTCATTTCTTCTCCAAAACTAAGTTTTACTATTATTTGATTTATCTGAAATAAAAATTATTTTATTTATTTATAAGTACTTTTTTCATTACGAATTAACAAAGACTTGATCGGTGTTCCTATGTTTTAATTTTTTATATAATCTAGTGAAATTTGTTTTCTGTATGTTTGAACACAGCGGAATATCTGGCCAATTTTTAGATTTTTGAACGTTCATATCTCTTTTAATAATAAATTTATGAATTAAAAGAAAACATAGGGACATGCTAATAGTGGCTATAGATATTCAGGAAAAAATATATAACTCTACCGGCATTATCTAGGGAGGAAATAGGGGACTACGTTTGTATGGAAAAACGCACCTTGTGTTTCGTCTTAACGTTCCTTCCGAAAACGTAGAAGTTCGAGGTTCATGCTACTTGTGGTCACCCATCCAGGTGCGTACCACGGCCAGTGTCACTTAACTTGTGAAAACGCTAGTAATGCATACTTCCACCAGACCTTCGAGCTCCCCATATTTTTTTAATTATTTTGGATCAGTATCATGAACTATTATAATTTGAAAAATGTAAATTTATATTTTCTTCGGTACCTAGTTAAATATGAAATAAAACGCAAAATAGCTGTATGATTGTCTACTTAGAGTTTCGAAGTCCCTAGCTTGAACTCTAGTTTCAGTGTGTCCGTCTGTCAAGTCCACCCTTTTTTCCTGACTGATCCATTCAGATACTTGACTGGCTAGCTGGAAGAGATCCCTTACTGGGATAAGTGCATTCATGCAAATTCTAATAATTTATAATTCTGTCTACCTTTATTTTTTTATGCAATAGAGATTACAAACAAACAAAAAGGTAAAAATCTACTAACGTAGACCATGAACTCTGTCTGATGGAGCATGTTGGGTCTTGCGGCTCTAAGCAAACAGAGCCCTGGGTCTCAAGACCCACAGGCCACTTTTAGCGTGATGATGGGAGGGAAGATGGAAAATCTATTGCTAGCCACATCGCCTATTAATACGATTCGCATTTTCCCTTGATCGGCTTCTACGATCTGCATAGAAAGAGAAGCAGTTGGTACATTATAAGTTTTTTCTTTTCTTTTCTTTCGGACTAGCATGGATGAACTCTAAAAGCACTGTAATTAGAATATTTTGCTTCAATTTGAGCAGTCATTACTTTACATATCACTCAGAGATTTCAGATTAAAGCAGTTAACGACTGCTGAGAGCAGCTGTGTTCAAACCACCAAATATCGTTTTCACTGAATAAAAATTCTCGGCGATATCCAAACATTTTTAGGTTTCAAAGCGAAAGATGAATGCAAAATGTAAAGAAGTTTTAACATTTTGCTTGCGTTTGTGGATTTTGGTGTACTTTATTATTTTGACTACCCGTAAAATTTCATGTACTTATCTAAGTTTTTTGTAACTTTAGTAGACATATTTAAAAAAAATTAAAGTGTTCCTTTAAAAAAGGCAATAAAATAAGTGAATGGTCAAAAACATTAGGTTTGTTCTTCAGTTCTTCTATTAGTTAAATACTATTTAGTAATAATACGCTAAGCCCACTAGGCTCCGCCAATTTTCAAATACTGAATTCATAAAAAAATTCTATATAGAATCTGCTTACAAAATTTTACGACAATTGGTTGAGAACAGGTTGAGAAATGGGTCCTGTAGAGGTCGAGAAAATTCGGACTGTGGGACAAATAAAAAAAAATTTGCTGGGTCAACTGTGCTAGTTTCTTTTTTACTGGACTACCTACGTTATGTATTGAGACCCAAAAGCATTATATATTTTAGCAGATCGCTATAGAACGATTACACACGAGCCGCGGCGCGGCGGCGGCCACGGCACCGCCACCATTGATGCGCCGCATTTGTATGAATCTTTACACACACCTTGCATACACTTCACACATGGCCAGCCAGTGCTGCCCAGTATAAGGGTCACATTTTGGTGTTTTGGCTACTGCATTGTTGGTTCACATGTAGTTTAAAAAAAAAATGCTTAGAGCAACAAACGCTTCTCGAGTTCTAGGTCTTAGGTTCAGAGTATTATTTGTGTTCTTCTCCGTAACTTTTTAATATTGTACTCTCATAAATTTTATTAAATTCTTTATTGGCATTGAAATTTTTGCAAATCCTTGGGGGAGGCCTATGTCCAGCGGTGGACTTCCTGTGGCTGATATGATGATGATGATATTTGGTATTAGATGTTATTATACAAACCTACACGACTATTGTAGTCCATGGATGCCTGCAAAGGAATTCAATCTGCCCGTTACCATTATTAAGAAACTTTTCATGGCCGTTTTGAAGAACCTCATGTCATGTTTCTCGTAAAAAAAACCAAACTGCTTGTTCCACAACTAGTAAATTTCGTGTTCAAAGAATAATTTATAAAGCTAAAGGTCAGTTCACACCGAGACGCGATGCGAAACAAAGAAATATAGAACTTGTTTAATACACAAAAATATACTAATTTCAGTAACAGACCGGTGCGCAGCGCGGTAGCGGTCTTCTTTTTGTGTAGTAAACAAGTTCTATATTTCTTTAAAAGTGCATGCTATGTCGCATCACGTCGCATCTTGGTGTGAACTGACCCTAAGTCTATGAAAACTAGCCGTTATTGACATTGACGTAGGTACTATTCTTATCGTTAAATTTAATTGAAAAGTCAAACCAGACAAGCGAACAATACCTAAGAGTAAAATTTGAGTGACACTTGAATCCAGTCCAGGCCGTCTGTATTTAATTTTCCACGAACACTCATAAAGACGCTAAAAATTCTGAATGCTCATTTAAAACAAAGTGTTTGTCCATTGGGAAATTAGATTGGCCGACACGGAAAAAGATATTCGGAATTTCTAACAAAAGTAGCTGATTTGCTTCCACCTGGGTGCACGTTCCTGAGCTATTTTTACGTCTTTATCGTTTTAATATCACTATTTTCTGGACTACTATTATATAAACCGGTCAAGTGCGAGTCGGACTAGTACACGAAGGGTTCCGTACCTCCGTACAATGTTTTAAAACGCTGAAAAAACACGTTTCTTGTATAATGATCCCCCTTTAATTTTAAACTTTATCTTATTTCTAGTATTTGTTATTGTAACGTGCGTGCCACCACCGTGTGTATATATATATATATATATATATATATATATATATATAATACATCGGTATATATAATATAGTATAATACATAATATATATAATTATAATAGTATAATATAGTATAATACATCGGTGAAAATTTCAATTGTCTAGCTAGTACAGTTCAAGAGCTTAGAGCCCTGTGACAGACAGATGGACAGATGGACAGCCAGCGGAGTCTCAGTAATAGGGTCCCGTTGGCACACTAAGAGTACAAAACCCTAAAAAAGAATTGATTGTGTGTTTGTATGTTTGTAATGGATAAACTCAAAAACTACTGTCCTCAAAAACTACTACCCCGATTTTAAAAATTCTTTCATTTATACAGAGCGATGTTATCAGTGAGTAATTTTATCTTTAAAAAAATTAGAAATCCTTACGAAAACTGCAATAATGCAACAAAAATTTACATATGAACGTCAAAAGGGCGCGTGCGCTGTGAAAAATGTTGATGATCCATGATATACTTATTTTCGTAAATATTTATAATACTTATCATTACCTCCAAAAAAAGGGCGCGCGAGGCCAGCGAGGCTTTCAAGAGAGAATATGTACATGTAGAATTTAGTTTAAATTATTCCATTAGGACCTTTTTAGCAGTTATGACGGTTATAAAAATGCAAAATGGTAATAATGCCGCGTTGTGCATCATCAACTCACTTTATAATAATAATAATAATTTAAATAACCTTAGACCACGCAGGCAACGCCGTGGGTAACTGCTAGTTAGATATAATCAATAAGCTATAATATAATTAACTGGTCCAAAGTTTAAAATGATTAATATTACTTTTGATCTACTTTACAAAATCATAAAATGAAATCATTCAATTAGGTTTTATTTCTATTAGTTAGATGGAAGTTGCCCGGGTGGCCGCATATTATCAGAATCTTTCTGTCAGAAAACTTCTGATGGCCGCTGGTACCACATCGCACACCTATCAGAAATTTCGATTAGCGTCGATAGCGTCGATAGCATTGATAGCGTCGATAGCGTCGATAGCGTCAATAGCGTCAATAGCTCCGATAGCGTCGACAGCTTGTATAGCGTCGATAGCGTCGGTAGCGTCGACACTCTACACTATTGACACTGTCGATAGTATTGATAGTCATTGCCCTAACGATATTGTGACTGTTTACCCATGTCAACTATCGATAGTTGAGCAACACTATCCGCTCGATAACTGATCCGTTTATCTAGAGAAATAATAAAAAATTTGATCTTATAGAAAAGGAAAATTTATTAAGAATGGCTAAAAGGCTGAGGCCAAACGCCGTAAAAAAATTAAAAAAAATAATAAAAAAATAACTGATGTGAATTTCTGACAGTGGGCAGGGTCTAGTACAAAATGTATGTCCCCTCTCAGTCACAAACCCCTCCGTCGGTGGGCCGGCCGCACATTACCATTTTTTTTCGGTCAGAATATTTTGGACGCCCGCTGGAAGATCCTGCCCATACATTTTGTTCTAGACCCCGCAGACTATTAGAATTCTGACGTATCTGACATCCAATAGAATGCAGTGCCGGATGCATTGTATCTGACGTCAGAATTTTCTGATCAGAATTTCTGACGGCAGACGGCACGTTTCCCATACATTTTGCTAGACCACCACTCAGAAATTCACATCAGTTATTTTTTTTTATTATTTTTTTTTGTACGGCTTTTGCGATCAGCCTTTTATCCATTCTTAATTAATTTTCTTTTCTTATAATATCAAATTTTTCATTATTTTTCTAGATATGCGCGTACTCACCCTGTGTAGTGCACAATAAGATATGGAGTTGAGTTGAATTTGATTTATCATCGTTTTCTGGGTATGAAAATAATCAGGATAACAAGTAATTATTAAAAAAAACAGTGATGTGAAAATTTCTTGTAATATGCGTCCGAAATTCTGATCAGAAAAAATTCTGTCGTCGGATATATTGCATCCGAAACCATCAGAATCTGATGTCAGATACGTACGAATTCTAATAGTATGCGGGGTCTAGAACAAAATTTATGGGCAGGGTGCCTTCCGGCGAGCGTCCGAATTTTTCTGACAGAAATATTCTGATAATATGCGGCAGCCCAATGGCTCCCGTAATCTTTAAAAAAAAAAAAATGGCAGTAGGCACCCAGCACATTATTTGGTGACTCAAAAATTTATTAAACGAATAACCATAACTTATTTTTGTTTAATAATATAATAATAATTACATATTAGTATAGTTTGTTAATTTTCAAGTGTACTTGAATAAATAAAATAAAATAAAATAAAAAATCTTTGGTAAAGACGAATCACGAGTACTATATACTATTATACTCTAACATATTCTTCAGTCTTAATAATTTGACTCAGGCACCGACCGGTAATCTCAAGGGTCCGTCTTGACCTCAGCTTATTTATTCTGCCCTTATAAATTTTTATTCCGGTTCATATCACGTACAAAATTACATATCTGTTACTTGTCGATAGATGGCCTCGATTTGTACAAACTTACTACTTGTTGACGTAAATAAATGGAACTATTTACAGTCTGACGTAAACAGACGGATTAATTATCCGGGGGTACTCTTTCCATTATCCTACGCGCCCTATCATCAAAACTTTTGAGGTTTACCGGAAAATCCTTTTTGTTGCGGTACATCATTATAGCAGACTCAATCCGAGTTTCGCTTTGGATTTGTATTTAGATTTCATGAGTGAGTAAAGATGGGTATAAGCGAATCAAAATACTAATGGCTCGTTAGCCGCGAGTGATATGATGGTATAGGTCATGCCGCCCGTTTCCGCGATTGGCTTTTACGATCTGCGTTGGCAGAATAGTAGTTTTAGTAAAGTTATAAGAGTAAGGAAGATATATATATATTTAATTTATTTGGTTCGCTAACTGGCTTAACAACACACAAGTCTAAGCATATACAAATTAGAGCATTTAAGTTGCTAACCTACTTGGATTTATTATTTTATTTTAATTTTATTCCAATTCATCATCATCATCCGAGCGTATTCCCGGTCTGTGTGTGTGTGTGTATGTGTGTACGATATGCAACCTCCGGATCACAAGGCAAACGCCTTGATCACTGCCCACGAAGGCAGTCAGAATTGTATTCCGATCTGTTTAGTCATTTTCGCGTAGTTGAGAACCATTAAGTGAAAGTTAGCCGTGTGGTTCCCGGCAGAGTAGAATAAGACCACTCCAAGTCTTCCCGTGGATGTCGTAGAAGGCGACTTAGGAAACACAAGCTGAACAAAGTTTATTAACATCACTGAGACCTCTCCAACCCGTCTGGCCAGCGTGGAGTGTGTAGGCCAAATCCTCAGACTGCTCTGGCTAATATATGGCTCTGGTAGTACAGAGAGGGTCGTGCTCCTGCAGTGGACACTAAAAAAGACCTGATGATGAAGTGAAAGTTTAGACTTTCACATTTATAATGTTTTTATAATATTAGTAGGAAGCTCATAGGATTATGATTACGCAAAGTAGAAATAAGGAAAAAAGAAAAAGGGCGAAGTATATTACAAAAAAGCCATAGAACCACGAACATAAGCTTTCTAATCAACGAACGATATCAAACATGAAAAGGAAGGAAAACAAGGGAAAAACAAACAAATTAATAATTTTGCAAATATAATACCGGGGAAAATTCGCAACAATCGTCTCTGGGGACAATTGATTACGAGGCCTAACATCCGTTCATCAATTGTGGAGACATAAACGTCACAGCGAGTTTGCAAATGACAAATGTTTGCTAATGACTTGCTGGTGAAAACCGAATTTCAGAATATTTTACAGCTGGCTATTGTATGAGATCGTAATTATATCGCCGGTTAGCCCGTTGTCAGTTATATTCGCGCTTTTTTTAGATAGACCTTTAGTTAGGTTTTGTTTGTTTTTTTTAAATTTTAATACATTGCTCGTAAAAAAAGTAAACTAAACTTAAAAAAAAGTGGAACTGGGCATCTGGCCTGTCAGAGTGTTGGCAGGTGGAGCAACGCACTGACTGAATGGTGGCCCATAACAGGTGGGAAGCGTCGAGCGTCCGCCTATCCGTCAACCTCCGTGGTGTAATGGTCAACACGCTAGTCCGCGAATCCGGAGTTTCTGGGTTCTATTCCCAGCCAGGGCAAGTTGGAAAATGACCTTTTTCAAATTGTCCTATGGATCTTGGGTTTTTATCTATTTATTATCCCATAACACAAGTTTAAAACTTACTTTGGGGCTAGCTCAATCAGTGTGATTTGTTCTTATACAACGTGGAAGGGACATACCCGTAGTAAATCAAACCACGGGCTAAACTAGAGCACTAAAGTATACTGAAATTAAAATAATCAGTCAAAAAACCAAAAAAAAAATTGCCATTTCCGAAAACGGCGGAAACGCCGAAATATTTTTTTTGTTTTTTGGCTGTTATTTTAATTTAATTATACTATATTGATCTAGTATAGACCCTAGTTCGATTTATTACGGGTATGTCCCTTCCACGTTGTATATTTATATTTATGCGATGGGTTGACGACATAAAGTTGCGGGTCGCACCTGGGTGGCGGTGGGGGCGTCGACAAAGAGAGGCCTATGCTCAGCAGTTGGCGGAAGAAGGTGGGGGGGGGGGGTGAGAATACGAGTATATTAATTTTTACCGCCGGCTATTGTATGACATTGTAATTATATTGCCGGTTTGCCAAATGTTAATTATTCGCACTTTGATGTCGAAGAATATTTCGTGACTTTTTGAAAGATTGTGCTGGTAAAGTTTACACAGTATTTAGCGTCAATATACTTGAAGGGCCCATTGAATATAAACAATTTTGTTACGCTTTAATCTTGAAGGGGATGGAACAGTACTGTAGCGGCCCTCTGCCCCACCCAGAGGACATAGGACAATAAGTCAAGTAAGTCAATCTTGACGGGGAACAAAAGTTGGGAAAGCAAATTCTTATATATTTTTAACCCAACCTTTAAAGCAGGAAATATAAATTTATACTTGTTTTTACATAACATAAAAATATTTTGTCAAAACGAAGCAACGTATTGATTACATCCCAGATAATATTTATACTGATCTTTGCCCTTGACTTACAAACCAGTGCAAGTTTAGTCGCAGGCAAAAATACTCTATATTGATATTTGATATTGATTTGAAAATAGTCTAAAGTTACTGCAGTGGAAAATACTGCTTTTTCTGCTAAGTACCTCTTTTCTCGCAGTATCATTAGGCGAGTGCTTACACTCGAGGGACTCCAGTTTGAGTAAAAGCGAGTAAATAGATGAAGAACGAACTACTTTTTACGCCTCGGAAGGGTATTCGCTTACGTAATATTTTCGGATGCTAATGTACGAAAAATTACAAAGAGGTTGACTAATTAAAATTAATCCTATTGAGTAAAATCGTTTGTGTTTAATTACCGAAATATAGACATTCCCAAAGAAGGTGTCTACAGTTTGAGAGACCACTGAGAGGTGACAACGTACTATGCTAGCCACCCAGTCATAATACAGTCCGAAAACGTACCTAGATATTAGAGAAGAGTAACCGGCGGCGGCTTAGAACAGGTGAAAAAATGTCAGGAAGACACAGATGAAGTTGAGGGTCGGACTTTGATAAGGGTAGCAGCACACGACCAAGGTAGCTGGGGTCGACGAAAAGAAGCATACCTATGCTCGGCGCAAGTATGGCTGCGGTTTTAAATGCTCTAAGGTCTGAGGTTATGTCGATGATAATCATTATAATATTTTGAAATGCAAGCATTTGAATGGTTGTTTCTTTATTATGCAATGAGTGCAAAAAAAAAATGCCGATATTAGGATCTCGACGATTAAACCTTTATAATATTTGATCGATGGTTAAAATCATGGTTGAGTTGAAAATAAAGCTTGGTTTTGAAGACAAATAAAATACTGAAAATTTTGATTGAATTGTAAATAATTAAATCTGCATATTTCTATCAAGTTTTAAAACGATATTGTTGAGAAAGTATAAATGAATAAAACATAAGAAGATAATCAATCAATAGAAAATCCTAAAATTGCTTTAAATAAAAGTTACGATCGACATCATTCAACCAGTCTAGACTCTAAACCTAACTAGCACTATCCATAAACACGTCTTATCAAACGAAGAATCCGCGTTCAATCGACGATAAGCCGCAATACAATGACACGAGTGCTCACGCCCTTAACGGCACCATTAAAAGGGTGCTTACCACTCAGCGGATTGGCGTGAATAATGGCGAAAGAATAGCTCAAGGGCCGACCATTTTTAACGTCTAAAAGAGTCGTAACTCTACAGTCGTTCAAAGCATAATGTAAGAAACGTGACGTCGCCGGGGCACGTACGAAGGATCGCTTCATTTCACTTTGGTTTCCAGTTTTGGTAAAACCAGCAATTCGTTTGAGCCGCATGCAGTTTATTATACAAATAAAACGCAATACAAAGCTAAACAACCTCCTACCCTTGTGATATGCATACATATAGCCATACAGGTGCGTCTGGTGAATTTGAAAAATACAGGAACGGGTTATTCCGTGTCGGCTTTGATACAGTTTTGTTTGCTGTTGGTTCCTTTATTCGGTATTTGTTCAGCCTACGTCAAATTTGTAGATTTGTAAAGAGTAAAAAGATTTGGAGCAGATAATAAAGTGATTTTACAAAAATAATGTTTTAAGGTAACATCAAACGTGCTTTGTATGAAAAATATAAAAGCAAATACCGATATTAGATTAGATAACGATATACTGTAACTGAGCATAGAAAATTTTGCTTTCATATTATTTTGTGTTGCTTTATGAATAGTGGAATAGTATGAATAGTACTTTATGATTTTCAGTTAAAACGAAAATCTCCAACACAATTATATGTTTATAAATGAGGCCTGGAGCATTTTTCCAAGAACTAGTTCATTTCTTAAGCAATCCATTTTCATGTAATATTTTAAAGTGACCAGACATTTATAAAGGGAATATTTCCCAGTGCTCTCGGTCACACGGACGTGGACCAATGAAAGCGTATGCTAGAAAAATATTCCACCCACGTTTACTTATAGAAATGCATTCGCTTCCATAACATTTATTATGATAATAGATTTAGAATAAATGTATTTCGTTTGGATTCCAGTCTTTCGATACTTTGCAAATAAATTGTTGTTTACCGTGTGGAAAATCAAATAAAATGCTACCAAGCTAAGAAAGCAAGACAGCTGTTTCAACTATAATATATGTAACAGGACCATGGCGAAAAATTAGATTTTTCTTTTCCCAAACCCACTTATTTAAAATAAGACATTTCTCGTAAAGTTGTGTAGATTTAGTCTACTCTGGATCTAGATCATCCTCGCGACCATATTGTGACCGTATAAAGTCTAGCTAAAATTTTATTGTTTTACACACTCAATTATAATTTAGCTAGACAAGAACATCGTCAGGATTGAGTACGAGTACTCCTTGAGTCGTTACTTACTTAGACATTATCATCAGGTTTACTTTCGGTGTCCACTGCAGGAGCACGACCCTCTCTGTACTACAAGAGACATATATTAGCCAGAGCAGTCAGAGGATTTGGCGTACACACTTCTCGCTGGCCAGACGTGTTGGAGAGGTCTCACTGATGTTTATAAGCTTTGTTTAGCTCGCATTTCCGTCGCCTTCTATGGCATTCATGGAAAGACTTGGCGTGGTTCTATTCTACTCTACCAGGAACCACACCGCCAATGGCACTTAAACATAAGATCAGTTTCAGTGATTCTAAACATCATAAGAAGGAAACAGCCAATGGTTTTGTTTACATGCATAAAATAAAATCATTTATTGAAAACATAAGGTATTTTTTGGAAGGATAACAATAGACCCTGAATACCCAAAGAAAATGAGTCAGTATCGAAACTTTCAATGAAACATTCTCAATTACAGCCTTAAAGTAACCAGCTTCAGTAGGTATTTTTATTCAAAGACAAATGTGAAATCGCAATTGATACTGGCAATAACGAGGCCATTTGTCGTGCTCTCAATAAAACGTTTCTTGGATTGAAGCAGCTACAATATTTGAAATTGCATTTGATAACTTAGTAGTAGATGAAAAATACATGATAACTTTTGTGCATGATACTGAACTACTTACTGTTAAAATATTTAGATCCAGATAAATAAACAAAATAGCACCACTCCACTTCCGGGTTAGAATAGGACCACTCCATCTCTTCCTGTGGATGTCGTAAGAGGCGACTAAAGGACTAAGCACAAACATCTCGTGCTACAATTGCATTCCCAAGGAGGGTTAACGTCGGGCGGCGGCCGGTTGTAAAACTTTTCGCACAAATACATTCCCAAAGAGGGTTGACGTCAGGCAGGCGGCCAGTCGTAAAACTATATCCAAATTATTTAAACTGTTCCGGCTATTTCTTCTCCATTTTGCAAGGTCTTTGGCATCCTTGGGTGACCATTGACATGCATGTTATATTTGGAGAAGAAAAAGCGGGACTGTGCACCCCGAGCTCCGAAGCAGATGAGGATGCAACTGGGAACGCGCTTTGACGAAGAAATAAACAAAATAGCACCGAGATAACATATTTTTTTCATATTTTGCTACTTATTTTTGGTGTAAAGTTGGTCACTGTCAAGGACTAAACTTATTGTGGGCATAAATACAGCCACTATACCTCTTCATAATAGATGCCATATAAAATATTTGAGTGTCATTAGATAAAAGAGTTGGTATAATAGAAGTCTCTTTTGATAAATGTCGGTAAATTAAATGAATGGACAAGCAGAAAATATTATGTAACAGAACGCCTTTTTTTAAGAAAAGACAGGATTTTTTATTTGGAGAATCGCACATTTTTTTTAAATTACATATTGTGTTAAAGTATTCAGTTAGTAAAAAGTAAAAATCTTCATTACCTATCTCACTAACGTTCCTAATAATGCTCCATGAGATATCATAAACTTTCCACCTGTATTGACGCGTGCCGTTTATAGAACATTATAACAATAGTAATTATTATTTGCGATAATTTTAGAAAATTTATTGATCAAAGAGTGAAGAGCGAAGAGCGAAGAGAAAATAATAAAGAATGACGTAGATACCATTTTTTGCAAATCGAGTTTTGCCAATATTCCAAGTACATCTGCTGGTGATTCTAAACACGTTCCGTTATAGAGCCATACAGAGCGTCAATGTTCTCTTAGACAAGAAATTGCCTCTTTACTGCCATGGCGAAGATTTTATACCTTCCACTTACGTACGTACATTGACTTCTGAGGTCGACAATTTCCTGAATTCTAAACGTGTCATGCTTTAGAAAGACTTTCTGATTGTACGTGTACGTGTTTTTCCCTAGATTTACGTAGTTATTGTCATATTTCGTATAAATAGAACAATCTAAGAGCCCATTATCATATCGAGATATCACAAATCTTCTAAATCTACAAATACTTGTCTAAATATTTTGTTACATTAAAACACCATCGTGGTTTTGAAATTACTAAGTCAATCAGTTTGAATCTTATAGCTACATCAATTGAATGTATTAATAAATTACGGTAATCAACATAAACAAAACATTGGTTACTGACGGAAATCTAAAAATCTGTGCATGAATTCAATCAATGGCCACTGAAAGCTTTCCACATTCAACGCTGTCCAGTTCCAGACTGACAAGCTCAGCTTAGCTCTGTCACCTGTTCACACTGAAGTAGGTACTGTTTAGAACAAGCGGATAGCTCACTTGTTTGCAGTTGTTCGCTTGTGCCTGTTGTAACTCAAACACAGGAAACTTCAATGGAAATGACGATCAACTAAGTTAAAATCTAGATGTGCATTGCAATATTTGTATTTTTTAAATAGCAGGTCCTTTCGTTTCAATAATAAAATAATCTACGTTACTTTATAACACTGTGAAAACGATATAAATAAGTTTAATATTAAGTAGATTAGTTTTGAAAAGGATTAAAGAGTTCTTATAATCCTACTTTATCAAACATCTTACAAAGCTCCAGGACGAGTAGGGGTCAACGGTTTTCAATGAAAACCAGGTCACAGGTATACTATATATACTATGTAACATAATGGTATACGTTTATCCTGAATTTTTTTTACCAAAAATGGCCGTTTTCCACAAAAATGCAAACTAAAGCTTAACGTTCTCACTTTAAACTGTAAACTTTCATAAAATAGTTTGAAGGGTTATCCAGGTTTTATTAGAACAAAATTTTAAACGATATCTCCGTTTCCTTTCAAATAATTTATTTTAAATGGGGGCAGCACTTCATGTATCTATCATCTTAACCAAAAAATTCTATACCTACGCCTACGTATACCTTACAACAACATTCCTAAATTCAATTTATCACCTCTAACGCGCAAATTACAAATTTCATATGTCGTTAACTGAATATTAAGTACACAGTAAATAGTAAACATGCCGTATAAATATACGGTATAAACGGTACTCGTGTTAAATTAGACGAAGTGACAAGTGGCCAGCTGTTTACTGATATCTTTAATGCTTTATAACTTAGGTAATATCTGTATACTTACATATACCTATATGTGAAGTGTCATGAAAAGTATGTACAAAATGTTTTCAGTTATAAAATTATAGTTTAATTTAGTAATTAGTACAAGATGGTATAAATAAATATATTTTATTTCAAGAGGATTAAGACATATTTTTTTTATTAACAAAATTATATGAGCCACAAGAAGTCCACTGCTGAACATATGCCTTTAAAAGTTCGTTAAGATAATAACTTCAGATAGGTACACTTATGTGATGGCAAGATAATTCTAAGTAAAAAGATTTTAGAAGATATATTTAAAGGGTGAGGAGGTTGTATAGTACTGAGATGGAGGTCGAATATAAAATATTAGAGGTAGTAAGTACATAACAGATATTACAACAAAGACTTACCTACGCTATATATGACGACGACCTCCGTGGCGTAATGGTTAACACGCTAGACCGCTAATCCGGAGGTTCTGGGTTCGATCCCCAGCCAGGGCAAATTGGAAAATGGCCTTTTTCAAATTGTCCTGGGTCTTGGGTGTTTATCTATATATGTATTTATCATAAAATATAGTATCGTTGAGTTAGTATTATATACCATAACACAAGTTTAAAAAAAAAACTTACTTTGGGGCTAGCTAATTTGTCCCTAGGTATATAAATATAAATAAAAATATATATCTTTTTTTTTTTAAATACATATTGAATTAAATTAATCGCATGACTAAATACCAAATAATCATATTGCTTACTATTTCGTTATTTAATTCTTACATAATTATTAATAATCTGGTTATGAAAATACTGCTTCAATCATTTGAAGTACATAATATTATAGTTTTAACATATTAGCAATAATTTACATACAATATCACGTCTTTATCCCTAACAGGGTGGACAGAGTCCAGGACCGTAAGACCCAAAGGTCACATTTAGCGTGATGGTGAGCGTTAAGATATAAAAAGAGAATCAAAATAGTGATGGGTTGCTAACCGCTCGCCTATTAACATGATTCAGATTCTCGCCCATTCCCTCGAATGACTTTTACGATCTGCGCGGGAAGAGAAGCAGCTCGTACATACATAGTTTTTTTCTTTTCTCCCAAACCAGCATGAAAGAATAATTTATGAAAATGCTGCTTCAATTATTTGAAACAATGTTCGTCATTGTACATATGTATTGGCATATTTAAAGACAAACCATAGTATATTATGCAAGCAATTAGTAAATAAAGGACGGATTTAAAGCGAAGGCCATATCACGCTGCTCGTGAAGGATTCTAAGATTCAAGTTTTAGAATCCTGAGCGACGCGACTGATTCATGGCCCCCGAAATAAATCCGGTACACTATACCATGACTAGACTAGGTGAAAAAAAAAGATTTAAGCGAAAGTAGACATTTGTATGTCGAGTATTCTTTGCACAAGGAGTTTCTATCGTTTTTTTATTTTGGTTGAGGAGGTTGTATAGTACTGAGATGGAGGTCGAATATATTGGTGTGTTCATAATCCAAATTCCAAAATAGTGATTAAAAGTCCTTCTTATTTACTGTTTTCACTTTTCAGTGAATAAAATAAACTTTTTACAGGAGGAATGGTATACAAATATTTTTCACACGTTATATCTGTATCTGTTATATCTAGCAAAAACTAATTATTAAAATTTCACATATTTATTGACAGTATTAATTACGAGTGTGACTATTTAAGCTTACGTCAAATATGATTTCAGAGGCCATCCAGCATTTGTTTATCGTCAATTGGATAATTCCAAGATAATTATCGTGGGAACCGCACAATACGCGCCGTATACATATACAAACAAACGGAGAGAACCGCTCCACTGTTTATTCTGCCATATTGATTAATGTGAAAAAATATATGCACAGCAATATTAAATGTATCTAGTAGTATGTAAAGCTAGCTTTGAGCCTTACTTTGGCCCTATCACTGTGATTTGTCTTTATTTATTATAAAACTTAAAAATTGTCGTTAACCCATTTTACAGGTACCTACAGACATAAAGTTCGAGTTTATCAAAACAACCTCTAAAACGGTAAAATCTCTACAATCATCGGTCATTACGTCACTAATCGGGTCAAAAAAGTATAAATCTAACCTCTTAAATACACCCGGGCCATCGGCGAAAGAAACTCCGTCGTGGTGAGTGTCTACGGATTAAAAGGCTCACAACGACTGTAAGGCTTGCGAGGGTGTCCACGTCCAGTCCACTTCGTTAATAAAGATTACAGAGTTAATGCCGGCCGATGGAGCACAAGGTTTTTGTTGTACCCACTTATATCGTGTGTGGAGTGATGAACATTGAATGAAGGTGTCTTGCATGGATATCTTTACTAGCTACATTTTTTAATATTTTTCTTTTCATGTCAATATTGGTATCAGATTTCTGTAAACTTTCTTGTTCTAAGTTTGTTCTAAAAACAAATAAAGCATCTCGAATGCAAATCATGTACGAAGAGGTTGATAAGTGTAGATAAAGCGAAAGAGGTCTGTTTGGGTCATAGCAAGTGGAGGTCCATAGTCTCCGTGGGAAACAGGCGTGATAGTATGTATATATGTATGTATGTATTTAAGTGTTACGTGAAAGTTTAAGTTTCAATAGAGTCAGATTTTTTAAGCTGTACAATTGTATATATCGTAGGGTAGGGTACCATTTTTCTTGCACCTATTAAAAACCATACGATGTCTTCTAAACCACAACTGCTTGAAAACGAGGCCATGTGCCTCTTCATGCTCCATAGTCCCACCCTGCTGGCCGCTACCTCAGAGGCCCCGGCTCGCTTACGGAAACCTCTGCTTTAGTCAGAGGGGCGAGCAGTCCTCGGATTGGCCTCTCAGCCCGACAGAGATTAGGCGCGCTGAGGTTAGGGTATGTACACTAAGTCAACTAATGAAAATAGCATACATAATGGTATAAAGTATCTCAATAGAAAATTACGTAAGATGACAACAACATAGAACCTTGTCGGCCACAGCAATTTGGGTATAAGAGGAGGTTGCTCTCAAAAGTTAAAAAGATTCAAAATTGCTGTGCTGTCTTTCGAGGCATGGAGGAGATCGAGGTAATTTTGCACCACTTGTGGTCATCAAATTACATGTTATCCAGGCCCAGAGTTGTTTTAAAAGCGCAAGATTTTATAGTGCATACGCCCGTTAGACCATCAAGCTCGCTATTTATTATCGTCCTTTATTTTTACTAGCACTTATACTATCTTTTGATTTTGCGTGTGTGTAAGTGGCCTACACTTTTATCAGATTTTTTAAACTCCCTATCCCATCCCCCTTTCATCAACTCCTTAATGATAACACAACGTCCTTTCCTAATTTTCTAAAATAAAATATTAAAATAGTATACATGTATAAAAATAGTTATTTTTCTACGAAATACACAAATGTATAGTCTGGCTATCAGGTAAGCAATAAAGTGATAATTGCAACCTTATTTTGACGTTTGTTTATTGAAACTGGTTCAGCTATGTAATAAAAGTTTAGTTTTGTAATTTGTTTTTAAATTTATTTTTATACAAAAATTCTATGCACCCATTAACCACGAAGGTTCGTCCGGGAGCATATTGTCTACTTTCAATCTTAAAAAAAGGTTAGTATTCATCTGACATTATTTAAGTACTTATATCTAAAGTGGTTAAGTATTAGTAGTCTTGGAAGTAGTCTAAGTTATAAGAATAGAATAGCTGCAGTTTTTTAAATGTATAATGTAAATATACGATAAGAACAAGTGTAAAACTGTAATGCAATAAAGCCCATCAGGCTCGGTAGGGACCTTTACTGAACTGTTTTTCTTACGGCGTAGGTAATCTTCCCAGCAGTGGTCGTTCCGACACGCTAGTAGTTTATAGCTTTTGCAATAAAAATAATAAAAAAATATGACCTTTAATAAGTGATGTATTTATTATATATTGAATAAAAATTCTTGACTTAGACTTTGTCTATATTTGATTTCTAGATTGTACAACGACGTTGTAACTTCCATATTGGTAAATGGCGTAGCCGCGCTACGAAGGCGCTACGACTTTGTAGACAAGCTACGGCATGTTAGTGAAGTTGTACAATATGAGTAGTCTAGTATGATATTATAGATTATATAGGTCAGGAAAATCCTGATGGAAAAATGGAGCAGTGGCAAACCACTCCATTATTTTTGCCATAAAATTGATATTGTGTGCGTCTCTCTCCACACAATGTACCCGTCAAGAGCTTGGCTCTTAAATGTAGAGAGAAAATCCTGATGCTCCTGGAAGCGTCTGTTTTTTTTGTGACTTCTTGTCCTTGTTGCGCATTGGTACGGAACCCTTCATTCTCATTCTTAGTTTAAGTATTATTTTTTGAGTTATAATTTAGCTCGTTCTCTTTTACGATTTAGTATGTAAATCTTATTTTTTTTTAATTTATTTAATTGCTTTTGACATTTACATATCAACAAATCAATGTCAATTGTGTCATTTTATATACTATGCACATCACGACTCTTTCCCTAATGGGGTAGACCACAGGAGCAGACGTAGCATTTTGGGTCTTGTGGCTCTTAGCAAACAGAGCCCAGGTCCGCAAGACCCAAAGGTAATTTTTAGCATGAAGCAAGCCTGATTCCGTTTATATCATAAATATATTTGGGTCCGTAAAACAAATGTTATTATATTTGCTAACTCTACAACGTTAATTAATTTAACGGGAGGCATGGGGCCAGGAGATAAAAACAGAAATACAACTTGTGGATACGACGTCCAGTGGGTGGAGGAACTTTGTTCTCCTTGACACCATGTCTGCTTCTTCTCGAGTCGAAAGACTATTTAATTTAATTATAACAAACTTGACCAGTGTTTGGTCCCTAATGAATTAAAATTTGTTAGGTATTTTTTATAACCTACTAGCTATTGCCCGCGGCTTCGCTCGCGTATCCCAAATCCCACGGAAACGTAACTTTTTTCCGGGATGAAAAGTACCCTATATCCTTCTCAATACTCCTAACTATGTGTATGCAAATTTTTAAAAAGATTGTTTCAATATATAAAGCGTGAAGTGGTAACAAACAAACAAACAAACAAACAAAAAAACCAACAAACAAATATACAAACTCACTTTCGCATTTATAATATTAGTTGGATAGATATCGGCCTAGTCCACTACTTATCAACTGTAAGTAAAACACTCCAAAAATTACAAACTCATAGACGTTTCACAATCTTTGTATGAGTAAGTGTGCATAGAATAAATACGAGATAATACAGAATTATATATATACTACATATATGTAAAAAAATGCATATTTTTAAGATACTGGAAGCGCCAATTCAGATAAGGATAGCAGCGGCTGGCAGTACACTTCAATATCAAACCATATTCAACTGTATTTCTATTGTCGAAATGAATATTATAGCTTGAGAAAGACTTGGCCTCTTGTGGACTCTTCATTTTTTTATGTTAAAGATTACGTAAATAGAAAGAAAGATAAATATGGTTTGACAGTGAATATTCACTATTACTATTTTTGCACTTCTATGCTACCATACGGCCGCTATCATGTTAGTTTGAATAGGCACTAATTTATAATATTTTTCATCTTTTATAATAAAACTTTACTCGGGAAAATAGTTCAGTATCAAACTTAACATAAGTAGACGTTAAGTCTCATTGTGAACTTCAACTTAGTCAGTCTTTCGATAGCCTCTTGCTTCATTAGAAGACCAATGGGAAGACAACAGTAAAACGGGTTTCTCTTTACGTAGGTGGTTTGTGAGTGTTCGTAAATATTATGTTAAATACCTGGATTTAGATTCAAATTGTTAGGCCTATTCCGTGACTCGTCCTTCATGCCACTTAGATAGATGACGTACGATAGCAACTCTAACTTTTTTTTTTAAATGGCTTGACGCTACTGCGTATTAAGCCAGGAACAAGTTAATAAAACGAAAGACATTTTTTTTTTCCTAACAAATTACAATCAAAGGTTGGTGTAGGCCTTTGATTGCTTTAAGGGAGCTTCTGGCGACAAATCTATACGAGTCCACTGGTTTTCATAGCCGATTGAGTGGCGGACGACGCCCGAAGACGCCCACACAGTCCGGGAAACAAATATCACTACAGCCGTACTATGACTATCCACTTTAACTATTTCACATATTATTCATGAGCATGAGCATTTATAACACCAAACAACACCAATTATATATTATAAAGTCCACTAAAATCAATTTGCAAAATAATTTAAAGAAAACCCCAACCGAACCCCTTGACTTCCCGTCAAAAACTCAGGTACCAAATTGCTCTTTGGTACCTTCTGTCTAGCCTCTAATTTTTTATTGAATATCTGTAGGCGACGCACTAAAGAGTTTTCATATTGATATATTTTTTATGCTGGCCATTAAGAATAATGTTTTCTTTATTTTTTCCTTTTCTATTATTATGAGCGTATTTTTTAAATAAATAATCCGTATTGTACAGTTTTTCCAAGTATTTTATTTGCGACGCTAATCTTTTTGCACGCCTCATAAGCGAAGCGCATGAGGTAGTGCTCTACTCTCGCCTTACAAAAATCAAGTGATTTTTTTAACTAAATGTGTCTCTATTTATTTTCTATCGCACTTGTACAATAATATTTACACATATATGTCAAGGAAAAACACTAGTTTCAACACTTATGACATTTTTAAAAGACATTTTGCCTTTTAAATAAATAAAAACAATGTTTAATAAAATCATTTTGTGGACGTCCGTGTGTCGGTATGTATGGAAACTGGCGTGGTCACGATAACTCCTGAAAAACTTATCTGATCAAGTCCATTTTTTTATACGCTTCAGTATTATCCAAAACTAAGTCCTTTCGAAGATCACGGTCTAATTAAATGTAGTTTAATCGTAATTATTATTATAAAAATACAGGTGCAATATTAAAAATAATTTTGGATGTGAGGTTTGTTGAAAGAGTTAATACCTATGTATGATGAGTACGAATGTGTAACTGGCAAGTAAGAAAAGAAGTAAAAAAGAATTTGAATAAAGAATGTTAAGATTTTGTTTGTTTTATTAAATATAAAAGACGAATAAATGTAAAAGAAGCAATAAGTTAGTTAATATTTTATTTAATTTGCATTAACTAATTGAGAATGAAAAGAACAATCAGTGGTAACACTTTTCTTGACATTCGTGACGTAGTCTTGTGTCTTTTTCTTGTTTTTGCTTAGTTTTTTTGAGTTTTTTCTAAATCTACCGGTCCGAATCGGTTTAAATTCACAGGAAATCTGAGTTGTATAGAACTCTTTGGAAAACTAATTGTTTGGTTCCGATCGGTTTAGTTGTTCAAGAGTTATAAGCGGGTCACATACACACCCACACACACACATACAGATAGGGTGCATGACACTTGCTCGTGAGTGGTCAGGGAAGATTCCTGAGACCTTTAAACGTTGAGATCTGATGAAAACTCGACTTTTCAAAAAGGGGGTGAAACTAATAACGTCCCGAATTTTGAAAATTTTCAATTTTCTCAGCGGGAAGTTAAAAATAAAAGTTAAAAATAATCTCCAGTCGTGCGTTAAAGCCGACACATACTTTCCTTCGTTTTAAGTTAGCAATAAAACAATCAAAATCAATTTAATTGTGAAAAATGAGATTATGAGGCGTGCACTTTTGAATTTTCCAAAATATTTAATCATTTAATTATTTTAAATCGAACATGGATTTTAAATTGAAAAAATACAAAATTATTTTGAAGTGCATCAAGTTTTAGTAGTTTGCCCTGAACTGTGAAATCGTGACTGTTTACTTTGCAAATGCCAAATAGACTAGGAGCACTCCACTCACTCATTCAAAATGTAATCTACTATCAAAAGATATGTAAGTAGAAAAAAAATTGTAACTCTTTAATTTTGTTTTTTAGTGTCTACGTTTAATTTCAGGAACAATCAGAATGAAAATGCAGTAAAATGGCTTTTAGAAACTAAACATCCATACCAGTTAAAATACCAACCAGTAAAATGTATACAATCAATAATCGTCATACTTTTTTGTCTTGACCAACAAGTACACTTTTAAGACGTATAAGTATACTCACACAAAATTATGTTATTAACTTTATGTTTCAGTAATGTCACTCGTCTCTGCTATTTTCATTGTCCACACAATAGGCTTACGGTTGAAATAACCACGCTGAGTGGCCAGAGGCCTTGGCCCGCGTCCATTGTCCTGTTAGCCTAATAAATTAATTCCCCCTTGTTTGCAGCTTGACATTCCACAAATGATGAATATTTTTTTTACAATGGGATTATAGGTAACAAGTTAACTCGTCTTTTATGTGTTGCAATAGGGATGTGGACTGGATTCAAATTAAATTATTTAAGGTGTAAAAAAAATACTTAAAATGTCATAAAGTAATATCACATGTCCTTTATCAATCTATCAATCAATGATCAAAATCAAGATCAATGGATCACATCCATTTTACCTCCAAGGAACTGGGACGCCGAGTCCGATATTTCATACATATCCTATAGAAAATGTTTGTTTTGACGTTAAGAAAAAGTATCATATTTGACTTGTTGGAAACTGGATTTATGATGTTTTTAATATTTCATTGAATATGTTCAAGATAAAAAGTCTTGTATTTATTGTATTAGATTTGCCAAATTAAAACGTAGCCTTTTATTTAAAATCCATGCGTTTTTAAGTACTATCAAACATAATTTCAAGTACCAAATTATCTCTCTCATCCCAGCGTGTTCCCAGTTGCATCCACAGCTGCAACGCTGCGAAGCCCGGGGTCCGCTTAGTTTCAAGTATCAAATTATATCTATACATTATAAAAATAAGTATATCATACTTTAATTTAATTTAAAATTATTGTTACTACAATACCCCGGGGCACATAAGTTGACCAAAAATGGCGGTCACTGCGCATATTTTTTCCTCTAAAAATACCTATGTACTTTTTAACAAAGATACCTGAGGTTTTTGGCGGGAAGGCAAGGGGTTCGGTTCGGGTTTTCTTTAAATTATTTTGCAAATTGATTTTAGTGGACTTTATAATATGAAATTGGTGTTGTTTGGTGTTATAAATGCTCATGCTTATGAACAATATGTAAAATAGTTAAAGTGGACAGTCATAGTACGTCTGTTGTAGCACAGAATAAATAATACTAACGTACAGAAGTCTCACTTAGCAAAGAAATTCAAAGAAATATCTACTCAATGTGGCTAGCGATATGGTTTAATTTAGCTCACGTCAGAACTCAGCACCTTTTTGCATAGATACCTAGACATCCATTGCAAACCAATTTTATTCTTATTACTCTGGACAAACAATTCGTATAACTTAATTTACCACCCGGAGGGGCCGCCTGCGCGCAAAGTAATAATGTAGGTACATTTTCGATACCTAAACGGGAAGTGACACAGGCCTAGTTGTAGTGATATTTGTTTCGCGGACTGTGTGGGCGTCTTCGGGCGTCGTCCGCCACTCAATCGGCTATGAAAACCAGTGGACTCGTATAGATTTGTCGCCAGAAGCTCCCTTAAAGCATTCAAAGGCCTACTTTAACCTTTGATTGTAACTTGTTAGGAAAAAAGAATTTCCTACGTTTTATTAACTTGTTCCTGGCTAAATACGCAGTAGCGTCAAGACATTAATTAAAAAAAAAACAAAGATACCTCTAGAGCAAAAAAGTAATCACCGCCTCCTTGCGCAGACTCATTGCTGAGGGTCGTATTCTATTCCCGCCATTTGGTCCCGTGTTCTGAAGCTCGGACAGCGTCGCTGAGTTTGGTCTCGAGTGGCGACTAGATTAAGAGTATATAACATCCACGTTTCCTAAATATGTCCAAAGAACTCAAGTATTCTGCGTGGACATATTGTGGATGAGCCTGCCCATTTGTTTTATAATATAGTTACTGTACGACATGCTGTAGATCTGTGCTTTTGCACCCAAATTTTTGCACACGGAAATTAAAACGCGAAATATACTGGCCAATGTAAAATATTTTTTTGTTAATTTCCGTGTCAAAAATAAAAATACAACATGTTCTGAAAGCCTGTAAAGTTATTTTGATAATTACGCCCCAATTCACGTAAGGAGCTTTGGTAAAAATGTTGCTTAGTTTTCTGAAGCCGCACTGTACAAGCTTGTAAACCGACTTCGCAGCTTACGCTCGTTAAGCTGCAAGTAACGTCTTTTTCATGGCAGCTATATAAACTTGAATGTGTATATATTCTTCAGTGTAGAATGAACAAATAAACCTAAAAGTAGTTTATTCTACTAGCGGAATAAAACAATTTTTTTTTATTACTAGCATTAAATTTACCTTTAAAAAAGATATTACTACTTTATACAATCACTTTTTGATATGAAAATTATACCAAAAAATGTATAATCTAAATTACTAGATAATTTCGCTACACAATTTTTAAAAAATATTATACAATAAAAAAAAAAATTTTGAGTGATTAAAGTTGTAATATCTGTTTTAAAGGTAAATTTAGGAAAATTTAGAGGTATTACGAGTATGTTTGTGTTTTTTTTTTCTGCCGAGCCAAAAATGATTTAGATAAACATCCAAGACCCAGGAAAATTTAAAAAAGGCCATTTTCCAACTTTCCCTGGCTGGGGATCAAACCCAGAACCTCCGGATTGGCGGACTAGCGTGTTACTATTACATTACACCACAGAGGTCGACAACGGTGTTATAAAACGTAATAAAAAATCTGTGTTAAACTGCATGTCAAAATATTAGCTACAAGCTGCTACTTATCGAGTGTGTTAATAGCTAGTACTGGTGTCAGATTTTTCGAGCTGCCTAAAAGACATATCACGTAGCTACAAGCTGAGAGCTAAACTAATTGCTTCCGACGTGAGACGTGCTCATCTCGAGTGAGATCTGAGACACCTTTCAGTTAACTACATGTTTTGAATGCAAGTAGTCGTGTCACTGCATAAAACTGTTGCAAAAATTGTGTGATGTAAGCTTTCTTGGTTTTCCTTGCTATATCTTAATACATTAATCCTAATTTTATCAATTTAGGGTATTTAATGCAGTCAACAAGTGAATAGCGCATGAGGGGCTACCCAGCCTTAAGGGGGCGATAGAAGTCCGGTCAGGCAGATATAACAAATCAGGTTTGACGCATTCGTATAGACAATTAATTCAAAAACACCCTAAAACCAATTTTGACTCAGAAGACCGATTACCGGAACCACTTTAATGATATCCTACAATATTCTGTCTTCATACAAAAGGTCGAAACACAAATCATACCTACGCGTCTCAGAGTTAAGCACACATTCGGTCCGTGACTCGGTCACTGGTATGACTCTTCATTGATTCAGGGTAACGTATATACCTACTACTACTACAAACGAAATAATTTATCTGTACACACGTCGATGTGTGAGTTTTATACTTAGGGTCACACCGCAGAATTAATTTAATACTTACCTACTAACGAGTTCGACATATTCACGATTATACCTTTCCATACCGGGAGATTTGCGAACACTATGACGTAAAAAATATTCTGTCTTATATGTATTAAATGTTACAGAAAAGTCGGAAACAGCTACATAATATCACTTCACAAATAAATTTTTATTATGTTCTTTGTCCATTTCACAATTAGTTTACTTTACTAATTATTATTGAGTCATTTATAACGTAACGCACTAAATTCACTATTGTAATATAGTAATTTGCATATTCGTCGCAAAACTATACGGTAATTATTTGAATAAATTCAATAAAAATAAACAAATGTTTATCTTATCACGCTTAGCACACGCACGGCTTGTCAAGTTGTTATTGTCAACAATGGCATTATAGCACTATAACCCGCGGAAATCTAGTTAGCATCTACGTGTATGTGATTACTTGTGAGCGAGAAGCCTGTGTAACATTACCGGATTATATCTCTTTCACTCTCTCGCTCTTGTGTATCTCCCGCCAATGCGAGAGAGCGAGAAGGGTACATATATCAAGATGGTTGCTGGGTAATAACGTGAAATTATATTGTTGCTTTGCTACCTGTTTTCATCATTTGGAAATCTATGAAATATGTGTTCTTTGTTGTAATCGGTGGATAAACAATTATTATATGCGCATCTTCTCACCATGATGGTTACTATTGGTTGACAGTTCTCAAGACAAGACGGCGGCTAGTAACTAAACCCTGATTTAGAGCGCACAAAGGCTCACAAAGTGCGGGGCAGAGGTGCGGGGACGCCAATTTGCGGAAGGCGCTGTGAGATTCCATTCTGTTTGACTCTTATGTATTCTGTGACTCGGTACACAACGAGTCGGATATGAGCCGCAGTGACAAACGAATTGTAATAGTTTGGTACAAGTACTTACCTACTTAAATTCACTGGGTATATTTTTAGTGGAATACGACAATATTGTGCTGTTTTTGGTTGCTTGAATTCTTCAATAACACCCAGTGTTTTTTTTTTATTACCATGTTAATCCGAAAGGTAAGACTACTAAATACTTTTGATAAAGGCAGCAACAATACGTCATTTGTTTATTTAATAAGTAAGTATTTCAGTTTTTTCAAAGAGCAAAATACCTACATTAATAAATAAATTACTGGATGAGATGGAAGAAAGTTACACACTTGTGACTTACCTTACCTACGCTCGCGATAAAAAAAGTTAGTAGGTATAGTTCGACCACTTTGTGCGCGAACATCATTTACAAAGGATTTGACAGGTTGCACGTGTTACCCTTTCCCGCTCGACCACACGCTTCCCGCCGACATCTTTATACCTCGTCTACGCCACCGTCTGTCACTCCGCAGGAGGGTCGCGCAGATAATGGTCGGTCACCACACCACAGAATACATAAGAGTCAAACAGAATGGTATCTCACAGCGTCTCCCGCAAATTGGCGTCCCCGCACCTCTCCCCCGCACTTTGTGAGCTTTGACGGCTCCAAACCAGGGTTTAATTACTAGCCGCACGCAATACGCGACGTGTGTTGTCTTGAGAACTGTCAACCAATAGTAACCATCATGGTGAGAAGGTACGCGTATAATAATTGTTTATCCACCCAATACTCTAAAGAACGTATATTTCATACATTTCCAAATGATGAAAACAGGTAAGCAAAGCAACAATATAATTTCACGTTATTACCCAGCAACCATCTTGAACACCAATTGATATATACCCTTCTCGCTCTCTCGCATTGGCGGGAGATACACAAGAGCGAGATTGTAACATTACCGGATTGCTAATAAGCAATCCGGTAATGTTACATAGGCTCCTCGCTCACAGGTAATCACATACACGCAGATGCCAACTGGATTTCCGCGGGTTATAATGCTAAATGCCATTGTTGACAATGACAACTTGACATGCTGTGTGTAAGCGTGAATCGTTATAAACATTTGTTTATTTTTATTGAATTTATTCATATAATTACCGTATAGTTTTGCGCCGAATATGCAAATTACTATATTACAATAGTGAATTAGTGCGTTACAATATAAATGACTCAATAATAATTAGTAAAGTGAACTATAGGTGAAATGGACAATGGACATAATGAAAAATATTTGTGAAGTGATATTACGTAGCTGTTTCCGACTTTTCTGTAAGATTTAATACATATAAAACAATATGTTTTTTACGTCATAGTGTTCGCAAATCTTCCGGTATGGAAAAATATAATCGTGAATATGTCGAACTCGTTAGTAGGTAAGTATTAAAATAATTCTGCGGTGCGACCTTAAGTATAAAACTCACACATCGACGTGTGTACAGATAAATTGTTTCGTTTGTAGTAGTAGTAGGTATATATGTTACTCTGAATCAATGGAGAGTCATACCAGTGACCACACTATCATGTATGTGTCGACCATATATTTATTTGCAGCCTGTATAATGTTATACACAGGCTGTATAACATTTTACAGACTCAAAAAAAATTGAATATGTCTTTAAATATTTAGGCATTCACAGATGAAGTCTCGAATTGCAACAATGTTTTCAAGTACAGGTCAGAGTTAAAAAGCCACAAGTCCATGTGGCTGGCCTTTTCACTTTGATGGTGAGATAATATTTATAATTATTTTTATTATTTTTCTTTTGAATTCTTAACTGCCGGTTTCCCGGAGCTAAAACCCACTAGCATCTAAAACACGCGTCGATGTCACACTGTATATTAAAATAACTGCAGAAAAGATCGTCGCCTCAGGGTTGTTTACATTTTAATGTATACTTTAGAATGAAATATGCGGTCATACTAAGTCTTTTTATGTTATTAATAACATCCTCCTCATTGTACGTAATGAAAAATGTCGGGAGACATTTTAATATTGTGTGAGAGAATAATCGACAGAGTTTCAGCTGTAGTATATAATAAACTCGCGTTTTAACTTAATGTGCCAGCTGTGAAATGACCCGTTGTTCTTTTTATACCATCTTTGTTATTTAGTTAACATTTGAAAAAAAAATATTCACGATAACCTTTTTAAACGAAAATTTAGATATTTTTTCACATTCAAAAATTATGTATTAATTTTTCAACTGACTTCTTTCGTCGGAATCTTTTATTTCTATTTGTTTTATAGCTTTACCATAAATATAATTTGACTGGACGTAGACGTTCAAATAATTGGCAAAATTATTCTAATTAGTATGAACTATACTATTCTTTCGATTGTTTGCTATGCCGTCGGTGGCATGCCAATAAAGCGGCGTCAGCTTTTTTAAAGACGCGGCCTTTGTGGCGCGCGGAGGGCTTGCACGTCATTTTAACAAATATACATTAAATCAATTTAATCTTCACGATCTGTTCTGCAGTTTCAAACGTTGGTCTCGGCTTAAAATAATGATTCACGTTTGTAAATCACGTGTATAAATATTTTTTCAACACCTTACTCGTTAAATGGATCTAATTTCACCGGTTTTAGATATATAAAGCAACCCATTAAACACGCGTGTGTTAGAAACGCAAATAGTGAAGTTATATTCAATAATTCACGATTTGCTATTGTGAAAGAAAGGGACAGAATTAATGGTAAATCCAGAATAAATGAGAGAGTAAGAAAGTTTGACAGTTGTGTATGAGCGAGATAGTTAGATAACATAAGGTGAAGGTTAGATAAAGAAAAATAATAAATCAGACATCGAACGTCATCGTTGTTTCAATATTTATCTTTTTACTTCACATAATATGCTTCAATTGTTTTTTTTTTAATTTTGAATTCGCTTGCCCCGCGGCGCCGTCCGTCCAGTAGGCCGCACGCCGTGCTGATTTTAAAAAGTATAATGGCGGGTAAGCAACACTGTGCATCACAGCCACAGTATAACTAAATATTATATCATTATCGTGTCACAGTTTTATGGTTGAGTTTAGTAAAAATAAAAGATATCAGTTTTTTAAGGTATATTTCCTCGCAAGTGTGTTGAAAAACGTCGTACGGTATACGTGCGTATATTGGTTAAACACACTCAGCTCCTAACGCCCTCGCCTTCGGCTCGGGCTGAAATTCCGCTTCGTGTTTTATAACAACCATAATGCACTTATATCGTTAAGTACTATTTCAATACACTTGCTCGTTAATTGGATCTGATTTCACCGGTTTTAGATATATAAAGCAGCTCATAAAACACGCGTATGTTATAATCGCAAGAAGTGAAGTTATATTCTATAACCGCACTATTTGCTATTTATATGTATGCTTCAAATAGTTTTATTAGGGTTCCGTACAAAAAATGAAAAAACGGAACCCTTATAGGATCAATAGAATAGAATATTTTTATTTGCACTTGAAAATGGTACGATATACGAGTACATACAAGGTCTTAAATCATAAAGTAACAACTAATCAGCCATTACCAATAGCATGCAAAGCTAAAAGTTTATAAATTACCTACAAACTATGTCACAAATAAAATTAGGAATGAATAATGTCAATAATATTAAATATAAGCAATTTGTATTAATAATTATTTCTTGAAATTGAGAAACTCTTTCACTGTGTAGAAGACTTGCTCACTAAGCCAATGAAATAGTTTTGTTTTAAAAGAATTAAATGTCACAGTTTTGATGGAGTCTGGTATCTAATTGTAAATTAACATACACATATAATAACATTTCTTTTTAAATCTTTCACTTTTGGGCATAATATTAGCCATCATCACTTGTGCGTCTGTCTGTCCGTCCGTCTGTCACAGCCAATTTGCTTCGAATCTACTTGACCGAATCAAATGAAATTTGGTAGAATGTTGTAATCCTATGAATTTTTTTTTCTAACATAAGGGTCATTTTCGGAGGACCAATTAGGAAATTAAAAAAAAAAATTTTCAAACCTTACTGTTTCATATATCAATTTAGGCTCGTTATGAGGATCTCAAATATATTTTTTTTATTAATGTAAAATGAATAGTTTTGATTTTATTCATGAAAGAAGACGAAAATTGACCATTCCCCCTGATCTCCGAAACTACCGAGCCTAAAGTTTTTAAAAAAATACAAAATATAGTTTATTACATGTCGATTACAGGAAAACCTATGAGAATTCAATCAATTTTACGGAACCCTCTCCACGTGAGTTTAACTCGCACTTGGCCGGTTTTTTTTTCAAATTTCGTACTCGCCCGCCGCGCCGCTCCAGCCAGTAGGCAGCATAGCCGCGCTGTTTTTAAAAAGTAAAACGGTGGGAAAGCAACTGTGTGAATCTCAGTTTTATGGTCGAGTTTGTTTAAAATAATTTATTAGATACATTTCCTCGCAAGTGTGTTAAAAAACGTTGTACGATGTACGTGCGTGCTCGGGCTGAAATTCCGCCTCGTGTGTTATAACCACCATAACACACTTATATCGTAATTTACTTTAAATTCTAGAAGCCCCTATTATTATTTATTTCAAAAAAATATCGGCAATAAACTTCATTGTATGTAAACGCAACAAATTTAAAATTACTTACACTACCTGCCTGTTGACTAATAAGTTTTACATTTATTTATTTTACTATAAATAAAAATTAATTACTCGTGTGTACGTTTGCAATTATTGCAATCCCAAAATATCGTTAATACTGATAAATTTAGATCATGAATGCTAAATACAGACGGTTTTATTGTGCACAGAGGTCTAATTTATTTTGTTTGTTTTCACAACAAAAAGATTAAAATGGATATTTAGGATAACGCTTGATATAATATATGCTATTTAATTATCTTTAAAATATTGTTTCTTATCTTTTACGTTTTTGGTTCTACGAGTATAATTATTAAAAGCAAAATTTTTTTTTTTAATTTAGCTGGTTTACTTAGGTCCTGTTCTAAAATCTTAATAAAAATACCTACTTTTTCGTTTTTGCAACTAATTTGGAAGACATTAATGAATATGTATTTTTTTTATTTGTACAAATAATATTTTGTATTATTCTTCTTCGTCAAAGCGCATTCCCGGTTGCATCCTCAGCTGTGCTGCTTCGGAGCCCGGGGTGCGCTTTCCCGCTTTTTCTTCTCCAAATATAGTATGCATGTCAATGGTCACCCAAGGATGTTAAAGACCTTGCAAAATGGAAAAGAAATAGCCGGAACACTTTAAATGATTTGGCTATAGTTTTACAACCGGCCGCCTGCCTGACCTCAACCCTCTTTGGGAATGTATTGGTGCGAAAAGTATTACAACCGGCCGCCGCCCGACGTTAACCCTCCTTGGGAATGCATTTGTAGCACGAGATGTTTGTGGTTAGTCCTTTAGCCGCATCTTACGACATCCACAGGAAGAGATGGAGTGGTCCTATTTTAACCCGGAACCACACGGGTCTACGAAATATTGTTTCTTATCTTTTACGTGTTTTGGTTCTACGAGTATATATACATTACAAGCTAAAAAAATTTTTTTTTTATTTAGCTGTTTTACTTAGGCCCTGTTCTAAAATCTTAATAAAAATACCTACTTTTTCGTTTTTGCAACCAATTTGGGAGATATTAATGAATATATATTTTTTTTATTTGTACAAATAATATTTTGTACTATTATTTGAATTCAAATAAATAACTTTATTTCGTATCGACTTATTTTTGTATTTTTTATTTATTCTGTGGTTATTACCGGATACCTTAGCAAAAATAAACTTCTGAATCAAAAAATCTAAATGAAAGAGATTTCAAAATATGATTATTCATTTGGTCTATCATTGAGATCAAGATATTTATTGCAAAACACACGTAAAAGAAATAAAATGTCCCCTGAAATAACTTCCTTTTTAATAAAGAAATGACCGTACACTTTCTTGGGTTTTTATTTCTGAGTGGGTTGGGTAAGTAGTGAGTGAATCCAAATAGTGGGTCGGTAAAAGCTTTTGATCCATCTACTGCTATTATGTTGTCATTACGTGCTGTCCGTTCAGATAGCCTAAACACTTCCTTTTCAACTAAATAGAGGTACTTTACAAATGGTTTTGATAATTGAAAGGAATCAGCGAGCGTTCATAAATTCATTTTTTCTTTTCAAAAGTAAGTATAAAATAACCTCACGCTTTTTTTATTTTGAGAAGTTTTTGTTGATGTTATTTTTTACTTTTTAATTGAAATCGTTTGCAATTTTAATTCAAACAATAACCTCCTGTACCTTTACCTTTATCACTTGTCTCTCCTAACAATTTACCGCTTTTTTTAAGTTCGTTATAATGAGTGAGGAACTTCTTCACAACTGAGGAGAGGCAACTTTTAATTTGATTAGTTCTTTTCCGTAACAAGCGTTAGTTAAGAAGTTTTTTCCGCCTGCAACACTTGTTAATGTTAACAAGGTTTTGACTTAAGCTACCGTTATGCAATCACCATGAATTAAAAATTTGAAGGTTTGTAAAAGAGAAAACTTCTTGAAAGCGGTTTATTTTAAAATATGTATGTTAAAATACGTACATTTGTTTCGTCTTGTTATATAAGTTGTAGGTCGAGGTTAAAAGACATCTATTACCAACAAATTGATAGATGGCAATAAGTAGCACAAACTTGGAAAAAAATAATACAATTTTAATCATTTTTAACTACTTTAAGGCGAGATGGGTTCAGAGCCCGCAATAGTGTGCATGTTTTTTAAACTACTACAGTTTATTTCTCAAAAAAATTACATAGGAATGTTAAGGCACTTCAGACACCCACTATATCCAAAACACGATTGAGCATTTTTGACTCGATAGAAAAAAATCACCAACATACCTCTTAATTTACCTAAATTTACCTTTAAAAACAAGTGGCCAAGTGCGAGGCGGACTCGCCCATGAAGGGTTCCGTAGCAGCAAGTAAAATAATATAAAAGTGCTATAGGTAAATTGTGATTTACGATTTATGACGTATTAAAAAATAACTATCTATGATACCGAGACCGCTATAGTTTTAATTGAAAGTACATACTTTGAGGTATATACCACAATTTTTTAGAATTATTTTAGTAATATTTCAAAATTTACGGTAACACCTCAAATTTTAACTTTGTATTAGATTATCTCAAGACTGGGGGGTTTGATGTACATAGTTTCTAAGCAGTTTTTGTTGCATTTTAAAATACCTTTTCAACGATCCCACACGTTGGGGTTAGTCCAATTTAATTTTTTAAATTCACTTTTCGTTGTACGCTGAAAAACAAAAAAAATTTTCATAATTTTAAAAACTAACTTTTGGAACTTCAATATCTATCTCTACCAATTTTCGTGACAATCGGTGCAGTAGCGGCGGAGTACGAGCCCGGACGGACTATAAGGGTTCCTTGTGGATTACGGAACCCTAAAAAGATATTACTACTTTACACAATCACCTTTTTATATTAAAACTATACCAAAAAATGTATATCTAAATTACAAGTTAATTTTGCTACACAAAAAATTATAAATATTGTACAAAAAAAGAATAAATAAAACACAGAGAAATAATATTCGTCGAGAGCAAATAAAGGCCCGGACTCGAGCTCGACGATATTTCGCTGTGTTTAATAAAACACAATTAATAATTTTTTTTTTTGTATAATATTTTTTAAAAATTGTGCAGCGAAATTAATTAGTAATTATATTATACATTTTTTGGTATAATTTTAACTTAAAAAAAGCGGCCAAGTGCGAGTCGGACTCGCCCATGAAGGGTTCCGTAGCAGCAAGTAACATAATTTAAGTTCTAAAGGTAAATTGCGCTTAACGATTTATGACGTATTAAAAAATAACTATCTATGATATCGAGACCGCTATAGTTTTAATTGAAAGTACATACTTTGATGTATATACCACATTTTTTTAGAATTATTTTAGTAATATTTCAAAAGTTACGGTGGGGGGACTCCTCAAATTTTAACTTTGTATTAGATTATCTCAAGACTGGAGGATTTGATCTACATAGTTTCAAAGCAGTTTTTGTTGCATTTTAAAAGACCTTTTCAACGATATCCCACACGTTGAGGTTAGTCCAATTTAATTTGTTGAATTCACTTTTCGTTGTATGGGAAAAAAAAACATTTTTTCATAATTTTAAAAACCAACTTTTGGAACTTCAATATCTATCTCTCCACCAATTTTCGTGACAATCGGTGCAGAAGCGGCGGAGTACGAGCCCGGACGGACAGACGGACGGATGGACGGACGGACGGACGGACGGACATGACGAAACTATAAGGGTTCCTTGTGGACTACGGAACCCTAAAAATGATTATATGAAGTACTAATATCTATTTTAAAGGTAAATTTAGAAGTATGTTTGTTATTTTTTCTATCGAGCCAAAAATGCTTAATCGTATTTTGGAAATTGTGGGTGTCTGTAGAAAAGCCTTGGGATTTCTATGTTAATTTTTTGAGAATTAAACTGTAGTGGTTTATTTACAGTGATTTTTAAAAATACTCACGGTATTCTTAGCTCTGAACTGACGGGGCCATAATCGTTTGTCGAAAAAGGATTGTTTGAAAATTCAAAAATTGATACTTTTGTATTTATTAGAAGATATTACAATACAATATATTAAGAAACATTCTATAAATTTTGTCCATACCTCTTAAAAAAATTACTTTATTAAGTACATATATTTATATAAATAGTATTTATACCGTGTTAATTTATTATAAATACATTTTTCTCTGCGAAAAACAGACTAGATTTATACTTAGGTACATCACTGGACGTCAATTCATTAGCATGACACGAGACATGGAGCGTCGAAGCTGTGGCGAACCCGATACTGTTCAAATTACTTTCAACCCGGAAACTAGCGCCTCCATCATACTACCATTAAAAATCCCTTTTCTCTATCAGCTTCTTAATGTCCACTGCTGGATTATAAAGGCCTCTCCCAATAAATAAATAATTTAACTATAATCTTCTTGCTAGGCTGGGCGAAAAGACGCCTACTACCTGTTTTTTTCTATTTTTCTCTCCTGCTGGAAGAGATTTCTTATGAAATAAGCAGTACCTATGTATTATACTCTATTCTTACTTTTTTGTTGCTTTGTTTGTATTTTGTGTACGTGAATTTTGTTAATAAATAAATAAATGATGGCATGAATCTGTTGCACAGAAGACTTTACTGCCTTAAAAAAATGTTATGTATCAAATTAAAATCAAAGTTCAGTGAAAAACAAAATGTCAGTGTGTATGTTTTCTATTAACTTACTTTCTGCCTCTTTTTAATAGTAGATTATGCTACAAGGTGGTAAGGAAATTTATAACGCGAGTCGCTACTTTGCATCCAGAGCAAAATGAAGGATCTCATTCATGTATATTATTCGAAGTAAAAATATTACTAAAACATTTATGAAAAAAGAAATACTAGAATAGATGAAATTAAATCTTTTAAACTTGTCCCGTAAATCGATATCCCTTCAAAAAGAACTCGTAAAGTACGATGTTGCTACAACAAAAAATAACTTTTTTATCTCAAACTAATTAGAAGCGGGGAGGTTTCCACCTTTTCTTTTATTTACCAAATAATTGGGGAAAATTCGCGGGAGGTCTAAGTTTAATTAGCGAATCCGAAGTTTCCCGACTGCCAGAGTTTCTTACGCACTTATCGATAAGCGAAACTTTTGCAAACACTTCTGAATATATCAGCACGTAATTAACAATAACGTTGCACGAACGTAGCATAATTGTATAATATATAATTGTAGAAAGGTGATACTTTATATATTATTAATATATGTTTAAATTTTCCCCCAAGGGTAAAAAATACTTATTCGTTTCAAGCCGAAATATATAAAATATAACCTTTCTCTTTAGAATCATTTCATTGCCTGCTCGTTTACATGAATTACTCTTGTCATCCATTAAAACTTTATTTTACGATACTTTTCATTCTCAATTAACTAATGCTAATGCATCACTTCATCACATCGTTCTGCTCACGCTGAAGAGGTAGACGTCACGCTTAATAATACCTGCCGCATAATCACCGGATGCCTAAAACCAACAAAGCTTCAATTGTTATACCCTCTTGCTGGTATTATTATTGTACGCAGAGATAACGCAAGTGCCCTTGAAAGGAAAAAACAGGCTAATGATCCCAGGTATCCACTATATGGAGCTCAACCCTATGCCAGCCGACTTATAAGCCGCAATAGTTTTGTTAACACAAAACCACTCGAAGGCGACCCAAAATCCGTAAAATTCGTAGCCGGAAGGCTAAGAATGTGGCGCAGCAAACGCCACATACACCTCCTCCTGATTTCATTCAACCATCGGAGGAACTACCACCGGGTCATGAGCTCCCATGGACCACCTGGAAAAGCTTAAATCGCCTCTGAACAGAGGAAGGCCGGTCCAGGCATATTTTGGCCCGATGGCGTTATATTGACCCAACTGCAACACAGTATCAGTGTGGTCATAACTACCAGATTATGTCACACATCCTCTGGTCACTAAGCGTGACCTTTGTGAGGCTACAGACAACGTTGTAAAAGTGGCAACCTTCTGGAGGGAAAAAAACTTGGTTACATTTTGAGCTTTCTACAGGAGAAGTAAATTATTAAAAACATTAAACTGTCTGCATTCCTGCAGCATGTATTTACGTAGGTCATTTATCTAAGTGTATACTCATTCAACACAGGAATAAGCATCACAAATGATTACCACTTAAACCTGGAGCGAGACAAAGGGGGCATGAGAATAATGGAAACACAAATTCACATGTCATAGCATATATTGTGACGTCATAATTAGGGATACATCTCATTGTTGGACCTCAGCGATAAGCGAGTCGCGGATGAGTTAGATGGGAAAAAAAACTTCTGGAAATTATCTACTTTTTAACTGACTTCAAAAGGCTATCTTTTCGATTTTTTTATGTATGTTTGTTACGCGATATTTTCACCAATTGTAAATTAATTTTAATGATTTCATTTAAAAGCCTTTTACTACCTAGTCGGTCCCACATTAACTTGATGCAGATATGATAAGGAACTTTAGAAATATGGAAGAAACTCCCCAAAGAAAATGAAGGCAGTTATGCTTCAGAGCCCGGGGTCCGCTACCTAAACCTAGATGATTTGACGAGGTTAATGATTTTTATAGAAAGTGACTGCAGTCTGACCTCTGCAACCCAAAGGGTAGACCCGAACCGATCCTAGGATAGGCTTAAAACAAACGCCAGATAGCGCTCGGGAGCCACAGCTTTACGTCTATTCATAAGCACGAAATCATCTTTCTTTTCGGGTAATCAGGTGATTCAAGCCTACAATATCCTAACCAGACTGGTAACAACTTTTCACAAAGTATGCTTTCCAGTGGGATTTGAATCCACGACATCCGGATCACAGGCGAATGCCTTGACTACTGCTGGACCACCTAGTCGGAGACAGTCAAGAAACAAAAAAAATATATTTTACACAGCACGCAGTCAAAATTAGACAGATTATGGATTGATTCATCGTCTTTGCTTATCTCGAGTAACTAAATAAAATAATAATAATATAAAATAAATAAAAACCGGCCAAGTGCGAGTCGGACTCGCGCACTGAGGGTTCCGTACAAACCTGCAAGGTTTAGTATTTGGTATGAATTTCAATTTAATACCTCTACGCGTTTATGAGGAAATGGGTAGTAAGTATAAAATTATTAAAAAAATATATATTATGTGATGTAACTAAAAATTTATGGTTTTCGTAATTTTTCCTTTATCTATGCTATAAGACGTTGCTTCGTACCAAATTTCAAGATTCTGAGTTCACGGGAAGCACCCTGTAGGTTTTGATTCCCTTGCAAGTGTCGAAAATTTGCGGCATAAACGGCTGTATCTTTTGATTGCGTTGGCTTAGAAGTTTGATTTTTTCACAGCTTCAAAGGACAGTAGACCTGAGTAATTGATATAAATTTCAGCTTCATACCTCCACGCGTTCCTGAGAAAAAGGGTCTTGACAGACGGACGGACGGACAGACGGACAACAAAGTGATCCTATAAGGGTTCCGTTTTTTCCTTTTGAGGTACGGAACCCTAAAAACAGAAAAAAAATCGTCAAAAAATCCGCTATTTTACCTCCAATGTAAAACATATTCGTGTTCAACATTTCTAACACCCACTTACAAAGTGTTCTCGTAATCACGTCTTCTGGATACACCTTAAAGTGTCATTAGGACAGGCGTTCGCACATCCCATTTAGGAGATTAATGTAATAGTAGTTTAATTTTAAAATAAAAGGTTGTAAGAGGTGCATTATGTTAGTGGAATTACAATAGGTATCCCTATGTAATGAAACATTATCATCATCATTTCATTGGAAGTCCACAGCTGACCATAGGCCCCGTCCAAGTTTTCGGGTCGTTTCGAGTACACCATGTCAATTTGTAAAATTTCTTACGCTATGCTTGCCAGTGCGTGGTTGCCAAAACATTATTGGTCCTATATCGGCTATCGGTTCTGTTTGAGTAAGCACGATGGCACACACACCGTTTCGCGGCCGTTGAAACGTACGTAAACGTCACTTTGAGTGATACTGACGAAACGCTAACGAGACAGAGTGTGAGTTAATACCACTAATAACACTGGTTATAGATCTAAAAGACCTCGCTTTGGATAGGTATAATAAATTACCTTGCAGATCTAAAAATGATTTGCTTCATTTAGTTTTTCATTAAATCTTGGACTACTAGCAATTTAACCCGGCGAGAGTGTGGCGGGGTAAGTCATACCCATCATGTTACTTATTTGTGTGTAGTTTTTGTTTGTGACCTTCAAACTTGTTGCTTTGAGTAGCTGGAGTTAAAGGGGTCCGGGAGAGGATAGTGGCGTAATCGCAGTGTCGCAGCAGCCTCACTCGAGTTATATGCAGTCAAACTGCGTTCGGGTATGTCATACCCCGCCACATAGCTGGTGTATATATTTCGTAACAGAAACTAACATTGCTTTTTCTAACAAAAACTAACGTTGCATCGAACATATATAGCTGCTGTCAATTAAAACATTATTTATAGTGAAGAGAAGCACGGTGGCTCGGTGGGAGTACGCATTGCTAGCGCTTTCGCAAGTTAAGCAACCCCCGACGTGGTCCATAGTTGGATTGGTGACCACAAGTGTTTTTATAATCTATTAGTAAATTATTTAATGTTCTATCATATCTCAAAGTATTTTTTGATAAATCTTATTTTCTTTAGTTTTTTTGAAAGGGTGAAATATTTTTGTTGAAATTTCATTGTGACTTGTTTCCAGATAAGTAAAATATATAAATTGTTAAAATGGCGCAGATTTTTTATTTCCAATGCGTTTTAATATAGATTTATTATAATAAAAAAAAAAAAAAGGTTGCCTGTAAAGTCGGTTTTACGGGCGAAGATTTTACGTGACAACGGCGGCAGACCGATCATAGTTGAGTGGGAGAGAGACGCAAGGCATTCGGCGGGCCTCTCTCTCGTTCGGTGACTCATCGTAACGTTACCGAGCGTTACACTTTTTCATAAGTGACTCCCAGCCGCAACCTAATTTAAGACGTTGTCACGTCAAAATAATTAATCTATTGCTTTCTTTTAAGAATCTAGTTTTACAGCCAATTTTATGAACGTGTATGTCACACCCCGCCACATACTCCTTGTTACATTTTTTCACCACACTCTCGCCGGGTCAAGAACCTTTCAATATGGTAGGATGGTATATAAAATTATATCCTAGCCATAAACACCTTATTCGCACACTTTAAAATTTGTATACATTTTATTAGTGCAAAATTTTTAAAAGGAAGTTTTAATAGTGACTTCCTTCATAAGAAAGGCAAAGAAAATTATTAATTTTTAGATTTTTGAGTTTTCCATGATAGGTCTTTTAGATCCGAAGCTAGTGGTATTAAACATTCAGTATTGCTCGCTCTGCATCAGTGTCAATCAATGTGATATTCTGTTCCATTTTCGACGGTGTGTGTGTCATCGTTGAATGAAATCTTTTTTTATTTCGACTACGCCAAAGCCCTTTTGGCTTTGGCGTAGTCGAAATAAAAAAAGAAGGGTAATAGGAAGGTGAAGGAAGGGTAGAAGGAAGGGTTTAGCAGTCTATGTATGGATGTTGATATTTATGTCTGATCCACCGTAGAATCCGATCTGCTTATCACATTCCATTAATGAGATGTCAATCGATTCGTCAATATCGTCCGGGTAATATAGGATATCATATTTATTTTATACATACATACAAAATGTATGTATAGAATATTCATGCATATTCCGAAAATGTATCTTTTGTAACAAACGAAAATCTTTATCCTAGTTGGTTTCGCCACATAAGATGTTTCATTATTTGAATTTGCACTGGTGTTGCCCTGAACAAAATGGTCAAGTACTTTATTGTGTTTTATTGCTGTCAATTTTGTGTTCCGCTTGTCAATGTCAAGCTTTAGGTTACAATCTTCCCTTTACAATTCGAATCGCGTCACGAACATACGATCTCCATTTGTCGTGAATTCCCTAAATATTGTGCATTGAAAAACCCCGGCCGGGTGTCAAGACAGTGTTGGGACCGTCCTCTTCATCAAGAACGATCGAGATCAAGAAAGCCAGAGCAGATTGCTGTAATAGAATCAGTAAGTGCTTTGCCACGAGAAAGTTATGAGGTTAACACCATGTGCATTTCTTTATAACAGCACCAGACCTATATAAACCATAGAACCAGCGACCCCGCGCGTGACACCTTTCGAACAATTTCGAAAGGGCGCCTCCACTTGTCACATCCTCAAAATTTCGTGCATGTAAGGTATTGTAGCTTCTAAGTTTTCACACTAGAGTTAACAGATGTAAATAATAGCCTTACTCAATAGACATTTAGATACGATATAATATATAGAACTCAGACGAAATGTAGATATATTTCACAGTAACAAAAAAAAAACAAAAGAATAGACACTAATCTCTAATTATTGAAATGACTCAAGATATGAACTCAAGAAAAATATTCAATCAAATATTTTGAATAATAAGCTCAAAATAATAAAAAATACACAACATTTTTACATATAAATTCCTCCTAAAGTTTTTATAAAAACAGTTAGGCTGTAACTTTTATTACTTTTTTATGGAATAAAGGGTCTGAAACTTTTATCAAGTTAATATACTTTAGTAATGAATTGATTGATCGTTTAGTAAATAATCAATTTTGGTAGATTTAACAACGCCAAATTACTCTTTTTTGAGTTTTACTATTAACTACTTACCAACATAATATTTTTTTGAAGGAATTTCCTTTTTAAAGGTCGCGGGGGCACTTAACTCCACAAGTCGCATATTTTACATACAAAATACTGATAGAGAAAATATTAATTAAAAGTCAAATGTAATTTCGCCTCGTTTAGTAATTGTTGTAGTAAGTTTACTAAATAGTAAGTTTGTTTAGCTATAGACTCTAAACACAAAGGTTTAAGGTTCGAATCTTGTTAAGCCGAAGGCCAAGCTACGTGGTAAGGGTGAAGCCCGAGCCCCCTCCCCTCCCTTCCCCCAACTCCCCCTACCATACAGGACCGCGAGGCCGCAGGCCGAGCTACTGCCTCCAAAGCCACTGTATCCAGGGATTTCAATGAAACTATATTCAGGGATTTTTTGGGTCACGGAATCTGAATCTAAACTTTTATTGGAATCTAAGATAGCTTCTGGAAATTAACTTTAATTTTTTTTATTAAGGACCGTATGCACAAAGCCACGTGGTCGGATTTGGCTCTGAAATATGCAAAATTTTCCCGCTAGGGGGATAAAAATGACAAGATGAAGTTGCATAGAGTTAATCATGTGTAAACGGGGCAATAGATGTAGGTAATCATAAATTGTAACGTAGAATTAGTATACAGCTTACTTTTTTCTTTTCGTCAAGACTTCCAGTCCGCGATACTTATTAAAATTTTCAAATCAATCAAATCGAGAATCATTTTGTTTGAATTATTATTTCTGAATTAAGGACTTGGCAGACGTCATTATAATGTACTTAAAACTTTAGTAGACAGGCTATCAGTAGAAAAAGTAGAGTCGAAAATACAGTAGTGTGCGTGAATGCAAGACGTTTATTTAAAAAGCGAGTTTAAATATATGTGAAATTCATATAGCACTTTCTAAAAAATCCAAGATATAGTTATTCGAATCTTGCGTAAAATTTATTACTTTTTCAATTTATTAGTCGACCTCCGTGGCGATTCCTTGACACGCTAGTCCGTCACTCGGAGGTTCTGGGTTCGATTCCCAGCCAGGGCAAGTTGGTAAATGGCATTTTTTAATTTGTCCTGGTTCTTGGGTGTTTATTTTATCCCATCAAAAACATAAATGTAAAAATGCCAAGTTCAAATTCCGACAAAACAATTGAAATTTAAATAGCTGCCAAGTTATGTAGGTAGAGAAAACTGAAATTTATTCATAAGAATCTCAACATTTGACTTGGACAACATTAAAATTGAAAGCACGGTCACCCATCCTACCTGTGACCAAGCTAGAAGTTGCTTAACCTGTAAAAGCACGGTCATTCATCCATCAATTTTTGAATTTATCGTATGCGAAGTGGAGCGAAATATTTGCACAAGTGGTTTTGATTACTCGTATTTTGAAATTTGTTAAAGCGCAAATGACAAAGAACCCTTAGAATAGAGAATTTGTTTCGTTTCACACAGGATTTAAGGGTTCCGTAGTAAACAAGAAACCCTTATAGTTTCTTCATGTCTGTCTGTCTGTCCCCAGTTTTACTCATAGACTATTAGTACTAGAAAGCTGTAATTGGGCATGGGCATGAATATGTGGTAATAAAAACTTGAAAAAAAAATGTGTGGTGTGAGACGTCGTTTAATAGGTCTTTCAAAAATATTGTAAGATTATGAACACCCTTTTTCATTTTAGCAATCCGTTTGTGAAATATTTGGTTTTTGATTGCAAATTTTGGTTAGAATCATGTGTCCCCCTCTCTGTCAGTTAGACGTTTGTATATGGACACTTAAAAAAATTCACGGCAGTAGTATATAACGTCTCCCTGTACTAAAACTAATTTAAGATGGATTCAGTTCATGATACTGAACAACGTTTCCTAAGGAACACATAATTAAATATGAAAAGAAAATGTTTGCCTTCCATTCGACCTCCGTGGCGTAATTGTTAACACGCTAGACCGCTAATCCGGAAGTTCTGGGTTCGAGCCCCAGCCAGGGCAAGTTAGAAAATGGTCTTTTTAAAATTGTCCTGGGTCTTGGGTGTTTATCTATGTATGTATTTATCATAAAATATAGTATCTTTGAGTTAGTATCTCATAATACAAGTTTAAAATTTACTTTGGGGCTAGCTTAATTAGTGTGATTTGTCCTTACATATTCCATACATATATTACATAAATATTACATTTTGCCAAATCTTGTGTGTAAGAGATCAAAAATAATTTTTGTATTTCGTTTATTCCTTGGTGAAAGTTGTTTAGTATCATGGACTGAATTCAGACCTAAAGTTAGGCAGTTGTTAGTTACATAAAACAAGTAGGTACTGACTACGGAACCCTACACTGCACGTGGCCGGTTTATTTTGGTTAAGTTGAAATTTTAGGGAACCATAGACAAATTTATGATATTTCTGCGTAAATCAATATTACTTATAAGTTAAAATGCAATCAAATAATATTTTACGCGAGCGGTGACTTGGAAAACTACACGTTTTGTGTTCCACTGACAGAAAATGTACACATTTGAATTTTCATTGTTAAACAATACGTTTAGCGACCATCTGCAATCGTAACACCTTTCACTTCTATTCACCTTATTATGTAAGTACGGAGGGTAAAAAAGGATTGCACGTTGAACAGATCGACAGTCTTGGCTTAGCAGCTGTATGTACTTAATCAATGACTTGACTGTTTGATTTTGTACAATATTTTTAACAAATCAATAAAGAGCACTAAAAAGAAATCTTTTCCTAAAAACAGCTAAAAAAATTGGTTGATTAATGCAGCAGTAATTAGCATTATTGCACCTTTTTATATTTTATCTTATAATAGGTTTTCCTGTAATCTATAGGTAAAGAACTATTAACTGTATATTTTTCATAAGTTTGCGTTCAGTGGTTTCGGTGATAAGGGTATTTTTATTATTTATTATCAAAAATAACTTCAAAAACACCAACTTAAAAAATATATTTAAAATTATCATAAAATGCTCTTTCATTTGATATTTTACGCGATATAGTTCACAAAACCCTTTTTTTAATGTCTCATTTATCTCCCATAAGTGGCCCCATTTTTTTTTAATTTATTCATTTACCTACATTTTACTTCCGTCTTTGGGTCACAAATTTACATTATGTGCACCACATTTCAACTGAATCGGTCCAGTAGTTTAGTAGGGGGCTCAATTTTCGCCCATTTTCTTAAATAACTTAAAAATACCGATCTAAGAAATAATAACAAATATATATATTTAAAATTGTCATAAAAATTCTTTCATTTGATATGTCACACGATTTTATTATCAAAACTTTTTTTAATGACTTATTTACCCACCATAAGTGGCCCCCTTTTTTAAATTTCATTTATTTACGTTATACGTATATCTTTGGGTCACTAAGTTACATAAGTGTAGGTACTAAATCTCAACTAAATCATTCTAATAGTTTCGTAGCAAATTGGCTGTGACTTACAGACAGACAGACAAGCGAAACCCTAAAAACCGTAAAAACACCAAAAAAATCGGTTCCTATACAAATTTCACGGGCGGCTGCACACTTTTGTATGAAAATGCAATTTTTTTTTTTGTTTTTTGACTGTTATTTTAATATCATTGTAGGGGGCTTCGCCCTTGGTACACACAAAGCCTTTGTCACTCGGGGATAGTGTACCTTTCCAACGGTGAAAGTTTTTTTTAAATCGGTCCAGTAGTTTCGGAGCCATGTAATGCAAACAAACAAACAACCAAATCTTTCCTCTTTATAATATTAGTATAGATAAATAGCCTACTATAGCCTGCCTGCCTAGCCAAGTATAGATCTAGTATAGCCTGTGGTTCGATATATTACGCATAATGTCAATTCGTATTTTGATATACATTCATGGGGAAAAGATGTTCAAAATTTCAGACTTAATCACCCCTCAAAATAATTGTAAAACCCTAATTAAACAGCACCTTTTATTACAAAAACAGTTAATATGATTTCGCGACCCGAGAAAGTTCCAATTCGATTTTCACCCTAATCGCCAATTAAAAAATATAGGTCATAAATCAAACCAAATAAATTTTTTATTGACTTAATTTTCAATAAAATTTAAAAAAAAATGTGCGATACCGTATCTGTGATAGCATTACATCTTTGCTTGAACGTCAACAAAATGTTAAAACTGTACCATAGTGTAGCAAAAGTATGACATAATTTGGCAGTTTGTACATAGTTTTTTATTGAAATATTTAAGACTGTAATGCAATTTTACGTAATTCGAAAATGGATATTTTTGAAAAATTCGACACGGCCTCCTTCCTGAACGCCCGGCGGGCAACTGAATTTGTATGGAAGAAACATGGCCGCCATTTGAGAGAATTCTGTCAAAAACGTTGCAAAACATCCAATTTTTTAATTTTTTTTTTTTATTATTGCGTGATTGCATTGTAAGCAAATATTAAGAATAATGTTTAAAAATAGCCTTTATTTTTATAAAATATATGCAATCCCTTGTTATAATATTTCTTTACGCAGAAAAACAAGCCAGTGTGTAGCAAGATTTTCTAAAATATTTCTTTCAGGTTTCTTTACAATTATCTTACTTTTTCTAACTGAAAATTAAAAAAATACGGTTTTCGTCTACTGGCTAGTATATTCACCTATAACTAGGTATGTAATTTTCTTAGTGGTCTTTTCTACTTAAGCCATATCTATTGCCCGCGCTAAGTGCGTTTTGCATGTTTTTGGGTAAATTCAATGTTTTTAGAAAAACTACAAAAATTTAAAAAAATTCTTTTTTTTTCGTCTACCGTCCTAACTCTTCCTCTATCTATGTGTATACATTATTTGACTTAAATCAAATGCTTTCTGTACAAACTTGTTGCCCGCGCAAACCCAGTTTACATGGTGCCGACCCTTAACAAAACATCAATTAATTAAATTTTGAGTTGAGTAGGTATTCATAAAGCTTTCGATTTTGCAGTAAAGAACTTCATTCCCACCGGGTATACCAAGACAACCGTCTCCTTTTTACCCGACTAACGAAGGAGGGTTATGTTTTTCGCGCGTATCTTGTATGTGTGTATGTATGTTTGAACATTTATGTATTACCTTTCATCTTCCAAATGGCTGAATGGATTCCAACAGTTAATTATAGGTATCGTTAGATTTGTCTTAAAAACCGAAGTGTTCTTACTAGGGTTTAAAAAAAATTAAAACTGGTAGATTTTTGGCGCTTTTGGTGCTCTTTGGTGCTGGCGTGACACGTAAATTTTTTTAACCAAACCGTTCGTATTAGAATAAAGGGAATTCAAAGGAGATTACAAAAACATATGTAAGTTATATGTTCCAATTTAATTAGGAATAATATTCGTTAAATGTCATTAAAAAAAAAATTTTCATCAGTTCAGTTTTAAGTTAGAAAATTTTGCACGCTGTCGGGATTTTCGTTTTTTTTTTAAATAATGACTTCTTTAATTTATTTTAACGCAAGCTTAAATAAGGTTAATGACATGCTCATCAAAAGCAAAGAAGATAAGGTTCCTAAGGGATCAACGGGGATGATGTAGCGAGTGAAAGCTTTTGTTACAATGTATGGCAGCCTCTTGCCTGGCGTTTGTTGTAGCCACTTTTGACCTAATTAATGTACATAGGCTCAATCTATACGCGAGTTTTCTTTGTAGGAAAGTCTCTTGTATAAAAAAGAAGAATTTTCTTTGTCAAGGCATATAAAATCTGATACAAAATAACGAGAATCTTAAGACGAAATGCAACTACCTAGAGCATTAATCCAGGTTTAGTTTACACCTAGAAAAATGGTTAAGAACTATTGTTAGGGCATATTCGACATGACTAGTTTACTAAATGCCAAAAGTGGCCGTTTTCGTAGTTAGAAAAATGCATAGAACAGCTTAACGTTCTTACTTCAAACTGTAAACCGTAGTTCATAAAATAGTTTGAAGGGTTATCTAGGAATTTGCAAGGACAAATTTTTTAATTATATCTCCGTTTCGTTTATGTTTATTCACGTATGGCCTTAAGACAATTTCGCGTAACTAGCCTTTTTCTTGACACTGATTATCTATTTTGTCATTGTATGGAAAAAGACGCACACAATGACGATTTTTGGCAGAGATATTATAGTGGTTTGCTAATGCCTTCTCTATTAAGTCATAGATATATAAAATAAAATAAAAACACTTTTCATAACGTCAGACTGAAAATTCCAAACAGATCTGTAAAAATGTAGTCATGATAATTTATCACGATTTCAATTAAAAATATATGGAAAAGATAAAAACTTGGAATATCCCGCAATAAAATTTTTGCGTTACCAAAACTTTTAATAAGTTAAGCCTTGAGATGATTTGTTGTAAAATTGCTTAAGGAAACCAGAGGAAATGTATGTGATAAATATTTATTTCATTTTGCCGTCATTTGTGGAGTTTGGTTAACACGCTAGTCCGTCACTGGGAGGTTCTGGGTTTGATTCCCAGCCAGGGCAAGTTGAAAAATACCCTTTTTCAAATTGTCTTGAGTCTTGGACGTTTATCCATGAATAAATTTCATTTAAGGTGAATGTCCATTTGAGGCACATGACGTGCACAACAATTGTCATTTCTGGGAATGCCATCCACAGGCGTTTGCTACAAGCAGCAGTTGGTGAAAGCTTGAATCCGCTGATCCTAATATCTTTGGTAACCTTATTCTTTATTCTTTAAAAATACTCCGTGCACTTACAGTTTCCCAACGCGTTCACGTGGGTCAGGTACAAGCTCAATATTAACTAAATAACAAATACATATATCAACTAAATTCTTAAAATTATCACCGCCCGAGCAATCAATCAATCAATCAGTTTATTTGCAGAAAAGTGGTACAAAGGTAGTTATAATAATAAACGGACACAAGCACTTTTCACCACAGTCTGGCATGCAAAATTTTTGTTATAAGTACATAAAATAGGGAATACTAAATATGTCAATATTTCAATAATAAAAATCAATCAATTACATCATCATCAGGTCTTTTAGTCTCCACTGCAGGAGCAACACCCTCTCTGTACTACCAGAGCCATATAATAGCCAGGGAGTCAGAGGATTTGGCCTACACTCTCCACGCTGGCCAGACGGGTTGGAGAGGCCTCATTGATGCTTATAAGCTTTGTTTAGCTTGTGTTTCCTAAGTCGCCTTCTACGACATCCACGGGAAGACTTGGAGTGGTCCCATTCTACTCTGCCGGGAACCACACGGCTAATCAATTACATAATTCGTGTCTATACATGCAAGTGATCAAAAATATGTGAGCCGCGACCGATGCTTAAAATAATTAAATCAAGGCGTTGAGTAATGTAGCGGCTTGGATAGTAGGCGCATACTTGGTGATGTCAGAACTTACCGCGGCTGGCGCGAGCAGCGGCCTGTAACGCAACTGCCGTTTGGGCAGGGCAGACACACGGAACATAGAAACAACACCGCGATAAAGCAAGCGGGTTATTTATCTTCCATGTTTCGAACCAATATAGCAGTATATAAACACAAACATGCTATTTAGAATGGTGCTTTATTAATTGAGTGACTGTACTAATCAGCAGCGTCGCGCTAATTCATGGGTCAGGCATCTCACGATACATCACACAGACAAGGGTCACGTTCGCCACTGACGTTGGATAAAATTAGACTCCAAGCTTAGCGGTAAATGTCATTTGTCTTACTTAACCACTTTTCTAAGTAAAGGTTGGTTAAGCGCTGATATGTCGCAGAAACTTTATGACAAAAACTAAGTTCTTTTAGTTTTCTTTCTTCAATTCTTCCCAATAGGGATGATGACACAGTCAGAAAAATACTCGTATTATTCTTTTTAGTGCTTCAGTTAGATTATCCAAAAAAATTGCTTTAACTTTTTCGGTTTATGAAAAAGCTAAAAATTCACAAAGATATAGATCTAAGTTCCAGAATGGTGACTTTTGACATCACCGTCTTGTAAAAATCGCTCAAAGCCCTTACCTCATGCGAAATTTAAATGCGCTGTCTTTGTATATGTACTTGTATATTTAAAGATAAGAAAAATACATATATACAATATTTTTTAATAATTTATTAGATGAGCCTAAAATATTTTGACAGTCCACGTACCTATTGTCATAAATTTGTTCTCAATTTCATAATAATTGTTGACGTCATATTATTTCCATCATATGACATCAACTTACAGTTTTGAACGGTCAGTTATCGGTGATATCAGTACAAAGTCCATGGCAACAAGATTTGTTGATTTGATTACATTCTAAAGAATTTTTGAACCCTTGTCCTTTATGTTCCATAAAACCATGGACAAAAATTAAAGAAGATTGACATAAAAGCGTGCTATACCAGAAAGCCAAATCAGCATCATCATCATCATCCGAGCGTATTCCCGGTTGCATCGTCAGCGGTTACGCTTCAGAGCCCGGGGTCCGCTACTTAACCTAGGTGATTTGACGAGGTTACTGGTTTTTACACAGAGCGTGTGCCGTCTGACCTCCGCAACCCAAAGGGTAGACCAGGACCAATCCTAGGATAGGTACAAACGCTAGATGGCTTTCGGGACCAACAGCTTTACGTGCCTTCCGAAGTACGAAATCATCTTTCTTTTCGGATAATCAGGTGATTCAAGCCTGCAATATCCTAACCAGACTAGAGACAACTTTTCACAAAGTATGCTTCCCAGTGGGATTTGAACCCACGACCTCCGGATCACAAGGCAGACAACTGGACCACGGAGGCAGTCGCTCTACCAGAAAGCCAAAATCCTGTATTATTTCTAGATGCGGCTCGTTCATTAGCCATACAAAGTAATAATAATAATAAAAACTCTTTATTGCACCAAGAATACATAAGAGTAAATAATGATAACAATATGTTATGTACAATGGCGGCCTTATCGCAAAAGCAATTTTTTACAGGCAACTACGCTAGTAGGACTTCAAGTTGTAAAGTGGGTATGGCGCAGAAGTACATAAATACATGCAATAAACTTACATATATACATTTATATATTTATACATACATACAAAAAATACATACATACCTATATATCCTTACATACATAACACGTATCTTATGAAAGTGTAGTGACACATACACAAAATAACTAGGTACTAAGGAAGAAAATACTAAATTCAGTACAAAGAAAGAAAGTGAGACTTTACTTGACTTTTGAAACTAGGGAGAGTTCGTGTTTTTCGAATCAACACCGGCAACGAGTTCCACAGACGAACAGCTTGAACTGAGAATGAGTTAGAAAAGAATGAAGTATTGTGGGGTGGCATTATAAGACGAAGGTTAAATGTGCTGCGCAGGTTTTTGTTATGGATTTCACTAAAAAAAACAAATTGATCTCTAAGATATCTAGGATAAGCAGGATTGAATTGGATGGAATACAGTAAGGAAAGGATATGCCAATCACGTCGAAGTCAAATTGGGAGCCACTTAAGTTGTGCACGAAATTCAGACACATGATCATATTTGCGCAGACCAAATATATATTTGATGAAGAGATTTTGAAGACGTTCAAGTTTGTGTAATTGCTCCTGTGTTAGGTCAAGATAAGAGACGTCAGCATAGTCTAGGATTGGAAAGAGAAGAGTTTGTGCAAGCGGTGTTGGTGGCAATTCCTACCAATTGATACCAACCTTGGTATCAATTGGTAGGAATTTACCGAGTCTTCGAAGAGATCCAGTCGCCGCAAATATCTTCCTACTGACCTCTGACACCTGCGGAGACCACGACAGAGTACTGTCTATTTGGGTACCTAGGTTTTTCACCTGCTCACTAAATGGAACTATTGTATTATTAATAATAAGGCTAGGGATTGCTATATCTTTGAGTTTGCAGGTTTGTCTAGAGCTACCGATAATGATTGCCTGAGTCTTAAGAGGGTTTATAACAAGGCCATTTAATTTACTCCAAGCTGAAATCACTTCAAGATCTGCATTAACTATGCTAATTTCTGAGGTTATATTGTCGACATGAGCCTGTGTGTAAATCTGAAGATCATCATTGTATAGGTGGTAGGAACATTGAAATTTAAAGTAATTGAATTAATAAAAAGCGCAAACAAAAGTGGAGATAAGACGCCACCCTGTGGCACACCGGCCGTAGTATCACACCAAGATGAATATTTGTTCTCAATGCGAACCCGCTGCCGGCGCCCAAACAGGTAAGAACGAAACCAGTCGATTACAGTCGGAGATATGTTGAGAAAACGCAGCACTTCTAACAAAATTTAAAAATCTACGGTGTTAAATGCGTTACTAAAGTCTAACAGTGCAAGTACTGTGAGCAGTTGATTGTCCATACCGAGACGAATGTCATCAGTAATTTTAGTACGAGCTGTGGTCGTACTATGACCTGGGTGGAAACCGGATTGTAGTGGATTAAGGAGATTGTTTTTAACTAGGAATGCATGGAGTTGTTGTTGGACAGCACGTTCAAGGACTTTGGATAGGAATGGAAGGATGGATATCGGACGGTAATCAGAAAAAGATGTAGGATTGACTTTTTTGGGTAAGGGTGTTATTTGTGCATCTTTCCAAGCTGCAGGGAAAGTACTGGATAATAGGGAATTATTAAGGATAGTTGTGATTGTAGGTAAAAGGATATCAAGGATGGGTAAGATCATAATTCGACCAATGTTATCACTACCCACAGCATTCAAGGTGATTGAACGAATTATTCTCTCAACATCACGATCTGCAATTGAACTAAATGAGAAAGGAGAATGATCAGGAGTTGGAAGTTGTGAAAGTGATGCTAAAGTATTGTTTTTAATAATAAAGTATGCTGGGTACTTAGGCTAACGGTATTCACAAAAATTATAGATGGCGCTTATGTCTTCGTAGAAAATAAATGCATAAACCGCCATCTTTCCGAAATTTAAGTGGTACAATACGAAACTTCTTTTGAACTAGTAGCTCCATCTTCCTACAATATTAAACTAAAAATCGCCATATACTCCAAAGTATGAAGATTGTCAGTTCTTTAGGATTATTCATCCATGGATGAATCCATGGATTTATCTTGATCATCATATCAGCCACAGGAAGTCCACTGCTGGACATAGGCCTCCCCCAAGGATTTCCAAAACGACCGATCGGAAGCGGCCTGCATCCAGCGTTTTCCTGCAACCTTGCTCAGGTCGTCTGACCACCTAGCAGGTGGGTGTCCTACGCTGCGCCTGCCGGTACATGGCCGCCATTCGAGAACCCTTCACTTTCGTCTTGAGGCAATGAGGTATTTTCGACGAGAAGACGGCTGCCCAGCCGAGTCGGATTCGTCGAAAGACCTCTTCTTCGAAGCTGGAACTTCCTGCCTGGATCAATTGACCCAGGTAGATATACTGGTCTACAACTTCGAGGGTGGAGCTCCCAACAGAAACAGGTAAAGGCGTTACGTGCATGTTCAACATGACCTTCGTCTTGTCAATGTTCATTTTCAGGCCAACCTGTTGGGAAACTCGATTTAGGTCTTCAAGCATCGTACTTAAGTCCTCCATCGATTCTGCCATGACAACGATATCGTCGGCAAATCGAAGGTGAGTGATATACTCGCCATTGATGTTAATGCCAAGTCCTTTCCATTCTAGAAGCTTGAAGGCATCTTTAAGAGCAGCGGTGAACAGTTTTGGAGATATGACATCTCCCTGTCTCACGCCTCTTTGCAATGGAATAGCCTTCGTACTGAGCTCCTGTACTCGAACCGACATAGTGGCTTTATTGTATAAACACTTCATTACCTCGATATACCGATAGTCAATACGGCACCGCTGGAGAGACTGAAGCACGGCCCACGTTTCGATCGAATCGAAGGCTTTCTTATAGTCCACGAACCCCAAGCACAACGGCTGGTTATACTCCCTCGTCTTCTCTATAGAACCTCTCGATCTCTCCCAGAACCCCCTCTCCCGTCGACACAACGTTTCCGCCCTCCGTCTTCAGCTTAGTCAATCGGCTCTGCCCAGTATACAGATTATAGTATTTATCTAAATAAAACACACCAAATTAGTATATAAACTAAATACTACAGATTTGGGTTACACAAATACGTTCTATTCCCGAACTATAACAGCTCTTCTTCACTTTCTCATTAATTACCCATACAAAGCGGTCACGATTAGCCTTCCACATCTACACAAGCAGCTATTGTTCGAGAATACTTCCTGAAAATTACGTACAACAAAGAAAACGTCGATACGCCAATGTTTCCCAATTTGTCTGCTTATTGTTCGAGCCTGACGGTCGATTTGTAATGTTAAATCGTATGTTCCTAGCATATTCGATGTCATTGTTATTTGCCTTTTCATTGTTGCCAAGTAAAATATTAGCTGGCTAATAGCTCGTTAATAGATAGTTTGGAATGGATTTTCTCTTTGTATTATCAGGTAAATGCGGTTATGGCCAACCGGTTTAGGCACTGACTGTGCGTCTGTGAGGTTAGTACCTCACAAACTAGCGTTTGATCATCACTAGGTACGAGGTAAAGGTACAAACCTTTGAGTTTGTATTCGTGGTACTGGAAAGATTGAGTTAAAATTTGGTACACAAATCAATGACCCGAAAACGGACGTGTTTAGTTCACAGATTTTTTTTTATGTCTCTTATATGTAAAGAGACATTAAAAAAAAACTGTGAACTAAAGATATCAAAGTATGAGAATTTTAATTTTTTAGATCGGTATTTTTAAAATTATTTTAAAAAATTAGCAGATATTTATTATTCTCCAGACCAGACTTCATCTCTGAAACCACTGAGCTCGAACCTTTGAAAAAAAAATACAGATCATTATTTAAAAAATGTTAATATAAGACCTACCTATTTGACAAAGAACAAAGATTATCACTATCACTACATAGTATAAAACAAAGTCGCTTCCCACTGTCTGTCCCTATGTATGCTTCGATCGTTAAAAATACGCAACGGATTTTGATGCGGTTTTTTTTAATAGATAAAGGTTTATATGTATAATACATACCCGTGCGAAGCCGGGGCGGGCCGCTAGTAATTAAAATATAATAAATCATGATTTTTAAAACTAAACTAAAACTATTTACTAAACTTAATTTATTAATTATTTGTTAAATCCATTTCGTTGATATTAAGTTTGTACTTGCGACTCACGTAACACGCACGTCGTGCACGTGAGTCGTTGGAAAACTGTAAGCGCACGGAGTTTATCAATAAAGAATAAACAATAATTTTAAAGTCGTCATAAACATATGAATGATACATAATGATAACAACTATGATTGCTTTAAAAAAATATTGTAGAAATATGGCTTATTCTGTTTAAACAATCCAATTAAATTCATGCAACATCTTTCATTATGTAATTGCTCAAAAAACGTAATTTATTTTTGAATGCATCTTGATTCATTCTGAATAATATTTTATAATAAAAATTAAAATACAACTAATTATGACATAACATCCGCAATGACAATTACACTTGAATTCAATTAGCATCGGATTGAGATAATAAGATTTTATTCGATAGATATTGTCAGGCCATTTACATGCAATAGATTACATTAATTATGTCAATATGCCTTAGATCGTGATAGTGAGACAAAGCATTATGTTGATCACATGTCTGTCTGCCTGATTGACATTGACATCCGTATCTATTATATCCGAATTAAGTACAAGTTCGTACCCGACTGCAGAGAGCAGCAGCAGACGATGTGTCGCGGCGACAAGTCGCAGCGTCATGTCGCTGCAGTTATAAATTCAAACCCAACTGCAGATGGCAGCAGACACGTCGTGTGCGGTTGAGCGACTTGTAGTCGGGTGACGCGTTGCTAGCTGCAAAAGCTATTTTATAGAAATACATGCGAGTAGAAACCAGTAGCATCGCCGCGACACGTCGTCTGCTGCTGCTTCTGCAGTCGGTGGTACTACTGATCTGCGGCTGGACGACACGTCGTGTGTGGTCGAGCGAGCTATTTCATAGAAATACATGCGAGTAGAAACCAGTAGCATCGCCGCGACACGTCGTCTGCTGCTGCTGTCTGCAGTCGGTGGTACTACTGATCTGCGGCTGGACGACACGTCGTGTGTGGTCGAGCGAGCTATTTCATAGAAATACGTAGTAACCAGTAGTGTCGCCGCGACACGTCGTCTGCTGCTGCTGTCTGCAGTCGGTGGTACTACTGATCTGCGGCTGGACGACACGTCGTGTGTGGTCGAGCGAGCTATTTCATAGAAATACGTAGTAACCAGTAGTGTCGCCGCGACACGTCGTCTGCTGCTGCTGTCTGCAGTCGGTGGTACTACTGATCTGCGGCTGGACGACACGTCGTGTGTGGTCGAGCGAGCTATTTTATAGAAATACATGCGAGTAGAAACCAGTAGTGTGGCTGCCACACGTCGTCTGCTGCTGCTGTCTGCAGTCGGTGGTACTACTGATCTGCGGTTGGACGACGCGTCGTGTGTTGTCGAGCGAGCTATTTTATAGAAATACATGCGAGTAGAAACCAGTAGTGTGGCTGCAACACGCCGTCTGCTGCTGCTGTCTGCAGTCGGTGGTACTACTGATCTGCGGCCGGACGACACGTCGTGTGTGGTCGAGCGAGCTATTTCATAGAAATACGTAAAAACCAGTAGTGTCGCCGCGACACGTCGTCTGCTGCTCCTGTCTGCAGTCGGTTTCGAACTTGTACCGTTAAGTACGAAAGTGTGAATTTTTTTCTTGACCATTCTATGCTAGGTGTTTCTCTACGTGATGGAGTCGAAGAAATAAGGAGATTCGTAGAAGAACTAATGAAACTGACATAAATTAGCGGATAAGCTCATTGAAGTGGCAGTGGGTGGGGCATATAGCGCAAAGAATCTAACGATTCTTCGGCTATCGCCGATGGGGTAGAAATATTCTCGAATGGCAGCCATGTACCGGCAAACGGAGCGTAGGATCCACCTGCTAGGTCATCGGACGACTTGAGCAAAGTTGCAGGAAAACGCTAAAAGCAGGCCGGTTCCGATCTGTCGTTTTGGAAATCCTTGGGGGAGCCTACGTCCAGCAGTGAATTTCCTGTGGCTATTATGATGACGATGTTAACGCTTGGACAACAAGAATGCTTCCTTCTAGCGCTTCCTGATCACCTGGTGACCGCTCCATCTGCTATTCCCTTGAGCCCAACTAGAGGATAAAGATTTTTAAGAATATTAACGGTTTAATTTGTGAAGTTTGTCTAGACATGTGGCGACCTCTACGCCACTACAAGGAACTACAGCCACAATAACGAAGCGACAACATAGTTCACAAGAAGACTACGAGATGGCGCTAGCAGTATCCTACATCTCGATCTCAGAGTTCTGGTTGCTGCTGATCATATATACAATCTCCGACAATACACTATGCCTGGTGGGAAGATCTTCCTTTTGTGCAGGTCGAGCATATCACATCGCTTTAGCTACAGACAATTGCCCCCTATAGCCCTGGGGTCCCATATCATTGATACGGCTGATACCGCGATAGCAATGCCCCTAAATACATATTATTTCCAAAACGAGTACAAGGTTATAGACAATTTTCATCAATCTATTTATAATCAGAGAGGCCAATGTCTTAAGTGCTTGTAGTATGAAGCTTTAGTATCTAGGTGAGCGTTTGTAACTATAATCATAATCAGATCTTTTAGTCTCCACTGCAGGAGCACGACCCTCTCTGTACTGCCAGAGCCATATATTAGCCAGAGCAGTCAGAGTATTGGGCCTACACTCTCCACGCAGTCCAAACAGGTTGAAGAGGTCTCATTGAAGTTTATAAGCTTTGTTTAGCTTGTTTTTTCTTAAGTCGCCTTCTACGAAATCACCAGGAAGACTTGGAGTGGTCCTATTCTACTCTGCCGGGAACCACACGGCTTGTTTGTTTCCCGGCAGAGTAAAAGTTTCATCAATCTATTTATAATCAGAGAGGCCAAAGAGTCGTGCTTGCAATATGAGGCTTTAGTATTCATGTAAACGTTTGTAACTATAGGCGTCTGAAATATAGTATAATGCACGTGCTCCTTATGAAACGTCAGCAATAATATAAACACCAAGACAAACTATATTGAACTCTACTCTGCCGGGAACCACACGGCTTGTTTGTTTCCCGGCAGAGTACAAGTTTCATCAATCTGTTTATAATCAGAGAGGCCAAAGAGTCGTGCTTGTAGTATGAGGCTTTAGTATTCATGTAAACGTTTGTAACTATAGGCGTCTGAAATATAGTATAATGCACGTGCTCCTTATGAAACATCAGCAATAATATAAACACCAAGACAAACTATATTGAACTGATATTACGCTTACTTGAAGTACAAAGTGCTTTGTGAATTGGAGTATATTAGAGAATTTACTACAGAACCCTTTGCCCATTTATACTTGAATAGGCAACATCCTCTTATGATTAAACTGTCTTATTAGGACGTGAACTGACTGTGAACTTCAAATAAAGATTAGATAGGACTTTGAGCCCTAAAATCCAATGGTCACATTTAGCATAAGCAGGTATTTAAAATCTTTCCTTCTTTCGAAAGTTAGGCCAACACTAGTACAGACGGTTACTCAGATACCTGTGCCACCGTGCGCGTCGCGCACTTCGTGAGGTGGCACAGGTATCCTATTAACCGTCTGTACCACAAAACTTAATTATTACTGTCATCTACCACAATAACCATTTCTATCTCAAAGCGTTCCCGATTGCATTATCAGCTATTCAACTACAGAGCCCGCAAATTAAATATTTAGAGATGTCATTCACTTAAATTACTATTATATATTTCGCAGGCATGTACGTCACTTAACTTATCATCATCAGGTCTTTTTAGTCTTAAGTGCAGGAGCACGACCCTCTCTGTAGTACCAGAGCCATATATTAGCCGGAGCAGTCAGAGGATTTAGCCTACACTGCCTACACTCTCCACGCTAGCCAGACGGGTTGGACAGGTCTCACTGATGTTTAAAAGCTTTGTTTAGCTTATGTTTCATAAGTAGCCTTCTACGACATCCACGAGGAGACTTGGATTGGTCCTATTGTACTCTGCCAGGAACTACACGTCTACACTCAACTAAATTAGCATAATAATACTCGTAAATAAGATGTGCGTAGTGTTTCGGTGTGTACCCTTCCTAAGAGACGGACCACTCGTAACTTACTAACCCAACATTTCGTATAATTGTACAAGTTAAAGGGCCATTCATCATACTTGGCCTTACCCATCCCTACGTAAGACTTTATGTTACAGTGGGCATAAACAAACGAATGAATAATTTTATTTTTTGGGAAAAAACATCTTTTCTACTGCTTAATTATAAATTCATTGGAATAAATAACAAGCATCTATAAACTCGCCTGTCTTTGCATATCTATATAATATTTTTCTGGCTTCGCCAAAAAATTCGAAAACGATATCGTCAAAAACATAACATGAAATTATTGAAGCTGATTAAAAATTCACGAAAACTGCTTGAGTAATGTGACCTGTAAAGAAGAATAGCCGGACACTTCGGACAGCCGGACTGACATACGAAAACATTTCTGCCGCGCCGCGCTTGACGGTTGAAAGAGAAGATTAAGGCCACGTGAGTTCAGAGCCAAGAATACTGTGAGTGTTTTTGAAAAATCACTTTAAATAAACTAGTACAATTTAATTCCCAAAAAACTTACATAGGAATCTTATACAAAAATATACAAAAAAAAACACTGCGAAATATCGTTGAGCTCGGGCCGGGCCTTTGTTCGCTCTCGACGAATATTTTAAAAAAATTGTGTAGCAAAATTAACTAGTAATTTAGATAATACATTTTTGGTATTATTTTCATATAAAAAAGTGATTGTATAAGTAAAGAGCGCGGCTCTTACATACAAGAATAAGAAGAATATTTAAGGCTCCGTCAGTTCAAAGCCAAGAATACTTTGAGTGTTTTTAAAAATCACTGTAAATAAACTACTATAGTTTATTTCTTAAAAATTTTACATAGGAATCCTAAGGGTTTTTCTTCAGACACCCACAATAGCCAAAACACGATTCAGCATTTTTGGCTTGATAGAAAAAAAATCACAAGCATACCTCCAAATTTGCCTAAATTTACTTTTAAAAAAGACATCCTACCATTTTATACAATCACCTTTTTAAATGAAAATTATACCAAAAAATGTAGAATCTAAATTACTAGTTAATTTCGCTACACAAAAAATAATAAATATAATACAAAAAGAAATAATAAATAAAACACAGCGAAATATTCGTCAAGAGCCAACAAAGGCCCGGACCCGTGCTCGACGATATTTCGCTGTGTTTTATTGCATTAAAATGTATGCATCGTGTTTTGGATATTGTGGGCGTCTAAAGAAAAGCCTATGTATTCTTTTGAGAAATAAACTGTAGTAGTGTATTTACAGAGAATTTTCAAAAAACTCACAGTATTGCAGGCTGTGAACCCGTCTCGCCTTAAGTTATATCGTCTATAGTTTTTTTTCTAATTTTTATACTATTCTATTCAGTTTACGATGGATGTGCCCGTTTTTAGTAAATATACTCGTACTACTTCAAAATAAAACGTGCCAGATGTGTAATTTTACCCCATTTTTGGATAGGAAATAGCTCTATGTGTAGAAATTTTTGCTCATTTATAAGTTTTTTTTTAAATTTTACATTGTTTGTTCAATTGACCGTAAATGCCGATCAAGGGAATTTACAAAAATCTGAATCATGTCAACAGACGATGCGGCTAGCAACCCTTCACTATTTTAATTCATCGCTTTTTCCACCTTCACTCCCATGATCACGCTAAGAGTGCCCTTGGGTCTTGTAGCTCTTATAGCAACAACTCTTGTACTCTGTCTACCACGTATGAAATAAAGACGTAGGTAATAGGTATGTAGAACATTGGCAAACGCTACTTTTCAAGTCCAAATGTTTCATTCGGTATTCTCTGCGCACTGTCGCCGGTCTATGCATCACTGTTTAGTTATCTAGTCGCGACTCGCGACGTTGATTGATGTTCGACCTAAACAAGCTTAGGAACTGAAGCGAACTGAAATTAACTCTCAAACAATCGTTTGCTAAAATTAATAAGAACTAGTCACCTGCCTTGGTTTTTTATATGCAGAGGCCAATGATTGCAGTGATATTAGAAACCTTTGATAATTTACAACATCTTGTTTTAGATTTTGACGTGACAACGTCTTATAAATTGGTTAGCCGGGTGACACTTCAAGAAACTGCGTTACGCTCCGCTCACGTTATGCGCTCACAATGAGAGCGAGTGAGAGGCACGCGTGCCTTTCACTTTTTATGTCTGTCTCTCTCGCTCTTAGGCGGGCTAACCATGCCCGAGTGGAAGTCAAGTTTGGAGTGAAGTGGAGTGAAGTCGTTGTCACGTAAAACTTTCGCCCGTATACCGACTTTACAGGCAACCAATTTTTTTAATTTTAGAATTGAACCATCTAAATAAGAACTAGTCACCTGCCTTGGTTTTTTATATGCAGAGGCCAATGATGATCTCATGATCAGTTTTTTTTAGTCTCCACTCCACTGCAGGAGCAGTACGGTTGTGTACTGCCAGAGCCATATTTTAGCCAGAGCAGTCAGAGGATTTGGCTTACACTCTCCACGCTGGCCAGATGAGTTGGAGAGGTCTCATTGATGTTTATAAGCTTCGTTAAGCTTGTGTTTTAAGATTATAATGTTGCGATAACTACCATGACCTCATGAGCTCAAGATAAAGAACCACAAGAAGAAGCGGTAGTACCTAAGCAGTTTAGGCACTGGCTGTGCGTCTATGAGGCAAGAATTTGACCTCATTAAGCGATCGCGCGACTTCTACCTCCGTGTTTATACTCGTGTTCCAACGCATTTTAGCTACCACTACTTGCTTTCGGTAAAAGAAGACGTCGAGAGGAAACCTGCACACTAGTTCACTAGTATATAATAATGACTGTTATCACTAGATGACAGTTATCGAGCTACGTCAGATACCTTTAGGCAGCTCTGACACCAGTAATCTGACACCAGCAATCTGTTACCAGCAATCTGACACCAGCAATCTGACACCAGTAATCTGAAACCAGCAATCTGACATCAGTGTTAGCTACACACCTAATAAGATACCACTAGAACACGCACCCAGGTAAAATACATAAAAAAAAATCGTACAAATGTATTTTCTCTTTGCAAATAAAACATTAGTAGACTGCAGATTAAGAGCCACTGATTAACAAATTCGAATAAAAAAGTATTTTTATTTAAAAACTTTCATTAAATTACAGAATGTACAAGTGTAGCATATCAAAAGCCGGGTCAGATTGCTAGCACACACACAAATAGAAGTAACAAATTACCAAAGAGGCAACTTTTTTATACGACTCATTTTTCCACCCTCCCCAGTCAAAGATCATTCGGCAGATGAATTGGGAAATTTATCTTAGCAAAAAGGCCGGCTTGGAGTAACTTAGAACTTATTTCATTGATCAGAGATAAATGGCTGATAGAATGATGTTATAAACTAAGAAAAAAGATATAGACGTGAGAAAACAGGCATGATGCTGAGAAAAAATTGATTGCAATGGCCAGTGTACAGAATGGCGCAGACAACAAGAGGCCAATAACTATTGTTGATGATGATAGTGATGATGATGATGATGATGATGATGATGATGATGATGATGATGATGATGATGATGATGATGATGATGATGATGTTGATGGTGGTGTTGGTATTAGTGGTATCACCTTTAATACAAATTTTGTTTTATTCATGTACACTGCAAAACGACGTGATAAATTTCTTATTAATAATTGTTACATGCTTGATCTGTAACATTTTATGAGATTATACTTTTACTAAATTATATTTATATAGCAAGATAATTATTTGCGAAGCCTAAAGCAAAAAAATTCATACTAACTTTTTTCCTACAGTTTCAAAATAAAATATATTTCATTCTTACTTATTAGTATTAGACAAATTGTTGAATTCCTAACATTTAATCGTACTTAATAAATCTTTCATGGGCAGGAAAACGAAACCATTATTATGTAAAGATTACGTAAAAGCCTTCGTTCTGTAAACTAAGTGGCGGAAGTAAACAAATGGATGCCTCATCCGTTCCCGGCTAATGTAATTTATGTAAAGCAATGCAAAAATCTCAACATGTTTTAATATGTATATTTTCTACAGGGTACACTTAAATTTTATTTAATACCGGTGAATTTCATAAATAAATTATTAAAAAATAATTTTTAATAATTTATTTCTCATTTTTATACTTAATTTTGTTTTATAATTAATTTCATATTTAATTTGAGATACTCCACTTATGGCCGCGGAATGAAAGCGAATTTTTAAAACTCTACAAAGCATATTGAACCATATGTCTATAAAAAAATAAATAAATAAATATAAACATATAGGGACAAATCACACTGATTAAGCAAGCCCAAAAGTAAGTTTTTTAAACTTGTGTTATGGGATACAAACGTAACGATACTATATTTTATGATAAATACATATATAGATAAACACCCAAGACCCAGGACATTTCGAAAAAGGCCATTTTTTAACTTGCCCTGGCTGGGGATCGAACTTAAAACCTCTAGATTAGCGGTCTAGCGTGTTAACCATTTCATAAAATTCGCTTAGATTCCGGGGCAATGTAATTGAGCCTAGTGACGTGACACTGGTGAAATGATCCACTTCAGTGGTGAAATGATTCTCCGTGTGGTTCCTGGCAGAGTAGAATGAGACCACTCCATCTCTTCCTGTGGATGTCGTAAGAGGCGACTAAAGGACTTAGCACAAACTTCTCGTGCTACAATTGCAATGCCAAGGAGGGTTAACGTCGTGTGGCAGCCGGTGTAAAACTTCACACAAATACATTCCCTAAGTGGGTTGACGTCAGGCAGGCGGCCGGTCGTTAAACTATATCCAAATTATTTAAACTGTTCCGGCTATTTCTTCTCCATTTTGCAAGGTCTTTGGCATCCTTGGGTGACCATTGACATGCATGTTATATTTGGAGAAGAAAAAGCAGGAAAGCGCACCCCTGGCTCCGAAGCAGCACAGCTGAGGATGCAACCGGGAACGCGCTTAGACGAAGAAGAATTAATTTCATATTTAATTTGAGATAAGTCCAATTATGGCTTAATTTAGCGGCCTGCATCCAGCGCTTTCCAGTGACCTTGGTCAGGTCGTCTGGCTGTACCTATCACAAACATAATAGTAGATGCATTACTGAATGTGAGGTGTATAATCTGCTTTTCTTTAAACTACTGCAAAAAAAGCTTATTTAGGTAAAATGATTAGGTAAGCAATTGCACACATTACGTCACACGCAAACTGTATAACTCCATACGGCCGTCAGATTGGCCAACTCAACGCATCGTATCTAGGCTAGTTTTATGATAGATAAGCTTGATTTCCAGCGGTAGGCAAAGCAATTGTACTAGGATAGCATAAGTCTGCAGGAGTTTACTTCTGCAGACTTATGCTATCCTGGTACATTTCCTTCTTCGTTCTCGTTCACCTAGCTCTTAGAGTAAGCGAAGAGCCAATATCACTTTTCTCTTTCACTCTCTCTCCACCGATACAAAAAGGAAACAGTGCAGTAAAGGATTTCCATACATTTTTTCTGCTCTAGAGCAACAAAGTTCCGCTTTGTGCTAGATATGTAGTGCAGTTATAATAGAATTGCAACGTAGTTTGGAAGAAAAACAAATTTAAACTTACTTGCTAGATCAGTCAATATGATTCACTAAAAGATATTAACGAATTCTTTTCATTTTTCTACTAAAGTTCCTTTATCCGTATTTAAGATATTTATTCCAGTCCACTTCATTACCGTTGCTGAAAAGCGGCTGTACCTTATCGCCGGCCGGCCACCTTGGGACTATAAAATTACCATTGAAAAATGAACATTTCTTTGGAGACCCTACGGACGGGCCGCCCGTTAGACACTCTTGTTTAATTTATTAAAAATGTAGTATAATGTTTACAGGTTAAAACTTAAAGCCTCTTACAAATGTTTTTAGAGTAAGAAGATACTAGGTCTGTGGTTCGTAAGTACTCGTACATCTTTATTATTTCATCATCGGCCCGTCCTGGCTTTTTAAAAGTATGCTTTTAGCCAGTACTGAGAAGTAAATAAATCGCTTGTATATTGAGCACACAAACGTTTATTATTTTATATAGGTTGTTAACAGATACATGTGTTGCCATACGCTCTTTCCGAGATTAGTGTCTTATTTGTAGGATTTTGCATACTTGTCAGCGACTTAGTACTTTGATATTTGTCATTCATCTTTTCATATGTTTTGTCTTTTTATACGTTTTATACCGAAATGTAATGGTAGACTAAAAAAGAAACATATAAATAGTTATGATGTCTATAGTATAATTAATTATTTAAATAAAACATATTTTCTCACTTTTTTTATCAAGAAAATGGCTTGATTCATCTTTTTTCGACCATGTAAGATGTAAGTAGAAATCTCAGAAGAAATATACTCTATGTATTTACCATAAAATTACATATACAGCCATTTATAATACCATAACACCGCATAAAGCCACGTGGTATTGCCATGGTAACACGTAGAATGGCCGTCATAATAATAACCATAACAGCTATGAGATGTTGATTCAATAACCATTGAGGTTCTTGCTATCGTAAATGAGGTTGTAAACGAAACATTTGTAACTTTTTGTATGTGTTTATCACGTGATGAAGTAAGATTTGACAAAGTTAGACATTATTTTGTTAAAATATTCTAAGATCTGAATTAGACGTCAAACTTCACTCATCTGTTAAATGGATGAAAAGTCTTTAAAAAAATATCGCAAAAATATCTATAATTAAAGCTCCCTTTTATTGATAGTCACATACTAGCGAGGTTTGCATAATCGTTTTGGAGAAAATAATATAACCAAAAGAGTTCGAAAAAGGAACGTTGGTTCGATTGTCCCATAAAATCTACTCTGACGCCTACTGTCACAAAGTTTTACTGCTAATTACCTTAGAAATATTTTTTTTGGGTTCTGTAGTAAACAAGGAACCTATATAGTTTCGGCATGTCTGCTGCGGTTTTATTTAAAGACTATTAGTATCAGATAGCTGTTCAGTTGTTGGGCATTTAACCGAAAATTTTGTCGTTCCTGTTTCTTATTTATTTTCAATCACGAATAATTTATAAATGTAAAATATTAAGAAAGATGTTTTAATTGTAACTTTTGCGTGCATTGTATTTTATTGTGCTCATTAATATTTTCCTTCTATGTTACATCTCATATGCATTGTAGAATGGGCTTTATCAGCCATAATAATTTAATTGGCTCATCAGAAAAATACACACAGCAAACTTTGTTTGGATGTCATGTATAGTGTATTGTACAGTAATTAGGTATATGTTAATTTTACATTTTCATCTACCAAATTAAAACGTATGAAAAGATAAAGTGGAAAAGGTGAAAATCAAACTGGTGGATTGATTCAATTGATGTATATTTATGTAGATATGTAAAAAAGTGTTGTTTTGTAGAACCTGAAAGAAAAGGTTAATTATGACAAACTAAATCGCAAAAACATACCCGATTTTCTAAGCTCACACAAACCTCCTTAAAATAGTGATCGTGCGTTTGTTTGTACCGAAACCGATTCGATTATTATTTTAATTTTTTGTAGATATTACGTTGTTAAAATCCCGTGTGGTTCTGGGTTAGAATAGGACCACTCCATCTCTTCCTGTGGTTTTCGTAAGAGGCGACTAAAGGACTAAGCACAAATATCTCGTGCTACAATTGCATTCCCAAGGAGGGATAACGACGGGCGGCGGCCGGTTGTAAATTTTTTTGCACAAATACATTCCCAAAGAGGATTGACTTCAGGCAGGCGGCCGGTCGTAAAACTATAGCCAAATCATTTAAACTGTTCCGGCTATGTCTTCTCTATTTTGCAAGGTCTTTGGCATCCTTGGGTGACCATTGACATGCATGTTATATTTGGAGAAGAAAAAGCGGGAAAGCGCACCTCGGGCTCCGAAGCAGCACAGCTGTGGAAGTAACCGGGAACGCGCTTAGACGAAAATTACGTTTTTAAAATGACTCGTATTTATAGCATTATTTAATCCATCTTTAATAAACTTGCAAATAAATACTTGCTTGCAAAAAAACTGTTTGCAAATAAATACTTGACCCACTAAAGAGACAACTTGAGGATATGAGCGCGATCCTCAATATTCAAAAGAGTTTTCTCGACGTGTTTTTACGATTCCAATCTGATACGTGTCGGGATTATTGTCGTCGGGAACAATGCTGTTGTGGCAAAGTTTTTATATACTTACGCATACAAATGTAAACGAGAAACAGATTCTTAGAACAATCCTTGGATTGGGTAGAAAATGAAATCATTAAAAGCTTGAGGAATTCGAAGGCCTCCAGGGCGTACCCATTATTAGTGGAATCTCGACCCCAAGCGTTGTAAACACTTAGTAGAATTGGTGACCATAAGTGGCTCACAATATCTTGAGCTATATGCTTCAGTAGGCAAGTTATGCCGTTTGTTCCGGTTTAGGCACATTGGACCATTATTACACGTCAGAGTTCGTTCCCACTTGTCGCCTGTCGGGCCCGTATTTTTATCGTGTGTCGGCACCTCTGTTCACACTACGAGTAGTCTGTTTTCGATGGTTTTCGGCCACAATCAAAGTAGACACTCTACGTGCGGCGACTGTACACGATGGACGCCGACGAAACTTTTGTTTAAATGTATTATTTGAGATAACGATAACCTGGAGAAACTTATGGATGGAAGGAAAAGATCAAGGGGCCGTAGCCCGATACGATGGTCTGACCAAATAAAAGAACACCTGAACACCAAGACCTTCAAGGCATTGGAACAGGCAAAAGATCGCACAAATGGAGGGAGATCGTAAGAAAGTTAGGTCGGGCACATCGCGATGCTCAGCAGTGAGCAGACGACTGAAGGAGGGAGGATTATTTGAGAAGGAAACGAATAAATGCAGCTAAGAAATAAAAATTGGGAAATCCTGAGGGAGAGATTTTCTTTAGGAACATTTCAGAACTTAATTACTAAATTAAGAAGTGACGAAATTGATTTTTTCAATTGCCAATGTTTAAAAATTTTAATTTTCAAACAATGAAATCTAGTTACCGATGTAAAGTTATTTTTTTACACTTTGCCGTGTTCCTCAAATTATTCTTATAGTATTTTAACACAATGTATAGGTACCATTGTTTGGTACCATGGTTTTCGCTTATAAACTGTCGAAAGTACTAGGAGTATAAGAGCTAGCAAGCGACTAAGTAAAGTTTTTGGAGATACCTACAAGCATTGACTTATAGTATCCTTATTCGTAGCCTACAAGACAAAATAGTGATGTAGTGTCTCCAGTTTTGCACAATAGCTCTTTGTACGAAACAACGGTAGTATAAATTATGTTATAAGACACATAAACAAATAATAAATCCGTGTGTTGCGAAGTCCATTATGTAATTACCGAAGTTATCAAGTTCAAGAGTCATTAAGGCTGCAGTGCCATTAACAAAAGTAAATTGTCATTTCTTTGTTGTTGCGAAATTAAACGGAGTGAAATAGTAGAAGTAGAGATTAAATTTCCTTGAGTCCTTTTTTTCTAAGAGAAAATGAAGTGTGATACAAAGTATTTTTGTGAATTTAAACTATTTTTCAGGGTCACTACACACTTATTCGGGCCGGCATTGTCGGTTCGGCAGTATTTGTAGATTCCAAATCGATTAAGTATGTCACCTTTTTCCCCGAATATTTATCTATGTGTTTAGAAATCGGAGCTAACAAATTGAATTTTAAATCTTTAGTTCATATCTAAATTTACTTCAAAAAAATGTACCTTATGTACTCATATATCGTTTTTAGGGTTCCGTATCCGAAGGGTGTATTACTGAGACTCCGCTGTCTGTCCGTGTGTCACAGGGCTCTATCTCTTGAACCATAATAGCTAGACAATTAAAATTTTCGCCGATTATGTATAACTGTGGCCGCTATAACAACAAATACTAAAAATAAAAAAATATTAAAAATTAAAGGGGGTCGTCATACAAGAAACGTCTTTCTTCAGCGTTTTAAAACATTTTAGAGTGGTACGGAACCCTTCATATAAAAGTCCGACTCGCACTTGCCCGTTTATTATCTTTCTTTAGGGAATCGCTGATATCCAATACAAAAACTTTTTGGTACTTATGAAAACATACAAAGTGAAAAATTCCACGTATCAATGTTCAAAAATTTGATATGGTAATAATCGCCATATTTTAGCCTACCACTGAGTTACGAGTAGCATACACAACTACAACTTTTCTATTTCAATTAAAGAGTAAGGCCTATTATGTTATTTTAGAATGGTAACAAAGCATCGACTTATCATTGCTACGACGTCCCCTATAAGGCAAGGCAGATTTATAATTTTATTTGGAGAAACAGACTATGAATGGTAAGTGAGCACACGTTATGGTAAGTGCTTGCTGTAGCAATATGTATACAACGTGGAAGGGACATACCCGTAATAAATCGAGCCACGGTCTAAAATATACTTAATCATTATACCTAGTACTTATAATGTAATTAAAATAACAACCAAAAAATATAATGTCGAAATTTTTTTGGTTATTTGGATTTCATTATACTTTACTGATTTAGTGTAGACCGTGGTTCGATTTAGTACGGGCATGTCCCTTCCACGTTGTATAAGCTAAAGTGAAGCTCACTCGTTTCTTAGATTACCAGAAAATTTATTTTTCTACTTTTAATATTAAGAAAATGAGGTTACAATCCTACATACCAAGCAAATAAATCTACGTTTTCAAGTAACAGATGCACAAAGCTCAAACTTGCTATTCAGTTGCATAACGGTCCAGAAGTAAGTTATGATTCGCTAATGGTACGTTAAAGAGCACTAAGAAATGGTTCATAACAGAGACTAACTACACAAATAGACGTCTATTTTATGATCTCAAATTTTGCTTACTTAGGTTACTTATAATTGCTTAGAAGGGTTGACTTCAGCGATGTGGTTAGTCTCAAATCCACAGTCAAATTCTATTGCTGCTGCTTTTTCTATTCCTGGCTCCGAAGCAGCAAAGCTAAGGATTTAACCCAGAACGTTCTATACTGAAACAGATATCGCTCAGTTTAAAAAAATATTTCCTATAAGTCAAGCGTGCAGTAGGATATTTTTGCAAACTGCAACCTTCACCAATGTTTTATTTACCACAAATTCTCTAAACTTTAAACTCTATAATTCCCTTAGCTCTATAGTTTTTAATTTTGGGAATTTTCACATTCCAGTGTCTAACTAAGCATAAACAATTTTTTTTTGGTAAGGAATAATTGCTTCGTCTATTTAGTTTTAGTTCAGTAATTCACAACGAAGTAGAAAGCAGACTCACTGTTCATTTTACAGCAAACGCGAATTCTTCATTCTTTTCCACTGCTTTGCTGAACTTAGTATTTCGTTTGTATTTTCCTTTCCAGTTCTCAGAAACAACTGTTAAAAGCGTTTTATTTCATAATAATATTAGTTATGCCTTTGTTTAAAAGAGTTGTTAAATGAAAGTTTTTATTTTTATTTTGCGTATCTAAGGTGCTCCCTCACCGCGAGTATTTACTTATAATGTAACATTATAGATTTAACTTTAAGCATTACATTACAATACTACCTCTCTGACTGAAGAGCATTCACTTGTAATGTAACATTATATAATGAATTTATATATAATTTCGAAAGGTAGGTAAGACTTATATACGTAATTTGTTTATGTACTAGTACGTAATTTGTTTATTTTTAGGGTTCCATACCCAAAGGGTTCCAGTGGGACCCTATTTCTGTCCGGTCTGTCCGTCTGTCCGTCTGTCCGTCTGTCCGTCTGTCCGTCTGTCCGTCTGTCCGTCTGTCCGTCTGTCCGTCTGTCCGTCTGTCCGTCTGTCCGTCTGTCCGTCTGTCCGTCTGTCCGTCTGTCCGTCTGTCCGTCTGTCCGTATGTCCGTATGTCCGTCTGTCCGTCTGTCCGTCTGTCCGTCTGTCCGTCTGTCCGTCTGTCCGTCTGTCCGTCTGTCCGTCTGTCCGTCTGTCCGTCTGTCCGTCTGTCCGTCTGTCCGTCTGTCCGTCTGTCCGTCTGTCCGTCTGTCCGTCTGTCCGTCTGTCCGTCTGTCCGTCTGTCCGTCTGTCCGTCTGTCCGTCTGTCCGTCTGTCCGTCTGTCCGTCTGTCCGTCTGTCCGTCTGTCCGTCTGTCCGTCTGTCCGTCTGTCCGTCTGTCCGTCTGTCCGTCTGTCCGTCTGTCCGTCTGTCCGTCTGTCCGTCTGTCCGTCTGTCCGTCTGTCCGTCTGTCCGTCTGTCCGTCTGTCCGTCTGTCCGTCTGTCCGTCTGTCCGTCTGTCCGTCTGTCCGTCTGTCCGTCTGTCCGTCTGTCCGTCTGTCCGTCTGTCCGTCTGTCCGTCTGTCCGTCTGTCCGTCTGTCCGTCTGTCCGTCTGTCCGTCTGTCCGTCTGTCCGTCTGTCCGTCTGTCCGTCTGTCCGTCTGTCCGTCTGTCCGTCTGTCCGTCTGTCCGTCTGTCCGTCTGTCCGTCTGTCCGTCTGTCCGTCTGTCCGTCTGTCCGTCTGTCCGTCTGTCCGTCTGTCCGTCTGTCCGTCTGTCCGTCTGTCCGTCTGTCCGTCTGTCCGTCTGTCCGTCTGTCCGTCTGTCCGTCTGTCCGTCTGTCCGTCTGTCCGTCTGTCCGTCTGTCCGTCTGTCCGTCTGTCCGTCTGTCCGTCTGTCCGTCTGTCCGTCTGTCCGTCTGTCCGTCTGTCCGTCTGTCCGTCTGTCCGTCTGTCCGTCTGTCCGTCTGTCCGTCTGTCCGTCTGTCCGTCTGTCCGTCTGTCCGTCTGTCCGTCTGTCCGTCTGTCCGTCTGTCCGTCTGTCCGTCTGTCCGTCTGTCCGTCTGTCCGTCTGTCCGTCTGTCCGTCTGTCCGTCTGTCCGTCTGTCCGTCTGTCCGTCTGTCCGTCTGTCCGTCTGTCCGTCTGTCCGTCTGTCCGTCTGTCCGTCTGTCCGTCTGTCCGTCTGTCCGTCTGTCCGTCTGTCCGTCTGTCCGTCTGTCCGTCTGTCCGTCTGTCCGTCTGTCCGTCTGTCCGTCTGTCCGTCTGTCCGTCTGTCCGGCTGTCCGGCTGTCCGGCTGTCCGGCTGTCCGGCGGTCCGGCTGTCCGGATGTCCGGCTGTCCGGCTGTCCGGCTGTCCGGCTGTCCGGCTGTCCGGGTATCCGGCTATCCGGCTATCCGTCTGTCCGTCTGTCCAGAGGTCCGGCTGTCAGTTTGTCTATCTGTTCGTCTGTCCGGCTGACCGGCTGTCCGGCTGTCCGTAGATCCAGCTGTTCGGCTGTCCGTCTGCCCGGCTGTCCGGCTGTCCGGCTGTCCGTCTGTCCATCTTTTCGTCTATTCGGCTGTCCAGCTGTCCGTCTGTCCGGCTGTCCGTCTGTCTGTTTGTCCGTCTGTTCATCTGTCCGGCTTTCCATCTATCCGGCTGTCCAGCTGTCCGGCTGTCCGGCTGTCCAGCTATCCAGCTGTCTGGCTGTCCAGCTGTCCAGCTTTCCGGCATCCGTCTGTCCGGATGGGTGACCAAAAAGTGTCAAGAAAAATTTTCGAGCTTCTCCGTGCTTCGGAAGGCATGTTATCTCCGTTACCCCGGAATCTGTTGGTCCAGACTATCTTCATTATATGGCAGTCGTCAAGCTATGTCAGATGCCTTTAGGCAGCTTGTGAAATCTGATACCAGTGTTGGCTACTTACACATACAAAAAACAAAAACAAACATACAAACAAAAACTTTCGCATTTATAATTGTAAAAAAGTATATATTCTTTGTTACAAGTGAAGCGCAATGATACAAGTTGTATCAAGTTACACATTGTATCATTACAAGGTGATTGTAATAATCGCTTCGCCTCCTTTACTAATGTATAGCCGTTTTGTATTATTACAAAGTGCGCATTGTAATGCTCGGTTCTCCTCCCTTACTGATGTAATGTAATGTTACATTACACGTAAATGCTCGCGGTGAGGGAGCACCTTAACGTTAACATTACGATTTTCATTGGTACACTAAAGGCAAACGTCCTCTGATTTGCCTAGCATTGCACAGCCATCTCCTCTTCTATCACTATGTACACATACTAAACAAGTTTATTTGCTAGGCAAATTAAATAAACTCCCGATTGTCAAGAACCCCACAATGAGTAGTGGAAGTACTGATACGACTTGTTAGCAAAAGCCTTGACTTTCAAGCGTTAGCTCCTATTAACTTTTAAACGGCTAAACCGATTTTCATCAAACATAGCTAAGAACCACCGCAAGGGAACTGGCTTTCACGTAAAATAACGCATCGAAATCTAGCTCTACGATAACACAGACAGACCGACAGACTTAAGCGTCAAACTTATAACACCCCTCTTTTTGTCGGGGGTTATAAAACTAAAATTTCACCAAAAAAAAATTTGCCGTAACATCGCCGGTTCAGCTGGCGCTAGCAACATTGGTATTCATTGGTGTACTTAGGGCACACGTCCACTGATTTGCCTGGCATCGCGCAGCCATTTCCTTTTCAGCGGGAAATTGGCTTCCGCTTTCACGACACTTTTTGCTCTGATATATCTTTATTATGCTAGTATTAAATATATTGTCCCATTTTGAGGATGACATTACTTAAGACACTTTATGTATTTTAGTCAAAGTTTTATTTTAAGAAATAAACCGTGCATTATTTAGGAATATTCGTCAAAGAACAAAAATTGTTTGGCCAGTTGCTGATTTTTCACTTGAGTGACCCGTGATATCATATATTAATTGTTTTAACACGTTTAATCCAACAGATTTTATATTGTTATCTTTAATTATAATACCCCGTGTGGTTCTGGGTTAAAATAGGACCACTCCATCTCTTCCTATGGATGTCGTAAGAGGAGTCTAAAATACTAAGCACTAATATCTCGTGATATAATTGCATTCCCAAGGAGGGTTAACGTCGGGCGGCGGCCGGTTATAAAACTTTTCGCACAAATACATTCCCAAAGAGGGTCGACGTTAGGCAGGCGGCCGGTCGTAAAACTATAGCCAAATCATTTAACTGTTCCGGCTATTTCTTCTCCATTTTGCAAGGTTTTTGGCATCCTTGGGTGACCATTAACATGCAGATTATATTTGGAGAAGAAAAACCGAGAAAGCGCACCCCTGGCTCCGAAGTAGCACCGCTGAGGATTCAACTGGAAACGCGCTTAGACGAAGAAAAGATCTTAAATATGAATAAAAATATAAGGTGATTTTAAAAAATTATTTTATGAAAACATTTTAAAATAAATGTTATAAGATTAATTGTAGATGACATGAAATAAAGGACTCTGTATTTATTAAACGTACTTTGATGGTAAAATCTTTTCCATAAGAAATTTTTTAGCACTTTCCCTAAATAACTCAGCCATCGATTTGAATTTATTCTCATATTTATAAAACGGTCAAACAAGGTCGGGCTTGGAAGCCGGGCAATCTAACGTAGCAAAGCCTGAATTGATTAAGAAAATCTTCAACCATGGTAAATATTAAATTACTAGGATTCTAGTTATTTACCTAACATAATTTATGACACATGTATTATTCAAATATGATCTTTTATAACGTCTAAAAAAATGTACTATAACTAGGTGTTTTAAGGGTAGATTCAGTCCATAATACTTAACGAATTTCCCTATGGAACATATATGAAAATATGAAAAAAGAAATTTGCTTTTCATGGAAATTCTGATCAGCTGATTAGTCAATTTGCACGGGAGGTCAAAAATTATTTTTCAATTTTTGATGTATGTTTTTTGCGAAAGTTGATTAGTATCATGGATTGAATTCAGCCTTAAAAGCCTTAGCTTCAGTATATTTTGTCACAGTCTGCGTTCGCAAAAACCAATTTAAGAAAAACATACCTACATATTTATTATTTATTCTCGTAATATCAGAGTTTGCTTTCCCCGGGACCCCATTCGCGTGTTTTCCTCAAGACGCTTTAATGATTCCTCATTACAGTAATAAAGAACACTCAATAATTTTCATGAAATAAGTATCATATTTCAAATCCCCTACATTTATTTCATCAAAATCCATTCAATAGCTTGGCATTCAATAAATCAGTAGTCTAAAAATAATTACCTTCTTTTAAATCCTGATAAGTCTATGTTTATGGTATTAGGCACAAAACACCAAATATCCGCAATTCAATCTCAATGTCCTCCGATCCTTTTGAATGGTAAGGCAATGTTTTGTACAAATGAGTCTCGGAACTTAGGAGTACTAATGGATTTAGAACTTTGTTTTCATTAACATATAGTTGAAATTGCTCGTAATTGCTTTTATCGACTAAAAGTTTTGTATAAAATTAGGGATTACCTTGACACCGATATGCGTATAAATCTTACTCAATCTTTAATTCTATCTAAATTCAACTATGCTGATACCGTACATGGCCCACGACTTTTAGTTAAGACAAAAACTTTATTTCAAAAAGTTCAAAATGCCTGTATTCGTTACTTTTTTAGGATACCACCGAGAAGCCACATTTCACCCTTTATTAATTCTGCAAATTTACTAAATATGTCTTATTGTGTGTGTGTTATTCGATAAATTAGTATGATTTTCTCGATCTCGGCTCGGTCTTTTAGTCGTTCAATGTCACAAATTAACTTCTTTTAAGAGATGTTTCAAATACGCCGCAAGTAAAATTTGGAATAATTTGCCCCCACCACTTTGTAATCTCTCTTCTGTTGCCAGTTTCCGTAAAAATATTAAAGAATTAATCTTATCGTGGCAAGTTGGTGGTACTGCCATTAATCCCTTTTAAATTATTCCTCACATTAGTACATAGTATAATTTCATTTAGTAATAATTTAATTTTAGTTTTCAAGTTCATAGATAAATTTGAAAACAGCAATTTCTTTGATTTGTGTTTATGGCTTTTTTAATGACTAGTTCCGGTAAAATTCTGTAAGACAGTATTGTCGAAGTTATTATGATATTTGATTTATCAACTTATTGTTTTTAACCCCCTAACCTCTATTTTTGGTACCAGCTGAAAATCAGCGCTGAGGTTCCTACACCACAGCACGAAGCTGAGCTGGCCGCCTTTTCGGCATTCATTAGATATAGTCTAATTATGTAAGATATATTCTGTAAATTGCTTGCCGAATAAAGTTTAACTTTCTTTCTTTTCTTTCTTTCTTTCAACTTACTAAGAATAAAACATTAAGAACTTCGTATATTACCTACTTGTGGTTTATTTGCGTTAATTAAATTTATACTTATTATTTTTTACTTATTTTTAAACTTTGCTGTATTTATTGTCATGGTTTTTTTTTAATAATTGTAAGACATACAAATCAAAAACTGCTATTTTTTGACAATTGTGACAGACCGTGTAAAAGTTTTGATTTTCAAATCCAAAATAAATTAACTTGAATGCGTAAACCAACTCAAACGCATATGAGATCAGTATAATTTACACTATGATTAATATCTGTAATTGAGTACTAATTAACACATGATTCGCACTATTATAGCACAAATAAATCAACAGTTAAGGTAAATTGGCTGCATTACCAGTTGATATAGCATATTGGCGTTACAAATTAGCTGCCCTTTATGTCGACGTATGAGTATAATGAAATTGAATTGAATTTGATTGGTTAATAAGCATTGTTATATGATAATCTCCACTAGTTTGAATGTAATAATTTCATATAGGTATTTATTTACCATCATCATCATCATCATTTTAGCCGCATAACGTCCACTGCTGGACATAGACCTCTTCCAAGGATTTCCAAAATTACCGATCTAGAGCGGCCTGCGATCAGCGCTTTCCAGCGACCTTGGGTAGATCGTCTGACCACCTTGTGTGTGGGTGTCCTATGGTTCGCTTGCCAGTACGTAGTTGCCGTTCGAGAACCTTTCTGCCCCATCGGCCATCGGTTTGTCGCGCTATGTATCCCGCCCACTGCCACTTCAACGAGCTAATCCGCTGAGTTATATCAGTGACTTTTGTTCTACGAATTTCTTCATTTTTGATTCGACCACGTAGACAGACGCCGAGCATAGCCCTCTTCATAGCGCGTTGAATGAACTTAAGCCTTCTTATGATACCCATCCCCATAGTAAGGGACCACGTTTCAGAGTCATAAGTCATCACTGGTAACATACATTGATTACTCACATTAGTCAATAAGAAAACTATTCCATACTTTGGTATTTACTACATATTAAACGATACATTTTCTTTTTTTTTTACAAGAAACATTCATTGTATTTAACTTGGGCAATACTTGTTCAATCCTTTTTACTTTCAACAAAAAGACTCAGCATTTTCATTCCAATCTTTTAATAAATAAATTATAATGAATCAAATGCTCGATAAAAGCGAAAATCGCGGCAATTTTGAAACCCTTCTAAATACGATTCGTAATCCCTTCAATTTTATTTCTTTCCGAGACTGAGTGGTGGCGCGATCCGTGGCGCACGTACGTTTTACCCGCGATAGCTTTATGCGAAATTTAACTGCACCACATGAACTAATATACGATTATATGTGCATTCACATATTGTGATTGCGTAATGTGTATGACAGTCGTCATGTACGCGATTCGCCATGAAACAAAGTTCATAATAAACTACTTTCGTCTCAAAGACACTATCGTCATAAAAATTGGTTTTTATTTTGTATGTCGCTTCTTATGAACTTGCTCTTATCTATACTAATATTATAAAGCGGAAGAGTTTGTTTGTTTAAACGCGCTAATCTCAGGAACTAATAGTCCGATTTGAAAAATTCTTTTTTTGTTGGGTAGTCCATTTATAGAGGAAGGCTTTAGGCTACATTACGTTCCGACAACCACGCGAACGAAGTCGCGGGCACAGCTAGTAAGGTATATGCACCGACAGCGTTTGTGGTTTAGATATTGGCAATGGTTGATAACATTTTATGAAATTCTGCTGTATTTTTCGTAGTAAGGCAAATATAGAAAACACATGGGACTGTGTCCATATTTTATATTGGTATTATATTGTATGAGGTTTGACTACGCCATAGTAGTACTAACTCACTCTATGTAGTTATAAAAAGTGTACTTTCTTACGTTTTTAGAGAGATTTCTCTGTACTCTCTACAGCATACTAACTCACTCGGTAAAGGTGAGAGTACGCACCGCTGCGTTCCGGCCGAGCGCACCCCGCTTAACATTACGTTACGTGGTTACGCACCATTAGCAGAGATTTCGCAGTTTCACCCTGTCTCAATTCTCGGCGACTATTAAAGGGGAAATTTCATTATAAGAATGGTTCCCTGAATAAGCGATGAGCGTGGAGGTGCGCCTGAGACTTAACGGCCGTCGCTGATTAAAGATTACATAGGTAGTCTCGCCTTGGATGATGTTAAATTTAATTTGCTCTCGCAAAGATTATACGGCATAAGCCCGCTCTCATTCCCCTTGATTACTTATTTAATCGACAGAGGAATTTGTCGAGAATTCGAGGTAATATTAATTAGAGTAAAATTTTCATATTATCTACTTCCAAATATTAGGGTAACTCTAGGCTTTGATCTAGGCAATTCTTTCACGATTTGTTCTATGAAAGTTTGAATAAAGGGAGTGATTACAGGAGTTTATTGTTGTTTTTAAATAGTTTAATCAAAATCAATGAATAGCATAAAGGCCGCGTGGCCTCCGGCTGAATAGGAGCACTCCATCTCTTCCTGTAGATGTCGTAAGAGGCAACTAAAGGCTAAGCACAAACATCTTGTGCTACAACTGCATTCCCATGAAGAGTTAACGTTGGGCAGTGACCGGTTGTAAAACTCGCACAAATGCACTTCAAAAGAGAGATGACGGCAGGCAGGTGGCCGGTCGTAAAACACAGCCAAATCATTGAAACTGTTTCGGATATTTGTTCTCCACTTCGCAAAGTCTTTGGCATTCTCAGGTGACCATTTAAGTTGTACTGGAATGTTTAGTGGTTATGATGAGAAATAAACGTTTATTATTATTTATTATTATAAAGAAATAAAATATAACAGCTTTTGCTCTGTGAGAAATCCATACAAGGAACATACATTTTTTTTTTGTTTTTAATATTTATGGAATACGATCTAAGAGAATTTTAATATAACTTGCTTAAATTAAGGCATACCTGAATTCTCCGGGGTCCAGTGCTGCCCCCATTTAAAATAAATCATTTCAAAGAAAACGGAGACTTTGTTGTTTTTGCTACTACCAAATCCTAGATAACCCTTCAAAGTACGATATTTTATGAACTACTATTTACAGTTTAGCTAAGCTAAGCTAAGCTAAGCTTAGTTAAGCTTTACTATGCACATTTGCCAAAAGTGGCCGTTTTTTGCAAATGTGCATAAACAGTAGTTCAGTAAATACTTTGAAGGGTTATCTAGGACTTGCTAGTAGCAAAACTTTAAATGATGTCTCCTTTTACTTTGAAATGATTTATTTTAAATGGGGGCAGCACTGGTTCCCGGAAAATTCAGGTACGGCCTTAAAGTTTCTATTACAGAAAGAAAATATTAACAAATTAATTTAAAAAAACTAACTTAAACTATTTAATTACAACTACTTATAAATAAAAAAAGAAAATCGCTGCGCCGTGGTAACGTGCCCACAAGATTGGCAGCATTGCCACGTTGTATGGCAATGCTAATCTTTTGATCTAGATAGAGGCCAGCCCACTGGTAAATAAAAAAAATGTGTAACTCTTTATTCGAAAATGTACCAGGCGTTTAAACTACAAAATAATTTTATAATTTACAATTTTATTATATCCGAACCAAAAGACAGCCACAACATTTTAGTACAGCCAATAAAACTTCGCAATGTATTGCGAATGGCGCCATAATTCCACAGATCCATGTGTCAAATTGATATGACAACGCGGCGAGAAAAAGGTGCGCGATTCATCAACAGATTTCACTAAGCGCGGCAACACACACACCGGCAAAACCGGATGTGAATATAGGTACACTGTATAATTTTTTTTTTTTTAAATGGCTAAACCTCTTATCAGATTTTCCAAGCTGCCTTAATTCTCATCATTTCTCATCATCATTTACATAGCTCGACAATTACTATCATCTTTGAGATCAGCCGTGACCAACGACTTCATGAGCCTTCTAAGACACGGATGACCTCAAGATATTTTACACCACTTGTAGTTACCAATCCAAGTGCACATGCACCCAAGTTCTATTACTTAAGTACTTGTAATGCATTCTCCCGCTGTCAACAACTCTGATAATACGAGTATACAGGGTGACTTTTTATCCACCGGAATAAATATTGGAGCAAGTTCAGTCCATGATACTGAACTACTTTCTATAAAAAAGTTAGTAAAAATAGATAAAAATTTTTCGCCCTCCTATATAAAATCCGTTTGGCTGAGCGCTGATTTGTATAGGATGACGAAAAAATTTTTATCGATTTTTAATAACTTTTTTTACAGAAAGTACTTCAGTATTATGGACTTAACTTGCTCCGAAAATTTTGCTGGTGTATAAAAAGTAAGCTTGTATAACATTGGCAAGTATTATTTTAAAGTGATAAAAATATCCAAAGATAAATAAAAGAAAAAAAAAAGCTATCGAGCTCCTGAGAAAATAAGTCATGTTAATGCACAACCGTTAACCGACCGGTTTCCGGAAAGTTTTTTACTGCGAGTAATAGCCTGCGTTGAGTCAGCATTTCTTATGAAATAAGTACTGATTAGTGTCAATTGTAATAAACCTATTTTTACAAGCTTCTATTTAGCTTGAACTGTTTGTTGTTGTTTGTTTGTTTTATGGGTCAAATCTTGAAAGTTAAATTTGAGCCTCTTCCCGGATGAAATTTCATATTTTTATGAAAATCAGATGACAATGCTGATTAAATTTTATTGTAACAAGAAGCTGATCTGATTATGGAGCCGGAAGGTGGTTTAATTTGTATTTAGGTTTAATTTGTATTCAACCTAAAATTAAATTTCGTTCTTTCATCTCTGATATGTTTATTTTCACTTTATGTGTAAAATACCAGACACAGCTAGCTGTACATTTTGCATTCCTTTGTATATGGAATAAAAGTTTAACAAGTAACAGGAACCCGCATTCGCTTTTCGGTGGAAACAATAACTGTTTTTTATCAGCAGTGTGTACAATATTTTATTGTATTTTAACAAAGGATTTTGGAACGAACATACTGGTTTTTTTGATACTACAATCACTTAGCAAGAGTTATGAATATGCAATTTACTTTAAGTATGATATATCGCACCTAGTAATTCTTCAAAATTGTACACGCTGAAGAATTAGAAAAAAATATATTAATTTTCTTTCTTTTCTGCTACGTCCCTCTGGTAGACAATGCTTAGCATTAAGTTTTACCTTTTGTATTATAATCGTTAGATTATAGTGCAAGAAATATTAAATAAATAAATAATTTGTTGTTTTTAAAAATAAACTTGTGTTTTTGAAATTAAAATTTCTTCAACTTATTAAGTAAAAAATTAATTGATTCAGAAATCATCATCATCATTAGGTCTTTTTTAGTCTCTACTGCTGGAGCACGACCCTCTCTGTACTACCAGAGCAATATTTTAGCCAAAGCAGTCAGAGGATTTGGCCTACACTCTCCACGCTGGCCAGACTCATTGATGTTTAAAAGCTTTCTTTAACTTGTATTTCCTAAGTCGCCTCCGATTCAGAAATAGAAAGACTTTTTTTGCAGTTATTAAAAAATGTACTGCTAGCCCAACAAACTTATTTTCGAGCAACTTCGTTCCATTCTAATTAAAGTTTGTCCACAATCTTTAATCACTGCGGGCAAGTTTCGAAAACAAAATTATAGAAAAACCAAAAAAACTATCCGGAGTCACCAAAGATTTTCTGCTCATAATTAAAATATTAATTATTTTTTATAATTAATTTTAATTTTAGGTTATTTACTCGTTTGTAGATTTAAAAAACGGTAAGTGAAATAGCTATAGCTGCTTGATATACCATCAATACGAAGCGTTGTATTTACTTACATATTATATTATTATCATCATTCTTTTTATTAAATTAAATATCGTTCATTCTTTGTTTGTACCTACTTAGATTTTATTCTATAGGCTAAGTGTAAATAACATACAGTCCTATTCTACTGGGATTTTAGGTTAGTACAAAATACACATTCCTATTACCAATTGTCTTATTAGATAAACATTTAATATACGAGTAGGTAAGTCGCTTTTCATTTTAAAGATATCGAATACTTACATATACATTTATTCGAGTTTCAAGAATATCTAAAATGACATTACATTACAAATATTTTTTAAAAAAAAGGTTTATTCATTAAAAAAACAGTACAATTATATTAAAAACTATCTGCCAAACTGCGCAGGTTTGTCGGCAGTCGTTCTTGTGGATAACTTTATCAGTTATATGTAGGTACACTGGTACATACTTATTTCTGTTTTCTTATTTTTACCAGCTATACTAGTATCTATGGGAAACAGTAGACATGGGTAACTCCGGATTCGAATATTTAAATGAACCGATTCATCAACAGGAGCCGATACCCGTACTGAATCCCGGTAATCGTTATCGGCTCCCGCGAGTTATTGAGTCCGCACCGATCTTAGTCCCGCAGGGAATCGGCGGCGTCTGTCGGGTCGCGAGCCGCGGGCCGCGTTTCAGCTCCACCACGTCTCGGGAGGAATCGGGAGTCGGGAGTTAATATTATTCTGTATTGAAACCGGTACCAGAAAGGACGTCTTTATTCTGTACATTCAATAGCGAAACTTAGCGGACCTCGGAGCTGGAGCCGATAAGGGAGTAGGAATCATTAAGATGAGTAGGTACCGGATGCGGAGTAAGATTCAGTGAGCCGAAACACTCATCGGAGTCGATATTAACCATGTCTAGGAAACAGTTAAATCTAAGCACATATTCATTTATGTAACTAATTACTTCTATTGAACACAGTTATACGAGTACTTATTTATTACTGCTATACACATCACGATTTCTACTGTTCATTCATATATACTTGTACGTAGTATACTGTTTCTCTGTGATATATATGTATATATAAAATCTAACAAAATATACTGAAACGATTTTAAGGGTAGATTCAGTCCATTGTACTGAACAACTTTCCCCAAGGATCATATGCTGAAATATTAAAAACATTTTTTTGCCTTTCATACAAACTCGGATCAGCTGATTGGTCTATTTATTAGTATAGGAGGGCAAAAAGTATTTTTCATATTTCGGTATATGTTTCTTGGGGAAAGTTGCACAGAATCATGGGCTGAATTCAGCCTTCAAATAGTTTCAGTATAATTTGTTAAATCACAGAGACACATGTATATATGTATAATACATACACACACATATACGCCAAAAAGACATGTTTATATAAATGTCGTTTTGGCCCATAAACACGCATCGCACTCATAAAAAAACAGACCCTGACAGACCCGTCACATAGCATTAAGGCTACTAAGTTATTTGATACACAATAGTGTTCCCCAAATCAGCAGCATCGCACCACATAACCGGTCCGAGGAGTCTCCACGAATACGACGGTAGACAGGTACAAGGTACTATGTACATATTTCTTATTGATTATTTACGCCTTAACCTACAGCTGTAGGTTATTAAAAGTATAAATGCAAAAAAGTGACAAAAAAGTCTATGCGTCGTTAATTTACGGACGGAACTAGGTTCATCAAGAACTATTAATTTTTTTTCTTGCATAAACAAATATGAATAGAAAATGAAGTGTGGGACTTTATTGTCCATTTATATATTTTGTTCCACATATATTTACACCACAACATACTCGTATCTAAGGACATAAAGACAAATAGTGTTTTTTTAATATAGTCTATAAGTGATTTTTACTTCTCGCCTTATTCACTTTTTTACTACTTCTTGTGGCAATTGATTCATGTAGACTGGTGTGACATATCTCTTTCCACGGTTTCCTTAATAATTTGTGACTTTAGGCACCAAAAACGTAATTTTTTTATATAGTCGGGTTGGGCACGTAAACTTCGTTTCCCGTTTATGCTCACTATTATCAAACTGTTCAAGAAAAATAGCCATTTTCACCTTCACTTCTACTTCTTAATATTTTAAATAAATTTTCATAACTTTCAACTGATCGCTTGATCTTATTATCAACCAGTAGTTTCAGCATTCGCGTTTGAATAGCTTTAATTTTATTTAAGTGAACAGGAAAGGTAAGTCCGTACGCTCCCAGACCATATGACATTACTGCATCATCTAATGCGTAGTATATGTCGCAGTTGGATGGTATAAACCACTAATTCACGAAACCTCTAGTTATTTGGCACGTCGATTTTGTTAAACAGCCGAATATCGTTTAGCTGGATTGTCTAAGATTGCGCAACGTGTTACGTTCATTTAAACCGCTAACCACGTTTCCAAACGGCTAGCGGTTTTGTGAAACAGTAGCGGTAATCCGCTGTTTGACGAAACCGTTAAACAATCCAACTGCGACACATGCATGATAAGAATTCGGTGAAGGGTTACCATAATTGAATATAACTGGGTATCTATTAGAATACAGATTTTTTCGACATCAAATTTCATTTCCCAGACAACTATTCCACGATTTTTATTGCTATAGGTTTGCCCTAACCTAGTAAAATGGATAGAACATTCCTAGCACTCGCCGGCCACTGACGCAGCACGCTCGCTTCTCTAGCTCGCCATTGCCACTTCATAGGCATTCTAAATTGTATATAATTTCTTTAGATAGAATTGTTCAACAACTTCACTAGCCGCATGGATGCATACAAGTCGTTCATTCCATTCCGCGTATTAGGATCCGCTGTTTTACAAAACCGAGCTGTAATGCCAAACAGCTAGAGGTTTAGTGAATTAGCGGATTATACCATTCAACTGCAACATATACATAATAGCCCTAGATATTACATACTTCAGACTGTAAAGTTTACTCAGAACTGATGACATAATAATAACATTACAAAGAATGCAAAGAAATACGAGTAGTTTCAACATAAAATCGAATATTATGCGAAGCGTAAAATAGCAAAGTGGAATGTAATTACTTGCTGCTCTGTGAACCTAAAACCTGCATGTTTATTGTCTAAAAGCTTTGCGGTTTCTCTTTCTGAGACGTTCATATTAACTAAATAGTCTGCTTAACATAATTTGATCCTTTAAGTGCAAAGGGAGTCATAATTTTGTCTCCATTTATCGAATAATAGAAGTAGGATTTTTACATCATCGTCCTCAATAGAAACTGATTGAGTTTCTATTGAGGATTAGTAGTATCATTAGTTATTTTGACAAATAAAAACATCGAATAGAGTTTTTAATGTAATACTTATTTGAACAAAAAGTTTTATTATTATGCACGATTTTATTATATTATAGTATGCGTTCTACGACAATTTCAGTCTATAATACTGATGACATTTGCGAAAATAGACTGATCAAGGTGTTTTGGTTTTTGTCGTGTGATACCAAATTTTCATCCGTAAACACAGATTTTCACGTAATTTAGTTTGCTTTAAATGTACATTTCATGATTATGATATCAATCCGTCTCCCACACTGGAAGACGTCATCCTGTCACGAAAGACTGCTGCCGTGCCTCGGGTGATGGATGAATGCCTGAAACATTAATTTAAAACTTATACGACCCGACTGCGTTTGAAAATTTGATAAGCAAACTCTGAACTCTCAAGAATATGTTGGATTCCCGCTGTAGCTGTGAAGCTACTAATAAAATATTTTTTTTTTTATTTACACTCATAAAAGAATTTAAGAATAAAAACTTTTGAAAATTCTTGTTGGAAAGCGAATAAATGCATGTTCAATAAATTCAAGAATAATAGCAAAAACATACATTTCGAAGAAAAATATCAACATAACTTTTAATGCTAATGTCATTTTTAATGATTTTCCTAACCATTGAACCGATAGAACACTATTCTATGACACTTAAAAATAAAAAAGACCACTTAAAGCGTTGAAAAAATGGCAACTATAAAATATAAAAAAAATCCTGTTAAAATAAAAAGAAACATTGCTCTAAATACTAGAACAGGCTCCAACGGGTGTACATCAAGTTTGTGAACAAGAAAAATTAAATATGCAGCGACGAGTGAGTGTGGCCGTTTGCTTTAATTTGGATTTACGGTTTAGGTGCTGGCTGTAAATTTTTGATTCGAGTGGAGACAAATTTGCCCATTTTAACGTAAATTTGAAAGTTAACTCTTGAATGTGGACAATTTGTTTGTAGAGATTTAGTGAGCATTGCTTGTTTTCTACAAACTCGCTAACTTTGCAAAATTTTTAATTTTCTTTTTACTCCTCCGTAGCTTCAATTCATGATTTTGAATTGATATCTCATAATTTTTTTTTTCAATTTTATTAAGATCCCATGTAGGACGTCAATTTGTTTTGGATATAACGCCAAACGCCCTTATCTCTTATCCAAAATTTCATACCCTCATACTTCCAAAAGTAGTTAACAGACAACTTTCTGTCTTGAAAAATATATATTATTTTTTCCCCCCTATCTTAACGTACCTACTATAAACAAGTACTCTAATAATATTACAATCTAGCCTAAATTAGACTAATAAGTAATTTAACATTGACCTAGTTTTATACGTTATAAACTAAGAATGTGTCCATTGGCACTTTTCTTACTGTCTTTATTAAGAGGAAGGCACTTTATTCGTGTGTCTCTGCTGGCACATCACTGCACTGTAATATCAATGTATATATATATATATATATTTTATAACTACACTAGTTCAAAAGGTTTGGTTCTTTTGAGACGTCGCAATAAATAATGAAAAATAAATAAATAAAAGATTTTTTTTTCAAAGGTATGCTTTGAGATTGTGAAAAAGAAGTTAAATTTATTAGATACATTGAAAATGTATACACATACTAATCGAGTATTTGTCCTTTAAGGGGTAGATAGAGCCTTCAAATTGAAAATTAAGGTAAATAAATAAAAGAAGTATATTTTAGCAGTATGAAGAATTATACGGAGTATGAGTAAACAATGAGCCAATGTAATATAAAGAGAAAGATGAAAAATAAAGTCAAGAAAAAATGTACATGAAGGTCAAACATTACGCGTAAGCATCATGATGATAGTATAAGCATGACGACTGGAAAAATATTTTTGGCCCATGGTCAGTTAGATTTTTAAAAAAGTTTTTTTTCGAAACACATATTTTTTCTATTCTTTGAGAAACAAAAGAAATAATAACATTTAAATTTCGCATGACGTCTACGCTAAGTACGATCACTGGTAGGACTCTCCATTGATTCAGAGTAACATATATACCTACTACTACTACAAACGAAACAATTTATCTGTACACACGTCGATGTGTGAGTTTTATACTTAGGGTTGCACCGCAGAATTAATTTAATACTTACCTACTAACGAGTTCGACATATTTACGATTATATTTTTCCATACCTGAAGATTTGCGAACACTATGACGTAAAAAATATTCTGTTTTATATGTATCAAATGTTACAGAAAAGTCGGAAACAGCTACATAATATCACTTCACAAATATTTTTCATTATGTCCATTGTCCATTTCACCATTAGTTCACTTTACTGATTATTATTGAGTCATTTATAATGTAACGCACTAATTCACTATTGTAATATAGTAATTTGCATATTCGGCGCAAAACTATACGGTAATTATATGAATAAATTCAATAAAAATAAACAAATGTTTATCACATTTTCACGCACAGCATGTCAAGTTGTCATTGTCAACAATGGCATTTACACTATAACCCGCGGAAATCTATTTGGCATTTGCGTGTATGTGATTACCTGTGAGCGAGGAGCCAATGTAACATTACCGGATTGCTAATACCCCTCTCGCTCTTGTGTATCTCCCGCCAATGCGAGAGAGCGAGAAGGGTATATATATCAAAATGGTTGCTGGGTAATAACGTGAAATTATATTGTTGCTTTGCTTACCTGTTTTCATCATTTGGAAATGTATGAAATATACGTTCTTTAGAGTATTGAGTGGATAAACAATTATTATACGCGCACCTTCTCACCATGATGGTTACTATTGGTTGACAGTTCTCAAGACAACACACGTCGCGTATTGCGTGCGGCTAGTAATTAAACCCTGGTTTGGAGCCGTCAAAGCTCACAAAGTGCGAGGGAGAGGTGCGGGGACGCCAATTTGCGGGAGACGCTGTGAGAGACCATTCTGTTTGACTCTTATGTATTCTGTGGTACGATTTCACATAGCGGTGACGTCACAAACTCACACTCTGGAACTTTGATGCTAAAATTATTTGTGAATTTTTACTTTTTTGATAATCAGGAAAATATGGGTCCATTATTTTTGGATTTATTCTAAAAGACGGACTAATTAGAATACATACTTTTCAGACCCTGTCGTTACCTCGATTAAAGATAAAAGTATTAAAGTCAGTTAGTTTCATATACCTATAAATTTTTACACGTTGTTTGTTTCAATACAGTTTCCGAATATAGATTTTGCTCGATTCAAAATAAATCCCATTCATGAATATCTTTGAAACCTGCACGATCCCGACCGAAGAGTCGTCGCATAAAAATGAAAAATATGCCAACGTGGAAAATGTGCACTGGGCACCCACTGTGTTTTTATGGTCGTACTTTGATGCTATATTTTTGTATTCAAATGATAGTTCGCACTGTCACAGTCACTGTCAGTGATTTATTCTTTATTATTTTAAAATATATTCTTCATAAACAACAAGTTTGTAGGACGTCCTTGGAGAAAATGCTGCAGTGCAGTTTGTTGCCGCTTCTTCTGCACTAGCGCTTAGAAAGCGGCACTAAACTTAGCTGTAAGTAAGTAACGATTTGACGTCAACATTTGTGCAAAACAAAAGAAAGTGACTATTATTAAGAGGTTTTTTTTTATTGAATCTGAAATGAATGTTTAGGTAACAGAAAACGGACAACAGCGGTCTCGTGTAACATCTACTGCGATCAACAATCCGCCTGCCCAACAAGATGATTTTTGGTAAATCCTCCTTTTCCTGGGAGAGGCTTTTAGTGCAACAGTGGGCTCATATAAGCTGTAAAGAACCAAAGAGAAAAAGAAATTCCTTTCAGATAGTTATTTTCATCTAATCATGATGGATTTATGTTCTCAAAGACAAAGTCAAAGTCAAAAGTTTTATCAAATGTAGGATAAATATGTATATCACTTAAGGTCATTATTTTTTTATTATTTTTATTGCAAGAGCTTCAAACTACTAGCGTTTTAGAACAGTTCAGATTCATTACAGATTTACACAAATCGTTACTAAGTAGTATGTACGTACTATCATGTCTTTTTCCTACAGAGCCCACGGCCACTTTTAGAGTGATGATAGGCGAAGTGGAAAAATAAATCAAAATAGTGATGTGCTAGCCGCATCGCCTATTAACATGATTCGCATTCCCCCGATCGGCATTTACGATCTGCGTGGGAAGAAAAGCAGCTGGTACATTCTTATTTTTTTTTATTTTCTTCCAGACAAGCATGAAAGATTGTTTATGTAAGCTTAATTAAACATAAATTGCAAGACTGAAAATTGAACAAAGTTCAGATAAGAACAAAAATCAGATAAACACTATCAAAACTCTCACACTAAATCGGTAAACCAATTCTGGTTCGTACTCTCAAAATGAGTGTTCAGTTTAATTAAATAACATTCATCAAAACTACGCAAAGTTAACCACCAATTAGAACTACACGTATGGCGAACAGGCTTGCGTTTGGAAATAATTTTATATGAGCATACATAGCTTTTCGTAACCAAGTTTAATCTATCATGTAGTTTAATTCTTTGTTATTGTTTATACATATCAATTCAATGTGGTTTTGTATGATGTTTTACATTGTTGACTTCGAGAAAATACAATAGGGTATGACACCCATTTTTTAAAAGTGTAATAAGGAAATGTCCCATAAATAGTAGAACAACGTTCAGAAGGCTGGTAGCACTGCACCGTTTTGAGTGACATGTATTCAAGCTGCAGAAAGGTATTTGACATAGCTTAAACGTAAAGACTGACTTAGACGGCTAGACTGTCATAGCTCAAGACTTTTTTATTCCACTTGTGACCTATTCACATACAGATCACGCCCGGGGTTGATATTCTTGTGAAAGTGCTAGCATTGCGTACTACTGGGCTAAAGAGCTATTGTATCACGCTGTCGGGTTTTTTTTTTTTGTATATAATGACTTGTTTATTGTTTATGTTATAGTCACTATCAGGCAAGTTGGAGGGAAACCAGTACCCACCTAATCAGTGTTTTTCTCGGTTTTAGAAATTTTTATACACGTATTCTAGAGCGGCCTCCTTTTCTTCGTTAGTCTACTGCTATTCAACGCACAATTACCACTGATGGAGATGCGGAAACCGTACCTAATAAACGGGCAAGTGCGAGTCGCACTCGTACATGAAGGGTTCCGTACCACCGTACAATATTTTAAAACGCCGAAGAAACACGTTTCTTGTATGACGACCCCTTTAATTTTTAACTTTATTTTATTTTTAATATTTGTTATTATTGTGGTTATATTAATAATTATTGGTGAACATTTCAAGTATCTAGTTAATGCCATTATAAAGATCAAGTTAAAAACGCTGAAAAAATCACGTTTCTGGTATGACGAGCCCCTTTAATTTTTAACTATTTTTTTATTTTTAGTATTCGTTGTTATAGCCGCCACAGAAATATATAATCGGTAAAAATTTCAAGTGTCGAGCTATTACGGTTCAAGAGATAGAGCCCTGTGGCTGATGGACAGACAAACAGAAGAACAGACAGACGAACAGACAGCGGAGTCACAGTAATAGGGTCCCGTTTGCACCCTTTGGGTACGGAACCCTAAAAATGAGCTATCAAAAATGTGTTTATCTCAATCTTAAATTAAAGCACTTGTTCTGAGACACTAGAATGCTATGTGTACGACATTAAGAAATCAAAATGTAAGCAAAGTTACACAGGAAGCTTGTACAAACACACGTTTGAATATTCAAAAAGGTTTAACTCACATAACGCGGAGACAAGAGTTTAATTTTCTTTCTAATGCAATATACGCCAGCCCCAAAGATTTTATGAAGCGGGAAGCCTTTAATTCGCTTTAGAGTACTTACAAATGCGAAGTCCACAATTTGCATACTAAATTGTAAACCAAATAGAGGCCGGGTTTGAACATCTGCTTGATAAAACGGTGTGCTCCACTTTAACTCCTTGACTCGAATATTATGATTAGTTATATTGTTTTAATAACTTGCAATTACACATATTGTACAAATTAAAGAAAGAACGTGATAAAGGCCAAGCGGAAGAATCCATTTGAGATTACTCGTACTGACATGTACTTCTTTTATTTAATATGATACAAAATACAACGCACAATTTTATACAGTATTAACTATTATAATATTATATATAATATTATTCGTAGATTAACATTCACAAAAAAACATTGATTAGCCAATCAATAAAGTGAAAGATACAGTTAGTATTTATGAGTAGTTATTAAAGCTAGAGCTAGACTTGACTTTATGTCGAATTAGATAAGTAGTTGCTGTTGAACTATTCTATAAACTTTTAATATTAATACTGATAAGTACTTTTTAAGTTTTGTTTCATTAGTGGAATCATTTCACCAGACTCAATGGGACAACACTAGCAAACCGTACCAGGTTCTCGGTGTGAAGTCGTTTGCATACTAGGTAGGTACGTTTGAAAGATAAAATGCAACTATATGCTTCCAGCATTCTTCGTTTTGTATCCGTTTTTCTGGAATTGAAAGAACAATTTTATGGTTTCATTCCTATGATCCTTTGTATCGGAGTATAAAATGAGTTGAGATTGTGTTCATTCAGAAACACGAAGCAATTTATTGCATAAAGGAACAACAATATTCAACAACTTTCTTTCGCGATTTTAAAGAGGTCCCATAGTAGTATTGATGATATGATATGATATGATATGATATGATATGATATGATATGATATGATATGATATGATATGATATGATATGATATGATATGATATGATATGATATGATATGTATAGATGATAATGCATTTAAATTATGTAACATTAAATAATAACAAGTCAGTATGTATGTGTTTGTATAGGTACCTTTTATGAAACAAATAGGCTACGAACTTTTTACTATCCTTTAGGCTGTAATAGCGTTACTCCACCCACCCACGCGCGCGTCCGTCACGTGAGACCGTCGCGGGGATGCGGGCCCCGCGTCTGTGCGACGAAGCACGGAGCCCGTTTTCCAGGGACGGAAGCACGCGCGGTGTCCGCCAGCGGTTCGATCATCGAAATATAATTCTCTAGAAACCTAACGCTCCTACATTCACCGCTTCGATTCTGATTCCATTTACGCAAACAAACGAACAGTAATTACAACGAAACACTCGAACGCACACATAGACAAAGATGCATGCGATTGGTCGCGACAAGGTCACGCGTCGTCGTCGGTCGGGTGAGGCAGTCAAAGCAATGAGCGGTGAGATACAACGCGGATGGTACGTATTATGCAATACGCTACGCTAAAATAAATAACCTTGTTTACGTGTTACTTTTTTTTTTAATAACTAATTTTCATGTCTGTATGGCTTCTACACCACTTCACGGCACATGACGGCATTTTCAATGAATCGATTATCGCAAAAACACAGCAATATTCTCAAAGGAAACTTCTTGCGATGCAACCGCACGCCTCGAGTGTCACAGCGAACTGTCGCGCCGCGCTGTTCATATTTTAAGCCCCGCCCGCCGCGGTAGATATCGCGTGGAATGATTTTTCGGGATTACTTACGATTCTATAGAATTTTTGTTCGTATAACCATACGAACAAAAATTGAACGATCTGGTTCAGCATAGACTATAGAGCAGATAATTATAATCATACGACTGACTGCCATATATATAGGTATCTACGTAGTTATTAAATTCTCCATCAACACGACTGTAAATGTACGCCGTTAAAATTGAACTAGCTGACAATCCGTAATCCGGTCTCTGTGAAGGTTACCCGCGACGGGGGCCGTTGCGTATTCGCGGTGCCGGCCCGTGGACACACGTGGAGTCCCGCGAGTTGACCTTGACGTAGTTTCAAGCCTATACTTAAGGCGAAGATATAGGCAAATGGCCTTGAAGTGTAAAATAAATTGTTAACTGGTAAATATGGTGATAATTTCCATATTTCTCTACGTCATGCACTAGATAGCCCTTTAAATTATTTTATGAACTGCCGTTAAAACTATTATTGGTGATCCGTCTAGCTTTAAAACTTGCCGTGGCCACTTTTGGCGGAGGCAAGTTTTAAAGCTAGACGGACTAATGTAAATACTTTCAACGGTGGTTTATAAAATAATTTAAAGGGCTATCTAGTGCATGACGAAGAGTAATATGGAAATTATCTCCATATTTACGAGTTAACAATTTATTTCAAATGAGGGCGCCACTTCAAGGTCATTTGCCTATATCTTCACCTTAAAGTGGCCATTATAAAGGACGTGGCATTTTAGATACGCCAATAGATTATATAGCGAGATGGCAAAAGTCGAAGCGCTATCGGCTAAATCCAATCTTCGGCGTGATCTATCTAATAACTTACGTTCACATAGACGACTAATGAATGAGAGATTTTGAATCTTAGTTTTAAGGAGCAACGGCGTGGTAAAGTGACCCTGAAAAATTGATATTATATTAATAAAAACTTTAAACGATAAGCAAGTGTTACTTTTCCATTCCAAAGAATAAACAGATAATTACGAACAAAAACACCAACCAAGAAATCTCAGACAATGTTCATTGTATTTTCAAAACCATTGGTTAATCAAACTATTTTAACATTGGTTCAAGTTCCAAGCTTTGTTGTCCGACAACTCGGCAGTGGAAGTTTTCAACTGAAGTACTTGGGGACAACAGGACTGAGAACAATAGCTGGAGCAATCAAATTGAATCGACAACAAATAATGGATGAGCAAATAGACAAATTGTAAGGTCTAGTGACATTAAGACTTATTTAGACTAACCTAACGTCTCTACTTTTAGGCGTATAATAATCTATATACATATAATAAAACAGTAAAAATCGCGTGTCTGTACATTTATTAAATTTATCAAAAATTAGTGTGGGCGATTAGAAAAGAGTAACTAAATACAAAAAAGACTAAAAAAAATTTTTTGTCTGTATGTTCACGGTAATCTTTGAAATTACGGGACGGATTTTAACGCGGTTTTCAATAATATATTAGGCTTATCTCGGAGCAACATATAGGCTTTGTTTCATCAAAGTCGGATGTCACAGAAAAAAGTTATCATCTTTTTAAGGTTATTTTTATTACGCCGCTCGCCTGTTAATAAATGCATATAAAAATATTACTAGAGGGGTCGATTCGAAAGCTTAACTGCCCTACAAAATTAACAAAAATACTTTTTTATTGAGATATTTGTAGCCTGCGACTTTGTTCGCGTGAAATTGAGTTTATTAAGAAATTCTGTTTGTCAAAGTAAGTAGATGAGTCGATTCCTATTTAATTTTCAATTTAGGAAATAGACCAAGATAAATTTACCAGGTAATATGACGGGCGCTGCATATGTTTCTCAAATTCTATATGGCGTATTATTGGAATACCTTAAATACCCACATGAACGTCATTTCACTGTCAAATCTGAAGTAGGTACATTTGGGAAACCGGCGAGGTATAGTAACTAGGTATACTTATATTTGTCTCTTAAATGAAATATGAAAGATCATGTCGTAAATCTACGATTAGAAACACTTTTTGCTTCTCTCTACCTATATCGAGAAGAAGATTTCGCCAAAACATTTCACCTTTGACAATTAAAATGGCGATGGTGAAAAAAAGGCGATAATGATAACCTTTTTCAAAACAGTTTAGGCGGCCTGTATCAGCTCAATCATTTAAGGCCGTACCTAAATTTTCCAGGGTCCAGTGCTGCCCACATTTAAAATAAATCATTTCAAAGAAAACGGAGACATTATTTAAAATTTTGCTACTACCAAGTCCTAGATAACCCTTTAAAGTATTTTATGAACTACTGTTTACAGTTTAAAGTGAGAACGTTAAGCTTTACTACGCACATTTTCCAAAAGTGGCCGTTTTTCGCAAATGTGCGTAGTAAAGCTTAACGTTCTCACTTTAAACTGAAAACAGTAGTTCATAAAATACTTTGAAGGATTATCTAGGATTTGATAGTTGCAAAATTTTAAATGATGTCTCCGTTTTCTTTGAAATGATTTATTTTAAATGGGAGCAGCACTGGACCCCGAAAAATTTAGGTACGGCCTTAAGCCATTAGTTTTGAGTGATGTTAGGATTCTGTAGTACTTATTCCAGATCCTTTGCCGTGAAGGAAAAAATGTAAGACAATCTTATCTGAAGATATTTTACGCTTTTGCGACTCTGAGCAAGAAATTGATGTAACTATCGAAAGGGTTACCAATAGTCCTCTCAATGCAATGTAAGATATCGTCTTTTTAATTTGGGATTACTTATTATTATCCGTAGGGCATTACTATTTTCCAAAATTTAAGACAATCTACTTATATTAATATATTTTAAGCTTTTGCGACTCTGAGCAAGAAATTGATGTAACTATTGAAAGGGTAACCAATAGTCCTCTCAATTCTATGCAAGATATCTTCTTTTTAATTGGGGATTACTTATTAAATAGCTATAGGGCATTACTATTTCCCTTATATTATTTGATGTCATGATATAGCTACGAAATGATGGTAAAGTTTAATTTGGTTTGACACCGAAATAAGACGTATCAGATGTTTGTCGTGTTATTTTATGAAGTAAAGGTCCTCATGGATGCTTCGAGTGTACCACATGAAGAAAATTGATCGTTATGTGTACGCGCTGTACTTCAAGAAATGACCAAGCAGCTGCAATAAATATAAATATTGACACAAATTTATGGGAATTAAGTGGTCAATTTTTGAGTTCATATACTGTAAATCGTGTTCACTTTTTTTAACAAAATTACTCTTAAACTTGGCGTACGTAAATTTTGCAATAGAACTCGACTTAAAGTAACTAAGTATATTAAGGTGGTGGTAAGCCGTGTGGTTCCTGGCAGAGTAGAATAGGACCACTCCAAGTCTTCCTGTGGATGTCGTAGAAGGCGACTTAGGAAACACAAAAAATCTGTCTGACTGCTCTGGCTAATATATGGCTCTGGCAGTACAGAGGGTCGTGCTCCTGCAGTGGAGACTAAAAAATTAACGTCATCATAGCAGCGATTCTCAGTGGATTTAGTTCAGGCGAAACTGTGTTCATACCACAAAAAAAATACACCACTGATCCCTAATAATGTCCCATCCCAGTTATGCACAACATTTTCTATAGCTGCTTACATCTCGACAGCCGTAAAATGACCCAGGTCGATCTAAGTCTAAATGTTTTTTCCATGGGCAGTTGTACGTTGCCTTGCAGGTAAATAAGTAATTCTGTAGGTAATCTATACAGAGGTAGGTATGGGACCAAGCAACAATAAAACTATTAATGTCATGCTATTTTTGTAGTCATGTATAAAGATATAACATACGAGTAATGTATGATGCCGTGTGGTTCCCGGCAGAATAGAACCTCCAAGTCTTCCCGTTAATGTCGTAGAAGGCGAATTAGGAAACACAAGCTAAACAAAGCTTATAAACATCATGAGACCTCTCCAACCCGTCTGGCTAGCAGCGTGGAGAGTGTAGGCCAAATCCTTTGACTGCTTTGGCCAAGTATGGTTCTGGTAGTACAGAGAGGGTCGTGCTCCTGCAGTAGAGACTAAAAAAGACCTGATGATGAATGTATGTGCCGAAATACAATAAAAAACTCGGTCTGTAAATTACACACTAAGTAACTGAATAATTTTTCAATTTGCACAATAAGCCTGAATTTCCCGCGGACAAAGTCGCGGGCACCAGCTAGTAAAATAAATAAATCCTAATCCTAACTTCCTAACTAATATTATAAATGCGAAAGTGAGTTTGTATATTTGTTTTTTGTTTGTTTGTTACCTCTTCACGCTTTATCTACTGAACCAGTCTTCTTGAAAATTCGCATACACATAGTTAGGAGTACTGCAAAGGACACAAGGCACCTTAATTCCCGGAAAATGTAATGTACCCGTGGGATATGCGAGCGAAGCCGCGGGTAAAAGCTAGTATAAATATATAGGGACAAATCACACTGATTAAGCTAGCCCCAAAGTGAGTTTTAAACTTGTGTTATGGGATACTTACTCAGCGATAATATATTTTATGATAAATACATATATAGATAAACACCCAAGACCCAGGATAATTTGAAAAAGGCCATTTTAAAACTTGCCCTGGATCGGTCCTGAGATCGAACCCAGTACTAAAAAAAAGTACTAAAAAAGTTAATGAATTCGAAATTAATATGTACGCTTCTAAACATAATCGTTTCTGGGCTCGTAGTTATCTAGTGCGTATTTAGAAGCTGTTGATGATGATGATAATAATCATATTCAGCATTGCAGAGAACGGAGGAGGTTGAGGTACTTATATACCCTTGAAGTCACCAATCCAAATGCGAATTACACTTAACATGCGTAAGTTCTAATAATACGCCCGTTGATCTATCGAGCTTCCCATTCGGAAGCAATTCTTAATAATGCGATTAAACTGTGTGAGAGGTCTCGCTCAGTCGTATTTTATCTATCGTGATACAATACCCACGTCTTTTATTTGACAAAAACAAATTCTCCACCACACTAAATCACCGATCCATTGCAAGCTGACAGATTAAGCCTGCTTGCACAAGGCGACGACTTTTTGTCACGTTTTAGCGGAATTATGCCGACTTTTATCGGATAACTTGGCGATGGCGACACGAGGTAGTACACCTAGTACCAATGGACGTATTCGTAAAATGCCCTGTAAATAACAAATGTTTAAAAATATTGTTTTTTTTTGTTGTTTATTACATCATTCGCCAACGTTATTAAACAAAAGTAAGCTCTATACTGTATTTGTCTGTAATTATTAATTGAAGTCCCCAGGTATGCCTGTCTGTCTGTGATCAATCAACTTTAAAATAGCCATGTGGTAACGGCAGAGTAAAATACGATTTCTCGCCACCCCTTTTTTCTACCACGGATGTCGTAAGAAGACTGAATACCATCTACTGCAATCACCAACCTAACTGCCCAGCAAGTTGATGCATGATCAGGTCTTTTTTAGTCCCCACTGCAGAAGGATGACCCTCTCTGTACTGCCAGAGCCATATATTAGCCAGAGCAGTCAGAGAATTTGGCCTATACTCTCCACGCTGGCCAGACGGGTTGGAGAGGTGTTGATGTTTATAAGCTTTGTTTAGCTTGTGTTTTCTAAGTCGCCTTCTACGACATCCACAGAAAGACTTGGAGTGGCCCTATTCTACTCTGCCGTGGACCACACGACTGACTGGGCACCACACGTCAATTAGGTAGTCACGAGCAAGGTATCTAGGGTAAACCTGGCAATTGTGCCCCACCATTCGAAAAATTGAAATAATAAACGGTGTTATTTAAAACATGTTTATTAAAGTAATTAGTCTTAACCTCTGACTCAATAGGTATAACAAAAACAAAAAAAAACTTCTTAAAAGTAATTAAAATAGCTGAGATCAATGATTTCTTAAAGTCTAGGGTGGGGCACATTCCACGGATACATCAGTCATATGTGCCCCAATGAAGCCTCTCATTTTTTAGTCTTCTTTCCTTTTCCTTTCCCTTTATTTTGGTCACCGCACTTGTTGCATTTCTCTGGGAAGTTTGAGCAATCTTCATGCAACCAGCCGGAACACTGCAAACACTGGATCCAGTCACTTTTTTTCTTTGTATGGAAGTAAGATTCGAGACATTACACAAGTGTTTTCATTTTCATCAGAACATTCTTCACTTGATTCACTGAGCTGTAACTCTTCTTCACTTTCCGATGATGACGACACTTCTGCAACATTCTTCTTACGTTTTGCTGGTGCTACCAAGTGTATCTCCTGCGACTTCTTTTTTTCTTCAAAAAGTTTACGAGTTGCTAAATGTGTTTCTGATGTCAAAATCTTAACGTTCTGTTTTCTTTTACTGGTTTATGACGTAAAACAGGCAAAGGACTCACTATTTGTAAGGTCTTAGTTGGTGTTTCTTTCTGTAAAACATCAGAAGCGTGTGCAATCTGATCACTCTAATTTATTGAAGATGTTGAAGTACTCGGCAAAGAAAGGTCACTATTTTGAATATTGTCAGGACTGTTTCTAACTGCTGCATCAGAAATGCTGAAGAAATAGTCAGGAACAATGTTTGGATCATAGGGATATATCCCTGTTGCTTTAAACCCTGAAACACCGATTGCTGGAATTACAGACTTGTACCAGGCCTCACCAATTAGTTTTGAAATGTGCTGTCGGTTTAAATGCCTTTTTTTGTTGTTTATAAACCAAGTGGTTACTGCTTTGGACAGGTAGCTTTTAAAAGGCTTGAAAAAACTTTTGTCTTAGGGTTGTAGAGCCTGAGTAGTGTGGCTAGGTAGACAAAGCAAGATTATTTCGTTTTCTTTAGCTAACTGTAGCATTTTATATGAATTCGAATGGGAGGAATGGCCATCAAGAATCAGGAATCTGTCCATTTTCTTGGATCTGTAGCTTTTTCCTTCCCCATTTCCTAAAATAAAATAACCGATCAGAAATACTAAAAAATAAAAATATAAAACTAATACAGACGTGGGGCACATTACCCGAAAGAAATCGGGGCGCATTAGCCAACGTGCCCCACTTGATTCCAACAAAGAAGTTTAAGAAAAACGAAACGCAATTGTAGGTACACAATAGTTCAAAGAGGTTAGCTTTAGAATAAAACTTTAAAAACTGAAAAAAACATAAAGCAAACACTTAAACTCAATGTTAAAATAGATACAAAACATTTTCAAACTATGACACATACCTTGTGACCACTTTTTCTTCATAAAAACAAATAAATAACAGCACCGAGTTGTTTACATCGACGCCATACTTCTGTCACTAACCCGCACGGACCAAATTAGCGCCAAATTCAAAATGCATCTGTCAGTTCTGCGAGTGGGGCACATTATCGACTGGGGCACGTTTGCCTGATTTACCCTATATTTGTGTATAAGTACGTAACTACGTACTTGTACGTAAGTGTACAAGGTGTGTATATTTACGTAACCCGCTAGATGATAACAAGTCAAATCAGACATTGAATGAAAATCACAACTGGACGTAATAATTTTTAAGCCAAATAACACTATTAATATCAGTTTTACTACATTAATTAATCTAAAATTATGTTAAAAATGGATATGATCAATGAGAATTGACACTATTTTGTGACGTTTATTCTCGTAATAGTACCAAATAATTTATTTTTGACCTAATCATCTACACTATTAAGTCATTTTACGAAAACGGCATATGTCGACTAAGCCATGGAAGGAAATAGTTTCAGTAGAAAATGCGAGAAAGCTTTTGCAAGGATATTAAATCTTTCCACATTCTTGAATAACGAGTTTTATTACATAAGCTTTATAGATCGTATTATCTCGTAATATAGCTCTCAGGTACGCTTAGCTCTTACATTTTTGCCTGAAATACGATTTGTTCGAAGTATCACAGATATATAGCAAGATTTTATTTCTTTAGTTTATGTTTTGTTTTCACTTAGTTTCTTTTATAATTATATAGTAGTAATTTGGCCTTTGCAGGCATTTTTACGCGTCAATTTAAGTGTACATAACGTGTAATGTTTATTTATATTTAAATTATTAATTATATAAAAAAGAAGCTACCATTCCAGCGTTTCGCAACGACCACTACTGAGAAGAAATGCTGGAAGAAACTAATTTACACAGTATCGGTCGCCTACGCGCCAGAAGGGCTTTGTCAGTTTACAAAGATATTATGCCTGATACAATTTTATCACAATATAACAAGTAGAGCTTGCAAACGAATTGCAAATCCAATTTACAGAAATAAGTAATACTGAGTAGTCTTAACCCTTTCCGTGCCAGCTACGAGAATACTCGCAGTGCCGTACTGTAACATGGTGCCGACTACGAGTATTCTCGTAGATTTTGTCGGGCCTCCTATACGAGAAAATATTTCTTGGCACTACAACTTCTTGGTTTTTTTAGAGTTTGGCATTAGCAAAGAAAAGACATGATATAATCAAATATTACAACTTTAATGGAAAATAAATATGACATGACAAAATTATGGCTAATTGTTCTGATTAAACAAACAAATGAGGACATAACTATGTATTTTCTGTTGTAAAAATACAAAATTTAGCTGTGATAAGCTTTAAAACAATCTATCAACTACACACAACGCCGGAGGTTTTGGACATAATGGGCAAATACACATTGTTTCTTTACGAGTCTTATTTTTTGAGCAGACAAAACAAGGTTTAGTTGGCTTACTTTTATTCTGTGTAGGTGGTATAATAATATATACCAAATAATGTTAAACCGATACTTGTGCTCTTTGATTTACCTCTTTAGACTGCCCTGGTCTTTCGGAATAGTCGACATATTTTTGTCCTAACAAGTAGATGATGAAATTTTCAGTGAAATTCAGTAGAGGTATTCTATCTGATATATTCAAGCCAGGTAGGCTATTATGTATTTTTGCAGCATTGTGTATAAACATTTGAAAAATATGAATTGCAAAGTTTTTGTACCAATATTTGTTTTTTTTTCATGCTGTCATAATAAGAAATCATTTGGTCAGAGTGATCTACTCCTCCCATTCCATTATTATAATCAGCAAAAATATTTGGTTTTAGTTTTAGTTAATTACTGCAATTTCTTGTATTTACCATTTCAGGATTGTGTATATTTGAACATCAGGCAAGTATGTCATTATAAATATCTCCTATAGCCCTTTTTGTCATGATTTACACGAGCGTTTCCACGGGAAGTCATTGAAAAATAACCGCAGATAAATCCAAGTTCAGGTCATGCCCTCAGACCTTTGCAAAAAAGGTAATAAAACCTGACCCTCGCATTTCAAATGCAAATCTAAGCGTCGGTTCTCAGACGTTTAAACATTTATTTACTTCATTCAGCTATCGACTGAAGTACTAGCAAAGGTGCGTTTCTATTGCTGAAAGGAAGGCCTGCCTTTCTTTGAATAGAGATATGAGAAAGATGAGCATCATTAGTAAGGTCATTTTTAGGGTTCCGTACCACAAAAGTAAAAACGGAACCCTTTTATAATCACTTATTGTCTGTCTCTCCGTCTGTCACAGCCAATTTGCTACGAATCGATTGAGTTGAAATTTGGTACACAAATGTAAGTCAAACCAAAAGACGGAAGTATAACGTTAGTAAATGAATTTTAAATATGGGGGCCACTTATGGGGAGTTAAATTAGACATTAAAAAAAGTTTTGTGAACTATATATCGTGTAACATATCAAATGAAATAGCGTTTTATGAGAATGTAAATATATTTTTTTAGATTGGCATTTTTTAAGAAGTATTTAAAATAATGGCGAAACTTGACCATTCCAAAGCAGATCAAATAATATTTATTTACCTATATATTACAGGAAAACCAATAAGAAGTTCATCCCATTATTTCAAATAAGCATATATATATATATATATATACATGTATATAAGTTTAATTAAAACACAGTACTGCGTCGCTTCTGTATTATCGCACCTTATTCTCAATCTGAATTTTACAGTTAACCCCAATAAAAAAGAATTTACATATTCCACCGCTTTGTGAAATTCACAATAAAAACGAAGGTTAATATTCGCACGTTCTTATTATGATTGTGTTAGTTAACTAAACTCAGGGCTGCCGACTGTTATCTTATTGCTTTTGCACGTGCTACAAATGAACTCGGTTAAAACAATGTGGCTGTGCGTAATTATTTGGCGAGTGTAATATCTTTGCAGATTTTGCTGGCGATATTTTTATTAAATGTTCCATTGTTTTTACAATTTATTTAATTTTTTTATTACTCAAAAATTAAGCTGTTCGAAAAATATATGGATTTTGAAATATAACATTAAGGGTTAGGGTTAGAATAACTTTATTTCTCATAAGAATTACATGAAATAATTCACTTTCTGATAAAATATAATATTTACATAGGATATAACATTAAAATATAGCTATTTTGCCTAGATCATAATCATTTTGTCTGGCTTTTGATTACCTTTCAGGATTTGTGAAAAATCTCAAATGGTCTAATAATAATAATTCATTGCTACAAAAATAAAAAGGGTAGTTAGGTCATAAATTTAAGCGTATGTTTTCTGCTGGCTGCTGATAAGAAAATCATATATTACATATCCTTTTATAAAAATATCCCAAGCCTTTTCCAGCATAGTTTAGATTCACTAGGTACTTCGAGTATTTTTATTGTGATTAGATTAAAATAGTTCAACCCTGACCTAAAACCATCTGCTACAATAGGGCCAGACTGAATTCTCAAAGGATCGCATGCTGACACGTTGCTGTAATGATGTATAAATATTTAGGCTTATTACTGCAGGTACCATATTATATTGTTTGATGTAGGCAATACAGATCTCGACTAAGAGAACAATATTTTTGGCACATCAGGTGGATTATTAAAAAATATTGAACACGGTTTTTTTCTTTTCTCTGATAAGCAAATAATGACGAAGATACAGTAAATTTAATTTCACACGACGTCACGATCTAGTACGATTTTCAGTAGACGGTGACGTTAATCGCCCGTGGGGGCGATTTACAAAGATATAGCGCATCGAAGTTTCGGAGTGGCCGAAACTTCGATGCGCTGTATCTTTGTGAATTTTTATTACTTTGAAAAACCGAAAAATATGGGTCCATTATTTTTGGAAACTCTTACTAAAGTGTACAATTGCATTCCCATGGAGGGTCAACGTCGGGCGGCGGCCGGTTGTTAAACTTTTCGCACAAATACATTCCCAAAGAGGGTTGACGTTAGGCAGGCGGCCGGTTGTAAAACTATAGCCAAATCATTAAAAGTGTTCCGGTTGTTTCTTCTCTATTTTACAAGGTCTTTGGCATCCTTGGGTGACCATTGACATGCATATTATATTTGGAGAAGAAATAGCGGGAAAGTGCACCCCGGGCTCCAAGGCAGCACAGCTGAGGATGCAACCGGGAATGCGCTTAGACGAAGAAGACTCTTACTCACGTGATCGTTTAAATTAATATATTTCGATCCCAGTCCACATCCCTACTTTGGCAGTGACGATTTTGCCCGTAACATTATTTGTGTGAGCTAAATTCATATTTATTATAAATTTAGGTGTATATAAGTGGCGGACGAGAAAGACAAATGAAAGAAAAAGGTTCATAAGAATGGAAAATAGCTAGATCAAGTTTTTAGCCCCAAAACCACTTACATAATTTGTATCTGAATCAAAAAGGCTCTAAGCATTTTCTGAGATCATTATATAGGTATTTATAATCAAATAAATAAATGATAGAGACAAATCAAAGTTCGTTTAAACTTGGGTATGTATACTCATTTGGATATATTTTTTACTTTCTAACCTGCAAGGCGAAGGTTTAATTCGATTCAATGGTTTTATTTCAGATAACTAGGATCCAGGATTTATAAATATTACAGTAACTAAAACTAGTGTACTAACACTAGTTTTAGTTACTTGTAGCTATACAGTATTTTAGTACACGCAGTATGAAATCTCTGTGTAGAGAGGGCCCGGCGGACATGCTTTCAAATTTGACCTTACATGCCACCGGCATGGTTCCCCGCAATATAGGTATCCCATTTATCGGCGAATTTAATAGACAAGCTTTATTATTTAATGAAAGTAAACTTCACCTAGTACCTACATCACGTATTTATTATGGTAGAAATGTATGAAAATGACTTAAGTCGTAGTTCGCAAAGGTAGTTAACTAATTTTAAAATAATCAAAGTGTGTCATTTCTTTTTAAAAAAAATGTCACTGTATTTGTTGTTAAACGACAAAAAAAGGTTATTGAAACAAGAAATTAATTTTTAAACGGTTTTTAAACAATATGTTTCGGTCAGATTTTTCAAATTAATTGCTTAATAGCGTTGTACAATTTAATCAAGATTTTCCACAATTTTTAAAATATTCCCAATCTGTTAACGAGCATTCACTATATCTGACACACAATATGCAAATCCCTTTTTCATACTATCAAAATGAACTACGCTCGAAACAGTGTTTCCGCGTATAAATATTCAAAAGTATCGAACTCTAGTTAATTTACATAGGACAGACTGAAGGTAAAAAGGCTAACTCCCATGAATCTATCTGGATTGGATACGCGAGTTTTATGGCGAGTAGAGAAGAGTAGACAAATATCTCTTTTGCTTATTTATTTATTTAATATTTATTGACTACAATAGTACAAAACTTGAACTTAACACTAATGCATTCTCTACCAGTCAACCTTTAGGAATGAAAGAAATTAATTTAATTGCGATGAGCCCTTAAAGTATAATTATATAATACTATATACAAGTCTTCATATATACAACGTGGAAGGGACATACCCGTAATAAATCGAACCACGGACTTTACTAGATCATTATAGTATAATGAAATTAAAATAACAGCCAAGAAGCAGAAGAAGTGTACAGCCGCCCGGACGATTTGTATGGGAATGTCGATTTTTTTTTTTGTTTTTTGACTTTTATTTTAATTTCATTATACTTTAGTGATCTAGTATAGTCCGTGGTTCGATTTTTAACGTGTATGACCCTTCCACTTTGTATAATCGTATAATACACAACATTAATATACTACTACTAATATAGTACAAATGTTTTGAGACAATGAATAGTTCTCCTGCAACAAATTAACAGAAAGATGCGTGCGAACTTTATTTTTAAATTTGTTTGAGAAACTTTTTTATGTATTCAGGTAAGGCATTCCAGAATAGTACAAGAGTGAGGCAAAATATTTCTATCGAAAAACGGAATTTGAAGGGTATCACTAAAGCAACAGTCATGGCTTTCAGACTTTTTTGTAGGTGGAAAGTGCATGGATATTACACGTAATCGTTTTAGCTATTTTTTTTCCAGAAAAAGGCTACTCTCCGTTCTTATTTTATTATGTAGTGCTAAGAATGTATTTAAAAATTACTAATAAACGAATATTTGTAAATGAAAAAACTTTAGTAAGTAAGTTCTTTGGTGTGATTTAGGTTTAAGTAAGTAGGCATTTTACTTTATATCCTTACCTAGTGATTGTTTTTTCAGTTTAATCTCTGTACTAGTTACTGAGATTAATCTTCTCTAAAGATTCGATTAGTCACCATCACACGCTAATAGTGGCCTTTGTCTAAGAGCCGCAAGGCCCAAAGTGCTCTGTCTGCCCCATTAGGGATAAAGACGTGACAGTGAACAGTATACTCGGTCAGTGTGCACCGTGACGTATACAGGACCAGGCCAGGTAGTAGCTGACATGGATATACCAAATAATGTGAACGTTGTATTTTCCATCTAAATTAATTACGGTGTGTGCGTTACTTACAAGGCTTGCGTGTGCAAATCGTCGAATCTATTTCATGTTTGTCTCATCGGCTTGAATAAATTAAACTTGATGAATTCTGACGGGCTAACGTAAATAATCGTACGCAGTTTTAACAACATGAATTATATCTATTTTGTAAATAAAAACTAATTTAACTTTTTATCAGTATTTACTTATATGCTGGTCTGGAAGAAAAGAAAAACATATAATGTACCAGCTGCTTCTCTTCCCGCCCAGATCGTAAAATCCAATTGAGCGAATGGACTAGAATATGCAATGGAATGCGGCTAGCACTATTTTAACCGACTTCAAAAAAGAACGAGGTTTTCAATTAGACTGTATGTTTTTTTTAAATGTATGTTTGTTACGTGATATCTTCGCCAATACGCTATTTTGCAACAAGTCAAATCAGATACTTTTTTCTTAACGTCAAAAACAAATATTTACTATGGGATTTATATGAAATATCGATTTATGACGTCATAGTACCTTGGAGTCAAATAGCGCTCCTAATATCCGTTTTTCTGCATTAATAAATCTAAAATCACGTTCAAAGTGATCAGTGGATGTAATCAATGACAGTGGCATTATTTGTGATGTTTTATTCTATTAACAGTAGGTACCGAATAATTTGTTTTTGACCCACCAAAATACCCAATGTAGACCGATTTTGATGATTCTTTTTTATTTGAAAGCCTTTACTATGAAATTGGTCCCATTTTAATTTGGTGAAGATATGATGAAGAACTTTGGAGATATGGATGAAACTCCTAAAAAAAATGAAGTCTCTTTTTTTTTGTTAATAATTATTTCGATTACCTTTTAACATCTTTTAGTAGACCCTGAAGACTTTTAGTAGACCATGTCGCCTTATGCTTACAGGGTTTTTAATTTTTGAGGTTCTGTACCTCAAAAAGTTAACAAAGTCTTAGACATAAACAATAAGTTAAAATATTGTTTATTTTTTATGTAGGTACTTTATCTTTTAGTATAATATACCTGTATAATATATGCTTGTTTATAAATTAGTAGGATACAAATAAACCAAAGTATCAGCAAAATAGTTGAACCGATACAAAAGCTCAATGACAAGATTGATCGCAGGTCTACGAATTCGGTGGAAATGGGAAAATAATATCGTTAGCACGGAACAGCTCCATTATGAGACGAGTTGTCCATTGTTGCCGATGGGAAGTTATTTACACGGCTCTAGTAATTGCAGGAAATCCTCGAAATTGCCGCAATAGATTTTCTGAGGGAAGAGACGAACTATAAAACATTTAATAACATCAGCAAAGAGATTCACAATGATACATTGAGGACAAATACAGGAAAATATAAGGACAAGTTGTTATCAACTTTCTTTATGAATTATATTCTGTCAATTATTAAAACCTTCTGAGACCACATGTGTCAATCGAGTTACACATCATCATTTCATAGACTTCATGCCGCTAGCTCGGTAATGATATCTTTATGTAGGTAATCAAAGTGAATTATTATACTTGTAGACTGATGCACTAGGTAAATCTAAAAGTACTTGTGCTAATTCACCACAGCTAAATGATTCCGAACTTCACAAGGAAGATGTGCAGGTAGATTTTGCAACAGATCCTTATTGCTACTGTGGGGATATACATACAGTCTATGTCCTTGCTAACTCTTGCCCAATCTTATTTATTGAAATTGGCATTCGGCAATTAAACGAAGCCGCTTGCATCACCTTGCATTCACTCTCGAAATTGCTGCATATTTTTAGAAAGCTATTCGCTAGTTATAATAAAACTACTTGTTAAACCTCTTGATATGGACTGTATTTGTTTCCACCATGAACTAATGCACTCCCTGACCGACGGGTCCGTCAGATTTCTTTAGAACTTGAACATTTATTTATTTATTTTTTATTTTTAAACTTTATTGTTTAACAAAGAAATTGTCTTACAATTGGCGGACTTAACGCTAAAAGCGTTCTCTCCCAGTCAACCATAGGGATAAACAGATAATTCGTTGCGGCGCAAAATAATTAAATAATTACATACTTATACCAAATAATACACATACATGCATATATACTCATAATAAAGATACGCATACATATAAAATAATCATATATATATACATATACATAACTAAATAAATACAAATACACACATAACTACAATGAATGATGATGTAGATAAGAAAATGAGACTAATTTACTCGTAGAAGATGACAGTGTACTCTTCTCTTGAAGGAAAATTTTGTGGAAATATCTTTGATGTCAACGGGCAAAGCATTCCAGAGTCGTGAAGCTTGAACAGTAAAAGAGTTTGCCATAAAATCGTACAACGTGAACGTCAATGAGCAGAACACGTCGATGTTATTTTCTGACATTTGCTGGCTCAAATTTCAACGGCTCTCGAAGGATATATTAAACCTTTTGATATGGACTGTATTTATTTATACAATTTTGTACAATTTACTTAGATAAACCATAATTTTATCTTACTTTTTATTTATACACTACTAGCTTAATGGAAACAAAATAAACTCTCACCTTTACGAGTTCTGAATTGTAGCAGTCGCCAACTAACCAAAGAAATACACTATCCTATTAACAACCCCCGCTCTATTGTAAGAAAAACCTTTTATATTTGCCATAATATACTTAGCCGTAATATTATATGAGTTACTTTTGATATCTACGGGAGAGCAGTATATAATGAAACTAAAGGTTCCTAACTTGCTTTATTAGCCCATAATTGCATTTACCAACTTAGTACTAAGATGGAAAGAAAAGTGAAAACAGGCGAAAACAATTTGCAACTGCCATTAACGGCCAACTTTGTCTATAATTTCATATTTAATTTGTTCGGTCGGCAAATTTATGTATTTATTTTGACGTAAGATTTATACTCGTAACTTTTCGTATTGATATTAATTTGTCAGTTTACTTCCGAAAACTTGAGAGTTACTGAATAGGATTTTGACGACCTCCGTGGCGTGATGGTTAACACGCTAGACCGCTAATCCGGAGGTTCTGGGTTCGATCCCCAGCCAGGGCAAGTTGGAAAATGGCCTTTTTCAAATTATCCTGGGACTTGGGTGTTTATCTATATATGTATTTATCATAAAATATAGTGTCGTTGAGTTAGTATCCCATATCACAAGTTTAAAAACTTACTTTGGGGCTAGCTTAATCAGTGTGATTTGTCCTTATAAAGAAAAAGAAAAGAAATAAAGATAAAGGATATAAAATTTTTAAATTATCGCTAAGGTAGAAATATTTTTTGATTCATAGTCTATCTGGAAGCCAAGCTTCAATAGTCTTTAGTTTAAACTTGGTAAGTACTCGTAATATCAGGCGTAGAGTAACTCAGTCGGGTGGCATCCACTAATGCAGATTTATCTTATGTTTTTTAGTAATTCAAATACAGATGATCCCGGTTATTACATGATATTCGACGACCGCGGTGGCGTATTGGTTAACACGCTAGTCCGTCACTCGGAGGTCCTGGGTTCGATCTCTAGTCTGGGTCAGTAGAAAAATTGTATTTTTTAAATTTTCTTGGGTCTTGGGTGTTTCTTTACATACATATGTATGTATTTATTTTAAAATATAGTATCGTTGAGTTAGTCCCAACTAATATTATAGACGTAAATGCAAAAGTGAGTTTGTATATTTGTTTGTTAGCTCTTCACGCTTTATCTACTAAACCCATCTTCTTGAAAAGTCGCATACACATAGTTAGGAGTACTGAGAAGGTCATAGGGTAACTTTTATCCAGGAAAAAAGTAATGTTCAAAGGATTTGAGATACGCGAGCAAAGCCGCGGGCAAAACTAGTATCCCATTAGGTTATTTGGGAGCTATTTTGATAAGTGTGATTGGTCCCAATCTATTTATTTATTTGAACATTTTCTAAGTTATGCGAAATTCAAGTACATTTTATAAACTATTTTTACACTGGTTGTAGCAGAACAATTTTAACGCGGCTCGTGTTGTGTGGGAGTAGGTAAAGAAAGTAAAACATAGCTAAAAAGATTTTCGACGTCTACGCCACGCCGGAAAAAACAGAATTTCTTGTAACGTATTTTAAAGTAAAGACGTTAGAAATTACCCGATGGAGTGAGGTTATATACGAGTAAGTATCAGCTGCAACTACCGGGTAAAAAACATATAATAATAGTCCTAATACATAGGTACATAGATGAAAAATCACTGCCTCCGTGGTCTAGTGGATAATGCGTTTGCCTTGTGATACGGAGGTCTTGGATTCAAATTCCACTGGGAAGCATACTTTGTGAAAAGATGTTTCCAGTCTGGTTAGGGTATTGCAGGCTTGAATCAACTGATTATCCGAAAAGAAAGATAATTCTGTGCTTCGGAAGGTACGTAAAGCTGTGGGTCCCGAACGCCATTTAGCATTTGTTTAAACCTATACTAGGTTCTGGTCTACCTTTTCGATTGCGGAGGTCAGACGGCAGTCGCTCTGTGTAAAAATCAGTAACCTCGTCAAATCACCTAGGTTAGGTAGCAGAAGACACCGGGCAATGAAGTGTTAGCTCTGAGGATGCAACCGGGAATATGTTCGGATGATAATGATGATAATAAATAGATAAAGAGATCAGTTTCACTGAACCCAAATCATAAAAATCAGTCCCTTGTTTTCAAAAACAATTTCCCTATCGGTGGCCGTTCCGTTCTACAATACAGACATTACTGAACTGAGCGGCATTAACTCGGGTCAATTCAGCACAACAAATTGATTGACTTCGTTTCCCATGTGCTGAGAACTGGCGCCGAGCATCGCTTCTAACGAACCATTGAAGATGACTACACACAGACGCATGGAATATAACACATGTAATTTTTAATGCTAAACTTGTTAAGGTTAGTATCTCATAACGATCAGTATCATGTAATGGTTTGAAAGAAGATAAATAAGTCTTTTTCTAGCTGGATATTTTCTTGTCTCATTACAAAAAATGTTCAGAGGTAGAAAGTTGAACTATGGAGATTCTTTTGAATATGCTAAGAAATTATGAATAATCGATATGCATAAAATTTAAATACTTTATTAGATAAGAAAGATTTATCCAAGTTTGATGTCCACTATTTCTGTGTGTCCAATATTATGGGTCCAAATTCCTTATACAGCTGACGCAATAATTGGACAACATACTCATCCGTAAACCTGCTCCCCAAATGTACGTGACGGACCTTCAAACCTTCGCTTCGTTCATTTGTGTTGTTTTAATCATTCCGATTTGGTCAATAAGATTTATTTGATGCTGTTCTACTAACACAAAAAAAGAAAAATAAATTTAAGTTTGGTGGCCAGTATTCCTGGGTGTCCAGTATTATAGGCCCAAATCCCTAATATAGCTGACGCAATAATTGGGCAACACACTCGTCCATAAAGGAGTGGGCCCGAATGTACGTGACTACCCACCAAACCTCCATTCATTTGTTTTGTTTAAAAAAATTATCTCTAGTGAATGTTGTCCGACTATTTTGTCGTTTGAGGGTTGACATTAGAGGTATTTGTGTTTGGTTTGGACGATTGTAAGCTGCCTTGAATTATTTTATTTTTATAGTCTATTTACTTAAGAATTTATTTATAATTAAAAAAATTTTAAATATGAAAACAGAATAGCGTTGGTAAAATATGAAATTATTTTATAACTATTTGAAGTAGGTACTGGCAATTGAACACTCTGTTGGTAGCGATCTTCGATCATATATTCTATAGATCTGAAATAATTTTGAAATTAGTGTATGAATTAAGTGATTGCAGTTTCCTGGACGAGTTTTATTGGAGTCTGCAAACAATACAATACTTAAATAATAACTTTATTTAAGTATTTTTTCAGATTATGTAATTATCCTATTTTTATTTTTTTATTTAATATTTATTGCACAATAATCGAACGATTATAATACAAAAGGTAAAACTTAATGCTAAGCATTGTCTACCAGTTCACCTTGAACGAAAATTGCCATCCAGAGTCTGTTGATTTCTCATGATACTCATGAAGACTAACGGATGCTATGTACTTATAATTTGCTGACGGTATCCACGAAAAATCAGAGATGGCGCTTGTTCGTTCGTAGTAAATGAACGCCAATACCGCCATCTTTCCGAAATTATGCGGCACCACTACGAAACTACCTTCTTTCGAACTAGTAACTCCATCTAGCTACAACATTTAAATTTAAAATCAAATTATGCTACAAAATATGAAGGTGGTCAGTCATCTTTTATTTGTTCGTCCATGGGTTTTAGCAAGTTTCATTTATTAAATTATTTAATTTATTACATTACTTCATAAAGTTTAATTTACTTATTTTTAAAGTCCGTACACAAAGTAGCCTCATAAAGTCGTCGTTATGCGTATCTACTTAGATATTCTAAAACAAACTTGATTATTTAATAATGTCCCTCGCAATTCAGTTTGAATACGTAGGTAACAAATTCAAAAGTTGCCAAAGTTGGCAAAGGTGAGGCCATGTGTGTCTGATACTTTTCAACGTCTGAATTAACATTGTTACTATCTTTCTAAGAAGACCTACATGTGTACTTTCTAGATGTGGGACTTTAATTCAACGAAATAAACATTATTTTGACTGGCACATATACATAGGTACATATTAAGTACGAAACTTTTACATTGCGTATTTCGATTAGCTTTTAAAAAAACGTAGGTATGTTATCTATGTGCTGAAAATAGCACAGACACCTATACATTATCACGTCATTATCACGTCTATATCTCGAACGGGGTAGACAGAGCTAAGACCCAAAGACAAACTTTTCTTGAAAATAAAAAACTATAACAAGAAATATAAGTCGTACCAAAAAGAATATACTATAGACGCTTGTAGCATTGGGCTGATTCTAACATATTATACTTATATTTTTTATAAAAATTTTGAGATCATTGGTACTTGAAGTTAGCAGAACTTTCATGTTGCAATAAAATCATCATCAAGTATAAAATAAAAGTAGGTAGGTAGTGATTCAAATAGTAACGAGTAGCCAGTTAAATACACAAATTCAAAAAGAAGAGGCTATAGATAATACAAATATCTCAATTTACACAATAAAATTCATTTTATTACATATATTACGATGTGCCCGGCTTCGCCCGTGGTACACACATAGCCTATGTCACTCAGGGATAGTGTAGATTTCCAACGGTGAACGAACTTTTTAAATCTGTTTATTAGTTTCGGAGCCTATTCAATGCAAACAAACAAACAAACGAACAATCAAATCTTTCCTATTTATAATATTAGTATAGAAGTATAGATAATTGTACAGAATGGCGGCTTATATCTATTTTAGCTGGCAAATGGTTTCTGCCTGTTTCACCGGGACGGCAGGTTATTATATTAAATTACAAAGTTTTAAGTTCAAGGATTATCTCTCTTAGACTAATTTTGGTAGCCCACTAACTTCCCTAGGCATTCCAAATATCTTTGAAATAACTAGCAAACTTAGAATACTATATTTTGAAAATGGATTTGGTAATGACTTGTTTGCTATTTTTTGGATGACATGTATCTCACATAATAATAATAATCAAAATTATAACTAAAAGGTGGTAAGGTTGACTAGAATGATCCATGTTTGTAAAAGTCTATTGAAGAAGCATACCTGCAAATTAACGATAAGTAAAAAGCGTAAGTGTAAGATAAATATAAAGCGATAATAAAGCCGCCTTTTGCGCATTCCTAGTTTTTAAGATAATTATGACCTGTATTTTTTCTTTTGTGCAATAAAAGGTATTGTGTATTGTATTGTATTGTATATGTTTGGAAGATGAGTAATTAATATAAAATAATTGGCGCAAAGAGAGACGACAGTAAATAAATAAGGCCAGACATATATGTTTGCATTGTATTTTATACTTATCATATTTATTTATCTATAGTAAAAGGAAAATAGGTACATTCTTTATACTTTCTAGAAGTACATTAACATGTAAAAATAATCTTAAATAATTTGTTTCAAATTTTATATAAGTAAACAAGTATGTAGTTTTTTAACTTAGTATATTAAATAAACTTTTTTAAATTATTTATTGAATTACTATAAACAACTTTATTTAAATTCTTCCAATCTTCGCTTCTTCATTATTTATAATGGATCGTTACGATGACCATCATTCTCTCCAACAATGGACAAAATATAAATTCTATTTTACATTTACTATTTCAAACAATTCTAATACATAATTCATATCATATGAAACGAGTACACTAAAATTGTGATCTATTCGTCTAACTATATTGAAATAAAATATTACCAAATACTGTCAAAGTATTCAATTGTTAGTCTTGGAAAGAAATAAACTGAAATACAACCTAAAATATGATGAATCGAGTGTGTAACAAAACATGTGACGGATTTATAATGATTGTTGAACATATTTGATAAATTATGAGCAGAACCTCTATATCATTGTCAGCGAAAATATAACTTGTACGTAGTATATTATTACTAAAGATTCTTTGACAGAAAAAAATGTTTTTAATTTTTAAGATTTAAATAAGTATAGAAAAAAATTTATGTTATCATTTGACCCCTTCATTAGTATAAAACCAATTTAAATTAAACTGTTCTTCAAAAAGTTTGGTTTCCAATTCAAAATAAATATAAACACCTCATTTCAATATCTATGCCAAAAGTGTGTATTTATTACAAAAACGCGAAATTATTTAGAAATAAATATTTACGTTCGCATTTCAACTTATAAGTATTCCTGTATTTTAATAATAAAAAAGAAATTAAATAAATAACATTCTTGAAACACATAAGACCTGCGTCCTTTAGATTTCTAACCAAAAAAACTACACTCTTTCGAATACTTACATATAAGTATCTATAAGTTGTCACCACTTAACCTATATGCATCAGATATAATAGCTACAGCTTAAGGACTGTCATTTGTCTAGCAATTACAACAATCAAGGACTCTAATTGCCTCCAAAAGAACCAAGGAGCTCAACATATAAAAACATATTCTCTTCTTAAAGGTTTGAAATATAAACTATATACAAACAGCAGCTTTTATTGTAAAGCAAATAACAAGTCAAGCAGATTAAATTACCTCAAATATGATAGGTTTTCTTCGTTTTATCACTTAGTTCTTATGACTACCTCCCGGCTTCATCGTTATTATCGTATCGTTATATTTTACTATCATCCTGACATGGCATATCTGTATGTTTATCTGACGAGTAAGTCTCGAAGTTCCCTCCCCTTCTATCCCGCTTTTGCCCACTCCCAGCCATGCTTCACACTCGTTAACGCAACAAATTTCTGCTGTCGAGCTCTTTTAACGAACTTCATAATTAGCAAGCATCAAACTTGCAAATGTTAATAACAACACAGACATGGAAATCAAAGACTGGTCCGAGGTTCTCCTTAAAAGGGACCCATTAGTCAAACCGAGCTTTTAAACTGTGTAAGCGAAGAGATTTATATCGTGGACGTTGATTTTACTCTGTCCAAGTTTATTTTGAAAGCTCGCATTCCATTTGGTCGTGAAAGCGAGGTAATGAAAGCCCCTCGAGTATCAACTATATGATGTAAAATTAAGCTTTTGGGATATTTAACTGCCAATTTTAGGATAAGGATAAACATTAAATACGTAATCTTTTAAATCTAAATGAGCAGTACCATATAAGTTTTCTACCTGGCGCAAGACCGTGCACTGTGGCAAACCATAGGGAGGAGAGCTGCTCAACATGGTCACGACCCTCAGATCAGACATGAGGATACGATTATGAAGAAAGAAAATTCGTTTAAAAAACAAGCGACACAACCAATTTTAACAATAATTTCTATAGGACCTGTACCAAAAGCAAATCCGAACGCATAATTTTAAGGGGCATTATCATTATTTCAAACCTGAGCTCTGCAAATCTTGAGGTTGGACTCTCAATCGGTTGGATTAGTACCTAAAAAAGGCAGCTGGTACGTCCTAAGCTTTTTCTTTCCTCCTAGAAAAGCATGGAAGACAAAAGACTGCATAAAGTATAGAATTTTATTTACTCTCATCGACAAAACGCAGAAACGTCTTAGGAAATTCCGCACTATCTCGCTCCAGCCGTTACAGAAATTATTGTGCCGTCATCTCATAGGATTGTGTCGTTCGTCACGATTTATTGCACCTTATGGTTCGGTTCTGTATTACTAACGGACTGACATACGTTGTGTTGAATTTAGACGGTTCATAATGAAATATTATGTCCTCTATTTTTTTACAATTTGGGTATTGCTGCTCTCATCAGACATAACCCAGGGCCGCCAGACCCAAAAATCATGTTTTAGCGCGATGGTGGGCAAGAAGGTGGGAAAAGGAATCATAATACGAGTAGCTATAGGTTGCTAGCCGCATTGCCTATTAAAATGATTTGCATTGTCGACCATTACCTCGATCGGCTTTTACGATCTGCGCGGGAAGGGAAGCAGCTGGTAGATTCTAAGTTTTTCTTGTGTTTCTCCCAGGAAGCTATGTCCTTTAAATTTATATCATATGAGTGGTTGTAGAAATTTAATATTATAAAGATAAACACGCATAAGACTTACCTGTTTTCATCGCATTTAATCCTAAAGCAAAGATGACTTGTTAAAAAACTTGTGTAGATTACAAGTCAACTTCCAGAAAATGAAGTTTAAATCCATCAGCCGTTAAACTACACGTTTCCAGGTCAATCCGGAATTCTCGCAACAATTTTACCACAGCGATGGTCTGCAAACATTCTAGATTCCGGGAACGTTTCTCAATAAACTCACTTAGTTTACAAATAGCGGTATGCTAACAACTAAATTTCACTCCAGCCGTGTTGGCAATTGAATTTAGCAGCCGGTAGCCAAAAGGCAAATATCTCTCTCCTTCTTGATTTGCTACTCTTTTACTGGGAAAAGTATGTAAACCATTTACAATAAATAAATCAATAGTGGTTTATATAATATATTATAATATAATATATATATTGATGCCTGCCAGATTGAGACTGAAATAAAATGATTTAATTTGATTTGATTGATTTACAAATAAAGTCAGGTTTAGGGTACCTCTGAATATGAAACAAATACTTACTTGTAGTCACAATCATCATCATCATCATCATTTCAGCCGCATAACGTCCACTGCTGGACATAGGCCTCTCCCAAGGTTTTCCAAAATGACCGATCTAGAGCGGCCTGCATCCAGCGCTTTCCAGCGACCTTGGTCAGGTCGTCTGACCACCTTGTGGGTGGGTGTCCTACGCTTCGCTTGCCAGTACGTGGTCGCCATTCGAGAACCTTTTTGCCCCATCGGCCATCGGTTCGTCGCGCTATGTGTCCCGCCCACTGCCACTTCAACGAGCTAATCCGCTGGGCTATGTCCGTGACTTTTGTTCTCCTACGAATTTCCTCATTTCTGATTCGATCACGTAGAGAAACACCAATCATAGCCCTCTCCATAGCGCGTTGAGCTACCTTGAGCCTTCTTATGAGACCCATAGTAAGGGACCACGTTTCGGAGCCATAAGTCATCACTGGTAACACACATTGATTATAAACTTTCGTCTTAAGGCACTGAGGTATTTTGGACGAGAAGACACTGCGTAACTTCCCGAACGCTGCCCAGCCGAGTCGGATTCGTCGAAAGACCTCTTCCTCGAAGCTGGAACTTCCTGCCTGGATCGATTGACCCAGGTAGGTATACTGGTCTACAACTTCGAGGGTGGAGCTCCCAACAGAAACAGGTATGGGCACAACATTGACATTCGACATTACTTTCGTTTTGTCCATGTTCATTTTAAGGCCCACCTGTTGGGAAACTCTATTAAGGTCTCCGAGCATAGTACTTAAGTCCTCCATGGATTCTGCCATAACAAATACATCGTCGGCGAATCGAAGGTGAGTGATATACTCGCCATTGATGTTGATGCCAAGTCCTTTCCATTCCAGGAGCTTGAAGGCATCTTCCAGTGCAGCGGTAAACAGTTTCGGAGATATAACGTCTCCCTGTCTCACACCTCTTTGCAGTGGAATAGCCCTCGTGCACTGCTCCTGTACTCGGACTGACATAGTGGCGTTACTGTATAAACACTTCAACACTTCGATATACCGATAGTCAATACGGCATCGCTGGAGAGACTGAAGCACGGCCCATGTTTCGATCGAATCGAAGGCTTTTTCATAGTCCACAAAACCCAAGCATAGCGGCCGGTTATATTCCCTCGTCTTCTCTATAACCTGCCGCAGCGTGTGAATGTGGTCCATGGTGCTAAAGCCTTTACGGAAACCGGCTTGTTCGGGAGGCTGGAAGGCATCAAACCTGTTCGCGAGACGATTCGTGATGACCCTCGAAAACAACTTATATACATGACTCAGAAGCGTGATAGGCCTATAGTTCTTCAATAGGGTGTTATCTCCCTTTTTGAAGAACAAGACTACCACGCCCTTGTTCCACGCTTCTGGCGTAACGCCCTCGAGCAGAACGGAATTAAAGAGCCTCTGAAGGACTTTCAGTACCGGCGTTCCGCCCGCTTTCAGAAGCTCTGCTGTGATTCCGTCCTCACCCGGCGCCTTGTTGTTCTTAAGCTGTTTGAGGGCCATCCTAATCTCGTATAGGCTGATGTCCGGGATATCTTCCGTATAGTGTCGGGTCAGCTTGGCTCTTGGGTCTTTAGCCATTTGTCCACTGGGTTGTGCGACTGAGGTATACAGCTGTCCATAAAACCTCTCGATCTCTGCCAGAACCCCTTCCTTTGTCGACACCACGCCACCGTCCTCCGTCTTCAGCTTCATCAATCGACTTTGCCCAACTGACATAGCTCTTGCGAACACTTTGGAGCCTTTGTTCTGCTCGATCGTCTCCTTAATACATTCAGTATTAAAGGAGCGGATATCGTGTCGCAAGGACTTTTGTATACGTCTGTTGAGCTGCCGATATGATTCAGCATCTTCGGAGGTCTGCAGCGGCCTGGATCGTCGCTCTGCCATCAAGTCTAGAGTCTGAGCAGAGATTTTTTGAGGTTTTCGTTTGGGGCGGGACCTGAACACCTTTGATCCCACCGCTTGGACAGCTTCTACCAACCCTTGGTTTAACTCGTCCACTGTAGCGCAATCCTGAAGGCCTTCGAAGCGATTTGATAGTTCAAGCCGGAAGTTCTCGGAGTTTTCGATTTGGACCCGCGACGGTCGGAGCGTTGACTTCATCAGCCGCGACCTTTCGACTTTGAGACCAATATTTACGATGCCTCTTAATATACGGTGATCGCTCCCGGTTTTGATTCGATTGATCACTGAGACATCGTTGAATATTCGTCTCTTTGTCGTTAGGATGAAGTCGATTTCATTCTTAACAGGGGGCTGGTTTTTCTTTCCTGGACCCAGCCAGGTCCACTTTCTTTGCGGCGACTTTTTGAAGAAAGAGTTCATCGCAAAGAGTTCCTCTTTCTCCAAAAAATCTGCCAGCCTACGACCCCTGTTATTTCGCACTCCATATCCGAAATTTCCCAGCCTAAACTCTCCATCGCCTCGCTTGCCCAGTTTTGCGTTGAAATCCCCCATAACAACTGTAAAATAGGTTTCAGAAGTATGTATGGCCCTACTGATGTCCTCATACACCTCATCCACCTCTTCATCGGAGTGATCCTCAGTTGGCATATATACCTGTATGACCTTCAGCGAGTATCTTTTGGATACTCTGAGTATCAGGTATATTACCCTACTAGAAACACTCTCGATGGTTATGACGTTGTTTATGAGGGACCTGTGGACGAGAAACCCGACACCATGCTGGGACTTCTTTTGGTCTCCTTCCCGGTGATAGAGTAGGTTACCAGACTTCAGGGTTGTCGTGCCCTCGCCCTCTCTTCGGACTTCAGACAACCCTACAATGTCCCACCGTAACCTACTTATTTCCTCTTCCACCTCAGCTAGTTTCTCGTCTGTCCTCAAAGTGCGTATGTTGTGTGTTACCAGGGCCAGTCGTCGACAGGAGTGGTAGCCGGATCTCTGCCGGAGATTCTTCGCACCCCCTGCCCCGCCGTTACCATGACCGCTACCGGAGTCAGGAATAGCAGGGCTGCCGGGGACTGGGGGCCTGGGTTTTTTTGTTTTTACCATATGGGAGGTAATTGGCCTTAAAACACCGCGCTGGCCAGTGCGAGTTGGCGAGTCCACGCTTTTAAAGGGGATTTAGTCCCTTATGGCTTGTGGTAGCCGGTTGGATCAGGTTATTGCCGCCCGATATTCGGCATATAAGTTTTACGGCAGGGTGAGTTACCTCCAACCCTCCTCCTTTCTCATCCGGGCTTGGGACCGGCAACGGCGTGTAGTCACAATACACGCATGTAAAATAACAGCTTTGACTAACTAACATTACCTAGCAAGATCGATTTTTGGGCCCAAAAACCCTATCTATAATATAATACTTATATTAAATTTCATCGAAATTGTTGGAGCTGTTTCCAAGATCCTTATTAAATATATTTACTTCAATGTATAGAATTGCTCGAAATAAGATAGTATACCTAAGTCCTCCAATTACATGTGCATGTTTTTTTTATATCTTGATATCATCATCAACATTTGCAGCCTTTACCTTCCACTGCTGGGAATAGGCCTCTCTTATTGAACTATATCTTGATATAATATAACATCGTGAGTATGTTGCAGTTATCAGCTGGCAAGACGTGTGTCCGTTTAACTATTAAAGTTGTAGAAAAAAAAAGAGTTTCTTTTCATACCAAACACTCAAGATTTTCATACCGGACATTCAGAACGAGTGGCCGTATCACGAATATGGTGCTCTACGTAATTTTTTTTATGATTTTATGTATTCGATAATATACGGTTAAGTGAAGATTCTACTTATTTGATTAAAAAAACGTATAACAAGTGGGAAACATGAACCACATTTTCGATTTCACGATATAAACACGAAAACTATCGCGCCAATTTCCATAAAATGATGACGTAACCGCTGTTCGCTGTAGTGAAGTTATCAAGGGCGCTTGTTCAACCAATTCCCGACTAATGCAATACAGTTTCCATCTTCTCCGACATTATAATGATAGTCGTTAGTCGGATTAAGTTTTGAGGGAGGAAATTAGTTTAGTGAGTGTATCAACCGCTTCAACCGGAATTATTACAGTACTCGTGAGTAAGAGGAAATGAAATTAGAAATAGCAAAGTTTGTTAGTTAGAAAATGCACAAATGTTCACATATTTATATATATTACAATTCATATAAGCAACAACGAACGGATTGTGACGGTTGCTCCTAATAAATCTACAAAAACTTCATCTAAGCGCGTAGGTCGCATCCTCAGCTGTGCTGCTTCGGAGTCTGGGGTGCGCAAATATAACATGCAAGTCAATGGTCACCCATGGATGCCAAAGACCTTGCAAAGTGGAGAAGAAATAGCCGAAACAGATTAAATGATTTGGCTATCGTTTTACGACTGGCCGCCTGCCTGACGTCAGCCCTCTTTAGGAATGTATTTGTGAAAAATGTTTTGCAACCGGCTGCCGCCAGACGTTAACCCTCTTTTGGAATGCAATAAGGTAGAATCTAGGGTATTCAAAAATAAATTATTTTATAATGATAAGAGAATAAACGTCACTAAATAATGTCACTTTTCATTTATATTTATTTATTTATTCATCATATACATTTTTCACGTGAATTTATTACTTAATGCTGAAAAACTGATATAAACTAAAGCTATTTGACTCCAAGAAACTATGACGTCACGCTGTGCGTTTTTCATAGAAATCCCATAGAAAATATTTGTTTTGACGTTTAGAAAAAGTATCTGTTTTGACTTGTTAACAACTAGCGGGTTGTAGCACGAGATTTTTGTGCATTGCATTGTATGGTCCTTTAGTCACCCCTTACGACACCAACAGGAAGATATGGTCCTATTCTAACCCGGAACTACACGAGGGATAAATCTACAACAACTGATCAGAAGTAAACTAAAGTTTTTGCTTTTACTTTTTTTTTTGTTTTTTTTTTAGTAAGGAAAGTAAAAGAATATCATAACCGATTCCAAGAAGAACATACATTAATGACATAGTTTAGCGGGTAAGCTCTTTGAAATGGAAGGGGCACATTGCTCGCAAAACCGATTCCCGATGGCAGAAAGTTTCTCTAATGCCAACCACGGCTTAAGTTTGCACATCGACAAAGCGGTCAAACTGCCAGACAAGTGGTTCTGTGAGAACAATATCTCGCGAGCCCTTATAACGAAGAAGATAGGATTTTCGTGAATTTTATAACAATATCCATCTGAAAATATATATTTCATATGATTCTTACAACAAGCTCTTCCATTTGATATGTCACATGACATAGTATGCAGATTTTTAAAATTTTCAAATCCACCCTACTAGGGTACCATATTAATTTTTATTTATGTATGAAAACACTTGGAAAACTAAGCATCCCTAAGTAAAAACAAAAACATGATGCCGGGATTCGAACTATTTTATTTTATTGTTTATTTATTTTATTTTATTTACCACCGTCTCCTGATGATCTCCTTTTCCTCTTACCAGGGCACTTCCTCATTGGCCGACCACTGGCATCACTACCGCCGAAAACATTGGAAAACACCAACGAAAACCTAAGAATGCAATATGCAAGTCTGGAAGCCATTCGATAGCAATTTTGGCTACATTGGCAGAAAAACTAAGAGGCTAAATAAACTTACCAAACTAAACGTGGTGCTTACAAGAAGATGAAACACATCCAATGAAGTGGTGTTCTGCTTGTGATTTTCGTTTTTACCCTGGATCAGACAGGATCTCAGGAGTCACCGGTATGAACACAATAAGCCTTTGTAAAATCATTAAAAAATCAGAACAAACACATTGTTTTCTGATAAATCGTACACACATCCTATAAAGCTACTTCAACACACGGCTCTGCACGGCACTTAGTATCAAGGAAGTACGAGTACATACATACAATTATCCAATTAGGAAGAAGCCTGGTTCATTAAACACTTCCGTCTCAGCCCTCAGAATTATGTTAGCTTCTCGTCACATTTAAAGATACGCTGCATAACATTGTAAAATACGTTGTACTCGTAAGTAATTACAAAGTATTTTATAATATTATGCAGCGTGCTATTGAATGAACAATTGTAAGGAATCCGTAACCTAAAAATGATTATCTATTAACAAGTAAAATTAAAAAATAATTTCTTTCTTTGTAAGATAAATAACAAATGAATTCCTAATTTCAAGTTTGTAGGTCTGCTAGAATTTTGATGATTCACTCATCACCATGAGTCAGTGAATGAGAGTAAAAATTAAAGAAATTTGGCTGGCGATTGTTCGAAAACTACAAGTACAAGTAATGTGAATTAACCCGTCTGGCCAGCGTGGAGAGTGTAGGCCAAATCCTCTGACTGCTCTGGCTAATATATGGCTCTGGTAGTACATAGAGGGTCGTGCTCCTGCAGTGGAGACTAAAAAAGACCTGATGATGATGATGAATGTAAATTTTTGAGATATAGCTAGGTAGAGTACATTGTCTTGGTCACAAAAAAATTTGGCTTCTAGCTTCTTCCACAATAAAGTGTCAGAAGTGTCAAAAGTGCCTTATACATAAATAACATTATTCTTACCACGAAATCCTCCATTCAAAATCCTAAAAAAAGAATTTTGCGGTAAATTAGTGTGAATTTCAAACAATCCAGCTAATTCCCTTACCGTACCTGCCTCCAATTCAACCTGTCCATCAAGGGAAACCTCGCTTTCCTTTAATAAATTGATAAATGTCATTCGTAAACACTGACATTGTAATGGTGAGTTCACTGAACCCTTACCGTCTTTGGACGAATTCACATCTATAGAGTTGATAGTTCCAATCGAGTGGCGAGTGGTTTGACATATCGAAATAGTTAACAAACTTTAACTAATACCTCGATTTCAAGTCAGAATTCAGGCTAAACATAGCTTTTTAAGGTCTAGTGGAAACGAATTTATATTGCTTATAGCAGATTCTCGTATCGCAATTAACTTTAACGTGTACTTTAATTTATGTGTGTGTGATACCAGGCAATGACACAGGTCATTCCCCGTTTAGGTATCGAAAATGTACCTACATTATTACTATGCGCGCAGGCGGCCCCTCCGGGTGGTAAATTCAGTTATACGACTCGTTTGTCCAGAGTAATAAGAATGAAATTGGCTTGCAATGGATGTCTAGGTATCTATACGAAAAGGTGCTGAGTTCTGACTTAAGCTAAATTACACCATATGGTTTAATTTAGCTCACGTCAGAACTCAGCCGTCAGAGAGCCGTCAAAGCTAGCCACATTGAGCAGATATTTTTTGAATTTCTTTGAGTGAGACTTCTGTACGTTAGTATTATTTATTTTGTGGTGAAACGTGTGATTTTTGATCCCAGAAAAATGTGAGGTTCCCGTAGGATTGACAAAAAATTGTGTGGACATTTTTTTAGTTATTAAGTTTTTCTAGTTTAACATATTTAGCTATGATAAATACGACCGGTCTAATGATAACCATTTCTGCGACAAGTTTTACACCCGGCAGCCTCCCGAAGATAAACATTCAAATGGAGGAATGCAAATGTAACTAGAGAAATGTGTGCATAGTCCCAAACTTGCCTTAAAGATATTCATATAAGAATATGTAGTGGTCCTGTTCTACACAGGAAACAAAACTGTACAGTTTCTACTTCATAAATTTACTTGACCAATTGAAACTGTGCTTTAATAAAGGAGGAATAATTAACAGCTGAGGTTGGGATAGTGGGTAATTTACCTGGGCTACTAATTACCCCATTTAAGGCGATGTGGGTCAATTGCTAGCTACTTACTTCATTTTACACTTACTGTTGCTGAAGTTAATGCAAATTTATTATTATAACAACACCGTGGTGTACTACAAAGCTTTTACAGTTACAGTAAACCTAAGTTAGACGTATTATGATCAAGTTTTGAATGGTCTTTTTTAACAATCATTTTATGACAATCATACATTTATCTACGAATATACATACATAGCTATTTGGAGATTCGTACTACTGCAGTGGAGACTAAAAAAGACCTGATGATGACTCATATCTGCAGTTGGCTCGGGCCAACCAGGTTTCGATCTCATTAGGATACCATATTCAGGGAAAATCACGTTACCTGTTATAACCAAATTAAAATTTATAAATCGCTGTCATACTAAGCATATACCCAAAAGATTGATTCTTAGCATCATCTGTTGGTTAACTGGTAGAAATGACCCTGACCTTAATTAAGTCCGCCATTTACATGTATAATCATAAACTTAAATTAATAAAAGTAAGCAGTGCCGGGAAAACAATATTTGTGCCCTTCGCTGTGAAGACCTTAGGGCCCTGGGGTGCGGAATCTCATCATTTGTTTAGAAAGATCTTCGCACGTATGATTGACGTCTCTGGGCCCCCAAGAGCTGGTGCGCATTTCGGCCAAAAGCTTAGTCTGTCCATATAACGTTTTAATGCCGCCAGGACCGTGTCTGGTGACGATGGCAATTTGGGTCCCATTTTTTATATATATTTTTTTTTTTTTTGGTATTAGATTTAGATTTAATTTATTGTTGTTAGTTTAATTTCGATTACATTATATTCTATCATGTTTCTTCTTCTTCATCTGAATGCGTTCCCGGATGCATCTTTAGCTATACTGCTTCGGAGCCCAGGGTGCGCTTTCCTGCTTATTATTTTCCAAATATAATGTGCATATCAATGGTCACCCAAGGATGCCAAAAATCTAGCAAATTGGAAAAGAAATAGACGGAAAAATTTAAACGATTTGGCTATAGTTTTATGACCGGCCGCCTGCCTGACGTCAACCCTCGAGCTTTAAGTGCTATTTTTCCTTTAGTCGCCTCTTACGACTTCCATAGAAAGAGATGGAGTGGTCCTACTCTGACCCGGAACCACACGGTGTGCTATTTATGTACGATTCTATCATGATTTTTGTTTCATAATAAAAATATAAGATCAATAACTTAAAAAAATGGGAAATATTTCGTAGTAGATAGGTAGATACTAGAAATTTACCATGCTAAATATAGCCTCTAACAGGAATTGGAAATATGTTTCTTCTTAAATGAATATTATTCTTCTATGAATATTTTAAATATATATTCGTGGCAGTACTTATTATTTACGCGTTCTCAATACCTTTTGTTCCATCTCATATATAAATTTTGAATAATTTAAACAGGCCTGTTATTCGCTTGTCGACAGCAACATCGCCTGAAATGAGGCTTAAAATATTTGTGAATACTCTTCTTTGTATTTAGCCCGCTTTGTGTTTTAACGATTCAGTACGTTTTCATAAAAAGTTACATTTATCACGCCTTTCATTCTTTTGAAACCACTTTTAAATTCATGAAGTACCTAGTTGAAAAAGATGTAGACGAAGAAAAATGACAATACCATAGACTGTATTCATAAAAGATTAATTTAAAAGCAAAATTGCGTATTGATTTTTAATTAAACTAAAACTGAATCAAAGTTGAGCCATAACATTTTGATCAGTTATTGAAAATAAGATTTAGTGAAACCAAAATTTAAGCGAGCGAAGCCGCGGGCTAACAGCTAGTCGTCTTCTATTTTCTTACCTTCTCCCTTCACCTGAAAAGATCGAAACTTCGATCAAGCACATAGATGGCACAAGCGAAATGGAGATATTAAGAGTTCTCTCACCCTAGTAACGTAGTCTAGCTGTTTTTCAGCAGTATTTTGTAATATCAAAGAAATTGCATATAGGCATATAACCATATGGCCATCAGCCATGCCATAAAATTCTGGTCGAGGTGACCAAAGGCACAAAGGGCTGGCAATTACTTCGCTCAACGAGTAAGCATTGCCATCCAACGTGGCAATGCAGCCAGCGTTTTGGGCACCCTACCGCAGGGCATTGAACTGCATGATTTATTTGTAAATATATTTTTAAATTTTTATTTTATTTAATATATCTTGTTTTTAAGCTCTAGTTTTTAGTTAGTTTTAATTATTTTTATCTAGTTATAATTTAGATTATAGAATTATTAGTTGTTATTGTTACTTATTAAAACTTTATTGATGGGCTTATAACTAACATGCAGCAGTCAAAATATGAACTTGAAAGAAAACATAAGGGTTTAGCCAGTTATGTGCCTGGATATATATATCGGAAATTTAAGTAACCCATTAAAAATTAGATGTAACAAATCAGGAATTCAATGTAACTTATCGGGAATCTTGTGTACCTAACACTAGTCTCAAAAGGAAATATACCCGACGGCTACGCCAGAGCCGTCGACTAAGCTCGTTCATTTAAAATAACTCCACCTATATAGCTATGAATTGCTTGGGGTAGCAATTAGGTCATGGCATAAGATTTCAGCTAAGACACCTTGCAAATTGATCACTAAAATAGAACGGAAATACTCAGAAAAGCCAATTCAATATTAAAACAACGGAATTAGAATGTGAACACGTAAAAACGTGTTAATAGCTCTGTTCTAATTGACACAGAAAATCATAGGAAACTACCCACTACTTTTAACTAATTTGAATCCGTTCCTAAAGTGAATTATTTAAGCTTAAAAATAAACGAGGACAACTCACTATTTTAATCCATGTATTAACAACAAGAAAGGAAACCAAGCTAGAAAACAATAGCTTACTATTTAAAGTTAATAAAAGAAGATAGCTCACTATTCACAGTTAGTTTTAACACAGGTTTTACTTACAGCTATTTTCGCTTCGAAATCCAGCCACAGAATGGCGTTCACTTTCATTCCCAGCGCAAAGGTACGCCAACTTGCCCCTCTTTTTAAATTACGGGCAAGTGGCGCCCTTGTCGCCGGAAGTTACAATTTGATAATCGATAATGATTTGAAAATCCATGTAATTATTGTTACTTAATTAATCTCTTAAATATTTAAGCTTATTTTATCAACGGTTACAGTTAAACAAGAATTAATTATAAAAAAAATGGTTGCCTGTAAAGTCGGTTTTACGGGCGAAGATTTTACGTGACAACGCGCGCGGCAGACCGATCATAGTTGAGTGGGAGAGAGACGCAAGGCATTCGGCGGGCCTCTCTCTCGTTCGGTGACTCATCGTAACGTTACCGAGCGTTACACTTTTTCATAAGTGACTCCCAGCCGCAACCTAATTTAAGACGTTGTCACGTCAAAAAGAACGGTGGATCGACTCAATTTTACATCTGACAGATTTACAATAACAAATCATGTTAACTAACTAATTTCAAATAAAAAAAATTACAAAGTACTCGCTAGAAATCACTCAGTAATTTAAATCACACATTTTTATTATTATTTAAAGATTCCAACAAATCAACAGAAACAATAAAACAAAAATTAAATCGACGCGGCGATATATACAATTTCTTACAAATTACAAAATTTTGCCAAAATCTGTTATGTTGTTTCTAAATAAAGACTAGAGTACGTTTGTATGAGAAAGTTTGATTCTGTCTAGGATAAGAACTTTTAAACATCGTGATTGCTGAATTCATGCAGTGGCTCAGCTGTGTGAAAAGGAACCATAAACATCAAGTCTCCAAGAAATACGTACTATTTTTAAAAGCTTTTTGACTTCAACTTTAAAGAGGTCGGCAAAAAGGACTCGTATAAACACACACGTCAATTTGACATAAAAGCTCTCCCAAAACCTTACCTTTAGTGTAATATTCTCATCGCTACTTATTTCGTTAAGTGCAATTTCACGCGAAATTGCACCCAGAAAGGTTTTCATTGCACAATGCATTTGCCACCTTCATTGCTGCAGGTGTAAATTGAATGTCTTGAGGGCAATTACTGGCAAATAAACGGAGAAAGACGTGAAAAGTAGGAAATTGTAGCGCAAAGTACCTTAAAATGTCGTTTAAGATTTTATCAGTAAAGTATTTGCAGGGAAGGAAAATTCCATTGACGTTTAAAAAATAAGTGTTAAGAAAATTAATGATAAAAATTAAATTGAACAAAATATATGTATTTACACTGTGATATTTTTCTTTTTTATGTTTTAGCAGACAACACTGGTTTAAACTTTATATCTTACATTACATGTACGTAAGTCACAATGCATTTGCACCTCTTTTCTTTTTTCAGCATCTCCACTCCAGTAGGTTGCCTGGTAGATAAAGTCTATGGCTTTTAGTCCACCTATTAAATTTGTTATAAAGTTAAACAAACAAATAAAATAGCCCGACAACTGTTACTCAGCGATAACAATCAAGCTGTATGTACTTCCATTTTAAAATTTATAAAATTACATACTCATAAATAGAGTTTTTATAACCATTTTACCAGTAAACATGCATACTCTAAAATGAAAAAAAGAATATAATTCTACCAACAAACAATCTTGTAGTACTTCTTATACTAAAAAAGGCCTGCCGCAAAATAAAGAGCTTAGAGTATACATTGTTGGCAAAATATAGCTAACAAAATGCACTTTCGTTTCGTCCGTTACAGTTCTAAATACTTTTCTCCAAGCTAAAATTTCATTCATAGTTGTCACGGGTAATTCTCGTGTTTTCTACTTTGCTTTGTCAAGTTTATTTTAAGCTCATTCTTTTACAAAGAAGCTGGTAAATGCGAAAAATCTTACTTTGCAGCTTTGTTTGCTGAAATAGGGCATGAAATAAAGCTTACGGTTTGACAGAAGCTGGTCTGATTTTAGAACTAAGTTTCACAAAATAAGTTATGATCTATTTTACACTAAATTGTCATGGGTAGTGGTTTAAATGACAATATTTATTACAATCGAAGTTTCATATATGACCTAGTGGTAGGATTCAATAACGTAGTCATAAAGAGGTTTATGCCTAGCATTGGGCTGGTTAGAGCTGACGATGATGATAATGCTGATGACTACGGATAAAGGCTATTGTATTTATAAGGAAATATCCTTAAATAACAAACGAAATTACGAATTTTACATATAACAATCTTATGTACGAACAATTATACTCTGAAACGTTTTAAAAATCGATATTTCAAAGTACAAATATCAAGAAAATGTCATGTTTATGAATTCATTAAAGTTTTAAAGAGGAAAGAGAGTACTTAACCAGAAATACAATTAAAACAACAATTGATTTATGTCTATAGCAGTAAGTGTTTCGAAAAGGGTCAAATAATTTGAAAAAAGGTTTTTAAAAAAATATTTGATTTTATTTATTATGTGATTCCAAGAAGTAATTTCACCGGTAAAATGTTGTATATATAGGTAAGTAAACATACCGACATAAAAGAAACGGCACGAGGATGAATAATCTGTTAACTGTGAACTGGAAGTCTTGTAAGTAAAACAATATTCCATCACTGTCAGGCCCTTCGTAATAGAAAGGGACGAAATTTATAAAGTTGTTACTGGACTGTTTTAGTTTTATGAATGGGTACCGTCTGCAAGTTAGAGGTCGCGCAGTCATTGACCGATGAATTTTTACAAAAGGACCTGTAAAAAAATCTCGGATTATTTTTGTAGCGTCATTTTCCTTATAATAAACGTTCTTTAAAGGGATTCGTCTACAAGGTTTAAGTGTAAAATGTCACAATGCCAAAATGTCAACTAGTAAATTTTGCTGTTAGCAAAACATACAATTTACAGAAATTTGTGTACTATCTATAAGATATCTCTGTAAAAGAGAGTTCGTTTCAAACGAGTTTGTGCCTTTTACTTTGACCATTCTGTAACTTTTTTTATTATTTATTTTACAACAAGGAATACCCAATAACTATAGTTCCAGTTAAATGCTGTAAATATAATATGATATAATGATAAATAAATGAGATGAGATGAGTTTTGATTCTTATTAGTTTCTCACTTACAAATTCTCTTTTGTTATAAACAAAGCTAAAAATAGCACACAATATTGCACGCCTCATAAGCGAAGCGCATGAGGTAGTGCTCTACTCTCGCCTTACAAAAATCAAGTGATTTTTTTAACTAAATGTGTCTCTATTTATTTTCTGTCGCACTTGTACAAGAATATTTACACATAAATGTCAAGGAAAAACACTAGTTTCAACACTTATGACATTTTTAAAATACATTTTGCCTTTTAAATAAATAAAAACAATGTTTAATAAAATCATTTTGTTGACGTCGTCCGTGTGTCTGGAAACTGGCGTGGTCACGATAACTCCCGAAAAACTTATCTGATCAAGTCCATTTTTTTTATACGCTTCAGTATTATCCAAAACTAAGTCCTTTCGAAGATCACGGTCTAATTCAATGTAGTTTAATCGTAATTTCAATTTAATTGTGAAAAATGAGATTATGAGGCGTGCACTTTTGGATTCTTCAAACTTATTTTACTAGTTTTCTAGCAAGACTGGCAGTCAAATGTAATTAGTTGTTTATTTATTTCTTAAGTACTGTATAAAAAATTATAATTACGCTTTTAATAGGCATTTTATTTTGTAGATTAGGAAATAAATACTAAAAAGTTAACTAGTCAAAGAAAAACAATACAAAATATTTGGCGATAACCTAACCTTATTCATCCGAACTTGAAATTTTGCCCATTGTACATTCTGCACATCAGACATTCTGCGCCTAAACCATCCACACAATGAGTGCTAAGGAAGACTCACAATGCCAGTCGAAAATGTAAGTTGCCGCTTAAAGCGTCTTATTAAAATTGAATCACCCTCTTAATGGAATGCTCACGTATCTTCCCTTCGCATTTGTTGACTTCTGCTTATTTTCGTGAGTTTAATAAATAAGTCGTATTTTGGCACTGCTTGCAGATAACAGTGCTGAGATTTTGTACGTTGTGACTTTATTCATCTCAGTAGCCATTACAACAATGACTTTAGTATTTATACATATATGCGGAATAAACTTAATATGATAGAGAGTGCATTGGTATAATTGAGTGCACATTCATTGAAATATAATTTATTGTTTACAATCCTTGGCTCGTAACGAATAAAAACATGTTAATATGTACCAGTACATATATATTTTTAAATAAATTGTCATTTTTTAAAAGCATTTAAAGAAATAAACGGTTAAGGTTAATCCAGAAAAACAATTTTCTATCAAACAAAGATTCCGAGTAAATAACATCACCTTGTATTTTTGTCCCTGTCTTGCCCTTCAAAGTTCAGAAACAGAAAAGAACGGGCAAAAGGTTTCTAAAACTACCGATTTATTTTTATTTTTATATGGCCTTTAATAAATGTCAAAAGCACTTTGTCTTGAAACAAAGGCACCGCTCAAGCGCAACATGGAATTTCATGAAGTAGTAACACCTGCACAGTGAATTTATATACTGACTTAAGGTATCTCCATATTTACGAGTTAACAATTTATTTCAAATGAGGGCGCCACTTCAAGGCCATTTGCTTGTATATTCACCTTAAGGTACTAAAGCCCCCAGGGTAGGTTAAAAGGTTTTAACAGTATTTCTCTATCGCAATCGGTTTTTGGCTACACGGTTTACTTCGAGCCAGGTTAGCTTGATTGGCGGCTTACTTTTTGGTAGTCCTGGGGGGTCCACTCTAAGGCTTGCCTCGGGGTATGTGGGCTCTCCTGAGTATATGGCTTATCCATGTTCATTTGCGGTGCATGATCTGCTTGTCAATTAGCATTTGCATTTCCCGGTATACCACCCACAGGCGTTTTTTGGAGATCTTCGAAGGGCAGAAAATACCAAGCATTTGCCGCAGGCCGCGGTTGATGAAAACTTGGATCGGATGCGTGATCTCTTTGGTAACCTTCCATGTTTCGCACACATATATATACATGCAGCATATTATTATGTACAATTCCTATATTTTGAATAGTTTTAAAACGAGACGTAATTGTAAATACATCACGGGAGGTAAGTCTCAGGTTGCCTGCCTATTTATCATCTTCGCCATGGATTTAAGCAGGAAATTCTTGTGATGTGAGACTTTCTTCATTTCAATGTAAAATATTCTAACTCCTAACTAATATAATATTATAAATGCAAAAGTGAGTTTGTATATTTATTTGTTTGTTTTTTACCTCTTCACGCTTTATCTACTGAACCAATCTTCTTGAAATTTCGCATACACATAGTTAGGAGTCCTGAAAACAAAATGTCTTTCCTGACTTTCATTCCAAAAAATGTACTGTTCCCGTAGAATTTGGGATACGCGAGTGAAGCCGCGGGTAAAAGCTAGTTGATCATAAATAAAAGTAGAAGACTTTTTGCTCTTTTCTATAATGTATATTATTTGATATATTCTTGTCTTTAATCAGAATTCCCAAGAGTTGTGAACTAGTCTTACACGTTAACGTAATATTCCAGCTTATTTAGAGTTTCGTCACGGAGACGAAGGTGAATGGGAATTGAACTGCAAAAATATTGGTCTGAGAATTCTAGTCAGGATCAATATTGAGGATTGCGAATTAAAATGTTATTTTCGCAGACGTTATTTTATTTTGTTGAAAAAATCATTTTGCAAATGAAATCATCTCAAAAGTATAACGTTTTGATTTCTGATATTTTTTAAAACTATTATATACTCTACCACGTAATATATATACGTAATAGATATTCACAGATGGATAAATTGATCTTTTTCAAAACACCGAGTGATCATTATTATCAGAGACCTGCATCTTTACTTTTCATGCAATCTCATTCAAGTCGATATGTGTATGTGTGGTACGTCATTGCCATTTAGATCCTTGTTTTTCGTTCGGTTTGTCGCATCGTCAACACTGGACATCAGCCTTCTTGTGACTGAGCCGTTGTGTCCTTTGTGTCGAAAGGTCATTTATATTTATTAATGACGCGACCAAACTTCGGCAAAAGTAGGCCTGCAAAATATTATTTAATTTACCAGCAATACAGTAAAACTTATGCACGTCGCGAACTTACGTCGTATTTTTTATGTAGAAATAAATAACCCGCGCAAATTCAGCCGCGCAACTACAGCACAGTGTGTTTAGTCACTATTTTTCATATTAGCAACTTCCCAGCAATACATTTAGGGCCGTACCTGAATTTTCCGGGGTCCAGTGCTGCCCCCATTTAATATAAATCATTTCAAAGAAAACGTAGACATCATTGAAAATTTTGAAACTACCAAGTCCTAAATAACCTTTCAAAGTATTTTATGAACTACTGTTTACAGTTTATAATGAGAACGTTAAGCTTCACTACGCACATTTGCCAAAAGTGGCCGTTTTTCGCAAATGTGCATAGTAAAGCTTAATGTTCTCACTTTAAACTGTAAACACTTTGAAGGGTTATCTAGGACTTGGTAGTTGCAAAATTTTAAATTATGTCTACGTTTTCTTTGAAATGATTTATTTTAAATGGGGGCAGCACTGGACCCCGGAAAATTTAGGTACGGCCTTAATGCTGCCGAACTTGCTGCTGGGGCAGACAGAGAATTTTGGTTCTTGCGGCTCTATCCAGACAGAGCCCATAGCTGAAAGACTCAACGGCCAGTTTAAGCGTGGTTGTTTATATGATTTTACACAATACTGTATTGTTTTCTAATCCTGAACAATATGTGTTCACATAGCTGGTACGTTGCCAGCTGGCTTATTCACAGCTGCACTTACTCATCGTTTTAACGTATCTCCCGCTGTGAAGCCATGCGTGACTCTGCAACTATACAATTCAATTACCTATATCTCAAAAAAAAACCAATGCAGGAAATGAGTGAGATTCTAAATCATGTTAGGTACTCGTAATAAGCTATGCAGGTAGCAAACAATCATTATTTTTGTTTGTTGAAACTTTATTGTACACAAATTAATAATAATATTGTACTTTATTGGACACAATAAACGAATTGGATGGAATTGAAAAAAAATACGAAAATACCTATACGTAACATCAAGGTACAAAAGCGGATTTATCCCAGATATATCTCTTCCAGTCAATCTTGACTTGAAAGGAACATTTACAACACAGGGTAGATCGGGTAATATACAAAAACAACAGATAAAAAAATAACACTAAATTATACACTAAAAACTTTGATTTACGAGTACTTAAATTTATAGACTATATATTTAGATTCCTTTTGCACCTTCACGTTTAGAATCGCCTTAAAGTCTTACAGACCCTAAGTTCTATCACCCTATTAGCGATAAAGACATGTTCACATAGCTGGTACGTTGCCAGCTGACTTATTCACAGCTGCACTTAGTCATCGTTTCAGCTTATCTTCCTTTGTGAAGCCAAGCATAGCTCTGCAACTACACAATTCAATTATATCTAAGCTGTTCACAGTACATAAGCTACGCAATGAAATCAAATTACACGCTTTACTTAGTAAACCACTAATGATGAGTACCTATACGAGTATGTCAAATCTGTAAAGAGGTCACTGTACTCATCGGCCGAGCGAACGAAGCGTCTCAGTTTCGAGACTGGCCAAAAATACCTTTGTCCGTCTGTCTGTTCACGCGTACAGGTCGCATTTTTCAAACAATTTGACGAAAATCGGCACTCAAGTCGATCGCGATTTTTGAGTGGGAAACAAACAGGGAGAAGGGTAAAACCTTAATAAAGCCAACGATAGAGGGATCGCCGTGGCCACATACTGGTCACAGGTGATTTGAAATTGAAGCTACAGTGTAACCATTTCGACTCGATAAGATGAAGTGCGGAGGGGGGGAAGGGAACTTTGCTGTAGCGTTATTTAAAGGCGGATTTCAATCAAATTTGAGAGGCACACTAAGGGCTTCATTCTACACAAGATGTTGCAAAAAATATCTTAAAGGGGGAGTGGAGGGGGGAAAAGAGGGGAGTTTGCTGAAGCGTTATATATTTATACGGATTTCACTGAAATGGCTTTACTAATCCCGGAAAAAGGGAAAAGTGTCGGTTATTGTATGGTAATAACAGGCCACGAGGTAGACCTCGTTAACAGTAGACTGTTCTCACAGAACCACTAGTTTATGCAACTTAATTTGGATTTTTACATGCTACTTTTCTTCCCGCGCAGATCGTAAAAGGCATTCGCGGGATGAGCGAGATTCTGAATCACGTCAATATGTGATGCTGCTCGTAATCCATCTTTATTCAGATTCCCTTTTTTCACCGTCATACACACCATCCCGCTAAGAGTGGCCTCTAAATCTTGCGTCTACTGCGAGCGAAACGAGCGAGGGCTATAATTCAAGTTGGGGCGAAAACACATTGTTTGTTTGTTTGTATGTATGTATGTATGTATTTATGTATGTATGTGTGGGTGTGTGTGTGTGTGTGTGTGTGTGTGCGTATGTATGTATGCATGTATGTATGTATGTATGGTCCGATTTTGATGAAATTTAGTAGGCATGTATAAAAATATCAATAGAATTTTCAAGTTTGTTGGGCATCAAAATCGGTTAAGTAGTTTATGAAATATTTATAAAAAATCACGAGGTCTAAGTTCGCGGCGAACTACTAGAAAATATACACAAATAAGAATAAACATTACTGTTCTGTTGGTCCGATTGTACTTTATAGCATTTAGGAGCAAATTAACTTTCCGATTGAAACAGTATTTTGTGAGTTCTGATTCAGTTTTTAGTATTAATTTCCTGAATGAAAACGTTTTCTGGAAGATTTTTACTTTCCGTAGAAACAGTTTGAAAATTACAGACAAATGTAATAATGTATACCACGGTAATAAAAACTGCTAAAAAGAATTATGAAATGCAAATAAAAACATTGGGTCTGTATAAACAGGAAATTTTAAAACCCTGAATTACAAGAGTAACAATATAAAAAAGTTAGCAAATTACATTTACACATACAATGTGGTCCGACTCGAAGTAAAAAGTATCATCCAAAACAGCCCTAAAAACTAAATGAACTGCGGTTATACAGGGTGTTATGGTTGCGAAAGCGTTTTAGTAAATGTTTCGTATATTTCTGCGGAAAAATTTAAATTATAATTACTTTTATACAGTTTGGGTCACGATAATTCCGAATAAAATTTGAAACTCTCTTGTCGGTAAAGTAATTACGGATACGGGCTTTAGACTTTTTTACGATTTACAAAAAAGATTATTTAGAAGTTATATTTATTTTGTTACTTACCATATTTTTAAGTCTACTGAAGCCTAATTAGGATTTTACCCCTTTCGTATTATGCTTGTGTACATTTTATATTTATTGAACCTATTAGACTTTACCTATATATTACCTAGGTTGTTATAGCACGATGACCTTGACGTTTTTTAGCGTGAGTGGTCAGTGAAAGTGAAAGATATAGACACAGCTGTGGGGGATATAGGTTAGGTAAAAAAAAGTTTCGATAAGTTAAAAAGATTTTTTTGAAACAAGTATAAAGCATATATGATAAGTATATATTACCTACAAAACTGTATTTATTTTACTTCATTTCAAATAACTTATCTAACGTTTAATGTGAAATCAGTTAAGTACTTATTTATTAGTACGAAGAAAGGGTTTTATTAAATTATTTACCGAGCAAACGAAACGCGAGCGAAGCGTTTCCGTGTTCAGCTTGGGCAAAAATGTTGTCGTATGTCAGTTGTCCGACTGATCTCCTCGACAGGTTGCATTTTTCAAGCAAATCTCGTGAAAATTTGTGCGCAGGATCATTAATACGCATGTGGATTAAAAAAATATTTTTGGCTCGTCTGGTAGATTTGTAAAAAATATTGTATACCTATTGTTTTCTTTTCTTCTGATTGCAAATAATGACAAAGATATAGCGCATTTTAATTTCGCATGACGTCACCAACTAGTAAGATTTTCACGAGACGGGGACGATCCCTACTCTGAAACTACAATGCGCCGTATATTTGTGAATTTTTACAACTTTGATCAACCGAATGGTTTATTATTTGCGGATAAACTATCTGAAGGAGTAAATAAAATAATATTTTTCGGACCCAGTCTACTTGTAGATTTAGTTTTTGGAGTTTTTGTTGGTGGGGTTTGAAGTTGCACAGTGAACAATTACCTATTCAGTTTTATTAAGCTATGCAAAGAGACAGACTCGCTAGGTCTACCATCTACCAGTTCACGGAGCCCCTAGTTTTTTTTTTTAAACTACGGACTAGAAAAAGAACTAAAATTCTACTTGTTACAACGCTTTAGTGCGACTCACCAAAGTTCTCATCTCCCTCGTGTGACAGGACGGAATCACAACGCCCGACGTTTATGCTACACACTAAAGTTCTAAAAACGAAATATGATGCACAAAAAATATACTAGAATTACTAAGTGGAAGTTTATTTATAACTCTCTATACGTCAAATTCGTCAAACAGATGTTTAAACAGGAATCAACTGCAAGGGTATTGAAACCAACATATAATATTGTAGGTAGCTCCTATCTCTCCGGAACTATTTCAGGGTCCAACGCCCCTGTCGGAAGCTTAGATAGCTTGTGAAAGGATTACTGGTAATCTATAGACACAGCGTTATGTAGGATAGGCTTAGTTGATGCAGTGCATGTCACTATGACTTCGTACGTCGCTGATGCAAAATGTTTTTTACTCGTAAGTTACTTACATTATCTATTCTCAATACCTATATACACTATCACGACTTTATCTGTAACGGGGTATAGAGAGCCTAGGGCCAAACTACACATTGGCCATTTTTAACGTCTTGATGAAGATGGAAAAATGAAATCAAAATAGTGTGAGGTTGCTAGCCGCATCACCTATCTATTAGCATGATTCGCATTTTCGCCCATTTATTTATTTAAGTTTATTAAAATACCTGTATATGGCGGACTTAAGAGTCTCCTTACCCTAGACAAAATCCGAGTTTCCCATACAAACGTAGTCTACGTTTTATTTTGAAATGACATGTCAGATTTCGGTAAAAATTTGTAACTAAAGAAATTGCATATATCTAGGGTTATAATTGGTTTTCAAAGTCAAAATATAAACTTGGAAGAAAATATGGAGTATTATATAATTTTTGACCATCAGTATGGAAAAGTTTTACACCCTTGTATTAGTTTTACACCCGTGTAAAACGTAGACTACGTTTGTATGGGACAGTCTAGGGTGAGGGGATTCTTAAGGCCAGAGGCCTTTTCTATCAGTCAACCAATAGATGATGCTAAGAAAGCGATTGGGGTAAGTACAAACAATATATACAAATTATATAATATATATGTAAATTGTAAAATAAATATATTTTTTTGTTTGTACTTACCCCAATCGCTATCTCATCTATTGGTTGACTGATAAAACAGGCTTCTGTACATATTATGTAACCTTGTACGATATACTTTTGTACTTTACCTTACTTAATTACTTTTGTACCTTAATTAATTATATACAGTTCTGTAAATTTTGTAATTTTAAAATTCTTTGGTGCAATAAAGATTATTTTATTGTATTGTTTTATTTTACGACTACATATACTAATAGTAGCAGGCCTGTGTCACTCCCCGTTTAGGTATCGAAAATGTACCTACATTATTACTATGCACGCAGGCCGCCGCTCCGGGTGGTAAATTCAGTTATACGAATCGTTTGTCCAGAGTAATAAGAATGAAATTGGCTTGCAATGGATGTCTAGGTATTTATGCAAAAAGGGGCTGAGTTCTGACGTGAGCTAAATTAAACTATATCGCTAGCCATATTGAGTAGATATTTCTTTGAATTTCTTTGCTGAGTGAGACTTCTGTACGTTAGTATTTATTTATTCTGTGATAGGATTCCATAGTCTCTGCCTACTCCTGTGGGAAATAGGCGTGATAGTATGTATGTATATACTAAATATCTACATCTTTCATTTTCAAAGTTCCTGGTAGCAGTGGTTTCTCGTTTATTACGTTCCAAGCACTAATGAATGAACAAACAACTAGCATACAAGTTTTCTCATATGTCACGAACTTAAATTACAGGAAGTATTCCTTATGTGCAGCTCAAGTTTGAAAATATTTTTCTTAAAGCAACATAAATGATGTTTCTTGAATACAAAAAAAAAACTTTTTCATGCTGACATTAGAGAACCTTGTTTAAATACAAGGTCGCGGTCTAATTGAACCACATACAAATAATTGCTAAAAAGCTTACCGCATAGGACTTCATACTTCATATGGGACACGGTCGCCGGCAGAGTAGAATAGTACCACTCCAAGTATTCCCGTGGATGTCGTAAAAGACGACTTAGGAAACACAAGCTAAACAAACCTTATAGACATCAGTGAGATCTGTCCAATCCGTCTGGCCAGCGTAGAGAGTGTAGGCCAAATCCTCTGACTGCTCTGAATATGGCTCTGGTAGTACAGAGAGGGTCGTGCTCCTGCAGTGGAGACTAAAAAAGACCTGATGGATGATGATGTTGATGATAGGACTTCATGATGCCACTTCACTTAACACTAACTAGTTTCGTGGACTTTTTTCCGCGCCCAGGCTCTTCTTTTGAGCTCCTTGTATGCGATGGAGGCAGTGATGTTTTTCTGTGTCTCCCCTTTGTGGAATGGAATTGTTTTCATCTGACCTTGCCTATTGCTCTAGGTAGTGGATCGGTGAAGCTGGCCAGGGTAACTTGCACCAGCGTCCTTGAAGATACCTGGTACTTTTCTCTTGTTGATACAAACCACGGACACTCCAGTATCACGTGCTTCGCTATTTCTTCTGTTTCTGGCGCGTAGGCGACCAATACTGTGTAAATGAGTTTCTTTCGGCGTTTCTTCTCAGCAGTGGTCGTTGCGAAACGCTTGTATCGGTAGCTTTTAAACAAAAAAATAATAATTTAAATATAAATAAACATTACACGTAATGTACACTATAATTATTGACGTGTAAAAAGTGTAAAAGTGTCTGTAAAGGCCTAATTACTGAATAAATATTTGATTTTGATTTGATTTCCAAACAATCTCTATATAGAGGACTGTTGGTTATACATACCTTTATCGAGAGTAAACCTATCATTGATCTGAGTTTTACCTTTGAAAATTTTTTAAATACTATTTGTAACTCGTTTTTTGAAAGAAAAACAAAATGTGATAGATTACTTTTGAAAAGGTCTGCAGACACTTTTAAATGTGTTTGTTTTCAAGACTCTTTTTGCGTTTCTATATCCTACGGACATTATAGTTCAATCAGTATTTGCAAGTTTATCTGAGAGATCGAAAGGCCTATTTTGTCGATCCGGCTATAAATCCTTCAATCGCCATTCAGAACGCACTGAGTACATTATTCAAACTAACTTCCGATTGAAGGTTATTTATGCCGGGGCTTGTTTGCGACTCCCAGCGATTGATTGATTGAGCAAAGTTAATTTTAAACAAACTTGACTTTTAAGAAAATCCTGATGCGCAACAAAGTTTTCTTAGTCAATTACCTATGTTCTAACTATTTAACATTCTATTCACAAAACGTATTTCTGAAAAATAGCTTAAGTAAGTCAAACTAAGTATTTGAATGTTGTTTTGTAATTTAAATGTTAATAAAAAGTTGGGCGAATGATTTGACTCATTTTGAGAAGTGAAGGGTAATTAACCGGGATGTATAGAAAAAAAGAGGGGAGGGCTTTTGCCCAATAATGGGACCTTATTGACAAACAAAAAAAAAGAAATCTGTTATCATTTAAATAAATAAATTATAAGGATTTTTAAATGACAGGATAAGATAGATTTAAATAATGCCCATGTTTTCCCACATCGATTATATATTTTTTTCTTTAGTTAAATATTGTTTAAATTAACAATCAAAAACAGAATATAACTTTTACAATAAAGAATTATAATGTACATTTTCCTGTAATTTGTACTTATAGTAATGCTGAGAAATTTTATGAATACCTGCCGAATGAACGTGTCTAATTTTAAGACTCTTTGATAATTTATTTTGTTATTATTTGTTATCATCATAATCATCATCAGAGCCATATAATATATTAGCCAGAGCAGCCAGAGGATTTGGCCTACACTCTCTACGCTGGCCAGACGGATTGGAGAGGCCTCATTGATGTCTATAAGCTCTGTTTAGCTTGTGTTTCCTAAGTCATCTTCTATGACATCCACGAGAAGACGTGGAGTGGTCCCATTCTACTCTGCTGAGAACCACAAGGTTATTAGTAATGGTACAATGTATTGAAAAATGTCATTATATCAAGAAACGAAGAGGTAAATACATAAATATGTAATTATTAACAAAATTCAAAACAAAACCTTTTTACAATAAATAAATATTTTTTTTAATGTAAGACATGTAAAATGTGAAAAAGGTTTACTTCAAATAAATATTATATCTTGCCTTAAAGATCAGATACATCTTACATCCACCCCAGTAGCCGCGAAAGGACAAATACAATATGTCAAGTCCACCCTTATCAAAGTAACCTACATTGAACAATCAATATACATCTCCAATTCAAATAAGTTCAAAGACACGGCAGGCTCTGACAATAGGGCATTGTCTGGCCGTATGTTTAGAGGTACGTGCTTGATAGAGCTACCAAGTGCACCCTTATTCTCTTTAAATGAAGTAAACAGTGATGAAAGAAAAGGTTACATATTTCGGAAGGTCTTCTTGTAATACTTTTTATAATAAGATTGTAAGAAGACGCAAATATTCTACGTAACAATGGACTTGTAGGTAGAAAAGGAAATCAAAATAATGACAGGATTGCCTTATGCCACCGCATTGCCTTATGAGATTTTTGCCTACTTCCTTCATCAGCTTTTACAATCTGCGTGGGGACATCAGTCCTATAGAATGTACCATCTGCTTGCTGGAATTTTTATAAAGAAGTGAATTAATAAATAGGGCTAAATAACACTGATTGAGCTAGCCCCAAAGTGAGTTTTAAACTTGTGTTAAAAGATACAAACTCAAGGATACTATATTTTGTCAAAGCGCAAGAAAAAACACTACAAGGCTCTGGTATCTTAGTTTCAGTGGGAATAAATGTACAAGTTTGTAGCCGATTACAGACAGCAGCAGCAGACGACGCGTCGCCGTGACACATCACAGCGTCATGCCGTCTGCAGTCGGCTACGAACTTGTACCGCTATTGATCTGCGGCCAGACGTCGTCTGCGCTCAAGCAACGATAGAAACCAGTAGTGTTGCCGCGACACGTCACAGTGTCATGCCGTCTGCAGTCGGCTACGAACTTGTACCTCTACTGATCTGCGGCCAGACGTCGTCTGCGCTCAAGCGACGATAGAAACCAGTAGTGTTGCTGCGACACGTCACAACGTCATGCCGTCTGCAGTCAGCTACGAACTTGTACCGCTACTGATCTGCGGCCAGACGTCGTCTGCGCTCGAGCGACGATAGAAACCAGTAGTTTTGCTGGGACACGTCATAGCGTCATGCCGTCTGCAGTCGGCTACGAACTTTTACCTCTACTGATCCGCGGCCAGACGTCGAAGTGACGTCGTCTGTGCTCGAGCGAAGTTACGCTAGTTGCGAAAGCTAGTGTAGTAGAAACCGTAGTGTCGCCGCGACACGTCGTCTGCTGCTACTGTCTACAGTCGGTGGTACTGGATGACACGTGGTCTACAGTCGAGCGAAGTATTGCAAGCTGCGAAAGCTATTTCATAAAAATACATAGAAACTAGTAGTGTCGCCGCAATACGTCGTCTGCTGCTGCTGTCTGCAGCCAGTTCCGAACTTGTACCTTAAACTACCTTAAGCCTCGTACACGTCCCCAATTACTCAAACCAGAAAGCGCACAAAGGAACAGGGTATGGCTTAGTCTACACATTGTCGCTTAGATTTTGCAAGCCGAGTCAATGCTGCCAAGTATCTCTCAGCCTCAGGCAATTTCATCAGATTGTCAAATAAGGCATATCGCTCTTGTTAATCACCTACGTATAATATAACATCACAGAAACAATATTAGCAAAATCTGATTCTGATGCGCATAGAAAGGATTTTATGTATTTACAAGTTATATCATGTAAAAGCTTCAAAATAATTGAGAATATTAAGTAAGAAATTAGTTAATTGTTTCTTTTTTTTATTACTACTACTTAGAAATCTTACTTGTGTAACAGCACTGGGCAACCTATATACATAAGTTAATTAAAAAATTAAAAAAAGTACTGAGTTCATTAACCATAAAGGTACAAAAGGATACATATAATAAAAATTCTCTAGCAGTCAATCTTTGACTTAGTTTACCAACCAACTAGTCAACTCCAAACTTTTTCACGGTGGACAAAAATGCAATACGAGACTGGCATTCTCTTAGAAGGCAGTTTTATGTTCGTTCACGGAATTGTAATTATCGTCATTGTCAAGGCAAAAAAAAATTTTGAATAGTTTTTAAGATGACCAAAAATATTGGGAATTGGCCTAAGTAGGTCGATTACAACTCTAATTGACGGTAATCAGGATGAATTACCTATTGGTGTACCTATACATATTTCATTGTAAAGTCATGTTGATTTGATTTAACACGTGTTAAGATACCTCACATTTTCTTTGCGTGTGTGTTACGTGTGTATGTGTGTTTTTTGAAATTCTTTTTATTTATTTTCTATACTATATTTAAGAAAAAAAAGCTCTTATTGGTATCATTTCATAGAAAAAAACGCACAATATGATAGTTTTTTGACAGAGATAGTGAAGTGGTTTTCCATTGTCCTCTCTAAATCAAACACTTGTAAACTTAATAGCCACTAGTATGCAGGTTTCCACACGATGTTATCTTTAACCGGAAGTAAGTGGTGGTAGTTGAAAACGACCATACCTGAGTACAAACTCAGAGGTACAAGTCGCGCCTAGTGAAGAACGAACTCGTGCCTCACAGACGCACAGCCTATGCCTTAATCACTTGGCAACCACCGCTCCCAATTTTCCACCACTCTTACTTTCCTAAAACAATAATATTCAGGAAGTATCTCTTTAATTTCTATAAACGGTCAACGAAAATTCTAATATACCAAAACGCCGCACAAAAGATTTAACCTTTGGAAATTTTAATTCAGCGAAAGAATGGCATCCGTTCTCATACATATATCTACGTTCATTATACCGAAGTATTCAATTGTCCGAAAAATCCGAACTCAAAGGATGGAATGTGGAAAACGTACGAGCGTTTTCAAATTAGCAGACTGCTATAAAGATTCTTCTGCTCAGTTAATATCAGGTAGAATTACTGGCAGGCATGTGATACATGAGAACAGATACCAATGAAGTTAACGGGTGTGTGATATAGGTGTAATATGGTAAATATACGTTTTTTTCCGTGTTTCTTGTGTTTTTTATTATGTTCTTATGTTGTATATTTTCTGTATGTGTATGACTAAAGCTACAAATAAACATCTTATCTATCTATCTATGGTACGGGTTATATGGTACGGCGCCCGCGAATTGGCATCTATCTCAGAGAAGACCTACCGATGTGGTAGTATCTACGTACGTGTGTGTACAAGAGAGAATATTTGATAAGAAAAATAATTCTAATAGAAATAAACATTGTACGTAATACACACTAAAATTGACGTGTAAATTGATTACAAAAGCCTAATTCCTGAATACATATTTGATTCTTGATTATGACTTCTATGTTATAAGAAGAGAATAGAATAGTTGCAATTTTAAACATATAATGTAAAATATAATGTAAATACATGATAAGAATAAGTGAAAATCTGTATTACAATAAATCCCATCAGGCTGGGTAGGGACCTATACTGAACTGGGTTTATTTCGGGGTAATCTTCCCAGCAATGGTCGTTCCGAAACGCTAGTAGTTTGTAGCTTTTGCACTAAAAATAATTAAAAATAGTGACCTTCAATAAGTGATATATTTATCCTACATTGAATAAATATAATTCATTAAAATTGTTTTATTGAGTAGACCCTCCTCCAAAGACAATGATTTGTTGTCTAGTAAATCTACTAATCAACAAGTAATTAGACAGTTATCAAACCTAAAGGTACGGCCTTTTTTTACATAGCCCACTTGTACCCTATGTTATATTTTGAGTAGCAAACCGATAGTCAATGTAGCAAAAAGGTTCTCGAGTGGAGACCATGTATCTGATGTGTTTATAGCTGTTTCAAAATCTTTGCGACCGCCATTATTTAACATTGGATTTCATAAGGTAGAAATGATGATGCTATATAATATATATCATATAGCGATAAATGATAGCCAGCTTTGCTTTTGGATATAAACAATGCATGTTTTGTACTCGTAGTAGATTAGATATAAACACTATACATCTTGCAGATAACAATCAGAAAAAAAACAGCTTTATCATGACTTGAGTTAAGTCCAAATTAACGATGTGTTGAGTCTGTTGTGTCCTATACAGAGTGATACAGAACTTAATATTGTCTTGCCGGAAAACATTTTTACACTGATTTACGTACACGTGACTTATAAGACTGAAAGGCTGTTAATTAGCTTAAGACGCACGTGTAATTAATATCGTACGCTGTTACAAGTCCTAGCTTTACATACGTATTTTTCCAAACATCGCGTTCCACTGTACTATATTATAAATATAATGATATACTCGTATTGCTGTGTAGTTGCTTTGTTATTTGAAAAAGAAATATCTTTTTATATTTTTACACATTAAATATTTTTGTCAATAGTTAGTTTCCTTGTTTCCACTTAGTTTCTTCATTTTGTCATTTCATTCATTTTGTTCATGTTTTCTTTGTGTAAGTTGTATGTATTTAAGTATTAGATGTATGTATGTTTATTATAATTATTGTATATAAGCATGTTTATTATATTGACCACCCCGCACTACCTAATTTCCCATATTTTTGAAGTGAAAACTTCTTTAGCGGCGTTGTGCACTTTTTTTGTAATGGGTAAAAAATGTTAAACTCGCGTCAGGACACGTGTCCTGATCGATAATTCGTAAGACGGAATGACAGCCGGCGCGGCGTAGGAGAGGAAGTATTTGTACTATAATTTCGAGAAAGCTGTCAGCCGGCTCGTTGGTCTAGGGGTATGATTTTCGCTTAGGGTGCGAGAGGTCCCGGGTTCAAATCCCGGCGAGCCCAAACCTTTTTGAAGTGAAAAGTTCTTTAGCGGCGTTGTGCACTTTTTGTCATGTTTGTGTACTATAGCGCAATAAATAAATATTGTATTCTACCACATAAATGATAGTTCGTTTATACTGATAATTAAAGCAATTCGTGCAAAATTATTCCCTAACCATTCCAAAATATCAAAAATGCACAACGTTAATAATCTAGTTTTCACTTTTGCCGGCACTCCCGGAGTGCAACCCGTTTTTTTTTTCTATTTAAACGAGGTTGCCTGGAAGAATTTGCTTAGCGATAAGGCCTCCTTTTGCGCATTTCCTAGTTTTTAAGATAATTATGTCCTGTTTTTTTACTTTTGTGCAATAAAGGGTATTGTATTGTTAGTATAGTTTACCTCATTTGCATTTTTTCTTTATTATTTTATTTTATTTAAAAAAACAATCGATCACAGCCTATATACAATTTATTTACAAAGAAGTTGCTGAAATCCACAGCCAAAGTATCAAACCTGTTACAATTATCCATTTGTAGTACAAATAAAAATAAAAAAAATGAAGACTGTCGAGACGTAATTGGTTATCCCTCAGTCGACTTACCTTTAAAAGCCTGTCCAACATGCAGTGGCCGGGTTATAAATACGTTCTGTCAGTCCAAGGTTTTGACGTAGGTTCTGGACAGATGGACAGACGGGTCGTGGACTTGCGGCGGTTTTTTTATTCTGTGACAAATGGCTTCTCGTCCGTTCCGGTAATTGGTCGAGTTTAGGAAAGGAAACTGTTTTGTCGGTTGGCCGCCTTCGCCGAGGAATCTCATTAGATGAGATTTTGTTTTCTGATAAAATTAATAATATTGGAAAATTTTGTGTGATATTAGAGTTACGCCACATAAAGTATACTTGAAATTATGTTTTAAGTGAAGACGGAGTCAAGAATGTGTGATATTTTTACCTAGAGTGGATATTAACAATACCTATCAGAAATTATGTCGAGTATCTTATTTTTTATATTTACACATGAAGAAGTCATACTTCTTTGTGACCATCTTTCTTTTTAAAGAACAACTATCGTATAGATTTTTAAATAATTTTTGTGCAAAGTTGAATTTTACAATGCATCAACCACGTATGCGCAGTATCTTGATATGCATCTGCACCCAGTACCGCCTCTGCAGTAGCCGACTGTGAAACCGGGTTAATTCTCAAACTCCAGCATTCGAAACTCTGTGTGCTATTCTCAAATACAACCCGTAAAACGATTAAAAATGGACGCATTCCACGAAGAGCACCCAATTGAAAAGTAACTGCAGATTTAACATGTAGCGTAAGCTTTTTCAGTATATAAAATTTATTCTATTGAAAAAAGATGCATGTGGGTTTAGCCTCTTAGTAAGTTTTGGAATACTAAATCAACGATACTATGTTTGCAGCCGCTCGCACCGACTGCTTTCATGCGACTATGCGCAAGCGGGCCGCATCTCTAGTGCTCAGGACGCGGGCCAGCAATGCTGTCCTGGCGATGATTGCTGGTAGTGTAAGCTGTCCCTATGTCTGGCATTGCTGTAATTAGACACTTGAGCCCTTGAGCAGCAGTGCTGGATGGATTATTTTGTGTATGTTTATATTTCATATTTTTATAATTTTTTCTGCTTATATGGGTCTTGTAACCTGAAATAAACGTATTTTATTTTATTTATTTATTTTTAGTATCGTTGAGTTAGTATTCCCTAACTTATTAAGGGGCTGGCTCAATTTGTGTGATTTATTCATATCTATCTATATTCAAGCAGTTGTTGTTTCATGTAGTGTCAAGTTTCATTTGTAAATTTTTCTTATAACTATATAACTACCTACAGTGCCTAAATTTTGACTGCAAGTTCAGCCCATGATACTGTGTCCAAACCCTTAGAAAGATATGGCAAAGTACCAAATTATTATTTAAGAAATTGTGCACAAAATGTGAGTGGAAGAGTAGGTCAGGGTTACCCTCGACGACCATACTGCAACCAGATTGCAGACGTTCTTAAAAAGAAAAGGTTAAAAGTACCCAAAACCGGTGGGCATGCATGAAGAGAGTGATGAGAGTATATGAAGCAAGAGAAGTCTGTCAAGATCGTAGCAAGTGGAGGTAGCCTCTGCCTACCCCTGTGGGAAACAGGCGTGAAAATATGTATGTATGTATATAAACTAGTAAGATTGACGAATACACGTGCAAACGCGAGAATTTCTTTTTCAGGCCCGCGCCTGTGAACTGCATCAGTGGCCGTTTTCAGCAGTTTATAAACTTTGCAATGTCGTTTAAATCGTTGTGGGTTTTTAATTCTAATTTTAGAATATTACTGAAAAAAAGAATATAAAGGAATTAAAAATATATTTTAATAATTTTCCCTTCTAAAAATGACGAAAAAAATACCTTGTTTGTTTAAAACAAAAAGTAGTTATACTTGTATTTTAAGCGATGATATTAAATAAAAGATGAGATATCGTTTTTTTATTTATTCCATAAATATTTTATATCCCTATTGTTTTCTTTGTCTTAGGACAAAACCACTGAACATGATGGAATGAGTTTTACGTACCGCTTTATCATTATAAGTATTAATATTAGATATTATTTAGAGTCGGAGTAGTCTGGCTTTCTTAATAATTTTGTGTCGTGTTTAGGGTTCCGTACCCAAAGGATGCCAACAAGAACCTATTACTAAGACTCAGCTGTCTATGCGTCTATCACAGGGCTGTATCTATTGTACCGTAATAGCGAGACACTTGAATTATTTACTGATTATGTATTACTATAACAATAAATACTAAAAATAAGATAAAGTTAAAAATTAAACAAGTCATCATACAAGAAACGTGTTTTTTTGTGTTTTAAAACGTACCTCCGTACGGACCCCTTAATTACGAGTCTGACTCGCACTTGACCGGTTTTTTAATACCTATTATGACTTTAAATTAAGTGCAAAGCGTTACATGAAGATAACCTTATTAAACTTTATTTGTTTTGAATTACTCGTGATCTAATAAAACTTAAAATATTTAAATTGAGTGACATTGTTTTTAAATTTCTTTAATTTTCTTTTGAAATTCAACACAATTTCTATTAAGTATAGGTTTTTTCAACTATAACTAGTAGAAATTATTGAAAGTAAACCATTAATGTCAATTAAAATTAGACAACCTAACTTTACGCAACTTCCGGACATAAAAATGTACTTATTCGTATAGAACATACAAGCAGACTTTCTAGTAGTAATGACTACTAATAACTTACTACTCGCCATTAATAAAATTCATGTCGAACATAATCGCTATTGAACGTTCGCGAATTTATCTAACACATTTTAAAATAACCTCCGCTGACTGGAGTTCACAGCGACCGCAAATATAAATGGTACTAATTAACTGCAGATCGATTTTGTTCTTATTCCTTTGGTGTCTCGTTCGCTAAATAAATTGGAGTTGCAAACAGAATCGCAATTTGAGTTAAATAGTGAGTGCCTGATTAGTTTCAAGAACTATGTTTCGTATATTGCAACTCTTCGTAGACTGGTATGATCCACTAATTTGTAGTGCAGACTTACTTACTGTCTCTACACACGTGGTGGTAGAATCACACACGTCACAGGAGACTTAAAATTTTAATAGACTTTATTAAAATGTAAATAAAGGTCATGTGAACTTTTGATTTATCAACAACCGAGTTCCCGGTTGCATCCTCGGCGGTAACTCTTCAGAGCCCCGGGCTCTGAAGAGTTACCGCCGAGGATGTTTCCGCTACCTAACCTAGGTGATTTGTCGAGGTTACTGGTTTTACACAGAGCGACTGCCGTCTGAACTCCGCAACTCCGCAACCTAAAACCTATAAATTTACGTGCCTCCCGAAGCACGGAAACATCTTTCTTTTCAGATAATCAGGTGATTCAATATCTTATCCAAACTGGATACAATTTTTCACAAAGTATGCTTCCCAATGGGATTTGAATCCACGACCTCCGGATCACAAGGCAAACGCCTTGAACACTGGACCACGGAGGCAGAGACCTTGAATAGACGTTACAAAAACGTAAATAAAGTTCATGTGAACTTTTGATTGGTAGTTGATTATGTGTCTTGTGTGTTTAATTATCAGAAAATGTGATCAACATGCAAAAACAAAGCCATTGCCACAGAATACAGTAAGAGTAAACAGAACGGAATCTCCTAAGGTACGCGCAATATGCGTCCCCGTTCCCCGCACCCGTACCACTCCCCCGGTTCTTGACGGCCAACGTGAGTCATCGAGGCGAAAACGGGGAAGAGGTGCGGGGACGGGAAACGGGGACGCATATTCCGCGTACCTTAGGAGATTCCGGCCTGTGCCATTGCTTCTAGAACTTATAGTTTTAAATCTGAGTGGGAATACAACTTACTGTAAGCCACGCTCTTGTCGGTGGAGTGCTCTCCGCTCATGTCTCTATTATTCTACCAAGTTCTATACATTCTTTTTTTTTTCAAACAAATTGATCATAAAACATTTTCTAGATTTTCCTATTTCTCTTTTCTCTTCTATCTTAACTTCAATTTGAAGAGAAGAGTGGACTGTTATTGTAGGTAATAAAACTTGGTTCTTTGCTTGACTTAGATTTTAATTACGACACAAACTTTTACACGACCGTACATTAGAACGAAGCCAGAGCGAAGAGAGAACACAGATTATGAAAACGTCAGAGTTACCTACACAAATGTTAAGTTCACATTTTAATTTTTTTAATTTTATGTTGCATTGCCAACACAATTATTGTTTTAAAAAAGGCATCGTCACAGGCATTGTGTCTTAGCAAATGACCGAATATTTTCGCTCTTCATTTTCTATTATTTGTACCAACTTACTATTATCTGCTTTAATACAAAATAAATAAATTTAAATCCATCTAACGACGCGACGTAGTAATATAAGTGCAGAGTAGTGGGAACCAGATATTATTCATGGCAGAATAAGTGCACCTCGGAAGAAAAGCCACATTTTAGGAACAGTGGCTAAACTCAACGCGAAATATTATAAGAATTTTCTCGTTCGAATAAAGCCAGTTTACTTTTACCTTCAAGCGAAATCAGTAGATTACAATACCTTATTGAAATTATTTTTTACGAACTAATCTAAGTCGTACTGTTGGGCAAATATTAAATATTTTACTTTTTACCCAAACTGTGGAAATGTGCTTTTCAAAAATTACTTTTTAGTACCTATTTCTATTTTCGGCCAAAAGTTACTTTACCTGAACACTGATGAGTCAATAAAAAAATACGGTTTTTTACAGGTTAGCATTTTAAAATTGATCTTTCTAAAAATTTTAGGTTTTTTTTATTATATAAATTTTTTATTAATGTAAAGTTTTTTTGACACATGCGTATGCATAATCCTATAAACGCTATAGTCTATTCGTTCAAATTAATAGCATGCTGTCGGCGCGCTTTAAGAGCGCATATGACCCTGATAGTACTTAGAGCGATCTTAAATATTATCAATGTTAACGAAATACTCACTTAGAAATAAAAACACACAGCAAAGTTTAGGACTAACTCTATACATATTATGTTTCAAAACACGATTGCTTAAACTTTTCTCGAAAACTGAGAATTTGCCTCTAAATTACCTCAGAATTTTAATAAAACGGAAAGTATTCAAGAAATACAATAAATTAGCCCTTGAAACTTTATATTATAATTTTTTTTTTTTTTTATTAGAAATTTGAGTGCGTTTGATCTCTATCTAGCCTGATGGGAAGCTAAGATGAGGTCTAAGGTGTATCACGCAGACTCAAAAAATGCCTGTTCACTCTTGCCTTGAAAATCCCTAAATTATATGTATGGGGAAACATCGACGCAGGGAGGGAATTCCACACCTTAGCGGTTCGCACAATGAAGGAGGAGGCGAATCGAGAGGTACGATGAGGAGGAATATCGACCACAAATGGGTGGAATCCCTGTCCACGTCGTGTTGTCCGATGGTGGAATGGTGCAGGGGGAATTAAATTATGTAATTCCTGCGCACACTCCCCGAAGTGCAACCTGTAGAAGACACACAGACTTGCTACCAGTCGGCGATGTTCGAGGCTGTGGAGCCGTCCTGCCGTAAGCAACTCATCACCAACGAGTCTTCTGGCACGTCTGTCGATAGCTTCCAGGGCTTCGAGCTGATAGCGGGCAGATCCATCCCATAGGTGGGAGCAATACTCCATACATGAGCGGACTTGAGCTGTGTAAAGGCTCAACAGTTGGTCAGGGGTAAAATATCGTTGGACCTTGGAGAGGATGCCCAGTTTTTTAGAAGCCGTCTTAGCCCTGGACTCAATATAGCTACCGAAGTTAAGATTTGATGAGAGATCGATACCGAGAAGTTCGAGATGACGGGTGATAGGAACAGGCACACCCCGGAAAGTGGGAGCCAAGTTGAAAGGGCTCTTTTTAGCAGAGAAGAGACACGCCTGTGTCTTAGAGGCATTGAATCTCACAAGGTTGGCATCACCCCAATCGGAGACAGCTTGCAGAGTAAGATTGGTATGGAGCACCATTGCCTCTCTTAGTTCGTCTATTTCCGGTTTTTTTGCCCTTGCACTAGAAAAATATCTTTCCGTAACGGTGCTATCGTCTGCATACCCAAAAATACCGGGCTTTAGCAGATCGTTAATGTGAAGCAGAAATAGCGTTGCGGAAAGAACAGATCCCTGAGGTACTCCAGCATTCATTGCCAATAGGTCAGACGAGCAGCCGTCAAGAGTTACTCGAATAAACCGTTCCCTCAGGAAATCGGATATCCAAGCACAAAGGGTGGGAGGGATACCGTAAGCGGAAAGCTTCGCTATAAGAGCGTCATGCCATACCCTGTCAAATGCCTTTGAAATGTCAAGTGAGACAGCAAGTGCCTCACCGTATTTTTCAAGGGCTTCACCCCAAAGTTGTGTAGCGTACACAAGAAGATCCCCAGTAGATCGGTTCTGGCGAAATCCGTATTGCCGGTCACTGAGGAGATCATTGTCCTCAAGGTACGCAAGTAAGCGCTTGTTAATAACACGCTCCATTACCTTACACAGAATGGAGGTGATTGCAATTGGGCGATAGTTTGAAGGGTCGGCACGTCTACCCTTCTTAGGTACGGGTTGAACATTGGCGAGCTTCCACATTTTTGGGACGATTCCGGACCGAAGAGATAGACGAAACAGGCGCGTCAGAACAGGAGACAACTCGGGTGCGCAATTCCTTAAGACAATAGCAGGAATACCGTCGGGACCACTGGCCTTATTCACATCTAAGTTGCGTAGAGTCTTGAGAACCTCCTTTTGATGAATGCGGACTTCAGGCATTTTACATCCACAAGGAGGTAACTGGGGCGGTGTTTGATTGCTAGCATCTAGACGTGAGTTTTCGGCAAACAGTGAAGCTAGTAAATTAGCTTTTTCTAAAGCCGTGTGTGCCAGTGTACCGTCAGGTTTCTGCAAAGGAGGAAGTGAGGAGTGGCAAAAGTTAGCTTCAACGCACTTAGCCAGAGACCAAAATGCTTTACTACCGGATGGGTACGAAGCAAGTTTGGCACCAACTCTGCCTATGTGGTCGAAGCGAGCCTTTTTAAGCGTTTTTTTGCAGGACTTGGCCGCAAAGTTAAAGGCTTTCTTCTTTTTACGCGTATCCGGAGCTCTGCGCTTACGAGCGTCAGCCCAAGCCTGGTATGCTGACTGTTTAATAGCCTCAGCTTTTAAACAGTCAGCATTGAACCAGGGTTCAGCTTTGATGCCAGAGGGTCGATCAGAAAATGGAATATAATACTCCATCGCCTGACCGAGAACCTCAGCAACGGCACTTGCACAGCTCGACGGATCGCCAGACGAAAAGCAGGCTTGCAGCCAAGGGTAAGAAGCAAGGAAATGTCGCATCTCATCCCAATCTGCTAACTTGTACCGCCAAACCCGTCTATTGCCTCTAGGGCTGAAGTCAGGTGGAGGACATATGAGGACGGACTTTACCAGACATTGGTCAGAACTCCCAAGAGGGGCTGAAACAGACACGTGATATCGGTCTGGTTCAGTCGTCAGCAGAAGGTCCAAGCAATTAGCTATGTGATTCTCAACGTCGGGTATCCTAGTCGCCTGGTCGACCAGCTGGGAAAGGTTCAAAGACAAGGCAAACTTGTACGCCTCTCTACCAGCATGGTCAGTTTTCTGGTATGGGAACAACCATTGTTCGTGGTGAGCATTAAAGTCCCCCAGAAAAACGATTTGCGCGGTAGGATACCTTTGCTGAGTCACATCAACAGCCTCACTTAGGTGACGAAAAAGCCTCGTTGTCTCCTGGTCACCGCTATGCGATCGGTAGACACCGACATAGACAATTTGTTCTGTGCCGGTGTCCACAAGCAGCCAGATTGAAGAAGAAGAGGGATCTTCCAAGTTACGGAGACGCTTACAGCAGATGTCATCACGCACATAGAAACAAAGCCCTGCCTTAAAGCGGAAATTGTGCTCCAGGACATATCCTGGGTAATTCAAGTAGGATGTATCAGCAGGGGTAGTAATTTGCGTCTCCGTAAGCAAGAGCAGATGCGGCCTTACAGTCTCAAGATGGTGGTGGACTGGGACGAGATTAGAGTGCAGACCTCGAATGTTAGTGAGGTGCACTTTTAGCGAGAGGCCGTGTATCCGCTGTTGATTCCTCAACTTTTTGTTTCTTTTATTCATTATTGTTTTTATTTTTGGGGCAAGAGGGAAAAAAGGCGAAGAGTGGCAGTTACGCGAGGCATCAGCCAGCCCCCCCCAGAAGTCACAGTACTGTTGCGCGGTAGGATAAGACTAGTGCGGAGACCGCGGGGACGCCCGGACCCCCCCAAGGCCGCCTGTCGAGGCCTCTCGCCCGGTTGCCAACCGGCCCGACAGGGGCAACCTTAGGATTATGCGCGCGATGGCGGAGCAGCCTTTCACAGAAGGCTAGTCTGCAATTGGGCTCCCAACTATCGGCGGGCGGCCAGCGAAAAAACCGTTGCTCCGGATCCCGCTGCCCTCCGAAACTAGGCACCCCGCGCAACAACACTGTGAGTCTGAATTCGGTACATTGGCAGATGCAAAACTGCGTAGACCCACTCCTCGAACGGCTACTCAGGGAATGCAGGATGGAACGCGCGAACGCTTGGCACCCTGATTTTTCCACTGAGGGTGGTGACCAGCCGCGGCCTAAGCCTGCCACCGGAGAGGGTGTCACTCTTTAGCACCACCCGGGGGTCACGTGTAGGGTCTCGAGGGTAAAGCCTACGGACGCGAGTGACAATCGACCCCCAAAAATAATTATTGTAGTAAACATAAGGCAGACATTATATGTCGTATTTAAATAACTGAAATATTCTTTACCTCAAAAACCAGAAACGCGTAAACCAGGCTCATTGATCCGCCGCGATTTTCCTACCCGCATGACTCGCTGTCTCGCTTCGGCTAGAGTAAATTTGTGTACGTGGAAGCGGGAGCAAAATTTAGAATCTATTATCAGAATCAGGCGCAGCCTTAAAGATGGCTTCGGCTTTTATAAAGACACGGCCTTTGTGACACGCCGACGGCATGCACGTTGCACACCAATTTAGCAAATTAATTATACTGTACATTCTGCTTGCGAATGTTTTTGATTTGCTACATAAATTGTAGAAAGTAATTTTACAGTAGGAGGTTTTGCGAACATATTCAGTATTGACTAACCAAATTTCACGTACCACGCGTTATAAAATTTTAAATCGCTGACAATTTATCGCTGCACTGCTACTTTATAGTTCCTTGTATTCATATCGTATCGAGTACTTTATTGGAATAACATAAAATGGCTCTGGATAAAGTTACGATCAACAAAATCTACCCAGTTCAGTGTTATGACACAAAATGAAGATTTATCTCACTTTTTATGTTCAAGTTACAGTTTTTATCAAATTTCAGTTTTATAAAATAAAAGTTTTATAAAATAGATAAACAAAATCTGACTAAAGCATATAGGATTTGGATAAATTGGTATTAGAAAAAGTTACAAAATCTTTTGTATTTAAAACAAAATAATAATTCGCGTATACGAGACAACAACATCAGTTGAACATCAAAAACTACAACTATCACGTCTTTATCCCTAACTGGGCTGACAGAGCACAGAGACAGTAACCCTGAAGGCCACGTTTAGAACATTTGTGAGCGTTAAGATGGAGAAAAGGAATCAAAATAGTGATGGGTTGCTTTACAGACTTTGTATAAATGCATCCTGTATAATTTGAGTGAGTCTGAGGTCAAGCTCCACTAAAGCTGAGATAACTTGAATTAAGGCTCTCATTATATTTGTTAATAAGCTTGTTAAACGTCTAAAGTTATTTTGGGGGTCGTCATAAAAAATTACGACTGGCTTTATAGCAGTAACAGCGTTTACAGGGGGTAAGTAAGGGTCTTGTCGCATTTATATTTAAATGAACTTTATTGTGAGCCCGGAATACAAATTTGTGATCTCAACACCCAAGTTCGCAGTTTCAAATTTTATATAGCGCTACCCGCTCCCCGCAATTACCCGTGGCGTGATCCAGATTCAGTTTGTATTCAAATTTGTAAGTAAGTAAGTATTATTCTGTAAGTATTCTGATGTTGTAAGTTGAACATATTTCTTATTAGGTTGTTTTATATGAAAATCGGTGTAGTTTGTGTTTACTTTTTTCTCAAACGCTGGTGTTTATAAATCGTGTGAAACAAGGATGTCGTGGATTCGATTCGTATATACATTGTCACGGCTATTTTCCATGGGGGTAGGCAGAGGTGTATGTATCCGTTTTTCCTGATTTTTTTTACTTAGTATATGTACAACTTGTCTTCTCTCTCTCGTATTTTTCCCCCGTCATATTTTGGCTTTTATGATATGCTTAAGAAGAGAAGCAACAGATGATTAAAAAAAAGATAAAAAGGTTGCTTTCTCAGCATCACCTGTTGGTTAACTGGTAGAAAAGGCCCCTGGCCTTAAGTCCGCCATTTATATGTATTGTAATAAAGTTAAATAAATAAAACAAAATAAAAATTATTCATTTTTTCTTTCTTCCATCATCATCATCCAGGCGTATTCCCGATTGCATCTTCAACGGTTACGCTTTAGAGCCCGGGGTCCGCTACCTTACCTAGGTGATTTTTCTTTCTTCCGTATCATCATAAAAATAGGAAAGAGCACTGGACTGGAAGAGGGACTGGTCAGCTGGGCTTCGATTTTTTAAATATTTATGTAAACTGGATTTGTCTCTCGTTCGCAAGCTTTACATTTTACATGTTATATTATATATACATATAATATATACATTTTATATTGTGATAATATTGTATTAGGCATAATAAACTGACAAAGCCTTTCTGGCGCGTAGGCGACCAATACTGTGTAAATGAGTTTCTTTCGACGTTTCTTCTCAACAGTGGTCGTTGCGAAACGCTAGTATCGGTAGCTTTATCTCTAAAAAAGAAAAAGAAAAATGAATATAAATTAAAAAAAAAAGATAAAAATGTATTTATTGCTCTCCATACAATCAAACAATATATTTAGTACATCGATAAATAGGCAGAATATAACACATACATAAATGTGTTATATGTTACCGGTTAGATTGAGGAGACTGGAGACTGATGTAGGTAGTACCTGTATTACAGGTTCTCCAGGGCTCTCCTCTCTGGATGCGTGGACAGTTATGTATATACATATGTAGGTACACAATATATTATCGTCCTATGAGCTAAACATAATAGATTTGTGTGTCGATAATGGCACATACAGTTCAACAATTTAAAAGTGACTATTAAGCTAAATAACTAACTACATATCTAACAGAATAAACAAAAACTTGTTGTATTGTAAGTAAATATGAATTGTAGGTTTATAATCTTAAGATACATGACATTGCATATTAATATTAGTACCTAATGTTAGTTATGAAGTAATTTAAAATAAACATTACAAGTAATGTACACTGAAATTATTGACGTGTAAAGTACCTGTAAAGGCCTATTATTTAATTAATATTTGATTTTTGATTCTAATGTTATAAGAATAGAATAGTTGCAATTTCCCATAACACAAGTTTAAAAACTTTTTTGGGGCTAGCTTTATCAGTGTGATTTGTCCCTATATATTTATTTATTATTAATAATTCATTTTTTAAATGTATAATATAAAATATAGTGTAAATATTCTGTAATGCAATAAAGCCCATCAGGCTGGTAGGGACCTATACTGAACTGGGTTTCTTTCGGCGTAATCTTCCCAGCAGTGTTCGTTCCGAAACGCTAATAGTTTGCAGCTTATGCACTAAAAATAACTAAAAAATATGACCTTCATAAGTAAATAAGTTGTACATTTAATAAAAAAAATTGACTTTGACTTTGCACTTGAAGATGTTGTTTAAAAAATTCAAAGTGTCTTCGCAAACGAATCCAGTCGTGAGATAAGTTCATTAGGTTAATATTGTAATCAAAGGATCTCGCTAGGATGTTGTTGCATAATGCTCATATGAATATGCAGAGCGCGTATTAAGACACTTAAATTAGCTCGTTATGCCGAGATTTACATTCATAATAACATTGTAGTAATGAAGTAATATATTGAGGTGTATTACCTTATAAGTTATTACCTGATAAGTTAACATAACTGAACACTCGCGACCTCTCTAGGAATCTTTCTAATCTTCTAGTATGTAGGCAACCTCTTGATCGATTTAGCTCAAATTCTTACATATTTTTTTATATTACATCTACTAATCATTAAGTTCTTATCAAAACTACTTGGGTTATCTCTTCTTGTAATTTAAGAGCTTGCCCTTGTCGGTGGAGTTAAGGGAGATAGCTCCATTCCTCTCTTCTTTCTGCCATCTTTTTAATGTCATGTTAGGACCTTGGTATTAACTTTTCTTTAATTTGGTTGGAAAAGCTTTATCCTCGGTCTACTTTTTCCTCGTCTCCTTTTTATATTTCCTTCTACTATTATTCTGAAGAAATTGTCATCTTGTTTTGATTTTTGAGATTGGGTCCTTGGGTTATTATCAAACATTTTTTTGTATATTAACCTGTAGTGTCCCATAGTTGGGCAAAGGCCTCCCATCTAGTTTTCTACAAACTTTTATTAGTGGTGATAGTTTGCCAGGTCTTTTCGTATGCCTTTAGATCGTCTTGCCTCTTTTTCGGCACATTTATTTCTCACAAAATATACAGGACAGATTTATCTTAAAATCTAGCAAATGCGAAAAGGCGGCCTTATTGCTAAGCAATTTTTCCCAGGCAACCTCGCTTACCTATATAAAAAAAGTGATGGGAAATTAGGAAGTTCGGGGTCGTCAATATGATATACATTTTTATATATAATAATTATAATAAACATTAGAGAAGGCTAGATAATCTTCTGAAAATTCCGGAGGGCTTAGCTGTCAATAATGAATGTTTATCCCAACACAAAAATAAAACCGGCTTAAAAACCGCTTTTTCTTATTCGCCTAACCAAGTAATTATATGAGAAAAATAATGCCTCCGCTTTACTTTCTAATCCCTAAGGAGGAAAATTTTTGAGCATTGTGACTCTAAATTCTCCTTAACACGTCGGTTGTGGTGCAAATTTTGAAAAAAAAATGTCAAATATAGCCGCAGCTAGGTATTTTTCCGGATTGCCGAGTTTTAAAGCCCATAAGCCATAGTTATGCAATTGTGTAAGAAAAAGAGCAAATAGCAGTGAAACCTCTTCAATATGATGAGAATTATTTTTTCTTGTAAACTTAAGGTCTGGCTAATGTCAAAATATTTAAATTTTTCATAGGCCTTAGCATAACGAATTTGAACGTTCGATGCCTCTAATTGAATGTTCTACACTTTTTGTAAAGTACTCACACAGATGCAAAGCTACTGTTTACTGAGTGAACAAAACTACATTTATTATAAAACTATAATCATGTATTTGAAAAATATTTCCCGAGATTCGTATAAGACCACAGCAAAATCAGAATATTTCATCCTACTTTTAGAAAACTTGGTAAAGGCAGTAACAGCAAAATGTTTCGGTAAATATTTTCAAATTTTCACCGAGAGATTCATCTCCGTAGATAATTTCAAATTCGGTGCCCTGCTTGACGGTAAATATACCGAACAAAGGTCGCTTTGGCGAAAAGTATTTGTAAAGAAAATTAATGCCTGAAATGAGATCGAATCTTGGCATTCCAGTTTGGACAGAAAAGTTTTGTCAATTTGCATTATTATGAGTATAGATTTCCTTTTTAATTAAGAATAGATTAGAACGTAAATAAATCTAAATATAAGAATGTACCTTTTCAATTATTACTTCATTTTAGTTGCTCGTGAGTTTGAGAATTCATATATTTGACTAAGTATCCTGCCTTTTCGCAGAAAATGGTTTGGTCGATTATCACTTGCCAACCAACGTTTCACCTATTTTTCACTTTGACAACAAACGATTATCAAATATGACAACGTTTTATTCGGTAGGGTTATTGTTTAGCTGATTATTATAATGACACAAAACGTTTGGGGCATTTATCATTTGTCATTGGTAGGATTATTGTTAAGCTGATTATTATAATGACACAAAACTTTCGGGTATTTATTATTTGTCAAGTCTTTACTCAACTTACTATTAAGTTGACAAGTAACAATCAGCCAAACCATTTTCTGCGAAAAGACAGAGAACCAATCAACTGATTGAATATGAAGACAATGTCCGTACAAATAAAGCATACTTTTACCCTAAATCAATATACCTAGGTATAATTAGGTTGTTTATTCATATTTAACTGGGTTAATAACATACCTAAGTACTCCAAAAAAAAGTGCTAATATTTATAATGTTTTCATCTCACGTTAATTTTAACAGAATTGCGACCATTCTGTTTTATAGTGTAGCTTAAGGTGTGCGTATAAATCTTTACGAAAATCCGTTATAGCAAGCTGCCAAGACACTGAACTGCGGGTTTGTCGCGCCAGACCTGAGATTTATTTTTACTTATATTTATGGTTGTGCCTAGATATTACTACTATATAAAATTTATATTACTCGATAAATATTACCACGCCCGTTTCCCACAGGGGTAGTATGAGACTAGATAGTACTAGATAGACATGACAAGCCTCCAAATTGCAAAAATACTTTTACATACTTGATAACCAATTTCACTACTCGTTTGCCCCGAACAGCGCTCGCGACCTCTTTTCAACCGATTTAAAAAAAGAAGGAGGTTCATCAATTCTATTCCATATATTTAATTTAATATTTGGTAACTCAGAAATCTGTCATTTATGAACCGATTCGTAAGATTATTTTCTTTGTTTAAAAAATATACTTACAGATTGGTCTTAAATAATTATGCACAAATGCTGCATTATCTAAGTAGACTCATTTAATAGCCATGTCGACTGGAAGAATATTTCTGGCCCATGAGTTAGATTATTATAAAATATTGTACAAGTATTTTTTCTTTTCACTAAGAAACAAAAATGACGAAGATACAGCGCATTTAAATATTAGCATGACATCTCAGCTAAGTACGATTATTACACAGCGGTGACGTCACAAGCCCCCACTCTGGAACTTAGATGCTCTACATCTTTGTGAATATTTACTTTTTTGATAAACTGAAAAATAAGGGTCTATTGTATTTGGATAATCTACAAGACGGACTAATTAGAATAGTAAATTTCTGAATCTGTCGTCATCCCTATTACTTACAACCTTACGCCTTTTGTAGCCGAAACTCGCGTTCAAATTAAAACATGAAAATATCTAGGGAGCTGGCACAACCTACCGCGCCCTACTTTTTCTGACCCACGAGGGGGGGGGAGGACGTTGTCGCCGGACTGAACCGCGACGAGTTGACAGCTTGATATACGTTGCATCCAAGTTTCCATCCACATTAGCGTTTTAAAATAATTGAAAGCTATTACATAGTAGAACTAATTTAATTTTGATATCAAATATCGAGCAAGTATAGAAAGCTAATTTTTTTTTTAAATTTGTGACAGCTCCAGTTAATTTTAAAAAAAATGTTTAAAATTTTTATAGGAGCAAATGCTTTCAATCAGAAAGTATATTTTCGCTGGATACCAATATTCTTTTAGTGCAAGAGATGCATCACTTGGGAATTGTAGTAATATAGATTTCAGACCACATCATAATTATCTATCATCAAAAATATCTTTGACTTATGTATGTACCTAAGTTTATAAAGCCGAAAGCTATTTTGAATTGGAATCGTCCCTATTATCGATAAAAGCTGCATTTATTTTGGGGTAACCTAAGTATTACGAAATAAACGGTAGTGAGTGTATTATTCGAAAACTTTCCTACTAAAGCAATCCTAATCCTAACTCCTAACTAATATTATAAATGCGACAGTGTGTTTGTATATTTGTTTGTTTGTTACCTCTTCACGCTTTATCTACAGAACCAATCTTCTTGAAAATTCGCAAACACATAGTTAGGAGTACAGAGAAGGACATAGGGTACCTTTCATCCCGGAAAAATGTAATGTTCCCGCAGGATACGCGAGCGAAGCCACGGGCAAAAGCTAGTTGTAGATAAACTCACTTGTTTTGTGAACCTACGAAAAACTAGTATTGTAGAAGAGAAATCGGTAAAGTAATCAAGTTATACAGAACTTGTAAGTGCTACATTTTGTCGTAGCTTACTGAGGGACGCTTGACCTACTCTCTTTGTTAGCAAACTGTATTTATAGTTGCATTGCAATTTGCAGGATGTTATTATCTAGTTTTTGATTCCGAGCAGTCCGGGTTTTAACAAACCTTATAATAGCTTAGCCACAAGGGACAAAATTAGGCCTCCCAATAAGATTAAGTGATGTCCGGTCAGAAGCAGCTTGCATTCAGAGTATAAATGTGATAATGTTAATGCATCTTATAACTCAATCAGATATTCAGATATTTCCATACAACGACACACATAACCTACAAGTGACTAGGTACGTTGATGCACTATTGGTTCACGATATTTGACTCGTAGAAAACCAATATAGTTTATTTACTCCTAAGTTTATATCCATTTATATCACTTCACACAATAAATGTTGAGCAATACAAGATTTATTGCTTCTGTACTGTTCTGAGAAAATCAATTACCAACTGCATCTCTTTATTCATCAAAAAGCCCAAGGGAATCAAGTGAATGGATGAAGATCTCAAGAAATTAATAGTCATCGCAGCTAGCAACCCGTAATTTTTTTTAATCCCTTTTTCACTCTCTTACGTACCATTACTACGTGGTCTTTGGATTTTAAGACTTTTTTCTACTTCTAAAAGGATAACAAGATATTTAGAAAAGTTGATTATATTAAAAAAAATGTTAAAAATAGTGAATTTAGCGGAGTAATTGAGTGAGGCGGTCCTTGCACGAGTTGCATTCGGCCGCGGCTAAGGGACTCTTGACCTAAAACCTCTTTTTGTTGGCGAAGTGTAGTTGCAACACTCTTTAACGGCATTTTACGGATGAAACAAACATTTTCTCTGAACTTTCGGTGATATATTACGCAGTAGGTAGCTTGCTGAGTTTTGAGAACGAGAAGGAATTTACTCGTATTTTATTTTGACGATGTATTCCTGAATAAAATTTATATGTTTACTTTCCAGTTCTATTTACGATAGTTCCCTATAGCAAAAAGGATGGAATTTTGAAACTAAAAAATGTCTGCTAACTACAGTTACAATGATGACGTAGATACGATTATTTCTAAGATAACTTGCAAAGATTATTAATTTATGATTTTTTATTTATTTATTTAACTTTATACACAAACACAAGATATGCTACATACACTAAAAACTATCAGACAGTTTTTGAAGATGTGCCTTCTACTGTTTTTAAAGAAAAGCTGGTTTTATATTTCCATCATTATACTTTTTTTAAAGGTTTTTTCGTTATGGTAAAGGATATATTTCAAAATGTGTGTTATAGTAGCTACAAATAAAAAATAGTTTGGAAAATCCAAAAGTGCACGCCTCATAATCTCATTTTTCACAATTAAATTGATTTTGATTGTTTTATTGCTAACTTAAAACGAAGAAAATAATGTGTCGGCTTTAACGCACGACTGGAGATTATTTTTAACTTCCCGCTCAGAAAATTGAAAATTTTCAAAATTCGGGACGTTATTAGTTTCACCCCGTTTTTGAAAAGTCGAGTTTTCATCAGATCTCGACGTTTAAAGGTCTCAGGAATCTTCCCTGACCACTCACGAGCAAGTGTCATGCACCCTATCCGTATGTGTGTGTGTGGGTGTGTATGTGACCCGCTTATAACTCTTGAACAACTAAACCGATCAGAACCAAACAAGTAGCTTTCCAAAGAGTTCTATACAACTCAGATTTCCTGTGAATTTAAACCGATTCGGACCGGTAGATTTTGAGAAATCTCAAAAAAACTAAGCAAAAACAAGAAAAAGGCACAAGACTACGTCACAAATGTCAAGAAAAGTGTTACCACTGATTGTTCTTTTCATTCTCAATTAGTTAATGCAAATTAAATAAAATATTAACTAACTTATCGCTTCTTTTACATTTATTCGTCTTTCATATTTAATAAAACAAACAAAATCACAACATTCTTTATTCAAATTTCTTTTTACTTATTTTCTTACTTGCCAGTTACACATTCGTACTCATCATACATAGGTATTAACTCTTTCAACAAACCTCACATCCAAAATTATTTTTAATATGTCACCTGTATTTTTATAATAATAATTACGATTAAACTACATTGAATAAGACCGTGATCTTCGAAAGGACTTAGTTTTGGATAATACTGAAGCGTATAAAAAAAATGGACTTGATCAGATAAGTTTTTCGGGAGTTATCGTGACCACGCCAGTTTCCATACATACAGACACACGGACGTCCACAAAATGATTTTATTAAACATTGTTTTTATTTATTTAAAAGGCAAAATGCCTTTAAAAAATGTCATAAGTGTTGAAACTAGTGTTTTTCCTTGACATTTATGTGTAAATATTATTGTACAAGTGCGATAGAAAATAAATATAGACACATTTAGTTCAAAAAATCACTTGATTTTTGTAAGGCGAGAGTAGAGCACTACTTCATGCGCTTCGCTTATGAGGCGTGCAAAAATACCAAAAATGCATCTTGAAAATTGAATATGATATATTTACAAATGCGAATCTCGAGGGTAAAAACTTCGGATGAAAGGCCAAAATTTCCGAACACCCTAGAGGTAGAGGTTAGAGCAAAAGGTTGAACGACACTGACGAATGGACTGGATCCAATTACAGAATACAGCCCGGGACAGAGACATTTTGCGTACTGACCTCTTACCTTCAGTATAAAGATGGCACCTCCGTGGCGTAATGGTTAACACGCTAGACCGCTAATCCGGAGGTTCTGGGTTCGATCCCCAGTCAGTGCAAGTTGGAAAATAGCCTTTTTCAAATTGTCTTGGGTCTCGGGTGTTTATCTATATATGTATTTATCATAAAATATACTCGTAGTATCGTTGAGTTATCCCATAACACAAGTATAAAAAACTTACTTTGGGGCTAGCTTAATCAGTCTAATTTGACCCTATATATATATACTTAATTATTTATATACCTATATGAACATTATTATCAAAAATGTTGACCTTTACAAACATTTTAGCCAACCGGAAAATTCATAGAGGAATTTCAATTCTTTTTAAATTCTAGTACGAGTATTGCATTATAGGTTTATCAAGTACATTTACATTTAGTATACAACCTATTCAATAAATCTATGTATAAACTTCTCTTCCCTCTACTGGGAGATGCGTTTGGTCTCGCCACGGACCTATATATAGGGTTTTTCTAGCTAGAAGACCTCGATAGCCTGGCGATACGCAATATTATTTAAGCAAGTTAAGCAAATCAAGCGCGTTGTGCAAGTGCCTTTATTCCATTTGTGCTATGAAAGGCACGTTTGGTAGTAGGTTCTAGCTGAGAACAATAAATTACAGTTGTTAAGTTATCTTTTTAAGCACCACGAAATCTGACACCAGTTTTGACCATTTTTACCCACGAAAAACTAAACAAACTATTCCAGCCAACGCAAGAGATAATTTTAAATTAGTAACAACCAAATAGCTGTTTTGGGGCTTAGAACGACGAAAAAACTAAATAAACCGATCCCAGGACACTATTTGTCTCTAATAATACAGGTTAAGATCACTATACTGGCCGAAGCGGCATACGAATACGGCGAAAATTAACTATTTCCTAAACACACATGTTCGCTAGGGTTTTGTGTATACAAATTTAGCTAGCTTTTTTATCGAGAAAAAAACTAAAAACATGATACCCTCCCTCTCTCTGTTTCCCTGTTGAATATTTGAGTGGCCAAAACTGTAAAATTCAAGCTGCATCTGTCAAAGCTTAATATGTGGTTTGCTACAGATTTTAAAACCATGCAAAATCATTATGTAGTAAGATGATTTGATAATTCGAATTTCCTCGAAAACTTAGGGATATTGTAAAAACACAGATAATTAGACAATGGTGAAAACATTTCTTAATCTTACTGGTAAAAGATAGGGTTTTTGCAAAGACACAAGTCGCTCTAGTAATATTGCGAAACAAAACGTTAGCTATTATGAAATAAGAATGCTGATTGGCCGGTCGGAGCGGTCAAAATGAGACCTCCTCTATTGGTTGAAGTTTATGAATGTCAATTATTCACACACATCCTCAGAGAGACCAGTCTCGATTACGTTAGGTTGTATAATAGTCGTTAAGAACATCATTATTCAGCAGTTAAAGGTCTAATTAAACTTAAGCAATAAATAAATGACTGATGATGACTTGCATTTAATATATTGCTTCAGTTTAATTGTATGCAATAGGCAAGAAACTTGCTGTGTGTAAATGGGCCTTAGATTGATCATCTTTAGTAGAAATAAAATAAGCTTCAATTGTTTTATAGGAATTGTAGCAAATTGACTTAAAAAGTCCACACTTTCTTAGTTCACTCACTTTCATATATGTATGACCGAAGCTCATACAGCACGGAATAATATTGAAAGGAAAATATACCATATAACCAATGAAAGATTCGAATACCAAGGTAGTATGTATTTGTCAGACAAATAATAGGGAGACTCCACACGAGCGGTCAAATAGTACAGTGAGAAGGCATCGGTCTGTACGATACGTGATCCGGATTCTAACCTGGATGGTAACAGAAAATTGGGAGAATCAGATACTAGGTATTTTTGAAAATTATATCAATTGGGATTTGAGTCTATAAAACACAAGCGGAAGCAGAAAAGTGGTAAAATATGTTTGTAACTGTACTTAGCCATCACTTTTTTCTTCATATCTATGAAGATTTTAAATTTTTTAAGTTGTCAAAAGGCGTAAGCGTGGTAGGCACGATGGTCGACCCCTCTCTGCATTTTATTGAATCAAATCTTTGTTCAGTACTTAAGCCTTTGCAGGCACTTTTATATATTTATCAATGAAATTGATATACATTAGGTGTAATATTTGTAAATGTATAAATTATTAATTTGTCGTTTGACGATCTTCGAAGCGTAGCGTAGTTAACATGCCGCTCCGCCACTCCGGAGGTTCTGAGTTCGATCTTTGGCCAGGGCAAGTTGGACAATGGTCTTTTTCATTTTGTCTTGGATCTTGGGTGTTTATCTATATGTATTTATCATAAAATATAGTATCGTTGAGTTAGTATCCCATAATATACTACTGTAGCCGGAGTATCACAAAGCTGTTAGATTTACTAATCTAACAGCTTTTGGATACTACAGCTTCAAAATTACAAACATTGTTGTAGACATTAGATACTATACAACGTGGAAGGGACATACCCGTAATAAATCAAACCACGGGCTATACTAGATCACTATAGTATAATGAAGTTAAAGTAACAGTCAAAAAACCAAAAAAAAATTTGACATTCCCATACAAATCGCCCGGGCGATTGCACATTTTTGTATAAAAATGCTGATTTTTTTCTTTATTTGGTTGTTATTTTACTTTCAATATACTATAATGATCTAGTATAGACTGTGGTTCGATTTATTACCGGTATGTCCCTTTCACGTTGTATATTACTATATACAACGTGAAAGGGACATACCGGTACAGGAGGGTTGCTAAACAGATGCCTATAATTTGTTTTTGCAAACTCAAAAAACTTTATTTTATTTTTTTATTTACTTATTATATATCCAAAACTCATTTAATGTGCAGCGACCCGGTGTATCCAAACAAAACTATGCTTTTTAAATTGAGATATTGGATGCTTCCCGCTGCATAACGCACCATTTGTTTATTTCTAGAAATTTGCTAGAAAACTACTACAAGTCGGTAAGTATGAAAACATAATTTCCGCACATAACCCTCCCAGCAGGCGATGGCAAGCAGTTTTTCAGAACATTCAGAAACAATGGGTAACGAGACCTCATTCAGATGCTGGCAGTATGCCCAAACAACTAATGGGAGTAATTTTTTTTGTACCAAATGCCTTTCACTATGTTCTTGGCTTTGGAGGCAAGGCTAGGCAGCATATAAATGGATGCTGCTAAAAAAGTTTTAAGAGCAGTGTAGAAAAAGCTAGTATATTTATAGATATCCTGTGTTGGTGATTATTCACAGTAGACATTTATTTTTCTTCTTGTTTTTAGTAATGTATTGATCGGGCTTTGTTCCATTTGGCTGCTTATTTATAGTCTTTCACGCTTCAAATTGCATCATGGTATGAACTAGTACTAATTGTAAGTTTTATAAAGATAAGTCACAAGTAAAAAATATTTATTACTTGTTTTACTTGTGCAGTTTATTTTGTCTGGCCAGCGTGGAGAGTGTAGGCTAAATCCTTTGCTCTGGCCAAGTATTGTCCTGGTAGTAAATAAAGGGTTGTGCTCCTGCAGTGGAGACTTAAAAAGACCTGATGATGAATACGAGTACCTTCTACAAAGTTCTTACACAAACAAAACTAATGTTCTTAAAATAGTATATTTAAACACACTACACTTGTATGTTATCATACAAAACAATTTGCATATATCGAACTTTTTGCGCATTATTACTAGTACAGATACATTATCACGTCTTTATCCCAAATGGGGTAGACAGAGCTGGCTCTGTCATCCCTGGGGATGTAACACCCAAAGGCCACTTTTAGCATGATGATAGTTAAGATGGATAAATGGAATCAAAATAGTGATGGGTTGCTAGCCGCATCACCTATGAACATAATTCAGATTCTCGCCCATTCCCTAGATTGGGTTTTACCATCTGCGCGGGGAGTAAAGCAGTTGTAGGGTTACTCCGAAAGTGGTACGCAAGACGTAAGTAACTGCATAACCGAGATTCAGTGTCAAGCAACATCGTAATGAAAAACTCTAATTTGGTTTGTCGGATAAATATGACGTCACCATCGAATGACCTTCGTATTATTTTATGGAGTAACCCCCCTGGTACATTCTAAGTTTTTTCTTTTTATTTTATTTAATCTTTATTGTCCATCAAATACAAATTGTACAGAACAACTGTCGTGTTGTCTACCAGTCAACTTTTTCTCCCAGACCAGCATGGACGGCTTTTCAATACAATTAAATTCATTCTCAAAACAAATATTTTACCGATATTATAATTTTTTTACGTTATAATATGTTTTATTCCAATGTAAAATATATGAAAAATACGATTTTTAAAAGAAAGGAACCATTCTCAAGGCAGCACATTTAAAAAAAAAGATATCTATGCAATAACTAATGGGGTAGTTTTAAAAGTGATAAGCTCAGATGCAGCTGTGCGCTTTGTCGTGTAAGGATACCCAGACTTCATCTCAAAAGGCAAAGTTTGTTGAGTCTATTATAAAACATACTGCGAATAAGTAGAAAGTAAAAGAAAGATTATTCTTATCGAAAGTAAATTTCGAGTTGGAATATCACGAACTTATTTAACAACTTAATTATGAACTTTTAAATTATATGTTTAAATTGTAAGAGTAATAACATAACACATCTATACTAATATTATAAAGCGGAAGAGTTTGTTTGTTTGTTTGTTTGAACGCGCTAATCTCAGGAACTAATGGTCCGATTTGAAAAATTCTTTTTTTGTTGGGTAGTCCATTTATAGAGGAAGGCTTTAGGCTATATAACATTCCGACAACCACGCGAACGAAGTCGCGGGCACAGCTAGTTTATTATAAGTCCATTAAAAATTAAATATTCCAATAAGTTATTTGAAAACAAAAATCAATTTTTCGTACTAGCTTTTATTGTGAGGCCTAAATACTTATCAGACTAAATGTAATAAGCCTAAACTCGATGGAGTTGCGTCGTATATAACAGGGTTCCTAAGCCTTCCGGCTTCATCATCAGACCAGCTTCTTGTTATAATAATATTGCATTGTCATCTGATTTACAATTAGCATACAAGATTTAATCTCAATCGGAAACAGGGAAGTAGCTTTTTAGCTTGCAATTTGAACCAAAAAAAAAAAACTAAATATATGGGGACAAATAAACAAAAACAAATAGAGCAAGCTAAATAAAAGCTTGTAAAATACAAACAAAGTTGTATTCTATGACCGTTTTGCCAGACCATGTATAAAGCAAGGCCAGACAAAGACGCAAAATGTACGAACACCTTAAAAGCGATCACAAAGAAAGCGTGAAATGACATGCATAATTCTAATTGTTATCTTGAACTTTTATTCTTCGTTGCCCTTGGTGTATTAAAATTTTAGTATTGAACATAAATTACCTATAAAAATAATTAAAAGCCTTTTTTACATGGAGTAATGGCCAACCCAAAGCCTTTTTGAAGAGCCGGAAAGCGGACCCCAGTTTTTGTAGCATTGCAGCTGTGGATGCAACTGGGAATACGCTGAGATGAGAGAGAGAGAGAGAAAGAATGGTCAACCCACACCCAAAGGGAACCCCCTAAAACTCCATTGTGCTTCTAGTCGTATTTGCCTTGTTCGCGTGGTCGCTAGGTAAACCTTTTTCCAACTCCAAACCTTCCAATGGTTGAAATCCTAATCTAAACTCTTTTCTTTAACAGTAATATAAAAAAAAAACATACATTCGAATTGAGAAGCTCATCCTTTTTAGTCGCTTATAAAGTTGGCTTCCTGTGGTCTTAAAACAAAACATCGCATTGGCATTCATCAATTCTACACGCGCTCCATCGTTACAAAAAAGAGGATCGAACTCGAACGTCTTTTGAAAAATCACCAGACATCAATCCGTCGCTCGCATGCGGTGGATTCCCTAAGTCAAGCAATTTGTGAGAGGTGTTCCGTCATTCGTTCGTGAGTTTGTACATCAACTTTTCTTGGAACACAAAAACAAACTTATTCATTACTCCTTCCCCTTTCGGGTACTTGTACAATGTTCAGAGGTTATAAGTACGGAACAAGGATACTTTGCGGGTTGCGCAGTTGAGGATATTACTGCATCCTTCTTTTTTTGCTCAAACTTAAAGTTTGTTTAAGAAATATATTATAATATCACTGGTTCTAGTTTAGTACAAAATATAAATTTTTGTCTTTCTTTACTTTCATATCTTTAATCAATTCCAAAACTTTATAACAAAATATACGAACAGGCAGTAATAATAAATAAAGTAAGAATTTTATTATAAAATAATCGATCTTGTTTGTCGATCTCCGCAGTCCGCCACTTCGGAAGTTTTGAATTCAAACTCCGGCCATGGCAAGTTAGAAAATGGCCTTTTTTAAATTGTCCTAGGTTCTAGATATTTCTCTATATTACATATGTATTTATTATATGTATTAAAATATAGTATTTCATAACATTATACAAGTTTAAACTTAGTATGGGACTAGCTAAATGAGTTTAAGGTATTCTTCCTTATCAATTTATTTTTTAATAAAGTTGTATTTCAACAAACTTTTGTTTTGCGACTTCATCCGCGTGGTTCTCTTAAGGGTAAAGTCTAAAGTAAATGCTAGAATAGTTCAAATCTATTTATATTTTTGCGCATTCAAACTTTCACTTTTATTGTGAAAATATGTTAGCCAATCGACATTTAAAACATAAAATGTTGATGTTAATCAACCTTTTAATTTGTATTAACAATACGATGGCTTGATGTTGTATGTTATACACATAACAATTAGACATCCCGGATATTTCATCTGCGGCTGGCATGTTACCACCAAGCGTTTACATAGCGGTGAGCGTTATGTGTGCCTAACAAGAGGCCATTGCGATATATGGACGGACGTTGGCAAACATTGCCACTGTTATCAATCAATATCATCATCATATCAGCCACAGGAAGTCCACTACTGGACACAGGATAGGCATCCCCAAGGATTTCCAATTTAAATCCAAATACTTATCTAGTATTATTTAGACTACATATAGGTACCAACTAGTATCATCGTTATCATTATAACAGCCACAGGAAGTCCACTGCTGGACATAGACCTTCCCCAAGGATTTCTAAAATGACCGATTGGAACCGGCCTGAATCCAGCGTTTTCCTGCAACCTTGTTTACGTTGTCCGACCACCTAGCCCCATCGGCTATCGATTCTTTGCGCTATGCAACTGCCAATTTAATGTGCTAATTCACTGAGCTATGTACTCGTATGTGACTTTAGTTCTTCTACGAATCTCTTCATTTCTGATTCGCATAGCCCTCTATATGTCATAGACATTGAGCATTCCTATGAGGCCCACAGTAAGGGACCACGATTTAAAGCCAAAAGTCATCACTGGTAACACTCATTGATTTAACACTTTCGTCTTGAGTCACTGAAGTAGTTTGGACGAGAAAACACTGCAAAAGTAGTATATAATACTGCAAAGTAATATATTCATAAAATTTATTACTTTACAGTATTATTTCACAAATACTCAAGATCGTATGTTACACATACATTTAGCAATAGTCAACCGATATATTACGTCTGTGGCTGGCGTCTTAACACCAAGCATTTACATAGCGGTCAGCGTTATGTGTCCAATAAGGGGCCTGACAGCCATTATGATATATGGCTGCAAAATATTGTTTTTGGTAAGGTAACACTTAAATTCAAATACCTGGTACTCATATTACTTGGACTACTTACCTGACTAGTGTATTTTTCTCACAGTAAAGTTTAATTATATTCATAACTCATGAACATTTTTTGTTATTATAAAAGAAACGATCGTGTTTGACGACTTCCGTGGCGTAATGGTTAGCACGCTAGACCGCCTCTTCGGAGGTTCTGGGTTCGATCCCCAGCCAGGTGAAGATGGAAAATGGGTCAAGTTTAAACTTACTTTGGGGCTCAGTGTGATTTGTCCTTATTTTTTATTTTATTTTATGAAAATAGATTTTTTTAGTACATTTATTTATAGATTCCAAAAGATACTAGCTTTATAATAAATGTACCTGTGTCATGAGAACATTACCAAAAAAAAAAAGAAAGCAGCTAATTCATACATTTATCACTTTTATTCCTCTTCGTATAAAACACTAGAACTTTTAAAACTTTGGTTTGGTTTTGAAGGTTATGGTAAATACCTTTATGGATGGATACACCTTTATCGACTAACATTTGTAGTGTAATATCAAGTTTTAGAGTAATATCAAGTTTTAGAGTAATATCAAGTTTAAGAGTAATATGAAGTTACCTAGCGTAATACCTATTGCAGTGTTGTCCAAGATTTAGCTTATTTACAAAGCTTTTCTAAGTTTCTACAAGTTTGGCTTATTCAGCCTTTTTATTAAAGGCTAACGTGCAAATCAAGATTGCGAGAGCATGATAAGTTTTAATTAACCTAATTATATAAAAGGCTATTAGGCTATTTTATTAATATAAACTTTCTACAATAACGTAAATTTGATATACAAAAGTATAAAAGGTATTTTGTCCTCAAGTAGCTTAGACATGTACCTAACTAAAATTGTCTTGCATCTAATCGCCGAGGCAAAAAGCTCTGTAGGTAGGTAAAAATACATCGTTAAGCTTCATCAAGTAGAAAATTGTCTTTAAAAACATAACAAGCTTTAAAATTAAAATAGAAACAAATTTCTTTACTTAATCACCTGAGCAAGTATTTTATAACCGCATTAATAGCTTTACTTTGTAAACTTGGAAAAATTTGAAAATTAAAAGCAACGTAATGAAAAGAAGAAACAAAATTACGGCGACACAGAACATAGATAATAACTCGAGAGGGCAGCCCTTGAGTGGCTCAAAAAGACAAGCCACTTCCATAAATCTTCGCGGTGGTTAACGCCTCGTCCCATGATCCAGCCAGATCCTTACACAATGTAAGAATTTCTAGCCTTTACCATTTATTATTTATATTGTCTCTTATTGGCCAGTTTTATATCAACTTAAATAGATGGTTGTAAGGTTTTGCACTTGTATCTTGTGGACAATAATACTATATCAAAGTTAACAACTTAAGATTTGTAGATAGCAATATCAAATTAAGAAGAAGATCAAGATTAGACTTGGCTTACCATTAAAAAAAACGTACTTTTACGGGTATGTTACTCGTATGAAATAACTCGCTGAAATTTAAATAATCAACAATATTGCACACATTACCACGAGACAGCGATTTTCTAGGTCTTTTTTATTTATAAGTAGTTTTAATTAAATAGTTTTAGTTAGTTTTTTTTTTTTGTTAATAAACTTGTTACATAAAATCTTCTTTCTGAATAAAAATATTTAAAATTTTAAAATGTACATAGGTATCCTTTTTTCACAATAACCTTTACATAAAAGTTACCAGTTGGATTAAGAGAATTAAAAAACTATAAACAGAGGAAGGTGATCGGTTTCATTTTGCTCAGATAATGAAAATAGGATTCAGTGAAACCGAAATATACGCGAGCGAAGCCGCGGGCTAACAGCTAGTGGTATTATAAACAGAATACCATAATCATTATGCCCACTTAACTTACCCATCAGATATGTAATTTGCTCCTTAACTGAATTATCGCACAATTTAGCATATCTTGTCTTACGAAGACAATGTCTTATCCCGTACAGTCAGTTTTAGAAACAAGGGAAAATAGCACCGAGGAGCGGCCCTACAAAGTTTTAAGTACTCTCCAGTAAATGTTTTCACCAAGTGATCGCTTTAGGAATTGTTAGCAGGCATTTATTTGATTCGTTAATTGTTTAGTATACGGGTGCCCTTTGCCTGGGCTTACTTTTGTGCAAATATTGCGAATGTTTTGTTACGAAAGATTTTCTTTCTTATTGTTTATAACTGTAAATAGGTCACGTCAAACGGAGCACAAGATGTTGAAAGTATTGCATAACTAGGTTTGTTTGTAAAGAAACGAAATAGTTTATATTGATACGTATATGAGGTAAAATACGCTCGTGTTGTTTTTTTTTAAGTCTGTGAATTGGTCAACACTGTCATTATTTTTTCAAGCTGCCCAAAGGCATCTAACATAGCTTGACGATTCCCATGCAATGATGACAGACAGGATCAATGGCTTGGCATGCCTTGCTTCCATGCCTGAAGCATGGAGGAGCTCGACACTACGTCCGAAGGTGCTTAACTTGCTAAAACTACCAGCTCCATTCAAAGTATTCAAAATTTATTTTTGTAAACTTTGTATGGAGCTTTTATTTTTGCCTCCTATCAAAACGTGAAACCGAATGATACATATTCAAACTATTCATGTCGTCTCTATTTGAATCGAATAAATATCAATTGTGTTGACGGTCAAGCTGTCCGATAAATACCGATAACACAAAAGGCGTGTCTATATTATAAAAAAATCATGTTCTATAATAACATGCTAAAATACTCGTTACTCGTATAAAGGGATATTAAGATGATTTGGGCATATAGAAAATATGAATGAAAAGAGATTAACAAAAATATTTATAAGGCAAATGTAAATGAAAGCGCAGGAGGTCAGTCGTCTCGGCAAACATTCTGTGATTAGATTGCAGATGTTCTAAAAAAGGAGAGGTTAGAATACTCGTAACCGAAGGGCATGTATGAAGAGATTGGTGAGTATAGATGAAGCGAACGAGATCGTTAGGATTGTAGCAAGTGCGGGTCCATAGTCTCTGCCTACCCCTGTGGGAAACAGGCGTTATATGTATCTACATACAGCTACTGCTACCGATTTGTCGTATTAGTTCTATAAATCAATTAAACGTCTTTAGATAGGACTGATGAGTTTGAGTCTCAACGGTATTGCAGAAGTTTGTATTCATCATTCTAAGTACCTCTAAGAACTAAAACTAAAAAGAATTAGAAATTATGTAATCCCACTAAAATATTACCCCTCGGCAGCGTGGCCAAAAGGCTGACAGCATTGCCACGTTGTATGGTAATGCTGATTCTTTGTGCCAGATAATTTTCAGCCCTTTGGTCACGGAATACTTCGGATAATCTTTTGGACAGTATTTAAATAACTTATGGGCTGAAGGACCCCACGGACCAAAAGGTTCAAGTATGTAGTTTACTTCGATGTCTACAAATTTGCGCCTTTTGAGGCTCTCTGCTGTGGCAGCTGCTGCGCCTGGCGTGGCGCCTACCCGTAGCGCTGTTGCTACGCGGAACGCATCGTTATGCAGTAACGTGCCCAAATTGGCGGATGGTAATACCTGTAACCAAAGTCCAGATTCCCATTGCGCTACAGCCTGAAGGCGGGCACGCTTTACAGAATTGCTTGACGTTTCTAACGTTTCGTTTCATCATTCTTAAGGTAATGTATCAAGAGAACCATGTCAGTATCATAAAGGCCCATCTTGATTTCCGATGGGTAATTTTAGGGTTGATTTCTGTCATACAAATTACAAATAAAGGCCTCTTATGGGATTTGAAAGTTGAAATCGTCAACGAGAGATGTAATATATCAAAGATCATAAGACAAAAACAAAGACGTCCGTCATGACTGATATAAAGAAACCATACTAGTGGTTCTATGAGACCAGTAGACCTCCCGAGCTCTTATAGCCATGCAATAACCGACACTTTCCCCTTTCCCCTGGCTTAGCAAAGCCATTTCAGTGAAATCAGTCCATATATAACGTTACAGCATACTTTTCCCCTTTCTCCCCTCTACTCCCCCTTTTTGGAAATTCTTTTGCAACATCTTGTGTAGAATGAAGTCCTTAGTGTGCCCTCTTTAATTGAAACCAATCAATAAATAATGCTACAGCAAAATTCCCCCCTTTTCCACCCTATTTCTCCCCTAATCAAAAATGCGACCTGTAAGTGTAACAGATAGACAGACAAATGTATTTCTGGCCAACCTCGAAACTGAGATGCTTCGCTCGCTCGATCAATAATATCATACATTGCTGACCATAAAGAGACATGGAAATACTAAACGGACAAGAACCTATTCCTTAAATTTATTTGTGAGAAACCTAATTTATCTTTTCAATAAATAATACGATGACCCGATGACCATGTAGTGAAGAAGTGTCTTTCCATGGCAACAAAGAAGAGAGGGAGGGGCAGACCGCCGACGACGTGAATGGCAAAAGTCCGAAAAGATATGAAGCAGCTAGGCCTAAACAGCGACAGTGCCGGTGATCGTAGCAAGTGGCGCTGCATGATTAAAAAAGCCGACCCCGTGTAACGGGAAAGAGCGATGACAAAGAAGAAGAAGAAATGAACATACTCGTAAAAAGTAGAAATACCGTGAAATATCGTAAGTAGACTAGAAATATTTCTCGTTGATTGAATATGTATTGCTTCAGGCAAACGAGATTTAACTGATCCAAGCATTACTAATAAATAATTTTTTTCTTTGTTATTTCTCTAGGTCATTAATACATATCAAATAAATTTACCTGAAAATATTTTTAGTTACTCGTACATGTATTTCACGAAGGTCAAAAGTATAAAAAACTAAGTTCTTGGGAATTAGAAATGAAAAGATGATATTTTTCTATCTTTCGTAGTTAATTTAAATTGACAGCAACTGTCCCTACGGATGCGATGCCAAATTGAGACTGTATTAATCTTGTGTCAATAGATAGGAATTAAAGAAATGATATATAATTAGTAGGCACCTTAAATATTATTGTTGTATGTTGTATTGATATATGTATCGTTTCATAAGAAAACTTACAAACAATTGTACCTATCTATCTATATTTAGGAGCTATGCTCTTGTCGGTGGAGTATTAATTCTCTTCCATTTTTCTCTCTCATCCGCCAGCTGATTTAATTTGCTGTAAGGCACGATGTTCATCTTCTCCTTTATCTGTTTCATGTTGCTATGCCTCGGTCATCCTCTGTTCCCTTCAATCTTTCCTCTTTTGATGTCGTCTCGTAGCAGATGACCCAACATCATTCCTCGTTTATTCTCTTATATCTAGAATTTTTCTTTTCTCTCCTACTTTACAAACAATTGTTAACCTATTTATATGTTTAACCAACGAAATATATGTAGGTAAATACTTTTAATGACAAGACTAAAATAAACGTTGTTGTAGTGAAAGTTTATGTCAAAGACATAATAAGATCCTCAGTCCATGCTGCGGGTCCTCTATGCGGTTACATTCTAGGCCCTTCATTGGGTGTCGGGGGGATCTGTGGGCTGGCGGAGGCTTTGGATGTCTGGCTGAGTGTTTGTCCTGTCGTGCCACTACCAGCTAATGTCCATCACCAGAGAGGGTGGGACGAGCCTGTGTGCAGGAAAACATTGCAGAATCTGCTCTCTGAAGCTACTGGTCCAGCAGATCGCGCTAGATTGATTGCGTTTTCCGTACCCTACCTTGCGGCGAGGCGTTGCAGTCTCTTTTTATTTGCAAATTTTAATTTATTTTAATTTGTAAAGTGTGTGGAATAAATGAGAAGATGAATAAGACATAAGATATTTGTATATCTTCCATTTAAGGCTTGCTATAAATTAACCAACATTTGGCAGTTTAAGAAATGAAGCCTTCAGATAAAAAGTAACGTTTACAAAATATTACATATGTTACTAAGGTTTTATTATTAACATATTTATAATAAATATATTTAATGGATAGAATTTATTTTTAAATTAGGATCTCCTAGGAGATTAATTATAATGACATATACCTTGTACGTTAATATTCTTTTTTAAAAGGTGCCAGGACTAAAAGAAGAAGAAAAAGTATATCTTTTCATTTAAATAATTTATTCATCAATTTATCAAACTACCTATAATTAAATAATGATAGATAAACAAACAACACAGATACAGCAACATATGTACATTACACTTGTATTTGTGTACGAAGTTAAATAAATACAGCTAGCCTCAAAATAGAGAGTATGCATGCATTTTTTTTACATTTTTAATTGATAGTCCTCGTCGAGAAATAACCGCAAAAAATAAATCAGTGCCGAAAAACATGTATATGGTGTAGAAAACAAATATTGAAAATAGCAAGTAGATTATAACAACTAAAACACGCCATTTTAAAATATGACGTCAAAGTCTGCAATATCCGCTAGAGACAGAAGCTGTCAACGCATGTTTTTCTTTTTTGGGTACTTTCGATATTATCAGCCAGTTATGTTTGTCAAACCTCTATATAAAAGTACATACATTTCGAATGTCATCGATAGTACAAACTACATGGACGGACAGTCCTACCGAACGCACCCGAACTTGTCATTTCCCTTTCGTGAACTTTGTCGTCATTTCCCTTTTATTTGTCAAAAGTTCCCGCGCAATATTTGCATATTTTCAATAATTTATTTCTTATCCAAATAAGAGTCAGTAAGAAAAAATAATTAACTGGGCGTGGTAACGTATTAATAGAAATTGAAAAATAAAAATATGAGCTGGATTGGTATTACATGCATATTCCTTATTACATATAAAACAACAGGTATAAAAAGAATTACCAACAAAAAGATTTTGAATCATTTGAAGAAAATATTTTGGCTTATAACAATTTATTTACGCTATAGTCAAACTCAATTTTTGTAAGAAAATAGCTAAAATAATTCATAAATAAAGTTAAATAATTCTTAAAAAAAAAAATACTGTTATGACGTTAAAATTCTCTTACATAAAATGGAGCATTTGTGATTTGGATCCACTAATGACGACATCGATAACTATTTATCACAGAAACTAGCAATTAAATCCATTACAGACTCCCAGCCACATTCGCAGTCAATATCACGCCAATCAAAAATGCTCCGTCAATATAAACCCTGATCGACACTGCCTTTCGTTAAGACCACAACGCGGGTGAATTATTCATGAATAATTTTATAACAGTTGTTACTAAAACAACAGATACAGATATCCAATAACATCTTAATACCTTGCGGGGTAGACAGAGCCCATAATCATAACCACTTTCATTAAGAAGGAAGTAGTGATGGGCTGCTAGCCGCATCGCCTATTGACATAATTCCTTAATATTTTCGCCCATTCCTTCGATAGGCTCTTACAATCTCGAAAGAAACAGCTAGTACATTGTACTATTCATTTTCTTCTAGTCAAATCCAGTTACATTCGGAGCCAATATCGCTCCAATCAAAAACGCTCCGCCAATACAAACATGGAGCCACACACTTTCATTGATTCACTGCCATTCGTCAAGACTACGACGCGGGTGAATTATTCATGAAGGCGCGTTTCTCTTTTCTAATAGTGGTTAGTGAGACAACGCCGGGATAAATTCAAAGCCCTGATATGAAGGGATTAGGGTGTTCTTATTACGAGACGCTTGCTTTTTACGAGTATGCTTTGATCTTACTAGACTTGTATAAAAGGAAAGAAGTTATTCTTCGGTTTTGTTGGATATACTTGGAATGTCGTTTTTGTCCAGAATGACAAGAATGACGGTTAATCTATAAGTGGAAAAGGGGTTAATGCTCTAAGTGTTACTACCCATGACACGTATTTTTGGATTTAAGGCAGATTCTTAGTAAGGAGGTAGTTATGCTATTTAAAAGAACTTATCATAGAAACATTTAGCGAAAAAAATATTGGAAAAAAAAAACTATTTTTCCTACCTTATACGTTGATCGTTTGCTTTTGCTTGTTTGATAAACCAAAAATAAAAGCAGAACAACTTAACGGCTGATACTCCATTGAAGCTGAGCAAGGAAATGTTGAGTTTTAACCATAGACCTAGAATATTTTTACTGTGTAAAAAGACCACACCTTAACCGAATGCAACAAATAATACGTTAACTGTTAATCCCACAACAGCTAACGAGATAGCGATCAAATTGACAATGTGACAAGTTTTCATACAAGACGTGCGTGACGTGACATCCAGCGGCCCTGTATGAAAATTAGATTTTTCAAATTGTAATCTGTGGTAATTTATAAGTTATCTTACCTTAGAAAGATGGTATCGTGCTGCATTAACACAAAAATTTCTTTTCACATTTTTCATTACGTTATATGTTCTTGTACCTTTAGATCTATGATTTTAAAACTAATGACATTTCATTATTGACACTTCGAAAGAGATGGCGGTAGTATATATTTTGTCTAGTAACATCAGGATCCTGTTGGTTGTCAAAATACAGCACATCCTTACTAAGCTTCAATATAGTCGCGGCATGCGGGTCGTCCTACTGGCTTAAATCTATGGATTTGACAAACGCAGGCCTAAAAAATACCCATACCATTTAGGCTTGAAAGTACGTCTACTTCTCTACTTCAGTCCATCTCTGTCACAAAACCTAAGTGCGATAGAGATAGCTGAAACCGTCGCGGGTCACGTATGTGACAGAGACGGACTGAACCCATCGCTGGTACCCACTTAGCGCAGTTTCAAGCCTGAACCAAACTAGTAAAAATTGGTTGTAGAAGATAAGCTGCAAGAGAAATGCAGAATTTCTTATACAAACGTAGTCTAACGTAGTAAATTAGCTTTTATTTTAAAACACGTCAGATTCCGGCAATTTTTTTTTAATTTGTGTCATAAAACTGACATCCTCTGACTGCTCTGACTAATATACGGCTCTGGCAGTACAGAGAGGGTCGTGCTACTGCAGTGGAGATTAAAAAAGACCTGATCATGGTCATGGTCATAGAACTATTTTTCATAGTAAAAATTATATTTAGCTTGAACTTGAAAAAGAATATAGTGTATCATAATGATACTACTAAACTACAAACTTCTACACCCTTATATATTCTTTCAAGTTCATATTTGACTGTCGAAAACTAGTTATATGCCTAGATTATGCAATGTCTTTGAAATTACTTTTAAAACTGCCGAAATCTGACATGTCATTTTAAATTGAAAGCATTAGACTACGTTTATATAGAAAAGTCTAGGGTAAGTAAGGGCGGGCTCTTCAGTGGTAAGAAAACAATGATGGAAAAGAAATGTTATTTCAGAATCCTCAAATCAATCCTGCTTACCTGTCCTAATTGGTTACTGCTAAACCTTTATTGTAACTGAAAGCTACATCATCATTGTCAACCCACCTCAAACTGAACGTCTTATGCGCCTGGCCGTTGACCCCAAGCGCTGATGTACCGTGGATTTACCGTTGACACTGATTGAGGTTTTACTGGCATTCCACCTTGTCTTGGTGAATTACTGATTTTCTGAGCAGGAATTAAAGCAAAATTGAAATGAACATGTTACTAGGTATCTAGCAAGAATATTTTCATTTGTGGTGAGTTTATTTTCAAAATTTGTAGTTACTTCCTGTAAAACTTTCTGTGTTCTTTACACACTGTTTCATAGAGAAAATGAAAGCATTTTGAAATCACTGCCTGTTCTTTTTTCGACGTCACTGCCTGTTCATAGATCGTATGAGTTATTCTACATTTTATCAGAAGAGAATACAGTAGTGTACACTGGGTTTTTTATCACTTTTGATATCAAAACACAAAAGTTTACTTAATGTATGTCTGAAACCCTAACAACCCAGTCTTTAAGTTACAGTAGCAGAAAAATCTCCTTTAACAGTTTAAAGGACTGTTCGTGGGAACAAACTAACACAGCGAATGGTAGTAATTCAATAAATCCTCAATGAAAGGGATCACACTTTTCCCGACTCGGCATAATATCGCATTCCTCTCGTCATAAAAACGGTGCTCCATCTATTGGAGATGTATGGTTGGTAATAATTCACGTCGGTATTCATTCGTGTCAAACAAATCGTAAAATGTGTTTCAGATCCAGGTTTTGATTGCGTAGCTACGGCTATAAAAATATTCATGCGAGTATGATGTTCACATCAATATGTGTGTAGTTTTTTTTTTATGTTGAGAGTTTTTATGGAGAGAGTAAAAAACTGGCTAAGTGCGTGTCGGTCCACGCGCAGTGTAGGGTTCCGAAGTTGCGGATACCAATTTAAAGTGAACGCCCCACGGTGCGACTATAACTCTTTAATTTGTAAACCCTACTAAAAAAAAATTTAAGATTAAAATTTAAAGAAAAGGCCCTAGACCTTAAGTCCGCCTGTTACATTTTTTGTAATAAAGTTAAATAAATAAAATAAATAAATTTTATTTTGCCACTTTGTCGGCGTGATTAATATACATATCCATGCAAAATTACAGCTTTCTAGTATTAATAGTCTCTAAGTAAAACCGCGGACAGACAGACGGACGTGGCGAAACTATAAGGGTTCCTTGTTTACTACGGAATCCTAAAAAGCGAAAAGCTTTGCTATTTTCACTGCAGTTTTTCACTGAAATGTATTGTGCCCCAATAATAAAGGTGCAGTGTAAACGGTACTTCGATAGATTGCAGGTCCGAATAACTGTGCCAGAAAAACACGGCTGCGAACAATATTTATAATCGCCTTTTAAAAAACTAAAAATTTTCTAATAAATAAATAAAAAGTTATAACGGAAAATCACACAGACTGAGCTACTGAAACTGACTGAAATTTGTAGATACCTATTTAAACTTATTTTTGAGATACTTTCTCAACGATACTATGTTTTACTTTTTTTAACCTGTATGCGTATTCCACTGCAGGGCAAAGGTCTCCTTTGCACTAGATAGTAACGTTTGGAAGCAGAAATGGAAGACCGTAATATATTTATAATGAAAAAGATACATTTAAAAAGACCCTGTAGTATATAACAATAGCCTTACCACCGAATTTTAAAAATACATTAATTTTAAAAAATTAATGTATTTTTAACTTAAAATTTTAACATATAAAAAATACCGCCTATAACATTCACATACAAAGGCAAATGTTTCGGGTAATATGCAAGTACAAAATACTAATAAGGTTACTGTGAACAGCATATGTTTAATTCCATACATATTTAAATTCCTTTCACAGATTTAATTAACACATTGCTAACTGTATCACACGCAAACAAATTAGGGCTTAATATCATGATAAAATTATACTAATATCAATTAACTTTATAATTATAATCCCGGCTACTGTTGACAGGGTGTGGCTAACGCGATTATTTCATACCTTTGATTGTGCAGATTATGTTAATAAAAGAGCCCTAATGAGAGCTTTGCTGACTAGAAGGACACTATTAATTTTATCGTCATACAGTATTTAATTAAATGTCAATTAAATACTGTATGACGATAAAATTAATAGTGTCCTTCTAGTCAGCAAAGCTCTCATTAGGGCTCTTTTATTAACATAATCTGCACAATCAAAGGTATGAAATAATCGCGTTAGCCACACCCTGTCAACAGTAGCCGGGATTATAATTATAAAGTTAATTGATATTAGTATAATTTTATCATGATATTAAGCCCTAATTTGTTTGCGTGTGATACAGTTAGCAATGTGTTAATTAAATCTGTGAAAGGAATTTAAATATGTATGGAATTAAACATATGCTGTTCACAGTAACCTTATTAGTATTTTGTACTTGCATATTACCCGAAACATTTGCCTTTGTATGTGAATGTTATAGGCGGTATTTTTTATATGTTAAAATTTTAAGTTAAAAATACATTAATTTTTTAAAATTAATGTATTTTTAAAATTCGGTGGTAAGGCTATTGTTATATACTACAGGGTCTTTTTAAATGTATCTTTTTCATTATAAATATATTACGGTCTTCCATTTCTGCTTCCAAACGTTACTATCTAGTGCAAAGGAGACCTTTGCCCTGCAGTGGAATACGCATACAGGTTAAAAAAAGTAAAACATAGTATCGTTGAGAAAGTATCTCAAAAATAAGTTTAAATAGGTATCTACAAATTTCAGTCAGTTTCAGTAGCTCAGTCTGTGTGATTTTCCGTTATAACTTTTTATTTATTTATTAGAAAATTTTTAGTTTTTTAAAAGGCGATTATAAATATTGTTCGCAGCCGTGTTTTTCTGGCACAGTTATTCGGACCTGCAATCTATCGAAGTACCGTTTACACTGCACCTTTATTATTGGGGCACAATACATTTCAGTGAAAAACTGCAGTGAAAATAGCAAAGCTTTTCGCTTTTTAGGATTCCGTAGTAAACAAGGAACCCTTATAGTTTCGCCACGTCCGTCTGTCTGTCCGCGGTTTTACTTAGAGACTATTAATACTAGAAAGCTGTAATTTTGCATGGATATGTATATTAATCACGCCGACAAAGTGGCAAAATAAAATTTATTTATTTTATTTATTTAACTTTATTACAAAAAATGTAACAGGCGGACTTAAGGTCTAGGGCCTTTTCTTTAAATTTTAATCTTAAATTTTTTTTTAGTAGGGTTTACAAATTAAAGAGTTATAGTCGCACCGTGGGGCGTTCACTTTAAATTGGTATCCGCAACTTCGGAACCCTACACTGCGCGTGGACCGACACGCACTTAGCCAGTTTTTTACTCTCTCCATAAAAACTCTCAACATAAAAAAAAAACTACACACATATTGATGTGAACATCATACTCGCATGAATATTTTTATAGCCGTAGCTACGCAATCAAAACCTGGATCTGAAACACATTTTACGATTTGTTTGACACGAATGAATACCGACGTGAATTATTACCAACCATACATCTCCAATAGATGGAGCACCGTTTTTATGACGAGAGGAATGCGATATTATGCCGAGTCGGGAAAAGTGTGATCCCTTTCATTGAGGATTTATTGAATTACTACCATTCGCTGTGTTAGTTTGTTCCCACGAACAGTCCTTTAAACTGTTAAAGGAGATTTTTCTGCTACTGTAACTTAAAGACTGGGTTGTTAGGGTTTCAGACATACATTAAGTAAACTTTTGTGTTTTGATATCAAAAGTGATAAAAAACCCAGTGTACACTACTGTATTCTCTTCTGATAAAATGTAGAATAACTCATACGATCTATGAACAGGCAGTGACGTCGAAAAAAGAACAGGCAGTGATTTCAAAATGCTTTCATTTTCTCTATGAAACAGTGTGTAAAGAACACAGAAAGTTTTACAGGAAGTAACTACAAATTTTGAAAATAAACTCACCACAAATGAAAATATTCTTGCTAGATACCTAGTAACATGTTCATTTCAATTTTGCTTTAATTCCTGCTCAGAAAATCAGTAATTCACCAAGACAAGGTGGAATGCCAGTAAAACCTCAATCAGTGTCAACGGTAAATCCACGGTACATCAGCGCTTGGGGTCAACGGCCAGGCGCATAAGACGTTCAGTTTGAGGTGGGTTGACAATGATGATGTAGCTTTCAGTTACAATAAAGGTTTAGCAGTAACCAATTAGGACAGGTAAGCAGGATTGATTTGAGGATTCTGAAATAACATTTCTTTTCCATCATTGTTTTCTTACCACTGAAGAGCCCGCCCTTACTTACCCTAGACTTTTCTATATAAACGTAGTCTAATGCTTTCAATTTAAAATGACATGTCAGATTTCGGCAGTTTTAAAAGTAATTTCAAAGACATTGCATAATCTAGGCATATAACTAGTTTTCGACAGTCAAATATGAACTTGAAAGAATATATAAGGGTGTAGAAGTTTGTAGTTTAGTAGTATCATTATGATACACTATATTCTTTTTCAAGTTCAAGCTAAATATAATTTTTACTATGAAAAATAGTTCTATGACCATGACCATGATCAGGTCTTTTTTAATCTCCACTGCAGTAGCACGACCCTCTCTGTACTGCCAGAGCCGTATATTAGCCAGAGCAGTCAGAGGATGTCAGTTTTATGACACAAATTAAAAAAAAATTGCCGGAATCTGACGTGTTTTAAAATAAAAGCTAATTTACTACGTTAGACTACGTTTGTATAAGAAATTCTGCATTTCTCGCAAACAAATTAGGGCTTAATATCATGATAAAATTATACTAATATCAATTAACTTTATAATTATAATCCCGGCTACTGTTGACAGGGTGTGGCTAACGCGATTATTTCATACCTTTGATTGTGCAGATTATGTTAATAAAAGAGCCCTAATGAGAGCTTTGCTGACTAGAAGGACACTATTAATTTTATCGTCATACAGTATTTAATTAAATGTCAATTAAATAAATCAATATTAAATAAATAAATTAAAATATAAACAAATTTTCAATTACAGTACAGTCAATAATAATTTAAAACCCGCCCTTTAATGTTTCCGGTGCAAAGGTGCCTAGTACACTAGCGGCATTGCCGCGTTGTATTGCAATGGCCATTCTTTGCACCAAAAACGTGCCGGAGCGGGGGTCCCCAGTCTTCTCGGCTATGTGGTGCCCTAATTCGCCAATTAAACGCTTGGCGTCTGCGCCCCAGCAGCCCATAGTTTCCACAGCTATTGGCACAAAGAAGTATATAATAAATAGTCACTGAAGGTAGGTAAGGTTATGACTGTAAAGTGAACACACAAGAGCGACTGAGCGTCGACCAAGTGCCGAAAGTGACCAGTTTGGCTACCCTGAATTAGTCACTGAAGGTAGGTAAGGTATGGCTGTAAAGTGAACACACAATAGCGGGGCGAGCGTCGACAAAGTGTTGAAAGTGACCAATTTGGCTACTCCGAAAGAGTCACAGAAGGTAGGTTTAGACTCTGTCACTCGAAAACCTATTTGTTTGCCATTTTTTTTTTTTAATTAATTTAAATCAGATCAGCTGAGCAGCTTATATATCATGAACTGTAGCTACCCCAAAACAGTTACAATAGATTTTGTTAAACGTTCTATAATATTTCCTTAAAATATTGTCTCCACTTTATGTCAACCACTCACGTACAACAGTATCGAACTAACAATGCTATATATCAGTATTCAGTTTCAAATGATGTATTCAGTTAAACATAGATATAATATTCTTCCTTTCTTCCTTCCTTATACCACTTGACCTTTAAATATTTACAAAAACTTATGAATACTATTGTAATTTTTACACTTCACTAATTCTCATTTATTTCTTCCTTGCTGGTCTGGAAGAAAAGAAAAAATAATGTACCAGCTGCTTCTCTTTCCGCACAGATCGTAAAAGCCGATCGAGGGAATGGGCCAGTATCTGAATCATATCAGCAGGCGATGCGGTTAGCAACCCATCATTATTATGATTTCCTTTTTCCACCTTCATTCCCACCATCACGCTAAAAGTGGCCTGGGCCTTACCGCATTAGGCTCTGCCTGCCCCGTTAGGGATAAAGACGATAGTGTACTAATTTTCATATTTAAGTTTATTTACTTTTGTGTTTTATCAATTTTTTGTGCGCATTCAAGTAATTTCAAGAAACCTTATTATTTTTCGAAGGGACGCTTGTACAGAGCACCTATCCATAAATTTTACTAAAAAATATGGCGATAGTGGAAAACTGTTGCAAACATCTTTTACATAAATTGAAAGCTTTTGTTCAAAATACAATAGTTAAACCCGTGTCCACAAAAAAGGGGAAATCTCTTTGCATCCTTTATTCCGGACGTCCGTAGATAACGTATTTCTCTGTCCCTTTTAACTTTATCCATTATGTTAATCTAAGGTCAACGCTTTATCATGTTAAAATGGATTAGGAAATGTTGTTCTATCTTCCCATGTTTTCGCGAGTAAAAAACTTATATCAATTTAGAGGGAAAAAGCGACTTTGCAACAAAAGTGGTTCAACTTCGTCTGAGATTCAATACTCTATAATGCTGTAATACGCTTTTCATTTTTTAATTCTTCGTAGGTGGTAAACCTTTACAGTTACTTTTGTACTGTAATCGTAAAATTTGGACGTTTAGTTTTATCCAGGTTATAAGGAATTTAATACAGACTAAAGACATTAAGTTTGGCTCTATAATATCATCGGATATTATAGAGATAATCTTAACATCTTTGACTGTAATTCATTTAGATATTATAAGAAAGATATTATTTGAAGTTGATACTAGGTAATCCAAAATGTAAACGATTACTCGTTCATACGTTTTATCAGATAAAAATCTATGCTAGATTTAGTCTATAGGCTCATTTTATTCATTTAATCTCATTATAATCAAGATAATAGCTAGTTTTAATAAATCGTCGAGTGAGAGAGTAACTCGAAGATTTATTTTTTGGCAATAACTTTTATATTTATATGATAATACCATCGTTGGGAGGGGTTTTTTAAAAATTAATTAAAAACTGATTGTATCCAAAATTCAAAGAAAAAAATGGCAATAGACAATATGCATGTGATTCAGAAACGAACAAAAAAAATGATGTGTATACTTTATTGCTAAAGAAAAATACTCATATATATATCTTTTCAATTTAACGTGTTTCCATTGAGAAATTAATTATTTAAAAGCTGTATTTTTAAAATTCCCTCGTAAATTTCCGAAACGCCACGTGACGTCACGAAACACTGTCAAACTTAATTTCTAAATAGTCTGTGCTGTCAATCACAAATTAAAAAGAAGAAGACTATCTGTCACTGTCAATAAGTCATTTGTAATTTGCAGTGTTACCAGATTGGGTATGTTTTTCGCAATTCTGGGTAAAAATGGGAAATTTTAGAGAAAAAAAAAAGTCTTGGAGAATTTTGGGTATTTTTTTTCTTAAATAATATACATTTGTTGAATAAATTACGGTAGGTAGTACATTATCTTATAGCTTATAGTAGCAGGCAGCTAGTCTACTACCTATTAAACTATAAATAATTGAAGTAGGTACTTACAATACTACTGTGTAGTTTTGCAAAGGATGACACTACTCATTTTGCTCACAATATGTATTTTTTGTTCACAATAGGTATGTACATGTCGCAGTTGAATGGTATAATCCGCTAATTCACTAAACCTCTAGCTGTTTGGCATTACAGCTCGGTTTTGTAAAACAGCGAACCCTAATACGCGGAATGGAATGAACGACTTGTATTCATCCATGCGGCTAGAGAAGTTGTTGAACATTCTATCTAAAACAACAGTATAAACTACTTAAACACGATACATCGTCTCTTCTCATCGCCTTACACCACGTTTTCCTTACATTTGCATCTTTGGGCATAAGAAAATATATTTTGTCAGGTGCAGTTACGATGTTATTTTTGCACATAGGAACCATACAATATTTATAATAAGATTTTGTGCGCCCTTCCATTTGTAATGAATTGATATTAAAAGCTTTAATCACTCACTTATAATCACAAATTAGATAGTATTACTTATAAAATAAAACTGTGAATCCAACACTTCGTTGTTTTGTTGATAATATTTTGAATTTGTAATTTGCACTCGACTGACACTGACAGTAAGTGTATCTATGACATTGACAATGCACGGTGACGTCACAGAATAAAAGCGCAAAATGGCGCGTTTATAGTCGTCCAAAAATAATAGTAGTTTTAATTATTTTTTTAAGCTTATTTAATAATATTCTGTAAGTGTTATATTTTTTTCCGGTTATATAATAACTTATAGAATCGTTTAAAAAAATAAAAAAATAGCATGAATATACCCTATTGTATAACTCACACATAACATGATTGGCAAACGAAAGCATAAAGGTAGTCGTTTATTTCTTATTTTCTTATATTTGTATTTTTTGTGAACTGTCAAAACATAATCCATGTACACACGTAAATGTATTTACAATGTGTTTCAGTAAAAAATATGTAATTTTAAAATTGCTTATTTTGAGGGGAATAACCTGTACTAATATGATAAACTCAATGTTCACTTAATGTACTTTCAATGCCTGTTCATAATAGTTCTCAGCTTAGAACTCCAAACTCAAAGTCAAATTATTTATTCGCATTTACGTAAATAGTATTTAGTACTTGGTACACAATTTTTTTTTTTGCTCTGTACATGAACCCTGTCAGGAATATTTTACCCTCCAGATTGTATATCCTTGTTTAAATAAATAGCAAAGTGTTTTTAATACCTAAATGCATTAAATAAACATAATAATCCGAAACTCCTAAAATACTTCCATTCAACCATCGTTTGAAAGCATAATTTAAAGAGTCATACGTTTTTGTTAGCGTAAGAGAGTTTTACCGATATTCAAAAAGCTATTATCCGAGTAAAATGAGCTCAATTCCAGCAATGAATTACCAATTTTGTTCATAACAAAGTCCCGACTTTGCCAGTTTTAACCCTTTCAGCCTAAGTTCGTTCATTACGCACCGAACTTCGTTGAGTGTTAAATATTCGGAAGCAGCAATGAGAATTTGTTGAGTACCTATATTTCGATCGCATCACATCACATATTTGCTTGGATGTGGCATGACGGGTTTTAATTAAGGCAATATTAATTTTGATTTGAAAATTGATTAAATTTATTAAATTCCAAGAATTTATTACAGAGAATTTCATTACGACGCCGAACATTATTTTCTATATATATTGAGGATTGATTGTTGATAAATGTTGTTATTAAAATTGTACAGAAAAAGTGTAAATCAATAAATTGGACAAATTAAATACATATTAAAGTTAGCAAAAAATCAATTGTTAAAAAACAATCAATAGTTCTCTGTAATCAAAACATGTGATAAATATACCTACTTCCCTAAATAATCAAGTTGAAAGGTCAATAGAGATCTAATGGCAATCGTCATAAGTAGGTTAATTGAATATCGTTCATCTTGAAGGTTAGCGAAGCAAACCGGGCTCTCATGAGGAAACACCAGCTCTCCAATTAATTGGCTCTTGTATTCTTTCTTCAAACGTTATTTTATTAACAACACCATGTACCGACCCTTGTAGAAAACATTTTATTGTATGGGATAAATATAACATTTTTAAAATATGATATTGACTAGCGGCCCACCTAGATTTTGCACGGGTGTGTAATCGTATTATTCATGTAGTAAACCTTCCTTCGTAAAAACTGCACCAAACTTGGCTAAGTAGTAAGTAATACCTGATATAAAAGTATGAAAGGCGGATAAGTAAGTTTTTTGTGTAATCTAATTATGGGATTCCAACTATTGGGTAACTGTAAACTTGCAAGAAAAAGTTTGAGTTCTATCTATAATATAAGAACTACGTTCTTGGAGGATTAGTATCTGGAAGGTAAATCAACTTTAATTCTGAGCTTAGAACGTAGATACATCTGAGCTTTGTACGTAGGTATTAAAAACCGTAAATCTTTAAACGGGAGATCTTTTTTGGTTGAGTGTAAAAGGTGCCTAATTTAAGCTGCACATTAATAAGCATTTTGCAGCGGCTTTGGGCCTTTAAAATTCCGTCTCGTTCTTGTTTTCCAGCGGATTTACGGCACGACTCATAATAATTAATGAGATGCATTTTCTGCTTCTCTGCATCTGTGCCCGCCACATGCGAGAAAACCAACGGTAAATTTTTTTCGGGATTATATCAATATTTATGAAATAATTTTTAGATTAAATGTGTCAACATTTGAATTTAATTGCTTTACTTAGTTGCTCTATTATCGATTTTTCTTTATAAATATGGAAGAGGTTCAAATTTTTTTTGGAATTTTGTACAAATGCTCAATGTAGATAGTGGAGAGTTCTAAAACCGTCTGTCAAAATACTTTTGCAATTGAAATTTGTTGTTGCTGAACAGAATATAACGAAAAACAAAACTACTTAACAAGTCAAAGTTTCAATTAAATTTAATACGAATAGTTTTACGTCTAAGAAATATTTTTCTCAATGTCATAAAACCGCTAGTTTTCAATTGCTGTCCTCTTTTCCCCGCAACACTCTAGCTTCATTATTTTACTGTCACACAATTTTCCTTCAATCGATTTTCGCTTTTAACGTCACTTACCTGTGTCGTGTCTTTGCAAATATTTGCATGAACATGAAAAAGATTTTCGTCGTTCAAACTGTTTACTTATTACGACCTTGTGTTGTTAATGTATGGTTTTCTATGTATACTTGTGCCTTAAGTTTTAGGCGCAAACTCAGTACTGAAAACATTTTTTTCAAATTGTTGTACTTTCACTTAATGCTAATTAATCTAACTTATTTAAATTGTATACTAAATTACATTTGTTTATGAATATTATTCCATCAGAATATCAAAGAATATCTGCCAGCTAGATGGTTAGATGACCTAATAAAATTACATGAACTTCATCAACAGTATCTATATAGTATGTTTGATCTATGTCAATACATCTCTATAGATGTATTGACATATCAATGTATACTTCGGTCGTTAGGGCCTATAAGTAACATTTAGAGGCCCTCTACTTGCACTCGTACAATACAATCGTACAATCGTTTAAATTTACCTCTCATTTGAATTCAACATTATCCAAAATTTTAACAATGCTAGTAAATGTAACAAATTGATGTTAGAATTTTGATGGGAGCTTTGGTACTAAAAAGCTTGTAAAATAGAACTAAAGTTAATAGAGCCATTCAGGTTTCAAATTAGCTGGAATAATATAGACTGAATATAAATTGTCTAGTTAAGATGCTGTATTGTTCTTTTATATGTTGTAATATTTACATCCATGTATTCTTCTGAAACAGTGTATAATATTTACTCATAATTTTACCGACTTTTTTGAGAATTTGAAATGGAATTATTTTATAATGACTTTCAATTCAGTACCTTTTTCTTTTGATGTGTTAGTGTTCTGATTTTTTAATTTGTCTAAAAAGCCACCATCTGAAGTACTAAATAGCTTGATAAATTGATACTAGCAGGCGTATCCACCCATCCAAATTAAACTTGCACCCAGCAATACAACATAGACTAGACATCTATGGATTAAGATGCAGAACAGGTAAAGGTAAAAATCATTCTTCAATGTAGCGAAGGCTAGCACAAACTTATTTACTTTTTAAACTAAACAGATATTAATATCCTTGTGTAAAAATAACAATAGCCCTAAAATAATACATTACAACAATATCCTAAAATTAAACACTAAACCTTAAAATGCGACGATTTGCGCCACGTCTACTTCGAAAACTCCCGCTTTTATTTCCCCCTCGTCAAATCGTTGAAAAGTCTCTTTTATTTATTTTTAAAGTTATTTCTTTTTGTTAGTTTATACTATAATCGTTATCAAAATAAATAAAAATATCATAATTTGAATAATTTGTTCCATTGACTGTACCTACCTTTTGACGTAGCGGCGACTAGACGTGGCACAACTCGGGGATCCCTTTCGTTAGCATAATGTATTTATTACTAAAATGGTTTGGCACAATGAATTTGGCATACTTTTTTTTGGCATAATTATACTTGGGCATAATTGATTTTGAGCAGCATATGTACTTTGAAATAATTATATTTACGTCTAATATATTTATGCATACTTATAATTTGCACAATGTATTTAGGCATAGTGTACAGTCGCATAATAGTATATTTTACTAAAGTAAAAGTGCTAAGAATGTTCTATTCATTTTACTAGGTTAGGGCAAACCTATAGGTTGGGTTAGGTTAGAACTGCGACCAACACACGCTAGAAAAGTTCTTCTTCTATCTTCATCGACATCGAATTTCTTTCTGGGAAATGAAATTCGATGTCGAAAAAATCTTATCATGCATGTGTCGCAGTTAAAAGGTATTGATGTGTGTCTATTAATTAAGGAGTCACTTATTCTGCGTAAGATGATTATGACTATGTTCATTATTCTTTGATACTATTATGCCTTTATAAATTTATGCTTATAAATGTTATGATGAAATATGATTACGCAAATTTTATTTATGATTAAGACAATTATGCTACATTTTTTATGGATAAAAAAATTATGCGTAATTATCATTAGTCTAATTTACCATATGTCAAAATATTTTATGGTTATTATTATGCAAATGGATAGTGAACCCACAACTCGATGTCAAGGGAACAAATCAATGCGACATGGGGCGAATAGTGGTGTCATCGCCTAACTGACTTTCTTAAATGGAGCGAGGGCTTGAGGCAACACAAACTATACTGTTTTTCTACTTTAACTAGTAGATTATGGTACAAGGCGTAAAAGTAATATTGTCAAGGCGAGTGCGCTATTTTGAACCCAGAGCGAAACGAATTATTCCACAGTAGAATCACGAGCTTAGGATTTCTATGGTTGAATCCTGAGTAAAGCGAGGGATTTATGCATAACGCCCGCAGTAAAAATATATCCGTACTCCGAGTAGCACACCGTACTTGTACTACGTACCATGTATTTGAACAATTATTAAATTTTTAATATAGAAAACCTACAAATACCTAACCAGAGTCTAACTATCCTTTATTTGGTGTAATTGTCGTATCGTTTAATAATAACCTCGATTTTCAAAAAGATATGATAAAATGATATTAATATCCTTTTAACATACAACAATAGCCCTAAAACAATACATTACAACAATTTAATCCTAAAATGAAACATGAAACCTGTAAATGCGACATAGCGCGAACAGTAGTGACATCGCGTTCGCACTCCACTGACCGCATACAATCGGTTCAAATACCGTTAAAATCTTCAAATTCGGTACTCATGCGGACCGCAGTTATATCACATAGGATGGCTGGGAAAGATATTATCTATTCTTAAAGTTACATACATACTAAGCATATAAATTTATCCCTTATGGAGTAAATAAAGCCAGCCCTATAAAGTAAAGATAAATTGACAAAATAATGCTAGCCGTCTGATGTGTACATACGTCTTGATGACAAAAAGTAGAAAGTATCGAAAGAAGAAAACATGCTGCTCTTACCTCAAATGAAAGGACAATGTTAGAAAATGGTATAATAAATAAACCAATGTAATTTCTTCCCGTGACAGTTGGTCACGTGATTTGCATAAGAATACGTCATCAGTGGCCACTGTGTATGTTTGAATTACCCGAGCAATTTTTTTATTTAACAAAACAAATCATGAACTAAAATACTAAATATTAAAAATAAAACAAATTAATCACACGATATACGAAATAGTTAAGTTAGTAGGTATTTTATTTAATATTCATTAATTATCTAATTGAAAAAGCCTTTAAATTTACTGAAAATAACAATCAGTGGTAACACTTTTCGAGATATTCGTGACATAGTATTGGGATTTAGCGGGAAGAAAATTAATTCCTTGTTTTATTATATTATTATACCATAGCTAGAAAGATAAAATTTTACTCCTAAAAAGTAGTATTATTCATCACTTAGTGATCGAGCCATTGTGTCTTTGCGTGATAACGTTCTCGTAACACCCTAAACATCACCCATTCATTTGTATATCCAGTGAGTTATATTCCATTTACATTTTCGGCATAGTGCCAGATCCCTGTCAGTTGCAAATGATTTGTGAATCGTGTGTGCCATCGCAATGTGTCTCGTTTGAAAATATAACTGTTACTGATGCGCTTCAAATTTTAATTTGTATAATTTTGTTTTTGTTTGGTCCGCGCTAATTGCACTATGACAGAGCGGATCGTTAAGCTAATGAATAAAAAGCTAATTTTAAATTACAAATTGGAAAATATAATTTATTTGTAACTAGCTTTTGCCCATGGCTTCGCTCGCGTATCCCAAATCCCACGGGAACATTACTTTTTTCGGGATGAAAAGTACCCTATGTCCTTTTCAATACTCCTAACTATATGTATGCGAATTTTCACGACGATTGGTTCAGTAGATAAAGCGTGAAGAGGTAACAAACAAACAAACCAACAAACAAATATTCAACCTTACTTTCGTATTATAATATTAGTTAGGATAGGATTAGGATAAGGATTAGGATTAGGATTAGGATAGGATGAGGATAGTTAGGTTTAGGATTAGGAATTTCGATAAAGATTAGCTTTTTCTATTAATTGATTACAAAGTTTGTTATTGATATAAAACTATCTGGAAATAGCTGAATTAATTTAGATGTAATTTGAAAATTTTAAAAGTAGACCAATCCTAATTTCATTTTAATTACTTTTTGATACGGTCCTCAAAGTTTGCAGGCACTCAAAATAATTAATAAGTATCAACTTTAGAAAATTTACAACACAATTAAATCGGTGTAAAAATGCCAATAACTCAAACGAATACTAATAATTATTTGAAGTAAGATTCAAGCATATGTCTAGACATTATTTTGAACTTGTTTCATATGCCTTATAATATTACTTAATATAAACTTAGAGATAAAAGTAAACATAAATTATAATAATAACTTTTACGAACAAACCCTACAATATTTGCAAGTTGAATTATTTATGAATAGTAATCGACAAAGTACATTTTACTAAGTACTATTTATAGGCACTTTCACAAAAGTGTAACGATGTGAAAAATTGCTAGGGCTTTAGAAAAACTGTGATTTATTTGACCGTTTATTGTTCTTGAACGAAGTTAGAATCTGGTTGGGAAAAGAAATATACGAGGGCGTTGGCCTTTGTGCAAATTTTATGCTGATAATGTGTTTTGATAACATGTTTTCACAAAAAGCAACGCTCGTTGCAATTTGGATTGTTAAATTATGTTTGTGCTTTAGTAAAAGTAAATAAAATTCAAATTTAAATTGAATAAATTAAAAATAGATGTAAAAAATGTAAAATCATGTAATATTTAACATACTACCTATATTAATTCTATCTTTTCATGGCAGACTTTTACTTTATTGAAATAAAATAACGTTTTTTTTTGTTTAAAAATACATTGCATATTAAAACAGATTTAAAGAAACTAGAAGAGCAGTAGTATGGACCAATTTAAATATTGTTTAGTATGATAAAGGTCATAGCACTCTTCGACTGCCTCCGTGGTCCAGTGGTCAAGGCGTCTGCCTTGTGATCCGGTGGTCATGGGTTCAAATCCCACTGGGATTTGAACTATATAGCATACGAGTACTTTGTGAAAAGTTGTTTTCAGTCTGGTTAGGATATTGCAGGCTTGAATCACTTGGTTATCCGAAAAGAAAGATGATTCCGTGCTTCGGAAGGCACGTAAAGCTGTTGGTCCCGAACGCCATCTAGCGTTTGTACCTATCCTAGGATTGGTTCTGGTCTACCCTCTGGGTTGCGGAGGTCAGACGACAGTCGCTCTGTGTAAAAAACCAGTAACCTTATCAAATCACCTAGGTAAGGTAGCGGACCCCGGGCTCTGAAGCGTAACCGCTGTGGATGCAACCGGGAATACGCTTGGATGATGATGATGAATGTACACACTTACACGACTCGGCTCCAATACTGCTCCCACCCAACACCGCCCTAAACTAATACGACTGCTCGCGGTCCACGCACCGACAGCTAGCAGGCGCCCAGCGCTCCACGCACCGACAGCTATCAGCCGCTCAGCGGTCTTTGTTCCGACAGCTAATCTAGCGGAGGGAGGCTCATCTAGTCGCCACAGCGACTGTTTGACGTCTTATCCTTCTGATGCGGAGAGAAAATTCATTTTAGACATTTTACTTTATATAGAAACTTTAAGAGTAATATATAACCGACAGAGCAACCACAGTCGCAGCGCGTGGAGGCCGATGCGGCGGTTTCGAACAGACAGAGTTCGACGTACTGTAGCGATGCAGGTGTAAGTGAGACGGCGTGTGCGCAGCCGACGGTGATGAAAGAGATCGTTTGTCGGACATTTTCGGTGAGCGCGGATTGTGTGAGTGTGAGCAGGACAATGCAACCACAGTCACAGCGAACGGAGGCCTCTCCAAGTACTGAGGTCGCAACTGCTCTACGGTATTCAGGTGTGGTAGGAGAGAGCGAGACGGTCCCAGGATTGTTATTATCGCCACACGCGGAGTCCCCTCCAAGTGCTAGTGTTGTAAGCCGGTCAGCTGTACGGACGGCGAATGTGTGCGTGTTGGAGATGAGCGGAGGCCCTTCTACTGGTAATCAATCGAGACCGATGCAAGACTTTTCAAGCGGCGGCAGTGGTATCACTCTTAATAGTGGTGCAAAATATGAGCAAATGCTAGGGGACTCAGAATGGCAAGTTGTAAGAAATAAATCTGCAAAACGATATAAGTTAATAGGGCAGAAAGGATGTGCTCCTACTGCCCCAAACGGTAAATTTAAAGCTGCGGATGTAAAGATACCTATTTTAATATCAAATTTTAGTAAAGATACAAGTGAAGATGATATAATTAACTATATAAGAGAAAAAACAAATGAATCTGTATCATTAAAAAAGATAAATATGAGAAAAACAAAATCATACAACTCATATAAACTGTATGTCTCGAAATATAAAATAAATACATTCTTAAATGATAATTTCTGGCCAAATGGTGTAACGTTTAGGCGTTTTGTACATTTTTTGTATAAAACGAAGGTAAATAGTTAAAGCTAAATAAATTAAATTAAATATATATGGATTTAAAACCAAGTCAAACTTTGAATTTCGTAAGCTTTAATTGTTATTTTGTCTCCAGATCTTTTAATGACATACAGAGTATATTGAAAAAATCAGATATCGTTGCGCTACAGGAGACTTGTTTGCTTCCCCATGACGTACCGGTACTGGGGACTCTTTCGAATGATTTTGATTATACAGGGAAGTCGGCGGTGGACACGTCTATCGGCCCTTTGATCGGAAGGCCGTATGGGGGGGTGGCGATACTCTGGAGAAAGGGCATCTTTGACAGCGTAACTATAATAAAGTGCACTAATGATCGCATTGTAGCTATCAGAGCCAATATTGGGTGGCGGGCGATTCTGGATTCTGGTTTTTTCCGTATTCATGCCAACGGACTCACTTGCTAATCTGCGTATATTTACCGATGTGTTGGGCGAGATAAGCGCTATTATAGAAAATGAAAATATTGAAAGTGTATTTATACTGGGAGATTTTAACGCGCACCCCCATGAACTGTTCTATAATGAACTTAAAACCTTCTGCTCGGAGCAGAGCTGGGTCTGCGCCGATGTGGAAAAACTAGGCGAGCAGAGTAACACTTATACCTACGTAAGCGCTGCGCACGGCTGCCGTAGGTGGTTAGACCACTGTTGTGTGACAGACCTTGCGTGGCAGACTGTAGTGGGAGTGGAGGTAATGGAAGACGTGTTTGTGTCTGACCATTTGCCTCTGATTGTAAAATGCGACCTTAACATTGTAAGACCCAAGTTAGTGTCGCATAGCCTGCAACGAAGCACGGTAATATGGGGAGAGCGAGACGAGGCACAGATAGCTAAATACCACGACCTATGTAATAGTAATATGCGTGAGATTGATTTTCCTTCTGAGTTCACGGATTGCAGCCACGGAGTGTGTAGCTCGAGTGAGCATAGGAAAGTACTGGACCGCTTATATGATGACATTGTGCATGCCCTAAGCGACGCGGCAAGTAAGTCCAGTAAATCTCGTGGGGGAAGGAGGAGCAATAATAGGCATATATGTGGGTGGAACAAGCATGTTTATGATGCTCACAAGCAGGCCAGGCTTGACTATCAAATGTGGTTGTTATATAATCGGCCTCAGTCAGGCAGAATCTATGAGCGAATGTATAAATCGCGTAAAATATTTAAAAGTAGACTTAAATGGTGTCAACAAAATCAAGACCAACTTAAAATGGACGTTTTAGCAAAACATAGATCTGCTAAAAATTTTAATCGTTTCTGGAAAGCAACAAGAAAGCTTGAGGTTAAGTCTGGTTTGCCAGCTAGTGTGGAAGGGAAGAGTGAGCCTGCTCATATTGCAGAAATGTTTAGGGATCATTTTAAAGTTAAAACACCACTAGGCCCCTCGGTTCCCACTTTTGACAAACCTTTACTTCAGGAACAAGCCAAACTAGTGCGTGTTACAGCAGAACATGTACGAAATGCCCTAAAAAATATGACTGGTGGCAAGTCTCCCGGACATGATGGCATTAGTGTTGAGCATCTTAAGCATGCGGGTGTTCACCTTCCGAGGGTCCTGGCTCTGTTTTTCACAATGTGTATCAGTCATTCTTATTTACCACAAGAAATGTTGAAAACCATTGTGGTGCCCATTGTGAAAAATAGAACTGGTGACGTTTCGGATAAGAAAAATTATCGTCCAATCTCACTGGCAACGACTATTGCTAAAGTGCTGGATAGTGTGCTTAATTCTTACCTGGAAAAAATAGCCAATCTACATGATGCACAGTTTGGGTTTCGGTTTGGACTATCTACCGAGAGTGCAATTGTAAGTCTAAAACACACTGTCCAATACTATACTAATCGTGGGACACCGGTGTATAGCTGTTTCTTAGACCTATCTACGGCGTTTGATTTGGTGTCTTACAATATATTATGGAAGATGCTGGAGGACAGGGGTTTACCGTTTGAGTTGTTAAATATATTCAAGTTCTGGTATGCCAACCAGACCAATTGTGTAAAATGGGCGGACTCTTTCTCAGAAGAATATATGTTGGAGAGTGGAGTTAGACAGGGAGGCTTGACGTCTCCTACACTCTTTAACATATATATAAATGACCTCATTGTCAAGCTAAGTGGTATGCGTGTCGGATGCCGGATTGACGGAGTTAGCATCAACAATATAAATTATGCTGACGACTGTGTGCTTCTCTGTCCGACTGCTGGGGGTCTAAACGAAATGTTAAGGGTTTGTGAGACCTATGCTGCTGAGCACGGGCTCATATATAATGTAAAAAAGACAGAATACATGGTATTTAGGGCCGCTGGTAAAAGTCCCGATACAGGTATTAACATTACCCTGAACGGCGTGAACATTCAACGTGTATCAAAATTTAAATATCTGGGACATATAATTACCGACGACCTTAAAGACGATGCTGACATAGATAGGGAACGTAGGGCTCTTGCGATTAGAGGTAATATGCTGGCTCGCAGATTCTATCGTTGTAGTAAAGAGGTAAAGGTGACCCTTTTTAAAGCGTATTGCCAAAGCATTTACACGGGGAATCTGTGGGTCAGCTACACCAAGAAGTCGCTGGACACCCTGCGAGTCCAATATAATGATGTGTTCAGGATGTTGTTGGGATTGCCTCGTTTCTGTAGTGCATCGGCGATGTTTGCTGAGTATCAAGTTGACGGCTTTGCAGCCATTATTCGCAAAAAAACGACGTCGCTGATATTTAGAACGCGTGGCAGTCCTAACAGCATCCTGCAGACCCTGGCAGACAGATACACGTCCCTGCTTTGGGCTTGCCTTGTGAGAAGGGTAATTTTAAAATCCCACACTATAAAGTAAGTAGAATAATAATTTTATAACTTTTAATTTAATTTAATTATAATTTTACTTTGATTTTATTTTTATTTTGATTTTATTTTGATTTCATTTTGATTTTATTTTGAAATTATTGTATTTTATTTTATTGTATTTTAATTGAATTTTATTTTGAGTTTTAATTTATGGATCTCGTTATCTGAAATAAACATTTATTATATTATATACTATAACTACTTTTTTCTATGTAATGTTATAGGTATTTACAAAAATTGAGCAGCAGTTTATGTATACCACCCCTATTAAATAATCATACAAATGTTATTATTCAAAATGAAATCAAACTCCATTAAAGAACTAAACAGTCCAACTCTATTGTTTCTCTATTAAGAAAGTCTGATATATTCCGGGGAATATATCAGATCCTGGACGGCCAAAAAGATCGGCTAATGCCCCGGCATTTTTGGCCGTCCAGGAGTATATCAACATTAGCTTGTCTCACGTTAGGAAGACTAAATCTAACACTTTGGGCCTTGTTTGCATTCAATATAAGGTTATGCTGTATCGCTGAAAAGAAAACCAATTAGAAAAGGCCGACAACGTGTCATTTACCGCAGTAGCATGTTTGCTATGACAGTCTATTTTAAAAATAAGAGACGTGTCATCGGCAAACAACATAATGCGAGCCTGTTTATTTAACTATGTAAGGCAAGTCATTGACATACACCAAGAAGAGAAACGGTCCGAGTATCGAACCTTGTGTACACCCATTTTAACACTAGATCCGTTTGACACACACAATTGTCATTCAAAATGAAATATGCAAACTACGAATATAAATTTTCGAACCAAGCATTCTAACTCCGTTGTTTCTTTATTAAGTTGCCGATATGTCCAGCCATTAACATTCCCCCGGCATTGGCCGCATGCCTCCAAGAAACGCCCCAGATTCTGCGGGTCAAGATAATACATCAAATGCTATTGTTTATAATTTAATGTCCGCGATACTGCGTCGGTATAAATCTTGTTTATCCCATTTCCTGCATTGGTTGTAATAGTTTACTAACTGTTATCTAGTCCCATTGTAAATGTACGCATAGTAATGATCGGATCAAGTATTTTCAATCAAATGTAGTACTTATTTGTTATTTGTGTGTAAGAAAACAAAACTGATGTCAGATTTTTAAAGCCGCCTTAAAGCCATTTGTCAAAGCTTGATGACTATCATACAATAATGACAGCCGGGTTCAACGGCTGAACGTGCCTTTTGAAGCACGGGAAGAACGAAAAAATAATACTAGTGGTCACCCATCCAAGTGCAGACCATGCCCAGTGTAATTTAATTTGCGAAGCGCTAGTAACACGTACTCCCTACGCTTTGGGCCACCGAGCTCCTCAGATATGTAGTATTGATTTGTGATAATGTAAAAATACAGTTTGTATAAAGCAACAATAAACAAGTATTTTAAGCGTTCATTGCCTACGATAATAATAATGTTTTCATCCAAACGCAGCACACCTCTTGACACCCTGAGTTGCCCACACTGGTGTTGCTCCTTTGCTGACAGCATAGTCGGCTCATTTGAGACGCCTATCTAGGAGGCAAGCCACCACCTGCCTCAAAAATAGTTAGTAATCATGATTATAACAGGTGCCGGAGTCCCTATTGCAATTGCCCAGTATCAATCCCACAACCCCACTCAATCAAACCCATTCAATCTTTTATTTCGTTTCAATAGATCTTTCTTCTATCGAAACCTGTTCTAGGGTAGGGTTTTGGCGGGACCGCCACATTACATCAACTTCTCCAAAGGGCCTTTACGTGTTAGATCTGTATCTGCACGCAAGCCTCCCAAAGGACCGGGGTGAAAAGACTTGTGAATCCAAAGGAGCTTTCATGCATGAAACATTTATTACGGGTTTATTATTAATGGCATCAGACGTAGCAACTGCTACGCCGTAGCAGAACTACATTAGATTTGAAACTCTTTTTTGCTCTTGTAAGTCCAACGCAAAAAGGTCTTTAACCTTGTATAATACTACAGGACAGTAATTATTATATATTGTCAACAACACAATGTCAACTGCAACGCAACGTATTATATATCTGATATAGTGGCGTAGCTGAAATTGCTAGAACCTCATAAACCTTGCTACGAAATATCAATACCTATCTTGGATCACAAATAAATTGTTTTGTACTTAATGATAAGAAAATAAGACGTCACAAAATTATGTCACTCACTTGTCATTGATCATATCCAATTTGAACGTGATTTAGGATTTATTAATGCCCAAAAACTGATTCTTATTAAGAACACTATTTGTCTCCAAGAAACTATGACGTCACTGTGTGGATTTTATAAACCGGACGAGTGTAGCCTGGATATTTGGCTTGTGAAAACATCGTTATGCATATGTTAGGTTTTTAAATAAATAAAACAATATAAATAGAGGAAAAGTATAGTTTTATTAATTTTTCCTCATTTTTCTCTATTTCTTCATTTTCCTCATTACTCTCATTATTGTCTCTCAAAAGTTAAAACTACCAGGGTTTCGTAATCAGCCACTCGTTTTCCGAGAAGGTCACCCCGAAAGTAACTCGTCAGTCTAGGCCACCTACTCGCCTTATGGGCTTTCCTACACAAACTTCATGTAACAAGTCAGTTTAATTAAATACATGGGAAAACACATTGGTCGTAATGTATCCAAGGTACAACCCACTTACTTATATTTGTACAAAAAGAACACTGTATTTCTAATCGTAAATATACCTAAAGGAAAATCACAAAACATTGTAACCTAATAAAATATAACTTAGCTATGTAACCTACCACATTTGCACCTGAATTTAGACAAGGAAAATGATGTTTCTAGTTGTAAACCTATAGAAAAATCAATTAATGTGGTAAAGGAATAAAATAGAACTATATTATTTAGTTTACCATATCTGATCATTTAGTACTTTTACTGGTACAATTTAAAACTAATTGGTATAAAAATGTTACACAGAATTGACTCTTATGTATTCTGTGACAGAATAATAATTTCTTCCACAAAACTCGTCCAATAGCATTTGCAGTTAAATCCTAGCATATTTCAAAAGATTGACCAGTATAGTACATACTGGTCAACAAGCACTAGCTTTTACCAGTATTTTTATTTACACTTTAATCCCTAAAAATTCTAGTTAAACCAACATAATAACCGTTACGAGTATATCACAGGATCATAATAAACAAGTACTTAACTTGTATTCTCGACCGCCGCACAAACAAAAGCGAAGTCACTTTTTACTCGTACATCACTTTCAATATCTGGCCGTTATCTACCCTTTTTTAAAATGTATTTACTAATCGCAGGTAGTAATTGAGCGGATAATGTTGCCATCACAAAATATGGTAAATTATTATTTTAGTCAATACATTTACATATTTAAATAATTAAAATTAACTAATAGAAATGTTTAACAATAGACTGAAAGTCATTCGACATATTTTTAATTAACAACCGATACAACCATAGAATAGGTTTAACAGTAAAATCACCAATTATGCTTCAGACTTCGTCCTTCAAGATAAGCAGGAGATATTACACTTGTAGTAACGCCAGTACATACCGTTCCGACACATCTTTGAGAGTACCCACCTTTTTATTTTTAATTTTTTTATTTTTCTGTGGGTAGATGTAGCTTACCTATTACTGTCACCAATAGCCAACTTCATTCGCTTTTTTGTGCTACGCCGTTCCACACTTCGCTCGCGTTAATTAAATACTTGCGTTCCGGTGTTTACTTTTAAAGTTTTTTCGCCGTAAAAATGCCTAAGAGGAAACGTACTGATAGTTCTGATCGTATTAAACGTAAAATTAGGAAGTTAGAAAGAAAGTTGCGTCGTAAACGCCGTAGTGAGTGCAGATTTGTGTCCAGTGACTCGGAATATTCATCACATATTTCCGACGAGTCGCCGTTGCCCCAACAAGGTAAGATATTGATTTGGTGTTTTTTTTTTCCAAATTAGGTGAAAAATAAAATAGCAATTCAACATCAAATCAGAGTGTAATTATTTATAGCACAATCGAGCGGTACAATTGGGACCGCTTAAAGTGCTCGTTAGATATTGTTTGCGAACAGTACGTGTTACGTTATGTAACTAGGGACTGTTTTTTACAATATACTCATATTCAGGCAAAATCAGCTAAGCATAGTCGACAAACACATTCGAGCAGTACGCATGGGACTGCTTATCGTGTTTATTGAAATCAACGTTTGCGGACAGTACGTGTTATTATCATAACTAGGGACTGTCTCTTACGATATTTTAACTGCAAAAATCTCGAAGACCTGTCTGTATTTTTTCAGGCAATGAGAATGAGGACTATGCATGGACCGAGGACGAAGAAGATGCCCAAAATAAGCAGTTGTTGCCTTCAAGGGCACTAGAAAATAGTGATTTATCTGTCCCTGGTCCGAGCAGACCACTGACGAGTCTCCCATCAGTGGTAACGATACCAGCACCGCGGGCAGCTACGCCGCCCGCCAGCCCCTCGCAGCCTGTAGATACGCAGCTGCCCACTACGTCCTCGCAGCCCACGGCGCCCGATCCATCCTCCTCGACGTTGTACCTCTGCTGTACCTGAAACAGAAAATATAGATAAGGAACTATTAGAGATTTTGGGTTCGGATCCTACTTCAGATAAAAAATATGGAAAAGAAGTAAACAACGATTTATCAATCAGACTTCAGCATTGGGTAACTAATGGTTTTAGTAAAGAAGTACGTAGCCAGTTTATGGAAAGATATTTAACGCCTGAAAACTGCAAATTGATTGATCCTCCCGCCTTAAACGCGGAGATAAAAGCAGCAGTATCGGATATTGTTATTAAACGAGACAAAGCTATAGAAAGCAAACAAAAGCAACTTACTCTGGCTATGACAAGCCTAAGTGAAGCAATTACCTTATTACTATCATCAAAAGAAAGAGATACTAACCTGTTGAAACTTTTGACGGACTCCGCTCGTATCCTCGCCGACTGCCAACATTCGGATACAATTACTAGAAGAAATTTTCTTCTTAATTCTGTCAAAAATGAGATGAAGGATCACATACACAAAACAAAAGTTGACGCATTTCTGTTTGGTGAAAATTTACATGAGGTCTTGAAGTCGGCCAAAGCCATCAACAAGACTGGAACTGAAATGAAATTGCCGCCTCCAAAGGCCGCTAATAAGAAACCGAATCCCAGCTCCTTCAATTCCAAGAATTTAAACTCGAAGAATCCGGGTCCGACTCGCAGGCGGACGGGCCCACCGAAGATGAAGGAGCCTGCGCCGAGCTCGACGCGCAGTCGGCCCACCAGCTCCTCGAGGCAGTCGCAGCGTCATCAGCAGCGCGACAGGCAGAGCTACCGCCGCTAGAGGTAAACCCGGCAGGCAGATTATCCTTATTCTACAAACAGTGGTCAATGATCACTAACGACCCAATAATTCTTTCCTACATAAATGGTTACGCCATTCCTTTTAAAAAATTACCAATCCAGAAAAATCCTCCTACAGAGCGGAAACATTCCGATACAGAAAGGTCACATTTTGCCGATGCCATCGATAACTTATTATCGTTAGGAGCAATTTCAAAATGTCAACCTTGTGAAGGTCAATACATATCAACTATATTTTTGATACCAAAGCCGAATGGAAAGATGCGTTTTATATTGAATTTAAAATCACTAAATAAGTTCATCGACACCAAACACTTTAAAATGGAAGATCTGAGAACAGTTTTAAAAATAATATCGAAAAAATATTACGTTAGTACGCTAGACCTGAAAGATGCCTATTTTTTAATAAAGATAAATGAAAACCATAAAAAATATTTAAGGTTCAATTTTGAAGGAAATTTGTATCATTTTAATGTACTTCCATTCGGCTTGAGCACGGCTCCCTTCGTTTTCACAAAAATCATGAAACCGGTGATTAAACTGCTAAGGAGCTGTGGTTATTTATCTACTATATATCTTGACGATATTTGTTTGATGGGATATAATTATCAGGCATGCCTTGAAAATGTGCACCAAACTAAGACTTTGTTAACATCTCTTGGTTTTATTCTTAATTTAGATAAAAGCCAGCTTGTACCTTCGCAATCTTGTAAATTTTTAGGCTATTTATTAGACACAAAAAATTTTATTGTCACTTTACCAAGCGACAAAATTAAGAAAATTATGAAAGAAATAGAAAAATTTTCCAACATTAAAACTTGCACAATTAGAGCCTTTGCTAGCTTTGTCGGGCTTCTCACCTCTGCTTGTCCAGCAGTGGAGTATGGGTGGCTCTATACAAAATTATTTGAAAGACATAAGTACTTAAATTTGAAAGACACCAATAATTACGAAAAAATTATGTGTGTGCCAAAGTGTCTTCATTCAGACTTTAAATGGTGGAAAGAAGCAATGAACAGTCCTACCTGTACAATTAAAAGCGATAGCTTTGTTCTGGAAATATTTTCCGATGCCTCAACAACGGGGTGGGGAATAGCGTGCGGGAATCAGAGAGCAAGTGGCCCATGGAGTGAGGATGAACGCCACCAACATATAAATTACCTAGAAATATTGGCGGCATTCATCGGCCTTAAAATTTTTGCAAAGTCCTTTTCAAACTGTCAGATACTTCTTCGTATAGATAACACGACCGCTATTTCCTACGTCAACCGAATGGGGGGTATCCAGTTCCCACATTTGACAAAGGTTGCAAAGGATCTTTGGCAATGGTGTGAACAAAGAAAAATATATGTTTTTGCGTCTTACATACCATCTTCAGAAAATTGCATCGCGGACGAAGAGTCCAGGCGTCCGCATCCAGATATTGAATGGCAACTCTCGGACTATGCCTATCAAGATATTTTAAACAAATTTGGCACTCCGGATATAGACCTATTTGCCAGTCGACTAAATAATAAATGCAAAACTTATGTATCGTGGCATAGGGATCCAGATGCGTACGCCATCAATTGTTTTACCATATCATGGTCCACTTATTATTTCTATGCATTTCCCCCATTTCCTATGATTTTAAAATCATTAAGGAAAATTATCTCGGATAAAGCAACGGGTATCATGGTTGTTCCTTTATGGCCATCACAGCCCTGGTACCCGATATTCAAAAATCTCCTGGTATCAGAGTTGATAATTTTTGAAGCTAATGACAGTCTAATATTGTCAATTGATTCCAGCCACCGCCAGATGCACACCACGATTACCCTGGCGGCAGGAATCTTGTCCGGGAAGCAATGTTGAGAAGAGGTATTCCTGACGCATCTACGGGTATTATTTTAAATTCACTCTCAGATAATTCTTATAAACAATACGAGGGGTGCTATAAAAAGTGGTTCATTTATTGTTATCAGAATAAATTGAATATATTTGAAGTACCAATTCCTGATATCTTGCAATTCCTTACAAATATTTATAATGAAGGAGCTCAGTACGGGACACTGAATTCTTACAGATCCGCGTTAGCTTTACTCTATGTTAGTATTTCTGGCAATGAGGATATTAAAAGATTTTTTAAAGGGGTGTATAGATCTAGACCTCCTTTACCAAAGTATAATGAAATATGGGATACTTCAATTGTCCTTTACTTTCTTGCCCAATGGTATCCTAATGAAAATTTAAATCTAGAAAAAGTAACAAAGAAGTTGGTTACACTGTTAGCTTTAGTTACAGCTCATAGAGTGCAAACTCTATCGAAAATTAGGATTTGTAACATTGAAAAGTTTGAATCCGAAATTAAAATAAAAATTCCTGATATTATAAAAACATCTAGGATCGGATCGAACCAACCCATATTAGTTCTTCCTTTTTTCACGGATCGTCCGGAAATATGTCCCGTGCGAGCTATGCTTTCATATCTTAGTAAAACAGAATCTATTCGTGGTGATCATGATTACCTGTTTCTGAGTTTAAAAAAGCCACACAAACCAGTTGGCTCCCAAACGATATCTAAATGGATAAAGTTTGTTTTGCATGAAAGTGGAATTGATACTGGTACGTTCACTGCGCATAGCACCCGGCACGCAGCCACATCAGCGGCGCGTCGCCTTGGGGTCAGCATTGACCAAATAAGAAACGCTGCAGGCTGGAGCTCTAGCTCACAGACCTTCGCCAAATTTTACAATAGGCCAATTACAAATATTTATGATGATGTTTTTGGTAAAACTTTATTAAGTGATTCTAGAAGGCAATAATCAAAATGTAACTTAAGTTGTAAAATGTAACTTAATAATTGTAAGTATATATTACTTACAATTACAGTATCATTTATTTCCTTATACTTCCATTGAAATGTAACATAATATAGATGTGAAATTAATCACCATGCCTGTCTTTTCTTTAAAATTTCACTTTTCATATTTTACGAAACCTATCTCTAAAAGTCTACAAGTGTAATATCTCCTGCTAATCTTGAAGGACGAAGTCTGAAGCATAATTAGAGATTAAACGAACTTACCTGAAGTGAAGTTCTATCCTAATTATGCGAAGACTTCGTCCGAAAAGATTAGCAACCCTTCCCAACCCAACATTCAGTTCATCCCAATTATTTTCGTAAAATATGACTACAAAAAGGCATATCTCTAAACTAAATGAAGTTGGCTATTGGTGACAGTAATAGGTAAGCTACATCTACCCACAGAAAAATAAAAAAATTAAAAATAAAAAGGTGGGTACTCTCAAAGATGTGTCGGAACGGTATGTACTGGCGTTACTACAAGTGTAATATCTCCTGCTAATCTTTTCGGACGAAGTCTTCGCATAATTAGGATAGAACTTCACTTCAGGTAAGTTCGTTTAATCTCTAAATATCTGCGATACATAAATAAAAAAAATATTATAAACGAAAATGCTATCTAACACATCATCATCATCCGAGCGTATTCCCGGTTGCATCGTCAGCGGTTACGCTTCAGAGCCCGGGGTCCGCTACCTAACCTAGGCGATTTGACGAGGTTACTGGTTTTTACACAGAGCCACTGCCGTCTGACCTCCGCAACCCAAAGGGTAGACCAGAACCAGACCTAGGATAGGTACAAACGCTAGATGGCGTTCGGGACCAACGGCTGGCTTTACGTGCCTTCCGAAGCACGGAATCATCTTGCTTTTCGGATAATCAGGTGATTCAAGCCTGCAATATCCTAAACAAACTGGAAACAACTTTTCACAAAATATGCTTCCCAGTGGGATTTGAACCCATGACCTCCGGATCACAAATCAAACGCCTTGACCACTGGACCGCGGAGGCATTCGAAAATGCTATCTAACACATGCAATCTTTTCTATAATAATTATAAAAGTTTAAAAAAAGATAATATATTTGACTTGGCATCATAATGCAATGTAACTTAAACTTACTAACGTAAACGAACTTTTAATGGAGGACATTAATGGTAATTTGAAAATTACATTTAATGTCCTCCATGCTATGTTTTTCATTTTACTTTCCAACCGCTAGAAAAAAGTATTCAATGCGAAGTAATGCTGTAGATATAAATCTATGATGCTTTTAGTTTCCAGTTCCCATAGTTGGAAGGAAAACAATCATCAAATTTCAGTTTCATATAATACAGGCAACAACATTATGGTAATGCGTCAGACTTTTGATACTTTTCCAAGATTTTATTCGAGCTGAAGTATTTTAGAAACAACGTTAAGTTTTGTTTATATTAAAACTTCGCTGCTCGACTTATGTGCAATGTTTTGACCATAAATAAAATTATTTTGCCAAACCGTAAATAGCATAAATATTTAAGTAAACAAGATCCTTTTTAACTTCTGACCAGCTTTAAGTTTAGAATTTTTTTTTATCACAGAATGTAGATTTGAGATTTTATTTAATATATTATTAGTCGTTTAATTGCTGCGGTGCGGGCTCTGGCACTCAATGGGTTAAATACTAACATATCGTCAAAATAGACAGCTAAAATTTTCAACAAATTAGGTATCCTATCAATTTTATTTATTTTAAAATTTACATGGGACCCTTTAAGAGTTAATGTCACGTCAAGTCAAAAATGTTAAGCAAACAAGAAAAAAGTGGATAAAGCGAGGATATTTTCATTTAATAAATTACACGAAGACGACAGAGGATACATTCAATAGCCATACACCTCGGGCTTTGGCGGTGAAACTGTCAGTGCCGCATGCCATACATAATAAGTAATAGTTACATAACACACATTACATAAAAAAACAGGAGCAAAAAAACGTCTTTTGAATTAAAAAATATAAAATCATTGACGCTAACTATATTAAAAATATAGTAGGTTAAATACAAAGTAGGTACTGCACAAGCACTTAGTAAAGTACAAAGGGCGATAGCGAATTTTTCTACAGAGGCAACGATGCATAAATGTGTTAAGAATCCAACAGTAGAATCGCAGATTTAATTAAACATTAAGTAAGCAAATCGAGGTGCTTTTATAAGAAACTCCGCGAAAATAAAATACAACAGACCAGTTTGCATTCAGAACGAGTATTTATTGTTCTGAGGAAATAAAATAAGAGGCTCTTTGTTATTTAATATAAAGTTTCAAACCCAAGGTAGTAAATCTTAAGCACGGGCCGGAATAAAGTCAGCCTAAAATTAAAAATAACAAACCTACTGGGAAATGAGGCACCTTTAAAGAGTGCTCGTTATCTTCGACGCTGAGGCCTGAAGAAAATAATCAGCGGAAAACAAAGAGAAGAAATATGGCTTGAATTTTAAAGAATTTATACTATTCTGCGCTTGAAGTTTTCGCGTCGCAAGCATTTTTATGGAAGTCGTTAAAATCACGCGGATTCCGAGAATTTACGTGGGATTCTTCGGGAATTAGAGCTTTGTGCATTATTGTGGATTATTCTTTATTAATTATAAGATGCTGACTATTTATTTCTCACGGTCCATTTGGTAAAATGTGAAGTTATTCCAGAGCGCTAAAAACACAATTTCATCGATGTTTGATTTATATACGTGTAATAAAAAAGGAAAGATACGTATACTATACAATATATTTTTCATCTCATCTATTCGAAAAACGATGATATTATCCCAAATATTTGGGGCTTAAGTCACAGGTAATTCTCTAGACACTGAAAAGTAAAAAGTAAACTCCCTAGGCGTTAAAACACCATTTGAAAACCGAACACGAATGTAGAATCAAAAATAATAATGGCAGTCAGCTAAATAAACGAATAATTTAGTTTTAAATTTATAAAATATAGGCAAGGGCGTCGTAATTTTTTAAAATCAGAATACAACACGTTATACGTGGATGACTGTAGGTCAAAATGTTTTGGTTCTCTTGCTTCAAAATAATAATTTATTAAAAACCAATAAAAACGCGCAATTTTTGATTTAAATAGTAATTTTATTATGAAACTATTAGGTTATTTTTACAACTATTTTAAATGTGACTAATTTCTTGATGAGGCCGATAGTAAATATGAAGTTTACGTATAATATACATATTTAAATATATAAAGCATTAACACACAAGGAAAAAGTAATGAAACGATTTTAATGACTGGAAAATGTATAAGATGTGGTGGTCCTAGAAAAATATTTTCATAGTACTTCCGTGAAAACGCCACCAAATAAAGGTTAGTAACTGCCTGTTAAACTCTGATTAGCTATATGTAGGTATTCTACTTTCGTTAGGTATATATTTGCAAATGTTCCTCATAGATGGAGGTGAAAAGAAGAATGTGCTACACGGTGTACGGTAATAGTAATATCTCGGGTAATATACTTGCATCCCTCGCTTCACTCAGGATTCCACCGTAGAATCCCTCGCTACGCTCGTGATTCTATTGTGGCATCCTCCGTTTCGCTCTGGATTCAAAGTAGCGCCCTCGCGTTAAAACTATTACCTTTACGCCTTGTAGCACAATCTACTATTTTTAATCTACCTTATGAGTAGAGATCGGATAATAGGATGCTTAATTACCTAAAGTTAATTTTTAGCTAACATATTATGGAAGAGGCTTTTTAGGATATTTTTATTAAAAATAAAGCCCCAGGATTCCGGTTTACCGCAATATTACGTTGTAACAAGGCAACTGTCATTTATGTCAAATCAGGTTTGCTGCATCCCACGGAGTATACCTACATTTCAATTTAAATTACCTGGGATCGCAGGATTTTATCGATAAAAAGTGCTTTCAATAATAGGCAACATCTCAACTTTAAGTAAATATGCATCCGAATATCCGATCTCTACTGATGAGCTAAAAAAATATTTTGGATCGCATCCATATTATTTTCTAAATCCTAACTAATATTATAAATGCGAAAGTGAGTTTGTATATTTGTTTGTTTGTTTGTTTGTTTGTTTTTTACCTCTTCACACTTTATCTACGGAACCAATCTTTTTGAAAATTCGCATACACATAGTTAGGAGCACTGAAAAGGACGTAGGGTGTCTTTCATCCCGGAAAAATGTAATGTTCACTTGGGATGCGCGAGCGAAGCCACGGTTTAGGCAACTGTAACTCTTTAATTAACAAAGCTAATTTAGCCGGTGACAACCAATTTAATATTATGCGTACTTCGATATTTTTATGAACAGGCCAGCTACTAATTCTACCCATTTCTAATAATTGTCGTTTCCTACAATGTTTTGATCTAACACTACCAGCCCAATTAACATTTTTTTAGTCTTTGGGTCGCAAGACCCAAAGACTAAAAAAATGTTGTTTCTGTTGTAAAAAAACTTGTTTCTGTCTATCCTGTAAAATATAAGACATAAAAGTACATCTCTCTAATTTGAAGTACTTCGTACTACATCATATGAATGATCTTGAATAATTTCCTAAGTATATAAATGAGTTTAAAAAAATATTAAACCATTCGCTCTCCAATATTTTGTATTTCTAAAAAATGTTACCTCTTCAAGTACATATTCATAGTGATATTGTAACTGTTCGTAATTTTATTTTTTACTACCCTTGTGGTCCACATTCCTACATTTTTACACAACATTGTGTCAAAGTTACGATCATGTTAGTATAAAGTTCTAATGAAATCTCAGACAACATCACAAGTTAAGGCACTAAACAACGCTAGCAAAGGAAATGCAATGCAAATAAACGTCGGCAAGTCGGAAATGCCTTCAGGTCACTACAGACGGGCTGCTTTTAGCGCCAGAGTCTTTATTAATTGCCAGAAATTATGCAACGGTGCTCCACAAGTGTTTTGTTTGTAATAGGGTTTCAGTGAGCAACGGCAGCGTGTAGTAATTCAGTTGTAGTCTTAACTTAGTTCCCATTAGCTTTATGCTCAACACCAAAGCAATTATTTCTTTAACTTCTGACTCATTATCATCCGAACCTACTCCTGGTTGCATCCTCAGCGGGAACACTTCAGAGCCCGGGGTCCACTACCTAACCTAGGTGATTTGACGAGGTTGGATTTATTGCTCCTGCAAAGTCACTGCCACCAGGCTGTGACTAGCCAATCCAGCTATGGCCAATATGGAAGTCACCTAATAGACTGAGGATTCAAGTAGGACGTTGCAGGAGTAATATACAAAGATAGAGCTTTACCAACATGTCAAACTTTAAACCTTAATATCGATGTGGACAACCAAGATAGGCGATGCCACACCTTCTCTGCTGTCCATCATGTCCTGCTTCGTGCTCAATGGCCGACTTGAGGCAGTGCACAGATAATGCTGTTGCTGTGGCCTCCTTCTAGCGTATTGTCACTTTAAATATATTCAGTCATCGAAACGATGAAGAAAAAGAAAAAGTGAGATAATAGACTAGCTTCTGAGCACAGAATTAACTTATTTGAATGAGTGTTTAAATAATCTTAAAAATACCTAGAATTTACAGAATTCCAACTTGAATTACAACTAACAATTGAATTACACTTGTACAACCTTTTTTTGCAATAATTTTTTTAAATACATAAATAAATAAACGTTTAAAATTGTGATCATTCCTGGGTTTGGTATTTGTAGCTATCTTCGTCACTCATCTTAACGTCACGTGAGTTGCGATAAACATCTAAAATTGACAAGAAAAACCGTTTGTCAAGCCAATATTAAAACTAGCCCGTTTGCAGAAAACCTTTGTACTCACTAGTAATTTAGCCATTGCAATGTCACCAAGGTAATGTTACAACCCTAGGTTTCTTTAACTGATTTCCCTTGGGATCTGAAGCATTTGTCACTGTATATTTACTCGACTGTTAGATTATTTGCTGCTGATTGAACTGAGTTTGCAACAACTTACTTGTACTCTATTATGCTGCCAATTTTTTAAAGAAAATGTGCTGCCAGTTGGGTGGTTATTAGTATTTCTTATGACGTTATTTACGTTTGTTTGCTCGTTCGCATGCATTACATGTTATAATGTGTTAACATTGTATTATATTATAAGTAGTTGTTAATTTACAGACAGCCCTTCTGGCGCGTAGGCGACCAATACTGTGTAAATTAGTTTATTTCAGAGTTTATTCTAAGCAGTAGTTGATGCGAAACGGTATCGGTACTGCTTAGTATCGGTAGCTTTTCTTTTAATAATTAATTTCACATGTACTTTTTACAAAACTTATTAAACTGTAAAAGTGCCTGCAAATGCCTTATTACTGAATAAATATTTGAATTTTGAATATTGATGCTACCAAGAAAGCAGTTACCCTAATTATAAGTACAGAATTATTTTTGTTAAAGTTTTCTAGAGTCTTTTTAAGTTTCGTTAATAAGTCCGATCAGTTAATGACACGATGTCGATATCATTAACTGATGTTAGAGTTACAATAGTAGTATTAATACAAATATCAGAAACATTATATATAAGTTAATATGCAAAGCCACAGTGCGAATATGTAACCTAAATTATACATTTACCACTTTAACAGTCTGTGTACCGCTTGTGAGGTCACAAACAATTGCTTTTCTGTTAGGTCTGGTAATTGGACTGTGAATATGTTAAAATTTACTGTTTCAAATCTATAAAAACACAAGTATACGGTATCTTCAAAGGAATGCTACCAAAACATATAAATTAAATGCAAAAAGGTTAAACGACATGGAATGAGATACGATCACCATACCATTCCAATGAGGGAGATACGCGGAAAAACATTACGTTTTATACTTCCGTACAATTAGGGGAGAAAGGGTTAATGGGAGTCACATAAACGAGATTTCAAATAAATATTTTTAAAAGGGAATAATAAAATAAAAGCGTATTATAAAATAAATCTTTATTGAAACTGTTAATAATAAGATTTTATTTATTTATCAACTAATTGAGATCACTTTTAATTACTAAGGTAATAAGATATGGGTACAATTTGAGTTAAAAAAATACATGTTTGACACCCATTTCACTTACCTCAGTGTTATGGTGGGTCAGCCTGTGGGCAATCAGGGTCAAACATTCTAACACTTATCGCAGACGTTACATTTGTTATAAAGTTAAATAAATTAATACTTACATAAATGCAGCGTGAGCCCAAACTCCACATATGGTACATCTGTACCACATCTCATTATTTTTTCCGACTTCAAAGCATTATTCTTATCATCCTGGCACAGCTCATTGGTATTAGCGTCTGAGACCGAAGTATCGCCCTGAGATGTTGTCTTTTTGCCCTTTTGGGACCATCCTTCTTCATCTTTTTATGACAAATAATGCTTATTTATATAAAAATTGCTCGAAGAAACAAAAACGAGACAAAGTACAATCATATCTATCTTAAATTATTACAAATTATAGTCCTGCGTATAAATCTTTCTACTTTTACAGGATAAACTAGAAAAACTAGAGCTATGTTGACTTTCTTTTCACTAGCGTGTAAAGTGTAGTTTTGCACGCCTCATAAGCGAAGCGCATGAGGTAGTGCTCTACTCTCACCTTACAAAAATCAAGTGATTTTTTAACTAAATGTGTCTCTATTTATTTTCTATCGCACTTGTACAATAATATTTACACATAAATGTCAAGGAAAAACACTAGTTTCAACACTTATGACATTTTTAAAAGACATTTTGCCTTATAAATAAATAAAAACAATGTTTAATAAAATCATTTTGTGGACGTCCGTGTGTCTGTATTTATGGAAACTGGCGTGGTCACGATAACTCCCGAAAAACTTATCTGATCAAGTCCATTTTTTTTATACGCTTCAGTATTATCCAAAACTAAGTCCTTTCGAAGATCACGGTCTAATTCAATGTAGTTTAATCGTAATTTCAATTTAATTGTGAAAAATTAGATTATGAGGCGTGCACTTTTGGATTTTCCAAACTTATTTTTAGAACAATTTACTTGTATAATACATGCATGCGAAGCCGTATTATTACTCGCCAAAGCGGGTTAATAGTAGTGTTATAATTTGAACTACACATGTTAAACTACACATATGAGTATGTACCAGTATACTATGTACCACTGTACACTATCAGCATGAAAGCCATGACCGTGAGCTTCGCTTCAGTCATACTCTTAAACTTTATCTCCTTCTCGTTATTTAGGTCTGAATTTATGTCTCTTTTATTACACTTTAAGTTAGGCGACTCTAGAATGCCTTACCTGAATACATCAAAAGTATCTTAAACACATACCTATTTAAAAAAAGTTTACATGCACCTTCAAAACTAGTCATTATCATAAAGTCATCGTCATTATCCGAGCGTATTCCCGGTTGCATCGTCAGCGGTTACGCTTCAGAGCCCGGGGTCCGCTACCTTACCTAGGCGATTTGACGAGGTTACTGTTTTTTTACACAGAGCGACTGCCGTCTGACCTCCGTAACCCAAAGGGCAGACCAGAACCAATCCTAGGATAGGTACAAACGCTAGATGGCGTTCGGGACCAACGGCTTTACGTGTCTTCCGAAGCACGGAATCATCTTTCTTTTCGGATAATCAGGTGATTCAAGCCTGCAATATCCTAAACAGACTGGAAACAACTATTCACAAAGTATGCTTCCCAGTGGGATTTGAACCCATGACCTCCGGATCACAAGGCAAACGCCTTGACCACTGGACCGCGGAGGCAGTCAGTCATTATCATAAAGTATGTATATTTAAATTTATATGTATATTTATATAACTATTTAAATCTATGAAGTGCATTTAAAGTACAACTTTAAGCACATATGGGAATTTAATTAATTCCTCATTTTCCTTAAGGTTGACTGGTAGAGAATGCATTAGCGTTAAGTTCACCTTTTGTACCATGTGGCCAATAAAGATTTTAATAAATAAATAAATATACCATGTGGCATGACATAATATATAAATTAACTCTTTCTTTGAAAGACGTCTTCCGATAAAACTTGGGACTATGATTTACGCAATATTAAAATGCATAATAAACGACAACGCTGCAATGTAATTCGTATTAGATTTCAAATGATGTAAATAATAAAGCGCTCTAGCAACAGTAGTGTCACGGTATAATGAACTGAATCGAGGTTTTGCGGCACTTAGCATAGTGTATGTGACACGACGATTAATTTGCATAGTTGAATCGCCGGCCAGCGCCAGTTGCAGCTCACATGATAGTTTCGATTTGTACTGTACGTTGTGTTGTGTCGAGCTGTGTGTATATGGGTACAGCTATTTGCATCAGACTTGAGAGAAACTGAATTTACAAGATACTAAAAACTCTTATGTTCCATCTGTTTAACTGGAAAGGCACTGCAGTAGCATTATTTGGCAAGTCCGTACTTCGAGCTACGTTGTTAGTTATATTAGTTATCCAACCAAGCTAGTTATACCAATGGCTCTAATGGGAATTGTTATTCCAATAAACGTATTGGTAGTTTTATTGGTACAACAATTCACATTTTTTTTTTAGTATTCTTCTTTGCTGGTCTGGGAGAAAAGAAAAAACCTAGAATGTACCAGCTGCTTCTCTTCCAGTGCAGATCGTAAAAGCCGATTGAGGGAATGGGCGAGAATCTGAATCATATGAATAGGCGATGCGGTTAGCAACCCATCACTATTATGATTTCCCTTTTCCACCTTCATGCCCACCATTACGCTAAAAGTGGCCTGGGCTTTACCGCCCTTGGCTCTGTCTACCCCGTTAGGGATAAAGACGTGATAGTGTAGATACATATATCTCAAGGCTGTATTTTGAGTTACGTAGTCCCAGAAGTTGGTTATGATAGTTATCCTACCATGTTAGTTATACCAATAGCTGTAATGGAAATTGTTGTCCCAATATACCTACCAGAAATACAGGGAATTTCTATTTTGTTTTTTATTGTATTTTTTTTTTCTTATACATTTGTGCGTACGTTCATGGCTGTGGCTTACATTTGGCTTGGTCTTTTTTTATCGAGCTTTTATCATACTTTACTGCATCTCACACCCTAATCTTACTTAGTCGGTTAATCTCACAGCTGAAGCTGTGTTGCTTCAGATCCCACAGCGCGCTTACCAGCTTTTTCTCCTCAAAATGGGGTGAACGAAAACCTGATCAAATTGCGTTGTATACTAAATTATGACATGAACAGTTGAGATTAATCGATTTTCCAGAAGATTTGAGTGATTGTTGTGATAGTCAATGTAATAAAACTGAACATAGACATATTATCGATAAATTGTTTGACAAGATTGTAAGTGTTTTGTGTAAAGCGGCCGTCGACAGCCACCGTAGTCAACCTAAATATAAAAGGCCTGTAATTAGGTGGAATAGGCATGTTCTCGGGGCGCATAGGGAGGCCAGGTATAAATTCAAAATGTGGGTATTATGTAGTAAGCCCAGTACAGTTACATATGGGATGAGATGCGGGAAAGCAGACGGATTTTTAAGTCGCGCCTAAAATAATAGCGAACAGTTAAAAATGGTCATTTTTGCATCTCAACATGCTAAACATTTTGAAAAGCACAAAAAATTTAGGCAGCAAGCAAGACTTACCAGTAAGCGTCGATGTCCTGAATGATCCTAAGTGATCCTAAGTGTATAGCCAATATGTTTAAAAACCATTTTACATGAAATTCACCGTTGGGGCCACCGCAGTCCGATTGCGGGGGTGGAGTGTTTGGGAAGAAAACTGGCTCAAGGTTCACGGCTAGTGATGTAAGAAAAGCAATAAAATTAATGACAAAGGGAAAATCCCCAGGCCACGACAGTCTGAGTGTTGAACATCTTAAGCATGTTGCATTTACCTAGGGTGCTTGCGATGTTTTTCACCCTTTGTGTGGGACTCTCCTATTTGCCCGCAGATATACCTAATGAAAACTACCACCACAGTTTCATTATATCTGCGGGCAAATAGGAGTGTCCCACACAAAGCGTGAAAAACATCGCAATATAATGAAAACTGTGGTGGTAACAATTGTGAAAAGCAAAACATACAGGCCAATCAAACCAATCTTGCTTAACACTCAGCTTAATAAATACTTAAAAATTCACGGTAATCAGTTTGGTTTTAAATCCGAACTATCAACGAATTCAGCTATTTTATGTGGCAAACTATTAAGTACTACACGGACCGGCAAACTCATGTATATGGGCTCTTTCTAGATCTGTGAATGGCATTAGTGAGTTATGACATCTTATGGCAAGAACTTAGTGATACTGGTATGCTAAACGAACTAGTATGTATTTTTAAATACTGGTACCTTAACCAGGTTAACGTCGTGCGATGGTGAAACGAATTGTCAGATCGGTTCGCTCGGTGTTCCAGGGATGTCAAAATTACTCTCTTTAGGGCTTTTTGTATGTCCCTCTACACGAGCGCCCTCTGGATCTCATTTACACAGAAACAGTACAGTACCCTTCGCGTTCAGTTTAATAATGCTTTTAGGATGCTATTGGGGCTGCCACGACACTTTAGTGCGTCGGGCATGTTCGCTGAGGCACGTGTGGATTGTTTCTACGCAACCATGCGGAAGAGGTGCACACCCCTATCGCGCAGGGTCAGGGCCAGCCCCAATACACTCCTGCGGCTATTTGCGGATAGGTTTGACTGTCAGTACATGAATCATTGCAATATGATTCATGTATTTATTTTTTTATTTCATACTCTTTATTGTTCTAAAGTAAAACATACTTTTAACAAATGGCGGACTTAATGCTAAGAGCATTTCTCCCAGTCAACAGTCCCAGTCTGTAATTAATTTTGAATTGTAATTTTTTGTAATAATATTATTTAAAGCATGTATGGCCCTTAGTTGACTGAAATAAAGATTTATTATTATTATTATGTCGGTACGCTTTTCAGCCACGGGTCACGGGTTCATGGGGATGGTCCTTTGAGGCGTTCATGGGGCCAAAGCCCACATGAAGAGGCCTTTTAGTACCTTTTTATCTCAAAAGTGAGATGGCTGCATCTATGGGGGTCTATCCCTTAATGTACCATTGAGATGCCATTATTATTATTATATAAATATAATATGCATTTTAAAATCTTGCGAAATCAAAATCAAAAGTTTTAAACAACTGGTCGCCCGCCGCCCGACGTCAACCCTCCTTAAGAATGTTGTTGAAGTATGAGATATTTTTGCCTTTAGTCGCCTCTTACGACATTTACTAAAAGAAATGGAGTGGCCCAATTTTAGGCCGGCAGCTGGCAACGGAATCTGATATTACTACCTAGCCTGAAATAAAGTGCTACTGTTATGACAAGCCCGTTCAGCTGCAAGCTCCTCAGTTGTTCAACAAAACCAAAAATCTAGAGATATTCATTGTAAAGCTAACTTAGAGTTTATTTCCCAACATTTTTGCATTACCAACAATCGCAAGAAATGGCAGTTTTAAGTTTCCACTGAGACCTAGATAGAACTTTCCTTAAGAAAACATACCGAGTTTCAGTACACTCTAGACTTGAGCTTACTTTACGCCGTTTGTAACCATATATGCACACACACATTATGCAATATGGATTTTAAGTTGTGAAAGTTTGGTTACCTAAATAGATAGTTTAGAAATAATATTATTTTTTGCTGGGATATTCTCAAAAGTTTATCAGTTTGTATGATAAGAATAAAATTTATTATCAGCCTTTTTTGTTAATTTTACAAGAATTTGTCACATATTTACCATATTATTTGAGTTTTATTTATTTCCTGCAAGTCAAATTTATAATATAATAACAGTCAATAATGCTCTTTGGGTATAATTAATTTCCTTGAGAAAGGTACCCGTCAAACACACGTGCACTTAGTTAAATCTGAAGCTTTATGCTGAGATAAAATTAATGAATGTTAATTAATTAATGAAAAGATATAGAAGCCCGTCTGTCACTTATTTATTATGAAGTTGTACTTAGTACATTTTAAAATAAGTTTGGAAAATCCAAAAGTGCACGCCTCATAATCTCATTTTTTACAATTAAATTGAAATTACGATTAAACTACATTGAATTGTGTTAAACGTGATCTTTGAAAGGACTTAGTTTTGGATAATACTGAAGCATATAAAAAAAATGGACTTGATCAGATAAGTTTTTCGGGAGGTATCGTGACCACGCTAGTTTCCATACATACAGACACACGGACGTCCACACAATGATTTTATTAAACATTGTTTTTATTTATTTAAAAGGCAAAATGTCTTTTAAAAATGTCATAAGTGTTGAAACTAGTGTTTTTCCTTGACATTTATGTGTAAATATTATTGTACAAGTGCGATAGAAAATAAATAGAGACACATTTAGTTAAAAAAAATCACTTGATTTTTGTAAGGCGAGAGTAGAGCACTACCTCATGCGCTTCGCTTATGAGGCGTGCAAAATGGACTTGATCAGATAAGTTTTTCGGAAGTTATCGTGACCACGCCAGTTTCCATACATACAAACACACGGACGTCCACAAAATGATTTTATTAAACATTGTTTTTATTTATTTAAAAGGCAAAATGTCTTTTAAAAATGTCATAAGTGTTGAAACTAGTGTTTTTCCTCGACATTTTTGTGTAAATATTATTGTACAAGTGCGATAGAAAATAAATAGAGACACATTTAGTTAAAAAAATCACTTGATTTTTGTAACGCGAGAGTAGAGCACTACCTCATGCGCTTCGCTTATGAGGTGTGCAATAAAATAAATTTATAAATTGCGAACCTTGTTTGCTGAAGTTTTATAATTCAGGTGTCAATATAAATAAGGATTTAAAAAAAATACCATAAACTAAATTCGATAAACTGTACATGGTTTATTTATGAAAAAAAGAACCACCAATAAAGCTTATCCCAACAATAGTAAACTTAGAACGACTTACGAAGTTTCCTTGTGGAGGCTAATTGAAGTTTTTCTTAAAGCATATTATGAATTTAATAAGCTAAGAGGACGAAGTTAGCTCCTTCACTCCCTACAATCTGTTGTATAGATTAAACGTCTTAAAACTTATTTCGTTGTTAAATATTAAACGACAGTTTCAACCTTTCAACTTGAAACTTCGTGACAACCTTCTCAATTTATTGTGTACAAAACAATACTGAATTAATAGCAAAATCGCTGTTAATCATAGCTGTTTCAAGCTTTGCAACTCTGCGTTTAGGAAAATAAATTTAATTTTGTTTTAATACACTTTACTTTTGCCAAGAATTGGGAAACCCATGCTGCCGCACTAACAATATTGGCAGTAAGTAGGATTTGAGTAGTTTTGAGTAATTGGCGCGAAAAGTTTTTGTCACAATTTTTGTTTTCATGACTAAGTTTTTAAACTTAAAATATATATTTTTTTTATATGTGTAGTATTTAAAAAGAACTTTCTTTAACTGTTACTAAGACTCTTGTATTGTTTATTATATGATTATAAAATGCAAAAATTCCTTTATAACTAGCATGAGTTAAGACTGTACATTGCATAAATTGCTTTAAATAACCGGAGTAAGTCATGACTTACTGCTTTTAAGGAAAGTAATAAAATACGCTAGTTTATGGAAATTTATTTGCCTTCGAAAAAAACAAGTAAGATATACATAATTAGGTTCTTATCATGCATGATCAATAAAATTCAACACAACAAAACAATAAAAAAATCAAATCAACATCAACAAAACTAACTTACGTAACTTTGGAGTTTCAAGAGTTCTCTAAAAAAAACTATGAACTTTTTGGCAACTTATTTAATACACAATGTTTCTAAAACATATAGTCATTTTAAAATAGCTAAGTTTAGCCGGTTCTACTTCTTAGATAAAGTAAAAAAAAAACATACTTTAAAATGTTTCTAAAACATATAGTCATTTTAAAATAACTAAATTTAGCCAGTTCTACTTCTTAGATAAAGTAAAAAAAACATACTTTGAAATGTTTCTAAAACATATAGTCATTTTAAAATAGCTAAGTTTAGCCGGTTCTACTTCTTAGATAAAGTAAAAAAAACATACTTTGAAATGTTTTTAGAACATATACCGTCTTATTATAAAAACAGGACTAACTTTGTTACTAGGTTTAAACCATAACCCGCCCAAATGAAGTTGACATCTAGTAATATCACACTATCGCACCTGTCAATGTCAGTTTGATTTGGACGGATAATGGTTTAGACCTAGTAACAAAGATAGTCCTGTTTTTATAATAAGACGGATAGTCATTTTAAATTAGCTAAGTTTAGCCAGTTCTACTTCTTAGATGTAATGTTAATCATTCATGTTAATGAAAAAATTAAACTTACGTTACTAAAAGAAGAATTCTTTGATGAAAAAATACAAAATAAAAAGAAGACCCACCATCATAAGATGACACGTAGAATACTAGAGGATAAACTTATACTTCCGAACTATAATAACTTAAACGGCAAAAGGACCTTACAGTATATGGTACCCGATCTTATAAATAAATTACCAAAAGAATTAAAAACACAAATAAATAAGAAAAACATTAAATGTAAGTTAAAAAAATACTTTATACAAAATATATCAAATTAGAGATTAGTTCTTAAATATTTTGTAAAAAATATCCCACTTTAAATTTATTATTATTATATATTTTTTTTTTTTAGAACTTTAGAACACATATACTATTTTACATGGAGGTACACTAAACATACCACACATTTCAACTTCTCAATCGATTTAGACAAAAAGTATCATCCCATATCTAAGTTGTTTACGAGTTAACCGGTTCTGTCGTTCGCGCTCGATGCAGGTAAAGTACCTACTTTTAAATCACCGGCACCGGGCGTCGTCAACAAAAAGGGTTTTATAATAACACCTCAGTTGTTGTAATGCATATCATTTAGGTTTGTTTGTGGTGTAAAATTTCTTAGTTTTATTATTTTTTATATAGTGTTTATATGTATAATCGCAAATTAACATGGCAATTTCCGATGCACGGTAAATCTCAAAAGAGATTATGATGGCATTGTAAATGGACTAAACATAAAAAAAAAAATAAAGTAAAAAAATATACTTTGAAATACCACTTAATGCGCTGTTAGTTCACATTACTGTGAGTGTTTATGAAAAATTAATGTTATTAAACTATTATAGTTTATTTTTCAACAAACACCCACAATATCAAAATCATGAAGAGCAATTTTGGCTTGATAGAAAAAAATCACAAACAACCTCTAAATTTATAAATATCAGGTGACATTTTCCTTTCAATATGAGTGCTAAACGTACTTTATGGTGGAATGTCTCTTCTCAAAAGTGAAAGAAAGCATAATCAACCATTAAAAAAATATTTTATTTAGAATTGTGCTGAATTTAATGAAATAATGTAAGTCTAGATATATATCTATGCTCTACGGCATCCTTATATACAGATACAGATTTGTTATCATTATATCTTATCATATATATTGTCTTTATCCCTAACTGGGTAGACAGAGCCTAGGGTTAAAGACCACAGGCAATATTTAGCGCGGTGGTAGGCTTGTCGATTAGAAATACGAGTATTAATCAGAATATTGATGGGTTCGCCTTTTGTATGCTAAATTTTTTCTCTATTATTTATGTATAATTTGTTAAATTGTGTACAATAAAGAGTTAAATAAATAAATAAATAACATGATTCAGATTCTAGCAGCTCCATCCTTAGTGGTAAGACTATTGGCATTAATAATTATCTGTCAGTCGACTATAGTAGACCCGTGTGGTTCCGGGTTAGAATATAACTACTCCATCTCTTCCTGTGGATGTCGTAAGAGGCGACTAAAGGATTAAGCACAAACATCTCGTGCTACAATTGCATTCCCAAGGAGGGCTAACGTCGGGCGGCGGCCGGTTGTAAAACTTTTCGCACAAATACATTCTCAAAGAGGGTTGACGTTAGGCAGGCGGCCGGTTGTAAACTATAGCCAAATCATTTAAAGTGTTCCGGCTATTTCTTCTCCATTTTGCAAGGTCTTTGGCATCCTTGGGTGACCATTGACATGCATATTATATTTGGAGAAGTAAAAGTGGGAAAGCGCACCCCGGGCTTGAAGCTCGGCCACGAAGCAGCACAACTGAAGATGCAACCGGGAATGCGCTTAGACGAAGAAGAAGAAGTCGACTATAGTAGACCCGTTTAAAATTAAAATGTTATTTTGCTATAACATCGGGTGACCAAGTCTCATGGTGCATGTTGACCCAGTTCCACTGGTCTAATTGTGTGTCGCCAAGCTATACATAACTACACACTTAGCCTGCGCTGCGCCACTTTGTGCTAGTTACATTATCTTGTATACTGTTACTTATTACGTATGAATAGCCATTTATTTACTCTAAGTGTTGAATTTACTATTCATCATCATGATCATTTCAGTCGCACAACGTCCACTGCCGGACATAGGCCTCTCCCAAGGTTTTCCAAAATGACCGATCTAGAGCGGCCTGCATCCAACGCTTTCCAGCGACCTTGGTCAGGTCGTCTGACCACCTTGTGAGTGGGTGTACTACGCTTCGCTTGCCAGTACGTGGTCGCCATTCGAGAACCTTTTTGCCCCAACGGTTCGTCGCGCTATGTGTCCCGCCCACTTCTTCAAGAAGTGTATTCTAGTATTTACTATTAAAATTCCACTATTAGGGCGTGATTCGCACTAAGATAGTAATTTTATAATTGACTAGCTTTTTTCCGCGACGTCACCCACGTTTTGAAAGATAAAATATAGCCTATGCTACTCGCTGATAATGTAGCTCTTTAAGGCTGTTTTTTTTTTTTTAAATCTGATCAGTAGTTTTTGTGTTCATCCATTACAAACTTATACACAAACCTACAGACCACCAAATCTTTCCTCTTTATAATATAGGTCTAGCCGTTGTTCTCGGCTGTCATCATTGTGAGGCAGTCGTCAAGATATGTCAGCTGATCAGCAGAAAGCAGAAAATCTGACACTAGTGTTGGTCACTTACACACAGGATAAACGAAAACTGCTGTATGTATGAATGAATCTAAATTACCAAAGTAACCATAATGACAAGATATACACAAATTGTAACTTCTAAAATAAGAGAATGATAAAACGTAAAAACAAATATATCATGTACATTACCATGCAAACTTTCACCGAAAATTGGTTTGAACGAGATCTAGTAAGTATTTTTTTTTAATACGTTCAAAAATCGTAAAATCTTATTTGCTGCTATGGAACCCTTCATGGGCGAGTCAGACTCGCACTTGGCTGCTTTTTTTAAATTTTAGCTGACTTTATATTTATATAATCGTTAAAAGTGATAAACATAGGAATTAACGAAAGTGATAAATTTGATATTCATTTCATTACATTTTTGGACTTAATTCAGTAACAAAAACGTAATTTTATGCCAGTCATAGCTTGCTTTTGAAAAACTAAACCTGTAAACACTATTAAGTACTGAAATTATTTTTACTTTCAGCTTATATTTCGTTAAATTATTTAGTTAAGTAATTGATAAATAAGTATTTACGTAAAATAAAACCTTATTAATAACATCATACACCTTTTTGCATTTTATTTACATAATTCGTAAGCATTTGTTTATTTACCAAAATTCAAATAGAAGAAATATTTTCAAGCCCTTTTAGAACTTCATAATTATTAAAACCAATACTTTCAAATTTATTTTAACAACTTAACGCAACGTTTTAAAAAGTTGTGTACCAAATCTCGCTGTATATACACGGAGCATTGGTCTTAAAAAAATTATAATATGAATTTGTTAAGTATAACAACATGAGGGTAAATCTACATCCAACAAGAAAATCCCACAATGTTTGACAAAATGAAGCTGCAATCTCTACCGTCGGGATAAATCGAAGCCTTTACTTTCGCCTAACAGCTAAGCGGGTAAAGCGGGTCTTTACTCAAGAGCCAATTTGCCTGAAGGAACATTTGTTTTCTCTCTCGATCACAAGTGAAGTTCAATAAACCCGATTTACTGCAATTAGAAGTGACACATGTCTAGTTTGTCCACTACACCTTTAGTTAGTTACTGATTTGGCTGATAATTAACATGTGAAAGGTTAACTTAGCTTGTATTTTTTGTTTCGAATTTCTGTGTTAAATTTAGCTTACTAAAGCATTTGGACATAGATTAATCACTACCATCTAGGGATGAAAACTCGAGATAAAGTTTCTTTGTTTTTCGTGTGTGTTAATGTCATTCAGGGCCAACTCTGGTGTCAGATTTCAACTGACAAAGGTTGACTACTGCCATGTAATGATGACAACCGGGACCAACGTCTTAACGTACCTTCCAAAGCACGAAGGAGCTCGAGAAAATTTTATGCCACTTGTGGTCACCCATCCAAGTTCGAACCACACCCGGTGTCACTTGAAATGCGCAAGCGCTAGCAATACGTACTTCCACAGAGCCACCTAGCTCCTTGATAAATTCACTCTATTAGACGTACCCATCTAAGTTTACACATGGATATAACTAACTTGTTTTACTTTTTTTTAAATGTGAAGCCATGTTAAGAGCCTGCCGGTAATGGAACAAGACTCAACCCAACCATGGGCAGACCCTCAAAGAGAGACTCTTTGCTACGAAATCGTTTGTCGGAATTATATTTATTAATCATAAATAATACATTTTCATAAAAACATACATAAGCGTCCCGAATTTTTTCATAATTAAGTCCGAAAATAGTGTGCTGTATAGTACCATAAGTAGCAAAGGGGTCTAGGCTCCGAATATGATTTTGTCCCATTAGGTGTCGAGACCTTTGGTCCGTGGGGTCCTAGCGCTATAAGGCTTTTAAGGAAAAAGCAAAAAGGTTAGTCGACATCACAGGAGACCGGAGAGCTGGCAGCTACCTCGGACAAAGAATCAGTCTAGCTATTCAAAGGGGGAACGCTGCCAGTATATTCGGAACCTTGCCTAAAGGGACTCCTTATAATAATATATTTTAGTTATTATATTATATTTTTTTAAGTATTAGGTTGTTTCTAGTTTTAGCTAACTTTAGGTATTATATATTATGAGATTTTCTATGACATAAATTATCTTTAAGTCTATTGTCAATATACAAACCTCAATTTCAGTGATATTATGATTTGAAAATGTAATCTCTAATTTATTTATTTCAGTAGCATGATATATACTCGTAGGTGCATTAGTAGCATGATATATATAATATCTGATATAAAAATACGAATTCTGTGGAATTCCGTCAAGATAAAAACGGTTGATATTGTTAATGAAAACAAAAAACGAATGAAAAAATGCTCATCCTCCATGGGCTTCATTAATTCAGTTGGATGATACTGTACGAGTAATACTTAAAGCAGAAGAAATTGGAAATAAGAAAATGAGACAAAAAGTTACTTAGGTATGTCTTAACTGTCAAACTTTTGCTTTAATTTGCTTTGAGTTTGGGGTCATGTTGTTATGCTATTTTTATATAATGAAAATAATCCTTATATCTAATACTGGAAGGTCACATTTATACAATTATGAAGTAAGTTTTTAATATATGAAAGGTAAAATAATACAGCACAAGACATTTAAGTTTTACCATAAGACTTATGTTAAAACTAGTTAGTAACTACTACTATGAGCAAAAATTTAGAAGGAAAATCATTATCAACATAGCACCCACATGAAGTCCAAAGCTGGACATAGGTCTTTCTCAAGAATTTTTAAAAATACCCATCGGAAGGCACATAATTTAGGCAAATAAAGTTTAGCAAAAGGACAAAGGTTGAAAATTCGAAGTTTAGTTGTGGTAGAGCCACGCTACCGGCAAAACTCAGTTTTGCTAGTAGCATGAATGGGCCAGCTCGTCCGGGGAAGTACCACATTTTACTATAGTTTTACTATAATTATATAGGTCTGTATGTTTCTGTAAATAACTCGCAGACTGCTGATGAATAAAAATCTATTCAGTTAATATACTACGCAGTTACGCACTATTATTAGTTTCAGTTTTTCTACGTCTGCTAAAGAAATACAAGTACGTACTACTTACGAAATTGCTTTTTGCGCCTTAGTTTTTTCATTCATTGTCTTGGAAATATGTCCTCGTTTATATTCGGCTACGCGCAAAAATAAACCACTATTTTCCTACAATTGAGAACCTATCTTCCTACAGAAGGCTAATTTGTAAGGTACGGAATAGTGGTCTGCGTAGTTAGACTGGGGTTGTCGATGTCTAGACGGCTAGACTGAAATGGGATTAGGCAGGGCATGTACCGCATGCAGCCAGAGATGTGGGCCTGGTTGACTACCCTGTAGGTGCCAGAAGGGTGCAGGCGTGGAGGTAGACCATGGAGGAGGTGGTGAGACGACGTCAATAATTTCAAAAAGGAATGACAACAAGCTGCTTTAGGTAGAGATCAGTTAAAGAAGGAAGGGGAGGCCATTGCCCAGCAGCGGGACACACCATCCGCCAAAAAAAAAATATGATGGCTATTTTTTTCACGGAATAAGTACCTATTATAAAAGAACTTATAAAGATTGAAAGTAGCAAGTGTGCGTCTCGTGCGTAACATGTAAAGTGTCATTAACGCGAATCGTGGATTAGGTGTCCTCCACGTAACCTGCGAGAAAGAAATTCGTTCTAAAACACCTTTTCCAATTAAAAGGGAATTCGCCCATAGTCACCACGCTGATCATAATCGTCTCTACAGTGTTATGTAGCGCGTAGGTGGTATACAATGAAATACCCGTTAGGTTTAGGTTTGAAGATGAACTGTCTTTCGTAACTGACTTTATTGTGGATTAAACAGAGTTTGTATACTGATTTACAATAGGTACGTACACGTCAGTGTCATTTAGATTATCTTGGAAAAACAATAGAATATTTAAATAGGGCTGGCCTCTATCTGGCTCAAAAGATTAGCATTGCCATACAACGTGGCAATACTGCCAGCCTTCTGGGCACATTACCACGGGGCAGCGGGTTGCCTGGTCTTTTTTATTTATAAGTTAAGTAGTTTTAATTAAATAGTTTAGTTTTCTTATTTTTTAATTCATTTGTTAATCTTCTTTCTGAATAAATAATTATCTACCTGTAATAAAAAAAAAATTTAATAATAAACGCGCCGCCCACGCGATGGGCGGTTATGGAAACCGGTTCTTCAGGATATATATAATGTGCAGCCGACGGTCTCTGACACAGTGAGCTTTTTTCACATGCGGACACCATCACCAGCCGCCGATGATGACGAAGAAGAAAGTCAGGCTCCCATTACACCCACGGGAGTCGACAACGCAGAAGATCAGCGTAACCCACCTTCCACCGCACTGTCATTGCGAGCGCAACGGGCAGAGGCCCGCGCCGCACGCGCCGCCCACGCGATGCGCCCCTAGCATCAGTGTGGTTCGGGACGTCGTCGTGTGACGTCGCGCATCACATTCGCCCTTATGACGATCTCCGGATGAGGTCGAAACATGTCGGCCAGTAGCTGATTTTTTACGTAAGTGACCTACTTATCTTAATTAGTAACCTTTTTCGATTACTAAATACAATAAATGGAGTCTCCAAGTTGAAATGGCCCTATTGCAACAAAACTGCTTTTATGCAAATGTATCAAACTTCAATCTTCTAATAACTTGTTACATTTAGCACAAATATTAATAACATAATCGTAAAAGTACGAGTCAAAACTTATTTCAATTCTTAACGATACTATGCGAAAAAGGATATTAGGTACAGTTAAACAGATATTTACCCTTATCTACCCTATTTACTTCAATTTCAGTAAATGTAAACATCACCAAAAAGTCACAGTAAGCAAAGAACGCAACAACTGTTTACTTGTATGGCATATTTTTCAGTTTTTTTAGATGTTTAATCTAAATTGATTTAGTAATTTGTTCTGGTACTTATATAAGTTTTATCTTAAAAGTTTTATCTAAAAACTTATATAGGCCATACCTTTGGCTATCCAGCCAAAAGGTAAACTAAACATTCGGTATCCAGTATCCGGCCAAGCCACTATCCGTTGCATCCCTATTACAAAAACGAGCAAATTAATATCTTTCTTTTTTTAAGTTGGCTCAAAATCCATATTATAACCCTAACCCATTGAATGTGACCTATATTTTATACAAAATCCTATTTTATCTTTAACAAATACCAATGGAGTAGATGGGCTCCGAGACAGTTTCACAAATTTGTTGTCCCACTGGGATTTAATCACATGAACGCAGCCACCGAACCTGATAAGGTTGTTCGTTGACAAGTAGAATTCCCAGGAATTCTTGTTCCGAAACGCTAGTAATTTGTAGCTTTCGCATAAAAAATTATTTAAAAATAATCATCTTTCTTTTCGGATAATCAGGTGATTCAAGCCTGCAATACCCTAACCAGACTGGAAACAACTTTTCACAAAGTATGCTTCCAATGGGATTTGAACCCACGACCTCCGGACCACAAGGCAAACGTTTAACTGGGCCACGGAGGTAGTTCACGGAAAGAAATCTGTAATGTAATTTTATCTAAACGACTTCTCCGATGCATTTTTGTTTGTTAAATACATCCATTGGTAGCTGAAATGTTTTGTTGCGGAATCGAGTAATAAAATAAAATTATACTTAGTCCGGAGTATATCACAAAACGGCAAAGTTCCATATCATGAATATGTTTAACTAAAACATTTGTATCCCAGTGCTCCATGAATGTAGCAAACTTTGAGGAAAAAAAAAGAAAACTTATATCGTTGCGTGATAACGAAGGAAATTCGCACCAAATTTTTCGCATTTCGCCCCTCTATTGGCGAGTACTTATCAAATGACGTTGTATTTCTTTTTTTTACCCGACTACGGCAAACTCAAGAGATAGAGTAATGATTTTTAGGGTTCCGTAAAAAAATTAAAAAACGGAACCCTTATAGGATCACTCGTGCGTCTGTCTGTCCGTCCGTCTGTCACAGCCAATTTGCTCCGAATCTACTGGACCTAATCAGGTGAAATTTGATAGGAGGGTGTAATCCTATGACTAAAACACATATGTGCAAAGTAAATAAATATTTTTTTAAAATAAGGGTCATTTTCGGGGGATAAATTAGGAAATTGAAAAAAAAAGTTTTGCAAACTTTACTGTGTCATATATCAAATGAAAGGGCTCGTTATGAGGATCTTAAATATATTTTTGTTGTAATTATAAAATAAATAGTTTTGATTTTATTCATGAAAGAAGAAGAAAATTGACCATCCCCCTCCCTGATCTCCGAAACTACTGAGCTTAAAATTTTTAAAAAAATGCGAAATCTAGTTAATTGCTTGTAGATTACAGGAAAACTTATAAGAATTCAATCAATTGTACGGAATCCTCTCCACGCGAGTTTAACTCGCACTTGGCCGGTTTTTAGATATCAAGGCAACAAATATCCAACATCATGTACAAAAAATCAATAAATAGGTACCTGTAATATTTTTTTCTAAACTAGGTCCTTTTTTGTCGTATCTCCCCAGCCGTAGACCTCACGAGCCCTTATAACCATGTAATAATCGACACTTTCCTCTTATTTTATTTATAAGCAAAGCCGTTTATGCTTACAAGTCCATAAAGTTATTTTCACAACAAAATTAATGAAGAAAATACAATTTAAAATCGAATTTCAGGTGCTTTAATTTTCATTAGGCTTACCTGTGTAGATTTTACTTGTAGGTATGAGTTTTAGCGATTAACCGCCTCCGTACCGTTTTCTCGGTCCCAGGAGGTCGAATGTGATGTCTACTGTCTTGAGTAAGGTCTTGTGAAGGCGAAGCGGACTGTGTAGTCTGTTATGTAATTTTTTTTCGTAAATTTTAATCCGTCCATTTATAACGCTACAGCAAACTTTCCACCCTTTTCGTCCTCTACTTCCACTTTTTGGATTGCAACATCTTGTGTTGAATAAAGTCCTTAGTGTGTTCAAAGATCAAAGTCAAGAGAAAGAAAATCCGTCAATAAATAACGCTACAACAATGTTCCTCCCCCTTTCCCCCTATTTCTTCCCTAATCAAAAATCACGATCGACTAAAAAATTAAAATAAATCAAGGAACTTGTGCCAATTTTCGTCAAATCGGTTGAAATATGAGACCTGTAGGCGAGAACAGATAGACGGACAATAGTTTTGAGCAATCTCGAAACTATGACGCTTCGCTCGCTCGGTCTAATCTATACTAATATTATAAAGCGGAAGAGTTTGTTTGTTTGTTTGTTTGTTTAAACGCGCTAATCTCAGGAACTAATGGTCCGATTTGAAAAATTCTTTTTTTGTTGGGTAGTCCATTTATAGAGGAAGGCTTTAGGCTATATAGCATTCCGACAACCACGCGAACGAAGTCGCGGGCACAGCTAGTAACAAATATAATGATATACAGTACACCTCGCGAAATTTTTGCGTTATTTGTTTGTTTGTTTGTAATAACTTTAGTATACCAAAAAAGAGGTATAAAAGACAACGTAATACGAAAGAGCAAATATACAAAGGCGGACTTATCCCATGTAGGGATCTCTTCCAGTCAACCTGCGATAGATTGAGACGGTATTTACTCAATTATAGGTTAAGGTAGAAGCCGGTACGTACAAAATTTCACTATGAGATTATACTTACATAACTATATACACACATATATATATATATATAAGAACTAATAACATTACACATATATAAAATATATATCTTACATACATAGGTATATATTAACCATACTCGTATTACAGATAAGTACTTAATTCAGTCCAAGTGTGACGCAACCAGAGAGGACTTTGATAATCTAGTTTTATAAGAATCCAGAGAAGATGCCATCCTTACATCAGCTGGAAGTGAGTTCCAAAGCCTTTCCGCCAATGTTTGTTTTTAGTATATTCAAATTCGTTACTCACTAAAGTCGTTTAAATTATTCCCTGGCCATCAATTTTCAAAGATGTGACTTTGAAGATATATTTCTACAGGCTGATTTCAAAATTCGAAAATATGCAGATTAACGGACATACAGGTAGGGGAAGACCAAAGAAGAGATGGATGGAGTGCGTAAAGCATGACATGGATATAGTTGGAGTGGATGAATGAATGACGAGTGGTAGAGGGAAATGGAGGGATAAGACATACTGCGCCGACCCCAAATAAAATGGGAAAAGGTAAGGAAGATGATGATGATTATGCATATCAGTGAACATTGTGACATCGCGCGGGCTCCAGCACTCCTCCGCCCCTCTAAGGCGCCATAATATATTATACGCCCCCATAAGGGGGGGCCATGCCCATATATAAGCCGCGGCGGCCGGCGCTCGCCTGGGTCTTCGGCAGCATCTGAAGCTAAGTAGTTCTTCTACCTAGAAGGGCTACTCAACTGATCTAGTGCCTATAACTCACGACCCTGACTACCTAATCTTTACCTAGTGTTCTTGTGAATCTTTGTAACTAATGTAATGTAATAGTTGTTCATTATACTTATCTCATTTGCCGATATCTGGTCTTTCTTTTATCTCATCTCTCTTCCTAGATCCTAAATCTAGGTTTTACTAACTGAAACGGTACAACATGTATTAAATAATTATTTATTTTTTGTTTGTTTTTCGTATGTGTAAGTGCACTGGTATCAGATTTTTCAAGCTGCTAAACGCAGCTTGACGATTGCAATGCAATGATGAGAGCCGGGACCAACGGCTTTACGTGTCTTCCAAAGCACGGAGGAGCTCGAAAAAATTATATGCCACTTGTGGTCACCCATCCAAATGTTGACCACGCCCAGGGTTGCTTAACTTGCGAAAGTGCTAGCAATGTGTACTTCCACTAGGTCAACGAGTTTATTTAAAGTTATTTAGTAAAAGTTAACTCTCGTTTAAAATGAGAAGATCTTTTGTATTAGGTACGTGACAACGTAGCTTTTTAAAAATCGGACATTCTGCGCCTCAACCGTTTGTTTCTAAAGAGCCAAAAAGATAATCAGAGTTAAAGAGGATAAAATAATTTAATTTTACGAATTCCACTCAAACAGATGAAAGGTTAGGGACGCGACACGAATTTTGAAATCAGCCTGTAGAAATATATCTTCAAAGTCACATCTTTGAAAATTGATGGCCAGGGAATAATTCAAACGACTTTAGTGAGTAACGATATACGAGTATATACGAGTATATATGTGTAATGTTATTAGTTCTTATGTAAGTATATATATATATATATATACTTACATAAGAACTAATAACATTACACATATATAAAATATATATCTTACATACATAGGTATATATTAACCATACTCGTATTACAGATAAGTACTTAATTCAGTCCAAGTGTTGTTCGAGGTAATCGAACAGCGATTTTATCCAGTCAGCATGTCAGCATTTTACATTATGACGATAGTTAGGCAATAAGTATTTTAGTACGCAATAACCAGCCGTTCGGCGTGTACCTACCATTCCTTACCATTTTAAATAAACCATTAAGTTTTAACCATTCTAAAACCATTTTATTCCTGCTCCATCTTACACCAAATAAACATTTCACGTAGCAGCGAGTCTCTGATACGTTAGGGTCAACTGCTACATGTGGTCCTTCGAGAAAAGGACTTCGTCTCGCGAGTGATTACAAATTCGTAATTCGGAGTTCGTGAAAACCAGTGCCTACCAATTGGATTGCAGTGAGTTGCTGAACCAGAGTGAGCTGTACCTAAGGACATAAGGTCAGACCAAACCATATTCTCTCTATCTTTCTGTGTCTATTTTTTGCTTAATATTTTACCATGTCAAGCAAAATGGAAAACTATTTTCTTAACCAAACTGAAATATATGAGGAATTTAAAAGAATTTCAACCAACTTCAAGAAAGATGGGGCGGACAGGAAAACCATAGATTACTGTAAGCGCAAGCTACAGATATTGGAAAAATATTGGGAAGATTACCAGGCTAATCACATTAAAATGCGTGGATTAGCGGAGTTTGATCATATATATTTCAAGAAAAGTTGCAGCGAAACCACAGAAGAATTATATTTATCAATTAAGAAAATGATTGAAGACACCATAGAAAAGTTATCTCCGTCGTTAAAGCCAAGCGTACCAGAGCGCCAGAGACAACGAAGTGTGAGTCCGGGAAATAGAACAGTAGATGAACCAGGGACATCAAAATTTATTCCTCCATCGTGTCAGACAGAGGCTGAAACTGACACGTCAACATCGGATCCTGCAGCAGTTCCTCGGCAGCAGACAAACTCCTCGTCGTCATCTGGAACCAGTAAGATGAACGAAATGTTAAAGAAACAGAACATCAACTTTAAAGCGTTCATGCGCACCGTGACTACCGTAGATATAGACCAGATGCAGGATAAGTGGGAGTTCGAGGATGCCCTGAAAAATCTTCAGTCGCGTTGGACCATCATAGATAATTATCATTGGGAGATAGAAGGTGAAAAAGTAGAAGAAAACTTGTGGTACCAGTCAGAGTTTAGCAAGCATGAGAAAATGTTTAATGATTTGAAGAAGACAATTAACACCAAGATGTGGTCCATGACACACCGTTTGAAGTCCACTCCAGAGGTTTCCATTCCAGTTTTCAATGGCAGCTATTACCATTGGACGTCTTTCAAAGATTTATTTACCGAGACGATCCACAAGAATCCGTCGCTATCCAAAGCCCAGAAAATGCAGTTTTTGAAGGGAAAAGTCACCGGAGAAGCCGAGCGTCTTATTCATCATCTTCTAATAAGTTCAGATAATTACGATGTTTGTTGGGAAATTCTAAACCATCGATTTAACAATAAAAAATTAATATTTACATCCCACGTTAACACCCTACTTAGTCTTCCCAACATACAACACCAGTCATTAATTATGATTAAAAAATTGCATGACGTCACCACGAAGACCCTCCATGCGATTAAAAATCTAGGGGTAGATATAACCACCTGGGATCCACTGCTAGTGCACTTACTAGCCCAGAAGCTGGATAGCGAATCGTTCACGGAATATATGGAGTCAGTCAAAAATCCTCGAGAACTACCAATACTTCAAGAGTTTTTGGAATTCCTGGAGAGTAAATTTACCACTTTAGAAGCTGCAAGACGTAAACAAGACCCTGTAAACCAAAAAGCAACCTTACAGTCTCAATCATCTCATCTTAACCAGAACAATTTTTCAAACCAAAGAAGGAATTTTAATACCAATTCAAATCATAATTATAACAAAAATTATAATACGAAACCATACATAAAGTCGATGCATGTATCTAGGTCAATAAATTGTGCAATGTGTAATGCTGAGCACGGACTTTGGGCATGCGGCAAATTCTTGCAATTATCGGACGAGCAGAAATTAAAAATGATTAACCAATTTAATTATTGTACAAACTGCATGATTTGTCATTTTAATAAACAATGTTTTTCAACCAAGCGATGTCGTAAGTGTAACGGAAGTCATAACACGTTATTACACGAGGCACTTACGAAAACAAAAAATAACTTCAAACCAACCCCTAATGTACCCAAAGAAAATGTCCCAACGTCATCCCATGTTTCTTCAAACAACATCACTGAGATTTTACTAGCCACGGCTATGGTCAAGGTGACTGGAGCTGACGGTACCAAACACACCATGCGGGCATTGATCGACCAGGGTTCTCAGCTTTCGCTGATCAGTGAGAATGCTGCGCAGAGATTAGGAATCAAAAGAAATCAATGCAAGGGGAGAATATTTGGAATCGGAGAAAAGGAAAATCATTGTAAAGGGGCTATGAATATCCAGCTATGGTCAAATTACAACCACTTTGGCCTCGATGTGGATTGTTTAATAATGAATAGTCTGATTAAAAACTTACCAAATAAGACATTCATGCAACCAGAATGGTCTTACATACAAAATATAAATTTAGCAGACCCAGAATTCAACGTCAGTCGTCCCATTGACATTCTTCTTGGAGCCGAAGTTTACAGTAAGATTATGTTAGGAGGGATTCTCAGAGGAGATAATGAAGATCAACCAATTGCCCAGCAGACGCAGTTAGGATGGCTGCTATGTGGCTCAATAAGTATGTCGTACCATTGTAACGTCGTATTGCAAAATATAGATGAACTAAAAAGATTTTGGGAAACTGAAGAAATTACCAACCAAACCAGCGAGATGTCTGTGGAAGATGAAGAGTGTTTAAATTATTTTTTATCAACCACGAGAAGACTCGAAGACGGGAGATACCAAGTGAGACTGCCTTTTAAGTCCGAGCAGAAAGAAAAATTAGGATTAACAAAACCATTAGCGCTCGCTCAGTTCCGGAGTTTAGAGAAAAAACTGGAAAATAATATTGCGTTAAAAACAGAGTACCAACAATTTATGAATGAATACCAAAACTTAAACCACATGAAACCATCAAACACCAACAGTATACCCGAATGTTACCTACCGCATCATGCCGTAATTAGAGCTGAATCAACTACCACTAAGCTAAGGGTCGTCTTCAATGCTTCGGCGAATTCATCGACAGGGGTCAGTTTGAACTCTATTTTACACAAAGGCTGTAACCTCCAGCAAGACCTTCAAGGGCTCATCCTTAAATGGAGACAATATCAGTACGTTTACGTCAGTGACATCGAAAAAATGTTTAGAGCGATATTTGTACATCCCGAAGATCAAAATTACCAAAAAGTACTTTGGAGAGACACCCCTCAACAACCACTCCAATCATTTAATCTAACCACAGTGACATATGGCACGAAACCAGCACCATTTTTAGCCATGATGTGCTTAAGACAACTAGCTAAAGACGAAAAACATACCTACCCAGAAGCTGCGAAATGTTTAGAGGAATCATTTTATATGGACGACTACTGCGGTGGGGGTCACTCAATCTCAACCAGCTTAAAGTTAAGGGATGATCTTATCAAACTATTGCAATCAGCTGGATTTAATTTGAGAAAATGGACGGCGAATGAACCAAAACTTTTAGAAGGTTTAAAAAACGACCAATGCAACCAAAAAACATATGAATTTAAGCAATCGGAATCTACCAAAACATTAGGCCTAGGATGGAACCCACAAAAAGATATATTTATTTTTGATACCAAAATAGGACCAAACTCTAAGTCCAAACAAACCAAACGAACATTACTTTCGGGCATATCGAAACTGTTCGACCCACTAGGATGGCTTACACCACTTAGCACTACCATGAAATTGTTGTTCCAGAAAGTTTGGCTGTCTAAGCTAGATTGGGACGAAGAATTACCAGACGAAATAATCAAAAATTGGACAAGTTTACGAGAGGAATTAGAAGACATAAAAACCATTGAAGTGAAAAGATGGTTAGGGTTGAGAGAAAATAACCAAAAAGTAGAATTACACGGATTCTGTGATGCGTCGAACAAAGCATACGCCTGTGTAATTTATTGCAAGGTCACTAATGAAGGTCAATCTACCATTACACTAGTCACTGGAAAAGCTCGTCTTTCTCCACTCAATAAGACATTTTCAACCCCAAAATTAGAACTGATGGCCGCTCAACTCTTATCTCAGCTCGTAAAGAAAGTGCAAGGTTGTTTACCAGAAAATAGCGAAATAGAGTTATATTGTTGGACAGACTCTACAGCTGTTTTAGGTTGGATACAAGGAGACCCAGCACGCTGGAAACTCTTCGTTTCTAACAGAGTAAAATTAATTACCCAAATTACACCATCAGAATGTTGGGGATACGTAAACACCAGTGAGAACCCGGCGGACTGTGCAAGTCGCGGATTAACAACTAGGCAATTAAAAGATCACGAACTTTGGTGGCAGGGCCCTAAGTGGCTGTTAACATATGAAAAACCAGAAAAGAAAAATAAAACCATATACGAAACCAATCTAGAAATTAAACCTGAAATCCTGAAGAAATCGAATGCTATTGTTGACCATACAAGTTTATCCGAAACCAAGATAATCGAAAACTTATTAAATAAATTTAGTTCATTAAATAAAATAATACGTATTATTGCTTGGATACTAAGAGTGCCTACATGCATAAAACAAGTTCAATCACCCTATCTCACGTTGCATGAGCTGCGGCGTGCAAAACTGCTGATCATCAAAACCATTCAACACATTGAATTTGAACGCGACCTAGATTATTTACGTAAACACGGGAAAGTGCACTCAAAAAGTAATATTTTAAATTTGAATCCGTTCTTAGATGAAGTCGGGATTCTGCGTGTGGGAGGAAGGCTGCGCAAGGCTGAAATAAGCATGGATATGAAACATCCTATTATTTTACCACATAACCATCGTCTTACCACTCTTGTAATTCAAGAAGCACATGAATTGACTTTTCACGGAGGAGTGCGTCTTACCTTAGCCAATATCCGACAGAAATATTGGATCATCAGTGGTTACATGGCTACCAAAAAGTTCTGTAGACAGTGCGTTATATGCAAGAAACAGGACCCCATAAAACAATACCAGCTTATGGGGGATCTACCAGCATGTAGAGTTAACCCAGAGAAGGCTTTTTTCCACTGTGGTGTTGATTTTACAGGATTTGTTCAAGTGAAGGCCAACAAAGGTCGTGGAATAAAAACTACCAAGGGCTACATAGCAATCTTCGTGTGCATGGCGACCAAAGCTGTTCACATCGAGCTAGTGTCTGACCTCAGCAGCTCAGCGTTTCTGGCCGCTTTAACCAGAATGGCAGCCAGGCGTGGAGCACCACGTCACATATATTGTGACAATGGAACTAACTTTGTGGGCGCAAATATAGTTTTAAAAGAAGAATACGAACATCTTAGACAAGTTTTCAACAATAGTTTCCTTGCCGAAGTGACAGAAATGGGTATCGAGTTTCATTTTAATCCACCTCTCCATGCAAGTGCTGGAGGTCTTTGGGAACGGGCAGTACGAAGTCTAAAACACCACCTCAAGAGAGTCGTCGGTTACCAAAAACTCACCTTTGAAGAATACGCGACTCTGCTTACCAAACTTGAAGCCTGCCTAAACTCTCGCCCTCTGTGTGCATTATCAGAGGACCCAGAAGATTTAGAGTTTTTAACACCAGCCCATTTCTTATCAGCTCGGCCCGGATTGACAGTGATAGAAACGGAAGCAGATGCTAGAACCAGATGGCATCTTACTAGTAAATTATTTCAAGACCTATGGGTCAGATGGAAAACTGAATACTTGTCCCAACTATCCGCAAGAACCAAGTGGATGAATAAACAGAAAAATATGACCATCGGAGATTTAGTACTTCTTCATGACGACAACTTACCAGCAGGAAAGTGGGCGATGGGGCGCGTTGTAGATACGCACCCGGGCGACGACGGCCTAATCCGAGTTGTCACGCTAAAAACCAAAAATGGATTTCTCAAACGACCAATAGTTAAACTATCTGTGCTACCAATACCTCACACCAACCAAACACCAGAACCTACCCTAAAACCAGAGACAAGAGAGGAACCAATTAACCAAGAACGAGATAAACCAAAACTTGAAGAGACAAGACGAAGAAGAAATAGAACAACTTTTGCCACCATTGCTACTGCATTACTATTCTTTATGACGTTATTGATACCACCAACCAGTGCGTCGTATGACCTTCAAGAGCTGCCTAGTAACCAAACTCTGTATTTTGATCCTATCTCCAAAATACAGTTGATAAGAGATAAATGGATTTTAGTAGTTTTTTACGACATGGTACCATACTGGGGAGGCACAGCTGCATACACAAGAATAAGTGATTATTTAGAAAAACTTTGCACTACTATTGATAGACAGTCACCATGCAACATGATCATATCCCAGTTACGTCACGACTACCAGGAATTCAAATACTATAATGAACTTTTACTGACGCAGCATTTTAACGTTCACGCTAGACAGCGCCGGCGCCGGGGCCTTATCAACGGTGTCGGCTACCTGGCGAATGATCTGTTTGGGGTACTCGATTCTCGATTCGCAGAGCAGTATACCAAAGATATCGAAACCATTAGAGGCAACCAAAACCATCTCGCCAAACTAATGAAGAACCAAACGTCAGTTATCGAGTCCGAATTTAATTTGATGAAACAAATGGAAGCTACCATCGACAAACACCACAGATTAATTACCAAAAAAGTTATTAGTTTAGAGGAAAATGCGAAAACCTTTAAAGGAGAAATTCAAAACATGTCTTATGTTCAAGATTTCACGCTATCTGCCATGGCTGCAAACAGTTTATTGCAGAGCCTGAAGAGACTACAGAGCATAATGCTTGACACCATCACCGACATATCTCATGGTCAGATTAACTTACATTTGTTACCACCTCAACTTCTCAAGAAAGAGCTTCAAACCATCTACAGTCAACTATTGAACGATCTCACCTTACCTATACACAATTTCGATACAGATCTACCATATATTTACAAACTATTGAAAGTAAAGGCGAGAGTCACCCAAAACTTTGTTATCTTTGAAGTAACATTTCCACTCATCAGCAGAGAGAGCTTTCAGTTATATAAAATATTACCGCTTCCTCATCAAATAAACAATAAGATGATCAGTATAGTACCAATATCGGAGTACGTCGCCGTTAATTTGAAGAAAGATTCTTATTTTATCATCACCACCTATGATTTGAATACATGTCTACTCCACGGAGAATCATACATGTGTCAACTTCTCAAACCAATCCTCTCGATCGAAAATGATGAAAGTTTCTGCACCAAGAGTCAACCAGATGATAAATGCAAAACTGAAACAACAACTTGCACCAACCGATGGATAGAATTACACCAGACATCACAATACCTATACTTCTGTTGTGACGTTTATTTTATTAAAATTGTATGCGACGATCAAGTTTCCGTCCGCCAGCTGACTAACTCAGGGGTCATTAGCATGCCGCAAAAATGCATAGTCAAAGGAAAAGACTTCGTATTGTATTCACTACAACACCAATCGAATGAAATGAATTTTACTGCGGATGTTTTCATACCAAAAATTGATCAGATAAACCATATAATCAATGTCAAGATACCAACTGATGACAATCTTCCACAAGATAAGACACTGAGTTCTTCTTTCACCAAACTCGGTAACCAAATACACAACTTGAGAGATGCCGATATACCAGATGAGTTATCTTCACATGACGTTCACCACTACGTCATCAGTTATGTCATTGTTGCGGCAGCCTTATGCGCGGTTTTCGCCTGGCTGTGGAAGACCGGACGATGCCGCCGATGTTCGAGTAGCGATGCCACCAGCCGCGGAGCTCCACCAGCAGCAGGGCCGGCGCGACCAGCGCCGCCTCCGAGGCCAACCAGGAATTACCAAGTATCCAGTGCAGCTGGCCCGAGCCAGCCTGAGCGTAACACTTCGAATTCATACATCGAGAGTCTGGCCAGCCGGTGGCCTAGTTATAGGCGCGGTGCAAATAATGGACCAAGTGAAATGAACTCTTATGCTAAGATTACTACCAAAAATGCAATATTTACTGTAGAGGATACTGTAGTTTAAAAATTTTATAGTTCAATATTTGAGTTATCTTTGCATGAACTTAGTTAATTTTGATCTTTTTACATTTAAAATTATATTTTACCATTTTTTATCATTTTTCGGAATAGCATAATATTTTACTTTTTATTTATTGTAGCTTTTCAGTGGTTGCTTCATAAGTCTCAGTTTTTTTTGTTTGTTTAAATATTTTATTAGATGTACTCATCTCCTGCTCGGGAGCATGTTCGAGGTAATCGAACAGCGATTTTATCCAGTCAGCATGTCAGCATTTTACATTATGACGATAGTTAGGCAATAAGTATTTTAGTACGCAATAACCAGCCGTTCGGCGTGTACCTACCATTCCTTACCATTTTAAATAAACCATTAAGTTTTAACCATTCTAAAACCATTTTATTCCTGCTCCATCTTACACCAAATAAACATTTCACGTAGCAGCGAGTCTCTGATACGTTAGGGTCAACTGCTACAAGTGTGACGCAACCAGAGAGGACTTTGATAATCTAGTTTTATAAGAATCCAGAGAAGATGCCATCCTTACATCAGCTGGAAGTGAGTTCCAAAGCCTTTCCGCCAATGTTTGTTTTTAGTATATTCAAATTCGTTACTCACTAAAGTCGTTTGAATTATTCCCTGGCCATCAATTTTCAAAGATGTGACTTTGAAGATATATTTCTACAGGCTGATTTCAAAATTCGTGTCGCGTCCCTAACCTTTCATCTGTTTGAGTGGAATTCGTAAAATTAAATTATTTTATCCTCTTTAACTCTGATTATCTTTTTGGCTCTTTAGAAACAAACGGTTGAGGCGCAGAATGTCCGATTTTTAAAAAGCTACGTTGTCACGTACCTAATACAAAAGATCTTCTCATTTTAAACGAGAGTTAACTTTTACTAAATAACTTTAAATAAACTCGTTGACCTAGTGGAAGTACACATTGCTAGCACTTTCGCAAGTTAAGCAACCCTGGGCGTGGTCAACATTTGGATGGGTGACCACAAGTGGCATATAATTTTTTCGAGCTCCTCCGTGCTTTGGAAGACACGTAAAGCCGTTGGTCCCGGCTCTCATCATTGCATTGCAATCGTCAAGCTGCGTTTAGCAGCTTGAAAAATCTGATACCAGTGCACTTACACATACGAAAAACAAACAAAAAATAAATAATTATTTAATACATGTTGTACCGTTTCAGTTAGTAAAACCTAGATTTAGGATCTAGGAAGAGAGATGAGATAAAAGAAAGACCAGATATCGGCAAATGAGATAAGTATAATGAACAACTATTACATTACATTAGTTACAAAGATTCACAAGAACACTAGGTAAAGATTAGGTAGTCAGGGTCGTGAGTTATAGGCACTAGATCAGTTGAGTAGCCCTTCTAGGTAGAAGAACTACTTAGCTTCAGATGCTGCCGAAGACCCAGGCGAGCGCCGGCCGCCGCGGCTTATATATGGGCATGGCCCCCCCTTATGGGGGCGTATAATATATTATGGCGCCTTAGAGGGGCGGAGGAGTGCTGGAGCCCGCGCGATGTCACAATGTTCACTGATATGCATAATCATCATCATCTTCCTTACCTTTTCCCATTTTATTTGGGGTCGGCGCAGTATGTCTTATCCCTCCATTTCCCTCTACCACTCGTCATTCATTCATCCACTCCAACTATATCCATGTCATGCTTTACGCACTCCATCCATCTCTTCTTTGGTCTTCCCCTACCTGTATGTCCGTTAATCTGCATATTAAGTATTTTTTGCGTTATATGTTGTCTTTTCCTCCGCATTACGAGTCCAAACCAAGCCAATCTGATACTTTTTACCTTGACTGTTATCGGGGCCAACTTCAAGCTACCTCTTACATATACGTTTTTCATCGTATGATATGCATATGATCTTGAAATACCAAATATTATCAAATTCATAATTCATATAACGAAGACGTGAATAGATGAGCGATCAATTCCTATCAACCAATGACGACTTCAAATGCGTAATGCTTAACACGCTAGGCCGCTAATCCGGAGGTTCTGGGTTCGATCCCCAGCCAGGGCAAGTTGAAAAATGGCCTTTTTCAAATTGTCCTGGGTCTTGGCTTTATCTATATATGTATTTAGCATAAAATATAGTATCGTTGAGTTATTATCCCATAACACAAGTTTAAAACTTACTTTAAGGCTAGCTCAATCAGTGTGATTTGTCCCTATATATCTATCTATCTATCTAACCAATGAGCGCATTAGGCTCAAATTAAAAAAAACACAAAAATGTATCATGCTCATCGGCCCAGTCTTTATTGTAGTAAAAAAAACTTGTAATTCAAGTGAGCATATTATAAAAATAAAAACGGCCAAGTGCGAGTTAAACTCGCGTGGAGAGGGTTCCGTACTATTGAATGAATTCTTATAGGTTTTCCTGTAATCTACAAGCAATGAACTATATTTTGTATTTTTTTCAAAAATTTAGGCTCAGTAGTTTCTATCTCAGATACAGGGGGGTCATGGTCAATTTTCGTTTTCTTTCATGAATAAAGTCAAAACTATTTGTTTTATAATTATAAGAAAAATATATTTGAGATCCTCATAACGTCCTCTTTCATTTGATATGTGACACAGTAAGGTTTGCAAAACGTTTTTTTTTTCAATTTCCTAATTTATTCCCCGAAAATTTTTAAATATTTTTAGTTAGTTTTAATTTAGGTTATATTTTAGTTTGTTTAGTTTTAATTTAGTTACTTGTTAGTTTTACGTTGTATTTTTAGTTTGCCACTATTTTAATATGTTTTTACGAAATAAAGAAATTCCCCGAAAATGACCCTTATTTTAAAAAAATATTTATTTTGTTTGGGTCATAGGATTACTCCACCCTACCAAATTTCACCTGATTCGGTCTAGTAGATTCGGAGCGAATTGGTTGTGGCAGACGGACGGACAGACAGACGCACGAGTGACGCGCGGGTTCCGTTTTTTCATTTTTTGTACGGAAACCTAAAAACAAAACAACTTATATATACTTAATAAGACGTTTTGCGAATTGAACATCCTCAGCCTTAGCTAACCGAACTTCTCGCTTTAATGGGCTACACTGAACTTTAATTTGAGGAAAGATTTCGTGGACGTTTTTAAAGTGGACTTTTGAGTACCTAATCCTAATTCTTGAAATACTTTTAAGAACAAAATTAGATCTATTTGGTCCGATTATGATTAATGAGGACAATTTTAGGCTTTCGAAATCTTGAAGGCTCATTGTAATGTTAATATAAGGATAATTCGATTTTGTCTCCTTGAGATTTTTTTGTTATAATGTTTGGAAGATGATGGATGGAAAAATTATTTATAATAGTGATGGGGCTGCCAGCCGAATCGTCTATTGGTATGATTCATATTCTTCAAGATATGCGCGGGATGAGAAGCACATGATACATTGTAAGTTTTTTTTCTTTTCTTCCAGAACAGCATTTAAGAGATTTTCTTTAGGTCGGCAGTAAAGTGTTCTTCATCTGAATGCGTTCCCGGTTGCATCCTTAACTATTCTGCTTTGGAGCCCGGGATGCGCTTTCCCGCTTTTCTTTCCAAACATAAAATGCATATCAATGGTCACCCAAGGATGCCAAAAAATCTAGCGAATTGGAGAAGAAATAGCCGGAACAATTTCAACGTTTTGGCTATAGTTTTACGACCGGCCGCCTGCCGTTAACCCTCCTTAGGAATGCTATGTGCTATTTTTCCTGTAGTCACCTCTTACGTCATCCACAGGAAGATATGGAGTTGTCCTATTCTGACCCGGAACCACACGGTTTAGGTCGGCAGTAAAGTTCGTAAATAAATTTCTGATTCTAATAATTTTTTTATAGTAAATAATTAGTATTTGATATATATACTTACGCAAACTTACACACATTGCTACAAGATATAAAAACAAAGGAACAACAACAAAAAGAAGAAACTCTAGTCGATATACTTACTATGGATTGAAACAATTCTATCCATGAGAGCGTTTTGCCATTACTTTTTACAAACTCTTCGCTCGGTTGCCTAGAACGCTTCGGGCGTAGAAAGAACTACGAACCGTAATAATTTACAGACATCTAGAACTTTAGTTAAATAAGGCCGAGTACACACATCTACTAAATATTCAACTAAATGTTTACCAATGAATTTCGTTAGCCGTGGTAATCAGAATAAGGTATAGTTAACGACAAAAATAGGTGATTAAAATCTGAGGTTCATATTGAAAATGACAGAGAGACCTTTAATTTGTTTTTGGATACCAAATAGGCTATGTTATGAGGTTCAGGGCCTAGAATTGCTTTGTCTCATCCGGTGGAAGTCGGCAGAGGCGAATAAAGAACTAAGAAGTAGTATTTCACGTCATGTAATGCACTTTGTGGTTGTTAAAACAACTTTTGGATTTTTCTACTTTGCGTGCTTTAATCGGACAATGCAATTAAAAACGCGCTTAGAAAAGCAGATATTCAGAGTTTAATCATCTGCTATTGTCATGAACTGTAACATGGGCAGGCTATGCTAGGCTAACGATTTTCTGTGTAGGTCACTTTTATTCATCAAATAAACTTTCTAAATTCTAGAAACGAAGAGTGGATAGGTAGGAACCGGACATTGGTCAAAATGCAAATCATATATTGATTGACTGGCCGTATCACTAGAATTATTTAAAATTATTAACTTAAAATATTGGTTAGAATTAATTACACTAAGGGCCCGTATGACCCTAATAGTACAGCGATCTTAAATATTATCAATAGTAACGAAATACTTACTTTGAAATACAAACACAGCAAAGTTCAGGACTAACTATATACGTTATATGTTTCAAAAACACGATTGCCTAAAATTTTCTCTATAGAAAAACATTGCGAAGTTGCCTCCAAATCACTTTAGAATTATAGTAAAACAGACAGTATTCAAGAAATACAATAAATTGGCACTTGTACCTTTGGATTATAATGGTATTAAACATAAGGCAGTCATCATATGTCTTATTTTTTATATAACTCTTAAATATTCTTTGTAAAACGAGAAAAACCTCAAAACCAAAACCAGCCTAATTGTCCCGCCGCGATTTCCTACGCCCCGCATGGCTCGTTGTCTCGCTTCGGCTAGAGTAAATGTGTGTGCGTGGAAGCGGGAGTAAAATGTAAATTAATTATTAACATCAGGCGCCCTCGTAATAGCATAAGAGATTGTAAGAAAATTTAAATAGTGATAATTTTTGTCAATTACTAATCTTTAAAAAAAATTACATTTTCTTCAAATTCTTTAATCAACTTACTTAAATTTAAAAACTATGGTAATTTACGGAATTATAACTCTCGGTAAAGTCACATGTATGTATTTTTGCAATATTATACCATGCGAAGTGTAAAGTTTAGTTTATATATTATTTGTATAAGTATACAAATAATATATAAACAATATTTTACTTATAAATATTTTTCATGAGATATACACTTAAGCCTTTTTTTTACTCAAGAGTCTCAAACCAAACAAAATATTTTTGCAAGATTTTCTGCAATCTAGAAATATGCTGACCTTTAGAAATCTCTATTTATGTATATTACTTATATAGGGTTCCACTGATTTAGCACTTAGTTTTTTGTATTCAGTTTTATAGTATTTATCATTCACAATTTCCCAGTCAAAACCAAATGTTTTATTATTGTTTTTTATACACGGAATGGATAGTATCGTTGAGTTAATATTCGTTAATACAAGTTTAAACTTACTTTGGGGCTAGCTCAATCAGTGTGATTTGTTCTTATCTTATCTATTTGTTTACTTACACTTATTTTTATTTTTATTTATGCCTACTATTAAACAAGTAGGATGCACAGTTAAAAATGTCCCGTGCCGTGAAAATGGTTATCGTCACCCGGGTAGGCCAAAAAAGCGCTGGCGAGACAATCTCGACGCACTCTAAAAAAAAGGTCGAGATTTACTTTAGAAAGAGACAAAAAGAAAAAGGGAGAAGCCTTTGCCCAACACAGGAACAGCATTGGTTAATAAATTAAACAAAAAGTCTTTGTGCAAATTATTAGATATTCATTAGATTTTCGAAGTGAAAACTTCTTTATTAGGCTCGTTGGGAATTTTTTGAAATGGGAAAAAACCATTGAACTCGCGACACTGCTATCGACACTACCTTGTTCAAGTTTTTACTTCTGTCGGCACTCCCAGAGTGCCACTGTATTTTTTTTCTTTTGAAAACATAATTAAGAGCCCGTACTACCCTAAAGTTCTTAGAGCGATCTTAAATATTATCAATATTAACGAAATACTCACTTTGAAATAAAAACACAGCAAAGTTCAGGACTAACTCTAAATACAAAAAGTTTCGAAAACACGATTGCTTAAAATTTTCTCAATAGAAAAACATTGCGAAGTTGCCTCCAAATCACCTCAGAATTATACTAAAACAGAATATAAGTATATATAGAAGTATTTAAGAAATAAAATAAATTAGCACTTGTAACTTTGGATGATATTTGTATGAAATATAAGGCAGTCATCATATGTCTTACTTTTTAAATAACTCTTAAATATTCTTTGTAAAACGAAAAAAACCTCAAATCGTCAACGTTATGCGTCAAATGTTCGTCGGGATCGCTTTGTTTTCTTGTCTGTTATTTATTTTCCAATCAGTAATATATTTCCTCATTAGTAATTATTTGATTACTAAATATAAAATAGTAAAAAAAAACAGATGTACAGTTAGAGGTCCTCGTCAGAAACGAAGTTTCTTTTGCTTTTAAAAAAAGGCGCGTAAGGATATAAATACTTTCATAGGCCTAGATTTTTTACTGCGGTATAAATATATGTCTAATTTTCATTCTTCTTCTTATATTTAAGAGCTGGGCTCTTGTCGGTGTAGTGTTTTCCATGTCCTTATTTCTTCCGCCAAGTTCTTAACCTACTTTTCATAGACCTAGAATTTATTTTACCTTACTTTTATATACAGAAAAAAAGTCTAAGCTCGATTCATAAATCAACATATTTTACTATATTTTTATTTAAAGGTAAATAAAACTTGCATTATTACTATTAACGTAACGTGTCTCAAAGCTTGGTACACATTACTTCGTGCTACTTATACATGGACAGAAGTACATTCCTAACTAAACAATTCGTAATTGATCATCAAGGAAAACTTAAATTCCATCTTCATTGTGCCCTTGAGCAGACGTATTATTACCTGGATTTGGTTCAGTTGAATATTTATCAACCTCTGTCACTTCGCTCATGAATAAACATGAGATTATTAAAACATATAAATGTATTTTGCATAGCTGAGAATATTAATTTATGTTAGCTGTCACGATATGCAGGCTTTGAATAATGGTATAAAATTGACGATTTTATATCCTATTTATATTTGTAAGAATTTAAAACTAGTGCTCTGTGAGCTGTAGCTCTCGCTAGAATCTTTGCATAGCCCCTCACATACCGACCCCTTGAAGATTAGCCGATAAAAAAGTTGTTCGGACAAAAAAATTGCGTCTTAACAAAGGGTAATAAAAAAGTTTTATGTAATTTCTGAATATTCTTCGAAATGGTTGAAATTGTCATTCATTACGTTTCCAATCCCCATATTTCCGCCATGTTGAAAAATTTAAAAAAGTTGGCTCGACGAAAACGTTCTAAATAATTTCAAACCTGCTTACAAAATTTTACGAAAATCGCTTGCGCTTTTCAGTGGAACTAAGCGGAGAAGCCTTCAATAAAAAAAGTCTGATGAATGACTGTGTAATATATATGCAACGAACTATAATTATTGTGAGTAAATTTCCTATTTACTTTTTAGGTGGTTGACTGGAATGGAAGAGATCCCATTAAAGGATAAGTTCGCCGTTGTCAATTTACTCTTAAAGTTATTTTTTTTATTTTTTTTTTATTAGAAATTTGAGTGCGTTTGACCTCTATCTAACCTGATGGGAAGCTAAGATAAGGTCTAAGGTGTATCACGCAGACTCAAAAAATGCCTGTTCACTCTTGCCTTGAAAATCCCTAAATTATATGTATGGGGAAACATCGACGCAGGGAGGGAATTCCACACCTTAGCGGTTCGCACAATGAAGGAGGAGGCGAATCGAGAGGTACGATGAGGAGGAATATCGACCACAAATGGGTGGAATCCCTGTCCACGTCGTGTTGTCCGATGGTGGAATGGTGCAGGGGGAATTAAATTTTATCCTTGATACGGTATTTGACAAATTTTGAAAAATAATAAAATAATTCTTTATTACGTACACACACACTACGCACAATATTTTAATATTTCCGGGATACCAATTATATTACCAATAAAAATCAACATTTCCACAACTCAAAACGCTAATTTGTGTCATGGCAGCGGTTTTTTTGTCAGATGACGTCACACATAGGTGACACAGGTAAAACGCCCATACAAAAAGTCCGTCAAACTACCACGTTTACTGTTGTGTGACGTCATCGCAGAAGACGCCATTCACAGGGCGTTTTCGGCATAGATAAAAAATAAAAAATATTGTAATTTTATTCGTAAATTTCGGAAAAACCATGTATTATATAATAATTAAGTGAAATATGTTTCTATAGGATAGGATTTATTTCTATATCTGAAAGCATGACAACAAATTATAGTTAATTTAAATGTTGTCCAACACCCTATTGTGTGTTTGCATAGTATGTATAATAATAGTTATTACAAACAAACAAATAAACTATGGAAGCATAATCAAGCGCAAAAAATAACACCATCAAAAGTATTGGTATTAAGTGGTACTTAAGAGCGCGTATGACACTGATAGTACGAACTTAAATATTATTATCAATATTAACGAAATACTTACTTTGAAATAAAACACAGCAAAGTTGAGGACTAACTCTAGTCATTATATGTTTCAAAAATGCGATTGCTTAAAATTTTCTCTATAGAAAAAAATTGCGAAATTGCCTACAAATCACCTCCGAATTATACTAAAACGACTAGTATTCAAGAAATATTATAAATTATCCCTTGTAACTTTAGATTATAATTGTATTAAACATAAAGCAGTCTTACTTTTTAAATAACTCTAATATTCATTGTAAAACGACGCGTTTCTGGTTTTTGAGGATTTGTTTGACTCGCCGCGTTTCTTACCTCCCCGCATGGCTCGATGTCTCGTTTTGGCTTGAGGAAATTTGTGTGCGTGGAAGCGGAAGCAAAATTAAGATTATCAGCATCAGGCGCCCTCTTAAAAACTACATCTCGTTTTCCGTCAATACTGTTACTGACGTTATTCTACGCCAATTGTTGGACCAATCGGTAGCTGCTGTATGGCGGTGCGTCATAGCGGACATCGGTCGACAGTTGACGCTGCGACATACATTTTGTAAAATTCGTGGACCCGACTATCTACAATGTGCCTCCAAAGATCCCTTAATTTCTTCGGCCTCATAGCGTGACGCGTACCTGATATTCTCGAAAAGACTATTCTTATCCTGTTGGGCCATGTCCCAAGGCGCAGAAATCTAGGAAAACGCCCACGAGATGGACTGATATTATCCTCACAAACACTCAACGGATCTTACACCTGGCGCAAGACCTGCACTGTGATGGTCACGACCCTCAGACATGAGGATACTATTATGAAGTTCGCTGTTTAACGTAATTTTGTTTAAACGTCTTTCAAGAAACCAACGTATTTTATCCAGAACTCAGGTTTCCTATTGATGCAAACAAAATTGCGAAGAATATGTAGAACATAATTCCAAAGTCACCACGGTACCGTAGTTAAGTACCCTATATGAACCGTCTAATATTTCTCGGTAACCCTATATACGTGATATCTAAAATGATATACGGGCCAAATTGAACCCAGCCGGAAACTATTCTCGTCTCTATTTCTCATCACGTACAAATGCGGAATGCACGATAACGATCCGAGGGTTAAAAGAATTGATGGCAACAAAATATCACACTGTATTATTTTATATCGGAAGCGGTAAGAATGCGCACTGAAATATAAATAATATTTTTTTTGTTTCAACGTTTGTGCAGTATCATCATCTAGGTCTTTTTTAATATCCACTGCAGGAGCACGACCCTCTCTGTACTACAGAGTCATACTTAGCTAAAGTAGCCAGAGGATTTGGCACTCTACACGCAGACGGTTGGAGAGGGCTCATTGATGATTAAAAGCTTTATTTACGAGTAGCTTGTGTTTCCTAAGTCGCCTTATACGACATCCACGGGAAGACTTAAAGTGATTATATTCTACTCTGCTGGGAACCACACGACTGGTTATTATGCAGCATAGTCATCATTATGAAGCTGAGAGGTCAAAAATATAGAAAAACACCAAACAGCTCTTTGATCTCAGTTCACAGTTCATATTTGAAAATATAATGTATGTAAGGAAAAATATTTCCATGTTCAATAAAGTAAGTGATTTTAGAGATAGAAATTTACGTAGGTAATAAGAATGACTTAGTAGCTTATTATAAGACCGATGACTATCCTAAAGACAAAAAAGTCTGGCTTGAGCTTGGCGCGGGTGGGTCCCTTTGACATGTCATAATTTAGGTACATTGGAATATATTAAATTAACAAATTGACATTATTTTAAATTTCGTAATTCTTATAATTCAATTTAATTATCATAACTGTGGTATATCCTTTAATATTGTCGGCTCTTAGACGCGCGCGCCCTCTCACTTCCACCACTCACAGCTTACTGAGCTGTTTACGACCGCACGTGCGCTAGAGATGACATAATGCTTCCTTCTCTTTCACTCACATACACTACATCCCTTCCTTATTTTATTAGTTTTTTTTTCAGTTTTTTCTTTTACTTCGTAAATTTATTATTACCACGACTTCTAATAACAAAATTAACAATCAGCTTAATTTTCTCATTTTATTTTTATTCTAGTCTTCTGAGTGATATTCTTAAATATCTTATTCTAAACTCGCTTCTACTGCAATTTCTAAATTCCGTCTATCAATCCCTTTGCTCACAGATTTCCATTCTCCCTCCACTTTTTTTTATGTGTTGCGTACCCATTGTGCGTTTCCTTTTATACAGTCCAATCCATTTCATAACACATCGCCTTTTCCAACTAAAAAGACATTCACCTTTATTGCTTCCTCTTTTACTAACTGACAGATTTCATATATTCATATATATATATATTTTTTGAAGCATCAACAGCAAACTTTAGTGAATAAACATAATTACAAAGCCCTGGGAGAGACCTTCAGTCCAGCAGTGGGCCGACACAGGCTGACAAATAAGGGAAGAAATAATTACCCAAGCCTACCAATGAAATCAAGATTAAACATCACACAATCTTATTAATAAGATTGTACCTAAGGGGACTCTATGCCTATTAGAAAACCTCTCAATTCTCGGATGCACTTCGATTCCCAAATGATCGCGGATAAATAATCGAGTGGTTACAATATTGAACGTTCAAAATGTTAAACCCCTGGTTCGTCCAGCCAGCCAGACCCATCAAATAATATATTTAATCCTGTTAAGCATAAAATTTTATCAAAATGTATCATATGTCAGTGATATAGAGCGAGGCTATTGTTTTACGCAGCGGTTATCACGAACCATACGACGGCAATCCCTATTTCTTTCCTTTTATCACGCGTGGCATGGAGATAAAACCTCAATTCAACTTGTCACCATGTAATCCCGCCTCCGAAATCACAGAAACCAACGAGGAATGATACTCATGATATGATACAATGATGCTCGATTAAATTGGATTAGAACGAAGTGACCCATACTCCATGTTGGATATCAATATGTAGTAGATGCATTAATACCTCAATAGCGAAGCGGATTCTCACTTCACTTGTTCTACCCGCATTCCTCACTTGCCGAAAGGTGGGCGTCGAACTAATAACTTAGAAACCCAGCCGAAGGTCTGCCCCACACTTCTCGACTACTTGCATCCAACATTAACAAACGATGTCTCCGATATCTCTCGACAAAAACAGCCCATTCTCTGAACGCGCAGTGAAGTCAGGCAGAGGTCAGCCACACAACATCAAACTCAGCAGTATAGCTCGCACGTAAACATCAAAGAGATGCCAACCGCCAACTGAACACGTCCAAGCCGCGTCAGGCTACGCTTACATACGTCAAATTAGGGTTGAAGAGTAGCATGTAACAACATCTTTAGACACCCCATGGGGCCAAATTATGGGGCTTATGGGGCCCTGTGTAGTATGTCTGAGAAGTGTCAACACTTCAAATGCCATACGCCGTCATCGTGTAGCTAACCTTATGTCCAGGGTTACCATGCGTAAAAACAGCATTGTGAAATGTCTGGCAGAGAGACTTATAACCACCAACACCTACTGACATGGTTGGCTATTGCCGCCAAGTTTTTATAACAATATTATCCTTATTACTTTCATCGTAAACACTTTCATTATATTTTATCTATGGATCTTTTGTGTCTGCAATACAGCTATTATTATTATTACTAGCATTTAACACCTACCTATATATGTATGTAATTATGCTTTAAAATAAAAGACGGAAATATTTCCATTGATTTGACCGTCAATTCACTTACGTCCGTCCAAGATACATTTCTTGGACCATTGACAAACCCTAGCAATAACATATAAAATAATTTGCAACTCCTTCGTTATTATAAGTCTCAATTGTTAACCAAAATGCTCAAAACTAGTGATGTGCCGTTTCCGAGAACGTTCTCCAACCTGAGAATATTGCCGGCAGTGTTCCCGGCAACGTTTTGCTAAGTGAGAACGGTTGAGAATCATTTTTATAAAATGGAAAAAATCAGCCTTTCTTAAGTTAAATAGTATCAAATAAAGTCGACCGATAATTGTGTATAAAACAATACACTCTATTTCCAGTAAAATATTATATTCTCAGCATTAGCAAGTATTCTCGAGAATATTCTCGGGAACTTTCTCGGCAATATTCTCAGCAAAATTGCATCTTTAGTAAATTTTACTTGTTTCTTTGTGAAATATTGTATCATTGATATGCACGTTGACAACACTTTCTTTTTACACGTAATTAAATAATGGACAGGTAAATTGTCCGTTTACTTGATATTAAATAAAATTTTTGTAGATGCAAAGACAGAAGAGATAATGAAACAAATGTTCACAATCAACTCCGTTTAATGAGACAAGAAAACATCAACTTCAGAACTACAATAAGAACACTGAGTGAACGCTCTGACATCTGATTTAAAATAATAAAAAAGATAGTTCAATCGCTTTAGTGATTGATAACTCAAATAAATCAACAACTATCTAAAGAAAAAATCAACGGACATCGTATAAGTAATTAATAACTCAAAATAAATCAACAACTATCTAAAGAAAAAATCAACGGACATCGTATAAGTAATTAATAACTCAAAATAAATCAACAACTATCTAAAGAAAAAATCAACGGACATCGTATAAGTAATTAATAACTCAAAATAAATCAACAACTATCTAAAGAAAAAATCAACGGACATCGTATAAGTAATTAATAACTCAAAATAAATCAACAACTATCTAAAGAAAAAATCAACGGACATCGTATAAGTAATTAATAACTCAAAATAAATCAACAACTATCTAAAGAAAAAATCAACGGACATCGTATAAGTAATTAATAACTCAAAATAAATCAACAACTATCTAAAGAAAAAATCAACGGAGATCGTATAAGTAATTAATAACTCAAAATAAATCAACAACTATCTAAAGAAAAAATCAACGGACATCGTATAAGTAATTAATAACTCAAAATAAATCAACAACTATCTAAAGAAAAAATCAACGGACATCGTATAAGTAATTAATAACTCAAAATAAATCAACAACTATCTAAAGAAAAAATCAACGGAGATCGTATAAGTAATTAATAACTCAAAATAAATCAACAACTATCTAAAGAAAAAATCAACGGACATCGTATAAGTAATTAATAACTCAAAATAAATCAACAACTATCTAAAGAAAAAATCAACGGAGATCGTATAAGTAATTAATAACTCAAAATAAATCAACAACTATCTAAAGAAAAAATCAACGGACATCGTATAAGTAATTAATAACTCAAAATAAATCAACAACTATCTAAAGAAAAAATCAACGGAGATCGTATAAGTAATTAATAACTCAAAATAAATCAACAACTATCTAAAGAAAAAATCAACGGACATCGTATAAGTAATTAATAACTCAAAATAAATCAACAACTATCTAAAAAAAAAATCAACGGACTAAAATCAGATTATATCAAATTAGAACTTAACATGTATAAATTAACAAAGAATACTAAAATTAGCAATATGTAACGACCTTGAAATATAACGAACACTCTGGAATGTAATAAAAAAAATAAACATTGAGATCTGATTTAAAATTATTAAGTTATGTCAAAACCGTTTTTCTACGAGAAAATAATTCTAATCTATTAAAAGAGGATCTTCTAGAAGTAATGGTTCTTCTTGAATATCCTGAAACTCATCAAAATCAAAAGTTTCCATGGATTCAAGCATAGATTCTTCATGTTCAGAGTCACTTTCGTAGTTTGCTGAGGTGGTCGACGATTGTGTTGTAGAAGATGATTGATGGCTCTGTGTTTGTGTCTTATTTGAGGACTTTGGAGTTTTATTCATGAGCTTCCAATTATGAGCCACGTAACATAGTTTTCCAGCTCGATCAGTCTTTAGTTTGTTTCTTTTCTGGGTGTGAATATTAGAAAATGTCGAGAAACTCCTTTCCACAGTTGCCGAAGTAGATGGTATTGATAAAATTTTCAGAGCAGCTCTTTCAAGATCTGAGTTGGGAAAAAATAAGTTCCACCAAGACAAAGGTTGAATTGTGCACGCAGAATCCCAAAGAACTTTTATCATAAATGCCAGTTCGTCCTTTATAATTTGCTAAATCTTCAAGGATTCTTGGTCCGTTTGGCCCGTATTCACACTGCGAAATATTCATTATTGCCTGGCATCCTTCGAGATTCGCATTAGCAGGTAAAGTTGTACCTTGGTTACCAGGGTCCAAAATAGTGGCCGCGAAGTGAACTGATTTTAATGCATTTTGTTTCCTTTGTGTAAACTTAGCAAATATTTCTTCTAAATGATATCCGAATATTTGTTTTGCATTTTCGGAATGAAGCATTTCTTTGATTTCCGTAAATGCTTGGTGAACTAAATGAATTTTTCCGTCATCACCTTCTAATTTAGTTATCCAATCTACTGTTGGCTTAAAAATTTTTGCATGCCGCTCTATTTCAACCCATGTAGCTTCATCCAAAATTTTATTTTTATATTTAAGCATCTCCCTGTTGTTCTCGTTAATAGACAATATTTGTAGTAATGATTTTGATTTTCTAAAGTTTTCAATGCAGTGCAAGTAACTGCCCCAGCGTGTTTTAACTGGTAAGATGAGTGATACTGTCACGGAGTTTTCTTGTGCAATTTTTTTGAACTCTGCATTCAGGAGATGAGACTGCGTGACCGATTTCACAATCGAAACAATGAAAGAAAATATTTCTTTTATCTTGTCATTTTTCAAAATATCTCCAATGAGTAAATTTAGAGTATGGGCAGCACAACCAATCCACACAACATTATTGTATTTATTACTGAGTATCCGCCCACATTTAACCATGTTTGCTGCATTGTCCGTAACGATGGCCACAAACTTTTCAACCCCTAGCTCCTCTAAAATTTTTGATAATTCGTCGGATAAGAACTCTGCCGTATGCCTTTGGGTTTTCGTCTCCAGAAACTGATGAAAAAATGGTTGCGGCGTGTAAATGATGATGTTTAGAATAGAGTCATTTCGTACATTGGACCAGCCGTCCACAGCTAAGTGTAATACTTTTGCTTGTCCAATTTTTTCTAGAATTTGACTTCTAACATCATTGTACTCTACATTTAAGAGCGTTGTCGCCATCATTTTACGCGTTGGTGGGTTGTAGTTAGGATTTAATGCATGGAGCCCCTCCTTCCAAAGTTGATGATCAAACAGTGATAGGGGTTGTCCCGTGACATATACAGCTCTTGAGAGAAGACGATGTATTTCATCCTGAAACAAAAGATAACTGATGTCAATTATAACTAAAAATCATCGTTGTTGCGCGGAGCTCGGTGGCTCGGCGGGAGTCCGCATTGCTAGCGCTTTCGCAAGTAAAGCGACGCCAGGCGTGGATGGGTGGCATAAAAATTTCTCGAGCACCTCCGTGCTTCGGATGGCACGTATAAGCCGTTGGTCCCGGCTGTCATCATTGTATGGCAGTCGTCAAGCTATGTCAGATGCCTTTAGGCAGCCTGAATATTTGATACCAGTGTTGGCCACTTACGCCTAGCTTGCTTGCAAATATGAGGTAGTGTTGAAACTTAGACAAGTAAGATAAGAACTAAATTAAATAAAAGTATCTGTGTAAGTCGTAGTAGGAATTAACGGTCGTCGTTTTTATTTATAAAAATAAAAGCATCTAGGTCAAATTTGTAACTAATGTAAAATTATTAGGTATAAAATGTACTTACATGATTCAAGATAGCATTACTTGAATTTGTAATCTCAGACGATGTCGATTTTTCATCATGGCTTGTAGCATTAATTGGATTATTATTAACTGACACATTTTCTTTATTTTTATCGAACTTACATTTCACAGCATCCGGGCACTTTTTACACCTATTCACGAGATGACGAATAAATCTAGTAGCATTTTTATTAGTATACAGTTCACCACAGTAACTACAGTTAAATTTGATACGGTCGTTGTCTTCTATACGCGTAAAATGATCGTACACCGGGCTTCTTTTACTCATTTTAAAATTCGAAAATAACACAAATGCAACGTGTTATGCGTTCAAAACTCAGAAGCACACTGACTGATTGTCACTGATACCATGCAAGGCCGCGGCGTGCGTTTGCCACGAAAAGAGTGAGCAGGACAGCAATATCTCACTCACACATTTCATGCCTTATTTATAACGATTAGTCCTAGCGCCCAAAAAATAAAACAAAGAAACACTGTATATAAATCACCTTTAAATAAACAAACACATTAAATTATCAACTAATTTATTTTGTTGAGAACGTTGAGAATATTCCCGGCAGCGTTCTAGTTTCCTGAGAATATTCTCACTGGCAATATTGCCGGCAACGAGAACGTTCTCAGCGGCACATCACTATCAAAACTAAACATGGAATAAGCTTATAAACTTGATTATCGTAATCACTTGTACGAAATGCAAGAATAAACTACATAAGTATAACTGTCAGCTTAATGTCGGAAAGTTTGTATTGCAAGACTGACCTAGAAACTGGCTACACTAAGGCGTTTAATAATCGCAGAGTTAATTATTAATTATTATAATGTTATTAATAACACTGTAATTAACCATACAGTTTCGATACGCCTTCTAGAGCATTTTACAGTCTGCAGAATACGATTATAACATATAGCTTATATTATTTATCAAAATCATTCTTTGCCATCTTTATAATATTATTAACAATGTGTAATATTAAATGAAATTAAAATCTTATTACTTGTAAATGAACCTAATAATAACAATGAACATTTTCCTCACTTGTCCCTGCACGGTACATGGTACAATTACTAAACACAAACATTTAAAAGCGAACCGGCAGCTGCCTCACTGGACACCCCGAGGCGCCAACACAACCCATCAAAACACTCAATGAATGCCAACTCAATGTCGCCCCAGTGACAGCCGTTACAAGACTTCTAGTAATTGTTATCAAACTTCAGCAAACGGGCGCTACACATACAAAACTTCAGATTACGGGCGCTACCGGTACAAACCTCCAATCACGGGCGTCACCCGTATAAAACTTCAGTAAACGGGCGTCACCCGCATAAAACTTCAGTAATTGGGCGTCACCCGTATAAAACTTCAGTAAACGGGCGTCACCCGTATAAAACTTCAGTAAACGGGCGTCACCCGTATAAAACTTCAGTAAACGGGCGTCACCCGTATAAAACTTCAGATTACGGCCGTTAGCCGTACAAACTTCCAATTACGGGAGTCACCCGTATAAAACTTCAGATTACGGGTGTTATCCGTACAAACTTTCAATACGGCATTTGACTCAATTTATTTATTTCTTTGCATTTTAAAAGTTACATAATCTGAAACCGAAAACAATTTTTTTGTTTTTTTGCACAAAAATAAGTAAGTTTCAGTTTGGAAAGGGAAACTATACTCGCATCGCACCATAGACATTGTACACACACATCACATCACATCTTTACGTACACACTCACAAATACTCATTGGTAGTCTCTTTTTATTTTTTTCTTTTTCTTTTTATTTTTATCTATTTATTTGTTTCATTATTTATTTTGTCAAGCTCATTGATTATTGAAATATAATTTATAATTAGATTAGATATAAGTTAGATATAAGTACAAATTTAATTTCCCAAAATCACAGTTATGCTAGTTTTGGGAAATTTGCGCACAACCTCTGAAGGCATTTGCCAATAATGTTGGGCCAACAATAAAATTATGAAATCCATTCCGGAGACAGGTTGTCTCCGAGATACAGACCCCTGTCTAGTTCGGAGATGGCTTGTAGCTGGTTGGATGGAATAAAATATAACTACTCTATGTATCTATAAATGTACGAGTTTTTTTTTTTTTTTTGTAAATATGTCTATGTCTTTTTGGCTAAATAAAAAAGATTATTATTATAACTGTCAAGTAACAGAAAAAGGATGCACGTACTGCTGTGTGACGTCACTGCTATTAGGTTTCGCGGGTACGAAAGTGATAGCGAGATGTCCTCACCACGCTCCCACCTTTCTTCATACCAATATTTAAAATACTAACTACTACTTCATTTATCAACCAATTTTCGTGCTGTTTTCGAGATAAGATTTCTTTTTAGTGATATTTCTTGTTTCGAATTAAATATTGTCCAAAAACAAACACAGTCAAATACCCTATTACGGGCGTTACCCGTATAAACTTCCAATTACGAGCGTCACCCGTATGACTTACATATATCACACACTTCAGTAAACGGGCGCTACCCGAATAAAACTTCATATTACGGGCGTTACCCATACAACTTCTGATTACAGGCGTCACCGTATGACTTCCATATTTTATCACACTCTGACATATTTACATTGCATCACAACATGTACTCGTCTCATACAGGCATCACCTGTAATTTAGTCTATAAAACAGACCATGTTCTCCTTTGCATGAGCGTAATTTCTTGATACAATATTAAACAATCTACATTGGTCTAGTAGTATGTATTAAACCATCATGTAACTCACATAATGTACCAACCCATTTTTTATTTATTTATTTATCCTCTATTGCACAACAAAACAAACGTATAAGTGGCGGACTTGATTTTTTCTTTATTTATCTTAATTAATTAATCTGAGATAGATACTTCATCATGAACCGACCCGGAATTGAACCTGGCCCGTAGATCCAATGCAATTTTTTTTATTATACGTTAAAATATAAATGTATTAGTTAAGTCTTGGACATATTTTTCAATAGTGCTTAGACAACTTCATAAGTAAGTACTTATAACAATAACAAAAACAAACGCCGACCGTTTCTGCAATGTCCAACCTTAACCACAGAATAAGTACCAGTACTCACGCACAGAAATCTCACTCAGCACGGAAACTCGATGAATCATCCACTCAATGTTGCCAGCGATATGATTCAACGACACCCAAACGGGAAGTGACACAGGCCTGCTTTAACCTTGAATCGCTTAGGCAGTAAATAATAACCTACAGCATAAACAAACAGATACGGTGTGGTCAATAGGCAATTTTATGATTTTTTAAAATCTATTTTATTGTGGTCCTAATGTATCTTTAAGTCAACTGGTATTTAAATTTCCTTAAAATCATTGTTTTAGCGTCATCCGCTAAATGCTAAAAATTAATTTAAAAATTACACAAAACATACTTGCACAGAAACAACAGCAGCCATGTGACATCGGCTCCAGCACCCCTCTGCCCCTCTCAGGCGCAGCGGGGGAGCCCATTCATATATATAAGGCGCGGCGGCCGGCGCTCGTCCTCTTTCGTCTTCGGCAGCATCTCAAGCTAAGTAGTTCTTCTACCTAGAAGGGCTACTCAACTGATCTAGTGCCTATAACTCACGACCCTGACTAACTAGTCTGTACCTAGTGTTGTTGTGAATCCTTGTAACTAATGTAATAGTTGTTTATTATACTTATCTCATTTGCCGATATCTGGTCTTTCTTTTATCTCGTCTATCTTCCTAGATCCTAAATCTAGGCTTTAGGGTACAGCCATCATGGTGACTTCATACCAGTAGTAACAAATGCTAGATTGTAAACTTTTCATCAGTAATGTCAGTATTATTTGTATTGTTTTAATAGATGTCTTTATAATGAAATGTAGGTACTTACTTTTGTAAAATATTTCTGCATTCAGCAGAAAATAAGTCAGTAATAAAAGCATAGAACTTTGCTACCACCACCGTGCCGATTTTTTCTTTCCACTTATAGTAAACGGACGACTAGTGTTATAAATCATGTGCAATGCCATCCTAAAGTCCAAATAATTAAATATATCTGAAGTCACAATATAAAGAAATATCACTTAATCACTGCTTACCTATCAGGTCCGATTCTGATAGTTTAACGTCACTTATAAAAATAAAATGGCAATCAACGTTTTTGTTTATTTGACATACAGATAATAAACGTACGATTTTGTTTTTTAAATTTAAAAATCAACAGTATATTTTTGTTTAAAACATTAACACTGTGTTCATGTTTCGTAAAAACTTTCTGAATAACATTATTTATTAAAAATTATATTAGTTTTTTTTTTTTTCAAAACATCCATTTACACACACTTTTTTTTTTGTTTTTTTTTTTTTAATAATATATTAATACTATTTGCAGTTTAACCTCGTCGCCAAAATATGGTATATCCTTTAATATTGTCGGCTCTTAGACGCGCGCGCCCTCTCACTTCCGCCACTCACAGCTTACTGAGCTGTTTACGACCGCACGTGCGGTAGAGATGACATAATGCTTCCTTCTCTTTCACTCACATACACTACAATAACAAACAATGTAATCTCAGTCCATCCATATAACAAATTTTAAGTTTTTAGTTTGTTAGGTGACATCTTTGGAAAAAACGTGCAGTGCAGTTTGTTGCCGCTTCTTCTGCACTTGCGCCTAGGAAGCGGCATAAACTTAGCTATAAGTAACGATTTGACGTCAACATTTGTGCAAAACAAAACAAAGTGACTATTATTAAGAGATATTATAAATATCCTATGATAATAAAGATATTTTGAATGAATTGAATTTATTCCTTTTAATTGAGCAATAATGTGCTAACATGACGTTTGAATCAAAACTACCATAAAAGCCGAAATAAGTTTTTCATGCAATAATTTAAAGGGGTACCTATTTAATGTCTAACGTATTAAGCAGAATGTTAATCAACACCTTATTTACAATTTAAAAAATATGTTTTCAATGGGGGCGTCATTTCTTCGCCTTAATAAGGAAATTTATTTCAAAGCACAAACTTATTATAGGTGTCAAAACATGGTCAGCACTTACTTCAAGAAGTGACTCGATTCATCAATGTGGACATTATTAGACTAATGCTGGGATTAAGAAATACAAAAAACAATTAGGTGCGAGTCGGACTCGTACATGGAAGATTCCGTACCTCCGTACAATGTTTAAAAACGTTAAAAAAACAACACGTTTGTTGTCCTTTAATTTTTAACCTTATCTTATTTTTAGTATTTGTTATAGCGGCTACAGTAATACATAAGCGGTGAAAATTTCAAGGGTGTAGCTATTACGATTTAAGAGGTAGAGCCCTGTGACAGACGGACGGACAGACGGACACACAGCGGAGTCTCAGTCATAGGGTCCCGTTGGCACTCTTTGGGTACGGAACCCTAAAAATGCAGTGTATATTAAGTAAAATGCGATATCCTCTATTATAATGTAGGAACTTGAACTTGGAAACAATAATACCCAGGCTAATTTAACAAGCCAACCAGACCAATGTGATTATATTTATTAGGGTTAACTATTTCTAATGTCCAGATGATCTTCAGATAACTTTGAAAGCACTAAACTGCTCAGTTAAAGCTGTAGACAATGGACCGAAATAGTTTCAGAATCCAAGGTATGTTTAACCATCACTAGACAGCCGAACTTGGAGAGAGTTTAGCTATTAATTATTTAAATTTATTAAATGCAGTCATTGACGGCTCTAGAATTCAGTCTGAGAACACTCGTTTCGAGAGTACATTGTTAGAAAGTTGCTGAAATTTATCAAGAAATTTTGCTTAATAAATTATAGGCGGCAGGTAATCTTTTTAACCGACTACAAAAAAAAGGAGGATTTTTTTTCTTTTATATATGTTCCCCGATTACTCGAAGACGCCTGGACCGATATGGAGAATTTATTTTTGTAAAGGGTATACTTTCCAGGTGGTCCCATAAAAATTTTATTAAAATCGGTTGAGTGGTTTATTCTTTAAACAAAAATAACTAGAAAAAATATGTCGTATACCAACAATATATATATATATTTCTATAAATAGTTAAAGTTAATAAGTTAAGGATCTCGGTGGCTCTGTCAGAGTTAGCATTACTAGCGCTTGCGCATGTTAAGCGACACCGGGTGTGGTCCGCACTTGAATGTGTGACCACAAGTGGCATACAAATTCGAGCTCCTCTGTGATTTGGAAGGCACGGCAAGCCGTTGGTCCCGGTTTATCATTAGACTGCAGTCGTCAAGCTATGTCAGATGACTTTAGGCAGCTTAAAAACCTGACACCAGTGTTGGGCACTTATACACACAAAAAACAAAATAAACTAGATAGAAATCATTGTTTATATACTCGTATAAACAAGTTAGCCGTGTGGTTCCCGGTAGAGTAGAATAGGACTATTCCAAGTCTTCCTGTGCACGCAGTAGAAGGCGGCTTAGGAAACACAAGCTGAGCAAAGCTTATAGGCATCAACGAGACCTCTCCAACCCGTCTGGCCAGCGTGGAGAGTGTAGACCAAATCCTCTGACTGCTGTGGCTATATGGCTCTGGTAGTACAAAGAGGGTCGTTGTCCTGCAGTGGAGACTGGAAAGACCTGATGATGATATAAAAAAAATATGTACTTGTACGGAAGTAAAACCATTTCGTATTTAGTTATGGCGTATTGTAATTGTTTACGGAAGTCGGGAACGTTTCCGAAAAATTACGCACCCCAAAGATGGTTTTAGAGCCAAGGAGTGGGACTGAATCTCCTAACAGAGTAACAATTTAGGCCTAAATGAGTTTACTGCTTAGTACAGTTTACTTCAAATTACTTAATTGAGCTAACATAATGACTGTCTAGGACAGGTTAATGTTACTTTTGATTCATTATTTCATTATTTTTGTTGCTTTTAACCAATGGCTATTATACTTAATGCTGATAAAGTTGTTAATTAATTATCTCTTGTAAGATAAATAAATATCTCTGCATGATAAATAAACATAAGTATTGTGACTAATATTCTGAAACTATTTAATACACAGATTATTCAGAGATAGACTAAATGTGCCCTTCATATATATTCAAAATATATTGTTAGTATTATTTATCTAGATAATTATGTCATTGCATTCATGAATAATTTTGTGTCCAGATAATCATACTTTGTATTTATGTATGATCAACAACAAAAAGAGATAAGTAAATTCATAAAGGTTTTCTTAAAAATCCGTGACCACATATTACAGTAGGTAATTCCAATTGTGGAAATATCTATTTCATTTAATTTTAAATTGATTCAAAGATTTGAAAGTCTACTATTGACTGCACAATTTTACGTTAAGTTTATACGATTTCTTCTTCATTTGAACGCGTTCCCAGTTGCATCCTCAGCTATGCTGCTTCGGAGCCTGGGGTGCGCTTTCCCGCTTTTTCTTCTCCAATTATAATATGTAAATATAATATAATGGTCACCCAAGGATGCCAAAAATCTAGCGCATTGGAGAAGAAATAGCCGGAACAATTTAAACGATTTGGCTGTAGTTTTACGACCGGCCGCCTGCCTAACGTACCTAAACCCTCTTGACTGCCGTAAAACCTCCTTGGGAATTCTATTGTAGCACGAGCTTTAAGTCCTATTTTTCCTTTAGTCGCTTCTTACGAAATCCACAGCAAGAGATGGAGTGGTCCTATTCTGACCCGGAACCACACGGGTAACCCGGAATTTTTAAAGATAAATTTATACGATTTATTATTTATTATATTTACATAATTTATGGTTAATTTTGAAAAGAACTACAAAATAAACATTAAAATCGAGTATCTAAATACTGTTCCATTATATTCATAATGTTAAAAGCAAAAATGGTTTTACCTTAGTCCATTTAATGCAAAAATATGTCGATCTTGTCAAAAACAGCTTTTCAATAATCCCGAAACATTTTATCTCCTAAGTCTGGAAAGCCATAGATAATCCCGTGGGATTGAGTGAGATTAAATTTTTATTGGTGTTTGGGTATGGATGGATTCCTTGCACATCTCTTGGGATTTGTCCGGGAATAAGGGCATGTCGTCATCTGTCCTCGTTTTATAGCCCGTGGCTATGCTCTTGTGATTTCCTTATGAATTGAAATACTTTCCTCCTCCTTTTTTACCAAATATATTAATACTAAATATCCAACACGACGACCTTCGTGGTGTAAAGGTTATCACGCTAGTCCACCAATCCAAGTTGGAAAATGGTCTTTTTGAAATTGTTCTGGGTCTTTGGTGTTATCTATTTCTTTATTTATTTATTTATTTTTATTTAATCTTTATTGTCCATCAAATACAAATTGTACAGAACAATAGGCGAACTTAACGCTCAAAGCGTTGTCTACCAGTCAACCTTTATTTATGTATTTGTTACAAAATATCTAATAGTATCGTTGAGTTAGTATCCCATAACACAAGTATAAACTTACTTTGGGGCTAGCTCAATCAGTGTGATTTGTCCCTATCTATAAAAAAACACAGATTTTGCAATTCACCATTTTGTGCTGAAGCTGTTAAGCTTTATATCAAATACTCTCTTTCTCTCTTATTTAACAAAAAGAAAATTCGGAGTTAGTAAGTATAATTATGAATACACCATATAATTTAATTACCTATCCCCGTCGATATCTTTAGTAACAAATTTCATCATACAAGTATTCGTCAATAGGTAATTAAAATGTTACAAAACATGCCTTATTAATAAAATTTTTCAAGTCACCTAACAAAACTGTAATTAACATCTATCGACTTCGACCTCAAAAGGATCTTTTCAAAGATTCTGTATAAAACAACTTGATTAGTTGGCGGTCATGCCGTTAAAAACTCGCAAGTTCAAAGAAACTGGGGACAAGAAAAAGACTCGTAAGTCCTCCGGCTTTTCGTTACTCAAACATCTTTTGCGTTGATAAATTTTGAGGAGCTGGTGGCATTGCAAATTAATTCATTATTAGATTAACTTGGCTATATTATTACAAAAATTTACGTTAAGCCACCACCACATATTCAGTTACTGAATAAGTTGTTTAAGGGGGGATACATTAATTTTTCAGGGGCCAGTGCTGCCCCGATTTAAAATAAATTATTTCAATGGAAACGGAGATATTATTTAAAATTTTGTTTTTGTGAAGCCCTAGACAACCCTTCAAACTATTTTATGAACTAAGTGAGAACGTTAAGCTTTTCTTAGCATTTTTGCGGAAAACGGCCACTTTTGGCAAAAATGCTAAGAAAAGCGTTCTCACTTTAAACTGTAAATAGTAGTTTATCAGGGTTTATCAAGTGCTTCACAAAAACAAAATTTTAAATGATATCTCCGTTTCCTTTGAAATAATTTATTTCAAATAGGGGCAGCACTGGACCCCGAAATATTCATTTATTATAATTACAACTGTCTTTTTCAAAAAGAGGGTTGACGGCTGTTCGTAAAAGTATAGGCAAATCGTTCAAACTGTTCCGACTATTTCTTCTCGATTTCGCACATACTTCGGCATCCTTGGGTGACCATTGACATGCATATATTTGGAGAAGAAAAAGCGAGAAAGCGATAGCAGAATCCATCAAGTGATGCCGTGTCTCTTTCACACGTAGAGTTAGTGACAGAGATAGACTAACACGTCGCGTGGTCCCGCTTAACGCAGTATACATCCTTAGTGAATGAAAACTGCTCAAAGTAGAAATGCTGCCAAGTTATGCTGAGCTAGAAGAAAAAAAATATTATGACGCAGTCTTTTAGGAAAATATTGTTATACATATGAGTACTTTGGTGTAATATAAGCTCTATTTTCTAACATACCTACATAAAATTTACTTCCTTACAAACATAATGTCACATCTCTGTCTTGCATGGAGTAGACTCGCTATTGCGAAATCCAAAGGCCACGCTTAGCAAGATAGTGGGCCTTAATTTATGTAAAACTTTATAGCTACTTCATTCTCCTCTACGTTGGTTCCGTCATTATTAGAAAAAGACTGTTTTTTAAAGAAACTTAGGTTATTTCATTCCAACCCGATGTTCCCAACATAAACTTAATCCCAAATAATACGCCTAAAGATAATATTTCATGGGTAATAAAATAATAATAAACATAAAGGGTTTTCCGTAATTGTTTAGCTTAAAAAGATATAACATCGTGGATCGTGGCAGACAAACCAATGCGCCAGTTTAAGAGAATTATACTTTTGCAAATTTTAAGAGTACAAAAATGTTTTAGAGACTTTAAATACTACTATTTAGACTTTGTATACTAATTCTTTGTATAAATTTAGATTTGCTCGTATCATTCATCATATATATCACATAATTAATGTGATAGTTTTTTGCACATAGCTATATCATTTCGTAATAACAATTATATTACATCATAATTATATTATATCAAACATAATGAGATAGGTTTCTCTTGGCGACCCTCCGAAAATTATTAATTTTACATTACTTGCGAATAAAACTTCAAGACGCAAGGATTTCATAATCTCAAGAACAAAATATTTTGAAGGAAGATACAAAGTGTGTTTCGATTTAAAACCACTATTGAACTTAGTTCAAACAGGAATCTAGACAATATAATATAAGTTCATTTTACTTTGCAGTACATGTCACTGTTCAGAAAGAACATATTTAAGTATATTTTGATATTACGATACAGATACACTATTACGTCTTTATCCGTGACGGACCCGAAAAAGCCTAGGGCGATAAGACCTAGGCCATTTTTAGCGTGATGGTGGGCATGAAGGTGGAAAATGGAAATCATAATAGTGATGTGTTGCTAGCCACATCGCCGATTGATATGTTCAGATTCTCACCCATTCCCTCGATCGACTTTCACGATCTGCACGGGAAAAGAAGCAGCTGGTACATTCTATGTTTTTCTTTTCTCCCAGACCAGCAAGCAGTGTAAAATAAAATAAGGAAATAATTATAGCAAGTTTTCTTTTTGGTAAATTACCAGAAAGCACAATGTTATCGGAATATTATTTCAACGTGTCATATCAAAACAAAATTATTTATTTGTGAAAAAGAAGACATAAATAAAAATATTCCGCTTCTCTAATTAATCTTGAAGACTTTGCATTTCTTGTATTTCTTGTAACTTGATATCAGAACCCAAAAAGGCATTGTAGTATGACAATAATTAATGTATAAAACTGTCCCAAACTTTGCATCCGTGAAATGCGAGCTTTTCTGCTATAAATTTTGATGACATGGTGAAAATGTCCTGCATATTCCAATTTTTGTGAAATAATATGAGGTAACTTGATATTATAAATTGCAAAATTATAAGTTACTCTGCGGCTTTAAACGTATTTAACTGTATAAGTTTTTAAACTTCCTTAAAAATTTTGCTTTTGTCATAACAATTATCTGTTACGTGATTGTTTCAATTGTTTCGAATTATTCTTCTCCAATTATATTTGGAGGAAAAAAATCCACGACGAGGATCACTGCAGAGGAAATAGAGAAGTTAAAAAAACGGCCTTTTTCGAAATCTCCAGTCTAAGGTGTTTATTTGTGGCCATCCAAGCAAAAAGAAACCAGTTGTGGAATATTGAGTTAAGTCTAGATTCAGTTTCTAGAATAGTCAATTATACAATAAAAAAAGAAAAAGTGGCACCTATTTTTTTATCAGTCATTTAAAGTTGAAACTTTGAAAATTTGAAAAAAGGTTCATCCAACTGTAAAAAACTGTGACAACTGAAACCTATTTTAATGAGATATTTAAACTGACCGAATTCTGTATCATGAATGAAAAAGATTTATCTCAACTTTGATTTTGCTGAGGTCAAAGAACTGTCATTTTGCTGGAAAATATCCAACTATCTTAGGTGTCTGAGCCAAGAGACTTTTTTATTTTATCGATGGCCAATCACCTTTTTGTCGTTCATCGATCTCAACACGTCTTCTCTTTTTTTATGTGTTAGTGCTTTAGATCATTTAACCAACTCAAAATTAGAACCAACACATTATTTCACATTTTTGTCATCACATCGTGTTAAAATTTGATTGTAGAGTATGTGTATAAGCTTAAAGCAGCATGCCTTATTGTCAAAAAAATAATAAGGGTATATACGGAGTCTAAAAAAATATGCTGAAACTATTTTAAGGGTGAATTCAGTCCATGATACTGAGCAACTGTTCCCAAGGAACATTATCGAAGATAAATATTTTTTGATTTCCCATACAACTTGGCCGATCAGCTGATCCGAGTTTATATATGGGAAGCAAAAAATGTTTTTTGTATTTCGATAAATGTTCCTTGGGGGAATTTATTAAGTTTCATAGACTGAATTGTCCCTTAAAATAGTTTCCGTATATTTTGTTAGAGGTAATATAGAAAATTTGTTACTTATAAGTACAGATACTATAATATAAAAGTTCTTGTAGTTCGTTGTTGATTGAATAAAAGGTAAATTGCGGTTTACGATTTATGACGTATTAAAAAAAACTACTTACTAGATCTCGTTCAAACCGTTTCCGGTGGAAGTTTGCATGGTAATGAACATCATATATTTTAGAAGTTACAGGGGTGTCACATTTTACCACTTTTGAAGTGACTCTCACGCAAACTATTCAGTTTTGACCTCAATATCATTTTTGAAGACCTATCCATAGATACGCCAACAAGTATGGATTTGATAAAAAAAATTGAGTTTCAGTTCTAAGTATGGGGAACCCCAAAATCTATTTTTTTTTTTGTTTTTTTCTATTTTTGTATGAAAATCTTAATCTACTTACCAAGTTTCAACAGCATAGTTCTTATAGTTTCGGAGAAAAGTGACTGTGACATACGGACGCACAGACAGACATGACGAATCCATAAGGGTTCCATTTTTTGCCATTTGGCTACGGAACCCTAAAAAGAGTGATATAGGCTGTACTTTCACAAAACATACATTTATAAAAGAATGGGCGATCTATGAGTGAAAACAAGCATCAAATTAAATAAGTTTTACCTAAAATGTGAATTCTTGACTTAAATCGAATATTTCAACCTAAAAGGTTAAAGCCTCCTGAGGCGTTTGCGTTTCGTCACGTTCAAGACACATCAGCACCTGCATACGCTCCCAGTCCCCGGGGTAAATGCGGCTTTACTTTTTCATTCTTAATATAAACTGGGACTGAGCATCATTTATAAAGCCTGTCGTATGTAACTGCGTTTTATAGACGATTAAATCGCATCTTATTATGGGTTTTATGTCCTTATTCATAACTTATTGCATTTTTATTGACCAATACTTTCAAACAAACGGAGGACGCAACCGGAAAAACTCTTAAACTAAAGAGAGAGAGAGAGACATCCAACGTGATAGTGGTTAACAGCAGTGGTGTCATATTTTTCAAGCAGTCTAAGGGTATCTGACGTAGCTTAATGGTTATTTATTTTATAATAAATATAAATATAGACAATAAACACCCATCATCGAAGGCAATTGAATAAGGCCATTTCCCAAATTGTTCTAGCTGGTTATCGAACCCAGAACCTCCGGCGTGGCGCACTGGCATGTTAACCACTACGCCACGGAGGTCATCGGAGGGTTACATTCTTTATCTTTTTTTTCTTTTTATGTTATAGGACAGCAAATGAGCTAGCGGGTAAGGTGGTAAGTGATCACCGCTGCCCATGCAGCATGCCCTTGCAACACCAGGGGTGTAACAAGAGCGTTACCGGCCTTTCAGGGCCCTCCCCAGAGGGGAAGGGGGGGAGACGGGGCTCCGGCTCTCTCACTCACCGAAGGAAGCATAGTAGCGGTGAAGCTACTACTCAGACGTCGATTTTCTGTGAGAGTGTGGTACTTCGTCGGACGAGCCGGCCCATTCATGCTACTAGCAAAACTGAGTTTTGCCGGTAGCGTAGCTCTACCACAACTCATCATATTTCGAGACACATCATATTGATATTTATATCAAAGAGCAAGTATAATAATTATAAGTAAGGTGAGCAGCAAATCTTCAAATTCCTAAAAAAAATACAAATTCGTTTGAATAGGTACCAAATATAACTCTAAAAAAGTTAAAAGGAATTACTGAATGTCAAGTCAATGAAATAGCTTTCACTTCAATACTAGACTAGAAATTTCAAACCTCCTGAGACTGTAACAGAGACTGAGTGTGTCGTTACACACTTAACGTTGCTTTCTGTCGATGTGCATAACCGTCCACTTTTTACTATCAATTTGTAGTTGTCGCGCGAAATGTTTGTGTTCGTCCTTTTGCCTTTAAATAAATAAATAAATAAAATGTTTTTATTTCGACCAGCCAGGGATGATATTACATTTTAAGTGTTAGTAACAGAGAAAATAACTTAAGACTAGTGTTAGTATACTATAGTTTGACGACCTCTGTGGTGTAGTGGTTAAAACGCCAGTCCACCACACCGGAGTTCCCGGGTTCGATCCCCGGTCAGGTCAAGATGGAAAATGATCTTTTTCAGATTGACCTGGGTCTTTCATGTTTATTTATTTATTTAAACTTTATTGATCCACGATAATAATAATGGTTTACAATTGGCGGACTTAACGCTAATAGCGTCTATTTATGTTTTTATATGTATTTGTTATAAAATATAGAATCGTTGAGTTAGTATCCCATAACACAAGTCTCGACCTTACTTTGGGGCTAGCTCAATCTATGGTATTTGTCCCTATATATTTATTTATTTATACTATACTTTAGTCTTACAACATCTGCAGAAAGAAATTAAATGGTCCTATTCTCCAAACAGGTAACTACATCTGTCTAGCAATGATGAAATCATATAGGTTGTTTAAAGTTTACTCAGATTCGTTCGAGTCTGACCCTATTACCACCACCGGAAATGGATCGGCACCATCCATTTCAAAATAACGTTATAAATAAGACGTCATTGCATATTATGTTATCATTACATTACAGGTAATTAACGTACGGCGGCTTCACCGCGATGAGATAAATATATCTTTTATTTTCATCTTATAAAATACTAGCAGTCCACCCCGGCTTCGCCCGTGGTACACACATAGCCTATGTCACTCGGGAATAGTGTAGCTTTCCAACGGTGAAAGAATTTTTTAAATCGGCCCAGTACTTTTTGAGCCTATTCATTACAAACATACAAACATACAAAAATAGGTACAAATCTTTCCTTTTTATAATATTAGTGTAGAAGTGTAGATGTAGATTGTACACATTTTTTCCCTCGGAGAGTCTAACTGAAACTTAATTATTAAGAACTAAATGAATATGTTTTTACTACCTACCTACGTTCGATGTAGCTTCGGTAAATTTTCAACATATTTTTTAATAAGGAATCTTGATGTGTATCTACAGGCTGACTTTTTAACCACTAGCCAAAGTGTTGGAGCAAGTTCAGTCCATGATACTGAACTACTTTCCATAAATACAATTAACGAAAAACGAAAATAAATTTTCGCCTCCCCATACAGATTGGCGCTCAGCCCAACTGATTTTGTATGTAAGGATGGAAATTTTGTATCTATTTTCTATACATTTTTTTATAGAAAATAGTTCAGTATTATGGACTGAACTTGCTCCAAAAATTTGGCTCGTGAATAAAAAGTCACCCTGTATTTGTAATATCCCGGTCACATCAAGTAGTAGATTACCTTGTAACTATTCCCTAAGAAACTGCTGCTTTTTCGTTGATTCCCCTGCAGGATCGCCACGGCTACCTTCAGACTGGAAAGTACGTCGGCTAGCTCCCTCGCGCATCCAATCAGCGTGCCGATGTTCTAGGTTGCGAACTAGAGTATCCGGGTTGGGGCTCGCGTCTTTGGCCGAGTCCACGATAACAACAACAGCCATTGTCCACTAGCATAATAGGGATGATGACTGGGCCAGAATAGTATTATTCCAATTAGTCCGTTAGTTCGATTATCCAAAAAGAATGTACCCATATTTTTCAGTTTATCAAAAAAGTCAAAAATCACAAAGATACAGAGTATCTAAATTTCAGAGCCAGAGTGGGGGCTTGTGACGTCACCGGTGTGTAAAAATCGTACGAATCCGTGACACGTCATGCGAAATTTAAATGCGTTGTATCTTGGTCATTTATTGTTTCTCAAAGAAAAGAAAAAATATGTGTACAATATTTTTAAATAATATAACCGATGGGCCAAAACAATTTTTAAGTCATCATGTCTATTATTTGTCCGCAACTAGTTGCAGACAAATAATTAAGATTCCTTTTCCACAACCAGTAGTGTATAAAGAATAGAAATTCTTCCATCGCAACTAGCATGAAACTTGGTTGCGATGACAGCCGGAGCGGTTTATACTAGTACCACAACTTGAATATTCAAAATCCCTTATAGAATATTGCTGTTTAGTTAGCACCACTTTCATATGCTTCCCTTCCAAGCGCAAATGCGGCTTAATCTCTCCATTCTTAATAGAAACATCAGGGGTTGAGGCTTCTTTATTACCCTTTGAAGTCAACTGTATAATTGATTTTCTACGTCGGCGAACCTGTTTCCCATTTTCTCCTTCAAAGCTGAGATGATAATCGTGCGCTTGGTAGCACAACCCGTAATACTTTCTATATTGCATTGCGGCCAGGCTTATGAAAAAGGTTAAAATGAAGAATTCATAAGGTCTTAGATAAATAAATACGTAACGTTTATTTTAAACTAGCTTTTGCTAGAGCCAGTGTGGTATAAAGTTTCTTTTTCTTGGATTTTTTTTTCTTGAACAAACATTTGCAGTCACTATCATGAAATTAAATGGACATCGCTTGATGCACATTAAGAACTTAATTTGGATGGATGGATACAAATATAAATAAACATACAAAATTAAAAACCTTTACGGCATATTTCTATCAAAATGACTTTTTACAACTATTTTCCTTTGAAAGAAATTAAACAAAGAACCTTTTGTTTTACAAAAGCCATACAAATGTTCACAGAAGCTGCATTCTTTTATATCTATTTGGCTCTGTATGTATACATTACATTGTGGTAGAAGAAGAAAAATTAAAAACGATATTGTTTGTAATATTATTAAGTTTATTTATACTTTTACAGTCATTTAACTTAGTCTTTTTTCTGTTTACAGATGAGAAATTTGTGTAATATTAACAAAAACGTGCAACAACATATAAAATATCTTAAAGATTATTTACTATATTGGCTTCGCCTTTTATAACTCCCTATTTATTTTATAAACAAGAAAATTTCTATTTCTTAGAATAAGAAGTTAATAGTCTTATCTGTACATTTGGTATTAAAATACACGTGTATGTATTTTGTTAAATCTAATTATTACACGAAATCTTAAATTACTCATTACAATTGTAAATAAATTTTATGATAACGGAACTCATTATGTACAGTCTAGTTACTTCATAATAATCTTATTACAATAGTAATAAATTAATACTTGTACAGCTTAACGCTTAGAATACACGACTTAAGTAACTATGCGCTTAGTAAACATTCACGCAATTTGCAATTTAAGTACATTAAAAATAGCCTAAAAATTCACGGAACTAGTTCTAAGGTCCAACTAATACCACAGAATACAGTAAGAGTAAACAGAACGGAATCTCCTAAGGTACGCGCAATAGGCGTCCCCGTTTCCCGCACCCGCACCTCTCCCCCGGTTTTTGACGGCCAACGTGAGTCATCGAGGCGAAAACGGGGGAGAGGTGCGGGGACGGGAAACGGGACGCATATTGCGCGTACCTTAGGAGATTCCGGCCTGTGCTAATACAGTATCTAATTCAGATGCTGATTATAAATACATTGCCTGTTTTCTTACAATTAAATTCTGAACAGATATTTATGTACATTCGTTATTTGAATTTAAGACATATGTGTTGAACTACAACAAGAAGGAAACAAACAAAAAACATAAAATAGGTATTTACCTTTCAGGCAAGTTACTATATTTTTACACATTATCCTCTATGTACCGTGGGATAACTTATTCTTTACAAGAAATAGAACTACTTCTATGAATTTGGCAATAAACTTCTTAAAACTTTATTTTCACAGTATCACAATTTTCTTTTACTAAGTGCATAGCCACCTACAAAGTCAAGTAAAGTAGAAATAGCGAATTTCGCGTGATATATTTTAGAAAATGATTTCCTTGTAAGACCTATTTGGTATTTTTCTTATTTAAATTAATGACACCATTGTTATTTGTGAAACTGTTAAGGTTCGATGAGCCCAAACGTATGCACCACAGATTTATATTTTTAGTTTACTTAACATTATTAGTCATGTACACTTTAAACTCGAAGAAAATAAATGCCCTTTGCCCTTACTTCAAATTATGTAACAAAGCAAGTAACTATTAGAATATTGTTAAGTCTTTCTTCCTTTTGTATTTTTTGTTAAATATGTAAATATTATATAAATTAATCAAAATACAAAAAATACTGTTACTAAGGCGAGAAATAATAATATATTACAATTGTGTTATATGTCACATTAAACAAAGAGTATTTTGCAAGCACAATCTGTACAATTCATTAAATAATTTAAAACCTTCAATATCACTTAATAAATAAATGCAATTTCAAGAGAAATACAGTAATAAAACTGTAAGAGTGATTATAGATAAGCTCTGGGGTTGCCAGAAAAGTGTTCCTTTGTTCCAAGTATCGTGGTGAACAGCCGCCTGGTTTTCACCTGCAGAAAACAAAACTATTAGTCAATAATTTGTTACTTGTTTGTGAGTGGAGTCTCATGGCACAAGCATATTCTTTGCTTAAAAGGAGCTCCGGCTCCGGCAACAAAATAATGTAAAAAATTCCTGGTTACCAAATAAATATTTTTGTTTTTTTTTTTTATAATTTATAATTTTTTTTTCAACAGAATTTCTGCCGCTTCGTTATAACACTTATTACTCTCTGCTTAAATTTTATGAGGTATAAAAATACTGGAGAGAAAGTGGATAGATATCCTTCCTTTGCCTGACCTGACCTTTTCCACAGTCGGTTTAAATATAAAAAATCAGTCATCAAATATTTATATATTTATTAGGGAGTAGATCTGATGATTGATATTTAGATGATGATTGATAAAGATATTTTTAATTGAATTGAATTTTTAATTGATTTTTAATGTAAGAAAGTACAAAAGGAATAACTACCAAAGGTCATGTCTGAAACTGAAACTGTCATTTCATACATTTTTAACTTTGTTTAACTTTTTTTTAAATATTTTAGTTTTCACTACACAATTAGAAACAATATAAAGTTGAAAACAATATAAAGAATATAAGGATAAAAATATGTTAACATAGAGGATTTTTGCTCAGGCATTTTGTTGAGTTACTGTCGTTCTTCGATAATCTACTGAGAAGATCAAAACAATACAAAAATGCCTTTGATAAAAATATAATTTCTAAGTATTCGTTTTGTATTCTGTTGCCGAATCAAGATATTGTGTTGATATTTTTCATGGAAGGTTGATTTCTTTGTACTTGACTCCAATATTCCAGCAAGCAAAAGATAACGTATTTGATAGTTTATCTTTTTCCTGCTCTTGTAACAACAAAAGCTGAATACTCATTTTAGTATAGCATTTTACTATTTTAGTATAGTATACACCTGATATTTCATAAAAGAAATTAATGCATTTGTCCAATTTAGTAGGTTTATATAGATAATCTCTCGACGATAAAAATGAGTATTCAGCTTTTGTTGTTACAAGAGCAGGAAAAAGATAAACTATCAAATACGTTATCTTTTGCTTGCTGGAATATTGGAGTCAAGTACAAAGAAATCAACCTTCCATGAAAAATATCAACACAATATAACACTTTTATTGATTGCTAAAGACCTACGACCAGTTCATAAAACAACAAATGAAAAATTTCGACAGTGTGGCTACTATCCACGCCACAACGGTATATTGAAAAACCGCCATCGAATATTACTCGTACATTAAAAATTTAACATACTTTATGGTATATTAACTACTTTGTTGTAAAATATGATGTTTCATGTAAAACCTAATTATCACTCAGCAAAATATATTAAATAAGCTTACTATGCTTTAATTTTATTTTTCTTGATTTCAAAAAAATATTTATATTAATCGATTGAAAATTAAATTTATAAGGAAAGGTATATATATGTGTGTAGAAGACTTACCACTTATGACATGCACGTTAACGATAACTTGAGAATGATTTTGCAAAAGGCAAGTATAAGTTCCACTATCATTTTGTGATGCAGACGCGACGTTAATTGTAGCGCTGAAACAAAAAGAAATTTTGTATTGATGCCTGTCAATAAATACACTTTGTTTTCGGAAACCAACCAATCCATGTACTTTGCAATTGAAAACTAAACATAAACTGTAACTATCTAGAAAGGTATCATCATCAGGTCTTTTGTAGTCTCCACTACAGGCGCACAACCCTCTCTGTACTACCGCTGGCCGTGTGGTTGTCGGCAGAGCAGAATAGGACTACTCCAAGTCTTCCCGTGGATGTCGTAGTAGGCGACTTAGGAAACAGAAGCTAAAAAAAGCTTATAAACATCAATGAGACCTTTCCAACCCGTCTGGCCATCGTGAAGAGTGTAGGCCAAATCCTCTGGCTTCTCTGGCTTAGTATGGCTCTGGTAGTACAGAGAGGGTAGATAGGTATAGTAAATATCGTCTTATCAAAAAGTATTCGCTCTCCTCTCTTCGGTTTACGCTTACATGCAAATAAGTGTTCATTCTCAATACATACAAATAGTACCTATTTTGTCATTGGTCATACATTGACTGCTTAGCAAAATGCTGAACCGCCTGATATATTGACCAACTAGTGTATGACACGAACGTATTTTTTTACGACTAAAAACTGCATGTGCAGTGCTTAAATAAGCTTTTAAGGTAATCTTCCAGCTTTTCAGCGTGCAATCAAAAATACATGTGGACTTCAGTCGTTGAAAAGCTTAAATTAGTAACATTTACCTCATATTCCGCCACGTGACATTATCGTTTAACTCTTTCCCCTGCTTCTTCCAAACTAGTCCATAAATATTATTCACTACCGCCGGTACAGTCGGCTTCGCTGTCGTCACGACAGTCGTATCCGGTGCTTTTGTTGTAGTTGTACTTATACTAACAGTTGAAGTCAACGTCGTTGTTTCAACGCTCCAACTTTTATTCAACACTAAGTCTATTCTATTAAATACAGTACTCATTTTTGTAGTTAACTCTGTAGTAGTAGTGGATTCAGTGGTAGTCGGGAGGACTGTTGTAGTGAACGGGGTTTTAGTTGGGAGTGTTGAAACATAATCTTCTGATATGATACAGGCTAGGTTTATTGAGCTGCCGGCTTTGTAGAATCTATCTTTGACGTCGTGGGTTTGGTCGTTATTTATTGTGAGTACGGGAGCTGAAACAAAATTTTAGATGTGATTTCTTTTAGTAATAAGGTAAATAATATTTATATACATACAATTTTTGTGTTAAAAAGGTAGTATACCACTGTTTCCGTCGTAATAATATATTTCTGTTGTATAACAATCCCATTGTTGATATGTGTCTACTTTAAATATAGCGTGTATAGTTGTAAATCTACTTACTACTAAGTTGCGGTGTTATTACCGCAAAACTATATAACTATACTATTAAGTGCGTATTACTGCGTTAGAAGCTATTAAACATACATGATCGGACTTAAAATAATCTCTCATTTTAGAATGAATTAACATTGAAATTCAAAGAACTTTTATTAATAGAGCCGTATACACACGAGCGATAAAATTTTCATCATGACAAAATATCGAGGCGTCATGCGAGAATTGCTTTAGATTTATCTGATACGATGTGAGGACGTGAGATAACGATGACAGCCAGCTACTATATAAAGGCACGCTACGTCACATTTATATTTTTGGCGTACAAGCCTGTATGTTTATATCTCTCGCATGTTTATGCGAGAGATGGAATTGTTCAAATGAAATGAAATTGCTTCGTTTCTAAATAATTAAAATCTGAAAGCCTAGCCTATGCAATAACTGGAAATTCGTGGTTTCTTAAAAATATACCTCTAAGTTTTATGTTGGTACGTATTAAATTCTCGATTTATACTTTTTCCATCTGGATATACTCGTATATTATTTAAAAAATAAACGGGCAAGAGCGAGTCGGACTCGTACATAAAGGGTTCCGTATCACCGTACAATGTTTTAAAACGCTGAAGAAACAGGTTTTCTTGTATGACGACCCCCTTTAATTATTATAAATGTTATCTTATTTTTAGTATTGTTGTTATAGTGGTCATAGTAATACATAATCGGTGAAAATTTCAGGTGTCTAGCTATTACGGTTCAAGATATAGAGCCCTGTGACAGATCGAGTTAAAAACGCTGAAAATACACGTTTTTTTGTATGACGACCCCCTTTAATTTTAAACTTTTTTTTATTTTTAGTATTTGTTGTTATAGCGGCTACAGTAATACATAATCGGTAAAAAAATCAGGTGACTAGCTATTACGGCTCAAGAGATAGAGCCCTGTGACAGACTGACAGACGGACAGACGGACAGACAGCGGAGTCTCAGTAATAGGGTCCCTTTTGCACCCTTCGGGTACGGAACCCTAAAAAGTAAATGTTCATATAATTTAATTAACTATTACAAAAATAATATGCAATGTAATATCTTTTGGTTTATTTACGAGTAACACTCGTATGGTTTACTAATATTATTATGTGATATGTGTATGATACGTGTCACAGTGTATTACGAATCAAATTAGACATGTCAGAATTTGATATGCCCGAGAATTGTTGTAATAACTTTACTGATAATATTATGTAGAAACTATAGATATTCATAAATAAACGATGAAATACAATCCAATGATTATTTCGGAGAATAATGATCTATTAACTGGTATTTCTATTATCTATCATAAACATATCCATAAAACCAAGGATCTTTAGAGAAAAATGTCTAAACTGAATTAATAAATCTGCACCTATGACGAAGCTTGTTGCTGATGAAACTTTGTAACCTTATGACGACCGAATTTAAATATATTGGTATACAGCTAAGAAAGTGCTCTGTGGGGAAATATATTTTAAATTATCACACAACGAATGATTTCGTAAAGAGCAAATAATTTTTTCTATTTTAAAAAGTTATCTACAAAGAAAATACATGTTTGATACTCGCGCAGTACATTTAAGTTAACGAATATAGTCGGTAGTAGTAGTATGTAGGCGGATGCGTGGCTATTTGACACATTGGTTCATACCGAGCCTCCAACTATTCGGGTATTGCCACTTGCTATTTTGTTATCTCGATATACTACTACAATACTTTAAGGCACTGCGTAGATATCACATATGATACGTACTTTAATATTGTATGACAATCCCTAATTATTTTAAGACTTTCAATATTTTTAGATACCCGAAAGGTATTTGTGTTTTCCTATAAGATCTCGCTTTGTTTTAAGGTGAAGATATAGGCAAGGCCTTGAAGTGTGAAATAAATTGTTAACTCGTAAATATGGTGATAATTTCTATATTGCTCTACGTCATGCACTAGATAGCCCTTTAAATTATTTTATGAACTGCCATTGAAACTATTATTGGTGATCCGTCTAGCTTTAAAACTTGCCGTGGCCACTTTTGGCGGAGGCAAGTTTTAAAGCTAGACGGACTAATGTAAATACTTTCAACGGTGGTTCATAAAATAATTTAAAGGGCTATCTAGTGCATGACGAAGAGCAATATGGAAATTATCTCCATATTTACGAGTTAACAATTTATTTCAAATGAGGGCGCCACTTCAAGGTCATTTGCCTATACCTTCACCTTAATTACTGTTTATTTACCTTTTTTCTAAATAATTGTTAAATTACAAGGTTGATGCTAACGCAGTACAGTTAAGCTAACAAATATCGACCTAGGCGGGGTGCGTGGCTATTTGGCACACGTAGTTGCCGGGTTACCGGCACCGGTTACCGGGTTCACACTATGCAACTTGATAGCTATTTGGTTATCTCAATATAGTACTAAAATATATGACTGCACCATGTAGGTATTATGTGTAACATGTACTTAAATACCTTTAATATAATCCTTAATTATTTTGACACTTTTTAAAATTTATTAAATTCCGCGTTGTTTCTGTATTTGCCTATCAGATCTCGCTTTGTTTTAACTTCTGTCTATTTTCCTTCCCTCTAAATATTTGTCAAATTACTAACACAGTACTTTTAACAAATATCGTCCTAGTGGGTACGTGGCTATTTGGCACATGTTGTTGCCGCGTCGGATCGCTTCACCGTGTTCATACTGAGCCTCCAATTATTCGGCTATTGAAACTTGATAGATATATGATTTTCTTAATATACCACTAAAATATGAGAAAGCGCTATGTATTACAGCAATTACTTGTACCTATCTGTGATTTGTACAATTTAATCAAATTATAAAAATTTAAACATTGCAGTAGGTATACACCTAAAAAAGTGTTCTGTGGGGAAATAAATTTTAATTTATGATTACGTAAAGAGCAAATATTATTTTCAATTTTGAAACGTTACCTACAAAAAAACAAATTTTTGATACTCACGCAGTACAGTTAAGTTAACGAATATCGTCCTAGGCGGGTGCGTGGCTATTTGGCACATGTAGTTGCCGGCGTCCGACCGCTTCACCGGGTTCATACTGAGCCTCCAATTATTCGGGTATTGGAACTTGATAGCTATCCGGTTGTCTCCGGTGTACGCCGCAGGGCCGACGGTGAGCAGCTGCGCCGAGTCGGTGGAATTTCGCATCCACGTAACCTGTTGAAAATGTTGAATGTCAAATAATACTAACGTACAGAAGTCTCACTCAGCAAAGAAATTCAAAGAAATATCTACCCAATGTGGCTAGCGATATGGTTTAATTTAGCTCACGTCAGAACTCAGCACCTTTTCGTATAGATACCTAGACAGCCATTGCAAGCCAATTTCATTCTTATAACTCTGGACAAACGATTCATATAACTGCATTAACCACCCGGAGGGGCCGCATTCGCGCATAGTAATAATGTAGGTACATTTTCGATACCTAAACGGGGAGTAACACAGGCCTGGTTAAACTTGTGTATGTTTTTAAAGATGAAATCAAGTGTCAAAATATTTCGAAAACGTTTCGCGTTAATTCCCGTATGCATTAATTTAATAATAATGCAACGCGATAGTTTAAAAGTATTTATTTCGAATTTGGTTGGTCACATTCACCATTGCATTTAAAACTTATTTCTCTTTTTTTAACTCATATACTCTTATTTCATGGAAAATTTAAGGTGAATAAATTGTTTAAATTAATATCTAAATGGCCTATGCACCTACATTGGATCCTCTTTGCGCCTATTTCGAATAATAAAATAATCGATTTTTAATACGTGTTACTTTTACTCTTTAGGAGAAATTCGTGCATTGGAGTCTGTTTAATAAATAATTATTTGTCTGTTAACAACTTGAGAAGATCCTTAATACGTTAATTGATAAATTATCTGATTGACATAATTATTTATCGACGTCAATATATTCTGTACTCTGGGGAGAGCAAGTTAGACAGCGGTGATTTATGTACAAAACGAAACATTAGCAACGTCAAGTTTAGACATGTCCACGTTTGTAGCAATTGTACAGTCAACGGTAAAAGTGGATGTGCAAAGTCAAAGTTTCTTGCATATTTGCAATCATATTTTTATTCCTTGAGCAAAGAGCGAGAGAGCCTATACGTAGTATTAAATGCGGTAGAGGAAGACACAATATAGCAACAAGATGAAATAACTAGAGAATAAGGAACCTATAACCTAATTGTTCCGAAACGTATGCTTTACAGTTACATCGAAAAACTATAATTTTAATGGATTTAAAGTAATCACAGAAAAGTTACCTCTCAGACAGACAAGAGATTTAAATACTTTTAAAATATCGCGTTGCATTATTATTAAATTAATGCATACGGGAATTAACGCGAAACGTACCTTTTTTATTTATTTTTCTGACGTTTCGTTCGGGGTTTACCGGACGTGGTCCCAGCTTGACTGAAGCAGCGATGACGCCTACGCCTCCCCCTGCCCGGTGTGATCTTCGTCCACCGTCATATTGTTCATTCGCCAAGTACCAAGTTGCAGAACATTTATTCGAAGCAGGCGCTAATCACTGGATTGAATTTCATCGTACGCATGTCCTCGCTGGCGATTGCCACTATCGCACTAGGATGGTACGTGAGGCGATTGAAATTAAGAAACATCCTAACAATTTCAACCGAGAAGATGGCCTTAAATTTGACCCCGGTTTGGTGCACAATTGGTTAACCACCAGAATACGGTTGCGTTACGGAATAGGGACACTGTGAGTGTAGTGTGTGACGGTACTTGAAGAATGAACAATATGTCGGTGGACGAAGATCACACCGGGCAGGGGGAGGCGTAGGCGTCATCGCTGTTTCAGTCAAGCTGGGACCACGTTCGGTGAAACGCGAACAAAACGTCAGAAAAATAAATAAAAAAAGGTACGTTTCGCGTTAATTCCCGTATGCATTAATTTAATAAGAGATTTAAAATTCAGATTTTGTTAAAAGAAAATAAATACTTTTTTTTGTTAAAAGACTTTTATCGTTGCCTGTACCGACGTTTGTTCAATCGAAGTATTTATAATCCATTGCTTTTTCAATTTCGCTTGAAGATAGAAGACGTTTATTGATGATGCAATGTACGAGTACAACAGCGCTGGGGGAAAACATGAGCTTGAATTTGATTTTCCATGCGAGAATCATGTTTTTTTATCATTGAGTATCAATATTTAATCAAAAGTGCAAAACAGCTACATTATTACTTCCTTACCCGTAAAAGGTTAAAAAAAATATATAGAGCCGCAAAACCCAAGGATCACTCTAAGCGTGATGGTAAAAAATGGGATTCAAAAATAGAGATTCGAAAATTGCAAAATATCAGTTCAGACCGAATAGTAAAACGGATATCAAACAAGCACGTCTTTATTCTGTTTCGTGATATACAGAACCAAGAGTCGCAAAGACCAAAAGACGATGGAATGTCTTAATTTTAGATGTGTGTAGATGTCTTTATTTTAATTTAGATTCCTGTGTGTAATTCGCTAGCTATGGCTTCCTGCGATCCTTAACTATGTCTCTCCCGAAAGAATAAGTCACCTTACGGTTACAGAATGTTATACAATAATTTATAATGAATGTAGATAAATTAATAAATATATATATGTACAAAGTGGAAGGGACATACCCGTAATAAATCGAACCACAGGCTGTACTAGATGACTAAAGTATAATGAAATTAAAATAACAGTCAAAAAACCAAAAAAAAATTCAACATTTCCATACAAATCGCCCGGGCGGCCGCGCACTTTTGTATGGAAATGTCAAAAATTATTATTGTTTTTTTGCTGTTATTTTAATTTTATTATACTATAATGATCTAGTATAGACCGTGGTTTGATTTATTACGGGTATGTCCCTTCCACGTTGTATATATATATATGTCGCAGTTGGATGGTATAAACCGCTAATTCACGAAACCTCTAGTTGTTTGGCATTACAGCTCGGTTTTGTTAAACAGCCGAATATTCGGCTAGCGGTTTTGTGAAACAGTAGCGGTAATCCGCTGTTTGACAAAACCGTTATACAATCCAACTGCGACACATGCATGATAAGGATTAGGGTTACCATGATGAAATATAACTGGGTGTCTATTAGAATACAGATTTTTTCGACATCGAATTTAATTTCCCAGAAAACTATTCCACGATTTTTATTGCTATAGGTTTGCCCTAACCTAGTAAAATGGATAGAACTTTTCTAGCACTCGCCGGCCGCTGCCGCGGCATGCTCGCTCCGCACGTTCGGCTCGTGCGTGTGTTGGTCGCAGTTATAACCTAACCTAACCTAGTAAAATGGATAGAACACTCGCTCGCCACATTGCCACTTCGTAGGCATTATAAATTGTATATAATTTCTTTAGATATAATTGTTCAACAACTTCTCTAGCCGCATGGATGAATACAAGTCGTTCATTCCATTCCGCGTATTAGGGTTCGCTGTTTTACAAAACCGAGCTGTAATGCCAAACAGCTAGAGGTTTCGTGAATTAGCGGATTATACCATTCAACTGCGACATATATATAGGGACAAATAACACTGATTGAGCAAGCTCCTAAGTTTAAACTTGTGTTATGAGCTACTAACTCAACGATACCATATTTCATAATAAACACATATACAGGATGACTCTTTAAACACTGTCCAAATTTTTGAAGCAAGTTCAGTGAGTCCATGATACTGAACTCCTTTCTACAAAAAAAGTTATTAAAAATTAAAAAAAAATGTTGTCCTCCCATACAAAGTCTGAGAGCTGATTTGTATAGTTCAGTATCATGGACTGAACTTGCTCCAAAAATTTGGACAGTGTTTAAAAAGTCAGCCTGTATAGATAAACACACCCAAGATCCAGAACAATTTGAAAAAAGGCCATTTTCCAAATAGTCCTGGCTGGGAATCGAACCCAGAACCTATGGAGTGGCGGACGCCACGGAGGTTGTCAAAATCCTCTTATGGTTACAGAATGTTATACGATACTCGTACATTACCGTTTTATCTTTGAGCATCACAATGCGACAGTTTAGTAATGCTTCTGAACCAACGTGGGTCGTCACTTGCGTGTACTTTTCGTCTTCGAAGGACGGGCCCCAGTGATGTTCGTGATGATGGTCGTGGTAACTTTGGTACGGGACATAGTGCCGGGATTCTTCTGCTTTGCCTGTTAAAAAATATTTTAAAATTAACGGTTAAAAATATTAATATTTTAAACAAAAAAAAAGACTTCAATTTCTGAAAGCAAGTGCTTGATTAATTGACAAAAACCTCTTAAAGAGTTCCTTCGATTTTTTTAAAAATCCCATCATTTGATCTTTACCTGGTGACAATGGGACCAACTTGAATGTATACATATGCTTTCAAACAATAAATAATTTTCTAAATAGATTTATAAACGGAGAAGTTATCGGGGAAGATACATAATAAAAAAAACCATATAAAAATAGAAGGGACATACCCGTAATAAATCAAACCACGGTCTATACCACACTTGCATGGTTTCGGGTTAGAATAGGACCACTCCATCTCTTTTTGTGGATATCGTAAGAGGCGACTAAAGGGCTAAGCACAAACATCTCGTGCTACAATTGCATTCCCAAATGGGTCACCCAATGATGCCAAATTGGCATCCTTGGGTGACCATTGACATGCATATTATATTTGGAAAAGAAAAAACGGGAAAGCGCACCCCGAGCTCCTAAGCAGCACAGATGATGATGCAACCGGGAATGCGCTTAGACGCAGAAGAAGATCTAGTATAGACCGTGGTTTACTCTTACTGTATTCTGTGCCAAAAGGGTAAATACCGGATGCCTTAAGTGGAAACAAGTTACTGGAACAACTTGTGATAATCGGCTCCCATTGAAACTAAAGGGAAAGATATATAAGACAGTAATAAGACCTGCTTTGCTGTATAAAGTTGGGCTACGAAGAAAAAAGAAGAACATAAGTTACATTTAGCAGAAATGCGGATGCTTAGGTGGATGTGTGGGGTGAAGATGGATAAGATCAGGAATGAATATATAAGAGGGAGTTTCAAGGTGGTACCGATTGTAGAGAAGTTAAAAGCCATCGTTTCACATGGTACGGTCGATGTATTCGATGCCGAACATCTGGCTAATAAAATGGTTTACTTGAAGGTGGATGACCACAGGGATAGAGCTCGGGGTGCGCTTTCCCGTTTTTTCTTTTCCAAATATAATATGCATGTCAATGGTCACCCAAGGATGCCAATTTGGCATCCGACACCAATGTTGGCTATAAAAGGATATACAATATTTAATAAAAATCTGCCACAAATGGGATATTATTACAACCCACAATATCTCACCGCGAGTGCTCTTCAAACATTCTGCTGTGACTGTAAATTACCGCAAATTTGTAGCATGCGTATTTTGCCAATACACACTACTCAATAATTTTGTATTTAATTTAATTAATTTATTTTGAGCAAAAGATTCATCATCATCATCATCTTCCTCGCCTTCTTCCTATTTGGGGTCGGCTCTATATGTCAACTCCCTACATCGTTTTCTATCATTAACCATATCTGTACTAGCCCCCCTTTCCATCATGTCCCGCTTAACACATTACCCCACGTCTTTCTAGGTCGTCCTCTATCTCTGTGGTCATCCACCTTCAAGTAAACCATTTTATTAGCCAGATGTTCGGCATCCCGCCTCTTGATGTGACCGTACCATGTGAAACGATGGCTTTTAACTTCTCTACAATCGGTACCACCTTGAAACTCCCTCTTATATATTCATTCCTGATCTTATCCATCTTCACCCCACACATCCACCTAAGCATCCGCATTTCTGCTAAATGTAACTTATGTTCTTCTTTTTTTTTCGTAGCCCAACTTCCCCCCCCCCCCCCTCCCCCATACAGCAAAGCAGGTCTTATTACTGTCTTATATATCTTTCCCTTTAGTTTCAATGGGAGCCGATTATCACAAGTTGTTCCAGTAACTTGTTTCCACTTAAGGCATCCGGTATTTACCCTTTTGGTGACAAAAATTTATAAACAAATTAATTAAATAAAAAAAGAGAACTGAAACTATACTATAATTACAATAACTTAGAGCCCTGGCAAATCGATGCCCCGTGGGAACGTGCCCAGAAGTCTAATGCCGCTGTATGGCACGTTGCATGGCAATGCTAATCTTGTCAGCCAGATAAAGCCCAGCCCTCTGATCACGCTTGACCTCAGTTAAATTTCGGGCTACATTATTATATATTTTGTGCGTTGATGGGCCCCACGGCCCAACCGTTTCAACTCCATGCCGCTCAAATAAGAAAGTAATTAATTTATATCAGTTTGATGGAATTCCATTAAAATGATCAAAGTTTTTATTTTAAATATTGTTTCACATAACATTACAATTACTATTTTTGGAACTACAATATCAAAAATTCGACGCAGTAATAAAAAAATTATAATCACACGTTACGTCAAAAAATATAAAACAAACCAAAATGCTTATTAATCACAAAGAAAAAATTAATCAAATTAGTGCACAAAGTCTCGGAATGTTTGGAAAACGCGCGCTCGCTACGCGCATCCAGCTAGACTGAGCCGACCGGCGCGGGAACCAGGAACAAGGGGCGAGATGCGGCGCGCGGGGACAGGTGCGCGGGAGGCTTTTCGCTTTTCGGCACGCGCCAAAGGGTACCAAAGGTACCGCCGCGTTATCGGCTCGTGGTTTGAAACCGCTATCATTGCGCGCGGCGCGGGTGTCCACACTTCTTGTTTTTATTGGATAATTTGGTAAATTTTTAAGCATCTATTTTTTAATGCGTTTTTAAATTTTTCAAAATGACCGCCGATAGTCGACTGCGTCCGATTTGAGTGAAATTCAGTATGCAACGATTTTTTGGGTCGCGGAAACCAACACTGATATTTTTTTTTTGGAATCCAAGATGGCGTCTGGATTTTAGAATTTTAACTTGATTCGTTCATTACGTCCTCCTAGAACATCGAAGGCGTCTGAAATTTTGTATGCTGGGGTAAAGCACCCCGCGGAACTCAAAACTGCAAACAAAATTTGATTCCAAGATAGGCGGCCCGTATACGTTTTTATTTTTTTTATACTCACTTTAGCACCTTACCTATTCTCTCAACTGGAAATAAGATTCCAACCAACTTCAACAGCTGCACGAAAAACCGCGGGCTGCTTGCAGCCCACGAAACGCCCGAAAAGCTAGTTTTTTTATATATATTTGGAACGAGAATCGAGTACTGAGTGCCTTATTTAAATATATAACGTGATTTACCAGTCACCCTGTTTAATTATATAAAAAGATATAGGTATCTACACTTATTGTTCTAGGGCTATGCTCGGTGTTTCTCTAAGTGATGAAAAAAGGAGGAAATTAATAGGAGAATAAAAGTTATTGACATGGCCCAGCAGATTCACTCGTTGAAATGGTGATGAACCGATGGCCGATAGGGTAAAACGGTTCTCGAATGGCGACCACGCACTGGCAAATGAAGCTTAGGACACAAGGTGGTCAGACCTTGACCTTGTGATGGTCGCTGGAAGGTGCTAGATGCATCAGTCATTTAGGAATTCCTTGGGAGAGGTCTATGTCCAGCAGTGGACATACAGTACAGTTATTACAGTACCCTGACGTGACTCAATGAGTTTTATATGTACTCGTATACACAAAAAAAGGGGCAGTAAATTGCGCAAAGATACACATCTATTACTATCACGCTAGTAATACATTAGTTAGGGTTATGATATACAGGGTGACTTTTTACTAACTGGCAACATTGTTGGAGCAAGTTCAGTCCATGATACTGAACTACTTCTATAAAAAAAGTTAATAAAAATCGAAAAAAAATTTCGTGAAAAATCCGTTATTTGTTAACTGTTTTATGGAAAGTAGTTCAGTATCATGGACTGAACTTGCTCCAAAAATTTGGTAGGTGGATAAAAAGTCAGCCTGTGTACAAAAGAACTAGAAACAATAAGTAACGCGAAAATTCCAACCGACATTAGAATTCTCATTTTTAATACTTTAGAAACTAAAATATGCATGTATTATAGTTGGGATATAATAATATTACAAATATTGCGTTATTTTCGTAAATAGAATTATTTGTAAACATTAATGCACGTTTCATTAGTAAAAAATAAAAATGACATAAATAAAACATTACGCCATCTTTTGACGGTGAGGCTCCTAGCGGACCGAATCGAACCACCTTAAGATGGATATTATAATTTATTTACCGGCTCTCTTACACTTTTCTTAGCGCACCCCGCTGCAACTTATCAAAAATATCGGGAATCAAGTTCCTAAACTCAGTTCGGCTTAACGAGGGTAAGACGAATGACTTAGATGTTGACGAACCTTTGTGGCTGTGAAGACAAATGTTTTGAACTAAAGCGTTCACTCAAGCTGGCAGCTTGGCATTGCAGCCATCGGACTCCTCAAGAATTTAACTTATCTGACGTTGTTGTTTTAGTTTAATTACGAAGTTGTATCCAAGTCAGCACAAAATATGGATACAACTGTTAATATTGTGTTTATAAAGACAGGTATAAATAAGTATTTATACCTGTGTTTATAAAGACAGGTATAAATAAGTATTTATACCTGTCTTTATCAATACAATATTAACAGAACTATAACTGTATTTTCATAAAGTAAAGTAGACCGTTGTACTTGTTAATAATCCACACTCCTTCAATCAGATATACAACGTAATAGGGACATTCCTGTACTAAATCGAACCACGGTCTATACAAGATCATTTTATAGTATAATAAAATTTAAATAACAGCCAAAAACAAAAAATAATCGGCATTTCCATACAAAAGTGTGCTGCTGCCCGGGTAATTTGTATGGGAATTGAGAATAACAATATTTTGTTTTGTTTTTCTTTAGTGATCTTAGTATAGCCCGTGGTTTGATTTATTACGTACATGTCCCTTCCACGTTGTATAGTAGAACCCTACAGATTAAAGAAGTTCTGTTTTTAGAGTCAATTCAATAAAAAAATTGCACTTCTCAAATCGGTAGCATACCATACTATAATACTGATTAAAAGGGCAGATTTTTATAAATAAATGGGTATCCCTTTTATTTATACTAATGTCTATAGACATGAAACCATTATAAATTTTACTGTGCTTAATGTTAGCAAATAGAATAGAAAAACCTGTTGTATTTTTGTTTGAAAAGTTGCACAATAAAGTCTTTGAATATTTAATAACAGTCCTTGATTGTGTAGTACGATTACCCACTGATTAGTTCCACTGGGGGAGGCTTTTGTCTAACAGTTCACTTCCTTAGGCCGAAATGATGAAACGTTTGTCGTTTTGTACGTATTTCACTCATAAATTTCAACGTAACAGTGTTCGAATAAATAATGAAAAATTCCTATGATATAAATAAATAAATTGTATAATAGGTCATTAATATAGTTATCAAATCCCGCTGTCGACAATATATTTACTTCTTTGAAAAATTAAACAATATTCAAATATAATTAATAAATATATAAGGTCAAATTACTCTGCTTGAGCTTGCCCCGAAGTAAGTATCAAACTTATGTTATTGGATACTAACTCAACGATACTATATTTTATAATAAATACATAAATCATCATCTTAGTTGTAGTTTAAATATTAAGTATATTTATTTCTAAATAGACATATGTATTTATTTAAGTATGTATGTAACATATGTATATGTATGTTTAGTAGATTGTAGTATACTGTAGATTCATGTATGTATGTAGTATGTTAATTTCTTCTTCTTCCTTATATTTTAACGAACACGCCTGTATGCCTTTCATATATAAAGATCTCTTCTCACGGGCCTACTGGAAGAGATCTCTTTTGAGATAAGTAGCGCCTTTGTACAACTTTTAGTTTATGTATTCTCTGTATATATTGTCCGTGTCCATTAATTAGTAAATAAATAAATAAATATATGGATACACACCCAAGACCCAAGACAATTTCAAAAAGGCCATTTTCTAACTTGCCCTGGCTGAGGATCGAACCCAGAACCTCCGGGTAGCGGACTAGCGTTACCAATACGCTACGGCGGTCGTAATTATTTTTCATAAAATATATTTTCTTACGAACGATCATTTTAGAAAAGTTTGAGACTTGAATTTAGATGTACAGAAGTTCGTTTTAATGTATAGACTAAATGCAAGCGACTCTGCTTAAGTCCAAGCACGTCTTGGGCCTTCGTTCGAAGCCAGATATGAAAATGCTACCGCCTTTATATATTTTTTAGTATTCCTCATTACCGACACGTCCACAATCCTTTGACCTTTTATTTTCTTTTAATTAATACGTCCCATCAATATTAGAAGATGTTTTTCTAGATTTCTTCCGAAAACTTATTAATACGACTTTCAGTGTATTCTTTTTTATTATCATATCGATCTTTTACACGTCTATGTAAAAGTTTTATAAGAAAAACATTTACGTTAATGTTAGGGCTTGATTAGATATTGAAACAAAATTAGATTTTAACAAAATTGTACGTTAAATAAACTTATACTAAAGCATGTAGCTTATTCGTTTAAAAATTGCTACACGTATTAGTAAATACCAAATAAAATCATGACATTTATTCATCAATAATCAAAAAACATAACACAGAGTCGTTTTGACAAATTCTATTAATCTAGCATGCGAAGCAATTTATTCCCCCTAAGTTTACATTACACGTCGTAAAATTATTAATAGACATAAATATAATGACTCTATTTAAAATGTTGACCGAGTCGGAGCACCAACAATGGTATTCAATTCGTATATTCGTAAGGGCAGAATTGCAAATAGCATAGACATAGGAATAATAGACGAAACAGCAATAAAAAAGGAATAGGTAGGTTTATTTTTGAGGATACGTACAATACAACGTCCCGTAAGAATTTATTAATCAAATCACAAAGGCTTTACGAAATGAAGGGACTTATTTTAAATAGATTTTTTTCTTGTGTATGAATTTGTAAAGTCAGAAATATTTTTTCTCTAAACATTACAAAATGTGGGAATGAAATTATATTATTCCCCATATTAACTCATAATCAGGATACTAAGAATAGTATATGCACGGTATTGAAATTAATGTAATCGCATCGTCAAAATTCAAGTCCCAAGCCGCTAGAAAATAATAAAATGGCACACTAGGAAAATATTATTTCAGAGGATATTAAATCAAAGTAACGAGCAAGTGTAGTCCCTCCCCACAGACTATATGCACCTGCTTTCCTGCCCTAAGTAACCTACCACCTACACCCTAGGTTTACGTAGGGCTAATAATAACGCCGTAGAAGTGGCTCTCTACTGAGCTAATAAATATAGGGTAGTATTTAAACGCAAATCAAAATTACTGATTGCACAGCAAAATACTCAACTGAAAATATTACTAAACAAACTGCAATTTATATTTGTGGCGCAGTAAAATGGATAGAACTTTCCTAGCACTCGCCGGCCGCTGCCGCGGCACGCTCGCTTCGCTCGCTCGGCTCGTGCGTGTGTTGTTCGCAGTTCTAACATAACCTAACCTATAGGTTTGCCCTAACCTAATAAATTTGATGTGCAGTCAGTATTTATTTGCTGTGCAATCAGTACTTATGATAAGATTGTTGATTTATTTGATGTAAAAAAGTATATAAATGATGAGATTAAATTGATGGGTGATTATTTATTAGATGTGCAATTAATAATATCCCATAAATATAGAGGCAAAAAATCCATGGACACGCGAAAGAGATTAAATTAAAGTAGATGTTTCCTCTATTAACACACCAATGATATCTATGGTTATTCTCCAAAATAATTATGCAAAACGTCGTCCACAATGAGAATAGTTAGCTTATCTGTTTCAACTTCGCGAATAAATTTTGTTGGTGAACATTCAGAAATTATGGCCCGAATTAATTGTCTTGTATTATTTCGCTTTAATAACACCGGTTTTATCATTTTATCTTTCGATACATTAAAAGTTTCTCTTTGTGAAAGTTTTTGCCTGTCCTTTATCATTTTGAAATAGGCTTTTATTATTTTTTCTGCTTTGTTTATTTCTAAGTCAGTGTTATTAAAAAAAAGAAAATAGATATTTTTCGAAAGAAGCATCTTTTATCTTTTTGTTTTTATTATTTTTTTATTCATTATCAGGTCTTTTTTAGTCTCCACTGCTGGAACACGACCCTTTCTGTTTGTTGACCAGTAATATTTAGTATAGTTTCTATTATTAGTATTTCTTATTTCCAAACAGTGTTTAGGCGATACTCTCTGTATAACCCAAAGGTTGACTGGTAGACAACGCTTTTAGCGTTAAGTTCGCCTATTGTTCTTTACAATTTGTATTTTATGAACAATAAAGATTAAATAAATAAATTATAATAACTACCTAAGTATATATTTTACATTAATTTATAGTTCTGAACATTACTACCTGTATCACTATTGTACTACATGTATCAGTATTGTGTGCATGTTTATATATGGTCTACTCGTATGTATTAAAACAATACAGTGTTGAAACTTTCGTATAAGTATAAAAAGTATATAAAGTCGAGTATAGTAAATAGTCGTATAGTGAGTATACTAACAATTTAAGGAATGCAGACGTTTCTGTGCAACTGACAGAACTTTGTGCAAAAGACAATATTATATTAGTAGCGTTATAGGTACATAACTGATTCAATTAGTGCAGATATAAGAGATGGTAAGAGTATTAGAGCTTTATTACCGCCAATGTGTGCGTGTAAATACCGATGAATCAAAACAACAAAGAGGTGAGGAAACTTTTGACGGAAACGAAATCAATATTACTCAAACAATTTTCACAGGTCAGTAAGCTCGCCCCACTTCAAGTTAGGTCAGGTTTCTATGTAACATTTTATGTTTTGTGAAACGATTTCCTAACTTAGAGTTAATATGTAATGTATGTACAGTTATACATATGTAATCATCATCATTATTATCATCATTCAAGCGTATTCCCGGGAGCATCCTCAGCTGTAACGTTCCAGAGCCCTGGGTCAGCGGACCCAGCTAAATCACATAGATTAGGTAGCGACCTTATCTACGTGATTTGACGAAGTTACTGGTTTTTATGTTCAATAATATGTAATATGTATATTAAGACGTAAAGTCAAGCTAGTGTCCTTCAACTATTTCATAAGAATAGTTGAAGGATACTTTTAGATAGACTATTGTTATAGTAGTATTAAAAATATATTACAACCCGTTCTATAAAAATAATTTTAACTTTTTATTTAGTATGTATTCTTTTTAATATTCAATGTTCAAGTGAAGATATAAGGTATTATTTTAATTATAAAAAGTAAAATTAAACAACACATTAATTTAAAAAAAAAATTAAAAAAATTCGTTCGCATAAATACTGTAATTAGCTCAAAACCAGTAGATAATATTCACCTACCAAAAATAAATCTAAAATAACAATACCAATAAAAGAAGCATTTCTAAAGTCGCAAGTTTGTTTGCTGCAATAAAGACAAGCAAAATGGCAACATGCATACTAGTCGTAACTAGCTCAAGCTTGGTGATTATTAACTTTGCAATATACATCTATACACTTGGTAAAAGCGCCCGCTTATATATCTGTAGCTTTGTTTATCTCTGTGATAAGATTATCCTATTAAAGTGCCTGATCTAGGCGACCGGACATAACACTAAAAACAAAACTGAACAGAATCGATACTAACCCGGTAGCAAATCGTTCTTGTCCGTCGCACCCTCTCGCCGGATGTTTTCCCGGAGCTGTTTAGTGATATTCCTAAATATTTCCCTGGACAACGCCAGGCTGTCCTCATCGCTACGGCGTCTTCTGACGACATTGGTTCTGTAGTCTTCCGGGAAACGCAGGGGTTCTGCACAGATTTAAGAAGACATTGCTTTAGCGCGTTTGTAAAAAATAAAACTTAATTATGAGTGGCAGCGGTAGATGTATATGAATTTTTTCCGATTCCAAACATGCAACAAACAATGAAATGAACTGTGAGACAACGGTAAATAATTGTCAAGTTATGAGTAGATATTATTTATTTATTAAACCTTTTTTGACCACAATGGTACAAAAGGTGAAAAACTCGTATGGCTCTCGATCCATTAAATAAATTAAACAAATCTCTAACTGTAAGGTTTTTTTTAACTTTAGTAAGATTTTATTCAGCACTTTAAGATGTACGCTACCTTTAGAATCTGTGGTAAAATAGAGGTTTAACACGCCTTGACTGGGTGCGTCCGAATCGGAGATGAGTGAAATTATTTTTTTATTAAGTTTAAAGTAAACCTAATAGATGTAGTTAGGAGTGTTAAATAGCATACTTGCCACCTCCTCGTCGGAGGCAGCAGGATAATTTATAAAAAAATTAAAATATTAATAAGCCGTAGATAGTTTTTTTTTCTTTTAGGGGCATCTACAAGGGTGACATATTATTATTCTCTGTAAATATATATTAAATAAAGATAAAATCCGGGTATCCGTGTGGTTTCGAGTTAGAATAGGACCACTTCATCTCTTCCTGTGGATGTCGTAAGAGGCGACTAAAGGACTAAGTACAAACATCTCGTGCTACAATTCATTCCCAAGGAGGGTTAACTTCGGGCGGCGGCCGGTTGTAAAACTTTTCACACAAATACATTCCCAAAGAGGTTTGAGGGCAAGCAGGTGGCCGGTCGTAAAGCTATAGCTAAATCTTTAAACTCTTCCAGCTTTTTCTTCTCCATTTTGCAAGGTCTTTCGCATCCTTGGGTGACCATTGACATAGCATGTTATATTTGGAGAAGAAAAAGCGGGAAAACGCATCCCGGGCTCCGAAGCAGCACAGCTGACGATACAATCAGGAAAGCACTTAGACGAAGAAGAAGAAGAATAAATAAAGATAAAATCATTTAGAATAAAATAGTACCTACTAATATTTCATATTTAAAACTAACGTGAAACACAGACATAATATGCTATAAACCGGGTAACTCGAGTCAAAAGTTAGCTACTGGCCGACATGTTTCGGCCTCATCTGGAGGCCTTCCTTAGAGCGAATGTGATTCGCGACGCCCTTACGAAGACGTGAATTACTCGTTTATAGCATATAGTAAAGCTAATATTTCAGTTTGAAAATACAAACGCAAACTATTTCTCTAACTCCGAACTTAGGCAATGCCTGCGGTATTATAAAGGTACTGGAGCATAACGTTCATCTAAGACGATTGCTACATGGCCTGGTTAGGAACGTACCGTGCATATGTTCGGCCTAGTGTAAACCGATCCTAATGTGCCTGGCTTTGCACAAAGTGAAAAATGAAATGTAATTGACACCTTTCCACCAATTATTTGATGATGTTATCTTCTAATACTTAAAGTACATCTTGTAGTAATTAATCAGTTTTGATCTAAGCACATTTTTTTTAAAGTGAAAACTTTTTTAGGCGCGAGGTGGAAAAAACCCATTGAACTCGTGACACTGTTACCAACACCACCTTTTTCAAGTTTTTACTTCTGTTGGCACTCCCGGAGTGCCACTGTTTTTTGTTTTTATTGTGTATTTGTGGCTAACACTGGTGGCAGATTTTTCAAGTTGTCTCACGACAGTAGCTTAACGTCTGCCAAGCACTAATTGCAGTAATGAGTTTCAGAGTTTTTGGCGGGAAGTCAAGGGGTTCAGTTGGGGTTTGGTTTAAATTTTAATGTACCCTAAAATTAATGACGTGTAAAAATGCCTGAAAAGGCCTTATTACTGAATAAATATTTGATTCTTGATAAATTATTTTCACTCAAATTAATTTTAGTCGACTTTTTAATATGAAATTGGTATAGTTTGGTGTTATTTTTTATTTATTTATTAAATCCTTATCTGTCTGTTTTTGACAAGGATTGGAGGAAAAGGCTGGGGATCAATGTGACTGGAGGCGACAAGGGAAGGCCTTTGCCCAACTATGGGAAATAAATGGCTAAAAAAAAAAACTTTTTTTCAAAATTAAAATAAAAGTTTTAATGGCGGACCTAATGCCATATGGCATTCTCTCCCAATCAACCATTAGGTAGATCAAGCAGAAAATATGTTTGGCTAGCGTAATAAAATTCATGAATTAGTAAACTAAATATAAGTACCCACATAACAAATAATGCTAAAAATAAATATAACCAAAAGCACATATACTTATACAAAAATATACTATTAAAGATATAATAACTATATGAGTGTCATAAATGCTCATACACTTTTAGAGTGGATAGTCATAGTATGGCGTGGGCGTCTTCAGGCGTCGTCCGCCACTCAATTGGCTATTAAAATCGAATTTGCTATACTTGTAATCGTACGTATAAATTTGTCGCCAGAAGCTCCCTTGAGGCAGTCAAAGGCCTACACTAACCTTTGATTGTAAGGCGATTGGCAACGCGCCTCGTCTCGGTGAGTGGAATCTGTCGCGTTTTTACGGAATCTGCCGTGTTTTTAGTGGGTTGAACTAGGCGTGTTTTCTATACATACTGAGATACTTGCGTACAATGTTAAAATGCGTGGTGCAGTGGGATCACCGCCTAACTTGTTAGGAATAAAGAAGCAACAAAGCTAAAGATTCTAAATACAAACAAGACTCTAAAGAACTTGTATCCGGGGCCGTAAAATAATTCTCAAAAAACTTGCAGTAATATATTATTAGGTAATTTTTCAATAAAATGCGCCTTCCAGTACAAAGTTCCATAAATTAAAAATTGTATTAGGTGTAGCTGCAGTTGAATTATTATTCTAGTCGCGTACTAATGATGCCACTGATCTAGTCGTGACTAAAATAAACTATTCAATTTCACTAAATTGAATAGTTTATTTTAGTCACGACTGGGCCACTGCCCAGCCAGAATATTTCATACTTATTATCATCACCTTTCAAAAACCCACTGCTGGGAATAAACCTCCCTTTGTCTGCGCCATCCTATACTGTTCTTGGCCGCTGCGATCCAGTTCACTTTTCCTGTGACTTGCTATATTGTCGATCCACCTAGCCGCCGGTCATCTCACACTGCCGTTGCCATTTTTAGGATACCACTGTGATTACCTTATTAGAATAGAAAAAACGATGGGTAGACCTACTATCGTTTCTTCTAGCCAGGTGTCTCTAGATAGTACGTCGTGGACTTTCGTCCTACAGCGAATCTCCACGTTGCGAACTCGGTCTTGTAGTTTGATGCTCCATGGCTCTTTGCAAAATCATAATCTTGTACATGATTTCTTTTGTAAAAGTCCCTGTCGGTTGTAGAGGCGTGTTTTGAAGCATGTAGTATTTTTCTGGTTTAACTACTACAGTATACAAAATAAACGTAGGTACTTGTTTACTACATCCATTCCTTATCCTTTAATTTTAAATCGTAACTTATTGTAGGTATTATTAATAAAACTGTTATAATACAAAGTAGATGTTTTATTTTACGGCTAAGGCTTCAAAAATTTAATAAAATATGTTTAGTGAATTTTAAAAATATTTTAGTGTCCCAAGTTTTGTTCGTTCTTACACTCGCATGTCCACAAATAATTTAAAGTTAACAGAGGCTTGGTCATTGAATAAATACGTGATCATTCTCACACCATGACTCCTTCCGCTTGCATGCTTCGGAAATCTGCTCGCTACGAGTATACATAATTGGAGGATAAAAACGTACTTCAATATGCTAAAGCAGAACAACTTTCATTTAAATTCATTAAGCCATTTGGATTCCTCTCCGATGATTTAGACTAACAAAACGATAAAAAAGTTTTCAATATTTACCAGCATTTATTTTTCAATATAATTTATAATCTTATTTTAGATATCGCAGTTAATCATAGATTCAGTAAGTTTGTGTTTTGTTAAATCTTATAGTATCCATTACATTTTACAATTTCATTATTTGTGGTTAGATTTTACACTACACGAGTACGTACTCTATCAAACTCTAATTGGTTCACTTACAAACCATCACAGCATCAAGTAAGAACACACTTGTAAACATGAATATAGACAAAGAGATGTATAACTTACAGACCCAATACTGATAATAACTTAGATAGAAACAATATTGTTCTGTTCATTGTTGCTCAAAAAATCTCTGAGTTTATTTGAGTTGAAGCCATGACTGAGCTTGAAAAATGGTCCAAGTCCTGTCATCTATCAGAAGGAATCCCAAATACGCGGCCTGAATTATAAGTACATCATTTGCCAGTAACTACAATATTACCTATAGTTATATTATATTATTTTTGTGAGATACTGAATACTATTTTTGACTGTAGTCAATATATTTTTTTTACCAATGTCAACTTCAAACTAGTTGTGGAAGTTCCTCTTTTCCAGTTAAGGATTTCGCTGTTATACATTGGTAAAAAAAAATAATTAAATACCTCTATATAAGTACGGTCTTTTGGACAACAATGGACAACTATAAGGTCTATTATTGCTAATAGCACTGGAAAAATATGTTAGTAATTTATCTGAGGCATGATATTTTCTTGCACGTCGCGTGTGCGTGCAGTGCGAGGTTTTTTACATGAACCGACTGTCTTTTAAATTCTTCTATATTTTAACACAAGATATAGTTTTAAAAACTAAAACCCAACTATGGAATAATTTTAATATATAGCCTATGATACTCATATGGTTAAGATGTATCTAACCACGCATAATATATTAAAAAGCGGCCAAGTGCGAGTCGGACTCTTCCATGAAGGGTTCCGTAGCAGCAAGTAATATAATATAAAAAATTTATATTTGAGTTGATTGAGTGAAAGGTAAATTGCGGTTTACGATTTATGACTTTTTAAAAAAAACAACTTACTAAATCTCGTTCAAACTTTAAAAATTTTTGGTCGAAGTTTGCATGGTAATGTACAATATATAATTTTTTTAGTTTTATCATTCTCTTATTTTAGAAGTTACAGGGGGGGGGGGACACACATTTTTATACTTTGGGAGTGTCTCTCGCGCAAACTATTCAGTTTAAAAAAAAATATGTTAAAAAACCTCAATATCATTTTTGAAGAACTATCCATAGATACCCCACAAGTATGGGTTTGATGAAAAACAAATTTTCATGCGGTTCACAAAATACATCTACTTACCAAGTTTCAACAGTATAGTTCTTTTAGTTTCGGAAAAAAAGTAGCTGTAACATACGGCAGACAGACAGACAGATATGACGAATTCATAAGGGTTACGTTTTTTTCCATTTAGCTACGGAACCCCTTTAAACGATTTAGCCGTTTAGTCGTTACGAGGGAACATAGAGTCAGACGTATACAGGCCAAACACATAACCCTCCTTTTGGGCTTTGCCGCAGTCGGGTAAAATAGAAAATAATATTCCAAAAATTAATTAGAAACTTGAACTATTACGAAGCTAGAACACTTCTTGTTACATCAACGTGAACTTTCTTAACATCTAACAGAAGTTGTGAAAATTTATGGAATTATATTTATACGAGAAGGTCCAACATTTTAAGTAAGTCATCGAACGGACGACAATATTTTGGTAGGCACGGCCTACATTTAACTTTGTAATCGATAGCCGAATTGGAATGATATTCGGAAATGAAGTATGACAGAATTTCATTAGAGAAGGGAAATAGAAAATTTTAATATTCTAGGGCAGACCTTCGCATTGGCATCTCAAATTTTACTTTGTGAATTTATCATTTTTGCATTTCTGCATTAATTCGGAGTTTTTGAATTAATACAGCCATTCGAGAACCATTTTTTTGCAATAGAAAAATTCCATCAAAAAAAAAAAATTTTTTGTAGAATTTTTTATGTCAACAGGCAAAGCATTCCAGAGTCGTGAAGCTTTTTTCATGTTAAAGGACGGCAAACGAACAAGTGGGTCACCTAATGGTTAGTGATCACCGCTGCCTATGGACAACTGCAACACAAGGGGTGTTGCAGTTGAAGGGTAAAAGTTAAATAAAATTATAGAAAACACAGATAGATATTCATTACTAGTAATCTTATAAGTACTACACTCATATATAGATAGAACATATTATTATTGGTCGGCAAACTAATAAACTGTCAGAACTAGTAAGAAACTTAATCAAGGGAGAAATAAAGAAAGTAAGAAAAGTATCAAAATTTGGTTGGGAAGGGCCAGTTACCTATGTTCGTATTCAATGTTCCGTTATTATATAAGCTACAAGTGGCTGAATAATATATTTATTTATTATTTCATTGAACTTGATGGTTCAGGCTGTCATCATTAGATGACAGTCATTAAGCTTTGAAAATATTGCAAAATGTGACATCAGTCGCTCAAAAATATCCTTGTTTTATGTTATACAGGGTACGAAAAAATTATACTGACTATTTTAAGAGTGAATTCAGTCCATGATACTGTACAACTTTCCTTAAGAAACATATATCGAAATATGGAAACAAATTTTTTACCTTAAAGCAAAAAATAATTTCAGTATATTATGTTCAACGTAATTATACGGCAATGAGGGCTACGTAGCCTGGTATGTGAGAATCAAATTATACTAACTTATCTAGTTATTCTAAAGTTACATTTACCACTGCCGTTGTTTATCCAAAACGACGATTTTGTATAAACTGTAGACAACGCAAAATTTCCTTTGAAAACAAAGCCATTTGCAATAACGATGTTTACCCGCATTTGAGTTTATGAATGAGATTATTGAGCTTTTAAGTTTTATACGAAAAATACTTATCATCATCTGATAACTTTGAACAGTAATTAAAATGTTCTTATCTAGGTATTAGTGAACATTTTATTCTAATGTGTTAGAATATATTATGTTTGAATTTTGTACCTACCTATCTATCTTTGTAAAATCATTAATTGCCTGATATTATTTTATTAGGAGTATCTTTAAGCTTTTTATGGATTTTTAGGGTTATTTTTATACATGCTATTTTGTCTATAAAGTTTTACCAAGAACGATCCACCAAAATAGTTTTGAAAACGAAATTCTCGCTTCTTGTATAAGGGACTTCTCAGCTCAGAAGCTCAGGCAGGGTTTGGTATAAAAGGAACATTTTAAAGCCATATGGAATCAAAATAATAATATGTTGCTAACCGCTGCTAGATATTTAATGTAAATGATAGATGCCATATTTTTTATTACATTTGATTTTCAAATCTGAATCCAGTTAAAGCTTAAAACCACGAACCTGGTACGTTTTTTCTTTAAACACTACATATTGATACTCAGCAAAATGAGAAACACATATTTTGCGCAAAAAAGAAGCTGTCTGTTTACCTCTATTAAATTTTTCTTTTCAATTTGTCTTTAGCAGTCAGGGCACGTTTTCATTGACGCCAGACAACAGGCGCGTACAAGTGACACAAACGAATATGAGCGTGGATAGTTGTTTGCTGACAATGGAATAAAACTGGGTGGCATTTTAACAGTGAGTCAATTATAAATGACAGCAAACTAGATTAAATCGCCAGAATTTTGAATTAAAGTCGATGCAGTGGTATGGTGTGTTTTCGTGCAAGTAACAATTGATTAAATATAAAATAAATATTAATAGAAGTATATCCGGAGAAATCTCACAGATTGTGCTATCCTTAAAGTAAATTCTACAATGTCACAATGTTCGTTCCCGTACTCCTCCGAATCGGCTTGACCGATTCTCATGAAATTTTGTGAGCATATTGAGTAGGTCTGAGAATCGGCCAACATCTATTTTTCATACCCCGAATCTACGCGGGCGAAGCCGCGGGCAAAAGCTAGTTTTCTATATAATTCAAAACCCAGGATAATCTGAAAAAGATCATTGTCCAACTTGACCTGACAGGGGATCGAACCCGGGACCTCCGGTGTGATTGCCTAGCGTGTCATTATCCACAAGGCCACAGAGGTTCACTCAGATCACGTTTTTTACGAGTAAGACTGATCTTAACATTTATATCTTCGTAGATATCATATATCATCGCCTTTTAGAAGCAAAACAGCATTAAACATTACTATTTTTTTTATATATTTCTAGTAGTACCTATGCGTAGGATTTTTTGCTTAAGAGACTTTTTGTTCCGTCGCGGAGCGCGGTGCTGTAGATTTTAACATTGTATGCAAGTATCTTAATTTGTATAGAAAACACGCCTAGTCCAACACACTGAAAACGCATCAACGCGCGGGAGCGTCAGTGTGCACCCACTGCACCGCATTAAACCGCCAGTTCTGAGTAGCTCGGCACTCTATGACCGGAGTTGACATACTAATGGATATGTCGCAGCCATCTAGTTAAATTTGATAACAAACTTGACGCCTAGCCCGGTCATTCAATAGCTGGCATCAAATTGAATGGATGAAGGGCAACTAGCAAATTCATTTAATACAACGTTTAACCAGATGGTGGTACCAGTGTAACTAGTATAATCATTTAATTGATTTAGATTTATCAATTTCTCTAGGTTTCACAAATTATGTACGATTATTTTTTACTAATACCACCTACCACTAAGTAACTAGTAATAGTGAAGTATAAAAAAAATCGTTTTGATGAGATCTGTGAACGGAAAATAACATTCACGGTTAACGCTGTTGACGCCTAATTGCTTTTGGGGACTACAAGTGCCTTAGGAGCAAAAAAGTTAACAAAATTTTAATCACTTGGCTGGGTCTTGGGCTGACTTTAGTACAACAAGTAGGTAAGTGATTTTAGTTCAATCATCTATCAGCCTAGGCTTTCAATTGAATGCCGACGTTCAAGGTGCTGACTAAGCATACAGTAGGCTGTCTAATTTAACCTGCGGGCTAATTAAGGCTGCGACAAAAATATTTATAGGTTTGGTATTACTTTCTTCGTCTTAAAGGGATTTTCGTCCTCTTACTCATCTTATACGTATATCACGTATAATACTCACCTAAAAATAATAATAAAGACATTATGGGAATTGTAATTTTGAGTTTGGATATAATTTTTAATGCGAAGGAATCGTAATTTTTAAAAAACTACAGAAAATAACTTATTGCACTCTTTTACTTGAAGTATGGATAGTGTGCAGATTATAATAAAAATATCATGAATTACCAGATGCAGTATGTAAACAGCATAACGCTAGACACACGAAGTAGAGGCCGCCCCACTGCATATTAGAGACATCACAGGCGTCGATGCATCACGCACGCCTTTACCTGTCAACAATAAATCATTAGGTTAGATAATCCAGATCAAAGTCATTAGTCATTGCCTGAAATAAACGAATTTATTATTTATTTATTATTATTATTTATATTTTTGTTTTCATTTTTCTCCCAAGTATGGTTTTGGGGTATTTTCTGTTTACGCGGGCTTGTGGCCAAACGTAAGCAGTTAATAAGGATCCCTGAGAGTCAGAAGAGAGAAATTTTCGAACAATGCGGCATGTATTTATTATAACTGCTTTTTGCATGAGAATACATGTAAGTAGTATGCCTATCATTTTTAAACTGTTGTGTAAGGATTTCGGTACAACGCCGTTGGATGAAATAATTACTGGAACAGTTTTTACTGTATCCACACGCCATTGCGGTTTAAGCTCTACTACCAAGTCTGTATACTTAGTAATTTTTGTGGTATAGGTGGAGGTAAGATTGTGAGTATTAGGAATAGCAACGTCAATTAAGTATACTGTCTTATTTTTCTTATCATACAAAGTTATATCTGGTCTATTGTGGTATACGGTTTTATCTGTCAAAATAGTCCTGTCCCAATACAGCTTATATTCGGTTGAATCCAGAATTACTTGAGGTACATATTTATAATAAGCAGTTTTTTCCGTAATTAATTTGTATTTAATGGCTAGATATTGATGTAAAATTAAGGCAACCTGATCATCTCGGTGTTTATAGTCCGTTTGCGTTATGAATCTACAAGCGGCAGTGATGTGCTATATTGTTTCAGGACTACTATGACAGTGGCGACAGGAATCATTTTGGGTGTCACGGATAATATGTTTTCTGTATTTTTTTGTGTCAATAACTTGGTCTTGGATGGCCATTATGAACCCCTCCGTTTCAGTAAAAAAAAATTTTAAATAAAAAAAAACACCCACAAGACAAAAAAACAATCAAAAGAAAAAATATACCTATTTATTATCATCTTAAATTAGTTATTTTTTAGGATTCCGTACAAAAAATGAAAAAACGGAACTTATAGGATCACTCGTGCGTCTGTCTGTCCGTCCGTCTGTCACAGCCAATTTGCTCCGAATCTACTGGACCGAATCAGGTGAAATTTGGAAAACTAATCATCACCCACACACACCCAATAATATTGGTTGTTATAAATTTAATTTTTTTGTAATCATTACCTTTTAAATTCAATTTTAATCCTCCTCTTTTGGTTTTAAAAAAGTGCACTTCATTGGCCATTGTAATGTACAGATTAATTAATTTTAAATAACACAATCTTAATTCTCTTCGGTAACCAAACACTACGTAAATAGTTATCGATGTCAACTTTATGAAATGACATGAAAATATTAGCTACTTTCATTCACGGCACAAAGCCCCTACGTATTTCGTGACAAAATTACATTGAAATGAGGTGTTGTGTGATGTAACTAATATTTATGTGAAAATAAATTTTATATTACTGTAAATTTTGAGTATTACTGGTATGATTAAATTATATTATGAATGTTTATGACAATTTGTATTTATGACAAAATAATTATTTATATTTATAGTAATAAAGATTATGTGAAAAAATATTATTCCACACTATTTTTATTTAAAAATATTTTTATAAGAATCATTAGAGACCCGTAATATTCATACTGTCTATATCATGTTCATACTCTTGCTGTCTTCTGTGGCTAAAGTTGATTCTTATCATATAAGTTTAGCCGTGTGGTTCCTGGCAGAGTAGAATAAGACCACTCCAAGTCTTCCCGTGGATAGTAGAAGGCGATCTAGGAAACGCAAGCTAAACAAAGGTTATAAACATCAAAGAGAACTCTCCGACCCGTCTGGCCTGCGTGGAGAGTGTAGGCCAAATCCTCTGGCTACTCTGGCCAAGTATGGCTCTGATAGTATAGAGAGGGTCGTGCTCCTGCAGTGGAGACTAAAAAAGACCTGATGATGATGATATAAGTTTACAACATCTTGACCTAACCATATTTCAAAACCGGGCTCCTATGATTATGGCAAGGGAGGGCGTCAGTGCATCACAGGAGCTGTCTTTTATGATAAAACTTGAGTTCACACCCACAAGTCCGTAAAATTAATGTGCGAAGTTATTATATGAGCAGTGCATTCTCAGTTAATATACATTTCATTGATACCCCGGGCGTTTATTAGCATTTCATAAGCGTACTCGTGAGCTAACTTAAGAGACTACGAGACGTGTGTAAGGTGAATAAAGCTGATTCGCGAATCACTTTGAAGTTTGAATTAGTTAAATTTTGAATTTTCTTTCATATCTCGGTATTTTTTAACACTTTAAATGACACGTTACTCGGCCACTTGAGCTAGGTACAGAAATATATTTTAAACACATTTCTTTGCTGGTCTAGGACAAGAAAAAAGCATAGAATGTACCAGCTGCTTCTCTTCCGCGCAGATCGTAAAAGCCGATCAAGGGAATGAGCGAGAATCTGGATTGTAGGCGGTGCGGTTAGCAACCCATCACCAATGATTTTTCCACTTTTATGACCACAATTACGCTAAAAGTTGCCTGGTTCTTATTGCCCTAGGCTCTGTCTGCCCCGATACGGATAAAGACCTGATGTGTATCTGTATATGTAACAAAAAAAATTGTACATATCATTATTTTTCATATTGCTACATTATTTTTATTCAATAACATGTTCAAACGGCGGCTTGCTCTCCGGGAGTGCCGGCAAAAGTTAAAACTTGAATATTAACGTTGTGCATTTTTGATATTTTGGAATGGTAAGGGAATAATTTTGCACGAATTGCTTTAATCATCAGTATAAATTAATATCATTTATGTAGTAGAATACAATATTTATTTATTGCGCTATCGTACACAAACATGACAATTTATATTGCATTAAAAAGTTTATCTCTCAGCTAAACGAAACAGCAGGCGCAGGCATACATTTTTGCCACGCCGTAGAAAGAGAGGGGGATACTTCCTCTCCTACGCCGCGCCGGCTGTCTACTCTCCATCCGTCTTACGAATTTTCGATCAGGACACGTGTCCTGACGCGAGTTAAACATTTTTTACCCATTACAAAAAAGTGCACAACGCCGCTAAAGAAGTTTTCACTTCAAAAAAATCAAACTAAGTTTTGAACGTTTTGAAGTGACTGAGCAGAAATGTCTGACGATCAATAAATTATGTGCATTCCTATTGAAATCCCATGAAAATCATCAAAATTCTTAAAAACTGCACTGGTACATTAGTTTAGCATTTAAAACCAGACGGAATACCCAAAATTCACTCTAATGATTCTTATATGTTATATTCGTATAAGTTATCTTTTGCTTTTAAAAAATCTGTGTTAAACTGAAAAATCTGCACAATGTTAACATTTGAAATTGTTGATATATTTTGTCTATGATACATTCTGATGTGTAATTAATTTTAGCATCCCTTTCGGTGGTATGAGTTGAAAATTACACGGGTAAATTACTTGAGCATTAGAAACTAGGCGAACCGCAGGGTCGAAACTTACCCGACTGTCATGTCTTATTCAGATACACGCACAAACCAATTACAAACGGTTAAAATATGTATTATTGTATCTTAGAACGTGAGCGAACTGGCTGCGAATAATAAATGATGATTATGGTAGGTGTTATACAATTTAAATTTGTGGGGTGTTCACTGCTACCGCTTAATTTTTATAGTTAGACTAGCTGACCCGGCAATCTTCGTTTCGCCCGTTTCCGTTCCTTTTTCCATATTTTCTCACCGTTTAAACCTTTCCTGGACTATGACAAACATTTCAAAAACGAAATCAGCTAAATCAGCCCAGCCGTTTCCGGGTTTTAGCGAGACAAACGAACAGCAATTGATTTTTATATATAGAGATAGAGATTATACTTAAGGCGACGTGGGTTCACAATTTGCGATACGGTGCGTGTTTTTGAAAAATCACTGTTATTAAACTACTACAGTTTATTCCTCAAAAAATTTACATAAAAATTTTAAGGATTTTCTACAGACACCCACATTAGCCAAAACACGATTAAGCATTTTTGGCTCAATAGAAAAAAATCACAAACATACCTCTAAATTTGCCTAAATTTGCCTTTATAAAACGTATTACTATTTTATACAATCACTTTTTTATATGAAAATTATACCAAAAAATGTATTATCTAAATATCTATCCGTTTTGGCTACAAAAAAATTATAAATATAATACAATAAAAATAATAAATAAAACTCTGCGAAATATCGTCGAGTACGGCTCCGACCCTTCCTTCGCTCTCAAAGAATATTTTACTGTGTTTTATTTATTATTATTTTGTATAATATTTATAATTTTTTTTGTAGCCAAAACAGATAGATATTTAGATAATACATTTTTTGATATAATTTTCATATAAAAAGGTGATTGTATAAAATAGTAATACGTATTATAAAGGCAAATTTAGAGGTATGTTTGTGATTTTTTTCTATCAAGCCAAAAATGCTCAATCGTGTTTTGGCTATTGTGGATCTCTGTAAAAGATCCTTAAGATTTTTATGTAATTTTTTTGAAGAATAAACTGTAGTAGTTTAATAACAGTGATTTTTCAAAAACACGCACGGTTTTACAAATTGTGAACCCACGTCACCTTAAGAATACGAGTATTATCTATAACCATTATTTTTATTATTAGTTGTGATTTGTTAGTCGCATATCATCTATTTTTTTTTTGTAATTGTCTGTTATATCATAATTTAAACCACACTCATCAAAGTCAAAGTCAAAATTTTTTATTCAATGTAGGATAAATATATCACTTATTAAAGGTCATTATTTTTAATTATTTTTAGTGCAAAAGCTACTGATATGCTAGCGTTTCGCAACGACTACTGCTGAGAAGAAACTATATTTATGTATTTTATAGATATATTACACGGTACGGGTATTTTTAGATATAAATTACACGGGATATAAAAATATATTACAACCTTATTACGGGCAAAAAATTACGGCACAATATATTATAACACGCAACCACAACGAATTTTACTAAATATGCTCATAATTTTTAGAACATCACGCACTATTCTTACACGCCAAAAGTGGATAAAATGTAGGTGTGTAGTGCGAATATGGCTGAACGTTAAACTCTGCCTAAGGCGACTTTGTTTTTAGTTAGCGTTTTAGTGATAGAGGACGATCAAGTTTCATTGATGAGTAGTTCTACGAATAAGCGATTTCAATGCGGCGCTTAACTTCACTCTCTTGCCGGCTACTGAAGAAGACTAACTGGCCCAGGTAGATATTTTCATCGACGTAGTGTATATCTTGCCCGTCTATTCGACTCTATGTTTTGTACTATTGGCTTGGGCCTTTGACCAGTTCATTGTAAGTCCAATCTCAAGGCTTACGGTGCTCAGGTATTGAAGCATGCAAAATTAGCTGATGTGGAGGAAAATATGACAATGTCGTCAGTGAATCTGAAATTGGTGAGTGTTTTTCCATCCGGTTCCCTTTGTTCTTTATTATTTTCTGTTAATTTACATTTTTTCACAAGTGTATAATTTTCTATCACAGAGTCTCTGTATTTTCACTGTATTTACATAAATAATATAAATATGCCAAATTTTATTGCAATCGAAAGTAAAAAAAAGAGAATTCTTTATTATATTTTTAAAAGAAAATAATGTGTGACGGTATTTGGAGCAAAAATAACATAACGGGGTATGAAAATCACATTGGGCAGGAGGACGCGTAACATCTTTGCTTCAATCAAGCGAGACCACGTTCGGTGCGACTCGGACGAAACGTCAGCGAAAATAAATAAAAAAGGTATGTGTGCATTAATTTAATAATGATGCAACACGATAGTTAAAAAGTATTTACAATAAAATAATGAAAGTAAAATAATAATTCAGCTACGCTCTATCGAACAAGTAGCCCGCTATTTGAATTTCTAGGCAAAATTCATTGTTATGCAAGAAAATCGAGAATCGAGGAATACTTGGGAAGTACGCAATTCTGCTAACAAGCTTCCTTGGTCTCAAAGAGCATATATTTTCCAATTCAAACGATCTCGTGTCTGGAATTCATAGAGATCGTTATTCAGGTCAAATATTACTTATATTTTCAAACCCAATATAACTTTAAATAAATAAATTTCAAGAGAAAGGTGGGAAGAGTATTTTCACTTTACTATAATATAATTACCTCAACTGCCATCATAAAAATCATAGTGTTTAATTAATAAGTATAGATCTCTTTTCTCTTAGGACAGATGTATTAGTGTGCAAAATTTCAACCGAATCGGAAGTTAGCAATTCGTTGATAATGAATTTAAATACATTTGTCAACGTTCGTACGTAACATGTTGAATAAAGCTTGTGATAATATAACTTCTTTTAGTACCTGTAATGACTTACGGCTGGGCAAAGGCGATATAGATTAAAATATCAAACTAGAGTGGAGCCTGTAGTCCGTTATTGATCTCTTTCGCTTGTGATGGAGATAAAGTAACAATTTAAATATTTTTTGTGACACGAGTCATCACTGTAAACATCACAGTATATAGTTTATTTTGATGCCACTTTATTAGTCTAGACATAGACCATTTTATCACAAACAAAACGCAAACATTTTATAAACTGTTTCGAAAACTAACGGAAATTTTGTCCCGTGAAGAAAAGTTTGACCAATAACAATGCATGCAGTTTCAAAATAGCCCGGAGTTTACTCAACTTTCGCATTCCGCGCTAAAATCAATTCTAACTTTTACTAGCACTGTGCTGCTGTGAGTTCCCGTGAGCAATTTTTGTGCCTCTGGTAATTAAACTCTGTTTTATTTTGTTTAGTAAGTAAAGTCACGATTTACTCCCAAGGGTAGCCGTATATAATGAATAAACTAACAATGTAGTAAACTAATCCCCTTATTCAAAAAAGGAGAAAAAACAGACCCTGGCAACTACAGACCTATCTCTATTCTGCCAGTTTTGAGTAAGGTGTTCGAAAAGATAATGCTCAATCAAATGCTACTTCACTTTAGGACCAATAATCTTTTCCATAGCCAACAATACGGCTTTACTGCTGGAAAATCGACCACCGATGCAGGAGTAGCACTTATTACTAATATCTACGACGCGTGGGAAAACAGAAATGATGCAATTGGATCATTTTGCGATCTTTCTAAAGCATTTGATTGCGTTGATCATCCAACACTTTTGCTCAAATTTCGTCAATACGGTTTTGATGATAAGTCAATTAAATTAATAGAATCTTACTTAACAGATAGGCTTCAAACTGTTGATATAAACGGCGTAAAATCACACGGGTCTAATGTGAAAATGGGCGTTCCCCAAGGTTCAATTCTAGGACCGTTCCTTTTCTTAGTTTATGTCAATGACTTGCCTTACATGGTTGAGAAAGAGGCTGACATGGTGCTGTTTGCTGATGACACCTCGCTAATATTTAAAATAGATCGACATAACAGTGATGCTAGCGCGGTGAACAGCACCTTATCTTTAATTTCTGATTGGTTTTCGGCCAATAACCTCATGTTAAATGCAAACAAGACCCAATGCATTCGATTCTCTCTTCCTAATGTGAATCAAGCCTGCGTTGACATACTAATTAATGGTCAGAAACTCGATCTGGTTGAAAGTACTACCTTTTTAGGAATCACAATTGATTCGAAACTTCAATGGGGCGCTCATATAACTAAACTTTCTAATAGGCTTAGCTCTGCGGCTTACGCTGTTAGGAGAATAAGACAATTGACAGATGTAGCAACTGCTAGACAAGTGTACTTTAGTTACTTTCACAGTCTAATGTCTTACGGGATACTTCTATGGGGGAGTGCAGCCGACATTCAGACTATTTTTCTTTTACAAAAAAGAGCAATTCGTGCTATTTACGGTTTAGGATCGAGAGACTCACTGAGGGAATTATTCAAGGAAATAGGTATACTTACTTTTGCATCACAATTCATATTTGAAAATATAATGTATGTAAGGAAAAATATTTCCTTGTTCAATAAAGTAAGTGATTTTACAGATAGAAATTTACGTAATAAGAATGACTTAGTTAGCCCGTATTACAGGCTGAATACAGTCAGTAAGTCTTTTATGGGGAAGTGTATACTTTTTTATAATAAATTGTCAGAATCGGTCCTTGATATGCCAGACAGAAAATTCAAAGCTCATGTAAAGAAAGTACTTTGTGAGAAGGCTTATTATAGGACCGATGACTATCTTAAAGACAAAAAGGTCTGGCTTGAGCTTGGCGCGGGTCCCTCTTAAAGGTTTGTATACTTCGACATGTCATAATTTAGGTACATTGGTACATACTAAATTTACAAATTGACATTATTTTAAATTTCGTAATTCTTATAATTCAATTTAATTATGACATAATAAACAATGTAATCTCTGTCCATCTATATAACTAATTTTAAGTTTTTAGTTTGTTAGTTGACGTCTTTGGAGAAAACGTGCAGTGCAGTTTGTTGCCGCTTCTTCTGCACTTGCGCCTAGGAAGCGGCGTAAACTTAGCTTTAAGTAACGATTTGACGTCAACATTTGTGCAAAACAAAACAAAGTGACTATTATTAAGAGATATTATAAATATCCTATGATAATAAAGATATTTTGAATTGAATTGAATAGTGTTCTAAAATGTAGTTATTTTCAACAGCATTTATAACTGAACAATATTGAAACAGAAACTTGAAATATTACAAATTCGGTTAATTACGAAAAAGGGTTTCATTTTGTGTGAAAAAATTGTCAAATAATATTATTCTATATTTTATTCATGAAATGCACAGACTAATTGCAGTTAAATTTTATTTAGATCGTCAAATTTTAAATAATAAATTATGGATTTAGTGCAAAACGCTAATACATATATACTTCTCTTGCCGCGCAGATCATAGAAGTCGATTGAGGGAAGTCGATGTGGCTAGCAACCTTTTACTATTTTGTTCCTTTTTCCACCTTCTCGCCCACCTTCAAACTAAAAATGGCCTTTGAGTCTTGCGGCCCTGGGCTCTATCTGCGTAGAGTTCCTACTCTAAGCAGACAGAGTCTAGGGCCGCAGACCCGAAATGCTCTGTCTGCCTTATTAGGGATGAAAACGTGATAGTATTTATGTATGTTTTAATTTAGTGTAAACACTATCATGATGCTTCTTTTCTAGTTATATCTTATTTTTGGTTGGCTAGAAGAAATCCTTTGACAGAAACCCACCGTTGTACATTTTTATTTCGCTAATAATAATAAATAAATAGATAAAGATAAATCACACTGATAGAGCTAGCCCCAAAGTCAGTTTAAACTTGTATTATGGGATACTAACTTAACGATACTATATTTTATAATTAATGCATATATAGATAAACAGAGATAAACCCCAGGACAATTGGAAAAATACCATTTTCCAACATGCCCTGGCCTTGGATCAAACCCTGAACCTCTGGATTGGCGTACTAGCGTGTTGACCATTACACCACGGAGGTCGTCAACTAAACAAATTAAACTACATTTGTAATTAGTTTTTTAGAATTAATATTTCAATGTGCAATTTACAAGTATAATGAAACAACGAAAACAAAAGACAAGACAAATTACTTACGAAAGTTCGAACATTCACGAAAACTTTAAGGTATACCCAAAAATACTTCAAATTACTAACAGATTAGAATAATGACGGCTATTTTAAGCATTTCCTCGATTCCCTTCACCATTATTCCGATTGAAAAGCAATGCCCACCGAAACGAAACAAATTGCTCGTCTCAACTAAAAGACGGCCCTCGAATATCAACAAAATGACTGCCACGGATTTATTGAGTTATCGAACTCCTTCGGCAAACGAAAGAATTTTTATAAGGCCTCATTTCAAATTCTGTTTTTTGATTTGAAGCCAAACATTCCCGTGGAGCTGCCTTTTCAATTTCGAGATTTTGCTACAATGGGGATTTCACATAAAGGTTTGGTAAAGTATTGAAGAGACGTATTTTCATTTGGATTAGTATTATACTTATAATATTTTCTATTAGGCATATGCCTAGTCCTATATTAATAAATTAACTGCTCCGACATCGAATTTAGCCAAGAATATTGATTTACAATTATGTAGATATTAGATAAACCGTTGTTCCTAAAACATATATTTATTTATATTTGAATTACATTTATTACTTTATACAAGTATAAAGTGTATATGATCATTGTAATCTTGATGCGATTTATACATGGTCGAAAAAAATATACTGAAACTCCAGATACATATTTTTTCAGATGAAATAATGCAGACGAACTAGAGTCAATCTAGTTCGAAAACAAACGCTTTGGATCTAAAAACATCTGGCAAGTAAAAGAATACTGGTAAGAAGAAACGCCAAATTTTCGGTGTTTGATCGCCTGTAGAGATTTAGCCATATATAGGTATAAACATGTTTTCCCATCTCTCCCAATTTATTTAAATTTTATAAAAAGTAAAACGTTATGATAAATAAACTGATAGAAGTTTCTGGAAATCTAGAGGGGAGGCTTTTGCCCAACTATGGGACAGTAAAGGCTAAAAAAGAAACTTTATGCTTACAAACTACGTACTAAGCAAAGAAAGAAAGAAAATAAACCAATTTATAATAAGATTTGGAACTAAACTAATCTAAAGCAAATACGCCTATCTCTCTGCCATTTCACGAGTCGATGCGTCTCATAACTTACGGTTCAATATAATGAAATCCTTAAAATATAATTTCGTTGTCTAGATAAAATAGTATCTAGACAAAGATAGCATAACCTTTAGAGATTTCGTTAATAAAACCTAACGTGCAGCTTTGAAATAAAAAGAAATGGTTTTGATTTTAAACATTATTTTTCTAAATTTAGCTTGCTTGATTTGACCCAAAAAACGACAACAAACAATTTTTCAGGCATTTGACTAAGCTTGGCAGCTACCATATAATGATTACAGCTGGGGCTAAAGACTTAACATGCTTTATGAAGTACGACGGAGCTCGAAAATTTTTCATTTTTCAATTCATCTAAGTGCGGATCACGCCCGAAGTTGCGAAAACGCTAGTAACACGTACTCCCTGCGGACCCCCGAGCTCTTGTTACGGCTTAAGTGATAAATAGAAACAGTTATCATAACCGAAAACGACCAAGGAATATAGATACCGGTAACTAACTGTATTAGGTCTGTCTTCTACTTGCGCAAATACGAACACGTTTCTTAAGTTCGTTCTCAGCTCTATTGGCTGATAATCCGTCAATGCAGGAACCAGCATATTCTCTGTCAGTTTTATAATATCTTTAATAATCCCCAGGCCCCTGAGTATCTAAAATCATCTTTAGAACTTTTAAGTTCTAGTCATGAATTGTCCCTGCATTCTTCAACCTAGTCACTCCTTCTCATCGTACAGGGTTTTTCAATAACTCTTTCTCTTTGACTGCTGTACGACTCTGGAATACTCTTTCTGACTCCATCAGAAGGGCCCTCCATTTACAGTTACATATGAGACAGACTTGATAGTATAATATGTATTTATAAACATACATATGTGAATATTTATAGTTCATTTGTACCTATTTTATATGTATTAATATAATAAGGTTTTTTTATTGTTACATTTAAAATTTACCTACTTAAGTTTATGTTTTCATTACGTTTTACACCCACATAAGCTGTCCAATCAACCCAATAAGAGAATGCTTTTAGCATTAATTCCGCCTGTTGTACTTATTACATTTGTATGTGTGTACAATCAAGTGTAAATAAAGATAAATGAATACCTACATCAGGAAAAGTAAGAAGCGACGTTTTCTTTATCCATAACATGTCAGTTAAATTTCATAATCACTGTTTGCTCTAGAAAGTTAAAATCTGGAGATGATTTCGGCGACGAAATATTACCATAATGCTGACGCAAACATTCTCCATCTCTTAGAACTTTTGTCAAGAGATATGTTCTGGCAATATTTTTACCAGAATCGTGAATTTTGCATATTATGTAGAAGCATATAATGTTGAATTTTTAAAATAGTTTTATGAGAGAAGTGCTGTGACAGTTTCAAAGAACGTGCTTGGGTTGTCTAAAGTGGAATTTTACTGGCACCCAAAAATATTCAAATCAAAATTGTCACTCGCCAATAGCGTATTTACGTAATTGAATTTATTTTCTAAGTGCAACTGTCAATAATGTTGAAGCTGACGTTTCGAGAGCACAACGAGTAGGTATTTTTATCAAAACTAGTTTTTAATTTTCACAGAATAATTCCAAATGTTTTGACAAGAAAAATGAAATGAATTGCTGCTTTAAAAAAGAAATTAAGCACATACTTAGTTTTTTTACTTCTTTTATTTTATAAATTGTATTCTTTCACGTAAGTTATACTAATTAATTATAAATAACTAAATAATTATTTACGAATACGTGATGCACTGCTGTTAAAAATGTTTACAAACATTATACATATATATAACAAAATAATAATGATAGAAAATACTCGTACTATTGTAAAGCGATACAGATACATATACATTACCACGTTTTTATTACCTAACGGGGTAGACCGAGCCCGGGGCTATAAGTCCCAAAGGCCACTTTTAGCGTAATGGTGGGCTTTAAGATGAAAAAACGGAATCAAAATCGTGATGAGTTGCTAGCCGCATCGCCTATAAACATGATTTAGATTCTTGCCCATTCTCTTGATCGGCTTTTACGATAATCTAAGTAATTTCTTTTCTCCCAGACATAAAGCATGGAAGAATAGCGATTTTTTAATTTCAATTATAAAAAATACTTATAATAACAATATTACAATAAAAAGCTATTTTATTTGTATTTTTAAAATATTCACTCATGTTTGTAAATATTTTTAACAGCAGTGTGAGAGCACCATTATGGACATTGTACGTTCTGCAAATATTTCTGAAAATGTTTATTTTGGCATCAAACAGACATGACAGTCAAAGTAACTTCGTTTTTAGGATTTCGTACGCTATACCTATATACTATACCTATATATATTTTTAAAGTGAGAGTACTAATATAAATGAGGTATCGTAAGAAAAGGCTTTGTGTTCAAACTATTTTTGGTTATTTTTAATCCTTTTAGTTATTGAGTTATCATGAAAAAACTGAGTAAAAGCACAATTGACTACCAATAAACAATTGCAACTTAATAAGCTTAATTATATTTACGAAGAAATAAAATTATGTTTCTATCTATTTATAGTTTTTAAGAAATTATGCACATACTCATAAAACTATAATGTGCACAATGGAGGACTGCTTTATTTTATCCGCTAAGAGAATCTGATATTACAGTTATATGGAATATTAAATAAACAAATGAATTTACATTTATAAGGAAATAGAGATGCATCTGGCTGAGATGCGTATGCTACGATGGATGTCTGGGGTTACTAAAATGCATAAGATCCGAAATAAGTACGTAAGAGATTGTTTAAGGGTGACGCCAATAGTCGATAAATTAAAAAGCCATCGCCTGACCTGGTATGGCCACGTAATGCGAAGGGATGCCGAACATCTGGCAAAAAAATGGTCGACTTGAAAGTAGACGGGTATACGAGTAGAGATAAACGGGCAAGTGCGAGTCGGGCTCGTACATGAAGGGTTCCGTACAATGTTTTAAAATGCTATAAAAACACGTTTTTGTATGACGACCCCCTTTAATTTTTAACTTTTTTTTATTTTCAGTATTTGTTGTTATAGCGGCCACAGTAATACATAATCGGTGAAAATTCCAAGTGTCTAGCTATTACGGTTCAAGATATAGAGCCTTGTGACAGACGGGCAGACGGATAGACAGCGGAGTCTCAGTAATAGGGTCCCGTTTGCACCCTTTGGGTACGGAATCCTAAAAAAGGAAGACCGAGAAAGAAGTGGGAAGAATGCGTGAGATCGAATATGGGGGAACGGGGTTTAGTACGGAGATGGCGAAGGACAGAAAATTATGAAGGGAGTTAACATACAGAGCTGACCCCAAATAGGGAAAAGGCATGGAAAGAAGAAGAAGAGGTAGAACAGAACCCTGGGTTAGCGAGTCCGACAGTAAGTTGCACTTGACCGGTTATACCTTTATTATTCCATTGTTGGGAAAAACTGTTCCCTCGTCTCCAATAAGGTAACTTATTAAAATAATTTACATAATTTTCTACATTGTCGAAAACTTATTCGAAAATCATAATTATAATTCTGTACAAAACCAATTTGAATAAAACGTTTGCACCATACACTCACTCTTTCTTCCTATTTTTTGAAAATATAATAATACAATGGTAGGAAAATCAAAACGAACAAAGCTCTTGTATCATACAAGTCTATCGCCTCGCTTTCATAAACACCATCATGTTTCCAACGAACCTCGTACAGTACAGTAAAGGCGTATTCATATTTAAGCTGGCCACAGAAACCAGTATCGGTAAAATTTTCAAACCGTTTCTATTGTTTTGTGGACAAAACCTTCCTTCTCATTTTGGTTTAAGTTTATTCATATGAACCAAAATTTTGTTTATTTAAGGAGCATTTTGATGCTAATTCATATTAAAGAAATTAATAATAGGGTTCATCTTATTTTCTCCTCTCAGTTGCCTCCTTCTTCTATGTTACAGATTTAAATATGAAATTTAAAAATAATGGAGATTAGAATTCCTGTTGATTATTTTTTCAGACCTCTGCAACCCGTCTGGCCAGCGTGGAGAGTGTATGCCAAATCCTCTGGCTGCTCTGGCCAAGTATAGCTCTGATAGTACAGAGAGGATCATGCTACTGCAGTGAAGATAAAAAAGACCTGATGATTTTTTGATCATAATTTATTCCTTTTACATAATTTCAATACTGCCCTCTTCCACTTTGATTGCAATAGACCTCTCTGAATAAGCCAATGCATCAAACAGAATCGTCCTGCTATTCTCTTTCCATTTTGCTTCAGCGGAAACTCACCCTAATAACAGCCAGCGACGTACTGAGTAAATATTTACTGTGAAACTTGTGCACATAGTACTTTGGCTTTATAGGGCTATGTAACTTTTACGTACATGCGCCTTTGTTTGGTACGAAAACGTGCCGCTCGACTCCGTAATGAGAATCGTCGATTTAATTTGCCATCGATATTTCCAAATGATTTGAGTTTCAGTGAGAAATTGTTGAGACTGGAGATTGTGTGAAAAATGCGAGGACATTTCAAGAGATTGTTTTGTCGTTAGGTTAGTCAGACTTCATTTGAGCAGCGAATGCGTATCATTATCCACTTTCGTACAAGTAGACAGAAAACATATTTAAGAATATGTATTTTTACAGCTGTGCTAGAAATTTTAAAGATTTTTTCAAAGCACATACATACATATTATATACAAGGTCTAACAATATATACTGAAACTATTTTAAGAGATGAATTAGTCCATAACACTGAACAACTTTCCCAAACGAACATAATATCTAAATATGAAAAAATATTTTTATGCTTTCCCTAGAAACTCGGATCATCGGTCGAATTATTCTCGTATGGGAGTCCAATTTTTAGGGTTCCGTATCCAAAGGGTGCAAACGGGACCCTATTACTGAGACTCCGCTGTCTGTCCGTCTGTCACAGGGCTCTATCTCTTGAACCGTAATAGCTAGACACCTGAAACCTTTACCGATTATGTATTACTGTGGCCGCTATAACAAACACTAAAAATAAAAAAACTTAAAAATTAAAGGGGGTCGTCAATTTGTCATACAAAAAACGTGTTTTTTTTTAGGGATTTTAACTCGATCTGTCACAGGGCTCTATCTCTTGAACCATATAATAGCTAGACACCTAAAATGTTCTCCGATTATGTATTATTATGACCACTATAACAACTTTTCGTTTTCAGCTGTTTCCGAGGATGAAGTTAGGAAATGCATAGCTCATGTTTCCTCCAATGTAACTCCAATGGTAACGATATGTTGTCTGCAAAAATGATTCAGCTTCTTGTTCCTGTAATTCTTCCTGCTCTCACTCATATTTTTAACTTCTCACTATCCTGTGGCTCTTTTCCTACATCCTGGAAATCAGCTCAAGTCATTCCATTACCTAAAACTATTAACCCTTCTTCTGTTTCTGACCTTAGACCCATTTCTATTTTGATCTATCTCTCAAAAATTCTTGAGCTAATTTCCCATAACCAACTGTCAACTTTTTTATCATCTAACAATATCCTTAGTTCATTTCAATCTAGCTTTCGAGCAGGTCAGAGTACGGTGACTGCTTTGCTCAAAGTCACAGATGATATCCGCTGGGCTAGTGATTGCAAATCTCTAACACTGCTTGTTCTTCTTGACTTTAGTAGCGCCTTTAATTCTGTTGACTTCGATATCCTTCTTGGGATCCTTCAATCTATTAACGTCTCTTCGTCTGCCTTAACGTGGTTTGATTCCTACCTTCGAGGCCGCTCGCAGTGTGTTCGCTTCGGTGAGTCTCTTTCCGAATGGTGTGATCTCAGTGCGGGTGTTCCTCAGGGCGGTGTCCTTTCTCCGTTGCTCTTCTCAATATTTATAAATTCTGTAATTTTTCTACTTTCCTGTAACTTTCATCTCTACGCAGACGACCTTCAGCTTTACAGGCATTTCCCTGTATCTGATTTAGATGCAGCTATTGCTGCTATAAACGATGACTTGCGCTAGGTCAGCGAGTGGGCCCAGTCTTTTGGTCTTAAAGTTAATCCCAAAAAGTCTCAGGCTATGCTTATTGGTAGTAGTTATTATCAGAGAACCATTGACTTATGTTCATTGTCTCCTTTATATCTTGATGGCTCTCCAATAGCATACACTGATTCTGCTAAAAACTTAGGGGTTATTATGGACAGAACCTTAAGTTGGACTGCTCATATTTCCGAAATTAGCCGTAAGTTACATTATTCACTTCACTCTCTAAAATGTCTTCAAAATTTCTTGCCATTTCAAACTTAAGTCTCCCTCTGTCATTCCCTATTACTCCCACTTCTTGACTATGCTGATGCCTGTTTCCTTGACGCTACAGAAGAGCTTCTTACTAAGCTTGAACGTTTGCAGAATTTGTGTATTCGTTTTATCTTTGGCTTAAGGAAATTTGACCACGTCTCTGACTTTCGCAAACAACTCAAGTGGCTCCCCATCCGTCTTCGCCGGAACACTAGAATCCTTTGCCTCCTCTTCAACGTCCTGTACAATCCCTCATACCCTCCTTATTTGCGTGAACGGTTTTCTTTCGCACGTTCTGACGACGCTCCTTGTAGATCTGCCCGTAAATCCATCCTTCATTTCCCAACACACAGCACCACTACCTATACTCACTTCTTTTCCGTGCAGGCAGTCAGGCTATGGAATCAGCTACCACCGAGCATTCGAGAGTCTAAAACCATAACGACGTTCAAGAAACGAGTAAAAGATCACTATCTGTATTTATCATCCTAATATATTTAGAAATATTAACATATGTATTTATTGTATATATACAATAAAATATGTTTATTTGCTAATAAGTTTTACAAGAGGTCTTATATTTATAATTACAGTCAAATAAAAAAAAAAATAATACAATTAAAAAAAATACAATCTGCACTATAATTCTAACCCGCCCCTTGACATTTCTGCTGCAAAGGTGCCCAATATACTAGCTGCGTTACCGCGCTGAATGGCAATGAATGCTTTATGAATATATATTTATTTATGTATTTATGTAAGTATATTTATGTATGTTTATGTAGGTATATATCTTGTCTATTTATTTATTTAGTTTTGTATTGTAGGTACACGCCAATTACCTCTTTTTTTTCCATTTCCTCTCGCGGGTCTACTGGAAGAAATTTCTTTAGAAATAAGTAGCACCTAAGTACTATGTTTCCTTATTTTTTATGTGTGTTTGTAAATTTCCAAGTGTACTTGAATAAATAAAATAAACAAATACTAAAAATAAGATGAAGTTAATAATAATTAAAGGGGGTCGTCATATAAGAAACGTGTTTCTTCAGCGTTTTAAAATATTGTACGGTGGTACGGAACCCTTCATGTACGAGTCCGACTCGCACTTGCCCGTTTATTTTATTTCGTTTTTGCTAAATATTCTTTGGGAAAATTATTTAATATCATGGACTGAATTTATCCCTTAAATAGTTGCAGTATATAATATTTAGTTAGGTAGACGTGATACAGGTTGACTTTTTATTAACAGTTCCCATAATAATAGTCACCTTGTTTCGTGTTGTAAATTTATAAATTATTTACTGTTCATCCCCATCCCAGCAGTACGAGACCGAGATGGGTGGCGTCAACGAAGAGAGGCCTATGCTCAGTGTGCGGAAGAAGTGCTGAGATGATGATGATAAATTCCCATTTTCCATCTATTTACCATAGGGTTCCCGGCAGAGTAGAATAGGATCACTCTTTCTTCCCGTCCGACTCAAGTCTTCCCGTGGATGTCGTAGAAGGCGACTTAGGAAATACAAGCTAAACGAAGCTTATGCTTATGTGGAGAGCGTAGGCCAAATCATCTGACTGTGCTGGCCAAGTGCGGTTCTGGTAGTACAGAGAGGGTCGTGTTCCTGCAGTGGAGACTAAAAAGGACATGTTGAAGATCTCTCTTCTTGAGCTCGGCTCTTGTCGGTGGAGTGCTTTCCATGTCTCTCTTTCTTCTACCAAGTTCTTAACCTCCATAAATGTGTTCACGTTAAATTTTTCCTTTATTTGATCAAAAAAAATTCTTCTGGGTTTTCCTGCCCTCTTTTTCCTTCTATTTTTCCTTTCATTATTGTTTTAAAAAACGCATCGTGACGTAGTAGATGGCTGAACATTTTCCCTCTTCTTTATTCTTTGTAATATTTGACTTTTCTCTGTAGTAGTTGATGATCTATGAATCCAAAATTTTACTTATGGCCCTTATATTATAAATTTTCACCGATTGTGTATTACTGTGGCCGATATAACAATAAATTACAATAATAACAAAGTAAAAAATTAAAGGGGGTCGTCATACAAGAAACGTGTTTTCTTCAGCTTTTTAAAACATTGTTCAGAGGTACGGTTGACTAGTTTTTTACTTATATGTATTTTTAAAAGAAATTTGTACAGCCGTACAAGCAGTATTTTGCAGATACGGGGTTTAGAGTAGAATTAATGAGTTCGGCCATCAAAAAGCAGTTAAGATGTCTGACAAGTCGGCTTATGCCCGTAGATTTTTATCTACGTGGTTTTAACCCGTAATAGTGGTAATGTGTGAAGGGTGTTAACTAATAAAGGTTTACGACAATTACTTGGGTGCCTTACTTATATGTAATTCTAACAAGAAAGTTGTATGTAGGGTAGGTAAATTACTGTTAAAAATTATTACTTAGTTATTGTAGTTCCATATTAAAAGAAATTGTACATTCATATTAGAAAAGTCATATTGACAGGTCAGGTCAACGAGGATTCATTGAATATTGACGTTATGTTTGTGACTTGACTAAACTTTGCTAATATTTATGTCTACTACCTTATTGGTAAAAACTAAATAGGTATTAGATTGTTAACTAACTTAATGTTAGCCTACAGTGATCTTTGTAATAAGGTTTGTATTCCTGTACAGAGGAATAAATAAATATAAGTATTAAAAAAAAGTCTAAGTAAATTTACACTCGGTAATTACGAGTACACTTTTATCGATGAAAAAAAATTAAACAGGGAAAACACATTTTTTTGCAACAAAACATTATGTTTTTTTCTTTTCCTCGTGTTTTACACCTACATTGAGGTATGATGTTTTATACAAAACACAATTTACAGGGCATAAAACACAATATACCATTTCTAATAATTTGATAATGAATTTGAAATTATTTATTATTAGACATATTAAAGCAACAATTCATGTTTGGAGACACAAATGCAACGGAAAACTACACGTAGTTTCATAAATTTCAGTAGGTTCAACACTAAACACTACAGATGTGTTTAAAGCATCAAATAATGTCTAAGTTAGTCGAGCTAAGTTTTAAAGTTACCATAACTTGAGGTCACCGCATAAGTTTAGGATTGAGGAAGTTTCCAGTCATGTAACATAAATAACTGCAGCCAACACTAACCAGATGTTTGTTTTATGGCATCGAATTGAGTTCAGATATTAATGGCAAAGTGGCCGATATAACCAAACTAATTTTGGGAGTCTCGCACACATAAGTTATCTACAATACACGGGCTGGGCTACAGCCATGCAAGAAATACGACTAAACTAAATGTTTAGTGAAATTTTGATGATACCGATTGTGCCGTGTGGCCTCCGGCTAAGAATAGGACCACTCTATCATTTCTTGTGGATGTCGTCAGAAGCGACTAAAGGACTAAGCGAAAACACCTCGTCCTACAATTACATTCCCAAGGAGGATTGACGTCGGGTGGCGGACGGTTGTAAAACTTTTCACACAAATGCATTCCCAAAGAGGATTGACGTCAGGCAGGTGACCGGTCGTAAAACTATAGCCAAATCGTTCCGGCTATTTCTTTTCCATTTTGCAAGGTCTTCAGCAACCATGGGTGACCATTGACATGCATATTATATTGGGAGAAGAAAATGTGGGAAAGCGCATGGGCTTTCGAAGCAGCACAGCTGAGGATGCAACTGGGAACGCGCTAAGATGAAAGGAAAAAAGTTGATGATACCGCACTTTTAAGATTAAATAGGAACATAGGTATATGGGCAATGTCTTAATAAATAAATTTTTAGGAATTATACAAATATGAGACGCCGCAAATAAATACTTGATTTATTTTAAAATGGACTATTTTTGTATAATTTCAGACAAGATGTAATAAAACAAGTTTAGTCGCGCTTTTATCGTCCATATGTATTCTATGGTTTACCAATTCACATTCTTTTTTTTTAAGAGAGTTTATTTTTTAATACATTGAAAATAAACTAGAATAGGCAACGTGTAACATTGTAGATATACCTTTGACTAAACCCTTTAAACGTAGTTTTCGTTTCGTTAATCGTGGTGTAATTTTGTGTTTCAATATTTAGAAGTAATATTTGATTCATAGTACAATTTGCGGTTCTTGATGAAGTGCGTTCGTTACTTTTTATGATAACCCCACAGGGCTCAGAACACAACGTGTTGCTCAGAGCACAAAATCATTGCGTGCGATTTTTTAAGAATTTCTTCACTTATTTCGTTTTATTTTTGTACCACTTGTTTATAATAACATAAGGTAGTGAATAGTGCCTAATATTTACTTCTCCAAGTAATTTTAGGTGAACTAAGCATTGAAAAACTACTTTCTAGAACAAATGGAAGATGCGTCTGACGTCCAACATCGTGCTGGCTAAGATAATGATGATGATGGGAAGTTGCTGAAGAGCTTAAAGAATAGAGTTGACAATTGTATATGAAATATTTATAAATATGCTCGTTATTTATGTAAAGACTAAAAATCTTAATACAAAACATGTCCAATAGTAGCATACTCTAACCATAAATTATACTGAAGTAGTATAATAATAATTTGAAAACAGCTTTGTAGAACCAAGTTATTTGGCATGAGCCGCCGAAAGTTTTGGAGTATGGCATTAAGGAGATTGAAAATAAAAGGTTTTTAGGGTCATTGAAAACAGATTTAAATCTATAGTACCTACTTAAACTTATTCAGTTATTATAGAAGTTTCATTATGAACCGAATTTATACTCGTATTTGTGTAAAAATAAAGTTATAGAAACGGGTTAATTAAAACAGTTATTTATGCTTTGATTGGTTTTGTGAAGAGTTTCCACATGTATTTATTTATTTATATTTTATTGTACACACATATACAAATGTAAGAAGTACAACAGATGGGCTTAATGCTAAAAATTCTCTAACAGTCAAACCTTTGGGTCGATTGGAGAGCTTTATGTGGGTGTAAATATCACTTATGGACGACCTCTGTAGCCTAGTGGTCATCATGCCAGGCTATCACATCGGACTCAATCTGTATGATTTGTCCGTATATATTAATTTATTTATAAATAATGTATATGTAAAGAAAACTTAAACTAAACTAAATTTAGAACATAATAATCAAAACACATACCTACTAGAAACACATCTTATATATTTTATAATCAGGTAACATGTCATAAACATGTAACGTCATTGTATGCCAATAAATCTGGCTTTGGTGTACCACGACTTAAATTTAATTGTGTTGGTATTTTATTACTACGGAAATGTACTTTCTAGAAGTAAGGAAAACTGGTAACCGATAAACAAATAGCAGATGACAAGTATTTAGAATAATACAATAGTTTTAAATACTAAAAATAAACCTACTCGTATCTTAATTTTTATTTTGTTCATGTTTCATTTCCAATTTATTAAAAGTGAATACATAATTGTACATCTTAAGTATATAGTGTTTGATTATAGATTTTCAGACTCGTGTTTCCATCAAAATAATAAAGCCCATGGCTCCCCAAGGGGAGCCATCAGGGGCTTTATTATTTTAGTCGTGTTGTCTTCCCTAGGTCGAGGAGTGTTCGATGTTTTGTACAGAATTCTGAGCTCAATGTGTTGACTGGACTGATATCCCATAACTGAGATAGATCTGACAATTATAGCCGATTATAATAAAGTAGGTATTAATAAACAAGCATAAAATTAGTTTTTTGTATTACCAAGCTATAACTCGGCACAGTTTGGTTGGCTAAATTATAAATAACAAAAGTAGCATTGTAAAGGAACAAGAGAAGATCATTCTCAATGTTAAACACACCGTGAAAGGTTAAAGTTAGGTAATAAAATTCTCCTTTGTCATGAGAAAATATTACTCAGAACGCAAAGCTTACGTAATTATAATCAGGATTCAGGAAGTGGAAGTGATTGGTGGCACTCCATACCTAGTTCTTATTATTCGGCTAGAAGTAGTTATAAAATTATCAGCTTGATATATACATATATTTTTTATGTCTAATTTACCACCCAGTGTTCACCATATTTGAAATTCATTTATTTACATTATACGTCCGTCTTTGGATCACTGACTTATATAGTACCAAACAAAAGAAAAATACTTAATCGGCCCAGTAGTTTTGTTGCAAATTGGCTGAGATGGACGGACAAATAAGTGAGTGATCCTATAAGGGTTCCGTTTTTACCTTTTGAGGTACGGAACCCTAAAAAATAAAAAATTGACTGCGTGCAAAATTTTCTAACGTAATAAATAAACTGATTTATTATTCGTAATTAAATTTAAACATAAGACTTATTTACATCCTTTTTCTTCAGTTTTACAATTTTCGAGACATTTTACATTTGAAAATCTTATCTTTTAAATAAAATGACCAATGTATTCATAATAACAACAACCGAAAAGTCGTTCGTTTAAAAACATTATTCTATTTTTTATTTAATCTTTTTTGAACACAAAGGTACCAAAGGTGGACTTAACGCTAATGCGTTATCTACCAGTCAACCTTTAGGAAAAACAGAAAAAATAATTTTATTGCGATAGGGGCTACAAAAAGAACCTATACATACATATATAAATACTACAATACATACACATATACATTACTAATATATAATACTATTTATACATATACTATATCTATCAAGTTATGTTAAGCGAGAGGTTGTTAAACCAAAACAAGATTAAAAAGTAATCAGTAAAAACTGTCATCCGCATTGGACTCGTCAGCTAATTACCAATGAAAGTTAATTTGCCTGTGGTGGAGTAATTACATTAGACGTGCTACGGCCTATTTCTGAAATTACCATTGTTTTCTTACATTTCAATCCATTCAGACGTTTTGGCGTGAAAGTGAAACACGTCCATACATAGATACATATATGCAAACTTTCTCATTTATAATATAAGTAGGAAGTAGGATTATCATCGCCAATCATCCTTTTAATATCCTTTAAAAGAAAGTAAATAATACATTAAGTACTTACATAATTTGGACCTCCTTCTAAAGTTTTAATTTTTTCCGCATCACCAGTGGGTTGACTGGCAGACAAAACCTATGGCTTTTAGTCCGCCTATTAAATTGGTAATAAAGTTAAATAAATAAATAAAAAAAATCATATTCCTATTTCGTTCGGTTTGTATGTTACCAGTGCCAAAAGTAGCCGTTTTATTGCAGCACTGGACCGCGGAAAATTCATGTACCCCCTTAAGGCCGTACCTGAATTTTCCGGGGTCCAGTGCTGCCCCCATTTAAAATAAATCATTTCAAAAACGGCCACTTTTGGCAAATGTGCGTAGTAAAGCTTAACGTTCTCATTATAAACTGTAAACAGTAGTTCATAAAATACTTTAAAGGGTTACCTAGGACTTGGTAGTAGCAAAATTTTAAATAATGTCTCCGTTTTCTTTAAAATGATTTATTTTAAATGGGGGCAGCACTGAACCTACAATATAAAATACTAGTACTAACATACAATATAAAATAAATAAAATTAAATTTGTTTATTAGGTTAACTGTTTATCCCTATGGTTGACTGGAAGAGAACGCTTTTAGCGTTAAGTCCGCCAATTGTACCATTTTTTTATTGTGGAACAATAAAGTTTTTTAAATAAATAAATATTAAAATTACAAGGTTTTGTTGCTGGAGCCTCCTTTTGAGCAAAAAATATGCTTGTGTCAGGAGACTCTACTCTTTCTTATCTCTAGCACTTTATCATACATAGTTGACCAATTTATAAGACTGATTGTCTTGATAAAAAACAATATAGCTTAGGGTGTGTATGGATGTGTGTGTGTGTGTGAGAGAGAGAGAGAGAGAGAGGGTGTGATCCCACTGCACCGTGCACCGTCGTGGAGTTCAGGGCAGCAGGTTATAACATTGTATGCAAGATCTCAGTTTATATAGAAAACACGTCTAGTCCAACCTACTAAAAACGCGGCAGATTCCGTAAAAACGCGGTAAATTCCACGCACCGCGGCGGGGCGCGTTGCCAGTGGGTGAATCGCCTTAAACTTTAGTTACAACGCCGTCATATTTTATACGTTGTACTATTATTATAGTACATACTACGGCTGTAGCAATGCTACGAAATTAAGTGACGCTGCAATAGTGCTACAAAACCGCTACAGTTGTAGCAATGCTACGCATTTGTGCTACGCTATAGTAATCCTACAAAACTGCCACAGTTGTAGCAATGCTACGCAGTTGTGCTACGGTGTAGTAATCCTACAAAACTGCCACAGTTGTAGCAATGCTACGCAGTTGTGCTACGGTGTAGTAATCCTACAAAACTGCCACAGTTGTACTAATGCTACGCTATTGTGCTACGTTGATAGTTGACCGAGCGAGCAAAGCGAGCGAGGGCTATAATTCAAGTTGGGGCAAAACCACATTGTTTGTATGTATGTATGTTTATTCCGCGATAACTGCCGAATCGATGGTCCGATTTTGATGAAATTCGCTAGGCATGTAGGAAATATCGATAGAATTTTCAAGTTCATTGGGCATCAAAATCGGTTCAGTAGTTTTTGAAATATTAATAAAAAAACCGGCCAAGTGCGAGTCGGACTCGCGCACCGAGGGTTCCGTACAAACCTGCAAGGTTTAGTATTTGGTATGAATTTCAATTTAATACCTCTACGCGTTTATGAGGAAATGGGTAGTAAGTTTAAAATTATTAAAAAAAAATATATTATGTGATGTAACTAAAAATTTATGGTTTTCGTAATTTTTCCTTTATCTATGCTATAAGACGTTGCTTCGTACCAAATTTCAAGATTCTGAGTTGACTTTGACATTTACATTCAATAAGTATTAAAAGATTTCCTTAGCCTACTCCAATTGGTGGCAAAAAAATCTGTATGGAAAAAGAAACAGTATGTGTATAAATTAAGGTACTGAAATTAATTTTCTGAAGGACAAGTCTTCAACTCGTTTAATAAGGATTAAGCTATGATTATGACAAGAGATTCGAGGTACAAAGTTCGTTAATGCCAATTTAAGTTTCTTACCTTGACACCAATACACTTCGCTTTAAATCTGACGAAGATAATATTTACTTATTAATGTTCATTTAGGGACGTAAGTAAGTAATTACGGCAATTGACGTGATAATAAAATAAAGTAAATATTGAATTGTTTTCCATCTATATATCTATTTGACTACTTTTATTAAGAAAACGTTTGCATATTACAAATTATATACTTTACTTTTAAAAACTAATATGGGTTATTTAGTCTTCGTTTTCACTAAAAATTTAAAAGAACAAAGACTCAAAACTATAATTTAAAAAGGGGAATCTCACGAAAAAGGAAGGAATTTCGAAATCATTCTATAAGTGACTCTCAAAAAATAGCCTAAAAATACTAAAATCGGAATCGGGATGTAATAGGTAATATTTCTCGGTTTTATTGATGTTCGGAGCATTTGCGGCCGAAGTAACGACGTGGCTGATGACTCAGCGAAAACTAAACTGTTGTAAGGTCGATCTGTTATGAAATACTTTTTATATGACAGGATATTACGCATAATACGCAATGACTGATCAAAATTTTAATGTGAAAATTTTGGGTAATACTTAATTTTATATTCGTTTTCACTTTGTAATTTGTAATTTTATTTATTTTACTTTTTGATTATTAAGTACAACCTATAGGTTGTACTATTTGTACCTATCTGTAGATAGGTACTATAATCATAAATAAAATTAGTATCAGAAAGCTAATAAAAGTACAAAAAAATATGGTGGACAAAAGCTTCTTCTTGAATAATTAATAAACACGTTTTGGCAATTAATGAAGTTCCTCTTTAATCTTAGCGTTTTTCAGTGGCATCCTTGCTACGAAGCCCCAGGCCAGCTTTTGTACAAGCTCAAATAACAATTTTTTACTTAAATTTTGTATCTCCTTTGGATTTACGGGTCTTTTCACCCCGGTCCTTTGGGATGCTTGCGTGAGGATGAAGACATATAACACGAAGAGACACTTTGGAAAAGTAAATGTAATAATGGTGCTCCATTATTATTATTTATTTTTTTTAAATAAAAAATGCAATATATTTATTTGATTTTTGTTTATTATTTACTTTACTTATATGTTTCAAATCAAATCAATTTTTTAGTTCTACAATATGTATAATTTAATCATAACTTATGCATTATGGTATAAAAAGTATTGATTGCATTATGACGCAAGTAACTACTATTATAATATGTACTTATTCAAGATAAATTTAGCTTCTTTTAAATTTAAAATAATAGATATTGTGTCGTGTACAAATAACTGTTGAAAATCAGTATGGTGAAACAATATTGGTTAGTAAATCGTTAATCACTGCGGTTTCTCAAATACTGAACCATCAATTTAATATTAATTAAAAAAATTAAATACTCACATTTTTAACTCATACTCTATAATTGGGTACCAGGATTTCATGAAAGAACAGTAGCACCAAAAGGAACATACACTGCACTCCACACGCTATCGTCTGTCGAACTAAAGTGGTAGGGGGTGTACTCGGGTAGCGCAGAACTGTGCGATCGCGGCGAGAGGCTGCGTGGTACTGATTCGGAACGGGAGCGAATGGGAGCGAAGTGACGTGTATTGTAGGATTTCAGTTCGCTTACACTGGACTAAAGTGGGATTGATGGCCGGAATCCAAACTGATGCTAAATATTTTTATTTTTAAATTTTAAGCCTGTCTCTCATTGTTATTGAGGCAGTATTTTCGTAAACAAAAATATTTTTAGTAACTACTATAAAATCCAGTTTATGAAATTCATAGCATTAAAATTATCTGTATAGTTTTAATCTCGATGTTTAATTACTAGATTTAAAAAATGTATATACTTGTACAAGTAGAAAGTACTGCATGTAGGTAGAATGCAATATTTGGTCATGGCAACTTTTGTTTGAAGAAAATTATTCTAAAATCAATATTTTGCATTTAAAAGTTATAATTAGGCAAGTTATTTATATTTTCCTTTTATAAATAGAACAACCCACTATTTTACATAAATATTTTCCTGTACATACACAAAACAAAAGAAGATTTGCTTTGAGGAAACAAAGGAAAAGTATTTTGTCTGGATATAAGATTTGATACATTGGATTTAATTTGATGCAAAATGCTTAACTTACGTCGACACTCCATTCCAGGTGACCGAAAATATGCTGTTTTTTGACAACTAAGCATTTATACAGCGAACGCCACGTTGTCAACGGCACGTCGACGGCAGGTCTACGGCATGTTGACGGCAGGTCAATGGCAGCTCGACTGCAGGTCGGAGGCTGCCAAATCAAGGATCTAATAGGATTTCGATGTCATTAGACATATATATACTATTTCTATCTCTCCCTATATCGATGTGACAAAATAAATGTTATCTTAAATGGAGTCTCGATCTTATTGGAACTATGTTAGGATTACATTTTTAAATTTCACAATTACAAAATAAAACAGTACACACAGACCATTACGAAACAGCTTACATTTTTTATTTTTATACGTAAAGCAAATATATCACTTTGGAATTCGTACTTGTTTAGCGTGTATAGCAGTGTACGCGAACCGACACGAGACAGCGTGGAGCGTTGACACAGCCGTCATTTGAATACGCAAGAAAACGGAAGCTGAGACGACTGTAATTTTTAGACGAAATTAAGTACCCAACCATTTACTGGCTTTAAGAAATTCAAAGAGGGATGAATATTGAATATGCCGATAAAGCCATATCCTTCTGTAATCTTTTACAGTATTAAAGTCAAGTAACAAATTACGAGTAATCTTCTTCTTCATTTAAGCGCGTTCCCGGTAGGATCCTCAGCTATCCTGGTCCGGAGCCCGGGGTGCGCTTTCCCGCTTTTTTTTCTCCAAATATAACATGCATGTCAATGGTCACCCAAGAATGCCAAAGACCTTGCAAAATGAACAAGAAATAAAAGATAAAAAGATAAAAATATATTTATTTTTCTCCAAAAATCTAAATTCTAAATTAAATAGCCAGAACAGTATAAATGATTTGGCTATGGTTTTACGACCGGCCGCCTGGCTGACGTCAACCTTTTTGGGAATGTATTTGTGCGAGAAGTTTTGCAACCGGCCACCGCCCGACATTAACCCTCCTTGGGAATGCTATTGTAGCACAAGATATTTGTGCTTAAGTCCTTTATTCGCCTCTTACGACATCCACAGGAAGAGATGGAGTAGTCTTATTCTGACCCGGAACCACACGGAGGGTACGTATTACATACGTTCCCCTACTTCCTACATACGTATTACGAGCAATACCTGAGAATAAACAGGGGAATATCAGTCGAGTTTCATTCAAAAATGTATAATAAAACAAGATATTCTCTTCCCATAGCTGGTGGGTTACGTGATTAGCCCAAGAACACGTCATCATTTGAAAGTGGTGCCGCTGTGTGTGATTAAATAACCTGAGCAAAATGTCGGGAGCTGATTGGAGCCAAACTAACTTAGTAACAATATTTTAAGATATGTTAAATTGGAGTTAATTTAAGTATTAAACAAATAAACTGGAAAATGCGAGTCGGACTCGTACATGAAGGCTTTTGTATCTCTATACAATGTTTTAAAATGCTAAAGAAACACGTTTCTTGTATGACGATCCCTTTAATTTTCAACTTTATCTTATTTTTAGTATTTGTTGTTATGATGGTCATAGTAATACATAATCAGTGAAAATTTCAAGTATCTAGTTAATGCCATTACAAAGATCTAGTAAAAAACGATGAAAAAACACGTTTTTTGTATGATGACCCCCTTTAATTTTTAACTTTTTTTTATTTTTATGTATTTGTTGTTATAGCGGCCACAATAATACATAATCGGTGAAAATTTCAAGTGTCTAGCTATTACGGTTCTAGATATAGAGTATCTAGTTAATGCCATTACAAAGATCTAGTAAAAAACGATGAAAAAACACGTTTTTTGTATGATGACCCCCTTTAATTTTTAACTTTTTTTATTTTTGTGTATTTGTTGTTATAGCGGCCACAATAATACATAATCGGTGAAAATTTCAAGTGTCTAGCTATTACGGTTCTAGATATAGAGCTCTGTGACAGACGGACAGACAGACGGACAGACAGCGGAGTCGGATTAAACTATGGTAGCGAGTAAGCGGTTTTAGTGGTCAACGGACATTGGACATTGGACGTCTGTAATGCCGGGGTAGATACAATGATTCCTGAAAATAGTCTATCTTTTCACGCAATTTATTATAATAAATCTCATGCTACCTCAGACTAGCAAACAGGTCGTATCATAACTTCGTTTGTGAAAGGAAACACCTTTGAAATCGGAACTATTACGTAAGAACCCTCAATATACGTAACACTTTTAGTTCCAAGTTTACCTATCGATGGCTTCGATGGGATATTATGTCGATATAGTCTGCTGTCCAGCAGTTGTTTCATACAATAAGTATTGGTATAATTTTTTTTTTGTACATGAGCGATAAGACGACGGCAATAAAGTAATTATTTAAAAAAAAAAACAAAGAAATCCGACTGCGAGATACAATAGCAGCACTCGTATGAGCGAGGTAATATGTTGTTTTTAGCATTTTTATTCCAATTTTAATTACATGTTATATATATTTTTGTATTCCTTACATAAAATCCTTTATTTTAGTACTCGTAATTGATAGGTTTTATATAAAAGAAATTTAAGTTTAAGTTACTTTGGGGCCGAAAATCCTAAAAAAAGCCTAAATTTGCCTAAATTCACCTTTAAAAAAGATATTACTACTTTATACAATCACCTTTTTATATGAAAACTATACCAAAAAATGCATAATCTAAATCACTAGTTAATTTCGCTACACAAAAAATTATAAATACTATACGAAAAATAATAAAAAATAAAACACAGTAAAATATTTTTCAACAGCGAACAAAGGCCCGGACCCAAGCTCGACGATATTTCGCTGTTTTTTTTTTGTATAATATTTTATAAAAATTGTGTTAAGAAATTAAGTAGTGATTTAGATGATTATACATTTTCATATAAAAAAGTGATTGTATAAAGTAGTAATATCTTTTTAAAGGTAAATTTTGGCAATTTTAGAGGTATGTTTGTGATTTTGTTCTGTCGAGCCAAAAACGCTTAATCGTGTTTTGGATACGAGTATTGTGGGTGTCTGTAGAAAAACCTTAAGATTCCTATTTAATTTTTTTGCGAAATAAACTGTAGTTTACAGTGTTAACTTTATTTACAGTGATTTTTCTAATACACTCACAGTATACTTGACTCTGAACTGACATGACGGGGTAAGGCCCCGTCATGTCAGTTCAGACGATACACGAAGACGATACACGAAGTCCAGTGCTGCCACCATTTGAAATATATTATTTCAAAGGAAACGGAGATATCATTTAAAAATTTGATCTAGTGAAACCCAGATTACCCTTTAAACTATTTTATGAACCACTGTTTACAATTTAAAATGAGAACGTTAAGCTTTAGTTTTAATTTTTGTGAAAAACGGCCCCTTTTGGCAAAAATGCAAACTAAATGGGGGCAGCACGTATCGTCTTAATCTATGTTCTATTCATCTCATTGTAACTTCTTACACATAACTTGCATAGGGCATCGCCCACACTTATCTTTTTTTAAAGTAGGGTGCCCTTAATGTAAGGATCTCCATTATTCCAGCTGAAAGCTCTTTCCAATGATGCTCGTTGGAAGGCTTCGTTTTCTTTGTCCCATATTTACTTACATTTTATATGTACATATAGTTATACATTTATTTTACTTATTTATGTATTTATTTACGTACATGAATGGTTCCGGTACGCATACCTCCGTACAATTGACTATAGCAATATATATTAAAAGAATCATAAACATTTTAGTACCTATCACAAAAGTTGTCATATATTTTGTTAGAATTTATATTGTGTTTTGATGAAATGTTACCAGGCTTTCCTGCGCATTGAAAATTCCTTGCGGGTAACACAAATATTTGTCCGAAGTTGGCCATTGTTTACCCGTGACCTAAGTCTAGCCGGCCCCTCCTGTTTCTATCGGTATTGTTTAGACTTCGATCCAAAGCGTCACTGGAAGGCCACGAAAGCGGCGATAACTAGCGTTTTTGTATTTACGAGTAGTATCCCCACCCGACAAGAAATTCCCCCATTTTTTTATGTGATATTTATTATATCTTTCTTTTTCCAGCCATTGTTAAATTAGTAAAGTACTCAAAAAAAATATTTAACAAAAAGCTTTCATATATTTGTTGGCTAGTAATAGTCGGAATGTTTAGGTATGACCTACCAACGTACATGGTATTACACTAAAACAAAGTATTTTAAATAAATTCCTCAGTATACGGATATTCGATTATAGTAATAGAAAAAAGTTTTTTTTTAATATAGTGACAGAAATTTAGAATTCCTTACTCTGAAAATAAGCGAAATACAAGTACCTTATTACGTATAATAACTAGACGATATTGGACAGAGTGCATGAAAGTAGCGAAAGGGCTGGTCTCTCAATTAACATCTCCAAGACGAAACGCATGGTAGTGTCCCGAAACGCCGACTTAAAGCCAAAACTAGCAGTAGGTGGCAGATACTTGGAGCAAGTACGACAGTACAAATACCTCGGCGCTTGGGTGAATGAAACATGGGATTCCGATCAAGAAATAAAGTCACGGATTGAAGTCGCTCGAGCTTCATTTAATAAGATGAGGAAAGTGTTGTGCTGCTGACGCATTTAGATACAACTCCGTGTAAGAATTCTCAAATGCTATATTTGGCCAGTTGTCCTCTATGGCAGCGAAGCATGGACTATTAAAGAAGACGTGAGACGACGGCTTGAAGCCTTCGAGATGTGGTGTTACCGTCGCATGCTTCGTATTAGCTGGACACAAAAAGTCAGCAATGAAAAAGTGCTCCAACGTGTTTCAATGCAGCGAAAGTTATTCTAAACCATCAAAAAGCGCAAGGTTGAATATTTGGGCCACGTTCTGCGACATGGCCGATATCAGCTGCTTCAACTTATTATGATGGGCAAAGTCGAAGGCAAAAGACGCGTTGGAAGACGCAAAAAATCGTGGCTGAGGAACTGAGCACTAATTTTATGGCAAACTCTTTTACCTTACAAGCTTCACCGCTCTGGAATACTTTGCCCGTTGACATTAAAGAAATTTCAACTAAATTTTCCTTCAAGAGAAGAATACACTCTCATCTCCTTAACCCTAGATAACTAAACATTCGTCTGGCAGACTACGCGACCCCTTGCATAAGTCTAGTTCACAAACTTTCGCGTACCCCCTGCTTGCACGCCTTTGTATACCTTCATAATTAGAGTGAAAAGTGGCACAAATGCGGCGTTTGCGCAAACAATTGTCTTTATTTGTGATTTATAATCACCGCGTCGTCTAGATTACGAAAGTTTAGTTATAACAGGTGCAGATTTTCAAAGGTATCTAAATTGCATTTTATTTTATATTAGTATTTTAAAATAAATAAAAATAATAAATGTTTGTATTATAATTAGATAATATACATTAGCATACTAGGAAATAATATGAACTTCATGAAAACGGTTATTTTTTAATGACTAGGGTTTAATAGTAAGATGTCATTCATACTACTAATTGTTTTCAACTTTTTCTCATATACCTAATATTATTGATGGATTTATAAATGGAAACATATGTCCTAGGCTGAAAGTACAAATTCACGTTTATTAAGATTGATGACTCTGATAAAAGTAACAAGATAATTTAACTTCTGTGGTGATGACAAATAATTGGAAGGTTGCAAGTCAATACAATATCAGCATTGATACTGATGTCTCGTGCCAATATTTGGGTTCTGAATGAGATTTTTTAGTACCAAGTAAAAGACAACAGAACCCAAATTATTAATTCGGATGATTTGAACATGAAAAGAAACGTACTTCAGGTAGCATCCGACATGTGCTTTAGCAACTCTTTGATTTGTATCCAGTAAAACTCATCATAAATGGTCATCTGCACTAGGATTACTCCTACTTATGTTATGATACGTCGCGAATAACATCAAAAATAATAAAAAAATAGCAACACGGCGAGATTTTGTTTTGAAATTGACGAACCACCTCATGGAGCCTTGGTTGCGGCAACTTGTTCGGACGGTAACTTTGAGACGTGACATCAAGGTCATGATAGGAGATATCCTTGGTGAAATCATATGAAGAATCTGCTCCATTTCCTTAAGTATGAAATATTACAAAAAAATTATACGTTTGCCCGTCGAAATTGCTAAGGAAGACATAAAGTTGATGCCTTAGATATAAAAATGCAATTTGTGGCACCCATAATGTAGATGTGTATAAAAGGTATGTGGCATCATTAGTATAAAATTATTTATACTTGTCTCTATTCACAAGAGCCCTTTATACGAATCATGTAACAATTTCTTCCTCACGTTAAATGATGTTGATAATATAAGATTTTTTAATGCGTAGTCCGCTAGACGAATGTTTAGTTATTGTGTAACTCCCAGGATAGTTTAGTTATCTAGGGTTAAGTAGCTGTTCTTTTTCTCCAATAGGTTCTTTCTCCATCATCATCTTTATATATAAGTGTATGTATGTATGTGTATTATAGGTATATTATGTATGTATATGTAAGTATGTATGTTTATGGTTACGGATATATTATATTGTTTTAAGTATATATTGTTATAGGTATCGTAAAAGTATATTCATAAATAATTTATTTTATAATCCTTTACAATATTTATTTTTGCGCCGCAACTGATTTTATCTGTTTATCCCTATGGTTGACTGGGAGAAACGCTATTAGCGTTAAGTCCGCCAATTGTAAACAATTATTATTGTGGATCAATAAAGTTTTAATAAATAAATAAGAGAGTGGACCGGAATAACCAAAGAAGAGAAATTATTCCGCTTGGCAATGGATAGAGAGGAGTTTGGTAAGCTGATGGCCAACATCCAGTAATGGAGAGGCACTAAAAAAAGAAGAAGAACTATAAATCAATCACAAAGTATTACTTATAGATCACAGAGAATAAACAGTATTTCCGGCATTCATGAGCACGTGATAATTTGAAAATATATTATTCATATATTTTTAGGCACACAAAATTACCGTTTAAATAAAGAATTTTCCTGTAATTATTGGAGATTGCTGTAAATGGTTTCCGTTGCCTTAGCATCATTTAGTCAAAACAAATAGATTTAACAAACAATATTTCCATAGCAGTTTCGAAGACCTCTGTGGCGTAATGGTTGCTAAACCGTCACTTAGAATGGGCCTGGCTGGACGGGTTCGTTCCCTAGCCAGGGTAAGTAAAAAAATGGCCTTGTACAAGTTGTTCTAGGTTTTGGTCTCTAATTATGTCAATATAATTTACGTATTTATAAAAAGTAAGAAAAATCCGGCCAAGTGCATGTCAGGCCACGCGTAGGGTTCCGCAGTTGCGAATGCCAGCTTAGAGGCTTGGTCAACTATAAGTCAAAAATTTGTAAACCCTACTTAACTTAGCTTTGATAGTTTTCCTTTTAATAACTTCTTATAAAAATTTAACTTCATATAAAAATTTAGCTTATAAAAATTTCACAAACGGAATAACCTATTTTGTAAAACCAGTTCAACGACATTGCAAACAGTGGGTCAGTCGAGAAAAAAAAAATCCCATTTTACATATATAGGAGACACGTTTTTTTATAGATTTTATTTTACCACTTTATCGGCGTGATAAATATATATACACATGCCAAATTACAGCTTTCTAGTACTTATAGTCTTTGAGTAAAACTGCGACCACCAGACAGACAGAAGACATTCAGACAAACATATAAACAGACAGACAAACAGACGGACATGGCGAAACTATAAGGTTAATTTAATTGTTTACTACGGAACCCTAAAAAATATAGACATCCAGAATTTATTATTGGTTTTTCCTCTCACGCAGGTTGTTGACGTCTACAAAGGAAACGGCTCGTATTGTTTTTCTGTTTTCTATTTATAGCCCATCGAAATATAATCTCTAGAAATCAAACAAACTAACAGTAATTACAACGAAACACTCAAACACACACATAGACAAAGATGCATGCAATTGGTCGCGACAAGGTCACGTACGCGTCGTGTCGGTCGAGCAACCGGCTGCTCGACTGACACGGCCGCGGTTAACGCCACGAGCGGTGAGGTATAATATTAAAATGTTTATTTAGTTACATATGAAAGGGGAGTCCTGTGTTTTTCATGTCTGTCTGTGTGGCTTTTACACCACTTTATGGCACATGACGGCATTTTTAAGGAATCGATTATCGCAAAAACACAGAAATATTCTCAAAGGAAACTTCTTGCGACGCAACCGCAGGACTCGAGGGTCACGGTAAACTGTCGCGCCACGCTGTTCATATTTTAGGCCCCGCCCGCCGCGGTACATATCGCGTGGAATGATTTTTCGGGATTAGTTATGATTCTAGAGAATTATTGTTCGTAGTTATAACCTAAACGACTCGCTAAACATGTCTTTAAATCTTGTGAAATTTAGTTCTAGTCGTGGTAACAGTTGGTACTTGATTAAGTAATAACGCAGTCTAGGTAGCTTAAATGTCAAGTCATTAATTTTATTGTTTATGATACTTTTCCACCGTCACGCTAAAAGTGGCCTTTGGGTCTTGCGGTCCAGGCTCTGTCTGTTGTTCCAAAATGCTTTGTCTGCCCCATTAGAGATAAAGACGTGTGTGTGTGATACTTTTGAAATACGAGAAATTGTGATATCCTTCGCTCATAAAGACACAAAGGAATACAATATTGTCGTTCATCTGTTCTCGAATTACGTTACTGTCATGACCTCACTATATAATAGATTAAAAAAGTGATAAAAATGTTCGAGTTGAAACAGAATACGTAATATTTAACGAAACCTTTTATGCTTTAATTACAGGTGTAATGCTGTCAAATTAGTTTAAGTAATTTTGTGGATATAATTATTTTAAGTGGCTATACGATGGTTAGCGCTTTACTCAATTGGCTTTTTTTGAAACCAGGTTGACGATCGAAATTTCCAGCTGTGAAAGTTCACATTACCATCAAAGTTATTTTATAAAGTAATGCATCAATATCTAGATTTATGAAGAAATAGCTTTAAAAACAGGAAACGAATTAGGTATATAGTAAGACGACTAACTTACATATAAAACTTTCCAATAATAGTCCATAAAAATCATGATTTTTATTTTCATTAAAGACAATAGTTTTATTATTCTGAACAACTTTTCAGGATATATCGAAATACGTAGGAAATATTAGAAATGACTTTTCCTATTAATTTTACATTCACACAATAACCTATTCTTCTTAAACATACCAATTAAGTATACAAAGCATACAAAGCCATGTAGCCTTATTACATTTTTATTATTGGGTCGAAACATTTCTGTACGGACGTTTAGGAAAAGGGTTCTCTAAATATTAAAATTAGTAATTCATATTATTTTAGAGAAATATCTACCTACCTACTGTTTATGAAATGTTTCCTGCACCAATAAGTATTCAAACAAATCAAGTAAAACTATAGTCACCGTTACACTGCGTTATTAATTGCAAAATTTCAAATGTAAGTACGATTTTGATTGATAATAGGTATTATGACTGTGTGAAGTGTTATTATACTAAAAAGTGGTCCTACTTTTGGTTGAATAAATAATCAAGGCAAATATAGGTATCATCCGTAAAAAACGCTCTAGTTATTCCCAATAGGTTCGCTTGCCACATCACTGCATCCTCTAATTAGGAGTGCCGAGTTTGTTTAGGATACGGGTTCAATAAAATTAACTGGAAATAAAAGTTTATTTAGTTATGTACATTGTTGAGTAACTTATATGGTTATATATGCTATATTACAAGAAAAACAGCGTACGGATTCATGTACTGATCCTAAAAAAATATGTACCTATCATATTTTTAGACAAACGTTACATAAGTTCCTCTGAAGTTTTGTGGCGTATATTGAGATACCTTATACCCATTATACATACTTACATAAATATCATAGCACTGTCAAATCTAGAAGTTCATTTGGGAAACGGGCAACGTATAGTAGTTATATTTATAGCATATACTCTGAAAATATGAAAGATCGTGTCGAATATCCACGATTAACAACACTTTTTGCTTCTATATCGAGAAGACGACTTCGCCAAAACATTAACATAAGATAAAGTTCTCTCTTATTACATCTACGACAATAAAGGTGAATATATAAGCAAATGGCCTTGAAGTGGCGCCCTCATTTGCAATAAATTTTTAACTCGTACATATGAAGATAATTTCCATATTGCTAATCGTCAGGCACTAGATAGCCCTTTAAATTATTTTATGAACCACCGTTGAAAGTATTTACATTAGTCCGTCTAGCTTAAAAACTTGCCTCCGCCAAAAGTGGCCACAGCAAGTTTTAAAGATAGATGGATCACCAATAATAGTTAAACGGCAATTTAAAAACTAATTTAAAGGGCTATCTAGTGCATGACGAAGAGCAATATGAAAATTATCACCATATTTACGAGTTAATAATTTATTTCACACTTCAAGGCCATTTGCTTGTATATTCACCTTAAAATTGTGATAACCTTTTCAAGAACAGTTGATGATATAGAATTTAGTATGTTCTAAGCAACATTCAGAGCACTTAATCTACTTGAAGGTGCAAGCCGCTGGGACGACACTCTTGAGGCAGCCTATATTAGTGATAGCCCTAATCATTTAAATCATTTATTTTAAGTGTTGTTAGGATTCTGTAGTCTGTCAAATCCTGTGCAGTCAATGGAAAAATGTAAGACAATCTGATTAGAAACGAAGTTCCATAGAGTATTTAATGTCAATTTATCAAATTTTACTTAGAATAAAATATTTTTCTTCGTACAACGAAGTTTGCATAATAATTATTGAAAGCTGTTAATCCTGGATATCGCAGGCATTGGCAAGACTTATCTGACAAGACTGATCTTAGCTAGGCAATGAAACACCGAATGTGTAAACATGAAACCGGGACAAAGGAAAATTGTTTGAGTATTTGCTGTTTAATAGTTTGTGAAAACACAATGGCAAACAAAAAGCTGTCAAGATCGTGGATCGAACACCATGATACATTAATCGTAATGAAACGTCAAAAATTCAAAAAATTCATTTAGCATTTTTTTTAGCATTGGATATTTTATAATATCTCTTAATAATAGTCACTTTGTTTTGTTTTGCACAAATGTTGACGTCAAATCGTTACTTAAAGCTAATTTTATGCCGCTTCCTATCCTAGCCGCAAGTGCAGAGGAAGCGGCAACAAACTGCACTATACGTTTTCTCAAAGACGTCAACTAATAAACTAAAAACTTAAAATTAGTTATAAATACTTTTAAACTATCGCGTTGCATTATTATTAAATTAATGCATACGGGAATTAACGCGAAACGTACCTTTTTTTATTTATTTTGCTGACGTTTCATTCGGGTTTCACCGAACGTGGTCCCATTATATGGTATGCATTAATTTATTAAAATTAGTTATATGGATGGACTGAGATTACATTGATTTTTATGTCATAATTACCAAATTTAAAATAATGTCAATTTGTTAATTTAATATGTACCAATGTACCTAAATTATGACATGTGTAAATATTTAAGAGGGACCCGCGCCAAGCTCAAGCCAGACTTTTTTGTCTTTAAGATAGTCATCGGTCCTATAATAAGCATCCTCACAAAGTACTTTCTTTACATAGGCTTTGATTTTCCTGTCTGGCATATCAAGGACCAATTCTGGCAATTTATTATAAAAAAGTACACACTTTCCCATAAAAGACTTACTGACTGTTTTCAACGGCTAACGTTAACGAAATTTACGTAATAATAAAGTCATTATTATTACGTAAATTTTTATCTGAAAAATCACTTACTTTATTGAACATTGAAATATTTTTCCTTACAAGTACATTATATTTTCAAATATGAACTGTGATGCAAAAGTAAGTATACCCATTTCCTTGAATAATTCTCTCAGTGAGTCTCTCGATCCTAAACCGTAAATGGCACAAATTGCTCTTTTTTGTAAACTAAAAATAGTCTGAATGTCGGCTGCACTCCCACATAGAAGTATCCCGTAAGACATTAGACTGTGAAAGTAACTAAAGTACACTTGTCTACATTTGCTACATCTGTCAATTGTCTTATTCTCCTTACAGCGTAAGCCGCAGAGCTAAGCCCTATTAGGAAGTTTAGTTATATGAGCTTCAATGGGGCGAAGTTTCGAATCAATTGTGATTCCTAAAAAGGTAGTACTTTCAACCAGATCGAGTTTCTGACCATTAATTAGTATGTCAACGCAGGCTTGATTCACATTAGGAACAAGGTGCTGTCCACCGCGCTAGTATCTTTGTTATGACGATCTATTTAAAATATTAGCGAGGTATCATTAGCAAACAGCACTATGTCAGCCTGTTTCAAAACCATGTAACGCAAGTCATTGACATAAAACTAAGAAAAGAAACGGTCCTAGAATTGAACCTTGGGGTACGCCCATTTTAACATTTGACCCGTGTGATTTTACGCCGTTTATATCAACAGTTTGAAGCTTATCTGTTAAATAAGATTCTATTAATTTAATCGTATTGACGAAATTTGAGCAATTGCATCATTGTGCAACATTACTTTTCTCTGAGAATTTTTGGTAATGCCTTCCCGTCAGGAAGGCATTACCTTAAGAAAAGAACTTCGACGACGACGAGATCAATTCACTGAAGCGTTCTTTATCCATGGCCCGAAAAAGTTAAGCTTGACAATCAATACGCGAGCAAAGCTGGGTGGCCTTTTACATGCCTAAAAATGTTTAGATATTTTAGTGAAATTCGGAGAAGGCTTCTTCCCTGAAGAAAACAGTCAACGGTCAAGTAACTCTTCCGGAAACACTTGGCAAGTCGTTTCTTCAGAAAACGTACTTTCAAGTTCAGGCCATTTACTCCTAAAGGCGGCATGACATGCATACGTAGCTTGTCGACGTTGCAATCTTAAGCAACTTAGAGAGCTATTAAATGATTATAGAGTCTTATTTGGTTTGACATCAAATAAAAAGACAGTATCGAATGACTGTCGTGTTATTTTATAAAATAAAGGTACAATAATCATGGACGTTTAGAGTGTACCACATTAAAAAAAAAACTTGATTATATAAACGCGCTTTACTAACTCCAAGAAATGACCATGACCAAGCAACTGCAATAAATGGAAATATTATAACAAATTGTTTGGGATGAAGCGGTCAGCTTTTGAGTCAATTTACTACAAGTTTCTTTCTTTTATTTCTGCATTCGATCGATTCATCTTCGGTTTACGTAAGTATGATCACATCTCTCAATTTCGAACGCAACTCAAGTGGCTCCCTATTGAACTCCGCCGAGACTGGCATATTCTTTTTCTTCTTTACTCCATTCTCCATCCTAAGGAACGCTTCGTTTCGCAATTTACGCAGCTCAGAAAATCTTCGGCTTCGAATTCCCCCTCACTCCACTGAAATGTACTCCAAATCATTTACTGTACATTTTGTCCGTCTTTGGAATGCCCTCCCACCCCGCATCCGGTTTGCTCAGACATTGGCAAGTTTTAAGAACCAGGAAAAGTCGCATTTTCTTTCAACTTTACAATAATTTATTTTCTGTAAATTTTAATTACTTCTGGGATAAGTCCACCATTTGTAAAATTACCTGTATTATTTTATAATGTGTAACTAACATTGATGTACAATAAAGTTTTTTAAATAAATAAAACTAAATTATTGAAACTAGTAAATAAACGAATATTTTATCACGTCATTGAATAAAAACATTTATAATACAGAAAAACTCTTTGTGTTGTCATAATATACGATTTTCGATATATCGGACCGCTTGACCGTCAGCAGAATAGTTATTTATTCGATTCAAATAAAGACAAACAGTAATAGTTTGAAAACTACCATACAATATTTACGTTTTGATGGGGACGTAAATACTAGCTCTATTCGAAGTATAGTCAAAAATAAATTGGTTTCATAATTCAAGCGTTATAGTGCAAATTGTTTTATAAATAAAACGATGAAACAATTAAACAAACCTGCAAAATATGTGTAAAATATTGGTCGGTTAGTACTTTACGTACGTTATTTGTAAAGTTTCAATGAACGTGTCCAATACATTAATAATCATCATAAATTTAAAAAGCTAGCCAAGGAGTTTATTAAAAAAATATTTTTAGAATAAGAAAAACATAATGATTTGTCTAGAAGATATAGTATAGGTATACAGGGTCTAAAAAAATATACTGAAACTATTGTAAGGATAGATTCTATCCATGATACTGACTGAACAACTTTTCACAAGGAACGCGTATCAAAATATGGAAAAATAAATTTTTGGCCTCTCATACAAGTTGACCGATCAGCTGATCCAAGTTTATATGGAATACAATTTTTTTTTTACTTATTTAAATATATGTTCCATGGGCAAAGTTGTTCAGTATCATGGAGTGAATCTATTCGTAAAATAGTTTTCGTATATTTTGTTAGACGTCATTGTCCCTTTAATAACATTTTTCTTATTATTCCTCTTGTGTAAGAACCATAATTTTACGTCACAAATTAAATTTAAAACACCCAGAAGATATATACGATTTAAGAAAGTGCTAAGGAAATATTATCCTTCGTTTCACTTGTAATGAGTTCTTTCATTTGTTTGAGTATTTTCTTTCTTCGCGAGAAATAAAGCGGGCAATTAAGTGTATGGAAAAACAAAATGACGCGTTGATTTATTATGGTAATTTTTCCATTTTGATACAAACCACGGTGTTGTGTTTATTTTCAATTTTAATTTGTTGGGCGAGCGGTAGAAATTGTTGCTACTCGTAGGAACCAATTTTTCTTAGAATGTTTTATTTTCTGGAAAATATACTTTACTTAAGACTTGATACTTTTTTTATTAACTTTAAAACTGTATTTAATTGCCACATTAAATTTACCCTTAAAACCCAAAAAATTGTCTGACAATGCATTTAGCATTGTCAGATTAACCTTTGGGTTTTAGGTTTGACAATCCAGCTATTCCAAACCAATAATTCCTTGATTGTTCCGTCAAATCAACACAAAAAAAAATTAAGAAAATTAATCTTTTTTTGTATTATTAATACAGTACCTAGTATGTATGTTTGTTCGGGTCAAATCATGCTACTAAATTTTCGACCATTTATCCTCAATCATCATCATCATCATCATAATTTCTGCCGCATAACGTCCACTGCTGGACATAGGCCTCTCCCAAGGTTTTCCAAAATGACCGATCTAGAGCGGCCTGCATCCAGCGCTTTCCAGCGACCTTGGTCAGGTCGTCTGACCACCTTGTGGGTGGGTGTCCTACGCTTCGCTTGCCAGTACGTGGTCACCATTCGAGAACCTTTCTGCCCCATCGACCATCGGTTCGTCGCGCTATGTGTCCCGCCCACTGCCACTTCAACGAGCTAATCCGCTGGGCTATGTCCGTGACTTTTGTTCTCCTACGAATTTCCTCATTTCTGATTCGATCACGTAGAGAAACACCAAGCATAGCCCTCTCCATAGCGCGTTGAGCTACCTTGAGCCTTCTTATGAGACCCATAGTAAGGGACCACGTTTCGGAGCCATAAGTCATCACTGGTAATACACATTGATTATAAACTTTCGTCTTAAGGCACTGAGGTATTTTGGACGAGAAGACACTGCGTAACTTCCCGAAAGCTGCCCAGCCGAGTCGGATTCGTCGAAAAACCTCTTTCTCGAAGCTGGAACTTCCTGCCTGGATCGATTGACCCAGGTAGGTATACTGGTCTACAACTTCGAGCATGGAGCTCCCAACAGAAATAGGTATGGGCACAACATTGACATTCGACATTACTTTCGTTTTGTCCATGTTCATTTTAAGGCCCACCTGTTGGGAAGCTCTATTAAGGTCTCCGAGCATAGTACTTAAGTCCTCCATGGATTCTGCCATGACAACTATATCGTCGGCGAATCGAAGGTGAGTGATATACTCGCCATTGATATTGATGCCAAGTCCTTTCCATTCCAGGAGCTTGAAGGCATCTTCCAGTGCAGCGGTGAACAGTTTCGGAGATATAACGTCTCCCTGTCTCACACCTCTTTGCAGTGGAATAGCCCTCGTACACTGCTCCTGTACTCGGACTGACATAGTGGCGTTACTGTATAAACACTTCAAAACTTCGATATACCGATAGTCAATACGGCATCGCTGGAGAGACTGAAGCACGGCCCATGTTTCGATCGAATCGAAGGCTTTTTCATAGTCCACAAAACCCAAGCATACCGGCCGGTTATATTCCCTCGTCTTCTCTATAACCTGCCGCAGCGTGTGAATGTGGTCCATGGTGCTAAAGCCTTTACGGAAACCGGCTTGTTCGGGAGGCTGGAAGGCATCAAACCTGTTCGCGAGACGATTCGTGATGACCCTCGAAAACAACTTGTATACATGACTCAGAAGCGTGATAGGCCTATAGTTCTTCAGTAGGGTGTTATCTCCCTTTTTGAAGAACAAGACTACCACGCCCCTGTTCCACGCTTCTGGCGTTACGCCCTCGAGCAGAACGGAATTAAAGAGCCTCTGAAGGACTTTCAGTACCGGCGTTCCGCCCGCTTTCAGAAGCTATGCTGTGATTCCGTACACACCCGGCGCCTTGTTGTTCTTAAGCTGTTTGAGGGCCATCCTAATCTCGTACAGGCTGATGTCCGGGATATCTTCCGTATAGTGTCGGGTCAGCTTGGCTCTTGGGTCTTTAGCCCTTTGTCCACTGAGTTGTGCGACTGAGGTATACAGCTGTCCATAAAACCTCTCGATCTCTGCCAGAACCCCTTCCTTTGTCGACACCACGCCACCGTCCTCCGTCTTCAGCTATCCTCAATCGATTGCGCTGAAATGTTTTATACTTATGTAAGTCAGATGATATGGAGTCAATGAGCTGTTCTTCAAACAATGTAACACTTTTAAGTTTGGACTCGTTTAATTTGCTTTATCGTAGATGATGTCCAGGGTCTGATCACGGAGACGGAAGGTGTTCGACGGAACTTAGTAATAAAATAACATAACCCTATTGAGTTTGGACTCATTTGATTTTACTTGACGAGCACTTCATCATCGATATGTCTAGGGTCTGATCACGAAGATGGAAGGTGGTCCACAGAACTCACTTACAAAACATGACTTGTGTAATATGGCGAGATGGGCGTCAATAGCATTGATTTGCAACCTGTCTAGAAGAAGTAAGGAAATAACTAAGAAGTAAAAAATATAAAATAATAGTTAAAAAAAAAATTAAAAACAAGTTTTTATTTAAATATTCTGAAATAAAGAAAACAACTACCCATTAGTTTATTACTACTAATAAACTAATGCATATAAATTCTAGGAGTAATAAAGTAATAGGTTTGATTTAATCCTAAGTAATTTTCTTCTTTTCAGAATATTTAATAGCTTGTTTAGAAAAATAATTTTTAACTATTTTATGTGTAAATCTTTTATTAAATAAAGTAAAAATCCGTCTCAGAGAGAGAACCATCCATTTAAAATTATGTTAATGTCATAACAACTTGTAACCGTCTCATTACTGTGATATCTCTTTGCTCGGAATAAAAAAGAAAGCTAATTTTTGCTTGCAAAATTAACAGTTGATAATAATAAAAGATAATTGACTCAGCTTTGTATAGTTTTGGGAAATTAGAGGTTAGTAGTATTACACTTAGTTACCTACTTAAAATGTAAAAATAGAAGATTTGTTTGTGTTGCCTTTAACTTTATATATCATTAGATCATTACTATACAACCACTTAATTATTAAACCTTATACCAAATATATTTGATACAATCACATAAAAGTAATAAAATGTGTTCTTATTATCTTATATGAAGTATTGGTATTTATTAAATTGGTAGTCTTATTGGTTTAATTTTGCTTTTTGCGCCGAACAATGTTTTTTTTTTTGTTTATCCTTATGTTTGACTGGGAGAAAATGCTCTTAGCATTAAGTCCACCATTTATTAAAAATATTTTTTTTATCTTTGGAACAATAAAGAGTAATAAATAAAAAATGAAAGGTATATAGGTAGAATGGACAATATATTTCATTCAAGATATTTTTTATTTTTATTTTTTATTCATAAGATAAACTGAAACCAATTTATATGGTGAAGTATATTACAGCAGATCCTAGCCGAACATTAATTTTTAAAATAACACATCCATAAAATGCGAATAAACATTTGTATCTATCAGCCTAATAGCTGCCAATGCTCTTAAACGCACCCTTAATAGACAAGGACACAATATATCAGGAAAAGACAGTTTTCCTTCTCACCGCACAATTTCCTTTTCTGAATGACCCACTGTTGTTTTGTGATCTCATCTATAAGTATTGGTTAACGGTGTGTAAAATGTTTCTATACAAAATACACGAAACACTGCCGTTTTGTCACCTGACGATTACTAAAGTTTTGATTGAAGTGTTGCGTCACTTTAGTTTTCGAGCACGACAGCTCGGATCGTAATGACCCGCCTTGCCTTTTACTAAAATGTATGTATTTAGTCTATAACTTCTGTAATATGGTTCTGTTACGTTATTTTCAGTACATCAGTGTTAATATTAGATAGGCTGCGGCTTTGTAACATGACGCTCACCAAAGTTTTAATTGAAGTGTTGCGTCACTTTTGTTTGCGATCACGACAGCTGGGATCGTAATGAGCCGCCTTGCCTTGTACTACATGTGGTTTTTTTAGGGTTCCGTAGTCCACAAGGAACCCTTATAGTTTCGTCATGTCCGTCCGTCCGTCTGTCTGTTCGTCCGGGCTCGTACTCCGCCGCTACTGCACCGGTTGTCACAATATTGGTGGAGAGATGGATATTAAAGTTCCAAAAGTTGCTTTTTAAAATTATGAAAAAACATTTTTTTTTCAGCCCACCGTCCCCATACACCGAAAAAAGAATTTAAAAAATTAAATTGGACTAACCCCAACGTGTGGAGTATCGTTGAAAAGATCTTTTAAAATGCAACAAAAACTGCTTTATAACTATGTAGATCAAAGCCCGCAGTCTTGAGATAATCTAATACAAAGTTAAAATTTGAGGTGTCTCTCCACCGTAACTTTTGAAATATTACTAAAATAATTCTGAAAAACATGTGGTATATACCTCAAGGTATGTACTTTCAATTAAAACTATCGCGGTCTCGGTATCATAGATAGTTATTTTTTAATACGTCATAAATCGTAAACCGCAATTTACCTTTAGAACTTTTATATTATGTTACTTGCTGCTACGGAACCCTTCATGGGCGAGTCCGAGTCGCACTTGGACGCTATTATTTTCAATAACTTTCGTTATATTGTTTTATTACTTTATTTTCATTATTTCAGTGTAAATACTCGATAGGCTACGGCTTTGTCACATGACGCTCACTAAAGTTTTAATTGAAGTGTTGCGTCACTTTAGTTTGCAAGCACGATAACTAGGATCGTGATGAGCTGCCGTGCCTTTAACTACAAGTGTACGTATTTTATTCAATAACTATAGTGTCCAAGAATCTTTATTAAATAAATATGGGCGATGATGAGATGTTAATCCAAAATATGAATTTTATTATTTTTATTATTTGTATAATTTATTTAATTAAAATTATTTTATTTTTAATAGACGACGCCTCTTAACAGCTGAAAATAAAGTTAGTTATACTCTTATAAAATTTATTACCTATGTTAAAACCTTTGTTATATTTTTTGAATAATGGTAATAATAAGTTTTTATATGTAATCAAATAATTTTAAATTGACTTAACATTTCTGATGTATTTTTATAAAAAATAATTGCCTACAACATGCAACATGTTACTATTTAGTTGGTGGGTAGTTAGTAGAACTTTTTATGTTATAATATTACTATGCATAACAGCGGTTTACAGAAATGTCATTTCGTAGAAAATATTTATTTATTTATATATTTTTAAACTTTATTGTTTAACAATTAAATTGTGTTACAATTGGCAGACTTAACGCTAAAAGCGTTCTCTCCCAGTCAACAGTCCCAGTCAAAATAGTTTGGCATCTACTCATTTATCATAGATTCAAAACCAATAATGTTAAAAATGAGAATAATCTTAGAGCAAAAATTTTATTGCCATAATAATCTAAAAGTAGAATCATTATATCGCAGAAAGTTCGCAGTCAGAATCGCCTTTTGGTTTCTAATTTCAATGCTGAATCTTTTCTAAGATATCAATTATCAAAGAATTATTACTAATTATTTATTGTCGGTAAATTTTCACCACCGGTATGACATCCATGTACAAGTTGGTCAGAGAACTTATCTAATATTGCTGAAAAACACTGAAGGTCACTTTTGATTAGTCATTTTTAGGGTTCCATACCCAAGGGAGCAAACGGGACCCTATTATTGAGACTCCGCTGTCTGTCCGTCTGTCTGTCTGTCTGTCTGTCCGTCTGTCACAACGCTCTATCTCTTGAACCGTAATAGCTAGATACTTGACAAGAATTTTTCACCGATTATGTATTACTACGACCGCTATAACAACAAATACTAAAAATAAGATGAAGTCAAAAATTTAAGGGGGTGGTCACACAAGAAACGTGTTTCTTCGACGTTTTAAAACATTGTACGGAGGTACGGAACCACGAGTCCGACTCGCACTTGCCCGTTTTTGGTAATTCTTGGAAACACCACATCCAACGAAATTTCTTTGCATTTTATAAGTACTATAAAATCAAAGCGTGTAGCGTAATTAAGCCCATAAAAAATACCAATATCACTGCAGCGTATAAAAAATAGATTGTAAAATGAAGTTTGTGAAATAACAAATCACATAAAAGTAAACCGTAATAATATCATACCTTTCCTCTCAAAAATATTGGAAACTTCTGTGTTTAGTCAGCTCATCAAACATTTGCTCGATCACATCCTACTCAACACTTATCAGTCAGGCTTCAGACCTGGACACAGTAAACAACTGCACTGCTTAGAGTCACGGATGATTTTAGGGCTGGGATGGAAAATACGCAAGTAACCGTTATAGCCCTGGTTGATTTCAGTAACGCTTTTAATACAGTTGATATTGACATCTTACTAGCTATCCTCTCCAGTTGCAACGTTTCTTCTCCAGTGATTGAATGGTTTTCCAGCTATCTTCGCGGTCGTCGGCAACAGGTTCGTAGTGGTCAGGATACATCTGACTAGTGCGACCTAGAGGCAGGTGTTCCACAGGGCGGTATTTTATCTCCTATTTTATTAAATATCTTATCACACTGTCTTACATGTTCTACCATTTTTACCCCGATGATCTGCAGCTTTATTCACAATCAACAGTCAATTTTATGTAGAAAGTAAATATATACGTATCTCAATGCTTATTAATATCTCTTTTGTACCAATTTTAAGCTTTCTAACAACCCAAAGGTTGGCTGTCAGATAATGCTTTTAGCATTAAATCCGCCTTTTGTGCTATACAAATTGTATTTTGAACAGTAAAGTTCAAATAAATAAATAAAATAGGAACGGGGCGTTACAGTTATTACACAGACGTTCTTGGAAAGATGGGCGAGGCCTTATGTACATCAATTTCTCTTCGTGAACTAGTTGGGTTGATTTAAAGAGCACTTGACCACGTAAGATCAGCCTACTCTGTGGCTAATTTGTCTAAAACAAGATTTATGTCAACAGTAACTCGTAATAACATGAAAAAGTCTACACATAGTCGTAAATATAATTTTCACTAAATTTTAAACCATTGTGCATCCGCAAACATAATAAAGCGGGTACAAATCAACGTAATGTTGCAGCTTGAAATATGAGCTGGCAACAGAATAAAACTTGGAAAATGTACACAGAGGCGTCTCCGTTCCAATTTCTGGAAATATAGATAGTGTATGATCTTTGTTATCTTTTGAACAATTTAAATTTAAAATAAATGTGAATTAGAATTTAGTGTTCGCGAGGACTATGGGCTTTTAGCCTTTCTTTGAAGGCCATACTCTTAATTAAGGAGCTTGACAGACTAAAAGACTAGAAGACTGAAAGAAAGGCTTTTAGTCCTTAATAGGCCAAGCCTATAGGATTAAATATCCTTATGGGCTGTTGGTTCGATGTTGTTTTTAATTTTCTTTACATTTTTTAGAATACATGCAAAATAAAATAAATGCTTTATTCATAATTATGATGGCTTACTTAGGCTGAGTTTCAAAAACGGCTTTAGCCTAAACATAATCTTGTTACTTAGGGTCGTAAAATTGGAATCGCGTCACAGCGTGAATTTTAATTCGTATGTGGTGCGAGTTCCAACTACTCAGCTGGAGACCTTCACCAAGGAAGATTTCTGGCCGAAGGGTGTCGTGTTCCGAAGATATCGCGGGCGGTTACCTGACACCAGTACACAGTGCAATGGGTCACAAAAACAATAAATAGTTTTAATTTTACTTTTTACAATTTATATGTATGTATGTTAGTTTTTAAGGTATATATTATATGGGCCGTGTTTGTAAACTTAGTTGCCTGAAATAAACGGATATTATTATTATTATTACTTTAAAAAAACTTACATTCGCAAAAAAAGGCTGTTTCGGCTCATAGGCTTTTTAAAATGGCATAGCCCTAAGAAAGGACCGACAGGCTTAAATTTAGGACTAAAAGCCTATAGTTCATGGAAAAACTATTAGAAATCCTTTGTACAGTAAAAAAAATTGGTTGCCTGTAAAGTCGGTATACGGGCGAAAGTTTTACGTGACAACGACTTCACTCCACTTCACTCCAAACTTGACTTCCACTCGGGCATGGTTAGCCCGCCTAAGAGCGAGAGAGACAGACATAAAAAGTGAAAGGCACGCGTGCCTCTCACTCGCTCTCATTGTGAGCGCATAACGTGAGCGGAGCGTAACGCAGTTTCTTGAAGTGTCACCCGGCTAACCAATTTATAAGACGTTGTCACGTCAAAAAATAAGGATCTGATTCTATTTTGCTAATAAACATAAAAGCATTAAGAGAAGCTAGCTATGTACCGAGTAGCTTATAAACATCAATGAGTACTCTCCAACACGTGTAGCTATCGCAGTGTAGAGAGTGTCAACCAAATCCTGTGGCTTTTCCGGTCAAATATGACTCTAGTATGATACAGAGAGTGTCATGCTACTGCTATGAAGAAAAGAGCTGATGATGATGATGACTATAAAAATCACCACTTATGGAATTGCTTTTATTCCAATTAAAAAAAAAGTTTCATGATTTGTCATCCATTTAACTACTTGTATTATTTTTCTTTTATTTTCACTGTTTCTTCTATTACCTTTTTCTTTAAGGTGCAATGAAGAGTTATTTATATTGTATTGTTTTTTAATCATACGTTTGATGACGAAAATTCTCATTAATCATTACGTTTAAATTTAGATCTCAAAAGCGTACATTCATCAACGGAGTAAGAGAAATAGAAAAAGAATACGAAATAAATGCTTTTTCATTTAGCGGCCCTTTTGTGTAAAGCGGGCAGATATATGGGCAACATTAGGAAAAACAATGCCCCATTGTCCTAACTTAGTATGTGTTGTATATCAAAAGTTTTGAATGAAAATGATCGAATGCTCAACCTTTGTCGGTTTTTCCGATTTCCATTCGGAGTTTAGATTGAGTGTTCATCCGATAAATTGCTTTCAAATACAAATAAACCAAAGGCTTTAATGAAAAAAAAGGGAAAGGATATCGGATTGTAACTGGCTTTGTAACTGTCTGATTAAAGATTCGCTAGCTATCCACATTGTTTTTTTTTTTACATCAAATAGTTTCAAGTATGTAGTGTGCATCTTTTTTAAACATCACGTAATCCGTCATTTTCTTTTAACGTTATGGACGGACAAACAAACACATTTTAACGTTTGTAATATTAGACTCATCATCATCCGAGCGTATTTCCGGTTGCATCGTCAGCGGTTACGCTTCAGAGCCCGTCAAATACCGAACCTAGGTGATTCGACGAGGTTACTGGTTTATAATAATAACAATATTAAAATTTGAAGAATTCATAATTTCTTACTATTTTTTACATGTCTATATAATATATATACATATATACCTAGGTATATGTTATATTGTACGTTTAAAGTTTAACTTATACGTACTAACAGAACAGTCTATTATAACTAACTACTATCACTACTAAAACTTCAATTTAACTACAATCTGAAAGTTTAAATACCTACTAAAAATACAGGCTGACTTTTTATCCACCCGCTAAACTTTTGAAGCAAGTTCAGTCCGTGATACTGAACTACTTTATATAAAAAAAATATTAAAAATCGATAAAAATTTTTCGTCCTTCCATACAAATCAGCGCTCTGCCAAACGGATTTTTTATGAAAGGAAGAAAAATTTTTATCCATTTTTAATAACTTTTTTTATAGAAAGTAGTACAGTATCATGGACTGAACTTGCTCCAAAAATTTGGTAAGTGTTTAAAAAGTCAGCCTATATGGTATTTATTTTTGGTTATTTGAAATACCCAATATATCTGGATATTGTATCTTTTGTCTGTTATTTAGACGCCTGTTTTTCTTTTTCACAGAAAGAATATTTTAGCATTGAATATAGATACCTATTGTAGCTCTTGGCTCAATAAAAGTTTAAATTAATGTACAATAATTTACAACGATCCCTTATTAGATAGAATTTATCCCATAAGACCTGTAGGCCATGCGTCAGTGATCAGCGTGTTTCACGCATTGCCTTTGTTCTTTATTCATTCATTCCCTTTGTTCTTTATTCATTCATTCCCTTGAAGGACTATTACGATTTGCATGAAAAGGAGTACTAGTAGGATGCTCCTACTAGTACTCCTTTTCATGCAGCTTGTGCATTTAACTTTTGTTTTCTCCTAAACCAAAATTCTGTCCTTCCATGCTGGTCTGGGAGAAAAGAAAAAACTTAGAATGTACTTTTCTTCTCGCGCAGATCATAGACGGCGATTGAAGGACAGGCGAAAATGCAAATAATGTTATTAGGCAATTTTGACTCCTTTTCTTACTTTTATACGCACCATCACGCTAAAAGTGGCCTTTAGGAATTGCCAACCCTGGGCACTATTGAATCTGCTTAGAGCCGCAAGATCCAAAACGCTCTGTCTACCCCATTAGAGATAAAGACGTGAATGTATGTAAATATGTATGTAGACCAAAATAGAAGCGTATGCTATATTCATATGAATAATCAATCGAAACGGACAAACTGTAACTGGTAACAGTGTATTTATATCGCTTATCATAGTCTCACGCTGACTTGTTAAGTGATAGGGCTTTTTGTTCTCACACAGGACTGCTCTCAAAGCTCAAAGCATTTAGTAAAGTTTTGAAAGCTTTGCTTGCAAACGCTGATAGCACTATAAATCAACGGCACTCAAACTGTTACGTAGTCGAGATGAAGCGTTAAAGTGACAGTTAACTCTTTCTATCGCCTTTTACGAAGCACTACCTATATATAGCATTAACAACTAGCATTACAGTTACGAGCTTTAATAAAAAATTTAGTAGATCATCCTGAAGTTTCACAGTTTTCTACAGTAATTTCACGTGTCGTATAATTTTTCACATCAGGAAATTTAAGGAATTATTTTGATTAATTTGTTATGTTTGTCATCATAATGAAAAGCAATCCATACATATTTATTCAGCTCAGACTTCTACATACTATCACGTCATTATTCCTTACGAGGTATCAAGGACCTTGGTGGCCTCGATATTTATAATATCTTTAAATAAATGATTACAACTTGTTAAGTACAAGCGCCCAGCTACGGTCACACTAAAAACAAAATGGCTGCCATTTTAATATAGAAGGAGATTTTTTTGATGAATGGTGATTTGGCTTTGAAAAATGCCACTAAATGCACCGACACCGATGACGGGACACAATCCATCCAAAAAGCCAGACAACCTGTACAGATAGAGTTCGCTTTCCTAAATGGAATTCTAGTCGCAAATTCACAATTACAGAGGTGCATTAGCATCACGAATTGGAACGTTCAGTTGTCAGTCACTGACTTGCCGCTAACTAGTCAAGTTGTAACGATGATGTCCCAGGATTGTCTATAGCAACTAATACTACAAACACTAATAAAGTTTCATTTAAATATATCGCAACCAACTCTACAAACACAAGTTGCAATTATAATATATAACTTTCTGTTTTCTGAGGTTAAGCTAATTTCAGACTACGCTATAATATAATAGCATATAGTATATATCTCATAGCACAACAATATCGCGCTCCATAGATTGTACATAATATATAGTACAGTACAGTGTGTACGTGTCCATAACAATGTATGGAGAGCGATATTGTTGTGCTATGAGCTATATACTATATGCTATTATATTATAGCGTAGTCTGAAATTAGCTTGCTATATATGGTGACTTTTGAAATTCAATCCATGATACGAGAACAAGAAGGTCATACTTTCCATGAAAACTTTGACAGTAGGTACTTTTAAAAAAATATTTTCTTTCATAACATCTTTTTTTCTTTCAGCACCTGCTATGCTGAAGCATTACGTCGATCTCTCTCGCTTTAGCAAATCACTGTTCTGAGCAACAGAAAAAGATAGCAGCATAGGAAAGTGCTATGCCGTGCTGACAGATGTGTCCCAACCCATAATGTTTCTGTATCATCATCCAAGCGTATTGTCGGTTGCACCGTCAGCGGTTACGCTTCAGAGCCCGGGGTCCGCTTCCTTACCTACGTGATTTGACAAGGTTACTGGTTTTTACACAGAGTGACTGCCATCTGACCTCCGCAACCTAAAGTAGACCAAATTAAATCCTAAGATAGGTAAAAACGCTAGACGGCGTTCGGGACCAACACCTTTCATGCCTTCCGAAGCACGGAATCATCTTTTTTTCGAATAATCAGGTGATTCAAGCCTGTAATATCCTAACTAGACTGAAAACAACTTTTCACAAAGTATGCTTCCCAGTGGGATTTAAACCCACAACCTCCGGATCACAAGGCAAATGCCTTGACCACTGGACCATGGATGATGACTTACGGCTCTGAAACGTGGTCTCTTACTATGGGTCTCATAAGAAGGCTCAAGGTCGCTCAACGCGCTATGGAGAGGGCTATGCTCGGTGTTTCTCTAAGTGATCGAATCAGAAATGAGGAAATTCGTAGGAGAACAAAAGCCACTGATATAGCCCAGCGGATTAGCTCGTTGAAGTGGCAGTGGGCGGGACACATAGCACGACGAACCGATGGCCGATGGGGCAGAAAGGTTCTCGAATGGTGACCACGTACTGGCAAGCGAAGCGTTGGACACCCACCCACAAGGTGGTCAGACGATCTGACTAAGGTCGCTGGAAAGCGCTGGACGCAGGCCGCTCTAGATCGGTCATTTTGGGAGAATCGAAACAATCCTTGGGAGAGGCTTATGTCCAGCAGTGGACCTTATGCGGCTGAAATGATGAATGATGATGACTGGACCATGGAGGCAGTCATAATGTTTCTGTATGTATCATATTAAACAAACCCAAAACAGTCCTTCGATCTTCTATATACCTACGTGTAATATAAAGTGAACAGCAACGAATTTGAATTTGTATAGGTATTAGGGTACTAATAGAAGAGCGACAGTATGCCCGCGACACGCATATACTCGTATAAGAACCCTTATATAAACAGAAGTCAAGTCATCAGTACTTAGTTGGCTTTCGTGTTGATGTGGCGCACCGAACAGACAAGATTGATGGTGCTTGTACCGAGAGCTCCAACAAATGTATGAATAAATGGGAATATAATGATTCGCTCATAATTCTTCCTAATAACGTTTAAGAGTCCCCATACCCTAGACATTTTTATACAAACATAGTCTAGCTTTTTTTGTTGTAGTGCTTTGGCAGTATTTTGTAATTTTAAAGAAATTTCACATAGGTAAAGTAGCCAAATTAACTATTAATTTAGTTAATATTTTTTTTGGTATAATTTTTTTCATATAAAAAAGCGATTGTATTAAGTAGTAATATTATTTTAGGTAGGTTTGTGATTTTTTCTATGGAGCCAAAAATGCTTAATCTTGTTTCGGATATTGTGGGTGTCTGTAGAAAAGCCTTCAGATTCATATGTAAAAATTTTGAGAAATAAACTGTAGTAGTTAATAACAGTAATTTTTCAAAAACACGCACAGTATTGCGAGCTGTGAACCCATCTCGCCTTAACAACCGGGACAAATTACTTAATAATTTTTTACGCGTACTATACTCGTTTGAAAGTACCAACTTATGTTAGATATATGTATAACAATCTATAGCGTACGAAAATAAGATGCAAATAACATTTTAAAGGTGAAATCCCGCAAGTCCCCAGCATTGCATTCGCTTCGCATCTGAAATAGGTCAGAGAAATAAATAAAATACAACGGCTGTCCTCTAGAAATATGCCTCGCGTATAGGTTTCTTTTATTTTTCATACATTTCTTCAACTAGCGATCCTTCTTGGATTTTCTCGGATATGGATAGTATAATAAATAAATAAAATATATCAAGATATATTACAACTTCAAAATTATTAACTACATTGCTAGGACTGCAAAAGTCACCAGATTTTGTTTTGTGGAGTGCAAATAGTGTTAAGTTTAGCTTTCATGCCATTTTAGCCAATAAAGATTTAAATAAATAAATAGTATCATGCCGTGTATGCAAATCTCTCTCGCGGATTTTACCGCGCCTTATGTCTATATGCAATTGTGCATAGACATAGTCTTTTTAATTTATATCTATGCTATTATGAGTACCTTCCCGCCGCTAACCTGTACAATTCAAGGATAAACTGTCTGTCAAAAGGTAAACTCCATATTGTTTATGGTACAGACATTGGATTAACTTGTTGACTATTTGTTTATATTTCATTTCGTGCGGATCCCAAATTATAGCTCCGCTTTCAAGTCTACTGATTCTGAAATTATTATGATTCTGGATTTATATTGTCCTTTATATATCATAACGTAATATGATTTGTTATATTTTTTAAACGTGCTACATAGTTCATTATTTTTATCTTATTTTTATTCTCGGTTGCGCTAACGATCACGCGCTCGAGGAAGCAATATTTCAGAGCTTTTATTTGTAAGCACGCAAGCAGAAAATAATACCCTTTCTTATTAGTTACGTACCTACGTTTCTATACGTATATTATTTGATTATATCTTTTTATTTTTTGTTTAAACAAAATTTACAATTACAATATTCTTGATATTTCTTCTCCATCTCGCAAGATCTTTGGCATCCTTGAGTGACCATAACCATTGACATGCTTATGATATTTAGAGAAGAAAATGTCCGGTCGGATGAAGCGGGGTTGCCAGTCATAAAATTTTGCGTAGTGATTGTGGTGCCACCACACATTAATCTGAAAATCATGGACTAGCAATCTTTTACTAAGTATTTCTGATTGCCATTTTCTATCTTAGGTTCCACAGTCTAGCTAAGCATGGTCTTTGTTTTTTGCACATTTTGGCTCTATCTACCCCGTAAGACATGATAGAGTAAAATCTAAGATAATAATAATAATACACTTTATTGCACCAAAACACTTGAAAAAGTCAATACAAAAAAAAGAAATCAAAGGTGTACAATAGGCGATTAGAAGATAGTAAGTAATCATTTGTTTCTTTTATTCCGATTCTTATCTTCAAAATTGTGAGATAGAAATTAAAATCCGAAATACCCGAGGCACGAAAACCAAACTCTTTGTAACAAATGATACCCCTGGGTTACGACCGGTACAACTGACGTAACCTTTTTCCTAGGGCGCAGTTGTTTAAGATACTGCGGTCAAAATTCCATTTATTCACAAGTCATATTCCGAGTATTCACGCTTATTGATGAACTTTAGGTTGAACTTAGGCTGAGATATTTTGATATGACTTCTTAATAATAATTATTGTAAGTTCCTTTTAATGATTGCTTTCAACACTTAATTAGTTCTTTTAACAGTTAAATAGAGTACATTAATTTTATAGTGCAACAAATGAAATAAAAAAAAACATAAAAAATAAAAAAAAATAGTTTTGAAAACACAGGCTTCTGCCTAGCTTGGGAACTCAGTAATTAAATTATGTGCTTATATAGTTAGTAAACTAAACAATTTTCATTATTCTTATACTTTCTTTTTTATAAACTTCATTATAGCTAATAATGAGTATGTAGGTTTCACTCTCTACTCATAGTCTAAATATACAAAGGTAATTTTTTTTTCCAAAATCTTTAAACCTTTTAAAAATTACGGACGGCCGCAACTAAAAGATAGACATGCGCCCATAAAACCTTAAGGGGCGGTCGGAAAAGGCCGATTTTCAGCTTACGAAGCCCTTAAAGTTCTATACACAGTAGTTACACGTAACACGACGCCGGTCGGTCTTGCATGACGTTTTCCCATAGGATTGTGCTGCCTACGTAAGGCCATCACTCAGTAGGCTTCGGATCATTAAACCACCATTTGCTTGAAACATTTGTGGTAGTTTGTGTTTACTATTGCCTATTGACTAGTTGATCTCATGTAAATGTGATGAATGAAAATATTTTAAAGGAGAATAAAACAAGACTAAATATACGTTTATTACTTATTTTTTTCATAGATACTTAAATAAGAAAATTATTTTCACTCTATTTTGACGTGACAACGTCTTATAAATTGGTTAGCCGGGTGACACTTCAAGAAACTGCGTTACGCTCCGCTCACGTTATGCGCTCACAATGAGAGCGAGTGAGAGGCACGCGTGCCTTTCACTTTTTATGTCTGTCTCTCTCGCTCTTAGGCGGGCTAACCATGCCCGAGTGGAAGTCAAGTTTGGAGTGAAGTGGAGTGAAGTCGTTGTCACGTAAAACTTTCGCCCGTATACCGACTTTACAGGCAACCAATTTTGTTTAAACATTGACGAGTACATTTAACTGTAGTATGATTTTAAACAAACAAAATGTGATATTTTTTTGTATTTTATGTGTATTACAAGTAGATACTATAAAGCAAAAAAGATCGATGGAGCGTACCATGCTAGGCATCACGCTGCTGGATCGTGTACCAAACGTATTCGTCGTAGAATAAAAGTCGAAGACGTAGGTTGACGAGTCATGAAGTTAAAGTGGGAATGGGCGGGACACACTTGGCTAAAAGAGAAGACAGTCGGTGGACCAAAGTAGTTACGGAGTGGTGGCCGAGACAGGAGAACAGACCAGTATAGGTAAGTAGGGAAAATATTTTTTGTTTTTAGTATTTGTTGTTATAGCTGCTACAGTAATACATAATCGGTGAAAATTTCAAGTGTCTAGCTATTACGGTTCAAGAGATAGAGACCTGTGACAGACAGACAGACAGCGGAGTCTCAGTAATAGGGTCCCGTTTGCACCCATTGGGTACGGAACCCTAAAAAACGATGTATAAGAACAATTTCCTCATGACCAGTCGTATTTTCCAATAAACACTAACACTTCCTAATTGGGTTTCCAGCTTCTATTATCGGTAGCTTTTACCGATAATTCGCTTATATTACGTGTGGCCAATAATAGTAATATTGTAAGACAGGCGTACATTCTACCCACGTGAAGGTGTTCGTATGTTTACGAAGATATTTTATACCATCCGATAGTTACTCGGTCATATATTATATAAGAAATCGCTTTATTGATAAGCCCGGCTTTGTACCTACTTATATTTTAAGTTTTCTTTTATCAAGCTTTTATTTACCTTGCTCTGTTTGTATTATTATTTGTTTTTGGGTCAAATCTAGTTAAACTTGAGCCATTTCCTAGTTTCTGATTGAGAATAACTTTTGTATGCTACACTGTTATGAAATTATGTAATTTTACTAAAGTTATGTAATTTTACATACAAAAAAAATTACATAAATCTGTAAAATTCCCGAAAAATCTGGGAAATTTACGGAAAAATATGTAAAAATGACAAAAATTATGTAAAATTTCATATTTTTTAACAGTGTATTGTAAATCAGATGACAATGCAATATTATTACGACAAGAAGCTGATCTGATGATAAAGCCAGAAGGTGGCTATAGAAACCCTGTAATAAAACGACGCAACCTCTTGGCCTAAATTAAAACTCTATAAGTGTACTCGGTTGTAAACATTACATAAATGATGTGCCATTCAGTAAATTTGTAATAATTATACGCTTGACCTGCTTGGCTTTCATTTGATAAATTGAAACCTACAATGATTTTGTATGGCTGACCTACAAAAATAGTAGATAAATTTCACGTGTAGACAGTTACCCATTTTCATACCTAAAGCACGTGCCTTAGGCGGTGATCCCACTGCACCGCGCACCATCGCGGAGCGCGGAGCCGCAGATTTTAACATTGTATGAAAGAATCTCAGTTTGTATATAAAACACGCCTCTAACTAACCCACTAAAAACGCGGCAGATTCCGCGCACCGCGGCGGGGCCCGTTGCCAGTGGGTGAATCACCGCGAAAATTCCACGTGTCCCTAGATATATAGTAAATGGGTATCTGTTTGCAGCCACTAGTTAATTATAAATTGATATCTTAGTCTAGATGTAACTATTTTGGTTATTCTGGTACTAGACAGTCTACAGATCGTTTTTAGGGTTCCGTACCCAAATAGTGCAAACGGGACCCTATTACTGAGACTCCGCTGTTGTCCGTCTGTCCGTCTGTCACAGGGCTCTATCTCTTGAAGCATAATAGCTAGACACTTGAAATTTTTACCGATTATGTATTACTGTAGCCACTATAATAAAATATACTAAAAATAAAAAAAAGTTAAAAATTAAAGGAGGTTGTCATACATGAAACGTCGTTTCGTCAGCATTTTAAAACATACGGCGGTACGGAACCCTTCATGAACGAGTCCGACTCGCACTTGCCCGTAAATTTTAATCGGATTAAAGTCGTTCAATTTTGTGTCTGTTCGTGTATTATAAACGCTTGTTGGAAGTTGTCGCTGGCTTCCTTTGTGCTTGTCCCGAAGTTTGCGCATACAAGTTGATCTGTAGGTAACTCACCGCGATGTTCATTAAGTTGTTCAGATTCCATTGTCTTAATGGTATATATATGTAGCTAAAGTGTTTGTTCAGTTGTGAAGACTGCTGGTACACAAGTGCTGATGAAAAGACTGTTGAATGAAACACATTGTGTTTTAATGTTTGTAAGTTTGATGATAAGAACATAATTTTTCCTCCCAAAAAATGCACGTGTGTAGCGAAGACCAAAGTGCACACTTAGTGAAACTCCTGAACAGAATCACTATGCCGAAGTTGCGCGGTTGCAGTTCCGGGGCTAATTTATGTCTTGGTTATAAACGCGTCGTTAGTTCAGCATAATATGTTGCTAGTGATTCAAATAGCATTGCAGACGTAATTTCGCTGAAGTTCGATTGCGCAACTTGCTAATCGCAACTGCGCTCATTACGATAGATTTTTTGAACAAGCGTTCGTCGAACCTCCGTATTTCGTAGCATAGTTCATTCGATGAAGTTTGAAAACACATTTCAGAGCAACGTTCGTTGATGCACCATAATTCGCAGCAATTTTAATTCGATGCTAGATCCATTCGGATTACAGTGGTATGCAAAAAAATATCCATTCGAATAAATGTGAATCGGACTTAGATATCGGACCCCTCTGTTCCTAGGTTGTATTGCTAAATAATACATTATTATCATAAACTGGAAGTTTTAGAATGTTTTGTTAGACCTTATATAGATAAAGTTCTTAATTATTCCGTTGACGCAGTGCTATCGAGAGCAGAACACACCGGCTAATAGCAACACGGCAAGAGTATTGCCTGCTATTGCTCCATTCCACGCCCTGTGGAGAGATCCATCTGAAAAGTTAATTGCCCGCCCCGCAATACCCGCTACGACTAGGGTTGACGTTTAGAGAATAGGTACGGAAAACATTTTTCTATTTTCTAAGTGAGATAAATATTTATTAATTTCGGTAACAGCCACTGGAACAATGTGGTTTTTATTTCAGTTTAAAACTTTTAATATGTGATTTCAGATCTTTACAAAATTGCGTTCTTTAAAAAAAAAGTAGGAAAACCCAGAAGAAGATTATTTTTATGATAAAATAAAGTTAAGTAGTGTAGTGTAGTGAGTAGTGTTTTTATCTTTATTTTAGTTTTTAGAAATTTAATAATTATATTTTCATTTTTCGTTACTGTAAATAAAAGATATTATCTTTGAAAAAAAAGAAAACTTAAATACAAAACCATATAAAGAGGTTAAGGAGCTACATGAATTCTCCGGGGTCCAGTGCTGCCCCCATTTGAAATAAATTATTTGAAAGGAAACGGAGATATCATTTAAGAATTTGTCTCTAGTAAGTCGTAGATAACCCCTTAAACTATTTTATGAACTACTGTTTACAGTTTAATGTGAGAACGTTAAGCTTTTCTTCGCATATTTGCGAAAAACGGCCTCTTTTGGCAAATGTGCGAAGAAAAGCTTCACGTTGTCACTTTGAATTGTAAACAGTAGTACCTTTAATTACCTTTTTGTATGAAAACTATACCAAAAAATGTATAATCTAAATTACTAGTCAAATTCACTACCTAGTAAAAAAAATATAATACTGAAATTATACTAAATAAAACACAGCAAAATATCGTCGAGGGGAACGTCGAACAAAGCCCGGCCTGTGCTCGACGATATTTCCGCTGTTTTTTTTTTATTTAGAGGTAGAAATGTTTGTTTTTTTTTCTATCGAGCCAAAAATGCTCAATCGTGTTTTGGATATTGCGGGTGTCTGTAGAAAAGCCTTAAGGTTCTTATTATATTTTTTTGAGAAATAAACTGTAGTAGTTTAATTACAGTAATTTTTCAAAAATACTCACAATATTGTGGGCTCTGAACTGACAGCATCTTAATGTATTCTCCGTTGCATCCTTAGCAGTGTTACTTTGGAGCCCGGGGTCTGCCTTCCGGCATGTTTTCTCTTTAGTTATAGTTTTTTGAATCTGAACTAAAGAATATATCACAGGCAACCCTATAAGTTCAAAGCTTAACGAATATTCAGAGCATGGAAATGTCGATGCAATGATTTCTCACGTTTTTTCTATTCGATTGTTTGCTTCTACGTACGAGAGGAAATCAATATCCGGCCATTTCCAGTAACATTTCGAACCGTTCCAGAAGTTATCCATTGAACCGAATTTAAAGGTATCGCAATATAGTACGATACATATACATACAAAGCCAGTATATTGCCAAGTGAACCAAAAAGAAATTTAAGTTTTATAACATAGATTTTGACAAAAATTGGCAGACTAGTTCCTTGATTTATTAATAAAAATTAAACGATCGCGATTTTTGATTGAGAGAGAAATAGAGGGAAATAGGGGGAACTTTGCTGTACCTTTATTTATTGACGGATTTCAATTAGATTTAAGAAGCACACTAAGGACTTCGTTCTACACAAGATGTTGCGAAAAAAATTCCAAGTGGAGATTCACATTTTCAAAGGGGGGAATTTTGCTGTAAGAAGCGCTTTATTGACGGATTTCACTGAAATGGCTTTGCTAAGCCAGGGAAAAATATCGGTTATTGCATAGTTATAAGAGCTCACGAGGTCAACTGTTCTCAAAGAACCACTATTAATATTATAAGCATTAACATTAATAAATAAATATATAAGGACAAATCGCACTGATTAAGCTAGCGCCAAAGTAAGTTTTTAAACTTGAGTTATGGGATACTACTATATTTTATAATAAATACATATATAGATAAACACCCAAGTCCCAGGACAATTTGAAAAAGGTCTTTTTCCAACTTGCCCTGGCTGGGGATCGAACCCAGAATCTCCGGATTGGCGGACTGGCGTGTTGACCATTACACCACGGAGTTAGTATTAGATACGAATGTAATATAAATTACGAATCCAACAAACCAGGAACTTCCAAAATGGTTTTATTATTGACGAAAATAAGATCGTGAATCAAAAATGGGCCCATTTCGTACGCAAATTTAGGTGACATATTTGGCAGGGCTCCAAAAAAGAGGGAATAAAACTTAAGAGGGGCGGTTTTCACTGATAAATTCTCGATTGTTTATTCCAAATGCGTGACATAACGATGCAAATGATCCGCCAATTGTTTCCGTGGGTTTAAGGATAATATTCGTGGCTTCACGGTTCATCGAGTGGTTTCAGGGACAAATGGGTAGTACCAATGTAAATTAAGAGCTATTAGGCGTAGTCTGTTAGATTCTTTCTTTGTTTTATTTTACAGAGCCAATTTCATATCTTATCTCCGCAAAACCACGAAATTTCTTTAATATGTGGTATGTGGACTCGATTCTAAATACATTAATTTGTTCATCATTAGGTCTTTTTAAGTCTCCACTGCACAAGCACGACCCTTTATGTCCTACCAGAGCCATACTAGGCCAGAGTAGTTAAAGGATTTTGCCTACATTTTCCACGCTGGCCAGACGGGTTGGAAAGGTGTCATTGATGTTTGTTAAATATATTTACATGGTTTGTTTAGCTTGTATTTTCTAAGTTGCCTTCTACGACATCCACAGAAAGACTTGGAGTGATCCTATTCTACTCTGCCGGAGACCACATGGCATATCTTTAATAACGATGCAAATGGTCCGCCAATTGTTTCCGTGGGTTTGAGGATAACATTCGTGGCTTTACGATTCATCGAGTGGTTTCAGGGACAAATGCGGTGTTGGTTAGTGTCAATGTAAATTAAGAGCTATTAGGTGTCGTTTGCCAGATTATTTCTTTAGTTCAATTTCATATTTTTATCTACGCAAATGCAAAATCTTTACTAGGTACGTGGACTGAAATCAAAATATATTTTTCTGCCAACTACGCTGCAATTCTATTATAACTGCACTACATATCAAGAACAAAGCCGAACTTTGTTGCTCTAGCTAGAGCAAAAATAATGTATGGAAGTCCTTTACTTTGTTTTAGTTTTTTTTTTAAATCACGCGACCAGAGGTTATGTTAAAATACTGGTCTAGATTTACGATTTACGATGCATTCAGTTGATAGCCGTATAGAGAGAGTTATACAGTTTGCGTGTAAAGTAATGTGTGTTTTGCTTGGCTTAAAAAAAATACTCGCCATTTTTTTTTTACTAGCCTATAGTGTCCCATTGTTGGGCAAAGGCCTCCCCTCCAGCCTTCCATGTATCTCTGCTAGTGGCGACAGGCCTCCAGTCCTTCCTGTACGCCATAAAGAAAAAAAATGTAAACAGCTCATTTTCACTCAAAAATATAAGGGTGCAGTTGCTTACATAATTATTTTACGTAAATAAGCTTTTCTTGCATTTGTTATAAGAAAATCAGTTAATGTGCTTAGTCTAATAATTTTGTACTGTTATGAAAATAAAACGTCACAAAATATTGTCACTTGTCACTGATCACATCCAGTTTATACGTGATTTTTATATTTATGAATGCAGAAAACTGTTAGCGAATTAATAGCGCTATTTGACTCCAAGAAACTATGACGTCACAGTCCGATATTTCATACAAATCCCATAGAAAATGTTTGTTTTGACGTTAAGAAAAAAGTATCTGATTTGACTGGTTGAAAACTAGCTGATTGAATAGACTTATGATTATAATTATAAAAAATTATAACTTTGTGCTTAGAATAATATTGCAAGTGACTCTTAGTTGTGATATATTCACTAAGAGCACAAACCTTGTTACATATTACTTACATAGTTAAAGTACTTACAAGTAGCTACTAACAAAACTTGACTATATACCTACAAAAAGAGTAAGGGTTGGATCTCATCTATCAGCACAGAACAGCACTTTCCTATGCTGCTATCCTTTTCTGTCGCTTAAAAGCGTCATTTGCTAGAGCGAGAGAGAGCGACGGAACGCTTCAGCACCGGCCGTGCTGCAGCGTTCCATCGCTCTCTCTCGCGAGATCTAACCCTAAAGTGTTATTAGATAAATAACACAACAAAAAATCACACTAATGGAGCTAGTCCCATAGTTTAAACTTGTGGTATGAGATAAATCAACGATACTATATTTAATAATAAATAAACAGTTATACAGATTAACACCCACAATTTGAAAATGGCCATATTTTCCAACTTGCTCTAGCTGGGGATTGAACCTAGAACCTCTGAAGTGTCATTGTGTTTGTTTACCCCTGTTTGCTAAATAATACCTTAATTCATTAATCACTTCATTCCACTCTGAGTGTAGTCTAACCTACGTAAAAACAATTCTGAGCCTAGTAGGTATATTTGATCTAAGCCAAGCTATTTATATGTAAATATAGATGTGTACATATGTGACAGACTAGACATTATATATATATATATATATATATATATATATATATTTACAAGAAACATTATTATTACCAAGGAAGGCAAAAAAAAAAGAGGACCGAGTGGATATAGGTAACTAGTTACATGAAACAGATAAGAGGGTAATAGAAAGTAAACGTCGCGTAAAAACTGTGAACTAAAATAAACGGCTGAGAAAAGAGACGGATGGAGGAACTCCAACAATATCCTGTATGACGAGGAACTGGTCATAAATAAATAAATATATACGTAAAAATCACACATATTGAGCTAACCTCAAAGTAAATTCGAGACTTGTCCTTATATATTATATACTAACTCAACGATGCTATATTTTATAACCAATTATATATACAAAGTGGAAGGGACATACTCGTAATAAATCGAACCACGGGCTAACACTAGATCACTAAAGTATAATGAAATTAAAATAACAGTCAAAAAACCAAAACAAAATTCGACATTCCCATACAAATTGCCCGGGCGGCCGCACACTTATGTATAGAAATGGCAATTTTTTTTTGTTATTTGGCTGTTATTTTAATTTTATTATACTTTAGTGATCTAGTATAGACCGTGGTTCGATTTATTACGGGTATGTCCCTTCCACGTTGTATATGACGGGGTGAGGGTAGATTGACAATAATTAAAAACCCCAACTCTGATGTCGCAATGGCGTAGGAAGAGAGCCGGTAAAGGCTGAGCGGGACACGGGCTTACGTCACGTGATTACTCCGTCATATAGATAAACAGAAGACCCAGGTCAATCTGAAAAATATCATATTCCATCTTGACCTGACCAAGGATCGAACCCGGGAACTCGAGTGTGACAGCCTGGCATGATGACCACTAGGCCACAGAGGTCGACTAACCAATAAATACCTAACGAACTTGTCACCATCCTGTATCAGCTTACTGCTGGACTAATGGCCTGTCACAACAAAGGGGGAATTTGCATTTATTTACCACGCTGGGTAGACGGTACAGTGATCGTAGTTGATAGTATAAAATCATAACACAGAGGACACTGCTAACCCGTTCTCTATCACCCATATCTCCCTTAGTCCCTTAGGGATGGTGACGAACTGTACTAATTCTACTACCTTCTAATACTCTTAACAAATTTATACATACATACGTACTATCACGCCTGTTTCCCACAGGGGTAGGCAGAGACTATGGACCTCCACTTGCTACGATCTTGACAGACCTCTTTCGCTTCATCTACACTCATCAACCTCTTCATACATGCCCTTCGGTTACGTGTACTTCTTACATCTCCCTTTTTCAGAACGTCTGCAATCTGATCGCAGAACGTTCGCCGAGGTCGACCCTGTCCCGCTCTTCCTTTCACACTTACCACAACAACTTTATACACACACAACAAATTTATACAACGTGTTAAGGGACATATGCGTAAATCGAACCACGATCTTTACTAGATCACTATAGTATAATTAATTTAAACTAACACTCAAAAAAAACAATTCGGCATTTCCATACAAAAGTGTGCCACCCGGGAACTTTTTTTGTGCTTTAAGTACTGTTATTTCAATTTAATTATACTATAGCGATCTAGTATATAGCATAGCCCGTGGTTTAATTTATGATGCATTGTATAAAATATTTTATTATTAAAAAATATAGAATTATTTATCTAATACATCAGCTTCTTCACAAAATAGAAATAATCGAACCCATAGTTAGAGACACAGTTTGCTTGTACAGTTATTTAATAGATGAGTTATACATTATCCAGTAGATGCGGCACACAGACAGTCATTGTTTGGCAACGCGATGTTTGCTCACAAACAATCCCGCTTGCTTGTTTAGACCCTGAATTCAGGCTCCGATGAATTCTCCAGTGTACTACTATGGCTTAATGAAATTGCAGCTAGATACAAGCAAATTGGCTGTGCAGATCTCAAAGTGGCAGATCTGATGTTAATCTGGTAGAAATTATCTGCACATATAAATATTTAGAAATATATTTATAATATAAAAATAGGTTCAACATACAACTATGTACAAGTATTGGTTTAGTTTTTATTTTGTAGTTTGTTAATTTAGAGTTTATTTAATTTTTTTAATACCTACTAATTTAATATTATTGAAATGAAAATATTAAATTATAATCTTGATACAAAATATTGATCCACAACATGCTTCGTCAAAAAAGTAAACAAAAACATTTCCGCAACATGCTTCGTCAAAAGGTAAACAAATGAGGTATTTAAAATTATAATACAATATTATGACTCATTTAACATCAAGTGTAAATCAAGCCACTATTCTCATCCGTACGCATATTTTTTACAATGGGACCAACCCTGAGATCTAAAAAAAATGGTGCTTCTAAAGAGAAGCTTCTACAGTAGAAATAAAAACATGAACCAAATGTCCACACCTAATGAGGACACTAAACTTTGTCATTCAAAAGTTTTAACTCCGAAATGACTTTTATAACAACACACGAGCAAATGCTGGCAGCACTTAACCTCATTATTCGCTACATAAACAGTTAACATTGACAATCCGAAGCAAATTCCATTTAACCCAACAACAGAAACAAACCAATTACCAAAACAAACTCAACTCGCAGGCTTCAGTCCAATAATAATAATGCTACATACACATTAGGCAGATGGTGACCGTTGGGAAAGTCGGCAAAACGGCAAGTTAAGTACATCTGTGTACGTGAGCGGACCGGACCTAACGATATTAGGGGTTCTGCAACTGACTTTTCGGATGATAACAAAAAGGCAAGCGTGAGTATGAATGTTGTCAATCATGCCGAATGTCGTGTTTACATAGTCGAAATTGGAAATCACAAAACTAACACTAAAGTAGTCGTTGGCTCCAAATTGTAAACATGGTATGTACTGTTTTAAGAACTACATCAGGTTTCGGAAATCCTTTGACTGATATCGATCTTGTTACCAAAATGAAGTTCGAATCAAATAAACTCTAGTTATTAGCGAACATCAATAGGTACGTACATACACAAAACCATACGCCCAGTGAATAATACAAAAATAAGATCTTAAAACTATTAAAAATACGAGCTGGATTGCATTGCATCAAGTTAAAGGTAATAGGAATTTAATACATAATATACATACTAGTGGCACTTTGAGCTGTAGACCTCGCGAGTCTGTCTTTGCATAGCCCCTCACATACTGACCCCTTGAATTTTATGGGATGAAAACTTCAATCATATATTCTATAGATGCACACCGCTTAAAAATGGCACCGGAAAAACAAGGCATAAAACAGTATTATGCCTTGTTTCGCTGTCATTCGCTCGGTGGCCGCGCGCGTGACGTTACGTCAAAGATGCAAAAGGGCGTGGTGAAAATACGGATTAATTTCCACGCTTATCTCAGTTACTTAAGGTTTAAATTAGATTAAACTGTATGACACTTTAGAACTTTTTTCGCAATACGTGAAATGGTATACATCTACCTATGTTTGTCAATACATACCCCGTGTCAATACACGGGGACAATATTTTGTTTGATTTTAAAAAGAACTGTGCATCTATAGAATATATAATCGAAGGATGAGAAAGTTAGTTGGACAAAAAAGTCTCATTAATAATTGCATTCGCTTTATCTTCTGCCTTCGTAAATATGATCACATATCTTCTTTCCGATCTAAGCTTAACTGGCTTCCTGTTCGTCAGCGCCGACAACAGAGAATGCTCTGTACTCTTTTCTCTATACTTAAGAACCCTCTTTCTCCCCAATATATGGAAACCAAATTTAAATATCAGTCTGAAAACCATGACCGTGAGCTTCGCTCCAGTCATACTCTTCAAATTTATCTTCCGTTATTTCGGTCTGAATTTATGTCTTACTCTTTTACTCTTCAAGTTACGCGACTCTGGAATGCCTTACCTGAAGACATCAAAAGTATCTCAAACAGATACTTATTTAAGAAGAAAGTTCACACGCACCTTTCTTTAAAATTTTCGCAGCAGAAGTAGTCATTATCTTAAACATTTGTAGTATATATATGTGTATGTATATTTATATAAGTATTTATATAAATTAAGTGTATTATATTAATGTATTTAAGTATACTTGTAAATAGTAAATTATTAAGTACATCTTTAAAGCGCCTATCGCAATTAAATAATTTCTGTTTTTCCTAAAGGTTGACTGGTAGAGAATGCATTAGCGTTAAGTTCACCTTTTGTACCATTTTGGTCAATAAAGATTTTAATAATAATAATAATAAAAAAGTTACGTCTTATTAAGGGTAACCAATATTTTGTGTCATTTTTCGAAATCGCTGAAATATGATATTTTTTTAGTTTTCAAAACACATATTTCAACCTTTTTGAAAAAATTTGGAAAGCTGGCTAGAAAAAAAAGTTCTACATTGTTATCGAACCTGTTCACGAAATTACACGGAAATCGGTTGATTCGGTTGAGAAATGCAACCTGTAGGCGAGAACAACCGGGAAACTGGAATTCGGACAAATGAAAGAATTTTTTCCGAAGCTGAAGCGGAGACCTTTGTTTGCTTCGCTCACCCGGTCAATAATAGCCATGACAAAAGTCATCTCTGACATCATTTGCTATCATAACTTATCACACTTTTGCAAATGGAAATTGATTCCTTTATTTTTAAAATGCAACATATTTTATTTCCATTTCGCGCCTGTTACCTATTTTTACCCGCAAGCGCTTTACCACGCTTTACATTCATTTTTTCGGTTGCACAAACTAGTGAGTGGGCTGGCCTAGCAAAAGATTTTTATGTTTCGAAAATAGTATTCGATATTTTGGAATTATAGGATTTTATTCCTAAAATATTTAAAAAAATCAAACTTACTGCACAAGTTCGAATATGTGCGTAATGGATGGCATTACACAATTAAAATCAGTGTGGAAAAAATCATTTTTCGAGCTAATGTGCTAAAAGGATATATCCAGTATAGATACCTATATTTTTAGATCACTGGGATAAGCGTACTTACATCTGTAAGTCTCGACAATTTTAGACGTGTGTACGTACAAGCAGTAAAGCCTGTATTTTTTTACATCAGCGTTCTTCTAGATTTTTTATATATCTATGTGACTCCGCAAATTTTATCACATGGTAATTCTATTCTATTTGGGAGATCTGCTCCAATTTCATGAGCTTGTAGCAGGTGGCCCCATAACACGAACAAACGAGGAAATTTATGAGGGTTTCTTGGTTTTGCCTCAGCCGTACGCCACCAGTAACAAATTGGAGATTGAAGTTTTTGAACTAAAAATATTGCCATGGAGCTTAGACCAGAATATGTATATGAAGGTATATACTTATATAAATTTATTAACGAAATATTTATACCCACAAAGAATAAAGAAAACTAAAACACAAAATTTACTTTTTTTATTTTGTACATTCTGATGACCGACCGCTACAAACATTATTTATTATTTGGTTACAAAGCAAACATAATACCAATCACAAATAGAAACATAATATTTTTTTTTAATTTACGGGAATGCCAAAAACCACTCAGTAGGTACTTATTTAGATAATACAAATTTTATATTCGATCAGTCGAAGTAATTTTGCGATTTGAATAAATTCTTCATCATCATCCTAACCTTTCTTCCGCTCACGGCTGAGTATTATAAGCCTCTCTTCGTCAACGCCACCTATCTCGGTCCTGTGCTGCTCTTATCCAGGCAGGTGCAACCAGTAATGTGCCACTGAAAATATTTCAAAAGATCACGGTAGAAATGAGGCGTCTTATAATGAGACTTATACAAATCTCAACAGTTTTATTTAGTCAATTTTTTCGCGAAATCAGTTTTGCAAGATATAGTCTGTTAGAAATAAATACATATGTTTTAGAATTTCTTTGCCTTTAGTTAAAAAAAAATGACGAAAAATGATTAAAGTGACTTCAACCGCAACATTCGCAACAGTTTTTATTCAAAAGTTAATCATACTCTGCAAATACTTTTTTCGGGAATGTTTAAGGCCGTACTTGAATTTTCCGGGACTGGACCCCGGAAAAGTCAGGTACGGCCTTAAGGGAATATCCCCAAAGTTTTCACGAACGGCACATCACTAGGTGCTACTCGCGACTTTGATTAAGTCGTCAAGTATTGCATAGACAAATGCCGCCTATACAAATAATGAGGACACATTGTTTGTATAGGCGGCATTTGTCCTTTTTAATTCAACATATACCTAATTAATTTGCTAATTTGGTGTGCATGCCGTCGGTGCGCCACAAAGGCCACGTATTTGTAAAAGCCAATCCCGCTTTTGAAGTGAGCCGACAGCATGTCGTGACAATTAAACGAATAGACGCTACCTATACCTTTGTTGTCTGTCCATTGCAAGTAATCAACCTTTAATATATGTAAACATCTTTGCATTTGACTGTCAAGAAAATAAGTAATTATGATGTTGAATTAAATTACAAGAAAAACAAGATTCGGTTTACTTGTTTACATTTTTTATTTAGACAGTATGTACGTCATTCTTTTAGGTTTTCCTCGAATATTTCTGGTTAGTTCTAGGAGGACGTCATCAGTTATACTCGTATCTTAATATAACATTGATAAACACTACTCGTATAATAATATATGCTATCACGTCTTTATCTCTAATGGAGCAGAGAGAGCATTTTGGGCCTTGCGGCTCTAATATGACTGAGCCCAGGGCCGCAATACCCAAGTGTCACTTCTCGCGTGGTGGTGCGCAAGAAAGTAGAAAAATAATCAAAAAAGGCGATGGGTTGCCAGCCGCATCGCCTTTTAACATCACATTTTCACCCATTCCGACAATCAATAAAACCTTCATGTTGAATAGAAAAATACCAATAGATAGTGCCGTACTGAAACAGTGTGAATCGCGAATAAACAGTAAAACTTTTATGAAACACTCAACTAAAGTTTTGGGCGAGGGTCTGACCTCAAAATTGGACTCAGGATAATTGAAATCAGTAAACAACAATAAGTTTTCAAGACACGTAAACATCTTTGTAACCTCGATTGAATCTCCGAAACAGGCGCCAGATTTTTTTTCCCCTTTTAGTCCACTTTCGCTTCAAATGGCTGACTACCTTTAATTAAGAGGTAATTCGTCTTTTAATGACGGCTCATTCCGCCATCCTATTTGGTTTGGACGGATTTCAATCACCTTGGAGTTTCTTTAATTAAAAAGGGAGGGATTTCAAAATCACGCTGTAAGTAATCATTTTGACGTAGGAAAATATTTGTTAATTCATCTTCTAAATAAAATCTCTACACTATCTATATTTGCAAATAGCTTGATTGTTTATACATTATTTACATATTCAATACATAGTATAAAACAAAGTCGCTTCCCGCCGGTTCGTCACTCTGTATGTATGCTCAGATCTTTGAAACTACGCAACGGATTTCAATACGATTTTCATTAAAAATAGATATATTGATTTAAGAGGAAGGTGAATATGTATAATACATGCACATGCAGAGGCATTATAAATATTAGCAGAACAATTAGGTACATAATTTTTTTGACAATGTAGCTCATTCGAAAACGATTTTGAGGAATAGGCTTCTGGAGCTATTTGCAGTAATCAAAAAAATTTATAAGCATGTAGTTATTTTTTTATATGCAAAACTATGTATGACCTTCATTTCATTTGACCTTCATCATATTGTCTCTGCTGGACGCTCGTGACGTACTTCCTTTTTGCCGGAGAAATATCATAGTGTTACCAATTTTAGAGAAAATTCCTGAAATATGAATTATATTTAAATGCGGTTCCGATATTGATTCGAAAGTACAACCAACGTTGTACCTTTAAAATGCTGCGCAATCACAAATCTGCTTCCGTCACTTGGAAACCACATACATAAGTCTGAAAAACATAGCCTGAAACTGGATTGAGGCAGTGTGAATTAAGTAACAGTCACAATATTGATGAAATTAGTGGGGTAAAGGCCCCATCTATCATCATCAATGATCTAAGTATCTTGTCGCAATGCTGATAAAAAGTTGCATGTAAAAACAAAAAATACTTTTTTATTACATTTTGTGGAAAATTGTTGGGAATCTGGGGAAATTTGAGAAATCTTATTTGGCAACCCTGGTCTTGATGGCGAAAGATGGAATGACATTGACAGTTGACAACACAGCACAGAATACTGAAAAGTGACTGACAGTTTCTTTTTAAGAAGCCACATGCTAGGATTTATTTGGTAGACGCTGACGCACTTCCCTCCGGTAAGAACTTCCAAAACTTTAAAACTTAGATAAAAACGTAATAAAAGCACTTAAAATTTTTTTGTTCAAATGACTTCTTTGAAATGGTCTATTCCATCGGAAAAGCAGAAATTTGGAAGGTTTATTTTTTTAGATGTAACCAATTTGCTTTACACAGGCAAAGATAATATAATTACTAACGTAAAAAGCCTGGCCTTTTTAGGGTTCCGTACCCAAAGGGTGCAAACGGGACCCTATTACTAAGACTCCGATGCCTGTCCGTCTGTCCGTCTGTCTGTCACAGGGCTCTGTCTCTTGAACCGTAATAGCTAGACACTTGAAATTTTCACTGATTATGTATGACTGTGGCCGCTATAACAACAAATACTAAAAATAAGATAAAGTTAAAAATATAAAGGGGGTCTTCATACAAGAAACGTGTTTCTTCAGCGCTTTAAAACATTGTACGGTGGTACGGAACCCTTCATGTACGAGTCCAACTCACACTTGCCCGTTTATTTAAATTGTCCTGGGTCTTGGGTGTTTATCTATACCTATGCATGTATTTATTATAAAATAAAGTATCATTGAGCTAGTATCCCACAACACAAATTTGAAACTTACTTTACTTCTAGCTCAATGTGTGTTATTGGTATCTATATATTTATTTATTACTTGCTCTAAAGCACAAAATCAAGTTTAGTCTTAGCAGTAACAAAGTTATAAATAACATTTCATCATACAATTTGTCTGGTTTATTTCAACGTTTCTCTCGAAAACAATCGGAAGGATATCAATAATTCTTTACTTGGCTGAAGTCAATACACGGTTGACTATACCCATCAATTTGTTATAAGAATTCGAGTGGAAAGAAATCGGAAATGGATTTTCAGTAAATAAATCCAATGACAACAATTTGCGAAGCAAGGCTGACCGCGAGCGCTGGAACTTTTCCAACAATAACTGCTGATGTAAAGTTTAACATTGATATCGATTAGAGATCTGGCAGACTAAAGACTTTCTTCTATCAGTTTACAGTTTAGCTAACCAAACTATCGATCAGTAAAAAATCTTTCGTCCCGTTTTAACAGTAAAAGATATATTTATGATAAGTACATTATTTAGGCTAGTTTGAAAGTAAATTTAAAACTTAGAATGTACTAGCGGCTTTTCTTCCCGTGAAATAGTAGAAGTCATTCAAAGGAATTAGCATCATCACAGCCAAACTCTCAATCATGATTGCTATATTAAAATTAAGCAATCAACACATTGTAAGCACAATATAAATCTTCAAAATAGACGCACATGGCCTTGGAAGTCTTTCCACGTGCCGCGCATACTTAGCTAATAAAAGAGAACCTAATTGAGCTTTTTATATAACTGGTACAGAAACTAGTTTCGAAACTTTAGTTTCTAGCCAAATGGTAACTATACACCGAAATTTGTTCAAGTAATCATAATTTATAGTGTCGTAAGAATCGGTTTTCTAACATAACATATCGAAATACTCGTATCGTTACAATTTTAAATAAAACATCAGCGTTCTATTTCAGTAGTAAATATTTCAGTAGGGGTGTTGGTCAAACAAAAAAAAATTGAGATAGCATCCTACCTATCGATATGTTTTTCAGCAAACATATCCAAATTGTCCCCTTTCCATTCAGTGTTAGGATATCCAATTGCTATTGAATTGCTATACTGACAATGTGTAAAATACCTCATGCCAAATTCGAGTGTGCTATTTGAAGCCATAGAGTTAGACGTATTAGAGAGATCCCAAAATATGTTTAAATTTTTAAAGACACATGTTTGATATTATATTTTGTTTTATTTATAAAGCAAGAAACCTTCCTCACAATACACGTAACGTAAGTTTTTCGAAGCTATTAGTCACTAGAATCTAGTAGGATACTTTACAATGCTATTACCATCAACACAGAATGCCACTTAGACACGATTTTTTAGATAAAATTTCTAGTAGGTAGGTATTAAACTTTTCTATATCTGTAAATATGTAAACTATTTTATCTTCCTTTTTAAATAAACTAATCATTACCATCTCTAAAAGTACTCTGTAATGCTTTATTTCAGCTTATACTCGTGATAGTAGGTTATGCGTAAGTACTTTAAGCCCTGCCACATATTGTATAAGATTTTTTACACTATGCTCATATGTATTTTTTTTGTTCTAGACCCCGCATGCTATCAGAATTCAGACATGTCTGATAAAATGTGCCCCGCACATCTAGAACAAAACATATGGGCAGAAATATTCTGACAGAACAAATAATACGAGGCTGGCCTTGCAGTTCAAAATTTAATTATTATTGTGCAAAATGATAAAATTTACTATATTCGATGTTTGATTTAGTCGATGTTTGAACGTGTTGCTGTCTTGTACGATAACCGAATAATTAGGTAGCAAATATATTATTATCAAAACTAAGGATTGTTGTAGACTTATCAACTAAAAATTTGTGTAAATACACCACCTTTGATTTATTATATTATTTTTTGTTGTAAATTCACCAGCTAAGGTATTTTTGTATAAACAGCAAAAAAATCAGATAAATAACACAGTTTGCGGATTTGCTTGCAATAGGTAGCGAATTTACTACTAAATAATTTAAATTTAAAACTGGTGGCGAATTTACAATTATTACAATTAAAGAAAATTTATATGTGTATTCCACTAGCATGTATTCCACGTCTATGGATCTAATTTAGAATACAGGCATTATTTCTTTTTTTAGTTTCCTGTAGCGTCAACAGTTGTATTCGCAATGAGGCACTCGGCAAGCTCGTCACGACCAACAAAAGCTTGTCTAGCAACACACACTGTACATTTTTACGCAAAACTGCCAAAACAAAGCAGTTAAAATCACAACAATTGTTTAAAGCTAGAATTGCTTGTGGAAAATTTTGTATTTTGAATAAATGCATGAAACCTAAATCCATTTTTAAACCACCAATCAAACGAAGGGATTTTATAATTTTGCCACAACATTCTCACATACAGACACGAATAAACCATATTTGTGTCTATCTATAACATAACTTACACGCTATGCTGGTCAGGGAGAAAAGAAAAAACGTAGAATGTACATTCTTCCACCAGCCACTTCTTTTCCCGGGCAGATCGTAAAAGCTGATCGAAGGATTAGGAGAGAATCAGAATCATTTTAATACGCGATGAGGCTAGCAACCCAACAATATTTTGATTCCCTTTTTCCATATTCACGCCTATCATCATACTAAAAGTGGTCTTAGGGTTTTACGACCCTAGGCTCCTTCTACCCCGTCAGGAATAGAGACGTGATTAATTATCTGTCTATCTATCTATATTTAAGAGCTATGCTCTTGTCGGTGGAGTATGAATTTTATTATTAAAAAATCTGTATCTGTATACATTTTTAAGACTAATAGACATGGCACATATCATGCTCTTATTTGCAGGCGAGAATATTTATTATATTTATTTATGTACACAAAATACAAACAAAGGAACAAACAAAGTAAGAAAATAGAGTACATAGGTACTGCTTATTTCATAAGAAATCTTTACCAGCAGACCCAGGAGAGGAAAGTTGAAGTCTATTATATAAATTCCTTGTATACATAGGTACAGCAGGTAACTTTATTTTCTTTCAGCTACTGTTGCTATGGTTATGTACTCAGATAATACGTATAAGTCTCTCCCTTATCTCAGCGACTTTCCAGTTCATCCTCAGCTGTAATGCTGCGAAGCCCGGGCTCCGCTAATATCCCGAAGTCCGCGTTTTTGTTTCTTATTGCCTACTTTACTTATAATAATACGTTGTTATAATAAGTACATATCATTATGACACAAAAGCAGGGAACCTTTTTTTATAGATAAGCAAATGTTTACTCTCTAGTCTACAATCCCCATGATGGAGATCACGTGCGATGTACCAGGTAATTTTTTTATTGAAAGCCATCTTTATTTATTTTGATAAAAAGGTTTATTTTGCACTAGCACCTTAGATTCGCCTGGAAAGTAACATATCTTTCACCTGAATGAAATATGAACAAGGTCCACTGTGGTAATAGGCATAACTTAACGCTAGAATATTGATTTAATTTATGATTACCTATTTCTGCGCGACAAAATATTAAAATGTTTTCAAATTTCGAATGTTGGTGTAAAAAAAGCTATATTGAAGTGGAACTGGGTTGAACATTCCTGTGGTGTGGGTTCCGAAAGATGGGCCAAATTGTCTACATTTTGGATCCCAGACGATTGCAGAGGGATTCAAATACACCTAGAACCAGATGGCGTGACGACCTAGACAGATGCGAGTGGTAAAAGTTCGCAAAAGATGGACGACGACGACGAATTACTAATTTATTTATTTCCATAAAACAATATACATTGTGTTGGAATATAGCTATAACTTAAAACTAACATCTTTTAAAGTTAATTATGTAACTCTCTTAAATTATGTAAACTCTTAAGGCGAAGATATAGGCAAATGGCCTTGAAGTGTGAAATAAATTGTTAACTCGTAAATATGGTAATAATTTCCATATTGCTCTTTGTCATGCACTAGATAGCCCTTTAAATTATTTTATGAACTGCCGTTGAAACTATTCTTGGTGATCCATCTAGCTTTAAAACTTGCCGTGGCCACTTTTGGCGGAAGCAAGTTTTAAAGCTAGACGGACTAAAGTAAATACTTTCAACGGTGGTTCATAAAATAATTTAAAGGGCTATCTAGTGCATGACGAAGAGCAATATGGAAATTATCTCCATATTTACGAGTTAATAATTTATTTCAAGTGAGGGCGCCACTTCAAGGTCATTTGCCTATACCTCCACCTTAAAGGCTTTGACTAGATTTGATTTCTTTAGGTAATTTGTTGTAAGCCCTATATGCTTGGTACTGAACATTGTGTTTCGCTATTTCCAACTTGGGAATGGTATCATGTTTCAGATCCATTCTCCAAGTTTCTTCGCGTAACTGTTTCTCCTTATTTGTCTCTATTGTTGTCATTTTTTGTACGAGGGACGTGAAGAAAAATAAGGGGGACACTACACCTGGCAGCTAGTAAAAAAATTGCAAATATATAAGAATATAACAAACAAATATTTAAAAAATGAAACCATCCACCTAAATGTATTTATAACCTACTGATCAAAACAATCTATATTTGGCGTAGTTGTTCGTATCCCAAAAACATATCAACTTACATTCTAATTAATATCAATCAAAAGATAAGTCAATTTGAATAAATTGGCTTAGCCTATACTGAGTTTATCAATCAGTAACTAAGTGGCCTGCATATCATTATTAAATGAGTAATTAGCCTCAAAGGTAGATTCCCGGAAATAGGGGCAATTATCACAGGATGAGGTATATTGATGATTGATTTCCGGTCCAGTAAATCAACATATCAGTTGCATCCTAATTATATTATTATTATTTTAGTTGTGAGTCCTGATTTTGGTACTTGTTTAAGAAGGAATTGGGTAGGTGACTGGGTCCAAAATAAATTATTGGATTCTGTTCCGAGAATACGAGTAAAACGTCACAAAATAGTGTCACTTGTCTTTGATTATATCCATTTTCAACATGATTTTAGATTTATTAATGCAGAAAAACTGAAATTATTCACATTTACATACACATTTAAATAAAATACAATATAAAAATAAACTAAAACATCTATAAAGTTGCTACTTGAATCAAATACAACAATTGCGCGTTTTGAATTCTATTTCTTTTTGAAGAAAATGGTCCAAAATATTCTTTCTTATCTTTATTCATCCGTGTAAAACGTATAGTAATACAAATTAAAAAAATTAAGACGCCTGTGCATTAATATTATTGTTTTAAAACTATTTTTTTTTTGTTGTGCTAGTCTGAAATTAATCCAACATTATTTTGAAATCTATAGATTACATTCGTGTTTAGTTCTCAATTGTTTTAATCCCATGAGTTTTTCTTTTTTTACTTTTCAGTCCCATGAGAATTACCAGTGACTTCAGTTCCAAATATTTTTAGATAAAAACATTGCTTTTTAAATATATGCCACGAAAAAATAGTAGATTATCAGAAATAAGTTTAAATATAATAATGTATTGACACAATACACAGCAGACCTCAAACATAAAGTAACACAAATATAGCAACTATGGAATACCAAGACAACTGCATGCATTGTCCATTTGTTTGCATTCAAACTATTAACGAACAATCTCGTTTCTTCCGCGTCTATTGTTTCATCGCCTGGAGTCAATGTGATCAAACTCTCACAATGTATGGAACTGCTTCTGTACAGTGATGAATGAAACTGATTCAACTAAGCTAAGAGTAACGTGTTTAATTGAGCACGTTACTCGCAACGTAAGTATACGTATGTTGTACGTATTCACAACTTACTAATAAGATTGATCTAATAAGCACGTTGCGAATATCTACTAGGTACAATGTTTCATAGTTGAGTTAATGACATAGAGCTTTTGACATACTACTTCTATTAATAGACAATAAACACACTGAAAAACTAACTCTAGAGCTAGAGTTATATAGAAAACATAATGTTTTAAAAATTTCAGCTATAAAAGTTAATTAAATAATCCATAACCAGAAAACCGCTGAAAAATAATATCGTTAAACGACAAAAGAACAGTATTTCGTATGCCTGATATTCGCAACAAAATTTATAAAACCTTTGTATTAAATATTTTCCCTGTTTTAAACTAACTGACCAAGAAATATTCAATGAACGAACACACCGTAGTTAAAATATGAAAGAAATTTAATTAATATTTAACACAGATTTATTACAAAACACAGCCTTATCGACAGCTAATTTGTTTTGTGCGTCATCAAATTTTGCATACACGATAGTTAATGAGTTGTAATGAAATAATGCGACAAACAAGCGGATGGTTACGTGAGTAAATAAGTAACCAGAGCAGCGTGACATATTTGTATGGGAATAAAATGTATAATCCAAGTATCACCTCTGTCTATCTGACATATATCTGTATGACTTATGACCACGCTCTGAATATGGTTCCTTTCGCCTTGAAAGACGGATCTGTCAACCAAACTCGAGTAATGAAGAAGGATTGACAAGGGAAGATCTATCGGTCCCGGAATTTCTCAACAGGCTACGTTTGAATTTTATTTTCACGCGATTGCATCATAATTATGTAGATCCTAGGATATGGTTATGAAAAAGCGCAGCTTTTTCTTGAAGAGTTTTTATGAGCGCTGCCCATAAAATTCATGCATTTAAAGTAATGATGAATGATATATTAAACCATAAAAAAGCTCCATTGTTGGTTATCAATCAAGCTTTACATTTCTCATTTGGCCATAAGTTTCGCTCGACAGGCTTTTTGAAGCTTAGTATTATTTTTATTAATACATTGCTGGACACCTAGCTAGACACAATACAAATAACAATTTATTTACGTCTATAGACGTAGTGTGTCCTACAATGTGTTAGGATCGGATCAAAAATTTTAATAAGGAAATTTCATTACCATGATAACTTTAGCCACAATATTTAATAAATAAAAAATTTGGTCTTCTTGTCATAAAACTACGATAAATTATTCCCACTTTTAAGTCGTAGCTAGTTAATGGTACCTCATCATAGAATTATAATATTTTTGTTAATTATTAGAATAGAATGTGATTTGTCCGTATATAAAATTTAAAAAAAATTAAATTCTGATACCAATGTTGGCCACACTTACACACAACAAAGAAAGGTATCACCGAAGAACAAATTATTAGGTAACAATTAGGAATACAAGTCTTAGAGGTATATAAGGACATTTTTAAGATTTATGGATTCGTCATGTCTGTCTGTCGGTCTGTCCGTCCGTATGTCACAGCCACTTTTTTCCGAAACTATAAGAACTATACTGTTGAAACTTGGTAAGTGAACCGCATTAAGATTTTCACACAAAAATAGAAAAAAAAACAATCAATTTTGGGGGTTCCTCATACTTATTCGCCGCCAATTGTAAGACAATTTCATTGTTAAACAATAAAGTTTAAAAATAAATAAATAAAATAAAATGTGTGTCCCCCTGTAACTTCTAAAATAAGAGAATGATAAAACTAAAAAAAAATATATGATATACATTACAATGCAAACTTCCACCGAAAATTGGTTTGAATGAGATCAAGTACCTAGAGAACTTTTATATTATATTACTTGCTGCTAACCCTTCATGGGCGAGTCCGACTCGCACTTGGTCGCTTTTTTTCTCATGTATTTATTCTTGCGCTTTGACTACAAATCGAATTTATTGCGTGGTCATTAAGTCCTCTTTATAGTTAATCTATTTTGTCGTCGCCGAATGATTGGAACACAAATTGGATGGCATTGTTTATCGACAATAATTGGAAAAGTGCCCGATGATTACAATAAAACTTTACTTTTATTTGATGTTAAAATAATATATCCATGTTATGTTCAGAAAACACATTTAATTGTTATTTTTATGTCCCACTGGACCGCAAGTGGTTTTTTTGTCTATTCAGCACAGATCATTTTTGTTTTGGCCTAGAGAAATAATATAAAGAAAGCCTCAGATCCCTCAGTCAGACCGCATCTTTATCATATTCTCCTTCGACCCAGGCGGTTAATTCCTGCGGTAAGAGCAAATTTAAAAAAAACTTGGTCTGGCGCATAAGAGACATTATGTACCTACCTATTTATCTCAACGCCTTGTATAGGTAGGATATACCAGAGATAATATTTAAAATTTCCGTTTTGAAAGGTAGTGGCGTCATTTTTTTTTACGCCATACGTCAAAAGTTTTGACTCAAAACGTGCATGACACTTCTAAATAGAAAAGTCACGTGACCAAAAGTCAATGTCATTTAAATTTTGTCGTATTATGCAGAAAACAATAGATATTTTTAATTATTGACGTTTGGCGAAGTTTTTATTCTTGCAAAAATTAATGCCGATAAGAGAGAAAGAGACACAAGATGGGTTTTAAGTCAGATTTTCACTTTATGATTTGATCACTATACATTCCAAGCTCTTTGGGGTGTACTCAGTGTAAACTCTACTATTAATTATGACGTGCACCACCATGATGTGCATACATAGATATGTAAAGGGAAATTCCCAAAAAAACTGTAAATATAACAGATAAATTTCGTCAAACTTTTAACTCGGAATTAATTTTGAGCGGCACAAGTCTCATCCGTGGAAAATTAATCGTTTTTCGATCTCGCCAATAGTTCGCAAAGTTAACTTTATGAGTTATGGCCCTCTGGAACATGAAACTTGAAGAAACTCTGAAACGTGGAACTTAAAGTAACGCTAATGAAAAAGATAGGGCATTTTAAATAAATACCTATGTATAAAATACGCCAGTTTTTAAATTGACAAAATTTCTTGTTGTTCGTTTGTCTACTATGCTTTTGATATAGATACGAGTAGTTGTAAATTAACGTCGGTAATTAATTGTCACAGACAATAACGACAAACAAACGAAAAAAAGGGGTCCCGGGGACTAAATCGTCTGGCTTATTTATTTTTTTATTCTTTAATCATTAAACTACAACATATAAAAAATGCATATTACCTCAAATATCTTTTTTGGAAATAAAAAAAATACATTTAAAAAATTAGGGGTTGCTTTAGCCCCGCTACTCACCAGCCAGGTCTGCAGTTCTATGTTGGGGTATATTAAGAAAGGTATGTGACAAGTTTTCAGCTTGCCTCAAATTCCTACCCAAAAATTAATGCCAGCTCTCGATCTATAAAAGAAAAAGGATGCATAGGGCAAATCTGGGATAGATGCCATAGGGGGATAGATGCCCAAATTTTCACAAAGCGACTTGTGCTAATTCAGCGCTTGCAATTCATTTTTTATTTGTAAGCTTACTCCTTTCCTCCCTCTGGTTAATGACGAACACTTCGCTAAAATGGACGTATTGTGATTTATTGCGAAAAACTTTTTTACGTCGAGACAGATTAGGGTAAATGTAGGATAGTTGCCATACTTTTTAAAAAAGGTGAATAAAACACAGAAGATAAGCATTTAAAAATCTTATAACACAGTGTTAGTTTGTATACATTTAAAAAACATTTATTTTAAGGTAGCTTGATATTATTTGTTTGATTTGTATAATATTCCACGAGTCAAAATATCATCGCGGCATCTATCCCCGTCCAAAGGACCTTTTTATTTTGTTAAATTATAACTAAACAAATAATATCAAGCTACCTTGAAAATATTGTTTATTCGTGAGTATACATACTAACACTGTGTTTTATAGTAAATTGTGCTACAAGGCGTAAAGGTAATAGTTTTAGGGCGAGGGCGCTACTTTGAATCCAGAGCAAAACGAAGGATTCTACAGTAGAATCACGAGCGTAGCGAGGGATTCGACGGTGGGAAAAATTTTACCACGGGCTATACTAGATCACTAAAGCATAATAAAATTAAAATAACAATCAAAAAACCAAAAAAATATGCTGCATACTTTTGTGGAAATGCCGATATTTTTCTGATTTTTGGCTGTTATTTTAATTTCATTGTACTATAATGATCTAGTATAGTCCGTGGTTCGATTTATGTCCCTTCCACCTTGTATAATATTGTCCACAAACACAGTGACATACCTTTGTTTAGTTGTAGATCATAATTGTAAAAATCTATTTACCATCTTAAATGTTTTTAATCTTTCTTTTATTTTCTTGTAGTTCTTTTCTTTTTATTCAGATGTACGAGTGAATTACCGTAAAAGATTATTGGATAGTTCACCTGCTTCGGCCAGCATCCACTAAAATAAATGAAGGTCTGATTTGGCGATCACTAAACCTTTGAGAATTATTGCCACCTAAAAGCTGCGGGTATCATTTTTCAAGGGATTATATGTACAAATGCCTAAGATTTTTTTCAATGCGCAGTAAAATATCCCGCAAGCACGAGAAATTTGTAATGCTAATAGGCATATATTTTATCATCATATCTAATATGAACCATCCATTTGCAGAAAACCTATATTTATCTGTTAAAATATTAACCACCACTGTATTTAAAAACCTTACATAATAACTTGCACTATATGAATAATGTTATCTAAATGACAACTATCCCAAATATCGGCTACAGCAAGAGTTCCCAATCTTTTTTAGTCCGCAATTAAGAATTTTTTATGCCACTTGTGGTCACCCATCCACGGCCAAGGTTGCCTAACTTTTGAAACAGCAAGCAATGCGTATCACCTGGGCACCGAACTCCAATGAAAACATAAAACACAGTAGGTAAATCGTTTCAGCGGTAGTGCAACAGTAATTACTTAGTCTTTTGGAATTAATTGAATGTAAGAGTATTTAGCGAAACTATGACGGTGCTGTTCCATTACACGCTCGCGTTCAGCGCCGAGATTAAAACGAAAATGCATTCGTTGAACGAAACGTTTCGAATTAGTCCTTTTGGGCCGGCAAATTCAACTAATAAACCTGCAGTGTTTATTTGCGAGTAACTTAATATTATATTTGCGAGTAACATTTGATGTCTAAATTAATGAAACAACATCGAAAATATGGTATTTAATTGCTAAATATTGAGTTACAGCTTACAGCTCCCGCACATGTAAACAAGTACGAATGAATACGGCTTTATTGTTATTTACTTTTGTACCGTCATTTGGTAAAGATTCAGTATCAATAGGGATGTGGACTGGGTCCGAAACATATTATTTCATTTGTTAAATTATCCAAAAATATTCTTCTTCTTATTAAAGAGCTTAGTGGCTCTTGTCGGTGGAGTATGCGCCAAACTTCTTGGTTCTCTGCCTTACGCTTTAGTGCATGATACGACATGACCCCTGCTTTTTCTTTCAGTTGGTCTACCTAGCTCTTTCTTAGTCGTCCTGGATCTCTTCTATCTTTTATCTTTCCCTCTAGTATGTTTTTAAATAAGGAGTCATGTCGTATTAAGTGACCATCATTTTCCCTGTCCTATTTTCTATTTCGTCCTTATACATTCCATGTCCCTATTCTACAAGGATTTCACAGGATGACGACCTGAGTAGCCTTTTTCCTACCCCTGCTGGACTCAGACCGCCACGGCATTTTTCCTCGTGGAAGCCCGTTATCAAGAACGTTAAATCTATTATATGACATTCCATACTCAATTTTCGGAGAAGAGTAGTGTGGTGGTTTCTCCATTTGCCTTCCGCACCGTGGTAAATATCCAGCAATGACATGGGCTTTACAAGGGCTCTCTGCCAGTACAGTACAGTATCCAATAATAATGGACCAATATTTTTTTTTGATTTATCAATGACGTAAATATGATGTAATGTAAATATGACGTAATGACGTAAACTTTGTAATTTTTTATTGTTTTTTATTTGGTGCAATAAAGATTTTTGTATTGTATTGTATTGTATTGTAAATGTTCAAAAGATACAGACCATTAAAGTTCCGGAGTGCGGGCAATTAACATCACCGTCTAGTGAAAATCGTACCAGATTGTGACGTCATTCGAAATTGAAATGCCCTGTATCTTCGTCGTTATTTGCTAATTTGAAAAGCAAAATAGACTAATAAAATATTTTTTTAATATTCTACCTGATGAGCCGAAAATATTTTTGAGTTACATCCGTATTCTGTATGAAACACGTGGATGTGAAGGTCACAGGATAAGTAGGTATAGATTTTCGACCGACTTATGATTTCGAATCTGGACGAATAACTTGAACGTTTTTCTTAGTGAATCCAAAGGACTAGTATAAAGTTTTATCACTAGGTTCCGGGTTAGAATAGGACCACTCCATCTCTTCCTATGGGTGTCGTAAGAGGCAACTAAAGGACTTAGCACAAACATCTCGTGCTATAATTGCATTCCCAATGAGGGTTAACGTCGGGCGGCGGCCGGTTGTAAAACTTTTCGCACAAATACATTCCCAAAGTGGGTTGACGTCAGGCAGGCGGCCAGTCGTAAAACTGTAGCCAAACAGTACTATTTCTTCTCCATTTTGCAAGGTCTTTGGCATCTATTGGTGACCATTGACATGCATGTTATATTTGGAGAAGAAAAAGCAGGAAAGAACACCCCGGGCTCCGAAGCAGCACAGCTGAGGATGCTACCGGGAACGCGCTTAGACGAAGAAGAAGAAGCAAAGTAACATACTAGGGGTATGTAATAGTATACTTTTGACAAATAAAATATAATATGTTATTTAATCTAGATTACTTTGTGTGTTTCCACCACCATAGTTAGTTCATGCAAACAATTGCCGGCCAGCGCCCACCCACTACTGTAAGATGGTAATCCCACTGCACCGCGCACCGTCGCGGAGCGCGGGGCGGCAGATTTTAACATTGTATGCAAGTATCTCAATTTGTATAGAAAACACGCCTAGTCCAACACACTGAAAACGCGTCAATGCGCGGGAGCGTCAGTGTGTTGAACCGCGCTCCGCGACTACGGTGCGCGGTGCAGTGGGTTCATCGCCTTAGTCTCTTCCACCAACAGTCCGAGCGTACCCGCCACCAATATCTGATGTATGCCCTGTATGCCCCTTCTGTTGCAGCAACATCGCCTGCCGTACTCGCGATACGTATTTCACCTCTACACAAGGCATCTTCAGGCACAAAACCAGATGTTGACCGTTCGTCGTTCAAACGTCGAATGACAAAATAATGAAAATTCATATGTGGAAACACAAAGTAATCTAGATCAAATAGCATGTAACCTTGACTTTCGCAAAGTAACACCTGAATCTATTAAATATATATATATATATACCTATATATTCTTACACTGTTTTAAGGCGTTCAGTAATGTGAAAGCTGAACGGCACTCCTCTACTCGTATATCAACATACATAGTATTACAAAGTCGCTTACTACGCTACGGTTTGACGATCGATGGGCATTAGGACGATACACGGAGTCCAGTGCTGCCCCCATTTAAAATAAATTGTGTAGTTTTCATTTTCGCCAAAAGTGGAAATTTTTCGCAAAAATGCAAACTAAAGCTTAAGTTATCACTTTAAACTGTAAACAGTGGTTCATAAAATAGTTTGAAGGGTTATCTAGGTTTTACTAGCTCAAAATTTTTAATGATATCTCCGTTTCCTTACAAATAATTTATTTCAAATGTGGGCAGCACTGGACTCTGTGTATCGTCTTAATGGTCCGAGAGCTGGCACTAATTTTTGGGTAGGTATTTGAGGCAAGTTGAAAAATTGACACATACCTCTCCTATTATACCCCAACACGGAACTGCAGACCTGGCTGGTGAGTAGCGGGGCTAAAGCAACCTACAAAATTTAAAAAAAAAAAATTCTCAAAAAAGTTATTTGAGGCAATATGCATTTTTAATATGTTGTAGTTTAATTTTTAAAGAATAAAAAAATCAATAGGCTAGACGATTTAGTCGGGGCTTTGATATTGCCAGGCGTGTGCAAAAATATTTTTCAACAAAATATAAAAAAGACAACTTGAAATTTTAATAGGGTATTACTTTTAACTAAAAAATAAGATTATCTAAAAGATAGGTCATTTTGATGGGACTTTCTACCTGCCAGGTCAATCGAAACAAATCAAAATGGTTTAGCCCCGCTACTCACCAGCCATGTCTGCAGTTCCGTGTTGGGGTATAATAGGAGAGGTGTGACAAGTTTTCAACTTGCCTCAAATACCTACCCAAAAAATCGTGCCAGCTCTCGATCTATAACTAACACGCTAGTCCGTCACGCGGAGGTTCTGTGTTCGATCCCCATCCAGGGCAAGTTGGAAAGTGGCCTTCCTCGAATTGTCCTGGGTCTTATGTATTTATTATAAAATATGGTATCGTTGTGTTTGTATCCTATAACTCAAGTTTAGAAATTACTTTAGGGCTAGCTCGATCAGTGTGATTTCTCCCAAAAAAATAAGAAAAAGAAAGAAGTTTATAATTCAGTTTTCATCAATAGATTATTATAGAGCGATCTAAGAAGGTTTACATGTATTATGCATATATTACTGTAGTGTATTTATCAACGTTGTGTAGGTAGACGCAACTTAAGGTGGCGTCAGTCTGTAACTGAGCAATAAACGTGTTGCATTGATTTTGTGTTTCTCTTCGTAGTCTCGTCTAAAACACTATAAATTGGCGACGATTGCTACGCACGCATTTGCTTTCATCGAATTTTCTACATAAGGGTGTGGATCGGTGGCGGGCTCAGTTTCGATCATCGCACGCAAGAATGGAGTATTTTTAAAAGCCGTTTTAATCAGTTTTGTTTAGCAAACGACATTGATGATACCACTGATAAGGCTTTCCTGAAGCGTCGAGCAATTTTGTTGTCTTCGTTGGTGGAAGATACCTATCGAACGGCTAAAGACCTTGCTTTCCCTGCAGAACTCGAAGATTTAGAGTATAAGGTTCTTCTAGAAAAATTGAACACGCATTTCATTTCTAAAAAGTGTACGTTCGCAGAAAGATATAAGTTCTACAAGGCGGAACAAAGGCCTGGCGAAGATTTGGCAGAATGGGCGGCAAGAGTCAGAAGTTTAGCTCAGTACTGCGGTTTTAGATTGGAGCTTGAACAAAACGATCTCGCAATGCTGTATGCATTGCGAGATCGTTTTGTTCTTGGGTTAGAGAACAGTAAGGAGAAAGAAAAATTGTTTGCAGAAAGTATTGACAAATTAACCTTCAGTAAGGCGTTAGAATTGGCTCAGAGTGTTCGATGTGCGAGGACGGCCCTGCAGTCATCAGCCGCCGCCGCCGCGCCCACGGAGCCTGTGTTTACGCTTCGCGCCTCTGGCGCCGGCGTGACTAGCTCGGCCAAGCCGGAACCATCCGTTGTGTTCAGTGATAAAAAGTGCTGTCCGGTGTGCGGGTACAAAAATCATACCAAAGAAAAGTGCCGTTTCGTTAATTATACGTGTCAAAAATGTAACAAGAAGGGACATTTAAAGCGTGTTTGTAAATCAGTTGTCAAGAACAACATTTTTTTGTCTGCGGATGATGACGACATATTGACAGGTATTTATAATTTATTTAATATACAGTGTGTCAATGGTGAGCCCATGCAACAAATAGTTTCGATAGGTTCGGTAAATATTCAGTGCGAGATCGATAGCGGTAGTGCGGTTTCCGTTTTACCTTTGGATACTTACCAGTCTAATTTCAAAGATAATTACAAATTGCAAAACTGCGGGGTAACTCTTAATTGTTATAATGGTAGCAAGATTGCTCCTTTGGGGTTCATAAAAGTACCGGTTTTTTACAACGATCGTAAAGAGTTTTTAAAGTTTTTTGTTATTTTTACAAAAAATAAACAGCCGGTACTATTAGGCCGCGATTTTTTATGCAGATTTAATTTGCAATTATGTAGTGTTGAGTGTAATAATTTGAAATTGGACGCTCTGAGAGAATCACTCAAAAATAAATTTTCTAAACTTTTCTCTGATGATTTAGGAACTTTTAATAAGTATAAAATAAATTTAAAAATTAAACCAGATGCTGAATTGAAATTTTTTAAGCCTCGACCTGTACCTTTAGCGTTGAAGTCAAAGGTTGAACAAGAATTAGATCGTTTGGTTAATTTAGGTATTTTAGAAAAAGTGGACCATTCGGATGTGGCTACCCCTATTGTTCCAGTTTTACGTTCTGATGGAAATATAAGGATTTGTGGTGATTTCTCAGTGACCTTAAATAAATATTTGTATACGGATAATTACCCACTACCACGTATAGAAGAGCTTTTTGCAAAACTACACGGTGGTGTGGAGTTTAGTAAACTTGATTTATCGCGGGCTTACTCACAACTATTATTAGATGATAGCAAAGAATTGACTACGATAAACACACACAAAGGTTTGTTCCGTTACAATCGTTTGGTTTTTGGGCTATCGAGTGCGCCGTTTATTTTTCAACGCACAATGGAACAATTACTTTCTGGTATCGAAGGCGTGTGCATATTTTTAGACGATATTTTAATTTCGGCGCCTAACCGTTTTCTGCATATAGAAAGATTAGGAGCAGTACTTAGAAGATTAGAGGAAGCAGGCTTGAGGTTAAAAATAGATAAGTGTGAGCTATTAAAAGACTCTGTCGAATATTTAGGATTTGTAATTGATAAAAATGGTTTGCATAAGTCAAAAAAGAAAGTAGAAGCTATGTTGAATTGTAACCAACCCAGGAATATAAAAGAATTAAAGTCGTTCTTAGGTTTTATAAATTATTATAGATGTTTTATTCCGAATACATCTGCTTTGTTAAATCCCTTACATTTATTGTTAAAAAAAGATCAAAAGTGGGTGTGGGGAGAATCTCAAGATAATGCGTTTAGAAGAATTAAAGAGGCACTCTTGTCGGACACCGTACTGGCGCATTATAATCCGGAGTACGGCACGGTGGTGACGGCGGACGCGGGCCCTGACGGGCTCGGCGCCGTGCTGGCGCAGCGACAGCCTGACGGCACCGAGCGCGTCGTCGCATACGCCTCGCGCTCGCTCACTAAACCTGAACGTAACTACGCGCAGATTCAGAAGGAAGCTGCCGCGATAATATTCGCTATAAAAAAATTTCACCATTATTTGTATGGTTGTATGGTCCCCTTTACCTTACGAACAGATCATAAACCACTTTTGACTATTTTTGGCAATAAGAAGGGAATTCCTGAGTTGGCCGCAAATAGACTACAGAGATACGCATTATTTCTGTCTGCCTACAATTTCAATATTGAATATGTTAAGAGTGAAGATAATGTGGCCGATTTTCTTTCTAGATCCGTATTACCGTCAAAAAGTTTAGAAAATGATTTACTGGAGGAAACGGATCAGGCTTTGTTTATAAATTTCATTTCAGATGGGCTATTCAGCCCAATAACATTAAATGATATTAAAATAGAATCAGCCAAAGACAAGATATTGTGTAGAGTAATGAATTACATAAGTACTGGTTGGCCGATAAAAATACATGATATTGATATAAAACCTTTTTTCTTTTGTAGGTCAGAATTATCGTTAGAAAACGGTTGTGTTTTAAGAGGCCATAAACTTGTCATCCCGACTAAATTCAGGGAACGTTTGCTAGACGAGTTGCATAGCTCCCATTTTGGCGTGGTTAAAACGAAATTGGAGGCCCGTGCTCGTATGTGGTGGCCTAATATAGATAAACACATAGAACAAAAAATAGGTTCATGTAGTTTATGTAATGCGCTGCGCAGCGCTCCTCCCCGCGCGCCCCTCGCCTCGTGGCCCTACCCCGGCGGGCCGTGGCAGCGCGTGCACTTAGACATGTTTAGCATTAGCGGTAAACAATTTTTAGTGGCTGTAGACGCTCATTCGAAGTGGGTGGAATGTTTTATGATGACGGCCACAGACAGTGAAGCAGTCATCAGCATGTTGTGCGAAATGTTTAGTCGTTTCGGTTTGGTTCGCGTTCTGGTGACAGACAATGCGACAAATTTTTGCTCCAATAGGTTTAACGAGTTTTGTGTGGCTAACGGGATCGAGCATATGACTATAGCACCTTATCACCCGGCCTCCAACGGGCAAGCCGAAAATAGTGTAAAAACGATTAAAAGAGGAGTCAAATTTATTTTGAGTGATAATTGTAGCCAAAAAGTTTTAATTAAAAAACTTAATAAATTTTTATTTGATTACCGAAACACCACACATTGCACGACGGGATTTTCTCCCGCGCAGCTTATGTTTGGCCGGCCGTTACGCTGTCGTCTCGATTTGTTGCGGGCCCCAGAGACTCACTCTGGAGGTATGCCGTCATCATCCACAGCTAAAGATCATGTTTTTTCTGCGCAGATCTCACAGCATAAGCAGTATGCTGGCAAAAGGAAACAGGTGTTTGCTCGGGCCGATAAGATACTTGTTAAATGTTTCCATAATAATGGAAAGAATCATACTTGGAAGTTAGGTGTAGTTGAAGAAGTTATAGGTTCAAATATGTATACCGTTCGTTTGTTACATGAAAATTGTATTTTACGTAAACATATCGATCAATTATTAGCGTACAAAGGTTTTGACACTAATTATGATAATTTCGACGTCACATTTGTTAATGAAGATTGTATTGGTAGTGAAGTCTCTTGTGAACCCATTCAAAATCAGGGAATTTTATCCCCAACAGGTTCACCGTCAGGCGCTGGTACCGAGGCCATTGTAGGTGACGTGTGCGTAAGTAGCGATACGCCGCCGCCGCCGTCTTGTGTAGTATCAGATGCTAATGTTGGAATTGAGGAGGGCCGTGAACCGGCGGATGAAGAGTTTTTTGAAGCGATTTCATCACTGCCTTCCGCACCTACAGTTCAAGACAATCCTGACGGTCAGCCTGTTGAGACTTTAAATTGTCAGGATAGACGTAGACTTCGGTACGCTTCGCGGAAGGAAAAATAAAAGTTATATTACTTTGTTGTAGCTTTTAAAGAGATAGTTGTAAAATTATTTTGTAATATAATTTAGTGACTAGTGGTGGAGGGATTTGTAGTGTATTTATCAACGTTGTGTAGGTAGACGCAACTTAAGGTGGCGTCAGTCTGTAACCGAGCAATAAACGTGTTGCATTGATTTTGTGTTTCTTTTCGTAGTCTCGTCTAAAACACTATAATTACATACCCGTGCAAAGCCGGAGCAGGCCGTTAGCTTTATTATATTTTGATTTTGTATATATACATTGCCGAACAGCAGGTCAAAACGGGTTAATTAGCCTTAGTACTCTCCGGTGTTTCAAGTATCATTAAAGATTACATCTATACGGTATAGCAACTACCTAATAACCAAGAATGAGAACGTCTACTAAGGTCTCATTATTTTCCTATTTTTGTCCTAATACATCCAAATGACAATACCATTATGCTTAGGTACCTATAATGTCTTGTAATGAGGAGAGAAGGTAGAATAAGAAAAAACGGATACAAATAAAATAGGTATTGGTAGTTATTTCAACATAGTTAGTCATTATCATGGGTTGTATCGAACTAACTAAAATATTTATTATGGCGAACAGAATGCCATTCATTTAGTATTCCCGAAAACGACGAATAAGGTCCCTATCTAAAGAAATTGGATGGGGGACAACAGAGCGTCCCAGCCATGGCTATAAAGACTCGTTCAGAATCGTCTGAAAGGGTATTGATGATAATTCCTGTTTATACGCTATAAGAAAAGAAATGGCGATGTATGTGTCCTCCGTCCATGATATAAAGAAAGCCAATAAGTGATAGATAAACTTTATCCCCTTAAAATTGAGATTGAGAAAAGGTACTTATGTTTAAAGACTTGTGTTATTTATTGATTTATACAGCATTGCTCGAAACAATACAAAAAAATACGTAAGGCACCCAAATATAAATATATTATGAAAATATGTGATGAAAAATTTCGCAACGAGTACCACACTTCTAAATAATGGGTGGTAATGAAGAAAAACGCATCCTTTAAATATGATGAGAAAATTTGTCAGGGTAATCGAAGAAACGGTAGCACAATTGAAACTGCACTCACAGTACAGCTGTGAGAGGTGTGAGATCGAATCTCACTCGTGGCAAAATTCAATATTTTTAATTTAGACTTCCCTTAATGTGATAGTGACCAGCGGTAAAGTAAGGTGTTCAAGCTACGCTTAAGAGGACGCTTCCCGGCCCATCTAACAATTTCATGCAGCAGCAAGTGAGAACGCGATAACATTGTACGAAAAATACGGGTACGGAAATTTCACAAAACTTGTTCCAGGTAATACGTGTTTTTCAGTAAGCCTTACAAAGTTTGTGAAATGAATGTTTTTCATTTAGATTCTTGATTACATTTGCGAGGTTAATATCAAAATATTTTCTTTACTTTTACAATTTATGAGTACTTTATGAACGGTCGAAGTTTAGGTAAAATTTGAACAAAAAAGCAGATTTTTGGAGGCTCATACTGAATTTGTTTCTTCAAATTTTGATTTTAATAGAAATCTAGAAATAGCTCACAAAATATCTACTAGTTCGAAATTTTTAAAGAAAGATCTGTTACTAAGCTATTATCACGTACGAGCGTTTGTATAAAAAGTAAGACGGGAAGGGACGCCTTAAGGCCCCGTCAGTTCAGAGCCAAGAATACTGAGAGTGTTTTAGAAAAATCACTGTTATTAAACTACTACAGTTTATTTCTCAAAACACGATTGAGCATTTTTGGCTCGATAGAAAAAAATCACAAACATACCTTTTTTGCCTAAATTTACCTTTTAAAAAGATATTACTATTATATATAATCACCTTTCTATATGAAAATTATACCAAAAAATGTATACTTAATCTAAATTACTAGTTAATTTTTCTACACAAAAAAATTATAAATATAATACAAAAAAACAGTGAAATATTTGTCTAGAGCGAACAAAGGCCCGGACCCATGCTCGATGATATATCGCTGATTTATTTAAAAAAAAATATTTAAATTTTTTTGTGTAGCAAAATTAACTAGTAATTTAGATATAAATTTTTGTTATAATTTTCATATAAAAAGGTGTTTGTATAAAATAGTAATAAGCGTATCTTTTTAAACGGTAAATTTAGGCAAATTTAGAGGTATGTTTGTGATTTTTTTCAATCAAGCCAAAAATGTATTACGGGTTGTGAACCCACTTCGCCTTAAGGAAAATCCTATAACTACTACATAATGATGAAAATTTTAATAAAATGCCTCTTTTAACTAACAATTTATAAAAACGTAATGTTTTAGTAAATATTTCAATTTTCATAAATGAAATATTTCATGCTTCAATATTTTAATTAAAACGGGGTTCATAAAATTCATACCTATCCATTACTTTGCTGATATTTTACCTTTATTCCATGAATAACCAATTGATTTATATTTTATCAATATCATAAATACAACTTAAAACCGATTACATATTGTTATAAAAGTTATATAGCAAATATTTAATATTATAATAATACCTACCTAGTATATTGTATTTTTTGTGCTATGTTAGGTCCCATTGTTGGGCAAAAGCCCCTTTCTGCGTCTATCTTTCGCAGTGTAGATATAATTTCTATTTCAATATTTTTATAAGTACTATATTTTATATTACACTTTATAGCGTTAATGTGAAACAAAAGGTCTAATGATCATAAAGCCTTTGGCTTTGGTGATATATGATAAAAATATAAGATCTGAAGCTCTATTCATCACCCGGGCTGTGACCCGGGTATATACTCGTACTTTACAACAAACGCTGATCAGTAAGACGTAGCATGTATATATTGTTATCTTCTTCGAAGTATATATCTTTACCTTTTACGAGTTCTAAGTACTAACCTAAATCGGACCGGGATAATAACAGCAATTTGCTGGAAATACGGGGTATGATGGCTATTTAATTGAAACTATTGATATATTTCATGTGCGGCTATACAGGCCAAGTAGATTTATGCGTTTATGGAGAGTTGTTCCTCTAGCTTTGGATAGGGATTTGTTTACAAATCATTAACACATAGTGGATTTGTATTTGTATTGTACCACAATTTTGATGTTATAATTAAACGTCGCATTTATTGATCCAAGAAACATATCATCAACAATATTGTGCTATTCGTGACAGTTGGTTGAACTTATCAATGTTTTTTTAACACGGTTGCCACGCAAGTCCGCAACTCCGGAGGTTCTGGGTTCTCCAGCGAGGGCTAAATAGAAAATGGTCTGCTTTTAAACTGTCCTTGGTTATGGTTGTTTATCTATATATTTATTTATTATGAAAAATTGCATTATGTTTAAAGTTACTTTAGGGCTAGCTCAATCAGTGTGATTTGTCGTTAAATATTTATTTTCAATATTTAAATTAATAAAGAGCACCAAACGCTTTTTAAATTCTAAATACATATTTTTTCAATACAAAAGACGCAGTCCTTATAGCGCTTAGAATATGAAATACTTCATAAGATAACTACTTCTTTTATAGCAAAAAACATAAATAAACTTAAGGACCTTACACATACATTCCACAAAAGCGGACTTTCTACCCTACGGTAGGGCCTACCCGCATTTTCCGAGTACTGCCACCTTTACAAAAAAGTGTCACATTTATGAAAGCGACAGTGACAAAGTTACCTTGTAGAAAAATACTAGTAGGGTAAGGTTCATGCTAGTCAAGTTGAATAAGTTGAATTTGCGACTCGTTTGACGAGAGATCTGATAACATAGTCGAGTAACTATGATAACATTGGACTTAAGACTGGAAAAAATATGAATGTCGTCAAATATTAACATATAAAAGGAATTCCATATATTATACTGGTCTGGGAGAAAAGAAAAAACTGATAATGTACAAGCTGCTTCTCTTTCCAGACAGATCGTAAGATATCGAGGGAATGAGCGAAGATAAAAATAATGTTAATTGGCGATGCGATCAAAATAGTGATGTGAAGGCGGCCTTACATGATTTAAGCACTCGCCCAGTCAACTCGACCAATATGAATGTCATCTAAGGAGGCTTCAGCATTGAGAATCCTGATACAGGTAATTTATTTTCGGAAGAAAATTCGCATTAATGTCAGGAACAAGCAATTTATCTTGGCGTAATTCGCGTAAAACGCTTATTGGCTGTCGCAGCCCACATAGATAACATGATTTATATCCGTCACCTAATTATTTTCTACAAGCGTTTCTATATCTATGGACGTTTAATGTTTGATAGTGGATAATGAATAGCGGAAAGCCGTTAGGTATTAGTCAAATTACAGCAATTAAAGTAAGTTAGGTAAAATAACATTAATTTTCTTTACTATTAAATTATAGGCTATTAAAAAAAGCAGAATGTGATAATCCAGTATAAAGTTTATTGGATAATTGTAATGGGTTAAAAATTATAGCATAAACTTGAGAACTCCCTCCACAGCACTATTTATATCCGGGTTTTTAAATAAGGCTTTGACTTGCTCATTCAGTGTCCCGTATAATTTTTGGACATGAGTTTTATTTGATATTTTTTCTTCAAATCGATTAATCTAACAATTTTTTTTTATAGGAGCACAGTATACCAAGACGCTTGTTAGCTGTAATATTTTATCATATTTAACATACATGAACGATGCCTTGAATAAAATTTCTATCAAACAAAGACCGTCTCAAGAGGCTTGGGCACTGGCTTTGCGTCTTGCGTCGAGTTCGATCCTCACAAGCACGACTTGTTAGGTAGTCAGATGACCTGAGCAAGGTTGCAGGAAAACGCTGGATGCAGGCCGCTTCCGATCGGTCGTTTTGGAAATCCTTGGGGAGGCCTATATCCAGCAGTGCACTTCCTGTGGCTGATATGATGAAGCACGACTTGTCTCTCTGAGTTTGTACTCATGTACGATCATTTTCAACTACCGCCACTTGTACCACTAAAGGAAAACATAGTGAGGAATACACACTTTGACGTAAACGTCATTGAGCTACGTCAGATGCTTTTAGACAGCTCAAAAAAATCTGAAACCAAAGTTAGTAATAACACACTAGATAAGCCACATATCTTATAGATTATCTAAAGACAGACACAGATTGATAGAGCGCTATCACACTGGTTCCTTTTCAACATTTCGGTACGGAATCCTACGAGTATACATACTTTATTTTTGTTTGGTACCAAAAACATTTAAGTATTAGACAACATATTACGAAACAGCAAATATACAAAGGCGGACTTATCCCATATAGGGATCTCTTCATGTCAATCTGAGATAGATTGAGAGGATATTTACTAAGTTATAAGGCAGAAGCCGGTATCTTATATAATCTTTTTATAAATATATATTTTTTATCCTTGCCCATCTTTAAAGATAAAATAGTTGGACGTTTATTAATGATACATTTGCAGAAGAAGCAAAAACTGTAGAGTTTCCAAGATTAAGTTCCGATGACCGATCTAGTTCGCGAGTGATTGATGCGAGTAACTTCACAACTTCTTATCTAGTAGGTAATTAAAAAGTGCCGTCTAGTTGCGCCACGATGTTAGGCGGCTGTGCAAGTAATTTGGTTACAAGATTCTTTTGATAGGTTCCTCCGTAATTATATAACTTGACTTATCTTTATCTCTTACGGGGTAGACAGAGTAAGGGTCACAAAGCCTGAGGTGTAGAAATATCGCAGCTATCTGGTTAAGGCTGAGCGTTATGCTGATAATCTAAATTTTGCTCCCGCTTCCACGCACACAAATTTACTCTTGCCGAAGCGAGACAGCGAGCCATGCGGGGTAGGAAGATCGCGGCGGGCCAATGAGGCTGGTTTACGTGTTTCTGGTTTTTGAGGTTTTTTTCTTTTTGTTTTTTTTTTTTCGTTTTACAAAGTATATTTAAGAATTATTTAAAATAAGACATATGATGGCTGCCTTATGATTAATACAATTATAATCCAAATTAACAAGGGCTAATTTATTGTATTTCTTGAATACTTTTCGTTTTAGTATAAATCTAAAGTGAAATTAAAATATGATGTGTGGTTTGGTTAGGTTAGGTTAGGTTACAAATTATGTAGTGACTTCTATGATTATTGCAAGAGAAGAAGTAGCTGGTGGTTGATTTGCTTTCAAACTAGCGTGGCAGATGCAATAATAAATACTTGAAACGTGGAAAGAATATAAGCGTACGCTATTCGTAAAAATTACATCCTATATTCCTAACATATATGTATATTCACCCATTCCTTCCTTAATACCAATTCCAAGAAATACTTAAAATATACCAGGTTCTCTTTCCTTGCAGATCGAGGAAATGACCAAAAATACGAATTTTCCGGGTTCCAGTGCTGCCCCCGTTTAAAATAAATCATTTTATTGAAAATGGAGACATTATTTAAAATTTTTCTACTGCCAAGTCCTAGATAAAGTATTTTATGAACTACTGTTTACAGTTTATAATAAGAACGTTAAGCTTTACTACGCACATTTGCCAAAAGTGGCCGTATTTCGCAAATGTGCGTAGTAAAGCTTAACGTTGTGACTTTAAACTGTAAACAGTAGTTCATAAAATACTTTGAAGGGTTATCTAGGGCTTGGTAGAAGCAAAATTTTAAATGATGTCTCCGTTTTCTTTGAAATGATTTATTTTAAATGGGGGCAGCACTGGACCGCGGAAAATTCAGGTACGGCCTTAATAGGCGAAGCGGCTAGCAATCCATCACTGTTTTGATTTCTTTTTCCACCTTCTCACCCACCATTACGCTAAAAGTGGTTATTTTGTTTTGCGGCCCTGGTCTGCTTAGAGCCGCATCTCCCAAAATGCTCTGTCTGCCCCATTAAGGATAAAGACGTGATAGTGTGATAGTGCGAGAAGATTTTTGAAGTACCTACTACTTTATTTCCATACTTACTTTTTAGTAGAAACGCATACTGTCTCTGTGGTCCAGTGGTCAAGGCGTTTGCCTTGTGATCCGGAGGTTGTGAGTTCAAATCCCACTGGGAAGCATACTTTGTGAAAAGTTGTTACCAGTCTGGTTAGGATATTGCAGGCTTATATCACCTGATTATCCGAAAAGAAAGATGATTCCGTGCTTCGGAAGGCACGTAAAGCTGTTGGTCCTGAACGCCATCTAGCGTTTGTACCTATCCTAGGATTGGTTCTGGACTACACTTTGGGTTGCGGAGGTAAGACGGCAGTCGCTCTGTGTAAAAACCAGTAACCTCGTCAAATCACCTAGGTAAGGTAGCGGTCCCCGGGCTCTGAGGCGTAACCGCTGACGATGCAACCTGGTGATACGCCTGGATGATAATGCATTTTGTGGCTCCATTATTGCGCTTGAATGTTTGTTAACTCAGATTTAGGGTGTGTACAGACGGAGGCAGCTGTTGCAACTATGTAATTGCATGGATCAAAACGTTTAGTTAGTGCCTTAATTGGCGCAATTTGCACCCTTTGAGTGCACTAACAAGTTGTAAGCTGCTTCATGTGTAATATTGTTTTAGATATAATGGATTTATATCCGAGTTTGTATGGAAAGACAAAAATTATATTTCATATTTCGATATATGTTCCTAGGGAGAAGTTGTTCAGTACTGGACTGAATCCACCATTAAAATAGTTTCAGTATATTTTATTAGACGTTAAATATTTGTTATTATTGTAAAATTAATAGTTTTGATTTTATTCATGAAAGAAGACAAAAATTGACAATTTTGAAAAAATTTACATTTTGAAAAAAATACAAAATATAGTTCATTGCTTGTAGATTACAGTAAAACTTAATAAGAATTCAATCAATTTTACGGACCCCTCTCCACGCGAGTTTAACTTGTACTTGGCCGGTTTATTCTTATTTAACATCATCATTCACTGTGGGTACGTTTGTAGTATTTACTTAATTATTTGTGTATATGTATTTTATAAGTATGAGTACAGTTATATTATAAGTATATGTCGCAGTTGGGCGGTATAAACTGCTAATTCACTAAACCTCTAGGTGTTTGTCATTACAGCTCGGTTTTATTAAACAGCTGAATATCGTTCAGCTGGATTGTCAATGCGTCACGTTTAACAAACCAGCTAACCACGTTTAGACCGCAGAATAGGTTATTTGCAAACAAATTTATGACTGGGCATTAAAATAAAACCTCAACTCAACTTCTTACTATGTAATCTAGTCTCCAACATCCATAGAATACCAATAAAGAATGATGCAAGTGGATACAGAAAAGTTTGTTAATGCGACATCATTTCAATGGCGGCGTAGCGGTTTCTCTAGGCCTTCATTTGATTCACGTAAATTCTCCATCTTGCCAGGAGGCGGGCATCTAAATAACTATATGGGAACCAAGCTGAAGATCTGTTTTATTATTCCTAACCCATTTTCAGCTCAAAATCATAAACAATGTCTCCGATATCTCTCAATGAAACAGCTTACTTTCGGAACGCTGTGAAGAATTCCGAACTTAATCTACAATCTTACGTCTTGCGCCGCGGCATTGATGAATACAAATCGTTTATGCCATTCTGCGTATGAGGTGTCAGTTATTTAACGCTGTTTTACGAAACCGAGCTGTAATGCCAAACAGCTAGAGGATTTGTGAATTAGCGGATTATACCATTCTACTGCGACACATAAAAGCTATGTGTAAGTATTATTTGGTATGTTTAAATAAATTAAATCCGCAAAGTAAGTCCGCAAATTGTAAGACAATTTGTATTGTGGAACAATTAAGTTTAATAAAGAAATTATATCTTAAATTATAGATAGAAATATAGCTTTAGCATTTAAGAGGGCCTTGCTCCTGCAGTGGAGACTAAAAAAGGCCTGAAGATAATGATTATGATGTATTTTATATGTATAAGGACGTCTTTATTATAAGTACATATGATAATATGTACGAGTTAATAGGTTTGAATTATTTAAAATTAATTAAAAAAATAAAATTTAAAACTAAATAATGCTGCAAAAATTTTGAATTTTAAATGTTTAAAATCTATTAACTCGTATGGCATAATCTCGTCTCGTATTTCCATTATAGTCGCTGTACACGGCGTACCGAAATAGTTACGAATGTGATAACCATTCCAGCTCATCCGTCTGGCTGCCAATCTTAATTTCGCTTTATAACTTTTCATCACGATTCTGTAAATGTTTTCACATATTTCTGTGACATTTGTGTCACAAAAATCACGTTTTTAGATTATATTTGCTTGTAATGTTATTTGTTATTTTCTTGAAATATAACAATCACTTACCTAACTACTTGCCTTAAATAACATATCAGCGTTTAGTTATTTTCTATTTATTTTTCATTACTTAGGCAAAAAAATAAGCGAATGAAGTGAATTCTTTAATGAGTCCAAAACTCGTAGTTTTAAAAAATGAGTTTTGTTTTATATCTACTGTGCAGGCTTCGGATATCACTTAGCTGTACGGAAAGGGATAATGATGCGGTAGAGTCAAGAAATATATCTTGATTGTATCTCAACACGATATTTAAACATGATTTATATATCAATACAACTATGAGTTATTTATATATATATAGCTTTTGCCCGCGGTTTCGCCTGCGTAGACTACAGAAATTAGATTTTTTTTAAACTTGTGTTGCAATTTATTAAAATCTGATTAATGGATCATTATTTTTTACTAACCACTAAGTGATTAAAAAATGTCATGTGTCTCGCTTTAAAAATTACGAAGTTTCATACAAACTGCCAACCCCTATTTCACCCCCTTAGGGATGGAATTTCCTAAAATCCTTTTTTAGCGTACGTCGCCTAGTCGCAATCTACCTTCCTGCCAAATTTCATCTTTATTGACCTAATAGTTTTCGAGCTTTCGTGATGAGTCAGTGATTTTCACTTTTATATACTCGTACTTAATATAATATATATATAGTTAAAGATTGTACAATAGCTATTCCAATAGCTTCACATTGCGTGAACTCTATTTATCCAATTTTATTACATCAAAAGGTAACATTATTTATATTTTCCCTAAGTCGTAACGATCTTATAAATAACTGGGGCTACAAAAGGAAATTTACAAGTGCCATTTCGGTAACAAGCCCCGAACTTTTCAATATACATAATTCATTTAATTCGATGCCGAGACAGTATTTCGAAGCTCTCGAAGTAAAGTGGGGTCGTTAAAAAGTACGTTCATAAAACAGATCAAACAAGAGCGATCGAAGACAGATTTATGTGACCACAGAGTCCGCTTTCCTAGTCTAAGATTCCACCGCGTAAAATTTACGTTCCTCTATAACTTGATGAAAAAATACACTTACGCAAATACGTTTACAAATATTTATCTTAAAGAATAAAAATATAGCTTTGATTCAGTAAACCCATTTATTTTTTTATGTTATGTTATGATTCATAACATAAAAAAATAAATTATATAATATATATATATATATATATATATATATATATATATATATATATATATATATATATATATGTATATATATATAAAAAGTTTAAGTACCTACTCGTGCGCCTCAGAATATTGTTAGAGCAGTAATGTTACTTGTAACTTATTTTTCTCTTGATTCATTTTTAGTGTCAGATTATATAAAACATACTTACTACAAAATATAAACACATTACTAAAACCTAACCTAGTTGTCCGCTGGTAATGTTGTTATTATTATTTTATATATGTGTATTTGTAAATGCACAACGAAGATTTCTTTGTTTGTTTTCAACATTCGCAACCTTAGTATCTCAGGCATAAACTTTATTAGGTGACAGAGAGTAGATACTGCTGCAGCTGTACACAGTTTTACAAAAAAAAACCGGAATCACGGTGATATCTTAGACTACTTGCGGAAAATTCCGGAAAGGCTAGTGCACAAAGATCTTTTTGTAAGTTTATCGGGTGTAAAATCGACCCTTGCCGATTAGCTTCCGGACAAAGTGAGGTTACACTGTTCTGAGTTTTCGCAAATCTCATTAATTCTATTCGTGATTTTCATTAATGTTTTTTCATGTGATTATAATTTCAATATGTATAAAAAAATATTCATATTTCCATGGGTATTAAAATAAAGCAATGGCAAGAACTAAGGAGTTTAACATAGATATATAAAATGTTACAGGTGGACCTAAGGCCCAGGGCTTTCTCTACCAGTCAACCTACAGTTAGTGTTGATAAAAGCAAATACAAAAATACACAATTACTACATAAATTCATTAACCCTACATAGACTACATAAATATTTATAATACTCTATGGCAGTTAGTGAAGATAATAAGCGCGCACAGCACTCTTCGCTTGGCGACTAGGGGTTTGCGGATTTCAACGTATTAAATAAAGTGTTTTAAAATAGATGTATAAGGTATGGTCTCAAAATGGAATAGCATAGAGTTCACATAAACCTTTGAGCTATTTCACGTTTACAGATTTAAAAAAAAAGTCATAATGAGTTAGTATCAAACGGTCGCAAACGTAAATAGTCGATAGTGGTAACTCTTCTTATTAATTTTAATCGAAGCCGTGTATTGTCGCACAAATTTTATGGCAAGCTCTTTTACCTTAAGCTTTACGGCTCTGGAATGCTTTACCCGTTGACATCAAAGATATTTATTCTAAATTTTCTTTTAAGAGAAGAGTACACTCTCATTTTTTATATCAACGTTAGTATTTTCCTTTAGTTTTCTCCATCATCATTCATTTATTTATGTAAGTATATAAAGTTTTAATAAATAAATACCTATACATTGGTATTTCATACATTTCATTATTAATGATTCTTATATCTATTACTTTTTTCTTTAATTATTAGCGTTTTTCCTATTCTTTCCACGTAAATATAAGCACCAATATTTACTAAGTCGTCAGTCCATCTCGTATGAAAATAAATGTGCTACTTAAAGTAAGGATCGTGTTATCCACGCGCTAATGCAAAGTTTTTTGCTCCTTACATGCTAGTTTTTACGATGCTTATCAAGTCAACGTCTCCAGTGTTCCATACTTTTTCTCGGGTCTTTCTGCTGGTCAGTTGATACATCGTTTTGTTAGAATCCACTGGCGTTTGTATAAAGAGACAGCGCATATCTTTTCTCCTTCGCCGAGAATTGTAAAGAGAAATGTTTATTTGTAGTTGAGTTTACTGTGTGGGAACGTGTTTTGTAGTAGGCCCTGTGTTGTCTTGATAAGAAAACGTTATGGCTATAGCTGACGGCCCTCCCCGGGGCCTTCGTGCGTAACAACATAAGACGACTAGCGTTTTTCTCTCCAGTCACTTTTAATCTGTTCCCTAGTTTATGGCAACATAATACCGGGTTCTGGTTAAGGAATATTTTTGTTTATGTTAAGTTGTTTTATTAGTTGTTATTAGAATTTGTTAGGAAGGACTCTATTTTATTGACGATAAATAAGGTACTAACTAGAAGATATCTCTATAGTATGGAATAGTCCGCAATTTTGTGTTTACTTTTCAGTTGCTACGTTATTTCCACCTTTACAATAAACCTATATAAATAAACAAATGAATGTATATAACCAAATACATATATACATACAAACAATACATATTATCACGCTTGTTTCCCACAGAGGCTATATGGACCTCCACTTGCTATGATCCTGACAGACTTTTCTCGCTTTACCTATACTCATCAATTTCTTTATGCATTAAGGGTAAGTACTCTCACCTCTCCTTTTTAAGAATGTCTGCAACAACCAAATATTGCCTATTATCCTAAATTAGACATAAAAGCTTTTAAAACGTTTGTACGTTATTTTGAAGAGGATAGATAAAAATAATATCATGTTGTCTTCATATTTTTTTGAGGATTTTTTTAACTCTTTGATGTATGTGCTTGAACATAACATTATCCGGTGTATGAATAAAGGCAAATACGTATAATGAAAGAGTATATTGGATGAAAGATAAAGGCTTTCAGTGTTCGCACTCATGCGGAAGTCGATATTCAATTTCAGCCAGTAAAGGTAAGTTGGATTTTTCTGGAGGATCCACTGACATAAGGATATGAAGATACGTTACTTGAAAAAAATGTAGTGAATTAAATGGTAAAAATGTAGTTAATAGATATTTCTGCTGAGTTGGTATAAAAGAAACGAGTATGTACATTTATATAAGTAAATTAGTGATGGGATGTTGTTTCAACTTGATCATAACACTCATATCCGTATTTACGTCTTTATCAACCATTTTTTTGCATTGTAACAAAAATATATATTCCACAGCCACTCCTATCACCATGCATGCTGATGCCACTTTACGAGTATAGGTATAGTTCTTTCTCTGGGTCCTTACATATGAAATTGCCGTTCAGTATCAAAAAAGTGAAACAAGTTTTTTTTCAATTAAATTATAATTTAATCAATCGAAGTATGCGCCGTTGTTATTGATACACTTCCGCCATTTTATAGGCAGATCATTGATACCTTTGGAAAAAAAAATCTTGGGAGCGAGAGTCTATGAACTGTTTGAAGGCGGTTTTGACTGCCTCATCAGATTTGAAATTTTTTTCTTGTAAAAAGTTATCCAAATTTTGAAAAAAGTGGTAATCGGTTGGGGCAAGATCTGGAGAGTATGGTGGGTGACGCAGAGGTTCCAGTCGCAGCTCCTCTAACTTGGCGATCGTTTGATGTGCAGTGTGTGGTCTAGCGTTATCCTGAAGGAGCAGTGGGCTAGAGCAATTCATCAGTCTCGGTTGTTTAATGGCGAGCTTTTCCATCATTTTTTGCAATTGTTGGCAATACAAGTCTGCAGTAATCGTCTGGCCTGATCTCAAGAAGCTGTAGTGGATAACACCAGCACTGGTCCACCAAACACTAACCAGAATCTTCTTTTTGGTCAGTTTTCGCTTAGGGCAAGGTTTTGCCGGTTCTCCAGGGTCAAGCCATTGTGATGATCGCTTCCGATTGTCGTACAGGATCCATTTCTCATAACAAGCCATGATACGGTTCAAAATCCCCTCATTATTGTGGCGATTAAGCAAAGAAACGCAGCAAGCAACGCGTGTTTGTTGGTTTGCTTCAGTCAATTCGTGCGGTACCCACTTTTTGAGTTTTTAAATTTTTCCGATTTGGCGCAAGTGGATAAGTATCGTTTTGTCACTTACGCCGAAGGCTGCTGCTAATTCAGAAGTGGTTTGAGATGGATCCGCTTCCACTATCGCCTTCAATTCTTCGTCATTCACTTGAGTCCGTTGTCCACGAGGCTCATTGTGTAAATCGAAATTTCCAGAACGGAAACGTTGAAACCAAAAACGCACCGTTCGTTCGTTAGCGGTGCCTGGTCCATACACGTCGTTAATTCTTCGAGTCGTTTCTGCAGCACTAGTGCCACGGTGGAACTCGTATTCGTAAATACCGCGAATTTTCAATTTGTCCATAGTTGTTGTTATAGCAATGTTGAAACTCAAACAAATGATGTTAAAACAAATGAAATACGAATTTTAAAACAATATTTTTCTGGCTTTATTTCGAAATAAATTTGAATTTAGAATTCCTAATGAAACGCAAGATATTTGATTTTAAAGTTGCCAGTATTGAAAATCGGCAATTTCATATGTAAGGACCTAATATCTATCTCTTTTTAAAACATCAGTTGGCGATATCCGTATTTCCGTCTTTCTCAACCGCATTTTTACATTATACGAGTAGCACATTTATATTCACCCGGCACTTCGGTTCAGCATCACTTCTATGCTGATGCCATTTGTCATCTTAGCTTCCCATCAGGCTAGATAGAGGTCAAACGCACTCAAATTTCTAATAAAAAAAAAATTAAAAAAAATTCACTGTTAATTTCCCGCATCTACCTCTTTTCAAACATCAATGACCATATCCGTATTTCCGCCTTTTTCAACCGCATTTTTGCATTATACTACATTTTCGCATATATTAAACAGCAGCGCCGACCCTGCCTCACTTGTGCGCTGACACGTTGACATGAAATAGGATATATCCATATTTGTGAATTTCTCAACCGCATTTTTGCATTAAAGCACATATTTATATACATTTATATTCAACCGCCACTTCGGTTTAGCGTCACTTCCATGCTGATGTCACTTTCCCGCATCTACCTCTTTTCAAACATCGATGGCCATATCCGTATTTCCGCCTTTCTCAACCGCATTTTTGCATTATAGCATATTTTCGCATATATTAGACAGCAGCGCCGACCCGGCGTCACTTGTGCGCTGACACGTTGACATGAAATAGGATATATCGTGTTCATTCGTGAGGCTGAAAAAATGAAGTATGGGCGATGCAAGGTCTGGCTGTGTTGTAACTGTTTCTATGTTTCAACACATACTGCTATCTTAGTTGTGAGCAGTTCAGTTTTGTCCTATTTTATAGTTGTTAACAAAACTTCAATAAATATGATAAAAAGGTAATATTGTAATCCGATTTCACAATTATCTTCAAGATATGCATGTCAATCATGCCAGGGTACAGAAATTAGTGTGAAATGGAGAAGAAAAAGCCGACTTCTAGAACGATGTAGCTGTATTTTTACGACAAGCCGCCGATCTGACGTTTGCTAGATGTATAAACACAGTGGAAAATTTTAGGTTTATGAAAGTTCGTATCTCTTTTAATAATTATGTTAATTATAAAAAAAAGTAAAACATAGAGACATGCCAATATAGACCAGTGCCGATAATTTTTGAAATCAAAAAAAAATATTGTAGGATGAAACCCATTGGAAAAGGAAGAGAGTTAACAAAAATAAGGGGAAAAAATACGGTCGATCTGAGGTCGGGAGTGGGAGAGGGTGGGTTTTTAAAGAATATTAAAAAAGAAGAGGGTGGGGTTTTAATATTCTTTAAAAACCCCACCCTCTTCCTTTCTCTCCTTTCTCTCCCTCTCTTTATTTAAAATAAAAAAATATATAGTATATTTGGGACACAAAAAGGCAAGTTTTCACTAAATTTTGAGGAAAAAAAAAGAAAATGTAAAAGATAAAAATAAAAAACCAACAACTTGGTTTTTTTAAATTTTTACATAAATTTTGAGGTTATGTGAAAAAAGTGTAGATACAAAAGTTGTAGATCTTTTTATTACCTACAACTTTGCCATTTAATTTTTTTCCATAGGAGTTGTAGTTTTGCCGGAAATCGAGATAAACCGTTTCTTACCCTTAAAAACCCACCCCCTCCCACTGCCGACCTCAGATCGACCGTAATATATTTTTCCCCTCATTTTTGTTATATTTTCTTTCTTTTGCAATGGGTTTCATCCTTCTATTATTTTTTTAATTTTTCTCCATTTTCAAAGGCTTCGGCACTGGTCTAATATATCCATAGATTTTTGTGGAAAAAATCATTACTCTTCTGGCACTATCTGGCGAGCAATCAGTATGATGTATGTAATTGTTGCGTGAAATATTTTAGATTAGTAAAACGGTTGTAAAACTTTTCGCACAAATGCATTCCCAAAGAGGGTTTACGTTTAAACTGTTCCGGCTATTTCTTATCTACTCCGCAAGGTCTTTGGAATCCTTAGGTGACCATTGATATGCATATTGTATTTGGAGAAGAAAAGCTTCGAAGCAGCCGGCTGAGTATGCAACGCGCGAACTCGCTTATATGAAGAAGACGATTTATTCGTCTTTATGATATCCACCGGAAAAGACAGAACACAGGAAATAAAAATAAGAACAACTCATGCATGACACACTATAAAATTTTCTAACAGCGCTGACCAACTGTTACCATATTTGCGAATGCATAAAAGTTGTACAATATGCAAGACAAACATCAGGACATGCAGGAACAACTTAAAATTAGTTTTAGCCGAAGGAAGCAAAGTTAAATGAAGCTAGTCGCTGGCCTCGATAGAAAAGATGCTACATTGGACGATTTTGTCGCAATTTGCTAAAATGCGCTTTTAGTTCGCCAAATCAGAACATGTTTGATACTGATTTAAAACTAGTTATTTTTCGCCTATTGGTATCATTCAAGTTCTCATCCATACGAGTACTATCGAACTTTTTTATGATCTACGCGGGAAACCAGCTGATTAAGACTACTTTTTTAGAGTTCCGTACCCAAAGGGTAAAAACGGGACCCTATTACTAAGACTCCACTGTCCGTCCGTCTGTCTGTCAACAGGCAGTATCTCATAAACCGTGATAGCTAGACAGTTGAAATTTTCACAGACGATGATCCGATGTCCGATTTCTGTTGCCGCTATAACAACAAACACTAAAAACATGATAAAATAAATATTTTAATGGGGCTCCCATACAAAAAACGTGATTTTTTGCTCGATATTAATAACAGCAACAGGTGCCTAGACGTTTGGTTAATTCACAGTATATGAAACGGATAATGGATCCTTTCGTGCGTGAGTCCGACTCGCACTTGGCCGGTTTTTTCATTTCTCCCTACTGCTGTTGTATTCTCTGGAAAAAATCGTGACAGTGAGTCAGTGGATCAATGCTATAATCTATGTAGTTCACATTTTAATGAAATGCACCGTTTACGATAATGTATTTCAGTTCTTAGATTAACAATCAAAATAAATTATTACATAGAAAATTCTTATTTGCCGTGTGGTTTCCGGCAGAGTAGAATAGAATCACTCCAAATCACCCGTGGATGTCGTCGAAGGTGACTTAGGTAATACAAGCTAAACAAAGCTTGGACATAATTAAGACCTCTACAAACCGTCTGGCCACCATGGAGAGTTTAAGCCAAATCCACTGGCTGCTCTGGCCAAGTATGGCTCTGGTAGTATAGAGAGGGTCATGCTCCTGAAGTGGAGACTAGAAAGACCTGATGATGATGATGACAAAGAAAATAAATGGGGCATTTGACTGGGACAAGTCAATACGAATGTTAAAATAACACACTATGTATTAAGTATTTGTGTTCCCCAAAGGGCAATAGTGAAATACACACAAAGTGAATTGGCATTGCGACAAAACAATAACAGAAAAAATATTAACCATTTTGGAGGCAGGCTGAGCTGAGCTTGTTGCCAGATGTTTTTTTGCTATTTGGTAGGCATAATTTAAAAGAAATCGTGTCATTTTGGCTAAGCCGGGTTTTCTTTGCGAACGGCTTAGGTAGATTTTACCTACTTACGCTGAAAAGGCCAGACAGAAATATAAAGAAAAGCTACAGTAATATTTTCCTTTATTGATAGAACTAACCAGTAGAGAGTAAGTGACTCTAATTGACCAAATAAAGCATATTTATGCTATAAATATAATTAGTTCAAATAGTAGGGATGATATTTTTTTTGCGTGTACCCGTTATTATGTGTTATCGTTTGATAGGTCTTTTAAAACTTCGTATTGTTTGCTAGGGGGTATGCAAACAACTTATTGATTTAGTGACTCATTTTCGAAGTATTAAACTTGTTCGTGTATAGCGTTTTTAGCGTTTTTAGCGGCCCGTTTTCGAAATATTAAACTTGTTCGTGTATAGCTTCCCCCTCCTCTCCTCTAAAAGCTAAATTGTTAATTTGCAAAATCTGTGCGATGCCTGTGTGAATGAAAAATTAAAAATTATATGTACTAAATTTTAAAGTAAAACTATGTCTGCAAATACCACTTTTCGATGCAAGTGACCCGCTTGCTATATAACTACTAGTTGATTAAGTAGAGCGTCATGATTAAACTCATGAATAGCTAAACTGGTGGCTCTGTGAGCTGTAGACCTCGCGAGCTTATAGAGATTGCAGACCGAAGGAACTTTTCACACCATATGTTTGATAATGTTTGTTTCGCTAATCTTTTTATCCTTTTTTCCTCCTCTGTTCTTAACAGAAGGAGTTTCATAGACTTGATTATTGTCAAACGATCAAAATCGAAGGGCTCCAAGATGACATCAGTAAGTACTTGAGCCCAAGAAAGGGCGACGTAAGAGCAACCTACAGCCTCTAGACCTTAGGTCGACCACTACCCTAGGTAAAGTCAAACTCTGTGACTTATGAATGGTGACTGCCCATGCTAATGTAAGAGGAAATTGAGTCCTAAAACATGTCATCTCTTTAGAATGCCAAGTTCGCGTGACAGCGGCAATAGGCACTGATTTAATTATGGTTGTGTCAGTGTACCAAAGGGCAATCAGAAGGTGGTGCATGATAAGGATCATACACCAAATCAGTAACAGTTCCAACAGAACTATTTGCTAAGCCTTTTTTTACCCACAAATTAGTTTTTAACATGACCCTGAGGCCAACGCAGAAATACAGAGTTTTCTCTAAACCTTGTGCATGTTACATACAATACATTTAATGAATTTTATACATAATTTATGACCTGTAACGTGGAGGGAACTGGTGCTTGTTGATAGGCACATGCCTGTGCAGCCTCTTGGTTGTTTTGGTCAGCCGACATCTTAGCCGTGGGCATGTGAAGGTCTTTTATTTTAGTCAAATTATATAAACTATTTCTGTTTTCTAGATACAGATACAGTCTCATTGCATCGGAAAAAAGCCGTTGCTCCGTGTCACATAACCTACTTTTTTCATGCGTCATTAATTGTACCCAATCACTTTTGGTTGAGCTACCGATTCTCAAACGATCCAGAATGTCTCTGAAATGTACCTGATTTGCTTCTCCTTGCCGATAAGATGTTGACAAAATGACGCAGGACGTCGTCCCTGATCAGCCAGCATACTGGAAAATCCTGTTCAATAAACCGGGCGATCAAGCTCTGGTGGCAGTTGTTTTATATGTCACCCAATAGAAAACAAAGTAATATTTCCAAAAGACAAATGAGAAAATAAGGGCTTAGCTTTCCTGTTTATAAACAAACTGGATTATTTATCTTTTGACAATGATGGTGAAAATATCTGTCTATTGTATGTAATAATAGAAAATAAAGTTCCTTTGTTATTTCGTTGTAACTATCAACGCTAAATGGTCGTAAGAGCCATAAAATCCGCTTAGGCCCCTTGCGCCAACCCCGCCATTTTCAAAAATTTCCAAAAATGGCTCGACTATAGATTTTCATATGTTTATCGAACCTGCTCTTAAAATTTCACGGGAATCGGTTGAGAAATGCGACCACACAAAGAACACACAGATATACCAAAGCATTTTTGGCCAAGCTGAAACGGAGACCTCGCTCACTTCGCTCGCTCGGTCAATTATAGGTAGAAAAAAATCTAAAAAAAAAATTATGTAGATAATACAAAATACATAATTGAAATTGACGAAGAGACGACCTGAGCGAGGTTGCAGGAAAACGCTGGATGCAGGCCGCTTCCGATCGGTCGTTTTGGAAATCCTTGGGGGAGGCCTATGTCCAGCAAGTGGACTTCCTGTGGCTGATATGATGATGATGATGACATACTTGAAAAATTTTGTAAAAAATACATAATCCTCAGAAATCAATTACAAAGATGAAGTTGTTCCTTTTTAGGGTTCCGTAGCCAAATGGTAAAAAATTTAACCCTTATTCCATTCATCATGTCTGTATGTCTGTCTGCCGTATGTCACAGCAACTTTTTCGAAACTATAAGAACTATACTGTTGAAACTTGGTAAGTAGATGTATTCTGTGAACCGCATTAAGATTTTCGCACAAAAATAGAAAAAAAACAATAAATTTTGGAGGTTCCCCATACTTAGAACAGAAACTCAAAAAATTTTTTTTCTTCAAACCCATACGTGTGGGATATTTATGTATAGGTCTTCAAAAATGATATTGAGGTTTCTGTAAACTGAATAGTTTGCGCGAGAGACACTTCCAAAGTGGTAAAATGTGTCCCCCCCCCCCCCCTGAAACTTCTAAAATAAGAGAATGATAAAACTAAAAAAAATATATGATGTACATTACCATGTAAACTTCCACCGAAAATTGGTTTGAACGAGATCTAATAAGTAGTTTTTTTTAATACGACATAAATCGTAAACCACAATTTACCTTTAGAACTTTTATATTATGTTACTTGCTGCTACGGAACCTTCAAGGGCAAGTCCGACTCGTACTTTGCCACTTTTTTTAAATAGGTAGTAAACATAAAACTAAGGAAAAATAAAGTCCCCGTGTCGTAACGTAAAACTTCGGGACTCCTGCGTGGCCATCAGGACACGCACTAATATAAGATGATATTCATATAACGTACTTACATGAGGGTTGCTACACACTTATTTGGGCCGGCACTAATTGGCACAGCCGGGCGGTAAAATAAAATATATATAGATGAATGTTCGGGGAAAAAGGCGATATAATTGATTCAGGTCGGCTTTGTTTTTCGACACATACTGCCGAACAGACAATGCCGGCCCGAATAAGTGTGTAGCAACCCTAACATTTAATTTGACCTTTTACTGCATTACTTGATAATAATCTAATCTACCATGTACATTCACGAAGTTAATGACACATGGAATTAAAATTCCATGTTTTATTCTGTCCTCTAAAACAGATATTTCATTACAAACTACCATAAACAAAGCCCGGACTAAGCCGTTTACGTCACAATGTCCAGTTCGATGAACTATTAAATTAGTAATAAATTGCTGAACTTGGTGACCCAGTGGGATATCGCATTTCTAACGCTCCCGCAATTTAAACAGCCTTGATGTGGCCCGTACTTGGATGGGTGACCACAAATGAAATAACAATTTCTCAAACTCCTCTGTGCTTCGTAAGGCAGTTGTTAAGCTATTTCAGAAGCCTTAAGACAGCTTGAAAATTTTACAACATTGTAGGCCACTAACACACTCATAAAATAAACAATCTGTACCATAAACAAAGGCCGGACTAAGCCGTATACGTCGCAATGTCCAGTTTGATGAATTAATAATTTAGTAATAAATTGCTGAGCAGTGGGATATCGCATTACTAGCGCTCCCGCAAGTTAAGCAGCCCTGGTGTAGTCCATACTTGTGTTTCGAAAGGAATCATTGTATGGCAGTCGTTAAGCAATGTCACAAGCCACTGTAGGCCAGTTACATACTTAGAAAACAAACAAACCGTACCATAAACAAAGGCTGGACTAAGCCGTTTATGTCACAATGTTCAGTTCGAAGAACCATTAAATTAGTACCTAATAACTTACGGACCGTCCTGGCTGTAATTGCAGCCTGTATGATTCAACGGGACCCACGAGAGGCTAATTGAATGTCGGCAGATGCATTGCCAACCCAATTTGATGAGTCATAAAATACATATTGTAATAGCAAGTAGCTGGTTAGTATTTACTAAAAGGCATTTTAGTTGCGACTGATATGTTTCCGCTTGATAATAAGTTATTTCTTATAATACCTTTTAAAAAAGATTTGACAACCTCCGTGGCGTATTGTTTAACAACGATCTCCGTCACTCAGAGGATTTGGGTTCGATCCCCAGCCAAGGCAATTTGTAAAATGGCCTTTTTCAAATTGTCCTGGGTCTTGGGTGTTTATCTATATATGTATTTATTACAACATATTGTCGTTGCAACAAAATTCAAACTTTTACTTTAGGGCTAGCTTAGTTTGATTTGTCCCTATAAATATAAGAAAATATGGAGAAAGGAATATGAAAGAATGGAATGGATCTCACAAATAGTGCCAAGTCTCGTTAGTCGTCTTCAAAAGATAGTTATGAGATCTATTGAAAAAGCAAAGTTTCCTTGATATTGTTTAAATACTTAGTTGTTTTAAAAGTTTTATTGTTAGCCTCAATTACTGTATCTGCATGCTATGAAGAAGAAGGCTTGATAAGTTATCTCTTACATCTCTAATAATTTCATCGCATACAAAATATTTATTTATTTATTTAACTTTATTACAAACGTAATAGGCGGACTTAAAGCCATAGGCTTTATCTACCAGTCAACCCACTGGTGACGCCAAGAAAAAGAAAATTTTAGAAGGAGGCACAGGCCGGAATCTCCTAAGGTACGCCGCAATATGCGTCCCCGTTCCCCGTCCCCGCACCTCTACCCGTTTTCGCCTCGATGACTCACGTTGGCCGTCAAGAACCGGGGGAAAGGTGCGGGTGCGGGGAACGGGGACGCATATTGCGCGTACCTTAGGAGATTCCCTTCTGTTTACTCTTACTGTATTCTGTGAAGGAGGTGCAAGTAATGTAAATACGAGTATTGCATTGAAATAAGTCGGATAAAAATGAGAGTCAGTTAAATTTTGAAAAAAACAAGCGTTATAAATTATCTGAAAATTTCCGTTGACTCGCCAAGGAAGAGTTCAGTCTTTTTTTATTTAGATGTGTATATAATACTTACCTATGGCATATATTACTGGGGATAGTGAAAGCCCAGGACTGAAAAACCCAAAGGCCACTTTTAGCATGATTTTAGACGTATAAGTGGAAAATGGAAACTACTGCAAGTGTAGTACCAACTTAATTGATTTTAAATACATGTAATATGCCTAATAGATACAGTAAGGTTTGTGGGACCTTGACCTGTTCCAGCTTAGTCAGGTGAGTTCCCACATGAGAAGTAGGTGGTAGGCAGTAAGTAAGTAATACTTACTTACTTACTGCCTACTTACTTACTAGTAAGTAATACTTTAGTGGAGAGCAGTTAGAGACTCAAAAACACTAATTTATAAACTTTATTTTAATTGATATAAATACTATTAAACTATCGCGTTGCATCATTATTAAATTAATGCATACGGGAATTAACACGAAATGTCCCTTTTTTATTTACCTGGACGAAACGTCAGCAAAATAAATAAAAATGGTACGTTTCGCGTTAATTCCCATATGCATTAATTTAATAATTACTAACGCTGATATAAAAATTATAATAAGTCTTTGTAAGTGGGTAGGTATTCCTGAATGTCCATTCAGGATGAGAGGTGGAAGTGAATATGAGTTTAATGAAAAGGGATGTGTGAATGATTCAAAAATGGAATTAGGAAATGAAATTTGAAATGCAGTTATAAAAACTAAGATGGACAGGATGAGATGGAGAAATAAGTGAAAATGAATATGCAGCATGTAGGTGGCATGTAGCATCGTTACAGGTTTTCATCAACAAGGCATCCCCTATAGCCCTGGCCCGCGTGCACCTCGTCTTGGCTGTGGGCCAATTGAATCTTCTCGCCTTTGCTCCTGTGTGAATATCAATTGGAATGCCATTCATCGCCGGCCAACTGCAAGTCACCGCAATTATTGCAGTTCCATTCAAAAGGGAGGTATCCCTTTTGCCTCACAATAGGTGGTAATACTGGTAAATACGATGTGATTTACTAACATTGAATTGGCTTTTTTTTTTTTGTTCTTCTTTGTGTTTCTATCTGAAATATTAAGAGGATATTATTAATTGCACATGAAATTAATAATCAGCCATCAATTTAATCCCATAATTTAAATACTTTTTTAATTCAAATAAATCAACAATCTCATCATAGATACTGACTGCACATCAAATTTACTAGGTTGCAAACCTATAGGTTAGGTTGTGTTAGAACCGAACCAACACATGCACGAGCGAAGCGAGCGTGCCGCGTCAGCGGCTGGCGAGTGCTAGGAAAGTTCTATCCATTTTACTACGCCACAAATATATATTGCAGTTTGTTTAGTAATAATTTCAGTTGAGTATTTTGCTATGCAATTAGTAATTTTGATTTGCGTTTAAATACTACCCTTATTCGTTCAGTAAAACAGATCTGCAAATACCATTAAACAGTATACTAAATTTGATTTATTTTGTGTGCATAATTAGTGTGCAATTCAGTATTTTGGTGAAACTTTAAAATATTTTGTTTAAAAAAAGGGAATATACAGATATTGATTTAAATACATGCCAATATTAAGGGGCTCGGTGGCTAAGTAAGAATAACGTACTACAATCGGAACTGAAAAAAAAAAATTTTTTTGCAATATTAAGGGGCTCGGTAGCTAAGTAAGAATAACGTACTACAATAGGAACTGAAAAAAAAATTTTTTTTTTTCAGGTTACTCTTAAAACAACTGACAAATGTTTATCAAATATAAACAAGGTACAAAAATATTGTCATTTAATTTAATTAGGTAATAAAAAACGAGGCTTACTTACAGTAGTAGTATAATATATAAGCAAGATCTGACATCTCACCTTGGTAACAAGCAATCCTGAAAAAATATTCAATTATTTAATTTGAAATAATATAAGTCTGAGGTAAAAGTAATATTTATTATTAAGGTAAATGATAAAATATTTTATTTATTTTTAGTACATACCGATACTGTACCGATACTCTAGTCGCACGGTACTATTAGTAAATTAAGATATTTCCTAAAAATGCCCCAAATACTAACATTTTTGAAGTGAAAACTTGAAAGTAAAAAATGTTAAACTCACGTCAGGACACGTGTCCTGATCGAAAATTCGTAAGACGGATGGAGAGTAGACAGTCGGCGCGGCGTAGGAGAGGAAGTGTCCCCCTCTCTTTCTACGGCGCGGCGAAAATGTATGCCTGCACCTGCTGTTTCGTTTAGCTGAAAGATAAACTTTTTAATGTAATATAAATTGTCATTTGTGTACGATAGCGCAATAAATAAATATTGTATTCTACCACATAAGTGTACTTTTATACTAATAATTAAAGCAATTCGTGCAAAATTATTCCCTAACCATTCCAAAATATCAAAAATGCACAACGTTAATATTCAAGTTTTCACTTCTGCCGGCACTCCCGGAGTGCAACCCGTCGTTTTTTTTATCGTACTCTTACTACAGGTTCTCACGTTGAATACAATAATTGCTTAACACATTATTGTAGATACTGTTTACATCAATGCAAGTTTACCAAATAAACTTGCACAATAGATAAAGAATGTTACGGTGTTGTTTAGACCATGCAAGTCATTTTGATCCACTAAAATTGTATGCAACAGCAGAAACTAAATGGGCCTTTAGAACTGATATATAGAAATCTGTTGTAAAACTTATTTATAGGAGAAAAATAATACAAGGATACGTTTGATGTTGAAGTATATTTTTAGCTACTGTTTTTTTTAACATAACATAACAAAATCTAGTAGGCGAGTAGATTATTCTTATATCTTCCCAAAATAAATAATAGAGATAGTTCAAGCGACAATCAAAACAATCAAACTCAACAACCCAAAAATCAAACTACATTGGTCAAGAGGTTGCCGATATATGGACTCTAGATCGAAAATTTCTGCGCTACAGCTCTACTAAAAAATTTATATCTATTCTGAGAGCTCTTCCATACTAATCTTTTATAGTTAAAATATAAGGAGCACAGATTTATTATGGATTCTACAATAAACTTCGACGTACACAATAGTGTGTAGACTAGACGTGTTCAAACCTCAACTAATTATCCTGATTTTATATCATAATAATAAAATATAATAGCAGCACCACAACGGTTTGTGGTGCTGCTATTATACATAGAAAACGGTTTGTTCAACCTTATTATCTACACATTATACATAAATTTATTGTGCCTAAATTATATTTTAATTTACTTTAAATCATATTTAATTTATGCAAAAGTCAGGAAAACGATAACGCTCCATGATAAGTATTTATTAGGTATATTATCTAAAATAACCCTTTCGGCCGCGTACGAATTAAAATGCAATGATCATTTAGATTTTGTGGAGAGCTCTTTACAGTGAAAGAAAAAATATATTTTTTGTAAATTCTGTAGTTAACGATGTTTTATCGGTATTTGTTTTTAATACTTTTAATAATAGTTAACATTTTTAAATGTGATCCAGAAGTATGTATTGCTTTTTTTTGTAATAAGGTTTTTTTATATATCAACGGACCGAATGGTGACGAGTAGAACACATCTTGTTACGACCCCTTTTTCTCTTACAAGTGTTGTAGTAGCACAGAAGACGTAAGAGTATTACATATATACAGAACGGAACCTTGTTCTTGTGCCACCGTGCACACGTCAATGTGTGTGTGTTTGCCTGCTCCCGCCCCTCGACAAGGCGAGAACGGGGGAGAGGCGCGGGGACGGGGAACGGGGAATGGGGACGCATATTGCAAGGGACCTTAGGAGATTCCGTTCCGTATGTAATACTCTTACTGTCTTCTGTGGTAGTAGTATTGGTTACAGACGGACAGCAGCGTCCTCTGAGCACAGACTATATACCATCTACTGCGATCACTTAAACTGTCTGCCCAGCGTGGTGATTATGGGATATCCCTCCATTTATTGGGAGAGACTTTTATCTTAATTATAAATACTTATGTGATGAAAATTTTCGCCTCATGCCTCTCACATTTAAACTATGAGTGCACTTCCAATTGTGCTACCATGACGTCGAATGATCCTGACGAATTTCCTCATCACATACATAGGTATAACTTACGTATTTAATAATGATAATATATAATATAATATTTGTTTATTTCGGTCACACATACAACCATATAAATTGTTAGTAACAAAGCTTACAGGCTAGTGTTAGTAATGAGTGCGTTCATACAAATAATTCATAATAAAATATTTCATAATAAATAATTCACATTAATTAATACTTATACTAATATTTAATTTTCTAATTTAAATATCTGGTGTGCACACCCCCGGGAATCCCAACTACATCACAATGCACACGCATCCAATGCCATTGGATTGGACACTCCGGCTTATCAGTGATGACTTTCAGAATGCTGTTATGGCTCCCGCGAATTCTGCGCCTCAAGGAAGCAGTTCTTTTCCGTAATATGGCAAAAAAATCGTCGGTACGCGCCTCAGAAAACATTCCTGACGCGCTACAGAATCGCGGGAGCCCATTTTGCTACAGAAAAAATATAAATAAAACACTGCGAAATATCGTCGAGCACGGCTCCGACTCTTCCTTCGCTCTCGACGAATATTTCACTGAGTTTTGTCTATTATTTTTTTTGTATTATATTTATAATTTTTTCTGTAGCCGAAACGGTGATTGTATAAAATAGTAATACGTATTATAAAGGCAAATTTAGAGGCATGTTTGTGATTTTTTTCTATTGAGCCAAAAATGCATAATCGTGTTTTGGCTATTGTGGGTGTCTGTAGAAAATCCTTAAGGGAAAATTTTTGAGGGATAAACTGTAGTAGTTTAATAACAGTGATTTTTCAAAAACACGCACAGTATTGCAAATTGTGAACCCACGCCGCCTTAAAGCTTGCGTATTTCTTCATTATACTACCCACTATTTTAAAGTGTGTAAATTTTTCATCACTTTATAATTTTGATATTGTTCCGAGCATTGTGACATATCAATAATTGAGAGGCCTTTAAAATTAGTCCAGCAATAGACTGGAAGAAGAATATTTATATCGCTTTACACGAGTGTTTTAATCCTATTGTCTTTCACGATTATAAATTTTTGACGACTTGAATTTGGTTTATACGCTCACCGACATTATGAGTATACTGGTGCTCCCACACTGCTGTTAAACATGTTTACAAACATTAGTACCATTTTAAAAATCAACTAAAATAGCTTATTATTGTAATATTGTTATTATAAATTAATAAATTAATGCTAACTTCAAAAGACAATAATACTAAGAATAAGAAAATTAAGAAAATAACCCATCCCATCATAGTAAATAACATTCAATTAGAACAGGTTGATACGTTTACATATTAAGGGAGTAAAATAACATGTGACTCGAGATGTACACAACACATAATAATGAGAATACGTTACTTACTATACGTTGAAAAAAAATGGAAGAAACTCCACCGACAACAGCGTCGCTCTTAAATTTTGATGATGAAGATTGTTATTATAAGTATTTCCTTTTGGAATCACGGGTCTTTTCTCTTAGGTTCTTTGGGAGGCTTCCGTGGGGAAACAGATCCAACACGTAGAGGTACTTTAGAGAAGTTGATGTTATGTGGCGCTCCCGCAAAAACCCATTCTTGGATATACCTATGAAAGGTGAATTTTCTGTCTGGCATATCAAGGACTGATTCTAGCAATTTATTATACAAAAGTATACACTTCCCCATAAAAGACTTACTGACTGGTTTTAGCCTGCAATACGGGTTTACTAAGTCATTCTTATTACGTAAATCTGTAAAATCACTTACTTTATTAAACATGGAAATATTTTTCCTTACATACATTATGTTTTCATATGACAAATGTGATGCAAAAGTAACCTACACCTATTTCCTTCAATAATTCTCTGAGAGAGTACTTGAATAGTTTCTGCAGGAGAAAGACCTATTGCAAGAAAAAAAAAAGGTTTATGGGCTATGGAATGTAGTTTATGGGAATGCAATATCGCACCTGCCATAATCATGATTACTGACTATTGTAGGCAGGCAGTTGGTGACTTGCCGTCCACTAGAAGGGCCCTCAAACGAGCCGACTATAGTTGCCGGCAAAGGAGTAACACCGGGCGGGCGACACAGGGGTGTCGAGAGGTGTGCTGCGCTTTCTCCGAAGTTACTCGCAGCGTTACGCCCTTTAACACTTCCACCCCTGGAGCAACAGCTCTAACGACTCCTCTCTGCACGGCCAACTAAGGCAATGTAGAGCTGAGAGTCCTGCGAGCCCTCTTGGGTCTCCAGCCCAACCGATGAAGACACGTCGGAGACGAGGGCTCTGACCGGCTCTCTGGAGCACTCGGGTCCGTGGTGTCGTTACTCACCAACAGCTTGCCACAAGCTGCCCTGCGGGCTTTTATGTATTAATATTTATATTCATAATTATATATTTTTTTTAATGTTTTACGGCGGCTAACGAACAAGCGGGTCACCTGATGGTAAGTGATCACCGCTGCCTATGGACAAGTGCAACACCAGGGATGTAACAAGAGCGTTACTGGCCTTTCAGGAAGATATAGACTCGTTTTTTTAAAGGTTTCAATGTCGTATCGGTTGGTTTTTATTATTTATAACAGTATTATTCAAAAGTTATTCTGCATTTTTATTTTGTTAGAAAATGTTTTAAACAGTTTGAACAGCAGTGAGGAGCACCATACCTGACAACAGTTTCTTAATACATACACTTATACTTGTGTTTTAAGTTCTTGCAAAGAGAAGCTAGAGTGTTGTATGCTAACCCAAAGTACGTGAAGAATGTGACTTTATTCACGTACCGCGAAAACCGACACTCTCCTTACTTGACTTCACTCAACATCACGGTTCTGACACCATGGACCGACAGTACTGTAGTAAGTACCTATTTTAAAATGTAAAACAGATTTATCACTTCTTTTATGATTCGCACTTTCCCAATTTTATGCGGGGTTGACTCTCATAGTTGTTGTATATATGTGACGTTCCACGGGTAAAGGTACCTTGTGGACGCTGGCGCTTAAGACGATTCAAAAAAAATCGTACAATTAACTTAGCTTAAATAAACACAATGTCTTAAGCGCCAGCGTCCATAAGGTACCTTTACCCGTGGAACGTCACATATATAGATAATATAATATGTCGCAGTTAGATCCTATAATCCACTATTTGACAAAACCTCTAGATGTTTGGCATTACAGCTTGGTTTTATAAACGGTATATATTAACAGTAAGTTAAAAGTAAACACTTTGATAATCCAGCTGAACGATACTCAGCTGTTTAACAAAACCGAGCTGTAATGCCAAACAGCTTGAGGTTTTGTCAAACGCAATATTTGCGCATGTTATAAACAAACAAATTTATGACGGACGGGGCATTAAAATAAAACCTCAATTCAACTTCTTACTATGTAATCTAGTCTTCAACATCATAGAATACCAATAAAGAATGATATAAAGTTCGATGCAAGTGGATACAGAAAAGTTTGTTAACGCGACATAATCTCAATGGCAGCGTAGCTGTTTCTCTCGGCCTTCATTTGATTCACGTAAATTCTCCATCTTGCCGGAAGGTGGGCTATCTACAATCTTACGTCTTGCGCCGCGGCATTGATGAATACAAATCGTTTATGCCATTCTGAGTATGCGGTGTTAGTTATTTAACGCTGTTTTACGAAACCGAGCTGTAATGCCAAACAGCTAGAGGTTTAGTGAATTAGCGGATTATACCATTCAACTGCGACACATATAAAAACTCAAAAAAAAACAATGAGATTTTAATAAAAGAATAGTAGTAAAACCTATTTACGATCTGTTTATTGTTGAAATATGTTCTCTAAGTCTCGTATGACAGCATCTACGGTTATAACCGTACGTGAGATATGTATTTACCTAATTAATAAGCAAATTATATATTATGTCAATTTAGCACATCACGAACCTACTAAGCGGACATGCAGATTCAATGTAACTATAATGTTTTGCTATGAATACTCTGCATTATTCAAATAAATTATCCACTATCCCGTCACCACTCCTGGCCTATAGACTGTGATGGATCAAACAGATCCATCGGGTTAAAAATATAATAGCTCATCACTATATAAAACGTGAAAGGAACATACCCTTAATAAATCGAACCACGGTCTATACTAGATCATTATATAATAGTAATAATTAAATTAACCCTAGATAACTAAACTATCCTGGGAGTTACACAATAACTAAACATTCGTCTAGCGGACTACGCATTAAAAAATCTTATATTATCAACATCATTTAACGTGAGGAAGAAATTGTTACATGATTCGTATAAAGGGCTCTTGTGAATAGAGACAAGTATAAATAATTTTATACTAATGATGCCACATACCTTTTATACACATCTACATTATGGGTGCCACAAATTGCATTTTTATATCTAAGGCATCAACTTTATGTCTTCCTTAGCAATTTCGACGGGCAAACGTATAATTTTTTTGTAATATTTCATACTTAAGGAAATGGAGCAGATTCTTCATATGATTTCACCAAGGATATCTCCTATCATGACCTTGATGTCACGTCTCAAAGTTACCGTCCGAACAAGTTGCCGCAACCAAGGCTCCATGAGGTGGTTCGTCAATTTCAAAACAAAATCTCGCCGTGTTGCTATTTTTTTATTATTTTTGATGTTATTCGCGACGTATCATAACATAAGTAGGAGTAATCCTAGTGCAGATGACCATTTATGATGAGTTTTACTGGATACAAATCAAAGAGTTGCTAAAGCACATGTCGGATGCTACCTGAAGTACGTTTCTTTTCATGTTCAAATCATCCGAATTAATAATTTGGGTTCTGTTGTCTTTTACTTGGTACTAAAAAATCTCATTCAGAACCCAAATATTGGCACGAGACATCAGTATCAATGCTGATATTGTATTGACTTGCAACCTTCCAATTATTTGTCATCACCACAGAAGTTAAATTATCTTGTTACTTTTATCAGAGTCATCAATCTTAATAAACGTGAATTTGTACTTTCAGCCTAGGACATATGTTTCCATTTATAAATCCATCAATAATATTAGGTATATGAGAAAAAGTTGAAAACAATTAGTAGTATGAATGACATCTTACTATTAAACCCTAGTCATTAAAAAATAACCGTTTTCATGAAGTTCATATTATTTCCTAGTATGCTAATGTATATTATCTAATTATAATACAAACATTTATTATTTTTATTTATTTTAAAATACTAATATAAAATAAAATGCAATTTAGATACCTTTGAAAATCTGCACCTGTTATAACTAAACTTTCGTAATCTAGACGACGCGGTGATTATAAATCACAAATAAAGACAATTGTTTGCGCAAACGCCGCATTTGTGCCACTTTTCACTCTAATTATGAAGGTATACAAAGGCGTGCAAGCAGGGGGTACGCGAAAGTTTGTGAACTAGACTTATGCAAGGGGTCGCGTAGTCTGCCAGACGAATGTTTAGTTATCTAGGGTTAAAATAACAGACAAAAAGCAAAAAAAACACGCAATATGCGTCCCCGTTCTCCGCCCCCGTTCTCCGCCCCCGTTCTTGTGCGCCCACGTGCGCCATGCAGTGTGTGTTCGCCCGCTCTCGCCCATCGACAAGGCAAAAACGGGGGAGAGGTGCGGGGACGGGGAACGGGGACGCATATTGGCGGACCCAAGGAGATTCCGTTCTGTATACTCTTACTGTCTTCTGTGACTGTGATTAAAGAGTTTTTTGCTTTTTTTTTAGTTTCATATTTTTTTATATAATAATGTGATGGAAAGAGATATGTGCAATCTGTCCCTCGGAACCTGTGCCCTGCTTGCGTTGGAATTTATCAAGGACTGGACACGAAAACACAGTAACATCCCTGTTGACAAATGTCCACCACCTATGGTGAGTATTCTTTTTACACGCGATACATAGGCTATTTTTTATTGCAGTAGTCTTTTTAGGGTTCCGTACCTCAAAAGGTTCAATTCAATTCAATTCAAAATATCTTTGTTATCATAGGATATTTATAATATCTCTTAATAATAGTCACTTTGTTTTGTTTTGCACAAATGTTGACGTCAAATCGTTACTTAAAGCTAAGTTTACGCCGCTTCCTAGGCGCAAGTGCAGAAGAAGCGGCAACAAACTGCACTGCACGTTTTCTCCAAAGACGTCAACTAACAAACTAAAAACTTAAAATTAGTTATATAGATGGACAGAGATTACATTGTTTATTATGTCATAATTAAATTGAATTATAAGAATTACGAAATTTAAAATAATGTCAATTTGTAAATTTAGTATGTACCAATGTACCTAAATTATGACATGTCTAAGTATACAAACCTTTAAGAGGGACCCGCGCCAAGCTCAAGCCAGACCTTTTTGTCTTTAAGATAGTCATCGGTCCTATAATAAGCCTTCTCACAAAGTACTTTCTTTACATAAGCTTTGAATTTTCTGTCTGGCATATGAAGGACCGATTCTGACAATTTATTATAAAAAAGTATACACTTTCCCATAAAAGACTTACTGACTGTATTCAGCCTGTAATACGGGCTAACTAAGTCATTCTTATTACGTAAATTTCTATCTGTAAAATCACTTACTTTATTGAACATGGAAATATTTTTCCTTACATACATTATATTTTCAAATATGAATTGTGATGCAAAAGTAAGTATACCTATTTCCTTGAATAATTCCCTCAGTGAGTCTCTCGATCCTAAACCGTAAATAGCACGAATTGCTCTTATTTGTAAAAGAAAAATAGTCTGAATGTCCGCTGCACTCCCCCATAGAAGTATCCCGTAAGACATTAGACTGTGAAAGTAACTAAAGTACACTTGTCTAGCAGTTGCTACATCTGTCAATTGTCTTATTCTCCTAACAGCGTAAGCCGCAGAGCTAAGCCTATTAGAAAGTTTAGTTATATGAGCGCCCCATTGAAGTTTCGAATCAATTGTGATTCCTAAAAAGGTAGTACTTTCAACCAGATCGAGTTTCTGACCATTAATTAGTATGTCAACACAGGCTTGATTCACATTAGGAAGAGAGAATCGAATGCATTGGGTCTTGTTCGCATTTAACATGAGGTTATTGGCCGAAAACCAATCAGAAATTAAAGATAAGGTGCTGTTCACCGCGCTAGCATCACTGTTATGTCGATCTATTTTAAATATTAGCGAGGTGTCATCATCAAACAGCACCATGTCAGCCTCTTTCTCAACCATGTAAGGCAAGTCATTGACATAAACTAAGAAAAGGAACGGTCCTAGAATTGAACCTTGGGGTACGCCCATTTTCACATTAGACCCGTGTGATTTTACGCCGTTTATATCAACAGTTTGAAGCCTATCAGTTAAGTAAGATTCTATTAATTTAATTGACTTATCATCAAAACCGTATTGACGAAATTTGAGCAAAAGTGTTGGATGATCAACGCAATCAAATGCTTTAGAAAGATCGCAAAATGATCCAATTGCATCATTTCTGTTTTCCCACGCGTCGTAGATATTAGTAATAAGTGCTACTCCTGCATCGGTGGTCGATTTTCCAGCAGTAAAGCCGTATTGTTGGCTATGGAAAAGATTATTGGTCTTAAAGTGAAGTAGCATTTGATTGAGTATTATCTTTTCGAACACCTTACTCAAAACTGGCAGAATAGAGATAGGTCTGTAGTTGCCAGGGTCTGTTTTTTCTCCTTTTTTGAATAAGGGGATTAGTTTACTACATTTCATTAAGTTAGGGAATATGCCTTCATCAATACATTCGTTAAATATAAAAGCTTAATCGGCAGCAATTATGTGTATTATATGACTTACTACGGCTACTGACATGCCCCAGTGATCTTCTGATTTTTTTAAATTTAACTGTTTAAAAGCATCTATTATATCGCTAGGGCTAACATGCTTAAAATTAAATTTTGAATCACAAGGGCTAACATTACTCTTAAGCAAAGCCTCAGCACGCTGGGCGCTAGAACTCACATTAGAAGTGAGTTCCAAAGGAATGTTAGTAAAATAATCATCAAATATATTTACTATTTCTTCAGTTTTTGAAGTATTTTTACCATTACATTTGATTCGGCAAATATTTTCTTTGGTTTTATTTTTACCTGTTTCCTTATTTATGACACTCCATGTTTCTTTAATTTTATTAGGAGCATTATTTATTTTTTTGCTAATACTATTCGACTTGGCTCGTCTACAAACTTTTTTAAATATTTTACAATAATTTCTAACATATTCTATAAAAGAAGGATTAAAGTTATATTGTTTTTGGGCATATAGATCATATAACCTGTTTCTACTTATGTAGATGCCGGTAGTAGCCCATTCACTAAACTGTGATTTACTATGAACTACTACTCTTTTTTGTTTTAATGTTTTAGAATACTCAGAGGAAACAGTACTAAATAGTTTATTATAATGGTCGTCAGGATTATTTCCTGTATATACCACTGATAATAATTTGTTATCTAAATTATTATTAAGTTTTTTTATGTTTTTAGAAGTAATCGGTCTACACAAGATCTTATCTTTTCTCAAATTACTGGTGGACTCTTTGACAAAAGCTACATATACACCAGAATGATCTGAAGGCAATTTATTAATAACAAATTTATCACAATATTGAATATTACTAAAAAAATTATCAAGACATGTGCCAGATGTAGCTGTAATTCTGGTTGGCTCAAAAAATAAGTTTTCTAATCCATAACACTTAAAAAGATTTAGGAATTGTGTGCTCTTTGGATTATGTACTAAAATATCAACATTAAAATCACCGCAAATAATTAAATTCTTTTTACTAGTTGAACAGGACTTAAGAACCTGGTCCATTGCTTTTAAAAAACTTTTGAAATTACTATCTGGTGGACTGTATACACAAACAATTATATGATGATCAAGCTCGGCACAGGCCACCTCACAACAGCGCTCAACAGAATGTCTGACAATATCCTTCCGCTCTTTGCTACGGAAAGAATCTTTTATAAAAATTAAAGAACCCCCTCGTTGAGCAGACTTTCTGTTAAAGCAGCTAACAATAATATAGTTGTTTAGGCTGAACATCATCTGACTCTCATGCAGCCAATGTTCAGTCAAACATAAAATGTCCACATCCATTTCTTTTAAAACTAATTCTACTAATAATTCTTTGCCGGAAAGACCTTCTAAATTTTGATGAAGTATTCTTAATTCATGAGGCCTTCCCGTTGTCCGAATGGTCAGTTTAAATCTGTCGTTAAGTCTACAGAATTACCGTTACATAAACTTGGTAAGTCTGTAGGTGTCTTAAAACTAGAATCTTGTTTACAATGTAAACTCGTCCAAAAATTAATATTATTTGCTATCAATGTAGCAATCTTATGTCTAAAATATTTTGAAAGATAAATATTATCTTTTGCCACATGACATTCACTTATAAAATTGTTAGTGTCAAAAAACACTAATTTATCACTATAACGACATGTCATATTATGTATCAAAGTATTGAGATAGTGAATGATTTTATTAGTTTTTGGAGACTGGCAATGTAGATATGGGATCGCACATAATATTATTTTGCTTACTTCTAGTTCAGATAAATAATCCATACAGCTGATTATTTCTATCTTTCCTACTTTGTTACTATTGCCTATTAATAATACAACAGTAGATTTACAATTCAGTTTGGTTGATTTAATTTTATCTAAAATTTGAGTATAGGTTGCGTCCGGGAAGCAGTAATTTATACAAGTTTTATCTAGAATTTTGTTTAACATGCAACCCATATTGCGACCTATACTGTCAGAAAATACTATTGTATTACACATAACAACAAACAAGGGTTAAAACAGAACCCTTAGGCTTGAAACTGCGTTACGCGGAGACCGCGACAGGTTCAGTCCGTCTCCTGTCACAAACTCTAGGCGCGGCAGAGACACGTGACCCGCGACGGTTTCAGCTATCTCTATCGCTCGTAGGGTTTGTGACACAGACGGACTGAACCCGTCGCGGGAGTCCGCTTGACGTAGTTTCAAGCTTTATATGATCATTCACTTGTCTGTATGTCCGTCTCTCTGTCACAGCCAATTTGCTACGAAACGAGGAAGATCTTTTTATAAAAAAAATAAATATATGTTTTTAATTTTTTATTTTTTTAAGGCCTGACCAAGGTCGCTGAAAAGCGCTGGATGCAGGCCGCTCTAGATTGGTAATTTTGGAAAACCTTGGGAGAGGCCTATGTCCAGCAGTGGACGTTGTGCGGCTGAAATGATGATGATAATTTTTTAGATCAGTATTTTTGAAGTGATCAAAGAAAAAAGGCAAAAATAGGCTACCCTCAACCTTATCTCCAAAACCAATCAACCTAAGTACATAAACTTTTGAAAAAAAAAATACAAATAATAGTTCTTTACCTGTAGATTTCAGGAAAGCCTTTGAGAAGTACGGAATCCTTTTAAGTCAAGTTTAACTCGCACTTGACTTATTTTTTTGTTTACAAAACTTGAGTAGCCAATCCCGTTCGGAGATTCATCGCATTCAGCTAAGCCTGAAGGTAATTTGCCTACCATCACAGGCGAGCCACTGAGCTTAGTATCTTGACATTCGTTCTCATGATGAAACTAAATGGAGGGTGTCATGGCGGTTCCGGTTGCGGACCTCTGGAAACATCTCTCAAGAAAATCCTCCTGCCGTCAGACTAAATTAACAATACTCTATGCTTTGGTATTATTTTTACTAGTTGGACCTAATATCAACAATTTGGTATCTATACTAATATTATAAAGCTAAAGAGTTTGTTTGTTTGTTTGTTTGTTTGTTTGAACGCGGTAATCTCCGAAACTACTGGTTCGAATTAAATAATTCTTTTTGTGTTGGATAGTCCAGTTATCGAGGAAGGCTATAGGCTATATAACATCACGCTACGACCAATAGGAGCAAAGGTATAGTGGTAAATGTGTAAAAAACGGGAGAAATTATTTCATCTTTGAAGCCTTCCGTTGCGTGCGCCGTGAAAACGGTTCAAGATACACAAAAAATATGTATTAAAGAATAATAGCTCTTTTAATGATCTAAAAAACAGTCCGCGATAGTATATGTCTATCTTTTAAGATTAACTCACAAAAACCGTTTTTATGGTACCTAATTTGGTCGAAATAATTTGTTTAAGTTGTATCAACATAATAATATTAATCTTTATTCAAATAAATATGTTGTTGGTTAAGAGTACTTCATCTATACTAATATTATAAAGCGGAAGAGTTTGTTTGTTTGTTTGTTTAAACGCGCTAATCTCAGGAACTAATGGTCCGATTTGAAAAATTTTTTTTTTGTTGGGTAGTCCATTTATAGAGGAAGGCTTTAGGCTATATAACATTACGTTCTGACAACCACGCGAACGAAGTCGCGGGCACAGCTAGTCTTTGATAAAAATACCACGAGATCAATAGAAGGTTTTAATTCGAACATGAGCCAAATCGGTAAAAGGGTTCCAAACGGGTTGTAATTTCACAAATTGGGTAAACAACGACTGTTTTTATACTATTTATAAAATAAAAGATTGTATTCGATTATTAAGCATAAAATGTTAGTGTACCTAAAGTTCAAACCATAGATGTGAGTTTAATCCGCTTTTTTACATATTTCAGGATTCTTATCATTTTGAAAAAATAGAACTACCTCCAAGAGGAATTCCACTTCCCAAACATTTGCCGACTGGTCAATATACGTTTACAATTACAATAACACAGGCTACAAAACCTCGTCAAGAAACAATACTTAAAATGACGATAAATTTAGAATTAAAGCAAAGCGACTTATTATATTAAAATTACATTTAAATTGTCAAATATAAACAAGTTACAAAATACTGTGTTTTAATTTGTTTATATACCTACATATTAGTTGTATTGTCATATTTCTGTATATGTTCCTCGTTGAAAGTTGTTCAGTATCATGGACTGATTTTACCCTTAAATTACTTTCAGTATCTATATGTGTTAGACGGTATATACTTATAAAACATTTCTCCTGTTAATGTTTATAATAAATATTTATAAACCTTAAGTAAAATCGGCTTGTTGACCAACTGATCCCTAAACTGTGTATTGTATACCTAATGTTACAAGTAAGTATATTTAAATGTCATTATTATAATGATATTTAAATATACTTACTATATGATACTATCTGATGTGATATTAAAATCTCATTCGTAACTGGATCGCCCACTGAGGCTTGCCAAAATTATGGCCATTACCTTCGTAATTTTTTTGTTGTTAATAATAAATGATGTAAAAACTAGCGAAAACAAGGAATCGGTAAGTTAATGCTACTAAGCAACTAATAAGCATTGACTTAGAATTTATAGACCAGCTATCTCAAACATTGGCCCCTGTTTAATATGTAAGTTGGAATTTTCAAACAATGAAAGGGTTAAAAGAACATAACGTTGAAAAGTTACTTATTTACACTTTGTCATGTTCCTTGTATTATTTTTACAGTATTTTACACACCAAGTTATTTTGAATTATGTTTACCACGTTTTCGTATGGTTTCCACTTAAAACCTGTCGTAAGTACTAAGAGCTAGCAAGCGATAAATGAAGTTTATGGAGATAGCTACATTTGGTCGGGACAAAACAGTGATATGTCACCACATATCTTCTCTAGTTTTACATAGTAGGTCTTTGTTAATAAGTTCTACTTTTTATCCGACTGCGCCAGAAGGAGGGTTATGTTTTTCGAGTGTATGTATAAATGTAAATTACTTTGGCACGCTACTACAGCCTACACGACATGATGGATTTTAGCTTCAGAGGTGTCGTTAGATTTGTCCTAACTCTGTAAGTGACACTGGGTATATCAAAAATTGAAATAATCTAAAATGGCGAATTTTCGCGCAAAATTATGTCTTCTAAAATTTTTTTTTTTTTTAATCTATCGAACGGGTTATGAATTTAAAGGATTTTCAAGGATTACAAGGATTACCAAAATATATACAACTAACAAGTTGGCAGCCGGGTTTCTTGTTTTTTTTTTTAATATTACTTGTTCCAATTGCATTTTATTTTATGAATGAAGGAAGAAGAATACTGGTAATCTTATTCAAAATACTTTTCTCTATGTATGTAATTAATAATACGTTTTCAGTCGGACGAGAAATTTCGCCAAAGGTTTGCTAAGGTTCTATATGTGAACCCACAGTACCTGAGTAACGCGAGCGTCTTCACGCATCGAATAAGTCGGCGTTCACCGTATCTGACTAGTTTTAACGCAACGTTATTGAAACCATGGGATAACAATTATGTGGTAAGAAGAAAACTTCACATATATTAGCTCGCTTGCGATTGCATCCTTGGCTGTACTGGGTCGAAGCATGTGGTGTGCGCGGTGTGTGCGCTCTCCGACTTTTTGCTCTCCAAAGATACTCGTAACATACACAGATCAGGTTATGTCGGTTGTATAGTCGATGGGTCATGCACAGGTCATACAAGGATACCGAAACATTAAAAAAGTAAAGAAGAAAAGCCGGTACCAAAATTCAATATATATATATTTTTAATATATTTACAACTACATACTTTTGCATACAAAAAACCAAACCACGAAAACCTCGCAGGGTTTATGTGGGTTCCGGCGGCGTGTCGCTTTACGTATTGTTAGGTAAGTAGTGACTTGTTAATTTTAATTTAATTTTTTATCATTTCTTTGACAAATACTTTGGAGTTCTGTAGGCAGGTTATTTAAATAACTAGGTATTATATAGTTACTAATTGTTGTCCCATACAAATTGTTGTATTATGGTAGCTTATATTTGTTTACATAAGAAAGTACTCTTAATTTACTAGGTCATTGTTTTTCTATTAAACAATAGGAATTATTGGATTCAGTTAGTATTTGGTATTCAAGTTTTTTATAAACAGTCATAACTTTGAAATATTTAAACGGTTCAGTTCAGTTTTTCGTCATTTTTTTTTTCAAAAAGTAATTAGGTGTTATAATTTTTAATATTTTTAGTTGAAGTCTATATATAGATTGTACATATGTCCGGTAAGTTTTACCATAGCTGCTTAGACCATAACTATATGAATCCGCTAGGGCCAAGTATATTAATTTTAGTATTTTAAAAGGTAATTTATATTTAAGTACGTGAAATTTGCTTATAACTGACTTAACTGACCTTAATTATTGAATGTTTATTCATTAAATAGGCCTTTTCAGGCGCTTTACACGTCAATAAGTGTTGTATACATGACGTGTAGTCTTTATTTATAAATTATGAATTATTTTCAAGAAAAGCTACCGATACTAGTGTTTCGTAACGACCACTGCTGCGAAGAAACGCCAAAAGAAACTAATTTACACAGTATTCGTCACCTACTCGCCAGAAGGGTTTTGTCATATACGATTTACTATGACCATAATTAGTAAGTAGAATATGTAAACTTAAATAGTTAACCAATCACAGCTGGCAGAGAGGTTGTGATTAATCCAGTCAATGTGACATTTACTCAGTTGAACGTTGGCCATTCTGCGAATAAAAGGACTGAAGGAAGAAGAACGAGAACAGTCACATATTGTATTCGCCCAAAAGATAAACAAGAGAATAAAGTTCTATTTAAGTTTATAAATGTATTGACGTTCATTTATTAGATAGTCACCCATTATTATCTACTAAAGAAACGTACACCAATACTTCAGATTAAGTGGACCGTAATCATGCTGTATCTATCAAGTCAAGTAACTAATGGAGAGGTACAAATAGATCCGTATCATTTAATTTTCAGCTCGAAGTGGAATCATTCAACAAGGAATTAAAATTAGAAATCATGCGACTTCCCTTCAAAGTATGTGATTCACTATCAATTCCCTGGGTGGTACAATATATCAAAGAAATAAATTGCAATATCCCTACTGCAGTTTGCCCTGTTCCTCAGGTAGACTTTTTTTATTTGAATAACTTTATTTTATTAGGTATGGGTCTTGGGTGTTTATCTATATATAAGTATTTATCGTTGAGTTAGTATCCCATATCACAAGATTATAATCTGCCTCCATGGTTCAGTGGTCAAGGCGTTTGCCTTGTGATCCAGAAGTCGTGAATTCATATCTCACTGGGAAGCATACTTTGTGAAAAGTTGTTTCTAGTCTGGTTAGGATATTGCAGGCTTGAATCACCGATTTCGTGCTTCGGAAGGCACGTAAAGCTGTGGGTCTCGAGTTTTTTAAAACCTATCCTAGGAATGGTTCTGGATTACTCTTCGGGTTGCGGAGGTCAGACGGCAGTCGATCTGTGTAAAAACCAGTAACCTGGTCAAATCACCTAGGTTAGGTAGCGGACCCCGGGCTCTGAAGCGTTACCCTTGAGGATGCAACCGAGAATACGCTCGGATGATGAACACAAGTTTATAACTTACTTTGAGGCTATTTAGTAGCCCCAAAGTAAGTTATAAACCTGTATAATTTGTTCCTATCTATTTTTATATAATATTTTATTTATGTAAATTAAAATTTTATTTATTTAAGTTAAATGACCCACACTGTTGTCAAGTTATCAAGGTCACTTAAAGACTTTCATGTAATGATGATAGCTTTGATCAACCGCATGCTTAACGTTCCTTGCAATCATCAAATAACCTGAAATTATTATGTTTTTCTAAAACATAACAAAAATGTGGCTATCATTACATTTAAGTTTTGTGTCAAGTATTGACTTGAGATGTATTATTCTGTATGTTTTTAGGGCACCTATTACATAAAACGAACGGAATTACCTCCAAAAGGCTTTCCTCTACCAAAGTTCCTGCCCAAAGGTCTCTACGACTGCCGTTTGAATGGATACCATGTTGTGAACAATGCACGAAAAAATACCATGTTTAAAGTACTCATTGAATTTGAATTCAAAGGCATTTAGGAAGTTATTCGCATAGTACTATCCTAAAATTAGATATTCAACTTTTTTATCTTTATTTTTCCCCATAGTTGGGCAAAAGCCTATCCTTTCTGCTTTCAAATGTTAGGATTACCCACAGAACAATAACAAAACTCACGCATCAGAATCATCATCATTCTTCAGAATTCCAAATGCGGTTAAGTAAAACAATGGAATAAGTACAGAATAACCCAAAGTTTCGACGTTTTCTCCAAAGACCTCAACTAACAAACTAAAACTTAAAATTTGTTATATGGATGGACTAAGATTACATTGTTTGTTATGTCATAATTAAATTGAATTGTAAGAATTACGAAATTAAAAATAATGTCAATTTGTAAATTTAGTATGTACCAATGTACCTAAATTATGACATGTCTAAGTATACAAACCTTTAAGAGGGACCCGCGCCAAGCTAAAGCCAGACCTTTTTGTCTTTAAGATAGTCATCGGTCCTATAATAAGCCTTCTCACAAAGTACTTTCTTTACATAAGCTTTGAATTTTCTGTCTGGCATATCAAGGACCGATTCTGGAAATTTATTATAAAAAAGTATACACTTCCCCATAAAAGACTTACTGACTGTATTCAGCCTGTAATACCGGCTAACTAAGTCATTCTTATTACCTAAAATTTCTATGTGTAAAATCACTTACTTTATTGAACATGGAAATATTTTTCTTTACATACATTATATTTTCAAATATGAATTGTGATGCAAAAGTAAGTATAACTATTTCCTTGAATAATTCTCTCAGTGATATTATTTAACTTATAATGTTCGTATGTATATTTGATTTAAAAATAGATTCTGAGTATAAATTGCAATAAGGCAAGACGACCGCATGCGGCATAGCGACCAGCGGCGCATTCCTCTCTGCTTGCGCCGGCCGATATCATTGTCATGGCAGTTGGAAAAATATAAAGACCCATTTACACACTGCAAGTTACTTGCTTGTTACAAACATTTGAAGTGAAGCAATAAATAACTGGTATGTTTTGAACAAAACGTCAACCATACTAATTTTAGTCTATATCCTTACCCGTATAGGTAGTGTACCTTTGTAAATTGCACGATACAAGATATGTACACGCATCTTTTATAAGAAAATCAAATAAAGTACAATAAGTATTGATCATTCTCAATTTCTTGATTGTAGAGTATATTATTACTCTGTGATTGTAGATACAATCACAATATTATGCGGTGTATTTGAAGTTTTTTTTTTTATAAATAAAATTTCATGATTCTGTTGCCACTATCAATTATTGTAAGTGTCAAACAACTGCAGCACTTTTCTGTATTTATTGTGGATTAGCTTCTACGAGTATGTTATTAACCCACTCCCGCTTTTTGCATCATTTCTTATTATTTGTAAATTTTGCTACAGTTGCTTCAATATTGTAAGATATTATATGAATAATTTTATTTGACATTTGTTTAACAGTTAAGTTACAAAAGTAAGTGACGTACCTACCTAATTCTAGCCATTATTAAAACTTCCAAAAATTAAAAATACAACTGTGTTAACCCGTGCCCGTGTCTCCAACTTGAATAAACTAGATCTCTGTAACCACTCTGAAGAGAGCTCATGGAAATAAATGAGGTTGCATTTTATTTAACAAAATAAGAGCAGTTTCGCTGCTCTGGAGATTGGGGCATGTCCTTGTTGGGAACTGCAAAAAGCGCTGCTCGTTCCTGACAACTTTCAATCATGCTGAGGAGATGAGAGTGCATAAATTTGCCAATAACAATGATGTGTAAAACCTCTTCTGAAATAATTAGACTATATTGATGTATAATTTAGTACTCAAAGTTAATAAAAAAGTAAAATAATGAAATAAAAAAGAGATACTACTATCTACAGTACTGCAACTTGAATACTTAAAAAACCCTATAAAATATAATATAATATAAACTAAGTTGACCCTGAACTGTGTACAACATTGTTGTATATGAATAAAATTAAACATTAAGAAATAACAATAAAAACACACCCAATTAATCTCCAATAATAATCCTTTTAATTTCTCTATATAGAAAGTGGAAGGGAGATACCCGTAATAAATTGAACCACGGGCTATTTTAGGTAACTAAAGTATAATGAAATTAAAATAACAGCCAAATAATAACAAAAAATTCGGCATTTCCATACAAAACTATGGGAATGTCGATTTTTTTTTTGTATTTTGACTTGTATTTTAATTTCATTATACTAAAATAATCTAGTATAGACCGTGGTTTGATTTATTACGGGTATGTCGCTTCCAAGTTGTATATGGTACAGGTAGGACTACTATCTAATTATTACCTTCTACTATATGTTATACCTACACGGGTAACTCTCGTGAAAAGTCGGCTACTGGCCGACATGTTTCGACCTCATCCGTCTCACGTTAATTTTAATGAAAAAAAATTATCTTCTACTTAACAAAAGCAGGTTTCTCTTCACAATTGCTGTAATGTTTTAAAAGGAAATTATTAACATGCATAACCAGATAATTAAACATAAATAATGTCTATGTCGCGGTTGGATTCAATAATCCGCTGTTTGACAGACGCTTAAAGTCACGTTTACAACATTTCGATATCCAATTGCATCGAGCTGATCATCATTCCCTAGTGGTGTTCTGTGATGTTGGAGACTGTATTACATAGTAAGAAGTTCAATTGTGGTCGTGGTTATTACCATGCGACGTGTTATTTAGGTAATAAAATAAATAAAGAACAACCATTGCCCCTTCATATATTTGTTTGATAATAAATTTAACTACACAGTTTTATATTATCATGGTCACCGAACACCAAATCCTTATAATTCCTACAGAAAACCTTTTCTACATTACATCTAAACGTGGTTAGCTATTTTGTTAACGCATTGACAATCGAGCCGTACAGTTGTTTTACAAAACCTAGCTGTAATGACAAACAGCTAGAGGTTTTGTCAAACAGCGGATTATACAATCCAACTACGACATCTATATGACTAGAAATGACTATTGTCGAAGCTTCTTCGTCTTCAATGTTGCTAGTAACTATAAGATTGTGTTTTGGTTCCTTGTGAATCGTCCTTTAGTGACCGAACGGGTGATTCGAGACTCTCGCAAGAAGAGCTGCGGTAAAACTGTTTTCTGCTTCGCCAGCACCGTAAAAGACTTTTCAATTACCCTCTTGGTACTTAAATGCAGTAGTAATAAAAACTAACGTGAGAACAGATGGATCCCTTGTTAATAATCTTTACTTTAACGTTAGTACATATCACTCGTTTCTGCAATTAAGATTAGGGACCAAAATCGTACCCAAATATTTGACCTTTGTTAGAATATGTGTTTGTTAATAAAGTTTAATTTATTAAGTTGTTTTAGTATACTTAATTTCATCTATTTTTTGCGTCTTACTACATCACGTTAATATACTTTCATGGACTTAAAGCTATGTATAATAATAGAATGTTACAAAAAGATTTAATTTGAAGCTTCAAAGACATCAAGATAAAAAATACGTTTTAAAATAAAGAATATAAAAAGAGAGTCTATAATATTTAACATAAATTGTTACTAATACGTGCTACAAACCAGTCACTATTTCTGTTTTCATCTAAAATCCATAATTTTGCAAAGAGTGGTCTTCGGGTTTAATAATTATTCTTTCTCTGGAACGTGTCAATATATCCGTATTTTTTTGACGTAGGTATTTGGTTACATGACTATTTGTAAATTAGAAAAAATAATTTTATAAATATGTTTGGAAGATCCAAAAGTGCACGCCTCATAGCGGTCACTCAATTTTCACAAAAAAAAAAAACAGAACTTGAATATTGCATATTTATTGGTGTATTATGAACAAAATAAAAAAATTACTTTTAAATCTTCGCGCCATTGCCCACACATAAAAGAAAGGTACTGCGCATGTTGTCATTGTCAATGTCAACGAACCTTATTTACATAGATTTAGATATACCAACGATAGGTGGATTTCAGTTTATTGCTAATTATAATTAAACTACTTTTAATTAGACCGTGATTTTCAAAGGACTTAGTTTTAGATAATACTTAAGCGTATGAAAAAAAGAAGGGTTCGATTTGTTAAGTTTTTCGGGCGTTATCGTGACCACGCCAGTTTCCATACAAACAGACACACGGACGTCCACGAAATAATTTTCTTAAACACTTGTTTTATTATTTTAAAGAACAAAATGTCCTTTAAAAATATCATGACTGTTGAACCTAGTGTTTTTTCTTGACATTTGTGTGTAAATATTATTCTACAAGTACGATAAGAAATAAATACCGACATTTTTAGTTCGAAATATCACTTGATTTTTGTAAGGCGAGAGTAGAGCACTACCTCAACGCTCCGCTTATGAGGCGTGCAATAGTTTAACTATACTTCTTTTTTAGGTACGGAGAGCACGTAGCAATAAAGTGACGTGTATATGTCGCAGTATGATAGATAAAGCCGTAATATAGTTATAACCCTAGGGATATAATTATAATTATGCCGTAAAATAGTTATAAGAAAGCGATTCATGACTATCTTACTAGGAACATAGATACATCTTTAATCATTGTGTGATTGTCGGATCTGTTATAATATTTAATTTTGTGATAGTGGTAACTACTGGATAATGCGGACGAGGTTTCTTGTTTGGCGTGTCACGTCTGTACATAAAATGAACGGTTATTTTAGCTTTCTAGAGACTCGTGAATGAAACTTGCGTCGAAACCTTTCAGAAAAAAAAATGTTGTAATAAAAACTAACAAAGCATAGAGTAAGTTAATTAAGTAAGGGTTTCTTTATAAAATGAATTTGGTTTTTGCAAAAAACAAGATATTTGAGGGTTCTAAAACATTTTTTTTAGTTAAAAACAGCAACCAACCAAAAGCTTGGAAAGGTATAATTACTTTAATTAAGCAAATCCAAATAAAACAAAAGCGACGGAGCATGAGTAGCTACTTACATAAACCTCAATTTAAGTGCCTAAAATGGTGTTAAATTTCATCCATTTTCCGGTGAGAGCCGGCCCACAGAAATCTGTTGGACGCCTAGTTGTGAACACGTCGGGCTTTTCAAAAGTTTCAAACTAATTTCGCTCATCCATTTTCATTATAAATTCATTTGTCGAGCGATTCGACTCGATCTTGATTAGGTTTTTGCGTGTCAATATTTTATATACAAAATCACTAACCTAATTAAATTTAATAACTGGTCTGGACATTGGATTGTTTAATTTTCTAATTAAATCAATGTATAAAAATCACTCTCGGACAGATATATAGCGATGCGATTTTTCTTCAAAAAGTAATAAAATATAAAAAAATTGGGTAAGTGCGAGTCGGACTCGAACATGAAGGTTTCCGTACCTCCGTAGAATGTTTTAAAACGCTGAAAAAACACGTTTCTTGTATGACGACCCCCTTTTATTTTATCTTTTTCTTATTTTTAGTATTTGTTGTTATAGCGGCTACAATAAAACATAATCGGTGAAAATTTCTAGTGTCTATTACGGTTCAACACATAGAGCCCTGTGACAGATGGACAGACAGACAGACAGACGGACAGCAGCGGAGTCTCAGTATAATAGAGTCCCGTTTCCACTCTTTGGGTACGGAACCCTATAAAGGAACGAGGTTACATTTTAAGTCATCTCTTTAATCATCATCCTCATCGCTTTTATATATAATTGGATTTGGCTGTCATTTCTCAACAACGTTATCATGGTAATCATCCCGCACGTGACTTTAAAAGTAATCAGTCCCTCTGTAATAAGTAGGTATCTGAATTGAAATAATCTAATTTCCTCATTAAGAGAACCATTTGGCTCGAGATACCGGATTCGATCATTCAAACGATTAGTGATAGTGATTGAAACTTCAACGTTTGCTCTCAGAAGTTTTGATTCCCCGCTTTTGTTCCGCTTGGAGCGACGAACTCGATCTTCCTTTCTTTTGTGACTTTAGTACACCAGTGTCACATTTATTAAGCTTCCTTATCATAATTGACAATCCATTATTTTCCTGGCATTCGCATTGTTGCTATTTATTTTGTGCACCAATGCGTAAGTGAGTGTCCTCGTATACCGTACCCACCACATAATGTACCGATGAATTGGAATTCCGCTTTCACCCACTTAGAGAAAAAAAAGTTAGATTATAATCTCGTCTCCTAACCCGACTTTATTGCTATATACGTTTACAGCGAGGTAAATATTTTAAGCCTAAACTATAAATAAGGAATTCGGCAGTGGAAAATAAAAGGAAAAAGGGCAATTTTGTACAAGATGTTTTGATAAATTACGTAACATTCATAAGTATTGTCCCGTTATTAAACCCGCTTCGATATTGCGAAAATTCTTGCAATCTCCAATATTGCGAATAACTTAGGAATTTAGAGTAACACGGGTTTTGTGTTTTATTTTTAAAATTTTTATGAGTTAGTACGCTTTGAGTAAAGTCCAGGTTATGATTTTATAGATACATATTTAGGTTTATTATTTAACCGACTACAAAAAAGGAGGAGGTTATCAATTCGTCGGAATCTTTTATGTATGTTTCCGGATTACTCGAAGACGCCTGGACCGATTTGGAAAATTCTTATTTTTATTTGTAAGGGTAGGATATTTTCCTATAATCGGTTGTGATTTTTTTTTTTAAACGAAAATAACTAGAAAAAATATGTCGTCTAAGTATACAATTGTTTGAATATTTAGCTTTGCTAGTATGAAGTCGGTTTTTTGTTTTGAAAAAAATATACATTTTTTTTTTTTTCTTTTTGTATCCCTAATTCATATAAAAAACGGGTTTTTATAATACATTACAAACTATACGTACAATACCCGCAGTTTGTTCTCCGAAGTAGGTAATATCGAGCGCGTACTAGAAAGACAAGTTTTAAACCTCGAAGTCCCACCGTTCGGGGGCGTCCCGGAAAATTTACATTACATTAACTTTTTTTTCCAAAACTGTCTGACCCCTGTTTTTTAAATCTTCAATTTAAATATTTTTGTAAACCTAATTATTTATTTCGACAAAAAATCACTTGTGTTTGCTTAATTCAAAGAGAATCTGGTTAAAGTGTTCACGTAATGACTACAGCCAGAATTAATTTAATCTCCTCATTATGACTAAGAGCCTCCTGAAATTATAAGGGACAATTACGGGATTAAATTCCCAGAGGTCTGTGAATTATGACTTCCAGAAAAATACCAAATTATAGATAAAAGGGATTAAGTAATATAACCCTAACGTATTTAGAAACTTTATCTAAGTATAGAATAATTTAAAGCTTGTACTTCTGTTTTTAATTTAGATGCCTTTATATTTAAGTCTGACAAATTTAAGGGAGAGAAAGAATTAAAAGTTCTAACATAAGATAAAAATTCAATAAAAATATTATAAAAACTGAACCAATTGGATACGTACTATGGTTTAGTTTGAATATTCATAAGACGTGTTTGTGTACCTGAGTTAGGGGGTGATCCCACTGCACCGCTCATCGTCGCGGAGCGCGGGGCGGCAGATTTTAACATTGTATGCAAGTATCTCAATTTGTATAGAAAACACGCCTAGTCCAACACACTGGCAACACGTCAACGCGCGGGAGCGCCAGTGTGTTGAACCGCGCTTTGCGACGGTGCGCGGTGCAGTGAGTTCACCGCATTACATGCCTTCTTTACAGACTATATCAGTCTACTGCAAGACTAAAGGCCTCTCCCAATAAAGGAAGGATTTGCCCATATTTACCACATTGGGCAGACGGGTTGGTGATCGCAATAGATGGTATAAAGTCTTTAAACAGAGTATGCTGCTACCCATTCTCTGTTTCCTGTATCTCCTTTAGTCGCCTCTTACGACACCCATCATCATAGTTATCAGGTCTTTTCCAGTCTCCATTGCAGTAACACGACCCTCTCTGTACCACTATAGCCATATAATAGCCAGAGCAGTCAGAGAATTTGGCCTACACTCACCATAGGTCTCATTGATGTAGTAGGGTTGAGTAGGTCTCATTGATGATTATAAGCTTTGTTTAGCTTGTGTTTCCTAAGTCGCCTTCTACGACGTTTACGGGAAGACTTGGAGTGGTCATATTCTTCTCTGCCGGGAACCGCACGCTGTGGATCTTACGACACTCGTGGAAAAGTAAAAGGTTGGTGACAAATCTTATTCAATATATCTTTAGCAAGTCAATACATCAGATTCCTGATACTCATAAATAACATTGAAAAGGATAAAACACGCATTTCTCCTTAAATTTTATTTATTAGCCGTACGTGTAGCGTCCCACTGCTGGACAAAGGCCTCCCCCTTACTCATCCACACATCCCTGTCGATCTTCTGCCATTTGCACATAAATTTATCAAGGTCGTTCTTTCAATATATCATACCGTTACATGCCCAGTAATGGTCAGCTTGACTCCGTTTTTTAAGACTACTCAGTGTAACTTATTTCTGTAAATTGGATTTTGCACTCGTTCGCAAGCTTTACATATTATATTGTGGTAACATTGTATTGACATAATATCTTTGTAAACTGACAAAGCCCTTTTGGCGCGTAGGCGACCAATACTGTGTAAATGAATTTCTTCCGGCGTTCCTTCTCAGCAGTGGTCGTTGCAAAACGCTAGTTCGGTAGCTTTTAAAAAAGAAAAAATAATTTAAATATAAATAAACATCACACGTAATGAACACTAAAATTTTATTGGCATGTAAAAGTCCCTGTAAATGCTTAATTACTAAATAAATATTTATTTGATTTTGATACCAACATTAAAAATAAAAGGAACACGAACATAAATCTTTTCCGTAAAACATACAGTAACATCCTCATACATAGACGCTCTAAGGTTTTACGTACGACTTCATTTGAATAAAGATATTTCCCTCTACTACTTTATTGCAAGCCATGTGTTTTTCGGGTTCGTAAATACTGTACAAATGTGAACACGGTTCCGCTTACGGCAATTTGATATGAATTTTTATTACTCGCGCGTGCTTATGCGAACAGTAAGGTATCATCGAGTCGGAAAAAACGGGATAACAAATGGTAATAGGTTTCAATATTCATGAATGTTAACAACATTTTGTCCAGTCTTTCACTTTAACCAAGCATTATCAAAACTATTTATGTACCTACTAGCTTTAAATTTACTAGTAAAACGCCTACAAGTTTAAATTTAAGATAATATAGTTTAATTTTCTTAATTTATTAGCCAATAATTTCTACGCCTAAAGTTTGAATTCTGAGAAGCAGAGTTATGTGAAATTATTTTAAGTACCTAATTGCTTCTCTTTCCTTGAAGATTTATTTATGTAGTACAATATACGTGCCGCCAATATACGTCCAGCAGTTGATTTCCAGTGGTTATATGATGATGATGAAAAATTAGTATACAACGTGTTAATGAAATAACGCAAAACCTCTGAGATGGTTCCTAAACCCATGAAACTGAACAACTTTTGTTCTATAACACTCAAGAAACCCGAAAAAAAAATTTGAATTTTAATACAAACTGATCAGCTGATTGAGTCAATTCGTATTTAAATTCAAATTATTTTTTTTGGGTTTCGTGAAAGTTGTAGAAAAAAAGATGTTCAGTTTTATTTGCCTTATTTAATTTACTCGTTGTACTCGTATATAACTTGTCACTGGCTTCCGGCCTATAGAATAGGACCACTCCATCTCTTCCTGTGGATGTCGTTAGAGGCGACCAAAGGACTAAGAACAAGGAAAGGACACAAACATCTTACAATACAACTGCTTTGTTGGAGGGTTGACTTCTTGGGAAAGCAGTTTACATATTTAATGTTGACGTTTGGCGGAGTCTCATTCTTAAAACAATAAATGCTGTTAAGAGGAAAATAAATACAAGATGGGTTTTAAGTCAGATTATCTCTCTATAATTAGGTACATTCCAAGCTTTGGTACAGGCACAGAATACATAAGAGTACAAACACCGAATATACTAAAGAACGTATATTTCATAGATTACCGACAGATGAAAACAGGTAAGCAAAGCAAAAATATAATTTCACGTTATTACATATAAAACAGAATATTTTTTACGTCATAGTGTTGCAAATCTCCCGGTATGAAAAGATATAATCGTAAACATGTCGAACTTGTTAGTAGGTAAGTATTAAATTAATTCTGCGGTGCGACCATGAGTATAAACACACATTGACGTGTGTACGGATATATTGTTTCGTTTGTAGTAGCAGGTATATATGTTACTCTGACTCTAGAAAGTGTTATACCTGTGGTACAGGTTCACTCAATAACACAAAACGTCAATTAGCTCCGTCACGCCCGCTACTGTCCAGTGGGCGGGCGTGAACTCAGATCATTGTCCACGAACTCAATGAAAACTCTCAATTATTCCCAGTGAGGTGACGCAAGCTACTTTACGCATCAGCTCATAAGGCCTGTATTCGGGACACGCAGGGCGCATAAAGTTTCATGGGTAACTTATTGCGTATTTGTGTCGAAAACCAATTACACAGGACTCGCATCCCTTTTTACTTTTAGAAGAAAAACGGATGGTACGCGGAATTTTAATTCGAAACTTATTATGTTTACCTTGGCTTTATTACGGTCATATTTTGTGATTCGATGTGCAAAATACGTGACTTCTGTATTTTTTTGTACCTACTTATTATATTAGGAAATTATTTTGCTGTGATTTTTCTAATTTAAAAATCTATGAAGCTGCAATAATGTTACTAATTATTAATAAAAAATTAAAATAGTTTATAATTATTTATTTAAGCCTATTTGCATCAACCATTCAAAGCGTTTGGTCGCCAGACGCCTTCAGTAAGCTTTAGGGAATATAAGTTACCTACAACAAATAAGTTCATCGAAAAAAAAATATATAGGGTTACTTTTAATACACCGGCAACATTTTTAGAGCAAGTTCAGTCCATTATACTGAACTACTTTCCATAGAAATAATTATCGAAAAACGAAGAAAAAAATCGGCTTCCCATACAAATCGGCGTTCAGCCAAATGGATTTTGTATGGAAGGACGAAATATTTTTATCGTTTTTGGATAATTGTTTTTATGGAAACTTCAGTATCACAGACTGAACTTGCTCTAAAAACGTTACGTATAAAAATAAGGTAATACGCTCAAACTCGATGGAGTTGCGTCGTTTTATTACAGGGTTCCTATAGCCACCTCCCGGCTCCATCATCAGATCAGCTTCTTGTTACAATAAATCTTCTTAGTTGGTATGTATTTTTTAGGAGCATAATTATGTAAGCAAGAGCGAAAATAAACACTTTTTATTATATTGCATTGTTATCTGATTTACAAAATTTCATCTCAATCGAAAACCGAGACGAGGCTAAAATTTTACTTGCAAGATTTGCAAGTTTAATTTGAAACAAATAAATAAACATCAATCAGGGCAAGCTAAATAAAAGCTTGTAATAGAAAGGAAATTTCGCTTTAGCTGTAATGAATTATTCTATTTGAACCATAATACATGACCTTGGTCTATCCTTCATCCTCGGTATAAAGTATTCACCACACTTCCAATCCGTGGTCGCCGAAAACTGTAGCGTGTTCTTAAATATACCTCATAAACCTTTCCATCTTCACTTGGACATAAATAATAAATTTTCTCTACCCGCTTTAGCCAGCCCAAGTCAATGGTGCGGATTTTGTGCGTACTTTATTCAGTAACTCAGGCCGGGACATTTATTCGCACTCGACTGAGATTTTACTCAAAATGCACGCTATGGACGCGATATGTTGGGAAATGGAAGACTTTTATTATGAGGACGGACATGGCTGGCTAAGATGGTTCTACTTTATTTTGTGAGTTTTAACATAGCGTGTATACAATGACAGTTTTAGCGGCCGAAAGCAGGGTAAAAAGGAATGAAGTAGTCATAAATGTTGAAAGTCCTAAGAGATCTAGACTTTATAAAAAAAGACGCTTAAACAGGTTATATTTTCGAACTTCATGTAAGGATTTGCATAAGTATATTCTAAAACACTAACTCAACCTACTTTAGTCAGATTTTCACTATTGCAATTGGTAGTTTAGGTAGTGTTAGGCGGTGATCCCACTGCACCGCGTACCGCGTTCCGCATGTATGCAAGTATCTCAGTTTATATAGAAAACACGCTTAGTCCAACCCACTAAATTACTTTAAAAATTTAAAAATTTACTCTGAATATGTACAAGAAATTATAGAGGAAAAGCGTAAAGAATATCCAGATAAGACGCTAAGAGAGAGCCCACTCTATACACCAGATGACCTGGTATAAGCGGACGTTCCGTCCATCCAATTCATCCGTTTAGATCTGTGCTAAGTTTGCTCCTGGCAAGACGTTCTATTTATATTGTAGTGGGCCAACCTTGACCTTTATCTTATACACTATCACGTCTTTATCCCTAACGGGGTAGACAGAGCCAAGGGCGGTAAAGCCCAGGCCACTTTTAGCGTAATGGTGGGCATGAAGGTGGAAAAGGGAAATCATAATAGTGATGGGTTGCTAACCGCATCGCCTATTCATATGATTCAGATTTTATCTTATAAGATAGCATATGTGGATACTCCTCAAGTCGTAATTGACACGTATCATACTTCATCATTTCGACCTTTATAAAGTGATGACAGCGTCATTCCAGCACTTCTAAAGCCATTGCGTCGACGAGGTCGACCACGTATTCAGTGACCTGAAGGAAGCTTCGGTTCCGCTCGTCACCAAGGTCTACGAGAATATGTTCGATGTATCATTATATAAGGTATATTCTGCGTTCTAATAGAAGCGTTTTTCATCTGTAAGCGTCATTACTTCATTACACAAACAAACAAAGTCATTATATATTAAAGTTATTATATATAATAATTGACTGAAAGTAAGATTATATTTGATTAACATACATTATAATCCAATCATATAAAGATACTATTCAATTCATCCGATTCTTAAATATAGTCATAGATAAATTAAGTCATTATAATCAGACATAGAGTAGCCATCTTTTTAAAAAATGGAAAGCCATGCTTTCCATTTTTTAAAAAGTACGATAAATAAAAGAAAAATACGAAGTAACTCTGTAACTCATCTGCAAAACATACTCCGCAGTTGTGTAAAACCAAATAAAACTCTAAAATAAAAAAGACACCTTGGTCGCCTTCTCGCTCGAAAGACCCCTCTTAATTTTCATACATTTGGACGTATAAGCTATGCGCCAACCACCTATTGACAATAGATCTTATACGAAATACAACAGTTTACTCGTATCCTCATCTTTCAAACCAATATTATAATATATAATATATAAGGTATAAGGATGACATCAGACGTCACGAATAGGAGAGCATAGCGACTTTCGTATAAAGTCTTGATATCAGATATCGTTTACAAAGCACGACGATATTCAAAGCAAATACTCCTTGATCACGATTTTAGCTGACATCTCGAGTTAGTAATATACACTCTGCTCGAGTGTTGACATTCGATTCCGGTATTGATATTACAGCGGTAATTTCAAGTATGAACCGGTTAGCGATGGTGTAGGAGACTCGCAGCAATTTCCTCATTTGATTATGATTTCCGAGTCTTGTTAAGTCTACAGGAAGCTATCTGATATTAAAGTTGGGAGATAATTTGTTCTACTGCAGGAACCATTTAATTTTACTGCTCTGGATATAAAATATTTTTTTTATCATTACTTATAAGTAATAATGATTAATTAAACCATTAATTTGTGAAGTTTTTACTTCTGCCATGAAGCTTTCACAGAAATCTTCAACAATAAAATGGACAAAACACTAAATCTATTTTAATATTTTGCAAGGCCACTTCTTGGTCAATGTTTCAGTTCCATCTTTTTGGACACGGGCTTCCCTCAATATTGTGGCCTGCATCCAGAGATTTCCTACAATGTGTGGTTGTCCTGCAAAGTAACTTATATGTATTCTGTGGTTCTACCATAGATCTGTATATACTACTAGATAAAGAAAGTCCTTCAATTTGTATAAAAACCTGGCGTGCCAATTTCCAATATAAATTTTAAAAAGAAATTCAATTACAAACGGAAGGAACCTTTTTATTACTTCCTTCAACGTTTTCCGACGAGTTTCTAAGGCTCAAAACGGCAGATTTAGGTATTTTACAGTAGAGAGCTTAATGTCCGATCTAATGAATTGACATACACGGACTTGAAGTTTGTTTGTTTTTCGTGTATGTAAGTGGCTAGATTTTTCAAGCTGCCTAAAGGCATCTCACATAGCTTGACGACTGCCATACAATAACAGCAGGGACTAACGGCTTTTACGTGCCTTCCGAAGCATGGAGGAGCTCGAGAAATTTTTGTACCAGTTGTGGTCACCCATCCAAGTACGGACCATGGACCGGACCCGGGGTTGCTTAACTTGTGAAAACGCTAGTAATGCGTACTCCCACCGGGCCACCGAGCTCCTCAAAACTTAAACTTACTTAAAGTGACCATCCTAAATGAAGTCAATTTGACGTCAGATCGACACGCAAATTCATACAGAGGCTATGTCTATGGTTCTACGCTATGGAGGAGTATACGTCTTTGGAGCACAAACACTGAAACTCGACCAAAAACCTGAAGTGGACAAAATAATGTACGGAAACAAAGAAGAATGTCGAAGGACCAAAAAAACAACACGTACGTTCTGGTTAAGCACCGGCAATGTTTGGCAACGCCGGATTAATCTGGCTATAAGGTAAATCTCCTAGGTAAAACGGATCTTGGGTATTAACTGTGTGCCTTGGGGCCATAGCAATATATCAATTTAGGGTAAACATTAAAGAAGGGGTCTTAAGAGTCACATTGTTTGTTGCTGGCGTTTAATTAAGTACCACTTGCTATCCTCCACGCCCAAACACTAGCCAAATTCAAATCCCAAGTAAAATCTCATTTTCTATACCTTCCCTTGTTTCCACTTAGTTTCTCCATTTTGTCTCGTTATATTTTCTTTGGATAAGTTGTATGTATTTAAGTAATGTATTGTATATGTATGTTTATTATAATTATTTTATATAAGTATGTATATTATATTGACCACCGCCAACGCGCATTACCTAATTTCCCATCACTTTTTCTATTTAAACGAGGTTGCCTAGAGAAAACTTCTTAGCGAGAAGGCGCCTTTTGCGCATTTGTTAGTTTTTTAGATAATTATGTCTCGCATATTTCTTTTGTGCAATAAAGAGCATTGTATTGTAAGTATAATTCAGAAGAAGATGAACAAGATTCTATTACATTTCAAAAGTGGTTCTAAATTATTAGCCTTTTCAATACAAAAGAAAACCATTATACATACACTAATAGGGCAAAACAAATAAAAAATAAAAAAGGGCATTAGCATTTACGCGGTCGAGGTATATATAATCTATATGTACAACGATACTTGTAACTGGAGTATCTTTGATCTTTGACATTACAGGGAAGCAAAAAATGCATGTGTCGGTCATGCCGGTCATGCTCCTAGATTAGACGTTTCTCTTTTGTGCACATTCAGAAATGAAAATGTTGTCTCCATATTCAGTTATTTTACTGGAACCACAAATAACAGGCCAATTCTACTAGCCGTAATCAAAGAGATCTCGCGGATCGTAAACCGGACGCCACGCATCGCTCGGCTCTTTCAATTCGATGCTACATACAAAGTAGCTGTTTTTGAACACACATTTTTGACGTTTTAAATATGCTTTGAATGCATTTTGTCAGGATGTCGTTGAGGCATGGACAACCCGCGGTTGGGTTATAATTTAGAAACAACTTCTGACACAAACAGTTTAAAAAAAACATTAAAGATATGTTACGACTTTCATACTTTGTGGCATTACATACATACAAGCTGCGTTTAGGTAAATAAACTCAAATTGCGCATTTGTCCACTTATTTTCAAAGTACTTATAAATTAACGAATTTCTACAATATAAAACTACACAAGTCATTAATTCGATATAAAGACAAATACTCCACCAATAAAATAAATGTTGAAATTCGACTCGACCACGGTTGTAAAACAATTATTCCGATACACGTCAGATACTGAATCATTATAATTAATCACAATTGTGTTTGCGGTACGTTGTCAAAAACAATTCTGATGAAAAACAACGAATTGATACTATTAAAAGATACTTCAATAAAAGTGAGAGCTTTAAATGAATGATTTTACAGTGAATTTTAATTGGAATTTTAAACGCAAAATGTCAGCTTCGAACTGGCTAGTTAACGAGTGTTTTTTTTTTTTTACCTAAGAGCACCTACATATTTGTAATCTTATATATAAAATTCTCGTGTCACAATGTTCGTTCCCGTACTCCTCCGAAACGGCTTGACCGATTCTCATGAAATTTTGTGAGCATATTGAGTAGGTCTGAGAATCGGCCAACATCTATTTTTCATACCCCGAATCTACGCGGGCGAAGCCGCGGGCAAAAGCTAGTTTACTTTTAAAATTAATGGCAAGTAAATTAATGACGTTAACTCTCCTTGGGAATGCAATTGTAGTACGAGATGTTTGTGCTTAGTCTTTTAGTCGCCTCTTACGACGTCCTAGGAAGAGACGCCGTGTGATTCCGGGTTAGAAAAGGACTGAAATGGTCCTTTTCTAACCCGGAACCACACGGCGTACCTACGTACCTACATAAAAAGTAGAATATACCAGACGCTTCTCTTTCCAAGGAAATCGTAAATAGTTTGGAAAATCCAAAAGTGCACGCCTCATAATCTCATTTTTCACAATTAAATTGATTTTGATTGTTTTATTGCTAACTTAAAACGAAGAGAAGTATGTGTCGGCTTTAACGCACGACTGGAGATTATTTTTAACTTTTATTTTTAACTTCCCGCTGAGAAAGATATAGCGGGCACTGTGAAGGAGGACCCATTGCAAACCTCTTTGCCTACACCCCGACGATCTACGCGTGCGCGAAGAGCAGCTCAAGTTCTGTCACCCTGATTTGTTTTTGACAGTAAGATCTTGGTTTGTAACAAAATGGCGAGCTCACGCGCGACGGTTTAAATTTTTTTGCTGCTCGCTATAACTAAACTACATTGAATTAGACCGTGATCTTCGAAAGGACTTAGTTTTGGATAATACTGAAGCGTATAAAAAAAAATGGACTTGATCAGATAAATTTTTCGGGAGTTATCGTGACCACGCCAGTTCCCATACATACAGACACAAGGACGTCCACAAAATGATTTTATTAAACATTGTTTTTATTTATTTAAAAGGCAAAATGTCTTTTAAAAATGTCATAAGTGTTAAAACTAGTGATTTTCCTTGACATTTATGTGTAAATATTATTGTACAAGTGCGATAGAAAATAAATAGAGACATATTTAGTTAAAAAAATCACTTGATTTTTGTAAGGCGAGAGTAGAGCACTACCTCATGCGCTTCGCTTATGAGGCGTGCAAAACCGGTTTTCTAACGGGGCAGACAGAGCCTAGGGCCATGATACACAAAGACCACGTGTAGCGTTACGGTGACCGTGAAAATGAAATTTCAGGGAAACATGATTCAGATTCTTGCTCATTCCCACGATCCGCTTTAACAATCTGCGTGGGAAGAGAAGCAAACGGTAAATTCTAAGTTTTTTTTTTCTCCTACACCAACATGGAATGTTATGGGAAAGGGCAAAGATACTTTTCCCTTTCACATTGAAACTGGAATTTGGATCATATAGGCATACAGAGCCGACCTCAAATGGGGATAAGGTGAGGAAAGAAGAAGGCTCTGTCTACTATGTCAGGGATAAAGACGTGATAGTGTTACTGTGTTTACAGTACAGACTACAAACTGTCTTCTTATTGTAGTAATAATAACTGCAATAATAATAATACGATGATAACATAATATTATCATCGTAGAAGTCGATCAAAGGAATGGATATTAGTCATGATGTCATTGTAAGACTCCTTTACAATGAGATTGTAAGAGGATATCCAAATTATGTAATATGGCGGCTGTAAAGCTGAACTCTTAAATGAACAAAGCTAACTTAGCTACACGTAAGCTAGCTTAGAAAGTCGGATCAGCTAATCAGTCAATTTGTATGGAAGGTCAAAAATTATATGTATATATTATTAAAATTATAATTTCGATATATGTTCCTTGAAGAAAATTGTTCAGTAGTATGGACTGAATTTAGCCTTAAAATAGTTTTAGTATATTTTATTAGATTCTGTATATACTACTATTACGATTTTCTTTAAATTTTTCAAGCTAACAGCTTAACTTCTAGAGGGGGTGGGACGCTATACTTGAACAAGATATTTCTAAAACGGGTCACTATATCGAATAGTTGTCTTTGTATTTCAATGTTTTAAAAGACCTATCTAACGATACTCTTCACTAAGAAGAACACGCAAAACAAAATCATCCCCATTTTACGTATAGAGCAACCCTAAAACATTTAATATAACATGTTATTTTACCACTTTGTCAGCATACGTAATATATATAATATACCCATGCAAAATTACAGCTTTCTACTACTAACAGTCTCCCAACGAAGGCACGGACAGGCAGACGGACATACCGAAACTATAAGAGTTTCGTGTAGAAACTTCGGAACTCAAAGCAATGAATAGTCGATACCATTCATAGTTTTTTTTTAAACATACTCTCTAGATAATATTAGATAATGAAACTGGAGTTCATTTATTACCATAGTTCCATATTTTGCAGTCCAAAGAAGAAATCGGAAGAAACTTTCCACACATTCTACTTTAGTAGAATGTGTCGAAAGTTTCTTGATGCGTCTCGGAAATTACGTGTCTTTACGAGCAATGTGCTAACTAACTTTGTTTCTGGATTCAACATTATAAAAAAAGTTATTTTATTTTCATAGGAATATTAGTGTGGTGAGGACGTCAAACTTAGGTACTAAAACAGTTTTCTATGGAGAGAGTAGGAACCTATGGAAATTGATTAAGAAGCTTAGGTATTTATAATTCATAGTTGCTGCATTTAAAAGTACACACTCGAGATTTTTGCAAAAAAAAATTATTTAAACGCTCCCGTTTTAATTTTTGTTTTGCTTTACGGCCGTGATTTTTGCGGACAAACCAATTTTGAAATTCGCGGTCGTTCTGACCGAGCGCGTCGCGGAACAAGGGCCTAGCTTACTGCCGGACCTATTGTTGAAGCGTATACGAAGAATTTAAAATAAGTTTGGAAAATCCAAAAGTGCATGCCTCATAGCGGTCACTCAATTTTCACAAAAAAAAACAAAACTTGAATATCGCATATTTATCGGTGTATTATGAACAAAATAAAAAATTTACTTTTAAATCTTCGCGCCGTTGCCCACACAGAAAAGAAAGGTACTGCGCATTTATTGTCAATGTCAAGAAGAAAAGAAAAATGAAAAGATTAACATTGTATCCAGAAAAAGAATGGAAATTAAGAATGGCTAAAAGGCAGATGCTAAACGCCGTAAAAAAAATAAAAAAAAAAATTGACAATGTCAACGAACCTTCTTTACATAGATTTAGATATACCAACGATAGGTGGATTTCAGTTTATTGCTAATTATAATTAAACTACATTGAATTAGACCGTGATCTTCGAAAGGACTTAGTTTTGGATAATACTATATATATTAGATAGATAAGCGTATAAAAAAATGGACTTGATCAGATAAGTTTTTCGGGAGTTATCGTGACCACGTCAGTTTCCATACGTCCCGACACACGGACGTCCTCAAAATGATTTTATTAAACATTGTTTTTATTTATTTAAAAGGCAAAATGTCTTTTAAAAATATCATAAGTGTTGAAACTAGTGTTTTTCCTTGACATTTATGTGTAAATATTATTTTACTAGTGCGATAGAAAATAAATAGAGACACATTTAGTTAAAAAAATCATTTGATTTTTGTAAAGCAAGAGTAGAGCACTACCTCTTATGCGCTTCGCTAATGAGGCGTGCAAAAAAATGTGTGTGTGTGCATGTATATTCGTCAATAAGTTGAGTATCTTTGATTAGAATGATTAGAACTGGATCATGTTTTGTAGTTGCCTACAAAATCGTAGATCAGGCCAATACGATTTTTAAGTCGTAGTACCAAAGATATATATATATTGCTATATCTTTGGTTTAGTGGTATAATAGTCTTAATTATAGGTATAATTACTGGACCTTTTTCAAAATCTCAGGTAATCAAGAAGTTAATAGAAAAATAAAAAGAAATATAATAAATAATAAACAATTATAATAAAAAAAATATGGCAATAAAGACAACTCTTTCACAGTTGGAGTCCCAAACGCTTTAAAAAAAACCTTACATCAGCATGACAAAAAGTATACCTTAACTAGTACAATTAGTTGTCTACACTGAAAACATGCACAAAGTTTTTCAGTGCAGTGTAGGATTGGTCTGTCAATTAAATATTTCATTAAAATAACACTGATTAGAGAAAGACAATTCAAACTAAATCGTTTCAAAATTTACCATCGTATCGTTTATTGTTGTGTCTCATAATTTGAAAAAGCTCTTCATTATAAAATACACAATTTACTTTAGTCTGTGAGAGAGAGGTGTATTCATAGTACCTGTTTTATAGAAACACTAAGCGAAGGTACCAAATCCAGGCAGAGATGAATGCTTAATTTAGAGAGCCAAATAAGCCGGCGCTTCGGCCTTTGAAATTTTGCTGCCAAATTAACACGTGTGAACCACCTCACACTAAAAAACTAGAATCTGGGAATAGACATTTTTTAAGCAACTTCAAAACCAAGCAACCGGTCAAGTGCGAGTCGGACTCGTACATGAATCAGTGATGCCAACTTAGGGTATTTTACCTTAGATTTAGAGTAAAATTTATCCAGCCGGGTAATTATTAGGGTATGAATTTTCCTAGGGTATTTCTTAGAGTAATTAATTTACTTAGGGTATTTTTTAGGGTATCAGCTTTGGAGTTCTTTTTTTAAATTTTCATATCATGAATTATATAAACGCGATCAGGATTCGTACGCACCGATGGTCTTACTTGCAGATTGTATGTGTGATCCCTTTCTTTTCTCTTTAAAACGCTGAAGAACCACGTTTCTTGTATGACGGACCAACCCTTTTATTTTTAACTTTATCTTATTTGTAGTATTTGTGATAAAAGTTTCGAGTGTCTCACTCGCTATTACGGTTTAGGAGATAGAGCCCTGTGACAGACAGAAAGACAGACAGCGGAGTCTCAGTAATAGGGTCCCGTTGGCACCCTTAGTAATAAATAAGTCATAATTATTGATATATTTATGACTTAATATGTCATAATTATTGATATATTTTCAAAACAAAAATCCGACTTCAGTACCAGAAAAGCTAAATATTCAAACAATGGACATACTTAGACGACATTTTTTTAATAAAACACACACACAGATTTTAATAAAAAATTCTATAGGACCACCTGGAAAGTATACCCTTTCAAAAAAAAAAAGAATTTTCCAAATCGGTCCAGGCGTCCTTGAGTAATCGGGGAACATACATAAAAGATTCCGACAAATTAATAACCTCCTCCTTTTTTTGAAGTCGATTAAAAATACTAAAACTAGAAGGAAATTTTAATTAGGGTATTTTTTCAAAATAATACAGGATCTAGAGTAAAATTAGATAAAGCCTCGGGTAAAGTCAAAACTTGACCTGGCAACACTGACATGAATGGTTCTGTACCTCCGTACAATGTTTTAAAACGCTTAAAAAAGGGCGTTTCTTGTACGAGTATGACGACATCTTTAATTTTTTACTTTACCTTATTTTTGGTATTTGTTGTTACAGTTACAGTAATACATAATCGGTAAAAATTTAAAGTGTCTCGCTATGAGAAATCGAGAAACTTCCTCAAATATTCTATGCGCACATATAGCGATTTTGGTGTTTTTGTCAATATATCAAGCATTTGCATTCAGAAATTAAGTTTTAGCGAAATGACAGTGAACTGATGAAAAAGAACAAAAATAGAAGTCGTCATTTGGGACAGAACCCTAAAAATAAAACGGAAAAATACTTTGAATGAGACAAGGTTTAATTGAATCAAAAAATAAACGATTAACAAAATATACCGAAACTATTTTAGGGGTAGATTCAAACCATGGTACTGAACAACTTTCTCCAAAGAAAATATATCGAAATATTAGAAATAATTTTTGGCATTCCATACAAACTCGGATCAGCTGATCGGTCAACTTGTATGGGAGACCAAAAATTATTATTTTTCATATTTCGATATGTTTCTTGGGGAAAGTTGTTCAGTATCATGGACTGAATTCACCCTTAACAGAGTTTCATTATATGTTGTTAGAACCTGTATACAATTCAGCGTTCCACTATATTCCAGTTTGTGGAATGCAACAGAGGGTGTTTGCACCCAATCGATTTTAATTTATCATGCAAGAGTGCAAGACAGCAAATTACTTATTACAATGTCGTTTATCAGGGAGTTGTCATATAATACTAGCTTTTGCCCGCGGCTTCGCTCGCGTCCTTTCTTAGCGGATGCCTACGTTATAACATCTATCTGCATGCCAAATTTCAGCCCGATCCGTCCAGTGGTTTGGGCTGTGCGTTGATAGATCACTATGTCAGTCAGTCAGTCAGTCACCTTTGAGTTATATATATTTAGATTACAAGTATAAGCTTTTGTAGAAACTTGATTGTATGGTTAGTCTGGGGTTTGAACCTAGAAGCGGGCCTCTTCCAGGTAGTTTAAATAGCTACAGAGCGCCTGGCGCACCGTAGCTATTTAAACTATTTCACTAAGGCAGGCTAACAGCGCTTAAAACCGTGGTTAGTTATATTGTGATCTACATTTAACTTGATCTTCTTATTCATGATCATCATTCAATCGCAAAAAATCCACAACTATGTAAATTCCTTTCTGCAAAGCTTTCCAAAATCCCCGGCGAGCATCTAACATTAAATTTATTATTTTCATAATAATTTCAGCTGCATGATAATGTCATTTACACCTGAACATAGTTCCCTCAAAGAATGTCCAATATGTATAAGTACAATATATCTAATTATAGTGTGTATTATTTGTATGTAGTTTATTGTTTATTCTTACTTATTTAAGTATACTTAGTTAATTTTTCACCACATTTCTATTCGAGTTTTGCACTACCCTTGTCTTTCTCGACATCATTCGTTTGGTTATTTGGTAGAAGGCTTTAAGTCCGCCATTACACTTGTATTTGTGACTGAAGTTAAATAAATAAATATACTTAAAATATCAGCGGTTTTTCTTTTTAATTTACCAATGAAGTGGTCGCAAATTGTTTTCCAAAAAAAAAGCGACCAAGTGCGAGTCGGATTCGCCCATGAAGGGTTCCGTAGCAGCAAGTAACATAATATAAAAGTTCTAAAGGTAAATTGCGGTTTACGATTTATGACGTATTAAAAAATAACTATCTATATTACCGAGACCGCTATAGTTTTAATTGAAAGTACATACTTTGAGGTATGTACCACTTTTTTTTTAGAATTATTTTAGTAATATTTCAAAAGTTACGGTGGGGGCACACCTCAAATTTTAATTTTGTATTAGATTATCATGTCTGTTTGTCTACTCAATTGTATTTAAAAATTGCTCCTTATTTACAGCTCCAACTACACTGACCACAAATCCGAAAATCTTCGATGTCTTTAGCCTCAGATCATTTAGTAAACTAAAGAGCTTTCATACAAACAAGTTATATTAATTGCTTTCTTGGATTTACCTTCCGTCCGCTGTTGTGTCGGATGCTGGGATGTTTGGCACTAAGACTGCCGTTAATTGAATACTGTCATTAACTGTTTTCATGTCGAACGCTTTGTTATTTGTATATAGTTGGTTTGGTAAATTACGTTGTCATTGGCAGACTTGGTGGTAACTGTTATTTAGCTTAACGCCAAATACTAGTGGGCACTCTTATTATTATTTGCTAAATAAAACAACTGTCTACTATTTTAAAGAGATAGCAATCAAAATTCTAGAAATTTAATTTTTTTTAAATAATCAGCAATCCCTATCTTCATCGCCCAGCTGTGGGACAAAATAGGAATTATAGTATATTTTTTTCTTCATGAAAGTCAAATAATTTACACCTCCTATTAAAGTCTTCTTTTCTCGGCATCACCAGTGGGTTAACTGGTAGATAAAGAATATGGCTTTAAACCCACTTTTTACATACATACACTTATTATAATAAATTTAAATTAAAAAAATGAAATCAAAAAAATAAAATAATAGGTTAAAAAATCAGAAATCTAAAATACTGTATAAAGTAAATTAAACATAGCTATCTATGTTTAATTTACTTTATTCAGTATTTTATTACTCTGTGCTATAAACTATTTCAAAGTTTTCAAAATTAAAAACTTTGTGCAAACTTCAAAGATTTATATTATAATTTATACTTGAATACCAACCTAATCTTAAAGACTTTTGTCTTAAATTACCACCATAAAGATTATTTTTATTCGTATTTCACCATACCTTTCATCTTTACTTGGTAGGTATAAAAGTGGACTGGAAAATAATGTTACTTCTGAAGAAGAAAATTACTTCCATATGAATCACATAATATATTATAATATAAGATCCTTACCTAACTGAAATAAAATTATTATGACAGATATTATAATATTATTTCCCGTTAGTTTGGTTTGTCCGCAGTTGTCAGAAGCGAGACGTCCCTACTTACATACGCTACATTTTATTTTCTGCTGTTTTCCCCAATATGACTCGAGCTTCTTGCTCCATTTTATATCATAGTGTCATTAGCGAATATATTTCATCTTATTTATTACGAGTATATTGATAATGTTTCGAAAAAACTTATTTGTTATCTCTTTAGTTTGGCGCCAGTGTCAGGATCCCCCAGGCTGCAATTCTAAGTATGTATGACATGACAACATAAATATATGAAAACTTAAAAATAATTTAGATTACAAAATGTTATCGGTTGTGTACGCAGAAAATAATCCAGATGAACAATAACTATTTAGTAATGATTCTTCTGAGTATTCAAAAACATTGAAAAAAAGAGTAAAATATCTTTAATATTCCGACGTCAGACATAAGCAAGCCATTAAAATGAATGAAAATACAATCTTCTACATCAACCTGTCGTCACAAATGGCTAAATCTCGTAATGAACGGGCAAGCCTACGCACGATTACATTATCCGACGCTTTTTAGCAGTTGCAATAATACTGGAAGGTTCGTCAACACGTACCTACTTGACACGAGTTTCACATTCCCTCAATGGTTTATTCATGGAGCCGTGAGCCTCTGGAGCTGGTAAGTGCAGCGATGGATGTACAAAAAATATAGCCTATGGGCAAAGTTAGCACTACTGTCGCATTGTTTTTAATGGGTGAAAAAGCCTGTTTCCTACCACTAATATTCTTTAGCTAGAACAGATAATATTGCATATTGATTTTGTTGTGATTACTATCCTATAAATGCGGAAGTTAGTATGGATGTTTGTTCCGCTTTTACGCCGAAACGACTGAACGGATTGTAATGAAATTTGGCATGCAGATAGATTTGATCTTATACGCGTAGGATTGTCAAATAACTATTGATTACGTGGGCAACGCCGTGGGCAACAGCTAATAAGTAGGTACTAATATATATTAGTAGTATACATTCTATTATTGTTAATAGCGTGATCGTAAATACTAGATACCAGAAAACTCGTGTACGTACTCGTAACAGATAAATTTCATTCCTTATTATAAGGATGTCATAGGAGGCGACTAAATGAGTAAGATCAAACGTCTCAGGCGGTTTTAAAAACATAGCCAAGTCTTTAAAATGGTTCCGGTTGTTTCTTCTCCAGTTCGCATGTATTTGGCATGCTGGTGACCATGGACATGCAAATCGTCTTAGGAGAGCTAAGAAGCTCAGACAATCAACCAGGAACGCTCGATGAGAAGAAGGGAAGAAAGTCATCCAATCACATTCACCCTGAGAAAGGCCTCTCCGCATTAGGTCGAAACATATCGGCCCAGTAGCTGACTTTTTACGTAAGTTACCCGTTTATCGCATATTGGTTAGAGAAGAAAGGTTTATTGCCATAGTTGTGGTGGAGTAGTACGTACTCTCTGTGGAAAACAAAGTAAAGCGGTAGTTTCATACAAATGCAAGAGCAACACAACACTCGGAAGTTCCACTGCGGATCTAATCTTAATTTGCAGTTGGCCCGAGTTCGTCCCAACAAGTCGCAACTTAGTCTGAGTCACAGCTTACAGGTGAACTGAGGTAACTTAATTCCACACATTCACGTTTATTAGCTTTAAATTGGGTCTCGCTTCAACTATTCAAGCCATGATAAATAGGTAGGTATGTTGCGAAATAACTCCAGTACATATTTATTTGAATTTTTTAGGAATAATTATAATATATATGTTTGTTTATTAGGGCCAGTTTTAATTTTTTTATTTGTTGTATATTTTCTCATGTGTGTGTAAACGCTGAACTGTATACAAGTGCTAAATTTATGTCGACTCGCGAGAAAGCCACAAATCGACGTGATTTTTGTACCTATATGGATTTGACTTGAGACCCCGGTGTGTATCATAAGCAAAATTTTATCCTGGGGTAAGACTTCGCGTGTAAAAGCTACTTATTTTTATTTTCTTTGTAGACTAACTAGTATTTTATGGCGTTTTGTCACAATTTAAGAAAGATTTGTGAAAGCATTCATTCGGTTTTCAGCATCGCATTGCCAACTCGGTCAGTGACACTTTTTTCCAGTATTTTTTTAAAATAATGGAAACATTTTGGCACAATGTGTTTGGCAGAATTTACCACGTAAAAGAATAACTAGGTTTTTTTTAATTTTATCTGATTAATAAGTTGTTCGGATAAAAAGTTGCGTCTTAATAAGAGTAACCAATAAAATTTTATGATATTATTCAACATTTCAACACCCATGCCTCCGCCATTTTGAAGAATTTCCAAAAACTAAATCTAAAAAAATGTCCCTTTATATCGAACCTGCTCACAAAATGTCAAGAACACCCGGACAATGGGACAACCAAACAAACATACAACCCCCGCGCCTCGCGATCTGATTAGTCGCATTCGCATAGTGTCACTCGTCATTACAAAAATATTTTATAATATTTAAACAACAGAGCATTATATAATTGAAACACAAGAAGTTTTGTAACACAGTGAACTTTACGATAAAAATAAATTACGATAATAATGGCAAGTGTAAGTGATTTGTTGAAAACAACAAATGAAATATAATATAACTCTAAACAACCGATTGACTGCTTATTGACTGTGAATTCCATATTATTAGTTGACACAAACAACACAGAATACAATCCATAATTTCACCAGCGCACAATAACTAATCGCTGGCTCAGTGTGAACTTTAACAGTTTTTGTTTGACGAGTTCACAAACTAAAAATGTTTTATTTTTAAATGTTACATTGAGACAAGGCTTGGAATACCTTTAAAAATCTGGTAACGTTAATTCTGTCAAACGGCGTTAACGTTACCAGCAAAGATAACGTTATGCTGGGTAACGGTATTTTTCCAACAATTTACCTATAAATCAGATAACGTTACCAATGATATTAACGGTAAAAGGTATTGTTAACACTGTATTTCCTTTCGATATTTGACAGAATAAATTGATGAGAGTTTGTCTAGTAGGCTACTAGAGCTACACGGATGTTGTGATAGTCTGTGCTACCTTGGGTTTGATTCCCAGCGCGATGCAATACACTTGTATAATATTTTACAAGTATTGAAAAAAGTATTGTTACTTATATCGTTAATTGATAACGTTATTATAACGTTTCATAACTGTATTATCGATACCCCTTAAAACGTTACCAGTAATACCTGTATGAAAATTACGTTATTTTTAGTGAAAATAACGTTATTTTTTGGTATCGTTAACAAGCCCTGCATTGAGACATCCACGATCGCAATCAACTTCGAAAAAAAATACGGGAGAAAATTGTCCGTCAAATAACTCACTAGATGACACTGGTAGTAGCGTACCCATCCAATACTTCCATCGGTAAAAATAATGAGCAAAATTTCTGCGAACTATAAAACACAATTTTACAGACTGTGTTATGAAGTGCGCACACAAACTTAAAACTTTGTATCACCACGAGACTAGCAACAAATATACAAAATGTTATAGCTCATTACTTTAAACCTACATTTTAATCAACTTGCAAGTTGGATAGTTTTAATTAATTTACTAAATGTATAATTTAAAAGTTTGTGTGAGCAGGCATGCGCACAGGGTGGGACGGGGTAGCATTAATTAATTTTTCACTATACTAAATTTTCGCTAACGGAACAGTTTATTAAAAGTTCTGTTTAAGAAACTTGCTAATGAGTTTTTCATGTTTTTTTTATAATCGATTTATAATTCATTTTATCGTTTCAGTTAAAATTCAAAGACTCTCCTTATAAATATCTTTATGTAGAATATACGCAAATTAGTATTCATTTGTACCTACTTACTCGTACCTCTCTTACTGTCTTCTGTGCTTACGTTTCTTCCAATGCAATTGGCCAAAAACAGGTTACGGTATATCTATACTAATATTATAAAGCGGAAGAGTTTGTTTGTTTGTTTAAACGCGCTAATCTCAGGAACTAATGGTCCAATTTAAAATTCTTTTTTTGTTGGGTAGTCCATTTATAGAGAAAGGCTTTAGGCTATATAACATTACGTTCCGACAACCACGCAAACGAAGTCGCGGGCACAGCTAGTGTTATATATTGATGATACCTAATTACCTTTCATCGACTAAACTCGTCTTGTTTGCAAATAATTTCACAGGCGAAGTAGTTGTCCAAACTCTAACTTCGTCAAAGGGATTCGGCTAATTTGATTTCGATGTTCGACAGCCGCAAGAGCCCGTCTGTTGGACACACGACACGCATTTACGAAACAATCCACTACCTTTACATCCTTATATTGTGTATACCTATTATTAGGTAACACTCTCCGTAAAGCTAAGTTATTCCGGTCTGATCCACCAAACGGATCTACTCTTCATTATTATTATTACTTTTGTCCGGTCTGATCCACTCTAAAATTGATTAGTCCGGTCTGATCCCCTACCTGTTTTGTACAGTCAAAAAAAAACAGTTGCTGATGAAAAAATAATCATTTTTACACGCTTTTATTTACTTTCACCTGTCCCGTTGTCTGTGGCCAAATCTTGCAAGTTAAATTTGACCCACTTCCCGGTTTCCGTATGTGCTGAAATTTTGCATACATATGTATATTGCGTGACAATGCAACATTATGATGATAAGGAGCTGATCTGATGCTGGAGCTGGAAGGTGGCCATTGGAACTCCATAATAAAAGGATACAATCCCATCGTGTTTGGGCTCGTTTGATTCGTATTGTCGATTATTTTGATTTTATATGATAACCAGGGTTTGATGCTGGAGCTGGAAGGTGGCCAAAGGAACTCCACAATAAAACGACACAAACCCATCGAGTTTAGGCTCGTTTGATTCATATTAATTAGTAATTTGATTGTATATGGTAACCAGGGATTAATGCTGGAGCTGGAAGAAGAAAGCCATAGGAACAACGCAATAAAATGACACAAACTAAATATGTATTATTAAAATAAAATTAATAAATAATAAGTCAAAAATAAAATAAAATAAAAAAACTTTTTTAAAGACAAGCTTTTATTATTACTTGTTAATAAAATTTAATTTATTTCATTTTATTAATAAGTAATAATAAAAGCTTGTCTTTAAAAAAGGTTTTTTTATTTTATTTATTAATTATAATCACTCACAGATAATCATAAATTTGCAACTTTGATTTAGATAACATAAAATTGTAAATAATTAACTAATGAAAAATCAAATACTTAACAAAAAACCTTTTTTCAATTATTACAGTAATCACATATAAAACCTGTCCTGTGGACTTGGTCGAGATATGATAACGATTTTCTATTGTATATCATTCCCCACTGTTTTTCAGGTATAAAAAATTCTAATGAGTTAGCTGACAATTTATTATACCAGATCAAAAATATGTTCCAGTACAAATATTTTGTTACTGATTGTACCAAAAATATCCTTGGGGATCCGACCGGAATACAATATTTAATTATTTATTCTGATCCCTTGGACGGGGGGATCAAAACGGAATAGAAAATAATTCAAATAAAACGGATCCACTAGGGTATCAGATTTTGGGGATCAGACCGGAATAACTCGTAAAGCTTATTTTATGGTTTTGACTTCTACTGTTCATTCTTCAACGATCAAAACTTGTTTTCAACATAACGGTTTTATGAAACCGAAGATATTAAAGAAAAGACAATGCATCACATGCTTATTACCAGAGGTTATAACTAAGCAAATAAGCATACGATGCCTAAGGGGCTTGCTAATAAAATAGACCTATGGATCTTATCAAGTGTTTAATGCAGTATACCTAACTGTAAAAATGTAACTTTTTTTTAAAGTTCATTTTGCATAGGTGAATTGCGCATCATCATATTCGGCATGTCACCACAAATTACTAAATAGTTACTACTTACTACGTAAATGTAACGGTGGCATTTTAGCCGCCAAAAAGAAGGTCGACTCACTCATATTTAAGTACGTAAGTGCTTCCCTCCCCCTTTTATTCCTAATTAGACCCCTTTCAATGAGATTTAGTTACTTGATGTAGATCAAACAATCAACAAATTAGCAGCGATGTTTGACATTACTCCCCGACCAAGGTTGGGGCCCACAAGCTTTACGAGTATTAAATTGCGGCATAATGTTGGCCTCAAACAGTCATACAATTGAAAATGCCTAATGTTAAAATTTTATGTCATGTCAGAAGTAAACAATTTACTTTTTATAAATAAAATAATTTTATCTTTTATTATTTTTAGGGTTTCGTACAAAAAATGAAAAAACGGAACTCTTATAGGATCACTCGTGCGTCTGTCTGTCCGTCCGTCTGTCACAGCCAATTTGCTCCGAATCTACTGGACCGAATCAGGTGAAATTTGGTAGGATGGTGTAATCCTATGATCCAAACACACATGTGTCTTGGGGGACAAACTGGGAAATTTTAAAAAAAAATGCAAACCTTACTGCGTCTTATATCAAATGAAAGGGCTCGTTATGAGGATCTCAAATATATTTATGTTATAATTCTAAGATAAATATTTTTGATTTTATTCATGAAAGAATATGAAAATTGACCATTCCCCCCCCCCCCCCCCCTGATCTCCGAAACTACTGAGCCTAAAATTTTGAAAAAATACAAAATATAGTTCATTGTTTGTAGATTACAGGAAAACCTATAATAATTCAATCAATTGTACGGAACCCTCTCCACGCGAGTTAAACTCGCATTTGGCCGGTTTTATTCTTTGGGTATCTATGCTCGCAGGCTGCTGCCACCCTGCTTCGGCCCTTCAAAATAAGCACAATTGGTTTCCACAAAGTTTAACCAGAGTGAGACTTGAGATACAGAGCGTTACCAGTATGAGCTTCTCTTATTCAGAATCTCGAATAGGAAGAAAAACAATTGTCAAGAACGTCGAAAATTATGAAAAAAGTAGTTTAAAAATCATTAACCACTTGGAATTTATAATTAAATAAAAGACAAAGTTGTAGTTTGCATAAAGCCATACATATGCATGAAGTGACAGGCATGGAAGCGCACTGGGCGCATGTAAATTCGATAGCCCAAGTGCCGGCAAAAATAACACGGTGGAAAACAGAATTGTGACAAATCTGTGTATATTAAACAACTGACTGGTTTCGCGACGGATACCCATGTCATGTCCGAAATAATTATTGTTTTATTTTAAATTAAAAGGCCGCGGCATGGCTGAAATTTATACACAGGATTCGTGAAACGTAAATAATTTGCAAAATAATGAGTCTTCGCCTAGGCGTAACCTAATAACCTTAATTGCCTGAAATGTACTTATATTTATCTGAAGTACACTTTTAGAAGTATATTATTAATAAACGGGCAAGTGCGAGTCGGACTCGTACATGAAGGGTCGCGTACCACCAAACAATGTTTTAAAACGCTGAAGAAAGACGTTTCTTGTATGACGACCCTCTTTAATTTTTTACTTTATCTTATTTTTAGTATTTGTTGTTATAGTGGTCATAGTAATACATAATTGGTGAAAATATCAAGTATCTAATAAATGCCATTATAAAGATCGAGTTAAAAACGCTAAAAAAAATACGTTTCTTGTATGACGACCCTCTTTAATTCTTAACTTTTTTTTTTGTATTTATAGCGGCCACAGTAATACATAATCGGTGAAAATTTCAAGTGTTCAAGCTATTACGGTTCAAGAGATAGAGGCCTGTGACAGACGGACAAACAAACAGACAGAGGGACGAACAGACAGACAGACAGCGGAGTCTCAGTAGTAGGGTCCCGTTTGCACACCTTGGGTACGGAACCCTAAAAATTAAATAATTTACAAAAATATACATATACCTAGCTGAATATAGAACTTTCCCCTTTTTTAATTCAGTTAAAAAACGGGTGTTACAAATACCTACGACGTTTATAAACTTATTGAAAAAGAGATGGCACCGCATGATGTTTTTAGGGTTCCGTAGTAAAAAAAGAACCCTTATGGTTTCGCCATGTCTGTCTGTCTGTCCGCGGTTTTACTCCGAGTCTATTATAGTACTAGAAAACTATAATTTGGCATGGATGTATGTTAATCGCACCGACAAAGTAATAAAATAAAATCTTGAAGAAATTTTTTTTTATTCTTCACCCACTCAGAAAATGTCTCATTGCTCGTTCATAAACAGGTTAGAAAGTTCGTCATTTCTCCCGTATAAATGTGCGGCGGGATAAGTTATATGGAACTTCATTCCTGCCCTCCGTAGCAGGGCAAGAATATTGTATGAAAATTCATTCCTGTCTTGCTAGCGTTCTTTTGTTTTTTTATCAGCGAACATAAAAAAAATACAAACGTCAAATCTCAAAAAGGTTTTTTATCAAATATTTAATTAGAAATAAATGGGCAAGTGCGAGTCGGACTCGTACATAAAGGGTTCCCTACCTCCGTTTGTGAAAACATTGTGTTATCAAACGATGAAAAAACACGTTTCTTGTATGACAACCCCCCTTTAATTTTTAACTTTTTTTGTTTTTAGTATTTGTTATTATAGCAGCCATAGTAATAAATAATCGGTGAAAATTTCAAGGGTCTTGCTATTACTTGCTTGCTAGTTCAAGAGATAGAGCCCTATGACAGACGGACAGACAGGCAGACAGCGGAGACTCAGTAATAGGGTTCCGTTTGTACCCTTTGGGTACGGAACCCTGAAAAGAGGTGGGATTTTCTTTTGTACTCAATTTCCAATGAAAGGAGGCTGGCAACCTTTTTTAGAACTACGAAAAAAATCAAGCGCGACATTTTGATTAGTTAAATTTTGTTTTTTATATAATTGATAATTTAACAGTACGCTTTTAATAATTCTAAATAATTTCCAAAATGTCATCTGATGATGAAAGTGGAGAAAGAAATAGCCTCATATTTAAAACGCGCAAACCACCTACCCGTGTCTTTCTCGACATCACCCGGTTGGTTGACTGGTAGATAAGGCCTTAGGCTTTAAGTCCGCCATCACACTTGTATTTGTGTATAAAGTTAAATAAACCATGAACTCTACACTCGGCACTGTTTTAGACGGACTTCCGCAACCCTTCTTGCAGATACAGGCACTGATTTACCTGCAATAAAACGACATGGCATGCGAGTTGGAAATCGTCCGCTGTCGCAGAAAGTTACATCGAAGATTCCATAGAAAATAAAAATAAAAAATTTACTTAATATCAGGGTCAATCAATTTATATAACAAAAAGTCCCCACAGTCTATACCGAGCACAGTGCCAACAGCCCCCTGGTAAAATATGATTCTACTTAAACTATAAAACCACCTCATTCCACAAACCCAAGTGCACCAACAGCACAAACCCAAGTGTCCCGGTGTTGTCTCAAACATCTCACACAAATATTAGCCTTCCTGGAAAAAACGTCACTATAAGTTTGTCATTGTAACAATTTTAATAGGTATAAACTTTAATTAAAGAAATATTGTCTTGTATTTTCCTCGTAGGTGTAGTATAAAGCACTATGTATCACTCGGGAGAAAGTTCTATTTCTGTTCTCGAGTTTCCTTTAAGCTCTCCGCTACGCGTCGGGGTTAAACATACTCTCGAACAGAAATAGACCGTTTTCTCCCCTCAATGTACAATGTTCTATAGCCTACCTCCCATACTTGTAAAGAGGGAATAAATTAAAAATTTACGGCAGTATACAAGTAGTAAAACTATTTGAGCTAAGTTTTAAATTAAAGAGTAGTCGACCAAATTTCATCAGACGTTTCTAGGCGTGAACTCTAAGCCGGTATTCATCACTACGGAACCCAACACTGAACGTGGTCCGACACGCTCTTGGCCGGTTTTTATTTAAACATCAAACAGGAAAGGGGGCAACTGTCTGTTAGTACGTACTTACATATATTAATTCTGTAACAGTTAATTTTACTATTTGTCTAATTTTTCCGCTATATATTTGTCTATTGTATTAGGATTAATATCTGAAACTAAAATATTGTGCTCTCTATTATTGACAGGGCGTTACTTTCCGCATATTTTGGATGGGGCAATGGGAATTCGACATGTATAATTTATGAGGTTTATTGCCGAAACATACGATATTTATGAGTGAATTCTATTAGGTTGTTACAGCTCTTATAAATCTTAAACAAAAAAGGATATCGTGCAATATTCTGTTGATATATAACTGCAATAATCATAATGATATCTCAAAGAATTATTTCTTGTTATATTCTGTGAAGAAGGAATTTGCAATAAGGAATATGCATGTAATACCAATCCGGCTCATATTTTTATTTTACAATTTCTATTATTACGTTACCACGCCTAGTTAATTATTTTTCTTATTGACTCTTATTTGGATTAGAAATAAATTATTGAAAATATGCAAATATTGCGCGGGAACTTTTGACGAAAAAAGGGAAATGACGACAAAGTTCACAAAAGGGAAATGACAAGTTCGGGTGCGTTCGGTAGGATTGTCCGTCCATGTAGTTTGACTATCGATGACATTCGAAATGTATGTACTTTTATATAGAGGTTTAACAAACATCACTGGCTGATAATATCGAAAGTACCCAAAAAAGAAAAACATGCGTTGACAGCTTCTGTCTCTAGCGGATATTGCAGACGTTGACGTCATATTTTAAAATGGCGTGTTTTAGTTGTTATAATCTACTTGCTATTTTTAATATTGAATTTCTACACCATATACATGTTTTTCGGCACTGATTTATTTTTTGCGGCTATTTCTCGACGAGGACTATCGATTAAAAATATAAAAAAAATGCATGCATACTCTCTATTATTTAAATTAATAAAAATAACACACTGATTGAGCTAGCCCCAAAGTAAGTGTTTTAATCTTTTGTTATGGGATACTATCTTAACGATACTATATTTTATAAAGCAACTTGCCCTGGCTGGGGATCGAACCCAGTACCTCCGGATTGGCGTGTTGACCATTACACCACGAAGGTAGTCAAATATTTGGTAATTTGTTATTGTCTTATTTGGCATAAAGGGTCGTCATCATCAATATATTTAAGAACTATGTTCTTGTCGGTGGAGTATTTTCCATGTCTCCCGATCCTCAGCCATATGCTTGACACGACTTCTGCCTTTTCTCTTTGCATAAAGGGAAAGACATTATTATTTTTAAGAAGCAACACAAATGCTTATGTGTTGCTTCTTAAAAATAATAATGACTGCTTAGTCATGCATGGTTCTAAACTACTTTACCATTGTCATACACCCATGACATCTACACTCAAACGGTTGCTACACAGCCGGGCGGAATCTTGTTCGACAAATACTGCCAATTCGACAATGCCGACCCGAATAAGTGTGTAGCAACCCTAACCCTCGTATTTATTAAAATTAACAACCATTTGGTAAACCTATTTTAGTCAAAACATGTTTTGTCCCTTTCCCTCTATTCCTCATTTGACATTGAAAGAAGGAGACAAAACATATTTAAAGTAAAATAGGTTACGAGGATAAGTTATTATGCGGTATTGTGGATTGTGGATGTACCATGATTATTTGATGCATAATTATTTAGAGTGAAGCCCGTAAGGAATGGGATAAAAATAATTATTGAAGTAGCTGTACCAACAAAAATAGGGCAATACTTAGATGACGAAAACGAGAGAACAGGTAACATACATACACACTATCACGTATTTACACTTATGGGGCAAACAGAGAATTTTGGGTCTTGCGGCACTAAGCAGATAGAGCCCAGGGCCGCAAGACACAAAGGCCACTTTTAGCCTGATGGGGACGAGAAGGTGGAAGAAGGAATCAATAATGATGGTTTGCTAGCCGCATTGCCTACATGATTTACATTTTCACCCATTTCCTCGATCGGCTCCTATGATCTGCGCGGAAAGAGAAGCAGCAGATACATTCTAAGTTTTTCTTTTCTCTTAGACTAATAAATCACGTCGTTAAGATTTAGATTGCACATGACTACAAAAAGTTCAGTAATTGAGGTAGTCAAATATATTTTTGTGCCCAAAGAGAAGCTCCTCAAATCCTTTCGGAGGCCGGCCGTATTAATCAATGGCTATGCCTGGATCATTGTAAAAGCACTAAAATCGGATCGGCGGATCTATCCATCTTTACATAGAACCGCCTTTATAATCGGCGTTCAGTCTTTATCTATGTAGGTGTGTGGGATCTCGACCTGTCCCGGTGCAGTCAGATGAATTCCCACTCACATGAGAAGTAGGTAGGCAGATGAAGAGCAGTTAGAGACTCAACAATTAGAACCTCACTTATTTACCCTTAACAAGGATTGCTCCCCCATGTGTGCGACGTGAAGTATCCTGCTCTATGGAGCGGGTACGACAGTTAAGCTATAGCAGACACCCTCTTTACAATATGACCATAGCCCTCCACTTGCACGACTAAAAAGCCGACGCAGCTTTATTACACATACTGCACTTGCTAGCGATCCCCCGAGCGCCAGAGTACTGTGTGTGACTTGTGGCAAAAGAAGTTTCCCAGCAGCTTTCCCATAAGTAAAAAGCTTCCACCAGGCCATAATCTACACTGGCGCACTTGGAAGTCGCTAAATAGACACCGGGTAGGCGTCGGTAGATGTCAGGAGTTAAAGAAGTAGTGAAAAAAATATTCTAACGACGACAGATGTGCCTGTGGATGCAACCAGTCCATGGAACATTTGCTGTCATGCCCCACGTCCAACGCATCTTGTTCTAGAGACGATCTAATGGAGGCGAACCAAAGGGCTATAGATGTGGCGAATTTCTGGGCCAAAACACTTTAGATCCATTGCCATTGAGACGATAGAAGAAGAAGAATAACTTATTTATAACTTATTTATTTTACTGACATACGAGTAGTTACAATATATTACAGACTGTTATAAATTAAACTTGTATTTCTGAATGTATTCAGCATGAGAGATGGAAGTAGAATGAATCCAAAATGAGAAGGGATGTGTGAATGATTCGAAAATGGAATTAGGGAATTTAAAATGATATGAAGTTTTGAAAAGCGAACAGGATGAAATTAAGAAATGAGGTATGAAAACAAGATGCAGCATGCAGGTGGCATTCAGCATCGTTACAGGTGTATCGTTTTTCTGAACCTGAACAGATTCAATGAATGGCAGCACCTTCTTGTAGACTCCACCACGTGACACTCACAGTAGTAATACAATCTAAACAAGTTTATTTGCTAGGCAAACTAAAAAAACCCCCGGCTGTCAAGAACGCCATCTAGTGATGTGAACCGGAACTATTGATACGTCTTGATACGGACATCAAGTCGCACTACATGCGCGCTACGGATAGCGCCGACTATATATTTGCTAGAGAAAGCCCTGATTTTCAAGCATTTATCCTCAGTAACATTTGAATAGCTGGACCGATTTTCATCAAACATAGCTTAAAACTACCGCAAGGGACCTTGCTATTATGTTAAAAAAACTGCATCGAAATCAGTCCATCCATTTGAGCGCTACGATGCCACAGACAGACCGACATTAGCGTCAAACTTATAACAGCCCTCTTTTTTGTCGGGGTTTAAAAACTAAATAACTTGCAAACAAATTATTCATTGAATAAAATATAATCAGACCGTATACCAAGGTCTTATTTCCACCCACTTCAATAACAAGTTACACAAATCTCAACACCTAGACACGGACCAAAAATTTGCAAGGCATAAGGCAAAATCTTATTATCTCCACGTACCTAGAATTATATTTTATCAGAAATGAACGGCGCACGTGCTCTGGATTGCTGTTTATTTGATTTCATGAGTTTCTCCATTTCGTAATACGATACAAAATATTATTTCAGGCTAAAACAATCGCTCTGTAAAGTCACTTAGTCATATCTAAATTGAATACGTGTTAGGACCTATCCTACCACGTATTCAATTTAGATAGAATCCAGAACCTATTCTGGATTGTGTTTTCAACCGCATAATGGGTGGTAATGATATACGACAATTTAATTTAGGTAGGTACAAGTTTTTAAATTAAATAAACGGGCAAGTGCGAGTCGGACTCGTACATGAAGGGTTCCGTAACACCGTACAATGTTTTAAAACGCTGCAGAAACACGTTTCTTGTATGATGACCCCCTTTAATTTTTTATTTTTTTTAACATTTGTTTTTATAGTGACCATAGTAATACATAATCTGTGAAAATTTCAAGTATCTAGTTAATACCATTATAAAGATCTAATTAAAAACGCTGAAAAAAACACGTTTTTTGTATGACGACCCCCTTTAAGTTTTTACTTTTTTTATTTTTAGTATTTGTTGTTATAGCGACCACAGTAATACATAATCGGTGAAAATTTCAGGTGTCTAGCTATTACGGTTCAAGAGATAGAGCCCTGTGACAGACGGACTGACAGCGGAGTCTCAGTAATAGGGTCCTGTTTGCACCCTTCGGGTACGGAACCCTAAAAATCGACGGATTATTTAATATATCGTCGTCATAATGTCAGCCGCATAATATTCATTGCTGCAGAAGAATTTCTAAAATGACCTATCTGGAGGTAAAGCGCAGGCCGCAATATGTATCTACATATAACGTCTAACATAATATACTGAATCTATTTTAAGGATAGATTAGTCCATGATACTGAACAACTATACCCAAACAACATTTATATCGAAATAGGAAAAAAAATTATGCTTTCAAAAAATTCTATGGAAGGACAGCAATTAGTTTTAATATTTCGATATATGTGCCATGCGGAAAGTTGTTCAATATCATGGACTGAATCCACCCTGAAAATTGTTTCAGTATATTTTGTTAGACCCTGTATAGATATGATTTTTATCTTCAATAACTTCCCAGTCAAAACAGTCCAAGTTTTCATGTATCGAGTATACAAAGGTAAAAAATTTCCTAAATCGCCATCAGGGAATGTTACCCCAAAAATTTAAAACGTATTGAGTTTCTTCATTTCCTGTCTTTTAGTCAGAGTGCCAAGTACGAGTACGTTCATTTCAATAATTTATATTGGCAGATAATTTCTTAATACCATACTCTTTTGCCGATATTATGTCCCGGGGTCAATTTAAACAACACTACTGCGGCGGTGAAAAGCCGACTTCGGCGGCAATTGCGTCCATTAACACGCTAATATAACGTCGGCGATACACCGCAAAACCTTTATGTGCTTGCACTGCCTTTTATCATTCCCAAAAACCCTGCGGACGTATCTTTTGTTGCCCATACAATGCCTTCAGCTTGTTTTTCTCAAAGGGAATTCCCAATTTCAAAGGTCACAACGTTTTTCTCAGCGGCTTACGAACGACCTTTTTCACATAAACCTCTTCACGCGGTCGCGTTTGGTAGACATTGATCAGTAGGAATTATCGCATCCGAGCACATAAAGCCGCTATCTTTTGCTCAATAAAAGGCTCTTTAATATCTTACGTTCGCTTTTTGTCAAAAATAGCCCTTTTTCTTATAGCGATTACCTTTTTTTTTAATTTATTATGTGGGAAATTGTAGACAGCAAAAATGCGGCTCCATCCGATAGCCGAAATTCCCGTTGGGACATTGATCCTTTTTGAATACCAGTGGAATAGTTTTAATAGCTGGAAAATAATTGTTGCATAAATTTACTTAAATAGAGCATATTATTCGAATTGAAGTTTTTCCATTTACAACGTTTTGATATACGCCCGAATCCGGGTTGAAAATTCAGATTAAAATGCGCGGCCGTCAATGAATGCACAAATAGACGACCGGCCCGTATTCAAATGGGATCGAATGAGCCCAAACCGTGGGCAAACAAACGATCAGTCAGTTCCGCGTATTGATATTGCTCGCTTTGCATAATTCGCTTGTTAAGCACCAAACATTTGACCGGCCAGAAGTCAATTAGGTATGTCGTTTGGATCGCATTGTTTTCAGGTAATGATGCGTTCTGTATTTTGAAGCAAATTTAATGGCATGACATGGAAAAAACGTTTTAGAATTGAATGATTGATACTTTATTTCAGTTCAGAAAATACTTACATACTTATTTAAATCAATCATAACATAGACTTCTTTCGATTGTTCAAAACACCGTCAGAAATGAAATTGACAAAGTCCTCATAGTCCGATACCTAAAAAAAATTACTGGGGGTCAAAGGTCACAAAAACGGGTTTTTCGCAATTTTCAGCAAAAGGGTAAATTTTGTCATAAAATTAGTTTTAACAAAACTTGTAGATCAGATAATTATCTATAAAAAATGTCTTAATACTTCTTTTTCTAAGAGTCACCGTTTCTGAGATATAACGATACAATAAGTTAAAAGAGAGACGGATAATCAGACGATCGGTCAGCTGGACAGCGGAGTCTTAGTAATAAGGTCCCATATTTACCCTTTGGGTACGGAACCCTGAAAAACTACACTACCTTTTCCAACTTTTTTGTTTCAACAACAACAAACGTGATTTTTGAGAATTGGCGTGATGTATGGAAGCCCCCCTTAAATATTTATTTTATTGTAATTAAATTATTTATTTTTAAAATGAATACACAACTAAACATTCGGTGAATGTTGCAAGCGCCTACCTGTTGCCGTTATTAATATCGCGCAAAAAAACAGGAAAAATCTTTTCCAACTTTTTGTTATCTCAGAAACGGTGACTCTTAGGAAAAAAGTATTTAGACATTTTTTATAGATAATTATCTGATCTACAAGTTTTGTTTGAACTAATTTTATGATAAAATTTACCGTTTTGCTAAAAATTGCGAAAACCCCGTTTTTGTGACCTTTGACCCCTAGTAATTGTTTTTGCAGGTATCGGATCGATGAGGAATTTTTAGATTTCATATATGATGGTGTTTTAAACAACCCTTACAACTTTCATCGGGGTGCGAATTATTGTAACCTCGAATATCTAAATTGACCCGACTACAAATGATATAATTGGTAGCCAATATAGAAGTAAAAAAAATATTCTAAGATGTTGTACCTAAATATACATTTGTGTATGTCTGTGTATACAGGGTGACTTTTTAAACACCAGCCAAATTTCACGAGCAAGTTCAGTCCATGATACTGAACTACTTTCTATAAAAAAGTTATTTAAAATCGATAAAAAAATTTCGCCCTTCCATACAAAATCCGTTTGGCTGACCGCTGATTTGTATGGGAAGGCAAATCTTTATTTTAGTTTTCGTTAATTATTTTTATGGAAAATAGACTGAACTTGCTCCAAAAATTTGGCTGGTGGTTAAAAAGTCAGCCTGTATATTCACGAACTGAGGCAAGTTGTAGTAGTTCCAAATTCACCCTGTTTCGCCGGCTTGTTGACGAATGAGTGCGGCGCTGGCTCTGACAGCTGCGGCTAAGCGGCACTACCACTAAATTATGTATCGGATGAAGATCCACTTAAAATATTTTTATCTAATGTAGAAATTAATATTTTGAGTAAAAATGCGTGCGTTTCGGAATGTTTTCGGGTTTGTTTCTGATAGGTCTGACCTAAGAGATAAAATCTTTTTAGGGTTCCGTAGTCCACAAGGAACCCTTATAGTTTCGTCATGTCCGTCGAGACGTATGTATGTAAATTCTTTATTGTACGTAAAAGGGTATACAGAGAAAACAAAAAAATAACTACACGAAGGCGGACTTATCCCTTTAAGGATCTCTTCCAGTCAACCCAAATGCAGAGAAGAGAATTCCATAAATTAAGTGCTTGTCGAGACGACATTAAACATTTTGTTTTTAATATCAACCTAACAGCCTGATATCTGTAGTTAGAAAATCATGTGTGTGAACCATCTCCATTTTAAAAACGTTTTCCTGATTAATTCCTCTTTTTACGATATTTTCTCAATGGTTTCAAACATTAGCCGTTCAAATAGTTTTCTTTTATTGCAGATAAAGTGCATTGCAAGTAAACCCGATATATATTATCTGTGATAAAACTTGATCGGTCGAGACCGGCACGTTCCGTTTCGCTAAGTCGATTGTAAATAAAAACTGAGCACAGTGCTTTTAGCGCCAAGGATTATCTCTGACTCGGGGAGAATAGTTCAAATAAGTAGGATTATATTTTAAGGTTAGGATAACATTAAGTGAAGGTTTTACTAATGCTTCGCATGTGATCAGTACTTCGATATAAACAGATGTGTTTACAAAGTATCTCTAGATTATGTTATATGTTTTAAACATTTTGAAGTAGTGTTTTTGAAATGCCAAGGATTCTCCGACGAGAGATAGGATTATTTCTGAGAGAAAACAGAATTATATGATACCTAATTATAGACATTCGCCCTGAGGAAAGCCTCCGATCGAAACATGGCGGCCAGTACCTGAATTTTTACGTGACTTACCCGTTTATCGTGTATTAATAAATATATTTTATTTTTACTATACGTTATCAATCTTTGGATGACATATGTGAAATAATTATCTTGAAAACAAATATTGTCTTTACGAATCTACAAATAATATTTTAAATGCTCCACTCGGTACAGATTTTTCATGTGCTGTTAAATACCAATGCTCCAATACTTCTCTGTCAGAATAAATTTGTTTCCAGGCTGAGCTCATATATTTTAAACTGGTAACATTTTTTCCTTCACCGTAACAAGTATGCGTGCGTACATACTGTGTGGAGATGGGAGTCATTTATAATCTGTGTAACATCAACAGACTCGTCGTAAATCACGTCGTGCATGCATTGCACTGCTGGATGACGTCACTATGAGAAATTCATCCAATTTAACTTGATAATAGCTACTTGCTAACACAACTTACATATGAATACTTTTTACTCTCTGATCTAATTAGGTAATTCTCTGTTATAATCATTATTATTTCAAGTTAAACATCTCTAATTATTTTATTAGCTTTATAGCAATTGCGGCATCGATATGTAAAAAAAACCGTTTTTTTCGTTATTATCCGTAAACAAACAAACAGGAATACTAAGACAGAATCCCCGGCCGGACACTAAGATAAGATTTCTTTTATTGTTATTTGTGGTTTCGTATATTATATTGTCTAAAAACAAATACTACTGTGAAATACCCTATGATCTTGAAAACAAATAATAACTGTACGAATTTGCAAATATTTTTTAAGCTCTTCATGCCTAAAACCAAACAGTGACGATCCCAAAAGAGATCTCTTTGGAGAAGAAGGATTAGGAGAGCCGACCCCAACTAGAAATGGGATAAGGTAGGAGCAAGAAGAGAAGTAGACCAACAGGAACTAAGTATAGTTCCTGTTGGTCCATATTACTTATAACTATTAATCATTTGTATACTATTTGCTTCAATCCTGTTATTTATCTTCGCAAGAAACATGATTGAAGATTATTTACTAAATAGGGTTCAGAGGGTTTCAGAGGAAACGGGGCAAGTTAATCTGCAACATTTCTCACTTTAATTAAGTTTTGCTACAGTTTAAGATTTTCATGTTATGGAGGTCTCCTATGAAATATTTATTAATTTCGCGTAAGCAACCTTAGAGAATGCAAAAATTAGAGACTGTTTTTTATATATTTTTTACGTAACTTTGATTTACTTATATCTTGGAACTTTCGGTATTTCACGAAAAAACATGTGCGGTCAGAAGAGCCCTAATAAAAACGAAATTCTTTATGCCTTTGCTTCAAAAAATGGTAGGTTAATTACATTTCCACTAGTCAACTCTTTTTTTTTTACGCGGAGAAAATCCCTCCGGATATCTTACCGGTTCCGGGAGACCGGTAAGGTTATGTGGTTGCTACCACTAAAAACTCCGCGGTATCACCTCTCAGCCGCTATCGGCCGGGGCCGTGTGCTTCTACATGCTCCACAGCTCCGGTGCAGCCGGCCGCTAACTCAGCGACCCTGGCTCGCCAACGGCCTCACGGCACCCTCTGCTGAATCAGAGGGGCCGGAGCAGCCATCGCCTTGGCCTCTCGGCCCGACAAGGACAGGCGCGCTGACACGACACGCGCCTGCCTCCACTCCGGAGGGCTGTCCGTTGGACGATGGAATCCCGTTTCCACCGTCCACCCAGCCCTCCAAAATTTGCCCCGGTCCACCCCACTAGTCAACTCCTACCGCAAGCCGCGTTAAGGAAATTCATTAAGTAGAAAGAAATGTTTAAGTAAACATTCCCAATACTCGCAAAATAAGTTGCACGCGCAAAGTATCTGCAATAAAAACAAAACGATATATGAAGATCGCTGTGATCGGTGCAGTGCACGGATACGAAATCAATCAGAATCATTGACTGAATTCGCACCACTATGCTGGACTGCATATTCTACCGCACACAACGCAGTTCAGGAAATCTCATGCTTAAAATACCACCTCATTCTACTTGAATAACTATATCCTGTGACATATCAAATGAAAAAGCTTTTTATGATAATTTTAAATATATTTTTTTTAACTAGCGTAAATTGACTATGCCGTATTAGAGGAAAACCTATAAGAAGTATATCCTATCATTTAAAATGAGCAATTTTTATATAAGTACAAATATATCGGTATAAAAATATCAAATGAAAGTGCTTGTTGTAAAAATTTTTTTTTTTTTATCCAATCAATCAATCAATCAAATCATTTTATTTCAGGCTATAAATGTGTACATACAATAAACATTCAGAGGCCTATATCAATATATACCTTAACCTTAATATACATATAATATATTATATAAACACTATATTATATTGATTTATTGTCTTTGTGACGCAATGCACTTCGTACTGGTGTCAGGTAACCGTCCACGATATCTCCGGAACACGACACCCTTCGGCCAGAAATCCTCCTTAGTAAAGGTCGCCAGCTGATCGGTTGGAACTCGCACCACATATGAATTAAAATTCACGTTGTGACGCGATTCCAACTTTACCACCCTCAGGGTCAAATGGGTCTTCACTCTGATGTACTCGACCAACTCCTCGATCTTAGTGGAGTAATGAAGGCGAGACACATACAGCATGGTCGTAGGCACGGTAGCACGCAGGAGCATCTTGGGTCCGCTGAGTGCAGTACCGCACTTATTTCGGCTAGGACTGGGCTTCTTCCGCTTCCGTTCTACTTTAATGAAGCCATCCTGATCAATAGGACCCTTTTTAGGTCCAGATGCGGTAGTCGGTGCCACTTCTGGAACCGCCTCGGTCTTGCGTTTGGGTAACTGCTGTTTCCCGGGATATTGGCTGGCAGCAGTTGCGTAAGCACTGCGACAACACGAGGTGTTGGTGTGCTTACGTTCGTCACGGGTGCAGGGGAAGCACGGGGAGCAGGGCGGGGTGTCGCATGACGACCGACGGCGTTGACCAGCGGCGAGTCGAATTTCGCTGATGCGAAACTTGCATCAAGCGCTTCATGGCACGGGTTGTTGTTCGAGGCATCGGGTGACCTACATACGGATTTATTGCGTTTTAATTCAATAATTCCGTACGTAAATCGTTGATGGTTACTTGAAATGCCTCAAACTTCAATTGCAAGTTGGCCAGACTTGATTTCAGTGTTGTGATATCCTTGAGGAGCCTGGTAACGTCAACATGGTCAAATGTCACCGGTGGTAGGGAGTGTAGCCCTTGGGCAGTCACCACAAACATAACGGGCCATTCTTCCGTATCAGTCTCCTTGAACACCCGGATGATGTCCTGGAGACTCCTCTCTCCCTTTTCGTCTCTCCTGCGAAATTTATAATTTTAAGATAAGTATTTTTGAAGTTATATAAGAAAATAGGCGAAAATTGACCATATTTGGAGTACAAAAAGCGGGAAAGCGCACCCCGAGCTCCGAATCATCACAGCTGAGGATGCAACCGGGAATGCGCCTAGACGAAGAAGAGGCGAAATTTGACTATTCCCCTTATCTCTGAAACTACTGACATAAAATTTTGAAAAATACAGGAAATAGTACCTATAGATTTCCGGAAAACCAATGACAAGTTCGGAACCCTCGTCACGCGAGTTTAACTCGCACTTGAGTGGTTTATTTTTACTTCAACTCCGTATTTTACTATTTAATATAATAACACTAAATAATTATTGTTTCACATCACTGTTTTCATCACACCACAAACACTTGGTAAGCAGAATTCCGATGAGCACTTAATTTTAAGTCCAGAGCGTCTTAGTGTAATATAGGTCACTAACGAGGATCCAAAGCCAACGTGACCCTAAGGCTGGCAACACCCGACCGAAAGCCTTGAATTCGAATTTCAAAATAGTTCGAACGCCTGCTTTCAGATGAAATTTTCTGGCTTTTGTGTAAATAGAGCCGGTGATGTGAGGTGAAGCTGGTATTGAATGTCTTATTTCTATAAATAAACGTAGCTTGGTAACGTACAATATGGGGCTGCCGAATTTCGGCAGCCCCAACCTATAGTACAAGGAAAAAAAGTCTAGTGTCACAGGATCTCTACTTATACCACACCATTTAGATCTTATATTGGAAATATTTCTGATTCCCAGTAAAATTGTTTGTTAATATTACTAAAATTTTACATAGCATATTGAACTTTTAATACTATAATCTTTTATTTAGCAACTGTAGGTCCGAGAAAGTTATTAAATGTAAGCGACAAATAAACTTAATTTGGCCCTGTTAGCCCTGCGACCCTGTTTATATGTACTGGCATTTCAATAAATTACGCCGCCGGCTATTTCCTATTGTTCACGTATTTTCGGAGCTACAAAACTTAGTGAGCAAAAATTAATGAGATCTTTGTTTATTTAGTTTAATCTACTGAAAATAACTACACTATTTTTTGTCGAAAAGAAGACATTATAAACGTGTATTTGACAGGTCATACGTCCCATGCCGTTAACATTTCCAAACATATTGTCCAGTCAGTAAATTAGGTTTGTATGAGAACGTCGTTTTTTTTAGTTTCTTTTAAGAACAATTCTTTTGTTTACGGAAATAAGTCACCCCTGCAAATGTGTAAGAATATAAAATCTCTTCATCTTTTCTTTTTTAATTTATACGCCAATTTCAAGCACGTGTACATACGTGTAACTCTTTTCTTGGAAGTGACATCACAGCGACGCTATAATTTAAAACCTCTACGAGATGATAGTTTTTTTAAATTAAGCCAAGTAGAGACTACCTCTTCTTGGGATCTTCTAAAGGGATACACCTTCAGATCGTTAACAATGCCGGGAGTATACACCGCCCTTTACTTTTGTTCTTGCTTTGCGATCGAAGTCTGATCATATTATTTTACCGTCGGCTTCCAGGGATGCCAATTCCCAAGTGACTTTAATAACTTCATATAAATACAACGTGGCAAATCACAAATTCTGTACGTAAGATCTTAATAAAAGTTCTTTGCGTATAGATACAAAATAATTCTTTTTATTCTGTTGGCTATTAATAAAATGGTCATACAATTCGAAGGTATTCATTTTGATCTTTTTTTCTTTTCATGAAAATGTCTGGCAATCCAAACGTCATTAAACATTACCCTGCTTTAAAAAACATCCAAAGGATTTTTTATTTTGATCGGTATTATGGAGGTTGATTATATCTTGTATTTTTGTATTATAATCCGTGGATTAGTAAACTTTAGTAGTTATTTAACCTAAACTATAGGCGATGCTTTTAGTTGGAAACCCTGGCTCTCCACCGCATTTTGCTCGGCTTCGGTTGCGGTTCCGCTCTGAGGAATTTAATAATTCCTCAAATCCTGCAACTGATGTTCGAGATTTGGCTTCAGATCGTGCCCGTTTTTCGACTCATAACTTGTGATATTTTGAATTACGGAGTTAAAGGGCTTATCATGAGGCGTCAAGGTTGGATTATGTTTAGTTAGACGATTGTTTACATAATTTAGCGCAATTTAGTAAATAATATTATTTATTAAATAACTAACGAAAGAACCTTGCATGTTGAACTGACCCATTGCCTAAAACTCAAAAATAAAAGTAAAAGAAAAACAATAATAAAGAATAAATATTACTTGTTTACATGTATTTATTAATTTTATTTCACGTAGTAATCGAAGACAGTCACCATACCTGAAAACGGCCGGAAAATATATAAGTATTTATATATTTTAAGTAAAGGGTAAGTCCGGGGGAGATGGCCATACGTTAGAGATGGCCCATCGAAATATTTCATGGAACGTTGACCAGATGTCGCTAGTTACCATTTAGTTCGCTTCGCGTTGTGTGTGTGAGCAAACGTGAGATTAAATTTTGGCGAAAAATAAATAAAACCGGCCAAGTGCGAATTAAACTCGCGTCGAGAGGGTTCCGTACAATTGATTTAATTCTTTTAGGTTTTCCTGTAATCTACAAGCAATGAACCATATTTTGTATTTTTTTCAAAATTTTAGGCTCAGTAGTGTCAGAGATCAGGGGGGGGGGATGGTCAAGTTTCGTCTTCTTTCATGAATAAAATCAAAACTATTTATTTTATAATTATAACAAAAATATATTTGAGATCCTCATAACGAGCCGTTTTATTTGATGTATGACACAGTAAGGTTTGCAAAACTTTTTTTTTCAATTTCCTAATTTATCCCCCTAAAATGACTCTTATTTAAAAAAAAATATTTATTTACTTTGCACATATGTGTTTGGGTCATAGGATTACACCATTCTACCAAATTTCACCTGATTCGGTCCAGTAGATTCGGAGCAAATTGGCTGTGACAGACGGACGGACAGACAGACGCACGAGTGATCCTATAAGGGTTCCGTTTTTTCATTTTTTGTACGGAACCCTAAAAATCGAAAAGTAAGTAAAATCCTTGTCCATTGTTTTGTATTATGCAAATATTTTCTAAGAGGTTTATGTTTTATGTTATTGTGATGACAGTTTCTTAGAATAAGGGTTATTTTTGTATTTATGTAAATTTAAACAAACAATGTGTTGATTTAACCTCAAATTTCCGGGTGTCATGTTTCTACTTGTTTTTTTTCGTGAGGCCATCTCACCCGGCAGAAAAGGAGAGATGGCCAGATGAAATGGCCATATGGCCAAAAGCTGTGAACAAAATAAAAGCTCTTCGTAGGCTTTCTGATTGAAGTGACGATGTTCCATTAGCAAATTTAGCAGAGAAGACTAAGACTAAAAGGATAACTGTCGCGGATGTGGCGAAAACTATTAAGAAACCCAGCTCTTCGAAGACTGGCTTTAATGTAAATGTTGTCAGTTTTGGGTGCATGAGCATTGCACCGAGTTTGATAACTCGTGTTCAAAATGCGGAAAAAATAAAAAAAAGATCAAAAAATAACTAGATTTAAGCTATGGCCATCTTAGCTTTAATGTTATGGTCATCTCAAACGTATACTCCGGAAAAGATGGCCAACAGTTATATAAAAAAAATTAAGTGTGATCTCTTTATAATTGTTCTATTGAAATTATTTTGAATCTAATGAGGGAGAGTTTTTTTTTATGGCGGTTTGAAAAATCTATGGCTAGCTACCCCGGACTTACCCTATACTTTTCAATTTTGTTTACACATTCTGTCGCACAACAACCCAAATTATTTTTCTTCTTGGTCCAGCGGTTGACTGGCAGAGAACGCCATATGGCGTTAAGATTGCCATTTGTCCACTTTATATGTGCAATAAAGTTTAAATAAATAAATGAAATTAATCAAAATATCCTAAAATAAATTGCCATTGTGACATTTAGTTTAGACTTAAGTATATTGTTAACATAATGACATTTTATGTAAAACCGACGATAAAATAAAACAATTTTTAGTTCAACCTAATAAAGACTGATTGACTTGATTTTAGATTTATAATATTTATAGTAGTATCAAATTAAACCAGAATTTAATATAAATAATAACCTCAATCAAAATATTTTATGAAAATAATACTAGGTATGTTTTCTTTTTACTGTAGAAATGTTAAGTTTTCTAATTATCTTAAACGTCTTCGTGAAATAACAGTGGCTGAAACACTCAGGTCAGGTATAATGAAAATGCCTTCGTAATGATTCTGTTTAAGGCATCGAGCGAAACATTAGGGCCGGAAGCCTACAGAAGGTATTCCTGTTTGACCCAGTCGCCGTAATTGATTTTAATTTGAGATAGCTGATGATACCATCTTTTGTCAACCTAAATCGGGTGATTGTCTCCGCCCTGGGAGAATTAAAGCGGAAAATAATCCTATTCTGTGTTATTTCTTTGGGTTTCATTATAAAAGATCAATTTGTATAGAAAATAACTTCTTTGCGTATCAGTGAAAACTCATAATAAAGTAAACGGAATAAAACCCTTTTTCAATTATTCTGACTTCTATTAACTAGATAGTTTGAAACGGTGTTAGTCTATATAATCCGCTAATTTCCAACAAGTCAAATCAAATCATTTTTTTTAAACTTCAAAACAAACATTTCCTATGGTATTTGTATGAAATAATGGAGTGTGACGTCATAGTTTCTTGGAGTCAAATAGCGCTCTTAATATCTGTTTTTCTGCATTCTGCGTTTTTCACATCTGCAAGGATGTGACTAATGACAAGTGACATTATTTTGAGACGTTTTATTCTCTTATCAGTACCAAATAATTTATTTTTGACCCAGGAAACTACCCAATTGTAAGTGTGCTTAGCGAGCACAGGTTGGAACACTAATTTAAAAATAATCATTTAAGAGCATTACGCAGTCCATGCTATTGAACAGCTGCCCATTTTATAAATTTAAAATACATTTTGGAATACGAAAAAAAATTCATAGTTACTTGATCAAACGATTGCTCGTTTTACATATACAGGAGATCAAACACTTTTTCGTTTTTTGAAATTTCCTTCCTTGGTAATAACTTCATGACATGGACTGATAATGCCCTTCAAGGAGTATTTCACCTCCTTGAAACACTATATTTATATGATAATTTGGCACAAAATTGCAACGTTTATTTTATCTTTATTGCACAATTAAAATAAAGGTACAAGTGGCGGACCTAATGCCATATGGCATTTTCTCCCGGTCAACCAGAAAATATAAAATTTTACTGGAAGTTCAATCCATGTTTATTATTTTCGATACATTTACTTGATTAATTCTATTTACTGTGTGTTTGTTTGTCAATAGGGATGTGGATTGGGTCCGAAAATTGTATTTTATTTAGTCCGTCAGTTATAGTATGCAAAAATAATCGACCCATATTTTTCGGTTTATCAAAGTAGTAAAAATCCACAAAGATACAGCGCGTCGAAGTTTCGGAGTGGGATTGACGTCACCGTCATGCGGAATTTAAATGTGCTGAATCTTTGTAATTATTTTTAATCAGAAAAAAGAAAACATACGTATACAGCTAAAAATTTTTTTTTTTGTCTACATTAGTATGATGAATCAGTATCGTAGAATGAAATGTAGAAATGTTTGCACCGGATCAAAAAAAGTTCCCTGTGTATTTGAAAGAAATAAGGTCTTAATAGAACTCCTAGATAATACGAAAGTTTTACACAAGTACACTGTAGCGCTGTAAAGAAAGCATCTCTTTGTTACATCTTCCTCGCGAGGTTTGCAGGCTCATGTGAAAACTTTTTGTTCTCTAATGAGATAGTAAACACGAGATCAAATAAGATTTATTGAGGGTTCAACCTTGAGCCTTACAGAACTGATACGGAGGAATAGATAAAGTAGTTATTTTAGTAGGTAACTACTATCTTATACAGGCTGACTTTTTAAACACTGTCCAAATTTTTGAAGCAAATTCAGTCCATGATACTGAACTACTTTCTATAAAATCAATTATTAAAAATAGATAAAAAATTATCGTCCTCCCATACAAATCAGCACGCGCTCAGACAGACGGATTTTGTATGGGAGGAAGAAAAACTTTTATCGATTTTTAATAACTTTTTTTGTAGTAGTAGTTTTTGTAGTCGGTATCTATCATGGACTGAACTTGCTCCAAAAATTTGGACAGTGTTTAAAAAGTCATCCTGTATTACTTGTGATAAGAAACACCGAACCTTCAGCTATTTATTTTTCCGATTTGGTATCATTATTTAAGTAGGAAATATTAGAAAATATTATTCTGATTTTTTTTTGTTAATATGATAATAACCTTGATATTATTCTGAATAATTGATTAAGTACTACCAAGTTCAGGTTAACATCAACTAATTTAATGCTGAAGCCTAAAAAGTACCAGAATGCAAACATTTTCATCAATCATCTGTAAAGACGACTAAGATTCCGGCATTTCAATGATAGGTACATACTCGTACTTATACAATTTGTTTGTTTTTAATTTCAAAATCGGTCTGCTTTGACTGTTATATTAAAGATGACTTGATACTTATGGTTTATCATTTCTCATCAGTGGTTAAAGAACTTTCAATAATTCTATAACTTAAAGCCCGTATTTTATGTTGCTAATGCCACACATAGAAGCACGAAACTACTCCACTACACATAATACAAGGGCGTAGTAACATCACTTTTTAGTCAGAGGTTTATCTAAAGCTGAGGCAGCTACGAGGAGGTAATCTGGTTATGAACTTTTTATTTGTACATTTTCTCTTCTTCGTCTAAGCGCGTTCCCGGTCGCATCCTCAGCTGTGCTGCTTCGGAGCCCGGGGTGCGCTTTCCTGCTTTTTCTTCTCTAAATATATCTTGATGCATATCAAGGCCCACCCAGAAGGATACCAAATACCTTGCAAAATGGAGAAGAAATAGCCGGCACAGTTATTTGGCTATAGTTTTACGACTGGCCGCCTGCCTGACGTCAACCCACTTTGGGAATGTATTTGTGCGAAAAGTATTACATCCGGCTGCCGCCCGACGTTAACCCTCCTTGGGAATGCAATTGTAGCACGAGATGTTTGTACTAAGTTAAAGAACTTAGAACTTAGAACTGTCGTAAGAGGCGACTAAAGAGTCGCCTCTTACGACATCCATAGGAAGAGATGGAGTGGTCCTTTCTAACCCGGAACCACACGATTTTATTTGCTCATTTGTAATCGTATAAAAGTTTAACAAAGAGTTATTTTTTAACATTTAAGATCCATTACTAAAGTACTCAAACTAAATAACAACAAACAACAAGCATACGGGAATTAACGCGAAACGTACCATTTTAAAGCTGGGACCACGTTCGGTAAAACCCGAATGAAACGTCAGCAAAATAAATAAAAAAAGGTACGTTTCGCGTTAATTACCGTATGCATTAATTTTATTATAACTAGCGGCCCGCCCCGGCTTCGCACGGGTATGTATAATACATATAAACCTTTCTCATGAATCACTTTATCTATTAAAAAAAACCGCATCAAAATCCGTTGCGTAGTTTTAAAGATCTAAGCATACATAGGGACAGACAGTGGGAAGCGACTTTGTTTTATACTATGTAGTGATGCAACGCGATAGTTTAAAAAGTATTTACTCAAACTAAATAAAGATATAAGAAGTGGTAAAAAATACCACGTGAGCAGGATTTGATACGACCAAGGCCACAGGTTTTATTTCTGCTTACGTAGTATTTTAAGGGTTCCGTAGCCAAAGGGTGCCGACGGGACCCTATTACTGAGATTTCGCTGTCTGTCCGTCTGTCCGTCCGTCTGTCACAGGGCTCTATCTCTTGAACCGTATTAATTAGATACTACTTGAAATTTTCACCGATTATGTATTGCTGAGTTTAAAAAAGTTAAAATTAAAGAGAGTTGTCATTTCGCACTTGACCAAATTCATCATATAAAATTTTATCAGGATTTACGTACCAGATAGATAAATTTACATAGGTTCGACTTAATTAAACGAAGTGCGAAAACCCTTTCACTCTCCAATAATGTGCTTAAATTTAATGATCGTAATTAAGCGTGAAATAATAACTTATGTGTGAACAAAGCGATTGTAAAGAAGAATTTTACAAAGCGATAAAATGATATTTATCGCAGGTAACTTTTACAGAATGCTGTTTGGTAGTCGTAGCCACGTAGCTTCTCGTAGCTTAAGTAGTGCAGTCGTAGCAAGTCACAGTAAATAAATAATAAATAAATATATGAGGACCAACCGCACTGATTGAGCTAGCCCCAAAGTAAGTTTAAACTTGTGTTATGGGATACTAACTCAACGATATTTAATAAATACACATATAGAAAAATACCAAAAACCCAGGACAATTTGAAAAAAGCTATTGTCCAACTTGCCCGGCCCCAGGCCGGAACCGAACGAACCCGAAATCGAACCCAAAAACTCCGGAGTGGCGGAATGGCGTGTTAACCACTACACCACGGAGGTCGTCAAAGCAAGTTATTATACTAAATTAAAGTAGCAAGCTTTTACCGATTCTAACATTTATAACAAACCTTCTGCAAACTACTTTTCTTGTATGTATCTAAGGTATGAATATTGATTTGTGGGTTGTGGATAATTTATCTTCTGTAAGTATATGACTTAGGCACGGTGTTTCAATGAAAAAAAAAAACTAACTAAGTACCTACTTACGAACATTAATTTTGGGGATGGTCTCATAATTTTTGATTACCTAATTTTGTTATTATTACTTAATCTACATAGTATAGGGCGAACAATGAAACATAGACAGTATTTATAAACACTAAGTTGAACAGAAGGAACGCTTCTAACCCACATTACTTTAAAAGGTAATAAACAAGAACTTGAAGAGTAAATGGTTTGTATTAAAATTAACAAACTCCAATAATTATAATAAACATTTTATTACCAAACTCCTTCAGGATACACAATCGTTAAATTTATAAATCTCATTGGCAACTTGGTAAAATGAAAGTTTATTTAATGTGTTGATGGTGATAATTGCACCGTAAATAAAGTTTTGGCTAAAACATTGCCTTGAGTTCAGTAAGAAACTAATTTAGGGCGACTTTGTGAGATTGTGTCAAATTAATATTTATAAAATGTTAAAAAAGACAAAATAATCCTTAAAGGACCTACTCTGCCTATATTGAACAAATAAAAAAGTGTAGTGAGGAATTTAAAAAAAAAAAGTTCGCTTCCTTCTGTTCTAGGAGCAAAACAAACGCAGTAGGTATTATTGTTATTTACCAGTTGCTTCTCCTTCCGCGCGCGTAAAAGTAGGCTAAAGACCAGGGCACGGGAGGTCTTTCTATGATACCTGTCATTATTTCTGATTTTGTCATCAATAGCAAAACTGAAAATTATTTATTAAAGTGATCGAAGTATATAACATAAATAACGTTGATTGAGCTGGCCCCAAAGTAAGTTTTAAACTTGTGTTATGTTTATAAATAAACAAACAACTTGTGTTATGGGATAACTCAACGATACTATATTTTATGATAAATACATATAAAGATAAATGCCCAAGACCCACGATAAATAAATTGATTAGCTTAAAAGATGACAACATTTTCTATCGGTAGATCTTGCTAAGCATGTCCTTAAGTCTTGTGACCTTTGTACTTGTAAACTCTGGTCGTCACTGAAAGAAAATCAATTATTCTTAAATTGGAAAAAAAAATTATAGGGTATTTTAGGCATTCAAGATGCATTACTAAAGTACTCAAATTAAATAATGAAATAAGGAATGGTGAAAAAATTTTTACCATTCCTTATTTCATTACTTAATTTGAATTATTTATTTGTATATATATTTTATAACATCTTGTATTGTTATTTGCATAAATATCCTTTCATATAATTACGTAAATCACACACCTGGCCTTCTTCTTTCTTCTTCTTTTCTCAGCCCACATCAACCCACAGCTGGGCATAAGCCTCCCTTTTTTCGCGCCACTTTCTACGGTCCTGGCCTAGTCCTTTTAAATTAATAACGCTAATGGCCGCTTTCACAGGCTAGTGTTAATTTTGCGGGAAAATGGTTATTTGTACAACTCGCCCTTTTAGTGAATTTATGTATTTTGCTCTTATGCTTTTATGTTTTATAAAATATCTCGGTCTCTTTGTAAAAAAAGGCTTTTCACAAAATTGCATACTTTTAGAAAATATATTTTATTAATACCTATATGTTATACTTACCTTTTATAAATATGTGTGTATAAAAATTTGCTTGAAAATTTTTTGCAAAATTAAGTTTTTTTTTCTTTTTGTATGTGTAAATTGGTCAACATTGGTGTAAAAATTTTCAAGCCATATTAAAACATACAATAGTTTGAATACTACTATTATAAAGTAAAATATATACGAAAATGAACAAAATCTTTTTCTCAAGAACTAAGTTATAGGAAAATTTGAATATTAGAATACATACATACATCTGATTCAACAAAAACCGAAAAAAGGAAAAATTCTGTGCGATTGGATCAAAGAAACCATGGCCACCGAACTCCCTGGGGATTTTCCGGAATGATAAATGTATCTGAATATAAGTGTAAAACTTTATGAACGTTTTACATGGTGTCATAAACCTATACCTTTAAATCTTATAGCCAACACCCCGGGGAATTTAATCATAACATTTATTGCTTCTAAAAGGGAATACAGCAGCTGTTAACATTTTCCAATGAAGGTTTTTTATGTCGACGCTTCCTACTTTCGTAGGAGAGAGGCTTATTAATTTATTTACTTTTATTGCGAAGGAAATTTCCATTGCGAAATTACTGAATCACCCATCCTTAAAATATTTGATGTGCGATAAAATGTTTTATATAATTTTTTTCCAATAAATTAAACATAATATACTGGACCCCGGAAAATTCATGTATGGCCTTAAAGCTTTCATTCAATCCAGACAGACAAAAGTGATCTGGGAGTTTTTGGCGGGAAGTCGAGGAGTTCGGTTGGGGTTTTTTTTAAATTATTTTGCAAATTGATTTTAGTGGACTTTATAAATGAAATTGGTGTTGTTTGGTGTTATATATGCTCATGCTCATTAACAATATGTGAAATAGTTAAAGTTGACAGTGTTTCTGGCTAAATACGCAGTAGCGTCAAGTCAATAATAAAAAAAGAAAAAAAAAGAAAATAAAAGTGTGTTCTGGCATATTACAAAATAGACCTTGAAATTGGTGTTGTTTTGTGTTATATATGCTCATGCTCATTAACAATATGTGAAATAGTTAAAGTGGACAGTGTTCCTGGCTAAATACGCAGTAGCGTTAAGCCAATAATAAAAAAATAATAATAAATAAAAATAAAAGTGTTTTTGGCATATTACAAAATAGACCTTGTTTGTCTGTCTGTCTGTTTGTCTGTCGTATTTTATTTACCCGGTAATTCTAAACCTCTAAACGATTTTTTTACCACTGTTCAGACAGTCTCTTAGTTCAAAATGTTTCATAATTCGATGCCTTGCGACTCAAAGGGCGTAACACCATTTTGGCCAAAATAAGTTTTGAATGACATTCAGTTTTTGCTCCGCTATCGAACTGTATATTTAAAGTCCTCAAATTCTGAAAACAATGGTGAATATGACCCAGAATTTAAATGCTTTTAGTGGAGATCTTCTTCTATTTTTGGGCATAAAAGCAATCTTTATTTGGCATTATCAAAATGTTGGGCGTAAACGACACTATCAAATAAAATTGTAGGGCGTATCATGTAATGTATTTTATGTTTTCAATTAAATTTTTGTTTTAATATTGATGTAATGATTATAATAAGTTACGTAGAAACAGTATACGTTTGTCAGTTTGACGACCTCCGTGGCGTAATGGTTAACACATTAGACCGCTAATTCGGAGGTTCTGGGTTCGCGATCCCTAGCCAGGCCAAGTTGAAAAATGGCCTTTTTCAAATTGTCGTGGGTCGTGGGTGTTCATCTATATATGTATTTATCATAAAATAAAATATAGTATCGTTGAGTTAGTATCCCATAACACAAGTTTAAAAAACTTACTTTAGGGCTAACTTAATCAGTGTGATTTGTCTGTATATATTTATATATATTATTTCTAGAATTTGTCAATAACTAATTTGTAATTACTTCTCTATTAATAAATTTTAGTATAGAATACAAGACTTTGATGGACTAAGGGATGCCAAATTGACCTATTCTACTAAAAATTGTTGTAAGTATTGTAATATAAACGCAAAAAATGGAATAAAATAAAAAACGTTAAACACTACAATTTCTATTTTGAAAGTGGTGAACACACCTGCCTTAATAACGCAGCAGTCATTTTATGGGGCGTAAAACATATACAAGTTTAATTTTGTGAGGCGTATTCACCAGCAAAATTTTAAACTATAAATATTTCTTAAAACGTTGTGTTAGAATATTATGAACATCTAAAATTAGCGGCTTTAGGTGTAAGAATCATCATCATGTTTATAGGATAAATAACAACAAAGTTGTGACAAATACAAAGTTTTAATTTTAGTTTTTTGGCTCTCCTGAAAAGTCGTGTTTTGGTGTTTACACCCTTTGAGCCGCAAGGTATCGATATATGCGCGGAGCGGTGTGAACCCTCGGCGGATCACTAGTTAGCTAATAACATAAGGAGTTGTTACTCGTATAATAAAACTAAGTACAAAAAGAAACAAATTTATAAGATACTTTTATGTAGGCGTTCGAAAAGTCCCCTCAGCTTCATTTAAAGATCTTTTTAATTATTGAGTAAATATTCTCTTTTCATTTCATTGGGCCTGTGTTTAAACAATGTAATGCATATCTCATCATTTGACGAAAATAAAAATATTTTATTATTTGATTAGGTTAATGAAGTATTTTTATTATTGTGGATTTTTAAGACTAGATTCATCACGTATTCATTATTAGGAATTTATTATGGTTCTATACAATACAAAAATGGATATTTCTCGGTTTGCATTTGGGTTTACTGTTTAAATACTTTCGTTGTCTATAACTTCTGAACGCTACTGGGTTGCATCTACAATACAAAAGAATCGGTTCCCTGTATACTTGTTTTTGTTTTATCAACAGTTTATTATAGACTCATAGCGTATACAACTTTCCTTTTAACGAACCTCCAATCACAACTTCTTATCAACCGCAACAGACCCTTATCCCTAATTCCGATTCTTTTCATGTCTCGAAGGAACCTTGAACGTTTGTCGGTTTATTCGGGATAAACAAAGGACCGCCTGACAGGCCTGAATATTATGAAGTATTCGTCAATATAAGATAAGCTTAATACAAGTACATCTCGCTTCTTCCTTTACAGCCCTCGTTATCAGTGCGGTGATAAGCGGCAAACGAGTTTGCTCCGGGAGAAAACTGCTATCTTTTTTATAACGCAATATGCTGCTCCTAAATTGCGAAAAGGCTTCGTTCTGGGATTTCAGGTTATTTGCGCCTGAAAGCTGAAAGACTAACTAATGTGCCTAATTGATTATTCAGAGTTGGTCGGTACGTTACGACTTTAAAGTATTTAAATAAAAGCCCTTAAGAGTTCTCTTACCCAAGACAAAATCAGAGTTTCCCATACAAACGTAGTCTACGTTTTATTCTGAAATAACATGTCAGATTTCGGTAAAAATTTGTAACTATAAAGAAATTGTATATATCTAAGGTTATAATTGGTTTTCACAGTCAAAATATGACCTGTTGGTCAAGATCTTTAGTACCACGGGACCCAGCCCTACATCCATTATGAGATGGAGCCAAAATTTTATTCGCAACAATGTTTATTACTATTATTGAATAGGCTGTGGCTGTATTATCCATGTAGTTCCGGCCGGTTTAGAATAGGACCACTCCATCTCTTCCTGTGGATGTCGTAAGAGGCGACTAAAGGACTAAGTACAAACATCATCATCATCATTTCAGCCGCACAACGTCCACTGCTGGACATAGGCCTCTCCCAAGGTTTTTCAAAATGACCGATCTAGAGCGGCCTGCATCCAGCGCTTTCCAGCGACCTTGGTCAGGTCGTCTGACCACCTTGTGGGTGGGTTTCCTACGCTTTGCTTGCCAGTACGTGGTTGCCACTCGAGAACCTTTTTGCCCCATCGGCCATCGGTTCGTCGCGCTATGTGTCCCGCCCACTGCCACTTCAACGAGCTAATCCGCTGGGCTATGTCCGTGACTTTTGTTCTCCTACGAATTTCCTCATTTCTGATTCGATCACGTAGAGAAACACCAAGCATAGCCCTCTCCATAGCGCGTTGAGCTACCTTGAGCCTTCTTATGAGACCCATAGTAAGGGACCACGTTTCGGAGCCATAAGTCATCACTGGTAACACACATTGATTATAAACTTTCGTCATAAGGCACTGAGGTATTTTGGACGAGAAGACACTGCGTAACTTCCCGAACGCTGCCCAGCCGAGTCGGATTCGTCGAAAGACCTCTTCCTCGAAGCTGGAAATTCCTGCCTGGATCGATTGACCCAGGTAGGTATACTGGTCTACAATTTCGAGGGTGGAGCTCCCAACAGAAACAGGTATGGGCACAACATTGACATTCGACATTACTTTCGTTTTGTCCATGTTCATTTTAAGGCCCACCTGTTGGGAAACTCTATTGAGGTCTCCGAGCATAGTACTTAAGTCCTCCATTGATTCTGCCATGACAACTATATCATCGGCGAATCGAAGGTGAGTGATATACTCGCCATTGATGTTGATGCCAAGTCCTTTCCATTCCAGGAGCTTGAAGGCATCTTCCAGTGCAGCGGTAAACAGTTTCGGAGATATAACGTCTCCCTGTCTCACACCTCTTTGCAGTGGAATAGCCCTCGTGCACTGCTCCTGTACTCGGACTGACATAGTGGCGTTAATGTATAAACACTTCAACACTTCGATATACCGATAGTCAATACGGCATCGCTGGAGAGACTGAAGCACGGCCCATGTTTCGATCGAATCGAAGGCTTTTTCATAGTCCACAAAACCCAAGCATAGCGGCCGGTTATATTCCCTCGTCTTATCTATAACCTGCCGCAGCGTGTGAATGTGTTCCATGGTGCTAAAGCCTTTACGGAAACCGGCTTGTCCGGGAGGCTGGAAGGCATCAAACCTGTTCGCGAGACGATTCGTGATGACCCTCGAAAACAACTTATATACATGACTCAGAAGCGTGATAGGCCTATAGTTCTTCAGTAGGGTGTTATCTCCCTTTTTGAAGAACAAGACTACCACGCCCCTGTTCCACGCTTCTGGCGTTACGCCCTCGAGCAGAACGGAATTAAAGAGCCTCTGAAGGACTTTCAGTACCGGCGTTCCGCCCGCTTTCAGAAGCTCTGCTGTGATTCCGTCCTCACCCGGCGCCTTGTTGTTCTTAAGCTGTTTGAGGGCCATCCTAATGTCGTACAGGCTGATGTCCGGGATATCTTCCGTATAGTGTCGGGTCAGCTTGGCTCTTGGGTCTTTGGCCCTTTGTCCACTGGGTTGTGCGACTGAGGTATACAGCTGTCCATAAAACCTCTCGATCTCTGCCAGAACCCCTTCCTTTGTCGACACCACGCCACCGTCCTCCGTGTTCAGCTTCATCAATCGACTTTGCTCAACTGACATAGCTCTTGCGAACACTTTGGAGCCTTTGTTCTGCTCGATCGTCTCCTTAATACATTCAGTATTAAAGGAGCGGATATCGTGTCGCAAGGACTTTTGTATACGTCTGTTGAGCTGCCGATATGATTCAGCATCTTCGGAGGTCTGCAGCGGCCTGGATCGTCGCTCTGCCATCAAGTCTAGAGTCTGAGCAGAGATTTTTTGAGGTTTTCGTTTGGGGCGGGACCTGAACACCTTTGATCCCACCGCTTGGACAGCTTCTACCAACCCTTGGTTTAACTCGTCCACTGTAGCGCAATCCTGAAGGCCTTCGAAGCGATTTGATAGTTCAAGCTGGAAGTTCTCGGAGTTTTCGATTTGGACCCGCGACGGTCGGAGCGTCGACTTCATCAGCCGCGACCTTTCGACTTTGAGACCAATATTTACGATGCCTCTTAATATACGGTGATCGCTCCCGGTTTTGATTCGATTGATCACTGAGACATCGTTGAATATTCGTCTCTTTGTCGTTAGGATGAAGTCGATTTCATTCTTAACAGGGGGCTGGTTTTTCTTTCCTGGACCTAGCCAGGTCCACTTTCTTTGCGGCGGCTTTTTGAAGAAAGAGTTCATCGCAAAGAGTTCCTCTTTCTCCAAAAAATCTGCCAGCCTACGACCCCTGTTATTTTGCACTCCATATCCGAAATTTCCCAGCCTAAACTCTCCATCGCCTCGCTTGCCCAGTTTTGCGTTGAAGTCCCCCATAACAACCGTAAAATAGGTTTCAGAAGTATGTATGGCCCTACTGATGTCCTCATACACCTCATCCACCTCTTCATCGGAGTGATCCTCAGTTGGCATATATACCTGTATGATCTTCAGCGAGTATCTTTTGGATACTCTGAGTATCAGGTATATTACCCTACTAGAAACACTCTCGATGGTTATGACGTTGTTTATGAGGGACCTGTGGACGAGAAACCCGACACCATGCTGGGACTTCTTTTGGTCTCCTTCCCGGTGATAGAGTAGGTTACCAGACTTCAGGGTTGTCGTGCCCTCGCCCTCTCTTCGGACTTCAGACAACCCTACAATGTCCCACCGTAACCTACTCATTTCCTCTTCCACCTCAGCTACTTTCTCGTCTGTCCTCAAAGTGCGTATGTTGTGTGTTACCAGGGCCAGTCGTCGACAGGAGTGGTAGCCGGATCTCTGCCGGAGATCCTTCGCACCCCCTGCCCCGGCGTTACCATGACCGCTACCGGAGTCAGGAATAGCAGGGCTGCCGGGGACTGGGGGCCTGGGTTTTTTTGTTTTTACTATATGGGAGGTAATTGGCCTTAAAACACCGCGCTGGCCAGTGCGAGTTGGCGAGTCCACGATTTTAAAGGGGATTTAGTCCCTTATGGCTTGTGGTAGCCGGTTGGATCAAGTTATTGCCGCCCGATATTCGGCATATAAGTTTTACGGCAGGGTGAGTCACCTCCAACCCTCCTCCTTTCTCATCCGGGCTTGGGACCGGCAACGGCGGAGTTTAAGCACAAACATCTCGGGCTACAATTGCATCCCCAAGGAGAGTTAACGTCGGGCGGCGGCCGGTTGTAAAACTTTTCGCACAAATACATTCCCAAAGAGGGTTGACCCTTTGACCCGGCTATTTCTTCTCCATTATGCAAGGTCTTTAGCATCTTTGGTCCGCTTTTTCTTCTCCAAATATAACATGCATGTTATATTTGGAGAAGAAAAAGCGGGAAAGCGCACCCCGGGGTCGAAAGCAGCACAGCTGAGGATGCATCCGGAGAAGCACTACGACGAAGAAGAAGACTGTGGCTGTATTAAATGACTTACTAAAAGTGCGGAAAGAGGCCTAAAACCGAACATAGCTCAACTTGACCGTCAGCATTCTTTGGATAAGTATGTCTATTTTAATATAATTAGATTTAAAAAGGTATTATATTGTTGTCCTTGTGAACTCACTGTGGGTATCTCTTTTGCAATTATTTCTATGACATTTCTGCGTCATTTCAGCTATAATAATTAAGTAATGGACATACAGAGAGTAACAAAATATTTTTTGTCACTATGTGTGTCCATTACTCAATTACTATATTCAGTAGTAATTGCAAAATCGATTATCAATAATTCAAATTTTTTTTTTGTTGTTCTAATGTTCTGGAGAAAAATATCTCGTTGATCGGGCTTCTAAGGTTATCATAAAGTGAGCAATATTAACTAGCAAGCCTTTTGTCAATCACGACCGCCTTAAATCTGCGGGGATTTATGCCCTAGAGCGACGTTTTCATTTTCTAGAAAGAGATTAATTACACCTCTTATAGCAAGAACATTTAAAGCAAATTCGAGTATGCAATCGTTGTACTAAAGTACAATAAATTACCTACTCTTAAAAATGAGTAAGATTGACGGGTAAAGCCCTTGTCAATCACGCCGCTACTGATTCCTGCGGATTTTCTGCTCCGCTCCTACGAGATAAAAGATAATATTTATCATGTATCGTATTAAATTTTGTATAAAAATGCTTATGCGGGTAAGTTTCTCGTCAATCACGCTCCGCAATTATTCTAGGAATTCACGGCAACTTTTATATGATGAAAAAAGGATAAAATATCACAAGAGTCAGAATTATATGAATTTTCTCTCTCGAATTATAATTTAAAGTTGCTACACACATAAGCGGGCTGGCATTGTCGGTTCGGCATATTTATCGAACAAAACCGACCCGAAGCAATTATATCAGCTTTTTGCCTGCACATTCATTTACATATATTTGATTTTACCGCCCGGCTGTGCTAATTAATTCCGGGCCGCTTATATGTGAATCAACCCTTAAGGCATGTGACATAACGATCACTGTCATTCATAGACAACTGCCGGGTCCAACGGGTTCACGAAGCACGTAGGAGATCAAGATAGAGACCCTCAAACAACAGGCGCACCATCAGTCCGCACTCAGCAATACTTTTCACGCGCACAACGAATTACGCGCACCGCAAAGTAATAGCATGAAATATTTCAGTAGGTAAACTTATTGAATATTATAGGTTCCTAATTATATATTTTGTTATAGGTATAACGTCTAACAAAATATACTGAAACTATTTTAATGGTAGATTGAGTCCATGATACTAATATGAAATTTTATTTATATATAATATAAATTTTATTTATAATAGTTTCAGTATATTTTGTTAGACCCTGTATATACTTAATAGGGAGTTTATTATTAAGGTCTTAACATGTTATAAATTATGGCCAAGGTGAAAATACCAAAAAAACATGAAAAAATTATATATATACTAGCTGTGCCCGCGACTTCGTTCGCGTGGTTGTCGGAATGTTATATAGCCTAAAGCCTTCCTCTATAAATGGACTACCCAACAAAAAAAGAATTTTTCAAATCGGACCATTAGTTCCTGAGATTAGCGCGTTTAAACAAACAAACAAACAAACTCTTCCGCTTTATAATATTAGTATAGATATATTGATACTGATACTTTGATCTTTTTAATAAAGTTTGATACACGTGTTTCTCTGCACATGTCAACGTTACACGTTCTGGTGGTGGGGGTACACACAAATATAGTAATTTAGATCAAAGAACATAATTGTATTTTTTCTAAGTGACTAGCTTTTGCTCGCATTTACACATGAACCAGTTTATGATTGATTATTCTTTCGAATTCTTAAAATATAGACCATAGGTATCTACCGTTAAATTATATTGTGCTGTGGCCCGTGTGATTCCCGGCAGAGAAGAATAGGCCCACTTCTAGTTTTCCCTTGGATGTCGTAGAAGGTGACTTATAAAACACAAGCTAAATAAAGCTATAAACATCAATAAGACCTCTTCCAACCCGTTCGGCCATAGTACACTCTGGTGTAGGCCAAATCCTTTGACTGATCTGGCTAATATATGGCTCTGGTAGTACCAAAAGTATAGAGGGTCGTATTCCTGCAGTGAAGGCTAAAAAAAGAACTGATGTTGATGATGATCCTTATATTAGTTTGAAATAAGGGAACTTCAACCAATTTTTCATACCTACACTTTATCTACACACTCGTAAATACTATGAGGTCCTTATCCCTCTCGAGGCAGTTTTAATAAAGGTCGTAAAACCCAAAGTGTACACTTGGCACGATGGTTGGTAGATCTAAGATAAAAAAAACAGTAATCAAAAATAGTGCTAAGATGCCAGTCAGCTATTTGTCAGAATTCCCAAGTGAGGATCCAGGCAAAACGAGCGTAAATTTTTGAGTTATACGTCGCAAAAAATTTGTAGGGCAATTTTCCTTCTATAGAAACTGTACGTTCTATAAAAACTCTTTTTTTTGGCGCCGTCTTGCACATACAGGATCTTCGTATGAAACCGAAAGCAGCAGAAATTACGGAAGTCATTTTCCGCGATTCACAATTGAAAAAATTAAGGGCCCGTATGACCCTAATAGCACTCAGAGCGATCTTAAATACTATCAATAGTAACGAAATACTCAATTTTAAATAAAAACACAGCAAAGTTTAGGACTAACTATATAGATTATATGTTTCGAAAACACGATTGCTTAAAATTTTCTCGATAGAAATACATTGCGAAGTTGCCTCCAAATCACATCAGAATTATACTGAAACAGAAAGTATTCAAGAAATACGAGTACAATAAATTAGCATTTGTAACTTTGGATTACAATTTTATTAAACATAAGGCAGTCATCATTTGTCTTACTTTTTAAATAACTCTTAAATATTCTTTGTAACACGAAAAAAACCTCAAAACCAAAACCAGCCTCATTAACCCACCGCGATTCCCTACGCCCCGCATGGCTCGCTGTCTCGCCAGTCTCGCTTCGGATGGAGTAAAATTGTGTGCGTGAAAGCGGGAGCAAAATTTAGATTAATTAACATCAGGCTCTCTCCCCCTTAAGTTATTTGCCTAGGCTGGGCCCTTAATCTATATATCTTGATCGACTATTACAATCTTCGCTGAGGAGGGAGGTAGCTGGTAAATTCTATAGTTTTGCTTGCAGACTAGCATGGATCACTTTTACAAAAAACAAACATATAACATATTATCCGTCTGTAACTTGGCATAATAAAACCATACTAAAGCTACAACACACTAACAAACCCAGCATAAATACCTGATTTCCTTGGCATTTATCACAGAGTCTCTCAAATGGCGCGGATATTTCTATATCCGTTAGAACATAACAAGATCATACATCTACACGTGTGTAACAAAAAAACATCCGGCTCCATAAAAGGGACTTAGTAACTTTCAAGGCTTTCAGACGTGTTTAAATGATGAACTTAATGCTACACCTAGATGGCTAATCGTTATTTATATAAGAGGTCGAAATATACACTTTTTCTACTTATTTCACCACATATCTCAGAAGGAAAGTTGTTAAGGCCCCGTCAGTTCAGAGCCAAGAAAACGAAGCTTAAAAATTTTACATAAGAATCTTAAGGCTTTTTTACAGACACCTACAATATCCAAAACACGATTTAGCATTTTTGGCTTGATAGAAAAAAATCCCAAACACACCTTTAAATTTGCCTAGATTAAGACATATTACTATTTCATACAATCACCTTATTTATACGAAAATTATACCAAAAAACGAAAATTATACTAAATAACTAGTCGATTTCACTACAAAAAAAATTATAAATATAATACAAAAAATAATAATAAATGAAACACAGCGAAATATCGTCGAGCACGGTAAAGTTGTTTTTGTAGCGACGTTTCTTATGTAATTTTTTTGAGGTATAAACCAATATAGTTCAATTACAGTGATTTTTAAAAAACACGCACAGTATTGCATGCTTAGAACTCATCTCGCTTTAAGTATCATCGATACCTTGCGGCTCAAAGGGCGTAACCACCATTTTGGCCAAAATAAGTTTTGAATGACATCTTATTCAGTTCCTGCTCCACTATCGAACTGTATATTTAAAGTTCTCAAATTCTGAAAACAATGGTGAATACGACCCAGAATTTCAATGCTTTTTTAATGGAGATTTTCTTGTATTTTTGGGCATAAATGCAATCTTTATTTGGCATCATTAAAATGTTGGGCGTAACCGACACTATCAAATAAAATAGTAGAGCGTATTATGCGTATCATGTAAGGTATAAATTTATGTTTTCAATTATATGTGTACGGCGAAACACGCGCGTGAGACACGGCTGAAGACAAAAACATGTTGGTATAAACACGAAAAAAGATTCATCAACAAATGTGTAGCAAAATAATGTTTTGTGTAGAAGTTTTTGTGTAGTGTGTAGGTACGGTGAAACTAACACGGCTTAAAAGTTCCGTCAGAAACTTCAGAACTCTAAATAGGAAATTATAATAAATCAATACGGATTGAATGTACAAATGTTTATTCAATTATTGCTGACAATACAATGTTTGTGATGGAGAACGGATATCATTCACAGCATAATGAAAGGGCATGGTATACCCATACGTAAGCTTGGCCAAGTATTGCTGACAATACAATGTTTAGAATGTCACTGCAGTTACAGAACGGATAACATTCACAGCATAATGAAAGGGCATGGTATACATATACGTAAGCTTGGCCAAGTTTCACCCTATTTCGTAAAACAAATACAAAATTGGTACAAAGTACTTGGGAGTTTTGAGAACGGGTAACATTTACAGGTCATAACAGTTTAATAAGGATACATCCCCCAGTATAACACTAAAAGTCATGTTTTACGTTAGCCAAGTTTCACCCTGTGAACGGTTGTGCACTGCACCGAATCCAATTCGTATTCAAATCAAATTGGAAACGAGAAAAATTCGGACGGAAAATTCTTGAGTAGCGTTTGTGCACTACCCCCGAATCCGTTTCGAATTCGTGAATTTAGAGATCCACCAGATTTTGATAAGAGAGGCCGCATTCACTATGTATCCTGACTATAATTATCAGGTATAATAATAATAGTGCAAGCAATTGACGGCGGGAAAGACACAGGAGAAAAAAGGAATTTTGGGTACATCTCTGGACATCAAGACATAAAACATTTTCGGACCACTATGAAATGATTCAATTCAATTCAAAATATCTTTATTATCATGGGATATTTATAATATCTCTTAATAATAGTCACTTTGTTTTGTTTTGCACAAATGTTGACGTCAAATCGTTACTTAAAGCTAAGTTTACGCCGCTTCCTAGGCGCAAGTGCAGAAGAAGCGGCAACAAACTGCACTGCACGTTTTCTCCAAAGACGTCAACTAACAAACTAAAAACTTAAAATTAGTTATATAGATGGACAGAGATTACATTGTTTATTATGTCATAATTAAATTGAATTATAAGAATTACGAAATTTAAAATAATGTCAATTTGTAAATTTAGTATGTACCAATGTACCTAAATTATGACATGTCTAAGTATACAAACCTTTAAGAGCGACCCGCGCCAAGCTCAAGCCAGACTTTTTTGTCTTTAAGATAGCCATCGGTCCTATAATAAGCCTTCTCACAAAGTACTTTCTTTACATAAGCTTTGAATTTTCTGTCTGGCATATCAAGGACCGATTCTGACAATTTATTATAAAAAAGTATACACTTCCCCATAAAAGACTTACCGACTGTATTCAGCCTGTAATACGGGCTAACTAAGTCATTCTTATTACGTAAATTTCTATGTGTAAAATCACTTACTTTATTGAACATGGAAATATTTTTCCTTACATACATTATATTTTCAAATATGAATTGTGATGCAAAAGTAAGTATACCTATTTCCTTGAATAATTCCCTCAGTGAGTCTCTCGATCCTAAACCGTAAATGGCACGAATTGCTCTTTTTTGTAAAAGAAAAAAGTTTTTTAAAGAAAGTAGTCAGTATCATGGACGAGTTAAACTCGCGTTGAGAGGGGTTGCACAATTGATTGAATTTATAGGTTTTCCTGTAATCTACAGGAAAACCTATAAATTTAATTTTAGGCTCAATAGTTTCGGAGATCAGGGGGGGAAAGGTCAATTTTCGTCTTCTTTCATGAATAAAATCAAATTTGATCCGTTTACGAATGAGTGCACAAGCGTCCATACAATCACTAGGAAGGCCAACTTGAGTCAGAATTGAATATGAATCGAATTTGAATTGGATTTGGTGTGGTGCACAAGCGCTCTATCTCGCAAAAAAATACAAATAGAAATATCGGTACACAGTACCTGGAGGTTTTAACGGTGAAATCAAAACGTTCTTAGATACAATTAATTCAAACTGTACCAACATTAGTTTCGCCTTAACACTAAAATAATCTTAGAACTATGGTATCAGATTAATGTGGGACGAAGGATGGAACGCGCAAACGAAGTTGATACGTCGATAGTTGAAGCTAGGTCCCCCGTCACCGAAATCAAAATACAATTGTAGCATTTAATTAACAGAGTTGTGTCATCGTGCGGTATCATGATTGGGTTTCGAAATGGGTAGCGTATAGCTCCTCTGCACGACCATTATTGCACAGATTTTTTGTCTATTGCTGCGTTGGGTGGAGTGTTGTGAGTAAAACAGCAACGTACATTGAATTGGCGCAATGATGGCCAAACGTGTGGAAGAGCCATTAATAGATTTTATATTTACAGATTGCGCGACTCTGGGCGCGGCGCGGTTGCAGCATCTGGACGACGACGCCGCCACTGCCCCGGGCCGAATATGATGCAAGTAGTAGGCACCACGTGTAAATATGATACAAGTAGTCAACATGGTTTACAGGTAGTGCTCCGAGCTCAAATGCTGGTCTCTTCGCTACCGGTAGTCTAGTCGACAAGTTAAAAATAATGTTATTTTTTAAAAGTGCTCTTAAAAATATGACCGACAGCTCATTCGATTCGGAATGACGTCTAGGAAAATGTATGAAATTGTTTTAATAGCTGAAGAAGAATTAAATACAATAGTTACTTACTTATAAATAATTAACAATTGCCCAACTTGTTGAAGATTTTACTGTAACGATTTTTTCAATGGCACACTCAGTGTTTCGTAGCATAAAAAAATTCTTTACATGTCGCGCATTACGGAGCGCTATTTTCTGCTTTAAATTAAAATTATTAATATTGGAGATAGAGTTCCGGGATTAATTTTGTTTTCTTTGATATAATTTAATTTAAATTGCGCTAGCAGTAATAGTTTTCGAGTTATTGGCAAAAAACGAAATGTTTTTAGGGTTCCGTACAAAAAATGAAAAAACGGAACCCTTATAGGATCACTCGTGCGTCTGTCTGTCCGTCCGTCTGTCACAGCCCATTTGCTCCGAATCTACTGGACCGAATCAGGTGAAATTTGGTAGAATGTTGTAATCCTATGACCCAAACACATATGTGTAAGGTAAATAAATATTTTTTATAAATAAGGGTAATTTTCAGGGGACAAATTCTCGCATCGCTAATATTTTTTAAGACCACTTATCAATAATTAACACTATTTTGAATTTTTCAACTAGACTACGGCGACGACGCGTGCGCAGATTCTGCGCGCCGGAGCTCTCATCTCCCGTCGCCTGTGCTCCGAGTTTTAATAACTTGGAGCACAGGCGACGGAAGATGCCTGTCTTCATTTACTTTGTGTACAAATAGATGGCGACGATCAGGCCGTACAGACCCAATACTTCGGCGAAAATGAGGATAAGGATCATTCCGACGAATAACCTGGGCTGTTGCGCGGTACCACGAACGCAGGCATCTCCCACGATGCCTATGGCGAACCCGGCCGCCAATCCAGAGAAGCCTACGGCGAGACCAGCACCCAGGTGGATTAAACCTCTGGAATGTAACAAATGGTTCCGTAAGAGTTAGGTGACTAATGCCTTATTGAAAAATGACGAGGTAAGTATACAAATGTCAAATAATAACAAAGACTAGCATACAGTCAAGTGACATGCATTTAATATTAATTTGTATCCCAAACCTTCGGAGTAGGCAGAGCCTAGGGCCGTAAGATCCCATGGCCACTTTTAGACCTTCCAAAACACTGTGGAAACGGGTGGTGCAAGAAATCAGATAATTCTCTGTATCCTGATGATATCACCGTATGATATCCTAATGTATATGTAGGTGACAGAGGTAGGTTGCAGGGTCCAGGATTTTGAATTGAGAACACAGGCGAGTATTTTGAACCACTTTCGGGAATACACATGCGTGCGTGTGCGTCGGTTAGTAGCGGTCAACTGCCTTGATAGCTGCTGGTGTGACACAGACACACACACATGCTTACTCATTACGGTGCGTTTATTTAACAACATCTACAAGTACAGCGGTAAATGGTAAGTAACTACACTATTTATTTATTATTGCTAAACCTACTTTTCTTTAATTATGTTTTTTTTTTATATTTTGTATGTTCACAGGTGCGGCCGGGGGAAGCAACGGTGCTTCGCGTCGTCTACAGTCTCCGCCCCATTGTCCGTCAAGGACAATCATCACCAGCAGTGGGCAGCACGGCCAGGCGAGTAGCAGGTCTGGTAAGTAAACCGGTCTTGGTTTTTTCATCAGCAACGCGCACACGACCGTCGGGACCCGGAACGGGTAAGTCTATGTCTTGTACGTTATGTAATGTGTTAACTTGCAATATTTCTTCACTAAATATTTTTTCTTTTTCAGGTATATATTTCGGCCAGTCTTCAGGCGGCGAGTACAGGAAGCGTGGACCTTGAAACCATTCACAGCTGTCGGTCAATTCGTAAGTATTCACTTTCGTAGCTTTATCGGCTATATTCATGTCCGTAGGTACATAATTCCATTCACTAGACTGAGATAACTCGTCGATTTCGCCCAGTCTATTAGCGACGAATACTTTATAATTACGCGTATCGTTTTTTATTTGATGCAGCACTATCAGTGAGTCCGTCCAAAAGTATCTTTTATCTATAATTAACCGGTTCTCACGCGTTATTGTCTCGACGAGCCGGCAAGCGATAACTCCAGCTTGTAACTCCAGTTTAGGCACTGTGATATACTTATGTATAGGCGCCGCTCGATACTTGCTAGCTATGAATGAAATGCGTAAATCGGATTTTGTTATCTCTCGGTAGTAGGCTACAGCGGCGTATGCAGATGGCGAGGCATCGCAAAAAATATGCAGTTCTATTGTTGTCTCTTTCCGGCCAGTGTTATCGGTGCGGGCGCAAGACGGGTTCTCGTTATCTCGCTCCCTCTCAGGTACAACTGTGTGGAAATGGCATCTAGGTATTCGTAAATGGTGTAATTTTTGTAACTCTGTTAACCAGCTTTTTATAATTTTGTTTTCTTTTTCAGGAATTTTCTCGTCCCATTTAATATCAAATTTCCAAGTGTTTTGTAGTGCTATCTTAGTGTTCTAACGGCGGGGAGATGTCAAAGTAAACGACCGGTGCTTTGAACAACGTATATTCGACTGGTCGCAGCCAGCCGTCAAAATCAACGACAGATATGTATGTAGGTACCCACATAATATTATAACAATATGAAACCCACATTTACAACATCCCTCCACTTCTATTTAAAAAAACTTCCTATAATCTACAACGGTTCTATTGCGTTTTGAACGCTCCGGCGGTGGAGGTGAGACGCAGTGACGTAAGTCCAGCGCAGCCTGTTCTACCGTAGCTGAGGGTTCCGTTGGTAATATCGGGTCCACGCCACCATCATCGCTGTGTTGAGGAGTAACGTCGGAATCAAACGTCTGGGCTGCTGGTTGCTGAACCTCGCCTTTGGTGGAATCTGCAACTCCAGGCACAATGAAAGCTGGGACTGCCTGCTCATCCTCTTCTCCCCCTTTAAATTTGCGCAGCTGGTTGGCATGTCTCTTTACAGGTTGATCGGAGCCAGGCAACCGCACCATGTACATTGCCCTTCCCAGTTTCTTTACTATGACGCCGCGGATCCATTGATTTACTTGGTTATAGACTCTTATCAAAACGTCCTCACCGTCGTCAAAACGCACGCAACGATTCCCGCGATAATTGTCAACTTGCAAAGACTGTTTATCTTTAACAATTTTGTCGAGCGCCGCGTCAGATGGTGTTGTAACAGTAGGCTTTAAAATGTCTAACCTACATCTTAATTTCCGGCCGAATAAAACCTCAGCAGGAGATCTGTCGGTGGTCGTATGTTTTGAATTCCTATAACGCAGTAGAAATTCATTTATTTTTATATTTAAATTACTTAAGTTTGTTCCCGTTATAAGAATGGCCTTAATAGCTTTTTTAATAATTTTTACATAACTTTCGGCCTGACCGTTACTGGAAGGATTATAAACAGGAGAAGTCAAAAAAATTATATTATTGATTGAGCAAAATTGCTTAAATTCTTGAGAAACAAAAGCGGTACCGTTATCTGAGCAAATCGTATGAAACAATCCAAATCGAGCCATGACTTCACTTATTTTCTCAATGACAACACGTGAACTACACCCCGATGACACATCAAAACATTCGACCCATTTCAAATAAGCATCTACCACAATCAAATAGGTTTTGCCATTGATAGGTCCCAAAAAGTCAAGATGAACCCTTTGCCAGGGCTGCATCGGATAAGGCCAGGGCGTGAGCGGGGCTCGCGGCGGCACGGGGTGCAGGGCCGTACATGCTGTACATGTACCTACAAATCGCTCGATCTCAGCCGACATACCAGGCCACCAAAACCTATGTCGAGCATCCTCTTTCATTTTAGAAATCCCTAAATGACCTATATGTAACTCAGTGAGCACCTTATGCCTAAGTTTTTGAGGTATAATTAACCTATGACCTCTCATAAGACATCCTTGCTCGATATCTAATTCAAGTCTGTGGCTATAGTACGACTTTAATTCCAAATCACTTATTTTGCTAGGCCAACCATTCAACACATATTTTTTTACCATGGAGATTATCATAACATTATCTTGCTTGCTAGTTTCTATTATCTCAGGTAAAGTAAAAAAATAATCCCTCTCGTAAACAAATCGAATATAAGCCGAGTTATCCACGCGAGTGCATGAATCATCTTCCGCCTGCGCCGAGCGTACGTCCGCCGCCGCTGCCGCGCTTGCAGTGGCTCGACTCAAGAAATCTGCATTGTTGTGCGCGCTACTCACATACTCGATTGTATAATTATAGGCAGATAGAAAAATTGCGTAACGCTGCAACCTGTTTGCCGATATCTCCGGAATACCTTTGTCTGGATTAAATATGGATATTAAAGGCTTGTGATCTGTCCTTAAAACAAAAGGTTTAGAACGGCCATACAAATACTGGTGGAATTTTTTTACACCGAAAATTATAGCAGTCGCCTCTTTTTGTATCTGGCTATAATGTTTTTCTGCAGCGTTAAGTGAACGCGACATATATGAGATAGGTTTTTCTACGCCGTCTTCGACCTGTGATAGGATAGCACCCAAACCGGTCGGTGACGCATCTACCGTTAGAATTAATTTTGCGTCTGGATTAAAATGTGCTAAAGTTTCATCCGACGCTAATGATTTTTTTATTGCCAAAACAGCATCCATATGTTCCTTTGACCATAACCATGGTACACCTTTTTTTAATAGATTGTGTAAAGGGTGCAATATGGAAGAAGCATTTTTAACAAAACTCCTATAATAATTGACCATGCCTAAAAATGATTTTAATTCAGAAACATTGCCAGGGATTCGAGATTGAATAATGGCTTCTACCTTTTCTGGTGACTTATGAATACCGTTACGATCAATGACAAAACCCAGGTACGACACGGATTCTTGGAAAAAGGAACATTTTTCTGTTTTCACCACTAACCCTGCTTCCTCTAATCTTCGTAAAACTTCATACAACCTATTTATCATTTCTGTTTTGTTAGATCCGCAAATCAAAATGTCATCTAAAAATAATAAAGTTCCTTCTAGCCCCCCAAGGATGGATTCGATAGCCCGTTGAAAAATTGCGGGGGCGCTTGATAACCCAAAAACGAGCCTTGTGAATTTATAAAGCCCTTTACAAGTATTTATACATGTTATCATCTGTGAGCCGTCATCGTCTTTAAGGCATAATTGTGTATAGGCGTGTGACAAATCTAATTTACAGAAATACTTTCCGCCATGGAGCTTAGAAAATAATTCTTCGTACCTAGGAAGTGGGTATTTATCGACCAGTAATTGTTTGTTGATAGTCACTGAGTAATCGGCACACAGCCGTATAGAACCATCTCGTTTTAAAACTGGTACTATGGGACTCGCATATTCGGAGTACTTCACTGGCACTAAAACCCCGGTATCCACTAAACGATTTATCTCTTTTTCGACGCCCTTTCGTAAAGCAAATGGTAAAGGCCTCGCTTTAAAAAAAATGGGTTTTGAACCTGGTTTCAAAGGTAAACTAACTTCGATACCCTTTAAACAGCCTAACCTATCGGAAAACAACTTAGGAAATTTAGAAGTTAGGTGCTCTAAAAAACTATTACAATGATTAACTGAACAAATTTGCAAATTGAACCGTGACAAAAAATCTCTTCCGATCAACGGCGGACCTCCATCTCTGACAACGTAAACATCGATATTATTTTGTTTATTGTTGTAACTTAACTGTAGATTCAATTTGCCTAGTAAGTCCAATCTATCACCATTGTAACTATGCAATATAAGGTCACTTGCTAACAATTTACTATTGGAAAAATGTTGTTTATACATTCGCTCAGAAATAACGGTCACCGGGGAACCCGAATCAATTTCAAACAGAATTTTTTTTCCATTGACCTCGACAGATTCTCGCATTGGTTCTCCTCGAACAGATCGAATCATCATCATCACCTACCATCATCATCACCATCTGTGCAGCACTCGACATAATGTTGCCGATTCACTGTTTTATTACACATCCTTTTAAGATGCCCTTGCACACCGCACTTTTTACATTTGTACCGCGCGAACCGACAGGTAGCCCTCTCATGCCCGGAATACCCGCACACCGCACACTGCTGCTGCTCCCCGGCGGGGCTCGCTAAGCCGCGCTGCTGCGCGCGCCCTCCTCGAGCAGCTGCCGCCACCTTCATCACCTGCAGTGCCGATGCGTCCTTCCGTTGCGCGGTCTCCTGAGCTCCCATACGAGCACTGCGGATGCCTTCAGCCATTTCCAAGGCCCTAGTCAAAGTCAGCTCTGACATATCCTTGGTGAACAATTTATCTCTCTCCGGACCCGGCTCCATGCCTAACACGAACCGGTCGCGAAGCTGTTCATCGAGGTGTAAAGCCGTGAAACCACAATGCGTCGCCAGTCCTCGTACACGCGCCGCCCAGTCTGCTAAACCTTCACCGGCGTTCTGCGTGGCACTATGGAACCTGTACCTTTCCGCAAAAGTGCACTTCTTTGGTTTAAAATGCCCATCCAGTAGCTTCACTACCTCAACGTAGCCCAATGTCGTAACTTGAGTCGGCAACGCTAGATCACGAACCAATTTGTATGATGACTCTGCTAAATTGCTCAACAAAATGGCGCGTCGTTTCACACCGGCTTTGTCTTCTTCTGCCCCGATCTCGTTCGCTAAAAACCACTGTTCCAGCCTTTCTTTGTACACGGCCCATTCTTGAACTTCGTGGTTAAATGTGGTCAATGTTCCCACAGTTACTTTAGCCATCGTCACGCGTTTTTTTTTTTCAAATCTCGTCGCCAAATGTTCTAACGGCGGGGAGATGTCAAAGTAAACGACCGGTGCTTTGAACAACGTATATTCGACTGGTCGCAGCCAGCCGTCAAAATCAACGACAGATATGTATGTAGGTACCCACATAATATTATAACAATATGAAACCCACATTTACAACATTTAGCTTTAATGGTAAAAGGCGCGAGAAATCCGAAGATGTCGTATATCGACATAACTATGCGTAGTAGTTCTCTCTTCGTAGGTACTCTTTGCGAGTTCAGTATATCAGTTGGAATTCGTTTTAGTGATAAGTCAAATCCAAAGGTATCACTTAGCGGGAACCAAAACAAACCGAGAGTGCGTTCTGGTGAGTCATCACACCCGGTTTTCACCTTTATCGCCTTGTCGCTTAGGGTCTCTTTTGGCGTGCACTCTAATACTTCCGATTTATTGCATATCCAGTTTCTTATATGAAATCCACCTCTTTTGTGAATTTCGGACACTTCTTTTATTAATTTCGAGGCTGTCTGCTCGTCATCTACTGACTCAATGTAGTCATCCATATAATGGGATTTTAGGATAGCTTTAGTGGCTTCAGGCATCTCGTCTTTGAATCGCATGGCATTTTTGTTTTTTATATGCTGCGCTATAAACGGTGAGCAGTTAGCACCGAATATTAATGACGTCATGACGTAAGTATTAATATTAGCTTCTTTATTTTCGCGCCACAGGAATCGTAATGCGTGCTGGTCTTCTTCACTTATTTTCACTCGAAGAAACATATCTTTTATATCTCCTACAAAGGCCACTTTTTTCTCTCGAAAGCGCAGCATTATGCCCAGCAATGATTGTAGCAAATCAGGTCCTTGTAGCAGGTAGTCATTTAGGCATCGACCAGCGGTGGCGGCAGCAGCGTCGAAAACCAATCTTAATTTATTTTTGTTCGGATTATCTACACCGAAGTGTGGTAAATACCAAATATGTTTTCTAGGCAGCAAGATTTCGTTATCAGTTAGTTTCCGAGCATAATCGTTTTCAAATAAATGATTCATCCTTTGTTTATATCTCGTAGCATAACTCGGATCTGATTGCATTTTTCTTTCAACTCCCAAGTATCGTTTGTAAGCATTTTGATAGTTATTTGGCATTTCATTAAAATCATTTTTCCATGGCAGACAAACTTCCCATTGACCATTTTTTAACTTAGCAGATTTCTCGATGCAGTCAATCGCGCGAAGTTCATCTTTATTTACTCGTGGCTTAGAGTTGACTCCTATCGTTCAAATGCGAATGAGCGCCGAACCAATTTATGCAAAGATTCATCGTTATCAGTGGTTTCTCTGTGTGCAGTGGTCTCCCATTGTTGCGTAGTTGCAGACGTTGGTGCGCCGGTGCATGTGTGCGTCTCCCGCCGTGCTGGATGGATGTCCGCGGTGGCGGCGGAGAGCAGAGGGGTAGCGGCGCGAGTGGGGACTTCGATTTGCAAATCATTCACTATCGTAGTGTGCGCGTGCTCAGTCAGATAATATGATTCGTGCGTTTGATAACGGCGAGGGTATGAGGTAGCTATCACGGTTACGATTCCATGTAAACACCATCCGAGCGGTGTAAGGGTTGCGCACGGTTCATTTTTGCCACGGTAGATAGTCTTTAGAGATACAAGTAATTGGTAATTGTCTTGACCGATTAACAATTTAGGTTTTACGTCACTGTTACACAAATAGTCTTTTAAGTCCCGTAAATGTTCGTATGCGTCGACGTTAACTTTCGATAGGCACTGTGTAGGTAAATCCAGTTCGTTTATTTTACGTGCGCGCACCTCGTACATTTGATTGTCATTATTTGAGAGTTTAAAGTTCACTATTTCACTTTGACACACGATATTAGAGTTCCACGCACCACGAATGCGGATCGTCTCGGGCTGACCTTTTAAGTTGATACAGTTCGCGAGATCAGCTGACACCAACGACACGGTCGCTCCGTCGTCTAATAAGGCGTACGTGCTTATAACGTCTTTCGGTCCATGAATGTTTACGCGCACTATTTTTAGCATCACACTTGCACTCGAGCACAAGACAGTAGTGTTTGTGACTGTAAGGTCTTTATTGTTCGCACTTTCACTCGACAAGTTAGTAGTAGTCGGTACGTCGTCATTACTTGTGACGTCACAGGATGATGCCGTTTTCTTTGCAAGCCAATGAAGCAGGCGGTGATGAGCCATTCCACATTCGTCAACATCACACGGCGCGGCTGGGCAGGCTTCCTTGTTATGACCAGATAGTAGGCATTTATGACAAAGTCTGTTTATTTTTACGATGCGCCACTTGTCTTTTCGCAGGGCTCGCTTGAACTTTGTACAATTTGAAAGCGGGTGAGCAGCGTTATGGCAAACTTTGCACTTTGTACTTTCTTCACTGTTTTGCAATACGGAATGAACTTGAGGCTTGCGTTCATCATTCTTTTTGGACATTTTGTGATCTGCTTGGCTGTGTATGTGACTTATCCCTGCGGATGCTACTTTTGTCGCTTCTTTGTGCAAAAACTCTGCAAATATTTGTAGCTTGGCTTTACTGTCATCTTGATGATCATACAAATAATCCACCCACTTGGTTAACAGCACGCTAGGGCATTTCGATATGACTGTGTTTAGTAACTCTGGACTTCTCAGGTAATCACTTTGCTTGATTGATTCGGCTGCTGCGACGTAATTTTTTACTTTAACTGCAAATGCTACTAAGTCATTGTGATAATTGTGCGGCAAGGATTGCAATTTTTTAAACTGCGTAGCGATTTTATATATGATGAGCTCGGGTCGTCCAAAACGTAGTTCAAGCGCTTCCATGATAAAACTTGGTTTTGTGTTACAGATAAGTAGGGATGATACCGCTTCTTTCGCTTCACCACGTAGATTTTTAGATAATCTTGTGATATTTTCTCTGTCGTTGTAGCTGCATAATTTACTGGACTCTTCATAGTTATTTTTAAACTGCAACCACTCCAACGGATCGCCGAAAAATAGTGGTAAATCCTTAGGTGTTGATAGCCTGGACAGTAATTTTGAGTGTGCACTGTGTGTAGCTGTGGCCATCTGTTCCATTGCACGAGCTAGGTGCTGAAGATCCGATGTGCGGGATACTGCGGGTGCCGCCGGCGGCGGGGTGGCCGCGCGCTGCTGCTGTAGCTCCTGCTGGCTCTTATTTAACCATTCTTCTACTTTATTTGAAGCTACGTCAACGGAATCGATGCAACTATGCTGGGACCTCCGCGATGATTCACCCTCGAGCGCAGCGAGTTGGGCCGCTAACCGTTTTTCTATAAGGTTCTTTTCGATTTCAGCTTTCGCTTCTGCTGCTTCCAGCTCTAATTGCTTTCTTCGTGCTGACGAGGATAATCTACTGGAACCTTTCTTCGAAATAACCGATGCGGGACCGCCCACTTTTATATTGAGACTACCTTCACGTTTTGGTATCTGTTGGGCGATTTCTTTTAGCTCGTTCTTTGGAACCAAAATTTCCGATTGCACTTTACGTGAAAGCACTTCACTTTTATCACCATCTGCGGGATGCGACAACTTTTCTCGAACGAGAGCTCCACGCGTTTTAACCATTGTGCGTGGCGGTGTTGTGAACATTCCTTGTTCGTCTGCTCCTCTGGTTCAAAAATCCTTGGTGATGCGGCTCGTAGGATCAGAGATTGTAGGTGACAGAGGTAGGTTGCAGGGTCCAGGATTTTGAATTGAGAACACAGGCGAGTATTTTGAAGCACTTTCGGGAATACACATGCGTGCGTGTGCGTCGGTTAGTAGCGGTCAACTGCCTTGATAGCTGCTGGTGTGACACAGACACACACACATGCTTACTCATTACGGTGCGTTTATTTAACAACATCTACAAGTACAGCGGTAAATGGTAAGTAACTACCCTATTTATTTATTATTGCTAAACCTACTTTTCTTTAATTATGTTTTTTTTTATATTTTGTATGTTCACAGGTGCAGCCGGGGGAAGCAACGGTGCTTCGCGTCGTCTACAGTATATATCATTACGTAAGCAGAAAGTCTATGCGTGGGCGGTTCGTATTCGCCGTTATAGGGAGCGTGTGGACCGATTTCAGCAGAATCGCCTCGTCCAAAGTGATCAAAGGAAGGTATACCGGAAATGGGAGGGAACCGACCAACGTGTGGCCGATGGGCAGTCGCCAGATGCCTCTGCTATGATTGATTTTTGGCGTAGCATCTGGTCGGCGCCGGTCGAACACACGGAGGGCGATTGGATGAGAGTCGCCGGACGTGAGTGTGAGAACATCGAGACCATGGGGGCTGTCACTATCAGCCCCGATGACGTAAGTTGTGCAATTCGTACGGCACAGAACTGGAAAAGTCCTGGGCCGGATGGATTGCACAACTTTTGGATAAAATGGTTTCGAAGCTCACACGAACGTCTGGCGGAACAATTTCAAAGTGCCCTAGAGCTTGGTTCACTTCCAACGTTCTTAACAACAGGTATCACCTTCCTGCTCTATAAATCTGGTAGTACCACGGAACCGAAGAACTATAGACCCATTACGTGCTTGCCAACATTATATAAGCTCCTTACATCCATTGTGGGAACAAAAATTAATACGCATATTGTTGCGAACAAAATTTTGGCTCCATCTCAAAATGGATGTAGGGCTGGGTCTCGTGGTACTAAAGAGCTTGTCCTCATTGACATGACCATTAGCCAACAAGTTTGACAAAACAAAGTGGCTCTCTGCACTGATTCGATTGATTATAAGAAGGCCTATGATTCAGTGCCTCATTCATGACTGGAGAGGATATTAAAGTTGTACAAAGTTGATACAACTTTAAGATCCTTTCTGAGCACTTGTATGAGACAGTGGATCACAGTCCTTTGTCAACCAAGTGGTGGAGATAGTACCGCAGATCCGTCAGACTATATGTGGATTGAGCGAGGCATCTCCCAGGGTGAAAGTTTGAGTCCGTTATGGTTTTGTCTAGCCCTAAATCCTCTTAGGACTTTGCTGAAGGACTCAGGACTGGGCTACCGACTTCGAAGAGATGGTGAAGTTATTTCTCACCTTCTGTACATAGATGATCTTAAGCTATTTACACAAAAACGCACTGACTTGTTGAAACTACTCGTACTAAAAATTACAAAAGATTTTAGTAGTGCCATCAAGATGGAGTTTGGTGTAGATAAGTGTGCGGTTATGCAAGTGCAGCGGGGAAAGGTTGTAAATTCAACAAATTTACAACTTTCTGAGACAATGACCATCAAGTCTCTTTCGGAGTCTGAAACCTACAAATATCTTGCTATGTCACAGTCATTGGGTATTATGGATGGGGACATAAAACAGGCGGTGAGGGAACGCTTCTTTGGCCGACTGGCAAAAGTACTTAAGTCTCTTGTCAGGTGGCAATAAGACCCGTGCTTTCAACGCTTGGTTGATGCCCCTACTCATTTACTCCTTTGGCATACTAAGGTGGACTCAGACTGAGCTGGATGCCCTAGATAGGAAGGTCCGCCTACTGCTCACAACACATCGTATGCTACACCTACGCTCATCTGTTATGAGATTGTACATCCCACGGAAATGTGGAGGTCGTGGCTCTTTAAACGCCAAGAATCTTCACAACCGTTAGGCGTGCAGCCTTAGAGAATATTACCTTAACAATGAGTGTGAGTTGCATCGTGATGTTGATCTCACGCCGCTCTCCTTGGCAAAAGAGAACTGGCGCAAACCAACGGTGCTAAGTACCGAGGATCGCAAGTACGTATGGAAGAGCAAGGACCTCCACGGGCGGTTCTAACGGGCCTTAACAGGGCCTGATGTCGATCAGCTCGCATCGGTGAACTGGTTACGTTTCGAAGACCTCTTTGGGGAAACCGAAGGTTTTGCCTGTGCAATTGCAGACGAAGTCATGATGACAAACAACTATCGAAGATATATCCTGAAAGACGGTAGGGTTGACGTCTGTCGAGCATGTCGACGTCCTCGAGAGTCCATCAGGCATATAATTTCCGGTTTTTCTCATCTGGCTAACGGCGAGTACTTGCACAGACATAACCTTGTAGCCAGAATTATTCACCAGCAGCTTGCTCTTCGATATGGGCTTGTAGAATCAGAGGTACCGTACTATAAGGCGTCAGTTCTCGAAAATGGTCGTGCCACGCTCTATTGGGATCGATCTGTCATCACGGACAGGACTGTTGTCGCCAATAAGCCTGATATCGTGCTGACAGATCGATTGATGCGCCAGGCAGTGCTCGTCGACATCGCCGTCCCACATGACGAGAACCTCGTGAAGGCCAAGAAGGACAAGCTTAGCAAGTACCTTGACTTGGCCTACGAGGTGACTGCTATGTGGGATGTGGATTCGACGATCATTGTCCCGATAGTCGTATCGGCGAACGGCCTTATAGCGAAGAGTCTTGACCAACATCTTAAGACTCTCTCGCTAGATGGCTGGATCAAGGGTCAGATTCAGAAGGCAGTACTCCTGGACACGGCACGTATTGTCAGGAGGATTCTCTCTCTGCGGCCCTAACCGCCGGTAGCTTGGGTTTAGCCTTGTTGCCAACGGGTAGCTAGGTTAGGTTTTTATTCTTCTTCTTCTTATTATTTAAGAGCTTAGTGGCTCTTGTCGGTGGAGTATGCGCCAAACTTCTCGGTTCTCTGCCTTACTTTTTAGTGCTTGATACGACATGACCCCTGCTTTTTCTTTCAGTTGGTCTACATAGCTCTTTCTTGGTCGTCCTGGACCTCTTCTACCTTTTATCTTTCCTTCTAGTATGTTTTTAAATAAGGAATCATGTCGTATTAAGTGACCAATCATTTTCCCTCTCCTGTTTTCTATTTCGCCCAGCAGTCTTCTTTTCTCTCCTACTATTTCTAATACTTCCTCATTGGTTTTCCTTTCCATCCAACTGATCTTTTCCATTCTCCTCCAGCACCACATCTCGAAAGCTGCCAGCCTGTCGCTATCTTTTTTATTCAGTATCCACGTTTCGCATCCATAAAGTGCTATGCTCCAGATATACGTTTTTATAAGGCGTTTACGTTTTTTTCTGGATATATTTGCTGGGTAGGTTTTTATAATGTATATAGATTTTTGTAGCATGTTTAATATTTTACTTATTATAAATATTTTATAAAAGCCTAAGCTAAGTCAAAAAATGAATAAAGGGAATAATAATAAAGCCATTTATTTCCAATTCGCACATTACAGTTTATATTCCATGCAGGTTTCTGCTTGGTTCGCGTCGTCACAAATCATATCTAAAAACATATTATTCAATCCTATTTAAATTCAAGTATACATTCTTAATGACATTAAATCGGTTTCATTTATTGAATTTAATTAAGTACATAAATTATTTGTCAGTCAATCAATTACGAATATGTCAAAAAATAATAAAATACAATTTAATAATTATGTCCAATTAAATTATCTATATAATAATTAATAATTAGACCTAGACCTAGACGATACGACCTAGACTACGCTGATGACCTGTCTGCTTAGCCACAAGCACGGTGATATGCAAGCTAAGCTGGATGACCTCCAGCGTGAAGCGGGAAAGGTGGGCCTTAAAGTCAACGCGCGTAAGACCCAAGAGATGCGTATAAAAGGAAAGAACCTGCTGCCACTAACGCTTGACACAAAACAAATAGAGCGCGTGCAGCAGTTTACGTACCTGGGAAGCGTCGTGTCGCAATGTGGAGGAACAGAAGAGGACATCACTCCTAGGGTTGCTAAAGCTCGAGCCACCTTCGCGCAACTCCGCCCCATATGGCGGTCAAGGAAGCTTACTCGCAGAGTGAAACTCAAAATCTTTCGCTCCGATGTAAAAACCGTTCTGCTATATGGGTGCGAAACGTGGAAGGTGACTAAAGACATCACGCAGCAGATCCAAGTCTGCATCAACCGCTGCCTTCGACAGATATTGGGTATCTTTTGGCCTGAAAAGATATCCAATGAACGTCTGTGGCAGCTTTGCGGCGAGACACCGATCGACCAACAGATAGCGCGTCGTAAATGGACATGGATCGGCCACACGCTCAGGAGGGAGCCTACTCACATTCCGAGACAGGCATTGGAATGGACCCCTCAAGAAAAGAGGAAGCGTGGTCGACCAAAGCTGACCTGGCGACGATCGGTAGCGGCGGAGATGAAGACATTAGGGCTGTCTTGGCCCGAAGTTAAGCGCGTTGCTCAAGACAGAGCGGGATGGAGAAGCACTGTAGCGGCCCTCTGCCCCACCCAGGGGACATAGGAAAATAAGTCAAGTAAGTCAATTAATAATTAGAGTCTTTTACATTTTATGATTTTGTGTTTGGTTTTGGGAAATTGGATACCCAATGTCGGGTAAAGGCCTCCTCCATCTGCTTCCATCGTGATTTGTCGCTCGCGAGTCTCGTCCAGGTGTGGCCGGCGACGGCCTTGATGTCATCACGCCAGCGGGCGCGCGGCCTTCCTCTTTTCCTGTGGTGATCGCGCGGCCACCAGTGTAGTACGCGTTCACTCCAACGTCTGTCGTCAGTACGGGCTATATGTCCCGCCCATCTCCATTTCAGTTTGCAGGCAAGCTCAGCTGCGTCTGTCAACTTAGTTATTTTTCTAATGTAGGTATTTCTATATCGATCTCTTAGCTTAATCCCTAGCATACTTCTTTCTGTTGCTCTTTGAAACACCTGTATATTTGTTATTATTCTCTTGTTGAGTGTCCAGGTTTGGCAGCCATATAATAGCGTCAGGAGAATTGTAGAGTCCATTGCAGTTTTCTTTAGGGTCATTGGTAGTCTTGATTTAAAAATGTGTTTCATGGCCCAGTACTTGTTCCAGGCGATCCTTATTCTTCTATCAACTTCTTGTTTTGTATTGTCTTCAAATGATATTCTTTGACCTAGGTAGATATACTCGTTTACGTATTCAATTGTTTCACCCTGTATAGATGTAGGTATTCCCTCACTATTTGTCATTATACAAGTTTTGCTTGCATTCATTTCTAGTCCACATAGTTTACTTTTTTCGTCAAGGGTTTTTAGCATTATGTACAGGTCTTCATAGGTCTCGCTTATTAGTACAATGTCGTCGGCAAATTTAATATCTTATATCTTTATATCTTTTCTGTTGTTTATCTTATCCGGTTTTTGCTATCGTTTTTGTTAAGTGATGATATCCATTCCTTGCCTTTGTTTATTCGCTTTTCAGACCGTTTTACTGATTTTTTGTTTATTAGTTCTTCTTCTATAATTTTGTATTTTCTTTGCAATTTATTTTTATGTATTTCTTTTCGTATCATTCTGTATAGTTTTGACAATTTAAGACTTTTGTTCTGTGTTTTTTGTTTTTCAAGGTTTCTCTCTCCTTTATAAGCCTTTCTATTTCTGGCGTAGATAGATAGATAGATAAGATAGATAAATCGTTTATTTGTGAAAACTGCACATACACAATCACACACAAAAAATAAATTAATAATATTACGTTATTTACATACAGGTTTTATAGCGATGCGATGTGTTTATGTATGCTGCAGCAGCACAAAAAGGTCGTAGGCTCAGCGAAAATATTGCTCAAAGAGCAATGCGCTGATTTTCAGCTATAACCTTAGGTAGGTGCAAGTGCGATCATTTGAGAAAATTGTAAGGTATACGTGTTAAATACAATAAAAGAAAACAACTACTGGACATTTAGACACACAATAGGTACATATAACTACTTAATACAAAATAAAGGAATTATAAATGTGCCGCTGACAGATTCGTGTCCGGGTAAGTTTTTTAATTATTAAATAGAAACATTATAATGTTTATAATGTTGGCAGCACCCGCTACCGGCGACTTGTTGGATTCATGAGTTTTTGTTTATCTAGTAGGTAAGTGCGTATTTGTTTTTTAAACGAATAATAAGTTTGTAGTTTGATTGGCGGTGGTATGTTGTTCCAACACTTAGTCGCCTGGTATCGGAAGCTGCCTTCGAATGCAGCAGTTTTGTGTCTATAAACAAGCAGTTGGGGTCTACACGATCGTGCATTCAAGTTGTTGTAGAATTTAAGTTTACAGAAAAGGTATTTCGGTTTTTTGCTTTTAATTACTCCAAACAGCAAGGAAGCCAGATGTAATTGTCTACGCGAGTCCATATTTAGCAAAGATGCGTTGTTAAGGTATGGAGTGATGTGGCTTCGTGGAGGGACATTAAAAATGAACCTGCAACATGCATTCTGCACTCGCTGCACTAGGCGACGGGTCCTGTCCAATAGACGTGGTCCATAAACCACATCTCCATAGCTAAGGCGTGATAAAATTAACGACTCGCAAAGCCTAACGCGTACCTCTTCAGATAAAATGTTACGCACCTTGTACAAGACTTTCAGACGGAAAAAGCAATTCCTGACCACCTCCAACACATGACTCTCAAATCTAAGCTTGCTATCCATTAGAACGCCCAGATTTCTGACCTCATCTACCCTATCAATGGGTTCATTATTTATAGTTATAATAAAGTCTATGTCATTAATTTTAGCTACCTGCGCCTTCGACCCGAGAATCATGGTTTTCGATTTCGAAAGATTAAGAACCAGGGAATTTCTGCCCGACCAGTCAGCAATGCTCTTTAAGTCTTCGTTCATCCTTTGCGCCACAGTTAATATCTCCTGAGGGGAGCCAGATAAATATAATTGGACATCATCCGCATAACAATGATATCTACAGTGCCTTATTACCTTGGCAAGATCAGCACTATAAATGACGAACAGAAGAGGCCCAAGGATAGATCCCTGTGGGATTCCACGATTCACAGACTGGGCTTAAGAAACGACACAGGAACCATCATCCTTCAACAGTTTAACACGCTGCGTGCGACCGCTCAAGTAGCTATTAAACCATCGGACAGAATGGTGGTCCAGTCCATAATAAGTCAGCTTGGAGAGCAAAAGAGGAACATCAATGCTATCGAAGACCCGAGAAAAGTCCAATAGTGTCAAAATAGTACCATAACCCCTATCTTGCTCAGCCAGGACGTTGTCCGTTACATCCAACAAAGCTGTAACAGTACTATGAGTTTTGCGGAAACCAGATTGAAACACTGGCAATATTTGATTTTCCTCAATGTAACTTACAAGTTGTACTTGGGCAGCCCTTTCCAAGACTTTAGAAAGAAGTGGTAATAAGCTTATTGCTCTAAGATCAGAGAAAGTACTAGGGTTATTTGTCTTGGGTATAGGGGTGACTAGGGCTTCCTTCCACTGTTGAGGAAATTTGCCTGATAACAGCGATAAGTTGACAATTTTAGTAATTACTCCCAAAGTAGTTGGCAAAGTCAAAAGAATCATTTTAAAAGCGTAATTATATCTTCGTTTTCTGTGGTCTTTTTTACCTTCGGTATATTTTGGATGCATTATTTAATGTCGTTTATTAGGTTGGTATAGGTTTGTTGTATGTTTTCCATATTGTATTGGCGCTTATTTTTTATTTCTATAAATTCATTTACAATTCTGTCCTGTTCAAAGAAGGTCGGTTGTTGAAGCTGTTGTCCAAAGTTTTTTCGGTTTATTTTTATCTTGGTATTATGATTATATGTTAGTCTTAGTAATCTATGATCGGTAGAGTATGAAATATTCATTACTTGGATGTTATGTACGGCTTTTATATTTTTTACCATAATAAAGTCAATTTCGTTTCGGGTTTTTCCATCTGGCGAGAGCCATGTCAATCTTTGTTTAGGTTTCTTTTTGAAAAATGTGTTAGTTATGTAGAGCTTATTCTCTTTGCTAAATTGTATAAGTATTCTCCTCTATCAGTTTTTTCTTGCCCATATCCCCATTTTCCTGTTACTTTCCCGTCTTCAAGAGCAGGTTGTCCAATTCTAGAATTAAAATCCCCTAACACTAAGGTATTTTGGGGGGTGTTTTCTAGATATTTTTCGAGGCCTTCATAAAATGTTCTTACTTCTGCTTCAGGTGACTTTTCTGTAGGTGCGTATGCTTGAATACAGGTTAGCTCTACATTTTCCATAGTTAAATCCAGTATTACAATTCTGTTTGAGATAGTAGTGAAGTTTGTTATAAATGGTTTCATGCTCTTTTTCACCATAAATCCAACTCCATTTGAGCCGGCTTTTTTACCGCTGTACATGAAAATATATTCTTCATATTCTGTGATTTTAGTACCTTTTTCTTTATTTCAGAAATACCTAATATGTCCCATTTTATGCTTTGAAGGGCGTATTCTAGTTCATTCTGTCTTCCGTCCGCTACTAGAGATCGTACATTTAGTGTTCCAATTAATAGTTGATTTTGACGTTTGATGGAGGGTGTTGGTCTAAGATTCCCACGGTGACCACCCGGACTGGGAACTGTGTTTAATGAAGCGGGGCTCGTCTTTAGTTGCTATGCTTCATGTTGTGTATTTTTTTGTTTATTATTTAATGTGTTTTCAGGAGTGTAAACTAATCTCGGTTGTTGTATTACAAAATTTCTCATATTAGCTATCTTGTTTTTCTTTGGTGGTTGTTTTTCATTTTGATATAATTTATCTGTCGTTTCTGGCGACTCTAGCATGTTTCTTTTGTTTGTGTGGGTGCGGGTAGCTCGGTCCTTCTTATTTTCTAGTATTACTAGTTTGTCATATTTTAAGAAAGCCGTTTTTCCTGCTTCTCTTGCCTGTTTTAATTGGACTTGCAACTCCTTCCTTTTGTTCAGAACTTCTGTATAAGTATCTTTTAAACAGCGCTTACTTTTCAGAATTTTTATTTTCAAGCCCATTGTTGCGAATGTGACAACCACAGGTCTGATTTTGTCCCCTTTTTTCCCTATTCGTCTTACAGCTTCTATATCTCGTTCCTCATATTGGAGTTTAAAGTTTATTTTAATGAAGTGGATTATTATTTTTTCAAGTTCGTGGTAGGTTTTCTCTTTTTCGTCTATACCGAATAGAATTAATTTTTTTTTGTTTTATATGTCTTTCTAATTTTTGGAAATTCCAATCCTGATTTTCAAGTTTTTTCTCCAACATTTTGTTTTTTAGTTCTAAAGATTTAAATTTCTCGTTTATATTGTTAATAATGGTCTCTTTTACGTCTTCTTTCATTTCCAAAAATTCAGATTTTTAATGTCTCATTTCATTCTGCATACTTTCCAAAATCTTTTTTATTTCTTCCATTGTATCAACAGTCTAGCGCCCTCTTTCCGTAGTATGTACCACTTCCTAGTAGGTAAGTAATTCCGGTTACAGCATTTAGTGCTGTAACCGAATAAGGACTGTGCTAATGCACAGTCCTAATTGTGCTGTCAAAAGCATCAAGCAGATGTCGAGTGTGCAATATGTTCATAAAAGCAATATTGGTTTCTGTGGTATCTCCAAATATCGCTAGATGGCGATAGCGGTGTGTGGAAAGCGAGCACATATGATTTGATGCTGATGGTTACTGGATATTCTAGATGGCGTTACTGGTAATGAAAGCCACTTGAAATAAGAAAAGGCTGAATCACTATTATGCACTTTTAGGTTATCTTTTTGTAAAACTAAAGGTTCTTTCTTATTTAGTTACACACTCGGCATGCGGTTCTCAGATTTAGCACTGTTTATATAGTTGTCACTGATTGTTTGATGTCCCACTGTTTTTTTCACTGATTTAATCCGTTATTATGACACTTTTTTGATTTGTAAATATCCTTGATATCATTTTATTTACGCGTGGTATTTCATATTTAATAGTTGAGTCCCGTAATAATTTGCACTCTTTGTCCCTTTATTATCACTTTACTGCACTTTTAAATTTTTTAAGTCAATTAAATCATGGAGCTGATGTAAACAGTGGCACAGTAGCGCCCTCTCTCCGTAATACAACAGCGATTATATAGCATTGTCACACAACTCACATAGACATTTTAATTGTAAATTTCAGTTCAATCGGTTCCTGTTGTATTAAGTAAAAACTTCTTCAGGCGCGTTGGGCATTTTTTGAGATGGAAAAAAAACCATTGAAATCGCGACTTTGTTACCGTAACCGACACCACCGTATACAAGTTTTTACTTCTGTCGGCACTTCCGAAGTGCCACTGTTTTTTTCCGTATGTATGCCAGAGGTACATAAGTCATAAAATACTTACTTGTAAAGAGTGTAGCCTGGGGCTGCTGCAAGGGAACCAGCAATGAGGACTGCTACCACCAGCCCGTAGATGGCGATAATACCCGCCATGACTACGGGAATGATAGACTTCATAATCAGCTCAGGCCGCATCACCGACATGGCTGCGATACCCGTACCAGACTTTGCTGTTCCATAAGCAGCTCCCAGCGCTGAAAAAATATACCTATTGTCTTATTTATTTATGAGTAAGTGGTATTTGCCAGCTGGGTTCTAGCCTGCTGTAAACATCGTCTAACCAAAAAATAAACGTCCCTCCAACAATTATGATTATTAATGTGTTAAGAGTAAATACTCATTGAGACATTTTAAATGGGTGCATGCAGCAAATGCAAAAAAATGTACTAAAAAAAAACAAATACAAGCTGCAGAAAAAAAAATGGTACAATATTTTAGAGCATGAATGACTTCACATGTTTACATGTTTGACATTACATCCAACAAATAATAAAAATATGTTACATTTTGACCTAAGATGACACGTTTAATATTCAATTCAATTCAAATTCAAAATATCTTTATAATCATAGGATATTTATAATATCTCCACTTTGTTTTGTTTTGCACAAATGTTGACGTCAAATCGTTACTTACAGCTAAGTTTACGCCGCTTCCTAGGCGCAAGTGCAGAAGAAGCGGCAATAAACTGCACTGCACGTTTTCTCCAAAGACGTCAACTAACAAACACAAAACTTAAAATTAGTTATATGGATGGACTGAGATTACATTGTTTGTTATGTCATAATTAAATTGAATTTTAAGGTAATATTATTGACATATTAATTCCTATCATTACACATATTGTTAATTTTCCCTCTCTACAGGCTCTTTCCCCACTCTTTGGGGGAAGGCATATGTTACTCCTTTGCCAAAAGTTTCTGATCCGCGGGCTTTGAACAATTTCCGTCCAATTTCAATTTTACCTTATCTTACTAAAGTGTTAGAAGCGGCTGCCCACGCTCAGGTTTCCGCGTTCATATTTGATAATTTTCTTCTAACTCCCCTACAGTCAGGTTTTCGTCCTGGGCACAGTACCGCTACTGCTCTTCTCAACGTTACCGAAAATATTCGCCTTGGTATGGAGAATTCGTTAATCACCATTCTTGTACTTATTGATTTCTCTAATGCTTTCAACATGGTTGATCACGATATTCTCCTAGCTATCCTTAAATATATGAAATTCTCATCCTCAGTTATGGATTGGTTTTCTTCATATCTCCATGGTAGGCAACAAGCAGTTCAAGTGGACCGTGAGTTGTCGCAATGAAAGAATATTTGTTCAGGTGTCCCTCAAGGGGGTATCTTATCACCTCTGCTGTTTGCTGTATTTATTAATCTATTGTCACACTCTATTAGCTGCTCTTACCATTTTTATGCAGATGACCTGCAAATCTATATACAAACCAGCGCTGAAAACATTGATTCTGGTATTAGTCAGCTAAATGCGTCCTTGAACAACATTTATTCTTGGTCAGATGATTTTGGAATTAAAATTAATGCGTCCAAGTGTCAGGCAATCATGATCGGTAGTTCTAGACAGCTAGCAAAGATCGATATGAGCTCTGATCCCTCAATTTCTCTAAATAATACTAACATCTCACTCACTCAATCTGTCAAAAATCTTGGTCTTCTGATGGACTCTACGTTTAGCAGGAGAAATCAGGTCACTGAGATGTCGAAAAGTCACCTATTCCTTACAATACCTGAATCGCTATAGAAATTTTCTTCCAATCAAAACTAAAATTACTTTAATACAATCTCTTGTTCTTCCTATTATTGATTATGCTGATGTGTGTTATCCTAATCTAAATGCATATCTTCTTGATAAGCTAGATCGTCTCATTAATAATTGCATTCGCTTTATCTTCTGCCTTCGTAAATATGACCACATATCTTATTTCCGATCTGAGCTTAACTGGCTTCCTGTTCGTCAGCGCCGACAACAGAGAATGCTCTGTACTCTTTTCTCTATATTTAAGAACCCTCTTTCTCCCCAATATATGAAAACCAAATTTAAATATCAGTCTGAAAGCCATGACCGTGAGCTTCGCTCCAGTCATACTCTTCAAATTTATCATCCGTTATTTCGGTCTGAATTTATGTCTAACTCTTTTACTCCTCAAGTTACGCGACTCTGGAATGCCTTACCTGAAGACATCAAAAGTATCTCAAACAGATACTTATTTAAGAAGAAAGTTCACACGCACCTTTCTTTAAAATTTTCGCAGCAGAATTAGTCATCATCTTAAACATTTGAAGTATATATATATGTATGTATATTTATATAAGTATTTATATGTATTAAGTGTATTATATAAATGTTTTTAAGTATACTTGTAAATAGTAAATTATTAAGTACATCTTTAAAGCGCCTATCGCAATTAAATAATTTCTGTTTTTCCTAAAGTTTGACTGGTAGAGAATGCATGAGCGTTAAGTTCACCTTTTGTATCATTTAGGTCAATAAAGATTTTAATAAATAAATAAATTATAAGAATTACGAAATTTAAAATAATGTCAGTTTGTAAATGTAGTAGGTATAAATAAACTTTCGCATTGCATTATTATTAAATTAATGCATACGGGAATTAACGCGAAACGTACCTTTTTTTATTTATTTTGCTGACGTTTCGTTCGGGTTTCACCGAACGTGGTCACAGCTTGACTGAAGCAACGATGACGCCTACGCCTTCCCCTGCCCGGTGTGATCTTCGTCCACCGTCATATTGTTCATTCTCCAAGTACCGTCACACACTACACTCACAGTGTCCCTATTCCGTAAGGCAACCGTATTCTGGTGGTTAGCCGATTGTGCACCAAACCGGGGTTGTGTTTTGTTAATCACTGGATTCCACACTGCTGACAATTAAAGGCCATCTTCTCGGTTAAAATTGTTAGGATGTTTCTTAATTTCAATCGCCTCACGTACCATCCTAGTGCGATAGTGGCAATCGCCAGCGAGGACTTGCGTACGATGATCAGGTCAAGTGGTGACACACACAGACAGGTACCTACATGCCACATCACATCACCACCCACGTCACTTGCAATCCGTTGTGACATCACTTAAAAACAGGGCACTTGACCTCTGTGACCCTGAGCATGTGGAAAGCGAGCTGAATCATGTCCAGGAGGTACTCAGAAACAACGGTTACAAGTTGAGCAGGACGCACATACTACCGAAAAGGAGACGCAAGCATCCGGATGTATGTAGGCAGCCGGCATACATGCCCTATGTCCGAGGAGTAACAAATAAGATCGGAACCATGTTGAGAGCTTATTCTATACCTACAGTATACACACCATGTAGTATAGTAATCAACATGGTAGGCACTCCGAAGGATGTGCTGCCACTACAAACTCCAGGCGTCTATAAGGTGGATTGCAGCTGCGGTGCTTCCTATATAGGTCAAACGAAGCGGACTATAGCTGAGAGGATCAAGGAGCACATCGCCGCTGTAAAGAACCGACAAATCACCAAATCGGCCATTGCAGAACATCTACTCGAAGCAGGCGCTAATCACTGGATTGAATTTCATCGTACGCAAGTCCTCGCTGGCAATTGCCACTATCGCACTAGGATGGTACGTGAAGCGATTGAAATTAAGAAACATCCTAACAATTTTAACGGTTTGGTGCACAATCGGCTAACCACCAGAATACGGTTGCGTTACGGAATAGGGACACTGTGAGTGTAGTGTGTGACGGTACTTGGAGAATGAACAATATGACGGTGGACGAATATCACACCGGGCAGGGGAAGCGTAGGCGTCATCGCTGCTTCAGTCAAGCTGGGACCACGTTCGGTGAAACCCGAATGAAACGTCAGCAAAATAAATAAAAAAGGTACGTTTCGCGTTAATTCCCGTATGCATTAATGTAGTAGGTATGTACCAATGTACCTAATTTAGGTACATTGACATGTCTAAGTATACAAATCTTTAAGAGGGACCCGCGCCAAGCTCAAGCCAGACCTTTTTGTCTTTAAGATAGTCATTGGTCCTATAATAAGCCTTCTCACAAAGTACTTTTTTTACATAAGCTTTGAATTTTCTGTCTGGCATATTAAGGACCGATTCTGGCAATTTATTATAAAAAAGTATACACTTCCCCATAAAAGACTTACTGACTGTATTCAGTCTGTAATACTAACTAATTCATTCTTATTACGTAAATTTCTATCTGTAAAATCACTTACTTTATTGAACATGGAAATATTTTCCCTTACATACATTATATTTTCAAATATGAATTGTGATGCAAAAGTAAGTATACCTATTTCCTTGAATAATTCTCTCAGTGAATCTCTCGATCCTTAACCGTAAATGGCACGAATTGCTCTTTTTTGTAAAATAAAAATAGTCTGAATGTCGCCTGCACTCCCCCATAGAAGTATCCCGTAAGACATTAGACTGTGAAAGTAACTAAAGTACACTTGTCTAGCAGTTGCTACATCTGCCAATTGTCTTATTCTCCTAACAGCGTAAGCCGCAGAGCTAAACCTATTAGAAAGATTAGTTATATACTATTAGGTCCTTACATATGAAATTGCCGATTTTCAATACTGCCAACTTTAAAATCAAATATCTTGCGTTTCATTAGGAATTCCAAATTCAAATTTATTTTGAAATAAAGCCAAAAAATTTTGTTTTAAAATTCGTATTTCATTTGTTTTAACATCATTTGTTTGAGTTTCAGCATTGCTATAACAACAACTATGGACAAATTGAAAATTTGCGGTATTTACGAATACGAGTTCCACCGTGGCACCAGTGCTGCAGAAACGACTCGAAGAATTAACGACGTGTATGGACCAGGCACCGCTAACGAATGAACGGTGCGTTTTTGGTTTCAACGTTTCCGTTCTGGAAATTTCGATTTACACAATGAGCCTCGTGGACGACCTGATACTCAAGTGAATAACGAAGAATTGAAGGCGATAGTGGAAGCGGATCCATCTCAAACCACTTCTAAATTAGCAGCAGCCTTCGGCGTAAGTGACAAAACGATACTTATCCACTTGCGCCAAATCGGAAAAATTAAAAAACTCGAAAAGTGGGTACCGCACGAATTGACTGAAGCAAACCAACAAACACGCGTTGCTTGCTGCGTTTCTTTGCTTAATCACCACAATCATGAGGGGATTTTGAACCGTATCGTGACTTGTGATGAGAAATGGATCCTGTACGACAATCGGAAGCGATCATCACAATGGCTTGACCCTGGAGAACCGGCAAAACCTTACCCTAAGCGAAAACTGACCAAAAAGAAGATTCTGGTTAGTATTTGGTGGACCAGTGCTGGTGTTATCCACTAAAGCTTCTTGAGATCAGGCCAGACGATTACTGCAGAGTTGTATTGCCAACAATTGCAAACAATGATGGAAAAGCTCGCCATTAAACAACCGAGACTGATGAATTGCTCTAGCCCACTGCTCCTTCAGGATAACGCTAGACCACACACTGCACATCAAACGATCGCCAAGTTAGAGGAGCTGCGACTGGAACCTCTGCGTCACCCACCATACTCTCCAGATCTTGCCCCAACCGATTACCACTTTTTTCAAAATTTGGATAACTTTTTACAAGGAAAAAATTTCAAATCTGATGAGGCAGTCAAAACCGCCTTCAAACAGTTCATAGACTCTCGCTCCCAGGATTTTTTTTACCAAAGGTATCAATGATCTGCCTATAAAATGGCGGAAGTGTATCGATAACAACGGCGCATACTTCGATTGATTAAATAATAATTTCATTAAAAAAAACTTGTTTCACTTTTTTGATACTGAACGGCAATTTCATATGTAAGGACCTAATATATCACGTAAAATTACTTGTTAGGATAAGCAATTCAGGATTAGGTTCGCACGAGAAAATAAAAATACGTTGCGCAATTTAACCAAACTTTAATCAAATACCAAGGGGAAAACGGTTATCATTTCCAACAACATGTATAACGATCATGAACACTTCTTTAGAACGAAAAGTTAATTATCACGTATTCACAATTTCACAATAATCAACCGTTGAACATGAATCCTATTTTCAGACAAACTCGTCCGTTTCGTATCGCGCTCCGAACAAGACTGCCGTGCCGTGCCAAGTCAAACTCGAATGTCGCTTGCGCATCACTTACTCATTCATTCATTTAATTCAACAAGAATGAGTAATGTACTGAATGAAACGAAACCGAAATGACATATCGAATGACATTGAATGTTATTTTATGCGAATGACGTAATGAATGATTGTACAGGCTAACAGCTCGGCCGTCCTGCTCAAGGCGCGTCCCCGCGCCTTTACTTTTCATTGCTTTTAAATCTATAAACTATGTTATAAAAAGTTGTTTATGAACTAATAAAGTATGAGCACTTATATCCTTAATGTAGACTATATACTTATTTCAGACCATACAAATTCCAAGAGTATTTTAAATATAATCATAATATTTATTTTACATTTAAATAACATTAAATATTTATATATTTTTGGATAATTATTACATACAATTGCAATAAATTAAAGCCAAAAGTAAACAAAATTTATTTTTAGGAGGTATACAAAGTAAGTATATTACATACTTACGATCAAGATAAATTTCTATACAAGACTGTTTCATGGTTTGGTATAAATAAAATGAAATTAAAGATACAATCGTTTAAATACCTTGTAGGCATTTATTACAAAATCACTTTGTATTACATATACAAGTTTTTGTATACAAATTGTTTATTTATGTTTAATATATGTATATATTTATCTTAAATATTAAGACTGTATTCAAGATTCAACCGTCGCTTTCGTCATTGTTACTTGCTTTTTCATTACTTTCATAATCTCTGTTAAAAGTAAGCCACGGTTGCATCTTGTCCACAGCTACAACAGCTTCGTATTTGCGTGTCATAGGTGTATCCTCTATTAAATATCTTTCATTCGGAAGTATTTTCGGATATATAAGGCCCTTGGAATTTTACAACTAGTTTTCGAGACTTTCCATCATGTGGCATTTGTCGCTCTACGCGAACCAAGTCACCAACATTATATTTCTTACTTAGTTTCCTACTCTTATTAAACCTTAGCGTATCTTTTCTTTGCTGTACTTTAATTTTATTACTGGCCTCATCTCTTATGTTGTCTAGGTCCTCTGACTCTACAATTTTAGTTGTATCAGAGACAATATCGTTTAGAATACCTTCTGTCCTACCAACAATATTAAAACCGAAAAGTAATTGGGACGGGCTTTTTTGAGTCGTTTTGTGTACTGTTGTATTAATGCCCACTTGAATGTCACAGATAAATTCGTCCCAAGTTCTATCATCCTTGTTGTGAGTGCAGGTTGAAAGGGCATCCAGGATAGTCCTGTTGAATCTTTCAACCTGCCCATTCGCCCTTGGTGTAGCAACAGCGTTAATAATATGTTTAATACCATGTAATTGAATAAAATCTTTGAAAGTTTTGCTCGTAAAACTAGTGCCTTTGTCGGTTATGAGTCTATTGGGGACACCGAAATAGCCAATATGTTCTTTTAAGACTCGTATACTCGTGACGGATTTTATGTTCTTTACGGCCGTTATATTGACGTACTTTGTAAACCCGTCGACAATTACCAAAAGATAGCTATTACCTCTTTTACTCTTGTTAAAAGGTCCTAAATGGTCTGCGTGTATCGTGTGGAAAGGAACGCTAACTTTCTCAATAGGATGTAATTCTCCTTCGCGTTTTCCACCAGGTGTTTTGTGGTGGGCGCATGCTAAACATGATTGAACATATTTTTTTGTGAATCGGCGCATTTTGGGGAACCAATAATGCTGTTGGATTCGCTGCAGAGTCTTATCGAAACCATAATGACCTATGTCATCGTGATTTCTTTTTAATATCTGCCAGCGAACTCCTTTTGGAACAAGCCACTTGATCTCATCCCCAACCACACGATAGACGCGTCCGTTTTTAGGGTTCCGTACCTCAAAAGGAAAAAACGGAACCCTTATAGGATCACTTTGTTGTCCGTCTGTCCGTCCGTCCGTCCGCCTGTCAAGACCCTTTTTCTCAGGAACGCGTAGAGGTATGAAGCTGAAATTTATATCAATTACTCAGGTCTACTGTCTCTTGAAGCTGTGAAAAAATCAAACTTCTAAGCCAACGCAATCAAAAGATACAGCCGTTTATGCCGCAAATTTTCGACACTTGCAAGGGAATCAAAACCTACAGGGTGCTTCCCGTGAACTCAGAATCTTGAAATTTGGTACGAAGCAACGTCTTATAGCATAGATAAAGGAAAAAATACGAAAACCATAAATTTTTAGTTACATCACATAATATATTTTTTTTTAATAATTTTAAACTTACTACCCATTTCCTCATAAACGCGTAGAGGTATTAAATTGAAATTCATACCAAATACTAAACCTTGCAGGTTTGTACGGAACCCTCGGTGCGCGAGTCCGACTCGCACTTGGCCGGTTTTTTTTAATTTATAGTTCCTTTGTACATCCACAATCATATCAGAGTTTTTATCGTTGAGGATGCTCTTAATTTGCTGCACTTCGTCATCCGCATCCTGCACAGTGGCGATCCAGTCATCATCTGATTTTTCGACAGTAAAAATATCAATTAGATTATTATCAGCGGGAGGTGATACTGGGCAACGACTCATTGCATCTACATGTGCCATACGGGCACCTGGTCGATATTCAATAGTACAGTCAAATTCTTGAAACTGGACCCACTACCGAGCCACACGCGGTATGAGATCGCGTTTAACGAATGTTGATCTAAGTGCATTGCAGTCCGTATAGATTGTAAACGGTATCCCTAAAAGGTACACTCTAAAACGACTCAACGATGCTACGACTGCGAGTGTTTCAAGTTCGTAGGAGTGTAGTTTACTCTCATCGTTGGTTGTTTTGCGACTGAAGTATGAGACTGGGTGAAACTCGCCTACTGAATTCATCTGTAGTAAAATAGATCCTAATCCGTCTTTATATGCGTCAGTATGTAATTGAGTCGGTGCTTTTGGATCATATAATGCTAATATGGGGCGTTCAATTAATAACTTTTTTATGTGGTCAAAAGATTCCTTTTGACGGATACCCCAACTCCATGGTATATTCTTTTTTAACAGATACGTCAAAGGGCTAGATATAGCGGCATAATCTTTTATAAATCTTCGAAAAAACCCAGAGAGTCCTAAGAATTGCCTCAACTCGTGTTGGTTACTGGGGGTTTTAAACTTAGAAACTGCGTCAGTTTTCCTACTTCCTGGCCGAATACCTGAAGCACTGACTTCAAAGCCTAAGAAATCTATATTCGTCATAAAAAAGTTACATTTGCTGAGCCTTAAGGTCAGGCCGCCTTGTTTTAATAGTTTCAAAACTTCCTCTAATCTTGCTAAACCCTCTTTAAAATTTTGGGATGGAATTAGAATATCATCCATGTAGACCAACACGTATTTAACTTTAGCATCGTGAAGAATCTTATTAATAGTTTTTTGAAAGACAGCTGGAGCATTTACCAAACCGAAAGGTACGCGGTTATATTCAAACTGACCGTCTGGGGTCACAAATGAGGTTCGATGCTTAGACTCTTCTTCAATCGGTATTTGGTAGTAGCCCGATGCCAAGTCTAAGGACGTAAATAACTCGTTACCTGCCAATTCATCTAACTGATCCTCCACGCGCGGGAGTGGATAGTGATTTTTCTTAATTTTGCGGTTTAACGCTCTGTAATCTACACAAAGGCGCTTTTCGCCTGTCTTTTTCTGAACCAACACAATAGGGCTAGCGTAAGGAGAGGACGATTCGCGTACTATACCACAGTCTACCATTTCTTGTACCATATCTCTGACTAAGATCCTTTCGGGATGAGACAAGCGATAGGGTCTATATACAATAGGTTGAGCGTCATCTAGTTCAATAACCATCTCGGTAACGTTAGTGAACCCGAGATCCTTAAGCCCCTTAGAAAAACAACTTTGATATTTATTCAATAAATCTTTTAATTGTTCACGTTCATCACCGGTTAACTTATCGCCACAATGTATTAAATCGTCGGTATTCTGAGAATCAAGAGACAGTTGACAGCAGTCCAAAATCCGATATTGTTTAGCATTGGTAGAACGAGTTAACAAAGTATTGTTTAAAATGGTCAAATCATTTTGAGAGGCGTTAAAAGCCAGCAAAGAACCTAAACTTTGGTTGACGTTGTAAGCGCCTGGAAGGATATAGTATTCCTTCCCTTCCTGGCCTCTTAATGTTCCCTGTACGCAAACACTACCATTAAAATCAACGTCTGTTTTTTAATGGTATAACGCTAAAACCCCCTTTAGTCAGGACTACTTTTCTAAGAGATATCAGATGTATTTTAGTGTTCTCAATTTTGTCAAAAATTAATTCAGATTGTGTTTTCGTAATAATAAGGTCTGGTGATTCGGTAAACGAATGACCCAATAAGATTGGATGAGTCAACACATAATCTTCAACAACATAGAGCTCTATAGTTTTGTCGATATTTTGCACGGCAACGTTTGAAGTAACTACACCTAATGGATTTACTAGATGAGCACCTATCCCCCTTAATGTAGGCAGATTAGAAGGGTTTTTAATTTCTAAACCGAGTTCTTTAGCCTTACTTAATTTAATAAGCGAGCACTGACTCCCCAATCTACGTGACATTTTGATACCGTGCTGTTAATAGAAATATCAACAATATATTTATCGTTAGGATTCTCTTTTATGAAAACTTCTGACACCTGTTTTTCGTCCTTTGCCGCATCGGTTTTAGTATCAGTAGTATTAGTTCTATTTCTGTAACAGTTTGACGTCTGATGTCCAAACCTATCACATGTCGTACATTTAATAATTGGTTTGCTACATTTAAAGCCCTAGCTTTAAATGTAGCAAACCCTACCCTAGTAAAACCCTAGTGACCCACTTCGTTACAATTAAAGCATCGGATACTAGCATTCGAGGTACTTGGTTTAGAAAATGAAGGCTTACGTGTTGCGTTTACGGACTCCTTGCGATCGATTGCATTCTTATTTCCTTCTCTTATTTGTCCCACTTTAACAGTCCTAAAGTACTTAAGTACCTGTTCAGGTTCGGCAAATTGAGCAGCCTGAGCCCCCACTTTTATAGCACGATCTTCAACCCCATACAAATGGGTGTCTTGAAAAAAAAAATATAACTAATAAAATTAGTAATAAATAATGTTATTCAGAAAGTTTTTACGAAACATGAACACAGTGTTAATGTTTTGAACAAAAATATACTGTTGATTTTTAAATTTAAAAAACAAAATCGTACGTTTATTATCTGTATGTCAAGTAAACAAGAACGATGACTGCCATTTTATTTTTATAAGTGACGTTAAACTATCAGAATCGGACCTAATAGGTAAACAGTGATTAAGTGATATTTCTTTATATTGTGACTTCAGATATATTTAATTATTTGGACTTAAGGATGGCATTGCACATGATTTATAACACTAGTCGTCCGTTTACTATAAGTGGAAAGAAAAAATCGGCACGGTGATGGTAGCAAAGTTCTATGCTTTTATTACTGACTTATTTTCTGCTGAATGCAGAAATATTTTACAAAAGTAAGTACCTACATTTAATTATAAAGACATCTATTAAAACAATACAAATAATACTGACATTACTGATGAAAAGTTTACAATCTAGCATTTGTTACTACTGGTATGAAGTCACCATGATGGCTGTACCGTAAAGCCTAGATTTAGGATCTAGGAAGATAGACGAGATAAAAGAAAGACCAGATATCGGCAAATGAGATAAGTATAATAAACAACTATTACATTAGTTACAAGGATTCACAACAACACTAGGTACAGACTAGTTAGTCAGGGTCGTGAGTTATAGGCACTAGATCAGTTGAGTAGCCCTTCTAGGTAGAAGAACTACTTGCCTTGAGATGCTGCCGAAGACGAAAGAGGACGAGCGCCGGCCGCCGCGCCTTATATATATGAATGGGCTCCCCCGCTGCGCCTGAGAGGGGCGGAGGGGTGCTGGAGCCGATGTCACATGGCTGCTGTTGTTTCTGTGCAAGTATGTTTTGTGTAATTTTTAAATTAATTTTTAGCATTTCGCGGATGACGCTAAAATAATGAGTTTAAGGAAATTTAAATACCAGTTGACTTAAAGATACATTAGGACCACAATAAAATAGATTTTGAAAAATCATAAAATTGCCTATTGACCACACCGTATCTGTTTGTTTATGCTGTAGGTTATTATTTACTGCCTAAGCGATTCAAGGTTAAGGCAGGCCTGTGTCACTTCCCGTTTGGGTGTCGAAAACGTACCTACATTATTACTGTGCGTGTGGCAACCACTCCAAGTGGTAAATTCGGTTATACGAAACGTTTGTCCAGAGTAATGGAAATGAGATTGGCCTGCAATGGATTTCTGGGTGTCTGAACGAGGGGGTGCTGGGTTCTGATGTTAGCTAAACCTCGTGAGCTTGAATCATATCGCTGGCAACATTGAGTGGATGATTCATCGAGTTTCTGTGCTGAGTGAGACTTCTGTGCGTGAGTACTGGTACTTATTCAGTGGTTAAGGTTGGACATTGCAGAAACGGTCGGCGTTTGTTTTTGTTATTGTTATAAGTACTTACTTATGAAGTTGTCTAAGCACTATTGAAAAATATGTCCAAGACTTAACTAATACATTTATATTTTAACGTATAATAAAAAAAATTGCATTGGATCTACGGGCTTGGTTCAATTCCGGGTCGGTTCATGATGAAGTATTTATCTCAGATTAATTAATTAAGATAAATAAAGAAAAAATCAAGTCCGCCACTTGTACGTTTGTTTTGTTGTGCAATAGAGAATAAATAAATAAATAAAAAATGGGTTGGTACATTATGTGAGTTACATGATGGTTTAATACATACTACTAGACCAATGTAGATTGTTTAATATTGTATCAAGAAATTACGCTCATGCAAAGGAGAACATGGTCTGTTTTATAGACTAAATTACATGTGATGCCTGTATGAGACAAGTACATGTTGTGATGCAATGTAAATATGTCAGAGTATGATAAAATATGGAAGTCATACGGTGACGCCTGTAATCAGAAGTTGTATGGGTAACGCCCGTAATATGAAGTTTTATTCGGGTAGCACCCGTTTACTGAAGTGTGTGATATATGTAAGTCATACGGGTGACGCCCGTAATTGGAAGTTTGTACGGGTAACGCCCGTAATAGGGTATTTGACTGTGTTTGTTTTTGGACAATATTTAATTCGAAACAAGAAATATCACTAAAAAGAAATCTTATCTCGAAAACAGCACGAAAATTGGTTGATAAATGAAGTAGTAGTTAGTATTTTAAATATTGGTATGAAGAAAGGTGGGAGCGTGGTGAGGACATCTCGCTATCACTTTCGTACCCGCGAAACCTAATAGCAGTGACGTCACACAGCAGTACGTGCATCCTTTTTCTGTTACTTGACAGTTATAATAATAATCTTTTTTATTTAGCCAAAAAGACATAGACATATTTACAAAAAAAAAAAAAAAACTCGTACATTTATAGATACATAAGAGTAGTTATATTTTATTTCATCCAACCAGCTACAGGCCATCTCCGAACTCTCTTTAGACAGGGGTCTGTATCTCGGAGACAACCTGTCTCCGGAATGGATTTCATAATTTTATTGTTGGCCCAACATTATTGGCAAATGCGTTCAGAGGTTGTGCGCAAATTTCCCAAAACTAGCATAACTGTGATTTTGGGAAATTAAATTTGTGCTTATATCTAATCTAATTATAAATTATATTTCAATAATCAATGAGCTTGACAAAATAAATAATGAAACAAATAAATAGATAAAAAGAAAAAGAAAAAAATAAAAAGAGACTACCAATGAGTATTTGTGAGTGTGTACGTAAAGATGTGATGTGATGTGTGTGTACAATGTCTATGGTGCGATGCGAGTATAGTTTCCCTTTCCAAACTGAAACTTACTTATTTTAGTGCAAAAAAAAAAATTGTTTTCGGTTTCAGATTATGTAACTTTTAAAATGCAAAGAAATAAATAAATTGAGTCAAATGCCGTATTGAAAGTTTGTACGGGTAACACACGTAATCTTAAGTTTTATACGGGTGACTCCCGTAATTGGAAGTTTGTACGGCTAACGGCCGTAATCTGAAGTTTTATACGGGTGACGCCCGTTTACTGAAGTTTTATACGGGTGACGCCCGTTTACTGAAGTTTTATACGGGTGACGCCCGTGATTGGAGGTTTGTACCGGTAGCGCCCGTAATCTGAAGTTTTGTATGTGTAGCGCCCGTTTGCTGAAGTTTGATAACAATTACTAGAAGTCTTGTAACGGCTGTCACTGGGGCGACATTGAGTTGGCATTCATTGAGTGTTTTGATGGGTTGTGTTGGCGCCTCGGGATGTCCAGTGAGGCAGCTGCCGGTTCGCTTTTAAATGTTTGTGTTTAGTAATTGTACCATGTACCGTGCAGGGAAAAGTGAGGAAAATGTTCATTGTTATTATTAAGTTCATTTACAAGTAATAAGATTTTAATTTCATTTAATATTACACATTGTTAATAATATTAAACAGATGGCAAAGAATGATTTTGATAAATAATATAAGCTATATGTTATAATCGTATTCTGCAGACTGTAAAATGCTCTAGAAGGCGTATCGAAACTGTATGGTTAATTACAGTGTTATTAATAACATTATAATAATTAATAATTAACTCTGCGATTATTAAACGCCTTAGTGTAGCCAGTTTCTAGGTCAGTCTTGCAATACAAACTTTCCGACATTAAGCTGACAGTTATACTTATGTAGTTTATTCTTGCATTTCGTACAAGTGATTACAGTAATCAAGTTTATAAGCTTATTCCATGTTTAGTTTTGAGCATTTTGGTTAACAATTGAGACTTATAATAACGAAGTAGTTGCAAATTATTTTATATGTTATTGCTAGGGTTTGTCAATGGTCCAAGAAATGTATCTTGGACGGACGTAAGTGAATTGACGGTCAAATCAATGGAAATATTTCCGTCTTTTATTTTAAAGTATAATTACATACATATATAGGTAGGTGTTTAATGCTAGTAATAATAATAATAGCTGTATTGCAGACACAAAAGATCCATAGATAAAATATAATGAAAGTGTTTACGATGAAAGTAATAAGGATAATATTGTTATAAAAACTTGGCGGCAATAGCCAACCATGTCGGTAGGTGTTGGTGGTTATAAGTCTCTCTGCCAGAAATTGCACAATGCTGTTTTTACGCATGGTAACCCTGGACATAAGGTTAGCTACACGATGACGGCGTATGGCATTTGAAGTGTTGACACTTCTCAGACATACTACACAGGGCCCCATAAGCCCCATAATTTGGCCCCATGGGGTGTCTAAAGATGTTGTTACATGCTACCCTTCAACCCTAATTTGACGTATGTAAGCGTAGCCTGACGCGGCTTGGACGTGTTCAGTTGGCGGTTGGCATCTCTTTGATGTTTACGTGCGAGCTATAATGCTGAGTTTGATGTTGTGTGGCTGACCTCTGCCTGACTTCACTGCGCGTTCAGAGAATGGGCTGTTTTTGTCGAGAGATATCGGAGACATCGTTTGTTAATGTTGGATGCAAGTAGTCGAGAAGAGTGGGGCAGACCTTCGGCTGGGTTTCTAAGTTATTAGTTCGACGCCCACCTTTCGGCAAGTGAGGAATGCGGGTAGAACAAGTGAAGTGAGAATCCGCTTCGCTATTGAGGTATTAATGCATCTACTACATATTGATATCCAACATGGAGTATGGGTCACTTCGTTCTAATCCAATTTAATCGAGCATCATTGTATCATATCATGAGTATCATTCCTTGTTGGTTTCTGTGATTTCGGAGGCGGGATTACATGGTGACAAGTTGAATTGAGGTTTTATCTCCAAGGCACGCGTGATAAAAGGAAAGAAATAGGGATTGCCGTCGTATGGTTCGTGATAACCGCTGCGTAAAACAATAGCCTCGCTCTATATCACTGACATATGATACATTTTTGATAAAATTTTATGCTTAACAGGATTAAATATATTATTTGATGGGTCTGGCTGGCTGGACGAAAACCACTCGATTATTTATCCGCGATCATTTGGGAATCGAAGTGCATCCGTGAATTGAGAGGTTTTCTAATAGGCATAGAGTCCCCTTAGGTACAATCTTATTAATAAGATTGTGTGATGTTTAATCTTGATTTCATTGGTAGGCTTGGGTAATTATTTCTTCCCTTATTTGTCAGCCTGTGTCGGCCCACTGCTGGACTGAAGGTCTCTCCCAGGGCTTTGTAATTATGTTTATTAACTAAAGTTTGCTGTTGATGCTTCAAAAAAAAATATATAAATATATGAAATCTGTCAGTCAGTAAAAGAGGAAGCAATAAAGGTGAATGTCTTTTTAGTTGGAAAAGGCGATGTGTTATGAAATGGATTGGACTATATAAAAGGAAACGCACAATGGGTACGCAACACATAAAAAAAAGTGGAGGGAGAATGGAAATCTGTGAGCAAAGGGATTGATAGACGGAATTTAGAAATTGCAGTAGAAGCGAGTTTAGAATAAGATATTTAAGAATATCACTCAGAAGACTAGAATAAAAATAAAATGAGAAAATTAAGTTGATTGTTAATTTTGTTATTAGAAGTCGTGGTAATATTAAATTTACGAAGTAAAAGAAAAAACTGAAAAAAAAACTAATAAAATAAGGAAGGGATGTAGTGTATGTGAGTGAAAGAGAAGGAAGCATTATGTCATCTCTAGCGCACGTGCGGTCGTAAACAGCTCAGTAAGCTGTGAGCGGCGGAAGTGAGAGGGCGCGCGCGTCTAAGAGCCGACAATATTAAAGGATATACCACACTTATATTAAAAGAATTAAAAATTTTAATCACAGCTATATAGTTAGTAGAATCACATTACAACCAAATAAATGTACGCAGTATCACTCGACTCTAATCTAATATTATCATTAGTTTGATACAGATGCATTATCACCTCTTTATCCCTATGGGGTAGAAAGAGCCATTGGTTTACGGTACTTTATTTTTATGGGTTCCGTAGCCAAATATCAAAAAACGGAACCCTTATGGATTTGTCATGTCTATCTCTCTGTCTGTCCGTCCGTATGTCAAAGCCACTTTTTTCCGAAACTATAAGAACTATACTGTTGAAACTTGGTAAGTAGAGTAGAGTAGTTCTGTGAACCGCATTAAGATTTTCACACAAAAATAGAAAAAAAACAATAAATTTTGGGGGTTACTTAGAACTGAAACTCAATTTTTTTTTTTCATCAAACCCTTACGTGTCTCTGTCGTGTATCTAAGGATAGGTCTTCAAAAATGATATTGATTTTTAATATAATTTTTTTCTTAACTGAATAGTTTGCGCGAGAGACACTTCCAAAGTGGTAAAATATGTCCCCCCCCCCCCTGTAACTTCTAAAATAAGAGAATAATAAAACTAAAAAAAATATATGATGTACATTACCATGGTATGGGCTCGCATATAGTAAAATGTAAATCCCATCATTTAGGTACCTAATTATAATGTTTACTTATCAATAACTTAATTTTAAAAAATACACTATTATTAAAACATCGATCAAAGTTACAACGAGCTATAAGAACTTTTATATTATGTTACTTGCTGCTACAGAAACCTTCATGGGCGAGTCCGACTCGCACTTGACCTTTTTTTTTAAACAGAACCTTTCACATGAAAGTGCGTTACACATAATATATTCAATAATTGTGGAAAAGTTTGGTTGATAGTAGGCGCTGGCGAGAGGGATTTATCTATCCTGCTGACATCCTGCGCTTACTGGATGTTCCGTCAACGACTGGATACCGCCGTGCCACGCTTTTCGAGCGGGAAAAATAAATTTTTAATTATCGTTTTGCCAAAGCGGGACTATGTCGGCTTCGCTGGGAACACCGGGACAGACTGCCTGAAAGCGGGACTGTCCCGCCCAAAGCGGGACGCATGATCACGTTAACTGTATAGCCCGTGGCTTGAGTTATTAAGGACATGTCCCTTCCACGTTGTATATGTTGTTAGCAGTATAATGCACTAATGAAACTATTATATGGAATAACTCTATTATTTATTACGTAGGCACACGCAATTACGTCACAGGTAGGTGAGAGATCAAGACGTCTTATCTGAAATCCACGTCAGGGGGCTCTGCCAGCTCTCAGGCTCCAGGCATCACAGGCGCCGCGACCTTGAGCCTCCTATGACGTTATCACCACAGACAACACGGCCATACTGACGGCAGCTTCGCCCGCGAAGCTCAAAGCCCAAGCACCACACCATAAGTGGCTGAAACGTGAGGGAGGAAGTAACGGTCCTCACTGCACCTGCCTGACTCAAAGTCAGATAAATCTAAAACGTGAGGAAGGGGGTTACGGTCCTTCCGCACCTGCCAGTGAAACGTAGGATGGGGTCATTATCTTTCCAACAACTGCCTGACAAAAGTCAGAAAATGTGAGAAAAGGTTTTTAGCCCTCCCACATCTACCGATACAAGGTCGAAACCGTGAGAGAGGGTTAATAGCCCTCTAACACCGGCCGACGCAAAGTCGATCGTAAAGAAAAAACGACTTTGGACAAGAAGACCTACAACTGGAGCTTCTGCTTTGTTGTTAAAACAACTAAGATTAAAAGACCCTTCCGAGTACAGATCCTTTTTACAGCAACCGGCCTTACAAACGAATCATATTCATCGAACCATATTAACTTCGGATTATAAACGCTCCCCCAGCCCCATATCTTGTAGATTTTTCGATTTTGTCGATTTCTTAGTAGTACGTATTTCGAATACTCTTGATTTTTGATTAATTTAATTGATAGTCAGTCCTTCTATATTAATTCCTACACGAAGTTCTTCTAGTGCCGAAGCACGCATTTCCTTATTTTTGTATCATCACAACGCTTATCCCACAAGCATTTGTGTTCTCTATAAAGTTGTACGAATTTCAAAGTATCGTCTTCAATTGCGGGGTATGCGGACGGAGATCACCGCCTAAAAAAATAGACCGGTGTTCCATTCTCGCCAGCGCTGGCCTGGCTTAAATTACTGTTTATACGAGGCCAATAATGAGCGGGGAGCTAAGGTTGACTGCTACATTGAAGAAAAATCCAAACTGAATGGCTTCATCTAAACGACACGAGCCAGGCCAGCACCGGCTTGTCGTAGGACTGGCGCCAGCGCCACTGGCTTCGTCTAAACAATACTTAATACATAGTATCTCGCTGGTCAATGGTTTTGTTTATTATCACTGTATTATGAATCTTTTGTTCTCAGTTATAATAATAATAAAATTGGCCTGCAATGGATTTCTGGTAGATATCTGAAAGAACAGGTGCTGCGTTCTGACGCGAGCTAAATTACACCATATCGCTAACCACATTGAGTTGATATTTCTTTGAATATCTTTACAGAGGGAGACTTCTGTACGTGAGGACTAGTATTTATTCTGTGGTTATACATAAAAATTAAAGATTAACGTAGATATGCTTATCTGAAATTTTTTTGATGTGATATAAAATCCATAAAATTTTGCCTATTTTCAAGCTGGGCTTCCGTCACGAAGCACGTTCATAATGCAGATTTTAACAGCAAAATAATTATAACCTACAATTTTATGTAAACGTTGTGCCTCAGCGGGTACAATACCATGACAAGGGTCTATGGTGAATTCACCCGGGCCGTGGGCTGATTGTGTATATCAATGAAATAAATGCATTGTAGGTACAATACGAATACCGTTCACGATGACCACCGCAAAATCAGAGTAAAGCATAGAACTTATACCAATGTACATACCGCTGAAAATGATTGCAGACGCCGCCCCCATCGCTCCAAAGAATGGAGAATACATAGGTCCCAATTCCTCATCTCTGAATGATAGGGTTGTGGTCGCCGTCATTTTGATTAAATTTTATAGGAGTACGTATTTAGATCTTCCAAAACAATTTGATAGTTATGAACTATTTAAGCTAGCTTTCTCCATGAAACTATTTAGCATAGAAATGATGCCTCGTCTAGAGTAAAATTTCTATAGGCTTAGTAGGCTATTTCTGATTTGGCTTACAGATATTTGACATTTGTCTTTTTTTTTTGTATGCTGTTCCTTGACCATTTCAATCAAAAGAGGTCGTTATTATTTTTATACCAGTTTAGTTTTAATATTGAAGTCTCATATTTGTTAAGGTGGCACTTCACTTGGCTAACAAATATTTACCATGAGTGTGGACAGTATGTTTGGACTTATTTGCCTATTTGACAAATAAGGCCAATATCAAACACGCGTATCCAGAGTGCGTATCCAGGTGCTTGTCGGTTTTTCGACGCCTATCAAAGAGGTCGAATAGGCGAATACGCAATATTAGTTCAGTCATTCTAGATCAAAATGTATGGAAAAATTGGCAAAATTAATGTAGTCGTTTTATCTATCAAGATATGTTCATTGGAGACCCAAATTAAATTTTGTCTAAGTACTCTCCCTTCCCCTCCCAGGTTGTTGTTAGGTTAAAAACAACATAATTCGTTATAGTAAGTATAAGTAATTATTTATTTCCTTTTAAAACATTGAACATTCATATGACACACATCTGTGATAGAGATTTTCACGAGAAGACAATGTAACAAAAATCGAAACATATTCTCCGGTTCTTTATGACAGCGATGTGCCAGTTTCACACTCCTCTTTACAAGGCTGTCGTGGCTTTCTTGAAAGCCCTATGAAAGTCCTAAATTTGTCTTGACTTAATTTTATGGCTGCTAGGTTGTCATTTTCTACAACGAGGCTTTCATATTCAGCAGCAGCTTCTAAATCTTTATATAGAACTCTTAAATGAATAGCTTCTTTTGCTGCTTCAGTTAATGCGACATATTCTGCCTCTGCAGTTGAAAGGACAACGCTTCTTTGCTTTTTCGACATCCAGCTAATAGGCGCGAATCATCGATAGAATCGAAATCAGCGAATTTAAAACAATATCGAAATCGACTTATTTTATGTCTGTTCTTTTTCTCTATATACCAGGTCCCGTTTTTCACGTGTGCCCTAATCTCGGCTTTGATCGCATCATGCCAGTATTCTGCATCTACATTTTCATTCGACTGGTAGTTCATGACTGAATATAACATTTCTTCACTATCTAGGACGAAATCTTTTGTCCACGTTGGGGGTCGCCTTACTCTTTCAGGCCTCCCAGAGTTGGATATTTCTATTTCAAGCCTTCCAATATCAGAAATTTCACAGTCAGGCCTCCCAGAATTGGGTATTTCTTTATCCATAATTTCAGATGCATCATCAAAGTCTTCAATATTTTCTATTTCATCATCATAGTTTTTAATGTTGTCTATTTCACCTAACAACTCATTTGTGTCGTTGTGATCTTTGACTTCTACTTCAATTTGTTGCATCTTTCTATTTTTAGGACCATTTTCAGATTTTTCTACCTTTTCTTTTATGAGGCTTTCATAATAATGTACTACTTTCTTCGAAATATATTTTGTCTCTACTTGTCACTAGAGATATGCCGTTCCTATTCCCCAGATTTTCGGGAACCAATAAATGGAAATGTCAGGGAAAGTTGTAATTTTATTTATCAGGCATATTTTTATCACTGTAAATATATTTTACTAACGCTAATGCATCAATTGATATGGTTATAATACAATTACATATATCCAATATTTCGTAACATTCCCCAGAAATACGGAATTGCTTGCTTTCAGTTAAAATATAAGGTAATTAATTACACAAGCTTTTTGGTTTTCATAGTTAGTTCACATACGGGTCTCGCCCGTACCTTTTAAGACAGTTACCCTATCTTAACATACCTACATACTTTCTGGAATGTTTTTGTGCTAATAAAATTTATTAAGATGACAGTTAAATAAACGTTAACAATGAAACTATTGCACAATGCCCTGCAATAATAAACTTCGTCCACTTCATTCTACATCTATTTTTACCCGACTGCGCCAGAAGGAGGGTTATGTTTTTATGTATGTATGTATGCTTGTATGTAAATTTACTTGAGAGGATTTTAGCTTGAGAGATTTCGTTAGATTTGTTCTGACTCTTAGAGTGACACTAAGCTTATCAAAAATTTAAATAATCCAAAATGGCGGATTTTTGCGCCAAATTATGTGTCTTAATTTTTTTTTTTATTTAGAGCCTATCTGATGGTATTTCAAATTAAAGGATTTTGTACAAGGATTACAAAAATATATACAACTTATATATTAGCAGTCGGGTTTTTTGTTTTTTTAATAATTACTTGTAATCAGGTATTAAAAAAAAATGTCTAGAGGACCTGAAAGGGGAGTGCGTGTAAGCAAACTTTATAGGGAAAAAAGGTATTAAGAGTCAAAAGGCCAGGTTAGTTATGGATATACTCGATGTCCCTAATTAAGCCAATTTGTTGATACGAGTAAGAAGATCCAAAATAAGACTTCTTGAGGACTGGAACTAGGTATCTACTTTATACAATTTTCATAGGTGTATGTAACGTTGTAGTGAAATAGACGAGAGTTGGTTTAACATTGATTTATTATTATATAACTTGTGAACGCCATGGGGTCACTAGTGACCCCCGAACAATTACAAAGCTATTGCGTCTGCAATAATATATGTACCTACATACATAAACTACATATACTTCATATGGAAGGTTCTGGGTTCAATCCCCAGCCAAGACAAGTTGGAAAATGGCCTTTTTGAAATTGTCCTGGGTCTTGGGTGTTTATTTATACATGTTTTTTTTATTAAATATAGTATCTTTGAGTTAGTATCCCATAGTACAAGTCTAAACTTACTTCGGGGTTAGTAATTATATTATCTTTGCTTCGAGGTTCAATCAGTGTGATTTGTCCTTATTATACTTTGTTCAAACCTAATCATTTAGACTCGGTCGTTACATCTTTGTAGTATCAGAAACATCGTTTATTCAGTAAATGTCTTATTACTTTATTAAAGAAAGAAGAAAGAAAGAAAAAATGTTTATTTGGTTATATTATATTTTATTTTTTTTGGTTACATTATTTTGTTATACTTCTATTAGCGATTCATGTTTATAGATTGTCCTAAGACGATTCATAATCGGATATCCGAAACAAAGTTGGATATAACTCCGTTAACGGTCGGGAATAGTTTCGGGACGATTTAATTAAGCACTACCTACTTAGTGCGGTCAGAAGAAGGGCGAAGTTTGTTTGATAAGTCTGAATATGTTTTATTGCTTAGTATTATGTGTAACAATTTTTTATATTATAGGTTTTTTGTCTTCGCTGCAGGAGCACGGCCCTTTACAAACAACAAGGGCATTTATTAGCTAGAGCAGTCAGAGGATTTAGTCTAGTCTACACTCTCCACGCTGGCCAGACGGGTTGGAGGTCTCTTTGATGTTTATAAGCTTTGTTTAGCTCGTTTCCTAAGTCGCCTTCTACGACATCCACGAAGACTTGGAGTGTTCCTATTCTATTTTGCCGGGAACCACACGGCTTTATTATATATTTGTTATATCATATAATGTTTTACATTTATTTAGTTATAATTTTAGAGTATAATTTTCTTTTTATTTTCTTTGTATTTCAGGTTGTAGCTGTGGTTATAGTTTAATTTATTTATGTATCATTATGTAAGTACCTTATTGTCTAATAATCATTATTTTATATAGCTAACTTTGAAATTCTTTGAATAAATAAATGCTTATTACAAAATAGAAGAATTTGTATTAAAAATGTTAATTGATATATACATATATAAATAAACTGAAGAATCTTATAGTTTCATGTCATAGAAGAATGCGGCCAGCCCACGCAGAGAGATGTTTTCAAGTGATGGTAGGTAAATATCTTTTTGCAACCGAAATGGTGAAATTTTTGAGAAAACCATAGCAAGTGCGTCACTATTACATATTACACTATCAGAGTGATACTTTTGATAGTGTAATCATCATCATCATCATTTCAACCGCATAACGTGCACTGCTGGACATAGGCCTCTCCCAAGGATTTCCAAAATGACCGATCTAGAGCGGCCTACGTCCAGAGCTTTCCAGCGACCTTGGTCAGATCGTCTGACCACCATGTGGGAGGGTGTCCAACGCTTCGCTTGCCAGTACCTACGTGGTCGTCATTCGAGAACCTTTCTGCCCCATCGGCCATCAGTTCGTCGATAGTGTGATAAATAATAGTTATTAATGTGTAATGTAATAGAGACAGTGAAACTTCGCAAAAAAATTTTTTTTTGATTGTCGTAAAACACGACACCACTCTATTGTCGGTAAGTAGTTTAAAGTTGGCGCCGTGTTGTATAGCGAGGTCAAAAGGATGCCTCAAGAGAGGGAAACGAGGAAACTACTCCACCGACAGACATCACTAATATACGATAAACGGGTAACTTACGTAAACGACTGGACGTCTTGTCTCTCGTCGTGTAAGCGTCGCCAATCACATTCGCCCTGAAGAAGTCATCCATATGAAGTCAAAACATGTCGGCCATAGCTGACTTTTTACGTGAGTTACCCGTTTACCGTAAATGTAAGTAATTTCTGACATACATAAATATATTTGAATGCAGCTGCGTCGGTATCAACGTGCTGATTTTGCACCTGTGTTGACATGAGTAGATAAATACTAAACATTTAGTAACCGCAGAATTGAATAAACACAAATACCTTGAGCTGATTGCCTAAGATACATACAAACACTAAAACTAAACACTCCCTAACGGGGTACGGCCGTTAGACCTAAATTCTAAACTTTAGTGTGATGGTGGGCGTGAAGGGAAAAAATGGGAATCAGAACCAGTGATGGCTTACTAGCATCCTCGCCTAATGACATGATAGATATTTCAATTTGGATGATAGATATTCCCACCCATTCCCTCGACTGACTTAAACGATCTGCGCGGAAAGAGAAGCAGATTGGACATTCTACAATATATTCTTCTTCCAGACCAGAATGGAATATATATCTATTCCTATAGTAAAATAATATTTTATTGATATGTAGATCAGTAGACATCATCTTCATATAGGTAGAAATCATCGTCATATCAGGTACAGGAAGTCGACTGAATGAATTTTAAACAATTCTTTCAAATCTATGAGTGTGATTTGTCATAAAATGTGGCACAAAAACATACGAGCCGTGAAATGGTACGTCTTTACTCGCACTGACATAAAAAAAATTGTACATTAGAAAAAAAATCTTTTAGGTATACTTTCTAATTTTGCTTGCAGAATAATAAAAGTAAAATTTGCTTCACACACTCACGTTACTACGCAGCCAACTAATCACATGCACTAATCAGTCGCGGTCCACACTTATTTTCTCCTAATCACTAATCACTAATCAAAATGAATTCAGGCTTTAACTTAAAGCAGAATTCTGTGTAATTAAATGAGTAAAGAGACGTCACGTAAGCGGCCATTGGATTAAATGAGCGAAGTTGCTTGATGCCTTGACCTAATTGCGAGATTCGCGGTTGCACTAGACTATTCCACGGAATATAGACAACCTACGGAAGGATATGCTAGTTTTAACCTCGATTCTTGAATTATTTTCCACTTTTTCACCCACCATCACGCTAAAAGTGCCCTGGGCTTAGAGCAGTGGCGGATTTGCAGTCCTAGCCGCTCTAGACCCTAGGCCATGTACCGCCCCTTTCTCAGCACTCAAGAGATACATAATTAATGAATTTACTTTATGGCCCGTTTAAAGTGGCCACAAAAGTGGGCCACTTTTAATTGATTTAGAAAATTTTTAAACTCTTGTTACACCCCTGGTGTTGCAGTTGTCCATGGGCAGTATTGATCACTTAACATCAGGTGACCCGCTTGATCGTTTGCCGCCCTATAACATAAAATTTTTTTTTTTTTTTGCCTACTGGGCCTTAGGGCAAATCCGCCACTGGCTTAGAGCTCTGTCTACTTAGAGCCGCAACATCCAAAATGTTCTGTCTGCCCCATAAAGAGAATGCATTAGCGTTAAGTTCACCTTTTGTACCATTGTGGTCAATAAAGATTTTAATAAATAAATAAAGACGTGATAGTGTAGGTATCTATGTTTTAGTGGTCGAGCTAAGTGAAAAAAAAACCGCAAATCGATGTACAGGATAGCCATTTGGTGCCCGGGTACTTTAGGTTTAAACAATCATTTTGAGCGGTAGTTCTTAAAAATATTCCCATAGGGAGAGCAGTAATTACGTCATCAATTTTATGTATGGGAATTGAAAAAAAAAATTTTATAAGTCAATCTTGTGTGGTATCAAATGAAAGAACTTTATGAGACAATTCGAAAAATATACTACACCATGACCTTTCTGCCACCTGTTTTCTACAAATTCAAGAAATATTTTCGGAACATACCAAGTTTAGGCACCTCCAGGTAGGAGACGGCTTTGTAAATTTTTGTATAACATACGCCAAATGTTGTTTAATATACTCAAATTCAACCTTAAAAAGGCGATTTTAAAAATAATAACATTTACTATTTTTAAAAATTTTATTCTTTATCAAAAAGTTTGAGATTTATAATTTTTAAACTTATTGATACTTAGGTACTGAATTTTTTTTAATTGATAGGAGAAATTAAATAACTTTCTCTTCCGCAAATAACAGACCGGTATTAATAAAAAAAATCTAAAACATAACTAATCAGAGGCTGAAAATAATAGAAAAGTAATGCACTTGTTTTAGATATTGTTTCTTAATACCGCTCTTTTATTTGCTGCAAATATTATGCAGAAGATGAAGAGAAAGCTATTTAATGTCCCCTTAGAATTAAAAAAAAATCCGAACCTAAGTATCGATAAGTTTAAAAATTATGAACTCAAACTTATCAAAAAAGAAAAAAAAATAGTAAAGGTTATTATTTTTAAAATTGCCTTTTTGAGGTTTGATATGAGTATATTAAACGACATTTGGTGTATGTTTTACAAAATATAACCAAGCTGTCTCCTACTTGGAAGAGCCCAAACTTGGTATGTTTCGAAAATATTTCTTGGATTTGTAGAAAACAGGTGGCAGAAAGGTCATAGTGTAGTATATTTTTAGAATCCGCTCATAAAGCCTTTTCATTTGATACCAAACAAGATAGGCTTCTAAAAAAAATATTTTTAATTCCCATACATAAAATTGATGATGTCTGCTCAAAATGATTGTTTAAACCTAAAGTAACCGTGTACTAAATTGCTATCCTGTACATCGATTTGCGGTTTTTTGTCAATTTTTGCTGTGTACACCGTCCACCATTTGTATAACCTCGCGTTCGGGGTGCGGGAGATTTCTATAAAGCGTGCTATTATAGGGCTCGAATTCGGGGAATCATTTACACTGGTCTAGATAACCCGCATTCAGGGTTGGGAGAGTTCTGTTACGTATGTTAGCAGTATGGGCTATCTCTCTATAGTTCTGACTCCAAAGTTATTACGGAATTTACTGGCTACGTGTATGTATTCAGAGAGTGTATGGGTGCCTCAGCTATGAGGTTCAGAAGGTAAAGTTCAACACTCGGTAAATAAGTTCTTGTATATTTCTCACAGTCCACACAATTTACAGTTCTCGATATATGCACAAACAAACTGATCGACACGGGGAACGGAATAAGAATCGCTGACTTAGCGTATTGTGTCCCTACACGTATGCGGAAACCCGTTTTCATCAGTCGCATGCGGGGAATACCCGCAGACTATCGTATACTATCATATCTGCTTGAAAGCGAAACAAACATCCAACCATTATTACAAAATTTCGCATTTATTATATTAATAGAATAAGATGATATCCCATTTCTGTGTTCGCAATAGCGTGGCTAGCTAGACGCATCCGGGACTTTAAACTTTATCATTGAGAAAAATTCCATGTTCATCCAAATGTTGCCAACTCGCGGAACTAAAAAGAGGAAATGTCTTCTCTTTATTTCCAAAAGCGCGGAATAAAAGTAAAAGTTATCCAGCTCTTATGAGAATAGTCGTATAAATTCATAACAGGGTGAGTAAAAACAGCCCATATGTTTTTGTGGTACACTTCACGAGAAAACTATCACACATCTAGATGATAATTGTTTGAATTCGTGTCTAGATGTACTGTCTATTAATAAAATATTATTTTAACTAGAAAACCAACTTTTTCAAACTAAGTATATTTTCGACATTATTCATATTTTTTCTTAATTTACTGAATATTGAAAGCTCTGCCATGTTTATTGGGTTGAGAAAACTTATTCATATTTTTTTTTTAATTTAATGAATATTGAAAGCTCTGTCATGTTTATTGGGTTGAGAAAACTTTTGTGCGCCTCCGTAACTATGTAAATACTTGAATAAGAATAAGCAATTTTTGATACATGTCTTTATTTAGACCATAGTTAAGTCTGGATAAAGATTGTATAAGCATTATTCTGAATCGACTTCGTAAAGTACATCGATCAAGTAATAAACCAGCTTCTTGCAGCAGCCGTTTTCTAAGTAAAAGCAGTTTTAATAACAATTCTTTTAAATCCCCAATTTGTGACAAAATTCAGCAATCTAAATTATCTACCATTTTCACGAGACATAAATTGTCTATTTCAGATACTTTTTCATGTAAATAGATCGTCATTTTATTACACCAATTTACTACAGACGGCTCTATTAAGCTCTCAATTAGTACACCGTTTTGAGCTGAAATATCTTTCCAATTAAGAATAACCACTAGGAGCTATCATTAAAGTTCGTCACAAATTATTAGTATTTGCTTTTAAGAAAAATAATAGTATGATAAAATATAGCTGCATGTTTTCCTATCAGGTAAGAATATTTATTAAGTAAGTAATTAGGAAAAATACAACGAACGAAGGAATACAGAGTGGAGTTTTATATGGTTAATGATCACTATTGTGTGCTTTCTTGTAAGTAAAATTTTATAAAAATACAGATTACAATGGTAACTGTAGGTACGTAGCATCACCGAAAGACTATAATGCAGTACGTATTCCTCCGAAAAATATACTAAATAAATCAGTTTGAAACAGTAGGCGAAGGCGAACACTTTCCTACGTAACAAATTAGACTTAACAAATTGAATATTTTTTTGTGTAAGTATTAGACTGAACAAATTGGTTTAATATTATATTGTGCCGTGTGGTTTCCGGCCTAGAATAGAACCACTCCATCTCTTCCTGTGGATGTCGTAAGAGGCGACTAAAGGACTAAGCACGAACATCTTGTGCTACATTTGTATTCCCAAGGAGGGTTGACGTTAGGCTGGCCGCCGGTCGTAAAACTATAGTCAAATCATTTAAACTGTTCCGGCTATTTCTTCTCCACTTCGCAAGGTCTTTGGCATCCTTGGGTAACCATTGACATACATATTATATTTGGAAAAGAAAAAGCGGGAAAGCGCACCCCGGGCTCCGAAGCAGCCGAGGATGCAACCGGGAATGCGCTAGAATGAAGAAAAAATTGGTTTATTATAAATATAATACCTACGTGCATGGATATATATGAATAATGTGCAAATTGTGTGCAAAATGCATTTTCAATCATATGTTCTGAAATCCAATTGTACCTCTAGTTTAAATTGTAAGTTTTTACTGATTTACAATTTGTTTAAATGGTTTATTTTTCGAAGGAATACCTACTGCATTAAAGTCAGTATGCAATGTCGGAAGGTAAGGAGAATTTAATTATACGCTCGTTCTCGAATGCAAATCGTATTGAAAGGATCAGAATGTATCGGCGATGCTACGTACCTACAGTTAGCATTTTAATCTGTATTAATATAAAATTTTACTTACAAGAAAGCACAGAATAGTCATCATTAACTATATAAAACTCCACCCTGTATTCCTTCGTTGTGTTTTTTTTCTGATTATTTATTTAGTAAATATTCTTACCTTTTTAGGAAAACATGCAACTATATTTTAAGGCCGTACCTGAATTTTCCGGGGTCCAGTGCTGCCCCCATTTAAAATAAATCATTTCAAAGACAATGGAGACATCATTTAAAATTTTGCTACTACCAACTAGTTAACCCTTCAAACTTTTTTGTGAACTACTGATTACAGTTTATAATGAGAACGTTAAGCTTTACTACGCACATTTGCCAAAAGTGGCCGTTTTTCGCAAATGTGCGTAGTAAAGCTTGTGAGAACGTTAACGTTCTCACTTTAAACTGTAAACAGTAGTTCATAAAATACTTTGACGGGTTATCTAGGACTTAGTAGTAGCAAAATTTTAAATGATGTCTCCGTTTTCTTTGAAATTATTTATTTTAAATGGGGGCAGCACTGGACCCCGCAAAATTCAGGTACGGCCTTAACACAACAGTTTTTCAAGCATTCTTGTAACTACGCGAGTAAGTATTGCTGAAACTCACTCGTAGTTTCCAACAATTCCTAACACTTATTTCTCACAATCAATTATTAAATAGACGAGTAAACTAACAAAGACGGTTAAACTACACTGGAGTACGGTTCAAAGTGACCCGCGAGTGAACTTAGCGAAAAAGGAAAAATCCAGTTAGTGTGAATTCCGAGTTTTTGCCGCATTCCTTTTGAAGCGTATGCCGAGTAATTCGAGTACATTTTTAAAGAAGTTTTATACGTTTTACTGGATTTATCTAAAAGAAGCAAACGTTGAGACGAAGAAGGTATTTGTGTGGACTAAGATGTTCTTCGTGTTTTTGTCTTTTCTTGTTCTACACATCTAAACCCCTTTAGCTTTCTTTCATGGAAGATATTTTAAACCGGCCACTTGTCTGGTTCCGGGTTAGAATAGGACCACTCCATCTCTTCCTGTGCATGTCGTAAGAGGCGACTAAAGGACTAAGCACAAACATCTCGTGCTCGTACGATTGCATTCCCAAGGAAGGTTGACGTCAGGCAGGCGGCCGGTCGTAAAACTATAGCCAAATCATTCAAACTGGTCCGGCTATTTCTTCTCCATTTTGCAATGTTTTTGGCATTCTTGGGTGACCATTGACATGCATGATTTATTTGGAGAAGAAAAAGCAGGAAAGCGCACGCCGGGCTCCGAAGCAGCAAAGCATGCAACCGGGAACGTGCTTAGACGAAGAAGATTTTAAACCGGCCAAAGCATTTATGGTCTGAGACCTGGCACCAATTTTTGGGTAGGTATTTGAGGTAAGCGGAAAACTTGTCACATACCTACCTCTCCTATTATACCCCAACACGGAACTGCAGACCTGACTGGTTGGAATGGTAGAAAAAAAATACTTTTAAAAATTTAGGGGTTGCTTTAGCCCCGCTACTCACCAGTCAGGTCTGCAGTTCCGTGTTGGGGTATAATAGGAGAGGTGCCTCAAATACCTACCCAAAAATTGGTGCCAGCTTTCGATCTATTAGGATTTTCTCACGTCAACATGTAACTTTATTTTTTGCTTTACGTTTATTTTATGCATAACTATGATATACATAACCAACGAGTATGTACTTAAATAAGTTGATGACCTCCGTGGCTTAATGGTTATCATGCTAGACCGCTAATCCGGAGGTTCTGTGAGTGCAAATTGGAAAATGGCCTTTTTCAAATTTTCCTGGGTTATGGATGTTTATCTATATATGTATTTATCATAAAATATAGTACCATTGAGTTAGTATCCCATAACACAAGTTTAAAAAAAACTTACTTTGGGGCTAGCGTATTCAGTGTGATTTGTCCCTATATATTTATTCATTTAAGTTATGACATAACTTTCTTTCATTGGTTTGATCTTTTAACACATATTTGTCCTAAATCACGTCGCGACAATGATGATACAACTTCTTGGAATTTAAGAGTTTTCTCTTGTCAGTGGAGTTAAGTGGAGATGCCTCCATTCCTCTTTTCACTCTGCCATCTTTTTAATGTCCTGGTTGGACCTTAGTCCTAACTTTTCTTAAATTTGCTGGAAATACTTCATCCTCGGTCTTCTTTTTCCTCGTCTTTTATAATGATAATAAATAATAATAAATTTATTTATTTCACTTGAAGTTACAATATTGGACTTACACAGTTACTACAGTACTTAGAAGATACCTATTAAGATTACATACAAGAAAATATAATAGTACAAATATTACAAAAAATTATACTTATTTATTATTAAATTATTTCGTTCAGATTACATAAAATTATTTCAGGAAATATTAATTAATTCGGATGACACCTCATTTTATCATGAATTATTTTGATATATAATATTATGACGAAAATAGTATAAACAAGTACCTAAGAGAATATGAAAGAAGGTGGAATTACGTAAGATTGAATATGTTCCTAAAAGAGACAAGTAGTTTGTACTCTTATGTATTCTGTGCTAGTAGAAACACGAGTAAAGACTGGCAAAAATCATCTACCGTACTTCATTAATGACTTGAATTTTATGTTAAATGTGTTTGTTGTCCATGAGCGCATATCAATGAAGATTCAAATACATATATTTATAATATCTCTTAATAAAAACAATCACTCAGTATGCAGATTCCAATTGTGGGAGGCAGATACTGCCCGCTCTAAAGTTAATTATTTATTTTATTTTTATTTATTTGGGAAACAAACAATAGCCTTGTACAGTAACTTGAACATCAATTTGGAAAACAGAAAATCTAAGGAGTCAAACAAAAAGAAAAATAAATAATAATAAAGCGACACATTTTACAGATTTTTGTTGATACTATTCTTCTTAGCCAATTTCTAAATGAGGCAGGTGAGGGGAACGAAGGGGTCAAGTTCTTGAAACAATGTAGGTATTGTAACAATTACAATTTACCATTAGTATCGTCAAACACGGTGTCGGTAACATTAAAATTGAGTTAAAACTCCGTTTGATGTATTACGGCCACGTCATCCACGGCCGAATGGATAAATCTCCGGAACATGCATCAGAGTTGACAAGTGGCCGAATGCGTTTGGCGTCCAATAGATGGCCTTTCTATACGGCTACCCTGATATAATCACAGTTGGGAATTCCACCGGAAAAATGTTTCGTGTAGTTGGTCCCGAAATTTATGATGCTTCATAGACTCTATCTACTCGATTGAGAGAAGTGTCGTGTAGTAAAATTTTTACACATTATCATTTCATACATGCATTGTTTACTCAAGTCACGCAAACTTTTGAGTCAATGTATAGAGTTGTAAATTTTTTAAACTCGTCAAATTTAGATGACAGTAAATGACGCGAAAAATGGAAGACCTATGCCCAACATTTTATTTATTTATTTAACTTCATACACAAATACAAGTGTAATGGCGGACTTAAAGCCTAAGGCCTTATCTACCAGTCACGCAACTGGGTGATTTCGAGAAAGACAAACATTGGGTTGATGTGGACTGAAAAATAAGGTCAAGATAGAATACTTCATAAGTAGAAGGCAGCTCTTCCGAAGGAGGAACCAAATCGGCAGGATTCTGTGTGGCCCGCAAGTGGTTCGGTACATTTTATTGAACTACATGAAAGGAGCTAGATGGGGTACATGGAAGGAGTCTCCCCGCGGCGCACCCTGGAAGCGGCTAGATCCGGTAACACAGTGTCTAGGCTGACCAATCCTTTCACGACGATGTTCATCAACAAAAAAACACCACCCTTCTCGGAACCAAAGAAACGGCTCTCTTCAGGGCCATACCGGACATACAGTACACGTAGCTTTTAGAACTATATCAATAAATATTGAAGGGATCTTTCAAGCAAACTCTGAGATACTCTCAGAACTATGCCGTGAAACTCGCTGTAGCGCTTTATGTGTCCAGGAAATACATAGGGATGTTAACCAAGCTTGGTCCCAAATCCCTGCTATGACCCTCATATCTGAAATAACGCACCCTAAGTATGGTAATGTTGTATTTGCTAAAGAAAATATTTAAGTCATTTCAGTACGCAGTTTTTTCCAAAACGAGATCGAAATAATCACATCAGACCTGGGTTCCTGCTTAGTTACTTTAGTATACAAATCCCCAGGTAGCCCTTTCGTATTTAAAAACCCAGAAAATTTTGATGATCACCCTTTAAAAATAGGTTTGAGTGATTTTAATAGTCATAGTTGCACTTGGGGCTATAACAAGCCCAATGATGATGAAAGAGCAGTTAAACGGTGGACAGCAGCTCAAAACATAATACTTATCCATAGTCCCAAGTGCACGCTGGCAGCGAGGATATAATCCCGATCTTCTTTTCACAAGTTCCAAGATAGCCCACCAATGCCAAAAATATATCAATCACGTCAGCGCCACTGCATCATTCGTTCCACCTGCAGAGAAGTTACCATCTGGCAATGAACTGCCACGGCCAATCTGGAAGTGCCGAACCCGAGTTGGCCGATGCAAGGATAACCTGGTCAGGTGGAAATACTTACATACAGATTTAATAGGTGCTGAACATCGACACGCTAAAAAGAAAAAATATAACTATGACGACTTTTGAGGCTATACGCTATAGGTTGGGTTCAAATAAAGGGTCAGATAGCTGTTTTCGTCTTTCGATTCCACAAGCAAAAATTTTCCGAACCGATGGTAGAGCAATACCCGTTAAAAGATAAAACAGTTTTAGAGGTGTTCATTTCAACCATCTAGTAAATTAAACAAAATTTAAAATCTGTTTTATGTTGAGTACATGAATTTTGTAAATAAATAAATAAAATTTAAAATCTATATATTTAAAAAAATCTTGTTTCGTGTAAACCTTTGTAGATATCATTAAAAATTCGAGAAAATTTTTCGTCAACGTGCTCTACTCTTAATTATATTAATGGTACTTACGTGTAGAATATGTATAAAAGCTAAACCAATAACATTCAGTATATAGCTACCGTTGATTTTAGGCACACGCTTCGTTATGTAGAATGGAATACTCGAGCGAAACGGTACATTTGAATATCTAGAACGCATTGCAGCTAAGCTTAGGGGCATAATCAGTAGGCTGGTCCCACAGCCCAATCCGCTGTGGCCTGACATAAATCAACTCGACTCAACTCGGGTGAATTTTAAAGTAAAACAGCCAAATATTGTATACTTTTAACTATCAGTATATGTTGTCACACATCTTATATCGCACTAATAAACATTTGATATAATTAATGATTTCCTCATTTAGAGCGGATTTTACTTGTCCTGCACAAAAATAATGCTGTGTTAGATATGTCGCAGTTGGATTGTACAATCCGCTGTTCGACAAAACTGCTGGCAGTTTGGCATTACAGCTCGGTTTTGTAAAACAACTTAATGCCGTTTAGCGTTTTAATTAAATAACTGAACATTAATTCTCAGTTTTATAAACGATTTGTATTCATCAATGCCGCGGGCATTGATATAAGTACTTACCGCGTTAAATTTTTTCATATTTCTATTTTATTTTATTCTGGCAACATACAGTCATGTACTTATGTATTTACTAAAAACTATCTTATATAATTGACCTTGAGTGCCTAATAATATTACGCATATATTTATTTTACGCAGTTTGACATAATTTCTAACCGGCATTGATAAATACAAATCATTTATGCAATTCTGTGTATTAAGGTTCAGTTATTTAATTTAAAGGCTAAACATCATTGAGCTGTTTTAAGAAACCGACCTGTAATGCCAAACTGCTAGCGGTTTTGTCAAACAGCGGATTATACAATCCTACTGCGCTTTCTGCCATACGATTCTAACGCGAAGTTCATTGGATACAATTAGACTTTTGTCTTTGTCATGGTGGCCATTCGACACAATCGCCTTTTCATGTACCTCTCGCATATGTACTGTATACTGTACATATATTGGTGTACATAAATCCGATAAACTGAATCCTACTTCTTTTGTAAAGTAAGTCTAAAACAATCCAACTCTTAATCAAGTTTTTAAATGGTTTTTTTAGGCATTCAAGATGCAGTACTAAAGTACTCAAATTAAATAATTAAATAAGTTAAGAATAAATCTTTATCAAGTTAGAATCGGAAGTTCCATTGGAAGAATATTATCCTTATAACATCCACATCTTCTTGAAAACCTTCTTGAGATAATAACGTAATAAATTGGCATTTCTCTTGATAAATGGCTATTCCCTCGTTCAATAACAGTCACCAATTGAATGGAATTTTACAAATTATTAAGATTAGTATCCATCAGCCATAATTCATCCAAGTTGTTTCTAATAGAAAGGAAATTGAATACAAAACTCGATTATCATAAATAATCCTTTTGAGAACGGAATCCGATGAAACCAAATAGTCCTGAATTGATTCGGTTAAGGGTTAATTCGGAATCGTTTTGAAGAGTAAACAATCACGGCGTTTAATGAACAAAATTAATGTATGTTGATAGCAAATTTACAACTACTGGAAGGCATTTAAGTAAATATATGTATCATATGCAGGCGCAGAAAATTTTACATACCTAGGTACCTAATGATCTGATTGTAATTAATTTATTTATTTATTTAAACTTTATTGCACATAAAAAAAGTGTACAAATGGCGGACTTAACGCCTTATGGCGTTCTCTGCCAGTCAACCATTGGACCAAGTAGAGAAATAATTTGGGTGGTGCGACAGAGTGTGTAAACAAAATTTAAAAGTATCTATAAATACCTACAAGAATAAATCAAGAATATACAAAAATATTAATTTTAAAGAAATATATACCAATACATTAACTATAGATAAAATAAATATACAAAATATATAATTATGTAAATATAATACATAAAGAACTAATTATATATGTATGCGAATCGATAAATACATATATATACATGTAAACGTAAGTATGTACTCGTAGCATACAGTTATTTAAGTTGGGTGCTCGGTATCTTATATGTGTATGCAATACTAGAGTTTACTCAAATTAAGCAACCTCGGGCAAGGTCCGCACTTGAATTGGTAACCAACCACAAATGGCATAAAAAATCTTGATATCCTCCGTGTAATTTGTATGGGAAGGTGAATTTTTATTTTAGTTTTTCTTTAGTTGTTGTTATGGAAAGTAGTTCTGTATCATGGACTGAACTTGCTTCATAAATTTGGTTGGTGGATAAAAAGTCAGCCTGTATATCAATGCGAAAGGTTACATACAACGACTTTGTAAGTAACAAGACGTACAATTACTGGGTGAAAAGTTCAAAAATATTTGTATGAAAATATATGAAAAAAGGTATTGGAATCACATATAAGTAAATTTAAATTCTTGATATCGTTTTGTATTAAAAGTTTCAGTAATAAAATGAAAAATAAGCAGAAAAATAACAAAATAAAATGTACCGGTGAAAAGAAACGATCTTGTGAATTTACATGCATTAATTGATACTGGATTTACAGCCGGACACCACAAAGTTAAATGCAAATGTTTCAATATAACTTTTAGTTTTTCGTAATTAACTTTTATTTCCCGCCAAGCTTAAATCATCATCTTGCATCGAAAGTTATTCAACAAGTTCAGTTGAACTTGTTGAATTTGTGTCATATTTTCTACTACCCTAAAGTTCTTAGAGCGATCTTTAAATATTAACAATATTAACGAAATACTCACTTTAAAATAAAAACACAGCAAAGTTTAGGACTACTCGTAACTCTATACATAAACCATCTTATTATAAAAACAGGACTAACTTTGTTACTAGGTTTAAATTATTATCCGCCCAAATGAAGTTGACATTGACAGGTGAGATAGTGTGATAATGGCGGGCGGGTAATGGTTTAAACCTAGTAACAATTTTTATAATAAGACGTAATATGTTTCGAAAACAAGATTGCTTGAAATTTTCTCGATAGAAAAAATTGCGAAGTTGCCTCTAAATCACCTCAGAATTATACTAAAACGGAAAATATTTAAGAAATACAATAAATTAGCCCTTGTAACTTTGGATTATAATTGTATTAGACATAAGGCAGTCACAATATGTCTTACTTTTTAAATAACTCTTAAATATTCTTTGAAAAACGAAAAAGAACCTCAAAACCAAAACCAGCCTTAATGACCTACCATGATCTTTTCACCCCGCATGGTCTCGCTGTCTCACTTCGGCTAGAGTAAATTTGTGTGCGTGGAAGCGGGAGCAAAACTTAGATTATCCACATCAGGCCCAGCCTTAAGTGACTTCATAAAAGGATGAGCTTCTCAATTAGAATGTATATTTTTTTGTTTCTTCAGCATTTCTTGCAGTACCTATGCCAGCGACAGTTCACGACACTGTAAACTAGTGGTTTTGTGTGAACAGTAGACCCCGCGAGCTCATGCATGCATGCAATAATCGACACTTTCCCCTTTCCTTTGGCTTAGCAAAGCTATTTTAGTGAATTCCATCGATATATAATGCTACAGCAAACTTCCTCCCTTTTCCCCCTCCACTTCCTCTTTATTTTTTTACAACACCTTGTGTAGAATGAAGTCTTTATTGTATCTCTCAAATTTGATTGAAATCCTTTAATAAATACAAGCTTAACAAAGCTTATAAACATCAATGAGACCTCTCCAACCCGTCTGGCCAGCGTGGAGAGTGTAGGCCAAATCCTCTGCCTGTTTTGGCTAAAATATGGCTCTGGTAGTACAGAGAGGGTCGTACTCCTGCAGTGGAGACTAAAAAAGACCTGATGATGATGATTACTTCAATAAATAACGCTACAGCAATATTCCCCCCTTTTCCCCCTATTTCTCCGCCAATCAAAAATCGCGATTTATTAAAAATATTTAATAAATCAAGCAACTTGTGTGCCAATATTCGTCCAAATCAGTTGAGAAATGCTATAAGGTATGCGAGAACAGAAAGAATTTTTAGCCAATCTTGAACCTGAGACCCTTCGCTCGCTTAATCAAAAATACGATGGAAACTACTATCTCTATAATTACATATCTTCTTCTTTAACTTAAAAGCTTGCTCTTGTCGGTGGAGTTAAGCGGAGATGCCTCCATTCCTCTCTTCTCTCTGCCATCTTTTTAATGTCTTGGTAAGACCTTACTCTTATTAGATGTCCAATCATCTTCCCTCTTCTATTTTCAATAGTTTTTAAAATATTTCTTCTCTCTCCCACTCTTTCTAGCACCTTCTCTTTGCTTATTCTAACCATCCAGCTTATTCTCTCCATTCTCCTCCAACAATACATCTCGAATGCTTCTATTCTTTATCTGCCCTTCTTCCTCATTGTCCACGTTTTACATCCATACGAGTATACAGCTATACTCCAAATAAATGTCTTAATAAATTGTATTCTTGTTTAACTAATACATACATACATACATACTATCACGCCTGTTCCCCACAGGGGTAGGCAGACACTATGGACCTCCACTTGCTACGATCTTGACAGACCTCTATTATATACCTCTATTCTTGTATTTATAAGCGAATTTGATTAGGTACTCGTATATAGATTTTTCTGTCGATTCAGTTTTTAGAAATTTTTCCAAATAGTGGAAATATGGGGGTTTAAAACTAAGAAAATTACATTACGGCCATTTCGAAAGAAATTCAAATAGATCATGAAACTTTTTTGTTAGGTACCTTTAAACTAAGCTTTTTTGTTTTTTTTATTAACACGTAACTTTTTGTTTGAACAACTTTTTTTTCCGATAGACTTCAACGGGTTGGGGGTGAGTCGCGAGGTTTACAGCTCACAGAGCCACTAGTTAATTATTTTATTTATTTAATTGCTTAATTTTCACGAGAGAACAAATAATATAAAGTTTAAAACTACTCCAGCAAGTAAGAAACTGAAAGTAGTTTGGTTAGTGTTACGTGCAAGAAGTTGGCTGTTTGGCTTGGTGCCAGTGTTAGCAAGAAATTACACGGTGAACAAAGGTATCTATGAAGTTTACAAAACTAGGCTACCTATGTAGCATTTGAGCGTCGCGAGTAAGATTCAAAGTAAAGGGGTAGACAAAGTCTGGGCCGTTAAAGTTTAGACCCAAAAGCCTCGTTTAGCCGATTCACCCACTGACAACGCCCGCCGCGGTGCGCGAAATCTGCCGCGTTTTTACGGAATCTGCCGCGATTTTAGTAGGTGGGATTGGACTAAGCGTGTTTTCTGTACAAACCGAGAATACAATGCTAAAATCTGCCGTCCCGCGCGCACCATCGCGGAACGCAGTTATACACACTGACGCTCCCGCGCGTTCACGCGTTTTCAGTGTATTGGACTAAGTGTGTTTTCTATACAAATTGAGATACTTGCATACAATGTTAGAACTGCCGCCCTTAGCGTGATTGTGGGCGGGGCGGAGGGATAGAAAAATGTAATACTTATTTCTGGGTGGCATTGCTAGCCGCATCGCCTATTGACATGATTCAGATTCTCACTCATTCCCTCGATTGGCTTCTGCGATCAGAAAGAGGAGCAGCTCGTACATTTTACGCTTTTACATTGATCTCTTTGATTAGTAAAAGCTCGTAAATGGCTAGTAAGACAATAAGTTTTTTCTAAATAAAACTCGTTAGTATAAAAAAATATCCGGACAAGTGCGATTCCAACTCATCAAACTTGTACGATTCATGTATAAATTAATGCAAAATGTCCAATGTTACTTAAAATACCATAGACCTCTTATAGGTTTTCCTTTTCCTGTAATTGATACGTAAAGAACAATTTACGTTTTTTTTTTATATTTTAGGCCCAATGGAATCCTCTGACTGTGACTGTACACGTCACTATGGGGTACAGGCTTTGAGTAGGTACAGGTGAAAAAAATATCCCCACTTTACTACACTTTGGGTCTACCCTAAAAAAAATTGTTTTCTAAACATTTTGTCAGCATGCGTTATACGCATGCAAAATTACAGCTTTTTGTACTAACAGTGTTGAGCTTAGCGTCGGATGAACAGACAGACGGACAAACCGAAACTATAACAGTTCCGTCCAGGAACTTCGAAACTCTAAATAGGTACTCAAATACAGTAAAAACAAGGGATGGAATGTACTAATGTTTATTCAATTAATTGCCGACAATACAATGTTTGTGATGTCACTACAGACACTTAAGAGAACGGGTATCATTCACAAAATAATGAAAGGGCATGGTATACACATATATATATATATATATATATATATATATACAGGGTGTAACAAAATATACTGAAACTATTTTAAGGGTGAATTCAGTCAATGATACTGAACAAATTTCTCCAATGAACTTATATCGGAATATAAAAAATAATTTTTGGTTTTCCCTACAAACTCGGATCAGCTGATCGGTCAACTTGTATGGGAGGTTAAAAATGATTTTTCATATTTCGGTATATGTTCCTTGGGGAAAGTTGTTCAGTATCATGGACTGAATCCACCCATAAAATAGTTTCAGAATATTTTGTTAGACCCTGTATATATATTATATATATGTAAGCCCTATCTCGCAAAAACACACAAAAAATCAAATAGAAATACCACTAGACTCCGGATTTACTGGCGGCAAATGTGTTAATCCGCCACTGCCCAGGGTTTTTAACGGTAAAATTAATACGTTTTTAGACATAACCTACTCTAACTGTACCAACATTAGTTTCGCCTTAACACTAAAGTAATCTAAAAGTGATATCAGATTAAGAGAATTGTGTAGCCAATACGGTATTTGCAAAAATTTTATGTTTCATGCCGCTCTGCCTCCTAGTCTGGTCAACATGTACCTTTTTGAATGAAATTTTTGTATATCCTCCGAAAATTACGATCAAGGTGTCATTCGATTCGGAATATTATGTAGAAAGTTTAAGGAAAAGTACCAAAAGAGGCCGATGAAAATTGCAAAAGTTAAAAAAAAAACGTAGGGGTTTGGTTTTTTTTTAATATCTCGAAAACTATCAAAGATATTCGAAATTTAAAAAAAGATTTAATATTTTTTCGAACATCTGATATTTTTTGAGATATAAAAAATACCATACCCCAAATTTTTTTTATGGTTTATAACTTGCAATTTTTATCGGCACCTTTTGGGACTTTTCCTTAACTTTCTACAAAATATTCCAAATCGAATGACACCTTGATCGTAAATATCGGAGAATATACAAAAATTTCATCCAAAAAGGTACATGTTGACCAGACTATCCCTCCTGGGTATATCCTCCAATATTAAGTGAGTAAAAGTATTATATTTTGTCTTTTATATCCAAACTAGAATATACTCGGGACTAATTAACACTAACATGTTCTATGTCGCGTGTAGGTAAAATTTTCTTTTACTCATCTGAAGTGAGTAATTCAGCTAACTGGTCGCTAACCAGCTAGATGACCCTACTCGGCCAAAGTGTATAGGTTTCAAATGTATAGGATAAGTATAAAAAAGTTAAAATACTCTAAAATAATAAGACTAAATAATCAATAAAATTATTCGTAGGCGTTTTCCATGATTTTATTTGTGTAACCCTGATAAACTTTCAGAATTATTCGTAGTTGTTTCACATGATTTTATTTGTGTAACCCTAATAAACCTTTCAGAATTATTCGTAGGCGTTTTCCATGATTTTATTTGTGTAACCTTGATAAACCTTTCAGAATTATCCGTAGCCGTTTTCCATGATTTTATTTGTGTAACCTTAATAAACCTTTCAGAATTATCCGTAGTTGTTTTCCATGATTTTATTTGTGTAACCCTGATAAACTTTCAGAATTATTCGTAGTTTTTTCACATGATTTTATTTGTGTAACCCTAATAAACCTTTCAGAATTATTCGTAGGCGTTTTCCATGATTTTATTTGTGTAACCTTGATAAACCTTTCAGAATTATCCGTAGGCGTTTTCCATGATTTTATTTGTGTAACCTTAATAAACCTTTCAGAATTATCCGTAGTTGTTTTCCATGATTTTATTTGTGTAACCCTGATAAACCTTTCAGAATTATTCGTAGGCGTTTTCCATGATTTTATTTGCGTAAAAAAACCCTTATAAACCTTTTAAAATTATTTGTAGGCAATATCCATGATTTTATTTGTGTAACCCTGATAAACCTTTCAGAATTATTCATAGGCGTTTTTCATCATTTTATTTGTGTACCTAACCCTGATAAACCTTTCAGTATCCATCGCTATATCGATATTACTTTCTCCACTGTAGGCTATAATAATATCGATAACACCTCCAACATCACTACAATACCTCTGCCCCCCGACCCGTATCGTGCGATAGAATCCTAGAGGCGATTGCCTACTTTTTACTTCTGAAATATTGTTTCGGGCGATAACGTTTCCACCCCCTAAACCTTTACGAAATGAGGCAATTTTAGTGTCATTCGATTCAGTACACCTTAATTCCTTAATCTAGGGCTGTACGGTTTCTTACTTTAGTGATTCGGTTTAATTTAACTTAAATAAATTAAAACCCTCGAGATAGTTTTTTAGTAAAAATATTGATATTGAGATGCTAATAACTTTCGTTATAACCATTATTTCTTTAAAATAAAAACGTACGGCCCTACTTATCTAATTATCAATAATCAAAATTAGACTGCGTTTAAGGGGGAGAAACGTTATCGCTTTTTGTAGAAAATTTCCAGCTACACAATTCTCTTAATGTGGGGCGGAGGATAAAACGCGCAAACGAAGTTGATATGTCGATAGGTGAAGCAAAGTCTTCCGTCACCGAAATCATAATACTTACAATTGTAGTATTTAACTAACAGAGTTGTGTCATCGCGCGGTATCATAATTGGGTTTCGAAATGGGTACGACAGCTCCCCTACACGATGGGCCATCATTGCTCCGATTATTTATCCATTGCTGTGTTGGATGAAAAACTCTCAAAAGCTTTTGTGAGTTTAACAGCAACGTACATTGAATAGGCGTAATGATGGCCAAACGTGCGGAGGAGCCGTTGTTAGACTTTATATTTACAGATTGCACGACTCTGGGCGCGGCGCGGTCGCAGCATCTAGACGAAGCCGGCCCAGAGTAGGCGCCACGTGTAAATTTGATGCAAGTAGTCAACATAGTTTACATAGTACTCCGAGGACACATGCTTGTCTCTTTGCTACCGGTAGTCTATTCGACATGTTCAAAATGGTGTTATAATTTCTTGATAGCGCTGTTAAAAATACGACCGATAGCTAATTCGATTCGGAATAAATTCTAGAAAAAATTATGAAGTTGTTTTATAGCCGAAAAAGAATCACAAAAGTTTTAAATAATCAACAATTGCCCAACTTGTTAAAGTTTTAACTGTTACGATTTATCCCATCGGCACATTTAATATTTAAGTTTCACTGAAAATATAAAAAATATATATTTTCAGTGAAACTCTTTACAGGTCGCGCATTACGGCCCGCCCTGCGGACAGCTATTTTCTGCTTTAAATTAAAATTATTAATAATAGAGATAGAGTTCCGGGATTTGATATTTTTGTCTTTGATATGATTTCTTTTAAATTATGCTAGCACTAATAGTTTTATCGTTATTTGTTTATAACTTTTGTGACGTTTTATCTGCTACAAAAACATTTTGATACATTTTTCTTGACATTATTCTGAATAAAATGGGCATCGCTCATATCTTTAGAACTACTAATCAGGAAATTATACCATTTTAAACTTGTCGACAAGACTACTGCGACAACGTTACTGTGCGCGACTCATGAGCAGGGGGAATACTCTATAAAATAATACGATAGACGTCCGATAGTAACGTCCTATTTCTATGTCAAACCAAATCAGACTTTGTCATCATGTGTTAACGCTCAATGTTGCTGACACTGAAACGCGGATACGCAGTTACGCACGTCTTGCGTACCACTGTTGGAGTAATCCTGTAGGATTACGAGATTTTATGCTGCGCCGTCGCCGCACAATCTGTAGATTGTGCGGCGACAAAACTCGGAGCACGGGCGACAGGAGATGAACTTGCTTCATTTACTTCGTGTACAAATAGATGGCGACGATCAGGCCGTACAGACCCAATACTTCGGCGAAAATGAGGATAAGGATCATTCCGACGAATAACCTCGGCTGTTGCGCGGTACCACGAACGCCGGCATCTCCCACGATGCCTATGGCGAACCCGGCCGCCATTCCAGAGAAGCCTACGGCAAGACCAGCACCTAGGTGGATGAAACCTCTGAAATGAAACAAATGGTTCTGTAAGAGTAAGAGACAGGCCTTCCGGGATAAAGATGTGACACTACACTAAAATGACTTTACTTTATCCCAAAACGGAATAGGGCCGTTAGATCCCATGGACACCTTTAGGCCTTCTGAAACACTGTGGAAACGGGTTGTGCAAGATATCAGATGATTCTTTGTATCCTAATGTATATGTCACCGGAAATGTGTATAATTCAGAAATCTATACAATTCCTGTGCATTCTATACGATTCCGAGCAGTATAGCATACATACATTTAAGAAATGTATGTATGTATATACTATTCCTAGTCAATGTTTAGAATTCCAACGCATTGTATAGAATGCCGGGTAGAGATCAGGAAAAGTATGAAATTTATGGCAAATTAACAAACTTATTTTAACAATAATTTACCCCGAATCCGTCACGGAAGATAGGTTAGTATTGGTTGTGCAGTAATTATCACAGTAGCGAGCGAGCGACGACTAAGTGACAGAAGCACAGATCTGTAGGTATATACTAGTAGATAAAGAAAGTCCTTCAATATGTATGAAAACCTGGTGTGCCAATTTTCAATAAAATATTTAATAAGAAATTCACATACAAACGGAAGGAATACTTCCTCCAACATTTTTGGACGAGCTCAAAACGGCAAATTTAGGTATTTTACAGTTGAGAGCTCAATGTCCGATCTAATGAATTACATGGACTAAAAGTGACGATCCTAAATGAAGTCAATTTGACGTCAGATCGACATGCAAATTCATACAGAGGCTGTATCTATCTTTTATAGTAAAAAAATGAAGTATGTCGAGTTTTAGTTAAAAATAACCTAGATTAATGTGTGAAAAGAAATGGAAGGTAGATGCCTAATTTGGCGAGATATTGAGCGAAGAAGTTTGAACATATCGGGTTTTGACGAGATCATTTGGATATATCGGTTTATGTCGTAACTACGAGTAGAATGGGATATATCGGTTTTTGATGATGATGATTTAAGCGATAAGACCGCCCATTGTACTAATGTTATTTTAAGTTATTTGTTTATATTGTTTTTTCTTTTGGTGTACCTACAATAAAGAGTTTTTCTATTCTATTCTATTCTATGATTCAGAATTTGATTTATCGGGTTTTGGTAAAACTCCTAATGATTATTCTGCCGTCATCACATCTAGTTAATAAGCCCTTTTTAAGGTTAAAAACATACATACTTACATACATTACCATCTAGTTATTAAGTTATTGTTCAGGTTTAAAACATTCATACATACATAACAAGTATTTATTGGATATTGAAGGAAACCAATAATATTTATACATTATTTATTTTTCATAATAATAAAATAACATAACAGGCCACTTTAGTGCATCTCTTTCTATATTTGATTGTTGCCTCCACCCATATTTTGCACACGTCACAGAACACACTATGGTTACTAACATAAAATAAGCTCAAGTAAAACCTTAAATCATCTTTTAAATGATAAAATCCCTAAAATTAATAACTTTCTTCGATCGTTTTGTGGTTTGTTTGGCCCAGATTTTGACAGTAGGCCCAGATTTTATAGCAGCCACGCCGATAGAGACAAAACAACATATCAGCGTTTCTTTCACACTTACGTTGTACTGTATTTGACAGTCTCTTTCTAGCAATATCGTTGCAAGTCTAGTAGTGGTAGGTCTGTGGTATTGCAGGTTGAAAATGATGAAAGAGCGAGCAAACATGACAGTGGCAGCGACATTGCCAGCTAGAGTCAAAATTGGGTGCGTTCACGAAGTTCGAATGTGAACTTTAAAGGATGGATGCAATGCACTGATAATGTAATGTTGAGGCACTGGTAGGACTCTCCATTGATTCAGAGTAACATATATACCTACTACTACTACAAACGAAACAATTTATCTGTACACACGTCGATGTGTGAGTTTTATACTTAGGGTCGCACCGCAGAATTATTTTAATACTTACCTACTAACGAGTTCGACATATTTACGATTATATTTTTCCATACCGGAAGATTTGCGAACACTATGACGTAAAAAATATTCTGTTTTATATGTATTAAATGTTACAGAAAAGTCGGAAACAGCTACGTAATATCACTTTACAAATATTTTTCATTGTGTCCATTGTCCATTTCACCTATAGTCCACTTTACTGATTATTATTGAGTCATTTATATTGTAACGCACTCAAAATTCAAAAATTCAATTCAAAATTCAAAATATCTTTATTATCATAGGATATTTATAATATCTCTTAATAATAGTCACTTTGTTTTGTTTTGCACAAATGTTGACGTCAAATCGTTACTTAAAGCTAAGTTTACGCCGCTTCCTAGGCGCAAGTGCAGAAGAAGCGGCAACAAACTGCACTGCACGTTTTCTCCAAAGACGTCAACTAACAAACTAAAAACTTAAAATTAGTTATATAGATGGACAGAGATTACATTGTTTATTATGTCATAATTAAATTGAATTATAAGAATTACGAAATTTAAAATAATGTCAATTTGTAAATTTAGTATGTACCAATGTACCTAAATTATGACATGTCTAAGTATACAAACCTTTAAGAGGGACCCGCGCCAAGCTCAAGCCAGACCTTTTTGTCTTTAAGATAGTCATCGGTCCTATAATAAGCCTTCTCACAACTTCTTCTCACGCACTAATTTCACTAATTCACTATTGTAATATAGTAATTTGCATATTCGGCGCAAAACTATACGGTAATTATATGAATAAATTCAATAAAAATAAACAAATGTTTATCACGCTTACACTTAGCATGTCAAGTTGTCATTGTCAACAATGGCAATTAGCACTAAAACCCGCGGAAATCCAGTTGGCATTTGCGTGTATGTGATTACCTGTGAGCGAGGAGCCTATGTAACATTACCGGATTGCTTATTAGCAATCCGGTAATGTTACAATCTCGCTCTTGTGTATCTCCCGCCAATGCGAGAGAGCGAGAAGGGTATATATATCAAGATGGTTGCTGGGTAATAACGTGAAATTATATTGTTGCTTTGCTTACCTGTTTTCATCATTTGGAAATGTATGAAATATACGTTCTTTAGAGTATTGGGTGGATAAACAATTATTATACGCGCACCTTCTCACCATGATGGTTACTATTGGTTGACAGTTCTCAAGACAACACACGTCGCGTATTGCATGCGGCTAGTAATTAAACCCTGGTTTGGAGCCGTCAAAGCTGACAAAGTGCGGGGGAGAGGTGCGGGGACGCCAATTTGCGGGAGACGCTGTGAGATACCATTCTGTTTGACTCTTATGTATTCTGTGACTGAGGGCTAATTTTTGAAATTGATATAACGGCTTTTGAAGCAAATTTTGGTTAAATGCACAAAATTTCAATGGATTTATCGGTTTTCGTATAGACATCCGATAAGGTAAATAAATTGGCATAGATTTGTCGGGCTTAGACCAAACGTTCGTTTTTTAATAATTATTTTGAAGAGGATGTATCCGTTTTTGAAGAAATCTGTTTGCAGAAAGCTATGATATTCAAGACAAGCAATAGAAACAAAAAAAATTTGGTGGCGTTTATCGCTTTTTGTTCCGATGCTCCTCAAATGTAAATGGTGGACTTAAGGCTAGGGGCGATTTGTACCTGTCAACCAACAGGTGATGATTTATATGGAAACGTCGAATTTTTTTTGGTTATATGACTGTTATTTTAATTTCATTAAATACTTTAGTGATCTAGTATAGACTGTGGTTTGATTTATTACGGGTATGTCCCTTCCACTTTGTATAACATTGAAAAACAAAATTAAGGTAAAATATCTAGACCTAAAATTTCACCGTTTCCGAACTGACGTCTACAGAGACTATGTACAAGTACACGTCAATCTACACACAATCATGGCTCACACGCGCTCGTGAAATAAACACAATGGGCATACCGTAAACCTTCCATTATACAAATTTTATACTCGTATTAAATATAAAATTTGTTTGCTTTCAGCTCAACCGGTTTCAGTTGTATTACTGTAGATTATTTCCCGTACTATGTGTATATGTGCATTGTGCAACGAATTATACCAGGTGCATATAAGTAATAAAATACTAACTTGTAAATGGTGTAGCCTGGGGCTGTTCCAAGGGAACCAGCAATAAGGACTGCTACCACCAGCCCGTAGATGGCGATAATACCTGCCATGACTACGGGGATGATGGACTTCATAATCAGCTCGGGCCGCATCACCGACATGGCTGCGATACCCGTACCGGACTTTGCTGTTCCATAAGCAGCTCCCAGCGCTGAAAAAAGATACTTATTATCTTGAGTAAGTGGCGTTTGCCAGCTGGGTTCTAGCATGCTATAAACATCGTCTAACCCAAAAATTAACGTGTGTTGAGAGTAAATACTCATTGAGACATTTTAAATGGGTGAATGCAGCAATTCCACAATTTTTCAGTGAACTGAACTAGTGTTAATAAGTAATGATAAAAAATTAAACCACGTGCAAAAGCTAGTTTTGTTTTTAACTAACGAATTAACTAACAGACGGGAAATATTCCACTAGTTCAGTCAACTGAACTGGACAACAGAACGAGTGGAAAACAAGGGCTGTGCAAAGGGATTGGACTCGCCCGCGCTCTAATCTATCGACTATTCGTGCGATCAATCCGGATATGTCATTAAAGGCGAAGTAAGTGTCAAATGTACGAGGTGGTTAGGTGACACGTCTGCTCCGTTACGCGTTCGTATCATTGGCCGACCGAGCGAAGCGAGCAGAGCGACTCGTTTTGCGATTGGCCAAAAATGCTTTTATCCGTCAGGTTGTCAGTCGGTTTGTTCTCGCCTGCAGGTCGCATTTATCGAACGATTCTCGTTAAATTTTATAAGCAGGTTTAATAATTTTATAGATTTTTTTATCGATACAGTTTTTGGAAATTTTTAAAATGGCGGAGTTATGGGGGTTTAAAACTTTTAAAAAATCATATTTCAGCCATTTCTAAAATTTTCAAATATGTCTTTAAACTTTTTTGTTACTCTTATTAATACGCAACTTTTTTGTCTGAACATCTTTTTTATCCGATACCTAAACTTCAACGGGTTGGCGGTGAATCGCGACGTTTACAGCTCACAGAGCCACCAGTTTAAGCACTAGTTGGTCAACAACTGTCTGGCCGTTCAGCACGTTCAGCATTTTGAAAGGCAGACAATGAATGAAAAAAAAATAAGTTTTGAGAAAAAAAGCATAAAAGAAAGAATAAAAGCATAGTATTTTGCGTGTGATCGTAAAGTAAAGGAGTAGGAGGAACAGTTTTAAATTAGGCTATCACTACCTAGTTATTATTTCTGTAGATAGTAAATTTTATAACATTGTATTAAAGCCCCGTCAGTTCAGAGCCAAGAATACTGTGAGTGTTTTTAAAAAATCACTGTAAATAAACTACTACAGTTTTTTCTCCAAAGTTTTACATAGGAATTAAGGCTTTTATACAGTCATCCAGAATATCCAAAACACGATTAAGTATTTTTGGCTCGATAGAAACAAACATACCTCTAAATTGGCCTTAATTTACCTTTAAAAAAGATATTACTACTTTATACAATCACCTTTTTATACAAAAATTATACCAAAAAATGTATAATCTAAATTACTAGTTAACTTCACTACACAAAAATTTATAAATAAATATTCGTCGAGAGCGAACAAAGGCCTGGACCCGAGCTCGACGATATTTCGCTGTTTTTTTTTTGTATAATATTTAATATTTTTTGTGTAGCGAAATTAACTAGTAATTTAGATTATACATTTTTTGGTATAATATTCATATAAAAAGGTGATTTTATAAAGTAGTAATATCTTTTTTAAAGGTATGGAACCCCAATTATAAAGTTATACATAAAAACTGAAGATTAACGTAGATATAAGTACTTATCTGAATAAAATAAAAAAATCCATAAAATTTTGCCTTTTTCACGCTAGGTTTCCTTTACGAAGCACGTTCTTAATGCAGAATGCAGATTATGGGGTTACATTTGAAATTCGCATCCTTATATAATTATGGATCCCCCGGTACCACTCCCCTCCTCCCCAGCGGAGATGGATAGTTTCCGAGATATTCATGGTCAAAGTTTGAGGTTATGTCAGTAACACTAGTGACTAATCATACCAATTGGAAGGACTAGGGGGTTTTTTTTGGGGAAGTGGAGATGTTGGTCGCAGTTCTAACATAACCTAACCTGTAGGTTTTCCCTAACCTAGTAAAATGGATAGTTAGGGGTGGGAAGTTGAGGTATGGTCTTGGTGAGAGCCTGATTAGTGATTCAAGTATTTCTATAAAATGCCGAGTATCCATCTGCTGTGTCAATGGCGGGACACCTACTAGAGCAGAGCCTCAGCCAGTCCGAGCCATCCACGTCCCCGTCGTCCACCCTGGGACCAGCTACAGCCACGCCGCCGCGTGACCACCATCTAGTGCTGTAGTTGCCAAGGATGCAGGGCAAAGGGCGAATGTTCTGCGCCCGAAAACAGAACCCCTTCACTAGGGAGGATACCTGAACCAAACCGAGTGCGTCTGCGGACTCTGAGGTGGCAGCCCCACCAGCAGACTAGGACACAGTGGGCTAATCACCTGCTTGCCCGAAAATTACGATTCCTGAAACCAATACAGTAAATAACCGGACCGATCTATCAAAAACGACCTTTGGCATGAAAAAACGGACACGAATAGCTTACTGGAATGTGCGCACGCTGCAGGAAGACTGCAAGTTAGCCCAAGCGGAGAGCGAAATGCTCAAATACAAGCTGCACGTACTTGGACTCAGTGAGGTGCGCAGAAATGGATTCGGAGAACTGAGAACATCTAGAGGGCTGACTCTCCTTTATTCCGGCAAGGAGAACTTAGATGACAAACACGAATACGGTGTGGGACTTCTCCTTGCTGATGACGTGAAGAAAAGCCTTTTGGATTGGAAACCGATCTCGGACAGAATAATCACTGCGCGCTTTAATTCTAGGGTCCGCAAGATCACCATCGTACAGTGTTATGCACCAACAAACTTGGCAGATGAGGAAATTAAGGATGACTTTTACAGCGCACTCTTAAACACCTTGAAAAGCATACGCAAGCAAGACATAGTTATCCTGATGGGGGACCTCAATGCCCAGGTGGGCAGTAATAACACTGGGTGCGAGAGACACATGGGTAAACACGGCCTTGGAGAGCAAAACGACAATGGGCAACGATTCGTCGAGGTTTGCCAGAATTACGATCTTGTCATCGGAGGGACACTGTTCTCACACAAGGATGTCCACAAATACTCTTGGACAGCACCAGACGGTATCTTAAGAACACAGATCGACCATCTTGCTATCAGCTGCAAATGGCGAACATCGCTACTAGACGTCCGCAATAAACGGGGAGCAGACATCGACAGCGACCACATGAATTGTGTTGTTGCAGTTGCCGAACTGCGCCTCAAAGTTGCAACTGCGAGGCGACCAGCTGGCGTAAGCAAGGTGGGGCGGAGATATGATGTGAGAAAATTGGACGACCCTGGCATGCGTAATAGATTCGCAATGGAACTCCGGAATCGCTTCTCGAGTCTCCAAGTAAACGAAGGCGCCACTATAGACAAGGAGTGGAATCACATAAAAATGGTCTATCAAGAAACCAGCTCCGTCGTCTTAGGATACAAAAACACAAAACGGGACGATTGGATCTCCGATTCTACATGGGACCTTATTCAAATGCGAAAAGATCTGCACGTTAAAATTTTAGGAGCCCCAAGTGACACTGAACGGACCAGCCTCAGGGAACAGTACCAGCAGATACGAAGACGCATATACCGCAGTACCCGGAGAGATAGGAGGCGATGGGCTGACGGCTTAGCTGATCGAGCACAAAGAGCTGCCGAAACTGGCAACCTGAGAGAGCTATACAATGCTACAAAAACCCTGGCTGGAAACAAAAGAACCAGTAAGAAGCCCTTACGAGACAGAGAATGTAAGCTCATTGCGACTTCTGAAGGGGAGTTAGAACGTTGGCGTGAGCACTTTGAAGAGGTCTTTTGCAAGACAAATACAACCCTACCAGACACATCAGCAACCACTACACCGCCACAGTTGTTGGACATTGAAACATCTCCACCTACTCGAGACGAAGTTGAAGCTGCCATTACTTCTCTTAAGAGTGGTAAAGCGCCCGGACTCGACCTTGTCACAGCGGAAATGCTTAAAGCCGACCCACAGACCGCTGTCGAGGTCATAACGCCACTCTTAGAGAAAATTTGGACAACCGAAGTGATTCCTGACGATTGGAATAAGGCAGTACTGATAACCGTCCCAAAGAAGGGTGATCTTAGCCAGTGCAGCAACTGGAGGGGCATTACACTGCTTTCTGTCCCATCTAAAGTCTTCTGCAAAATTCTTTTGAGCAGAATATCGAAGGCAGTTGAACCCATTCTTCGACGTGAACAAGCTGAATTCCGCCCCAATCGTTCCTGTACAGACCAAATTAACACATTGAGGATCATAATTGAAGAAGCATCAGAATGGCAACGTGAGGTTTTCTTCACGTTTGTCGACTTCGAAAAAGCTTTCGACACTGTACTTTGGCCTAGTATTTGGTCTCGTCTGGATGAAATGGGAGTCCCGCCGAAAATCCGAGATCTGCTAAAAGCCGTCTACAAGAAATACTCCTGCAGGGTAGCTCACGACGGTTTGTTATCAGCAGACATCGCAGTTCACGCAGGTGTCAGACAGGGTTGTCTATTATCGCCTCTGCTTTTCCTCATCGTGCTGGATGGTGTGCTGCATAGAGTGAACGACGGCAAGCGACGTGGTATAGAGTGGGGGTTGACAGACCAGTTGGACGACCTAGACTACGCTGATGACCTCTGTCTGCTTAGCCACAAGCACGGTGATATGCAAGCTAAGCTGGATGACCTCCAGCGTGAAGCGGGAAAGGTGGGCCTTAAAGTCAACGCGCGTAAGACCCAAGAGATGCGTATAAAAGGAAAGAACCTGCTGCCACTAACGCTTGACACAAAACAAATAGAGCGCGTGCAGCACTTTACGTACCTAGGGAGTGTCGTGTCGCAATGTGGAGGAACAGAAGAGGACATCACTTCTAGAGTTGCTAAAGCTCGAGCCACCTTTGCGCAACTCCGCCCCATATGGCGGTCAAGGAAGCTTACTCGCAGAGTGAAACTCAAAATCTTTCGCTCCAATGTAAAAACCGTTCTGCTATATGGGTGCAAAACGTGGAAGGTGACCAAAGACATCACGCAGCAGATCCAAGTCTGCATCAACCGCTGCCTTCGACAGATATTGGGTATCTTTTGGCCTGAAAAGATATCCAATGAACGTCTGTGGCAGCTTTGCGGCGAGACACCGATCGACCAACAGATAGCGCGTCGTAAATGGACATGGATCGGCCACACGCTCAGGAGGGAGCCTACTCACATTCCAAAACAGGCATTGGAATGGACCCCTCAAGGAAAGAGGAACCGTGGTCGACCAAAGCAGACCTGGCGACGATCGGTAGCGGCGGAGATGAAGACAATCGGGCTGTCTTGGCCCGAAGTGAAGCGCTTTGCTCAAGACAGAGCAGGATGGAGAAGCACTGTAGCGGCCCTCTGCCCCCCCAGGGGACATAGGAAAATAAGTCAAGTAAGTCAAGTAAAATGGATAGAACTGACCTAGCACTCCTAGCACTCCTACGTGTGTTGGTCGCAGTTCAAACATAACCTAAATATTTTCACTAATGACGTTCTGTTGCACGTAACTTCAAACTCATTAAAAAAACTACGCGACTCCGCGAGGCATCTGAAAGGGGCAACCCACCCCTATCAAACCCGAATTCAAGATGCGAATTACTAATGCCAACCCCAGATTTTGACAGCAAAATAATTATAAACTACAATTTTATGTAAACATTGTGCCCCAGCGGGTACAATACCATGACAGAGAGTCGCCCGCCTATGGCGAGTTCACCCGGGCCGTGGGCTGTGTATATCAATGAAATAAATGCATTGAAGGTACAATACGAATACCGTTTATGATGACCACCGCAAGATCAGAGTTAAGCATAGAACTTATACCTATGTACATACCGCTGAAAATTATTGCAGACGCCGCCCCCATCACTCCAAAGAATGGAGAATACACAGGTCCCAATTGCAACTCGTTGAATGTTAGACTTTTTTTAGTTCCCTCGGACATTTTGATTAAATTTTATAGGAGTATTTAATCTTCCAAAACAACGTGATAGCTATAAACTATAAAAGCTAGCCCTCTCTACGAAACTATTTAGCAAAATAAAATTTTAGCCTCGTCTAGAGTAAAAGTTTTCTATTCTATTTTCTGATTTGACTCACAGATATATGACATTTGCGTTTTGTTCTTTTTTTGTATTCTGTTTCTTGACATATTTCAATCAAAAGAGGTCATTATTATTTTTTATACCAGTGTCACGTTGTGACTTTTTTCATTCTGCGGAACGCATCCGTGGATGGTTGGGCTGTATAGATTTTGTTCTTATGCTATTAAAAATATATATGTTGTTCTCTCAATAAAAAATAAGGGCTAAGTAAAATGACTACCTATATGTTTTATTCCTAGGATGTGAGTTTAATTTCATGTTTTTAGATATTTTACTTGTTTGTTTTGTATTTTTATTTTAAATACAGGGTTAAGTTTATTTCCATCAAGAATTTAGAATATGGGCTATGTTCGTAAATGGCTAAGTATCAGTACATAGTAGGCTGGACATGTGTCTCTAATGGGGCACCATTAGAGACACATGTCCAGCCAACCTTTATTTTTTAGAATGGCACCGACGCATTCAAAGCATCTCAGAAAGAATTGTTGAATTTTATCTGAAGAGGTACGCGTTAGGCTTTGCGAGTCATTAATTTTATCACGCCTTAGCTATGGAGATGTGGTTTATGGACCACGTCTATTGGACAGGACCCGTCGCCTAGTGCAGCGAGTGCAGAATGCATGTTGCATGTTCATTTTTAATGTCTCTCCACGAAGCTACATCACTCCATACCTTAACAACGCATCTTTTCTAAATATGGACTCGCGTAGACAATTACATCTGGCTACCTTGCTGTTTGGAGTAATTAAAAGCAAAAAACCGAAATACCTCTTCTGTAAACTTAAATTCTACAACAACTTGAATGCACGATCGTGTAGACCCCAACTGCTTGTTTATAGACATAAACTGCTGCATTCGAAGGCAGCTTCCGATACCAGGCGACTAAGTGTTGGAACAACATACCACCGCCAATCAAACTACAAACTAATTATTCATTTAAAAAACAAATACGCACTCACCTACTAGATAAGCAAAAACTCATGAATCCAACAAGTCGCCGGTAGCGGGTGCTGCCAATATTATAAACATTATAATGTTTCTATTTAATAATTTAAAAACTTACCCGGACACAAATCTGTCAGCGGCACATTTATAATTCCTATATTTTGTATTAAGTAGTTATATAAATAAATAAATATATAGGGACAAATCACACTGATTAAGCTAGCCCCAAAGTAAGTTTTTTTTAAACTTGTGTTTATGGGATACTAACTTAACGATACTATATTTTAAGATAAATACATATATAGATAAACACCCAAGACCCAGGTCAATTTGAAAAAGGACATTTTCCAACTTGCCCTGGCTGGGGATCGAACCCAGAACCTCCGGATCAGCGGTCAAGCGTGTTAACCATTACGCCACGGAGGTCGTCACCTATATATGTACCTATTGTGTGTCTAAATGTCCAGTAGTTGTTTTCTTTTATTGTATTTAACACGTATACGAGTACCTTCCAATTTTCTCAAATGATCGCACTTGCACCTACCTAAGGTTATAGCTGAAAATCAGCGCATTGCTCTTTGAGCAAAAGGTCGTAGGCTCAGCGAAAAGCTGAGCCTACGACCTTTTTGTGCTGCTGCAGCATACATAAACACATCGCATCGCTATAAAATAATATTATTATTCACGTACTATTATTCATTTATTTTTTGTGTGTGAGTATGTGCAGTTTTCACAAATAAACGATTTATCTATCTATCTATCTATCAAATTTGCCAAAAGTGGCCGTTTTTCGCAAATGTGCGTAGCTTAACGTTCTCACTTAATGGTACGACTGTACGGGTCGCGCCAAACTTCTAGATCGCTCTGAAGTTGAGGCTATTCGCGTCGCAGTAGTAAAATACAGATACCCATAGCAGATAGAATTTACTTTATTTTTGTTTATTGTGTATATATATCATAAATCTACATTCTTGCAATCATTCTGAAAAAATTATAATTGTGTTAAATCTTCTGTCCCTGTTTGTAACCTGAGTGAGGCAACTTCAGAGCGATCTAGAAGTTTGGCGCGACCTGTACGAAGCTCGCACGGATCGAGACGAGCTGCTCCGAATAATAATAATTGCAAAAAAAATGTTATGCAATAGCTTTGCCGCGGCAGTCCCCGAGTGCCACACGTTTTTTTTTCTAATGCTGTGTCTATGGTACAAATGTTTAAATCTGAGATAAGGGATATTGTTCTGAGCATAGATATGGGATTGTTCTGAGATTCTGAGGTTTAACTGACTGAACCAAAAACTAGAAGAGATGATCTGTCTGTCAGTGTCATCAATAAAAAAATAACTGAAGGTCTTCACGGTCTTCACTGGTCTTCATAGAGAAAATGAGGTGCGAAAATTGTAAAAAAATTAGTGGTATCTATAGATGCTGTATCGGCGCGTGTAGATACTTTTTTAAATTTATAGATCTGCCGTTAATGGTGGTGATTTTTAGAGAAATTAAAATGCAGTTGTCTGATGGGAAGTTTGATGACGAGTATATTTTTGATTTTAAATTTTACATGTATCAGAGATAGAGGTGGTGGGAACAATTTCGACCAATGGTATATGTACAAAATTCGTGGTAAACCGAGCTTATTGGTTGACCGTCAATAACCGCCCGTCACGTGATGAAGATGGGCGGATGGTTGCGAGGTTCCTACTCTTCCTTCCGTCAGGGGGCTCCACTGCAGTGGGGTTGCCATTGCGTAAACATGCCCGCGACCTTGAAAGCATCAGCTTTATAAAGATTTATCTACGTCTTCATTCTCCAGGAGAGGACAAATCTTTACATAGGGGCGTCTGATGATACCCGAGGACGTCTGGATGTCAGCAACTCGTGAAATGCCATCTTTTCCGGGTATGCTTTTGATGACTCGACCCAGTTGCCATTTGAGAGGAGGAAGATTGTTGTCCTTCACGACGGCGAGAGTATCTGGGTGAAGCTCGGCTGTATTATCCCTCCATTTTATGCGTGTCTGTAGCTCCGAGATATACTCCTTTGACCAACGTGACCAGAACTGCTGCCAACACTGCTCCACCCTTTGGTAGCGATTGAGGCGATGTACTGGAGCATCCTTGATGTCCTCCGCATAAACAGGAGTGGTGAGAGGACGACCGATGAGGAAATGTCCTGGGCTGAGTGGCTGCAGGTCATCTGGGTCCGTGGATAGCGGTATCAGCGGACGGGAATTGAGTACTGCTTCGATCTGGCTGAGTACCGTGGTAAATTCCTCGAAAGTGAGATGAGCATTGCCTATCACACGTCGCAAATGATATTTGCACGATTTCACCCCAGCCTCCCACAATCCTCCAAAATGCGGACTTTGAGGTACAATAAATGAAAATTTTATGGACTGGCTATGAGCGTATTCAATAATATCTGAACTACATTGTGCAAGAAACTGAGCAAAATCATTACGTAGACCTACAAAGTTACGACCGTTGTCCGAAAATATTTCAGACGGCTTACCCCTTCGCGATATAAAGCGCTTAAGAGCGAGTAGATAAGCGTCAGTAGTGAGATCACTAACCAGTTCCAAATGGATTGCGCGCGTAGCAAAACAAATGAACAGACAAATGTAACTCTTGACTAACTGAGCACCTCTGCCTTTACGGTTTAAAAATAAAAACAGGACCAGCAAAATCGCACCCGACTCGAAAAAAGGGAAAACTAGACGTAACTAAACGTTCCTTAGGAAGATCGCCCATAAATGGGTTTAGCGTTTTTCCTCTAAGGCGCGTACAGGTAACGCATTGATGAGACACTTTACGAGCCAAGTTTCTGCCCGACACAGGCCACCAGTTTTCGCGTATAAGATAAAGGAGTGCCTGTGGGCCTGAGTGCAATGATTGAATGTGCTCATGTCTAAATAACAAAATAGTAAAATGGTGTTTACTACACAATAGTACGGGATGTTTTTTGCCATAGTCAAAGTCGGGAGAATTCCTTATTCTACCACCTACGCGTATTACATGGTTATTGTCCATAAATAAACTCAAACTAGCGAGCTTGTGTTTTGGTTTGAGACCCCTTCCGTGATTAAGTAAATAGTAGGTATCTTTGAACGATTCTTGTTGTGATAACCGGGCGAGCGTACTACCTGCATTCCTAAGCTCATCGACAGTGATCGCGCCCGACAGCCTATCTGTTTTGTTGCGCGCATTATGAATAAAACGAAGTAAATAAGCTGTAGAACGTAACATGCGATTGTATTGCGAAAACCTATGAAATGGAAATAATGACTCAGCTTCGTTATCATTATTTTTGACTACCAATGAATTAATTGAGTTTGATTTAAGCTCAGGTAGCTCGGACGAAGAAATATTATTTAAGTTACAATTTAAATTATTAATAAAATCTATTTCGCGTAAAAAAATTGGGACCGCTCCACCATAGGTCTGATGTAGAAAGGTCTATTAGACTGGTACCTCTCGAAACTAGGTCTGCTGGGTTCTCCTTACCGCTCACGTGACGCCATGAAAATTCACTCGTCAGATCGTGTATCTCAGCAACGCGATTTTGTACAAAAGTTTTGAGTAAAGAAGGCGATATACGCAGCCAGCCTAAAACAATTGTGGAATCTGTCCAAAACATTACGTCATCGATCGGACGAGTGAGTGAAGCGCGAACCTTATCATAAAGCCTAGCACCTAGTAAAGCTGCTGTCAGTTCTAAGCGCGGGATGCTGACCGGGGAGATCGGGGAGACCTTTCCCTTAGAGATAAGAAGGCGTACGACTACCTGGCTTTCGCGTATAGTACGCACATATATACATGCACCATATGCAGTTTGTGAGGCGTCTGTAAAGATGTGTAATTCTATCTTTGTCGAGTTACATTGAAACGCATGACGCGGTACGGTTATATTGGATAGATAAGGCAGACTGTCGAGAAACCGGTTCCATGCCTTTACGACATCAGCTGGGAGAGGGTCGTCCCATTGCAATTTTAATAGCCAAAGTCTCTGTAACAACACTTTACCTATCATGACAAACGGACTTAATAAACCTAGCGGGTCGAAAATTTGAGAAACGACTGACAAAATTAAGCGCTTAGTAATGGGTTTATTATCCTTTTGATTTTGAAAAAGCGAATTGAAATTAAATTGGTCAGTATTGTTACAAAAACCCAAACCTAATGTGCGACATTGACTTTGTTCGCCTAAATTTAAGTCTTTAAAAGTGGCTGAGTCTAAGAAGTCACATGAGTCAGCCTCAATTGGAAAGTTGAATTTCCATTTGTGCAGTGGAAAGCATCCTGACCGCAACAATGCAACTGCGCCTTTACAATTTTTTAGTAATTCTATTTTGTCATCATCAGAGGTCAAAAGGTCATCTACGTAAAGGTCATCGCGGACAAGCCTTTGCACGTTGAGGTCAGAGCACTCGGCTGCTAGCTGCTTTAAGCATCTTACGCTAAGATAAGCTGAGGCAGCTTGACCGTAGGTTACAGTGTTCAAGCGATAAAACTGGAGAGGATGAGATGGATCCTCACGCCAGATGATGAGCTGGAGGTCGCGCTGAGAAGGTGTAACTAATACCTGCCTATACATTTTTTCACAATCCGAAATAGCGGTGTACCTAAACTGCCTAAAGCGCAACAGTATGGCTAGCAAATCACCCTGTATAGGGGGTCCTACCATCTCAAGGTCGTTCAACGACTTGGAACTACTAGTTTTTGCACTCGCGTCGAACACAACGCGAAGTTTTGTTTTAGTGCTATGTTCGCGAAACACTCCATGGTGAGGAGTAAAATAGTGAGTTTTAGCTGGTTTGCTAACTTGAGTCATGTGACCCAGCTCGACATATTCTCGCATGAAATTAATATATAATTGTTTGTAACTATTAGGTGCGCGTGATAACCTATTTTCTAACGAAAAGAACCGACGTTCTACCTGGGGAAGTGATTCACCCAAAACCTCAGGTGATTCTTTGAGAGGAATGCGAACAATAAATCTGCCCTCACTGTTGCGCGTAGTAGTGGTAGCAAATAAGTGCTCACATGCCCGCTCTTCATCTGTTAGCATATCAAGAGGTTTAGGTAGCTCCTCGAGCTCCCAGAACTTGCGTAATTGTAAGTCGATAGACTGAGAAAAATTACACCGAACCTGCCCATTTTTGCGCGTATTGTGATGGATGGGTCCCGAAATAATCCAGCCTAGTTTGGTATTTTGAAGGAACGGACCGTTTGGTAAGCGCATCTTGCCATCTACTAACAAGTCCCAAAACTTATCAGCACCTATCAAAATATCAATTTTTTGACGACCTAAAAAATTTGAATTTGCTAACTGTACATGGTCAGGAATCCTAAACTGCGCGCTTTGTTCATGTATAGCTGGCAAAGTCGAAGTAATTTCTGGTAGAACATAACACTTAAGGCGCATTGTGTAGGTACTTAGGCTTGATTTTATACAAATATCACAAGTTTGCGTCGACTGTGATACTGAATTACCTACTCCTCGTATTTCATTAGTGGACTGTAATAATGGAATGTCTAAAAGTTCGCAAAGTGATTGCGTAATAAAACAGCTTTGGCTACCACCGTCGAGTAAAGCGCATACCGTGTGATATTTATTATATTTGTCACGGATCTCGACTAGTGCAGTTGACAAAAGGACTGGTACACTTCCGCACTGTGTGCTGGTGTGAGTGTTCATATGGATATTGCTAACCGGATTGTCAACTTGTTTTTTATGATAGATTTGTAATTAAGCCGTAGTGGGGCTAAGCGGTACATCTTCCGAGGCCGCCTGCAGTCGGTCGGTATGGATCGCGTGGGAACTTGCATTGCAAACGGAAGTGTTATGCGTATTAGGATGAATAAGTGTGTTGTGCTTTAGGTTGCATTGCCTACACGGACCAAACCTACAATCATCAACGACATGTCCGGAACGCAAGCAATTCTCACACAACTTGTGATCACTTACCAATTTAATTTTGGATTGTAAATCGGAGTTTAAAAATTTATTACACGAGTAAATTGGATGTTTACCCTTGCACATCAAACATGCTTTGTGTGAGAATCTCTCGGAAAACTGTGGCTTTTTTGAGGAAACGTTACACTGTGATAAATGAGATTTAGTGTGTGTATTTGATTTTTTAAGTTCAGAATTACTCTGATTGTCCTTGCTATGTGAAAGTGCCAACGTTTCTAACAATGAGAAATTGCAATAATTGATCTACCTTCAACTTGACCTTGACATCAGAGTTAGACAATAGCGTAATATGCGTAGCGTACATGCTGCTCCCACTCCCGCTCAGTGGTTTTATCTAACTTAGTGACTACAATATATATAAGAAGCGTATCCCAATACTCTGTAGGCTCACCTAGGGTTTTTAGACAGCGTAGGTTATTGATGATGGTGTCAATGAGTTTGCGCATAAGTGAAGGTGACTCTTTAGTCAGTGCTTGTATAGAAAACAGTGCTTTGACATGGCTGTGCACCAATAACCTAGTATTGTCGTACCTATTTAATAAGAGTTCCCATGCAACCGCGTAGTTGCTAGAAGAAAGTTTAATCCCGCTTATGACTAATTCGGCACTACCCGTTAAAGATGATTTTAAATAGTGGAACTTTTGGATGTCGCTAATTTCAGTGGAATTGTGTACCAGTGAAATAAATGTGTCCCTGTACGACAACCAAGTTTCTAATGACGAGCCATCATATGACTTCAGCGAAATGGTAGGTAATTTTACTGATGACTGTTTGTTAGAACAAGTGCCGTGATTGCATGATTTGGACTCGCTAGTGACCTCACTCTCATTGAGAATAGATTCAGCTCGGGCTAGTGTACTATAGTAGCTATCCTCAAACTGCTGACGTTGATCTAATTGCTCATCAATATAACTGTCGGAAATATTCTCTTCAATTTTAGTTTGAATATTATCGAATTCGGAGAACAAACGATCTGCGCCTTTTATGCGTAATTTTAAATCTATTTTCGATTGAGAGTTTGGGGTCGTGACACTAACGGATTCTAAGTAATTTGAAAATTTGGTAAGCCTTCCCTTTATGATACCCCGTTTTTTAATTAGATCACGAATGATTTGCTCAGTTTTATCGTCAGAAGAATATCTATAAGGGGACCTATCGCGAGATTTAGGTACATTTTCAGAATTGGACGTTAACGGCATTTTGGCGGATTATGAGAAGATGAGGTACTTACGTGCGAATATCGTATGCTGGTCAGGACAGCTTGTGCTTGCAGCGGCACACGGCTGTACCGGACCCTGGGTAATAAGCATTCACTGGGCACCCTGCGAAGATCCGTAGGTGCTGGTTTCTTATTTGGTGATGAAGGACCAAGCGATGTATCGGCGCGTGTAGATACTTTTTTATATTTATAGATCTGCCGTTAATGGTGGTGATTTTTAGAGAAATAAAAATGCAGTTGTCTGATGGGAAGTTTGATGACGAGTATATTTTTGATTTTAAATTTTACATGTATCAGAGATAGAGGTGGTGGGAACAATTTCGACCAATGGTATATGTACAAAATTCGTGGTAAACCGAGCTTATTGGTTGACCGTCAATAACCGCCCGTCACGTGATGAAGATGGGCGGATGGTTGCGAGGTTCCTACTCTTCCTTCCGTCAGGGGGCTCCACTGCAGTGGGGTTGCCATTGCGTAAACAGATGCCACCCGTATTGCAGAGGTGTCAATTAGATCAGTTATGGTTCCATATTCCACAAGGAACCCTTATAGTTTCGTCATGTCCGTCCATCCGTCCCTCCGTCCGTCTGTCCGTCCGGGCTCGTACTCCGCCGCTACTGCACTGATTGTGACGAAAATTGGTGGAGAGATAGATATTGAAGTTCCAAAAGTTGGTTTTTAAAATTATTAAAAAATTTTTTTAATTTCAGCCAATACAACGAAATACAACAACATACAACGAAAAGTGAATTTAAAAAATTTAATTGGACTAACCCCAACGTGTGGGGTATCGTTGAAAAGGTCTTTTAAAATGCAACAAAAACTGCTTGAAACTATGTAGATTAAACCCCCCAGTCTTGAGATAATCTAATACAAAGTTAAAATTTGAGGTGTCTCCCCACCGTAACTTATTAAATATTAATTGAAATATTACTAAAATAATTCTGAAAAAAATGTGGTATATACCTCATAGTATGTACTTTCAATTAAAACTATAGCGGTCTCGGTATCATAGATAGTTATTTTTTAATACGTCTTAAATCGTAAACCGCAATTTACCTTTAGAACTTTTATATTATGTTACTCGCTGCTAGCTTGCTGTAGGATTCCTTCATGGGCGAGTCCGACTCGCACTTGGCCGCTTTTTTTTTTATTTGATAGATTTTTGAAAGTATTTGGAAAATGAATAACATATTGTTTGATTTCTTATGTTTTGATTGCCTTCTGGACGCCATTACTGCACTTCTCGATAAAATTTTACTGAAATTCATCAAATAAAATTTTATCGATAAAGGACGCTTCATTTCTTGATAAGTATCATTATCGACAAAGGGTCGACCGACACTAAAATGTAACGTTGCATTACGCGATATTTCGTGATTAAATTTTTGTGATTTTACACCATGAAAATTATATTTTTATGTTTAAATAAAATCAATAATTAAATTTTGGATATAAAAAAAAATATTGTGCAAATAAAAATAAGTGATTTAGGTCGCGGAATGAAGTTTTCTCTTTCGTATTTTTTTTTTGGGGTTATTTCATTAATATTTTATTATAATTCATATTAATTATAAATCTACATAAGTTACTTTAAGTGTGTTAAAAGTTCCAATTCAGTAGGCATCAAGGTTTTTGAGATATTGTCCTGCAAAGTGGTGTAAAATTTTCGTAACGTTAAAAAAAGCCTCGTATTTAGAGGTGACTTCGGTTTCTAGACCCCCGTCGCCAAAAGGTTAACAATCATATACGGCGAAGATTGTAAGAAAACTAAAATCTGCACCACCTGGAAATTGTTTCTGCCGGCGCCCATGCTTTTTAGTACTAACAGTCTTAACTCTTGAGCTAAGGCTCGGACGGACAGACGGACATACCGAAACCAGTTCCGTCTAGGAACTTCAAAACTCTAAGTAAACAAAACTAATCAATACCTACAGTAAAAACAAAAAGGATGTAATGAAAAAATGTTTATTCATCTATTGCTGACAATACAATGTTTATGATGTCACTGCAGATACTTTAGAGAACGAGTAACATTCACAGCATAACGAAAGGGCATGGTATATACGTAAGCCAAGTTTCACCCTATCACGCAAAACAAATACAAAATTGGTACACATTACCTGGGGGTTTTGAGAACGGGTAAAATTTACAAACAAAGTAACAGTATACCTAACACTGAAGGCATGTTTTAAGTTCGCCAAATTACACCCTATCTCGCAAAAAAATACAAAACGAAACACCGATACACAGTACCTGGAGGTTTAATACGTTCTCAGACATAACCTACTCTAATTGTACCTACATTAGTTTCGCCTTAACACTAAAATGACTAAAATAATCTAGATAATACGTTCTCAGACATAACCTACTCTAATTGTACCTACCTACATTAGTTTCGCCTTAAAACACTAAAATAATCTAGAAGTGATATCAAAGTAATTTGGGGCGGAGCATGGAACGCGCAAACAAAGTTGATACGTCGATAGGTGAAGATGAAGCGCAATGATGGCCAAACGTGTGGAGGAGCCCTTGTTGTTAGACTTTACATTTACAGATTGCGCGACTCTGGGCGCGGCGCGGTCGCAGCATCTAGACGACGCCGGGCCGGAGTAGACGCCACGTGTAAATATGATGCAAGTAGTAGGCTCACGTGTAAATATAATGCAAGTAGTCAACATAGTTTACAAGTATTGCTCCGAGCTCACATTCTAGTCTCTTCGCTACCGGTAGTCTAGTCGACAAGTTAAAAATGGTGTTATTTCTTCATAGTACTCTTTAAATATGACCGATAGCTCATTCGATTCGGAATGACTTCTAGAAAAATGTATAAAATTGTTTTTATAGCCGAAAAAGAATTACAAAAGTTGTAAATAATCCCAACTTGTTAAAGATTTAATTTTTCATAGCATTAAAAAAATATATTTTTAGTGACTCTCTTTACAGGTCGCGCATTAGGTACCTACGTAAAGGCCCTGCGGAGCGCTATTGTCTGCTTTAAATTAAAATTATTGATAATGGAGATAGAGTTTCAGGAGTTGAGATTTTTTTCTTTGATATGATTTCTTTAAAATTTTGCTAGCACTAATACGTTTAGGTTATTGGCAAAAATTTAATGTCGTTTTTTATTGTTATTTGTTTGTAACTTTTGTAACATTTAATCTGCTATAAAAACATTTTAACACATTTTTCTAGACATTATTCCGAATAGAATGGGCATCGCTCATATTTTTAGAACCACTAATCAAGAATTATATTTTAAATACCTTTTAGAACTTGTCGACAAGACTACTCCGAAAACGTTCCTGTGCGCAACTCGTGAGCAGGGGGGTTACTCTATAAAATAATATGATAGTCGTCCGATAGGGACGTCCTATTTCTGTGTCAAACCAAATCAGACTTTATCATTATGTGTTAACGCCCAATGTTGCTTGACACTGAACGTATCACTTTTAGAGTAACCCTACAAATCGCAGCATAAAAACTGGGAGCACGGGCGACGGGAGATGAGCTTGCTTTCATTTACAATTTCGTGTACAAATAGATGGCGACGATCAGGCCGTACAGACCCAATACTTCGGCGAAAATGAGGATAAGGATCATTCCGACGAATAACCTGGGCTGTTGCGCGGTACCACGAACGCCGGCATCTCCCACGATGCCTATGGCGAACCCGGCTGCCATTCCAGAGAAGCCTACGGCGAGACCAGCACCCAGATGGATGAAACCTCTGGAATGAAACAAATGGTTCCGTAAGAGTAAGGGACAGGCCATCCGGGATAGAAACAGTTCAGGGATAAAGATGTGATACTACACTATAATGTCTTTACTTTATCCCTAAACGGAGTGGGCGGACCCTAGGGCCGTAAGATCCCATGGATACTTTTACTTAATACAATACAATACTTTTATATAGCACTGTCACTGACACAACCAACAGGCATTTTATTTGAAAATTTCAGCTCAATCAGTTGCAGTTGTGTTACTGTAGATTTTTTCCGCATGTGTGTGTATATCAGTCTGCAACGAATTACTTATACCAGGTACATAAGTAATAAAATACTAACTTGTAAATGGTGTAGCCTGGGGCTGTTGCAAGGGAACCAGAAATGAGGACCGCTACCACCAGCCCGTAGATGGCGATAATACCCGCCATGACTACGGGAATGATGGACTTCATGATCAGCTCGGGCCGCATCACCGACATGGCTGCAATACCCGTACCGGACTTTGCTGTTCCATAAGCAGCTCCCAGCGCTGAAAAAATATACTTATTGTCTTAATTATATATATATATATATATATATATATATATATATATATGAGTAAGTGGCGTTTGCCAGCAGGGTTCTAGCCTGCTGTAAACATCGTCTAACCCAAAAATGAACATCCCTCCAACAATTACGATAATTAATGTGTTGAGAGTAAAGACTGATTGAAACATTTTAAATGTGTGCATGCAGAAATTCCACAATTTTCAGTCAACTGAAATAAAGTCTATTCCATTCAAAGCTGCCTCGAAATGTAATGTCTATTTCATTCAAAGTTGCATGTAAGCAAAGATTTGACATCTTATAGATAATCTGTGTTTAGGGACGTGATTTGATGAATGAAAAATTGAGTGAATGGTTAATATTGAATGTGTGAATGGTTTATATTAAGGCCCTGTCATTCAGTTCAGAGTCAAGAAAACTGAGTGTTTTTGAAAATTCACTGTAATTTAACTACTACATACTAAACTACTAATTTTACATAAGAATCTTATGGCTTTTTTACAGACACCTACAATACCCAAAACACGATTGAGATTTTTGGCGCGATAGGAAAAAATCACAAAAATACCTCTAAATTTGCCTAAATTTACCTTTAAAAGACATATTACTATTTGATACAATCTCCTTTTTATATGAAAACTAGCAGTTCACCCCGGCTTCGCCCGTGGTACATACATAGCCTATGTCACTCGGGGATAGTGTAGCTTTCCAACGGTGAAAGAATTTTTTAAATCGGCGCTGTACTTTTTGAGCCTATTCATTACAAACATACAAACATACAAAAATAGGTACAAATCTTTCCTCTTTATAATATTAGTATAGATAGATTATACCAAAAAATGTATAATCTAATTAGCTAGTCGATTTCGCTACAAAAAAAATATTAATATAATAAAAAAAAACACTGAAATATTCGTCGAGAGCGAGCAAAGGCCCGGACCCGTCGACGATATTTCGCTGTGTTTTATTTATTATTATTTTTTTATATAATTTTCATATAAAAAGGCGATTGTTTAAAATAGTAATACCTTTGTCTTATAAAGGTAAATTTAGGCAAAATTTGATTTATGTTTGTGATTTTTTCCCGCGATCAGGCGGTCAGTATCACTGCGATTGGGTATTTGCCGTTAAAAAATACTATTCCCAATCCAAATTATATTCGATAGTATTCTTTAAAAATACCGATCTAAAAAAATATTAAAAAAATATATTTAAAATTACAATAAAAAGTTATTTCATTTGATATGTCACAAAACTTTTTTTAAATGTCTAATTTACTCCCGAATAAGTGGCCCTTTAGTATGAAATTTATTAATTTACGTTTTACTTCCGTCTTTTTTTATTTAACTTTATTACAAATGTAAGAGGCCACTTGAAGCCATAGGCTTTATCTACCAGTCCAGTAACTTTAGGAGGTGCAAATTATGTACGTAATGCAACATTTACTTTAAAAGGATATCAACAACAATATAATATACAAATGTATATCTATTAAATAAATAAATAAATTGGGTCACTAATTTACATTGGCTGTGATGTGACCGACGGAAAGATAGACAAGTGAGTGATGCTATAGTAGTTTAGTCTAGTTCCGTTTTTACCTTTTAAGGTACGGTACCCCAAATAAAGTTATACATAAAATAAAGATTAACGTAGGTATACGGCTACTTATCTGATATTTTTAATGTAATAAAAAAACCATAAAATTTCGCCTTTTCTCACGCTAGGCTTCCGTCACGAAGCACGTATGCAGAATGCAGATTTTGACGGCAAAATGATTATAAACTACAATTTTATGTAAACGTTGTGCCCCAGCGGGTACAATACCATGACAGAGGGTGGCCTGCATAAGGGGGATTCACCCGGGCCGTGGGCTGATTGTGTATATCAATGAAATAAGTGCATTTTAGGTACAATACGAATATTGTTCACGATGACCACTACAAGATCAGAATAAAGCTTAGAACTTATACCTATGTACATACCGCTGAAAATTATTGCAGACGCCGCCCCCATCACTCCAAAGAATGGAGAATACACAGGTCCCAATTGCAAATTGTTGAATGTTGTGGGCGTCGTCGGTTTGGCTTCTGGGGTTCCGGACATATTGATTAAATTTTATAGGAGTATTAAGATATTCCAAAACAATGATACCTATGAACTACACAAGCTAGCTCTCTCCACGAAACTATTTAGCATTGAAAAATTTTATTAAAAATTTTCTATTCTATTTCTGATATTTGACATTTGTCTTTTGTTCTTTTTTAGTATTCTGTTCCTTGAGCTATTTCTATCAAAGGAGGTCATTATCACATACACCTAAGTCGGGTCCTCTATACGAGAATATGTGTGAATCTCGGATTTTTTTTTTACTAGATTAAGATGGGCGCGGTGGGCGCGGAGGAGAGTCAATGCTACATTTTTCTGCTTCAGAAATTAAAAAGTGATAGAGAAGATGAGCAGAGGTAAATCTCCCGGGCACGACGGACTTAGTATGGAGCACCTACTCGTAAGCTGTGCCAAAGGTAAGCACTTAAGGTATCTATTAACTATGCATTAGTCACTTACCGACAGACCTAATGCAAACCATGGTTATGCCCAACGTGAAGAACAGGACAAGCGATATCTCGGACAGGTCTATCGCCCAATTTTCCTTGAAACTATTATCGCAAAGGTGCTGGAGAGTATGCTTGACTCTTTGCTAAATCCCAATCCCAAATATCCCAGAAATACCCCTATTTTACTATCAATACATCTATGTTCCCTTAGGAATAGTAAACATCGAGTCAAGGGTATTGAATTCCAGTAAACCAACACAAGCATCGCATAGAGCTGCGTCAAGTTTCAAGACAAGATATCAAAACTGATCGATTTTTTATCGTCCGGCTTCCTCAAAAGATAAAGTTCGCATGGTATCTTGACGATGCGAAGTCTTATTATGAAACATTGAGTGAGGAAAATTACTTGGATACTTGCACGTAAAAATATTTTTATGGAAAGTTGATAGAAACTACTATGATTTTATGACAAAGCTTTTTATCAGCAACTTTCAGTAAGTATGTACTTACTGAAAGTTACTGTTTGTTCTAGGAAAAGACTAGGAGACTTTCCATTTATTGATAGTTACATATTAGCGAGGGGTCTTAGTTTATTTAGTATTTTTTAATTTAAAATTTTATTTTTTGAATCAGATAATTTGAAGGAAGGAAGTATGATTTCATGTACATATTCTTATTATGTATTCGTGTCAACTTCAGATCATGAACGAGTCGACCAGTTGTCGAAGTCAGTCTAAGAACCGACGACGTCGAAGTGCTACGATCCCTGCCAGTGAAGGAAAGCATGGCGCCGGAAGACGAGACTTAGAAGACGTCAGGGCCGATGCAGCCGAGGTCGCCGGCGGCCCATGTATGGCACTGGTCGCAGTCGTCCTTATGAACGAGCTTCGAAACGTTTTTGCCGCGACCACGGGTTGGAGGCTAGTCATGAACGAATCAAACCATTGAGGAGGATTTTTGGACGAACGAGTACGTGATACAGATACGGCCGTCGTGCGAGGTCATCTGTAGTCCTGAGTCAGGAGTTGTAGTCGTTTTCACAGATACCTGCTAGTGATGACCGGCGGGCTAACGAGGTGACTGATGAGAACCGAGTGGAGCAACGTGATGACGTGAGACAACATAAAAGGTCTTTCCTAATTTGAACTTATTGAACTTATATTACGGTTGAGAAATGTAATCAAAAAATAGAAGATCAAACAAACAATATTGTGTCAGACTTGGTGCGTTAAATTGACACTAAAAACAAAACAATAAATTATCATCCGAATTCCAACTTTATGAAAGAAGTAGAGAATTCAAAGTTTAACAAAAAAGTAGAAAACAATGATGTACTTATTAATGAAATCGTTTATTAATTTTGAAAGTAAGGTCAATATTAAATTAAATAAAATAATCTACTATAGAAGGAATTAGGATGGACTCATAATAAATCCTTTTTCAGTCATCATGCTATCATTAATGAAGGGATTCAAGAATAGCATGGTTTAGTCGTTAGAGAATTCATATTCATATTCATTTATTCACAAAAATTTGTAACAGGTACTCATGCACATAACATTGTCATCAAAGGTCTTATTATTTTACAAATTTTACCTTCTATAAGGCTTGTGAAGTCTAATAAATTAACAAAAAAATAATTATAATTCGTCTAAATACAATTCGAAGTCCAAAAAATTTTTAAATTGTCTATATTGTAGGTATTTACATGTCAATCAATAAAATAAAATTATATAATGAATAATAATAAAGTAAAATGTCAGTCCTATAATTTATCATTCCAGTACTCAGCTAATGTATAATACACCCTATTTATTGCAAATAAAAAACTTATCTTATCTTATCTTATCTAATAATCTTTTTAATCATCATTAAGTATAGTCACGGGTATAGTTGTCGACGAAGTGTGTGCTTAGATGATAAGTAAAGTTGTAAACGATAAATTCCTAGAGACAGCCTTATTAATAGGCCAATCTCATGCCAGCCTCACACAGAACAGAAGCATATTTTTTTTTTACTTTATTTATTATTATTATTTTACATGTATTCAAGAACGCAAATAAAATGCAACACTGTGATATCAGGAAAGAAAAGGTAATATCAGGTTTTGAAGATCCTTTTTCGGCAAAACACGCAACACGCGGCACTATAGAAATTCACGGAGCCGCCTCTATCAGAGCTTGAGTACGAGTAGAATCTTTTTTGAATGGAATAATTTCAATAAAGAGCGGCGTTGCGGGTATACCCAACAGAAAATATTTTTTTTAGTGGGGTTTATATGAATGTAAAAAAAATATATATGAATAAGTATACTAAGAATTCCTTGTTCTGGCTCATGGTTGTATAATATGTACCTACAGAAATTGGAACGCGTTAACATGTTTAATATTTTGGACGTATTTTAGCCATAGAAAGTAAATGATTTAAGTAACGTTCACGTAAATAAAAACGTGCATGAAAAAAATTAAGCAGAGTATTTCAACTACTAGAAAAATTTAAAAACTGTTTTTGTCGCTTCAAGAACTTGGATGAAGCATAAATAGAGCTGGAATGAATATAGAACTGAATAGTCAACGTCTTGATCGTTTAACGCATTAGAGCGGAAAAAGAATCATAGGTAGGCGAAATGATCGAAGCCAGTATAATAAGAGTGTTAAAGAGTTTTTAGTTGTCAAAGAATTTCATACTGGTTAGTTTTAGTTTATGGTTTGTTAAAAAGTATTTCGGGTTTTTAAATATAAAAAGAAAAGACGATTATAAACAATAGTGAATAGATTTGATCATGTAACTCAAAAAGATTTGAAGTGTTTGTTTTTTATAGACAATGTTTAATTTTATATCAAAGTATTAAAAAATGAATAAACAAAGGAAAACAGTATTTTTTATTGACGTGCCTTGAACCCTCATATCTATAACAGAATAACAAAGGGAATCTACTTCAGGATACACTAGTCCCATTGTGCTTGTCTGAAGGAAAGACGTTTGTGATTTGCGAACGAAAGTGATATGCGAATGTGTGTAAATTTAATGCTTAATTTCAAATCACTGATATAGAAAGATACCCCATTCTAACCATAAGTGATGATACAGCTCTTCTGTCGGATCAGACTTATTTTATTTCACTTGATTTGACAGACCCAGTAGTGTCTGGATAGATTGGAAGAGATTTTTGAAATAATTAATAATACTTACCTCACTTAAGGCGAAGATATAGGCAAATGGCCTTGAAGTGTGAAATAAATTGTTAACTCGTAAATATGATAATAATTTCCATATTGCTCTTCGTCATGCACTAGATAGCCCTTTAAATTATTTTATGAACTGCCGTTGAAACTATTATTGGTGATCCGTCTAGCTTTAAAACTTGCCGTGGCCACTTTTGGCGGAAGCAAGTTTTAAAGCTAGACGGACTAATGTAAATACTTTCAACGGTGGTTCATAAAATAATTTAAAGGGCTATCTAGTGCATGACGAAGAGCAATATGGAAATTATCTCCTATTTACGAGTTAATAATTTATTTCAAATGAGGGCGCCACTTCAAGGTCATTTGCCTATACCTGTACCTTAAATCTATTAAAATATATTAAATATTTTGAAATACAGTTTCTTGCAAAGTTACAAGTCAAGAAAGTTTATCTTGGTTATGAAGAAGTAAAAAAAAACTCGTAAAGCCAGGCGAGAAGAAAATCTTATGTGTCATGGATTTTCCTGAACCTGAAAAGATTCATAACGAGGGACCACTTCTAGGTCTAGCTAGTTATTAAAAGCTTTTGTGGAATTAAAAACAAAATTAATTAGACCCTTAATTGCAATTTTAAATCTAAACGCAGAAACAGAACTACACAGAGATGCAAGACATAGAATTGGTATAGAGGGAATAGTATTTATTTATTTAATCTTTATTGTCCGTCAAATACAAATTGTACAGAACAATAGACGAACTCAACCTTTGGGTTATATATATATAGTATTACAACGTTTAAAATAGAAGACACAACAATTGTCGGCAGTAATCGTCATTACTGTTGGAAAATTATCTATAAATATTTCACCAGGACTGGATTGCGAGTATTAGAGATATATTAAATAAATAAATATAAATATATAGTGACAAATTACACTGATTAAGCTAGTCCCAAAGTAAGTTTTTAAAAGAAAATGAAAAGATATATTAAATAAAACAATAATCGAAAAAGATATGTGTTTACGCAATGGCAACCCCACTGCAGTGGAGCCCCCTGACGGAAGGAAGAGTAGGAACCTCGCAACCATCCGCCCATCTTCATCACGTGACGGGCGGTTATTGACGGTCAACCAATAAGCTCGGTTTACCACGAATTTTGTACATATACCATTGGTCGAAATTGTTCCCACCACCTCTATCCCTGATACATGTAAAATTTAAAATCAAAAATATACTCGTCATCAAACTTCCCATCAGACAACTACATTTTTATTTCTCTAAAAATCACCACCATTAACGGCAGATCTATAAATATGAAAAAGTATCTACACGCGCCGATACATCGCTTGGTCCTTCAGCACCAAATAAGAAACCAGCACCTACGGATCTTCGCAGGGTGCCCAGTGAATTCCAGTGAGTGTGGTGAGTGTTGCTTATTACCCAGGGTCCGGTACAGCCGTGTGCCGCTGCAAGCACAAGCTGTCCTGACCAGCATACGATATTCGCACGTAAGTACCTCATCTCCTCATAATCCGCCAAGATGCCGTTAACGTCCGATTCTGAAAATGTACCTAAATCTCGCGATAGGTCCCCTTATAGATATTCTTCTGACGATAAAACTGAGCAAATCATTCGTGATCTAATTAAAAAACGGGGTATCATAAAGGGAAGGCTTACCAAATTTTCAAATTACTTAGAATCCGTTAGTGTTACGACCTCAAACTCTCAATCGAAAATAGATTTAAAATTACGCATAAAAGGCGCAGATCGTTTGTTCTCCGAATTCGATAATATTCAAACTAAAATTGAAGAGAATATTTCCGACAGTTATATTGATGAGCAATTAGATCAACGTCAGCAGTTTGAGGATAGCTACTATAGTACACTAGCCCGAGCTGAATCTGTTCTCAATGAGAGTGAGGTCACTAGCGAGTCCAAATCATGCAATCACGGCACTTGTTCTAACAAACAGTCATCAGTAAAATTACCTACCATTTCGCTGAAGTCATATGATGGCTCGTCATTAGAAACTTGGTTGTCGTACAGGGACACATTTATTTCACTGGTACACAATTCCACTGAAATTAGCGACATCCAAAAGTACCACTATTTAAAATCATCTTTAACGGGTAGTGCCGAATTAGTCATAAGCGGGATTAAACTTTCTTCTAGCAACTACGCGGTTGCATGGGAACTCTTATTAAATAGGTACGACAATACTAGGTTATTGGTGCACAGCCATGTCAAAGCACTGTTTTCTATACAAGCACTGACTAAAGAGTCACCTTCACTTTTGCGCAAACTCATTGACACCATCATCAATAACCTACGCTGTCTAAAAACCCTAGGTGAGCCTACAGAGTATTGGGATACGCTTCTTATATATATTGTAGTCACTAAGTTAGATAAAACCACTGAGCGGGAGTGGGAGCAGCATAAAGGTACGCTATTGTCTAACTCTGATGTCAAGGTCAAGTTGAAGGTAGATCAATTATTGCAATTTCTCAGGGACAGGGCTGATTTGTTAGAAACGTTGGCACTTTCACATAGCAAGGACAATCAGAGTAATTCTGAACTTAAAAAATCAAATACACACACTAAATCTCATTTATCACAGTGTAACGTTTCCTCAAATAAGCCACAGTTTTCCGAGCGATTCTCACACAAAGCATGTTTGATGTGCAAGGGTAAACATCCAATTTACTCGTGTACTAAATTTTTAAACTCCGATTTACAATCCAAAATTAAATTGGTAAGTGATCACAAGTTGTGTGAGAATTGCTTGCGTTCCGGACATGTCGTTGGTGATTGTAGGTTTGGTCCGTGTAGGCAATGCAACCTAAAGCACAACACACTTATTCATCCTAATACGCATAACACTTCCGTTTGCAATGCAAGTTCCCACGCGATCCATACCGACCGACTGCAGGCGGCCTCGGAAGATGCACCGCTTAGCCCCACTACGGCTCAATTACAAATCTATCATAAAAAACAAGTTGACAATCCGGTTAGCAATATCCATATGAACACTCACACCAGCACACAGTGCGGAAGTGTACCAGTCCTTTTGTCAACTGCACTAGTCGAGATCCGTGACAAATATAATAAATATCACAAGGTATGCGCTTTACTCGATAGTGGTAGCCAAAGCTGTTTTATTACGCAATCACTTTGCGAACTTTTAGACATTCCATTATTACAGTCCACTAATGAAATACGAGGAGTAGGTAATTCAGTATCACAGTCGACGCAAACTTGTGATATTTGTATAAAATCAAGCCTAAGTACCTACACAATGCGCCTTAAGTGTTATGTTCTACCAGAAATTACTTCGACTTTGCCAGCTATACATGAACAAAGCGCGCAGTTTAGGATTCCTGACCATGTACAGTTAGCAAATTCAAATTTTTTAGGTCGTCAAAAAATTGATATTTTGATAGGTGCTGATAAGTTTTGGGACTTGTTAGTAGATGGCAAGATGCGCTTACCAAACGGTCCGTTCCTTCAAAATACCAAACTAGGCTGGATTATTTCGGGACCCATCCATCACAATACGCGCAAAAATGGGCAGGTTCAGTGTAATTTTTCTCAGTCTATCGACTTACAATTACGCAAGTTCTGGGAGCTCGAGGAGCTACCTAAGCCTCTTGATACGCTAACAGATGAAGAGCGGGCATGTGAGCACTTATTTGCTACCACTACCACGCGCAACAGTGAGGGCAGATTTATTGTTCGCATTCCTCTCAAAGAATCACCTGAGGTTTTGGGTGAATCACTTTCCCAGGCAGAACGTCGGTTCTTTTCGTTAGAAAATAGGTTATCACGCGCACCTAATAGTTACAAACAATTATATATTAATTTCATGCGAGAATATGTCGAGCTGGGTCACATGACTCAAGTTAGCAAACCAGCTAAAACTCACTATTTTACTCCTCACCATGGAGTGTTTCGCGAACATAGCACTACAACAAAACTTCGCGTTGTGTTCGACGCGAGTGCAAAAACTAGTAGTTCCAAGTCGTTGAACGACCTTGAGATGGTAGGACCCCCTATACAGGGTGATTTGCTAGCCATACTGTTGCGCTTTAGGCAGTTTAGGTACACCGCTATTTCGGATTGTGAAAAAATGTATAGGCAGGTATTAGTTACACCTTCTCAGCGCGACCTCCAGCTCATCATCTGGCGTGAGGATCCATCTCATCCTCTCCAGTTTTATCGCTTGAACACTGTAACCTACGGTCAAGCTGCCTCAGCTTATCTTAGCGTAAGATGCTTAAAGCAGCTAGCAGCCGAGTGCTCTGACCTCAACGTGCAAAGGCTTGTCCGCGATGACCTTTACGTAGATGACCTTTTGACCTCTGATGATGACAAAATAGAATTACTAAAAAATTGTAAAGGCGCAGTTGCATTGTTGCGGTCAGGATGCTTTCCACTGCACAAATGGAAATTCAACTTTCCAATTGAGGCTGACTCATGTGACTTCTTAGACTCAGCCACTTTTAAAGACTTAAATTTAGGCGAACAAAGTCAATGTCGCACATTAGGTTTGGGTTTTTGTAACAATACTGACCAATTTAATTTCAATTCGCTTTTTCAAAATCAAAAGGATAATAAACCCATTACTAAGCGCTTAATTTTGTCAGTCGTTTCTCAAATTTTCGACCCGCTAGGTTTATTAAGTCCGTTTGTCATGATAGGTAAAGTGTTGTTACAGAGACTTTGGCTATTAAAATTGCAATGGGACGACCCTCTCCCAACTGATGTCGTAAAGGCATGGAACCGGTTTCTCGACAGTCTGCCTTATCTATCCAATATAACCGTACCGCGTCATGCGTTTCAATGTAACTCGACAAAGATAGAATTACACATCTTTACAGACGCCTCACAAACTGCATATGGTGCATGTATATATGTGCGTACTATACGCGAAAGCCAGGTAGTCGTACGCCTTCTTATCTCTAAGGGAAAGGTCTCCCCGATCTCCCCGGTCAGCATCCCGCGCTTAGAACTGACAGCAGCTTTACTAGGTGCTAGGCTTTATGATAAGGTTCGCGCTTCACTCACTCGTCCGATCGATGACGTAATGTTTTGGACAGATTCCACAATTGTTTTAGGCTGGCTGCGTATGTCGCCTTCTTTACTCAAAACTTTTGTACAAAATCGCGTTGCTGAGATACACGATCTGACGAGTGAATTTTCATGGCGTCACGTGAGCGGTAAGGAGAACCCAGCAGACCTAGTTTCGAGAGGTACCAGTCTAATAGACCTTTCTACATCAGACCTATGGTGGAGCGGTCCCAATTTTTTACGCGAAATAGATTTTATTAATAATTTAAATTGTAACTTAAATAATATTTCTTCGTCCGAGCTACCTGAGCTTAAATCAAACTCAATTAATTCATTGGTAGTCAAAAATAATGATAACGAAGCTGAGTCATTATTTCCATTTCATAGGTTTTCGCAATACAATCGCATGTTACGTTCTACAGCTTATTTACTTCGTTTTATTCATAATGCGCGCAACAAAACAGATAGGCTGTCGGGCGCGATCACTGTCGATGAGCTTAGGAATGCAGGTAGTACGCTCGCCCGGTTATCACAACAAGAATCGTTCAAAGATACCTACTATTTACTTAATCACGGAAGGGGTCTCAAACCAAAACACAAGCTCGCTAGTTTGAGTTTATTTATGGACAATAACCATGTAATACGCGTAGGTGGTAGAATAAGGAATTCTCCCGACTTTGACTATGGCAAAAAACATCCCGTACTATTGTGTAGTAAACACCATTTTACTATTTTGTTATTTAGACATGAGCACATTCAATCATTGCACTCAGGCCCACAGGCACTCCTTTATCTTATACGCGAAAACTGGTGGCCTGTGTCGGGCAGAAACTTGGCTCGTAAAGTGTCTCATCAATGCGTTACCTGTACGCGCCTTAGAGGAAAAACGCTAAACCCATTTATGGGCGATCTTCCTAAGGAACGTTTAGTTACGTCTAGTTTTCCCTTTTTTCGAGTCGGGTGCGATTTTGCTGGTCCTGTTTTTATTCTAAACCGTAAAGGCAGAGGTGCTCAGTTAGTCAAGAGTTACATTTGTCTGTTCATTTGTTTTGCTACGCGCGCAATCCATTTGGAACTGGTTAGTGATCTCACTACTGACGCTTATCTACTCGCTCTTAAGCGCTTTATATCGCGAAGGGGTAAGCCGTCTGAAATATTTTCGGACAACGGTCGTAACTTTGTAGGTCTACGTAATGATTTTGCTCAGTTTCTTGCACAATGTAGTTCAGATATTATTGAATACGCTCATAGCCAGTCCATAAAATTTTCATTTATTGTACCTCAAAGTCCGCATTTTGGAGGATTGTGGGAGGCTGGGGTGAAATCGTGCAAATATCATTTGCGACGTGTGATAGGCAATGCTCATCTCACTTTCGAGGAATTTACCACGGTACTCAGCCAGATCGAAGCAGTACTCAATTCCCGTCCGCTGATACCGCTATCCACGGACCCAGATGACCTGCAGCCACTCAGCCCAGGACATTTCCTCATCGGTCGTCCTCTCACCACTCCTGTTTATGCGGAGGACATCAAGGATGCTCCAGTACATCGCCTCAATCGCTACCAAAGGGTGGAGCAGTGTCGGCAGCAGTTCTGGTCACGTTGGTCAAAGGAGTATATCTCGGAGCTACAGACACGCATAAAATGGAGGGATAATACAGCCGAGCTTTACCCAGATACTCTCGTCGTCGTGAAGGACAACAATCTTCCTCCTCTCAAATGGCAACTGGGTCGAGTCATCAAAAGCATACCCGGAAAAGATGGCATTTCACGAGTTGCTGACATCCAGACGTCCTCGGGTATCATCAGACGCCCCTATGTAAAGATTTGTCCTCTCCTGGAGAATGAAGACGTAGATAAATCTTTTTAAAGCTGATGCTTTCAAGGCCGCGGGCATGTTTACGCAATGGCAACCCCACTGCAGTGGAGCCCCCTGACGGAAGGAAGAGTAGGAACCTCGCAACCATCCGCCCATCTTCATCACGTGACGGGCGGGTATTGACGGTCAACCAATAAGCTCGGTTTACCACGAATTTTGTACATATACCATTGGTCGAAATTGTTCCCACCACCTCTATCCCTGATACATGTAAAATTTAAAATCAAAAATATACTCGTCATCAAACTTCCCATCAGACAACTACATTTTTATTTCTCTAAAAATCACCACCATTAACGGCAGATCTATAAATATAAAAAAGTATCTACACGCGCCGATACAATATGAGTTACTTATATAAAGGAAAATGACGTGTAGAAAGGTTATAAATTGTTTAGCTAAGTAAATAGTGATAAGGATAATATACGTTGGGTGGTGCCAAACAGAGCAAGGTGGCAAGTGTGACGAATCATGAAGAAATTGGAGTACGAAAAGACCCTTGGATCGAACAAAGAAAAAGAATATGTTTCCTGAAATGAGAAAATTTAAAAATATTTACATTTTTGTATCGAATGTGCATATGCGACAAGAGGATTTACTTATTTACTTAACTAGTAGTGGTTGATGGATTTACAAAATTCTGTTTTCTCAAACCGGTAAGAAACTCAAACAGTCAAAATACGATACCTTGAAGAGATTTTTGACCGGTTTAGCTGTTCTACTACTTCGGGTGTTTTAATTTTTTATGAAGTTTTAAATTATTCTGTTTTGGCAATGGCATTACACATATACACATTGCCGTGGCTAGTCCTTAGTCAAGTGGCCAATTAGAACGATATAACAGGATAGTGTTAGATTCATTAGAGGAAATGGCAATAGAGTATGGCGAAAGGTCTAGGTAACTGTCCCAATGACAGTCATGTAGGAACTGTTCAATGGGTAATGAATAACACTCTCCACAAAACCCTATGGAAAACACCCTCCGAAGTATTGTTTGATCTCGTTTGTTCGTAATAGTAAAAAGAAGCCTATCTTGAATGCAGTCATCGATAAAAAGCGGGAAATATGCGACATTTCAATATTTCTTGCTCAGGCGAAAAATAAAACAGACGAAGAACTAGTTAAACAAAAGTTTAATTATAATAAAAATAAAGAAACTTGGATATAATAATGCTTTAGATGACCTTGTTAGAATAACAAAAACATGTTTTAATAATATTATATGCTGGTCTTCATAGGACCTTACCACGTCTCAAGTATTAGGTTGAGATAAATATAAAGTTACACCTATACCTGTATTGATGAGCTCACAAACCAAAGGTCTAACAACTGTTGCTGCAGACCGTATGAAACCATGAATTCATAAAAATGCCCTAGGTGTTAATACTGGTGTTGACGATGATCACTTCTCGAAAAGACGAGAATAAGATAGATAGATAGATAAGATGTTTATTTGTAGCTTTAGTCACACACATACAGAAAATATACAACATAAGAACATAATAAAAAACACAAGAAAGACGGAAACATATAATAATATATTCGTATCTGTGTGCTACAGCAACCCAAAAAGGTCATAGCTCAGTGCTCAGTGCTCAGAGAGCAGCTCACTGATTTTCAGCTACAGCCTGTCAAGTGCGAGTGCGCATCCAAAAATCCCTGCCACAAAGGTAAAGGATCTCGAAATTTTTAATGTTAAATTAATAGAAATTTATGAAGAGACCTTATTCACAATATAAACCCAAACATAATACCTATAAGGATCAGTGTCATATTATACTACAAACACTATGTATACATATTTCATAGATACACAGCAGAATACAGGGCTAACAAACAAGGATACGAGTATCTATCAGTCAGTGGCAGCAACAGTTACCGGAGACTTGTTGGATTAATCAACAGAATAATTAATTAGATAAGAAAGAAGACCCTTTGATATTCGCTTATTCAAAGGCATGTTTGTTGTATGGTATGTTTTGTTTCAGATCAAGCACGGAATCGATTGGTCGTGCCTTGAATCACCTGCCAGACGTACGCAATTCACAAGTCAAATCGATTGTCTTGTGGACTTCATTGGGTGCCTCAAATTAACTGATCGTTGAGGTACCGCTCCTTTTATGAAATGAAATACAGAATTAACTGATCGCCTGATATTTCATGACAAATGTGGACTTCATTGGGTGCCCTCAAATTAACTGATCGTTGAGGTACCGCACCTATGATGAAATGAAATACAGAATTAGGTAACTGATCGTCTGATATTTAATTACAAAGTAAGATGTGTGCACATCCAGATAGTTCCGATGAAATAAATAATGTAGATAACAAATCAAATCGATTAATTTGTGGACATCATTCTGTGCTTTCAAAATTAGCTGATCGTTTGAAGCACCATACTATGAAATACAGTAAACTGATCGTCTGATATTTCATAATAAATTGATATGAGGTGTGAATCGAACACACCTAGGCAGTCTCGATCGATATTTCTTATGAAATACCTATTACAAGTACCTATGTACACTATTTTCTTACTTTGTACGTTCCTATGTTTGTATGTTGTGTACATGAATTTTGTAAATAAATAAAATAAATAAATATATATTTTATGTAAGTATAGTTTGTTTATGTGTATTGCTATAAGTATTTATGTAAGTATGTTCGTATATATTTATGTGTGTAGATATGTAAGTATCTTGTAGTTAAATTTATACGTACCGGCTTCTTTCTTATAACAGAGTAAATATCCTCTCAATCTATCGCAGGTTGTGAGAGATCCCAACATGGGATAAGTCCGCCTTTGTATATTTGCTCTTTCGTATTATTTTGTCTTTTATACTTAAATTTTTGGTACAATAAAGTTATTACAAACAAACAAGCAGACATTCTTTATCTGATGTGTACGAATCAACAACAATACACGCAAAAAAATTGATCAGCCTTGCCTGCGAATTGTCATCTTTAAAACAAATAACATACTAATGAGTAAAAAGAGGAATACTCGTAACAACAATATAAAATGCTTCCAAGGAGCTATTCGAACGAAACACGAAGTTTTTAAAGAGACATTAAAAAAATGGAAGCATTGTACTATGGTCATATTGTGTTGTCAGCATTCTCTACCAGTCAGGTAGAGAATGCAGATAAATTTTTATCATCTCCTCGTTGTGGCCTGTTATTTCGCTCAAGGTCTTTAAGCGCGTAGGTAACATAATTATGCATTGTACGCACATACTACAAGGTTACATCATTCGCTTTTGCTTGCGCTTAGAAATTTTATGCAAAATCTTCTGGTGGGCGTATCCTTAATTAAAACATTGGTATACCTAGTTTAATATTTATTTAAATGCTCATTCTTCTATTGAATTCAGTCTAAAAAATAGTCAAAGAGACGTCATCTATTTAGCATAGATTATCTTGAGGAGAATAATTATAACACGTTATTTAGCTAGCCATTTATTGAAGGAATGTCAATCAAACAGACATTTAGACCAAGCACTCCTAAATCTATGATAACCTAAAACGAGGTCCTATACTACAACTTGGTTATTCAAAATATAATGCATTTGGTTTTTGGCCCCGGAAAATGTCTTCTAGTCAACCGATATTTCATATTATCCGACTTTTTCACTAAATAACATTTAAATCTGTTTATTATTACTTTCAATGATTTCCAAATAAAAATACAACAACTTTTGAATAAAAACTATTGCGAATATTGAACATTTTAAGCATTTTCGCCATTTTTTTATAAACAGAATGCAAAGAAAATCTAAAATAAAGTCTCAAAAATATTTATTTATTTCGAAATGCATATCTAGCAAAACTGATTACGCGAAAAAAATATCTAAATAAAACTGTTGAGATTTGTATAAGTCTCGTCACAGAATACATAAGAGTCAAAGTCTCGTTCTAAGACGCCTACGGATTAATAGGTATATTTCTGCCAATTTTCTGATACAATATTAAAGAAACTGCGTAGAGCTTTAACAATATTAAACAGTTGAATACAAAGAGGTGACTTAGTTATATGTCTTATAAACAGAAAACAGAATAAAATGTGCATAACTACAGTTTCCTTCAAGAGCAGAGGCTAAAATGCGATGGCTAGCTCTTTGCCTAAACAACTTTTATTTCAATATAAATTGAATGCCTACATATCTATTGTATTGTATTAAAAATCAAGTCAAACGCTGAACAGCATTTCTCGTAGACACACCACTTTTTTTTTATTTTAATACTGAAATGGAAGGAAATAAAATAAAACGGACATCGTTTCATGAACTCTTTAAATACTTTGAAAAAAGTTTAGGATATAAAAACGAAATAAAATGGTCTAGTTTTATTGCGATAACACTCTACCATATATTAGGAGTTTATTGGAGTTACCATTACGCATTTCCTGTTAAATGGCAAACTTTAGTTTTCGGTAAGTGAGTAACATAAGAGGAGGTCGACCTCGCCGATCGGTAGAATTTTTTAAAGGTTTTATTAATGTCACTAAATCTTTTAATATTCATATAAATTTATTTAACCAAAACATAATTCGATGAAAGGTCTATTCGCTAATGCGGATAGAATTTACAAGCTTAATCACTTAGGTACTAGAATAAACAAATAGTTGTAAGATATAAATAAATTATTCTTAGATTGATAAAAATATATCCCAAATAATTTGACACTTATTTTCGAACTTAAGTGTTAGCCTAAGTTCGGAAATAAGTGTCAGAATTGCCATTAACAATAACAATGCCATTGATAAGTTTCGGTACCTACTCCTGAGTGACGAAAAGGAACTTAGGTAGTATACTTATTAGAAATAATATTTTGGTTTCTTCGTTCCAGCTCTAATCATGTACGTGGCAAGTGGTTTTGGAATCACTGTTGGTGCACATAGACATTGGACGCACAAAGCTTATAAAGCGAAGCTTCCACTTAAACTGTTTCTTATGATGTGCTTCGCCAGCGCGGGTCAAGTAAGTAGACTAGTAGCACAGCTATTAGTTCAGTTTTCCCTATAAATTCTCCAACAAACTTGAAGATTGCCGTGGCTGAAGGCATAAGACGTCTACACACTCTACGTTTACACTCATTCACAAAATCACAAACAAGCACGTGAAAGTTTAATTTTATTGTATGCCCTATAAAGTCATTGGGTATGTAATTCAATCAATACACAACACACATGTGTTTTGAAATAATAAATTAAAATTACTTTTATTATTTCAACAAAAAGTAATTACAAGAATCACAAGTGTGTATTGCGAAAGTTAATAAAAACATCTCTTTCTTTAAAACCATAATGCACATTCACAATTAATCTGTTGGTTTTATTTGGTCTGAGGTTGATGGAGTAAAAAAGAATAATACAAACATAATCACATGCACTAGATAATGCAAATCAAAATCGAGTGTACACTAAATTTACACATTGTGAACTCACATCTTCCCATTTCAGTATCTATTCGAAAGGCTAGCAAAATGCTACTAAAATAATTTTTGGTTTTTTGTTTGTCGGTATGTTTCACACGATTCGCACGAGGCGGTGTTTCTTTGAATACGAAAACAAATGATTACGCTTCATAGATTCAATTTTCGCCGGCTTTTATGATGTTTCTTTGCTTCTTTTGTCGGCATATTTAACTTACAAAAATACTGTTCAAAACAAGCAAAAAATGTGTAAACATTAAGTCGGTTTGTGCTGGCGGCAATCACAAAAGGAGTTTATGACTCCTTTGAAATGAACCGTGGGAAAGCTAAATAAAGACAAAAAAAACAATAAAATTTTTCCTAGTTCTTGTGAGTATGGAGTTGCAACTGATGCAAATAACATTACGCGTACGATTTCACAGTGCCAAATTATTTAGGTATTCAACAACAATACCTAGACACTGTAAAGTGTTACGAGGTGTGATTAAAACGCAAGTGATATTTTAAGAACTTGCATACGAGTATTTGCAGGTCGGCAAAGACATAGATCATTTACATCAATAATTAGGGTGAAGTGCAATGTCTAATTTTAAATATCATTTTAATCACTTTGTGTATCGTGGTATAGACGTTTGTCTACCTGAAGCTTAGTAAGTGTGATACAAAATGATTAAATCACTTGACTAATTTAGTGAGTTGATTTTATGACTGTGATTGTGTTATGTTATGAAGTCGTGGCGCCGTCGTGACACTCGTGACTTATGAAGTTGTAAGGTTGTAATGTAACTGATGTCGCGACTCCGACGTCTAGCTACGTTTGTGGCTGCCTTTAGATAAAGCGGCGGTCGGCGAAGAGCGGAGCATGTGTGGTCAAAGGTCAATGTATGTTAAAAATAAATTTTATATTTTACTATATGTTTCTTGGAGAAAGTTGTTCAAATTCACGGACTGAACCTACCCTTGAATATTATGTTAGACATTATTTAACGAAAGTTACATACAAAAAAGTAAAAAAAAATTTTTTTTTGTTTCTATATCAAGTGGGGTGTCAAATGAAAGAGGAGCAAATGTTGAGCTTAAAAGAAAAACTTGATACAAATAAATAAAAACAAAGACCCTAAAACTCAATTAAAAATATTTTATCGTCAAAATGATACTACTAGTAACATCTATTAGAAGTACGGAGAAATGTCAAAGGAAAGAACGGATGTTACAACAAATCGCGAAACAACTTTGTAGGTAAAGACTTAGAAATTTTTTACCCAACTACGGAAAAGCCAAAGAAAAGGGAAATGATTTTACCACGCTATTGAGGAACTTCTGTGGAGACTGAGAGAGAAGAATGAGTCGAAAAAGTAAGACTAGGATAAGAAGGAAAGAGAATGGATGGTTCGGAGGGCAAAGCCCCGCACTACTTATAAACTTTTTTAAAACAGAATTGAAAAATTTTCCCTTGAGACATGGATAAGATTAGGAAAAGAAGAAAAGGGAACGCGGGGTACGATTGGCGGAGCCCCTCGCACAAGAAGGACAAGAAAAGCAAAGAACGGGGGGTTCAGCGGGGGGTAGCGAAACATTTATAAGGTTAGGACAAGAAAAAAAAGAACGGGTAGTTCGGGGCGGAGCTCTCCGCTATTTAAAAACTTTTAGTGAGACATGGATAAGGTTAGGTTAGGACAAGGAAAAAAGAGGACGGGTCTTTCGGAGGGCAGAGCGCCCCGCTATTTATAAACTTTTAGTCAGACATGGATAAGGTTAGGTTAGGACAAGAAAAAAAGAGAACGGGGGGCTTGGGCGCCGAGCCCCCTGCTATTAAAAATCTTTCAGTGACTCATGATTAAGGTTAGATAAAGAGAAAGGGGGTATGGTGGACGGAGCCCCTCGCTATTTAAAAACTTCCATTGACACATAATTTAGGTTAGGTTATGAAGAAAAGAGAACGAGGGATGCGTGCGCAGAGCCCCCGCTATTAAAAAACTTTAATTGAGACATGGATAAGGTTTGGTTAGGATAAGAAAAAAAGAGAACGGGGTGTTCGGAGAGCACCCGAAATTTTAACGGGGCGTCGAGCTCCCGCTATGATTGAGCTTCTATTGAGACATGGATAAAGATTAGTTAGGATAAGCAGAAAGGAGAAGCAGAAAAACAAGTTCTCGTTGCAAATATCTTCACTATTTAAGAAATCAATTACCAACTTAAACTATGTCAAATTGTCTTTATTTAAGTTTAACGTTAACACGGAAAATTTAGACATAAAAATAAAAAATTTAAAAATACCTGCAGCCCGACTACGGATAGCAAACTCAAAAGTAAAAAACAAGTTTTATCTAGTGTTTCATCTTCTGGCATTTTACATCAACAACTCTACAATATTTATAAAATGCCGTGATCGTGTATTATCTAAATCCTCGAATTTATTTCTTCAAAACGCACGACCACGACCTTTTATAAATATTGTAGAGGAAAAAAATTGTCAAATCAGATATGATGACCAGACGTTAGTACTGAATGGTGCAGGATTGAAAATTATGGACGGAGTTGGAAAAATAAACGGGCAAGTGCGAGTCGGACTCGTACATGAAGGGTTCCGTGCCACCGTACAATGTTTTAAAACGCTGAAGAAACACACGTTTCTTGTACGACGTTTCTTGTAAAAATTAAAGGGGGTCCCTTTAATTTTTAACTTTTTCTTATTTTTAGTATTTGTTGTTATAGTGGTCATAGTAATACATAATCAGTGAAAAATTGACCTAACTGTTGAGCCCTTACACAGCTCAAGTCCGCTCATGTATGGAGTATTGCTCCCACCTATAGGATGGATCTGTCCGCTATCAGCTCGTAGCCCTGGAAGCTATCGACAGACGTGCCAGATGACTCGTTGGTGATGAGATGCTTACGGCAGGACGGCTCCAGAGCTTCGAACATCGCCGACTAGTAGCAAGTCTGTGTGTCTTCTACAGGCTGCACTTCGGGGAGTGTGCGCAGGAATTACATAATTTAATTTCCCCTGCACCATTCCACCATCGGACAACACGACGTGGACAGGGATTCCTCCCATTTGTGGTTGATCATCGCACCTCTCGTTTCTCCTCCTCCTTCATTGTGCGAACCGCTAAGGTGTGGAATTCCCTCCCTGCGTCGATGTTTCCCCATACATATGATTTAGGGATTTTCAAGGCAAGAGTGAATGAGCATTTTTTGAGTCTGCGTGGTACACTTTAGACAACATCTTAGCTTCCCATCAGGCTAGATAGAGTTCAAACGCAATCAAATCTCAATAAAAAAGGCTATTTCTTGACATGTTCTTCAAATCACCCTTTTTTTAAATTACTTGACAAGCCAATTAAGACAAATCTAACGACACCTCAAACTAAAATCTATAAAGCTGTTTTAGGTTGCAGAGCATGCCAAAGAAATAAACATACCTACATAAATACACACACACTCGAAAAACGTTCAGGCGCAGTCGGGTAAAAAAGTTAGAGGAAGAAGAAGTTGTTAATTAAAATGTCGTTTACATTGCAGAATTCAATAAGACATTGGGTGCGTGACCATCGCATCCACCACAAGTTCAGCGACACGGAAGCAGACCCGCACAACGCGAACCGCGGTCTTTTCTTCTCGCACATCGGCTGGCTCATGATGAAGAAAAATGATGAAGTCTTGATGAACGAGCTAGCAAACAAATAGATATGAGTGATATAGAAAATGATATACATCTGCAGATCTTTGAGAAGTAAGTTGAGTATGGACTAATCGTGCATTGTATCCATGTATGTGGAATGTCTTGTGGGCAATAAACTAATCATATCAGCTACGGGATGTCCACAGCTGGACATAGGCCTGCCCCAAAGATTTTCAAAACGCCAGACTAGAAACGGCCTGCATCCATTTGCAGCATTAAAGATACACTTTTTGGCATATTGTAGTATTTTAGAGTTGAGTGTTGAGATTAAAAAGAGGAAGAGAGAAAATGAGGCATTTGCATCCTCTTTTCCCATCTAGTTTGCTACCTTGCACATATGAAGCTAATGTCATTTATAGTACACAACACATCTTAGAACCCAGCCTATCCATCTTTGGTCTACCTCCGTCAGAGATAGAGATGAATTTTAAAGATCATAGAGAAAGATTGCCGTGTGGCAACAGTTGCCGTGTGGTAGAAGTTAGAAACGGCAGAGTAGAATATAATTTGTCAGCACCCTTTTCCTCTACCATAGGTGTCGTAAGAGGCGGCTAAGTGAGGCCTAGTATAGGTACGAGCAGCAACGTACTTTGTGCAACGACGTTATACTCGTACCGTCTAATGCGATCACCAACCCTTCTGCCCAGCATGGTGATTATTAACAAATCTTCCATTTAAGGGGAGAGGCTTTTAGTCCAGCAGTGGACTGTTACAGACTGATAAAGAAAAGAAAGAAATAATAGAGGAACAAATGCCAGGAAGGAATTTACCGTATAGACTGTGATTAAATAGGCTACAAATACTTTTAAATTAAAAAATATAGTACTGCTTCTACAGATATTTCGGCTATTTTAAACTAATGTTCTGCTATGTCCTGCCAACCATACTCGGGATTTGGCTGTGGAGCGAGGACTGGCGCTGCGCCATCGCCTGGCAGTGCTTCATCAGGTTCCTCAGCGCGTTCCACAGCGAGCTCACTGTCAACAGCCTCGCTCATGCCTATGGATACAAGCCTTATAATAAGTAAGTAATGATCGGAGGTCAAAGCGTTTGCCTTGTGATCCGGAGATAAAACGTTGTTTCCAGTCAGGTTAGGATATTGCAGGCTTGAATCACCTTCTCCCTGCCCGGGTTCCCATCTGGTCGCAATGGGGGGGCTCAGTACCTGCGGACTGGGCATTAGCGGGGAAGCTAAGCCTCCCTGGGCCCGGTGGAGGCCATTCCAGGCGGGAATGGCCTGGCTGTAAGGGAAGTGGGTAACGACGAGCTCCCTACTATCACAACCGTGGTAAGAGTCGCGGGGGAAGAGGAGTGTCGGTTTGTCGTTGCTCGCACTATCCTAGGATAAACCTATCCTAGGATGGTTCTGGTCTGCCCTTTGGGTTACGGAGGTCAGATGGCAGTCGCTGAGTGTAAAAACCAGTAACCTCGTCCAAATTAGGTTAGGTAGCCCTGATTCTGCTATTTAGGTTAGGTAGCGGACCTCGGGCTCTGAATCGTTACCGCTGAGGATGCAACCGGAAATATGCTCGAATGATGATGATCTCTTTGTACTTACTTTCTGCACTCCAAACTCGGTCTAGCTAGTTATGGGGCGAGGCTAGCAGTGCGACATCGCCTGCTAGAATTTATTTGGAAAAAAGTATTTCTCCTGCAGCAAAAGAATCTAAAATAATTTTTTTCTGTGTTGATCTTAAAGTTAATGATCAGTTCTGTGCTGCAAGCTGCGACACATAAAAATTTTGTAAATAAAATTAAAAACGACGGGTTGCACTCCGGGAGTGCCGGCAGAAGTGAAAACTTGAATATTAACGTTGTGCATTTTTGATATTTTGGAATGGTTAGGGAATAATTTTGCACGAATTGCTTTAATTATCAGTATAAAAGTACTATCATTTATGTGGTAGAATACAATATTTATTTATTGCGCTATCGTACACAAACATGACAATTTATATTACATTAAAAAGTTTATCTCTCAGCTAAACGAAACAGCAGGCGCAGGCATACATTTTCGCCGCGCCGTAGAAAGAGAGGGGGATACTTCCTCTCCTACGCCGCGCCGGCTGTCTTCTCTCCATCCGTCTAACGAATTTTCGATCATGACACGTGTCCTGACGCGAGTTTAACATTTTTTACCCATTACAAAAAATTGCACTACGCCGCTAAAGAAGTTCGCCAGCTGTCTACTCTCCATCCGTCTTACGAATTTTCGATCAGGACACGTGTCCTGACGCGAGTTTAACATTTTTACCCATTACAAAAAAAAGTGCACAACGCCGCTAAAGAAGTTTTCACTTCAAAAAAACGACGGGTTGCACTCCGGGAGCACAGAATACATAAGAGTCAAACAGAATGGTATCTCACAGCGTCTCCCGCAAATTGGCGTCCCCGCACCTCTCCCCCGCACTTTGTGAGCTTTGACAGCTCCAAACCAGGGTTTAATTACTAGCCGCACGCAATACGCGACGTGTGTTGTCTTGAGAACTGTCAACTAATAGTAACCATCATGGTGAGAAGGTGCGCGTATAATAATTGTTTATCCACCCAATACTCTAAAGAACGTATATTTCATACATTTCCAAATGATGAAAACAGGTAAGCAAAGCAACAATATAATTTTACGTTATTACCCAGCAACCATCTTGATATATATACCCTTCTCGCTCTCTCGCATTTTACACACAACAACACCGGATTGCTAATAAGCAATCCGGTAATGTTACATAGGCTCCTCGCTCACAGGTAATCACATACACGCAGATGCCAACTAGATTCCGCGGGTTATAGTGCTAAATGCCATTGTTGACAATGACAACTTGACATGCTGTAGTGTAAGCGTGAGAAACATATATTTTTATTGAATTTATTCATATAATTACCGTATAGTTTTGCGCCGAATATGCAAATTACTCGTACTATATTACAATAGTGAATTAGTGAAATTAGTGCGTTACATTATAAATGACTCAATAATAATCAGTAAAGTAAACTAATGGTGAAATGGACAATGGACATAATGAAAAATATTTGTGAAGTGATATTATGTAGCTGTTTCCGACTTTTCTGTAACATTTAATACATATAAAACAGAATATTTTTTACGTCATAGTGTTCGCAAATCTTCCGGTATGGAAAAATATAATCGTAAATATGTCGAACTCGTTAGTAGGTAAGTATTAAAATAATTCTGCGGTGCGACCCTAAGTATAAAACTCACACATCGACGTGTGTACAGATAAATTGTTTCGTTTGTAGTAGTAGTAGGTATATATGTTACTCTGAATCAATGGAGAGTCATACCAGTGCCGGGAGTGCCGGCAGAAGTGAAAATTTGAATATTAACGTTGTGCATTTTTGATATTTTAGAATGGTTAGGGAATAATTTTGCACGAATTGCTTTAATTATCAGTATAAAAGTACTATCATTTATGTGGTAGAATACAATATTTATTTATTGCCCTATCGTACACGAACATGACAATTTATATTACATTAAAAAGTTTATCTCTCAGCTAAACGAAACAGCAGGCGCAGGCATACATTTTCGCCGCGCCGTAGAAAGAGAGGGGGATACTTCCTCTCCTACGCCGCGCCGGCTGTCTACTCTCCATCCGTCTTACGAATTTTCGATCAGGACACGTGTCCTGACGCGAGTTTAACATTTTTTACCCATTACAAAAAAGTGCACAACGCCGCTTAAGAAGTTTTCACTTACAAAAAATATATTCTTTATTTCAGATAATTTAAATCCATATCCTTACACAAAACTTATTTATAATTGATGAATTAATTATATTATTTAATATCATAGAAAAACATCTTACGAGTACTAGCTACTTATATTACTCTTTTCACTAGGCATTTCCATAGTGGAGAGGTCCAATTATTAGCCACTGGTTTCAGGATGCTGTTCTGACTACACCTACTCGTAACTCTGTTGATCAGGTATGCTGTTTTTTTGCGGATTATAGCATGAAAGCTATCAGTGTGATAGTGGGCCACGATCCCTGATGCGCTACAGAAGCGAGGCAAACGACGAGGCAACACGCAAAACATCCAGCGTTTTTTTGGTATGTGCAACCCACAGATTTCCCGTGTAAAATGTCTGACAGTAAGCTTTGAATAGTGTCACTTTGACTTGGTCTGCACACATGGAAAATCTACGGGTTAGCATGTTATCTCTCACTGAAAGGGCTCTGCGCTCTCTTTCAATATCTACATCATCTTTAAGGTCGTCAGCAGGGTAATGACCCAGATATTTAAACTTATGAACACGCTTAATGCACACCCCATTTAATTTTATGTCAAGTATAGCTTCTGGGCATTTACCAGCGGCCTTAAAAATCATATACTCATATTTATTAACATTATAAGTCAAACCATGTTTGGCAGCATACCTCTCACATATTGCTAATAATTGTCTAAGACCCCCCTACCGTTGGACATAGCAACACCATATCATCCACGTAGCTTAGATTATTTATACTTACGCCCCCTATACTACAGCCCACACGGGTGCTGATCAGCTTAGCGATAAGATCGTTTACATATATGTTGAAAAGCTTGGGCGAGGTCAACCCACCCTGTCTCACCCCACATTCCAACAAATATGGGTCAGACAAACAGTTTATACTTACAAATTTATTGTCATTGATTTTTTTTTGCGTGGCAAGCACACGCACTTGGCTATTTATTAACTTATTAAATTAGACTGTGCATAACTCTATTTAAGTATTTTTATTTGCAGGAATATAAAACCGGCAGAAAACCGCTTCGTGGCAACCTGCACGTTTGGCGAAGGATGGCATAACTACCATCACGCCTTCCCCTTTGACTACAAGGCAGCAGAGCATTTCGATTTCTTCAATTTTGGAACCCGGGTCATCAGATTCTTTGAAAAAATTGGTTGGGCGTATGACTTGCGGAAAGCAACTCCGGATATGATTAATTCGATAGCCAACAGATTGGGTGATGGAACTCCCATCCACTTCCCGACATGCGAAAACATGAAATAAAGAGGATGAACAAGTAGCACTAAGAGTTGATACGATTTTAAAATGTAACCCAGATGTGTTTGTGATGTATTATAAAATAAATCATCATCATCCTCGCCTTCTCCCTATTTGAGGTCGGCTCTGTATCTCAACTCCCTTCATCGTTAACTATCATTTATTATATCTGTACTAACCCCTCTCTCCATCATGTCTGCTAACACATTCCCGCCACGTCTTTCTCCTCGTCATCCTCTATCTCTGTGGCCATCCACCTTCAAATTAACTATTTTATTAACCAGATGTTCGGCATCCTGCCTCTTGATATGATATACTAAGATAAATAATAAATATAAATAAAATACATGAGGTACTTACTCGGGCGGGTGTGTGTTTCTTTTGTTTATGTTACGAGTACCAAATAATAGTCACTAGATTTATCTGGGGGCACGAGAGTGCCTCCGCCAAGACGAGACAACGAAAGTGCAGGGCACTTCCTACCTTTTCTCGAAGCGTTTCGTCGTATTTTTGTAAGTCAATTCAGTCCGGATAGGTACTGCTAGAAAGTTAGAATTCACAGGCTATGATTTCATTAGAGTACTTATTAAACATGCCAAGTTACAAATGTATGGCTATTATATTTTATTAATATGTAAAATATACCCATTTCGTCACTAATTGACACACTGACTCACTTATTCATTGACAGATTCTGCTTTTTGATTCTAAGCTGTTTGGTGTAAAAGCTAAGATTTGCACACAGACACTGGTATGACTCTCCATTGATTCAGAGTAACATATATACCTACTACTACTACAAACGAAACAATTTATCTGTACACACGTCGATGTGTGAGTTTTATACTTAGGGTCGCACCGCAGAATTATTTAAATACTTACCTACTCACGAGTTCGACATATTTACGATTATATTTTTCCATACCGGAAGATTTGCGAACACTATGACGTAAAAAATATTCTGTTTTATATGTATTAAATGTAACAGAAAAGTCGGAAACAGCTACATAATATTACTTCACAAATATTTTTCATTATGTCCATTGTCCATTTTACCATTAGTTCACTTTACTGATTATTATTGAGTTATTTATAATGTAACGCACTAATTTCACTAATTCACTATTGTAATATAGTAATTTGCATATTCGGCGCAAAACTATACGGTAATTATATGAATAAATTCAATAAAAATAAACAAATGTTTAGCACAGCATGTCAAGTTGTCATTGTCAACAATGGCATTTAGCACTATAACCCGCGAAAATGTAGTTGGCATCTGCGTGTATGTGATTACCTGTGAGCGAGGAGCCTATGTAACATTACCGGATTGCTTATTAGCAATTCGGTAATGTTACAATCTCGCTCTTGTGTATCTCCCGCCAATGCGAGAGACCGAGAAGGGTATATATATCAAGATGGTTGCTGGGTAATAACGTGAAATTATATTGTTGCTTTGCTTACCTGTTTTCATCATTTGGAAATGTATGAAATATACGTTCTTTAGAGTATTGGGTGGATAAACAATTATTATACGCGCACCTTCTCACCATGATGGTTACTATTGGTTGACAGTTCTCAAGACAACACACGTCGCGTATTGCATGCGGCTAGTAATTAAACCCTGGTTTGGAGCTGTCAAAGCTCACAAAGTGCGGGGGAGAGATGCGGGGATGCCAATTTGCGGGAGACGCTGTGAGATACCATTCTGTTTGACTCTTATGTATTCTGTGACACAGACACAAAACCTTAGAAAAATAGGTGCTTCTCCACATGCCTAAAATTACCCTTCAACCACTTATATAAAGGGTTGGAAGTCTATAATCTGTTTGGAACTTTCGTTAATTTTCAAGTGGGTAAGGAACATAAAAATTGGTACATATTGAATTCAAGAACGGCGATATTGAAATATATTGTAAAAAATAATGACGAAAAAATTTTTCTTTGAATATTCAGTTCTTTGAATTGTTTAAAGCGAGACGCAAGCCCATAGAGAAAGTTGCCAGACGCTTACTTTTTTTTTAATTTTCTAAATACTATTAGCCGCATGCAGCCAGTGCTCGATGCATGAAATTGCTTATCCAGGGTCTTATTATCAGGGTCCCGAATGACGTGTAGTGGAATGTGTAGCGGATGGGATGTCAAGTAAATAGTCTGTTCTCATTTGGGCCCTCTTTGTTGCGGTGTCATGTCGCAAAATGTGTACAGCGGCCTAAAATTAATTTAAACAAGCATAGCACAATAATTGGTAATAACATTTTATAAAAACATATTTTACAATTAAAAAACTACAAAATCCTTACGTTTTCTATTCTTGGGTTTTTTATAATTTCCCATATGATAATCCATTTTTTATACCGCCATACTTACTAAACGAACGAGATGTCATTAATCATTCCATGCCTATGAAACTTAGAACATAGCAGAATTTAGATAAACCAATTCAATAAAACGCCATCTAGACAACAAGTTCTGACCTAACTCTTAATGCGTGTCATAGAATAGGAATATCAAATGGTGGAGAAATTCGACATGCGAGGTTGATCACATAATAGCTCAGTTGTAAAATATGTCAAATACGACCACGTTCTAAACGTGGTCGTATTTGAACCGAAATCGCGAGTTCAAGTCCAAGTTCTTTTATTCCTTTGGTGTTGCGAAATCTTGCTACCAGATGGCGCCACTGGTTTGAACTTATGTTAAAGCTACAGTTTCTTATACAATATGAATCATTCATGTTCGTTCATTTGTCAATCGCGTTTTGTTTTCTGTCTGTCACCAAACCTCTTGACAGCAAATCACTTTATATAAATGCATGGTGCAAAATGTGAAGTTGTTGATTTGTTTTTATTATATTTTTATGACGTTTTATACCATACACTTTTTATCGTATTGTAAAAAAATATATTTCAGTGACTAACTGTAGTGAACAAAACGCTCCGTCAAAGATGCATTACCCATCGTGTTGCCATTGTTGCCATATAGCGTCACTGCTATTTCTCAATGTAGAAAAAGTAAAATACTTTTTTATATAGTGTACAAACGTCCATAAAATCTAAAAAAAATATTTTTGTAATCTAAGGATTTTTTCCTACAAAATGACGTAAAAATACTTGCTTCGACACGTAGTGCAACAATGAGGGCCCAAAATGTATGAAGCGATCTAACACATTATTAAAAGATTTCGAAAACGGCAAGAGACCCCAAAGAAAAAAGAAAAGTGTTGTAAATGTAGGTTTCATTGTTATTTATGTGGGTACCTACATACATAGCTGTCGTTGATTAGACGGCTGGCTGCGACCAGTTGAATATACGTTGTTCAAAACACCGGTTGTTTACTTTGACATCTCCCCGCCGTCAAAGAATATATATGTCGCAGTTGAATGGTATAATCCGCTAATTCACTAAACCTCTAGCTGTTTGGCATTACAGCTCGATTCAATTCAATTCAATTCAAAATATCTTTATTATCATAGGATATTTATAATATCTCTTAATAATAGTCACTTTGTTTTGTTTTGCACAAATGTTGACGTCAAATCGTTACTTACAGCTAAGTTTACGCCGCTTCCTAGGCGCAAGTGCAAAAGAAGCGGCAACAAACTGCACTGCACGTTTTCTCCAAAGACGTCAACTAACAATATATAGTCATATGGATGGACAGAGATTACATTGTTTGTTATGTCATAATTAAATTGAATTATAAGAATTACGAAATTTAAACCTTCTCACAAAGTACTTTCTTTACATAAGCTTTGAATTTTCTGTCTGGCATATCAAGGACCGATTCTGGCAATTTATTATAAAAAAGTATACACTTCCCCATAAAAGACTTACTGACTGTATTGTCAGCGACGTACAAGAATGATATGAAAATAAGGATGATTTTAGTTAGGAAAAATTGTAAAGATAGGTTTTATAAGATAAATTTTTCCCATAATTAAAATCCCTTAAGATAGGTATATAGTTAGTTAAGTTTTATGGAAATAAATACTTTTTTATTAGATAGGGCATAAATTAAGTTGAAATGTATAATGTTCTAGGTTGTTTTATTTTCCTAAGTTACGTTATATAACATATTGTAAGAAAGAGATAGCAATATTGATTGCAAACTAAAAAGCAATACCATAACGAGAGCCACTAGACATTTTCTGTAAAAAACTGATTGCAAACTAAAAAGCAATACCTTAACGAGAACCGCTAGATGGTTTTTTGTAAATAACTCGATAATTACTGATTATATGTTGAAAATCAGTATTATAAAACATGTAAAAAGATGAAACACAGGACTGAGAATTAAGAAATTGTAAATAATTGACTACCTTCATAGTACAAACCGATAAGAACTGTAGATTACACTAGAAAGAGATGCACACATAAGATAGAAAAGGAAATAGGGAAAACAGAACCGTGTGCAAAAATTTAATGGTGAACATAGTAAGTTTTTAAAGTGTAAAATAATTCGAATATTATGATTGGCTTGATTTTCGCTCTGAACTCTCTGGCAGGCTCTGAGCGCCGCCACGCTGCTGCAGCATACAGTTACGCCGCCGCTGCACTCGCTGCCGCCGCACGCTGCCACGCTGCTGCTGCACCCGCCGCCGCAGCACACAGTTACGTCGCCGCTGCACTCGCTGCCGCCGCACGCTGCCACGCTGCTGCTGCACCCGCCGCCGCAGCACACAGCTACGCCGCCGCTGCACTCGCTGCCGCCGCACGCTGCCACGCTGCTGCTGCACCCGCCGCTGCAGCACACAGCTACGCCGCCGCTGCACTCGCTGCCGCCGCACGCTGCCACGCTGCTGCTGCACCCGCCGCCGCAGCACACAGCTACGCCGCCGCTGCACTTGCTGCTGCCGCACGCTACCACGCTGCCGCTGCGTATACCGCCGCCTCACGCCGCCACACCACCTCACTGCCGCACGCCGTCAAGCCGTTGCTGCGCCGCCACGCAGTAGCACCGCCGCTAGCTCGCCGCGTTGCTGCACGCCACACCACGACGCTACGCCACTGCCGCGCCGCCACGCAGCAGCGTCGCCGCTAGCTCGCCGCGCCGCTGCTCACTCACCGCGCCGCCGCCCCGGCCTCCGTCGCACCCCGCGTCCTACCCCCTGGGTCAAGAACATCACGTGCAAGCACATGTATTCAGCCTGTAATACGGGCTAACTAAGTCATTCTTATTACGTAAATTTTTATCTGTAAAATCACTTACTTTATTGAACATGGAAATATTTTTCCTTACATACATCATATTTTCAATTATTAATTGTGATGCAAAAGTAAGTATACCTATTTCCTTGAATAATTCTCTCAGTGAGTCTCTCGATCCTAAACCGTAAATGGCACGAATTGCTCTTTTTTGTAAAAGAAAAATAGTCTGAATGTCGGCTGCACTCCCCCATAGAAGTATCCCGTTAGACATTAGACTGTGAAAGTAACTAAAGTACACTTGTCTAGCAGTAGCTACATCTGTCAATTGTCTTATTCTCCTAACAGCGTAAGCCGCAGAGCTAAGCCTATTAGAAAGTTTAGTAATATGAGCGCCCCATTGAAGTTTCGAATCAATTGTGATTCCTAAAAAGGTAGTACTTTCCACCAGATCGAGTTTCTGACCATTAATTAGTATGTCAACGCAGGCTTGATTCACATTAGGAAGAGAGAATCGAATGCATTGGGTCTTGTTCGCATTTAACATGAGGTTATTGGCTGAAAACCAATCAGAAATTAAAGATAAGAAGCTGTTCACCGCGCTAGCATCACTGTTATGTCGATCTATTTTAAATATTAGCGAGGTGTCATCAGCAAACAGCACCATGTCAGCCTCTTTCTCAACCATGTAAGGCAAGTCATTGACATAAACTAAGAAAAGGAACGGTCCTAGAATTGAACCTTGGGGTACGCCCATTTTCACATTAGACCCGTGTGATTTTACGCCGTTTATTTAAGAGTTGGATGATCAACGCAATCAAATGCTTTAGAAAGATCGCAAAATGATCCAATTGCATCATTTCTGTTTTCCCACGCGTCGTAGATATTAGTAATAAGTGCTACTCCTGCATCGGTGGTCGATTTTCCAGCAGTAAAATTAGCCGTATTGTTGGCTATGGAAAATATTATTGGTCTTAAAGTGAAGTAGCATTTGATTGAGCATTATCTTTTCGAACACCTTACTCAAAACTGACAGAATAGAGATAGGTCTGTAGTTGCCAGGGTCTGTTTTTTCTCTTTTTTTGAATAAGGGGATTAGTTTACTACATTTCATTAAGTTAGGAAATATGCCTTCATCAACACATTCGTTAAATATAAAAATCGGCAGCAATTATGGATATAATATGACTTACTACGGCTACTGACATGCCCCAGTGATTTTCTGATTTTTTTTAATTTAACTGTTTAAAAGCATCTATTATATCGCTAGAACTCACATTAGAAGTGAGTTCCAAAGGAATGTTAGCAAAATAATCATCAAATATATTTACTATTTCTTCAGTTTTTGAAGTATTTTTACCACTACATTTGATTCGGCAAATATTTTCTTTGGTTTTATTTTTACCTGTTTCCTTATTTATGACACTCCATGTTTCTTTAATTTTATTAGGAGCATTATTTATTTTTTTGCTAATACTATTCGACTTGGCTCGTCTACAAACTTTTTTAAATATTTTAGAATAATTTCTAACATATTCTATAAAAGAAGGATTAAAGTTATATTGTTTTTGGGCATATAGATCATATAACCTGTTTCTACTTATGTAGATGCCGGTAGTAGCCCATTCACTAAACTGTGATTTACTATGAACTACTTCTCTTTTTTGTTTCAATGTTTTAGAATACTCAGAGGAAACAGTACTAAATAGTTTATTATAATGGTCGTCAGGATTATTTCCTGTATATACCACTGATAATAATTTGTTATCTAAATTATTTTCAAGTTTTTTTATGTTTTTAGAAGTAATCGGCCTACACAAGATCTTATCTTTTCTCAAATTACTGGTGGACTCTTTGACAAAAGCTACATATACACCAGAATGATCTGAAGGCAATTTATTAATAACAGATTTATCACAATAATTGAATATTACTAAAGAAATTATCTAGACATGTGCCAGATGTAGCTGTAATTCTGGTTGGCCCAAAAATAAGTTTTCTAATCTAATAAAAAAATATCATCATTAAAATCACCGCAAATAATTAAATTCTTTTTACTAGTTGAACAGGACTAAAGAACCTGGTCCATTGCTTTTAAAAAACTTTTGAAATTACTATCTGGTGGACTGTATACACAAACAATAATATGATGATCAAGCTCGGCACAGGCCACCTCACAACAGCGCTCAACAGAAAGTCTGACAATATCCTTCCGCTCTTTGCTTCGGAAAGAATCTTTTATATGAATTATAGAACCACCTCGTTGAGCAGACTTTCTGTTTAAGCAGCTAACAATATTATAGTTGTTTAGGCTGAACATCATCTGACTCTCATGCAGCCAATGTTCAGTCAAACATAAAATGTCCACATCCATTTCTTTTGAAACTAATTCTAGTAATAATTCTTTGCCGGAAAGACCTTCTAAATTTTGATGAAGTATTCTTAATTCATGAGGCCTTCCCGTTGTCTGAATGGTCAGTTTAAATCTGCCGTCAAGTTCACAGAATTACCGTTACATAAACTTGGTAAGTCTGTAGGTGTCTTAAAACTAGAATCTTGTTTACAATGTAAACTCGTCCAAAAATTAATATTATTTGCTATTAATGTAGCAATCTTCTGTCTAGAATATTTTGAGAGATAAATATTATCTTTTGTCACATGACATTTACTTATAAAATTGTTAGTGTCAAAAAACACTTATTTATCACTATAACGACATGTCATATTATGTATCAAAGTATTGAGATAGTGAATGATTCTGTTAGTTTTTGGAGACTGGCAACGTAGATATGGGAAAGCACATAATATTATTTTGCTTACTTCTAGTTCAGATAAATAATCCATACAGCTGATTATTTCTTTCTTTCCTACTTTGTTACTATTGCCTATTAATAATACAGCAGTAGATTTACAATTCAATTTGGTTGATTTAATTTTGTCTTAAATTTGAGTATAGGTTGCATCCGGGAAGCAGTAATTTATACAAGTTTTATCTAGAATTTTGTTTAATATGCAACCCATATTGCGACCTATACTGTCAGAAAATACTATTGTATTACATGGAGGGTCAATAAAGTCAACAATTTTGTGAAACAGCGAACCCTAACACGCGGGATGGAATGATCGACTTGTATTCATCCATGCGGCTAGAGAAGTTGTTAAACAATTCTATCTAAAGAAATTATATACTATGTAGAATGCCTACGAAGTGGCAATGGCGGGCGAGCGAAGCCACCGTGCCGCGGCAGTGGCTGGTGAGTGCTAGGAATGTTCTATTCATTTTACTAGGTTAGCACAAACCTATAGGTTAGGTCAGAACTGCGACCAACACACGCACGAGCCGAGCGAGCGTAGCGAGCGTGCCGCAGTAGCGGCCGGCGAGTGCTAGAAAAGTTCTATCCATTTTACTAGGTTAGGGCAAACCTATAGCAATAAAAATCATGGAATAGTTGTCTGGGAAATGAAATTCGATGTCTAAAAAATCTGTATTCTAATAGACACCCAGTTATATTTCATTATGGTAACCCTGCACCAAATCCTTATCATACATATGTCGCAGTTGGATTGTTTAACGGTTTCGTCAAACAGCGGTTTACCGCTACTGTTTTACAAAACTGCTAGCCGTTTGGAAACATGGTTAGCGGTTTGAATGAACGTAACACGTTGCGCAATCTTAAACAATCCAGCTGAACGATATTCGGCTGTTTAACAAAACCGAGCTGTAATGCCAAACAACTAGAGGTTTTGTGAATTAGCGGTTTATACCATCCAACTACGACATATACACTACGCGAAAAGAAACGACACTTAAGCATGTGTGCACGTAAAATCGCTTGCGGCTATGTGTGGGTGGCTGGATGTGCGAGGGGGCCTTGAAAGGCGCGCGGGGCGTCAAACGAGCTATCGCTGACTGCTTTGGCCGAGGGCTGGTACCTAGTTCGCGTCTCTCACGCACCGCACGATACTCCATTTCGGTTCGGTATCAACTCTAGCGTTACGAGCTCCGAGCTCAAAGTCACAGGCATTCGAACTCTCACGTACAGGGAGTGTCGCCGCTGTTCCGCCGTTGGAATATTTGGCGATGAGATTTGAAAAAAAAACGCGTTTAGATAGCTAAAGTAACTGTGGGAACATTGACCACATTTAACCACGAAGTTCAAGAATGTGCCGTGTACAAAGAAAGGGTTAGCGTTGCCGACTCAAATCACGACATTAGGCTACGTTGAGGTAGTGAAGCTACTGGATGGGCATTTTAAACCAAAGAAGTGAACTTTTGCGGAGAGGTACAGGTTACATAGTACCACGCAGAACGCCGGTAAAATTTTAGCAGACTGGGCGGCGCGTGTACGATGACTGGCGACGCATTGTGGTTTCACGGCCTTACACCTCGATGAACAGTTTTGCGACCAGTTTGTGTTAGGCCTGGAGCCGGGGCCGGAGAGAGACAAATTGTTCACCAAGGATATGTCAGAGCTGACTTTGACTAGGGCCTTGGAAATGGCTGAAGGCATCCGCAGCGCGCATATAAGAGCTCAGGAGACCGCGCAACGGAAGGACGCGTCGACACTGCAGGTGATGAAGGTGGCGGCAGCTGCTCGAGGAGGGCGCGCAGCAGCGCGGGTCAGCGAGCGCTGCCGGGGAGCAGCAGCAGTGTGCGGTGTGCATGTATTCCGGGCATGAGAGGGCTACCTGTCGGTTCGCGCGGTACAAATCTAAAAAGTGGGGTGTGCAGGCAGGCATCTTAAAAGGATGTGTAATAAAACAGTGAATCGGCAACATTATGTCGAGTGCTGCATGGATGGTGATGATGATGGTAAGCGATCTTGTTTTAATATTCGATCCGTCCGTGTAGAACCAATGCGAGAATCTGTTGTGGTTAATGGAAAATAAATTCTGTTTTAAATTGATTCGGGTTCTCCGGTGACCGTTATTTCTGAGCGAATGTATAAACAATATTTTTCCAATAGTAATTTGTTAGCAAGTGACCTTATATTGCATAATTACAATGGTGATAGATTGAACTTAGTAGGTAAATTGAATCTACAGTTTAGTTATAAAAATAAACAAAATAATATCGATGTTGACCGGGTTACGAGTATATAGCCCCGTCAATTTAAACATCCGAGGTTACAATAATTCGCACCCAGCTAAAAGTTGGTAGGATTGTTCAAAACACCATCATAAATTAAATCTAAAAAGTCCTCACGCAAAAGTAAAGACCCTATTTGGTTCAGCTATAACATTTTTTCTAAATTAGAAAACTAGATTTAGGTTTTTTTAAATGTATATTTGTGCCATTAAATTTCGTACCATTAGGATTTAAAGATGATGTCTTTTAAATGGTGACCTCCAGAGTTGATACACATTTGAGCCCTATTTATGACATTTTGCATAACTTGCCGTAACACTTCCTGCGATATGTTCGTTATTTCTTGACGAATGTTTTCTTTTAGAGCTGCGAGAGTCTGTGGCTTGTTCACATACACCCGAGATTTCAAAAAACCCCAAAGAAAGAAGTCTGGACTGGTCAGATCGGGTGATCTTGCAGGCCAAGGCAAATCGCCAAAACGAGAGATAACTCGGCCTGGAAAAGCGTCCCTCCGTCCCTCACTCACAATTATTCCACGTTCTTGGGGAGTAAAACGGTCTATGTTTATTTTCAGTGTATTTTACAGTTGTTCACTACACAATTTTCAACAACAGAATGACAGAAAATATCATATAAAAAAAATAAAAGTATTTTCTTTAGTGCCAGTACTTTTGCGCCACCCAGTAGAACCGATACCTGGAAAAAAAAATACAGACCCCCAGTAATTTTTTTTAGTAAAGGTCACAAAAACGGGTTTTTCGCAATTTTCAGCAAAACGGTAAATGTTATCATAAAATTAGATTACACCAAACCACAGAATACAGTAAGAGTAAACAGAAGGGACTCTTCTAAGGTACGCGCAATATACGTCCCCGTTCCCCGCACCCGCACCTCTCCCCCGGTTCTTGACGGCCAACGTGAGTAATCGAGGCGAAAACGGGGAAGAGGTGCGGGGACGGGGAACGGGGACGCATATTGCGCGTACCTTAGGAGTGTCCGGCCTGTGACCAAACTTGAAAATCAGATAATAATCTATAAAAAATATCTGAATACTTTTTTTCCTTAGAGGCACCATTTCTGAGATATAACGATACAAAAAGCTGGAAGAGATTTTTTGCCGTTTTTTTTTTTTGCTCGATATTATTAACGGCGACAGGTAGACGCTTGAAACATTCACCGAATATTTAGTTGTACGAGTATATTCACTTTAAAAATAAATAATTTCATTTCAATAAAATAAATACTTAAGGCGAAACTATAAGCACTATACTGTTGAAACTTGGTAAGTAGATGTATTTTGTGAACAGCATAATATTTTCACATAAAAATAGAAAAAAAAAACAATAAATTTTGGGGGTTTCCCATACTTAGAACTGAAACTCAAATTTTTTTTTTACAGCCAACCCATACCTGTGGGGTATCTTGGATAGGTCTTCAAAAATGATATTGAGGTTTGTATTATATTTTTTTTCTAAACTGAATAATTGGCGCGAGAGACAATTCCAAAGTGGTAATATGTGTCGTCGTCGCCCCCCCCCCCCCCCCTGTAACTTCTAAAATAAGAGAATGATAAAACTAAAAAAATATATGATATACACTACGAGTACCATGCAAACTTCTACCGAAAATTGTTTTGATCGAGATTTAGTAAGTAGTTTTTTTAATACGTCATAAATCGTAAACTGCAATTTACCTTTAGAACTTTTATATAATGTTACTTGCTGCTACGGAACCCTTCATGGGCGAGTCCGACTCGCACTTGACCGCTTTTTTAGTATTTGTAACAGAAATAGATCATCTGTGAAAATTACAACTGTCTAGTTATCACAGTTCATGAGATACAGCCTGGTGACAAACAGACAGAACGGACGGACGGACGGTTGAACGGACATCCGGCCGGATATAACGATTCAAAAAGTTGGAAGAGGTAGTGTACTTAGCGCGTTTTTTAGGGTTCCGTACCCAAAGGGTAAATATGGGATCCTATTACTAAGACTCCGCTGTCCAGCTGTCCATTCGTCTGATGATCCGTCTTCACAAATACCGGGCACCTCGACGATTCCTTTTGTCGAAATACTAGGTGATCTGACAAATTCTGTACCTATAGGTGCGAGTAAGTAGCGCTATAGGCAAGCTGTAGTGTGAGAGAGGCGTTTATCGGCAGCTGTCTGCGTTCTTGCTTCAAGCAAAAGAGTCGTCGAGGTGCCCGGTATGTGTGTCTTCTTCGTCTTAGGGTCAGTTCACACCGAGACGCGACGCGACGCGACGTAGCGCGCACGTGAAAGAAATATAGAACTTGTTTACTAGTCAAAAAGAGTGAGAGCCCGCTGCGCCTCGCTATACATCGCTACGCAGCGCGGCAAAGCGGGCTGTCGCAGAAATTAGTGTCTTTTTGCCTAGTAAACAAGTTCTATATTTCTTCCGTGTGCGCGTCGTCGTCGGCTTCATGACGAGTTGCGAAAAACCTTTGGAGAAAGTGACATTCTACGAAGGTGACAAATTTCGAGCGATGACCATTTGCGAAAGTGACGAATTGCGTCACAACCTCCCGAAGGGCCCGAATGTTGCGTCTTCTAGCACTTTACAAAGACCACAACTACGAACTAGTACAACTCCAGAGCTGCGGGATCGGCTATCTGAAATTCCCACTCGGCCCGAGCAGTAGGTAGTCGGAGTGGCCCAAAGTCACCTCGGGGACTGGGAATTCGTTCCAAATACAATAGATTACAAAGTACGGCACAAGGTCGGTACGGTACAAGGTTTGGTTCTAATTTGCTTACAATTTAAATGCTTCAGAACTCACATTCGTTAACGCACGTCCCTGTTTAATTACTATTCGATATAAATCACGTTTTATTGCGCACGTTTTTAGAACGGTGTTGGTATTTTAATACATTAGAATTTGTATATATAATTGTATATATACCTAAATATCTGTAAAAAAAATTAAACATTAATATTTTATGTATGTATATTTAAATATTGCTGATGTACAATAAAGTTTTCGAATAAATAAATAAATATTTATCATAAAATATAGTATCGTTGAGTTAGTAACATAAGTTTTAAAAAACTTACTTTAGGGCTAAATTGATCAGTGATTTGTCCCTATACATTTATTTATTTACTTCATCAATTGAATTTCAAACAAAAGGACTCCTCAGGAGGTCACTTCGGAAGTCTTGATATGATTCCTATAATTGCAGATAAATTAGTCGTTAAATTAGCGCTAAAGCAGAAATTAATCAAAATTCCGGACATGTCTTTAATTAGACAGGAGAAAATTTTGTCTTGAGATTTTAATAGCCCCGTCATGGAATAATGGAAGAAATGAATATTAATATCGAGGAGTTGAATGGCAGCTCATCTTTGCATTGCAAAGAGATTTACGGCGTTTAGGTTAGACTTCGAAAGCTGTGGCTCACGTTTGGTTTAGCCGAACTTTTACATTACGACACATTAGTTATACACAGTTCCAAAGTATACCTATGCGCCCTCACAATTTATACATTTTTGCATTCGCTCAATTAAGATAGAGATAATAAATCATTGAACAAAATTTTCACGACTTTAATTCATTGTAATAGCGACACACAGTTTTCTAATGGCAAGTGCGAGTCGGACTCGTACATGAAGGGTTCCGTACCTCCATACAATGTTTTAAAATGCTTAAAAAAACCCACGATTCTTGTATGACGACTCTCTTTAACTTTTAACTTTATCTTATTTTTTGTATAGCGGCCATAGTAATACATAATTGATGAAAATTTCAAGTATCTAGTTAAAAACGCTAAAAAATCACGTTTTTTGTATTACGACCCCCTTTGATTTTTATTTTTTTTCTTATTTTTAGTATTTGTTATTATACCAGCCATAGTTATACGTAATCAGTGAAAATTTCAAGTGTCTAGTTAACCATTATAAAGATCTAGTTAAAAACGCTGAAAACACACTTTTTTTTATATTAGTGAAAATTTAAACTGTCTAGCTATTACGATTCAAGAGATAAAGCCCTGTGACAGACGGACAGACAGACAGACAGACAGACGGACGAACAGACAGCGGAGTCTCAGTAATAGGGTCCCGTTTGCACCCTTTGGGTACGGAACCCTAATTAACATATTCCTAGAGAGTTCCATTTTCAAATTCAGTAACCGCTTTTTATTTGTTTTTACCATTCCTATTGACTTATATATGACTAGTTGAAATCATTGACCATTCCTCTCTAAAAAGTTTATTTTATTCACTGAAAACAGTGAATAAATAAAAAATTTAAATCACTGTTTAGGTGTTTGAATTTAGAACACTTCATCTCAATGCTATACAACCTTCTTGCGCAAAAATAATACAAAATACAATACAAACTCCTTGTGCCAAGAATACTCGAAATCCTCGAGTTTTAATTGGTCGACATTTTCAACAAGAAGTTCAGCATTAGAATAAAAACTGTTTTGTATTCTTTGTTGTTCTGCATGGGCTTAGATCCCTTTGCTACTCATAATGGATGAATAATTGTAAAAAAATTGTATATTTCCGCTTAAATCTTTTTTGTCGTAATCATGGTATATAGTGAAAGTGGCAGTTTTTCGCAAATGTACGTAGAAAAGCTTCACGAGTAGTTCATAAAATAGTTAAAAGGGTTATATAGGGCTTACTAAAACCAATTTTTTAAATTTTTGGCTGAGAAACACCTTGGTAGAACAAGAAACAAAAAAGGCCAGAATAAAGAAACTCAGTGGTGGAACCCGGAGGTCAAAGAAGTCGTTGCAGCAAAAAAGAATGCGTTTAAGATCTGACAATCGACAAAAGATGACAACGATCTGAGTATCTACCGAGTCAAAAAGAAGCAAGCTAGGAAGCAAGTGGCAATATCAATAGCTAAATCAAATAATAACTTTTATGAAAAGTTGGAATCTGCAGATAGGGACATAGACATACACAAAATAGCAAAAATGCGACACAGAAATACAGGATATAACTGTTAAGTTCATAAACGACAAAAATAACGAGTTGTTGTCTCAAGATAATGAGATCAAAGATAGATGGACAGAGTACTACAAAGAACTTCTCCAATATATCACAACCCAGAAACATGGAATATTGCAGCCCTGAAGAAGTTCATGGACACAAAACGAAATTAAACGAACAGTAGACCAAATGAAAAACAATAAATCCCCAGGCCCAGACGAAATGCCAGCTGAAGTTTGGAAGCATTTGGGTGATCATGAAATAATATGGCTTCAGGAACTTTACAATAAACTGATACAATGACATCTGGGAGCGTATTATTGTTAACAGACTAAATCTTTTAATTACACTTACAAGTAATCAGTGCGGTTTCATTGCACAAAAGAGTACATCAGATGCAATTCAGGCAGTACGAATAATGCTGGAAAAACATTTCAAACAAAGGAAAATATTCACATGGCCTTTATTGACCTTGAAAAAGCATTTAACCATGTGCCAAGATAATTAATCTGGGTACCCTTGAGACAACAATTAGTACCTGAATAACACATACACATACACCTTATCCAAGATATGTACACCTCTATTACTACCCAGGTGTTAATTCCAGCTGGCGTCAGCAAAAGCTTTGAATTAGAAGCCGGAGTACATCAAGGTTCCACACTCAGCCGGCTACTGTTTAACGTCACTATGAACCATCTGACAAAACACTGCCAAAAACAGATACCCTGGAACATCTTATACGCAGATGACGTTGTTTTAGCTGCTGGAGATGTCAAAGATCTTCAACAAAACTTTAACTCTTGGGTAGAGGCACTAGAATCAAATGGGTTAAAACTGCAGTCTTCGACCGTGGGAATTTTGGATTGAACACCCGAATCTATATTTTCTATCTAAGCATAATACGCATTGCGCTGTATTGTACATGCACCATGGAGACGAATTTAGACGAATTCAGAAGCGCAGCGAGCGGTCTGCCTTATCAGCGTTTTCGTCCCCATATTAATTTAAGAATTTCGGAGAACTTTAAATTTTTCTATCTTTTTACAAAAGACAAATTATTTTTATTTATTTATTGTACGGGTTTAAGCATGAATCAGTCTTCATATATGTTTTTTTTTTATTTTTTAACTCAGTCGTATGTGCAAGAAATCCGACGACGTATTCGCTTATATTTCCTTCAAAGTTTAACCTTTTAACTAAGTTTTTGAATGAATAAAAAAAAAGTTATTGAAATCTTCTCATGCACATTTTAGGATTTTCCTTTGTCTTTATTTCTCTGTAATTTATACACAACTTCATCTTTTAAATTCCGTGTAACCAACAATGACATGAACGTCGCGCATCGCAAAATATCGAAACACGACTCAGGTTATTTGGAATTAAACAAACTATTACAATGAAAATCAATAAATTGTCTCACTAACTTTTTTAATACTTAAATAAACTTCAATTTAAGATATCTTAACATATTGTTACTAAGATAGTTTGGCTCCAATCAGCTCCGAAAAAGCAGTCAAAATCACTAAAAGTAAGGACTGGGCTCTTAAGAGTAAGTAGGAAGAAAACCGAGCATATGTTCTGTGTATTTGATAGCACTACAGACCCCAAGGATATCAAGATCAGCATCGGAACAGCACAGTTGCCTAGAGTTACCAACTTTAAACATTTAGGTTCGATAATCAGTAATTATGGCAAAATTAATAACGATGTTACTCACAGAACCACAACTGGTTGGTTAAAATAGCGACAACTCACAGGCGTATAATGTGCGACAAAAAGATGCCACTTAAGATCAAAGGCAAAATATACAAAACTGCTATTAGACCTACAGTTTTGTATGGATCAGAATGTTGGGCAACTAATAAACAACACATAACAAAATTACACACAACCGAAATGCGCATGTTACGCTGGTCAGCGGGTGTCACCTTATTGGACAAAATCCGAAACAAGTACGTAAGAAGGAGTTTTAAAGTTGCCCCTATATCAGAGAAACTTGTTGAAAAACGCCTCAGATGGTATGGACACGTGGAGAGATGTCCAGACGACCATATAGTTAAGCTTGGCCTAAATTTACCAACGATGAAGCGGGGACCTGGAAGACCACCTTTTACCTGGATGGCGACGGTCAAAAATGACCTGAAACAAGCTCAGTTGGACGCCGCCACAGCTCAGGACCATGCAAAGTGGAAAAGAAGGACAAGGAAGGCCGACCCCAAGTAGATGGGATAAGGTCAAGAGAAAGAAAGAAAGAGAAAGACTAGATTTTTTTTTAATAATATCTCCGTTTCCTTTTAGATAATTTAAATAGGACCCCGGAAAATACATATAGCCCCTTAAATCCGTCCTTTATTCACTAATTGCATAATATAGGGTACTATTTATTGCAGGTTGCAAGTTCCGGAAGCATTCAGTATGCCCAACGTAACTACATTGTTTTTATTTTAAATATAAAATCTTTTTTTTGCTCTCAGACCATACTCGCTGTAGTCGTAGTAAGTAGATTTTAGATTTTTTTGTTTTGTTTAGGTTTAGGGAACGCAATCAGTATCATGGACAAAATTTTCGAATTTGCGAACTGGAAAAATACCCAACTATCCAGTGGCCTTGGACACTAAATTACTTGTTCATAAACAAGTATCTATCACAAAAGCCAAGTAAACGGTATCTTGTTAGAGCATCGTACATAATAAAGCAGTGAATTGGCTCGAGGATGAGTAATGGCCGAATAAATCCTAATTCAGTGCATTACATTACAGCAGCTGACCGCGCCCCGGTCGCGATAATCCTAATTTATGAACAATGAAATACAAACAATTTACAGCAATTCACGGGGTGTTATGGCAGTAATATATGCCTGACCTTTTAAAAAAAATAAGCGTTTGTACATTTTTCGGCCGGCCTTGTATTTAAGTGGCATTTCCGTTTTTACCGACTATGTAGGTATGTATAATGTATTTATTATCAACTAAATTATATTCTTTTGTCTTGACAACTTATAACAGTTCACTGCTGAAATAAAGGTCAATAATAATTTGCGCATAATCACTGCGCTAGGCAAGCTGGTTGGTGATCGCAGTATGCGATCTAGCGATGGCTTCCACTTTAGCGATGGTAAAGTCATTACACAGATGACTCTGCGGCCCATTCTCTGTTACGTCCTTTGTCGTCTCTTACGACATCCGTGGGAAAGGAAAGGCTGAGGGTAAATCACGCAACTGAATCTATATTCTATAATATTCTAGTAATAAGTGTAAGCTTTAGTTACTAGCCGAGCAGGGAGTAGTATTTTTAGTTTCCATTTTAGTTTTATTTAGGTAATTTAATTGATTACTTTTGATTTATGTTGCAATAAACATTGTCATTTTACTAGTAAAAACTATCAAAATAAATGTCTCCACAATAACTTGAACTCAGTTCAGACGAAAAAATCCGTTTGGCTGAGCGCTGATTTGTATGGGAAGGTAAATTTTTATTTTAGTTTTTCGTTAATTGTTTTTAGAAAGTAGTTCTGTATCATGGACTGAACTTGCTCCATAATTTGGCTGGTGGATAAAAAGTCAGCCTGTATAACTATCACTTTTTATCGATTTTTTATAAGAACTATCTCCTAAAAAAGGTGATAGTTATAAGAAATATAACTTCTAGGTCAAGTTACATATTAGTTTTTTGTTGCACGACTAGAAGCGCATTAACGGCAACATTATCTTTATTTATGGTCTGACGACAACTAGCACCCGCCAATAGATGAACAATAAAATAATACATAGGTAAATTGCAAGCATGTAAAATTTTTTACACCGGATTTATTAAAATTATAAACTCTTACACGTGCTTGTAATCTACCTACGTATCTCAATATTAACATTCTCGTAATTTACGTCAAAATCTATCAACTTGAACGACGTAAGAAAGTTAATTTTACTTCACTACTAATGTATATTTTGCTCTACCTGGAACCAGTAACAATATATTCAATAAGAAAACTGTAAATGAACAGTAACATAAATTGAATAGATTATATTACTCAGAAGCGGGTTTAATTTCAGCGATACAACTAATTGAAAACTGATAATAACCCATGGTCGCTTTGTAACTTCCACTCAAGTTAGTCAACGAAAGCGGCTCGGTAATTTGTTCAAATTCTAAACTAAACTGCGAGAATCTCTCTCAGTTAATAAAGGATTATAATTTCGTTGGCTTGACATGTTTCAGATTATGTAGTTTCATTTTGAACAGCATTGAATCGATATCATGGTCAAACATTACAAATCTGTTCTAAAATGTTTGATTTCGAAAGGTAAATAAATCTACTTTACTTGTTTCCACTTAGTTTCTTCAATTTGTCCTGTTATATTTTCTTTGTGTAAGTTGTATGTATTTAAGTAAGATGTCTGTATATGTGTGTTTATTATCATTTTTGTAAATAAGTATGTTTATTATATTATAAATACAAGCTTTTATAGCTAATATATATTTTTAAAGACAAGCTTTTATTATTTATTACTTGTTGATAAAATGAACTAAAAAGTTAAAAGTAATTTAAATCCGATAGGAAATATACAATTTTATAGGTACATAACCGTTATGGCTCATTATTTAAATAAAAGCGTGTGACATATGTTCTTTATGTCTAACCGTCAATATGTAACACGCTTTTATTTAAATAATGAGCCTAACTGGTTCCGGGTTAGAATAGGACCACTCAATCTCTTCTTGTGGATGTCGTAAGAGGCGACTAAAGGACTAAGCACAAACATCTCGTGCTACAATTGCTTTCCCAAGGAGGGTTAACGTCAGGCGGCAGCCGGTTGTAAAACTTTTCGCACAAATACATTCCCAAAGAGGGTTAACGTCAGGCGGGCGGCCGGTTGTAAAACTATAGCCAAATCATTTAAACTTTTCCGGCTATTTCTTCTCCATTTTGCAAGGTCTTTGGCATCCTTGGGTGACTATTGACATGCATGTTATATTTACAGAAGAAAAAGCGGGAAACCGCACCCGGGCTCCGAAGCAGCACAGCTGAGGATGCAACCGCGAACGCGCATAGACGAAGAATAAAATAATAAAAGCTTATCTATAAAAAAGTTTTTTTTATTTTATTTTATTTTTAACTTTTGAGTGTTTATGTAATTTGAATCTGATAGGCAATATACAATTTCAAAATAAATAAAAAATAAAAGGTGTAAGGTGTACCTATGGCCCCCTTTCAGCTCCAGCATCAGACCCTGGTTACCATATAGGATTAAAGAACTCGTCAATACGAATCAAACTAGCCCAAACTCGATGGGGTTGTGTCGTTATATTGCGTTGTTCCTATGGCCTCCTTCCAGCTCCAGCATAAGACCATGGTTACCATATAGAATCAAAGTACTCGTCAATACAAATCAAACGAGCCCAAGCACGTACGCACGTAAGCCATAATTTAAAGGGCTATCTAGTGCATGACGAAGAGCAATATGGAAATTATCTCCATATTTACGTGTTAACAATTTATTTCAAATGAGGGCGCCACTTCAAGGCCATTTGCCTATATTTTCACCTTAACCTAATTCATAAGTATATCACGAAAACCTTTGTTAGTAATATAAACTTAGCCATATTTCATCTCGCGCAATTACGGTTCCGTGTTGATAAATGAGATGTCTCCCGGGCCCAGACATTACTTATAATTAAGTATTTATAAATTAGCGACCCACTCCTATTTACTTATAAGTATGTATAGCGTAGAGTACCTACATACCTGGCAAAATTAAATGTAGGTACCTATTTACATTTTCTCAAATAGGTAAGAGTTATTACATTATTATTATTTATTACTGAAACACGGAACTACGTGAGTACGTATATTAATCCTGTGACGAAACCTAAAAATAGACATATCATAATATTAACAGAGTTTTACTATAGGTATATCTATTAGGTGAAAATATATTAATCCCAGCACTAGCTGCTAAATCATAGGTGCTCGATGTGGACAAAAATGTAAAAATAAATTTAAGTCCACGAAGAGCACGTTAGCAGGTGCCAGGTGCTATTCGCCCAGGTGCTATTCGGACGGGTGCTCTAAGTAGTATACCTCAAGTATTAGGTAGATATTGATATTTACTAGAATCATAGTTGACCGACGGGCTACTTGTTTGCTGTAGCAAACAGTTGCCCGTTTGATAGGAAATCGTAAAAGTAGCTCCACAGGTCTTCGCAAAGATCCACTACGTACGCAAAGTAGACATTTATTAAAACCTGGTAACAAATAAGTAAGCAATACTATGCATTGGAAGGAATAAAAAAGAAAGATATACAAAAAAAAGTTTGTAATAAATTCTAAGTACTACTTAGTATGTAAGTACTCCTACTTACAAATGAACACGTAAAGCTCTAATCGCACTGAAAGTGGTAAAGTAATAGGACATATTAAAGGAGCATATTACGCAAAACTCTGCGCAGATGACGGCACTAGCACATATAGTAAACATTCTACTGTCATTCTAAATATCATAATTTTCGCAACAAATATTTTTTATAAAATTATTTTATTGTAATAGTTTTATTATTATTCACTTATTCAAAACATGTCCGTGGCTTATGGCTTCCTACGGCAATTTAAATACCTATTTCATTTTACAATATCGAATCGACAATTACGTTCAAAGATTATGTAGGTTGTACCTTGTGTGTTTATTCGTATTTAGCAGTAACATGGCCGATGATTGATAAAGTTTTGATCGACAAAGTTTAAAGGAACTAGTTTGGTGACACTTGCGGATTGCGCCTGCGGTTTGCTTCTAGCTCATGACTCCGAATATTTTAGCCAAATGGTGTATCTTGATTTTATGACGATTGAAGGAAATATTAGTTTATTTATTCTAATTTTTTATTCGTCTTATCGAGGCAACGGAAGACCCCAAAGCTGGCAGTTATTTTGCTCAGCGAATAAGTCTCGCAATTCAGCGAAAGAACACTGCCAGTATTCTGGGCACGTTGCCTCGATGTGAACGTTGGAAGATTTTTGAAGTGAAAACTTCTTTAGCGGCGTTGTGCACTTTTTTTGTAATGGGTAAAAATGAAATGAATGTTGATTACATGGAAATTTACAAAATAATTTTATCTTTAAAAAATAGTAAATGTACTGGTTACGACAACATTGACACTAGGATTATTAAACGAAGCGCTCCTATTCTATGTCATGTACTTGTCTATTTGATAAACCTATCATTTAGCCAGGGTGTATTCCCAGAGGAACTCAAAACTAGCATTGTTAAACCTCTGCATAAAAAAGGTGATAAACAAGATCCTTATAATTTTAGGCCAATTAGTCTTCCTCCTGTTCTATCTAAAGTCATCGAAAAGCCATTCTACAATAGATTAATTGAGTTTCTTGATAAATATAATGTATTGCACCCAAATCAATATGGTTTTCGCAAGGGAAGTTCCACGACATTGGCATGCTTTGAATTTATAAAAACGATAACACAGAACATTAATGATAAGAATCCTATGCCTGTAATGTCAATGTATCTTAACATGACAAAGGCGTTTGATCTTGTAGATCATAATAGACTATTAAAACAACTGGAACATTATGTCATCAGAGGCAAAGCCCTTGGCTGGATTGATAGTTATTTAAAAAATAGGCGGCAATGTACGGAAATTACGAAATTTGATGAATCAGGTAAACTACCCACTAAGAGAACGTATAGATCTTATTATAGAAATTGTGATACAGGTGTTCCCCAAGGTAGCATTTTGGGACCATTATTATTTTTACTGTTTATCAATGATCTCCCTAATGCTACTACACATAAATGTGTTCTATTTGCAGATGACACAACAGTTATTGTTAAGTGTGACGATGTAGATTTATATGAAGCAAATATAAACAAAGCGCTTCAAGATATAGCTCAGTAGATGATTACTAATGGCTTGAAATTAAATTTAGAAAAAACCAAATTCATGCAATTTTCATCATATAATTCAAAACAGACTTCTCTATTAGTAAAGTATAATGATTATGAAATTGAACAGGTCAATACATTCAAATTTTTGGGTATTACAGTCGACAACCACTTGAACTGGAAGGCGCACGTTGACGAAGTGTGTAGTAAATAAAACCGCTTCGTATTTGCTCTAAAGCGATTAAGACAAATAATCTCCACAGAAGCATCAGTCATGGCTTATCATGGATACGTTGGATCTGTTCTTAGTTATGGACTCATCATTTGGGGAAACTCAGTAGATATTGATAAAGTATTTAAAGTCCCAAAAAAAATGTATACGTGCCATCAGTACAGCCTAGATAGTATTGGAAACGCAGTAAATAATAGAAATATACGTAATAAGTAAGTTTGATATCGAACAAAATTTTTATTTACCAAAAACCACACAAAAGCACAATGACAACCTTGACAGTCAATATATTTTTTCCTATTTAAACCAAATTTTTTTCAATCTCCGGTTTACTATTTTCATCAAATTTCACATCTCTAGAAATACTTACTTTCTTTGTAATTTCATTATACATTCTATAATTCTCTTGTTCATATCCAACTAAAATCATCTTTGTACTTTTTTTATCTAGTTTACTTCTTTTCTGTTTGGGAATGTGGACATATCCAACTGACCCAAATATTCTTACATGCTGTAAGCTTGGTTTATCACCACACCAAAGCTCATACGGTGACACATTTGGGGTTTGGCTAGACGAACTTCTATTTAACAAATAAATTGCACATCTTACCGCTTCTGCCCACAACTTTAAAGGAATATTTTTAGCATATAAGCTTTAGTTGCAATAGGTAGGAAATTCTTGAGCCTTCTAAGAGATGCAGCAGACGCAAATACTTTCCGACTTACTTCTGCAATTTGCGGAGACCACGATAAATTTCTGTCAAAAAGTACCCCTAGATTTTTCACCTTTTCGCTATAGTCTACTTTGACACCATCAAAAACAATGAGTGGTAAGGACTGCCAATCTATACGGGAAATATACCATGGACTTCCTATTATAATAGCTTGCGTTTGTCTTTTGTAGCCAAGCTGGCGAATTCAAGCAGAATTGGTCTGGGCTTTTGGCGTAGAGACTGACCCAAGCGATGGGTGCGGCAAATATCATCTACACTGAAGATGGGCATGTTCAGCTTGTCGGCTGCCAATTGTGTCACCATTGATGCAACATTCTCCTTTGCCTTCTCCGCAATTCCATGAAGTAGAAGGATGTTCCTGCGTCCTCGCATCTCGTAATGATCCTGCCGCATGTCAAGCTGACTCTGCCGCTGATTCAGCAGCTCAAACTCTCGATGAAAATTACGCATCACATTGGCAACAAAGGATTTGAATGCAGTGAATTCATTGGACAGTGTTGTGATGTTAGGTGTAGGAGTGGCTTCTTGCAAGCCCTTTTCGAATTCCGCCATCTTGTTATTAAATAGCTCCATCATTTGTGTCATTGATTTTTCTAATGAATCCATGTTTAAAGGAGATGTGCAAAGGATATGCCAGCAGGTAAATTACTTTAAAATATTTTTAACATAAATAAATTACTTCAAAATAAGTAATTATATTTTTAAATGAATTAAAAATACAGAGCACTTGAGAAATACCTTTTGACAGATTTACTGCTACCCGCCAAAAAAAACCATTTAATTCCTATCTAGTAATTTGTTTTAAGTTATGCAGTGACATTTTGATTAATATAAATATGACATACTTACTTTAATCTTAATATGTATTAAAATTCAATTAACTTATTTCACTGTGTGCAACTATATGTAATGTAAACTGTATACATTCAAATTTATGTAATGAAGTAAATATAAATACCTAGATATTTTTTGATTGTAAAATATTTGCATGTCTGTTCTCAGACTAATACATGTACTAAACTATGATGTCAACAACTTGTAACACTGTATTTTGGCAAATAAATGATTATTGATTATTAAAAAATGTTAAACTCGCGTCAGGACACGTGTCCTGATCGAAAATTCGTAAGACGGATGGAGAGTAGACAGCTGGCGCGGCATAGGAGAGGAAGTATCCCCCTCTCTTTCTACGGCGCGGTGAAAATGTATGCCTGCGCCTGCTGTTTCGTTTAGCTGAGAGATAAACTTTTTAACGTAATATAAATTGTCATGTTTGTGTACAATAGCGCAATAAATAAATATTGTATTCTATCACATAAATGATAGTATTTTATACTAATAATTATAGCAATTCGTGCAAAATTATTCCCTAACCATTCCAAAATATCAAAAATGCACAACGTTAATATTCAAGTTTTCACTTCTGCCGGCACTCCCGGAGTGCAACCCGTCGTTTTTTTTTCTATAAGTATACAATTTAATGTACATAATATTGCAATTTATAATAGGTGACTTTTATTTAATAAAGTTTATTAATTCGAGCAAGTACATAGGGATAAAAAGGTAAGTAGATAAATATTTGAATTATTTTTAAGAGATTTTCAACTGCACTTGTAATAAAATATTGACTGAATTTTAAAACTGCATCGGCAACTCAAAAAAAAATTGTTTGTGACGTAACCGGGTGACTAGTTGATACATTTACCTTTTGTGGAAAATGCTTCTATGATTCCATGATTTTATTATGTGGACACAGCAAATAGGCTGGATCCTTGATGAGATATAGATACACTTACAGTAGTACTTAGATGGAGTCAAGAGCCTCAAGGGATACCTTTCTAAGTAGTGACCAAAAGTTATCACAGCCCCGGAAACCCAGGATATAATTGTGATACCTAAACGTAAAATAGAAATTTTAAAAAGTCCTGATTTCTTCAAGAATTATGAATTTATTTTCACACTTACTATTACATCGAAGGTGGTCCCATCGTGAAACGTGTTTTAGATACTTATACCGTTATAAAACTTAAAATAAATACAAATCAAACAAGAACTTTAATAGTATCAAAAACTGGACCAAAAAAGAAGAATAAAAAACTACCTAAATAATAAAATAGTAGAGCAAGTAGATAAGTTATACCTAGGAAGTAAAATTCATGAAAACGCAAAATGTTCATAGGATATTAAACAAAGAATCAGTATAGCTAAATATTTTCAAAACTAGAAAAGATATATTTTGCTCCAATATTAGTAAGAGAAAACAATTTATAAAGACATTCATTTGGAGTATAGTTTTACATGGATGTGAAACGTGGACAATGAGGAAGAAGGACAAAGAAAGAATAAAAAAAAATCGAGATGTGGTGTTGGAGGAAAACAGAGAAAATAAGCTGGATGGATAGAATATGCAATGAGGAGGTACTAGAAAGAGTGGGAGTGAGAAGAAATGTTTTAAAAACTATTGAAAGTAGAAGAGGGAAGATGATTGGACAACTAATAAGACATGATAATCTATTTATAATAATAGTAGAATACGTGTAGCTACTTTTTAATGTACTTAAAAAGTTGCACCACGAGATAAGCATATACTGGCGTACCTACCAACATTTTTATACTAAAATAGTATTAATGGAAGTTAAAAATAAAAAGTAGGGCTACTGATTTACTGCCGTTATAGTGGCAGTAAAAGTGTGCACAGAAAACTAAGTTATGAATCAATCCAGGTTCACATAATTCGTAAACATCTGCCGAGGCTGTAAACATTTTACGACAAGACTTTCTGCCCTTCATTCCTCCCATTGTTTCTTAAATACATAAAGTATAATCATCTTTATTATTATTAACTCCGGCGTTCTTTTTCGTGACAATCTGAGCAGTTGTGATTGTGACCCTTCCATTGTTCCGTTTTCTAAAGGCGCTGCAATCGGGTCGTAATCAGCGTAACGATTTTTAGGGTTTAGTACTCAAAAGGTACCAACGGGACCCTATTACTGATCCGCTGTCTGTCCGTCTGTCACAAGGCTCTATCTCTTGAACCGTAATAGCTAGACACTTGAAATTTTCACCTATTATGTATTACCGTGGCCGCTATAACAACAAATACTTACTAAATAAGTTTGGAAAATCCAAAAGTGCACGCCTCATAGCGGTCACTCAATTTTCACAAAAAAAAAACAGAACTTGAATATTGCATATTTATCGGTGTATTATGAACAAAATAAAATATTTACTTTTAAATCTTCGCGCCATTGCCCACACAGAAAAGAAAGGTACTGCGCATGTATTGTCAATGTCAACGAACCTTATTTACATAGATTTAGATATACCAACGATAGGTGGATATCAGTTTATTGCTAATTATAATTAAACTACTTTTAATTAGACCGTGATTTTCGAAAGGACTTAGTTTTAGATAATACTTAAGCGTATGAAAAAAAGAAGGGTTCGATTTGTTAAGTTTTTCGGGCGTTATCGTGACCACGCCAGTTTCCATACATACAGACACACGGACGTCCACGAAATAATTTTATTAAACACTTGTTTTATTATTTTAAAGAACAAAATGACCTTTAAAAATATCATGACTGTTGAAACTAGTGTTTTTTCTAAACATTTGTGTGTAAATATTATTCTACAAGTACGATAAGAAATAAATACCGACATTTTTAGTTCGAAAAATCACTTGTTTTTTGTAAGGCGAGAGTAGAGCACTACCTCAACGCTCCGCTTATGAGGCGTGCAAAATAGGATAAAGTTAAAAATTAAAGGGGGTCGTTATACAAGAACGTATTTTTTCAGCGTTGTAAAAATTGTACGGAGGTACGGAAACTACGGAACATTTCATGTACGAGTCTGACTCGCACTTGCCCGGTTTATTACTTACTGTGGCTGAAATAAATGAATCTAACTTAAATGATTACAACCTTTTTTTTCCTGCCATGTGTTAGTTAGTAAAGCTGCAGACGAAAGAGGTTTCTCTTCTGATCTGAAACTTTTTGAATTTGAAGTTAAATTTTATAAGCTAAATATGTTTAAGCGAAATTATAAGTTAAATTTTATACTTGTAAGCTGCCGTTTCTCAGAAATAAAATAATAACCTAGTTCAAGACCAGATAATAGGTAAAATATATTCTTTTTTCCGTCATCATTCCTCCATTCTTTTCGTTAGAAATACTCATTCCAAATTTCAAATGAACTCTGACCAAGCCCGACCTTCACTCGAATTTAATTACAAAGAATTATTTTAGTCGAGAAAGACCGCAAGTCTGTAGTTAAAAATTTGTTGAGTGGAGAACATTAATCCCTCTACTGTCATGGGCTGTTTCAATAAGCTTCCGAGTTCGAGGTACCTTTTGTATAGTAGCTACGGTCAGATTGCGAGCTCCGGCATGGAACACGTGTGTTTTATGACGACATATAAAAACACCTATGGACTAAAGCGGCACGTTTACGATATCTGCTTACATTTCGCCGGGATTTCCTTGTGCCTAATGTATGTTTCTAATATGCTCCAGTTTACGCAAACTAATTTAAATATCTCGTCGTCAGCTGTGAATATTTAACGGTGTTACCAAATGTGGCTCTGTATTTTCAGTACGTTATTTTATTGACTCGGCTGACCTGTATAATGAGGTTGGTGCATGTGCATGCATTGTCTTTATTGGGCAATTGTATTACTTAATTACAGTATTTGAAACAATCAATCGACGTTTCGGTGAAGTAATAGTTACATGTAGGTACTTACCTGATTTACTACATCATCATTCGCTGCCTTCAAACTCCCCCTGCTGGGAATTCTACAGGCCTCATGCTCTTGTATCATCTCCTTTCTAATCTACTTATTATTATTATTCACCAAAAAAAAATCAGGATGTTTCTCACCTTTTATTTTAATTTTTGGTAAAATTAAAAAAGTATTAAATATAACATGCAAAGTGCAATGTACTTTTTTATAAGTCAAAGCCATGTCATAAATATGACAAAATGAATATCATGAATGTGATAAATATACCACTTATTGAAGGTCATTATTTTTAATTATTTTTATTGCAAAAGCTACAAACTACTAGCGTTTCGAAATGACCACTGCTGGAAAGATTACGCCGCAAAAAACTCATTTGTATAGGTCCCTACCCAGCCTGGTGGGCTTTATTGCATTACACTTAACATTATATTTTACATTATTATACATTGAAAAATTTGCAGCGTTATAATTACATAGGTATTATTTCTCAACACGCGAGGGCTAGCAACAAACTGCCAGCTACCGAAATATGTATGATTCTCGTTTTCACCTTCTATTTGGGAATAGTACAACCTCCTAAACCAACCCTGTAGGTAGGTTCCCTCCGTTTGTAAGTACCAGGAATAGAGGCGTTATTATATAACTGTGTCTCTAGCATCGTAAGCCTTACCAAAAAACGATTTTAGTTGGGTAAGCTAGCGCAAATAAAAAATAAAATACAAGAGATGAATAAAAACGACAAACCCAGAACTTAAGCCCCGCTGTCCAATTTTCAACGTTCGCCGTCTTGTCACCGAACAAACGTCGAGCTGTCAACGCAAAAAGCATTCACGTTGCTAACAACATAGCGGGCTCCCTAGGGACTATCTACACGAATGTATTTATCGAAGGGATATACCGGCTTCGCAAGGGAAATCCGTACCTACTGTGTGTATAAGCCGGCCTCTGCTGGGCGATTTTCTCACGTAGATATTACGAAGTAATCTGGCGATAAACTCCTCGCTCGTGGTCGGTCCCTTGTGGATGGAATCTCGGCTTCACGGGTCCGGTGCCTAGTAGGTACTTTCGACAAGGATTGTGACAACGAAACATGTGTTTTGCTTTGTCACATGCCGTATACAACGGTGATAGTGGATTTACGTTTCAATTTCGATTTAATATTTCGCGGAAAATTAAAAATAATCCTATCTACAGTGATTTTGGCAGATTGTGAATGCTTACGCTGCCTAATAGTAAGAGTGACAAAGGACGTAAGATGGATGAATGGAAACTAATATTCCGTTCAATTTATTTATTAGATAGTGTAATTTATTTATTTAAAACCTATAGAATAGAATAGAATAGAAAAACTCTTTATTGTACACCAAAAGAAAAAACAATATAAACAAATAACTTAAAATAACATTAGTACAATGGGCGGTCTTATCGCTTAAAGCGATCTCGTCCAGACAACCAGTGGATGGAGAGGACTATGAGAAAGACAATGACTATATTCATGGTAGTATACCAGAGCAAAATTACTGACATAAAAAATTGCGAATAAATTACATATAATATACAATTTGTTGAGAAATTTTAATCGAAAACCTATAATCTATTACACTTCCTAGAAGTTTTTCAGAATTGTATCAAATAAGTAGTAATTCTTTAAAGAACATTATTTTCTTTAAACCTTAGAAAAATAAGATTATACCAATGCCATTTATCCTGCAAATATAAAGGCGAGGAGGCATGATGTAAAATGCGTTATATTACCTCGCGATAAGGAAACAATAATAGCGACATAATAGGGAATATTATCAGCGGGAGGTTTCATAACGCAGTTTATGTCTCTATTGACGGCGGTCGCAGATAAATCGTCTTCACAGTTAGGGTTGCCACCCGTACTTTATAATAAAGTATTATAAGTTGTTTCGGATAATTATTTATTACCAGAATAAATAATTAGATTTTTTTAAGGTTCCGTACCCAAAGGGTGCTAACAGGACCCTATTACTGTCCATATGTCCGTCCGTTCGTCTGTCACAGGGCTCTATCTCTTGAACCGTAATAGTAACACTTGGAATTTTCACCTATTATGTATTACTGTGGTCGCTATAACTACAAATACTAAAAATAAGATAAGGTAAAATTAAATGGGTTGTCATACAAGCAACGTGTTTTTTAAAAGTTTTAATCATTGTACGGAGGTACGGAACCCTTCATGTACGAATCCAACTCGCACTTGACCGGTTTTTTTTATCTATTTATTGACAAAGCATTATAGTAGGTATGTACCTAAATAAATGGTTTGACTTTAATGACCCAAACTGGTGATTTAAACTTTCAATACAGATTAAAGCATCATGTTGTATTTGATGATATTGTTAAATAAATCGAAAAAAATAATCTGCAACAACTTAATATGACGACGACCGTGGCGTAATGTTTAACACGCTAGACCGCTAATCCGGAGGTTCTGGGTTCGATCCCCATCTAGGGCAAGTTGGAAAATGGCCTTTTTCAAATTGTCCTGGGTCTTGGGTGTTTTTTTTTTTTTTTTTTTAAATTAGTAACCCTGACATGATCAGGGACTATATTTGCCAATTTCCTTTTTTTACAATAAATTTTTAAATATATAATATATGTATAATAAATAAATATATAAAATATAAACCAAAAAAATATATATTTCGATTTTAAAAAGACAAAAACTTATCGGGGTGTGCATCCCGGAATCCAATGCCAGCATTGGATTCCGCGGTGCACCTCCCGACCAGCCCTGATACACCCATCTACCTTTCCCCCGCCTCGACGACCTACCGGCGCGAAAAACTCCAAACGCTAGTCACTCGATTAACGTTTGGTCTCTTTAAAGAAACCAAACGTTAATCGCTCGACGAAGCACACGCTTCCCTCCGCCATCGACCAACGTTCAGTCAATAAACCAAACGTTAGTCGATGACAGAAAAAAACGTGTCCTTTTCACGAAGCGTTAATCACGTCCCCGCCCGCAACGGAGCGGCCAGAGTCCGGTCTGACGGGTTCATCAGTCCCGCCAGGCCCACGGCCACGCCGCCCGCGGGCGGGGACGCGATACGCTTACCTAAAATTTTTCACGCGAAAGTTAGACGAGCCCATTTGTACACATCCCCTTCCATTGCGGGACAGACGGAGCCCGGAGATATGGCCTAAGGCCACCCCCGGTACATCCTCACGCCCCGCAATGGAAAGGGACGCGCACCACAAAACAATTTTTTCTCCTACCTACTCTTTTCCTACAAATAAAATAAAGCACAGAAAAAAGGCTGCCTAACTACCTAAACTGCAATGAGGTGTTTTTCCTTTGTTTGCAGTATATTTACAATTAAAAATTTTATCAAATTTATTCTGAAAATAAATTTTTAAAAATTTACCGTTAAAATTAAAAAGGAAAAACACCCCATTGCTACCCTACCCACAATACCTTCAGCGATCCACCTCTGTTCGATGTTTGGCCATGCCGCTTTGTTCCATTTTCCACACCTTTATTCATAAACAAATTATTTATGCGCATAAATAATTTTTTATATACTGGAGGTACTATGGCAACAAGCGGCATAGCCACTCATCGATGACGCCATACTGATTGCAAGGTCAGGAGTACGCTGTTGCCGACCTTGCAATCGCGTCCCACTTCCGCCTCAGCGGACAGTCCCCGCTGAAGGCATTGTGGTCAACCCTGTCGCCACCTGCCTTTTTGCAATTACGGCAGGTGGCCGTCGAACCCGCCTTGTGCTCAGCACACTCCGATTTCAGGTGTGGACCCCCGCAGTGGCTGCAAACGTCCTCCCCCTCCGTGCAGAACCGCCTGCTGTGGCCGTAGCCCAAGCAGCGCGAGCACTGCACTAAGGGGGACTGGTCCGCAACCCTTACGCGCTGGAGGTCCACGTGGAGGGCTCCAACGTCCAGTGCCCTCCTCCATACCGCCGGAGATGTGCTGAGCACAATGTTACTACTATTTGGATTGCGTGCCTTTTTTCTGTACTTTATTTGAAGGCGGTCCTCCCCCCTGCCGAGGCCGTGAAACACCTCTGGGTTTTGCTTCCTCATCGCTCCGATGACGTCATCATCGCTGTAGCGAATGCTGACGCCCCGGAGGATGAGGAGCGGGTCCCGGTTCTTCACCTCCTCGGCAGTGAGGTTGCCCGCCCTCACAATCCTATCCTTCAGCTTTGCGCGCTCCCCCTCTGACGCGCAGCTCATAATCACCTTCTGGTCCTTTGCCTTACGCACTCGCTCCACTCGGACCCATCCTTCCTTGGCGTCAACCGCCTCGCGGACCTTATCGAGCACCTGCTCCCCCGTGTCGTACGCATCCTTAGATGTGACGACAAGGGACAGCAGGGGCCCCCGCTCGGTCGGCTTCGCCAAGGCAGGGCGGGACACCGCGTCCGCGTAAGACAAAGCACCAGAAGTTTGACGTGCGACTAGCTCCCTGATCTCGTCCAACCTTCGCGCGTTCTCGCTGATCAGCCTGGCCTGCTCCTCCATTTTTTCGGCAAGAGCAAGCCCGGCTGACCACTCGTCCGGCGTTTGGACCTTCTCGCGCGATTTCTCCCCTGGTTCGCCGGGGGCGGGCGCAGCGGGGGCCCAATCCTCCCTCGCTGTTCCCGCCTCCAGGGCCTTCACCATCCCATGCAGGCGCTCGACTGCCTCAATGACTCCAAACTTAATCTCAGTTTTGAGATTTCTGGAGTCATTGAGGAGCTTCCTCGCCCTGCGCAGGACGGCGTCGGCCTCGGCAACATATCCCTCGTAAGCCGGGGCGGGGGTAGGATCCGGGGTATGGGCGAACCATTTTTCGCGCTGTTCCTCCTCAGAGAGCGGAGAGTACCGTAAGTACCTCTTCGCTCTCTTTCATCGAACCAGGGGTTCCCAAAATCCCCATCGTCTGAAGCAGGGGAAAGGGGACGGGGTTCCGGGGTCGGGGGGAATTCCATTTTGTCAGGGGGTTCGGGTCAATTTATAAAATAAAATTACAATTTAAGGTCAGTCAAGGTTAAAAATAAAATCTGTTGGCCCTGTATAGGGGGGCCACGGTCGTTATTTTCTAAAATAAAAAATTATAAAACTAAGTCAAAAGATAAAATAATTTAAAATTATAGTCAGTATAAAATAAAATGCTAAAAAGTCAAAACTAAAATGAAAAACAAATGTCGACCGTTAAAATTTTAAAATTAAAATGGGGCGTTGCGCTCCGTGACACGTGGTTTTCCTCATATAGAGATGTGCATACGTCGCCTTGTGGAACAGGCTGGGGTCAATATGTAAGATAGCTTGTCAGCTATTAAAAGGCACTGGGACTTTAAATTTCGTAGCACTTACTTGTTACCACGTGTCGGTATCACTTTTTTGGGTGAAATCTCAAAATCCAGCCGAGCCTTTGACACGCCCCCACGCTACAACGCTCCCCAATCACTTCACGAACACTTGGACACTAAAATTTCCAAAATCCGAGCACAAAAAACCACTTAACCAATTTTTTCCCGGGAGCGGAGCGCGGAACACGTGTGCACAGCTCGGCTGACGGAGCGCAACTCGGTCTTGGGTGTTTATCTATATATGTATTTATCATAAAATATAGTATCGTTGAGTTAGTATCCAATAACACAAGTTTAAAAAAACTTACTTTGGGGCTAGCTTAATCAATGTGATTTGTCCATATATATATATATATATAATATATATGACATGGATGATGTTTATTGAGAAATTGCTTTATTGAAAAAACTTTATGATCAGATATATAATTCTTAGAGTTTTTTGGAATTATCTATTGCACAAAAATGGCAGCTAGTATTTAATGAGACTGATCATCAGTCTTTTTTTAAACTTATATAAAGTAATTTAAATTCCTGTGACATTAGCATTTGCAGAGGGAGATTTTTTCTGTCATAATTAGCAAATAGCGCGACGAAAAAAACAAGTCTGTGAACCTTATAAATAAATTACTTATTATTTAAACTTTAATATAGACTGTAAAAATGCTGGTGAAATTGTTTTACAATGATAATAATTTGATAAAACTTGCAAAAAGGAAAAAAAAATATGCTTTTAAATATACTAAAGAAAAATAAATGATACTTTTATTTAGGCACTATGTACTTTTTCTTACCAATGTTCTTTAATTGCAAGAAAAAAGGTGGCTTCCCTATTCACAGATACATGACATAGTAAATAGACTTTTGTAAATAGTAAATAGAAAACACAAAATGAATGTTACAATTAATGTTACGTATAGAACTGACGTAACATATAGGTACACCTAAACATGCATTTTCTAACTGCAATATGTAGAAGAATTGAAAACGTTGCTGAATTCGTTCGCATTCACAAACAGAGACATAACAGCGTTAACAAAGTCCGTACACACGCGTATTGAAATTCAGATAGGTACGCGAAATTGGAGTTTACATTGAAAACATCCCCTAGAAAATACTTGTTTGTCGTCTTCCTAAAAATTTTAAAGCTATAGCCGTTATCGGAAAGACATAAAAGTTTGAACTCGGCAAACTCATTAGTTGATGCCGCTGGAAGCTGAAATGTACCACTTGTTTATTGCCGAGCCCACGTGTGCAACTTAAGCCGTTAAGTACACAGTTCATGATTATAGGAGAGTGCGGTCATGTCGACTATTTTATTGCTTTATTTAGTTTCAAGCGAACTGACAAGACTACCCACGTTCCTAAACTCATAAACATGAAGAAGTATAGAACATGACAAACTCGAGCTCAATAATGATGAATATCTTACCCCCCCCCCCCCCCTCCCTTCCTTTCTTTTCTAATTTACAATTCATTGACAAAAAACAAAAAGGTGGAGAAAAGTGATATAAAATACATTAAAATATTTCACACAAAAATGTACCACAGACTCTACCATTCGCAATGTTTAGCTATACTATTTTATTTACTCATGCACACTTTAAAACTCACAAATAATTTTGATATACTACTTTTTTCAAAATAAATTCCAAACATTTCTTAAAATGGCAAAGTGTATAAAGCTTTCTTTTTAAACCACCCTCTAGGCTTGCCTTTTGTTAAATTATTCGAACTAAGTCGCGACGGATCCTCGATTTAAGCCCGACTGAGCAAGGAATTTTCTAGACTACCCGCTTCCCACACCCTCATTACACTTAATTAGAAAACTGCTCTCCTAACTATTCCCGCCTTTCTCTCCTCTGATCTATTATTTAATTCATCGCTAAACCTTTCCCGTCTATTTTGCCGTTACCTACATTAAAAAAACATATCGGTTTTAGGAGTATTTTAACTACGTGAATTTAAGGTTTAGTGCACGGATACCTAATATATGTCTCATATCTGTATGGAATTTAGTTATTAACTTTTACAATCAGGGAAATCGTCTTTGGACGTCAGAAAAACCTAATCTGTTAAAAAAATTATCTGCAAATTTTACATAAAATAAAATGAAAACATTATTTGTTAACGCTTCCATTGATCGCCCGTGGCAAAAGGTTTAAAATAACATTTATTACGTAGGTACCCCTAATCATTAAAACGCATTGTATGGGCATATATTTATCTTTTTGTTACTACTTAAGTATTTGAATATTAAACTCTTTCAGACACAATCATGCCGCATTTAGAGCGTAAATAAGGTGCTGAGGTGATGAAACGTTTTCCGATAATGGGCCCATTAGAGGCTCTTACTACTCAAAGGATCAAAATTTTCACTTTTCATAATAATTCTAAGACCTCATGTTATTACAACCCACTAGGTATTACGAAATTATGCATTAAAGCACTGATATTAGCGTGTTAACTAATCTAAGCCATTTGACGCGCTAACTAATTTGCATTGCACATAACTTTCAGAAAATTGAACCTGTGATAAAAAATTAAAGTAATTGTTTATTGGGAAACTAGTTTACAATTTATATAAATTGAAAAAGAAAATGTTCAAAACCTGTCTATTATTCCAATGGTTTGCAAAGGTTAGTATGAGTAAGTATGTTGTTTCATTGTCCGAATCATGTCTATATAAAATATACCAGCTATATCCACTACTTAAATAGTATGATATATGATAATAAAGTATACATACAAGTATATGATAATAAATATACTATGATAATAAAGATATTTTGAATTTTGAATTTTGAATTTTTATGAATGAGAGTTATCAACAAATACTACTGCTTGTAAGAATGTTTAACAATCCCCAATTTTATATTCTGTATAAGTATACCTAGTCTAATGTTTATTTAAATGCTCATTCTTTTATCGAATTTCGTTTAAAAATAGTCGAAGAGACGTCATCTATTTAGCATAGATATAAGGTTCTTCGAAACGCTCTTAGTTAGATATCTATCTACATTATTTTTGAAACAGAGGTAGTTGAAGATTGTTAACGGGATAATATTTTAATGGATACCCATTTAATTTTAGGAAAATTTCTATGTTTTAGGAATATTTCTATTTTCTATGTACAAAGGTTTATTCAGAAACTAGGCCTCGCGAATACTTTTTGATTGGACCTAAGAAGATTTATAAGTTCTTTAAAGTTATAAAGTTTTGATACAATATCAAAGAAACTACGTAGCTATAGCTACGTAAACTAGATAGCTTTAACAATAATTAAATAGTTAAGTAAATACAAAGAGGTTGCTTACGTATGTATATAAACAAGTAGGTAGGTGGCGATAGAAAGCAAAATAAAATGTTCAGTAAGTATAAAGGTTCCTTCTCGAGTAGAGGCTAAAATGCGATGGCTAGCTCTTTGCCTAAACAACTTTTATTCCAATAAATTAAATGCGCATACATATCCATTGTATTAAAAATCAAGTCAAACGCTGAACAGCGTTTCTCGTAGACACACAACTTTTTTTTAAATATTTCAATACTGAAATGGAAGGCAATAAAATAAAACGGGCATCGTTTAATGAACTCTTCAGATCCTTCGAGAAAAGTTTAGGATATAAAAACGACATAAAATGGTCCAGTTTCATTGCGATAACACTTTACCATATATTAGGAGTTTATTGGAGTTACCATTACGCATTTCCTGTTAAATGGCAAACTTTAGTTTTCGGTAAGTGAATAACATAAGAGGAGGTCAACCTCGCCGATCAGTAGAATTTTTTATATGTTTTATTAATGTAATCTTGAAATTTAACCAAACAAATAATTCGATGAAAGGTCGGCTACGGACTGGGCCCCACTGCTTACCTCCACCAGTGGGTCACGAGGACTTTCAAGTAGGTACCTACTGATGTCTCCATTGTACTCGGCTTATGCGGATACAAATATGTATAAGCTTAATCACTTGGACGCAGGGGATAGAATAAACAAATAGTTGTAAGATATAAATTAAAAAAATATCCCAAATAAATTTCTGACACTTATTTTGCGAACTTAAGCTAACACAATGCCGTATATAAGTTTCAGTACTACTCCTAAGTGACGAAAAGGAACTTAGGTATACTTGTTAGAAATAATATTTTGGTTTCTTCGTTCCAGCTCTTATCATGTACGTGGCCAGTGGTTTTGGAATCACTGGAGGTGCACATAGACATTGGACGCACAAAGCTTATAAAGCGAAGCTTCCACTGAAACTGTTTCTTATGATGTGCTTCGCCAGCGCGGGTCAAGTAAGTAGACTAGTAGTTAAGTTTTCCCTTCAAATTCTCTAACATACTTCTTTATACTTAATTCTTCTTCTATTCGTAAATATTGATCAAATCGATATTATGGTTATTGATGTAGAGTTATTTGTATTGTACCTGTGGTATCTCCATAAATAGATCTCTCCAGCATTGATCTCCGCCGCCGGTGACCGAAGGGTTGGCTGCTTTTTCGCGTAAAACGTATAACGTAACGTATCAGTATAGCGATCCAATGTGGAAAAATCCGCCGTTTTGTTTTTTTTTATATATACATCGTGTTAATGAAAGAACGCAAAACCTCTTAGATGGTACCCCAGCTCATGTAACTGAACAACTTTTGTTCAACAACTTTCACGAAATTTTTTTTTTCCTGTTTTGAGGTTTTGCGTTCTTTCATTAACACGATGTATAACCAGTGTCACTCTCACAATTAAGACAAATCTAACGACACCTCTCAAACTAAAATCCATCAGGCCGTGCGTGCCAAAGAAGTTTTCGTACCTACTACATACTTACATAGGTACACTCGAAAACATAACCCTCCTTCTGGCGCAGTCGGGTAAGAAGAAGTTGTTAATAAAAATGTCGTTGTCATTTTAGAATTCAATAAGACAATGGGTGCGGGACCATCGCATCCACCACAAGTTCAGCGATACGGAAGCAGACCCGCACAACGCGAACCGCGGTCTTTTCTTCTCGCACATCGGCTGGCTCATGATGAAGAAAAATGATGAAGTCTTACGAGCTAGCAAACAAATAGATATGAGTGATATAGAAAATGATATACATCTGCAGATCTTTGAGAGGTAAGTTGAGTATGGACTAATCGTGCATTGTATCCATGTATGTGGAATGTCTTGTGGGCAATAAACTAAACATATCAGGCGGATTATCCTTAAGGCAAACTAGGCACGTGCCTAGGGGGCGCGAGGTAACAAACATTAACAAAGGGGCATGCGTAATTTTGAGACGGTAGTTTAAAACTACCAGCCATGCAAAGTGACAAATAAAAACCTCTACCACACATGCAGTAACGCTAACTATAGTCATCAGTACTTCTTAGTTAAAATTTATAACATGGCTGCTACAGGGGCTTGCCTAGTGCGCTCTCGACATTTAATCCACCTCTGTCAGCCACAGGATGTCCACTGCTGGACATAAGCCTGCCAGACTAGAAACGGTCCGCATCCAGCGTCTTCCTGCAACCTTGCTCTAGTCGTCCGACCACGTGGCCATCATATAACGTCCAACAAAATATACTGAAACTATTTCAAGGGTGGATTCAGTCCATTATACCGAACAACTTTCCCCAGCGAACAATATCGAAATATGAAAAATATTTTTTGTCTTTTCATACAAATTTCATCGGATCAGCTGATTGGCCAACTTGTATGGAAGGCCAAAAATTACTTATCATATTTTGATATATGTTCCTTGAGGAAAGTTGTTCAGTATCATTGACTGAAACCACCCTTAAGTTATTCAGTATATTATGTTAGACCGTGTGTTAATGAGTTACTGCTTCTACAGATATTTCAGCTACTTTAAACTAATGTTCTGCTACGTCCTGCCAACCACACTCGGTGTCTGGCTGTGGGGCGAGGACTGGCGCTGCGCCGTCGCCTGGCAGTGCTTCATCAGGTTCCTCAGCATGTTCCACAGCGAGCTCACTGTCAACAGCCTCGCTCATGCCTACGGATACAAGCCTTATAATAAGTAAGTAATGATCTATACAGGGTTATTTTTAATTAACCAGCAACCTTTTTGGAGCAAGTTCAGTCCATGATACTGAACCACTTTCCATAAAAACAATTATCGAAAAACGAAAATAAAATTTCGTCCTCCCATACAAAATCCATTTGGTTGAGAGCCGATTTGTATGGAAAGTCGAAATTTTTTTTTCGTTTTTCAATAATTGTTTATATGGAAAGTGGTTCAGTATCACAGACTGAACTTGCTCCAAAAAGGTTGCCGGTTAATTAAAAATAACCCTGTATATTGGAAGTTTAATAATATACTATGCGTACTATAGAAATAATATGTAAAAGCTGTAAACTTAGTTGCTGTAAATAATAAATATTTACCTACGAGCACTCCTTAAAACGTCACGGGTTCACCATTAGCACGAATATTTATAAATACGACGGTGTGTCATCTTATCTGACTATGTCATCTTAAGCACTCTTCCCCTAACAATATATCTGTACACATGTCAATGTGTGAAATTTATACTCAGGGTCGCATCGCAGAATTAATTTAATACTTACCTACTAACTAGTTCGACATATTTACGATTATATCTTTCCATACCGGGAGATTTGCGAACACTATGACGTAAAAAATATTCTGTTTTATATGTAATAATGTGAAATTATATTTTTGCTTTGCTTACTTGTTTTCATCACTCGGAAATCTATGAAATATACGTTCTTTACTGTATTCGGTGGATAAACAATTATTATATGCGCATCTTCTTACCATGATGGTTACTATTGGTTGACAGTTCTCAAGACACGACGCAAATTGCGTGCGACTAGCAACTAACCCTGTTAAAGAGCGCAATAAGGGGCATAGAACGGGGGAGAGGTGCGGGAGACGCAGTGAGATTCCATTCTGTTTGTACTCTTATGTATTCTGTGACAGTAATTTATGTACTGAACTTTAAAGAAATCTCTTTTAGCTAAGTTACAGCCGCCTAATTTATTCCATAATCAGATTATTACAAAATATTGTATACCTACGTTATTTTATTCTGATTAGCAAATAATGACGCAGATACAGCGCATTTAAATTTCGCATGACAACACAATCTGATGGTGATATAGCAACATAGTGAGGGGTACCTATCTTTGGAAAAACATAGACGGATAGAATAGACAACCGTTCGATTTAGTATAGAGTGAAGTAAACATGTCAAATTACGGAAAATAAAGTCCCCATGTAGCAACGTGTAATTTCGGAACTCTACTCTGAGCGTTTCAAGCACAAGCACTTGGCCATTTATTAACTTGTTAAATTAGACTGTGCATGACTCTATTTAAGTATTTTTATTTGCAGGAATATAATACCGGCAGAAAACCGCTTCGTGGCAACCTGCACGTTAGGCGAAGGATGGCATAACTACCATCACGCCTTCCCCTTTGACTACAAGGCAGCAGAACATTTCGATTTCTTCAACTTTGGAACCTGGTTCATCAGATTCTTTGAAAAAATTGGTTGGGCGTATGACTTGCGGCTAGCGACTCCGGATATGATAAATTCGATAGCCAGCAGATTGGGTGATGGAACTCCCGTCCACTTCCCGATATGCGAAAATATGAAACAAAGAGGATGAACAAGTAGCACCAAGGCACACCAAGGGTTGATATCTACGATTTTAAAATGTAACCATAAAATAAATAAAAAATAGAAACTTAATTCATGAGGTAGGTACGTACTCGGGTGTGTGTTTATTTTGTTTATGTTACCAAATAATATTCACTAGTTTTATCTGGGGGCACAGAAGTGCCCCTGCCAAGACGAGACAACGGAAACGCAGACCTACATTTTCTCGAAGCATTTCGTCGTACTTTTGTACTCTTATAGTTTCGGTCTGGATACTGCTATATGATTTCATTATATTACATAATAAACATGCAAAATTTCTAATGTACAGTTGTTATACTTTATGTTTTATTTAAGTATATCTAAAATATACCCAAATGTCGTCACTCACTGATCATTGACTGATGATCAGCAAAATTGTTAAGGTACTGAAGTCATAGAAAACTGAAATTTGTACAGACAACATAAAAATTAAGAAATATGTACCTTTTGCCTCCCATCCCTCAAAATAAAATAAGACGATGGAATCCCGTTTCCATTGTCCAACCAGCCCTCATAATTTGCGAAAGCAGGCCCTGCCCCAGACCACCTGACGGCGACCGGGGCCCACGCAGCCGGCCGCAGGGGATAGGGAGAGCGGCAATGTAACACCGACACTCCTCTTCCCCTGCGGCCCCACCGATGCCGTGCCAAGCGCCAACCACGGCCGCCCTTGGTCGCGGAGGATAGGGCGAGCGGCAACGACACACCGACACTCCTCTTCCCCCGTGACCCCTACCACGGCTGTGAGAGTAGGGAGTTAACCCCCTTCCCTCACAGCCAGGCCATTCTTGGTGGGAATGGCCTCCACCGGGCCCGGGGAGGCCTTAGCCTCAACCAGGCAATCAGGCAATGGGTTCCACTTAGCTTCCCCGTGGATGCCCGCCCAGCCAGTCCACAGGTACTGAGCCCCCCCCCCCCCCCCCCCCCATCGCGACAAGATGAAGAAGCAGGCCGGGGGGGAACTCTACACGCCCTAACCTAACACTCACTAGCTCCCATCGTAGCAAATAGAGTTCAAAGTGAATCCTAGTGTCCTAGTCTCAAGTTCTCTACAAACCCTACACCTTAGTGAAAATGTGTGTGACTTGGCCGTTACTTTATTGAAGGCCTATTGGCAAAAATTTACGCCTAGTTGGCCTAGTGAACGAATTTTGTTCATAAGTCTATTGGAGTACCTATCTACGTCACGCCGAAACGGCTAGGCTAGGTGTAGGGTTTATAGAGCATAAAAGACCCACCTTTTGAACTCCCTTACTTCATAAATTCATCATCATTCAGTTCTACTCTTCATAAGCTAGTTATATGTTAGTATATTTATTGTTATAATGGTATGTATGTAGTGTGTAAGTAGATATTCATTTTAATATTATGTTGTAGATATGTATTGTAGGTATATTATATAGTAATATTTTATTATGTATATTGTATTACATTTTTTGCGCCGCATAATTTTTCTGTTTATCCCTAAGGTTGACTGGGAGAAAATGCTCTTAGCATTAAGTCCGCCATTTGTTAAAAGTATATTTTTACTTTGGAACAATAAATTTTGATAAATAAATAAATATAAAGACTAGGTTTCACTCAGAACTCTATACGCTATGATGAGAGTTAGTGAGTGTTAGGTTAGGGCGTTTAGAGTACCTCCCCGCCCGGGTTCCCATCTTGTCACGATGGGGGGCTCAGTACCTGTGGACTGGGCATCCGCGGGGAAGTTAAGTGGAACCCATTGCCTGGTTGAGGCCGCTCCGGGCCCGGTGGAGGCCATTCCAGGTGGGAATGGCCTGGCTGTGTGGGAAGGGGGTGAACTCCCTACTCTCACAGCCATGGTAGGGTCGCGGGGGAAGAGGAGTGTCGGTGTTACTTTGCCGCTCTCCCTATCCTCCACGGCCGGCGGCCGGCTGGGTGTGCCTTGGTCGCCGTCAGGCGGACCTGCTTCCGCAAAATTATGAGAGCTGGTTGGACGTTGGAAACGGGATTCCATCGTCTAACGGACAGCCCTCCGGGGTGGAAGGCAGGCGAGTGTCGTGTCAGCGCGCCTGTCATTGTCGGGCCGTGAGGCCAAGTCGGGCCGCTAAAGTAGTGGCCGCGTCGACCACTACATACAATGCATTTTTTCACTCTTTGAGCAAAGAGTGAAAAAATGCATTGTATTGTCATTATTGACACTGTGTCAGAGAAGCATGTCAGAGTTTTTTTGGTTTCGTAAACAATTTTTTAGGCCTGTGGTTATACCTTAGATTTTTGATTAGGTAATGATTTCTACCTGTGATTTTTACCTTTCAAACATAAAACCAGATTTGTAAAACACTGAAATTCCATGTACATAAATTGACGAACCTAATTTATTTATAAAAAATTAAGATGCCGCTCCTAGATGTAACGAACCCTGAAATTATAAGGTATCTTAGTGAGAACTACGAGAAGGCCGAGTGGCTGCGGATGAAATGGAACATTCTACACGCCGATATATTAAAGGTTGCTGCTACGCATAAAAAAGAAGGACGATACACTACACATGATGTGTTTAAGGCGACCTTGAGAGCAGGATTGCCAACTGTCATTAGGGATCACGCTACGGCGGCCAACTATAGAAGGCGTACTCCCATTCGAGACGCAGTCATACCTGGAGTGGCTGACCTTAAAAAGAAACATACAATAGTAAACATAGGTCTTGGCGATCCTAAAGATGACCCTAGACTGGATCTACCTCTTACCGATGTAACTTTTGATCCTGTGATGCGAGTAGTTAAACCCGAACATCAAAACATTATTTACAAAGATTTGCCATACTTTGGTAGAGCTGTGTATCTAAGGAATAGGCGTTGGATACAACCAGAAGATAAGTATTACTTTCCAGAATGTTCGTCGTGGGATTATGGGTGGAGATTAAAAGATAGTGAATTATCCAAGAACGGCGCGACATGGGGCCGCGTGTGGAAACTCACACACGAAGGCGAGAATCGAACAGGCTCCCAGCCAGATCCGTCATATTATAACAAATGTAATATTCTTACCTATTCTAAATGTGGTGTATCCAAACTGCTTTAATTCTATAACTTTTATTACTGATTTTTTTTTGTAATTAAGTATTTTTTTATATTTTTTGTAACTTTTGAGTTTTTATTGATTTTATATCTACCTCATACGATATGCGAATTAAATATAATACTGATTGTTGGTAAAGTGCCTTTTTAATGTTACTATTTTCGAGCGGACTCGTAGTACAGTAGGTTTCTTATTTTAAAATCGAAATTTTTATGTACAAATTTCATTTATTCGGAATCGTAAAAGCATTCACGCATTACGCCGCCGTAAAGGCCGTACCTGAATTTTCCGGGGTCCAGTGCTGCCCCCATTTAAAATAAATCATTTCAAAGAAAACGGAGAATTCATTTAAAATTTTGCTACTACCAAGTCCTAGAAAAAGTATTACCCTTCAAAGTATTTTACGAACTACTGTTTACAGTTTAAAGTGAGAACGTTAAGCTTTACTACGCACATTGCGAAAAACGGCCACTTTTGGCAAATGTGCGTAGTAAAGCTTAACGTTCTCATTATAAACTGTAAACAGTAGTTCATAAAATACTTAGGGTTATCTAGGACTCAGTAGTAGCAAAACTTTATCAGCTTTCAGCTGATTAAAGTGAAGAAGGCTTGGTTTTAATTATTATTTTTAATAGCATTACAATGCTCGGAAATTTATTCAAATTAAAAATATGTGATGAAATAATCCGCAATGAGTGGGACTCGAACCCACGAACCTCACGTTAACGACATGAGTGCACTACCAATTGTGCTATCGTGACTTCGAATTACCCCGACGAATTTTCTCATCACAGATTTACGCATGCTTCAAATGCGTGTACTATGCGATGAGAAAATTCGTAGTTTACATGCAAATTGGCAACTTTATTTATGTATGTACTTCATATGTATTTTATACGAAATTTTTCTAACAGGTTACAAGTTATTCTTTTGTATAAAATTTTCAGTAGGTTTATTTGATAAGTTAGGCGCCTGCTTTCTTCTGCTTCCGGGGAAGTAAAACTTCGTGAGGAAACCTGGACTGGACACTAGTTTTACTAAAAATGTACATTGTTGTCACTAGCTGACAGTCATTGATCTACATTAGGTGCTTTTAGGCAGCAATTTGACACCAGTGTTAGTTATTAACACATTCGATAAGAAAGAAGCTAGGAATAAAGTAAAAGTATAATCAGTATTTATTCATAAACGATAATAAGCTAAAATAACAAAATACTAGATACAAACTACAAAAAGATAAAAAGGTAAGTACAAGGCAGGTAAATAATTATAAAAACTTAAATATGAATTACAAATAGTATAAATTATTTAGGACACTTATTAACGGAAGGTATTTCTGGGTTTCTATAATACTTAGGATCAGGTTGCGGCCCTGTGCGACTCATTACGTCACGTGTGAGTCTCCAAACGCGGCCGCGACTGGGCCTATTATTGCAGAAGTAGCTGTCCTTCAGTCTCCACCCATATTCCCATCCAGAACACTCCTGGAAGTAATACTTGTCCTCGGGTGCCATCTTTGACCGCTTCTTCAAGTAAACCGCCCGACCAAAGGACGGCAAACCCTTGTAAATTATGTTTTTCTGCTCCGGATCAATCACTCGCATAATAGGATCTATCGTAGTATCGGTATCTGGTCTGGCGAGCCTGGGATCTTCCTTAGGATCACCAAGCCCAACCTCGACTATAGAATGACCTTTTCTCATATCAGCCACTACAGGAATATTTATCCCGTCCCGAACGGGTATGCATCTTCTAATTTGGCCCGCTGTTTTGTGGTCCCTGGTGATGGCTGGCATGCCTCCAATCATGCTCGCCTTGTACACGTCATACGTAGTGTAACCTGTTTCTGGTCTATTCAGTGTAGCAGCCTCTTTCACCTTGTCTCCGTGTTCTTTGTTCCATTTCATCCGCAGCCGAGCTGTCTTGTCGTAGCTCTCGACGAGGAATTTTATCACATCAGGATTGGTGAAATCTACCAAAGGCATTTTGTTTGCTACAAGTTAGTTATGTAAAAATATTCAACGAAAAATTACATACAAAATTACAAAATAATTAGTATTATAAATTAAATTCAATAATGACATTATCAAAGAGTATCAGGATCAAAGATCAGGATGGTATCTGGAAAAAAATCTATGATTCAACTCTAAAAAGAGAGAATGCAGAATAGAAGTACTAGAATACCTACTACATTTCACATTTTAAGTATTTTACCCAAAGAGTTATAATGTACCTTATGTTTTGCCTTAGCTCTTTGAATTTGCCATGACTTAATTTACTGATTTGACATTTCATGATTGATTGACTTACTTAATGCTTTTACAATTTTTATACAAACAGGTACACAAGTTCGTTAAATTTAAATCACTGTGCAATAATCCGGATTAAAAGCAAAATGCCGCTCATAGATATCACAAATCCCGCGGTGATAAAATTCCTCGTCGAGAGCTACGACAAGACAGCTCGGCTGCGGATGAAATGGAACAAAGAACACGGCGACAAGGTGAAAGAGGCTGCTACACTGAGTAGACCAGAAACAGGTTACACTACGTATGACGTGTTCAAGGCAAGCATGATTGGAGGCATGCCAGCCATCACCAGGGACCACAAAACAGCGAGCCACAATAGAAGATGCACACCCATTCGAGACGGGATAAATATTCCTGTAGTGGCTGATATGAGAAAAGGTCATTCTATAGTCGAGGTTGGGCTTGGTGATCCGAAGGAAGATCCCAGGCTTGCCAGACCAGATACCGACACTACGATAGACCCTGTTATGCGAGTGATTGATCCGGAGCAGAAAAACATAATTTACAAGGGTTTGCCGTCCTTTGGTCGGAAGGTTTACTTGAATAAGCGGTCAAAGATGGCACCCGAGGACAAGTATTACTTCCAAGAGTGTTCTGGATGGGAGTACGGGTGGAGACTGAAGGACAGCTACTTCTCAAGCACCAGGGCGCAGCACGGACGCGTGTGGAGACTCTATCGAGATAACAAGAGCCGCACTGGACCTCAGCCTGACCCCCCATATTATGCCAGCCCTGATAATCCATCAGCTAATAAGTGTCCTGCCTGATTAATTTTGTAGGTATCACTCAAATATTTTTATTTAAGTTTGTTTTAATATTATTTTACTAGTTTGTTTTAATGTTATTTTTTTTTAAGTTTGTAATTATCTTTTTTTTAAGTTTGTAATTATCTTATTTAAGTTTATTTTAATTGTTTAGAATTTGTCTTTAGTATTTGTAATAAATAGCGTTACTTTTATACAATATTGTTATAAATAAGTATTTACTTAAATTTTGCTCAATGACACAATTATGTTTCAAGATTTGTATAGGCCAGTCGGTAGAGAAATTCTTAGTCACAAAAGGAGGTGTAGAATTTTTATTTTTTTTATCTTGTGTATTATGGGTACAACTTAATATATTTTCTAAGGGGTACAACGAAGTAAATATCAAAAATGGTAACACAAGATATCTCGGGACAACTTTTGGCAGCTACACCTCAAAAGTTTGGGACTTTTTTTGGTTTCTCGCTCATAAATTCTTTACGGTGCATCCTAGCGAAAAGTTATTTATCAACAAAATAAAGAACATATAATGTAATCCAGTCTCTATCATCATAGACAGCGGCGGCCTTAACCATTGCGAGGCCGTTCAGTAGGCTAATCATTAGGCTGGTGGGGGGACAAATAGAAATCAAATTAATAACTAAATTTAGTAAGGAACTTCATTTTATTTATTGTAGGTACATAATTTATTTTATTTGTTTTATTACAACTAAGAGCGAGAAATCAACATAAAAAATATTTTTTTAAAAATCCGCTCGGGTTGTTGCGCGACGCCCCTACAAGAGCGAGGCCCCGGGCGATTGCTCGGCTCGCCACTCTCTAAGGCCACCACTGATCATAGAACACCACTAAGGAATGATAGCTCGATGCAGTATGATATCGAATGTTGTAAACACGACATCTCAATGGCGTAGTGGTTTCTCACGGCCTTGATTGATCCACGTCCGTTTTATTCTTCTCAAATGGTGGCGTATCTAGGATACAGAACGTTTGCGAATTTGGGGTAGAAAACAATGACGTTTCTAAAGCAGGGGTACCAAGGTGTAAGTGAGCAGTTGTGCCTAGGAAGAGGGAGGCAGTTGTAACGGAGGGGAAGCACGTGGTGCACTGGCCTCTACCTTAAATACACCACTAATTGCTACTCCTTATTCACCATTGTTCACTAAACTGGATACGCCAGAGCCCACACATACACATTTTTCTAGGCACGAGTGCCTTATCTTCCTAAGCACCATTTCTCCTTTCCCCCTCTCTAGGTACCTCTGTGCTCTTACTTTAAATACGACATTTTTCTCTACGTTAAATGTGCCAACCCTAACCACCAATGTGCCTACCCTAGATACGCCACTACAATAATGGCATATTATTATTTATTTATTTTACTCTTTATTGCACACAATTTAACAAATTAGACACAAATAATAGAGATATAAATTTAAGCATACAAAAGGCGGCCTTATCGCACAGCAATCTCTTCCAGGCAACCTTAGGGTAGTATGGATACAAATGAAATTTAGATATGTAACAGGTGAGGAGCAATATTTCAAAGGAGATATACAAATAAAATATTATAGATACACATAATACATACATAAAAAAAATATTTACATATATAAATATATTTACTTATACATATAATATAAATAAGGTAGTGTACACGAAAGAAAGTAGGAACCTAAACAAGATGCGAAAGGAAAAGGATTAATTGCACATCAAATAAATAATCAACCATCAATTTAATCTCATCATTTATATACTTTTTTACATCAAATAAATTAACAATGTCATGATAAATACTGACTGCACATCAAATTTACTAGGTTAGAACTGCGACCAACTGCTAGGAAAGTTCTATCCATTTTACTACGCCACAAATATAAATTGCAGTTTGTTTAGTAATATTTTCAGTTGATTATTTTGCTGTGCAATCAGTATTTTTTTTTTACTTTAATACTTAATAACTGATTTTACGGCAAAATAGTCAACTGAAAATATTACTAAACAAACTGCATTGTATATTTGTGGCGTAGTAAAATGGATAGAACTTTCCTAGCAGTTGGTCGCAGTTCTAACATTTAAACCTAACTTATTGGTTTGCCCTAACCTAGTAAATTTGATGTGCAGTCAGTATTTATTTGCTGTGCAGTCAGTATTTATGATGAGATTGTTGATTTATTTGATGTAAAAAAGTAAGTATATAAATGATGAGATTAAATTGATAGGTGATTATTTATTTGATGTGCAATTAATAATATCCCTTTTTTAATCATTGACTGTTTATGTGGAGAGCGTGCGAACGATAAGAAAACGGAGATGTTTTTCTTATCGTTCGCACAGTTAGTATCATTGAATTTTTTTAAGAAAGACGGGTCTAAAACAAGTCTAGTCAAGTCTAGTACAAGTTATCGATGTTTTCTTTATTAAAATGTTGGTTATTAGGCTGTATCATCCGTTTCATTGAAGAAATTTGTGGTCTTGGCGCCAAGATAATTTGGCATAAAACCATCAAAATCTCTGGGCTATTTCAGCCCAGTGATTTTGATGGTTTTATGCCAAATTATCTAGGCGCCAAAACCACAAATTTATTTAATGAAAAGCTCAGAAAAAATTGCAACCCAAAAACTTTGTTAAAGTGAACTTTTCTAAAAAAACTCAAAACGTCGAGTATTCTTAAACCATTAACTTTTGAGCTATAATTTTACACTACTGTAAGTGAGATATTATGCTCAATAAAAGCTCATACATCAGTCATTTTAGATTTTGCGATTAAAATTACTTGGTAATGCAGTTTGGCTGTAAAATAAAAGTCAAGAATGTTCTATAAACACTTTATTATAACGTAGCCAGTCTTTTCACGGTCGTGAAAATAACTCTTATTATTCTATATTTACAATTTCTGTGTACAAAATCTTAGTGTTTGGTTTGAGTATGGATGTGGATTTTTACCACTAATACTAACTATACACAATACACAAATAAAGAACATCGCTTTCATACATTCTCTAAGTTAACGAAGCGAACCTCACTGGCGCACCGTCGCTCCACGCCACGAGATGGGTGTTTTACATGTGACTACAGTAACAAATATCACTAATTTCAACATTATATTTTTAGTTCTGTCTGAAATATGGATTTCTTGTATTTTTATACGGCATTTTTCATATCAACAGTTTAGTGTAATTTATATCGCATTCCAATACAATGCTCCGGAGTTACTAAACGAATGGTGTTTTCAATGTAGAAAACCGATCGCTTAGTGACTCCGCGTTTCGAAAATGGGTCCACAGAACTTTATCAACGCATATTTTCAATTTACTCATTTAAATCTAGTAACCTAGAATATATGCATAGTGTCTCCTCTTATTCATAAATAAACGGGCGAGTGCGAGTCGCACTCGTACATGAAGAGTTCCGTACCACCGTACAATGTTTTAAAACGCTGAAAAAAACACGTTTCTTGTATGACGACTCCCTTTAATTTTTAATTTTATCTTATTTTTAGTATTTGTTGTTAAAGCGGCCATAGTAATAAATAATCTGTGAAACTTTCAAGAATCTAGTTAATGCCATTATAAAGATCTAGTTAAAAACGCTGAAAAAACACGTTTTTTGTATGACGACCCATTTAATTTTTAACTTTTTTTTTTTTTAGTATTTGTTGTTATAGCGGCCATAGTAATACATAATCTGTGAAAATTTCGAGTATCTAGTTAAGGCCGTACTTGAATTTTCCGGGGTCCAGTGCTGCCCCCATTTAAAATAAATAATTTCAAAGAAAACGGAGACATTATTTAAAATTTTGCAACTACCAAGTCCTAGATAACCCTTTAAAGTATTTTATGGACTATTGTTTACAGTTTATAATGAGAACGTTAAGCTTTACTACGCACATTAGCCAAAAGTGGCCGTTTTTCGCAAATGTGCGTAACGTTAACACAAGCTAAACAAAGCTTATAAACATCAATGAGACCTCAACAACCCGTCTGGTCAGTGTAGGCCAAATCCTCTGACTACTTTGACTTAAGGCCCCGCCAGTTCAGAACCAAGAAAACTGTGAGTGTTTTTAAAAAAATCACTGTGATTAAACTACTACAGTTTATTCCTCAAAAATTTTACATAGAAATCTTAAGGATTTTCTACAGACACCCACAATAGCCAAAACACGATTAAGCATTTTTGGCTCGATAGAAAAAAATCACAAACATACCTCTAATTTGCCTAAATTTGCCTTTATAATACGTATTACTATTTTATACAATCACCTTCTTATATGAAAATTATACCAAAAAATGTATTATCTAAATATCTATTGCGAAATCTCTCGAAATATCTCTACTGCGAAATATCGTCGAGCACGGCTCCGGGCCTTTCTTCGCTCTCGACGAATATTTCGCAGTGTTTTATTTATTATTTTTTTTGTATTATATTTATAAACTTTTTTGTAGTCAAAACGGATAGATATTTAGATAATACATTATTTGGTATAATTTTCATATAAAAAGGTCATTGTATAAAATAGTAATACGTATTATAAAGGCAAATTTAGGCAAATTAGAGGTATGTTTGTGATTTTTTTCTATAGAGCCAAAAATGCTTAATCGTGTTTTAGCTATTGTGGGTGTCTGTAGAAAATTCTTAAGATTTTTATGTTAATTTTTTGAGGAATAAACTGTAGTAGTTTAATTACAGTGATTTTTCCAAAACACGCACAGTATTGCAAATTGTGAACCCACGTCGCCTTAAGACATGGCTCTGGTAGTACAGAGAGGATCGTGCTCCTGCAGTGGAGACTAAAAATAAAACCTGATGATTTTGATATTTCTTATGAATAAGAGACTTTACAGATCCACATACGACTTACATTACTCGAAGTTCGAGTAATGTCGAGTCTCGAACAGGCCCCAACGTACTCGTAGCTCACACATTATGCTTCCTCTTGGCGGTGGGGCGGTCGAACACCTGCTTCATGCCGCCCCTGAAGTTGGCGAGGCGCGCCGCGGCGCCCTCGTTGCTCCACGCCGAGTCGAACTCGGTGGTATCTTGGTCAACCAAATGGGTGTACTTCGTGCGGCCAGAACGACCGAACTTCTTCACTTGCATCACCTATTAACAAACATTTTTGCTTACTAAAGATGATTTGGTGAATGGTATTAGAATATAGGGTAGGTATTCACTTCCCACGATAGCCCAATACCACAGAATAAATAAGATTATTTCATACAGAACGGAATCTCCTAAGGTCCCGCGCAAAATACGACTGTACTGTTCCCCGTCCCCGCACGTCTCCCCCGTTCTCGCCTTGTGATTGTTATTTTTAGTAAATTTAAGGACTTTCTCGATAAGTTAATGAATATAAAATGAAATACTAACTTAGCGGCTATTTCGTATATCGGTTTTTAAACTATCGCGCTTTGAACACATGATTTATAATATATATAACGGGACTTAGCACGAACCTTTTTGATTGTTTTGTCTAACGTTTCGAAAACCACGAAAGATGTAACTCGAAACTTTAGACAAAACAATTAAAAAGGTTCATGCTAAGTCCCGTTTTACACATATATAAATCATGTATTTCGTATATCTTGTGATATATCTGGTTAATTTAAAAATATATATATAATACTTAATGGTTGTGTTGGCGACGGCTCATATGTTATTTAATAATTAGCTTATTTTCCTATTTGAAGGCATTTTGCCACCATTAGAATAGTATGAACATGTAAGACTACTAGTTTTAAGTCGCGCCCCTCCACCAATCAGTCTGTATCACACCCTCGGCGTGTCCGCACGTTGCCGCTTTTGTTCGCAATAAACCGCGTGTGCCCTTACTCGGAGTTTTATTTAAACGAACCAGCACTACTGTCGCCCACAGGTTGGTTTGTTATATTAAGAAATTCACTTTGCTACAGTGGCAACACTCCCAACTGATGACGTATTCTTAGGCTAATCACATGACCCGCAGTCACGGGAAAAGAATACCTTGTTTTATTTTACCATGATTTGGTGCATACACATCGCAGTTAGCTTTTGTGGAGCAACACGGTAACATTTGTAACTTTCGTTTCTACTTGTTACTATTTGTTGAATGTTACTCATCGCGTCCAAAAAGCGAATTGCACGGCATGCATATGCTCTCCAATGTTATCGATTGTTAGGCTCAATTTACACTGCCGCGGAATCGAGGCGAATTTCAAGAAATCCATAGAGGATAATGACTTCTATAATATAGGAGAATACCTGCCTGGATGAACTGCCTCCGTGGTCCAGTGGTCAAAGCTATTGCCTTGTGATCCGGAGGTCATGGGTTCACATCCCACTGCGAAGCATACTTTGTGAAAAATTGCTTCCAGTCTGGTTATAGGATATTGCAGGCTTGAATCACCTGATTATCCGAAAAGAAAGATGATTCCGTGCTTCGAAAGGCACGTAAAGCTGTAGGTCCCGAACGCCATCTAGCATTTGTACTAGACATGGTTACCCATGTCTCGACTCCGAGGAGTGTTTCGGCTCACTGAATCTTACTCCGCATCCGGTACCGACTCATCTTAATGATTCCTACTCCCTTATCGGCTCCAGCTCCGAGGTCCGCTAAGTTTTGCTATTGAATCTACAGAATACAGATGTCCTTTCTGGTACCGGTTTAAATACAGAATAAGACTAAAAATACAGACTCCCGACTTCCGATTCCTCCTGAGACGCGGTGGAGCCGAAACGCGGCTCACGACTCGCGACCCGACAGGCGCCGCCGGTTCCCGGCGGGACCAAGATCGATGCGGACTCAATAACTCGCGGGAGCCGATAATGATTACCGGGATTCAGTACAGGTATCGGCTCCTGTTGATGAGTCGGCTCATTTAAATATTCGAATCCGGAGTTACCCATCTCTAATTAGTGACCTGTTTATCCTAGGACTGGTTCTGGTCTACCCTTTGGGTTGCAGTGGTCAGACGGCAGTCGCCCTGTGTAAAAACCAGTAACCTCGTCGAATCACCTAGGGTAGGTAGCGGACCCCGAGCTCTGAAGCGTAACTGCTGACGATGCAACCGGGAATACGCTCGGATGATGATGAATCTAGGAGAATATAGTACAAATTAGCATGAAGAATTCTTTCTTCATGCTAACTTGTACTATATTCTTCTTAGTGATTCCCGCGTATTCTGCGGAAGTTCTTTTTGTTGACACAATTTTATACATTAATACATTGATATAGGGTTCAATATGCTTTGTAGTTTTAAAAATGCTTTTCCATTCCGCGGCAATGTAAACATTCTGTAAGGCTTAATTTAGCCTTAGATCAGTTCTATCCATTTTAGTAGGTAGGGCAAACCTATAGGTTAGGTTAGAACTGTGACCAACACAAGCACGAGCCGAGCGAGCGAAGCGAGCGTGCCGCGGCAGCGGCCGACGAGTGCTAGGAAAGTTTTATCCATTTTACTACGCCACAAATATAAATTGCAGATTGTTTAGTAATATTTTCAGTTGAGTATTTTTCTGTGCAGTAATTTTGATTTGCGTTTAAATACTACCCTTATTCGTTCAGTAAAACAGTTTTGCAAATACCATTAAATAGTATACTAAATTTGATTTATTTAGTGTGCAAAATTAGTGTGCAATTCAGTATTTTTGAAACTTTGTTCGAAGAAAGGGAATATACAGATATCGATTTAAATACATGCCTAAGAATATTATGGGATTCAAATTATTTTTTTTATAAATTTGTAATCTGCGGGAAAAATAATGTAGTACAAAAATTTACCTTAGGCAGGACAGTCTTATCAAAGTGATCATCCAGCGTAGCCCCGGAGAAGTCTTGTTTGAACACTTCCTCCTCTTTGTCCAAATAGAAAGCACCTCTGAAATAAATAAATAAAAATTACCTAAATAAAACCAGTCTTTCATAAATGAAAAAGAGTATAATATGTGTTTGTAAATTAAAGAGTTTAATCAATTTAGCTTTCATTTAATCTTAATCTTAGGCTGGTTTTACGGCTGTACGGGAGATCCGTACGGTTTGGCCGTGATACGAGCGACCCTTACGGGAAGCGCCCGCGGTGCACTGACACGAGTAACCAGTACGATTGAGCGGGTGGCGCTGTACGGGCCGTACCCGTAGCGTGCTCCGTACGGAACGATCCGCGTCGCTGTAAAGCGATGTTCTAGCGCCTCACGTGTCTCTACTCTGAGAGCCCGTACGGGCGATCCGTACAGATCTCCTGTATAGCTGTTAAACCAGCCTTACTTTTAAGATTTTTTATATATGTATACTACTCAAAACAATGTGTTTTCATTGAGTATCTATTTAGTAGTAAAATTCTCATGCATGTTCTTATATCGAAATAAATTTAAAAATACCGGTCAAGTGTGGGTCAGACTCGTATATGAAGTTCCCCACCTCCGTACAATGTTTTAAACCGCTGAAAAAATCACGTTTCTTGTATGACGACCCCCTGTAACTTTTAACTTCCATCTTATTTTTAGTATTTTTTTAAAGCGGCCACAGTAATACCTAATCGGTGAAAATTTCAAGTGTCTAGCTATTACGGTTCAAAAGATAGAGCCTTGTGACAGACGGACGGACAGGCACAGCGGAGTCTCAGTAATAGGGTCCCGTTGGAACCGTCACCCTCTGAGTACAGAACCCTAAAGAGGTGGTTGAAGAGATCTGACCTGTGATAGTATTTCTGCAGGAACTTGTATTTGCCCTTGACCGCCTTGTTGGTGACGACCTTGGGGTTAAGTCTCTGTTCGACGCGGCGCTCCTCCTCGGTCATGTTGCGCATGCGCTCGATCGCCAGCAACTCTTTCTCGATTCTGAAAGTGAAAACATGCTTAATTGAAAAAGATTGAACTAGAAAAAGAAAGATATTTTGTTAATAAGATTCGCTTTGAAACTCTAGATGAGTTCAAAACTGTGGGAGTCGCGGTACCTTATTTCATGCATTTCAGCCAAAAGCAGTTTAGTTTACTCCCCCAAGTTTGTTCAACTAAATTATCAAGATCTATTCAGTGCGTGAGTACTGAGTAACTTGTATTATAAATTATCTTTCTTAAATTAGTTTTATTAAGATGATACATGGAGTCCAGTGCTGCCCCCAATTGAAAAAAAATATTTGAAAGGAAACGGGAATTTAATCTATAATTTCGTATTAGTAAACCCTTCAAACTATTTTATGAACTACTGTTTACAGTTTAATGTGAGAAAGTGAAGCTTTTCTTCGCACATTTGCGAAAAACGGCCACTTTTGGCAAATGTGCGAAGAAAGCTTTACGTTCTCACTTTAAACGCGGGCAGCACTGGACCTCATGTATTACCTTAGCATGCAAGTCCAATTTGGACTAGCGATCCGATACTATCGGACGACAGAAGTGTTATTTTTACCCGATTACAGTAAAGCCAAAAGGAAGGGCAATCATTGTATATAATTTATTTCGACGCTATGGTGTGTGTTTATTTTATTTATTTATTTATTTAACTTTATACACAAATACAAGTGTAGTGCGTCTTCCACCATAGCATCGAAATAAATTATCCAATCTTCACAAAAGAGATGTCAATCGATTCGTCATTATAGTCCAGGTGAAATGGGATACATTTTGTAAGTTTAAAATATGATAAATGTTACATACAAAAAAGGGGGGTCACAAAAACAAATTATTTGCTTCTATATACCACGTGGCATACCAAATGAAAAGTCTTAATTATCACATTTCAAAAATATATACATTTTAGTCGTAAAGGGCTCTCAAGCTTGCATTAATACGCTATTTTGCAACAAGTAAAATCAGATACTTTTTTCTTAACGTCAAAAACAAACATTTTCTACGGGATTTGTATGAAGTATCGATTTATGACGTCATAGTTCCTTGGAGTCAAAAAGCGCTCTTAATATCCGTTTTTCTGCATTAATAAATCTAAAATCACGGTCAAAGTGGATGTGATCAATGACAAGTGGCATTATTTTGTGAGGTTTTATTTTATTAACAGTACCAAATAATTTATTTTTGACCCACCAAAATACCCAATTGGATAATTCATACTTCAGACAGGTTTTAGCTCTTTAAACAGATATTGTTGACGACGTGATTATTTAAATCCTAATCCTAACTAATATTATAAATGAGAAAATGAGTTTGTATATTTGTTTGTTTGTTACCTCTTCACGCTTTATCTACTGAACCAATATTCTTGAAAATTCGCATACACGTAGTTGAAGGATATAGGGAACCTTTCATCCCGGAAAAATGTAATGTTCCCGTGGGATACGCGAGCGAAGCCGCGGGCGAAAGCTAGTATGGAAATAAACAAGTCTTACGCCTCTCTCTCCTCCTTGTCGCGCTTGATGCGCTTCATCTCGCGCAGCTTCCACGCCTCGTACTCGAGCTCATCGTTCTCATCGTCCGTGCACACGTCGTTAATGTTGCCCTCTTTCTGTTCCGCCTGTAACATTTTTAAGTTGAAATACCATCCAAAACAGATTTTTGACGCGTTTTGCAAGTAGCAAGCAAAATCATTTATTAGCTTCCAAAAACTACGGATACGTTAAGTTTTGCATGATACTGAAAGTTAAAAATATATACTATTATTAATAACTTCACTGCATTAATCATCAATAATTATTGTAAAACCCTACTGAGGCCCATATTGACCTACGGTTCTGAATGTTGGGTTTTGAGTAAGATGGATGAGGACCGCCTGTTGGTATTCGAGCGAAAAGTGCTTCGGCGCATCTACGGAGCTGTCTGTGAGCAGGAGCGATGGCTTTCGCGCTACAACCACGAGCTGTACCAGTTGTACGATAAGCCGAACGTCATGAAACCATTAAGCTTGGACGCCTACGATGGGCAGGGCACGTAGCAGGAATGGACGAGGCCAGAGTAGAAAAACGTATACTGGAGATTCGACCCGAGGGTCGCAGAAGCCGAGGCAGACCCAAGCTCAGATGGTTGGATGGCGTCAAACAAGACCTTAATAACGTCGGCTGGAGACAGAAAGCCCAAAACCGGACTATCTGGAACAATTTACTTAACCAGGCCCAGGCCCACCCGCGGCTGTAGTGCCTTAGATGATGATGATGAATCATTATTGTGCAAATAAAAAATGTGCTACAGCCCTGTGCTTTATTAAACACTTGTGTTACAGAAGCTCCACTCTTTTACATAAGTCGCAGACAGATCTTGATATTTTCTAGTGGTTACTGTAAGAACAGTAGACCTCGTAAGCTCCTATAACCATACAATAACCGACACTTTCCCCTTTCCCTGGCTTAGCAAAGTGAAATCCGTCTACGTCATAGATACATCGTGTTAATGAAAGAACGCAAAACCTCTCAGATGGTACCTCAGCCCATGTAACTGAACAACTTTTATTCAACAACATTCACGAAACTAAAAAAAAACACGACGGGGTGCACTCCGGGAGTGCCGGCAGATGTGAAAACTTGAATATTAACGTTGTGCATTTTTTATATTTTGGAATGGTTAGGGAATAATTTTGCACGAATTGCTTTAATTATCAGTATAAAAGTGTTGTAGATACTGTCTTTATGTTTAATCTCTGTTGTGCAGACTTTATTTTTATTTTTAAACAGAAGTTATTTTTCTTTTTATTACTACTACTACTACTATGCTGGCTCAGCGACCCAAAGTGAGTCTTGGCCTCCAGCACAAGAGCACGCCAGCGCTCCCGGTCCCGCGCTAGCTCTCGCCAGTTGTCCCCAACTTGCAGCTCGCGCAGGTCCGCCATCACCACGTCGCTTCAGCGATACCTGGGACGGCCCACCGGCCTGCGACCGATCGGCCAGCCCTGGTATGCTCTCTTCACTCCCCGATCCTCCTCCATTCTTTCGACGTGTCCGAGCCATCGAAGGCGGTGCGCTTTAGCTTCGCCCATAATGTTAGGCTCGTCCACTAGATCTTGTGTTTCGGCATTGCTCCTAATCCTCCATACACCATCCTCTCCTCTCACTGGTCCCAGGATCTTGCGAAGTATCTTTCTTTCCGCTACGAGAAGCCTTCTTTCCTCTTTTAATGTTAGCGTCCACGCCTCACATCCATACAATAGTATAGGACGGATGATCGTCTTATAGATCCGTATTTTTCTTTTTATAATAGATATATTCTATTTTTAACTTTTGATGTTTGACCTGTTACTTCATTAAAATATTCCTGACAGTAACATCTCTTTTAATACTTTCTACTATATTATTTACATTTACGCGCCCTTGTTTCAATATTTCAACACGTTATCAGCACGAAGATGAGAACGTGCATGTGTAAAGTTATATAGTTATAGTGTATTTTTCGTGCGATTGATAGAAATAAATATTTTTCTCGATATGTCACATGAGTCTGGAGATGTCTCAGGTGTTCAAGTCAACAAGGCAAGTTCGTGGAATTTATCCTCTATTCCATCTTTTTGCCTAAAGAATAAAGAAGGATATCCTACTTTGAAATTCAAGATGCGAAATTACCTATTACACGAGGACTTATGGGCAACAGTTAGTGGTTATCCAGAAGATGACATGACCCCCGCCTCGACCAAGGTACGAAATGACGCAAAAGCACTTGCAAAAATTTGCTTAACAATAGACGGCACAGCTATTACGCACGTAAGATGTGCAAAAACTGCAGCCGAAGCATGGAAATGTTTGCAGAAAGCTTTTGAGGATAAAGGGATGGGGCGAAGACTAGCTTTAGAACGTAAACTGTACAGATTAAGTCTGTCAGACTTCGACAATATTGAACTGTACATTAATGCAGTTATGTCAACCGCACAGGATTTGGCGGATATTGACAAGGTATTAGAAGATACATCAATTGCAGCCATACTTTTGGGAGGTCTAACCTCAAAATATGAACCTCTTATTATGGCACTAGCAAACTGTAATATAGAAGTAACTACAGATTTAGTGAAATCAAAACTGCTGAATGAGATGTCCAAAAATGCAGCTGCACCAATGGATTCCGTTTTTAATACCAGATTGAAATCTAAATCTAGAAAGAAAGAAATAGTATGCTTTGACTGCAAAGTACCTGGACATAAAAGGCCAGACTGTCCATTGAGAAGCAAGAAGGAGAAAGCCAATAGTGTAAAAGGAAATGATTCCACATTTATTGCTCTCAATACTTCAGGCAGCTCTAATAAGGATCTTTGGTACGTAGATTCAGAATGCACAAAGAATATACTTCTAGACGTGATTGGTTTCAGGATATTTCTTTTGCAAATAATGGTAGCGTCACAGTCGCAAACGGAGAGCAAGTAAAGTGCCGCGGGATTGGTAATATTTTTATAAATACACCAAATAATGTTGTCAACAGGATCAGCGATGTTGCTTTTGTTCCTGATTTAAAAGCAAATCTTTTATCTATACATAAGGCTGTTGATAAGGGTTTTATTTGTGTTTTTGATAAAAATGGATGTAATTTTTATAAATATAATAATTTTCGTTTTACAGGTGATTCCGTTCTTCATGCCTCGCCCTGTGGTGGACTATATGTACTTGATTGTACAGTGAATGTTCCTGATCACGTGGATAATAATTATTTGACACAGGATGTGCACTCTGGTTGTCAGAATAGTTACCAACTTTGGCACAAGAGGTTAGGACACTTGTGTCGTATAGGCATGAATCAACTGAAGAATCACAAGGTAGACGTAGAGTTTAGGGTAGTAGATAAAAATAATTGCGTCGCCTGCGTAGAAGGTAAACAAGCTAGGAAACCTTTTAAGAAGGTAGCTTTTATAGGGCTGCCTCGCCATTAGGATTGATTCATATGGATTTATGTGGGCCTATATATACAACCTTTTTTCAAGGAAATAAGTACATGTTAACTTTGGTAGATGATTATACAACAAAGGTATTTACTTATTTTATTTCTTCAAATACAAGTTTTGTCTATTTCAAATCTTTGTAGAAAAACAATTAGATAAAAAGATTAAAGCAGTTAGGACTGACGGAGGCAAGGAGTTCGACAACAAGGATTTTATTGATTACCTTGACTCAAAGGGTATCGGTACAGCCCTCAGCAAGTGGGAGTAGCTGAACGAACTCACAGATCAATAACAGAAAAAGGCGAGATCGTTATTAGCTGAAAGCTCATTGCCAAAAGCATACTGGGAAGATGCTTTCCGGGTTGCCGTATATATAAATACCATATACCTTCATGTCACAGGAAATTATTTACATTTACGCGCCCTTGTTTCAATATTTCAACAAAAAGTACTTTATTGCGCTATCGTACACAAACATGACAATTTATATTACATTAAAAAGTTTATCTCTCTATTTTTTTGCAACATCTTGTGTAGAATGAAGTCCATAGTGTGTCGCTCAAATTTGATTGAAACCTGTTAATAAATAACGCTACAGCAAAGTTCTCCCCTTTCCCTTATTATTCCCCCAATAAAAAATCGCGATCGTCTAAAAAAATTAAATGAACCAAGGAACTTGTGTACCAATTTTCGTCAAAATCGGTTGAACAATGCTTGCCTGTAGGCGAAAAAATGCACGGGCAAAAGCATTTTTGGCCAAGTTCGAAACTGAAACGCTTCGCTCGCTCGGTCAATGATAAAAGTTTCAAATGTTTGCGACATGTGTAAAGAGCGCCGATCCTTTTTCTATAACTATTATATACTGTACCAGTGTGTTCCTCTGTTCAGCGCGAATGGTTTCCTCCACCAGTTTCAGCGCATCCCGCCGCCTCTCCTCTTTCTCTTTCCGCGCTTCGCTCTCTTCCTTCTTCTGCTGTTTCATCTTCCGCTCTCGCTCGGCGACGGTCATGCGTTCTGAAGCTCTCACAAATACGGGCTTCACTCTAGGACCTGACACCAAAAGACAACATCAAAGTAATTGAGAGACAGTGTGTAAAATGTATTTATTTTATTTGTTTATTATAGACGAGCAACTTAGAACTGATGTCTGTTTCACACAGTGGAGTCTATAAAGTCTTTTCACAGTTCATTAATTTAAAAACGACACTTTATTTATATGTAGAATTAACTTTTTTAAAGTTCTGAATCTTGGAGTTTGTAGACACTTAGATAAAAAAGTGTTAAGATTAGGCTGCGTAAAGTGCGTAAGCTGCGTTATCTGTTAGTCAATCTTACTTATTAGCGTGTGTGTTAGGGCCATAGTTGCTAATAACTTTGCTAAATATATTTAAGCGCTAACAAAGCGTAATGAGCCAAAGTATGCACGCTAGGCTTTTAGACTCTTTTACTAATCAGTTGTTTTGAAAATTTTGTTGATAATGGTCATACCTGTATCTTCTTCACTGTCTGTATACTCCATATCAGAGGAGCCACTCTCCTCTTTTTCTCCATCCATAATTTCTTCATCGTCATCACGGCCAAGTACTTCTTTTTCAGCCTCCCTATTAATATTTGTTAGAAAAACATCCTGTTCATTCAAAACAATGGTCACAATGCTCCTTGAACATCTAACAAGGATGATTATTTACATTGAAGTCATGTGTTTCTTAGGCGATTCACCCACTGGCAACGCGCTCCGCTGAATGCGCGGAATCTTCCGCGTTTTTACGGAATCTGCCGCGTTTTTGTGTGTTGGACTAGGCGTGTTTTCTATACTAACTGAGATACTTGCATACAATGTTAAAATCTGCCCCCCCCCCCCCCGCTCCGCGACGGTGCGCGGTGCAGTGGGATCACCGCCTAAAATGGATGGAAAGATGAAGTACTGCTACGGCTAATATGATCAGAAAATAAATCACCGCACCAAGAGTAGCATGCTTCGCACAATTTTTATTGGTTTTGCAGCTAGAGATAATTCTATTATATAATTTATTTGTAAAGTTGTGTTGTAAGACTGTTTTATATGCAAAAAAAAACAAAAAGTAAAAATCTAAAATAAAGTAACTTTTCCTACTATATTACTGGGACAACGTTTTAAATTATCAAATAACCAATTTATATTCCACAGCTGGACATGGATTTCTTTTCCGAATTTCGAAAATTGGAAGGTACTATGAAGTGTGTACCTGATACTTACCTAGCGGCCAATTTGGCTTTGAGAGCTTGCCGACGTTTTTCAATCGCCTCATCGTCCAGCTCATCCTCACTGTCTGAACTGTCTTTAGCCTCTTCTGCACTAGACTCTGATTCGGGCTCTGGTTCCGCATCAATGATTTCGGGCTTGTGTTCAGCACGCCGGGGTGGAGACCGAGCGGCTTGACGTAAACGTTTGAGACGAGGATCGTCAACCTAGAAATGAAAAGGATTGTAGCTTCAAAATATTTTCATTGTTTTTTTTTTGCAATATTTTATCTGGAGCTATAAGTATTAACTTAGGTGGCAATTCTTGATTAAAAAAACTAAGATTATTCATTGTACATGAACTATTTTTTGATCGATGAATCGGACTGCAAATAATAGGAAGAAGATAGAAGATCATGCATAATTTTATTCCCAAAGAGGGTCGACGTCAGGCAGGCGACCGGTCGTAAAACTATAGCCAAATCTTTTAACTCTTCCAGCTTTTTCTTCTCCAACGCAAGGTCTTTGGCATCCTTGGGTGACAAAGTGACAATTGACATGCATGTATTATTTGGAGAAGAAAAAGAGGGAAACCGCACCCCGGGCTCCGAAGCAGCACAGCTGAGGATGCAACCGGGAACGCGCTTGGATGAAGAATTTCATACATAAGTAAATTTTGATGAAAATGAATAGTATTACTCAAAATGAGGTGATGGCTACCAATGATAAATTGCAGGGCACATCACATGCACATGGGCAGAGGGCTTTTAAGCCCTTATTACCCTTGAGGTGCGCGGGGCGCGGTAACAACGTCGGACGTGTTTAGTACAGCTCCTGTGTATTATTTTGTTGAATATTGTAAACCGCTAAGTTTCTACCATAATAATTTACTAGTTGCATCTGCTATTAAAGATCTAACGGTCTATTAAGATTGGAGGCAAAAGGACAGTGCATTTATAAAGAACTAATATTATAAAGAGGAAAGATTTGTACCTATTTTTGTATGTTTGTATGTTTGTAATGAATAGGCGCAAAAAGTACTGGGCCGATTTAAAAAATTCTTTCACCGTTGGAAAGCTACACTATTCCCGAGTGACATAGGCTATGTGTGTACCACGGGCGAAGCCGGGGTGGACTGCTAGTAAAGAATAAAACAAATTTATAGAATCAGCTGATTCATTATGAACAGTGTTGTGTTGCTATGTGACAAGTGATTGGTTAATGATCCCGCCAATAACAAGGCCGGTTCACTGAACTCTGCCGCTAGGAATATATATCGAACAATTCGCGGCTACCAGTATAGCGTTGCTAGCTCAGTGGTACGAATCGCGCCTAGCAGTTGAAGATTGCGAGTTCGAGTCCCATCACCAGTGATAAAATTTTTAGACTTTTATTTTTATTTTTTTATCAGTATTTCTATTCATCACATAAAGATGTCACCTTTCTAACCTGTTAACGTAATTTGTGATGGATATAAATGTATTATTAAAGATAAAAGATATCTACTATGCAGTGGCTGTCAGCAGCATTACGATCTTGTGTGCGCTAACATTTCTGAGCAAAGATTTTACATCACTATGACGAAAGAACACAAGGACGCTTGGAGGTGTGTAGCATGTCAGAGCAGGCAACCAAAAACAGATAACACGAACACCCCTGCTCGAGCTGCTACGGATGGAATTACGATGCGCCGTGGAGCGGCTGTGAAAAGTCCTACTAGCTTAGATATATCTACATCAGTAACTGAAAACCTGAATGATACCGCTCACAACGTCACATTAGAGTTTTTGGAGATGCGATCATTTAGAGAAGAAATGCGAGAGGAGTTGCGGGCCAATAGATCACAGATAAAGTTATTGAATGATACAATATCGACGATTATAGGAAGAGTCGCCACCTGTGAGAGTCGCCTTGATAAATTGGAGGAGAGATGTGGTGCATTCGAGACAAAGTGCACTACAGGCCAGAGGGGTGAGTCACTAGAATACTCCATCAAATTGCTCAAAGCCGAGATTAATGAGAGAGACCAGGATCTGCTAATAAATGACGTGGATATCTCATGCATTCCAGAGGAATCAGGTGAGAGCTTGTCGCATATTATAACAACGATCGGGACTAGGCTGGGGGTTACAATTACAGAACATGACGTCGTCTGCGCCGCTCGCATGGGCCGCATACCTGAGAGCACGACTGTCTCATCTACTGCTCTGCCGCGCCCACGTACCATCGCCGTGAGGTTCGCGCGACGAGCCATGCGAGACCAGTTGCTGTAAGCTGCACGTGTGCGCCGCGGCGCTACTACAGAAGGTATGGGCATCCCAGGACCCGCGAGACGGTTTTATATAAACGAAAGGCTGACAAGGGCCAATAGAATGCTTTTTGCAAAGGCGCGAGACCTAAGTGGTCGCTTCAACTGGCGACACGCATGTACAAAGGATGGTCGCATATATATACGTCAACATCAAGGCAAGGATGCACCCCGTATTCGTGTTAGAACTGAAGACGATCTAACCCGTGTTTTTGGATCGGGAAGTGTTAGCTCTTAAAATAGCAGAACATATTGTATTAGGGAGGACTGTTTTAGGTTTTTTTAGTATTTATTCAATGATGTACTTTCTCTGTAATAATTATATCTATGGATGTTACTTGTTAGTTTTTTACTGTAGAATATTACCATATTTATTAATGAATAACTGAAACTTTTGCCAACAGATTTATTTTACTATTTTTTTATTTTTTTCTATGATCAAAATATTACTCAGTCACTGTAATAATTTGTATCTTGAAAAATATAATGAATTTAATTTTAGTAGCTCAACATATATCCATATTTGTAAAATATTGCTTAATTATTATTAGTTCTGTTATTTAATGTGGTCTATTGTTTTTATTATTTTTGTAAATTGAATACATCGCATGTTATACATGTAACACATACTGTTATTATTTCACTTTTGCAATCATTTTATATTCATATGAAGGGTACTGCAATTCCAATTTCACATAAAATAATTAATCATTACAAGAATTGTAGTATAATAATTTACGTAGGCATTCATTCTCGGAATGTTTTGTTTGGTTTTATTAATACTGCTATTTGCTTTTCACTTTATTCACTTTGTTACTCTTATCAGCCGTCAGAATTCTGTTTAATATCGTGTGTGTCGCAGCAATAGTACATTTCATACCAGATCCAGGTAAAATGCAATTTTACGAGGCCTTTTTGATAAACAGATTATATACTAGCCAATATTTAAAAATATATTGTATCATGTTATTGTTTGAGATGTACGAGTATATTTCGCTTTTACTCCACATACTTATACTGTTCGTTACATCCTTTTCTATGTTATTTGACTTGCGTTATTCACAAATAGTAAATGTTTTTAAATTAAAACTAAACATAATTGCTATGGCCTTGCCTTGGCCATGATTAATAAAACAAAATATCTGAACTTAGCGCTATTTAACGCACAGTCATTAAACACTGGCCATGATGACTGCTTGGTCGCAGTTAATCGTTTCAACCGAGGTGGTGTCGCATTTTACTATAAAAAGGAACTAAAAATACGCTTTTAAAAGTATCCTGAATCACCTATAGAACAAATGTGGCTATCGACGCAGATAAACGGTTACCGTCTTCTTGTGGGAACTGCTTATAGACCTGGGTGGGTAAACATTAACGTATTTACCGATGCCCTCGCAGATTCCATAACTAGCCTTGGTTAAAATAACCAAGGCTAGTTATGGAATCTGCGAGACTACATGGTTCTTTTGGGAGATTTTAACGTAGATATGCTTAAGAGTACTACAAGTGAATATAATACGCTCAGTAATTTGCTGAAATGCTTTGGCCTTGAACAGGTAGTGACTGAACCCACGCATTTCACTGACCACTAAACAAAACGTTGATAGACATTGTATGTACAAACTGCAATACACTCGATGTCACGACCACAAAGATTAAAGCATCTTTAGGTCATTCAATGATTAATTTTAGCATATTATTGAAAAAAAATAAACCACCACCAACATTATTTGTACATAGACCTCTGAAGAGGATAAATTTACCACAATTTAATAAAGACCTGGTCTCACTTAAATGGGAGTCAATCTCAGAACTCTCTTGTGTGGATTCTATGGTTAGTGAGTTCAATAAGTTACTTGTGACTCTTCTTGATTCTCATGCTCCTTTAATTTCAACGAAAGTTAAAAGCAAGCAACCGTTACCCTGGATAACTGACACAATCAAAGTCATGATCACTTTGCGCAATGAGGCACACGAGACATATCGACTTTCAAAATCAGACAAAGACCGGGACTACTACAAGCAATTTAAAAAGACAGTCGAGATTGCTATAACTAATGAAAAACATGCCTACTATGATAATTTTATTAATGGAAATCATGACAAAAAAAAATCCAGAACATAAATCTATTTCACAACTTTCTTATTATGAATTCCATCGTATGTCTGATTCTAGTACAATACCTCAATTTACTCTACGACCTGTTACCGAAGCTGAAGTTGCAAAATATATCCTGGAACTGAAATCGAATGCAGTTGGAAATGACGATATCAGTCGGGATATGGCATTGCTCACCCTTCCTCATACCTTGAAAGTTATTACTGATATGGTGAATAGATCAATAACCTCAGGCGTAGTTCCAAATCAATGGAAAAGTGCTCTTATCACTCCCATTCCTAAAGTTGATCAGCCGGGAGATTTAAAAGACCCAAGATCCATAAGCATTGTGCCATATCTCTCAAAGATTTTGGAGAAAGCTGTTTATGACCAGCTCAGAGACTACTTAGAATCGTCTGGAATTTTACCAACCCATCAGTCAGGATTCCGTAAGGGTAAAGGTACCAACACCACACTGCTTGACGTCACTGATAACATAATTGCCGAACAAGACAAAGGAAAAGGTACAATCCTTGTACTACTCGATTACTCACGAGCGTTTGACAGTATAAGTGTCCCGTTACTTCTCTCTAAAATGACGTATTATGGTTTCGATTCTCATGCTGTCAAATGGTTTGACAGTTACTTGAACGGACGATATCAGTCAGTAAAACTGCGAAGAGAAGACGGCTCATGTGTTATATCTAGCACGAAGCAACTAAGTCGAGGCGTTCACAGGGCTCTATATTGGGACCCCTGCTTTTTATATTATACACTGCAGATCTTCCTAACGTCATAAAATCGTGCAAATTTCATCTTTATGCCGACGACGTTCAATTGTATATCTCAGTGGATCCAGCTGATACTGACGAAGCAGTAAAAGCACTAAACGATGACCTTGAGGCAATTCCTAATTGGTCTTCTGATAACTCTTTGCAATTAAATCCAGCCAAATCAAAATATATGATCCTGGGAACCAAACACCAAACGGAAAAATTAAAAATAGTCATCCTATTGTTAGAGTACTAGGTACGGATATACGAGGGCTGTTTGATAAGTACCCGTTTTCTAAATATATTAATATCACTGGCCGCAAATAAGTATACCACCTTTTTAAGCCATTTTTCAGAGGCGGGAAAATTAAAAAAAAATGGCATTCTTTTGTTTTATTTCTCATTTGACAACGATTCAGTGAAGGCGTGAACTTAAAATTGTTAAAATGGAGAAAGAACAGTATCGGTCTGTAATTACATTATTATTTTTGGAAGGAAAAACATGTGATGAAATAAAAGTAAGAATGCAAGCGGTTTACCATGAATGTGCTCCTTCTATGACGACCGTCAGATATTGGTACAACGAGTTTAAGCGGGGGAGAACAACCGTCTTTGATGAGGTTCGCCCAGGCCGGCCAGTTGAGGTGACTACAGACGATATGGTTAAGAAAATTGAAAATATCGTTTTAGCCGACCGCCGAATTAAACTTCGAGAAATCGTTGATGCTGTAAATGTTTCAATCGAGAGGGTACAACACATATTAGAAGAAAAATTGGGTATGAAAAATGTATCGACGAGGTGGGTGCCGCGTTTACTCACGGAGGAGCAAAAACGGAACCGACTGACTACTTCGGAGCAGTGTTTGGCTGTGTTCAAACGTAACCCGAAGGAGTTTCTGCGTCGTTTCGTGACTGTGGACGAAACGTGGGTCCACCACTACACCCCGGAAATGAAAGAGCAGTCGAAGCAGGGGATTTTACCGGGTGAACCTGCTCCAAAGAAAGCAAAAACCGTCCCATCGGCTGGAAAGGTCATGGCGACCGTTTTTTGGGATTCGCAGGGTATTATACATATTGACTATTTAGAAAAGGGAAATACAATAACAGGGCAGTACTATGCCAATTTATTGGATGAATTTGACGCCGTGTTGAAGGACAAACGACCCCATTTAAAAAAGAAAAAAGTACTGTTTCATCACGACAACGCCCCGGCTCATTCGTCCAGAGTTGTGACGGCTAAATTAGCACAGTTACGCTACGAACTATTGTCTCACCCCCCGTATTCTCCAGATTTGGCCACATGCGATTTTTGTTTCCCAACCTAAAAAAATGGCTCGGTGGCAAGCGATTTGGATCAAATGACGAAGTCATTGCCACAGCGGCCTATTTTAATGACTTTCCAAAATCATACTTTTTGGATGGTTTATTGAAGCTTGAGTATAGGTGGAACAAATTTATAGAGTTAAAAGGTGACTACGTAGAAAAATAAATGCAAAAAAAAATATTTTTTTTCCATAAACGGGTACTTATCAAACAGCCCTCGTAGATTGCGTCGATGAAGCAAAAAATTTAGGAATTATTTTGGACAGTAACCTCAGATTTGAAAGCTACATAAAAAACATTGTAAAAAGCTGCCTATTTAGACTGAAAATATTGTATAAAATACGTGACTACTTATCTGAAAAATCACGTATCACTTTATGAGATTAGCTTATACTATCGAGGCTAAACTATGGTGATGTAGTTTATGGACCCCGTCTGACTTATGCGACTCGCAAGTTGGTATAACGCGTGGAAAACGATTGCTGTCGCTACTGTTTTAAGATTCGTCCCAGAACTCATGTGTCACCATTTATCAATGACGCGAACTGGTTGAACATGGAATCAAGGAGACGAATACACCTTGCGATGCTTATGTTTGACCTAATGAAATATAAGAGGCCGGAATACCTTTATAACAAATTGAAATTTAATACTTTTCACGATCGATACGGAGCTGGCACTGCGAGGTCCATCCGACCACCTTTGGCCATGCATGTGCATAAACATGTAGCTTTCGAGGGCAGCTTTCGCTACCAGGCAACTAAGTGCTGGAACAACATTCCTCCTCCTTTAAGAAGTACAAAATCTAAATTTACATTAAAAAACATATGAAATCTATGTTACTAACCCATCAAAAACTAGGGTTTCAGACTTAGTTGCTCTGGTGGCGATTATCGGGCTATGCTTGATTGGTGTTATTGTTATTATTATTCTCTTTATTTAATTTGAAACTTAGGCTAGGTTTTGGTATACATTTATAAAAAGTAAAATATAAAACATACTACAAAATATAAACATTTACAAAAACCTAACCTAGCTGCCCACTGGCAGAGGGGCAAGGCCCAAGCTACCGGCGGTTAGGGCCGCAGAGAGAGAAACCTCCTGACAATACGTGCCGTGTCCAGGAGTACTGCCTTCTGAATCTGACCCTTGATCCAGCCATCTAGCGAGAGAGTCCAAAGATGTTGGTCAAGACTCTTCGCTATAAGACCGTTCGCCGATACGACTATCGGGACAATGATCGTCGAATCCACATCCCACATAGCAGTCACCTCGTGGGACAAGTCAAGGTACTTGCTAAGTTTGTCCTTCTCGGCCTTCACGAGGTTCTCGTCATGCGGGACGGTGATGTCGACGAGGACTGCCTGGCGCATCAATCGATCTGTCAGCACGATATCAGGCTTATTGGCGACAATAGTCCTGTCCGTGATGACAGATCGATCCCAATAGAGCGTGGCACGACCATTTTTGAGAACTGACGCCGGTGAGTACTTATAGTACGGTACCTCCGATTCTACAAGCCCGTATCAAAGAGCAAGCTGCTGGTGAATAATTCTGGCTACTAGGTTATGTCTGTGCAAGTACTCGCCGTAAAGTCTTATTATTATTATTATTATTTTTTTTGTTTTTTAATTTAACAAATTGGTTTAACTACTAATATTATCTTAATTAATTTAATGAATATTATAAAAATTGCAATACATTTCACAATTTCTTAATTTGTTAATTCAATTATGCCTTATTTCTTTAATAATTTTAAATAAGTATATTTTGAGTCAGTGTTTGTTATGTGTTATAAATTCAACTTCATTGTGCATTAACACCGATGATATTGTTGCATGCGTCCCTGTGGATCTCATGGTTGTCGCTGAAAACCAGAGGTTTGTTCTATATGAGCAAATGTTTCGCTGAGGCACAACCCTTTGCTATCGCTGCGGCACACATACTACCTTACATGTTTTGTTTTATTGTTATTAAATATTATTGTATTATGAACTTCTGAATTTATGTAATGTGAGTGTAATTATGTGTGTCTTTTTGATATCAATAAATAATTATCTATCTATCTACCTTAAAGCCCTGCCAAAAAATAAACTAAATCAAGATGTGGCTACCCAGTACAGTCTCAGTAGTATATGGAAAGGTGGAAGCCCTGCAACATGCTGCTAGAGCAGCCATGACCATGGCCCAGAACCAATCGGCTAATTTGTTTACACACAACCCACAGTTGTACCCATAGATCTAAAGGTACAAGATACACATAAGTAATAAAAATTGTGACCAGAAATTAAATGATTTTGTGTGATCTTAAAAGGGTTGTATTTGTACCTAATACACAAACAATTTAATGCAGCAAATACTATCTTTCCAGCATCATCATATATAAATTAACATAGTTTACAATTTGAAAAATTCAATTTTCGTGTGACAATGTTCATGCCGAGCCAAGGCCTGACTTGTCTTGTACCAAAACTTGACACATTGTCACTTTGATCTCTATCTCTTCTGCTCTTGTGAGGGTGAGTTATCGTAATGTCTCACTCGGCTATGGTGGTCTTTTTACACAGTAAAAATTTTCTAGGTCTACATGGATGTACGTACGTACCTACCTGATATTATGATCTGTCATTTCATTAAGGTAGGTAATAAAATGTTATAGTGTATTTTTAAATAAAACTTACCTCTTTTTCTGTGTCACTGTGTTGTTCATCTTTCTGGATGATAACTTGTGGTAATATTTGTCTCCGCTCAGGGCGCTGCTGTTCTATAAAGTCTTCAGTGTCTGATTCTTCTGATGATGACACTCCTTGGGCATAATCTGGCTTCTTTCCGGATATATACCTTTGGACTTTTACCTTTTGCATAGATATTTCACCTAAAACATAGGAATTAGATCAATAAATGCAGTAAATAAAACATAGATAAATTATTTGGTAGGTAGGTACCCAAGCAAGGGTAAGGTTCTAGTAAATTGACAAGATGATAAATAAGAATGAGCTCTTGATTAAGAACACCACGCAACCATTTTATTGGAACAAAACCTTAATTTACTTTTATTATCTACCTTTTTCATTGCGAACAGGCACAGCACCTGCTGTACTCTGTATACCAACTGGCTGAGCAGGCAGGACATTCATTTTGTTAGAATATAATTTTAGATGACAAAAAGTTGGGGTATGTTTTGAAATCAATATATTTCCAATTAACTAACTCAGATAAAAATTATTAATTTATGTAGCGCATAAAACGGAAACAAGAAACAAACGTCAATACCAATGCGTCAAGTCAAGCAGACGTCAAGCAAGCCGTCAAACAACACGAGAATTGAATGAATGAATTGAACAATGAATCAAATGAATGACACATTCTGTCCATGGTCTGATCCTCAGTTTGATCCAAAGAAATTGTAAACAAATCTAGAATGCGCACGAAATGGCAAAGCCGTTCCCAAAAATTATACCTATTTATACCTTCTAATTTATTACACTGACATTTTGTGGGAAAGGGACGCACTTTATGTACATTTTTTGGGAACCTTAGGTATTTAAATATATAATATATTATATTCATATATTATAAAAATATGAGCTTTATGTGCGTGGCATTAAGTTTAATTTTCAATGTCGTTTGTTTTGTGTTGTGAGATTATTATTCGTAGTTATTCCAGATAGTATTATAAATTCTTTGGTCTGATCTGAGGGTAACGACGCTTGTGCACTACACCGAATCCGATCCGATTCAAATTTGCTTCAAATCCAATTCTAACTCAAATTGGCCTTCCTAGTGATTGTATGGACGCTTGTGCACTTAGTCGTAAACTCTTAAATGGTTCAAATTCGATTCGTATTCAAACCAAGAATTCTTACTTCGGGTCGTTTTGTTTTCGGATCAAAACTAACTCGAATTGGCCGCCGTAGAAATTGTACGTGCGCGTGTACACTACACCCAATTCGTATTTAAACGGTTTAAGGATGAAGAGTGAGGTACGGGGAGAGAAGCAATAGCAAAAACTAGCTGGTGTCCGCGACTTCGTCCGCGTAAAATTCTGTTTTATTGTGCACGCTGTGAGACAAATAAAATTTTTTTGTTGCCTTGCATAATTTAGAGTCCGATCTTTTATTGCGATTCTGCTCATAGATCACTCGTATGTTTAATCTTTATACACGGAGACAAAATTAAAATGACATTAATAGTTTTATTTTTGAATAGAATAGAATAAATTAGAAATACATTTTTGCTTGGTGTCATACCTATATAGATTACAGAGTAGTTAGACTTAGATCAACTCCACCAGCTTTTAGGAGCCCCTATTTTTGCCCCCTGCCCCCTGAGACATTTTACGGTTGTCGCGAAGTAAGCAGCTATGGGAAATTGTGTGCGCTAGAACTGGGATAGGACATTATTGGGAATCAGTGGTGTGGTGTCTACATTTTGTGGTACGAACTACACTCAAAATAAATCCACTGAGACTCTTAGCTTCGATGTAGTTCCTTTTAAAGGTAGTTATGTACCTACTTTTTTACCTGATATCCGATTTTAATTAAATATACATTGCTCCAAGCTGAGGTTAATCGATTGTTGAAAAACTGCTTCAAAACGTCTAGTATTTTTGGAAATTAGGGTGAACATACCTACAGACAGACAAAAACGTTATTTTAATCTTTTTTGTGTTTAGTTATTGACTGAATTCACCCAGTATATGATGTAAGACCCTGTAATATACAGGCTGCCTTTTTATCCACCGGCAAAATTTTTGAAGCAAGTTCAGTCCGTGATACTGAACTACTTTCTATAAAAAAGGTTATTAAAAATCGATAAAAAAAATTGTCCTCCCATACAAAATCCGTTTGGCTGAGCGCTGATTTGTATAGGATGAAATTTTTTTTAGAGAGATAACTAGGTATATTCTTTGAGAATAGGTACCCATTCCCAACATAAATGAATGAATGAACGACATCACACAAAGACAATTTTATTATTATTGTAAGCTCAGAGTTGTAAGTATGCGTATGTCAATGTCACTCAAACTCAAAACTGCTCACGAGCTGCTCACAGTTACACACACGTACCCATAGATTAATATTGTATCACGTACCAAACCAAACATTATAGATAGTTAATGGTGATAAGAAAACTGATAAGGGTGGGTTGGGTTGATAAGAAAAAAAAACAAAGTGTCAGCTGCCGTAAAGTAGTTTTTCTAAAGTGACTGCCGTCCAGCCTACCAACAAATGCGTCCAGCCAGCCAACCATTGAGTACTTTTATTTAGAAATTCACGGTAGCTAGCTGACTGACTGTATAATGGCGTCTAATATTGAACTTTCCAGCGTTGACGAACTTGTCTCCAGTGCGTTATCGGGCGGTAGCATCAAGGAATACAACAGAATCCACTATGGACGGCCAGAACACCATGAACTCCCACTGAACACAGAGAGTGTAGAACTCGCTAAGGAGGGCAACTTTGACATAGCTGCATATGATTTTCCTGCTAAGAATGAAGAAACCAGAAGTCCTCGCGTTGTTAAAGTTGGTATTGTTCAGCAATCAATTGCGGCACCGACTAATATATCTATCACTGATCAGAGGCAAGCCATTTTTGATAAAATACGAAAAATCATTGAAGCCGCAGCAGCAGAACGAGTCAACATCCTATGTTTACAAGAAGCATGGAGTATGCCTTTTGCTTTCTGCACAAGGGAAAAACAGCCTTGGTGTGAATTTGCTGAACCTGCTTCAGATGGACCAAGTACTCAATTCTTAAAAGAACTCTCCATTAAATATAGAATGGTAATCATATCACCAATCTTAGAAAGAGATGAAGTTCATGGTGATACAATTTGGAATACTGCAGTTGTTATAAATGAATCTGGGAAAGTCCTCGGCAAACATAGAAAGAATCACATCCCTCGTGTTGGAGACTTCAATGAGTCCACCTACTACTTTGAGGGTAACACGGGTCATCCTGTGTTTGATACAATATATGGGAGGATTGCTGTAAACATATGCTATGGTCGTCACCATCCTTTAAACTGGTTAATGTTTGGAATCAATGGAGCAGAAATTGTCTTTAACCCATCTGCCACCGTAGCAGGTTTGAGTGAACACTTGTGGGCGGTTGAGGCTCGCAATGCTGCAATTGCTAATAGTTACTTTACTTGTGCCATTAACAGAGTGGGAACTGAAGCTTTTCCCAATGAGTTCACTTCCGGAGATGGGAAACCAGCCCACAAGGAATTTGGCCACTTCTATGGGTCCAGTTATGTGACTGCCCCTGATGGTACAAGAACACCAGGCTTGTCCAGAGTAAAGGATGGGTTATTGGTAGCCCAAATGGACCTTAATTTGTGCCGCCAGATCAAAGATAAATGGGGGTTCACAATGACGCAGCGTTTGGGCCTTTATGCTGAGAGTCTCAATGAAGCTATTAAACATGATTATGAGCCTAAAATTATCAGGAACAACTAACAATTGAAAATCTTTATTTTATTAGCTAATAATATATGTAATTATAATATATGATAATTTTTGTAGCTATGTACTTCATTGTACAATATTATTAAAATTTTACAATTGTTATATTTTATTTTTGTTGTACTAATGTAAAATGATGTATCCAAATTGAAAATACATATATATACAATTGGTAGTGCACTCACGGTGTTAACGTGAGGGTTGTGTAAAATTATAATTAAAATGATGTAATTAATTGTTATTATTACATACTAGTCCATGTTGTTATTAATATTGTATTTTGTTATACTTACTACCTACTAAATGTTATGAATCTATTTTATAATTATTTTGTGGGAAATGGGTATTTTAATAAAACAAGTCTTTATAAAACATTGTGTATCAATGAGAATAATACAGATGTGAGCTATACATAAATATAGATGTTAGATTAGAGTGGGGTACATGCAGATAACTGCACCTTGTTGCAACCAATTACATCAGTATTTGAGCACATTCACTGTTACATTTGTCAGTTATTTACAATCTGTGAGGTTTTACCAAGGCCAGCCTTCACAAGATAAACTGTTTAAAGTAAACTTTTGTTTACTTTGAAAATAACATCGAAATGTTTAATATTTAAGTAAATAGAACACATGTACATATGTAGGTAGGTGTTAAAGTGAATGTAGTACTAATTATTATTATTATAAAAGAATACATACTAGTTAGCTAAATGTAGATTCCTCAATACATACTCTCCCCAGATTCCCTTTGATACAATCAGTCATTGCACAATATTAAACAAGAAGCAAGCGAGTATAAAAGCTTGCAATAAAATTTCAACTGTATGTACCCCAGGTCTTCAACACAGTAAAATTAGTATATCACTATGCACAAATTTTTTACGCAGTCTTTGCACGTATGGCTGCACGTTTGCCGGTGACCGCCTGGAATCCAGACTTGATACTGGCTACGGAACAGCGAGAACCACACGTCTCACACTGAAGGAAGAACAATCTGGTGTCTTTCTGCAAAATGGTGTCAGGGGAGCGACATGTATGACATGTAACATATTCCTTGATGTAACGCCGGAGGACATTCTCTATTTGTTTTTGTTGGAACCGACCCTTGATGATTAGTTGGCTGTTACCGTCAACTGAGCCACTGGTACCCAACTCGGCCAGTAAAAAGTCTAATAAATGTTTAGGCTGCCGATGGAGAGTTTTACATATTTCTGTGAAATTGGCGAATGATGTTTTCTTAGTTCCGATCCTCACAACCTGTGGAGGTCTCATTATGAATTTCTGCTTTTTACCAGACACCATGCTTGGATTTTTCTCTCGCATAATGTCAAACACACGCTCCAAAAGCTCATCATAGGTGTAGTCACGGTCACTACCAACCCAGTCCCCATGTAAATCTTCAACATTTTCCTGATCCTCTCCTTTATTGTCATCTTCTGCTCCAAGGTCATCAACATTTTTAGATTTCTTTTTCTTCTTTTTTGTTTTGGAGAAGTCTATCTCTAGATCTAAATCATCAATCACCTTCTCTTCCTGTGGTTCGGGTTCTTCTGCTGGAGGAGTCTCCTCGGCAGGTAAGGCGTTCTCCATTTCCTCTAAGTTAAAGAACTGCTTCTTTTTCTTCTTCTTCTTCTTGCCAAAGTTGTCTAAATCAAGGTTATCGTCCTCCGGTACATCAACGTCACCTGTTTCGGCTGGTATCTCCATGCTCCTGGTTTCTCCCTGTTCAGCGTGAGCCGCATCTATGTCGAAGCCAATCTTCTTCTTCTTCTTTTTCTTCAAAGATGGATCAAATACCATATCCTCGTCCATGATTTATAATAAATTGGCAATTATTTTAAGCAAAAATACGTGAGAAATTGGTTAGAATTCGTAATAAATTGGCAGGTGGAATTACATACCAGAAACGTCAAAACGTTGCATCAGCTTTTATAGTTTTTATTATGTCTAGTAGAGGCACAAGCAGCAGGGAGAGAGAACAGCCGCAGTGTTGCCAACTAGCCAAGCCAAAACTAAACTCGCGTGCGGGCGTGGCGTGTAGGTAGGATCTATCTATCTCTAATATTTTTTGTTCCCATGGCTGTTCATTTTTTTTTCCAATGGCTGTTTGGGGGAAAAACCGGCCAAGTGTATGCCGGTTTTTTGTTGGTTAGAAAGATTATTGGGTTAAGAAAGTATGCGCTGACCTTTACAAGTACTTCCAACCGTATAAAATTGTGAAGAAAAATAATGTCAAATTGTACTGTCAGTCATCAGACAGTTCTGTCTTTCATACATGCGTGATGTTTCTTTTCTAATTTCTAACCTTAAAATATTTTATTTTGTTAATATTGGACTTGGTATTTAATTTTGAGTAAAAATAACAAAATGTATTTATCAAGATATCACAGATCTTATTCTAAATTAAAAGGAATAATATCTAGGAAATATTCTCAACCTGCATTACTTGATCAAAATGAATACACAGAAACACCGGAATATCCACCTATTATGGACATGTCCCTCAAAGCCAGAAAGTTGAGACAACGAGAAAAGGTGTATGAAAAAATTAAAAATGTAAAAACAGTGGAAGAGAAGCAGATAGCTTTGAATATGCCTAGGTATTATGGTTGGCAGTGCATCATGCTGCATGAAAATAGAATACCATATAACGCTTTGCCTATGATTCAAGGTTTTACTAAAAGTCACTTTATTCCAGTAGAAAAACTTCCAGATTTTTATAACGAAACTAATTCAACAGCAGATGAAATTGTGAAAGAAATTAAGTCCTTTGTTGAAGATGCCATTGGAGTTGAAACTGATGGTATTGAGTAAGTATTAACACGATTTTGAACTTATTAAACCTCTGTTTGTATTGGATTCTTCCTATAAACGAAGACTAAACAAATAACAATAGTATGAAAATGTGTACCTTCACAAGCGATTTTTTTATTTGCAGATATAATCGGGAGCTGTCAATAGATCTCCCAGAAAAGTCACAAGAAGAAGATGAATACGCTAAAATATTAGTGAAACAAATCAACAGGATTATTACCAACCATCTCTGTGATAGAGTGCCTCATATTTTATCTGCTCAAGTAAGTAAAATTTACTTAGGAAACAAGATACTAAACTACCAAACAAACTGAGATACTTGCATACAATCTTAAAATCTGCCACCCCGCGCTCTGCGATAATGCGTGGTGCAATGGGATCACCGCCTAAAATTCCATCTCTATTCTCATTCTATTCATTCTCTGTGAAGGCCTAGTTTATTACATATTGTTTGATGTTAGTTATTTACAGCTACGTGGAAATACTCAAGTGCGCATGTCAGATTATTAATTACAGATAGTTCAGCTTATGTCCTAGTTGGGCTTGCCCACCACTATAGAAGAAATAATCAAGTAATATTATATATCTTCTCTTCATGTCTTTCTGTGGATGTCTTAGAAAGTGACTTAGGAAACACAAGCTAAAAAATCTTTTAAACATCAGTGAGACCTCTCCAACCCATCTCTGGCCAGCGTGGAGAGTGTAGGCTAATTCCTCTGGCTGCTTTGGCTAATATATGACTCTGACAGTACAGAGTGTTGTGCTCCTGCAGTGGAAACTTAAAAAGACCTGTTGATGTTAATATATCTTATTAATAATATTATCACACGATTCCAGATTGATTATGACCCTCGTCATGAAGCATTTTGGTTTGTTGGAGGAGTAGATGTGCCCAGTGAAGTTTACAAATGGAGAAAACAGTTCAAATGGCTAAAAGACCGTCTTAATGAACCTATTGATAGGCCAGTCCAGTACTTGGGTATGCGTTTACTAGAATTCTTCCTCTATATATATTTATTTTACCTACAGTCTGCGTTTTATTAATGCTCATACCTAAAGGCCACAGTTATAAATGTGAACAAAATCTAAGCACACGACGGCAAAGCGGCGGCGGTGCTAAGGTCGCTGCAGCATGTGTGTAAACGCTCTAATATCCCAATGTAGGGTTCCCTTTCTACTTCCTTCATTACTTGATTTACCAGTAAAGTAAGCCCTCCTGGCCTTTTATGTCTAATATAACAGAATACAGTAAGAGTAGAAGCATATAGCGCGGGACCTTAGGAGATTCCATTCTGTATACTCTTATTGTCTTCTGTGCTAATATGACAAAATTCATACTGCTGTATTCACAAAAAATCTATACATAGATATTCCTTAAATCAGTTATGTAGGAGTACCTCAGACCACTGTTTTTTCTGTCATTTTCATCTTAGCGCGTTCCTGGTTGCATTTTCAGCTACGAGTATGGTGCTTCGGACCCTGGGGTGCGCTTTTCCGCTTTTTTAGGGTTCCGTACAAAAAAGGAAAAAACGGACCCCTTATAGGATCACTCGTGCGTCTGTCTGTCCGTCCGTCTGTCCCAGCCAATTTGCTCCGAATCTACTGGACCGAATCAGGTGAAATTTGGTAGAATGTTGTAATCATATGACCCAAACACATATGTGCAAAGTAAATAATATTTTTTTTAAATAAGGTTCATTTTCGGGGGACAAATTAGGAAATTAAAAAAAAAAGTTTTGCAAAATTACTGTGTCAAATATCAAATGAAAGGGCTCCTTATGAGAATCTCATATAGATGTCGTTATTATTGTAAAATGATTAGTTTTGATTTTATTCATGAAAGAAGACGAAAATTGACCATTCCCCCCCTGATCTCCGAAACTACTGAGCCTAAAATTTTGAAAAACATACAAAATATAGTTCATTGCTTGTAGAACAGGAAAACCTATAAGAATTCAATCAATTGTACGGAACCCTCTCCACGCGAATTTAACTCGCACTTGGCCGGTTATTTTTACCAAATATACCTAATATGCATGTCAATGGTCACCCAAGGATTCCAAAGACACTGAGAAGTGAAGAAGAAATAGTCGAAACAATGTAAATGATCTACGACCGGCCGGCTTCCTGACGTTAACCCTCTTTAAGGCCGTACCTAAATTTTCCGGGGTCCAGTGCTGCCCCCATTTTGCGAAAAACGGCCACTTTTGGCTAATGTGCGTAGTATAGCTTAACGTTCATATTATAAACTGTAAACAATAGTTTATAAAATACTTTGAAGGGTTATCTAGGACTTGGTAGTAGCAAAATTTTAAATGATGTCTCCGTTTTCTTTGAAATGATTTATTTTAAATGGGGGCAGCACTGGACCCCGGAAAATTCAAGTACGGCCTTAATAATGCATTTGTGCGAAAAGATTTACAACGCTACCCCATGACGTTCCCTCTTTGAGAAGGCAGTTGTAGCTTGTAGCACGGGTTTTTTCCGTCAATTGCATAAAAAAGTCATCAATCACTGAAGGCAGATTTTATATGAATATGAGGGATAATAGTGTTTTCAACCCCAATGCCAAAGAAGGGGTGTAAAAGTTAACCTCATGTAGAGTTTGTCAGTTGCATTGTATGTACCAAGTGGATGAATAGATTTTTATTTGAAATGTGACTAGATCTTAGGTAGTGTTTTTAGCCATGACACAATTAATAAGAGTATATCCTAAGGACCCGCGCAATTTGCGTCCTCGTTCCCGTTTCCGCAAGTTTAAAGCTTTTGTGTTAACTATTGCTCTGTTCACAATATGTTAGAGGCAAAAGTTCTACACTTTACTATGTAGGTAGTACACGTTATAATTGTGTTTTAATCTTTTACAGGAGAACCATTTGTAGCAGTGAGAAGCCATTTGCCATTGAGACCCCTTGTTCCCTACAGTGATGCAGAGAATTCAGAATTCAAGGTTAATAAATTCACTTACCATCCAGAAACAGTTGGCTACTTTAAAGAGTACAGGCATGGGACTAACATACCAGGTACATATCGTGAATTTATGTAACTTGTTTATTGTATTATATTTATTATACAGGGTGGGTCATAAAGATTGGTAAATGATGGGAATTTTTAAGGGCAGGCCACACCGCCATCAAACGAGGCGGGCGAAGCGATACGAACGAAACTATAAGCTAAACGATGTGGTTCACACCGCAAGAGAGCTAGCTAGCGGGCGAGGCTGGCGAAGCAGGCGAATGCTCCCCTCTCTGTCTTCGGTTTAAACAGAGAGATGGTTCCATCTCCTCTCTCGCCCGCCTCGCTCGCTAGCTCTTTAGGTTCCGCTGGCATCCTCGGATATCTTCGGCCGCATCGCTCATAGTTTATCTTATAGTTCGCTGTGTGAGCCAATGTATGAAAAGAGGTAAAACGATGGTCACCCGCCTCGCTCGCTCGCTCGCTAGCTGGCGGTATTGCCTGCCCTTTACTCTAGTAGATAATAATAAACCTGTTGAAGATTTTTAAAATATCTTCTTATACATGTGTCTGAATCTCTATGTTGCAGGATATTGGCCAGGAGATCGTGATGAATTTGGCTTATTGTCGTTCCATGGCCGAGGTCATATTCTGGATAGAAAAGAATCATTCGGACCAGCAGACAACGAAGAGGCACTGCACTGCCAAGCTATGAAGGCGAGTTTTGGGTGGCTCTTGGCCCAGGCGAACTACCAAGGCTTTACGACATACAATGATATGACATACCCCCTCGTTACTCAAACAGTAATCACCAATGGCCAGCTGTGGTCTTTCTACGCCTACCAACTAAACACTATAACAATGCACAATGACGCTATTGACACAAATCCCAAACATAACATTTGTTTTGGAACGAAACCTCTGAATCTGTATGAAACAATAGAAAACGGAAAAGTTAAGGGGCTAAATGAGGATGTTCTTAAGATGTTGGTGCAGTTCTATTTGAATTCTCCAGAGGAACGAGAACATGAGCTAAAGCCATACCTAGGTGAAGAAGAACAAGTCATAGCCGATATTGAAGATGACAATAAGAGATGCTGGTTGGAGAACAGATATAAGCATTTAGTTTCAAATAGACCAAAACATTTGCTTTGGCCAGAAATATACATGTGGGAGAAAATCTACAAAATTGAAAACCAGACTAGGTTCTTTGAACGCAAAAGGAGGCCATTTGAGCTTGGAATCGATCCTTATAAGAGAAGACTGGATGAGCATTTACCACCTTATATTCCTAAGGCACTCAGGCCATATCCAAGACATAAGAAGAAGTTTGAATCAACATACTATCCTGATGTGTAATTAATATGTTGTATGGTAGAATATTGAATAAGTTAATAAAGAATGTAGTATGTATTTACACGAGCTTTTAGTTCATCTATTGACTAGTGGTGCTAGTGACTCTGTGAGCTGTAAACTTTGCGACGAATGAAAGTACGCTGCCAGCCGCTGCCACTCCAGTCTGAAATGGCGCTTAGTGACTTCTCTTAATTCAAATGCAGACTCGATATACCTACATTTCCTGTTATATTATGTAATATATAATAATTTTCATCAATTTCAATAAATAATATATATAATAATTTTCATCCTAGCGGGGCCACCGGGCCACGTGATCTAGACTCAAAAACCTAGTGGCATATCTTAGTTTGTTCAATGTACCTCACGAATTTATTGACAAGATCCAATGTACCTCAAAGAGATGGGCAAAGTGTTTATGCCCAATATGCCCGATTGGGAAGATTCCCGGCATATTGGGCATAAATCCATAAATGCCCAAACAAATGTCCAATCACAGGGCAGAAAAAAAAAGCTGAACGGTGTTTTTTTGTATTCTGATGGCCATCTATGCTTTAAAATATAGTAGAAAGTTTCTTGACACCATGCCGCACGGTCATAATCTTTTAGATTTCTAAATCAATAATTTAAATTAGGTTTTATTTTTAGGTTTAGTTTGTAGTTAGTTTAATTTCAATTGTATTTATTTATTTTTCCTCAATAAACAATTTGTAGAAAGTTTATCTTTATAGAGAATTGACTGCCTCCGTGGTCCAGTGCTCAAGGCGAACTTCGCCTTGTGATCCAGTTGTAGGATCAAATCGCACTGGGAAGCATACTTTGTAAAAAGTTATTTTCATTCTGGTTAGTATATTGCAGGCTTGAATCACCTGATTATCCGAAAAGAAAGATGATTCCGTGCTTTGGAAGGTACGTAAAGCTCCGGTTCCTGTACGCTATCTAGCGTTTGTTTTAACCTATCATCGGATTGATTTTATAACCCTTTGGGTTGCGGAGGTCAGACGGCAGTCGCTCTGTGTAAAAACAAGTAACCACGTCAAATCACCTGGCTTACATAGCGGACCCCGGGCTTTGAAGAGTTACCGCTGAAAATGCAACCGAAAATACGCTCGGATGATGATGATGATGCTCGGATGATGTTATTTATGTAGAGGTAGAGAAATAAATTTGGGTAGTGCGACAGATTGCGTAAATTATATGAGTGATGACTTGGTAGTACTTGTCTCAAAGTGTGTGAAAACGGTATGATTTTCTTAAAATGCAGTTACCTATACGTCAAGTGCAACGTTAAAGTTTATGAATACATCATACATTGAAAGTAGGCTTCTTTCTGCTTTCTCGGCCTAGGCACTACGGACGGTCCGTAATGCCTAGGGCGGGGCGAAATCCATAAGGGTCATCATGGAAAAATACGGGGCAAATAATATACCTCTCCATTTCCTGTTTCTGGATATGGAGAAGGCCTTTGACTATATTCCCCGAGAGATTATCTGATAGGCTATCTGATGATTATCTGATAGATAGACTGAGGTCCAAAGAAGTGCCAGCCTAGAGATCTATATTGACATAATCCGCGACATGTACCGCGAATCCCGAGTCTATAGTTAGGACCACTGTTGGTGACACGACACCAAACCCTTTCCGTCTAAATTACAGTCGGGGCCCACCAAGGCTCGGTCCTCAGTCCCTACTTGTTCAGTGTGATATTAAACGAAGTGTCGAACAGCATCAGAGACACACACGAGCAACCCCCGTGGCTGCTCATGTATGCTGACGATATCGCACTGGCGGATGCGGACAGAGGGAGACTGGTGCGACGCGCAAATGCGTGGAGAAAGTCGACTGAGAACGGTGGTCTAAAGCTAAATGTGGAGAAGACTGAATACATGGCCTGTAACTCTACAGATCCTCCACCCGTACGCACAGGCGAAGACTTGGTCAAGCGTACGGACCAGTTTAAATACTTGGGATCTGTACTTCACGCGTCCGGAGAAATCGATGGCGACGTTAAGGCCCGTATATCTGCCGCATGGGAAAAGTGGCGGGAGGAGACGGGTGTCATTTGTGACCCCAAAATGCCGGTTAGGTTAAAGGAACAGATCTACAAATCCATCATTAGACCTGTCCTTTTATATGGCAGTGAAGTGTGACCATTGCTTGAGCGAAACAAGCAGGAACTGCGTGTCACGGAGATGCAATTGTTGCGCTAGATATGCGGAGTAACACGGAGAGATCGCGTGAGTAACACTCGCATCCGCAGTAACCTTCGTATCCGTGACATAGCAGACAAATTGCAAAAATGTCGCCTACGCTGGTACGGTCATGTCTTGCGGAAACCGGGAAGCTACGTGGGAAACAAATGTTTAGCCATGCCGCCTCCGCTGGGGCCCGGCAGACGTGGTAGACCCAAGAAGTGCTGGCTTGACGTCGTCAAGGATGATATGCGTGCTAATGGTCTTAACACCGTGCGAAGTGAAGAAGGAAAAGCCGGAAAGCGGACCCCAGGCTTCGCAGCGATGCAGCTGTGGATGCAACTGGGAATACGCTGAGACGAGAGAGAGAGATTGACTGCTCATCCAAGCCAAGAGCCTGAACTACTGATTTAGGGGTTTTCCCCGGAACAGAATTATTCGTATTGACAAATTCTTCGATACCCCATCAACTTTTTATAACATTTTCCCTAAAATAGCATGCCGGTTATTTACCCCAATCTGCCCGTCATATGCAAACAAATTGACAGGTATGTGTTCACATTTTTTACTGGAAAATGTTTGTAGACCTAATTATATGATAAGATAAAATAAGCAATCAGACATCAAATATAATGAAACCTGTACTGTAATTTTACCATAATGATGGGTAATGCATATCATTTGCAACGTTTTATTAAACATGAGGTGTCTAGAACTTACTTAACTTCGTGAAAATTACTTTACTACCTATAACTATTAGTTCTATTATTTTCAATGTCAAAATAGAATACTTAATATCAAGATAAAAAAATAAACCCAGATAAATGCCCAAGGGAAGGAATTTATGGGCATCTATTTGGGAATATTCCCAATATGCCGGGCATTTGCCCATCTCTAAGTCCTCAACCGTTTTGGTAAAAATCTCCTCGGTTATATTACGCTCGAAATAAATAAAAATAATAGTGATCGTTCCTTGTGGCAATGTACTCTCGATTGATGTAGGTATTAACTTTAAGAAATCTTTTACAGAAAGGGAGAAATTCATTAATTCTCATCATTCTCCTGTGTCGTTTGATCACATCGACGTCACCAGGCTGCTCAAGGACATCACGGCGTTGAAGTCCAGTCTGGCCGAATTGCAGTTAAGGGTAGAGGCCTCGGAAAATACGATCATCGAACTGCGTGCCGAGTTGTTATCTTTAAAAAGTAATGATTCGGTAAGTAGGTCACCCGTAGCCTCTAACATTAACACATGTCGAGGAGGTGCGCAAAATACCTCGCTTGGCAGTTTCGAGTCAGCGAAATTCAAATATTCGCCGGCTGCCATCGTGACACACGACACCCCGCGCCCTGCCGCCCGCACCACCGCCCCGGTGGACACCACGAGCACGTCGACCCCGACACGGCGTGCAACGACGACGTGTCGGCGACACTGTCGTCGTTGCTAGTAAAACTGCCATAAATGCACCACCGTGTCAACGACAACCGAAGCGGAGGAAGCAACAGACACCCGAGGGAGATCGGAATCGCGTGCCTTCAGTTCCCAGGAGGGTTCCTCCAGCGCCTAACAAAGGACAGGCAGATGAAGAGGGCTTCATTAAAGTGGAGCGAAGGAAGAAGAAGCCTAGCCGGAATCAGTGCGGAACTGCACTTGCGGGACCAAACCATCTTCTGCGTCCCGCCATCCCTACTCCAGTAGTGTCGTGTGTAGTGTCCAGACTCTTCCACTCCACGAAGGCTGAGGAAGTGATGGAGTACGTCCGCGTGAAGACCAACATCACGCTGAGGGTCGTGAAGCTGGAGTCGCGCCACAAGTGAACTTCACTTCCTTCGTGGTGCGAGTCCCGACGGAGAAACTGGCGACCTTCATGGAGGCGAACTTTTGGCCGAAGGATGTTATGTATTGTCGCTTTCGCGGAACGATACCCGACACTCCTATGACGCGTAACACGTCGCAGCCTCAACGTGTGCCGTAGTTTTTAATTTATATTATATAATTATATGTAACTAGTCTATAAGGTATTTATTCTATGGGCCTTTAATATTGTAGTTAATATTACGTAGCGTGAAATAAATGATTTGATTGATTAATTAAAAAAATATGTCTGTCCAGCAAGGCCCTATACAATTTGACTTCATATACTCGAGAAAAGCACACTATTGTTACGCAATATCAATGTACCTGAGAGTTCTTTATTTATTTAGACCATTTTACAACATTTTATTATAAATACAAAGGAATTATAAAAGCATCTACTTCTAAGTTTTATTATTACCGTAAATTATATAGTAGGTACAAGTATATATAGATAACTAAATCGTGACTGCCTTCGTGGTCCAGTGGTCAAGGCGTCTGCCTTGTAATCCGAAGGTCATGGGTTCAAATCCCACGGGGACGCATACTTTGTGAAAAGTTGTTTTCAAGTCTGGTTAGGATATTGCAGGCTTGAATCACCTGATTATCCGAAAAGAAAAAGATGATTCCGTGCTTCGAAAGGCACGTAAAGCTGTTGGTCCTGAACGCCATCTAGCGTTTGTACCTATCCTAGGATTGGTTCTGGTTTACCCTCTGGGTTGCGGAGGTCAGACGGCAGTCGCTCTGTGTAAAAACCAGTAACCTTGTCAAATCACCTAGGTAAGGTAGCGGACCCCGGGCTCTGAAGCGTTACCGCTGAGGATGCAACCGGGAATACGCTCGAATGATGATGATGGTATGGTATCGTAATGTTGCCTGCCACAATAACAAAAAATACTAAACATAAGATAAAGTTAAAATTTAAACCGGGTCAAAACATCTGTCAGTCTTTCTGTGTCATCGTAGCGCTCGAACGGATGAACCGATTTCGATGCGGTTTTTTTTACGTGAAAGCAAGTTCCCTTGCGGTGGTTCCTTAGCTATATATTATTTGCTAAAGAAAGCCCTAAATTTCAAGCGATATCCTATAATAATTTTTAACGGCTGAGTCGATTTTCATCAAACATAGCTAAGAACCACCGCAAGAGAACTTGCTTTCACGTAAAAAAACCCATCGAAATCGGTTTATCAGTTCGAGCGCTACGATGCCGCAGAAAGACTGACAGATGGACGCACATAGCGTCTTTATAACACCCCTCTTTTTTATCGGTGATTAAACATAGCATATTTTATACTACTATTTCAACCTAAGAGTAAACTTGTATTTTATTGTTTTAGCGCAAATAAATTCAAGCAGTCAACCATGGAAAGAACAAATCGATTCACCTCATTGTAAAAGTTTAAACATTCAATACCTAACCTATCTTCCATATAAACGGTATCTACCCTAAGAAAATCCGAAGTGAAGTCCAATTGTAAGTACATATAATACCTAAGTTATTATCGTAATTGTCATACTATTGTAATCTTCCATGCCATTTTTTGGAGAAAAAGAAGCCACGCCAGTCGTAAAAGCCGAGTCAGAACTCACTTTATTCCAAAAGTGCACATATAAGTTTACTTTGTCACAAACTATTTAGGGATATCTTTGTTTGTTTACCTCTCGCTCAAACTCGGCTTTCACGACTTGAACGGGTGAGGCAGCAACATCCAACGTAAGTTTATATTATTTGATAGGTACAGAATTAAAGTAAGTAGTACATAGGTATGTAAGTACATATTTAAAGTAAAATGTCTTACCTATAGCTAAAACTAGGAGGCCAAATTGACCTTAAGACCATCGGCATTAGTTTGTAGTTTGTTTGAAGTAACTGCTGCGGCTATGCTAGCCCATGTGCGAAAGCTCTAAACTTATTTTTTTGCTGACGACGTAAAAATAGTATATATCCTAGCCTAGAGCCGCGCGACCCGAACGCCTCTTTTAGCGTTATGGTGGAGATAGGAATCAAAATAGTGGTGGGTTGCTAGTCGCGCTTATGATTTGTTTTTTCGCCCATTCCCTCGATCGGACTTTTTACGATCTGCGCGTGAAAATAAGTAATGGAATATACCAGTCCAATATTTTCTTTTCTCCCTGACTAACATGTAAAAATGTCTTATACCTCTACCTGTGCCTCTACATAAACAAGTAAATAAAGATATTTTCTTTTTTTCAGATAAGAAAAATCACACAAATCAATTTTGCCTGCCTGAAAGGACTACTTTAAATTTTATATAAAAATGAATAAGTATTATATCGATGTACCTACCTTTTATATTTCACGTACGACGTAATATTATACATAAATAAAAATATTTCCTTTTTTATTTCGTTGTTTTCTTTGTAATAAATATGAGGTTTTCATTAACCTTAAAAGGTACCTGCTCTTTAAAAAACAACAAAATTGACAATTTCTTTGCTTCAAATGTCACGGGACAAAAAAAAATCAAATGTCAAATTCAATCAAGGCCCCGCCCATAGACACTATCCACAAAAAAATATGTATGGCAGTCGGTCGTCTGATACTAGTATAGTATCTGCTCCGTAGTCTGTGCCCTGATTTCAACATTGCTTTCAGCATGCGGATGGCGGATATGGACAGCGGCATCAAAGGCAAAGAAACTACGAAACAACTTGCCAACGTAACACAAAAAATATTCAAATGTCAATATATATTCTGAAATGTCAATGTCAAATCGCTAATCCCGCAAGGAACAAAACATCCCTATATAGTTTGTGGAACAAAATAATATCAAGTACTCTGAACGTAGTGATTATATCCTCCTTGTACTCTGCAGTGCGCTGAAACTACGAAGACTATAAACTTTGTATGGAGTTTGGCTCACTTTTCATGGCGACCAAGATGGCGGCTATTACTATCACATTCTCTCAGTCGAGTTTCTCTTTCGTTTTAAAAATAAAACTGCTCGTTTTGTAATGTTGTCGTTCGTGTTCGCCATCTTGTTTTGTATCCTAACCCTGTGAGAAATTGAAAAGTTTATTTTTACAATTAAATTCAGTAAATTAGTGATACAGTGGTGTAATTGTGTTAAACGACTAAGATTATATTAAATGCCTCTACTAATAACTAAAAACTTTACAAATATGTGGTATTATAAACCAATCGAGTAGGTAACAAGAAAAGAATATTTATGGCAAAATTTCCTTTGGATGAAGCACGATAAGCAAGCAGTGAAAAAGTAATAATATTTATGTTTATGTTTGCATTTTTATGTCTTTCAAAATCGTAATTAAATAATAATAAAAGTATTTTTCGTTTTATTTTTGAGTCCTCATATTTTATTTGTTTAAATATGTAAAATATATATAAATAATATATGAAAGACTAGGAAGGACCCATGCGTCATCCTGTAGTATCGATATCGATAAAAATATTGAATATATTTGTATCGATACAATCTAAATATGTGTCAAGCTCTAACAAGTCACGTTTGACGTTTTGTTATTAATTTTGGTATTGGTAAGACCGGCAAGTGGAGTTATTTTTTTTTGTATGGAGTGGGTCACAGTCAGTATGACATCTTGTAAATACTATACTTTTATTTATTGTTTTTGACATATTACCGCATTTACTAACTAAAACAAAATTTGGTGAAAACCATTGAGTGAAAACAATCTCAATCTCAAGAACCTAATTGACTTATTAGCAAAAGCTGAGGATCTTTACCTTTTAGTATACCCTAGTGTTTTTAATTTGTGTGCTAGCTAATTCTTAAAAATGTTTCCAAGCTCAACTGAGGAGGTGTGCCGTGTATGCCTCGCAGTGGACGTGCCTTTATACAATATTGCCGATACTCCTCTGCAAATCATTTACGAAAAATTAACTAATACCTTGGTAAGTGTTCTAAACGTGAACTTTTGATATTATTTTGCGTCAAGTTTTTGTTTGCCATGAAAGCGTCATGTGATTGTTCTGGCTCCAGCTGCGCTCCTCGGACGCGCGGTCCACGGCAGCCTGCTACTTGTGCCGCGCGCAGCTAAAAAAGAGCCTCAAGCTGATGATGACCGCCGTCAAAGCAGAGAACATTCTCACTGCAATATCAGGACGATTAACAGAGGTATAGCATTCTCATCATCATTATCATGATCATGTCTTATTTAGTCTCCACTGAAGGAGCACGACTCTGTACTGCCACGGCCATATATTAGCCAGAGCAGTCAGAGGATTTGGCCTACACTCTCCACGCTTACCAGACAGGTTGGAGAGGTCTCCATGAGACCTTTGAGAGAGAATTGTTTTGTTTAGCTTGAGTTTCCTAAGTCGCCTTCTATGACATCCACAGGAAGACTTGGAGTGGTCCTATTCTACTCTGCCAGGAACCACACAGCTTCATAGCATACTTACTGCATATTCTTTATTAGGCCCACTGCCGCTAACGCAGAAACTACTGTGTATTGTACTTAACTATTATCAACATTCATCTTTGTGTATGACAATGCCATTCCACATTGTGTTTCAGATTACGAAGGAAGTAGTATTAAACGTGGTGGACCGCGAGGCCCTGGGCCTATGCCATTTGCTGACCATCTCCATTCCAGAATGTTTGGACAATAAACCCATTAATGTGGAGATCAAATGTGAACCAAAGCTGGAAGATACAACTTCTGAGATGGACTGTGAAGAGACAGAGGGTATGTGCTGTTTATGGTTTCTTGAGCATTGCCACACAAGTAATGAAGTATCCCTGTAAGCCATAGGGGCTTACAGGGGAACTTCATTACTTGTGTGTAAATTAAGTAATGAGACTGATGTTTAAAATATTTATAATTGTAATTTTTACTAGATAGGTATATTTGGCGACCTCCGTGGCGTAATGGTTAACACGCTAGACCGCTAATCCTGAGGTTCTGGGTTTGATCCCCAGCCAGGGCAAGTTGGAAAATGGCCTTTTTCAAATTGTCCTGGGTCTTGGGTGTTTATCTATATATGTATTTGTCATAAAATATAGTATCGTTGAGTTAGTATCCCATAACACAAGTTTAAAACTTACTTTGGGGCTAGCTTAATCAGTGTAATTTGTCCGTATATATTTATTTATTTATATAAATATATAAATTGTAATTGTAGACTGTAACAGCGACTGACATGTTAACATTTTAAATATGGGTCATATGGTAACCTGAAATAAATTGATTTTATTTTTTATTTTATAATGTAATAAAATTATGAATTGTATTTAAAAGTGGGCCCTTGGGTAGCCACACAGCTTTCGAATACTGTAATAGCCAATTAGCCGATTAAACTATTTTTAAATGATACCAAATATTGTTTGCCGCAATAAAGTGCCTTACATGTTAAAGTGCTCCATAACATTTGTTGAAAAGAAATGTCGTATATCATACTAGCAGTCCACCCCGGCTTCGCCCGTGGTACACACATAGCCTATGTCACTCGGGAATAGTGTAGCTTTCCAACGGTGAAAGAATTTTTTAAATCGGCCCAGTACTTTTTGAGCCTATTCATTACAAACATACAAAAATAGGTACAAATCTTTCCTCTTTATAATATTAGTATAGAAGTTGACACGTGAAGATGGTCTTCCAAACGTCCCAGGTCCAAGTCGCGTAGCAGCTGAGGTCCAGGTATCTCGCCAAGGTAGTCGCAGGTACTTCCACTTGTCGCACTGAGGTAGGTTTGCTTCGATTCGAAGTGATCGCTTTGATAGCTCGTATCGAACTGACTGGCGCACCCACGATTCGCTATTTATATGCGCCACCGAAAAGGTCCACACTAATCTCGAATATTCTACATAGTCGACAAATGTGTTTCGAAGCATCCAGGCGCCGGGTATGTGTGTAAGTGTAACATGGTTAAGCAACTCTAGACTTTATGACACAAGACATATGGGCCAATTTGGCTTGCACCATTCTATCGTAGTATTCGTTCGCGAATATTGTTTGGGAAGATTCTATCTCGTTCGCGAAACTGCCCCCTTCTTAGAGGCGCTCGTCCCGAGCGTCACTATTGCTGCCATGGTAACGTGCCAGACGGTCTATGTGCACCTCTTTAAGTGCTCCTCTTGGTTGACGTTGGATCCGATAGGTCACGTCGTTCATTCGCGTGATGATCTTATAAGGACCTTCCCATCTTGTTTGTAATTTCGGTGACTTTCCTTTCCGGCGAATCGGGTTATGAAGCCAAACTAATGCTCCTTCTTCAAAGCCACTTGTGTTCGTTCTTCGGTCATATCTAGTTTTCATGTTTTCGCTTGACTGCAACCCGTTTTCTCGAACCAAATCGTACACGTCACTCATTCGCTTTCGAAGATCAGATACGTAGTCTGGCACAGTATGTGGATCTTCTGGTGGCCTTCCTGTCAGTAGATCTACAGGTAATCTAAGTTCTCTACCAAAATTCACCTGAGCTGGGGTTAGCTTCGTGCTTTCGTGTTCCGATGTCCTATAAGCCAGGAGGAAAAGCGGTATGTACTTGTCCCAGTCTTTCTGATGTTTGTCAACCAGATTCGCTAAATGTCTCTCCAGCGTCTGGTTAAATCTCTCCACCATGCTATCAGACTGAGGGTGATATGGGGTGGTCCTGGTTGTATGCATTCCCAAGAGTTTGTAAACTTCCTGAAAAATTTGCGATTTGTTGTTCCTTCCCTGATCTGAGTGTATTTCTAGTGGCACACCGAACCGACAGATTACTTCTTCAACCAACTTGGAGGCTACTGTTGTAGCTTCTTGGTTAGGCATAGCAAATACTTCTGGCCACTTTCCATGCGATAATGAGCCTTATATCTTCATCATCCTCTTGAGCTTCTCTGAAGTTCTCATCGTCCCATTGTCCTGTAGGGATCGTCCTTGTGATCTTAACCGTAAGCTCCTTTGTCTCTTGTTTAGCACAATGCTTACAATCTTTCGGGCACGGTCATCTTGAGAGTGCATCAGCATTTCAATGGGCCTTACCACTACGGTGTTCAGGACAAAGTCGGATTCTTGAAGTTGTTTAATCCAACGTGCAACTTGGCCTTCCGGGTTTTTAAATTGTAACAGCCACTTCAAAGCAGCATGGTCTGTGCAAAGTGTAAACTGTCTACCAATAAGATATTTGTTGAAATGTTGCAGCGTCTTCACAACAGCCAAGAGTTCTCTTCTTGTTACACAATAATTTTTTTCAGGCCTTGACAAAGATTTACTAAAGTATGCAATTACTATTTCGTTGTCACCTTGCTTTTGAGATAGTACCCCTCCAATCGCTGTGTTGCTAGCATCTGTGTCAACGATGAACTGGCCACTAGTCTGCGGGTATCCCAAGATTGGAGTCTTGCAAAGGCATTCTTTAAGTTTAAAAAATGCATTCTCACAGGTAACGTCCCATTTCAAAGGCTGTTTGTCTTCTGTAAGACGATGCAAAGATTTAGCGATTTCAGAAAATCCCTTTACAAATCGCTTGTAATATGAGCAAAGTCCCATAAATGCTCGCACCTCTGTCTTGTCTTTGGGGGTAGGCCAGTTTTTCACTGCTTCAACTTTAACAGGATCAGTTTGGATGCCTCACTGGTGATAACATGCCCAAGGTAATTCACTTTGTTTCTAAATAGATTGCATTTCTTTGGATTCAGTTTTAAGTTGGCACTCCGTATTTTCATTAAGACTTGCTCCAGATTCCGCAGATGATCCTCAAAATCTCGACCCATTATGATTACGTCGTCCAGATAAACTAGACAAGCGTCTCCTACTAATCCTGCTAGTACACACTCCATAAGTCGTTCAAAAGTAGCGGGTGCGTTGCATAATCCAAAAGGCATAACATTGAACTGCCATAACCCTTTGACCGGTTGTGCACTGCTCCGAATCCGATTCATATTCAAATCAAATCCAAAACGAGAAAAATTCGGACGGAAAATTCTTGAGTAGCGTCTGTGCACTGCATCCGAATCCGAATCGAATTCGTGAATTTCGAGGCCACCGATTTCGTTAGTGCACCACCAGACTTTGATTAGAGAGGCCGCATTCACTATGTGTCCTGCATTTAACCGCCGTCAGTTGCTGGCACTATTATTATACTTATTATTTATTTACCCCTATCAAAGATAATATAATTACTAACGTAACAGATACCCAACGTCATACTAGCTATTGGAGGGTCCGTAGGAAGACGAATGCAGAGGCAACATGAAAACAGAAAAAGATGGCAGCACACGCGACTAGCAAATCCCTGTATTTAATAGAAAGTGTTAAAAAACCGTCACTAGATGGCGTTTTCGAGAAAAAAACATATGGTTAGGCTAGGCAAAGAAAGATCTTGGACAAAATATTTTAGAAAACATACCTATTTCAACTTTTATTCAGTGACTTGTAAATTCTCAGACATTCGTCGTTGCATAAAATGGTTCGATTCGGTCCGCTAGGAGCCTCACCGACAAAAGATAGCGTTTATGTTTTATATTTGTCGCTTTTATTTTTACGAATAAAACGTGCATTAATGTATGCATAATACAACAAATTTTATTCACGAAAATAACGCAATATTTGTAATATATAATACATGCATATTTTAAATGTCGCCTGTTTTTCATGCAAACATTCACAGGGCTTCTAAAAAATAGAATGCTCAATTGGTCATTTACGACATATGCTCATTGGACCAGCAGATAAAGTGACTTCTGTAGCGATTGCTTCATTCAAAGTTCGATTCTCAGCCGAGGTGGATTTTTTTACATTTTTTAGGGTTCCGTACCCAAAGGGTGCAAACGGGACCCTATTACTATGACTCCGCTGTCTGTCCTTCTGTCCGTCTGTCTATCCGTATGTCTGTCTGTCCGTCAGTCACAGGATTCTATCTCTTGAACCGTAATAGCTAGACACTTGAAATTTACACCGATTATGTATTACTGTGGCGGCTATAACAACAAATACTAAAAATAAAAAATAGTTAAAAATTAAAAGGGGTCGTCATACAAGAAACGTGTTTTTTTAGCGTTTTTAACTTGATCTTTATAATGGCATTAACTAGATACTTGAAATTTTCACCAATTATGTATTACTATGACCACAATAACAACAAATACTAAAAATAAAATAAAGTTAAAAATTAAAGGGGGTCGTCATACAAGAAACGTGTTACTTCAGCGTTTTAAAACATTGTACGGTGGTACGGAACCCTTCATGAACGAGTCCGACTCGCACTTGCCCGTTTATTTCATTATATATAACGTCTAAGAAAATATACTGGAACTATTTTAAGGGTGAATTCAGTCCATGATACAACTTTCCCCAAGGAACACGTCATATCGAAATATAAAAAATATGTTTTGGCTTTCTATACAAACTCGGATCAGCTGATCGGCCAACTTATATGGGGGACCAATAATTATTTTTCAAATTTCGATATAGGACCTACAGGGGATACTACAACCTAGACCTACAAAAAGGGAGTATTAATCCGAAAGGGAGTTAACGTACTAACCAATGTGAACAACTTTTACTATAGAACCATCCCTGAAATCGCGAAAAAAAAATCTGCAGCTCCATACATTTTATTTAAATTTGTATGGAGCTGAAATTGTTTTTTTTTGCGATTTCAGTCATGGTCCCATACTAAAAGTTGTTCAAATTGGTTAGTACGTTACTCAGTGCCATATAGCAAGAGTAGCAATTGCTACGGGCCCCGCGCTAAAAAAGGGGCCCCGCGTTCTCAAATCCGCTCACCTAGATCGTTCTTTTTTTTGTTTTATCGTAAATGGGCAACAATGTTGTAAACTTCAAGTTGCCCAAAGGCAGATATGTAGCTTGTTGACTGCCATTTTATTGCTTCCGCAGTGGTGGCCTAACGGGGTGGCGAGCAGGGTAATCGCCCAGGGCCTCGCTCTTACAGGGGCCTCGCGCAACAACCCGAGCTGATTTATTTTTATTCATTATATTCGTCCCGTCCCGTCGTCGCCAGAAATAACGGGCGGTACAAGGCCTCGCAACAAAAAACTCAAACCCGGAGCCTCACAAATCTCACAATGGTTTAGGCCGTCGCTGCCACCGAGCTCCCCATTCAGATCAGGGGCCTTTTCGGTAGAATTTGCTACGGGCCCCACGCTTCGGGTTGATAGCTCGTAAGTACATAATATCATTAGGTTGATACCCCGTTTTTGTTACACGTTGTACCCTTGTCCCTTGGGGAAAGTTGTTCAGTATCATGGACTGAATCCACCCTTGAAATAGTTTCAGTATATTTTGTTAAACCCTGTATAATGGAGGAGGATGAGTGGGTTAGGTAGGTTGGTAGTTTAGTTACTAATAATGACACATTTTAATGTTTTATGTTTTTAGGGTTCCGTACAAAAAATTAAAAAAAGGAACCCTTTAGGATCACTCGTGCGTCTGTCTGTCTGTCTGTCCGTCCATCTATCACAGCCAATTTGGACCGAATCAGGTGAAATTTGGTAGGATGGTGTGTAACATGCGTTATAGACTCCTTGATAGACACAATAAAAAACTTATCGTCATAAAACTCATGAAAAGTAAATTAATTATAATAGTATTAATTTCATTGCGTCGTCGTACATTCCGTAGTACCTAACATTCGTTCCCTCAATCGGTCGCGTGACATCACCTTTCGCTACTCGACTTTAAACCTTATCCACGCATCTTAAAGTCTGTTTTTGTATGCCGGCCGCCCGCGCCACAGCTGGTGAGTGTACTTACCAGCGCCGGGGTCATAGCCCTCTCGCAAGCGCGATGCGCGATGTTTTGATACTTTGTTTATTTTTCTTACTTTTTGATACTTTTTAATTACTGGACTAATTGCAGTATTGTTACCGTAAATAATATCATTTTTGTGAGTATGTTAACAAGTTAAATTAATGCCAATGATTTCAAATGCTCCCTGTAGATAAAATTTTTATGAGACAAAATAGAGAACCTCATAAAACCCTTTCATTTGAGACCCCACATGACTGGTTTTAGAGAATTTTTTTTCAAATGCCATACATAATCTTTATGACGTCATATTACGTCACTCCACCAATTTAGAAAGCGACAACGTCACTTTTCCTACTCAGGAAATATCACTGAAACCAATGATACCACTTGTTGGTATAATACTACTCAGTCCAACGAAAATATATTTAATACTTAGCCTCCCTACTAAAAATGCCCTTTCGCCATCTTTGATTGACGCCTCTCCCCTTCTCCACCATTTTGGTAATCTACGACCGACAGTTCCGTGTTCTGGACATCAAGGTATATCCAGGAAGTGCAAATGAAAGTGGATTTCTAGAGCTCTCTTGCTTAAATCTGCACTGTACTACGAGTATAGTGTTAGTTTAATGATAATGATTGATGTTTAATCTACATTGTATACGATGATATAATATACGGAAGAATGTCTAATTTCACTTTACCATAGTCTGTATTATATTGTTAGAGCTTGTATGTCATGACAGGTTCTCCATTGGCGCGTGCCGCGTCCGAAACCCGCTTTGAAGACGTCCCTCGGAGCCCACACAGCGAGCCAGCAGATGGTAAGTACACTTGTAATACTTGGAGCAGCAATGATACCCTACATGAGACTCGGCCTGTGACACCTCATCTCGAGTTTAGAACATATATCGCTCAGTATAGGTTCATTCACAATAGTCGTAGATGTTAATAAAAAATGGGAGTTTGGTTATTTAAGAAGGCATAATTAATAGTTACAGACACCATAATAGAACAAGAAAAACAAATGGAAGATAGTTCGAGCAAAGAGAAAGATAACTTCGGGCAGGGACAGCATCAGTGCACGTTCTGCTCGCGCCGCTTTCTGCGCCCGTACGTTTTGCAGAGACACATAAGGACTCACACCGGAGAGAAACCATATTCATGCAATTATTGCCAACGTCACTTTAATACGAAGGAAGGTTTACAATCACATATAAGAACACACACTGGAGAAAAACCATATAAATGTAAACTTTGTCAACGTTGCTTTAGTCGAAACTCGCATCTACTTAACCATTTAAAGACTCACACTGGAGAGAAACCATATGAATGTAAAATTTGTCAACAATGCTTTAGTATTAAGGAGAATTTACAAGTACATTTAAGAACACATAGCGGAGAAAAACCGTACGAATGTAATGTTTGTAAGCATATGTTTAGTAGTATTTCTTATTTAAAAATACATTTAAGGACTCACACAGGAGAGAAACCATATAAATGTAATGTTTGTCAACGTAACTATATAAACAATGGTGTTTTAAAAAGACATTTAAGGACTCACACCGGGGAGAAACCTTATAAATGCACTATTTGTAAATATCGCTTTAGTCAAAACTCTGCTTTAAAAAGACATTTAACGGCTCACGCTGGGGAGAAACCCCATGAATGTAATGTTTGTCAACGCCGCTTTAGTCGAATTTCTAATTTAGAAAACCATTTAAGGACTCACACTGGAGAGAAACCATATGAATGTGATTATTGCCAACGTCGTTTTAGTGAAAAGGGAACTTTACTTTCACATTTAAGGACTCACACAGGAGAGAAGCCACATAAATGTATATTTTGTCAAAAACGCTTTACTGTAAAGAAGCTTTTAGACAGACATTTAAGAACTCATACCGGAGATAAAAACGTGCGAATGTAACTTACCGTATGTAATTTAGTGGTATGTATAGGCATTAGGCAGATAAACGTTTATAAAGTATACATTTATCATTTAAATCTATTAAATTAATTGTTTTAGTCTTGGGATTAGGGTGTTTATCTACACAGGCTGACTTTTTATCTACCTGCTAAATTTTTGGAGCAAGTTTAGTCCGTGATACTGAACTACTTTCTATAAAAAAAGTTATTAAAAATCGATAAAAAATTTTCGACCTCATACAAATCAGCGCTCAGCCAAACGGATATTGTATGGGTGGACGAAAAATTTTTATCGATTTTTAATAACTTTATAGAAAGTAGTTTAGTATCATGGACTGAACTTGCTCCAAAAATTTTGCAGGTGGTTAAAAGTCACCCTGTATGTATTTATTATAAAATATAGTCAGTATCGTTAAGTTAGTATCCCATATTACAAGTTTAAACTTAGTTTGGGGTTAGTTTAATCAGTGTGACTAAGCAGTGTGATTTGTTCTTATCTATTTATCAATTTCTTAGGTATTTGATATAACAAATTTATTTAAATTTTTAGGGTAGGTAGCGTACCTCAAAATGTTCTTATTTGGTCAGACAGCCTCTTCCCCATCATACTCCTTTCCATTGAATTTTGACATGTCTGCAGTTTCTTTGTTTGCAGCCCATGTTTGATACCCTTATCCATAACAGAAGATAATAAGAACTCATAAGTATGATACAGGTATTAAAAAGTTTGTCTTTGATGGTTGTGTTGTACTTTCCAGTAGCATTTCCATGCCTTTCCTATCCTTATTTATATTTCTTTTTGTGTTTCGGTGATAAAGTAAAAACGGAACCCTTATAGTTTCACTTCTCCAAACCTAATATATGGCTCTGGTAGTAAAGAGAGGGTCGTACTCCTGCAGTGGAGACTAAAAAAAGACGTGATAATGATAGGACCACTCACTTGTCTAGATAGACAAGTGAGTGATCCTATCTCTTATTAGATTGGTATTTTTGAAGTTATTTAAGAAAAAAATAGGCGTAAATGGACCATTCCTCCCCGCCCTCCACGAAACTACTGAACCGATTGAGTAAATATTTTTTTAGGTTAACGGGCAAGTGCAAGTCGGACTCGTACATGAAGGGTTTCGTACCTCTACGTACTAAGAGTGTTTGACGTGACTGTGTGTGTTTGTCTGTCTGTGTCGCCGTAGCTCTTAAAAAGATAATCTAATTTGGATGCTTGTGACCCCGATGAACTCGAATACGAATACGTACGTATTCGCGCTGCGAGAGACGGACTCTGTTATGCTAGTAATAAATCTCACGTTTTTACTTTCGAGTTTTTGCCAAACATTTTTGGTTCTGAATTTTTGTTTTGACTAGCTAATTGGGTTTTAGTAACGACCCATATGAAGTGGCCTTCGGACCCAAAACCGTTGAAAAATCACCGTGTATAAAAGAGAGAAAAGATGTTGGGTCATCTGCTACGACACGACGATTTCATAAAGACTATCATTAAAGGAAAGATAGAAAGAAAATGAGCACCAGGAAGACCGAGGCATAGCTACATGAAATAGATAACGGAAAAGATGAACGTCGTATCGTACAGCGAAGTAAAATAGCTGGCGGATGAGAGAGACAATTCACAAAACAGAGAATTTATACTCCACCGACATGAGCATAGCTCTTAACTATAGTAACTTTATTCATGGACAGGGAATGGGTTAAGGGATACATTTTCCTCGCAAATATGACGAGAAACATGTGTCTCAAGGGCGGTATAGTTATTACAAACCAGTCCTTATTTGATGCCCGGATCTACGAGGGCCACACCTAAAAGATCGGGAATAGAATACTTAGGAATAAATTAGAGTAAAACCTTTTTGGTGTTTGAAATGTAATATTATTTCGAACACAATTCCATTTTTGAATTTTAATTAACGTAAAAAAAAAGAGGATTGACCATTTGAATTTGACAAGTCGGTGAGAAAAATGGAGCTTACGCGGGAACATTTTCGTGCAATAATTTTTCATAACTTTCGTCGATGTTTATCTCAAGAACAATGTCTCGCCGAGCTTGTTTCTATTTATGAACTTGAAGCACCTAGTAAAACGACTATATATCGTTGGTATTCTGAGTTACGTCGTGGACGTTCCTCTCTTACCACAGTCCCTTCTACTGGTCGGCCAAAAACAGCGGTAACACAAGATAACATCGATGCTGTACGCCAATTAATAAAAGCAGATAGACATGTGACATACGAGCAGATTCGGGTTTCTCTCAGCATTGGAATGACAGCCATTCAGACCATTTTACATGATGAACTGGGTGTCAAAAAGTTAATTTTACGCTGGGTGCCCCACCGTTTGACCGAGGAACAAAAGTCGGCTCGTGTTAATTGGTGTCGGTCTGCTCTGCAACGGTTCAATAGAGGGAGTTCAAATGCAGTTTACAATATCGTCTCTGGGGATGAATCGTGGATTTATTCATATAAGCCCGAAAGAAAACATCAATCGGCAGTTTGGGTTTTCGAGGGTGAGGTCAAGCCAACAAAAGTTATTCGCTCACGCAGCGTGTCGAAAAAAATGGTCGCTTCGTTTGTATCGAAAACTTGTCATGTGGCTACGATTCCTTTACAAGATCGAAGGACGGTTACTGCTGATTTGTACACAACAGTTTGTTTGCTGGAAGCCATAAGAGAACTTCGTAAAATTAATCCGAATTGTCGTATAATCCTTCACCACGATAATGCGAGCTCACATATGCACGTAAAACAAGCGCGTTTTTAAATCTGGAAAACGTGGAGTTGATGCACCATCCTCCGTATAGCCCTGACCTGAGCCCCAATGATTATTTTACATTACCAAGAATTAAAGATATGCTACGTGGTCAACGGTTTCACGGCCCAGAAGAGAGGGTCGAAGCAAATCAGCTGTTTTGACTGTATCCACTTCAGACTGGAATTACTGTTTCAATAATTGGTTTGATCGAATGCAAAAGTAAACAGAGGCGTGGAACGGGGGTGTGGTGGTTCTGTTCTTCAAAAAGGGTGACAACACTCTCTTGAAGAACTATAGGCCCATCACACTTCTGAGTCATGTCTACAAGTTGTTTTCGAGAGTCATCACGAACCGTCTCGCTAACAGATTTGATGCCTTCCAACCTCCCGAACAAGCCGGGTTCCGAAAAGGCTATAGTACCATGGACCACATACATACGCTGCGGCAGGTTATAGAGAAGACGAGGGAGTATAACCAGCCGTTATGCTTGGGGTTCGTGGACTATAAGAAAGCCTTCGATTCGATCGAAACATGGGCCGTGCTTCAGTCTCTCCAGCGGTGCCGTATTGACTATCGGTATATCAAGGTGTTGAAGTGTTTATACAACAAAGCCACTATGTCGGTCCGAGTACAGGAGCTCAGTACGAAGGCTATTCCATTGCAAAGAGGCGTGAGACAGGGAGATGTCATATCTCCAAAACTGTTCACCGCTGCTCTGGAAGATGCCTTCAAGCTTCTAGAATGGAAAGGACTGGGCATTAACATCAATGGCGAGTATATCACTCACCTTCGATTTGCCGACGATATCGTTGTCATGGCAGAATCGATGGAGGACTTAAGTACGATGCTTGAAGACCTAAATCGAGTTTCCCAACAAGTCGGCCTGAAAATGAACATTGACAAGACGAAGGTCATGTCGAATATGCACGTAACGCCTTTAGCTGTTTCTGTTGGGAGCTCCACCCTCGAAGTTGTAGACCAGTATATCTACCTGGGTCAATTGATCCAGGCAGGAAGTTCCAGCTTCGAGGAAGAGGTCTTACGACGAATCCGACTCGGCTGGGCAGCGTTCGGGAAGTTACGCAGTGTCTTCTCGTCCAAAATACCCCAGTGCCTCAAGACGAAAGTGCTTAATCAATGTGTGTTACCAGTGATGACTTATGGCTCTGAAACGTGGTCCCTTACTATGGGTCTCATAAGAAGGCTCAAGGTCTTTTATAATAAATTGTCAGAATCGGTCCTTGATATGCCAGACAGAAAATTCAAAGCTTATGTAAAGAAAGTACTTTGTGAGAAGGCTTATTATAGGACCGATGACTATCTTAAAGACAAAAAGGTCTGGCTTGAGCTTGGCGCGGGTCCCTCTTAAAGGTTTGTATACTTAGACATGTCATAATTTAGGTACATTGGTACATACTAAATTTACAAATTGACATTATTTTAAATTTCGTAATTCTTATAATTCAATTTAATTATGACATAATAAACAATGTAATCTCTGTCCATCTATATAACTAATTTTAAGTTTTTAGTTTGTTAGTTGACGTCTTTGGAGAAAACGTGCAGTGCAGTTTGTTGCCGCTTCTTCTGCACTTGCGCCTAGGAAGCGGCGTAAACTTAGCTTTAAGTAACGATTTGACGTCAACATTTGTGCAAAACAAAACAAAGTGACTATTATTAAGAGATATTATAAATATCCTATGATAATAAAGATATTTTGAATTTGAATTGAATTGGTCGCTCAACGGGCTATGGAGAGGGCTATGCTAGGTGTTTCTTACGTGATCGAATCAGAAATGAGGAGATTCGTAGAAGAACTAAGGTCACAGACATAGCCCAGCGGATTAGCTCATTGAAGTGGTAGTGGGCGGGGCACATAGCGCGAAAAACCTATGGCCGATGGGGTAGAAAGGTTCTCGAATGGCGACCACGTACCGGCAAGCGCAGCGTAGGACACCCACCTGCTAGGTGGTCAGACGACCTGAGCAAGGTTGCAGGAAAACGCTGGATGCAAGCCGCTTCCGATCGGTCGTTTTGGAAATCCTTGGGGGAGGCCTATGTCCAGCAGTGGACTTCCTGTGGCTGATATGATGATGATGATGATGAATGCAAAAGTGCATTGACTGCCACGGAGAATACTTCGAAAAACAATAAAAGTAAACATTATTATATTATCTTTGTACTTTTTTCTATTTCCGATCTTTTCGGTGTACTCCTCGACCCTCGTATACTCAAAAAGCAATACGATGTATGTAGCTACATGCCCGCGTTGCAGTGTCAAGCAACATTGAGCACAACACAATGATGATAAAGACTAATTTGAAATTGAAATAGAAAGACAATATCGGACGGCTGTCGTGTCTATTTATGGAGTAAGGGTTGCTATATACATAAGCGGGCCGGGATTAATCGGCACAGCCGGGCGGTAAAATGTTCGGGGGAAATGATTTTAGTTTAAGTTAGATAAATCGTCAAAGCATTTGACGATTTATCTACTAGGTTGACAAAGTCGTCAAAGTTTCTACGCACATTGTATTTTATATGCAAGAAAAGATTAATCTGTTTTGTTTTTAAATCAACAAAATGTTTTTAATTAAAAAATAATTTAATTTATTATTGCTTAAATTTTTTGCCCTTATTACTACTTACACACGATTTAACAAGCAAAATAAAAATATTTTATTAACTCCCAACATAAAAAACCCCAGGAAAATTAAACGTTTGAATCTATTTTGGTGAGACATATCTAAGAACCACGACAAAACCGGCTTTAGAATAAATAAAAAAGCCGCATCCAAATTGGATCATCTGTTTAAGAGCTACGGCGACACAGACAGACACACACACACACACAGACTGTGTAGTCACGTCAAACACTTTTATTGTAAAGATGTATTATTATACGATTTAAATTAAAGATAATTTATATTGAAATAAAAAAAAAACAAGACAGACATTACCTTCTGTTATTAGTTAACCATAGTAAACAAATAAAATCTGATAAAATGTTTGTTCTTTGTCCTAAAAATGTGAAATAAAGATATGTTTAGGTACTAAATAGGTAGTGAAGTTTTGTAAAGGCAAATTGAAATTTCGAAGCCCTTTCGTGGAAATCCGAAATGTAGGCAGCCATTCAGACGTCAGAATAACTGCCTACTTTTTAAATTTCTTTTCTCAATTATTAATTAGGTACCAAATATTTAAACAAAGGTATCAAATAGTACCAAATAGGTATTGAATTACAGTAATACTTTAAAAGTGATCTGTGATTTTGGTCAGTCATTCTGATGCACACACCAATTTGGTTATCTTGAATTAGCCACGGATGGTTAGGTTAGCGAGCGACGACCGACAAATTTAATGTCTTTAAAATATTATGAATTGTAATATTTATAGCACAATTTAGGGCACTTTGTATTTAGGGATTTCAACTTTAGGGCACATGATATTATGTGTCATTAAGTTATAGTTATCATTGGGACACATGATGACGATGGAAAAAATAAATACTTAAATAAAATACTTAGGTATGAGATAAAATAGAGAACCGCATTAGAAAGTTTAATTTTACTTTACCATAAATAAAATAAATAAATAAATATATAGGGACAAATAACACTGATATATATATTTTATGATAAATACATATATAGATAAACACCATAAACACCAACATAGTCTGTATTATATTGTTAGAGCTTGCAGATAAAATAGAGAACCACATTAGACAGTTTAATTTTACTTTACCATAGTCTGATTTATATTGTTAGAGCTTGTATGTCGTGACAGGTTCTCAACGGGCGCGAGCCGCGTCCGAAACTCGCTTTGAATACGTTCCTCGGAGCCCACATAGCGAGCCAGCAGATGGTAAGTACACTTGTATTGCTTGGTGCAGCAATAATACCCTTTATGAAAGTCAGCCTGTAACATCTCATCTCGAGTCTCGAACATACATCGCTCACGCTCAGTATACTCGTAGTTTCATTCACAAAAGTCGTAGATGTTAATAAAAAATTGGAGTTTGGTTATTTAAGAAGGCATAATTAATAGTTACAGACACCATAATAAAACAACAAAAACAAAGGGAAGATAGTTCGAGCAAAGAGAAAGATCCTTCCGATCAGAGACGGCATCAGTGCACACTCTGCTCGCGCCGCTTTCTGCGCCCGTACGCTTTGCGGAGACACATAAGGACTCACACCGGAGAGAAACCATATTCATGCAATTATTGCCAACGTCACTTTATTACAAAGGAAAGTGTACAATTACATATAAGAACACACACTGGGGAAAAACCATATAAATGTAAATTTTGTCAACGTTGCTTTAGTCGAAACACACATCTACTTAACCATTTAAAGACTCACACTGGAGAGAAACCATATGAATGTGAAATTTGTAAACAATGCTTTAGTATTAAGGGGAACTTACAAGTACATTTAAGAACACATACCGGAGAGAAACCATATGAATGTAATGTTTGTCAGCATATGTGTAGTAATAAGTCTGATTTAAAAATACATTTAAGGACTCACACAGGAGAGAAACCATATAAATGTAATGTTTGTCAACGTAACTTTATACACAGTGGTGATTTAAAAAGACATTTAAGGACTCACACCGGGGAAAAACCTTACGAATGTACTATTTGTAAATATAGCTTTAGTCAATCCTCTGCTTTAAAAAGACATTTAACGGCTCACACTGGAGAGAAACCCCATGAATGTAATGTTTGTCAACGCCGCTTTAGTCGAATTTCTAATTTAGAAAACCATTTAAGGACTCACACGGGAGAGAAACCATATGAATGTGATTATTGCCAAAGTCGTTTTAATGAAAAGGGAAATTTACTTACACATTTAAGGACTCACACAGGAGAGAAGCCATATAAATGTAAAATTTGTAAAAAACGCTTTACTGTAAAAGGGAATTTAGACAAACATTTAAGAACTCATACTGGAGATAAAAATGTACGAATATAATGTAAAATGTACCGTATGTACTTTGGTGGTATATTTCGGCAGATTAACCCATGTAAAATCCGCAGGGTAAAGAACTTTTTCATTTGTAAATATTAGTAGGTAGTGAAGTGAGTAGTGTTTATTTTATCTTTATTTTAGTTGTTAAAAAAATTAATATGTATACATATTTTTATTAGGATAGGATCACTCACTTGCCTGTCCGAACGGACGTCACAGTCCAATTTGCTACCAAACTATTGTACCGATTGAGTTGAAAGGTACACATATGTAAGTCCGTGACCCAAAGACGGGCGTATAACGTAAATAAATAAATTTCAAATATGGCGGCCTTATGGGCCTTTATTATTTTTATGAGAATTTTAAATATTTTTTAGATCGGTTTTTAAAAATAAACGGGCAAGTGTGAGTCGGGGTCGTACATGAAGGGTTCCGTACCTCCGTACAATGTTTTAAAACGCTGAAGAAACACGTTTTTTGTATGACGACCCCCTTTAATTTTAAACTTTTTTTTATTTTAGTATTTGTTGTTACAGCGCCTACAGTAATACATAATCGGTGAAAATTTCAAGTGTCTAGCTATTACGGTTCAAGAGATAGAGCCCTGTTACAGACGGACAGACAGCGGAGTCTCAGTAATAGGGTCCCGTTTGCACCCTTTGGGTACGGAACCCTAAAAAGATGGTGGGCGAGAAGTTGAAAAAAGAATTAAAATAGTTATGGGTTGCTAGCCGCATCGCCTAATAAGATAACATGATTTAAATCAGTAAAGTTCGTTTAGGAAAATCTTAAGATGAAAGAGTGTTAAGGCCGTACCTAAATTTTCCAGGGTCCAGTGCTGCCCCCATTTAAAATAAATCATTTCAAAGAAAACGGAGACATCATTTAAAATTTTGCAACTATCAAGTCCTAGATAACCCTTCAAAGTAGTAAATGATGTCTCCGGTAAAGGACTTGGTAGTAGCAAAATTTTGAATGATGTCTCCGTTTTCTTTGAAATGATTTATTTTAAATTAGGGCAGCACTGGACCTCGGAAAATTCAGGTACGGCCTTAAAATGTCTATAATTTTGCTAATATTATTAAGGCCATACCTGAATTTTCCAGGGTCCAGTGCTGCCCCCATTTAAAATAAATCATTTCAAAGAAAACGGAGACATCATTCAAAATTTTGCTACTACCAAGTCCTAGATAACCCTTCAAAGTATTTTATGAACTACTGTTTACAGTTTAAAGTGAGGACGTTAAGCTTTACTACGCACATTTGCGAAAAACGGCCATTTTTGGCTAATGTGCGTAGTAAAGCTTAACGTTCATATTAGGTCCTTACATATGAAATTGCCGATTTTCAATACTGGCAACTTTAAAATCAAATATCTTGCGTTTCATTAGGAATTCCAAATTCAAATTTATTTAGAAATAAAGCCAGAGAAATATTGTTTTAAAATTCGTATTTCATTTGTTTTAACATCATTTGTTTGAGTTTCAACATTGCTATAACAACAACTATGGACAAATTGAAAATTCGCGTTTTTTACGAATACGAGTTCCACCGTGGCACCAGTGCTGCAGAAACGACTTGAAGAATTAACGACGTGTATGGACCAGGCACCGCTAACGAACGAACGGTGCGTTTTTGGTTTCAACGTTTCCGTTCTAGAAATTTCGATTTACACAATGAGCCTCGTGGACGACCTGATACTCAAGTGAATAACGAAGAATTGAAGGCGATAGTGGAAGCGGATCCATCTCAAACCACTTCTGAATTAGCAGCAGCCTTCGGCGTAAGTGACAAAACGATACTTATCCACTTGCGCCAAATCGGAAAAATTAAAAAACTCGAAAAGTGGGTACCGCACGAATTGACTGAAGCAAACCAACAAACTCGCGTTGCTTGCTGCGTTTCTTTGCTTAACCGCCACAATAATGAGGGGATTTTGAACCGTATCGTGACTTGTGATGAGAAATGGATCCTGTACGACTATCGGAAGCGATCATCACAATGGCTTGACCCTGGAGAACCGGCAAAACCTTGCCCTAAGCGAAAACTGACCAAAAAGAAGATTCTGGTTAGTGTTTGGTGGACCAGTGCTGGTGTTATCCACTACAGCTTCTTGAGATCAGGCCAGACGATTACTGCAGACTTGTATTGCCAAAAATTGCAAAGAATGATGGAAAAGCTCGCCATTAAACAACCGAGACTGATGAATTGCTCTAGCCCACTGCTCCTTCAGGATAACGCTAGACCACACAATGCACATCAAACGATCGCCAAGTTAGAGGAGCTGCGACTGGAACCTCTGCGTCACCCACCATACTCTCCAGATCTTGCCCCAACCGATTACCACTTTTTTCAAAATTTGGATAACTTTTTACAAGGAAAAAATTTCAAATCTGATGAGGCAGTCAAAACCGCCTTCAAACAGTTCATAGACTCTCGCTCCCAGGATTTTTTTTCCAAAGGTATCAATGATCTGCCTATAAAATGGCGGAAGTGTATCGATAACAACGGCGCATACTTCGATTGATTAAATAATAATTTCATTAAAAAAAACTTGTTTCACTTTTTTGATACTGAACGGCAATTTCATATGTAAGGACCTAATATTATAAACTGTAAACAGTAGTTTATAAAATACTTTGAAGGGTTATCTAGGACTTGGTAGTAGCAAAATTTTTAATAATGTCTCCGTTTTCTTTGAAATGATTTGTTTAAAATGGGGGCAGCACTGGACCCCGGAAAATTTAGGTACGGCCTTAATAAGTTAGGTAATGTCATGTTAAATTATACAAATGTCAATACTCATTATTTTTATCACACGAGTATTCATCTGTGGAATAATATGCTTTATTTACTGAAAAGTCAAATAATAAGTGTTTGAATTTATTAATTTTATTGCAAATTTTGTGTAAAAAAAAAATCAGTTTTTGTCGATATTTGGCGAAGTTTATCCGAGCGACGTTGGCTTCCAACAGAATTAAATAAATCATAGTTATTTATTACGAAAAGACTAAAGTACTTCGTAAATGTATAGTGATAGAAAAGTAAGTATTTTTAAATCTTGAAAGTGTGGTTTGCTTGTATCCCTTTGTTTTAAGTTGCGTATTGCTCTTAAGTATACATTTTTTTGTGCTAAGAACACATTTTTATATTTTGTGGCATTACCCAAAATATAGGTACCCTGTATCTTAACCCACGGAGGCAGTCATAACACCAGTCCATTATTTTTGTCAAATTATTATTTATGTCTTTGTCAAAATCTTTTTAGTTTCTTTTGTCAAATATAACTGCATGTACTCATCAGCCGTTTAGGAGTAGGTAGGTAAAAACGTGATCATGACGCCATCTATCGGGTCTAATTGTATTTTCAAACTATTACTAACTAACCAGGGATACCAAATATACACACAACATTTCATCCAAATCGGTCCAGCCGTTTAGAAGTTAGGTGACAAACACGTACAAAAGAATTATAGCCAATTAAGTTCTCCAATAACTTTCTGAACATACGTTTCAAAAGAGTTAACTAGGTATGCCACAATGTGTTTACAAATAGGTATGATGACTGGGTCAGAAAAATATTATTCTAATTAGTCCGTTAGTTAGATTATCCAAAAATAATGTACCTATATTTTTCAGTTTATCAAAAAAGTAAAAATTCACAAAAATACAGAGTATCAAAGTTCGAGAGTGGGGGCTTGTGACGTCATCGATGTGTAAAAATCGTATGAAAGCGTTAAGTCATGCGAAATTTAAATACGCTGTATCTTCGTTATTTATTGTTTCTCAGAAAAAAGAAAAAATACGTGTACAATATTTTTTAATAATCTAACCGATGGGCCAAAAATATTTTTTTGTTTCCTAATTATTTATGTTAATGTTATTTATGTAAGGATTGGCAAAAACACACGCCATACGTACATTTAGGGCGTCTGCTACGTTAATTAAGCGGGCGCCTGTGACGGGTTCATCCGTCGCGTGATGCCGTGTCTCTGTCGCACGTAAAGTTTGTGTTGTGATGTGACAGAGATAGACATCGCGGGCGCGCCCGCATCGGATGCCCTTATTGTTTGAATTGTTTCACTAGTTGTGCATGGTTCAATAAAATCATTTAATAATATATTTGTTTTTTACTGTTTGTGACACCCTCTTGTGATGTTTCAAAAATAGATAAATTTAAAAAAATTGGTTGTCTTTAAAGTCGGTTTACGGGCGGTAGTTTGCGTTACAACGTCAAACATTCTCTCTCGTTCGTGCCGCGCTCTCGCTTGCGGAACGCGACAATGAGCGTAACGGGACAATGTCGTCATCTTTTTCGTGCATGCAGCCCGTAGTATCGAGTTATTATTAGACTTTGTCACGTAAAATTCAAATTACAAACTAGAACGATTTTATATTGACGTGCTTTATGAGAATATGTGCTAATAGAATCAAATATATAATTATTTAACTTCTTCTCGAACAAATTAATGTTTTAAAATATTTTTTAACCATTGGTAATTTTTTGTTACGGTACGGCCCTGGATACATATCATTTGAGTTGATTCTCATAAAAACGTCACCGTTTTTATGAGAATCAACCGTTTAAGCGTTCTGGAGTGCTATATTATCATTTAGGGACTCAGCGAAACACAAAACGTGTAGTTTTCCAACTCACCACTCGCGTTCCGACGCATTGCATCGTATTTTTGAAACATCGTGTAGGCGATAAGTAATATTGTGTTACGCAGAAAATATCATAAATTTGTCAATGTTTTTCTAAACATTTCAACAAAAATAAAAAAGCAGCGTGAAACGGAACGATACTCCATGCAACGTTTCTTTGACATTTATACGCTACAAATGTCAAAATTACGAGTGGTTCAGACCACTCGTTGCAAATCCTTCGCATACGATCAATTCAAAAATGCGCGCGTTTGGAAACACTCGCGCAAATCATTCGGAATGTGAGTCCCTAAATGAAAAATAGCACTCCTGAATTCCTAGTGATTGACGATGATCTCCTTGGGGATCAATTTGTGTGTTACCAAAACATTACGCGGCTCACCATTTTTATGGCGTTACAAACAAGTTTTGATTTCTGTATGATGGCCCAAAAGGATTCCTTCGTATCCAAGCCGTACAAAAAAAAATATCTGTGTCCTTATATAAATTATTTGAATAAAGATAAAGATAATTTATTTTGGCGCCTAATTCGTACCTACGTTTTCAAGGAATAAATATTTTGTAATATCCTTGCCTATGTCTTCTTTTGTTTATAAAAATGTCTGATTACTGAATATAAAGAAAATAGGAGTCCGCACGAGAAAGAAAAGTCGAGAAAACTATAATATGATAAATGCTTTTAGGGTTACTCCATAAAATAATACGAAAGTCGTACGACATAGACAAAAAAGACCATCGACACGCAAAGAAGAGAAGTGACGTCCTATTTATACATACTCGTATGTCAAACCAAATTTGACTTTTTCATTATGTATTAACGCTCAATGTTGCTTGACACTGAAACGCGGATACGCAGTATCGTACGTCTTGCGTACCGCTTTGGAGTAACCCTGGCTGACTTGGCATGAAAAATGCAAAAACAGACTTTCGTTTTCGGAAAACCATACTATTGGCCTATTTTCAGGAATTTTCTTGAGTAGTTCAACTGTTCCTCTTTATGATCTAAATACTCAATTTCAAAGAGTGCATTAAAGTGTATATGACGAACTCGATGTGTCCATATATTTAATATAAGTAATTATTAATATGACGAGGTGAGGGTAGAAAGAGAGCCGGTAAAGGCTGAGCGGGACACGGCCTTCGACACAACGGGTGACGTTTATAACACTTGGCTACTTACAGTACGAAAGAAACGAGACTTATGTCAGAATGTAAACTTAATTACACTCACGACACTTTATCAATGTCGCCGCAAGAAAGACCTTACGTTGGCCTTTATTAAAAATGACGGTAAGTCAGCGCCCCTCCTCGCCCATCAACTATGAGAAGCACCATGCGATTCTGTATCACACATTTTACTATCTCTAGCCCACACAGATATTCTGCATCCACTAGGGCCTACCGTCCAGCTGAAATAGAATGTCATTATAATACTCGTAAATCGGTTTACCAGTCCACATCTATTACAATAATCATAATTAAATGAGTCATGTCATGACCAGCCATAGCGAAGCGCCACTACGAATATTCACGAGATGCGCACCGTGCGGCCGCCCGAATAAGACTGACCACTTAATCAATCGGTGTTCTTCTCTGCCTCCGCCTTTCGGCGAAAACGGGGCTGCTGCTCAGGATTGTGGTCCTCTTCAGCGACTTGCTACCGCCGCCTGCAACTACAGGCGGGTCACTGGGTGCGGCCGTGGCGGCCACGTCAAGTCTTCTTAGTCCTGGGGGTTCTGGTCAGGCGCCACTACCTGGGCGGCGCTTTTTTCAGGTTGCAACGGGATGATGGCATCACGGGGCGAGGGCCTGTACTTGCTGTCTGGCGGGCGGGCGTGCAGAGGCGCAATCCCCCTGATGTGGGGGTGCGCCGAGCGCTGACTACTTATCGACTGTGCGCCCCTTTATACGCCGTTCAAAACAAGTTAGTAGTGGGGTGTATGACGTTGTTTACTTGTTTCGCTACGAAAAATACGCAGGTGGCACCTTAAGCCACGTGTGTACTCCGTCAAATATAAGCAAAAGACTTGTTCACGGCAGAGTAGAATAGAGGACCACTTCAAGTCCCCCGTGGATGTAGTAGAAGGCAACTTAGGAACACAAGCTAAACAAAGCTTATATATGTTACCGGCCAAACCCGATTTTGGGAAAAACTAGTTTTTCCTAGGCTAAACTAGTTCTTCCTATTTGCGATAGGATTAACTGGTATAGCCTAGACCAAACTAGTTTGTCCTAAGCCCGATAGGATAAACCAGTTCAGGTTAGGCCAAACTAGTTGATCTTGATATAAATACGCACATTCCAGGATAAACTGGTATGGCCTAGTCTATGTCCAGCTGTGGACTTCCTGTGGCTGATATGATGATGATGAAATGATAGTTGATTCGTAAATGTGTTAATTAACATTTGTAGTGAATGTGTAGGTTGATATCCCCCTTTTTGTTACACGTATATGTATAGTGTTTATGTACTGTTAAGGGGATACATGAATTTTTCGGGGTCCGTGCTGCCCCCATTTGAAATAAATCATTTCAAAGGAAACGGAGATAAGTCTTCGTCTCCCACAAGGTCAGCTACTGGGCCGTCACCGTCACTTACTCCCTAAGAACGCAACAACGCAACTACAAGTTCCTACCTAGTTAGTGGCCGGTCCAAAGAGAATATAATCACTATGGCGTGGGTGGCGTGGCACGATGTCGCCGTCGCCGTCGCTGTCGCGTAGGTTTCGTGCGTGGACGAAATCACGAGACTCACGCACGCACGAGAGCTTTTTCCTCCATTGGGCGGTCGTCCACGTCCGGAATATTGAAATTGATAATTCTTTATTCAGATTCCGGACGCAGTGATATTTTTCGATCTACCGGCGGTAAGATCGAAAAAAATCCGCATCTGATTTGAATATTCCGTCGGCAGTCCGTGGACGGAGTTGCGTGCGTCCGGAATCTGAATAAAAAAAATTTCGACGACGACGATTTCCATTGGGCAATGGAGGAAAAAGTTTTTTTTGTATTGATTTCCGGCCCTGGATACGAGTCTATTATTTAGAGCATCTGATCTGAGGTAAAAAAAAGTAGAAACTGACAATGTCAAATGGCTGTCACTGTCAAGTTTCACAAGTTTCAATTCAAAGTTTTCATCGTAAATAATCTCGCAGCGTGTTGTTTTGGTTTTAATCGGATTTGATCGGATTTTAAAATAATGAGAAACTTAGATATATGGGAGGTTTCCCTCAGAAATCTTCCAATTAAATCTGGAGAGCTTTGTTGTGTAAGTTACGGTCACGACGAAGTAGATTCCAGTGGTGATTTATATATTTGTTCACATAACCTAATCGTCACAGATTTCGATGAGAATGGGGAAATTAAGTGGAGTAAAGATCTCTCAGATCTTGCCTCTGCGGATAATAGACCAGTGAATGCAACTTTTCTCTCCGTTACGAATGCTCTGTGCGTTGGGCTTGAAAATGGGGAGTTATTTACAATAAGCAACCTCGGAAGCTCCTGTGATCTTGCTGGTGTTTGTGACAGTGGATTATTGGTGAGACAATACTTACTATTAAAACAACATATTGTTTGCTTAGTTCTTATGATGTCAGTACAGACTTTGATTTCAGTTGGATTGGACTACGTAAACATACTTTATTTAATTTATGTTTTAGGCCATGGAATGGAGTCCAGATCAAGAGTTGCTTGCTTTAATAACGAAAGATCTCAAAAACATACTTATGACATGCACATTTGACCCCATAAACGAAGAAGACTTGCAAAGTGGGGAGTTTGGAGAGAAACAGTTCATTACTGTTGGTTGGGGCAAGAAGGAGACCCAGTTCCATGGATCTGAGGGCAAGCAAGCGGCTAAACAGAAGGTTGAAGTTAGTCCAGGTAAAATACACCAGTAGGTAATAGAATAATGTTTACAAACTAGATTGGTATGATGTAAATTTAAAATAAGGAATATTGTACTTCTTTGTCGTCCTTCCCTTATTCCTTATACCCTGATCCCACTTAATAGTAGTTTTACAGCACCACATAAGGAACTTCTACTTTAAACAGCAATCTATATCATTTATTATGGATGTTTAATCAAGTGCAATAAATAACCCCACTACATTACTTATCTTGTCAGTACCATTACTGATTTTCATCATCATCATCATCATCAGGTTTTTTTTAGTCTCCACTGTAGGAGCACGACCCTCTCTAAACTACCAGAGCCATAGCCAGAGCAGCCAGAGGATTTGGCCTACAATCTCCATGTTGGCCAGATGGGTTGGAGAGGTTACTGATTTTACTTTATGCTGATTGCTGGGTTAATCAGTGGCTGCTGTATGATGGTGCATCATAATGGACATTGGCTGACATTTGACACTGCATTATGTCATTTTGTATAAATTTAGTGGGGTAAATTGTTTTTGCACAATAATATAATTTCAAGTTACTTTTCCAAAGTGTTATGGTTCTTTGACTTAAAAGTAAAAAATAATTGGTTGTTTCCATCTCAGGTTTCCATTCTGTAAACATTGACAGAATATGTTTTCTTTTTCAGATCCAAATATGTTGTCAGATAGTGCTGTCAAAATTACATGGAGAGGGGATGGTCAGCTGTATGCTGTTGGATTCTCAAACAATGGAATCAGGCAATTCAAGGTTTTTGACAGAGAAGGCCAGCTACAGTACACAAGTGAGAAACAACCAGGGTTGGAGTCAAATCTATCATGGAGACCAAGTGGTAATGTTATAGCTACTACACAAAGACTTCATGACAAATATGTTCTAGCATTCTTTGAAAAGAATGGTCTTAAGCATGGGGATTTCATTATACCTGTGGATGCCAAAACTAAGGTTGAAGATTTGGCATGGAGTTCAGATTCTGAGATATTAGCCGTACTATGCAGAGACACAGAGATAAACACGCAAAAGATATTACTATTTACTACAGGCAATTACCATTGGTACTTAAAGCAGACTTTGGAATTTAAAACTGAACAAAACTTGAAAAAAATTCTATGGGACAATGATTTTGATATTTATAACAACAAAAAGTTACATGTTATTTTGAGCAATGGACAACATTATTCTTACTCCTGGATTTGGAATATAGAACACAGTAAAGGAAAAAGTGATCTGGATGATGCCATAGTAACAGTTATTGATGGAACGAAGGCATTAATCACTGGCTTTAGACAAACTGTAGTTCCTCCACCTATGGCAGCCACTGAAGTTGAATGTGAAACATACATTAACTCAATACAATTTGCGCCACTGGCATTGGATGAGAAACACATTGACCCTAACACTTTTATTATTTGCACATCTGATAATAAGTTAGTATTTTATGAACAAACTGAAAAGTTTCCTTTAAGCTACAGATTACTAAGGACATTAAAAATGGATAAATATGATTTCCCATTTCAATATTACAATTGGTACTGGTGGAAACCTAACATTATGGTGTCTGTTATGTTGGACAGTGAAGGTTGCTACAATTTGGTGGAATGGTCTCTTGATGGTGAATCAGTAACTAAAAAGAATACTACTCTTCTTCCAGCTGCAGCAATGAGGTTGCATTTGCATCCCACAGACTCCACTGCATTGTTTTTAGAATTAAACAATGGAGATATCATGGAGTACAAAGGACATACTCTTAATATTCAAGAAGTATCTTTTACAATAGCATGCCCAAAATTCTGTGTACTTTTGATCCAGGAAACTTTATATTTTTTGGGCCTTTCCCATAAAGGACACCTTTATTTGAATGAAACAGTCATATTGAATAGTGTAAGTTCATTCTTTGTTCATACACATTTTCTTCTAGTAACTACATTACAACATGTACTTATATGTATTGAATTGACTAAATCAGGCATCACAGCTATTGCTGAATACCTAAAGAAAGAATCTGAACATGTTTATAAGAGGAAAATTGAAAGAGGAGCAAAACTAGTTATTGCTGTTCCAAATGATACAAGAACAATCTTCCAAATGCCTAGAGGTAATCTAGAAAATATACAACCAAGACCACTGTCACTGAAAATCATAGGAGAATATTTGGACCAACTGAAATATCATGAAGCCTTTGACTTGATGAGAAAACAAAGAATTAATTTAAACTTGATTTACGACCATGACCCTGAAAAGTTTATACAATATGTTGACACATTTTTAGATTGCATCAAAAATAATTCATGGCTGAGTCTATTTTTGTCTGATTTAGAAAATGTGGATGTAACTAAAACAATGTATGCAAGTAGTTATGCAGACAAGGTTGCAGCATTGCAAAATGGAACTGACACCAAAGTGCATAAGATATGTGATATTATTAGAACTCATTTGATGAAGAGGTCTGACAATGATAGCAAGATATTGCCATTGATAACAGCTTTTGTGAAGAAGAATACAGATGAAGATTTGGAAGCTGCATTGAATGTCATAAAACATCTAAAAATGCAGGAGGTAGGGCGCTCTAAACTTCCTGTCGGATCTGATGAAGCACTAAAGTACCTGCTATACATGGTTGATGTGAACCAACTATTCCATGTTGCTCTTGGGATGTATGACTTTGATTTAGTTTTGTTGGTGGCTAATAAGTCACAGAAAGATCCAAAAGAGTACATACCCATGCTGAATGAGTTAAATGAAATGCAAGAAAATTATAAGAAGTTCAGCATAAATAAACATTTGAAAAGATTCAGCAGAGCAGTGGAATTTTTGGTTAAATGTGGACCAGAGAAGCATGATGAATTGCAAACTTTTGTAAAATACCATAGTCTTTATAGGGATGCTTTGGCATTGTTCACTCCGGAGGAGGACATTTACAAGCAAATAGCAGATGATTTTGGATCGTACTTGAAGTTAAAAAAACAATTTATACAGGCTGGTATTATTTATGAAAGAGCTGGAAGTGTTAAAAAAGCTATTGAGTGTTACAAAGAAGCATTGGAGTGGGAATTGGCAATCAAGTTAGGTCACACATTGCCTGCTGACCAATTCAGAAATCTTTGTGTGTAAGTCAATCTATATTTTTGTTCTTAGTTGTATTATTTGCGTTAATATTTCTAATAGTATGTATGTCAACTTCTGAGTCCCGTACCACGTAAGACGATTTGCTACAGTGGACGGCCTTCAGGCGAAGTAGGCTGCATGTTTGTTTATTTATATATTATTGTAACTTTATTGTTCCTTTTAGAAAAAAATACTATGTAAAGAAAGTGTACTCTTTAGACATGGGTAACTCCGGATTCGAATATTTAAATGAGCCAATTCATCAACAGGAGCCGATACCCGTACTGAATCCCGGTAATCGTTATCGGCTCCTGCGAGTTATTGAGTCCGCACCGATCTTAGTCCCGCAGGGAATCGGCGCCTGTCGGGTCGCGAGCTGCGAGCCGCGTTTCGGCTCCACCGCGTCTCGGGAGGAATCAGGAGTCGGGAGTTAATATTATTCTGTATTGAAACCGGTACCAGAAAGGAAGTCTTTATTCTGTAGATTCAATAGCTAAACTTAGCGGACCTCGGAGTTGGAGCCGATAAGGGAGTAGGAATCATTAAGATGAGTCGGTACCGGATGCGGAGTAAGATTTAGTGAGCCGAAACACTCCTCGGAGTCGAGATTACCCATGTCTAGTACTCTTCCCTTAAAAGAAATTTTGTTGAAATTTCTTTAATGTCAACAGGTAAAATATTCCAGAGCCGTTAAGTCTTTACACGACCTTTGACCAAAAAAAGATGTAAATTATAGTAACTTCCAAGTATATTCTTATTTTGAATTTTTTAGAGACCTGGCATATGCTTTGAAAGAAGAAAAAAGGTATATTGAAGCATTGAAAATTTTAGAACTACATTGTGATCTTGAAGGGCAAACTCTCACAATTGCTATTGAGGGTGGCCAATACAAAACCGCTTTGCGGCTCTGCTCGCAGTCCAATAGTAATGACTTGCAGGGTAAGTAAATTAATTATAAAAAGAGACAAGATATAATCATTACGGGAAATAGCCTCTATCATCATCATCATCAGGTCTTTTTTTAGTCTCCACTGCTGGAGCACGACCCTTTGTGTAGTACAAACAGAGCCATATACGTGGGGCGCACTATAAGTTTCCGGAATGAATATGAAAAAATACTATTAAAGGTACAAAATTAATTTATTGTTTTTCAAAATAATCTCCCTTGGCGTCTATGCACTTTTTCATTCGATGAAACCAGTTTTGAAAACTTTTGTGCCACTCCTCTGTGGTGACCTCTGAAACGTGTTTTTCATACTCCTCGACAGCCTCTTCTGGTGATGAAAATCGTTGACCGCGTAATTGGTTCTTAATTTTTGGGAACAGAAAAAAGTCACAAGGTGCCAGGTCGGGACTGTATGCAGGATGACTCATGAGTTCTACATTTTTCGCCTTCAAAAAGTCGTTTGTCTGTCTGGCCGTGTGAGAACTAGCATTGTCGTGGTGCAGGATGATACGGCGTTTACGGTTATTTTTACGGAGTTCGTCAATAACTTCCGGCAAACAAATGGTCGTGTACCAGTCACTATTCACTGTACGACGATTCTTTAAAGCAACAGAAGCCACGTGTCCAGTTTTATTAAAAAAAGAAGCAATCATCCGCTTAGATGCACTTTTCACGTGCGCCACTTTGGTTGGTTTCGGCTCATCTTGAAAGACCCATACGCTCGATTGCTGTTTTATTTTGGTATCGCTGAAAAAACATGTTTTTTGTATGACGACCCCCTTTAATTTTTAACTTTTTTTTATTTTCAGTATTTGTTGTTGTAGCGGTAACAGTAATACATAATCGGTGAAAATTTGAAGTGTCTAGCTATTACGGTTCAAGAGATAGAGCCCTGTGACAGACGGACAGACAGCAGAGTCTCAGTAATAGGGTCCCGTTTGCACCCTTTGGGTACGAAACCCTAAAAAAGGGATCCACGGCGACGGTGCGGCGGCGATCATTAGTAAATCAAGCCAACGTCTCTCTCCCCCCTTTTCCTCAGGCTTGATATTGTCACTATGTCACAAATATAAACTTTTAAATGATTATACCATTTACCTTTCAGAGGAACGCGTATTACTTGCTTTATTAGAAGAATACAAGAATTTACGTGAATTGATAGAAACCAATTGGAACACCTTCATCAGATATAAAGAGCGCTTGTTTGTTGTTAGGGAAAACAAACGAAAAAATCCGGTGGAACACTATGATCCCTCATACGAAAACAAAGATAGTGATTTGTATTCTGATGCTGGTAGTACAGTGGCCTCTTCTAGAGGGTCAAGGTGAGGGTCACACTTTTACGAGATATGAAGTATTATATAAAGTGGAAGGGACATACCCGTAATAAATCGAACCAAGGGCTATACAATGTAGTTATTTAAATGAAATTAAAATAACAGTCAAAAAACAAAAAAATTTTTCGACATTCATACAAATCGCCCGGACGTCCGCACACTTTTGTATGGAAATGCCGAAATTTATTTTTGGGCTGTTATTTTATTTCATTAAAATATAATAATGTAGTATAGTCCGTGGTTCGATTTATTACGGGTATGTCCCTTCCACGTTGTGTCTTAATTCAGATAATATGCTATCTACATCAGTGGCGTAGCGTGGGGGGTGCCGGGGGGGGGGGGGGGTAACAACGCGGCAAATTGATAGACTCCCATTGAACCCCCCTCTCTGCGTCGCCGCCGCCAGAAATTAAAGGCGTCAAATTTAGGGTGGTGTTAGGGCGGTAAATTTTCGGTCGGCCCCGGGCGGCGAAAGCCCACACTACGCGACTGATCTACATGCCTTAGTTTCTATCCGTTCAGCCGTTTTGGCGTGAATGCGGAACAAATATCCACACAAACTTTCGCATATAATATAGTAGGATAATGTGCAGTTATCGTGCATATGTAGTTTATATTACCCATTCTTCAGTTTTACTGCAATTCAAATGCAATCTATAGTCCTTTACGGCATCCACAGGAAGAGATGGAATAGTTCTAGGCCTGAAGCCACACCTTTTTGCTTCGCATTATGTCATAGAAATATCTATACTAATATTATAAAGCGAAAGAGTTTGTTTGTTTGTTTGTTTAAACGCGCTAATCTCAGGAACTAATGGTCCGATTTGAAAAATTATGTTTTTGTTGTGTAGTCCATTTATAGAGGAAGGCTTTAGGCTATATAACATTACGTTCCGACAACCACGCGAACGAAGTCGCGGGCACAACTAGTTTTAGATAAAATCCTTTGTGCCTATAATATTATTTTATCAAATTATAATTTTACAGTCGAAGCTATCGGTCGAGTAAGAATAGGAGAAAACATGAACGCAAAGTAGCATCATTGAAAGAGGGTTCGCAGTATGAAGATGTCGCTTTGGTAATGGCTCTGCATAACTTGGTCACTTCTTCGTTTGAACTGCGACTTCAAGTGAAGGAGGTCAATATAGCACTGAGTTGCGTTGATAAAGATAAGGAAGCGTTTATATTGCAGGTAAGTGCATAACTCGTTTTTTTTTCTATTGTAAGGAATAATCAGGAACAAAAAAATAAACAATATAAATAAATAGGTATAAAAGTCTAATAAGGATCACACTGATTGAACTGAAGTTTAAACTTGTATTATAGGATATTAACTTAACGATACAATATTTTAAATATGTACGTATGTATACAACGTGGAAGGGACATACCCGTAATAAATCGAACCATGGTCTATACAAGATCATTATAGTATAATGAAATTAAAATAACAGCCAAAGAACAAAAAAAAAATTCGGCATTTCCATACAAAAGTGCGCGGCCGCCCGGGCGATTTGTATGGGAATGTCGAATTGTTTTTGGTTTTTTGACTGTTATTTTTATTTCATTATACTTTAGTGATCTAGTATAGCCCGTGGTTCAATTTATTACGGGGTACGCGGTCGGCTGCTCGACGCGGCTCGCGACTACCGGCGTCTGATGATTGGCTCCATTCGGTTGTCGACTTGTCGCGTGCGCGGGTGATAGATCGTGCCGTCAGGCGGCTTCGTTCGGCTGCCTGCGCGTGCGCGAGTATCCGAGGCGACGCGCTCCGACGCGACTCCGCAAGTGTGAATCGTACTTTACACGCGCCTAGATTCTTCGAAACACGTTCGTCGACTATGTAGAATATTCGTGATTAATGTGGACCTTTTCGATGGTGCATATAAATAGCGAACCGTGGGTGCGCCGTTCGATACGAGCTATCAAAGCTATCACTTCGAAGCGAAGGAAACCTACCTAAGCGCGATAAGTGGAAGTACCTGCCTGCGACTACCTCGGCGAGATACCTGGACCTCAGCTGCTACGCGACGTGGACCTTGGACGTTTGGAAGACCATCTTCACGTGTCATCTTTGGATTTCGTAGTGAATCAAATCCCTCATACGAAGTTTGGCGTCTTTCTCCAAATACCGAACCCCAGTTCCGTAACAATACAAACCCGGATCAGCTGATCGGTGAACCGGTTGTATTCTGAATCGGTTGTATGGGAGGCTAAAATTATTTTTCATATTTCGCTATAATGTTGTACCTCTTAAATAGTTTAAGTATATTTTGTTAGACCCTGTATAGATTACCCATGACCCTGGACAGTTTGAAGAAAAACATTTTCCATCTTGTCCTGGCTGGGTGGGGATTGAACTCAGAACCTCCGGAGTGGTAACTAGCGTGTTAGCGATTACGCCACGGATGTCGTCAAAATATACCAACTGCTTCTCCTTCCGTGCAGTTCCTTGCAGTTAAATAAGGGAAAAGGCAGTATAGGTTTCCTACTAACACAATATGGACTTGTATTGTATTACTGTGAAATAAATAATTTCATTAATTCATTAATTATCTTTGGGATCCATCCAAAGGTGATGGGCTGACGACGTCTCATTATTTCGGATACTTCATTTTTTTCTTCATAAACAAAATTTGCACGTTATCTCACGCTGGTCTGAGAGAATAGAAAAAAAGGTAGAATGTTCCAGCTGCTTCTCTTCCCGCGCAGATCGTAATAGCCGATCGAGATAATGGGCGAGAATCTGAATCATATTAATAGGCGTAGTACAGAGAGGGTCGAGCTCCTGCAGTGGAGACAAAAAAGACCTGATGATGATGATACGGGAATTAACGCGATTATTTTAAAATAAATGAATAAAGGTACGTTTCGCGTTAATTCCCATATGCATTAATATAATAATGATGCAACGCGATAGGTTAAAAGTACTTAAGAAAATGCGTTTTACATAATACATTGATTGTTTCAGACATCACTTGAAAAGTTACTGAAAGAAATGAAGGACTGCTTCAAGGATATTTGGAGCAACGAGCTTGTGTTGGAAGCTACAAATGCCGCGGTCGCTGCTCAGAATATTCCCGAAGGGGGCAATGTTATTCTACAGGGCATTGCTACTTTAGGTAAGTTTTTACCAAATCTGTATGTAACAGACTTGGTAAAAACTATAGCTATAACTATAACTTGGTAAAATATTTGGGTATATATCTTTTGTGGAACAAATTCTTACAATGGGTCAATTTTTAGTTTTGTGTGTCATCACCACGAATGGGAATGACTATTATTTCAAAGTTACATTCGTCATCACTTGGGACAAATGGGACAGACTTCCCATATCCTATAAATTCCCATTTTGTCCCCAGTGGTGACAAATGGAAATTTTAATTTTTATTCCCATTTGACCCCAGTGGAGGCAAATGGAACGGATATTATTTCTTCCCAGTTATGTTGAATAGAACAGCTGATTTTTTCATCTCATCTATTCGAAAAACGATGATTTTATCCCAAATATTTGGGGCTAAAGTCACTGGTAATTCTTTAGACACTGAAAAGTAAAAAGTAAATTCCCTATGCGTTAAAACATATTCGAACACCGAACACGAATTTAGTATCAAAAATAATATTGGCAGTGAACAAAAAAAAACCAATTTAGTTTTAAAATTATAAAATATAGGCAACGGCGTCGTAATTTTTTTAAATTGGAATACAACACGTTTTACTTGGATGACTGTAGGTCAAAATTTTTTGGTTCTCTTGCTTCAAGTAATTTATAACCAAAAACTAATAAAAACGCGCAATTGTTGTCTTTAATTTAAATAGTAATTTTACAAACTATTAGGTTATTTTTACTTATTCTATTTTAAAATTTCGTAATGAGGCCGATAATAAATAACTATGAAGTTTACGTATAATATATATACTTACATATTTAAATGGTATCATCGCAAAATGTCCCTTACGCAAAATGTCCCTTCCGCAAAATGTCCCTTTCGCAAAATGTCTCTTTCGCGAAATGTCCCTTGCGCAAAACGTCCCTTTCGCAAAATGTCCCCTGGTAGCAAAATGTCCCATTTCCAAAATTTCATTGTTTTTATAAAATTACTATTAAGTGAGTTTGTTGTTTATTTGTTTGTTACGCCTCCACGCCGTAACTACTGAACCGATTATCACGAAACTAGCTTTTGTGGCTCCGCTTGCGTTAATATCGATCCCCAAACAGTAACTTTTTCAGGATAACAAGTAGCCTATGTGTTAATCTGGGTGATAAACTATATGTGTGCAAAATTTCATCTAAATCGCTTAAGCTGTTTAGGCGTGATGGACTAACAAACATCCAAAGAATCGAGAATGGTTTATATTTATTACGGGTGTGTCCCTTCCACATTGTATAAAAAACATCAAATTTTGCGACGGATATTTTTTTGCCACCAGGGGACATTTTGCTACCAGGGGACAGATTGCGTAAAGGACGTTTTGCGCAAGGGACATTTTGCGAAAGGGACATTTTGCGTACGGGATATTTTGCGACGATACGATTTAAATATATAGAGAATTACACACAAGGAAAAAGTAATAAAACGATTCTAATGGCTGGAAAATGTATAAGATGTGGTGATCCGAGAAAAATATTTTCATAGTACTTCTTCAGTGAAAACGCCACTAAATAAAGGCTAGTAACTGACTGTTAAACTCTGATTAGGTATTTATGTAGGTATCCTACTTTCGTTATAGGTATATATTTGCTTTTTCTCATAGATGAAGATGAAAAGAAGAATGTGCTACACGGTGTACGGTAATAGTTTTATCTCGGGCGATATACTTCGCTTCATTCAGGATTCCACCGTAGAATCCCTCGCTACGCTCGTGATTCTATTGTGGCATCCTTCGTTTCGCTCTGGATTCATAGTAGCGCCCTCGCGTTAAAACTATTACCTTTACTCCTTGTAGCACAATCTACTATTTAAAAAGTATATTTTTAGGATAGATGGAAAGGAGGGCTTTTCAAATATCAATTAAATATAACACTAATAGAATCAGCCAAGTTTTCAGTGTGCTGATAGTTCTTTCTAGGTGCCGAGCTTTACTTTGAAGTAAATATATAAGATATTATATAGCAATTCTTGTTTCAGAACCTCACATGAGAATAGCTCCAGTGATCCACGAATTGACTTGGAAACTTGAAGGTCTTAATTGACATTGAAGGATTAAATTACTCAGGATTCCACCGTAGAATCCCTCGCTACGCTCGTGATTCTACTGTGGCATCCTTCGTTTCTCTACTATTTCATCTCATCTATTCGAAAAACGATGATTTTATCCCAAATATTTAGGGCTAATCATCATCATCATGATGATGATGATTAGCCCTAAATATTATCAGCCACAGGAAGTCCACTGCTGAACATAGGCCTCCCCCAAGGATTTCCAAAACGACCGATCGGAAGCGGCTAGGGTTAATCACTGGTAATTCTCTAGACACTGAAAAGTAAATTCCCTAAGCGTTAAAACACATTTGAAAACCGAACACGAATGTAGAATCAAATAGAAGATTGTGCTACAAGGCGTAAAGGTAATAGTTTTAACGCGAGGGATTCAAGTATATCGCCCGAGATAAAACTATTACCGTACACCGTGTAGCACATTCTTCTTTTCATCTCCATCTATGAGAAAAAGCAAATATATACCCATAACGAAAGTAGAATACCTACATATACCTAATCAGAATTTAACAGTCAGTTACTAACCTTTATTTGGTGGCGTTTTCACTGAAGAAGTACAATGAAAATATTTTTTTAGGACTACCACATCTTATACATTTTCCAGTAATTAGAATCGTTTCATTACTTTTTCCTTGTGTGTTAATTCTTTATATATTTAAATATGTATATATACGTAAACTTCATATTTATTTACTATCGGCCTCATCAAGAAATTATTCACATTAAAATAATTGTAAAAATAACCTAATCGTTCCATAATAAAATTACTATTTAAATCAAAGACAACAATTGCGCGTTTTTATTGGTTTTTAATAAATTATTACTTTCAAGAAAGAGAACCAAAACATTTTGACCTACAGTCATCCACGTAAAACGCGTTGTATTCCAATTTTAAAAATTACGACGAATTCTTTTTTTTAGCTGCCTGCCAATATTATTTTTGATTCTACATTCGTGTTCGGTTTCCAAATGTGTTTTAACGCCTAGGGAATTTACTTTTTACTTTCCAGTGTCTAGAGAATTACCAGTGACTTTAGCCCCAAATATTTGGGATAAAATCATCGTTTTTCGAATAGATGAGATGAAAAATAATATTGGCGTCAGCTAAAAAAAAGAACAATTTAGTTTTAAAATTATAAAATATATGCGAGGGCGACGTAATTTTTAAAATTGGAATACAGCACGTTTTACGTGGATGACTGTAGGTCAAAATGTTTTGGTTCTCTTGCTTCAAAAGAATATTTTTTTTAAAACCAATAAAAACGCGCAATTGATGTCTTTGATTTAGATAGTAATTTTATCAAGGAACTATTAGGTTATTTTTACAACTATTTTAAATGTGACTAATTTCTTGATGAGGCCGATAGTAAATAAATATGAAGTTTACGTATTCTTCGCATCCCCCGATGTCCCCCTGTCGGGGCAAAGGGCATACAACACGTCGTCAATCCGATCTGTCAACCGCTGCGTTCTTGATCTCGTTTCGTGAAGATTACGTATAATCGTATAATATACATATTTTAATATACAAAGAATTTACACACAAGGAAAAAGTAATGGAACGATTCTAATAACTGGAAAATGTATAAGATGTGGTGGGTCCTAGAAAAATATTTTCATAGTACTTCTTTAGTGAAAACGCCACCAAATAAAGGTTACTGACTGGTAAACTTTGATTAGGTATATGTAGGTATTCTACTTTCGTTATAGGTAAGTATATATTTGCTTTTTCTCATAGATGGAGATGAAAAGAAGAATGTGCTACACGGTGTACGGTAATAGTTTTATCTCGGGCGATATACTTCGCTTCATTCAGGATTCCACCGTAGAATCCCTCGCTACGCTCGTGATTCTATTGTGGCATCCTTCGTTTCGCTCTGGATTCATAGTAGCGCCCTCGCGTTAAAACTATTACCTTTACTCCTTGTAGCACAATCTACTATTTAAAAAGTATATTTTTAGGATAGATGGAAAGGAGGGCTTTTCAAATATCAATTAAATATAACACTAATAGAATCAGCCAAGTTTTCAGTGTGCTGATAGTTCTTTCTAGGTGCCGAGCTTTACTTTGAAGTAAATATATAAGATATTATATAGCAATTCTTGTTTCAGAACCTCACATGAGAATAGCTCCAGTGATCCACGAATTGACTTGGAAACTTGAAGGTCTTAATTGATTTTTTATTATAAAATGGTGCAATCTTAAATCAAATAAAAATATTATATATCAGAATTTATTTTATTCATAAATTAAGTTAATAAATCAATACGGTCAATAAAACATGAAAATATATTACTTATAATTCTAACAAATATTACCTATTAAAGCACTTTGGCGAACAAAAATAGCATTCAAAGTCTACTGTACTGTTTCTATTGTTATCAAAAACTACAACTCTGAAAAAATCTTTTAGCTCATATTCCTTGTTCATAAAAAACATGTCATTCACAACAGGAGTACCACATACACACATATTCGCATTATCTAGGAATTGAACTAACGTCCATGGAATGATATTGGGAGCATAGAATAATTTGTTCTTTAGCACAACTTTAGATGACAGATGAACTAAACTGCCAATGTAATATTCCCAAGGAGAGTGCTTATTCCACTGTGGGGTGACATCTTTGTGGTGGAATTTATTTGCTGAGAGATCAATGTACTCCAGGCGACATTGCATCAGACTGCAAGGTAGAGAACCCAGGGAATTTTTGGAAATTGTAAGGTATCTGAAATAAAAAAAAAACAATAGAAAATAGCAGTAACTGTACATACCAAGTTATACAACAAGCCAGATGGAGCAAATAAAGACTTAATAGCCTAAATCCAAAAGTGGACTTCTTCATTCTGTCGAAGGTCAGCATAGGTACAGGTATTTGGAGACAATGTACTCAAATGATATTGTTAATATGCATAAGGCTGCGGGATTACCGTGTCTATGGCGAGACTACTTTTAGTTAACATACTAGTTCCTAAATGTCGCAGTACCAAATGATGTTAAATCGTTGAAGATGTAGTGACTCTTCAGTGCTTGTTATTATAAAAAATATATTGAGTCGTTATGTCATTTATAAAACAAGTTTTTAGGTGTAATAAGTAGTATTTAAATTTTTTTTAATTTTAGCCAGTGGATTGATGATTAATCCCACGAATGGCAATCCATGTTAATCTTTTAGGGGTCAACCATAATAATTAATGTTTAGAATAGTTTATACTTTTTTTAGGGGTCCACTCTGTTAAATCCTTGGTCCATTTATTTTTAGTCTCTGAGCATGTGACCTGTCCATCTCCATTTTAGTTTTTTAGTTTTTATTGTTGCATCTTCAACCTTTGTTATGCGTCTTATATCCTCGGCCCTTTTTCTGTCTCTTTTTGTAAGCCCTAGCATGCTCCTTTCCATGGCTCTTTGACAGGTGGTTAGTTGTTGTTGTTGCTTTTTTGTACATGCCCAGGTCTGGCACCCGTAAGTTAGTATTGGTAGTATGCATGTTTGGTATATTTTCCTTTTTATTGTTGAGTTATATTCTTTGCCCTTCAATACTTCCTTTAGGGACCAGTACCTTTTCCAGGCATTGGCAACCCGTCTTTCTATTTCTGACCCCATTTGGTCTTCAAATGCAATCAGTTGACCAAGGTATATGTAAGAGTTGACATATTCTATTACTTCCTCTCCCACTTTGATTTCTACCTGGGATCTATTGGTTATTATTTTTGTCTTTTCCTTGTTCATCGTAAGACCCACCTTCTTGCTTTCTCGTGACAGATGTAACATTTTTTGGAGACTATTTGGGTTGTCTGTTATAAGTATTATGTCATCTGCGAATCAAGGTGGTTCAGATGTGTTCCATTGATATTAATACCCATTCAATATCAATGGAACACATCTGAACCACCTGGTCTACACCACACCACTATGGTCCCATTCCATTTTCTTGAAGACCTCCTCCAAAACTGCTGAAAACAGTTTTGGCGAAAGAGGGTCTCCCTGCCTCACTCCTCTATGAATTCGGAAAGCTTCTCCTTCAGTTTCGAGCTTTACTTGGGCAGTGCTGTTGGAGTATACATTTCTTATTATTCTTTTATATTTCGCTTCAATACCTTGATTTTTCAAGGCCTTCCAAATGCTCTCATGTTCTAGGGAGTCAAATGCTTTGTTGTAGTCCACAAAGGACACATACAGTGGTCTGTTATATTTTTGACATTTTTCAATTAATTGTTTTATCGCATGTATGTGATCCATTGTGGAAAATCCAGTTCTAAATCCAGCCTGCTCTCTTGACTGTTGCTCGTCTAGTTTTCTTGTAATGCGATTAAGTATTATTTTTGAGAAAACCTTATATAACGTCTAACAAAATATACTGAAACTATTTTAAGGGTGGATTCAGTCCATGATACTGAACAACTTTCCCCAAGGAACATATGTCGAAATATGAAAAAATATTTTTGTCTTTCCATATAAAGTCGGATCAGCTGATCTATCAAATGTATGGGAGGCCAAAAATTATTTTTCATATTTCGATATATGTCCCTTGGGGAAAGTTGTTGTTTCATGGACTGAATACACTCTTAGAATAGTTTCAGTATATTTTGTTAGATCCTGTATATGTTAGACATCAAACTTATCGGGCGATAGTTTCCTATATCAGATCGGTCTCCCTTCTTATGGATAAGGATTATTTTGTTAGTTGTCCATTGTTTAGGTATGGTTTCAGTGGTTAAGATGAGATTAAAGAGGTTGGTCAATCTTTTGCTAGCCTCTGGCAATGATGCTTTCATCCTCTCATTGGTTATTTGATCTGGCCCGGGAGCTTTCTCTTTTTTCTGTGTCATTACTGGTTTCTACACTACAATCTGGTTTCCCATTCGTCTTACTTCGCAGAGGCCAAGGATGTCCCATTTGACATTTTCAAGGGCTGTCTCTAGTTAGATAAGTTTTTCATTTGTTCTTAGTGAGAGTGCGTTGTAGGTAGCTATGTATACTTTCTTAGATTTTTCTTTATATAGCTTAATTGTTTTATTTGCTGGAGGGTTTTGGTCTATTGCTCCCGCGGTGACCAGCCGGGATGGGAGAATTTTTCTGGTGCTTGAGTTTAGTTTTGTTATTAAGTTTGGTGTATGACGGTTCCGGTTGTCGTGAGCAGCTAGTAGTTTTTTGATGTTTCAGAGGTAGAAGTTTAACAGAGTGGACCCCTAGATTTCAAACCAAACGGAAAAAGGGAAGACAAAAAAAGCGTTGGTCTGACAACATAAAAAAGATTGGGGGCCCACTATGGCAGAGAACTGCAAAATTTAGAGAAGCTTGGAAGAAGCTGGAGGAGGCCTTTGTGTCTGAAGACACGCCGACAATAGTTGGCAACTAAAAGGTTTATAAATAAATAAATAAAATACTTTTTTTATTACCTGAGTGTGCTAATACGTCCTAAGGTAGAAGGTAATTTTATTAACATATTATCATCCAGTTTTAATGTGACTAATTTAGTCAACTTCCAGATAGCTTTTGGCAAATCATTTAGCTTATTCCCAGTCAAATCTAGAAGTTTTAACATTTTGCTAAGCTGAAAACAAAATAGAAATTAAACTCTAGAAATGTAAGTATAAATTAAGGTACCTGAGCTAGAGTAGTACCGGGTCTAGACCTTTGTTTTTGTACTGGAAGCTGGGGTGAGTGAAAGGGGAAGGGTAGAAATATTCAATTTTGTCACCCCTCTGACATTGCCACATTGCCATTGGGGTATGGGCCCTGGCTTGCCCGCCTCTATATCCTGAGCTGAGCCAGAGTAAATTTAAATCAAAACTGCAATATCATTGGGAAAGAAGCTACTTATATGCGACAACTGTCCAAATATTGGACATAGGACTTTTAACACTGTGTTCAACAAACATGCCAGCTACAAGTTCCTCAATCTAATAAATAAATATAAGTAATATAGCTTTTTAAACTTTCACGGTTGTCAACATTAGTATGAAATAAAACGGGATATTTACCGTGATTATTATTATTATTGAGTTTTCAATATTTCTTTTCTGTTCTTTTTAGATTAGTTCTTACGTGAAAATGGCCCACGCAACTGGACTAAAATATCGAAAACTCAAAAATAATAATAATCACAGTAAATATCCTGTTTTATTTCATACTACTAAGTGAAGTAACTTGAGATTTTAAAATAACAAGTCAGTTTGCTAGTATAAGAAACAATTACTTGCGGTCCCAGTAACCATCTCCAATCAACTTCTCCCTTTGCACCAAGTTGATTATTAGACAAGTTAAGTTCACACAAACTAGGCATCCTCCCTGCAAAATAAAAATTATAAATGATTGAACTGGATATTTTGAATCAATGGATAATAAATTATTAATGCAACATATTTACCAAATTCAGGAGGAATCTTTTCTATTTCATTATTGCTTAAATCAAGTACAACAAGTTGTTTAAGAAGCAGGATGTCTCTCCGGAAGTTACATAGTTTCAGACCAGTGATATGAAGGTTCTGTAATGTCCGAGGGAATCCTTTAGCAGGAAATTCACTTCTGTCATGAATAACTAACTTAGTTGGAGCATTGTCTTTGGCAGTCACACTTATATTTGCTAAAGAAGACAACTGTAAATTGTTTGTGTCACCAGTAATACATGATTTCAATAACCGCATAAAACATTTTAACTGTATTGTATCGCATTTGATGCATAAGTCATGTGGCGGTTCTTCAAATCTTATAGTTGCTTTTCCTTCATTCAAACACTTCACAAACACCTGCTTTATGCTCTTGATCCTGTATTTGGTTCCAGTTTTGTTAACTGATGAAAAATGAATGACAAAATATTCATCACATTTTAGTTCTTTGCCCAAGGCTAGGGTGGACTTTAAATACTTTCCAGTACATTTTATATTAAAGTTTATATGCAGCCTGTTTATAACTTCAACCTGACACTGTAATTTCATCTTTACAAACTTTTTTTTAAACAGCAAACGTTTTTTCTCAGTCACTTATCGCGTTCGATTTGTTTATTTTGTGTACAAATATGGAACTACTACTTAACTTTACAAAGTAACTTTTAGAGTATTTATTTTAGGAAAGAAAATAGAAACCTAATTTGAATGGAATATCTCATTAGTAAATAGAAGCCGCCAAATATATTTAATCATTCAGTCAGTTGTCAGTCAGGGTTGTCACTGTCAAGTTAATTTGGATATTTTCCCGTCATGTAGCGTTTACCATGCGTTTACATAAGCTTAGTGATAGTCTGTTCGTTTGATTATGGATTTTCATATTTGACCTTGAAACGGTCATGGTAGACCACCATGACCGTTTATAAAACCATTCAGAAACAAGGCTGTTGAGCTGCAATTAAAAAACAAGCCTGCTGTAAATGTTACCATGACGTCATTATAGCTAAACGTTTTTTGAATGGTTATTCCTGGATGGTAAACTGTTTGTCGCTCAGAGCAATAATGTAAAGAGGAAACTTAAAAAAATGAACGGAAAACACTATAGCCTTTTCTTTTTTACAAATAAGAAATGTTATAAGAGTGACAGAGTTCGATATACTGCAACACTTACTACTTAAAACCCTCATGTCGCCATTTGTGCTATACAAATTTGTTTATATTAATGTATACTATTAGTGATGGGCAGAGCAGGGATGATGGGATTTGCAATTTATCGATAATGACAATTAATGGCAGACAACTCTCGTTGGTTGTTGGACTCGGAACCAACTTGACTTCTTACTTCCCCACTAGAAAAAAAAAATAACTATCAAAACATACCCTTACAATTTACGTTACAATACTCACAATTTTTGTAATAAAGTTGAATAAATAAATAAAAATAAATACCTTCATTATAGAGATTCTGATTAAAACTGATCTTGTCTCTTTCCCTTTTATCGCGGCAAACTTCTCGAACACCGATCGTTGATATACCCTTCTCACTCTCTCGCATTGGCGGGAGAATACACAAGAGCGAGAAGGGTATATCAATCAGTGTTCAAGATGTTTGCCGGGAACTATATCGGCATTTACTGTTGCAAGAATTCCTACTTCGCCAAACGTCAAAAGTAAATAAAGTCCATTGTTTGCCTTCGACAAAATTTTAATGACATTGACTTCTGTTTAAGTTTATACTAGTACTTATTCTGTGGTTTAGATGACTTTTCTATTTCGTAGTGTCATACTCATACATGTCCACGCACGCGTATTGCATACAAAAAATACGCCACGCTACGTCACATTTCTACTTTATCGCGAAATCTCCAATACCTCTCCAGATTAAGTTGACATTTACAGATGATATAGACATAGTATCATTTTACTAGAAGTCAACTTGTTTAGGGTGGTTATTGGTTGAACTAAGAAGGTGACAAAGTTAGCCCGTCTTATTTAGTAAGACAGTATCCATTTTACTACAAAAAAGGTAAACATCTGTTGAGCAAAAATGATACCAAAAATAATACACTCGTTTTAGCAAGAAAAGTGATAAAATGAGTGTATATTATTTTTGCTAAACAGTATTTTATCTTTTTGTAGTAAGACGGATATAAGTTAAAAGATCAGCTGTTTATTCGTACATAATTAAAACTTATTATTTTAATAATCATATGGTTGAGGCTTGGGGTTTAGCTCAAAAATAGAACTTTTGGTCAGTATTCGAAACGTCATCGGAATTTCATGCAAACTTGCCGTTGCAAAAAAGTAAGTGGTAGGTAATTTTATTATATATTATAATATATAAACCTACAATACCACTGACTGACTGACTGATTGACATAGTTGTTTGACCTGTTCCCGGGTGGGTGGGGTAATGATTGATGTATGGTAGTGTAGAGGGTGCTCCAGTGAGTACCAGAAAAATCTGACATTTTGAAGATCATCAGATCTTAATGTGGACGAGGTACGGCCTGCAAAAACGGTTAGGGTTAGGGGTGTGATTTTTTTTCCAAAATGTAGGGGGTTGTAAGCAATTTGACGAATGTCATTTGTTTTTTGATTTTTTTCAAAAACCAAGATGGCCGCCATACAAGGACAATTTCCGGGTGTGTACCGCGAGACCGTAGGTCGAGCGGAAAGCGAGGCCGCAGGCCGAGCTCCGTGGCCAGGGTGAAGGCCAAGCCACTCTTGACCTCCCCCCTCCCCCAGAATCCCCCCCCCAAGTGTTTTAGCGAAGCCTAAGGCCAAAGGCCAAACACAGACCTCTTCCGCGAGGCCGCAGGCCGAGCTCCGTGGCCAGGGTGAAGGCCAAGCCACTCTTGACCTCCCCCCTCCCCCAGAATCCCCCCCCCCCAAGTGTTTTAGCGAAGCCTAAGGCCAAAGGCCAAACACAGACCTCTTCCGCGAGGCCGCAGGCCGAGCTGCGTGGCGAGGCCGTAGGCCGAGCCACTCCCACCAAGCCCTGAGCATTTTTTTTTTTTAATTTTCCAAGATGGCCGCCAATACTCGACTGCTTCCGATTTGACTGAAATTCAAAATTTAAGGGTTTTTTACGCCGGGGAATCCAAATCTGACATTTTTTTTGGAATCCAAGATGGCGTCTGGATTTTAATTTTTTTAACTTTATTCGTTTAAAACGTCCTACTGGAACATCGAAGGGCTCTGAAACTTTGTATGCTGGGGTAAAGCACCCCGCGGAACTCAAAACTGCAAACAAAATTTAATTCCAAGATGGCGGCCCGTATACGTTTTTATTTTTTTTATACTGACTTTAGCGCCTTACCTATTCTCTCAACTGGAAATAAGATTCCAACCAACTTCAACAGCTGCACGAAAAACCGCGGGCTGCTTGCAGCCCGCGCAGCGCCCGAAAAGCTAGTTATAATATATAAACCTACATTACCACTGACTCACTGACTGATTGACATAGTTGTTTGACCTGTTCCCGGGTGGGTGGGGTAATGATTGATGTATGGTCGTGTAGAGGGTGCTCCAGTGAGTACCAGAAAAATCGGACATGTTGAAGATTATCAGATCTTAATGTGGACGAGGTACAGCCTGCAAAAACGGTTAGGGTTAGGGGTGTGATTTTTTTTCCAAAATGTAGGGGGTTGTAAGCAATTTGACGACTGTCATTTGTTTTTTGATTTTTTTCAAAATCCAAGATGGCCGCCATACAAGGACAATTTCCGAGTGTGTACCGCGAGACCGTAGGTCGAGCGGAAAGCGAGGCCGCAGGCCGAGCTGCGTTCCGAGGGTGAATCCCGAGCCCCTATTGATCTCCCCCCCCCCCCCCAGAACCCCCCCCCCCCGAGTCACTAAGTGAAGCCAGAGGCCAAAGGCCGAAAACTAAGCTCTCCGCGAGGCCGAAGGCCGAGCTGCGTGGCGAGGGCAAAGCCCGAGCCCCTTCTGACCTCCCCCCTTCCCCATAATCCCCCCCCCCCCCCAAGTCACTAAGTGAAGCCTGAGGCCGAAGGCCGAAGGCTGAGATGTTCCGCGAGGCCGCAGGCCGAGCCACTCCCACCAAGCGATAAGCTTTTTTTTTTAATTTTCCAAGATGGCCGCCAATACTCGACTGCGTCCGATATGAGTGAAATTCAGTATGCAAGGGTTTTTTGAATCGCGGAATCCAAACCTGACATTTTTTTTGGAATCCAAGATGGCGTCTGGATTTTAAATTTTTTAACTTAATTTGTGCATAACGTCCTCCTGGAACATCAAAGGGGTCTGAAATTTTGTATGCTGAGGTAAAACACCCCGCGGAACTCAAAACTGCAAACAAAATTTGATCCAAGATACGTATCCCGTATACGTTTTTATTTTTTTATACTGACTTTAGCACCTTACCTATTCTCCCAACTGGAAATAAGATTCCAACCAACTTCAACAGCTGCACGAAAAACCGCGGGCTGCTTGCAGCCCGCGCAGCGCCCGAAAAGCTAGTATATTTATATAGTCATTAAAAAAATATATATTAAGAATCGCCTTACCCTAGACTTTCCCATACAAACGTAGTCTACGTTTTATTTTGAAACGACATGTCAGATCTCGGTCAAAATTTGTAACTTTAAAGAAATTGCGTATATCGAGGGTTATAATTGGTTTTCACAGTCAAAATATGAACTTGAAAGAAAATATAAGGGTGTAGACATTTTCCATACTGATGGTCAAAAATGATATAATACACTATATTCTCTTTCAAGTTCATATTTTGACTGTGCAAACCAATTATAACCCTCGATATATTCAATTTCTTTAAAGTTACAAATTTTTACCGAGATCTGACATGTCGTTTGAAAATAAAACGTAGACTACGTTTATATGGGAAACTCTAATTCTGTCTAGGGTAAGGGAACTCTTAAGAGCAAAATCTACAAACTTCTACAACTATCGATACGTTGATACGTTTCAGATGAAGATCGTACGTGCGTGTATTAAGGCCCATTTACACAGTGTAAGTTTCTTGCCTGTTGCATACAATTTTATTGAAGCAATAAATGATTTGTATGGCTGACGTTCTGTTTAGACCATGCAAGTTTTCTATTGCTTCAATTTAATTGTACTTTCCGACTAACGTCGTGAAGTCGTGAAACCACGCAGTAGAAGTAAAAATACAAATTTTGTGCCATATAATGTTCTATGTAATTAATAATTTACATGAATATTACAATACTTAATATTAATAAATAGCTCTCTTCTGTCTTACTTAGCAAGCAAATCTGGGGGTTACTCCATAAAGTAATACGTACGATAGTGACGTCCTATTTCTTTGTCAAACCAAATTAGACTTTATCTGAAATGCGGATACGCAGTAATATACGTCTTACGTACCGCTTTTAGAGGAGTCACTAATCCTACAGCTCATCTGTATGGCTAAGTTGGTTGGTTGGTTGGATTTGTCGACTCTTCATATACACCTGTATACGTAGAGTCGATACATTAACAACATTACAACTAAAAAAAAATACTCTTCTCTCACTCGCGAAGTTGGTGTTTGTTATGGGAAACCCAAAGGAAATGGGTCCTAGTTGTCAAAAAACATCTCGAATTTCTCATACTTGTATTTATTGCCAAAAATGTTTTTTACAAACACCAACTTCGCGAGTGAGAGAAGAGTATTTATTAAAACTATTACACGCTACTATTTTCTAATAGTTACTAAATGCACTTTGAATCAAAATTAAAGTTTTGTAAGTAGTTATGATCTGAAAAAAATAGTCAGAATCTTAATTAAATACGGCGATGAAGATTAATATGTTACCACAGCAGTGTTATCTTACATCCAACGTTTTTATCTGTCACATATAAGACGAAAAAAATATATAAAAACAGAATATAACAAAAAGACGTTCATAAAAGTATAAAAACACGTAGAAGTAATTATGTAAATATGTATATTACTGTAAACTTTGAATTGCGATTAAATTTGAACGGTCAAGCAGAGTAGTCGGGTTTCTTATGAATCATCGGGTAAGTCGGTTGTCATTGTACATATCGTCAGCATGAACTCCAATCGACTCACAATGCAGCTGTCTCGTGACTTCGTTCACAATTTAATCTAATCCAAATAACAAAGGAATGTTTAAATGGTTAAGTAATAATGCCTGCCAATGAAAAAGATTTAAATGTGCGACATATGCATATGAATGTAACAGTTTTTGATCTGATCCTTCACGATAGCAAGTGGGTTCAAAATGCAGTGAATACAATCTTGAATATTTAGAAGGAGTCCATTCTCCACGTCTGATATTGCTGACCCATTTTTCTTTCAAAATTTTATCCTTTGGGAATCTGCAATAAAAACAAAATACAATATACATAATGTGGTTCACCTAAAATAGAATACTTATGTATTATAAAATAGTTATATCGTTCATTAAATTAGTCACAGAATGGGGAAATAAGTACCTATAAACTTATCGATAGCAACCTATTTAGGTGCAGCACTACGATTAAATTACAAGGGTATTTCAGTTGTCAAAAATGGTACAGTCAATGAATACAAACATGAAAATAAGTTCATTTTACTAATAAAGAATTCGAAACTTTGTTACGCCAATTACCAACGAATACAACTACAAGTCAACATGCTGTTTTACTCGAATTAAGCCTTAATATCATTTTCTTCCTCGAATGTATTTAATACGACTTACCGATGGAAGAATATTTTTTGTCCTGTTCCGCTCAAAATACCTTGTTGGCTGAAACAACGAGGGAGCAGAACACAGGATAGGCATCTTAGCACTTGTTTCCACACAAATAGTAACGATAAAACAACTTGATTTATAATTTTTTGTTAAAAACACAATTGACTCGCATACGTCCAGCTGGCACCGTGAGTACCTCAACCGGTCGGCTGACGGCGCGCGGCATTTCAAGATGGCGATGCACTCTAGCGCTATCTCGCTTCGTTCATATGAGCCGGGCAAATTAGTGCGAGTAGGGCAGATATAGTTATTCTGCTGCTATTTTTATGAGGCGTCTAGATATATGTGATAGATACTATGTTTATGGTTTGTCGTCTTAGGTTTGTTTTGGTGATGAGATTCCGAAAACGTTCAAATCCTTGACAAAAAATATTATTTTTACCGGTTTTTTTTATTTACTTTAACAAAATAATTTATTTACTTTTTATTTATATATTTGAAAGTGAAAGTCAATTACTCTGTTTTTATTTTATTATGTTATCAAAAATTTCTAATTGACCATAACAAAGTGCTAAAATGAGTGTGAAAAAATTATGCAGTAAAGTTTGGAACGGATTTCTGCCTAAAATTAAAAACATACATTAACAATTTATAAAAGCTTAAAAAGGCTATGATAATAAAGGTATAAAAAAATATAATTTATAGGTTAGGTTTAGGTAGGTATATCTGTAAGTTCGTAGATTGATAAATGTCGATTTGTTTGTCTTCACATTATCATGTCTTTTTTGAGTTGGCGAGATAAACAGTTATTGGAAACCCGGGGTTTGACACTGAAGTTAATTTAACTTTCAGCATCATCGTAATAAAAGCACAGAATCTTCTAATTATTTTCTCTATAACCATGTCGTAAGACTCGTAAGTAACATTTTATGATGTAAGTATAGTTTTTCTTCTGGATTATTATAATAATACTTAGATAATGTGATAAAACTTTTCATACTCATCACTTATTCTATAATACTTAAATAAATATAGAGGCTATTAGTAAGTAACTACACATTGGTTGTAGTAGTGTAGTGACTAGTGACACTATTTATTTATGTATAAAAAGGATTTTCAAACAAAGTATAACTACGTATTTGATATTAGTAGATTGTGTGACACGAAATCTAAACTTTTAATTTGTTGTAGGTACCTATGATGGCGAAAAAACTAGACGTGCACGCGTCTAGTTCAGATCTTGCCTTGTAAAGATACCTACTGAAGTTCAACAATCTGCCGTTTCACTGGTTCAATCACAGATGCCAAAGGAGGCAGTAATTTAGCTTCTCTGGCTCTTTCAATTTTATCTGTGTAGGCTTCTGCCACAGGCCGGAAACTCCTAAGGTACGCGCAATATGCGTCCCTGTTCCCCGTCCCTGCACCTCTCCCCCGTTTTCGCCTCGATGACTCACGTTGGCCGTCAAGAACCGGGGGAGAGGTGCGGGTGCCGGGAACGGGGACGCATATTGCGCGTACCTTAGGAGATTCCGTTCTGTTTACTCTTACTGTATTCTGTGCTTCTGGTGAATCCTAGTTCTGCATTTAAAAATTACTTCTCAGAGAGCATCTAACCAGAGAAACCTGTAAGGCAAAATATATAGATAAATCTGTTAATTAATATATCTGTTGTTTTAGCTTAAATAAATAAAAACTACATTGTGTTGTTAATGTTGTTATTGTAAATAAATATTTTTGTATTATATTACACTTTAATATTATTAGTATTATATTATTTACACTTTAATACAAAAAAACGTACCTTAGTTAGATATTATGTTATATTAAGTATCCAATTTTCCAATAAAAAATATGTAGGTAAGTAAATAGAATTAACGTCTCAGGGTGGCGTCACTTCATTAACTGCAGTCTTCTTCTTTATTCAAGCGCGTTCTCGGTTGCATCCTTAGCATTGTGCTGCTTTGGAGCCCGGGGTACACTTTCCCGCTTTTCCTTCTCCAAATATTACATGCATGTCAATAGTCATCCAAGGATGCCAAAGACCTTGCGCTAGAAAATAAATAGCTGGTAGGGTTAAAACGATTTGGCTATAGTTTTACGACCAGTCTTTATGTATTTGGGCGAAAAGTTTTACAGCCAGCCGCCTCCCGACGTTAACCTTCCTTGGGAATGCAACTGTAGCACGTGATGTTTGTGCTTTATCGTCTAGTCGCCTCTTGCAACATCCACAGGAAGAGATGGAGTGGTCCTATTCTAGCCCGGAACCACACGGGGTTCAATTACTGCAGTGTTTAAGATTTTTATAAAAATAATACTACTCAAATTCACAACTTCACAAGAAACCCAACTAAAATTATCCTAAAAAGTAACTGAGAACTAACTTTTTAAGGATCGCTTTATTTGACACGTAAGATGCATAAAAATCGTTTTCGTTCTGACAAAATAGACGTCATGGTACGAATAGTCCATACAAAAAAGTGGTGAACGGTTTTGTGAACTTTTATGACGTCAGCATAAACAATCCTGCTGCAAACCTGCTCTATAAAGGGTGTCATGGTACGAATTAGCAGGGCTGTTCAGTTACATTCAGGGGTCATGGTAAGCGGTAAGCCTCCTTGACCTAGATAGTGAGTGCTTGCCTAGTGGCGCCTTACCTTTATTTATTTTTTATGAATGGCAATGTGATCGTGTCATTGTCAGCTCCACTTTGGTTCACTATTCTGGCAACACAAAAAAATTTCTGTCTTGTTTGCTGGATTAGAATTTACCGAATTATTAATTTACTGCCGAAATTCTTCCGTAAATATAAACAAAAGGTAATTACATTAAAAGATTGAAATTATAAAACTAGTATTACTCCATAAAATATTTTTGCTTCTTGAAAATGGAAGGTATTACGAAAATATAGAACCCACTGTTTATTTACATCGCTCTTGCTTTGTTCATATTTTTCCATTTATTATCACATTTAGCTATTAAACAAAAGTCTCATATCTATGTATCCCCTTATTACATCTTACGACACAGGAATAAGGAATTTCACAGCCGTCACTTTGTTTAGTAACAGGATCCGAAAATGGCTGCTTTGGTGGTTCAATCTCGTTTTGCTGGGTTGAAGATTGAAGATGACGATAATTCAACGTCTAATGATAGCCAGAAAACAAAGAAAATCAAAACAAACACAGCCAAAAAGCCTGAACCTCCTAAGAAAGTAAAAACCAACACCAAACCCCAGGTAAGTAAGATTGATTGTGTTTCAAGTTCTTTGTTATTGCAAGTAAAAAATATATTTTCTTTTAAAAATAAATTCTATTTTGTATTTAAACTAGTTGATTATTTCTTTCGTTTCATATAGGAGGGTATTTTTTTTCTGTTTGATCTGTTTTGATGGTCCAAATTTTACTCTTTAATTTTGTAACTATATAACTACTATGCATCTGATGTCAAGTCACTACTAAAAACATTTTGTGCAATCTAAAATCGTAACATCAAGCCTTTCCTCCTAAAAATAAAACTTATAATCTATTTTACCTGTTCACAGTTTATTATAATTTTCTGGCCTCCTTTTACAAAAGGTAGTTTTAATGTTGCATTGACATATATAATTATACAATGTTGTATCGTTGACTTAGTATCCCATAATACAAGTTTAAACTTACTTTGAGGCTAGTTCAATCAGTGCGAATTGTCTTAAAGTAGAACATTTTGTATTATTTTGCAAATTTCACTACCTAATCTAAGGTTTAAAAATTCTTATTGGAATCATGTTAATTTATTTATTATTTTTTAATTTTAACTAGGTAAAATGTGCCTACAACAGTTTTAGTTTAATCAAAGTGCTGGGTCATACTCATGAGCATGAGCATGATAAGCAACTATTAGTTATACTTAACTTTACCTTGAGATTGATCTAAAAAAATGTTTAGACTGCAGCAAAGAAAAAGAAGCCTAAACAAAATACTGCTTCAAATGAACAATGGGAAACATGGAGGCAGAAGGATGAAGAGCTGGTGGATGGAAACTATGAGACGGAGTTACAACAGGTATTTCAATAAAATACTCTGTACATTCTTTATAACTATGTTTGAGTTACATTTGTGATAAATTTATAGTTAATTAAAATGTGCTAACGTCCAAAATTTGCTATTATCAGCACCACCTGTAAGTTGACTGGTAGAAAAGGCCCTGGACTTTAAGTCCGCCTGTTACAGTTTGTTGTAATAAAGTTAAAATATTAAAAAAAAGGGTCTAGTCATACTGTCCTGCTCTGTCATCTCATATTTACAGAAATGCTACAAAATAGATTTAACTTGATATTTAAAATACACTAGCCAGACAATGGAATGGGAAAACATACAAGGATTTATTAGATTCTCTATTGCACTACACATCTCAATGAACATAGTTTAAGGGTCTCATGTCCCTAAGACCAAGAGCCTAAATGTGATTAGTATGTAAAATAAATGTATGAAAACATGAAATCTTTTCTTGATAAACAGTACATTTTAAAACACTTGTTTTTTAATTCTAGGCAATTCTTTTATCAAAACTTGATTATGAGGAAAAGAAAGATGTTTATAAACAAATGAAGAAAGAGGCAGAACAGGAAAAAAAAATAATAGAGCAAAATGCCAAGGCAGGATCTAAAAAACAGAAGAAAAAAAATGTGATGAGTCTTGATCAGTTCAATGATATGATGAAGGGTGGTGATGAAAATAAAAGTGAGTTCTTTATTGCAAAGCATATTACTCAGCTTTACTACCTCTAAAGGCGCGTACAGACCGGTGTAACGTAACATGCAATGTATCATTTTGCCTTTCATTGCATGTTCGCTGCAGGTTTGGAGACGTAGCGCTCTCAGTCCGCACACTCACTACGAACCTCCCACGTGCGCCTTTTTCTATCATTCCGCGGCGAATATGGGCCCTATCGTCACGGCATAGACATCAACTTTGCGATTTCTGATCATGCATCATGTATAAGGTTTTTTTTGATAAAAGTTTTCATTTTGTGGATTCCACAATTTTTTTTGGGACTCCTCTATCAAACAGTGCCTTAGGCCCAACGCAGACGACAGACTATCTGTGACGCACTTTTTAGTCTGTGAAAATAGAACATATGCAATCATATGCAGTAACGCACACGCGCAAAAAGTCTGGCGCACAAAAAATCCGTGTAATTCTGGCAGATCGCACCGCGCCGCGCTGCTCCACGCCGCACCAAAAGTGGGCAGAAAAAATACGTTTGCTTCAACCCGCGCTAACGCAGACGGCGCGCACTTTAGTCTGCAACCCGCACTCGGTAGTGGTGGACAAAACATACTCGGTATTATACCATGGCGCTAGAGATCGATATATCGATGTTTATACTAGTAGGTAGTTCGCCGCGAACTTAGAACTCGCGATTGAAGTTCCCTAAGTAACACCTAGATGGCGCTATCCAAAGTTAGAACGCTCTATGGTTTCGTTTGCTACATAATCGCGGGCTTTTTTATTAATATTTCAATAACTACTGAACCGGTTTTGATACCCAACGAACCTGAAAATTCTATATTGATATTTCCTACATGCCTACCAAATTTCATCAAAATCGGTTCGGTACAAACATACATACAAACAATGTGCTTTCGCCCCCAACTCGATTGAAAGACCTCGCTCGCTTCGCTCGCTCGGTCAACAAGAAATACAAAACAGACCAGCAATTTATGATACTTCCGAGCAAGCCAGAATATCATGATAGAAATTTAAAAAGAAAAATGTGGGTTGAAGTGTGCTGTAATATTTATTCCGCTCCTGTTTTGACATCTATGAAATTTAAAAATACTATTAAATTAAAAAAAAATGGTTGCCTGTAAAGTCGGTTTTACGGGCGAAGATTTTACGTGACAACGGCGGCAGACCGATCATAGTTGAGTGGGAGAGAGACGCAAGGCATTCGGCGGGCCTCTCTCTCGTTCGGTGACTCATCGTAACGTTACCGAGCGTTACACTTTTTCATAAGTGACTCCCAGCCGCAACCTAATTTAAGACGTTGTCACGTCAAAAAAAACCAAGTATTGTTTTAGAATTGAATGTTTAATATGGAATTGTCCTTTCTGCAATCTCTCCGAAAGTATAGGATGATAATAATAATAATAATATATTTATTTGCTGTAAAAGTGGTTACAATAGTTGTTAATTACAATTTTTAGATCACACTTCTAACCTGTCTAAGCATGCAAATGTCAATTAAGTTATCATTAATTTCATTATTTATTGTATTCATATCTTTCTATTCTATAATTATATTAGTATTTGGTCTAATTTGTTATTACTAATGTTTAAAAAATTGAATTAGTAATAAGTATTTTATAAGTAACAATTTTATGACCCAAGATATTCCTGTATCGAGTAGAAACCCTTCTCCAGCAGGAAACTACGCAGCCTGTTCTTAAAGACTGGCAACGGCAATACTTTGATATCCTCCGGCAGCCTGTTGTAGATACGAACAGCCATCCGACAGCTATTTTGGTCACATAAAGCTGTGGATACATTAGATAACACAAGCCTGTTGGGGTATCTGCCACGATAATTAGAAATTACCTCACAATTTCTTTGAAATAAATATGAGTGTACCTTTACAAAGTGACACATTTCATAAATGTAGATGGATGGTAGTGTCAACAATTTAAGTTTTATGAAATGCGGTCTACAGCTTGTTCTCTGAGGCAACTTACATAAAGACCTTACACAGTTTTTCTGGGCCATAAACGCTCTGTCCAATTCTGTCGATGATGATGTCTGTCCTCTGTCCAATGATGATGTACCCAAAATTCTCTATTTCTTCTTTTTCTTTTTCTGTACTTCAAGTATAAAAATAATACATCGCAATCTCTGCACTTCCATGGCGTGTACGTTCCTAAAGTTCTACAGACAGAATGATTGAAAATGTGCGTCGTGTGCGTTAAGTCCGTGAAAAATCCGCGACGGATCTTTTGTGCGTCATAGAGACTTTTTGTGCGCCGCAGACTCGATCGGACAAAAAGAGTGTCGTCTGCATTGGGCCTTATCCTCACTCCACTCTTCCTTGTCGTCTCGTTTTTAGGGTACCGTACCCAAAGGGATCAAACGGGATCCTATTACTGAGACTTCACTGTCTGTCCGTCTGTCACAGGGCTCTATCTCTTAAACCATTATAGCTAGACATTTGAAATATTCACCGATTTATGTATTACTATAGCCGCTATAACAACAAATACTAAAATAAAAAAAAGTTAAAAATTAAAGGGGGTCGTCATACAAGAAACGGGTTTTTTTCAGCGTTTTTAACTAGATCTTTGTAATGGCATTAACTAGATACTTAAAATTTTCACCGATTATGTATTACTTTGGCCGCTATAACAATAAATACTAAAAATAAGATAAAATTAAAAAAAAATTAAAGGGGGGTCGTCATACAAGAAACGTGTTTCTTCAGCTATTTAAAACATTGTACGGAGGAACGGAACCCTTCATGTACGATTCCGACTCGCACTTGCCCTTTTATTCCATGTTGCTGTTCGTGCACGTGCGCGTCTCTGGAACGATCCGTCCAAACTCCAAACTGCCGCTCCGCGCAAGCTGCGCGCCAGTGGCGTAGCGAGGTGGAACATGGCCCCGGGCAGAAAAGGAGGGCAAATTTAAAGACTCCTAGTCCCGCCACAAATTTGTGAGGGTACAATTTAGGCGACGTAATATGATTGAAATGCGCAATTCGTGCGCGCGAGACGTCCTAACCAAGACAATGGTGTTACATTGCATGATACATTGCAGCGGTGTGGACGGCAAATTCTCTTATTGCATGGTACATTACATGTTACGTTACAGCGGTCTGTACGCGCCTTAAATAATAACCTAATTTTTAAACAAGACCTTTGGGTTTAACAGCCATGCGCCAGTGATAATGTATCTGCATCTTAAATGAAGAAAGCATGGTCGAAAGTGTGGTTATAGATGCAATATCTTGTTAAGCAAGGCTAACAGATATAGAGACAGACACAGTGACAAACAAGTCGAATACATAATAGACTTGTTTGTCACTGTGTCGTGTGTGTGTGTGTGTGTGTGTGTGTGTGTGTGTGTGTGTGTGTGTGTGTGTGTGTGTGTGTGTGTGTGTGTGTGTGTGTGTGTGTGTGTGTGTGTGTGTGTGTGTGTGTGTGTGTGTTGCATATACATATATGCAATGTATAAATATAGATTTTTGATACTAATACTTATTAATGAATACCAAATTCATTTCCAGTAAACCAAGAGGATGATAAGAACTCCAATGAAGACCCGAAATCCCCTGATAAAGACACGGAGTTCTTTGAAAGGGTAAAGGATGATGCCAAGAGTGAATTGTTGAAAGACAAAATGAATGACAGGGTCCGACACAGACAGACTGTGGCTGACGAAGTCATAACGAGGGTGCAGTTTGCTGATGCTCTCGAAAAGAAGGACCTTGAGATAGCAACGCTAAGGCAGGAAATTTTGAGTTTAAAACAGGAACTGCTTACAGTTAAATCTAGAAATAAGAAACTTTGCAATATCCTCGGACAGGGTGAAAGTAAGTTCTTAAATGAGAATTGATTCTATATAAACTTAGACCCAATAATAGAGACTTATTGATCGCCTAGTCTCCAAATAAGAAGTTAAGGCGCTGTCATTTCAGAGCCCACAATACTGTGAGTGTTTTTGAAAAATTACTGTAATTAAACTACTACAGTTTATATATCAAAAAATTTACATAGGAATCTTAAGGCTTTTCTACAGACACCCACAATATCCAAAACACGATTAAGCATTTTTGGCTTGATAGAAAAAAAATCACAATCGCTTTTCTTCGCACATTTGCCAAAAGTGGCCCTTTTTCGCAAATGCGCGAAAAAAAGATTCACATTCTCACTTTAAACTGTAAACACTAGTTCATAAAATAGTTTGAAGGGTTGTCTAGGGCTTACTAGAACAAAATTTCAAATGATATCTCCATTTCCTTTTAAATAATTTATTTCAAATGGGGGCAGCACTGGACCTCAAAAAATTCACGATCCCTATTATTGCTTGGATTTGTGACTCAAGAGTGTCAATTTTCATTTACAATCTAAATGAAAAACCAATTTTTTTTAGGCCAATTATGTCTGGCTGAGTCTAGAAAGTTAAGCTTTTTTTTATGGAGTGTAACCGTAATAACCATTCATGTTTCAGTGAAAGATAAAGCAGAAGTACTTGTAGAGGTAGAACGCCTGAGGGGAGTTCAGGCAGAGCTAAATGCTGAACTTGCTGCCTTACATACAGACTTGGAGAAGGAAAGGTCCAAAAACGCAGACCCACGGACCAAAGACAAGGTAACGCACCTATAACATTGTTAATATGCTTTCTCTGTTAACATTTTTTTTATTAGTTTATTTGACTGCTGGCTCCCCTTACGATGACTAAAATACTTTTTAGACTTGATGACACATTGTGTTTGGTTCCGACAAGCGATAATTTAAAGACATGCTGTCGTTTTCTATGCGAACAACTTTAAATAAGGGAATCATTCTCAAATCGTGAAAAAAAATTCGCTGCTCTATACATTTTCATGTTGTAAGTATGTAATGTATTATGGAGCTGCGAATTTCATTCACGATTTCGGACATTAACATTAAATTGGATGACCAGCTCCAATAGCTTCCCGTATTTTTCAGAAATATCCAACTAAAAAGAAAAATATACGTTTCGATGTTTCGTCTGAAGCAATATTATCTAAAGAGTCGAGTTCTGGTACAGCTTAGCAGAAGAAAATTAATTTTTATAGTACTTATTTAATGAAACCATATAATAGAAATAAAGATTACTTATGATTGCATCTGTCAGTTTTTTTTTTAAATGTTATGCATAGCTTCTGCTATTAATATTTAGGGTGATATCATTTTTATGCAGAATACAAATATTTTTTTCCAGAAGAAAAAGGGTGGGAATGGTGACAAATAGCGCGCTCTCATTCGTCATCAAAATGGTAGCGAGTAGAAGTGCGTCGTCAATATTTTTAAAAGTCAATTTTTAGAATGTTGCCGTCACACCAGCAACGTTTTCCGCCACCAAACCACCGCACTATTACGCCGCCACCCCGCTGGGCTATTACGCCAACATGCCAGAAAACTATTACGCCACCATGCCAGAGAACTATTACGCCACCATGCCAGAGAACTATTACGCCACCATGCTAGAGAACTATTACGCCACCATGCGAGAGAACTTATACGCCACCTTGCCAGGGAACTATTACGCCACCTTGCCCGGGAACTATGACGCCACCAAATATTTCACAGTTGAAAGATCGGCGGAATTATCGGCAGGTACGCCAAAACATGCGCCGTAACATCTCTTTAAATTATACTTAGATGTTTGTCCCATACGTCTCTAGATAACCCTTCAAACTATTTTATTCACTACTGCTTACAGTTAGTGACAACGGTAAGCTTTTCTTAGCATTTTTGCCAAAAGAGGCCATTTTCCGCAAAAAATGCTAAGAAAGTAGTTCATAAAATAGTTTGGAAGGGTTATCTAGAGCCATATAGGACAAAATTTTTAATGATATCTCCGATTCCTTTCAAATCATTTATTTCAAATGGGGTCAGCACTGGACGTATGACGTACGTTTCCGAACAACCAGCTCGAATCCGCCCGGGCCGGACGGAATTTTACAATACGGTAAAGGAAATTGAAACTTGTAAACATAAGTTAAAGTTCATATTTCTGCCACATTCATATTCCGCGACGGCCACACGGCTCCGTCCGGTCGGTTCCGTATGGCTCCGTTCGGGTTCAATCGGCTTCGGACGGACTCCGCGACAGTCCATCGCCATGCATCGTGTACATCCGGAGCCGACCGAATCCGTACGAATTGTCTTGAATGTTAATTTTCTGTCGGCTGCCGCGGCACGTTGCCGGACGTGACGGCTGCCGCGGCATACGTCCACATCGTTCCGGCCCGTGCCGATGCGAGCCGGTTGGTCTGAATCGTACCTTAAGAACACTTTGCTGGTGTGACATACATTGAATGCATGTATTTTTTAGTATTTGAACGTCCATGACATTTTGGATTACATTATCTAGGGTAAGAAAATATATTTGATTGTGTTGATAGACAGTTATGTTTCAGTGATACTCAGATAATGTATATTCAATGAATAACAGTTATAAGAATATAAAGAATTTAAATATTTTTATTTGAATATGAAAAAGAATCTTGTTTGGCCTAAACTAGTTCTTTTCCTGTAATGTTGATTGAAGTTTCAATTACATTACACAAGATTAAACTGATTGTTGGTTATGTAAAATCAATACTAAGTGTCACAAATAGATATTCTATGAATATTTGTAATTGATCAGGATAAATCTTTTGTATGTTTTCTATACCTTGATTTTATAAGAGTTTTAATGAAACACCGTTTGGTGCTAAATTTAATTTAAACACGCTGTTTAACTATCTCAGTGTGTCATGCATGAATGAGAAATAAAAGTCGGTAAAACAATGTACATTTTTATTTTCAATACATAATTACATACACAATTAAAATTAAAACATCAATGTGATATTTATAACGTACCTACACAAAACATTCACGGTGTTGTATATTTTATTGTCAAATCCCGGTAATTCAATACATAACAAAACTATTGTTTACAGACGTCATTGGAAGCCAAACTATTTTTATACACTTAAAGCTGATTTTAAATTAAAATTGTGTATCAATTATTATGAATAGACAGATCTTAAAAAATGCTTCATGACCAGAGAATAGGGTTATTTTTGTTCAACTGGGAAAATACCTATGTTTAAGAAGGGTTGTTTACTTTCAAACATTTTGATTATTTCCTAAATACAGTAGTTTCAAACCCTCATAATCAGCGTTTTTATTTTTAAAACTGGTCACGTTCTCCTTTCATATTGTTTTTCAAGTTACCTAAACTATACCTAATTTAATATACATAGAATATTTAAATTATGCGTTTTAAATATAATCTTACTATTTCCTATTATAATGTTGATAATATACAATTCAGCCGAGTAGATTTTTATCACTAGTGTTTCCCTCCTGACTGCCGGTAAAGGTATCATGTACACAATAAATTCACTAAAATCGATCATACGCCGTACGCCGCATATTTGATGGTGCTACGTGAGCGTAGTAGGACTAGTTTGCGGCTTCATAAATAGCATCGGCCCCAACACATACGGCCCCAAAATAGTACATGGATAGACTACCGTTGTCACAAGTATTGGTTCATCCATTTAGATAAAGATTTTGACTAGGCATTTCTTTGCAGTTATGAAAGTATTGTGCAACTACCTAAACCTTATTGAAATAAGTTCTGTTATAGAAAAATACAAATTCCAATTAGTTAGGTTATCTAAACTTACATATGTAAAGGTCGTATTGGCAGTAAAGAGATATCCATAAATATGGCATCATAAATTGAATTCTAATATATTTTTGGTCCAAAATTTTTATAATCTACATTAACACTTTCATATTAATATGTAATAGAAAAAAAATACATACATCATTTTAATACTGACGTTATACAATGTAATAAAATATTACGTATTAAGTAGTAGCGGTTATTGCTAAGCGAAGCTACATTAAAATTAACTTAATTTTAATATGGCAGTATGTGGTAAGCAAAGATTTGCGTTCGTCGCAAATGAGTTCTATTCGAGTAAATAAGATACACTGACTCCAGTGAACATTCACTTAGACATACTAAATTATGTCTATTCGTTGGGATATATCTTAAAAACGTAACAAACACAAATCACCGGATTCCATAGTCTCACGCTTCACTTTATCGGTATACAACTAATATATAGCACTAAGTGTAGTCTTATGGTGCACCCTCATTGATGTTACTCTTTGTGGAGCAACATTTATCAACTGGAAGATTGAGTTAAGGAACATTTGAAATGTAAGTTTGAATAAAAAAAATCATTCTTTTATTTTATAATTTTCCTTATTAAAAGTTACATTTTAAATGACATTTTCATGTTGGTCCACGAAGAGTGACGAGTGTTGATGCACCATTATTCACTCGTTTTGATACATGCAACGAAGGCCATTCCCGGATTGCTCGACTCACTAGCGAGCGCTAATTGTCGCATATAGTGGTGCTTGTCAAAGGGATATTCGATTTATATCTCAACATTCAAGTTTTAAAAAATCACTCTAACCATTCAATCCATATTTACAATGTTTTCAACGTTGTTCGTTTCCTCTTTCCATTCTTATTTGTTTAAAATAAGTCTCGTTGAGTTTCTCATTATTTTCCGTTAGTCGGAAAAATTTGTCAATTCCTTAGAGATTTTAGTTTTGCTTATTTTTAGCATGGAGGAATATGTCGGCATTTTGTTTTGCTGGCTGGTCTGGCGGTCTGGTCGCAATACGATTCGTTCACTACGCTGTTTTCCACTTTGTCCACGCAGTACACAGCGCGCTCTTTTATTACATCTTCGCCCTGCAAACAAATAAAATACTTATAGATATCACAAACCAAAGTCCGCTCTGGATAGATTAGGTAAGTAGCTGTTATAGATTTGCGGTAATGACTACTTCGATATACATACATTGATTGATTAACTGTCGATATTTTTAACACCTTGTACGCCATGATAAACAATAAAAAATCTTATTATAAATGTGGTTTAACTTTATTACTTGGTTTAAACCATTATACGGCCAAAGAAAAGGACCTCCCGAAATAAGTCACATTCTCTTTCGTCACTGTCACTTAATTTGGGTGAATAATAATTTAAACCAAGTCGGATAGTGTCTGTAATGATAGTAGTCAAGGTGTAAATAAATCAATACAGAATTACTTACAGGCATGTAACAAGCTTTAGGACAGGGCTTCCACGAGTAGATAAGCCAGTCAAAGCGCGGCCGCGAGGGATGGTCGCTTCGACGATCATTCGCGTGCGGTCGGCCTCGCAGCGGATGCGAGTGGAATGCTTGAGGCGTCTGCGATCGAGATTGTGGGGAATATGAACGGTGACGGGAACGAGTGCGTTGGGCTGGTGAATGGAATGAACGGAAAGCTTGTGAACTCTGAGGGGGCGATGTGATCAGGGTGTGGGGTTGTGCGTTTGCATGAGGAGGTGGGGCGGGCGGGGGGGGACATGGCCGTCTGCACTGCTGCATGAGCGCCTCGTTCCGCGGCGGCTCCATGTTGTAACAATTTGACATGTCCGTGGGATCTGTAAATAAATAAAAAGGGGGTTTCACGAAATGCGTAACTATGGCAGCACTCACACATTAAAAGGTCCAAAGAAAATTTCTTATTTATTAAGTCTTGTCCGGTGAACTGTTGTTTAGCTGGACATTATTGTTATACACAAAGCACAGATTATGTGCTGAATTAGCTTTTCAGTAAAGTGAATTCATCACTTCTTCTTCTGTCTTCTCTTTATCCCACTTTTTATGTGGGTAGACACAGCATGTCAGTTTTTTCCATTTTGACCCCCTTCCTACCCATATCCTCCTTTACAGTGACTCTCTCCTTCAGTTAAGTAAATTAAACACATTAAATTTGAATAGATATAACATGAAACTTAATTGAATACTTGAGCTAAAGCTCAGCGGATTAGCTCATTGAAGTGGCAGTGGTCTGGGCACATAGCACGAAGAACCGATGGCCGATGGGGCAGCAAGGTTCTCGAATGGCAGCCAAGTACTGGCAAGCGCAGCGTAGGACACCCACCTGCTAGGTGGTCAGACAACTGAACGAGGTTGCAGAAGAACGCTGAATGCAGGCCGCTTCCGATTTGGAAATCCTTGGGGGGCCTATGTCCAGCAGTGGATTTCCTGCGGCTGATATGATGATGATGAATGAATACTTACGACTCTCTTGGTCCACACACTCGTAGTGCCTGCTCATGTACCCCACGCCGCACGTGACGTTGCAGGGCGACCACTCTGTCACTCGGTACCGGAACTGTCGCTGCCGGTCTACCGTGTACTGATACGTCACGCCGGGGTTTCGATGCTTGCCGCGGCATATTCTTTGCTGTGAACAACATATTTTTTCATAGCCTTAGTTTTGCCTTTGATTTGTGTAATTTATTTCTAGGCAACATAAGGGATTTTTAATTTACTAGAATTACCCCAAATCGATTTTTTTCTTTATGTAAATCGTTTTGTTTTTACATCGTGGACTTCTGAATTGAAAGTAACAAAAGTACCTACCTGAATAATAATATTCCCAAGTTCTTACAAAATTACCCACACAATTTTTAAACTTACATAAACTTTGATGTCTTCTCTAATCGGCCCCTGTATTCGCACTTTCTCCCAGTCACGATCTCGCTCGTAGATTGCTTGAGATCCAGCCACAAAATATTCAGTCAGTGTGGCATTTCTGTAACAACATAATATTTATTTATCAAATAAGGTTTTGGAAAACTCCCTTAGTAAGTGAATCGCACATGACATATCTACCGATCTCTGTCGCTCGCGTATCTTTTCTAGCCGCCCTGCTCATACAGAACAATATATGTATAGCAAGTATATTAACAATGTACATTGTGTATTTTATGTATACTACACTTTATCTTGCAACCCACATTTAGACTTTCTGTATAACCCAAAGGTTGACTGGTAGACAACGCTTTTAGCGTAAAGTTCGCCTATTGTTCTGTACAATTTGTATTTGATGGACAATAAAGATTAAATAAATAAATAAACAATTGAAAGCCAGGGCGGCAATACTTATTTGTAAAATAATTATGACATACCTTAAAAGAATAGTGTTTTGGAGTAAATAAAGCAAGAAAAAGGGTGGGACTCGGGGACTGCCGCGGTAAAGCTATTGCATACGACGTTAGACGATGCACGGCTTTCAACGCCGCGCCGCTGTGCCGGTCGGTAGGCGGAGTAGGTTTTATTTTCGTTACCGAATTTCTTGATTCGGTCGCCGCGCTTAAAGCCCGCGATAAAAGCTATGCAATAGCTTAAAAACTTTTTACACAAGTGAAGGTTACGTACCGTGCTCCTGTTAAGTATAGTTTTCTCGAAGTTGCGCTGCCGATGGAAATATAATTTCCGGGGCTAACCTTTTCTTCAATTTTCACATTTCTTGATCCTGCCGGAATCACTGCTACCTATGACAAAAAATCATATTAGGACGTAAGAGTACCTAAAAGGATAAATTAAAATAGAACACCTGCAGAGCAACACAACACTACACGACCTTAAAAAGCGTGATGTGATAGCGAAAATACGCGCGGCTATTTACATGAAAGATAATGATATTTCAATTCCGCGCCGCGTAATTTATTCGCGTTGTTAATTTATACTGTTGTAATTATTAATGTGTTGGTAAAACAAGCTTCTAATTATTTTATTACTATTCTTAACTTTCTGACGAAGACAACATTTCGTCAGAAAGTTAAAAATGGTTACCAGCTTGCTACTAGTTGCTACTTTTAATTCCAAAATTATTAGATGCTTTGCTTTTGAGCTTTACTTCTTCTATTTGCTATGACATTCAATGATCACCTATTCTGATAATGAGCATAATGATTGTAATTATTTTTATATTTTAAACCTTTTTTTTTTGCTTTTAGTTAGCTTAATGTAGTAAATGCAGGTATTTCAGCAAAAATTACTTCGCTTAATCCGGCGTGTCTGGTGGTGCCCTTATTGTAGATGCCCTGCACGGTCTTACACTTGGTGCCGTTTCCACCGCACACGCCGCACACGTCGTCCTCGAGATCCGAATCCACTACCCAGTCGCAGCTCACTTTGTGGCAGACACCTGGACGAAACAAGTATTTTTATTTATTTATTTTATTGGTAGTTAAGATGATAATATGTAGCTACTAATATTTATTCATTACTTAGTTTGAGTTTTTTTAAAAGATAACATAGGCTTGAAATGGAGACCCGCGACGGTTTCAGTCCGTCTCTAATACAAACTCTACTTACGTGCGTCGTGCGAAAGAGACACGTGACCCGCGACGGTTTCAGCTATCTCTATCGCACGAGGGTTTGTGACAGAGACAGACTGAACCCGTCGCGGGCGTCCGCTTGACGTAGTTTCAAGCCCTATATATGGCCCTTCTCACGTCAGCGAAGTCGCCGAATGAGCTCTCAAAATGATTTCTCAAGTTACTGTTGTTGTTAGCTCTTTTTCACTTTGGTCAAATCGTCATGTGCTAGTCTTTTAATCAGTAAAGATAGATGTATACACCTAGTTAGTACCTATTTTTTACTTCAAAACTATGGTTAAATGACTTACCAGCAATGCACATGTCTCTAGCACCCGGGTTCTGTCGACAAGGCGTGCCGTCCGCCGCAAAGCCTTCCGATACGGGGTCGTCGAACAATTCGTTCTCTTCTCTTGGTATACACTTCAGCTCGCATGGTTTGTCTGCAAAATAGCAATACTTAGCCCATATTTCTAAATTCTCTGTCTCCCAACAATGCTTGGGACTTCGTTCCGTGACACGAAATACAGAATACAGAAAAAAAAAAACTATTTTGATTCCTTTGCCATCTTCTCGCCCACCATAACACTAAAAGTGGCCTTTGGATCTTGCGTCTGCTTAAAGTCGCTAAATCTAGAATGCTCTGTCTACCCAATTAGGGTTAAAGACGTGATAATGTACCTTTCATTAAAATTACAAATAGACACCGCTCCACATGGTCCTCCATTCGTACGTGGCTCACGTACGGATGCTTAGTTTTTAATTAGCTTCCCGAATAAAATATAAATATGACAAAAAATAATTTATGATTTTGATTCGTCATTATTATCATCATCAGGTTTCTTTTTAGTCTCCACTGCAGGAGGATGACTCTCTCTACTACCAGAGCCATACTTGGCCAGAGCAGCCAGAGGGTTTGGCCTACACTCCACGCTGGCCAGGCAGGTTGGAGAGGTCTCACTGTGCTTTGTTTAGCTTGTTTTTCATAAGTCGCCTTTTACGACATCCACGAGAAGACTTGAAGTGTTCCTATTCTACTCTGCTGGAAACTACACGGCTTAGCATGAAATTGATTATGGTAACTAAATATTAAGGTTTTTTTTATACCTTGATCGAAGTACGGTATCCACTCGGTGACAGTAACGTTTTTGTAAGTCGCGTTATTGTATTTAGAGCACTGATATTCTCGGAACGAGGGCTCGTTGATAGGGCACGGATCCGTGTTGCATATTTTGTACCTGCGAATTAATTTATGTATCACTAATGGTTCCGTGAGAACAGTAGACCTCGTGAGCTCATTTCCCTTAGCAAAGCCATTTAAAGTAAAATCCGTCCTATAGACCGCTACAGCAAACTTCCCCCTTCCCCCCTTCATTCCCCCTTTTAGATTATTTTTGCAATATCTGTGTAGAATTGTGTGTGTGTGGTTTATGGGGGCATAGAATTGTAATTCATAATATTTTTGGATATAAATAACTTTAAAAAAATCCTTAGTGTGCCTCTCAAGTTTGATTGAAACCCGTCAATAAATAACAGTTCTGTAAAGTTCCCCCCTTTTCCCTCTTATTTCTCCCCCAATCAAAAAAACGCAGACATGCATTTTTGGTCAGTCCCGAAACTGAGGCGCTTCGCTCGCTCGGTCAGTTAGGGTCAGTTCAGACAGAGAGGAAAAATGCTCGCGGAATTTACTAGTTCCATTAAAATTACAACCGTATTACCATTGCTTAAAATATAAAATTTTATGAATATCTGCGGAGACTTCAAGCGTCATGTGGCGCAGTGGCGCATGCTCGCGCCAGACGGTCCGGGAGGCCTCGAGCACGCCCAAAACTGCGCGAGCAAGTTCTGACGTGCTCGCGGATCGCCGCTTTCGCTTTCAATGTAGTTTGCGTGTATCCCCGCGTCGGCTCACGTAAGCGCGTCCTCACGCGGTCTCGAGCATTCTTTCGATGACGCACCGTCTTGAAGCGCATTTTTGCTGTCGGTGTGAATTGCGGCAGCCTTCATGTCCGTGGCATAGAAGACAAACTGTAAGGAAGTCGCCTACGCTGGTACGGTCATGTCTTGCGGAAACCGGCAAGCTACGTGGGAAACAAATGTATAGCCATGCCGCCTCCGCTGGGGCCCGGCAGACGTGGTAGGCCCAAGAAATGCTGGCTTGACGTCGTCAAGGATGATATGCGTGCCAATCGTCTTACAACCAAGGATGCTCAAGATCGTGCGAAGTGGAGAAGGAAAAGCCGGAAAGCGGACCCCGGGCTTCACAGCATTACAGCTGAGAATGCAACTGGGAATACGCTAAGATGAGAGAGAGAGAGAGAGGTGTGAATTGCGGCTAGAGGAAGCTCCCGCCCGCGCGAGCATTTTTCTCTGTCTGAACTGACCATTAGGTAACTGCTGTGGCTTGGCTAAATCTATCATCTATCTATCATACGCAGACGATATGGTGCTTCTGAGACCGACTGCGGGATCTATCAACGATATGTTGAGGGTATGTGAGAAGTTCGCGGCCACGCACGGACTCTCATACAATGTGAAAAATTGTGAGTACATGGTCTTTAAGGCCGTCGATAAGTGTCCTGAAAATACACCTGCTGTAACCCTTAATGGTTTAAATTTAAATAAGGTAACCACGTTTAAATATTTAGGGCATATTCTTACTCGCTGTAGCGAGCGAGTCAAGATAACTTTATTTAAGGCATTTTGCCAGGGTTTCTACACGGGTGGTCTGTGGGCCTGTTGCACCAAAAGATCGCTAGATGCTATCCGCATACAATACAATGATATTTTTAGAATGTTGCTGAGACTCCCTCGGTTCTGTAGTGTAGTGCCTCTGAAATGTTTGCGCAGGCTGGAACGGACGGATTTCATGCCGTGATCCGGAAAAAAATGGCATCACTATTAAGAAGAGTGAGGTCGAGCCACAAAAGCATTCTAAAAACTGTGGCGGATAGACTGGATTCGAAAATAATGGGACACCTTGTGCAGAGGAACATGTCGGTGGCCTTGTATGGTCAAATTTAAAGGTGCATCCGCAGGGCCCTCTGTATACAAAAGGTTGCATTCTATGTTACCAAAACACTGTAGTTATAAGTACTAATACTAGTTTTAAGTTACTGTAATACTAAAAAATCATGGATCATAGTTATCCGAATAAAAACAACTGAATAGAATATCTAAATATATATAACTCAAAGGTGACTGACTGACATAGTGATCATCAACGCACAACCCAACTACTGGACGGATTGGGCTGAAATTTGGCATGCAGGTAGATGTTATGACGTAGGCATCCGCTAAGAAAGGACGCGAGCGAAGCCGCGGGCAAAAGTATAGTTATATAGTTATACTGGGTGGCGCAAAAGTACTGACACTAAAGAAAATACTTTTATTTTTTTTATATGACATTTTCTGTCATTCTGTTGTTGAAAATTGTGTAGTGAACAAATGTAAAATACACTGAAAATAAACATGGACCGTTTTACTCCCCAAGAACGTGGAATAATTGTGTCAATGTTCTTACGGAATAATTCATCAGTGATAAGAACACAACGTGAATTTCGTCGACGATTTCACCACCGTCCGGCACCGATTGGTCGCACAATTCGACGCTTTGCCACACGCCTTGAAGCAACTGGCTCAACATTGGATAGACCTAAGTCTGGGAGACCAAGAACAGGCCGTTCAGCTGAAAATATCGATGCTGTGCGCGAAGATGTGGAAGAGTGTCCAGAAACATCAACGAGGCGACGTGCCACGCAATTGGGCATTTCCAGACGGACCCTGCAGCGTATTTTGGTGAAAGACTTAAAGATGTTCCCGTATAAAACTCAAATGACTCATCAGCTGCTGCCTGCTGACCACCGAGCTCGTCTAGATTACTGCCAGCGCGTCATAAACCTCAACCTTGAAGAGGATGATTTTCCTTCAAAATTGGTTATGAGTGACGAAGCGCATTTCCATCTCTCAGGGCATGTCAATAAGCAGAATACTCGGTTCTGGGGCACTGATAATCCGCGCATTATTCAAGAAACACCTCTACACCCACTAAAAGTTACTGTATGGTGTGGCATCTGTGTTGACAGAGTGATCGGACCCTATTTTTTCGAAGACGCTGGAGGCAATGCGATAACTGTCACTGGAGAACGCTACAGAACCATGTTACGAGAGTTTTTGATACCCAGTTTGGACGAATTGGGGCTGGAGCACATCTGGTTTCAACAAGACGGCGCTACGGCACACACAGCGCGCGACACTATGGACTTAGTGAGGGACGCTTTTCCAGGCCGAGTTATCTCTCGTTTTGGCGATTTGCCTTGGCCTGCAAGATCACCCGATCTGACCAGTCCAGACTTCTTTCTTTGGGGTTTTTTGAAATCTCGGGTGTATGTGAACAAGCCACAGACTCTCGCAGCTCTAAAAGAAAACATTCGTCAAGAAATAACGAACATATCGCAGGAAGTGTTACGGCAAGTTATGCAAAATGTCATAAATAGGGCTCAAATGTGTATCAACTCTGGAGGTCACCATTTAAAAGACATCATCTTTAAATCCTAATGGTACGAAATTTAATGGCACAAATATACATTTAAAAAAACCTAAATCTAGTTTTCTAATTTAGAAAAAATGTTATAGCTGAACCAAATAGGGTCTTTACTTTTGCGCCACCCAGTATATAAAAGGAGAACTGACTGACATACTCGTAAGACGCACGCACAGCCGTAACCGCTAATGATAGAAAAGTGAAATTTGGACAGTTGTTTAAATTCAAAAAGCGGACGCAAACTAAGAATAGATTTTGAAAAAAATTTATCCTAAAGGGGTGAAATAGGGGGTTAAAGTTTGTATGGAAAATATTTAAAATCTGCATCGATTTTGATAAAAATTGATATTCATGTTCTTAAAAATATTTTATTGAACACGTGTTTCATGGTTTATTAGAATTCAACCCCTGAGGGTGCGAAATAGGGGTTGAAAGTTTGTATGGAAAATATTTAAAATCTGCTCTAATTTCCTTGAAACTTACTATAGCTTCTAAATATGAACGACTTTTAACTACGCGGCAAACTCAATCCATACTAATATGATATAGGTAAATTCGAAAATAACTGTCTGTCCATCTGTTACCTTATCAAGCTGAAAAGGCTGGACTAAAATTTGGCATGGAGATACTTTGAGTCATGAGGATGGAAATAGATTTTGGTCGTGATAACCGACATCCACGCGGGCGAAGCCGCGAGCGGAAGCTAGTAATTCATAGGTGTGCTGGATAAAACATGTTCTCTATCTACAATTATAAATAGAAGTAATTAATCTTTTTTATTCTATATTTGTTATTTTCACGCAATATAAATAATGTGACAGTTATTTTATAGTTACAATGTGTTCGCTATAGATTTGAAAATAAATCAATAAGTACTTATACAACAGTAAGTATAGATATGCACTTTGCGCTTTTGTCCCATTAGTCGGATTAATCCGTTGTTGAACATTGGGTCTTGCCTAACAGAGATAACTTAAAAAAATAAAAAATACTTACAAACTTCTATCTCCAATGCAGTATGCTCCATTGTTGTTTGGCTCAGGGTTGTTGCACAGCCGCGACTGCGTGGAAACACCTGCGCCACACGTTCGTGAACATTCGCTCCAAGGGCTCCAAGGGCCCCAGCCGCCGTCAATAGGCGCTGGTGATGGGGTGCGAGGAACACAAGTCTGGTTTTGACACCACTGAAAATAATTTTCTTTTATTAATATAAATCGAATGTTTAAACGCTGTACAACTAACTAGGTACATGTCTACATATCTATATATCTATATCTGGAACTAAAAACTTTGTTGGGACTAACCAAACCAACAAAAAACGTCAAAAATCTCTTTAAATTACATTCTTCTTGTTGGCAACTCTTATGCATCCTAATCATAGGTAAACGTACGAGTACCTATGATTAGGATGCATAAGATATTATTTATTCTGTGCCATAGGCGTTCCCAAATACCCAGATCAATCAAACTGGACATTCATTAAGGCCAATAAAAAAAAACTGCAATGTGTCTTTATTTAGGGGGGGGGGGATGATTTGAACCCCCAGATACCTTTGGGTTGCGGAGGTCAGACGGCAGTTGCTCTGTGTAAAACCAGTAACCTCGTCAAATCACCGAGGTAAGGTAGCGGACCCGGGCTCTGAAGCGTAACCGCTGACGATGCAACCGGGATGATGATGTAGCTTATGAATGCTAACGATGGTGTGTGTAGTAGGGTACGTGTACCTAGCTGGAGGTAAATAATAATGCGTGTTCTATGCTCCTGAGTCGATAGTCGAATGAATAATTTATTTACAAAATTCGGGTTTATATACAGTGGTTAGGGACAAACAGATAGCCAAATAAGGTAATGTTCTCGTTCCTGTGTTTTGATTGGCTGGCGCGGTGCGACACTGCTCCCGTGTCCCGATATGTTTCCTAATTTGGAGTTGTCGACGAATAGCGCGTGCGATGTAAGTTGATGACCAAATATGGTGATGAATTTTCAGCGCGACGTATTCTGTAGTGGCTACAGTACTCCCTCCTTAGCGAAAGCGTACCGGTAACTTGATGTTCCTTCCGGAGCAAGTTTGTCTTGTGGCGGGAAGAAGCGCTGTATCAGGCGCGGCCGGGATGCGTAAACTGGATCGCGCGGGCGGCGTGTGCGATGCGGGCGGCTCGCTGCTGGCACGCGGCGGCGGGTCATTGACGTTATTTAACGCGCGGGCGATTGCGGTTGGAATGGGATTGCAGTGCTGTGTGATGATGATTTGTGATGACGAATCCGGGAGTAAAGTGTCTTGATGTGAACTATCTTGAAAATCTTCTATAATGTAGGCGGGCTTCAGTCGGTCGATCGAAATAGTAGATTGTCGGTTCGGTAATTGAAGTTTGAATAGCTTGTCGGTTCGTGAAAGTATTTTGTATGGGCCTTCATATGGAGTTTGGAGTGGTTTTCGAACTGCATCAGTCCTGATGAAGGCGTGACTACATGTTTTCAAATCCTTGTGAACGAAAATACGCCTGCTGTTTCGATGTGACGTCGTTGCGTTTCGTGGCTTGTTGTCGTCTATTATTTTTCGTAGTTTTTCGACGAAGTTGTAGTCCAGGGTGTTTTCTGGTGATGGCGAGGTGATGAAGAAGTCTCCAGGAAGTCGTAGGTTGCAGCCATAGGTCAGTTGCGTGGGCGTAACTCCATTTTCGCGTAGGGCGGTTCTAAGTCCCAGTAGTACTGTTCCGAGTTCGTTGACCCAATTGGTACTTGCGCTGGTGAGCTTGGCACGGAGTGCAGCTTTCAGACAACGGTGGAAACGTTCCAGGATCCCGTTCGATTGAGCATGATAGGACGAAGTTCGATTCCGTTGACAGCCCATGAGGTTCATAAGTTTGGTGAAAAGTTCACTTTCGAACTGGCGGCCTTGATCGGTAGTTACGGTGATTGGACATCCAAATCTTGTGATCCAGTGGTCGTACACTGCTTTTGCGACGTTTTCGGCTGTTATATGGTCTGTTGGTACACATTCTATCCATTTCGTAGTTCGGTCGATCATGGTGATGAGATAGCGATGTCCTTGAGCGGTGGTTTCGAGAGGTCCGACTATGTCGACGTGCAAATGCTCGAATCTGTCCGTAGGCGGGAATTCGGCTAGTTTGCTTTGAGTATGTCGATGTATCTTGCTTTTCTGGCAGGGAATACAAGTTTTCGCCCATAATCCAATGTCCGTGTTCATTGACGGCCAAAAGTACTTCTGTGCTATTATTTTTCTCGTACTGCGAATTCCGGGATGGCTTACGTTGTGAATTGCGTCGAAGACTTTTCGGCGAAAGTTCGCTGGTACATAAGGGCGAATTTGCGATGTCGACGTTTCGCAGTAGGTAGCGATGTTTGTACCGGGAATCGTGAGTTTCTTGATCGCGAGATTTGGCTGTTGTAGTAATGATGGAATAGTGCTATCTTGATCTTGTGCGCGTGACAGTTCTTCAAAGTTGATGGTAGACGGATAGGTAATTGTTTCAATTCGGCTAAGTGCGTCGGCAACGGTATTTTCTTCTCCATGGATGTGTCGTATGTCTGAAGTGAATTCGCTAATGAAGGCTAATTGTCGCGTTCGCCGTGGTGTCTCGGTCGCGGATTGTACCTTGCTCATTGCGTATGTCAGTGGCTTGTGATCAGTGAAAATAATAAGTTGTCGTCCTTCGAATGTTTTTCGAAAATGTTTCATAGACATGTAGATTGCGAGTAGTTCTCGGTCGTACGTCGAATATTTCTTCTGTGCGTCGCTGAATTTTTTCGAAAAGTAGCCAAGTGGTTGCCATGTGTTGTTTATGTATTGTTGAAGTACTGCGCCGGCGGCGGTGTCCGACGCGTCGGTGAAAATAGCGAGAGTGGCTTCGTGCGATGGGTGGGCGAGCAGAGCAGCGTTGGTGATGCTTGCTTTGCATGCCTCGAATGCTTTCGTAGCTTCGTCGTTCCAAGTGATTGGTGTTTTGTCACGTTTCTTCGAATTGTGTAGAAATGAATTAAGCGGTGCTTGTATGACGGCGGCGTTCGGTATGTGCTCACGGTAGAAGTTGACCATACCGAGAAATCTTCTAAGTTCTTCTATTGTTTTTGGACGTGGATATTCTGTGATGACCTTGACCTTTTCTTCGGGTGGTTTGATGCCGTTTTGTGAAACTGTGTAGCCAAGGAATTTAACTTCTGTTTTGCCGAGGTTGCATTTGGCGGGATTTATGGTGAGGCCGTTTTCTTCAAGTCGTCGGAGAACTTGTCGTAGATGGTCGCGATGTTGAGTTTCTGACGAGGAAGCTACCAGTAGGTCGTCGAGGAATGGGAAGACGAAATCGAGTCCTCTGAGTACTTCGTGGATGTACCGTTGAAAAGTTTGACCGGCATTCTTCAAACCTGGAACCATTTTTGGGAATTCCCATAATCCCATCGGTGTTATTATCGCAGTTTTCTGAACATCTTCTTCACGAACTGATAGTTGGTGGTAGGCACGATTTAGGTCGATGGTAGAGAATATTTTCTTGCCGGAGAGTTGGTATGTGAAATCTTTAACACGTGGTACGGGATATCGGTCTGGTTTCGTGATGGCGTTTAGTCGTCGGTAGTCGCCACAGATACGGATGTCACCATTCTTCTTAGGTACGATGTGGAGTGGTGATGACCAAGGGCTTTTGCTTGGGCGGCATATTCCTTGTTGCATCATATCTTCGAATAGTTTTCGTACTTGTTCATAGCGATGAGGCGGGATCGGGCGAGCGCGGCAGAAGACTGGTGGGCCTTGAGTTTCAATGTAGTGTTCAACAGCTGTTTTCGGGTTAACTTTTGTCGGTGTTAGGCGAGTGATGCCGGGAAATTCAGCTAGTATGTCGTGGTATGACTGTTGAACGTCGATACTTCGTATAGTGGGAGTGCTTGAGGCGCAGACTGGAGCGTGAATTTGGAGATTCGTGATTCCATCAACAAGTCTTCGATTTGTGAGGTCTACGACGAGCTGGTGGTGTTTGAGGAAGTCGGCTCCGATGATAGGCTTCGAGACGTCGGCGACTATGAATTTCCATTTGTATGGACGGCGTAGGCTGAGGTCGAGTTCGAGCGTTTTTTCTCCGTAGGTATTTATCGTAGTGTTGTTCGCGGCGTACAGCTTGAAAGGTAGAGGCGTCGATTGCTGGCCTGCTCTGCGTGGTAGGACGGAAATATTTGCACCGGTATCGACGAGGAATGATAAGCCTGTCTTCTTATCAGTGACGAATAGGCGGTATGTTCCGGCGGCGTCGCTGTTGTCTGTCGATGCGAGAGTTCTAGCTTCCTTGTGGCAGGTCGTCGTAGAACGGGCAGGTGACGTGGGACGCGGTAGTGGGATTCGTGAGCGGTGATGAAAATGTGCCGGACGGTGATGACTCGACTGACGATGTTGATGGCTGTTTGACAAAGTGGCGGATCTGACTTTCTTGAGGTGCGCGATTTCTTGTGATAGTTTTCGAAGACTCTGGACGAGCTCTTGATATTCTTGAACGGTCGTGGACATCGTAGTGCTTGGTACATACAGTGCCAGTGAAATGAAGTGCACGATAAAAGTAACGCTGGTTGCGTAGAGATGAGCTGGAGTTCCTGGTGCACGGCGCGCAGCCGGGCAGAATTTTCTTCTGGTGGCAGCTGGACGTGGGTGCGGAGGATGTGGGCTCGGTGAGTGTTTCTACATCACTTGCTTAGGACGTCGCGTTGGTTGACGCTGGAGCTGGTGGTCCACGTGTCGCGTGACACGTGGAGTCGTCGGCGGTCACCACTGTATCACGTCGGGGTCACCACTGTAGCTTATGAATGCTAACGATGGTGTGTGTAGTAGGGTACGTGTACCTAGCTGGAGGTAAATAATAATGCGTGTTCTATGCTCCTGAGTCGATAGTCGAATGAATAATTTATTTACAAAATTCGGGTTTATATACAGTGGTTAGGGACAAACAGATAGCCAAATAAGGTAATGTTCTCGTTCCTGTGTTTTGATTGGCTGGCGCGGTGCGACACTGCTCCCGTGTCCCGATATGTTTCCTAATTTGGAGTTGTCGACGAATAGCGCGTGCGATGTAAGTTGATGACCAAATATGGTGATGAATTTTCAGCGCGACGTATTCTGTAGTGGCTACAATGATACCGCGGTACGCTTATGTAACTTACCATATTTGGTCCGCAAGTGGTTCCCGGGGCGGCTGGTCGCAGCATGGTCTTGCAGGTGTCATTGACTAAGCACCAGAGATGCTCGCACAGCTCCGCAGGCTTGGCGCACACTACCGCCTCAGATCCAAACTGCAGAAAACATTGGGTCGCCGCATCGAACATCACACCTACAGATAATACATTATACTGTTAACTTGATGATGTATCTATTTAAGGTGAAGATATAGGAAAATGACCTTGAAGTGGCGCCCTCATTTGAAATAAATTGTTAACTCGTAAATATGGAGATAATTTCCATATTGCTCTTCGTCATGCACTAGATAGCCCTTTAAATTATTTTATGAACCACCGTTGAAAGTATTTACATTAGTTTAAAACTTGCTTCCGCCAAAAGTGGCCACGGCAAGTTTTGAAGCTAGACGGATCACCAATAATAGTTTCAACGGCAGTTCATAAAATAATTTAAAGGGCTATCTAGTGCATGACGAAGAGCAATATAGAAATTATTACCATATTTACGAGTTAACAATTTATTTCACACTTCAAGGCCATTTGCCTATATCTTCACCTTAAAGTTTCTAAGGACCAACAACACGTTGATCCTTTGTAGTGATAGTGAGTATAGCATAATACTCACGATAATACTACTTAGTATTATTCGTAGTAGTTTTTACAAGTTCTTCCTGATATCTGATTATCACGTTTTGAAAAAGTACTCTAGATGTTTTTTTTATCATAATATCGCAAGTCAGCCATCAGAGTCTCATTTTACATATTTTTTTTCGTATAATGTCCTTTTACTAAATAACGTATTTACCACGTAGTTGGAAAACTTCTTGACTTGACTGTTCCTACGCATCTGAAATATGTTCAAATCATAATAATGATTAAGGGGCATACTTGAATTTTTCATTTAAAATTTTATTTCTACCAAGCCCTAGATAACCCTTCAAACTATTTTATGAACTACTGAGTGAGAACGTGAAGCTTTTCTACGCACATTTGCGAAAAACGGCCACTTTTGGCCGCAGTATGGGGGCAGCACTGGACCCCAGAAAATTTAGGTATGGCCTTAACGTAGGCGTGTGTGGAGTGTTTGACCCAAATAACAATAATCATGTTTGACCCTTGCATTTTTATTTTTCTCTTTGGGTTCAACATCGGTATTGGCGTCTTTCGAAAAGCAGACTGATGGGTCCTAGCCATACTATGTCTGATGAGACATAGTATGGCTAGGCTACGTTATCACATACATATTAATAAATAATTTAAAGTAAACGTGCTTACCAGCTGGATCTTCTGGATACTGATAGTAGTCTTGTGACGGTCTGTCGCTCAAACACTCTCCTAAACCGGCGCTGTAAATCAAACGCAGCTATTAGCAGAACTGAGAGTGGTTTGCTATGCAGGCATTTATTATAATGTCCATCAACCTCAAACTTCGTCAAAAATCTGGTACAATGAAGTTTTACTGATACATAAATGAATATTAATAGTTGCTATTCATAAATTTTTATCATCCGATCACTATTTACATAATTAAAAAATACGAATTATAATCACAACATTCCGTAACACCTGCCATAATGCGATGGTTTATGGTAATTGTTTGATGACAAATAAACTAATCACGTATTTTTAGGTCGAGCATAATAAATATTGACGGGTGGAGACATGACATAAATAATTCATTTTGTGAGGCCTTGATAACGGCATCCGCCGGGCTAGAATTAAACGTACGAATCAAGTATATCTGTTAGGATTTCTATTTGTATTTTTATGGAGATCATAAAGCTTTTAGCGATACGATGAGAAGGGTATGACTAGTGTGTGGTAGGTACGTAGAAACTTTCTATGTTGAATAGCTTAGTTGTAGAATCCAAGTGGTTGTAAAGTGAATCGGTGCGCGTGATCGGATAGCCGCAAGGCACCTCGACACGATCTCGGCGATAAAGCCGTATTATTGTAGTGGCATTCATATCATCTCGTATTAGGCAACCAGTAAGAGTTAAAAGCATTTTGCAATTTTAGAGCCTTGTTAGAGAGAGGTTGCGAACTTTCTATGGGACATTAAGCCAGTCGAATACTTGTGTGTACACGCATCAAACTTTCTATAAAACATACTTAGTGTAGGTACTTTATTTTTCACAAACATAAACAAAATGTGGTACCTACTTAATTTTGATATGCATGCCAATATGATTTTACCTAAGAAAATAAGGATGTCATTGTCTCTTAACTTTAGTTTAATTAGCTCTGATTTCTGACCAAAACAAACATCCCGGCAGATAGGATATTCCTAATTAAACCCATGTTAAAGCCAAATTGAAGTAAACTCGATTTACGATATCACTTTCATTCGGAACTGCTCGTATTGAAATTGTTGAATTATCGTAAAGGACTCGTAGCTCATATCAGTCATAAGATCCCAAACTATATCTACAGTAACTAAAATGAAGTAGGGCTCACTAACTCTAGGAAGTTGGTGACATCCCGTTTGCTGCAGCGCGACCAGGCTACCTGTCGGGTGTCAGCCTCGAAGATCGGAGTCATGATGTGCAGGGTCGTGCCTTCGCGCCGATGGCAGCCGATCTTCTCCGTGTCGTGGTATAGCCCAAAGCTGTAACAACGTCAACTTAGTTACTTACATACTACTAATTACATGCTTAGGTGGGTAGTGTAGAAGCAGGCAAATACTTAATTAGCAGTTAATTATATTAAATTACAACTCTGTAACTTTTGTAAAAAAATATTTTTTTAAATATTGATTCATATAAACTACTACTTTTACTGCATTAAATCGTCTGATATCAGACAATAATACTTCTTGTTGGTTACTATGTAATTTAATTGGCTTCCAGTAATTACTGTTAAAAGCAGATAAGTAAATTACAACTTAAAAATTGTCTTCAGAATATTTTTAACAGCAATGTAATTGTAATGTCCCAGTGCTTTAAATTTAATAACAACTTATATTAATAACAATTCGGGGTGGTATTTTTAACTAATTTATTTCATATTGACGAAACTATTGTAAATTTTGTATATATTTTTTTAATGTAGGTAACCTTTTATTCAGAAAGATAATTAACAAATGAATTAAAAAGAAAAGAAAAAACTAACTAAAACTATTTAATTAAAATTTCTTATAAATAAAAAAGACCAGGCAAATCGCTGGACTTCAATTACAATAAATGTGAACTCTTTCTTTCTGATGCATGCACAACCAAAGAGGATACTATCTGTAAATTTCGTTGCATTGCACCAGATATCAAAATTCTTAACAAATCGTCCCTCCACCTTCTAGGTTCACTTATTTTTGAAGAGTCTTTTTCAAAATTCATTGATGATAAAACTTAAAATTTTAACTTTGCCTTGCAGCGTCTTTCGGAAATTCACACACACTTTGCCTTTACCATAAAACGCTACTGCATTTTTGTTCCCAACTTTACATATAACCTGCGTTGCAGCCACTTTTGGAAATATCACCTCACTTGGTTGAAAAATTAGACACCTTTATCCAAAATTCCCTTTCAAGTATTTTAAATATTAATTTAGATAATCGCGTTTGGGACCAGGCCTCTTTGCCTATTCGGTACGGAGGCTTAGGAATCCGAAAAATTTCTAATGTTGCATTACCAGCCTTCTTGTCATCTGCACATAGTGTTGAAAACCTATGCCAAAAGATGCTTAAAAGCGCTAATATTGAAATTAGCTACCTGACAGAGGCCAAGAATGCATGGTCATTGCTATGTCCAAATTTCAAAATTCTAGATTTTCCATCTTCGCACAAGCTATGGGACGGACCGCTTTGTAGCTTAGCCCAGATTAATTTAATAGAAATATCTGGGAGTGCTACAGAGCGAGCCCGCCTCCTCGCCGTCTCCGAATGGGAATCTGTGCTTTGGCTACAAGCCCTCCTATCAACCAACCTTGCTTGACGACGTATCTTTTCGGGTGGCGACGTCCCTGAGACTTGGCGCAAATTGCACCGTACCTAATCGCTGCTCCTGCGGCGACAGTGTTGATGGCTTAGGCCACCACGGTCTCTCTTGTCGTAAAAGCGCTGGGCGTTTAGGGCGCATGCTGCCCTAAACAATTTGATCCACCGGGCTCTTGCTAGCATCCACATACCAGCCGTTTTAGAACCTAGCGACCTGGTTAGGGATGATGGCAAGAGACCGGATGGGATGGCCCTTGTGCCTTGGAGGTTGGGACGGCCCCTTGTGTGGGACGCTACCTGTGTCGACACTCTGGCACCGTCTCATCTCTCAGTCACAGGATCTAAAGCAGGGACAGCCGCAGCTGCTGCAGAAACCCTCAAACGGCGCAAATATAGTAGCCTCGGAAATTATTACTTATTTGAGCCGTTTGGGGTTGAAACTTTAGGGCCGTGGGGGGGGGGGGACCATCAGCACACAAAATATTTAATACTGTCGCACGAAAATTGACAGACGTCACACATGACCAGAGGGCTGACCTCTATCTGGCTCAAAAAATTTGCATTGCCATACAACGTGGCAATGCTGCCAGCCTTCTGGGCACTTTACCACGGGCAGCGATTTGCCTGGTCTTTTTTATTTATAAGTAGTTTTAACTCATATTAAACTATTGACCAATTAAGATAAGTTTTTAGAATCAGATAAATTCTAGAAAAAGACTAGATGTTTTTGTTTGACGACCTCCGTGGCGTATTGGTTAACACGCTTGACCGCTGATCCAGAGGTTCTGGGTTCGATCCCCAACCAGGGCAAGTTGGAAAATGGCCTTTCTCAAATTGACCTGGGTCTTGGGTGTTTATCTAAATATGTATTTATCTTAAAATATAGTATCATTGAGTTAGTATCCCATAACACAAGTTTAAAAACTTACTTTGGGGCTAGCTTAATCAGTGTGATTTGTCCCTATATATTTATTTATTTATTTTGTATTCATCAGCACATACCTACTGATAACTGATTGATTAATAGTTATATTAAAATCATTATGTTTTTATTGATTTAAAAATACAAATTCAAGCACAATCGTTTCATTATGACGTTCCAAAAAACACTCGTCAACAAAAACTTACCTAATCGTAGGTATTTGTTTCTCTATGTACGGGAATTATTATGATTGATATCTGCTTTACAAGAAGTATAATGTATTTAATTGAGCACCTGCGTAATCTAGGCACGAGGGATAAAAACATTAATTTAGGTTTTGTATCACGACTTCAAATTTTTCTGCAAAAAAGTGGCAAGAATAATCCGGTAGATTTATCTTAGCCACTATTATGCAAAAAATCTAAATAAGTATATATATATTGTTATTAAACAAAATAAAGATTATTGTATTTTTAATTTACGAGTTAATTGAAAAATTTACTCGTAAAATATCTATTATTTCTAATTCATTATTGATTTCTCACCAAAATGTGCAATTTCCGTTAGAGGTATTGCACGCCTCATAAGCGAAGCGCATGAGGTAGTGCTCTACTCTCGCCTTACAAAAATCAAGTGATTTTTTTAACTAAATGTGTCTCTATTTATTTTCTATCGCACTTGTACAATAATATTTACACATAAATGTCAAGGAAAAACACTAGTTTCAACACTTATGACATTTTTAAAAGACATTTTGCCTTTTAAATAAATAAAAACAATGTTTAATAAAATCATTTTGTGGACGTCCGTGTGTCTGTATGTATGGAAACTGGCGTGGTCACGATAACTCCCGAAAAACTTATCTGATCAAGTCCATTTTTTTTTATACGCTTCAGTATTATCCAAAACTAAGTACTTTCGAAGATCACGGTCTAATTCAATGTAGTTTAATCGTAATTATTATTATAAAAATACAGGTGACATATTAAAAATAATTTTGGATCTGTGGTTTGTTGAAAGAGTTAATACCTATGTATGATGAGTACGAATGTGTAACTGGCAAGTAAGAAAAGAAGTAAAAAGAAATTTGAATAAAGAATGTTGTGATTTTGTTTGTTTTATTAAATATGATAGACGAATAAATGTAAAAGAAGCGATAAGTTAGTTAATATTTTATTTAATTTGCATTAACTAATTGAGAATAAAAAGAACAATCAGTGGTAACACTTTTCTTGACATTCGTGACGTAGTCTTGTGTCTTTTTCTTGTTTTTGCTTAGTTTTTTTGAGATTTCTCAAAATCTACCGGTCCGAATCGGTTTAAATTCACAGGAAATCTGAGTTGTATAGAACTCTTTGGAAAGCTACTTGTTTGGTTCCGATCGGTTTAGTTGTTCAAGAGTTATAAGCGGGTCACATACACACCCACACACACATACGGATAGGGTGCATGACACTTGCTCGTGAGTGGTCAGGGAAGATTCCTGAGACCTTTAAACGTCGAGATCTGATGAAAACTCGACTTTTCAAAAACGGGGTGAAACTAATAACGTTCCGAATTTTGAAAATTTTCTATTTTTTCAGCGGGAAGTTAAAAATAAAAGTTAAAAATAATCTCCAGCAATAAAACAATCAAAATCAATCTAATTGTGAAAAATGAGATTATGAGGCGTGCACTTTTGGATTTTCCTAACTATTTAGAAATGCTTTTATAATTTGACTTTTAACGATTGTATTTTACTTTCTGTTGCACAGAAGTTGAAACCATACACCTAATTACCATAATTTATTGTAACTAGGAACAATAATGCGTTTTTTGTTTGACGTTATTGCAAAAATGTATGTATATTTCTACTAAATCTTGGAAGAATTATCTAATATTTAACAGATATTAGTAGATTAGAAGGTATGTACCATCAACCTAATCTATTTTAGGTATAGGATAGGGGAAAATGGGGTAATGGGAGTCAGCGGGCAATGGCAATCGGGCCACATATCTACAAAACCGAAAACACTAGTGACGAATATACGATCGCCCCACGACGCTATTGACCCCTTGCTGTCGGTGTAAGTCGCTCGCGCCAGTATGGCTGCAACAACGGAAATGAGATAAGTTTTTTGTTTTTGCGCCGCGTCGATGTAATTTTTCAACCACTGAAAATAAACGGTAAGTGGCACATTTGTTGAACTATTTGCTTGTAGTTTTTTACACGTTTAGCCGGACATTCAAAAGTATGATGCTAAACCTAAATCATGTGTGTAACTAATGTGTATTTTTCTATATTTTTTTTTTTTTTCATTTTTGTTGTTGTGGGTAATGAGAGTCAAGTGACCACCAGTACTCTCTATAAATCTGAAACAGAGGAAATCACTGCAAAACAGTGTATATCCGCTATTTCGCAGCTATAATCAATCAATCAATCAATCAATACTTTATTTGCATCCTTAATGTATATACATAGGTCGTTTTACAATAGTGCAGAATCAATTAAGGACCCTGACGGGCGCAGCAATCGAAGAGGGGCTGACTTGTCTAATTTCGTATATTTGGTGTCAATAATTTAAATTACATATTTAGTCTATTTAAAAGGATAGGAAAGTAGTTTTTGAACAAATGTCAAAGATTTAAAACAAATTTCATATAATTGATATTGAAAGGATTTAATTTTATGTAGAGAATATTGAATGATAAATGGGTTATTTATATTGTTATTTATTTAAAATGCAGTGAATTGTACTATGCGAAATTATTATTAATTATTCTTTTAAATGTCATATATTTTAAATGATTTTATCTTCCAGATATTCTGTTATTGTGTAATAACATCGTTTAGCCAGTATGTCTTTGATTTGCCTCAGGAAAGATTTATCATTTTTTATGCCTTTAATAGTATCAGGAAGTTTGTTGAATATTTTAACAGACATTGCTAGAGGGCTATCCGAGTGAAGTTTAAGGCGAGATGTATAAGTATACCACTTGGTATATTTATAGCTGCGAAATAGTGGATTTTCACTGTTTCAGTTGTAGAGAGTACCCAAAAATTAAAATGCATCTAGATTATATAACTTAAATAATTTATACTGTTTTTATTGTTTAGATGCCGAAAGTACGTGTAAGAACTACTAAAAGTCAAGTCTGCTAAAAGTTATATCTGCGATTTATGCTAGATTTTCTTTCACTTTAATTGCGTTTTGCTTTGACCACAATTGACCACCTCGATGCAATGAGAGTCAAATCTGTTTTTTTTTTCTTCTTCTGTATTTTCCAAAGTAGATTACCAAAGTGATTACTATTGATCTTAAATGATAGCTAATTAAGTAGATTTTGTTGTGAGGCGGTTGCAATAAAGATTTTATTTTGTAATAATTTTTTATTTGCATTTTCGCTTAAGTGACTTACATTACCCCATTTTACCCTACGCCTATACCTAAATAAATTAGATTAGATGGTTTGGAACCCATACTGAGAGATATAAGTCGAAACAGTGACTTATATAACGTTATAACTAAATCCATTGCCTTTTGGTTACAACACCACAGGCGGGCTAAACCTTTTACCGATATTCTCTTTTATAAGTAAGTACATACTTCGTTAGTTAGAATCTTGATAATTACCTACTGGTATCGTAAATATAATTACATAATGTCTGTAGTGTCCTGTGACGTTCAGGTCCATAATGTCCCTTTACCAAAATGTCCCCTCCCCTAAATGTCCCTTTCCCAAAATGTCCCATTCCCAAAATGTCCCTTCCCCAAAATGTCCCGTTCCCCAAAATCCCTATCTAACAATATTATTAATGAACTAATGACCCGCTCAGACTTCGCATGGGTAGCTAAACCGGCTATTAGAGTATAATAATTTTCAAAACCAGCTTTTTGATAGGGGATGGATTTTTGAGTTTATCGTGCCGACAGACAGACGCACGGAGGGCTTTGTTTTATAAAATGTCGTGATTTAAAATAGTAGGGTGCTTATTTACCTAAACTTTACTTCTCTTTATCTGTTTATTAATTTACTTTTTAATCTGGTACATAATTAAACGATTTTATTTAGCTTGCCTTGTTTGTTTATATATTTGTTTGTTTGGGTCAAATCTAGTAATTGAAATTTGACCCTCTTCCTGTTGACAGATTGATCTGAAAATACAATTAAATAAATTCTGTTTCATGGTAATTCCAAGATAGCCGCTGCTACAAAATGGTGGTTAGAAAAAATGAGACTTCCCTATCTGCTAACTACTGATTATATATAAGTTAACTATATTGGAAAATAAATGAAATGAACTGTAATACATAGGACTGATTTATACAAGGAAAGAAGATTACAAAGTTATAGATGTTGTATGAGCCGTTAAATATGATGAAGTGGACAAAGGAATTGCGTTAGTCATCAGTTTTTGAATATGAAGTAATTCCCCGGGTGTTGCCCGCGTAGGATTTGCTTTTAGTTTTCTTTCTTTTCTGCGTTTTGTTTACGTTATTTAACAGTAGTTTACAAATTTTGTCTCGACTACCTCAATATGGGTATCAAATGAAAAGATTTCACTAGTAGAACACAGTTCACTATGAAAAATAAAATAAAATACAAGATCCCAGATTGCTGCCGCTACAAAATGGCGGTTTACAAATTTTGTCGCGACTACCTCAATATGGGTATCAAATTAAATTGGTATGAAAATAAAAACTTGAAAATAAATTATGTAAATGAAAATTAATTTAAACGGTTTTATTGAAAATAATGTACTAAAAGAAAGAAAATAAATCGGAAGGTCCCAGGTTCCAGTCATCACACCCCTCTCCCTCATCGATCTAAGGCATTGATCAATGCCTTACCTATCTAGGTGATATGCCTGACATATCAGCTAGAAGCCGATTCAGCGCTATCCTCTAGTCTTTAAGCCGGAGCAGGGTAGTAATTTTGGAAAAGGGACATTATGGAGAAGGGACATTTTGGGAATGGGACATTTTAGGGAAGGGACATTTTGGGAAAGGGACATTTTGGGGAAGGGACATTTTGAAACCATGGGACATTTTGGGAAAGGGACATTATGCACCTGAACGTCCTGTGACAGCCAGCCGTAATTTATTTGTGATTTGACTTGACTTCAATCATAACTTGCTTTCCTGCTGCAAATCTATTGGGAACACAAGTTGCCCATTCAATCAATAAGATTAATGTCGTACTTATGCGTTATATTATAATATTTTGTTTTATGTATTATTTTATAAACAAGTAACAACTTAAACTATGAAAGTAGGTATTTGACTTTATTTACTATGTATAAATTACACATACATTAGTAGTATTATTTTTTTGAGAGTATAGGCCAAATCCTCCGACTGCTTTGGCTAATTATATGGCTCTGGTAGTACAGAGAGGGTCGTGCTCTTGCAGTGGTGACTAAAAAAGACCTGATGATGATGATTATTTTATTAATATTATTATTATTTACTTTCAACATGTATATGTGTGTACAATAAAGTATAAATAAATAAATAAATTATTTGTAGGTAAGTATACCTATTACCGTTGTTATTAGGTAATACAATGTGTCTTTTGAGCCCTTTGAGCCAATCGACACGAAAAGAGGAAGACCTTTGGTGTCTAACAAATCAAGTAGGGCAAAATCATCAGGAACTATCTGTTTAATCTATTTTAAATATCGTAGAAAGTAACGCCGTCGCTGACCATAAAATACACACTTAAAACCGCACACGTAACTAAATATAATTAATAGGTAGGTAGGTACCTAATTATATGTATAACAAATAATAATGATTATTAAAAAATTCAAATAAATAAACAAGTGTACGACAATAATGCAACCGAAAAAAGATTACTGAATGAAATATGTAGTAGCGTAAACATTACTCATTCATTATACTCATAAGCGCCTGTTTTTTTGTGCACGTGTCACCTACGATACGAATGATTAAACCGAGTATATTGTCGGAATTTAGACGTCAGTCAGTTTCTTAAGCCATTCATTATGCTCTGAGCGACATGAAAAAATAATGGAGTTGTGTGGGCTATTACCGCGGCGTCAGTCGAGTGCATTGTACGCCGCGAATGATGCATTCATGTCTGCTTAGGGGCGGAAGGTCATTGCCTGAGCTATTTGCACTTACATAACCTGTGTTTGTATTACGATTGTGGCCTGTGGGTGTCTAATGCTGTAATTGTCCTGCGTTATGAAGCGACGCTTTGCGACATATCTTAGTTTACGATGTTTATTTTTATTTTATCAACAAGACTCTTGTCCGATTGTATAGTTTGTCGTACGCATCGTAAAAATAAATCGTGCTGTTTAAAATTATGCATAAGTAATTATAATATAGTTAAGTGTTAAAGGATGGTTTTATAATTATTTATAAACATCGTGGCAGTTAACACCGACACTAAAATAAAGTACCGTGGAACATAAACCCACTTGCGATTGCGGCAAACATCAAAATATACGGAGAGATCTGTATGTGTATACTAATACGTGAATAATTTTCTGTCTTGCAAGCGTCCTTGCTAATCTCGGCTTAGAAACACCGCTGAGTCAGAGACGCTAGGCAACCGGCGAACCGGCTGAGGTGCGCCGCCGGGCCGCAGATTAAAACTACCAGTTATTTTCATCATAATAAACTTACAGCTCTACAAATATACTAATAGCGTAGTTTCACTCATGTCTTAACTTTTTTTGGAAGCATCGTATCGTAAAGCTATTGAATACTTTTCGTGAAAAGCTTGGACTTACAGAACAGATGGGAATGGAAATGGCTAGGTACGACAAATTGCCCACATGTGTCTATTTTGGACAACCCAGAAAACATTACATAAAACCAAAGTTTTAGTAGGTATCTGCAATAGAATCTATTCTTTTTTAAGAAATAGGTTTACCTACTACCTACATACATGGGAAAAAAAAATTACTTAGGTACTAGGTATACAATGTGGAAGGGACATACCCGTAATAAATCAAACCACGGTCTATACTAGATAATAATAGTATAATGAAATCAAGATAACCGCAAAAAAAACCAAAATATTTCATTTCTATACAAAACTGTGCAGCCGCTCGGGCGATTTGTATGCAAATGTCGATTTTTTTTTTGTTTTTTGACTGTTATTGTAATTGCATTATACTTTAGTGATCTAGTTTAGCCCGTGGTTCGATTTATTACGGGTATGTCCTTTCCACGTTGTATAAAATAACATTTTCTGTTGATTTTCTCTTTAGATACATGCACTGCATGTTTATAAAGCATAAAATCAATAACAATGAGCGCCTGTTTACATCAACTACATTACGAAACCTTTTGAGTATCACGCAGTGATATTACCTCTAATCTTAGATAGTGATGTGATACGCTAATTGTAAAAATTATCAAGGTACCGTTAAAAGGTTTATATTGAATTGTTTCATTCAGTGTTCAATATAAAAATTGCATAAATTAAAACAACACAGGGCGGTCTCACCAATAGTGGAATACACAGCTTTTAATTGGATACTAGACAAAATTGCAAATGTAACAAATATAAACGCCTGAACGGCCTTGTGTATTATATGGCCTTAATATTCTTACATCGACAGGCACCGCTAGTACTGTAACGCAATTATATTAGCCGTAGCAATTGCAGTGGGTCTTTAAAAGTGAACAAAAAATCCGGAGTAAATCGGATTGTATGAAAAACACAGAATGCGAAGGGAAATTGCGATAATAAAGAACAAACCAATCCTACGCACAGAATGCAGAAACATTAGATAACCGCACGGATAAAGCCTCGAGAAATTGTCGGGCGATTAGGTCCGATGATAAATGACCACGTCTTCTTATCAATAGCATTGACCGTTCAATTCTCCGGGAACTCGTTGCATAATGATACAATTAGACTAAACAGTTCACTGGCATCAATTAATAACTGACAGACACATTAAGAAGAATAATGGAAGACAATATTTAATTAAGAGAGGCCACCTAGGTAACGAAATATATTTTTCGACACAATAACAAAATAAAAATGCTATGATTCAGAAAATATACGAGTATTTGCGTTTATAATTCTTTAATCTTCAAGAGAAATGAAGATCTGCCAAGTTTTTTGATAAGTATTATAATTTTCTAAATTTCTTAAATGAATATTAAACAACATTAGGTACTCTTCTCGATAAATAGATTGGCGTGTATTATGACAATGTAAACAAACTGTACCTAACTAAATTATACCAAGTAAACTTTGACCAGCGAAGATCATGACGGACTAATGATTATATGTATGGTGCAATATTTTAATAACCCATTTGCGAGAAACCCATCCCATGCGCCGGTCACGCGTGGCTCGTTGCGAAAATATTGTTTATACTGCGGCTGGAGTACCGACGTTTAGCTACAGACTGCAATATTCAATGAAGAGGAAATCATCGATATGCATATTGCTTAAACCAATAAACTATGGGGACAGAGAGGTACATAAATCAATAAGACTTGCAAATCTTGCAATACCTATAGGTACGATACGATAAACCTTGTATATTTATACACTATTTTGCTTACATTATAAAAAGATACCGATTAACATTGCAAATATGAATACATCGCTCTGAACGCCCCTCGATCATAAATCTTGCTTATGGTCTAAATATCTGTTATCTAATCGTACATTAAATTATTTATAGCGTAGTAAAACGTTCACTAGATGATATCTATTGCGAATTACGAAGGACATTCGTCTATTTCGGTGACGTCCACTTATGAAATCTGGGTGTTGCCTAATTCGATCTAAAATTACCATAGAGCACAACAATCTGTACTTTGGTAATTTTAGAAGTGAATGTTTAGTAAACTTTGAGAGGTAACTCGGCAAAGATTAGAACGGCCTGTATTTCGAAACAGCTTTTTTATTTGATTTATTAAAGGTTAAATATTTATATAGAATTTGAAATATAATATTTAAATGGAATGTGGTAAATACATTTATCTCCAAGAAAAATGTAAGTACCTACCGTACAATTTTACTACGTTTTTATTTGTTATCTCCAAGAAAAATGTAAGCCCTAAAAATTTTTTATCTATTTTTTGGGGTCATTATATTTTCTTTTCCTACATATACGAGTACTTACTTGTGACCGAGCTCGTGGGTGATGGTGTGTGCGAGCATGATGCCGTTGTCCTCGTTGACGGAACAGCTGCGGTCTGGATTGCACATCCCCGCCACGTGCGCCACCCCCAGGGTGCTAATTAAAAGAAAAAATGACAAATTAGTTTATCTGCATACTAGTACACACTGTGAACAAGCTAAAAAACTAATAAAATCGCTCATACCAACATGTAGTACTTGCACCGATAATTTAATTTCAGCATACTACTGATCGAAATTGTATACGTAAAATATCCATCATTACAATTAAAGATATAGAAAATGCGGATGTAAATACTAAAAAAATATTTTCAGCTCATCAGGTAGATTATTAAAAAATATTGTGTAGATACGTATTTTTTCTTTATTCTATTTAGCAAATAATTACAAAGACAGCACATTTAAATTCCGCATGACGTCACGATCTAGTAAGATATTCACTTGACGTCAATCACCCCCACTCCGAAACTTCAACGCGCTGTATCTTTGTGAGTTTTCACTACTTTGATAAACTGAAAAATATGAGACCATAATTTTTGGATAAGTAGTCTTAATGACGGACTAAATAAAATATAATTTTCGGCCAAGTTATGGAAGACTCACGAGGAAACGTAAACTTGCATTTGGAACTGGAAGTGTTAACTTGTGAAGAAATTGTCGAGAGTATACATTTCTAAGTACACGTTAATTACGCATGATCTTTTTACCAATTCACGACCACCAAAGTGGGGTGAGATAGAGTGGTGGCAGAATCGACCTCCGTGACGTATTGGTTAACCCGGTTTGTCCGTCACTCAGAGGGTCTGGGTTTGATCCCCAGCTAGGGCAAGTTGGAAAAGGACCTAATTCAAATGTTGTGGGTCTTTTGTGTTTATCTACGAGTATATACTCGTAAGTACGTATTTATTATAAAATATAGTATCATTGAGTTAGTATTACATAACACAAGTTTAAAACTCATTTTGGGGCTCTCTACTTATTTACTTATTACGAGTCTGGAGCTGCTAAATATACATAAAGGAGCAATTGACCCTAATGTGTGAATAGCCCATAATGACGTTATAGCGATATTGAAGCAGTATGTATCGGGTAACGTTTGCAATTTAATTTCTAAATATAACTGCGAAGGGCTTGATTGATGTTTATGTTGATGAGATTCATGGCTGAGTAACTTAGCCAGCAATTAGGGCGTAAAATACAAATAAATATGTATATTGCGATTTCAAGGTGACTGAATGTAAATCCTGTAGGAGTCCCCAAATTAATATAAATGTTTACATAGAGTACTACTTTTAAATACTGGTATCTAGTATCGAGTAGTAAACTAACAAAAAACTACCTAAACTAAACTTCGTATACTTAACACATTGCTGGACACTACGTCACAATAGAAATAACAATTGATTTACGTCTATAGACGTAGTACATACATACATACTATAACGCCTGTTTGCCACAGGGGTAGGCAGAGACTATGGACCTCCACTTCGCATCACCTACACCACCCCATCACCCACCTCTCCCTTTTTCAGAACGTCTGCAATGTGATCGCAGAACGTTCGCCGAGGTCGACCCTATCCCGCTCTTCCTTTCACACTTGCCTTATAAATATTTTTTGTTAATCTATTTTTATCCATCCTTTCTACATGCCCAAACCATCTTAACATCCCTTGCTCTACTTTTGTCTCTACGTCCTCTTCCACTCCACACCGATCCCTTATAACATCATTTCTTATTCGGTCTTTCAAAGTAACACCACACATACTCCTCAGCGCTCGCATTTCAACTGCATTTATTCTACTTTCATGCTTTCTCTGCCATACCCAACTCTTACTACCGTACATTAATTTAGGTATTAGTACTCCTTTATGAACGGCAAGACGTGCCTTATCTGATACCTTCCTGCTGGTCATAAAGGAATGAAACGCTCCATTCACTTGGTTACCCGCATTCACTCTTCTTTCCACATCACCCTATAGACGTAGTGTGTCCTAAAAAGTGTTAAGTATGATTTGTTTGTGTATAACATTGATATGCATTTCAAAAAATGATTCGTCTGTCAAAGCAGGAGTTGACATAATTAATAAGTTCGTTGAAAATTTGCTGGTTTCAATAAGACGGGCTTTCAAGACTTTAATAAACTTTAAATGAACGTTAAAAACGTTGCGTCAAGCTGTTAATTACGTCGCTAAACGCAAGCTGTTGTATATTACACAGTTTATAGAAAGTAAATCTAAACGTTTAAGTGCCAGTTTACAATAGCCCATGATTTTCTCGAGTCTCTACATCCTTATTACTTAATATTTAAATGGAAATTCTTATGTTAATTAGTAACAAAATAAGTATGCATAGGACTTTGAGAGATAAGAAAAAAATACACATCGAAAAGTTATTACACTCGTTTATAATTAATTAAGATTATCCATTGTATTTTATGGACAGTGTATTTTTTTTATTCGTTAGATTATGATGACGCTTTGCAAACTTGTGCAGGCTTTCGCAAAGGCACAAACTTATGTAAGTACCTACTAAAGTCAATATTTCTAACCTAAAAGCATTGCAAATTAGACACAGCCGGTTATGAAAAAAATAATTAAAAATCAAACGAGTTTTATTGGAATTCATGAGGCAGCTTGGTTGGAAGCAAAACGTCGAAGCATTTACATACTATTTACGAGGTACATTCAGCAGGGCGAACATTTGCAATTGTGTGCGCTATACTTTAGAAAACCGTAGGCACACTAATTAGCCTGAGATTGCATCTAGCTAGTATATATCCGTACATGTAATCGTATCCTGTGGGTATAGATTAAAATTCAAATAAGTATTTAAAATAATAAGTAAGCACCATTATGTAGGTAGTAAAAGTAAAAAATGTAAAAATCATTTAAATACTTCATTTGACCAATGTATTTTAGATAAATGTTTTTATAGTGTAAGCTAAATTCTATTAAGTAAATCGTTATTTGTAACTTGCTTACAATTGCCTTGATTATGTACCTACATTCGCACGTCTGCTTGCAGGCTGAATACAGTGACTATAATTGTACTGAACACCTATTTTGTGTATTTTGTAATGTATTCTGGCAAATAAAGATTTCTGATCTATGACTGACTAATGCTAGATTATTTATATCATAAGTAGTTGAGTATTAATCACGCTCAATCAGTGCCTAGTCACAAGGTCAAAAGTTCCCAACAATTTCAAGTAATATTTACAGTAGGTATGCTGAGTAGTCAGTGTCAAAAATGTGTCATGATGTGAAACATTTCTAGCACAGGAAAATTATGGAAAATAACGAGTACAAGCTGCAGTAATTTTAATCTATATGTGTTGCATGTTCAAGTGGGATACTAGAACTGGGCTATGGCGCGTCTGCTAGCTGCGTAGGTACATAGCGCCGCGACGGGAATAGGCGGCTAATAATAAGTGCGCCGCTGACTCACGCGGAAGCCGATGAAAACCTCTATAAATTCTCTGTAATAAATTCAATAAACTCAAACGAAGTAAACTCGCCCAGCAAGTATTTTAAACCTCATATTTATAACCGAGCACAAAGGGAGCCCGCGAATTTACGGCTCGTCTAAATGTCGATATTTATTTGACTATCGTGTCGCGACCTCCGCGTAATTGTTATTGTCTGTGAAATTTATTGAGAGCCGATAAAGTGTTGCACACGAAATTTATGTGTTGATAAATTTTCTACAGTAACTAGTAAACTAAAATGTTTTTAAAGAAAAATATTTATTTTACAGACGAGTACGTGGCGTGACGCGTTGATGTCTTTTCTATGCACTAGACAGGTATTTACCCGTGTGGCTCGTAGAATAGGACCACTCCAAGTCTTCCCGTGAATGTCGACTTAGGAAATACAAGCTAAAAAAAGCTTATAAACATCAATGAGACTTCTCCAACCCGTCTGGCCAGCGTGAAGAGTGTAGACCAAATTCTCTGACTGCTCTGGCTGGTATATATATGGTAATATATGGTTCTGGTAGTACAGAGAGGGTCATGCTCCTGCAGTGGAGACTATAAAAGACCTGATGATGAGATAGGTTCTAAGCGATATACGATAAATAAATCTTATTAAGCTCTTCGACGTTAGAGTAATCAATGTTTGACCCACTTTCGTGACATTATAAATTCAAGATATTCGATCTAGCAGTGGTTTAGTAATGGTTTTCAGATAAACATAATTTTATGTTTTAGGTATATTTAAAAACATACTAGAAGGAAAGATAAAAGGTAGAAGAGGTCCAGGACGACCAAGAAAGAGCTATGTAGACCAACTGAAAGAAAAAGCAGGGGTTATGTCGTATCAAGCACTAAAAAGCAAGGCAGAGAACCGAGAAGTTTGGCGCATACTCCACCGACAAGAGCCAATAAGCTCTTAAATTAGAAGAAGAAGAAGGTATATTTTGTCTTGTATTTATTTTGTGTAATATGTAATTGATAAATAGATTGCTTTACTATAATGAAAACTAGACCCCAATAAATAACGTTAATATATGGATTGAAATGACATGATCAATGTCCAATTTGCATAAATTTAGAGTTAAAAATCCCCAGGTTTACAGTAAGATATAGTTTTTTTTTATTCGTAACGCGTAATCGAAGCGTAATTATGTTTTAATGATATTAAGTTTCGATTAATATTTTCCTTTTGCGGCGGTCGTAAATCACATATCGCGCAGTTTTGCTTGCATAATGAAAATGGGCCTCTTGTGAGCCCGCGTTAGTTATAAAACTTTGTTGCAAAATAGTGTAGGTTTTTTACATAACATGGTAATGAACACTTTACAGATTTCGATAAAAATACGGGATATATCCATACTAGATGTAAAATGTATACAGGTATATAACATATGTCTCAGCTTTTCAGAAAAATATTGTTTGAAATAATGGTTTAACACGCACGTACGATAAGAAAAGCAAACATCCTTTTCTTCAGATAATATTATATTTTTCAACTTATTATAAAAGTAAATAATTTTCCTTTCTTTAGTTATAAAAAAGCCATTTTACTACCTATGGGGCATCAGGGGCCAATTTAATCCCGCAAAAAGTACTTTTATACTTTTTTAGGGTTCCGTAGCCAAATGGCAAAAAACGGAACCCTTATGGATTCGTCATGTCTGTCTGTCTGTCCGTCCGTATGTCACAACCACTTCTTTCCGAAACTATAAGAACTATACTGTTGAAAATTGGTAAGTGAATTATTCTGTAAACCGCATTAAGATTTTTACACAAAAATAGAAAAAAAAAACAATAAATTTTGGGGGTTCCCCATACTTGGAACTGAAACTCAATTTTTTTTTATCAAACCCTTACGTGTTGGATATCTATGAATAGGTCTTCAAAAATGATATTGAGGTTTCTAATATATTTTTTTTCTAAACTGAATAGTTTGCGCGAGAGACACTTCCAAATTGGTAAAATGTGTATCCCCCCTTCCTGTAACTTCTAAAATAAGAGAATGATAAAACTAAAAAAAATATATGACGTACATTACCATGCAAACTTCCACCGAAAATTGGTTTGAACGAGATCTAGTAAGTGTTTTTTTTATACGTCATAAATCGTAAAATGTTACTTGCTGCTACGGAACCATTCATGGGCGAATCCGACTCGCACTCGGCCAATTTTTTTATTTTTACTTTTCCTACAAGAAGTTCAAAGTTTCATCAAATCAAAGTGAATAAAACTATCTCACTCGCTATGTTTTTACTAGACTTCATGATTTTGAAGAGAAAAACACGACAGTTTACTCTTCTCGGGTTTTATCAGTCGCTTTACTCAGCGGCCCGATCACACGAACGGAGAAAGTTTTGTGAATGACATTAAGGTGAAATGGTAGCATAAGTGGCGCCCTCATTTGAAATAAATTGTTTAAAACTAAATATGGTAATATTTAAAAATTTTATTTTCAAATGTGGGCGCCACTTATGCTACCACTTCACCTTAAAGACTTCGTTTTTGGAAAAAAATATTGACGATAATAGGGTCAGCTTAACATGTGACGGTTGATATTTAGGGCATTCTCCTGAATAAATTAAGGTAAAATATGTAGATTTTTACCTTAATTACCGATACATATTCATTTATTTTTGATCTTGCAAAAATTATATATTTTACTTTAACCGCTGCATATAAATAGATTTAATGTACCAGACAGAACTGACATAAATTTATTCATATGGCGTGAAGAGTTATGGGTGAAATGAAATTAAATGAATATTTAAGGCGTGATATAATTTATATTTTAATTTAGAAATCTTTCATTTCGAGCCGGTCGATTTGATATTAATTCGCAACAATTTAAATTTGACAGATTATTTTATCAAGCATAACAATGACAGATATGTGCGATAACTCAAATCCACGTGTGTTGTGATAAATAAAGTAGCGTGTAGATAGAGGTAGTTTTATCAGATGCATTCCAAAAATTCCTGAGTACGTCTAGGCGGTATTTGAACATTGGCTGTATAGCTACTGATAAGTGTGGCATGGCACTGCATCACCCGAGACGGCGTGGCGGCGGCGCGGGCGACGCACTCGCGATTACTCGCGAATCAATTTAGCCAACTTCATTATTTTTAACGCTCTCTTTGTGCAACCGCTACGGGGAACTGCAGATTTGCGATTGTGAGATAACGCGAAGGATTAATTTATCTGGAATCTACCCCCTTTCAAAATTAGGCCACCATCATTTTCTTTTTCGACGTACGAGGAAGCTTTAATTTAAAAGCAATTAGCTGTGACAATTATAAAATGAGATGACCTAAAAAGATTATTGTATTCAATGTGTTTTATTTACTTGGTTAAGTTTAATATAACCTACCTACTTGACTGTAATGAAGCAACTTGAAATGATGAATTAACATTGCAAACAAGTTCAGCTACCTCCTACCACCAATATAATCGCCGCCCGTCATGTTCCATCGCGAATTTCTTTAATCTGACGAAATTAACAAGTATGTACCTTTTTATTTTTCGATAACACCTGGGTTGTATAAATATTGATGGGTGCAATTTTTTATGATGTTCGATGCATAATGCATGGATGCATGTGGGACCGCCCGCGGCCGCGACACCGTTACAAACGCGCTCATTGTCTTTTGATTGCCGCCTTCTCGGAACATTCGACTACTCGTTTGTACCGTTTACCGAACGCATGCTTCCTCGTTGCATTCATTACACACTGGTTTTTGGTCATACGTGTTCTGTATCGGAATTATTTACTAAATAAATCCGCTGTAAACTATATTGCACTGTGCTACCCTGTCCACTTTACACGTTTTCGTATAATTTTAAAATTAAATATTGTCTTAGTAGACATGTGGTTAAAATTGCAATTTGAATACATATATAAATTATTTTAAGAGTCTATGCAGATTGACAATTGGTAAAAAATAGATATCAATTGCAAATTACACCTAATGAAAAAAAAGCCCTTGATAATTTTAATTGAAACTCGAAGCTTACTGCCTCACTTAGGCAATGAGACATTCCACGGGTTAACTTCTGTCTCTCTCAATAAATATATTTCAAAAACGATATGTCAAAATATATTGTTGTTTTTTAGATTTTAGTACACTTACATTCACATAATTACTTATAAAGTATCAATATAAAATCATTATATCAAAGACATTATTAGAGGACACAAATTTTCCACTTTCTGAAACAAATTGCCAAGGTCGACATTTTGACGGTAGAAGTGAAAACTATGTCAGGCGGCGGAAGCGAAGCTGATAATTTTCACTTTATCGATCAAAATCGGTTTCTAGTCTAGTTTTCTATTAGTAGCCCGCAGAGTTGAAAAATAAAGCGAATTGGCACAAATAATCGCGGGTATGTGTTAGTGACGTAACGAGGCCTGGCCACCATCAGCGGCGCGCTGCGGCGCCAGTAATGTTTTGTTGAAACTAACATATTACGGTAACTGCACCAGAGCCGACAATGTAACGAAAGATTTAACGAAGTGTATTAATGTGCGCTGATTCATCCCGAGCTATTTTAAAATGCTCGGCATCTTAGACTTTGCTCTCATAAAAGCTTGTGTACCTAAATCTAAAGTGGTGTATTAGTTCGATGCACAAGATATTTGTGATTGATTAGATTTTCAATAGCTGAATATAATATATCAGAAATGAAGCTTAACTTGGGTTGCATAACGCCTGATTTGCTAAAACATTAATTTTCCGAATCAGATGTATAGCCTAAAAAACTTTGCGCACTTTTTTGGTATTCTTCGAATACATGAATGGAGTGTTATGCAACTGACACAGCTCATTTTGGCAATAAACTCACTCTTGTAATTACTTATATAACGCTATATAGTTACAGGTTTTGTTAAAATAATGATACCCAATTTGTACACAACGAACATCCTTGGCCTTAATGCCGGCACCTTTGATGTGACCGCGGAGAGTATTGCCGTTAGCGATTCACAAATATACGCAAAAAGCTACAATGATGTAAACTCCAATTGGTCTGATGGCAATGAATACTTTTATAGTTACTTATGTTAATACAAAAACACAGTTTTTCGTTGAAATGCAATTTACTAGGCGCATACTCGCACTAAGTTACCACTGCTCAGTTAGATAGGTAGGTAGGTACTTTAAATAAGACTGGCCACTAATTTAATTTTGGTATACAGTGTCCCATGATCCAATGAAATATTTGCTATAAATCGGAAATGTACAATCGTCATTCGTTTCGCAAGCCGCGCATGTGTGCTCGTCGATATGCGAGATAACCCACACAGGTTCTTATAGATGTGAATGTGGCTTATTTATTTACATTTGTATTGCGTAGTCAGACGCCATGCCGCCTGTTGAGTGTTAAGTGTTCTGCGGATTATCGGCAAAATAAACGGACCGTGGTTCAGTAAGCGCACAGACTAAACACGCCTGAGATGTTGCAAGTGCAATAAATGTATACATTTTTCATAAACTTTTGAAGAAGATAAACTTATCAAACTATCAATCAAGAGCCGTACTGTCTATGGAATCGTTCTATTTATACCTACATATTGTTTTAGTTAGTAAGTATACATTTTTTTACTGACTCACCTTTAGGGAATTGGTATTTAGAGAAACGTTCAAGTGACGTAAAGTCAAGCAATTGCCGTGGAAACGGTGCTCGCGGCGTCGGCGCACCTCCCCCAGGTGTGAGCCATCAAATCCGAAAGTGTTCTATTTTAACTCATCGCCACTCTGTTTACTTTGCTAACTCTCGACTCATGCCATTGACCTTGTCTCGACGCAGGCATGCTCAGAAGAAATATAAATGCTAATATATAATGTTTGCGGTAGCTGCGATTTTCGCATATTTATGTTACTGGGCGCGAAGGACCGTCGCTAATAAGAAGTTTCATGACACGCATGTTTGTTTAAACAGACTTCTTCTCATTATACCTAGCCCAATAGCCCGCGAGGGGTAAACCACCGTTATTTTAAAAGGCTGAAAGTTTCTCTATGTATATAACAGTTTCTGTGGTTTCTTCACCTTGCTATACATATCAAACAACTTTGAATGCAACCCAACTTTCATGTTCGGGAATTGTTCTTACCTGTGTTGGGGCTATATACAACCTGGAAGGGACATACCCATAATAAATCAAACCACGGTCTATACTAGATCAATATAGTATATTGAAATTAAAATAACAGCCAAAGAACAAAAAAAAATTTCGGCATTTCCATACAAAAGTGTGCAGCCGCCCTGGCGATTTGTATGGGAATGTCGAAATTTTTTTTTGTTTCTTGACTGTTATTTTAATTTTATTATACTATATTGACCTAGTATAGCCCGTGGTTTGATTTATTACGGGTATGTCCCTTCCACGTTGTATACATACTAAGTAGATAAACTTTCATCTTTTATAAAATAACGTTAGTCTGCCCCTCGCAGGCTCTTGCTCTATTATTTGCTCCGCGTCTTTTCTACAATTACATTCCTGCATAAAAAACTCAACGCTTGTTCCATACATATTGTACCTTAATACTTGACGCCCTTGAAGCCTGGAAAATATTTGCAGACTCAAGGCGTAGGTCCTCGTATATCAAAGTAAAACCTATATGTGTTGATTTCAAATTTCACTGATCAAGAATGTAAATAAGAGAGCAGTTCGTACCTACAAGGAGCATCATGCGGGCTGCAGATGTCCTGCCTCGTGATCAAGATGGCGACGTCATGGTGATGGGGGTTCGCGTCGTCGTTGGGGTTAAGCCCCTGCTGCCAGCGGCAGAAGTTTCGCAGCGTGTCGTCAGCGTCCTGTGATACCTCCAACGATGGAATCGATCCAGTTTCTTCTATGAGAACGATTTTCACGACAACTACTTTTATGTAGTTGCCTATAGACGGATCCATGTATAGTGAGGATACCTGTATAAAAATATGCGTTACTTACAAATTGTACAAATGGCAAAAAAACACCTTAAGTGAATATGTGATATTTACCATGTTCATGATTGTGAGAAGATACTCTTGCAACTTTTCTTTCTCATGAAAATCAGTCATGGACTGGTCTGCGACTAGTAGAACTTCGACATGGCGCGGTTTGCTCACTGAACGAGTTGAACGTCTCCCTTCTGGTGTTACTTCATAGGTGTGGTTGTAGGGACGTTGATGATATCTATTGTATGGCGGTTGCTTCGTAGCACAATTTTTCGACCTCTTATTTCTTCTTCGTTTATTTTTTCGTCGTATCCTTTGCTCGTTACTTAATCTGGGTCGAGACTTGCCTCTTCCAGCAGACGTTTGTTCGGATGATTCTGTCGACTGGCTTCTAGACGCGGAGTGTGATCTCCTGTGCTCTAAAGGTAATCTGTCGTGATGATTTCTGTACGCGGTTGGATTTTTTCGTAATTCTTCTAATCGCCTGCGCCTCGCTTCTATCCTTATGTAGTTATTTCGTCGTCGTTCCATTGACTCTTTGCTTTCAACTCGTCTCCTAGGATTGTGGTTTTGTCTCACGTTCTGAGAATTTCTGTTGTAAATGGGCCTATTGTATGGAAGGTTAGAATTTGGAGTATTATTAATAGACCTCTTCGCTCTGTGATATGCCTCAACTTTATCTACGGCTGATCTTTTAAAGACAACATGGGGTCTGCCTTCGGTGCTATCTTCTGATATATAATTTGATGGTTCAATCCAGTATTCCCCATGTTCTGTTCGTAAATGTCCAGCCTAAGAACAAAAAAAAAAATCAATGTAGTTAATCAGACATATTATATTAATTATTTATTTATTTATTAAAACTTTATTGATCCACAATAATAATTGTTTACAATTGGCGGACTTAACGCTAAAAGCGTGCTCTCCCAGTTAACCATAGGGATAAACAGATAAATTATACCTACTTAAATAAATATACTGATAATAATAACTATTTATGCTTATTAAATTATTATTTATTATTCATGTGTATCGTTTTAATGATAATGACCTCTAGTTTTACGTTAATCTACTAAAAATTTTCAATAATACGAGTATTCGTATTCATAAGTGATCAACTTTAGCAGTTCGCGGTTCTTTTACAGAAGTATAGTAACAATCTAAATATTTATAAGGTAACATTGAATGACCAGTCGTTCATTGAGTGAGGAACCGGTTTGGCGAGCAGTGGGTCAACAAATCGGCTGATTGTTAGTTACGCTAGATAAATTGATTGATAAAGAACCAGAGGCGGCTTTGCGCGAAATTTAATGGAAACTATTATATCTGAATTCTGAATAGATATCGCGATCGGCTCACTGGTTCGCGTGACTGGGTCCGGGCGCGATAGACATTACAAACATTTAGCGATAACAAACTGGAAGCTTTATGACAATTACTGGACATTTTCGTAAACAGGGTATTCGCAATTGGAATAGACATTGTTTTGAAATTGTCTTTGAGTCACTTTAGTTAGAGCACCCTTACCCTTTTCCATACAAGTGTAGTCCAGATTTTATTTTGAAACGACATGTCAGATTCGGCAAAATTTTGTAATTTCAAATTGCATATATCTAGGTATATAACTAGTTTTCGGCAGTATCAGCAGTCAAAATATGCGACCTTGAAAGAAAATATAAAAGTGTAAAAGTTTTCTATACTGATGGTCAATTTTGATATGATACTCTACTTCACATTCTCTTTCAAGTTCATATTTTGACTGTGAAACCAGTTATATGCCTAGATATAGGTATGCAATTTCTTTGAAATAACATAATTTTGCCTAAATTATACCTGTCGTTTTAAAAATAAAAGCGAGACTACGTTTGTATTGAAAAGTCTAGGGTACTCTAGAGTACGGAGACTCTTAAGTTACGCGTAATAGCGAGCAAGCGAACCGAATTAAGTTATAACATTGGTCTTACGATGTTAGCGATTATAATGTACGCAAACTACATGTCCGACGTGATGTTAACAGGTATTAAGTAGTCGCATAGTACATTACAATATCCATTACATCAGTGTTCGCAATTACCATGCCAGCCGTAGTGTCGCCGGCCTTGCAATTCGCGAAAGTCAACCAACCACGCACCGCTCATTAGTTAAATTAATATTTAATTCCTTGTTACAGATTCGGATGAATGTACACCTGTCTGTTATTTTAATATGTCTGTTTATATTTACTTAGGATTTCTTACGGCTGTTGCTAGTACTAGATTTTCCAAAGCTGCTGCAAGCTGTAAAGAATTCTGATATAGATTAACGACTAACACCTAATTTTAACAACCTGGACAACTCGGACCAATGGCTGAACGTGTCTTGCATAGCACAAAGAAGCTTGAAATATTTTTTGTTGACTTGTGATCGTCAACCAAATGTGCATTTATTAACACTGGCCTGGAGTTGCTTAACGAGCGTAATGCCACGATCAATCTCGAAAATAAACAATTAAATCAATTATATTTGTTTATGTTTTCAAAATTATTAAATATTGCTAGCAAATTTACTATCTAATATGTGCTAATAAGAAATGCGCTAATCTACTAAAATAAAAACTCATATTCGAGAAAATATATTTGGTAAGTTTTAAGCGCTTTGTGTTTTTAGTGTAAATTCATTACTACTGTTCAAGGAGAGCAACTTTTCTAACCGTACATCGGTTAGAAAATTAAAAATAGCCAAGAGCATCTCTGATTCATGAAATGCTCCTACGGCGTAGAAAGTGAAGGTAACACGCGGATATCGCCACTTGAGATGACCAGCAGGTGCTCGGTCAAGTGCTCGAGTGTTTCGACACTCATTGATGACTTTATGCTTCTATCTATTTGAAGCTGCCGCCGCCGAAAGCTTTTTCATTTTAGAACAACTTAAAAAATACATTGACTATTCATAAACTGTAAACTGTGGTTGCCACTCGAAACCTTCCGGTGGATGTCGTGCAAGGCGACTTAGGAAATACAAGCTAAACAAAGCTTATAAACATCATTAAGACCTCTCCAACTAGCCTGGCCAGCGTGGAGAGTGTAGGCCAAATCCTCTGGCTGCTCTGGCCAAGTGTGGCTCTGGCAGTCAGAGAGGGTCGTGCTCCTGCAGTGGAGACAAAAAGACATGATGATGATGATTCTTCTTAAACAATTTTTCTTCTGAACAGAGATAAAATTAATCGAACCTACAAAAGAATTCACAGGATACCTAAAGCGTGATTTTGGTCCTAAGAATTTATCATTTGCCAGGAAAGAAAATGAGTCGTAGTCTTTTTGGGGTTCCATAATACCTTTGAATGAGTATAAATATCTCGATTATGACGAACACGTCCAAGATAAATTAATTTTGTACCGCCTGACTTCTCCGAATAAAGTTTTGATATTACCTTTTTGATTAATCCTTTGAATAATACTGCTTGGGTGGCTATTAAAATCAACTTACCTACTCGTCTAAATAAAAAAAATAATTACGTTACAGAGTTTTTGTAGCTCATTAAACGCTGCTTAAATTGAAATATCTAATGGGAAGTAGACGTTATCTGATATCACTTCATTTTAGACTGAATTAAATTAAGTACCTACATAGCTATTGAATTAAATTAGCTTTATGCGCTTGTGAATAAGTGTCTAATTAATCTAATTGAAATCATTATTCAGTTATAAAAAAGCAATCTTCTGCGTAGTGTGGCAGACTATGTGTTAAAATTACATAACACTACCAGCTAAATTCAAGATCTCCCACACAGATTGACCTTTTATGTAAGCAATAAATCTGAGAAAAATATAGATCTAATTAGTTAGCAATGATCGATCACCGATGTCTTTATAAACGTGCCACTGGTAATTGATACTTATAAGTCAAAACATGAAACAAGAAAACGTAGATATTAGAATAAACTACGCCCACTTTTGTTTAATTTATTGCTAAAACATATATCATTTGTATTATTTATGCAAATATTTTGCAGCGGCAACGCACCTATCAGTCATTTCAAGGCAAATGTTATTTGTGTTTTACAGATTTGGATATGTGGCCTATTTGGATATGTGGCCTATTTGGATATGTGGCCTATTTGGATATGTGGCCTATTGAAAATGGCCTGCAGTTCGATATTTTCTGAAACATGTTAGTCAGAGAAGTACGTACCTAAGCTAATCTTTTATTTTGACTGCTGTTTATTGTTTATTGTATTATTTATTAGCTTTTGCGTGCGACATGCCTGGAGGTCTGTGACATTTGGAAAAAAACTTAAATCAGGTTGTGGCCTATCTGTGTTTTATCTAAATCTGTTTAGTTTTTTTGCGTGATTAGTTACGTATAAAACTTTCGCATTACGAAACATGTTCAGAAAGGTACAATATTTCTGATTAATGAAGGTTATAAATTCTTACACTTGCTAAGCTAGGCGGAGAGCTAATTGGAAATATTTCTCTTACAAAAGCTCGATACAAAATATGTGCATTCGTGGGCGCAGCAGACGTCGAAAATCAATTAGCTTTGGCGGCAGACATGGACATTACAAAACAATACTTACGAACACAAAGTCGAAACTTATCTGAGAAGGCTTTGAAAACTTGCAATACATTCTGTGCCTAAGCTATTATCATAGCTTTGAGAAATGTTTAGATAGAGAATAAGAACTAATTTTTTATTGCGAAATCTTCGTAGTAGGTAAGTATATTTTATTTATAGGCTCATTTTTAAACTAGTAAAGACAGATTGGGTAAAATTCGTTCTTTTTATTGTAAGAGTAAAAAGACACGCTAATATCAGAATTATAACCCCTTTTGTGTGGTTTCTAATTAAGAGTGCAAGGTAGCTAGAGTTTGGGTTTGGTCGTCAGTCTCGCTTTTAATATAGGGACTTTTTTTACAATTTTCATTTCCTTTTATCAGGTTTACCTCCCGTTTTCCGATTAATATTACTCATCTACAATATAACGATTGCATTGACCTTCCCCTTCTTGATTTAGCTACTATGTTATTTATATCCAACAATAAAATTAACGATAGCTTATTAAGCTTTCTCTTAATTTTATTACCACTGACACTGCGATGAATCAGTTGAGCGTATATTATGGCTGTTCCATCGACATAGATAACTCTGTGTTGCTTTTCTACATATAAGTTTTCTTTGTAATAAATATATTACTGTCGGATAGATCTTAAGATATTGAAGTACAATATTTTGACTGTATACATGTTATATCCAATTCTTATTATGGTTCAATACGATTTTTCTTTGTTAGCAGAGCGACATTAAAATTGTACAGAATATATAAACCGCACGCATTCTAACGAGTACGGTTCCTTAGATGGTCTATCAGACTTAAAAATTGAGGGAAGAAGTTGCTTCATATACTTACGAGTCCATCACAGGCTGAGAGTGCAATACTGGAGGCTGGTTGGCCCCTGATGGAGCCGGTGTAGTGGCAGGCAGTAGCCGCGTGCTTCGGGGGCTCCCGGGAGCGGCCGCTCGCCGTGTGTCGCTCGACGTACATCGCCGGCGTTATGAACGTCACCGACGGCCTGCGGCACAAAATGACGTTTAGGGTGGGAATCCATTTGCTGAAATTCAGATGCTGATTTTATATATCTACATTGCTGGTTTTGTAATGATACAATTTTGACCGTCATCATCATCATCAGGTCTTTTTTAGTCTCCACTGCAGGAGCACGACCCTCTCTGTACTACCAGAGCCATACTTGGCCAGAGCAGTCAGAGGAGGACAATTTTGGCGGATCGTTGCAAAACACGCGATATATATAAAATTAGCATCCTAAATTCAGCATAGTGAATTCCCAGCCTTTGAACAAACGTTAAAAGCTAAAGTTTTTGACGTTTGTCCAACGAAACAATAAAGTTATACATAAAACAATAAAGCTATTAAAAACACACACACCATCTTGGAAAATACTTTTCAATATAGATATGAACGCAGGGTAAGATGTTACCCTCACATGAGAAAACGGTCAAGCTCGTTGGCTATCTATCATCTATCAAACGTATCTATTTTCAAGGTTTATGCCCATTCTAGATTTTTATTGCAAAACAGCACAAGCGTCTGCACTGGCATGTTCTACGCCTATTTTCTACGATATTGTTAGGGTTCCGTACCTCAAAAGGTAACGAAACCTTATAGTCTGTCTATCCGTCTGTCACAGCCAATTTGCTACGAAATTACTGGACCGATTGACTTGAAATTCAGTACACATATGGTAAGTCAGTGACTCAAAGACGAACATATATAATGTGGAACAAATGAGTTTCAAATATGGAGGCCATTTATTGGGGGTAGCTTAGATATTTAAGAAAATAGGCGATATTTGACCACCCTTATATAAAATTAAAAAAAAAATGAAAAAAAATTTAGAACATAGTTCTTTACCTATAGATTTTGAGGAAAACCTATGAGAAGTACGGAACGCCTCTTCACGCGAGTTTGACTCGAGTGTTTATCTTAGTAACAATTTTTCAAAAGACTTGTATCTTATCCTATTATGAAGAGCTTTTTTACTATCGGCAAGTCTTCTCTCATCAACGAGAACTATGTATTTTTACATCAGAATTAAAATACCTACTTATATTTTGTGTTTGGTACCTACGTATTTACTACATATATTTACCCTTTTTTCATTCTCAAGTATTCACAACGGATATTGCATAACGTAATTATATGTATGGCTCTCTGCATAAGTACGACTTGTTAATATTTGTATTGCTACATTTTTGCCATAATTATAGTGATTTATGAACTTAACAATCTGCTTTTGATATAAAGGTTGAGTTAAACATATTAGTACCAATGTTCATTTATTAATTTTGTAAAGCAAGGTGGTCGAGTATGTGCTCTTGTACCTTTCCACGTAAATTTAAAAATAAGATGTCTCGTTAGAATCGCACTGGCGTCAAAAATTACGATTTCCGCCTGAAGATAAAACAAGGAAGTGTTTAGTTTTCAGAATTACGCACACTTTCATAATCTACTTTTTAGTTTTAAAATATTTCAAAATATTGGGATGGTTTTCCAATTAAAATACTTTTATAATAGGTCCGTTTTCAACTCGGCACTCGACCATCTAAGAAATAAAAGCGGCCAAGTGAAGGGTAGCAGCAAGTAACATAATATAAAAGTTCTAAAGGTAAATTGCGGTTTACGATTTATGACGTATTAAAAAATAACTATCTATGATACCGGGACCGCTATAGTTTTAAATACATACTATGAGGTATATACCACATTTTTTTCAGAATTATTTTAGTAATCTTTCAAAAGTTACGGTGGGCCACACCTCAAATTTTAACTTTGTATTAGATTATCTCAAGACTGGGGGGTTTGATCTTCATAGTTTCAAAGCAGTTTTTGTTGCATTTAATTTTATTTTTAAAAGACCTTTTCAACGATACCCCACACGTTGGGGTTAGTCCAATTTAATTTTTTAAATTCACTTTTCGTTGTACGGGAAAATTTTTTTTTTTCCATAATTTTAAAAACCAACTTTTGGAACTTCAATATCTATCTCTCCACTAATTTTCGTGACAATCGGTGCAGTAGCGGCGGAGTACGAGCCCGGACGGACGGACGGACATGACGAAACTATAAGGGTTCCTTGTGGACTACGGAACCCTAAAAAGATTAGAAAAATATTAGCTTATTTAAATATTAGATTAGCTTTTAGTTTGAAAAAAAAAACGATTTATGACAGTTTTTTATTGAAAATAATTATAATCAAAAGTGTAACTTTTAGTAATTTTCCGTGATATTATACGTTAAGGTCAAAATGTAACGCACTTTTTTTTGACTAAGCATGTAAAGTCGTTTATACTCTAAAATATCGTACCATTTTTTTTTGATAAGTTGTATTTCTATTTTACTATGAATTTTTTTCTTTCCCTTTCTGTCTGAGGATTTGGCCTACACTCTGGTCAGACGGGTCGGAGAGGTCTTATTGATTAGTATAAGCTTTGTTTAGCTTGTGTTACGTTACCTAAGTCGCCTTCTACGACAAAAGATAAATAACAAAGACAAATTATTAATAGCAAGCTACTGTTTGAAATACAATTACACTCAGAATTACTCACTCAAAATTAGAGATATGTTCAGGTACCTACTGTGAAAACGTACGAAAGTTCGTGGAAACTCAGCAAACAGATTTTCACCAAATTATTACAAATAACAAGTACCTTTAAAATAGATCAAAGATCTACCAGCTCAATAGCAATTAGTGTCTGTTTCTCATTTCATGAGTGTAAAACGTCGAACATTGAAAAATGTGCGTCGATCGCAATAAATTCAAGTCTCGGTTTAAGCGCATATCGGCCAAGGAATCTGTCCGCTATGGCATCGACCATAAAAAGTAGATTTCGCGCCGGCACACGGTCAAGATTTATCGACAGTGCGCGCCCGGCCTTAGATATCCTACAGAAATTGTGGAATGCAACAATTTATAAGAGGCATCAGAAAAGGAAACAACAAACAACACATTACGACCGCGTCGATGCAATGTCATGATCAGATTTTATTTATTTTTAATAGATAAGTTTTGTATAAAAAAACAAAGCGTATATTTTATTGATAGTTCTATATATTACTGATGTTGCTGTCAACTAAATTTATAGTTTTATAAGCGTGTAATACATCAAACGTTTATAGAAACTAACGCCTACTGTCGGTCAAATGTCGATGTCTATCAAAAATAGGCATTTTTGATAGACATCGACATTTGGCCGGAGTTTTAATCATTGTAGAGATGGTAGACAGGGATTACATTTTTGATCAGAATACGTGTGTGGTTATGAATGTTACGATAAAGCCTTGGGTGGCACGGGCTGCCGATCGGCAGGCAAACAGTGCGACGGCTAAGCACATAGTCAAGCCTCATTACGGCAATTAGCAGAGGTAAACATGGCCGCCCCAGATAGGTGCCGGTGGCGTGTGGCGTGGCGTGGCGGGTGTGTCGTGCGCAAGCGCAGTCTACTGTCCGCGATGTCATAACATAACCGATGATTAATTCAACATGTTAATACAGCTTTGCGGCCCTAATGACTCTAATCAACGGTGGAGCATACGTTATTCAAATGTTCTAAAGGTTTATTAACTCGCTTTTGTATTGATCTCGACTTAGGTAGGTATAGCAAATAGCACAGATTACCATATACTTATATTTATATGGTACAGAAGTTTGGATTTTATTAAAACAATTTTTTTTTGTATTTCATGTAGTTCGTTTCTTTAACGTCGAGGGTTGTGTGAATGAACGATAAGGATTGGTTTTATGTTTTTTATGCACTATCACGTTTTTATCCCTAATTGGGCAGACAGAGTATTTAGGGTATTGTGGCTCTAAGCACACAGAGCCCAGGGCCGCAAGACTTGAAGGCCACTTTTAGCGTGATGGTGGGCGAGAAGGTGGAAGAAAGACTCAATAGTGATGGCTTGCTAGCTGCATCGCCTATTAACGAAGAAGGAAAGAAGCTGGAACATTTTAAGTTTTTTTCTTTTTTTCCTTGTTTTAATAAACCAAAAATATTTAAAAGATTATCTTGATTTCGTAATAATAACGGATCAAAATGGTAAATTAATTAAATAGTAAATAAGAGTCAATAAAATCGACGTAGTCAGTTCGATTGCCAATTAGGGTGGGTGTAAGTTTTATAGTCACTAATATCCTTATGCGTCGTACATCGAAGCGAGACCTTACCAGAAAGATAACTGTACTATTACTGTGTAATAGTCGTGATTAAAATGCAAATACAACGTGCATTTTATTGAAATATGCAAGAAATTTTCGTTTTATATCTCTAGAAATAACTTGGTGTTTAATATTTTGCGCCTACTTTCACCGAAGACCTTTGTAGATATAAGGTTTATGATCAATACGAAACTAGATAGAATGACAACTGTGTAAATTTGTTTGACCGCCTACTATTCTTATTCTATTTTGTACATATTTGTTTATAGCTAATATAGGATACGATATATAGACTCATGCTGGTAAAATAACAGCGTTACAGGTCAAAGACATATAAAATGCGGTCGGGAGAAACACTTTACTTAAATACCTCTAGAAGCTAAAGTACGGTGGCGAGCTGGCGGTCAAGTTATTTATTCGATAAAATTCGATATTCCTCCGGGCAATACAACGCGAAGGGGCGTTACAAAAAGGTACAAAACGGCGAGGATTATATTGGATTTTGTTTCACGGGATAACCTGGGGAATTGCTGGTCAGTGCTTGCAGTTATGCACCAGTAAGAACAGTGCGGTTTGGGCGTCTTGCTGCGAACCACCATTTTATTACAGAATTTTACGAGGCCCTTGCCTTGTCCATCTCGGCAACGTTGCAAAAATGTGTGTTTGTACCTAGTCAATATGCAATATTTTTGTGGAAATGTGTATGGAAACTTAACGATTTCTATGTTTGTCGACAAAATAAATAGTTTGTCTATTAATTTGACTAAAACATTTACCGACTAAATTTATAAACTAGTTGACAACTAAACAACTGTAGACTAAACAATAAAAATAGACAACATCATTCGTGCTAGACTTCAATTTAGTGAAATCAAGAATCAGACGCAAAGTGGGTTGTAGATTTTAATCTGCTACATTAACTTAAACAGGATATTTAATTGCCCAGAATGCAGGTCTTTTATATTTCATAGAAAATCTGATTTATATTTGAGGTTTAGATTTGCGATTTAGAATCGTTTGAATTAATCGTTAGAATAATAAACCTAGAAGTTATATTTTCGTCCATATTTACCTAAGTATTGAAGGATGCGGCAGGCCGGTAGATTTTTTTGTGAATAATAGCCGAAAACTTAAACTTAACGATTATAATCGATCTGAAAGTTTTGTAAATTGTGGTTTAGTCACTTTCAATGTATCATTAAGTAATCAAACAGAAAAAAATACCATTGCGAAGTAATTGGCCGATGTGAATTGCTATGTAAATTATTTTGAACCTAACGACTTGGCACGCATAACCTGCCTGATCTCTGTGTGCGCCGCACTCCCGCACTGAGAATTTATTGTTGAAGGCGCCACTTTATTAGTTTACCACCGCAGTTGCTGTGCTTTGGAGCAATTTCGACGCTGCAATACCGTCTACGGGTTAAGGTATTGAAGCAGGACGCCTTAGTTACCAATATTGTGTTATTTTATCGTAATTTCATGTAGTAATAAGCAATGATCACATTTACCTATTAAACCTACCTGACCTAATTCGCAAAGATATATTAATGTTTTCTTCAGAATAGCTAATTTGTCTTTTATTAATTCTTCTACTTAAAGACTTCTGAAATTGTTTTATTATTTTTTTACTTACCAAATTTTTACGAAATTATTTATTTATTAAATCTTTGTTGACCACAATGGTACAAAAGATGGACTTAATGCTAATGCATTCTGTACCAGTCAGCCTTTAGGAAAAACAGAAAATTTAAATTAGCGATAGGCGCTTAAAGATAAGTATGTATTTCTACACATACTATACACATACATACATAAATACATAATAGAAAATATAAAACAATTTATGATAATGATTAGTTCTGCTGCAACAACTTAGCATAAAGGTGCGTGTGGACTTTTCTCTAAAAAGATACCTATTTGAGATACTTTCAACCAAATAATACCAACATAGGTTTAGTGAAATGTATAGTTAGATCTTACCTACAGCTAAATCATTGGAGTAAACTTTCATATGGTTAAAAGCTACTAAATAATCCTAAAAGACAATGGACAGACATTACATACAAATAAGGAAGCAAACTCATGAATGAAAAGATTAATTTGATTTGTTTGCATCGAATGAATATGGAGTTTAGTCCCTATACTTATGCCATCGCATTGTCTTCAAAATTTAGTTTAGGTAATGTTGCTGTGTTTTTTATTTCAACTAAATATGTGAACCAATGGAATTTGACTGAATCATGAGAATAAAAAAAAAATTGGATTGGATGAAAAAAATATCTCGATCTAAAATTAGGAAACAAGTAATTAATAAATATATTTAAAAACAAGCTTTTGTCTAGGAAAATTAACTAAAAAGTTTGAAGTGCTCCTCAAAAAGAATCAATGAAGCCCAAACTGGGTGGGGTTATTTTGTTTTTCACAACAGAGATGCCATGGCCACCTTTCGGCTTCATCGTGAGATCAGGTCATTGGTACCATAATATTGCATTGTTACCCAACTTAAGTGTGTATAGTTACAATTTAGCTTGCAAGATTTGATTACGGACACACAGACAACGGGACAGGTGAAACTTAAATATAAGCTTGTAAAATTAAGAACTAGTGAGTGTAGATTATTGCAATATACCTACATACCATTAACCCTGTACACCGAGTTGCTTATTCAATGACCACACAAGCGGTCGAAAATGTTGTGCATAAAAATTTATAACAATCCATAACATAGCCGAAAATAGGTCGTAATGAGCGTGTAGGTTCTGTCAGATGGCCGATTGAGTCGCAAGGTCGCCGAAATTCGATTATAAACTTTGGCAATAAAAGCAGTTGTCAAGAAGTTATGAACAATTATCACTTCCCTCTTAGTGACATTTTAATAAACAGCTCCCGATTGTCGGAGGAGAATGTCGCAATTGTGCAATATACCTACATGTCTCGATCAGTACAGAATTTATTTCTAAAATTATATTTCGGTCCCTTACTAAGTACATCATATTTTGTGTATTTTACAATTCGATGGCATAATGCTACATACATCGACGTCGATAATGAAGTCAAGACGTGTTTACTGTTTTTCAATATATGAAAGTATAATTCCACCTATTTCTACTGCATTTTGAGATTCATATAGGTACTTAAATAAAATTATTATGAATTGGTAATTTTAACCGTGACCTCATGCCTCATGAATTTCTCTTATTAATCTTTGATACCTTTAGGAAAAGGTATCAAATATTAATTGATTTTAGAAGTCGAAATTGCTTTGACCCGGTACTTGTCTCTCATTCTACTAACTCTATCAGTTTAAGATTTTATTCGTGTTTTAAAATCCGTACGTATATGCGGAGCGCGACATATTCCCGACAAGGAGTGCTCTTGCGCAATGCCTGCAATATTCATCGTTCATTGTATTGCAATAATTGCTACATAAATATGTATGGATTGAACTTCGAAGACCATACGCGACTTTCAAATTGTTAAGTTTTTGTTTCTTCTACATTAAAAATGTATGAGCTCAACGTGCCAGTTGTCTCGTTCATGGTGAAATTCGATAAGGTCATAATTTTGTATTAAAACGAGTGGTTACAGTCAATAAAATTGACTTGCAAGTCGAGAACCTCTATATGTGATACGTCAAGCACCTGAAAAATTTAGCTCTATATTTTTCTACTATTTTTGACAGTCATTGATTTCTAAAGAAAAACAAGAATATATTAAAGTTTTCTCATAAAAATATATTTAGAAACTAAAGGATTCCGTTTTTGTCTTCCCTGGAAGTCAAAAATAAAAGTTCAATCAATGATTGAAACAACAAAAATTTATGAAAATCTTTCCAGGGAGCTGAAAATATACAAGGGTGCAGATTTTCCTCATTCTATTTCTAACTGAAACTTGGCCATGATTTGTTCGCCGATTCTTGCACGTAGGTAATAGGTGTAATTTGTCGGTAGTGCATGGTTCACACGAGGCGAGTGATAGCTGTTCCGCGAACCGATTGCAGACGAAACGTAGCACTTCCGCGCCGCTTTGATCGTACTGCACCGGCCGTAAACACATGCAGAATGCGACTCGTGGAATACGACCCTGTAACGTCTGCTTCATTGCTGGCTGGACTTGATTGCTCATCTCTTATAAAGTTCAGATTTAGCATCACGTCTTTATTTCTTACGAGGTAGATAGAACCAGTTGGCTTGTTGGGTGACAGGATGTGAACTAAAAATACTGATGCAAATGATATAAAAGGTTAACTTAACACATAGGTTAGGCCTCGCCATATTACGGAAAAAATCGGAACTAAATTTAACATGGCACCGCCCATAATATAATACTGATTAAAAACCTTCAGTAATGCCATCATTTAAGAATCACTTTACCCTAGACTTTCCCATACAAACGTAGTCTACGTTTTATTTTGAAATGACATGTCAGATTTCGGTAAAAATTTTTAACTTTAAAGAAATTGCATTGGTTTCATAATATGAACTTATAAGAAAATATAAGGGTGTAAAAGTTTTTAATACTGATGGTCAAAAATGATATAATACGCTAATTCTCTTTCAAGTTCATATTTTAACTGTGAAAACCAATTATAACCCTAAAATAATAAAATATGCAATATATGCAATTTTTTTAAAGTTACAAATTTTACAGAAATCTGACATGTCGTTTCAAAATAAAACGTAGACTACATTTGTATGGGAAACTCTGATTCTGTCTAGGGTAAGGGGACTCTTAAGGTCCACTAACTTAGTTGTTGATCTTTACAACAATTTGAATGGAGGAAGAGACTACTACGAGTTTTGTTTTTGTTAGTCCCTAAACAATTACTTAGATAATTCAATTAAATACCTAGTTATAACAAAGATAGTTGAATAATGAAGTTTTAATAATAACTGGCCAAGTGCGGGTTAGTCTACGCTCCGAGTAGAGTTCCAAAGTTACACGTTATAATATAACATGAGGACTCTATACTCGAACTAGAATTAGTTTAATTTCGTAAAGGGATCACTAAATTGAAAAGATGTTTTTGCAAACCCTGAGTCTAAACTAGAGTTCCGTCTAGGGACTTCAGAACTGTAAAAACAATAGAGGATTTTTTTTTTATATTTGTATTAAATAGTGAAGAATTAGATTTTCTTCATAGAAACAATTATAATCAAATAGAAATATACATCATGCTAACTAAAGAACGCAAAACCTCTGAGATGGTACTAGCCCATAAAACTGAACAATTTTCACGAAATCCAAAACAAAAATTGGATTTTCATACAAATTGACTCGATCAGCTGATCAGTTTGTATGAAAATTCAATTTTTTTTTTTAGTTTCGTGAAAGTTGTTGAACAAAAGTTGTTCAGTTACATGGGCTGAGGTATCATCTGAGAGGTTTTGCGTTCTTTAATTAACACGATGTATAAGTCAATGAATTAAATCAAATTAATAGCACAAGTCTTTCAAACGATAAACAAAATAATAGTGGCTTGCGTTGGTAAAAAGTAGAGAAAACAAACTTACTTCGACGCAAATATCTAGATAATGGATTTAGATGAATTGCGCTAAGCTTTCAAGAGCTTTAGTTATGCGCTTGCGGACTGCCAGTTATTTTAGTTAGGACGCTTCGATATTGGGATTGGAAGCATCCAGACGAATAATGTAAAAAGGTCATAGAGAGGTTGTTCTTTACATAGTAACGCTTCCTAAATTAAACATGCTGATAATTTATCGAGGACGACCTCCGTGGGATAATGGTTAACACGCTAGTCCGCCAATCCGGTGGCCAGAACCACCGGATTGGCGTTCGATCCCCAGCCAGAATAAGTAGGAAAACGGCCTTTTTAAAATTATCCTGGGTCTTAGGTGTTTATCTATAAAAGATTAGTATCCCAAAACACAATTTTCAAAACTTACATTGAGCTAGCTCAATCAGTGTGTTTTGTCCCTATATATTTATTTTTATTTTATGGTTATAGAAAACGAAAAACGTAAAGGTATTTGGAGTTGCAAAATCCTGATGACATTGGTTCAAGCAGTGATATGGTGGTAGGTATAATTTTAAAACCAATCTCTTTACGAAAATGATAGACAATAATATAAATTGAATCCATGCTTGTCAATGCTCTTAGTGAAAACAGATCTAGGTCAAAAGTTTAGGCAGAAAGTTGTAATAGTCATTCATTGTGGGAATGCAGCCAGTGTTCTTGGCATACATACACTATCATGTCTTTATCCCTAATGGGGCAGACAGAGCATTTTGGGTCTTGCGGCTCTAAGCAGACAGAGCCCAGGGCCACAAGACTCAAAGGCCACTTCTAGCGTGATGGTGGGCGAGAAGGTGGAAAAAGGAATCAAAATATTCATATTCACGCATTGCCTACTAACATGATTCACATTTCCGCCCATTACCTCGATCGGCTTTAACGATCTGCGCAGGAGGAGAAGCAGCTGGTACTACATTATAAGTTTTTTCTTTTCTCCCAGACCAGCATGGAAGTATTCTTGGCATTATACTTTATTTTTTTACTTTCGTTTTTTATATAATAACATAAATAGTTACAGAAGTGATTCAAATAATATTTTTATTTGTTGTCCATCATTCATTTGTAAGTGTGTGTAAGTGTCCATCATTGCTCTGATACATCGAGATGATATTCCTAAAAAAAATTAAATAAGTAGTTATAAAAAGAAACAAATGATGCAAGTACAATTTTCTTCCAAACGACTGTTATCGTATTTTTATTACAAACTTACATTGTAAGGTTCAATTATTTAAACTTAAAGTTCCGAGTGAAATCACCAGGCATGCCAATTGGAGGGTATTTATAACTAATAGGGCTTAATCACCATCATTAATCGAATAACTAACTGTCCTGACGCGTTCCTTGTGCAATTACTTGAGTCACTGAAAGAATTTACGGTCACTCATAGTAGTTTATTAGATTTCTAGCGATTCTTGCAATCATTTTGGTAGGTATGGTATACCTTCCAATTATCATTAGACTTCGCAATAATAAATGCATTGCATTCTGTAAATAAGTATTTATATACACATACAGGGTCTAAAAATATGCTAAATATATTATAAGGCTGAATTCAGTCCATGATACTTAATGATTTTTCACAAGTAACATACCTATATCGAAATATGAAAAGGAATATTTTGGCCTTCCATACAAGTTGATCGATCAGCTGATAAGAATTTCTATGAGAAGTATTTTTTTTATATCCTTAGGAAAAGATTTTTAGTGCCATGGACTAAATCTAGCGTTCAAATAGGAAGTTTCAGTAGGTACCTATACATATTTTGTTAGACGTATTACAGAGTAAGTATAGAATAAACGTATACGTAGTGTAAAACGGTCGATACTGGAAAGGGTGATTCACCCCTCTAACATGAACAACTTTTCCTAAGGGACCATTGGCGGTCTGGGATTCAAATTATTTTTATTATTGTTTATTTAGTATGGGAAACCTTGTAAAACCTAAAAGAATAATCACGTCCTGATAGATTGGTCAAAATATGCCTACGCACGTTATATGGTTCAGGAAAAACTATTAAAAACTATATCATGTTTACAATTACAAGTACTTACGTTTAACCGTTGATATAAATACCTATGTTCTTATAAATCTATAATACGTGACGTATTTTATTTAAAACTATATTGAGCCAAAAGCTACATACGAGTACATAGCACATACGTTTTATATATTTCTCCTACCTATACGCTGCTATCCTATAAATACCTATATACCTGCCTATACTCTGATATGTCACCCAATTCTGCTGACCGTATCCTGTTCTTTATAAATTACAACACCATTTGGCACAAGAATGCTGTTAAGCCTCCAGATTAGGAATTCATTATATCTAACGAAGATAAAATAAGCTGAGCTTGTTCTCAGCACAGACCCTTTTAGAAACCTTTGTTTTACAACTAAGTACTTAAGATAAAAGGCTATCGTGCTCAAAACATAGGAACAGTAAGCACTTTGCGTTGACTAAAGCAGAAGAGGGCGACTGTAACAAGCTATCTTGGAATTATTGTTCACTTATGCCTATATGGCAATCGAAAATGTGTGCGGTTCTGTTTTAAAGTTTTAATATAGGTGCAGTGCAATTTGTGCTTTGATATGTCCAACATTGTGATCACATCACACATTTCTGTCTTTATATAAAGTCTAACAAAATATACTGAAATTATTTTAATGGTACATGTAGTCCATGATACTGAACAACTTTTACCAAGAAACATATATAGAAATATGAAAACAAAATTTGAACTCCCATGCAAATCAACCAATCAGCTGACCCAAGTTTCTATGGGATCCGAAAAGTGTTTTGTATGGGGGAAAGTTGTTCACCATCATGGACTGAATTTAAGTACTTAGAATTTAAGTAGTAAAGTTTTAGTAAATTTTGTTAGATCTCATATATCGAATACTATATCTGTTACACATAATTTGATGATTAAGAAGCTGAAATAATGACGATGATAATCAAAATTTCTTTTGTAAACGTGTCACGTTTAGATAACTTTTAAGTAATGTTGTGCCATACATATATGAGGTGTTTATCTATATATGTATTTATCATAAAATATAGTATCGCTAAGTTAGTATCCCATAACACAAGTTTAAAACTTACTTTAGGGCTAGCTTAATCATATTCTTATTTGTTTCTATATATTTATTATTATATCCAAACGGTAAAGTCTATCAAAGATAATCAAAGGGAAAGTTTAGGAAGAAAATCATCATCGTTTTGGAAGTAACACTTGTACCGTACCTAACTCATTTATCTACCTCTATATATCCACACCAACAAGACGATCTTTTTCTTATTTTCCATAGATTACATAGTTTAGAAGAGAAATGATAATTCAATTAGGTCATTGATGCACACAGCTACTGCATTGTCATACATTGAAAAAAAGAACCCGTTAGTATTATATTTGTAGTAAGTCGGATCATAATTATTAACTTGTGTATTATACAACCTATATTAATTTCGGACATGCCGTTGGCCGCCCGCCTAATTCACCGCACGCAGTACTTACTAAAGCGAATAAATCTTAAAGGCTATTTCCGTGCTATTTTCACAAAAACTCATCCTTATCCATCACTCAGTCTGACCACTGTTGATAACCACTTAGATGATATTAAACATTTCCATTTAATTTTCAGGAAAAAATCCGTATTTCATTTACGGCTAGATACAATCACAGACTAATAATAATTTGTCAAGTTAAAAATAGGTAGTTCTGTCTGCGTCAATGCTTACTAGAATCTAAGAGGACGTTCGGAAAGAAGTTATGAATCATTTTAGGTAGGTCGTTAAGAGTTTTTATCTCTTGATTGAACTTTATTATATACGTAAGTCTAATAATAATTTAATTTAAAAATAAAACGTAATTTTATATTGCAATAACGACATCGTATCATTAATGGGGAAACCCGTTAGATAACCTAAGAAAATAATTACAGCGGCTGTAGTAATTACACGGAAGATAAGAATATAGAGTTTTTTTTATGTAACAAGAAACCCGTGGTCTTGCCATAATTAGAATGGTCGCCAGTAAAGGAGAATGACAGACAGATTTACGAAGATTTATGTTTATTTTCGTCGAATCCTGAGACTGTCTCAAGGCCGACCACGCAAGTTTGCTGGGCTGCGGGCTGCGGGTGCATTATCGTCCTAACGATAAACTCCATCCGTCATCATAACTTTTCCAACTCTCATTTGACATGTAACCTCGTTCATCGCTATCGAACATCTTGTTACTGGGCAACTGCAGTGTTTACGTCGCCGTTTATGTGATACATTTATGCACATAAGTATGGGAAATGGGAAAAGGCGTACTAAAAGTGATTTGACAGTAGGTATACCTAATGTTCTATACAGGGTGACTTTTTATCCACCTGCTAAACTTTTGGAGCAAGTTCAGTCCATGATATTAAACTACTATCTATAAAAAAGTTATTAAAAATCGATAAACATTATCTTCCTCCCATACAAATCAGCGCTCAGCCAAACGGATTTTGTATGGGAGGATGAAAATTTTTTATCGATTTTTAATAACTTTTTTTATAGAAAGTAGTTCAGTATCATGGACTGTACTTGCTCCAAAAATTTAGCAGGTGGATAAAAAGTCAGCCTGTATAAAAGGTTGTACAAAACACGTGTAATTTAATAAAGTACATATAATTAATTAACATGTTTGATGATTCTTATTTGTAAGTGTTTGTTTGTATTAATAAATTTGTAGTGATCCTAAGTTTGTACTTTTTGTAAGAGCTACGAGTAACACTAACCAACACATTATAACCGTAACAATAACATACTAATAACTCTTATTAAGTTAGACATCTAATTTATGATATGGCATCGAGTGCCCCTGCCCCTCATTACTCTAACAACACAGCTAACAGGTTTAACTCTAGCTGACATGAATGAAACCTATTTATGTAATTAGTGTAACAAAGTTAACAACTGCACATTCACAGCAAATATAGCAGAATAAATAGGTCTATGTGCGCAAGCAAATTACACGGTTGTCACGGCTCACGGCCGATCGAGGAGTTAAATGTAAGGCGTCACTTCCTAATCGAATCTTCCGTCGTGGCAACTGACTCTGATTGGGTGTGATTGATTATTTTATATTAGCTTTTTGCACGGGTTTGCCGCTCTACGTGGGTGAGCGATTCACAAAAACGCGATCAAAAGAACATCAAAAAAATCTCCACGCATCTCTTACGCGGCAGATAAAACGTTGTAAAAATAAATCGTGTATCAAAGGAGATAAGAAGCATTAGTGAGAGTACCATAAGTCGCAGCTCTGACACCAGATTGGAGGTCACTCGGCGAAGTCGGAGATAAAAACGAAAAATAAATTATGTCAGTCGGTATCATCGAACGACACAAAGCACACATCTGTTAACGTAAATAGCTATTTGTTGGCTGTGTAAATGTATCTGAGATTAATAGGTAGGTAATTATCAGAAATTATTGTCGTTATTTTGGCTATAAGACAACCGCATGTTTCAAATTTATCAGTGGCAGGAGATAATTTTGTTTGCCCGACTTTTGATAGCGATGATCAGCGATCAATGGCCTCTAGATCTATCAATAGTGTCTATGAACTTGAACACTATTGTTTACCCTAACATAATGGATGTCATTCGAGACATAAAAAAACCGGCCAAGTGCCAGTTAAACACGCGTGGAGAGAGTTCCGTACAATTGATTGAATTCTTATAGGTTTTCCTGTAATCTACAAGCAATGAAGTATATTTTGTATTTTTTTCAAAATTTTAGGCTTAGTAGTTTCGGAGATCAGGGGGGGGGGGGGGAATGATCAATTTTCGTCTTCTTTCATGAATAAAATCAAAACTATTTATTTTACAATATAAAATCTCAAAAAAAATATATTTGAGATCCTCATAACGAGCCCTTTCATTTGATATATGACACAGTAATGTTTGCAAAACTTTTTTTTTTTATTTCCTAATTTGTCTCCCGAAAATAACCCTTATTTTAAAAAAATATTTATTTACTTTGCACATATGTGTTTGAGTCATAGGATTACAACATTCTACCAAATTTCACCTGATTCGGTCCAGTAGATTCGGAGCAAATTAGCTGTGACAGACAGACAGACAGACGCACGAGTGATCCTATAAAGGTTCCGTTTTTTAATTTTTTGTACGGAACCCTAAAAATATATGAGGCGTTGATAGTATTTTAACGTACATAGTAGGCATTTACGTACAGCATCTAATATCGTAAGTAGGTATTGTACGTACAGTTTTTTCTCAAAAGGTTAGTAAACCCGAGATAAAGGCCCCGTTGTCAAATAAGTTGTTAACCGATCTTTATGCAAATGACACAAAATGGCGATGTAACATAATCTAATAAGTAATTTTTATAATTATTGATGTATACAGCATAACAATGCTCGAAACAATATCTAAGTTAAAAATATATGCAATGAAAAATTTCACATCGAGTTTATTTAAATAAACAATTTTAAAACAACTTACGAGAACAAGTTACTTAACAACAAAGTGACTTGCCTGATTATCCTATCTTGATACATTAAATTATTTTCAGTAAGTATAAAATTTCCAATTTAAACTTACTTGTCCGGTATTTTCCCGTGTGCAACAATAAATAATAAATATATTATCCAAATGCAATTTACCCATTGCATTTGGATAATATATTTATTAAATTAAATTGCATGTTATTTAAGGGAATTTTGTAATCGTATTTGGAAAATTATTATATTTATGTAAGGTATTGTCATTTATTGCAATTCTAAAAATATGCTATTTGCGTTACTTAATTGTTTACTGTATATTCCGTATGTATATTTGTATGTACCAAGTCTTTATCTCCCTGCTAATATTTAACAAAGAATATTATTATATAAAACTAGAGAAGGCAATCGGGTTGGATGGCATAACATGTACCTATATTTGTTTGTTCATGTGAAGTTCGCCGTGTGGTTCCCGGCAGAGTAGAATAGGACCACTCCAAGTCTTCCCGTAATGTCGTAGAAGGCGACTTACGAAACAAAAGCTATACAAAGCTGGCTACTCTGGCTATTGCAGCTCTATGGTAGTACAGAGAGGGTCGTGCTCCTGCAGTGGAGACTAAAAGAGACCTGTTGATGATGATGAAAACTAGAGAAGACACTTCATGTCACTGTTTTGTCCCGACCATCTCCATAAACTTCACTAAGTCTCTTGCTAGCTCCTATACGCCTAGTACTTTCGACAGTTTTTAAGCGAAAACCATAAGAAAAAATGGTAAACATTATAAAAAGGCCTTGGTGTGTGTATGTATACTGTAAAAATAATTCAAGAAACACGGCATACTGTGAAGAAATAACTTTCCATCAGTAAGTAACCAGATTTCCTTGTTTGAAAATTAAAACGTATGGTAAAATACACGCAGTCATATATGCAAAAATAGAACAGGTGCCAATGTTTGAGATAGCTGGTCTATGTCAATGGCATTAATTATATTCTACGTCAATGGCATTAAACCTACTTCTACCATTCCAATTTTATCTGCAGTTTCTATTTGAAATGTTTATTGTGAGTCGGATCCAGAATGCCATGTAAACGAGTCATAATCTTAGCATGCAACAGGAATCAGTATTCAGCTGTACGCCATTCATGCGCATATTGACTAAGCTGTCAGGCAAAGAGGTGAATACGGCGAAACGAAATCCAAACGCATTATTACGTAAGTATACTCGTATTATAGGGTTGGCGGTCGGACCAACGGTACTTTTGCAGGTGATTTTACTTTAAAATTTTTCTAAATTTTAAAATTACTATACTGATCAATAATAATCTAATTATGAAAACCACTAGGAAGATCTGATAGGCAGTAGACGAAATAGCTATAAATTTGGCATAAATTAATTGATTTGATTTGACATTGCGGGTAACTAGGGTCACAAATTGACGACCTCCGTGGCGTAATGGTTAACACGCTAGACCGCTAATCCGGAGGTTAGAACATGACAAAATGTGGTCCATCGACTGAATGGCACCGCAGTCGCAAAGGTTTTTATCAGCGTGACGCCACCTAACTGTGTGTATAGTGGGTACCTGAAAGCCGTTGATGATGATGATGATGATTCAATATATAAATTTATTAAAAATTAAACAGATGAATCACACGATATAGTTTAATTACTTTGTATTTTTTTATATTCATTAACTAATCAAGAAAGTTTTTTTTACTGAAAAGAACAATCATGCAGTGGTAACACTTTTCGTGACATTCATGACGAATACTTAAATAATGTTGACTTTTGACTTTCGAATTGTAGCCTTGGGCTATCGCGGAAAGAGAATAGGTTCCATATTTAATTATATCATGGTCTGCCTGTGCTGTCTAGTGCATATACACTTACCGCAGGTCCAGTCTGAGGTCTCTGCCATCTATGGTGAGGTTGTAGTGCACCGAGGGCTGCAGCTCGTGCTCGCGCGCGTGCAGATCACGTCGTGCTCGCGCGTGCCCGTGCTCGTGCGCGTGCTCCACGGCGTGGGAGACCAGCTCGCCGTCGCGGGTCACCTTCACTGGGGTCACCACTTGCACTTGGGAAGTATCCAGGTGTCGGTGAGAGTAGATTCCTGTAGGTAAATTAAAAAAACTTTGAGATAAAGATACAGATATAATATCACGTCTTTATCGCTAACGGGGCAGACAGAGACTAGGGCCATTAGATCTGAAGGCCAAGTTAAGCGAGATGCTGGGCGTGAACATGGAAAAATGGAAACAAAAGTAGTGATGGGTTGCTAGCCATATCGCCTATTTACATGATGAGATTTTCGACAATTATTTCGATCTGCTTGTACGATCTTCGCGGAAAGAGAAGCAGCTGGTACGATTTTTCTTTATCTCAGACCAGCATGAAAGAAGGAGCTTTCGTTTCGTTTCGACAAATAATCCTGAAAGTATCTCTGAGTACTAACTCAGAGACACTTACTTATACTAAAACATATTTATTCTAATAAATAAGTTAAAAATATCGTAATCACTTCGACTTCAAGTAAATATAATAAATAAATAGTTCTTAGATATTTTGATGTTCACTAAACTCCAAACCATAATAGACAGAGGCGACTCTACATAAATAACATATTGTATACATAAATAAAGAAGCCTATCGTTTCTTTATCACGAAGTTTACTATAAAAGCTTTAGAAATACGCATTAAATTGATATTGCTTAGCTTCAATCCCACCAATACCGTCAAATGAATTTACCATTTTGTATTCAATAAACATTTCACTCCGGCTATGAAATTAACATATTTTACACCTACAAAACTACCGGACGATCAGAGAGAATGTCTGCCTGTCGTCCAACTGATAACCGTGACAGAAAATATATGGCTCCTAGTTTTTAACTGCTAATAAATAGCCTATTAGTGGGAGCGTCAAAAAATGACGACGGCTTACAGGCCAATAAGATTGTTATAGATATTTTAATGATGTTAACACCATTAATAAGTTTATTTCTTTTTTTGTCTTGAAGATATAATTATTAACAGATGTTTTAGTAGCGGCCTTATGTTTAATGTGAAACATTTGAAATTTTTGACAGTGTGATTTGGATATGACACATTTTGATTTGAGTCTGTGACTCAAATTTGAAGTAGGAATAAACTACGGAATAAAGTATCGCTCTGCCATGATTTCGCATGAAAATTAATTTATGCATTTAAGGCCGTACCTGAATTTTCCGGGGTCCAGTGCTGCCCCCATTTAAAACTACTACGCACATTTGCGAAAAACGGCCACTTTTGGCAAATGTGCGTAGTAAAGCTTAACGTTCTTATTATAAACTGTAAACAGTAGTTCATAAAATACTTTGAAGGGTTATCGAGACTTTGGTAGTAGCAAAATTTTAATTAATGTCTCCGTTTTCTTTGAAATGATTTATTTTAAATGGGGGCAGCACTGGACAGTGGGAGTTGCAAAACGCTAGTATCGGCAGCTTTTCTTTCAATAATTAATTAATTAACGTAATGCATACAAAACTTATTGACGTGTAAAAGTGCCTGCAAAGGCAATTATAATAAACACTTCAATTTTGAATTTCTAAATTTTTGTAAAAGCATTTTGTATTTAGGATTTAGAACTTGTAAGTAAGTAATTACTTATTGCTGAATGTTGAAAGTGATTAAAATTTATCTAGAACTCTAGGAAAATTGTAAATATCAGTTTTACATAATAACCTCCAAAATCGCTCATATAGCGAGATTGGAAAAACGCGTCTAAACATTCTAGGTAAAACGGAAACAAACAAGAAGCATTGACCCGCTAAAAACGCTGATGCTTGGTACACACACCGCCTGCCCATACACGCGTGCTCGCTCGATGCGGTGACGCAAGATTCGGATCGTACCACCTCTGAAATACGATATCACTACTTTAGGATTACTTGGCGTTTCGGCGATCGTCGGCAATGGGAATCTCTAAATTGATTTGCATATTAAAAAAAATACTTTTAGTAAGTCAGTTTTCGTAAATAATTTTTAATTTCGGTATATGACAAAAGCTATAAAAACTCAGCTCGGTATCAGCTGATCGGTCGATTTGTATCGTGTCAAAAATATTTTTCATATTACGATATATTGAGAAAATTTGTTCAGTTCAGTTTACTAAATCTAATCATTTACTAAATTTCTTAGATTAAATTTACACCTTAACAGTTTCATTCAGCCTTTTCTTTGGTTCTAGCTCTTGAGTTTTATACATACCTACTCGTATATAGGAGTAACTACATATAAGCTATAATTCACAAGTCAAATGGAATTACATATGTATTTGTTGTTAACTTTTTATTTTATATTAAGATGAGTTTTAAGTTTTAGATATAGGTAGTTAAGTTTAATATTCATAGTTATAATGTTATTTATTCATAAATAAACCATTAAGATTTACTTATTTAACTCAAAAATTGTATGCCGCCTATATAATAAGTAGTATGGCTGGCGCCATGCGCATGCGCCTGTCTCATGGAAGGCGCCGACCTTCTTCATTTTCTAATGATTTTAAAACAATGTAATTACCAAAATTAGACACCTAATGGAGCATTGGAATGTATAAATTATTTATGAACAACTATCTGTTGTGATGTTGATGGGTGAATAGAACTTGGTAACAATTTAAAATATCAGGGATAGTTTTACTCATTTTGTTTTATAAATATTTTTGAAGTTGAATACAATCTTAAGAGGAAACACTAAGGGCTAGAGAAATAAAACTTAGGTATTTGTAAAATATATTGCTGTCGCGCTGTGCCCGAACAACAACCGAGCAAGTGCGATAGAGATATACTGCAGCTTGGACTGAAAATACCTATTAAAAGAAAAGAAAATCAACGATTCGTAGTCCCGTGATTACTTCTCTAAAACTTAACTATAGTACTTTTTTCATTACGAATTAACAAAGACTTGAGCGGTGTTCCTATGTTTTAATTTTCTGGATGTTGTTAAACACAGCGGAAAATCTGCCCATATTTTTAGGTTTTTGAACGTTCATATTTTTTTAATAATTAATTTATAAAAAAAAAGAAAACATAGGGACATGCAAATAGTAGCTATAGATATTTAGGAAAAAAAATATATAACTCTACTAGCATTATCCAGGGAGGCAACAGGGGACTACGTTTGTATGGAAAAACGGCCCTTGTGTTCGTATTAAAATTAATCAAGAACTGATTGATCATTTTTAAAACTTCATCATCTTAATCTAATAGTTCGTACGTTTCTTTCATTTGGTTCTATATATTATTACACTGTGGTTCTATTTATTATTGTCATCTCTTTTGATACTTCTTTTCCTGTTTATATCTATTCTGTTCCATATTTTTATAAACTCTAATACTCTAATAAAACTGTAATACTCCATCTATTTATACCTATACCTATACCTTAAATATATACCTTACATATAAAGGTTGACTGGTAGACAACGCTTTTAGCGTTAAGTTCGCCTATTGTTCTGTAAAATTCGTATTTGATGGACAATAAAGATTAAATTAAATTAAATTATACCTAAGTATTTACCCTAAATAGTTTCTAATTCCCCAAGCAAATTAAATATGTTTTCTAAACGTGTACGTTTCTCCGATTGGCGCCACCTTATCAGAACTAAGCCGCCAGCAAACATTTGTCTCGGTGTATTTCTCGGTAACTAGTTTCATTTTTAAACTAGATGATCATTATTAGCTTATCATCAGTCGAACCATTTCATACGAATCTAGTTGCAATGTCAGCGGTCAATTAAAAAGTTTACAGCTGCGACACTAACTTTTAATTAATATAAATTTATGAGTACCTCTCTATATAACTCCTTATTAGTAATGTGAATAATAGTCATTGTGACCGCGAAAGTATAAATATAGTAATATTCCATATTCAGACAAATAAATTTAATTATATCTTGGCTGTACGTCACAGCCTAGATAAAATTAAATTTATTTATGGTATATGGTTTATTTATGGACTAATATGGAGTTATATACTCATCATTTATATTAATTAAAAGTTGTCACAGCTGATAACTTTTCAGTTTAAAAATGTTGAAAAAATCGAGTATCGATTTCGCCATGAGATTTCGGTAGATAATAGATATATCTATCCTTCGGCAGTCGGGTACAAACAAATTGACAAGTACTTACGAAAATTTACTACGGCATTGTTCTTCTGTCCCCGTCTTTATTTTGTGAGCTAGTGTGATACGTCATACGACACTCGTTGACTAGTAAGGCCACACAGGTTCCACTGGCTGCGTGTTTTTCTCACTCCATACCGGGGCGCATCATAAATCAATACAATTAACGTAAAAAGTGCTAGACTGGTCTAATTAACCTTTCTAGCTCCTCGCCTTATCTGTATCTTTCTTAGAACTTAGAACAAACTTTCTCGTTCTCTACCGCGTAATATTAATGGTTTTACTGAACTAATAAAATACATACTTTCTGTATGTATGCCAAGTTCATATAGTAGAATCATTTTTACTTAGGTTTTTCCAATAGATGATTGTGTCAACTCGTGATCTCTGATCTACGACTGACTACGAGTAAGATCTTAATCGTAATTGTATACTGGCCGTAGTTACAAGTTTTTAAATAATAGCTTAATTGGTCGTTTACTTACAGAAAAAAGAAACCATTATGTTTTGATACAAATAGATGCTAAAGAAAAAATAATTCATACCTGAGTAATAATACCAAAATTAGATCTTTATATGCATTTGTCATAGATGATACCCTAGAAGTAACTTATATTCATACCTAGCTTTTGTCCGCGGCTTTGCTCGCGTATCCCCCGGGAACATTACATTTTTCCAGGATGAAAGGTACCCTATGTCCTTCTCAGTACTCCAACCTATGTGTATGCGATTTTTCAAGAAGATTGTTTCAGTAGATAAAGCATAAAGAGGTAACAAACAAACAAACAAACAAACAAACAAACAAACAAACAAACAAACAAACAAACAAACAAACAAACAAACAAACAAATATACAAACTCACTTTCGCATTTATAATATTAGTTTGGATAGGATTAGGATTAGGATAGGCTTAGGATAGGATTAGGATAGGATTAGGATATGATTAGGATAGGACTAGGATAGGATTAGGATATGATTAGGATAGGATTAAGGTAGGATTAGGATAGGATTAGGATATGATTAGGATAGGATTAGGATAGGATTAGGATAGGATTAGGATAGGATTAGGATAGGATTAGGATAGGATTAGGATAGGATTAGGATAGGATTAGGATAGGATTAGGATAGGATTAGGATAGGATTAGGATAGGATTAGGATAGGATTAGGATAGGATTAGGATAGGATTAGGATAGGATTAGGATAGGATTAGGATAGGATTAGGATAGGATTAGGATAGGATTAGGATAGGATTAGGATAGGATTAGGATAGGATTAGGATAGGATTAGGATAGGATTAGGATAGGATTAGGATAGGATTAGGATAGGATTAGGATAGGATTAGGATAGGATTAGGATAGGATTAGGATAGGATTAGGATAGGATTAGGATAGGATTAGGATAGGATTAGGATAGGATTAGGATAGGATTAGGATAGGATTAGGATAGGATTAGGATAGGATTAGGATAGGATTAGGATAGGATTAGGATAGGATTAGGATAGGATTAGGATAGAATAATACAATACATGTACTTAGGTAAATTATAATGTACTCGCAGATTCAATGAATAGATAAATTAAAACAAAAACTCTACGTCTTAACTACTATTATTAATTCTATGTATAAAGTAGAAAGCATTTTAAGTAACAACCGCAGCCTTACAAGGAGGGTTTACATGTAAATGGAGCTCGTAAAAAACGTAAATTGAAAATTAAACTAGCGTTTACATTGAATTACGAGTAGATGCAGCGTCGGAGGCTTTAATGTGTGTTTTTGTTCGGCGTGCCGCGTGCGTGGGCCTAGCTAGCTAGACGAAGCTCGCGTGTCCAACCTCAAGCAGGACAGGGTTACCAGTAGCTACATAGTATCTCAATGGTTACCATCAAACAAATACAACGTGGAAGGGACATACCCGTAATAAATTGAACCAAGGTCTATACTAGATCGCTTAAGTATAATGAAATTAAAATAACAACCAAAGGACAAAAAAAAATTCGGCTTTTCCATGCAAAAATGTGCATGCGCTTGATTTGTATGGGAATGTCGGTTTTTTTTCGTTATTTGACTGTTTAATTTAATATTCTAGCGTGGTTTGCGGACCAATAATAAAACAATGTACAAAAAAATATATCAACATTGTTTTACCCACAGGAAAAACGCTGCTGGAACGATAAAATTAAAAGGAGGTAGGTAATTATAAAAAGAAAGCAAAATTAGATAATACCTTATTATTCATTCATGCCTATATTATGCACTTTATCTATGTACGTTGCTAAGTGATAGGGTTGAAAAATCATCTTTTCACTTTGAAAAATGAAGAAAAGGGGTTTGCGTGGTTATTTTGATTGAATATGATAACCCTAAACTCAGGGCAATTATATACAATTACAATTACCCTCGGGTGCCGCCCCCGACGCGACAGAGCGGCGACCTGGCTGCGCCCGCGCGTGGGTGGACATGCCATCACAAACTTACATAAGCCATCTCTTTAAATTATGGGGACTTCTTATAAGGAGTATCTATCCATTATCTTAATGTCTAGTAATTATTTGAAGTGTTGAGACTGTTTAGGAAATAAAACTTTTGTGATGGTTAAACTGAATGCTGTGGCTGTGTGTGTGTGTGTGTGGAAGATTCGGCGTGTGGGGTTGAACACGTGATGGCTCAGTTGGTTAGAGCAGCAGCTCGTATTGAGATCAAGGTCGCGGGTTCAAGTCCTTCTCACGTAGAATTTTTTCACTATTTCTTATTTCATTAGTTAATTTGAGTACTTTAGTACTGCATCTTGAATGCCTAAAAAACCCTATAAAAATATGGTTAAACTAGTCAAACAATTGTTACATAGGTAATAACAATCTCTTAGAAATTACTGATATTTACAAGCTTTTATTTTTCTTGCCCAATTTGTTATTAAAAAAATTACCTGATGATGATGATGAGTTGGTATTAATTAGTTCGGGTCAAATCTTGCAAGTATGAGTTTCTTCCTGGTTTCGGATTGAGACGAAAATTTTGTATGCTAATGAAAATTAGCCGACAATGCAATATTATTACAAGAAGCTGATCTGATGATAGAGCCGGAAGGTGGCTATAGGAACCCTGTAATAAAACAACGCAAACCCTTCGAGTTTGGGCTTATTACGTTTGTCTTAGTACTTAGGCGTCACAATGAAAGCTTATACGAGAAAATGATATTTTTTCCAAAAACTTATTTATATTATAAAAACGAGTTTCTACGGCTCAAAACGGCAGATTTAGGTATTTTATAGTAGAGATCAATGTCCGATCTAATAATTGACATACACGGGCTAAAAGTGACGATCCTAAATGAAGTCAATTTGACGTCAGATCGACACGCAAATTCATACAAAGGCTGTATCTATCTTGATCCATGGTCTAAGATCAAAAAGCAAACCCTTATGAAAAAATCTAATTTGTTTATTTACACACAATACATTTAATGTTTAATCTATTTACGATGCCATCATAATCTCTATTGAGATTTACTGGACATCGGAAATTGCCATCCAAATTTGTGATCATATATATATAATAAACATATTATAGAAAGTAATAACATTTTACCTTATCAATTTTAATCTATTTAAGTACCTACTTCTACTACCACTGGCTTCCATTCAGCTGGATAGGTTGCACACATCAGTCGTGACATCTAACCGTGATAAAAATATGCGTAGTAGGTAGTTGAAGAGATGTCAAGTCCACTAGAAACGATTCTAGAACCACAGGTATGCGGCCTTTTGCCTCTTCCGACTTCCTGTGCAATACTCTTGTTTGGGCATTCATTATCATACTAGAACATCTCCATGCTGTGCTCCTGCCGCATTTTTATCTGACCTTTTTATCCTACACTAGACGAAGGTGAAAAGACACGTTAGCTTACTTTGCTTTTATTTTATTATTTCTAAAAGTAGTTTAGTAATAAAATTAACACAATTATTGCTTTAAATTAATATGGAATATTTATGAACAAGTTATTAAGATTAAACCAAATAAAATTAATTTAAAATCAATTATGAGCGACATAGGGCGCACATGCAAGGTCTTCGCGAAGTTCATCAGAACAGGTATAGTCATTTAAATCTCAATCCTTGTTTGACTATGATAAATACATTATCACGTCTTTATCTTTAACGGGGTAGACAGAGCCTAAAGAGAACACACAACAGTAGCCGTAAGACCCCGAAGGCTACTTTAAGCGAAATGGTAGGCGTAAAAATAGAGAAAAGGAATCAAAATAGTGACAGGTTGCTAGCCGCATCGCCTATGAATGATTGGGATTTTCTACCATTCCCTAGGCTGTTCGGCTTTTATGATTTGCGCGGGAAGGGATATTTCATTCTGAAATTTTTCTTCTCTCAGATCAGACATATAATACCTACCCCTTACTGTCTACTACCTCGTAACAAGCTATACCTTTATACCACTATAAAATAAGTTTTTCGACATACAAGATTTTATTGTGAGGTACCTATGTAATAAGCCCGAACTCGATGGGGTTGCCTCATTTTATTGCAGGGTTCCTACAGCCACCTTCCGGCTTCATCATTAGATCAGCGTCTTGTTATAATAATTATGAATATTGAATTGTCTTCTGATTTACATTAATTAGCAAATAAAATTTCATCTCAATAGGAGCCCGGGAAGTGGGTCAAATTTAACTTTCAAAATTTGACCCAAAAAACAACAAACAGGCAAGCTAGCTAAGGCAATCTAAATAAAATCTTGTAAAAATAAAGCTTAGACTATAAAATATAGCTCCTTTATTTTGTCAGATTATGGGATAGTAATGCCGTGTGGTTCCCGGCAGAGTAGAATAGGACCTCTCCAAGTCTTCTCGTGAATGTCGAAGAAGGCGACTATGGTAACACAAGCTTATAAACATCAATAAGACCTCACCAACCCGTCTGGCCAGAGTAGAGTATAGGCCAAATCCTCTGGCTGATCTTGCCAAGTATAGCACTGGTAGTACAGAGAGGGTCGTACTCCTTTAGTGGAGACTAAAAAAGACCTGTTGATGATGATGATGATGGGATAGCAATCACATAGACTAGAGATTAGTTAGAATACTAGATACTTGGCCTAAATGTCAAAATAAACCACATGCATCTGACTAAATATAAATGATATGCAGTGTACCTGCAATTTCAGTAATTTGCGCTATCGTGCCTCCTGTGGCTATAACAACAAATCTAATAGAATTAATTATTCAACTCATTCCGTTGCCGGATAGGAACCTGTCGGCAATCTTCGTGTCAAAATCGCTTCCATATAGTCCATAATAGCCAAACTCATTATTACGATACGGGTCTTCGGTCAAGGCTGACATAATGATCATTATCTTAGATTATATTACTTTTGTACAGATTATTCTAAATATGGAATGATTTTTAATAAATGTTGAGTTTTTTATAATATTATGTAAAACCGAGCCTTTGAGTGTGATTTGTCCTTATATATGTATTTATTTATTATTTAAGACCTACAAGAAATATTACAATACTCGTATACTACATACATAAGCACTTAAGAGTAAGGCAGAAAACCGAGAAGTTTGGCGCAATACTCCACCGACAAGAGCCACTAACCTCTTAAATAAGAAGAAGAAGAAGACTACATACATAACACTATCACGTCTTTATCCCTAATGGGTCAAACAGAGCATTTTGGATCTTGCGGCTCTAAGCAGAGCCCAGGGCCGCCTTCTAAGGCCACTTTTAGAGTGATGGTGGGCTAGAAAGTGGAAAAAGGAATCAAAATAGTGACGAATTGCAGCCGCATCGCTTATTAACATCAACATTTCGCCCATTCCTTTGATCAGACTTTACGATCTGCGCGGGAAAAGAAGCGGCTGGTACATTTTTTCATTTCTCCCAGACCAGCATGGAAGATTATAATATTATTATATGGGAGAAATTATAATATCTATGAAAAAAAATCATTAAAGTACATTTATACGGTAGAGCTATTCACATACTCTCATTACAAAATGTGCATGTACACATTTTGTAATGAGAGTATGTGAACAGCTCTACCAGGCTCTGCTATAGTTAGGGAGAAATCTTTTGTGTGCAAAGAATATAAACTACATTAGAGGCTGTTAACTCTGAGCAATCAAATCCTGACGTAATGTGTTTTTATTTCGATTTTCTTAAGAAATGATAAGATGTGTGAGTAAACAGACTGTGTGTGCTTAGTGATAAGTTCCGTTACGAAATGAGAACAATTATTAAAATCGAAGAAAGGAACCGTGTTCTTTCTATTTTTACTTTTTCAATCTGTAAGCTTGTACTCTTGTTTTCTTTTTAATAACAAATAAATGGCTAAGTGCGTGTCCATATGAAGAAGAAAAGAAAACGTCTTGAGGCTTTTGAAATGTGGTACTGGAGGCGTATAGAAAAGATAAGCTGAACAGAAAAAAACGAATACAGAAGTTCTGGAACGTGTCAAATAGAAAATAAGGTTAATGAAGACAATCGATGTAAGAAGGGGAAAAATATTAGGACACCTTATACGATACGATAATTTCATCAAAAATATCATGGAAGGAAAGATCGAGGCAAGAAGAGGAAAAGGAAGGCCAAGAAGGGCGTTCATGGATGAAGTAAAAGAAAAGGCAGAAGTCGTGTCGTATAGGGAAGTCAAGCATTTGGCTGAGGATCTAGAGACATGAAAAATACTCCACCGACGAGAACATAGTTCTTAAATATATTGATGATGGTGCGTGTCCTTGCTACGGTCAGAGTAGAGTTCCGAAGTTACACGTTGCACCATGGAGAATTTATTTTCCATAATATGTTTACTACACTTACTAAATCGAGAATTTGTTTTTGCAACCTCAATTTTTTTAAGACTAATCCCCCTCGTACCTCTCGTATAGTGAGGGGTATCGTTGGATAGGTCTTTGACGCGAAAAAAAAATCATCATAATTACAACAGAGCTACTATGGTACCATCAGATGAGTGACGTCATGCGAAGTTTAAAAGCACTTTATCTTCATCGTTATTTGCTAATCAGAGAAAATACAATTACGTATAAAAGCTAACAGTTGCATACGTAATACCCATGCAAAATTTCGGCTTTCTAGTACTAACAGTCTTTGAGCTAAGTCGGAGACGGATAGACGGACATACCGAAACTATACTATAAGAGTTTCGTCTAAAGACTTCGGAATTCTAAAAATTTTATATAAATGGTCAATAGTATAAGATAAGTATAAAAGTATCTAGAGGTAGTTTTATTACAATTTTGGAGGGACGGGAAGAAAATATTTGTCTATTGATTAAAAAAAATTATATTAAGATGAGGCCCATATCTCGATGGCAATGATATTTCTTAGCTGCCAACAGTGTTACCTACGGTTATCAAGATTGGCAAGTGTACTGTCGGTTACGCCAGCATCACCCGATGCCAAATCTGTGTGTCTGAATACGTCACCCGCGTCATCGGCCAGATAACTGATAACAGATTGCTGATAACGAATGAGAGCGATCTCTTTGCAGGGACGGCCTCGTTTGCGGTCTTCACTTGAACGAACATATACAGGGTCCAACAAAATATACTGAAACTATTTTAAGGGTGGATTCAGTCCATGATAGTGAACAACAACTTTCCTCAAGGAACATATATCAAAATATGAAAAATAATTTTTGACTTTTTGACAAGTTGACCGATCAGCCGATCCGAATATGTATGGAATTTCAAAAATTATTTTTCATATTGCGATATGTTGATTGTGGAAAGTTGTTCAGTATCATGGACTGTTTTGTTTGGAATTCACCCTTAAAATAGTTTCACTATATTTTGTTAGACGTTATATAGAGGTACATACCCCATATTTTTTATTCGTTTTAACTTAGCATAAAGTAGGAATTTACCTTAGTAAAATTATTGGTAATATTTCTTTGTGATTATAAGTTCTACATATATAATTAGGTAGGTAGGTACTTATTTATTTAAAAGACTTATTTCATTTAATTTTTATAAGAAATTTTTGATTTAGTCAAACAATTTAATTCAATTAACTGACTTTTGAATTCGAGTGTCAAGTAAAAATTGAGACAATTTTAACAACTAAATAATTAAGAGAAAATTTAATTCAAAAGGGTTGAGTAAGATCACACTAGAGCAGTAGCACAGAATACATAAGAGTCAAAGCAGTAGCCTATGGCAGTAGCTATAGGATTATGTTGTGATATCAATGAACGAACAGGTGTATGATCTGGAGTGCTATTTTTCATCGTGGGAGTCAGCGATACACAAAACGTGTAGTTTTCTAATTTACCGCTAGCATTCCGTACATTGCATTTTTAAAACCGTCATGTCAGCGAAACCTAATATTGTATTACGCAGCATATATCTTAAATTTATCAATGGTTTTTTAAACATTTAATTATAAATAAAAAAGCAGCGTGAATGTGAACGGATTCTCTATGAAAGGTTTCTTTGAAATTTGTAATGCATTATACGCTACAAATGTCATATTTACGAGTGGGAAAGACCACTCATGTAAATCCTTCGCGTATGACCGATTAAAAAATGCGCCTTTTTAGAAACGCTCGCGCAAAGCGAAAACCCATTACAAATAATGTGACTCCCGATTTCAAAAATAGCACTCCTGACTTTATGCTACTCTGACTGCGCGCGCATGAAATCTTGAGGAGAAAATTACGTCCATTCACTTTTTCAGTGATTTTCAAGATTGCGTGATCAAGATAATTGGCACGCACAGCACAATTACTTGTAATTTATACTTTGTTATAAAAACTGATCTGGAAAGTGAAAATGGGATTGATTTTCTTTTTAGGTACCTACTTAATAAATTATTTTTTTTATAATAATTTAGCTGGCACTTAAGATAAAATTCATTGCCTTGTTAAGTGAAACTTGATTAATATTTACTTGGCTTCGAACGTAACGAAGTTAGTGAAACCCGAATCAAAATCGCTTTGGCAGTTTCTTTGTTATATAAGTCAGTACAGACAAGTAGACTCCGACGTATTGAAGTCTCACTTCAATCTAGAAATGTATTTAGATATCATTTTTTCAGTTTCTGTGAAAATATGTTTATTTTAGCCCGACGTAGTCAGACGCAAGAAACTTAGATCCGTGCCAATTTTAGAATGAAAGTTGAACGACCGTGGCGGACCAACATAAGACTATTGTTTTATAAATCCTGCCAAACCATTGCCGTTTAACGGTTATTGGTTCCAATGCGTTAATGCCTCATTCTGAGTACGTTTCTGGCGAAGTTAGAGCGATCATTGAGGCTAATAATATGGGCTACGTGTTGAACTTTAAAATTTCATTATGCACTGTGAAAATTTAATCGGTTCGGTTACGGTTTTTTCGTGAGCAGAGAAACAAAAGCGGCTTTGAGGATTTCGGCTTCAGATCTTTGGTTACGCTTGTTATAATTGAAACGTGCCTAGTTTAGCTTAGCATCCCTTTGACAGACTCTTTATTATAATACTTATTTCTATTTATATGTGTTTATTTAAAAAAAGAAGCTCTCGGTACACGTAGCGTCGCGCCGGACTCTATATTTATCTTGATGTTACTGCAAATAGAAAACGGTGCATAGCTACTTCAAATGGACCGTATTTTGCATCGAAAAATATTGTTCAAATAAGTATGCACATTAAAAGTTTATTATATCTTTTATTACTCGTTAAATTCATAATTTTAATAAATTGAAAACGAGTAAATAATTGTACAAAAAGTTGAGATCGTTAAGATATACTGACAGTAATGGTAATCGGCTTGGCTTTAAAAGTATGGGGTAGATGTCTGTAAAAAAAAGGAAAAAAAACGGCGGCCGCGACTCGTTACACGAAATTTGTATTTTATTTATGTAATATACCTCTAGTTTCACAAAATTTAGCTCTTGTACAAAATGGAACTTGTTTCACGACAGTAACCCAATCTTGGCAAGTAATTGTATATTTTAAATATTATTTTACAAAACGGATGTACGCTAAGTAACCTACCAGTTTCAGGGGTTTTAGAGGGTGCTCCAGTTAAAGAATTAAGAAAAAAATAGTAAGAAAAATAAACAGAATAAAGTAGGTAAATAAATATATCATATAGGGATAAATAACGCAGATTTAGCTAGACCGAAAGTAAGTTTCAAACTTGTGTTATGGGCCTATTATATATAACGTCTAAAAAAAATACTGAAACTATTTCAATGGTGAATTCGATCCATGATACTAAACAATTTTCCCCAAGGAACATACCGTCTAGCCTGAGTGAAGAGTAGGCCAAATCATTTGACTGCTTTTGCCAACTATGGCTCTGGTAGTACAGAGAGAGTTGTGCTCCTGCAGTGGAGACTAAAAAAGACCTGATGATGATGATAAAATAACTAAATAAAGTTTACGTGTCCCTCGTTGCATGAAAATATTGATTTTGAACACATTGGCTCTCTTTTGTCTTAATAATATGAAGGTACTGTATAAGGTATCAACAGATGCAACAGTATTTAATGGAAATTCATTTTATGAATTATAAAGTACCAAAACAAAAAAAAAGCCACCGTCGGTGTTTTTTTCGCATCAACGCCGCGCGACGTATCCAATTAGCAGCTTTTCAAGTCCGTGACATCTACAAAACGAGACTAAATTAGTATAATGTTACAAGTTACAAGCCCCTAAATTCGACAAATGACATGGCATCCGCGATTTAGTACCCTTTTCAACTGTCATCTTTAATCTTTACGGTACTTTGATTTTAGAATTATCTGCGATGGCATTCGTTCAGTATCAACGAAAATATTTTATAAAACTGCAGATGCATTAATTGTTTATACTTATACTTTTTTTTTTTTATTAGAAATTTGAGTGCGTTTGACCTCTATCTAGCCTGATGGGAAGCTAAGATGAGGTCTAAGGTGTATCACGCAGACTCAAAAAATGCCTGTTCACTCTTGCCTTGAAAATCCCTAAATTATATGTATGGGGAAACATCGACGCAGGGAGGGAATTCCACACCTTAGCGGTTCGCACAATGAAGGAGGAGGCGAATCGAGAGGTACGATGAGGAGGAATATCGACCACAAATGGGTGGAATCCCTGTCCACGTCGTGTTGTCCGATGGTGGAATGGTACAAATACTTGTATTAATTTAAAGAAAACAATCTACTATGCAATTTTTTTTACAACGAAAATATATTATATAAATTCAAATGCATTAATTGTTTGTACTTATTTATTTGTTTTGATAATTGTTGTAATTATTTTGGTTTGGGTACCTAGATCTAGTTAATCAGTAACTTACCTATTTAATTCTGAAGCAGATCTACTTTCAAGAACATTATTTCGTCATTCGTAGTAAAACTAAAGCAAATAAGTACTTAGTCATAATTATGTTATAAAGACGGTGTTTCCTGGCACATTGACAACTGTTATCATATGAAAACATCCTTCTAATCGGCAAATAATAAGGTTGACTCGTTCCCGCACCGCGAAGCAGAGTTCACGAGGGTGTGATTATTCCGTGAGAATAAGTATTTTGTGGTTGTTGCTTGATTCTATAGCAAGATCTTTTTTTTATTAATTTTTTTACGGACTAATTACTCAAATTGAGCAAGCTCCAAAGCAAGTTCTAGTCTTGTGTTATGTTGTTGTTGCTTATCGTGTGTGTAAGTGGCCAACACTGGTGTCAGATTTTTCAAGCTGCCTAAAGGCATCTGACTAGCTTGTGTTATGTATGGGATACTAGCTCAGCGATACTATATTTTATAACAAATAAATCTTAAATATATATAACTCAAAGGCGACTGACTGACTGACTGACATAGTGATCTATCAACGCACAGCCCAAACCACTGGACGGATCGGGCTGAAATTTGGCATGCAGGTAGATGTTATGACGTAGGCATCCGCTAAGAAAGGACGCGAGCGAAGCCTCGGGCAAAAGCTAGTATAAGATAAACATCCAAGACCCAGGTCAATCTGAAAAAGATCATTTTCCATCTGACCGGGGATCGAACCCGGGACCTCCGGTGTGACAGTCTGGCATCATCAACGACTTGTTTTGCAGTGGTAGTAAAGCAATGATTTTTAGGCAGATTACAAATCAAATTCAGCATAGCCACTAGCTAATCCTAAAGCTTTATCAGTTGCTAGACCAAAGGATTTATTGAGTAAGATGGAAACGATAAAACTCAGTGAGTAACATGCTGCTAATCATACATACACATACATAAACTCACTCACATACACGCTTCCTATTCTTAGATACAGTATTGTATTATATAGTAGACCCCGAACGTCTCTAGCTTCTAGCTTTTAGCTCTCAACTTAGGTCCAAGATCTACCCATAAACTTTACTCCACCAAAGGGCACTTACTACATTAAGATATATTACTACTACTATTACTATATTAAATCCTTTTAGTTTTCAAATTAGCAATTATTCTGTTTTGGTATTTCTTTTTCTTTAAAATTCTCTTCACTTTATTTATTTCAAGTAAACACATATGTATATTTATTATCTATAATACCTATTTGTAGTCAAAATCTTGTAATTATACCTCTAGTGGCTACTTTTTTAATTTAATAAGCATAGATTCAACCTGTGAATATCGTAGTGGGTTACTTAATTATTATCACTTCATATATGTATATTTAGTTATTTAAGACTTTATTAATGTAACTGTTTGTTGTTCCTTAATAAATAAAATAAAATAAAGACGATGTGAAACAGGTCCACATAGGAACCTATTTCAGGAACTGGTCTTCAAACAAGGGTGTACCTGTCTTAAGCCCACATATGTTTAATCTAACTTTAGAACCCATAGTTATAAGACTCACCTTTGTAAAAGAGAGAAAATAAACGTTTTATTATTATTATATCACCTATTTAGTATTTGTATCTAAAATTCATCATTCGCTTGATAGACGCTGAAGAGTATGTGACTCTACCTCCGTGGCTCTACCAACTAGGTGTAATGAGTTGTCATCGCTATCATAGTATAGCATACATACTCATTATAGTTATTACAGCGCATTTTTATCTAATCTTTATTTAATTAGCTTTTCTAACATGATTTTTAAGATTGCATATCATTAGGTACTTCGAAGGTATACATAATTTTCATTCAGACTATCGCTACCAGATTCTACAAACCAGGTAAGTTCTATTCTATGTAAGCAGCTACTAGGTAGGGATAAGTAATTTTTGAAGAGAAGATACATACAGATACATTATCACGTCTTTATTCCTAACTAGCGGCCCCACCCCGGCTTTGCACGGGTATGTATTATACATATAAACCTTCCTCATAAATCAATATATCTATTAAAAAAACCGCATTAAAATCCGTTGCGTACTTTTAAAGATCTGACCATACATAGCGACAGACAAACAGCAGGAAGCGACTTTGTTTTATACTTTGTAGTGATTGGGTAAATTAACTTACCGGTATGTATTAGGTTTCTTATGCTATCCTGGACTGCGTCATCTACGTCACCGCCCAAGTACTCCACGGCCAGCGCGTCCGGGCCCACATACTTCGCGCTGCTCCACGCCACCAGTAGTTGGAACAGCAACAGTTTGAACACAAAACACCGCCTCTCCATCGTCCTGAGCACCTGATATCTACTAGTACACATTATCAGTTCAGTTTAGTTTATTAACGTCACTAAACACTGGCACTAAAGTCTTAGAGACTGATTTACATCTTGTGTTTGTAGTTGGATGTATTTATTCGTCTTCTGATATGATGAACTGTCATTATAACCTGAAACAAAGAAATTGACACATTTACGTCCAGTCCTGAATTCAAACATGAATGAAATAATTAACAATTGTACACAAAAATCTTTTCAAAATTACTTAGAGATTGTTCTTTTTATTAGGGTTCCGTACCCAAAGGGTGCCAACGAGACCCTATTACTGAAAGCTCTATCTCTTGAACCGAAATAGCTATACACTTTAAATTTACCGATTTATGTATTACTGTGGCCGCTATAACAATGAATACTAAAAATAAGATAAAGTTAAATTAAAGGGAGTCGTCACACAAGAAACGTGTTTTCAGCGTATTTTGTATGGAGGTCCGGAACCCTTTATGTACGAGTCCGACTCGCACTTGAATCGTACCTGCTTCGGCGGTTTTTAAGTAAGTTCTGTGAAAAAATATAGGTAAAATAGACCTAAAGTAAACCAATTTATTTTTTCTCCCTAACTTGTATCGGATATAACCTGCTAGAACAACCTCTCGTCACTTCCAATTACTTTATGGTAAAATGAATCTCAATATTGACGTACATACATAAGCAAATGACTACTGAGTATGTTTCCTATTAAATATCCCAAAGTACCTCCGGCAAGGTCACGTTCACACTATTTATTTCACGATAGAATAACTCTGTCACATTAAATAATAATATCATATTTTATGTCTGAAAACGTGTAGCTAATAACGACAAAAAATTTTATAGCAACGAAATTTAATTAGACACACCTCACCTTAATGTCTAATATATAATGTGTAATTAATCTTGACTTATTCACTAAAATCTGAGAATTAATTAAAATAAAAAATCTAGTTAAACTTTATCAAGTGCTATCTGAGATTTAACACGACTATGCCTGGTTGTTATCTTTTTCTAACCGCGAGGCGCCTTCTACGAGTACATAGTGCGGTATCGCCGTGACGCACACAATTTAGGTATAATTCGTGTACGTGCGTACTATATGTAGTATAATTTGGCAGGCAGGCACATGAAGTTAAGGGATTTGATAATATGTACATACATACAATTCACGTCTTTATCCCTAATGATGACAGAGACAGCATGACATAGCATGAAGGTTAACTTGGATGGCCATAGAGATAGAGGACGATCTAAAAAGACGTGGGGGAAATGTGTGAAGCGAAACATGAAGGAGGTTAGTACAGATAAAAAACGATGGAGGGATTGACATACAGAGCCGACCCCAAATAGAGAGAACGCCAGAAAGATGATAGGGCAGACATAGCATTTGGGTGTCTTGGGGCTCTAAACAGACATAGCTTATATGATCTGCGCGGGAACAGAAGCAACCGGTACATTTTAAATGTTTTCTTCCCTCTCAGACCAGCATGGTAGCATTTAAAAAAGAAGATTTGATAATAACCTAAATAAAGTAAAAACATTAGTAGAAATACACTCTACGTGACTCTACCAATCGACAAGGTTATCAAAAGTATTATTATATTGAGAAAATAATAATATATACAAATTACGAGTCTGGCGCCTATACCTATAGCTATACTCGTATAAACATTTAATTTCGCCGTAATCAGCAGCGATAATATTACAGGAAAATGTATTTGAGATTAATTACAACAGTTTAAAAGCTAGACGTGTACAGATATTTGCGGAGCACGTTACTGGTAATTAAATTCGCATACACGTGGTAACTTTACAGCTCATTACCAGGTACATAGTAACTAATTGGACGTACCTAGGCGGTGTATGACTACAGAAAATATAAAAATGTTAACAATATAGGTTACTTGTGATAGTGGTAGTAGTGGAAATATAGTCGTGAAACATTTTAAATAGAATTTACTTTATGGACAAAAAATACCTTATCAAATAAACTCGAAATTGTAAGAGAGTTAGATACGAGTACAAGAGTAAGAATAAACAACAAAAAAAGAAAAAAAAAATGTCTACTTCATTCCACCTTCATCTTATACATTTGTGCACCATTGTCATAGCGTGGTGTGGTTTTTTTTGGCAAATAGATTCATTCAATGCAAATAACATTACAGGCGTGATGTTGCCGAACTTCAGCCGCTGAACTTCGGCATAATGTGTTTAGAGACATGGTCACGAATTCACGATGATGTAATTGCAACGCTGGTTTTCAATGGACCTTATGTGATACAACTGATTGAAGGTAGCCCTTTATCAAATTATGTATTTTCATTGACCTCATTGAGGGTTTGTTTCCCAGTATTTAGATGTGTGTTTTCCCTTTTTATATATATTTTGTACTTCATTTATTATTGCAATTCATGAGTATACTTTCTACCTTTGAAAATAATCCATATTTTAATTGGGTAAAGCCGTGACAAGGAGCAAGTGCTTTACAAAATGCTTTAACAAGCGTAAATGCACATGACGACGGACAGGATGCAACTAGATATCTACCGGTGTAGTGTGGTGCATATGAAGCTCGGATGTTCACGAATTCGAATAATGATGACTTCGAATATCTTCCAAATAGGTAAGTATATTAAAAAAAAAATATTTTTTTGCCTACAAGCTTTTATTGTGTCATTTGTCTTGATTTTAGGCCTTATAACTTATCAAGACAAATTTGACGTCAGGCAGGCGGGCGGTCGTAAAACTGTAGCCAAATCATTTAAACTGACTGTTCTGGCTATTTCTTCTCCATTTTGCAAGGTCTTTGGCATCCTTAGGTGACCATTGATATGCATGTTATATTTGGAGAAGAAAAAGCAGAAAAGTGCACCTCAGGCTCCGAAGCAGCACAGCAAAGGATGCAACCGGGAACGCGCTTAGATGAAGAAGCACTTATCAAGACAAATGTAATACGCGCAAATTCGATAGGGTTGCATCATTTTATTACAGGTTTCCTATAGCCACCTTCCGGCTCCATCATTAGATCAGCTTCTTGTTATAATAAAATTGCATTGTCATCTGATTTACATACAAAATTTCATCTCAATCAGAAACCGGGAAGTGGCTCAAATTTAACTTTGACCCAAATAACAACAAACAGGTTATCCCTCACTGGGATAAGCCCGCCGTTGTACATTTATATTTTTGTAATGACGCATATAATATGTAACTTGTAATAAAGTGTTTAAACAAACAAACAGGGCAAGCTAAATAAAAGCTTGTAAAAACAGTGTTATTATTGCCGAGGCTATATTATCTATAAGTAGGATATATGACTGAATAGGTATACTCCGAAATCAAAGCAGTCAAAAAATGCATATCCAACAACAAAAAAACTGAATAAGTGTGAGAAAATACTTATTGGTCTAAAGGGTACAGCGCGCGCGACATTAATGAATATACCTACCTACTTACGTAGTTTACTGGCACCAAAACTGGCCGTAAAGATGACCGAGTCTAGTTTCTATATAAGGGCTTGCTTTCTTCAAGGATTTGCGACAAAACACGAATGATTGACAGATGCTTGCATACACGAGTTATGCCATGAACAATCGTCCTTATAGAAATGCACATAATTTACTGGTACTGACAAAGATTTCTACTCTGTTTATGGTGTCGTAAAACTAGGAAAGTCGCAGATTCTCATTAAATGATATGATGACGGTCAAAGTAGGCCTTGAGACAGAGCAGAAGATACAAGTTCATTGTAAAATGAGAAGAATGCGTTCTAGGAAGAGTCGAGAAAGGGCAGCCACGTGCCGAGATAAGACAGGCGCCATCATCGTGCCCCCTTCATTATACTACTCGGGTTTGTTTGCTCATCCGGGACTGCTGGCGCCGCTGCCGTGACCATTCTTTTTAGTATTTGCTTTTTAATTTTCAAATACCGCCGGCAGCGTCACAGTCTTACTCTTGGGATAGACGTTACTCTAGCCATTTAATATTCAATGGTTTATTACGTCATTCATTGTTGATACAGTTCGCGTTCTCAGTGTTGTATTGACATGGTATGATATAGTAAATTCGGCTGAGTTTAATGTAACCTGTTTTGCCACGTTACTCTGTGATGTCAAGTGGTACAGTTTGCACAACTGTGCAAATTTTATTATGAAAGCTATAGTAATTTAGATATGGTAAACTACTCTTTTTACGTTAGGTGCGAGGTAGGTAGGTACTTACATCACTTTATATTAGTACTTACTTTTATGTTAATTGTATCAAATTGATGAAAATGTGGCTGTCTATCTATACTGAATTACGATTTGCTTGTTAAAATTTAAATTTGAGCACTACGCTATCTACTAAGTCAGTTATCTTTGTGTAAAAAGCCTAATTTCAGTGGTGATTATACTATCGAGACTAGACTAACAGCGTTTAGTCTAGCTTCAATCTTCTATCAAGCCTAGTAGATAAAAGATAAGTGAGATTTAAACTATAATATAGTTTATTATGTATATCATAATATTATTATGTATATACCGTCCTAAAGTTACTCTGCGTTTAATAATAAGCAAAAAGACGGTATAAGTACTACTAGTACAGTACTATTGATTAAGGTCATGTCTTCATACGTTAATAAGTCTGTAATATTTTATTTTAAAATGCCCAGTTCTTATTACATCAAAACTTCAGTTTTGAATAATAAATACTTACGTGCCTATATAAATATTAACGAAAAAATAATTCATATTTTAAGAATTAATTTTACTGAAAAAGAATCCACTATTGAATAACAAAGAACGCTTTCTAAGTTGTAAGACAATAAAAGAAAGCAATGTCGTTATGTTACGAAAAAAAAGTAACAAAAGTACAATCCGAGATAAGTATGAACACAAAAAGATTAGAAGCATATGGCGCCACACAAATCGTCTTCAAATTTCAACTTAGATGCATCAAACTCTTTTATCTAGTAGAAAAGCGCATCAGCGCGGCGCGGCGCAGGCGCGGGCATCCGTCATCGTCTCGCGCGCTCATTGTCTCGAGCGGGCATTGTGAAGACCGGTAGCGCCGGTTGTGGCCGACTCGAATTATTGCCCTTTATGAACCTACGCTGGCGGCAGAATCGGTCGGAATAGTTAACCCTTACACGCATTGTTTCCTCTTTAGTATAGTAGAACGTGACTATTGTACCTACTTTAAGCTCGAACGCTTACCTGCAGCCTACCGGCATGCTTAAATTTTTTAGCTATGTTGTCCAGGTAATTTACGTTATGCAATATATTATTTGTGTTACGTTACACATGTTACATGTTATTGTTTCTATGTAACTATCTAAACGAATAATACCTACTCTTACAATTTAAATTAAACAAAATTTTATTACAGCATGCTACATGACTACTACAATAAATTGCCATGGAAATTCTCAATGTTGTGTTGGCAATGACCCCTCACTAGATGACACCATCTATTTTCTATTTTAATAAGTTTTTTAAATTATTTTATCTATAAATATTGTTATCTAGTTTTTTAAGAATATCACGTAATTCTGGATACATGACACGTCACTATAATTTCTTGGCCTTTGTTTGACCCCGCTCGCGATATGCCATCAATGAATACAATATTTATCTATCTAAAACGCTTAAAAATTAGTCGAACGGCCATTGAACTATATCTTAATATAGATTCATCTTATCACCTGCAAATTATCTTAAGTAAACTGAGAGACTCGGATGTGAAGACTTTACAGCGTTGTACTCGTAGTATCTTTATTTCGTATCGTGAACATTACTTGTTTGTGATAAATATTTGACCTTGCCTTATGTAACGACAGTGATAGTGGAACACGTAGTCACTCTCTCTTTACGATTTTTAGAGATCAATCAAGGCAATATTCATGTTTGAATGTTTTTTTTTTGCACTATCATGTCTACCCAATGAAGCAGACAAAGCATTTTGAATCTTAGGCTCTAAGCAGATAGAGCCCAGAGCCGCAAATCCCAAAGGCCACTTTTAGCGTGATGTTGGGCGAAAAGGTGGAAAAAGAAATCAAAATAGTGGTTGCTAGCCGTATCGCCTATTAATATAATTCGAATTTTCTCCCATTCCCTCGACCGGATTTTACGATCTGCGCGGGAAGTTAAGCAGCTGGTGCATTCTAAGTTTTAACTTATTTCCCAGACCAGCTTGGAAGATAATAAAATAAACCTACTAATTGATAGATTTTAATTTAATAAAACTACAAAAGTTTAATTTAAATTTTAAACTAAAAAGGTACCTTTTAAATTAAAATGTAGTACTTACCGTAGGTAGCTAAGTTATATTTTACAATAGAAGAAATGGTAAAAACCCGGAAATGTGACTAGGAAATACCCAATAAAAATATGGCACGAGAAACGCAAATTCTTAGGTACCTATTTTTTTCTACTGTGTATTGTCAACCACGGCAGCGCGTCTTTGACAGGTGTCATTAAGAATGACGTGGGACAAATAGACGCTGTCAGTCTGCCCATCAAATGGGGCGGTTAGCAGAATTTATTGAGTGTGATTCGCTGAGGTGATTCGTGTTTGACTCTTTCTTTTGTGCGACAGTTGTGAGACACAGTGACCCGAAGTCGAACTATTTATCTTTACGCTTTTGCTTTCGTTTGTCTGGTGATCGAAAATAGCCCAACATTCCTCATCAATATTGAGCTTTAGAATGATTTAGTACTTGTGTGTGATGCACGCAACTAGTTTGGATTAATCTAGACATTAATCCAAACTAGTTGTGTGCATCACGTCACAAACAAGTACTTTGGGTTCTCTTTTTTTTGTTGGTTTAAGTGGCCAGCACTGGTGTCAAAATTTAATGCTGCCTAAAGGCATCTGACAAAGCTTGGCCACTGCCATACAATGATAACAGTCGGGACCAACGGCTTTACGTGCCTTCCGAAGCACGAAGGTTCTCGAGAAAATTCTATGCCAATTGTGGTCACCCATTTAAGTGTGGACCACGGCCTATGCTAAACTTGCGAAAGTATCGCCATACACCGGGCCAGCAAACTCTATCGTAAAAGTAACTTGTGTAACAAAATATCCTGTTTTCAACTCAAATTAAAATAATTTAGGCGTAGGGCAACGCACATCACTAAACATCGCGTGACATCGCATCGCAACGCAACGGTCTTGATCAATCATGACCGCACACACACCGTTTGTGCTGCGCGTGCGCCTATTGTAGCTAATTTTATTGTATGCTACATTCAGCCCGTAGTGTGCACCGCCTTTTACAATCTGATTGTTGCTTGAATAACCCCTTAGAATATAAACAAATTACATCGATTAACTTGCACGTAAACTGCTATGGAAAGCCGCTACACGACCACCCTCAGATCTTCAGCTAGCTTTAGAGACAGAACTCTGTATACATAGAGACTAGATAAGATAATTAGATAGTAAAACGTGACACTATATCACCAAGCAAATATATAAATTTGGAGAGATAACGGAGAGGGTTCCTTGCCAAAATTTCCATGAAAAAAAGTCGTAAAAGTACTAAATCAATTGATTTAGTACTTTTACGAGTACGTGATTTAATGCTAGATTAAGGTTATGACAACTTATTGTATTGACTCATACCTATGTACGTATGTACCAATCAAACTTTCATCTTTTCCCTACTTTTTAGGTCTGTTTATGGGAAGAAATAGATTTAACATACACACGCGTTGAGTTCAGAAACATAATTTAGTTTAAAATATTTCATTTTATAATCATGTAGGTTACAATACACGAACGTTCCTACCTACGAGTAGATATTAACCTACCTATTAAATTAAAGTACGGAACCCTAAGTAGAAGGAAAATGTTAATCAATAGAGCTGTTAAGAGATGACGCTCAGTGACGTCGCTGCGACATTTTGGGGTTATTAAACCACATGACGAGACTATATAAATCCTGTTCAAATTTTTATTATCCGCGCCCGTCGCTGTAATATATTAATCCTTATTAATTCATGATCCATAAAGTGGGTCCTCACTGCCAGCTATGACTGGACGCCATCGACGTCATGGGATTGACGCCAAATGGCGACATTTCTGTTCACTTGTTTCGGTTCTTGTTCACTTGATTATCCTTAAAAAAATGTTTATTATTTCAAAACTTTATAATACTTTAGCAATTTTTACAAAAACACAATTTTACAATCGGTGAACTTATCCCAAAAGGGATCTCTGCCAGTCCACCAGCATGCAGGACAGAGAACATGTCATTTAATTGGTTCAATAAACAAAAGGTTACAGGATTAGGTATGTACTTACAATGACTTAATTGTAAGTAAGATAGGGAAAATCTGACATTTAATCTAAGAGATATATATACTTAGATTAAGTCCGCCTGTTACATTTTTTGTAATAAAGTTAAATAAATTATCAACCACCATAGATTGAATTCGTATATAGCGCTACATGTAACGATATTACTATAAATTTGACATAAAAAGTTACACAGACCATTTTAGTAAAATTATTAACATATAACATTAGTTTAGCACATTTATTATTCCTTTAAATGTGAATAACATGAAATAGAAGCAGCGCCAACGAGCGAATACTCGTACGGTGTGTTAAATGACATCGTTACACAAAAACTACATTTGTTTACAAATCGCTTATAAATTAGGAGGCGTTAACAGCCTGTCGAATGAAATATGACTCGATTGTTACTCTGATGACAGTATCGCCTCACTAGCCGTTTCCACTAAGACGCTAGCCATACTTCGCAGAACAGACTACAGTGCGGTGCGTCGATAACCTGTCTAAAAATAACATGAAATATTCATAAAGATCTATTTTATTGTAATGGAATAAGAGAGAGTTTTTGTAGAGCTGTACATGCATTACATGCTGTGTGCGTAGGCCGAGTTTATCGGAATAGTATTTACACGTATCGTGTAATGTCCTATTGTTCAACGTGTACTGATAGAAATCAACTTTATTCAGGTTACAAATTACATTCGATGGATAATGTTTATTTTTTCTTGGAAGATAGATAAAAATGCGTGCATATGCATTGCGTTGCTTAAATTTGTACATATCCACTTACTAGGTATCTACCTTCTTAATCGAAATTTAAACATGGCCAATAATTACACGAGTTTTGATCAGAAAATCAGATAAAAATGTACCATAAGTATTAGTAATAAATTAATATTTCAATGTCTTATCTGATTTTGACTTGCTATAATTTCGCATGCTGGAAAACGTGTCATTTATACAAAATTCCACCATATATCTTTATATATTTTGTCTCAATAAACCTAGTCTGAACATTTTTTAGTTTTCCGGTTTATTAGAAAGAATGTTAATAGGCCAGCAAAGTAAATAATTTTAATGTGGGTCGCCGTCCCCGAACGACGACGGCGCAAGCGCGACCGCTCGTGTACATAAACGCCGTCGGTCGTGTGAATTTGCGATCTACTATATATTATCCATTGATTAGGTCAAGCAGAAATCCTTGATCAGCCATGTTAATCAGTAACTACTTATTTAATTTAAAATATCTGTCAATACAACGTGTAACAAAATATACTAAAACTATTTTTAGGGTGAATTCAGACTATGATACTGAACCACTTTCCCCAAGGAACATATATCGAAATATGAAAAATAATGTTTGGCTTTTCGTACAAACTCGGATCAGCTTATCGGTCAACTGGCCAAAAATTATTTATTAAATTTCAATAAGTATATCTACGTTTCTTGAGGAAAGTTGTTCAGTATCATGGACTGAATTCACCCTTAAAATAGGTTCAGTTTATTTTATTACACGTTATAGGTATATTTTATTTTTATTCCGAGTTAATTAGTTATTCGCTTGCGCACGATTTGCATTCAGCGAGATGTTGAGTTGGGTGGGCAAATTATTAATTTGACGTAAATCAAATAATATTGTATAACTATTTATTAATTCTTGTCGAACAGTAGATTTGATGCCTTGAAATTACTATTTTACTTTTTTCTGTTTTTTTTTTAATATTCTATTTGCTGCTTTTTGCTTTCCTAAGGTTGGCAACACTGATGAGTAAATATATAAGGATTTGTTTAAATTAAATATTTGTTAGATTAGAGCATGAAAAAGTATCGATGTTCATACATATTTCTTGAGGTAATATCTGCGTAAATCTTGGAGGTAAATAGGGTTAATTAACAATAAAGAAAAAACCGTAGACATATAAAGCTTGTACAAACAAACGAGTAAGTAGGCATTTCCTACATATTTCTTATCTGAACCATAGAATAAGTACTAGTATTGCATGTACCAGTAATCTCTAGACTAGATCCTACACATAATATTGGATTTGCATGTAACATTGATTTATTGAAAGATCACTTTTTTCATATTTAATTTGTTATTTTTTCTTTGTTTATTGTCTTTATTTCATTATTTAATTTGAGTACTTTAGTACTGCATCTTGAATGCCTAAAAAACCCTATAAAAATATAGATCACTTTCTATTCTATTTTACGTGCGTTTGGATATTAGAGACAAATTAAGTACCTACGTAGAACATTGATATAAGTTGTATTTTCAAAGTTAGGTTGTATGACCGGCAATAAAACATGATGGTCACAGCAATATAGCATATACCTATCTATTCTGTTATGTTTATATTTAATTGAAAGTCACTCAAGGCTCATGGAAACCAAATGGAAAAAAAATTCTTTATTACTAACGTAAAATTTGATTGTATACCTGTCTCTACATTTTGATAATTTTGTTTTCAAGCACTACAACCGCGACATTACGTTACACTTAATAAAATATTCAATAAATTGGACAAAAGTGTGATGTTTACCGATAATATGGCAACAGGTGTTCTCGTTACTAACTTGTAAAACTATAATAAACTTAATTTATGTCAGGATGTTATATGCGTTCGACAATAATAAAATTATAAATTAACAATATTTTATCACAATAAAACTTCTATGTTCAGATTGATATCTACGTAATAAAATAAGTTAATAATATATATAATATACGTGGTCAATTTTTTTTTGTTTTGTAGTTAGAAATAAATACCTTGTTAAGGATATCTCCCCGATATCTTTTTATTATTATATTTTATAAGCAGTTTTGACAAGTTTAATTATTGCTTAGTGAAAGTAAAGGCATCCATTAGCACTAAATCATAATATAAAATAAAAATCCGGTCGAGTGCGAGTCGGACTCGTACATGTAGGGTTTCGTACCTCCACACAATGTTTTAAAACGCTGAAAAAAAAACACGTTTCTTGTATGACGACCCCATTTAATTTTTTACTTTATTTTATTTTAGTGTTATTATAGCTAATACATAATCGGTGAAAATTTCAAGTATGTAGTTAATGCCCTTATAAAATCAGGTTAAAACGCTGCAAAAAAAACACGTTTCTTGTATCTCATGACCCTTTTTAATTTTTAACTTTATCTTATTTTTAGTATTTGTTGTTATAGCGGCCTTAGTAATACATAATCGGTGAAAATTTTAAGTATCTAGCTATTACGATTCAAGAGATAGAGCCCTGTTACCTGCGACAGACGGATGGACATACGGACAGACAGCGCAGTCTCAGTAATAGGTCCCGTTGGCATCCTTTAGGTACGGAACCCTAAAAAGCTAATAGGTAGAGTTCTTTTTGTGTGAGAATTGCGCGTAGGTCGTGCTAAGGACCCATAAATCTGTTCTGATTGTACAGAGAAAATCGTGAAATGTCGGCAACATGGTGGGCAGATACACATTGAGAGATCGTAGGCGGGAGATTTATTTACCATCTTTCGCTTATGACTAGTCGAGCGCGACAAACCATATCTACGTGTCAAAAGAAAGTTACTTATGATATCCTATTCATTGTAATATAATGCGGAAATATTTTATGTATCTATACAAGATAAATTAAATAGAAATGCAATCAAACAAAAGCTGCTTAATTGCACTGCAGTTCCTTTTACGGCATCTCAAGTAATCGACGTTATTTTTTTATGTTTTATCCCTGCTTGCTGGTTTATCAACTAAAGTGATCTTCCCATGTCCTTTACCGTGCACACCACTTAATTAAACTTGTAAAACACGCACGATTTAAGCCAGAAGAATATAATTTCATATTAATATGCAATGGCTGTAGCAACTATTTTTATGCTAACAAATTGTCAGAAAAAATGCTTAACGTTTGGAATTTTTAATTATGTATTTATTAACTTAAACACAAATAGACTACAAATTTCCTAAAGGTTCTCTAGAGTTAAGAATTATTGCCAATGTAAGTAACATTAGCAATAATTCTTAACTCTAGAGAACCAATTTTATTTTTATATTTATTTTATATGAAAATTTACAGAAATAACTAGGGTTACGATGACACTGTGGGGTATACGAAAACACCAAAGGCACTGGCTACACATGCAAAAAAACGATATTAACGTACATTTTTTTCTGCATAGGTATTGCTCGTTATTTTCTACACAGTGACAAGTGAGCAATAACTTCATATGTAATACATTGCTCGCCGCCATTAAACAGGTAAAAGGTTCAATTACTAGTCACCTAAGCAGAATATTCGCGTGATACCATCTCTTCGCGTAACTTCCGTACATGAATGACCAATAAAGTTGGCAAAAATGATAAAGTTTACGATTCGCGAAGATATGAATACGAGCAATAAAGTTTATGTTCTCAGAACATCGTTAATTCTGACTGGCCGGTGGGGCCGAGCCTAGTATAATCTTGATTAATTAATGTAGGTACTGCATATGAGTTTGTTTGGTCACTATATAACAATATATTTTATAATAAAATATAATAATGTGAATATTCATATGTCACTATTTAGAAACTACGCTTTATAATGGGCTACCTGTATAAGTAGGTACGGAAGTGGGCTCTACTGTTGAAAACAATACAATCACCATTAACAGGTCTTTTGTAGTCTCCATTCCAGGAGCACAACCCTCTCTGACTACCAGAGCCATACTTGGCCAGAGCAGTCAGAGGATTTGGCCTACAGTCTCCAAACTAGCCAGATGGGTTGGAGAGGTCTCATTGATGTTTATAAGCTTTGTTAAGCTTGCAAAATTAATAGGGTATTAGACTGTGTTTATTTTGACAATACGAAACAACAAATAAAAATTAAAGGAATCTTTTTTTAAAACAGCTAGAAAATTAATTTTGGAATAAAGCAGCAACTAGCATTTCGAATATTGGTATGAAGAAAAGGGCAGCGTGGTGGGGACAACTTGACATTTCTTTCGTACGCGCGTAACCTAATGGCACATGCAAATAATTGCATCCTTTTTCAGTTTCTGTTACTTCTGTTACTTGATAGTTTTCCTTTCTACCAGATTTGAAAGGCTTACCTATTTTTGAGCGGATTTTATAAAAATCTTTTGCTTTCGGTTGTGGATTATGTTACATTTGATAGAAATAATATAATAATTAGTTCAAATACCGATCTAGAAAGACAAGACAAGAAAAATCTACGACTAATTTCTAGCAGTACACTGAATTAGTAGTAGTAATGTGTTTAGTCATACATGTATAAAGATACACGCATATATCGTTAACACAGAGTACTTGCAACTTAATACAACAATTATGATTTCATTCATTATATCCGGAGAGAGTGTAAAAGAAAACCTATGAGTGCTTTATAGCGGAAAAACGGATTTCTTATCTGATTTAATGATGTTGACAATACGTAGCTATTGTTTACTATTTTCGCATGATGAAGCCTAGGCGTCAACGAAACGTCTTCCAAAGATAACTAGATAAGTACTAGATGTGTAAAGTTGTATCATAGTTTATATCAAAATTATTTTAAACATTTTAAATGTTTATGTTTACACCAGTGTATGTGCTCGATGTTCAGCCAAAAGTGCATCATAGCCATATATCGGTTAAAATTGGAGATATCTCTATGAGAGAAGTGTTTAAATGTGCAAGGCGCTGAGATTTATTGTAAGAAATTTGAAAAAATCTAAAAAAATTGGTTTTTTGCTGACTTGCTGGACAAAAATTAGAATAACTTTTTTTCGAGGGCCTTAATCAAAATACAGAAAAAACGGTGTCTGGAGATTTAATAGGGCTACAAAATAAGCCCATTGGGTAGATGATCGGATGACAGATGTGGGCCGCGAAGGTTCCCAAATAAATGCAACGACAAATATTTTTTGGTTCGCAACTAGAATTGTTGCTTTTTTTCATTTTGAATGTACTCTGATAGTTGCGTGGAGCATGAAATCTGTATTTTATTTAAAATAGTTTTGACAATGAATTTGTTATGTACTCAGAAAAAAATCTATTTTATTTAATAATATCAATTTTAGTTAATAAACGATGATGATGACTGACAGAACCTGTACCTACCTAATAAACAGCCAAGAGTTAATAAAACAACACGGCATCAAACAGTAGCAAATATCTATTACAAAAATAATACATTGGACTATTCGCTTGGCTTCAGATTTTTGCTTTTTCCCAAGGAAAAAAAAAGAATTAATGCTCATTTGGCATTTATCCAATTTAATTTGGACCAAGCCTTATACTAGGATACAGAAATACACCTATTTCTCTATCTATGTATATTTTGATAAATTGAGTGTTTGTTTATGTAAATCACGGTCGTTCTCACGTAAAAGAGACAACGATGTGTGGTTTTTATCATCTAAAAATGTTTATATTATATTTATATTAATTAAGTGCTTTATATGAACTAACACATGAATATTAATGATATTCAAATAAAAACTATGTTATATTCATCTTATCCTATACTATATTATATAATTACCTATACTAAAATAAATCAAAATCATGAAAAAGCAGTTATTTTAAAATGTAAAAATGTTTTTGTTTCGCAGTGTAGCATCAATCAAATCAAACGTAGTTGATCGAGCGAGGGAAGTGTCTTCATTTCAGTTTAGGCAAAAATTTATTTGTATGTCCGGATTCCGGATGTTCGGATGTCCAGATGCCCGGCCATTCTCGCCTACTGATCGAATTTCTCAACAGATTCTCGTGAAATTTTGTGAGCAGGTTCGATATCAAAAAATATATTTCTATATAAATATATATATTTTAAATATATATATTTTTTATTATTTTTTTCCAAAATGGCCGAAATATGGGAGACAGTACTATTTATACCGCATACGTTTTTAATTGAAATAGCATTATTAGACATAAATCTTGTAGTATATACAGCTAAGTTATGGTTCCATGAGTTCCATCATGTCATATGAAACGCAAGGTCGTCTGCCCACATCTGGTAAATACTTCCATCTACTTCCGTTTGAAATATGATATCTAATCAAGAGAAAATGGAATGGCAGCGTGTGTGTCAATAATTAAAGAGGGTAAGTGGACTTTACTGGTTGCTTACATTACGATTGGCAGCCTCTATTTGTACTATCAATTTGACTTCCACTTCGACATATAATCTTTGAGATGCTAAAACACGTTGTTAAGAGGCTTATATGAGCTAGAAATGCGATAGAGCACACACATTGAAACCGTTTGTTTTAGTCATATTTTTTCATTACAGTAAGGGAGAGCGAGACGTCTGTATAGCATCAGGCCTCGGCGGGTACAATAGACACACGAGCTATGTAATTTTTTTTTATTGTTTCAATGTAGTGGCTCTAATAGTTTTAAGCAAAATAAAACTCTCGTTTATGTCCCCTAACACCCTTAAACAGTCATTGCATGAATATATATATAGTATAGTTACATTCCACTGAAGTTTATCTCCATTTAACAATATAAACATTTAACAGTTAACATTAACAATAGATAAAAACATAAGGCGTCGATACAATGAATAAAACCCAAGTCAAAAGGTCTCAAGTTACCAACAGACATACCATTTATACATTCATAATAAAAATATGTTATAAATATGAACTACTGACATCTATTTACTAGTCAAAGCAATCACATAAATTTTTTAAATCTTCCTTTTATCTATTATTTTAATTACTTAAAAAATCATGACGGTTATTTGTTTTCTACGAGTAAATATAGCGATGGATGTGCCGTGCAGAGAAAAACTTACTATAGCTACTTACTTAACTATTTTGTATTAGCAAGGATGAAATCTTGTAATAATAAATATTGATGCCATTTAGCAGCTTATAATCTAACATTATTAACTCATTCGATAAGAAAGAATAAATACCGAAATAAAGTATTTACTTAAATAATAAAATTGCATGATAAAGGTACGTAAGTACTTCAAACATCTGGGATTGTGAAGTGCAATAATTGATCTTTGATAAAAGATGATTTTGATCTTGAATTATTTAATAAGGCATCAATATTTATTAATTTGTATGTCAAGGACATACATTATTTACTACATCTGACACCAGTGTTAGCTAATAATATACTCGATAAGAAAGAAAGAATAAATACACAGAAATGTACTTATCTATATACAACGAGTTCTATGTACTTACGTACTAGAGAAGACACCACATACCACAGTTGTGTTCTGTTCATCATATGCTATCACTGTTAACCTCACATTAGTCACTCGCTAGCAACACGCGCATAAAACACTCCACAATTCATTAAAGAAAACACTGTCAACTTAGTCAAAAATGCCTTGGTGTGTTTTGAGATACTGCAGTAGTAATTCAAATAACAAAGCAAAATATGAAGGAATAACTTTCCATCGGTAAGTAACTAGATTTCATTGATTGAAAATTAAATACGGATTGCAAAATTTCGGCTGCCATAATGAATGAAATGAGTGAATGATTTGTCAACCGATGGAATGATTAGTCATAGACTAACAAAACAGAAGTGAAATGTAGACATCAAAAATATGCCTACATTTCACTTTCTTCATGGAAGCATCGAAAAACTATTTGGTTGCTACCCAGTTATTAATGTTTGTAAAACGTTTAAAAATGTTTAAGTTTTATAATTTTTATCTACATATGCTATAAATGCTTTACAAAAGTTTCCTAAAATCCTATAAATCCTTTATAAAATTAAGTCATATCTCGTAATAACGTCTCATTAGGACCTCCGAGGGCTCAAAAATTTTGCATGTGGGGGCTGTGCCCCGCGCAACTTGAAACTGCTATCAGATTTTGGATCAGGATGGTTGGGATTATAAATATGATAGTCGTGGCCCGGGTCTACAATCTAAGAATCTATACAACCATACAACCATCCATACACCCATCCGTACATACATACCATAGCCATACTTACGAACATTCGCATCTATTAAAATATATGTCGGATTTAATTTGAACCACGTACTCGTAGGTATGTAAAAATATATTGACCTTTCTGTACTACTCTCGTGTGTAAAAAAAGGACATGGCCGTGTTTGAAGACGCCGAGTCTATATATTCATGTCAATGTCTATATACAAATGAAAAACCGACCAAGAGCGTGTGTAGGGTTCCGTAGTTGCAAATGCCGGCCTAGAGGCCACGCCTCTCGGTTTAACGACTAAAAAACTCTATTCGTCTTATTATAAAAACAGGACTAACTTTGTTACTAGGTTTAAACCATTATCGGCCCAAATCAAGTTGACATTTACAGGGGAGATATTACTAGATGTCAACTTGATTTGGGCGTGTAATGGTTCAAACCTAGTAACAAAGTTAGTCTTGTTTTTCTACTAACAAAGTTAATCTTGTTTTTATAATTAGACGGCATAAGTCTAATAATTTGGTCGATTATAACGCTTTAATTGTAAACCCTACTTGGCTCTGATAGTTTTCCTTTTAACTTCGTTATATATACTACTGCCGTGATTTTTTTCACGTGCCTATACCTACAGAAGGGGTGGGGGGGGGAGGGATCAAACTAACTCTATCAAAAATACGCACTTGAAAAATCATTCCACGCGATATGTACCGCGGCGGGCGGGGCTTAAAATATGAACAGCGCGGCGCGACATTTCGCCGTGACACTCAAGTCGTGCGGTTGCGTCGCAAGAAGTTTCCTTTGAGAATTTTGCTGTGTTTTTGCGATAATATTAATTAAAAATGCCGTCGTATGCCGTGAAGTGGTGTAGAAGCCATACAGGCATGAAAATTAGTTATTAAAAAAAAAGTAACACGTAAACAAGGTTATTTATTTTAGCGTAGCGTACTGCATAATAGGTACCATCCGTGCGTTGTACCTCACCGCTCGTTGCGTTCAGTGCCCCACCCGACCGACGACGACGCGTGCCCTTGTCGCGACTAATCGTATGCATTTTTGCCTATGTGTGCGTTCGAGTGTTTCGTTGTAATTACTGTTCATTTGTTTGCGTAAATGGAATCAGAATCGAAGCGGTGAATGTAGGAGCGTTAGAATTCTAGAGAATTATATTTCGATGGAGCTAACCCAAAAAAAAAAAGACGGGTTGCACTCCGGGAGTGCCGGCAGAAGTGAAAACTTGAATATTAACGTTGTGCATTTTTGATATTTTGAAATGGTTAGGGAATAATTTTGCACTAATTGCTTTAATTATCAGTATAAAAGTACTATCATTTATGTGGTAGAATATAATATTTATTTATTGCGCTATCGTACACAAACATGACAAAAAGTGCACAACGCCGCTTAAGAAGTTTTCACTTCAAAAAGGTTTGGGCTCGTCAGGGATTTGAACCCGGGACCTCTCGCACTCTAAGCGAAAAACATACCTCTAGACCAACGAGCCGGCTGACAGCTTCGTCGAAATTATAATATAAATACTTCCTCTCCTAAGCCGCGCCGGCTGTCATTCCGTCTTGCGAATTTTCGATCAGGACACGTGTCCTGACGCGAGTTTAACATTTTTTACCCATTACAAAAAAAGTGCACAACGCCGCTAAAGAAGTTTTCACTTCAAAGTTTTTTAGTTTATCGCCTAACTTTTTCGCCATGATTAATAATAATAATACATACCCATGCCAAATTAAACATTTCTAGTAGTAACAGTCTCTCCGTAAAACCGCGGACAGACAGACTGACAGACATGGCGAAACTATAAGGGTTCCTTGTTTACTACGAACGAACCCTAAAAAATTGCATAATAAGTACATAAGTAAGTACTTCACACATCCGGGATCATGAAGTGCAACAATTGATCTTTGATAAAAGATAACAGAAGATATAAAACAAGGATGTTGCTACTATTTTACCTACATTGATCGGTTGCCATGTATTCGACTTCTGCTGCATATCACGAAATCTTGTGTGGATTTACACCATCAGTTACGTAAGGTTGGGCAAGGCAACTTCGATTATATGTATATTATGCAATTTCTATCTCAACTGATTTCTGTAGAATTTCTTGGATGTTTAATAAATAGGTGAGCAGCAGCTTCGAAGCAAGTGGATGAAAAGATACAAAGATATTTCAACGCGATGCAGTTGTTTATTAAAACATATTTCGCCTTCTAGCCGCCTGTATATTTCAAACGAATATGTAATTAGATCTTAAATACAAAGTACTTGCCTATTTTAATATTATTAAAGATTTAAGGCTTTTTTATATCCTATCGAGCTAGGACTTCCAGGGCTCCAGGAACTTTTCTTCAAAAAGGTTTCAATGAAAATGAGCTTGCTCAAACCACAGCACATATACTAGCGAACTAGTTCAAACTTCAAACAGGCAGTCCTCAGATATTGTCATCTAAGCATGATATCGGAAGTTTACTTGCCCTTTTTAACCGTAGGTTGAATTAACTAGTTAGAAATCAGCAACCGTGGTTCCATAGCCCAGCAGTAAAATTTTAACGATTGCGCCTGCGCATCGTGCCGACGTCTAAAATAACTCTCCATACTCTATAACCACCAAGACTATCGGTAGCATTCATTGGATGCGGCATTATATGCATTTATGAAAACTATAATCATCAATACATTGTTATGTTTTATGTGCAAAGAAATCGGTAAAATTTGCGTGCGACGTTCGTAAAATAAAAAAAGTTACTGTTGGTACCTATCTATATGTATAAAATATAATACAATAACCCCTTATTGCACAAAAAAATAAATATGGGACATAATTATTTTATAAACTAGGAAATGCGTAAAAGGCGGCTTTATCGCTAAGCAATTTCTTCCAGGCAACCTCGCTTGTATAGAAAAAAGTGATGGGAAATTAGGTAGAGCGGTGCGCAGGGTGACTTCATACTAAAATACACTTGAGTTACACAAAAAAAAAAAACAGGACAGGATGAAGTAACTAAGTGGAAACATGGAAAGGGAATTTACCTTTCACAGTGATCAAAAATGAAATTCTACTTGGGATTCAAAGCTGGCTAGCTTTTGGGCGCGTCGGATAGTAAGCGGTAGTGAGTTCCATATAGACGTAATATATATTAAAATTTTAGATGAGAACTCAAAATAAAGTTTGCAACATGAATAAAAAATTGAAACAATGTATCTAAATATATCCGCATACATAATAAAAGTTATTCGGAACGGCATGCGGCAGGTCAGACGACACAGAATAAATTTGTGATTCCGAAACGTGATCTATTTCTGTGCGAATCACCTCGCATCGGCGCGAGCAAGTTCAGGGAAACGACAAGGAAAAGTTTTATTGAACCGCAGAAATTGGGGCATCGTGTCAAACCGCGCTATATAGGCTGCCTCGTTCGACATTTCAACTGTGGCGAGGTGTGTCACAGTACACATGATTTACTAACACCGAATATTGAGGCCACCAGGCCCGTTGGGTCCACCAGATTTCGATGTAATCACGTACGACCTAAATGCGTTAACATAGTTGCGAACCACATCACATATGGCATGGTGTTTCGAACACGAGAAACTTCCAAATGGACTCCATCCAGCGCGAGGTTCTTAGAATATAAAGATGTTGTCCAACTCGACAATCAGAAAGTATTCTGAGAAAGTATAGCTTCTTCATTACAATACAACGACTAAAAAAAAAGTTTTTCGAGCGTTTTGATTTTACCATTTATCTAAAATGCCCTTTTCAGTCAGTCAGAGCAGATAATCATACTCGTACTAGACATTATTTCAAAGGTTCCTTATTTTATATAACCATGGTGTCGATTAGATGCTTCTCACGGAAACCATGGTTAGATAACCCTAGATAGATAAACGCCAGTCAAAAAGTCACTGGTTTAATCTCCAATAACAACTTGTAAGGAAAGCCTTACAAGTTGTATTGGAGAACATTTTCATTAAGTTTATGCTCCAAAAATTTCAACGGAAATGACGTGTCTTATATAATCAATTTCGATGCTAATTTGCCGGGTACCAGTAATATATTATGTATTCTGCATGGGCAATGCGACTTATTTTCAAGATTGTACTTGGCGAGCGTCAGTACAGGTATAAAAGTATTTTTATTTTATTCAGAACATAATGTTGGTGATATACGAGTACATAAAAGGTTAATTTTACCAACCGACAAAGACTAAGATACAACCGCTAAAGATATATTTTTAATTTTCTCGATATTATAATTCTTACTCCAACTACTAGTAAGAATAATTATAGGTGTTTTTTGAAGCTAAAGATAAGCCATTTAAAGGCGCCTTATCATTTAATTAACCAAAAGTAACGCACAGCCATTTAGTTATGTTCAATTGTACAATGTTGTTCGTAAGATGCAAGACGATATAACTCAAGACAAAACGAACGTTTCGAGTGTTCGATTTCTCATAAGATCATGGCATGATTTATGTGGCAAGACAAGACCTAACAATAGTACCTTCGCTACGGTGTAATGCGACCGGCGCAAGTTCAAGGGCGCGTTCAACGCCCGCGCTTATCATTACCATTCAATGAGAGTGACGATCGTTACCGGCGCTCTGCTAGTACTGATCATTGTTCTACATACGACCTATTCAGAGACAGTTTATAGAAATGCAGAATAATGGTTTAACTGTTATGATAAGCTACGACAATGGTTTTCCTTTGTTTGAAGAGTTCCTACTTTTCTAATAAAATTCATCTTAACAAACAGTGTGTCTTTTATTACCTAGTATTTCCTTTTTAGATTCGATAAAGTGTAGAAAAAAATAAAAGAATGAACAATTTGAATCATTATATACCTATTCATATCTATGTGATAATACAAGTTACGATAATTTAACTTACCAAATTTTGTGAATAACATGTGAAATATGTTTATTAAGAAATACACTTAAACGAAAATGATACTTACCTGAAATATGAAATCTTTAGTGAGCCGACGCCGCATAGTGAAAAAAGAGAGAAAGTATGTTAACGAAGAACAAAATCTTCACTAACGTAAAGGTTACGACGAATTTCGAAAACGTCTATTTCCCACCCAAAAACAATGAACAGATAAAATTAAATCTTTAGAAAGCTATTGGATGTCATACGGTGTACTTTAAAGAGCATAAATTTGTGTTTTATTGAAATATTGAGTTACGATCGTCGGATAGTCAGGGCCGCGTTGCGCTGTTCATCTCGAGTTCATGGTGAGGGCTACTTTTATTGCTACAGTCCATTTAGCCATTTCATTGACGTAATCCGGCGTTATCGTCAGTCTTGCCGTCTGTCTGATGCTGATATGCAATTTAAAAGCCAGCGGCTAATAACTAAATCAATAACGTGATAAGGTCTGCAGAAAAATTGTTGACGTACGGTTTAATTTGCAACAAACACTTGCTTTAGTAGGTCATTTCGAGTAGCATTAGAGGATTTTAGATAACAGTAATACATGTTTTTTGTGTATGTATTGAATAGGGAAAGATACTGGCGTGACAAAATATAGTAAGTAGGTATTACCATCGACACGAAAATAAGAAGAAGTGAAAGATATACAACTTGGTTGTCTTTGGAAGCCTTTATCACACCTTTTCTAGATCTCTTTTGCTAGAAATAATCTAAAATGTCTGGACTGTTACAAAGGACACTCAAAGGCTCGAGTCGGGCTGTGTAAATTCAACCTTTCGGTTACAAGTCGAGCTGACGGGTCACTTGGCCACCACTGCTTCTAAATCGATAATGTTAACTTCCTTAAATATTTGAGCACGATTTTCGTAATGAAAACAAAGACGTTAATTGAATTACCAGCAGGAGGCTGCAGGAAGAGCTTTGCAGAGACTATTAACCCCCGACCTTAGATGGAGGATTGTCCGACAGTTCTCACGAGTTTAATGCGAAAATTAACAACGACAATTTAATTGAAAGAAGCTGCTCTAGGAGGTGTATGGGCCAACGAACGTGACACTACTAAATGGCATAATATATAGGGCAATAACAGGGCTACTGACTGACTAATGAAAATGTTTGTTAAACATTGTCATTGCTGCTGATTGATTTTTTTTTTGTTATAATTTAATTATAATATTATTATCCATCATTAAGACTCGACTGTAAAATCAAATGTAAAAACCGTCTATTGGAAAAATAATTTTGATAAAGAACAAGAATTTATGTGCAAACATATTTCGAAAAATATAGGACTTTCAAGAGGTGAATCAGTCGGAGACCCATTTGCAATCACAAATGTAAACTGTAATGGCGAAGCAATTTACAAGTCGGGCCACAAGGCCTCTGTGTCTAATAACTCAGAATGGTTTCTGTTAACCAATGACAATGGCAACAATTTACACCTCTGAAATACGGTCGTTCACCCATAAAACTAAGACAATCGGGAGTTGACTCTGTCTCTACTCAACACACTGCTTCACCTAATCATTTCAATTTACCTAATCCTTAATAGGTATTATAAACCAGTGATAATTAATTATGTAAATGAGTTATCAGAATGGGAATTTCATTAATAAGCGACGAGTCTGTTTACATCAAATGTCAGAGTTCAGCAGTGTCACCTGAGTAAGCTAAATCATATTAATTTAATTCACGCACTTCACAAACTCTATCTATCGATATTTATTTTTTATTTATCAAAAAAATAATATTTTATATTTATTGATAAAAAATAAAAATTATAGTAAAGTTTTATTATACTAATTATTATATTAAAGTGAAGGTAATATAAAGAAATTTATCGATTAATATTTTATGATTAAAATTATAAATAAAACATGCATTAAAAGTGGACCCGTTTATATATTTTCTGTAATACCTATAACTTTTTTAGGTATCTATCTACTTCGTAGCAATAAAGCCGGCCGTACCTTGCATTACTTTAGCATCAATTAAGTTCAAAAATATATTATGGATGATTACTTCTTACAAATTTGACTCCGAAGAAGACCACGCAAAAACTCCAACATTCAGTTAAACTTGCTAAAACTGTTAATCACAAGTACATCGTGTACGAAATTTCCTCATTTTCCGCACAGAAAAATAAATTATTAATGCTCTACTGGACAGACCCAGGAATTTTCATCTACAGAACTATTACTTTACTATTACAACTAATAAAATATGTTCTTCTTATAATACTTCTCTTTATATTTAAAAAATATTTGTTAGAAATATATATAAAAAGAAGATTTTAAAAAACACGTAAGTAGATTAGTAGCAGATTTTCCATAAAATACAAAAGTGAAGAGTACTTACATGACTTATAAGTCCATTTTTACATTTCTCGTCTGGTAGCTTCTGCAGATTAGACGGAGGATGGTGTTTGCCGGTAAAAAGTGAAATTTCTCGCGGAGCCGGCCGCCCGCTAATTATTTATTCACTCTAGTGAAAAACGTGGATCAGCCGTGACACCGAACAGTTCGCGCCAACTATGAATTAACACGTGTTCGATAATTTGAAATTTAATTCCCCCGATTGCATTTGATATTATTAATTTAGTCGTATGATTTTTAATTTTTAAGTGTTCGAAATGTGTTATCGTGTCGAGAGCGTGGTTCGTGGAGTTGAGGCAATAGACGTCGAAGCGCGCGTCGCTTGGCGCGGCCTGTGAACTACTGAACGTCTGCGATTCTGCGTCAGCGCACCCGGTTACAGAGTTATTTATCCAATTTTAAATACCTATTGAAAAACTGAGGAAGCTTTCAGCTTGCTTCGGCGCTTTCGTTTTAAACTGTGATATACTACTATAGATACTCTTAATATTTGTTATTATATGTAAGTATTTAATTAAGCTTATTTCTAAGATACCTACGTATCACGCTGAAAATTTTAAAGAAATACTTTTTTTTTTGCTATTTTTTTATGAAGTTTTGTTGGAACAGATAAAATTACATGCTAACTTGACTTTAGATCATACTTATCACTTATTTTTAATGTCATAAAAATAAAATATTTTTAATAAATGTAATGAAAACAATAAAAGTGATTGATGTTCCGCAGAACGATGACCCTGGCCTGAGTGTCAAGAAGTGACCTGTTATCGTAAAAGCAATAGGACGGATGTGACTTCTTTTATGATACCTAGATTTAACTTAATAGCTTCATAATTGCGCGAAACATGCAAAATATTTATTGTAATGGTTCGTTAAATTTACATGTTAATGATTACATTTATTACCATTGTAGATCATTCAGCTGTACATTGGATCGACTTTATTAAGATAAAGTCAAACAAAATATGTATACTGAAATTATTAAAAAAATATATGCTACTGTGTAAAATAAGTGATACTGCACCACTTTCCCCAAGGAACATATATCGAAGTATGAATAAATAGTTTTTGCTTTCCATACAAACTTGGATCAGCTGATCGTAAAACTTACATGGGGATAGTTGTTGTATCATGGACTGAATTCAGCCTTAAAATAGTTTCAGTATATATTGTTTGAGTTTTTCTTATAGGTTTGGTAATAATGTAAGTGGTTTTGCTCAATAATTCATTTCTTCTGTAAAAACCACAATAATAAATAAATTTAAATACTAACACTAATTTGAAAGATATAAAATGGAAGGATATAAAACAATGACATAAAACTTTATACAATTTACTACGTATAATTTAATGAGGTCATTTCTAAATGGAGGGGTGAAATGGTTTTTGTCCTTTCTCATTAGGTCAATGAGCTGGCTACACTAAAAATAGCTACATTTAATTTTACTAATAAATTGAGTAAACATTTAAAACGTAACAAAAATATATATATATAAAAAAATTGAATTTTCATACAAACTTGATCAGTTTGTATGAAAATTCAAATTATTTTTTTTAGTTTCGTGAAAGTTGTAGAATAAAAGTTGTTCAGTTACATAGGCTGAGGTACCATCTGAGAGGTTTTGCGTTCTTTCATGAACACAATGTATAACTGTCCTGGTAATTGTTCTGGTGCTGTCCTGGATAGTTTATATTATTTATTTATTTATTTATTGAATCTTTATTGAACACAAAGGTACAAAAGGTGGACTTAACGCTAATGCATTCTCTACCAGTCAATCTTTACGAAAAACAGAAAAATCAATTTTATTGCGATAGGCGCTACAGGGAAGGTGAATTTTTATTTTAGTTTTTCATTAATTGTTTTTATAGAAAGTAGTTCTGTATCATGGACTGAACTTGCTCCATAAATTTGGCTGGTAGATAAAAAGTCAGCCTGTATAGAAATAGGAAAAATATTTTTTTGCTTTCCCTACAAACTGATCGGCTGATCGGTCAACATGTTTGGGAGGCAAAAAAATATTTTTTATATTATTTATAGGTTAAATGTTCCTTTGGGAAAGTTGTTTTACTATATTATAGGCGAATTCGCCTATCATATAGTTTCAGTATATTTTGTTAGACCTGTGTAATAAAAATTAAATAATTACTCCTCAAAATACTCGCACCACTAGTGTAGTAGGTGCTTTAGGAATATCGGCGTGGGAACCCTCTGGTAAGACGTTGTATCGGAATGTGGAGGTAACGTTGTGGCCTGTACTTAATAGGCTGGCAGTAAGTTAACCCTTTTTTCAAATGTAATAGCGCATTATGCACGATTGTAGCCGACATCGGCATTTCTGGCGTATAAGGCGAGACGCTAGGCAAGTGGAGCAGGCCTTACCATACTTATCGGTATGAAGTTATTGAGTTTTACATTTTAAATTTCATTATAGCATGGCCACATTTTGAATTGACACATACTTAGCAAGTTCTTAATTATTAAGAGCACAAAAAATAATATTTTAAATTAAATAAAATCCCATTTCCTCTCGCTGGTCTACTGAAAGAAAATTCTTCAGAAATTAATAGCAACTATATTTTCTCTTTTTAATGTATTATTTGTAAATCTTTAAGTGTACTTGAACCACAAATTAAAATCTAAGTAAAGTAGACAAACTTAGCTCTATTTTGTTCCTTTTTCCAAACTTAGTTTTTAAAGGACAAACCAACTTGATGACAGCTGTTAACCTGATGCTCTCTCTCCCTGTACAGTCATAATTTGCAAACTGTCCAAGTATATATATAAGTTATATAAGATATTGTATACATCACACGCACACGTGTTCTTGTCTTTTAGTTTTTTAAGTAAAGTTGCACATTTAAAACTAAAATAATGATAAGATTAGTATTTGCGTTGAAAAAAGAAATAAAACGACAAAAGTTTCAACAATAACACAATATGACATAAGAAGGCCAACAAATATCATCTTCATATTCGGCGTGAGTATACAACAAATTAGTCCCATAAACCAATTATAGCGAACAACGGGCACAACCATGAATTGATGATGCTATTAGCTGGAGGCCAGCAGACGGTGATGTCAGCAATCACCATCCTGATTTATCGCAACCACTTGTCGGGATTAGGGCTCGTACGCAAACACTGGATATAATATTGAAGTCACTTGCAAATTAAATAAGAAAAAACCTAGAAAATGTGGCTTGTTTTTCTCTTGCGCCGATATTGCGCAACCTCCTTGTGGGCTGGTAATTTAAGGCCTACGGTACAAGCTCTATTTCCTTCCATATTGGTTTGGAAGAAGAGAAAAAACTTAGAATGTACCAGCTGCTTCTTTTCCCGCGCAGATCGTAAAAGCCGTTTGCGGTAATGGGTGAAAATGCTAATCATGTTTGTGGCCTTTGGATCTTGCGTCCGAGGTCTGAATTACAAAATCTTAAACGATTTTATTGCTCTTAGAGCCGCTGAATCTAAAATGCTCTAAATTAAAAATATGTGATGAAAAATTTCGCCCCGAGTGGGATTCGAACTCACGCTCCTCACATCTGTACTGTGAGTGCACTTCCAATTATCACATATTTTAAATTTAGATATTGTTCCGAGCATTGTAACGCTGTATAAATCAATAACTAAAATGCTCTGTCGGCCCCGTTAGGCATATACATGATAACGTATCTGTATCGCTGTTTAGTTCAAAGACCAAGCTCTCACAATTTTTTACCAATATTAACATTTACATATATATTTTATTGATATAATTGATAGACTAATAGCGCATGAAGAAAAATTTGGAAAAATTGAAATTTGCATTTACTCTTTTTAAAAAGATTCAAATACCTCATCTACACTAATAAGTATGTACAATTTACACGTTATCAAGCTAAACTAATTTTGATAAAAAGGTTAAGATTTAGTAGACTCGTAACGTACCTAACATATACTTAGAGGTAGTATATAGGCTTCAAGCGAATTGAGCTCCGAAAAACGCAACCAAGGATGCAACTGAGAATGCGTTATAATAATAAAAAGATGTGATAAGTGGTTAGAGATTATATACAAAAGTAGCTAGGTAAATAGTTGATTTTGGATATTTATATCAACGGTAGAAGTAAAGCAATTTATTTTGGTCACTAAATTTTTTGACCTTAGATTCTGGAACTGGAGCAAGTCTCCCCAGAACGTAGTACTTAAAGAGTACTAAATACAAAGTAAGGTGCCATGCCTGGACTGGTGAAACATGGATTTTGTTTTAGTCGCCATGTCCCTCGTATAGCAGCAACTCGCGACGTTCCTTTGAGTGAACTTGACACGGGTCATAAATATAAAACGTTTAGTGTGTGTTAACGCAGACAGACAGTTCTGTCGTGTCGTATGCAGACTATACTAAACCTTAAGAAAAGTATAAAAGCTTTTGAAAATGGCAAAATATTAGGCTAGATTCCATCAACGCTAGGATGGGATGAGAACGCTATAATAATATAGTAAGTATAGACATTTTCGTCTTCGCTTCACCTTCTACACTAATGGTGAGCGGGGTACAAATGATCTCCTTAAAAGTTTACCCTAGACAGAATTAGACTTTTCCATACAAAGGTCATAGCTTTTAAGCTTTTATTTTAAAACTATTAAAAATATATGTCTAAGGCATATATTTTTGAATGTTGTGGTATAGAGCTGACTAAATATCAAATGATAATCATTTGTATATATAGAATTCCCAAACATAAGGAACTATCTGATCCTTTTGTGTTCTTGAATTACTTAAATGCTTTATTGTCAAAAATTGAATCTAAGGTAAAAAAGAAGGTAGTAATTGTGGGAGACTTAAACATTAATACTTTGAAAAATACAAAAGAAGCTTCTGAACTAAAAAAACTAGTACAAAGCTACAATTACTACATACACATAAATGAACCAACAAGAAAAAAATCCTGTCTAGACCTTTTTATTAGTAATATACCGAATGCCAAGGGAGAAACCCATAAACTTTTCCTCTCCGACCACGAAACGGCACAAACCTTGACCATACCCGTTAAAAAAATATACAAGTCACCAAGCGTTTGGTTTAGAAAATATCGTGACTATAGTATAGAAAATCTGTCAAAATTCTATGACTGCTTAAAAAACTTATCTTGGACTGATGTTTATGAAGAAAAAGATGCAAATAAAGCTTTTGATAAATTTCATGAAACATTGATATTGTTCTATAACCTATGTTTTCCTACTTACACTAAAAAAATTGTTAAAAACCATAAACACTGTACATGGTTGACGAGAGGTATAAAAAGATCCTGTAAAAGAAAGAGAAGCTTGAGGTTTGCATACTACAAATCAAAAACTTCAGGAGCTAAGAAACAGTATAGAAATTATAGCAATGTTCTTAAACGATGTATTAATACTTCAAAACGTCTAAAAAATTCGGAAAAAATTAAAAAATCTAAAAATATATGCAAAGCATCCTGGGAAATCATAAAAACAAATGTAAATTCCAACAAACCAAAACAATCGATTCAAGAAATTCTACACAATAATCAAATATACAATGACCCAAATAATATTGCCAATATATTAAATGACCATTTTATTAACCTAACATATAATGCAAATAATAATAATACAAAATCACAACGAACTAAGGATTGTTTAGTAAAAAATAATAGTTATAGCATATTTTTATTCCCAACTGACAGTTATGAAATAGAAAAAATAATTAAATCATTAAATGACACGAAATCTGTAGGCTACGACGGAATTACCACTAAAATAATTAAATTAACATCAAAAATACTTGCGCCGATTCTTAGTCACCTGATTAACTTGTCACTTGTTCAAGGTGTGTTTCCTGAGGCTCTTAAGAAATCGGTTATAAAACCTATTTTCAAGAGGGGAGATAAGTTATTGATCGAAAATTATCGTCCAATCTCATTAATACCTATTTTATCTAAAGTGTACGAGAAGGTTATGTACTTACGAATTTTAGCATTCCTTATAAAACACAACATTTTGGTAGAAGAGCAGAATGGTTTTCAAAAGGGGAAGTCTACAACGTTGGCTGCATTTAAGTTAATAAATAAAATATTAGAAAATGTAGACAAAAAAATTGCAACTACAACTGTATTTTTTGACATGTCAAGCGCATTTGACTTCGTAGCTCATGAAATATTATTGACAAAATGTGAAAAATATGGTATTAGAGGGCAGGCGTTAGAATGGTTGCAAAGTTATCTCTCGAACAGATCACAGCATGTTGAAGTAGAGAATATTGATGATAATAATGAAGAAAAAACATACAAATCAAAGCCTATTATTAACAAAGTTGGCGTCCCACAGGGAAGCATCCTAGGCCCTTTGTTATTTTTAATTTATATTAACGACTTGCCTAAGGCTACAAATCATTTTTGCACACTCTTCGCAGATGATATATCTATAATCATACCTGACATTTATAATGATGCAATAAAATACAATAATGATATTAATAATACTATTAATGATATAATAAATTGGATGACATGTAATAATTTGAAGGTCAATATAAATAAAACTAAATTTATTCAATTCTATAATAAACGCAGTGACACTAAGAAAAATCTAAATATTACATACAAAGGACAACCCGTTGAAGAAACTAAGCAAATAAAATTTTTAGGAATTATTTTGGACAACAATTGCTCATGGGATAAACACGTAGAAAGCGTGTGTAGTAAAATAAATAGATTTTCTTATGCACTTAGGAGATTGACAAGGATAGCAGGCAGAAAAACCGCTATTCTTGCATATTATTAGGCTATTCTTGCATATCATGGGTATGTAGCATCTCAACTCAGGTATGGACTCCCCCTATGGGGAAATGCTACAGAACTTAACACAGCATTTATGGCACAAAAACAATGCATACGTTAAATTTTTGGGGTCTCAACTGTAACAAGCTGTAGACCCTTATTCAAAACACTGAAGATATTAAGTCTCCCGAGTATGTATATATACGAAATGTGCGTATTTGTAAGATCACACCCAGAATTATTTAAAACCAGTAATGATTTGCCAAGTAGGTACAGTAAAAGAAATCCCAACAGATTAGTACATACCACAATGAAAACATGGTTATATAGTTCAAACAGTTTTCCTATGGCTGTACGAATCTACAATGATCTGCCTAATAATATTAGATCAATACATAGTCTTAAATCATTTAAACAAAAACTGTATGACTGGCTGGTTAAGAAGTGTTTTTATAGTGTTAAAGACTTTTTATCCGCATCTATAATTATATGAATTCTATAATGATAATAATAATAATATATAATAATAATTTGACTAATATAGGATTTTTAATTGACAATAAATAAAATAATACCAAAAATTTTTTTTTCCAATTGAATTGATGTACCAATATCTGTTGCATGTCAGTGATGACTAAATGTGTGAGACTCTACATGACTTTTGTACCACCTAAATTGTACCACATTTTAAGCAATAAATTACATTTCATTTCATTTCATTTCATTTCATTTCAACGACTTGTCAGATTTCGGCAAAATTTTGTGATTTAAAAAAATTACATATATATGGGCATATAATTCGTTTTCACAGTCAAAATATGAACTTAAAGAGAATATTGATATTATATCATACTAACTTTTGCCCCCGGCTTCGCCCGCGTAGACTACACAAATAAGATTGTTTTTTTTTAACTGGGGTTGCAATTTATTAAAATACAATTAATGGGTTACCTAATTGGATTCAAAAATGTCATGTGTCTTGCTTCAAAAATGACGAAGATTCATACAAACTTGCAACCCCTATTTCACCCCTATTAGGTATGTAATTTTTAAACTACTAACTACTAACTAATAATAAAATACATTAACAATTTCATGTCTCTTACTTTCAAAATTACGAAGTTTCATACAAACTGCCAACCCATATTTCACCCCCTCGGGGATAGAATTTCCGAAAATCCTTTCTTAGCGGACGTCGCCTAGTCACAATCTACCTTCCTGCCAAATTTCATCTTCATTGGCCAAGTAGTTTTCGAGATTTCGTGATGAGTGAGTGATTTTCGCTTATATATATATATTTGACGATCAGTATGGAAAGCTTATACATCCCTAATTTTTTTTTCAAATTCATATTTTGACTGTCGAAAACCAATTATAGATAGATCCAAAAAGCCAAAATCTGACAGGTCATTTCAAAATAAAAGTTACACTACGTTTGTATGGAAAAGTCTAGGGTAAAGAAGGGGCTCCAAAGCCTATATTATAGACACTTCCATACAAAATCCACTAAGAACAAAAAACAAACAGGTAAATAATGCATATTATATTTGGAGAAGAAAAAGCGGATAAGCGCACCCCGGGCTCCGAAGCAGCATAGCTGAGGATGCAACCGGGAACGCGCTAAGATGAAGAGGAAGAACCAAACTACCAAACCGATTTTAAAAATTTCTATGGAACCAATGTGAAAGTATTAACTTTTAAACAAAAAGAATTTTCTGAATCTGTCTGAATAATAAAATATTCAAAGTTGAAACCACATACTTTGTAATGGTATGATGATGTTGATTCGCAGCATTTTTGTAAATCCATTTCCGATCCATCAATCAAAATCAACAGTATGAGTTATGGAGTACGGAACAATATTGGGTTATTGTTTATTTACAAAAATATCCATCAGTTAGCTTAGCCGATTGATAATGTATTACGATTATTTGATGTCAAAATATTGACCCAGGTCAAGGAATCACATGGCATATTTTTATTAATTATCCATGCAGCATTCCAATATTATATAATAAATTCGAAAGTGACATCAGACTTTTTTTAGGATTATTTTACGGCCTTGGTTATAAGTTCTTTAGAGCCAATCTTTATTTTTTCATTTCTTTATCCCTAACCCTTAACCAAACAAGTTTAAATTTAACAAAACAAGTTTAAAAGATTGCTTTAAGGGAGCTTCTAGCGACAAATCTATACGAGTCCACTGGATTTCATAGCCGGTTGAGTGGCGGACGGCTCCTAAAGACGGCCACCACAATTTATCTACCATATAAATATCACTACAGCCGTACTATGACTGTCCACTTTAATTATTTCCCATATTGTTCATGATATAACACCAAAATACACCAATTTCACATTATAAAGTCCACTAAAACCTAATTTTCTAAAATAAATTAAAGTCAACCCCAACTGAACCCCTTGACTTCCCGCCAAAAACTCCTGACATTAGGCATGCATGCGTTCGTTCTTCACGTCAAAACGGATATTTTTATTTATTTATTATTAAAAAATACAATAACAAATAATCTAAATGTACACTGCCGCGAAGAAGTGCCTACGAAGGAATGAGAAATAGTGCAAGGAAGTTTTTTATGAATTAATATTTTATTTCTGATTTTTTGCACGCATATACCAGATGCTTGACGCAAATAATAAAATGGGCTTCATGTTTTCGGATTTATTACAGAATCGGTTGAGAGCTAATAATATTTATTTAAAGATGTAGAAAACAACAATCCGATACTTTTTGCAATGAAGCGTCGCCTCCTGAATTTAGTGATATAATTTTGCAAAGAATCTCACTAACAAGATTTTTCTAGAAGATCTCCAACTTTTTCAAAGAAAAGGGCAGATTTTTAAAATAATAAAATAATACAATAATCATAGATACAGGTGATCCCATCTATGATTGACGGTATTTGATAAGTTTTTGCCTCTTTGTACAAAATAATATCTAAGATACATTTTACTTCCAACAGTGATGTGTTGAATCACAAGTGTTCTCTTGTTGACTACAAAATGTCATCGTTGACTACATGATAGAGGTGAAGCTTAATTAAGCTTATTGATTTAAAGTGACCTGTCAAGTTAGTCAAGTTTTTATCGTTTATTGCTTGCATTAACAGTTTCTTGGTATTCATCCTTCTTCCTTTTTGTATGCATCATAAGAATATTCCTAGAAGAATAAAAAATTGTGATAAAAAATACTCGTAGAGTGCAGCCACATCGCCCATTAAAATGATTCTGATTCTTAGGGTTTCGTACCCAAAGGGTGCAAACGGGACCCTATTACTGAGACTCCGCTGTCTGTCCGTCTGTCACAGGGCCGTAATAGCTAGACACTTGAAATTTTCACCGATTATGTATAACTGTGGCCGCTATAACAACAAATACTGAAAATAAAAAAAAGTTAAAAATTAAAGGGGGTCGCCATACAAAAACGTGTTTTTTTCAGCGTTTTTAACTAGATCTTTATAATGGCATTAACTAGATACTTGAAATTTTCACAGATTATGTATTACTTTGGCCGCTATAACAACAAATACTAAAAATAAAAAAAGTTAAAAATTAATGGGGGTCGTCATAAAAAAAACGTTTTTAGCGTTTTCAAGCATTGTACGAAGGTACGGAACCCTTCATGTACGAGTCCGCCTTGCACTTGCCCGTTTATTTCCTATTCCCTCGATCGGCTTTTACGATCTGTGCGGAAAGAGAGCAGCCGGAGCATTCTTAGTTGGTTTTATTTCTTCCACGCCAGCATGGGAAGAAGGATGGGAGGAAGATGTTTGCGTTGATACTACAAGAACTATTTTTTAGATAACGCGTATTCGCTTTTTTTTGTCATTTGAAAGACAAAGACATATAACGAGCGGCGACTGCGGCGCATCATCACAAGACATTTAAATTGTTAAGAGTACGAATCATAGTCGGAAGAGAGCAGCTGGAAACTTTATTACTTTTTTTTCAGACCAGCATGAGAGGAAGGAAAATTAAAGTAAATATTTGCATTCATACTAATTTTTTTTATTTAACAGTTTTGCTTTTTTTGTCAGTAGTTTGAAACACAAAGATATATACGCGCGGCGACTGCGGCCCATCACCGCAAGACAATCAGATTGTTTAGAGCACGAGTAAATTCGCCAGGGCAACCTTCCAAGATACATATTCATAAATGACACAAAGGAGATGAAGACTAAAAAGTCAGTTTATTGCTAACCGAGTTTCGTTGTAATTTAACATGCTTTGTTTTCTCAGGTTCTTGTTAAAAATAACTTTTAAAACGTAATAATTTTAACTAGAACTTCTTCCTGACATTCATTTGGCTTCACCTGAAATTTAACTAATTCTTTTGGTTCTTGAAATACCTAATATGATGGATTTCCATTTGATTTGTTCCGAAAGAACACAGATTTCAAAGCAAGTTTGAGTAAATAAAGAGTTTTATGGATTTATATTCAGTTCTCAATTTGTCCTGAGTCTTGGGTGTTTATCTACCTCTATATATGTATTTATTATAAGATATAGTACCGTTGAGTTAGAGTCCTAACAACACAATTTAAATTTACTTTGGGGCTAGCTCAGTCAGTGTGATTTGTCATTTACGTATTTATTATTATTTACTATTTTATTTATTTATTTATAGTCTCACGACAAATATTTTTTATTAATTAGAAAATTGTATAAACCTATGCATAATTAAGTTTTGGACTTTACCAGTTATGACATTACCAAACATAGTAAATAGGTAGATAAATGAATGTTATTTCATGTGTGGTCTAATAAAGCCGTCAACGAGTTGTCAGGGACCATCATTCATGAGTCGATCTTTATATCTACAGTCTACACCCTGTCACGAGTGATCTAAACACTCGACCAACAACTCGGTGAGTATATTTATCTCATAAATACCCTCTAATCCCCGATTTGCCGACTGGTTCTCCGCTCGTGTTTTAGATTTAATAATGCTAGAGATAGGGGCCGTGGAAATTATCATCTAATTCAAATGTTTCGCACATCTTTTATAGTTCACAGCCCATATTCTTGCTCCTTCGAGTTCCAGATTCAAATTCAGGGGCTCATCGCTTCGGAGAGAGATGGTTTCGTAGTTTATTCCAGTTTAGTCTACACTTGCATCGAAGTTTTTAGCATTTATTGGTATTTGAAATTACCAAGTAACACATCTTAGCATGATAAGGTACCTATAACTAAAGCCTAATATTGATATACCTAAAACATTCTATATAAGCGTTGCCTCTGGTACTATGTATTACCGTAAGATAATATCTACAAACATTATGACAATTAATAGAGAAACCATAGGAACATATACTTGCCTGTACGTGTTGTTTTTTGTACAAAAAAGGAAATTTGATTAATTTAATCGCAATTTTCGCGTGTCGTGTCTAATATTTCTTAACTCAAATGCACTATGTTGAGCAACCCTATGCAATGTGACAAGTTAAGCTCGTCATTTGCGGGCAATCCTCTTATATTATAATAGATGTAATTAACGAGCCAAATAGTAGCTGAATATCTTCTGAAACAATAGCTCGATTTTTAAAATAATAGAACAAAGAGGATATTATTTATTCAGGAAATCGGTGCTGCTTTAGCTCCAGGTATCCGTAAATACCAGTCGATTGATCGAGAAAATAGGTAAGATAATCTACCAGCAAAAATCTAGTCCTAATGCCACTTGATGGTGATCACGTCTGACTATATTTCCTGTGCTCATTTTTCTTACTTAAATACTCATGAATTTGCCAGTTTCTTTTTCTTAGGTGTTTCTAAAGAGAGTTCGCATCTCTAATAAGGCCTACTTCACATACCAAAAAGCTGTCACTAGTGGTTCTCTAAGAAGAGTAGACCTCGCAAGCTCTTATAACCATGCGATAACCGACACTTTCCCCTGGCTTAGCAAAGCCATTCCAGTAATTTGATTGAAACGCTACAGAAAATTTATTTTCCCTTTTCTAAATTTTACCTCCAATCAAAAATAGAGATCGACTAAAAAATTAAATAAATCAAGAAACTTGTGAGTCAATTTTCGTCAAAATCAGTTGAAAAAGGCGACCTGTAAGCGAGAACAAACAGACGGACAAAAGTATTTTAGCCAATCAGGAACTGAGACGCTTCGCTCGCTCAGTCAATAAGCCCAACATATCATTGTCGTCTCGCGGTTCTAAAATTTCCCTCATTCTCTTCTCACGTCGCCTTTAAGGCCGTACCTGAATTTTCCGGGGTCCAGTGCTGCCCCCATTTAAAATAAATCATTTCAAAGAAAACGGAGACATCATTTAAAATTTTGCTACTACCAAGTCCTAGATAATCCTTCAAAGTTTTTTATGAACTACTGTTTACAGTTTATAATGGGAACCTTAAGCTTTACTACGCACATTTGCCAAAAGTGGCCGTTTTTCGCAAATGTGCGTATTAAAGCATAACGTTCTCACTTTAAACTGTTAACAGTAGTTCATTAAATACTTTGAAGGGTTATCTAGGACTTGGTAGTAGCAAAATTTTAAATGATGTCTCCGTTTTCTTTGAAATGATTTATTTTAAATGGGGGCAACACTGGACCCCGGAAAATTCAGGTACGGCCTTAAAAACAGAAGGCATCTCGAATAAACCTACAAACAGGCTTCCATACATCTCAATAGAACGCTCGGTACCAATTATGAATTATTGCTGCCTCGCGGGCCATCTTCTTCGTCTAAGCGCATTCCCGGTTGCATCCTCAGCTGTGCTACTTCGGAGCCCGGAGAGGATAATATGCATGTCAATGGTCACCCAAGGATGCCAAAGACCTTGCAAAATGGAGAAGAAATAGCCGGAACACTTTAAATAAAATTTGGCTATAATTTTACGACCGGCCGCCTGCCTGACGTCAACTCTCTTTAGGAATGTATTTGTGCGAAAAGTTTTACAACCGGCTGCCGTCCGATGTTAACCCTCCTTGGGAATGCCATTGCAGCACGAGATGTTTGTGCTTAATCCTTTAGTCGCCTCTTACGACATCCACAGGAAGAGATGGAGTGGTCCTATTCTAACCCGGAACCACACGGTGCTGCCTCGCAGGCCATGCCCTTCAGAATCTCCTCCTTTCCCTGATCTTATGTTGCCTCTTAAAACAGTGGGCACTGTGAATACAGGTCAACATGCTGTCATAACAGCCCATCAGGCAGCCGTCGGGAACACTTCAAACAAACTGTACCTACTCACCTAGCACGTACTTTAACGATACTCTAAGAATATCGCTCAAACGCACAATGGTTACTGTCGGTAAATATTCAAGTTTTTTTTTTAATTTCTATAAAAGACTGGTTCTAAAATCTATATATATAAAAGCGAAAATCACTCACTGACTCATCACGAAATCTCGAAAACTACTTAGCCAATGAAGATGAAATTTGGCAGGAAGGTAGATTGTGACTCGGAGACGTCCGCTAAGCAAGGATTTTTGGAAATTCCATCCCTAAGGGGGTGAAATAGGGGTTATTGGCAGTTTATATAAAACTTCGTAATTTTTAAAGTGAGACACATGAAAGTATTTTAGTAGTTAGTAGAAAATAACAATGCAATTATTAGATTTTGAAAATTACATCCCTATAGGGGTGAAATACGGGTTGCAAGTTTGTATGAATGTTTGTCATTTTTGAAGCGAGACATGACATTTTTGAATTAGTCATCATCATCCAAGCGTGTTCCCGGTTGCAACGTCAGCGGTTACGCTCCAGAGCCCGGGGTCCGCTGCCTTACCTAGGTGATCCGACATGCAAGGTTACTGGTTTTTACACAGAGCAACTGCCGTCTGACCTCCGCAACCCAAAGGGTAGACCAGATCCAATCCTAGGGTAGGTACAAACGCTAGATGGCGTTCGGGACCAACAGCTTTACGTGCCTTCCGAAGCACGGAATCGTCTTTCTTTTCGGATAATCAGGTGATTCTAGCCTGCTCCTACCTAGACTGGAAACAAACTTTCACAAAGTATGCTTCCCAGTGCGATTTAAACCCACAACCTCCGGATCAGAAGGCAAACGACTTGACCACTGGACCACGGAGGCAATCACATTTTTTAATTAGTGGTTAGTAAAAAATAATAATCCATTGATTGGATTTTAATAATTGCAACTTCAGTTTAAAATAAACGGGCAAGTGCGAGTCGGACTCGTACATGAAGGGTTCCGTACCACCGTACAATGTTTTAAAACGCTCAAGAAATACGTTTCTTGTATGACGACCCCTTTAATTTTTAACTTTATTTTATTTTTAGTACTTGTTCTTATTGTGGTCATAGTGATACATAATTGGTGAAAATTTCAAGTATTTAGTTAATGCCATTATAAAGATCAAGTTAAAATCGCTGAAAAAAACACGTTTCTTGTGACGACCCCTTTAATTTTTAACTATTTTTTATTTTTAGTATTTGTTGTTATAGCGGCCACAGTAATACATAATCGATGAAAATTTCAAGTGTCTAGCTATTACGGTTCAAGAGATAGAGCCCTGTGACAGACGGACAGACAGACGGACAGACGGACAGACAGCGGAGTCACAGTAATAGGGTCCCGTTTGCACTCTTTGGGCACGGAACCCTAAAAAACAATCTAATTTGTGTCTAAGCGGGCGATGCCGCGGGCAAAAGCTAGTAATTGTATAAATGCCGGTTTCTATGTATAGGCCAACTAAACTAACCTTGCAACTCTTAATCCAATTGTGTCTATTTATTTACACTTCATTGTACACACATACAAATGTAATAGTACAACAGGCGGACTTAATGCTAAAAGCATTCTCTAACAGTCAAACCTTTGGGTTGATTGGTTGAGTTTATGTGGGTGTAACACATAATAAAAAATAACAATAAAAAACTAAATAAAATTTTAGACTTAAAAATAAAATAAAAAGAAACATACTAAATATAAATATTATAATAATACTATACCTACATATTAAATACATACAAACGAGCAATAAATATATACATATCTCTAAATACATATTGTACAATCAAGTCTGTCTCATATTTAATTGAAAATGGAGGTGTCTAAAAATTCTAATTTTAAAGGAGTCGCGGCTAGGAGCCCTTCTGATGGACTCAGGGAGAGCATTCCAGACTCGTACAGCAGTGACAGAGAAAGAGTTATAGAAAAAACCTGTACGGTGAGAAGGAATAGCTAGGGTAAGAGTATTTGAAGAACGCAGTGACCTCTCATGAGTAGAACTTAAAAATTGGAAACATGATTTGAGATACTCAGGGGCCTGGGGACTATTAAGGATATTGTACAGCTGACAGAGAATATGTTGGTTCCTGCGTTGACGAATTGGCAGCCAATTGAGCTGAGAACGAGATTGGGAAACGTGATCGTATTTGCGCAAGCAGAAGATAAACCTAATACAGTAGTTAAGAAGACGTTCTAATTTATTTAGTTGTTCCTCGGTTAAGTCCAGATAACACACATCAGCGTAATCAATTATGGGGAGAATTAAAGTTTGTGCTAGCATGGTTTTTGTTTTCTCAGGAAGAAAGTTTTTCAAGCGCTGTAAGTAGTGAAGACTGGCAAACACCTTTCTGCTTACTTCTGAGATGTGAGTACTCCAAGTGAGTGAGTGTCACGAAGAGATCTTCTTTTTGTTTTTTTTTTATTTTATTTTTTATTAATGGCTTGACGCTACTGCGTATTTAGCCAGGAACAGGAACAGAAAAGGTTGGTGTAGGCCTTTGATTGCTTTAAGGGAGCTTCTGGCGACAAATTTATACGAGTCCACTGGTTTTCATAGCCGATTGAGTGGCGGACGACGCCCGAAGACGCCCACACAGTCCGGGAAACAAATATCACTACAGCCGTACTATGACTGTCCACTTTAACTATTTCACATATTGTTTATGAGCATGAGCATTTATAACACCAAACAACACCAATTTCATATTATAAAGTCCACTAAAATCAATTTGCAAAATAATTTAAAGAAAACTCCAACCGAACCCCTTGACTTCCCGCCAAAAAAACTCCTTCTTTTTGTTATCGAGTGTAATTGTCTTGTAGCTGACATTATTGTCAGATGTTTAGAGCTACCTAAAAGCTTCTAACGAATCAATGACAATTACGTAGTGACAAAAATCATTATTACACACTAGTGAACTAGTGTGCAGGTTCTGTCACGATGTTTTCCTTCACTGAAAGCAAGTGGTGGTAGTTAAAAAAATAAATGACTGTCTAACATGAGTACAAACTGAAAACTGACTGACATGATTACAAACTAAAACGATCGAACTCGTGCCTCACAGACGCACAGCCAGTGCCGAAACCACTTGGCCACCACGGCTAAAAAGCCCGAACCCGAAGAGGTAAAGGCAAGATAGTGTATCTATGTCTATAAACTTTAGATTTTTACACAGGGTTTTCTACAGCAAATAGGGTTACTACCCTATTTGCTGTAGAAAACCCTGTGGTAAGTGGTGGTGACCAGGGTAAAAAATTAATTATTTTTTAAGTTAGATAAGAGAAGTTAGAGAAAAGTTAGAGAAGTTGATAAGAGAATAAAACGTCACAAAATAATTTCACTTGTCATTAATCATATCCATTTTGAACGTGATTTCAGATAAACTGATATTAAGAGCGCTAATTGACTCCGAGAAACTATGACGTCACGCCGTGCGTTTTATATAGAAATCCCTTATAAAATAATTGTTTTGACGTTTAGAAAAAAATATCTGTTTTGACTCGTTGGCAACTAGCGGATTATATGTAACAAGACATAACATTGTTATTTTAAAAGCCTGGATGATATTGAATGTCTCCTTTTATTTATATTACAAAATACTTCCTTCTAATAAAATCCGTGTATTTCGAGATTCATGGCCTCGTCTTAATTGTGTGCGTTACAGCTGAGAATAAAAATCATTTGACACAATTAAATATATTTCTTGTCTTGGCCCAAATATCAAATTCATCTACAGCGGATATTATCTACCTAATAATAGATTCTACAGTTCTAAAACAAGATGCTACCCCAGATATAGTAAGCTGAAAATATAGTTTCAATAACAACACTCTGATACATTGGATTCTAGACGATGACAAAAAAGAAGAATTCTTACAAACAAGAATATAGGTAGCTTACTGTTTTAAGAATGAATGAATCGAGGTGGCATCCGGGACTGTGATGTAAGGAAATGTACAGGAAAATTGTTGGCGCAACAATGGGATCTATAAGGCTAAAAAAATGTAGAGTTACAATATCTATATACATACTTTTTAATATAATTAAATAGAAAATAGATAATACGAATAATATATTAAATCCCAGTATTGAATATCGTTTTATAGGTACCCAATTAAACCTTAGTCATCATATAATCATATCAAACTTTGCATAATTGCATATAATAAATTTAATAACACTTGATTGAAGTGAAGGGGTACTCGAGTGCATTACGGTTGCAGAAATCTCTCATCAAACCTTCAGCTATCTTCACCGTATTTATTCATCACATGAATTAAAATTGAGCAAGATACGTCATATAGACCATTAATCGAGAGAATAGAGTCATTGCCGAGTAACCTATTTCAGTAACCAAAGAATACATACCTACTAATTATTTTCAGGTCATATACCCCATAGAGACAATTAAAAAGATATTGTGATGTTGTAAATAGTGTAAAATTAAGTCGTCAATTATTCTTATGTGTTTAGTCTGGCATCGTTTAGATCTTACGATAGGAACTCGCGTCTCTTTAAGCTTTTTTAACCGACTTAAAAAAAGGAGGTTATCAATTTGACTATATGTTTTTTTTAATGTATGTTTGTTACGCGATATCTTTGCCAATTGTGAACCGATTTTGATGATTTTTTTTGTATTTGAAAGACTTTACTACCAAGTTGGTCCCATTTTAATTTGAAGAAGATATGATGAAGAACTTTGGAGAAATGGAAGAAACTCCTTAAAAAAAATGAAGTCGGTTGTTTTTTTTTGTTAAAAATTTAATTATTATGACTTAAAAGGCTTTGTAGCTACTTAATATGTTACAAAACTTTTAACAATCGACCTAGTAACCATACATGGCGAACCGCTAAAATAATTGCAAATTACTTTTAATTGGCTTCTAACTCATATCAAGTGAGCACTATGCCTATAAAATACTTAAAAGTTTAAAATGTGCGCGAGCGCAGTCGCCGGCGATAGCTCTACTACCTCCCCGCTCAAAGCAAAGTGCTTGAAATAACTGGTTATTGCTCCGCTAATTCCGTACTAACATTTTCATCTCAGTAACCGTCTGCAATGCGGTGGCTATAACTATACTTCTGTTATTATAAAGTATAAAGCACTCTCCAACAATTCAACGCCAAAGAAAACACATATAATTCCTTTCAACATCCAACAAGATATCATAACACGTTCTGAATCACAAATCTAAAAAAATTATTCAGTGAAAGCGTTTCTGTCGTTGGACTAATAAAATGAAAATTGTATCCGGAAACTCAATGAAAAACTGTAAATAATATTATTAAAATAGAAAAAAAAGGTTTACATTTGAGATTGTAGTAAGCAGTTGTCACACGAGTTCTCTATTTGTTTAGTAGCTGCCTAATCTGCGTCCGGCGGTTTGCCAAATTGTATGATTTACAATAGGCCGGGCGGCGCGGGCGGCAAGACGCGGCCGGCGCCACTCGGACAGCGGTGCCGGCGTTTTTCAAACTGTGTCATCTGTTTTTATTTAATATACAGAGAAACGTAACGAAATTGCTATCCGACATCCAATTGAGAGAGTTGGTGAAGTAATCGTTATAAAAAAACTTCCAATGACTTTATAACATCATCGTTGACAGCACTTATAGAAAAAGAGCATCGCCTGGCCTGTGGCCTGGCTTTGGTAGATTACATGTTACAATCTCATGATTTCATAGAAATCTAAAATTGTAACGACAAAAAGTTAAGACCCAAAGCTGTTTACAACTTTTGACCCATCTAACCTCTACTAAATATATTGAATATTGATATTTTATATTATTATATACATATAGCTACTGAGAAACCTAAGGTCGGTGACAGTTACAAAGTTACTTTATGAATCAGGTATTCACTCAATAGATAATAAAATTATTTTATTTCAAACAAATAATTTTATTTTGATGAATTTCATATTTCATTCATTATAGTATCACATTTTTTTTAACAGCCTATACTAATCCACTGCTGGACCTAATGCCTTTCCCAATACAGGAAGAATTTGCCCAAGCTCATAATCACCGCGCTGGGTGTAATGTACAGCTACTTATTATTTTTCCTTAGATCGTAAAACAGATCAAGAGAATGGACGAAAACCCGAATCATGATCTAGATTCATTTCTCACTTTTTCTACATTGGCGATGCGGCTAGCAACCCATCACTATTTTGATTCCGTTTTTCTATTTTGACGGTGGGCGATCACGCTAAAAGTGGCCTTTGGGACTTACAGCCCTGGGCTCCGTCTACCCCGTTAGGGATAAAGACGTGATAATGTATCTGTAGGTACCAACTTTTAACGTCATGCTAAATCTTGCCCAAAGGCAAGCAAGGCAAGAAGAAATTAAGGGCAAGCAAAAGACGTCTTACATCCCTAGTATAGACAGATGGATAAGGACGTGGACGTGACAATGTTTATTACACTTGCCATTTTAGGTGACGTTTTGCAGAAGAACTTTGTGAGCTGCAAATTGGTAACAAATAACAAGAACTAGCTGAAGATCTGTTCGTGTGTAGTGTGCTTTTATTGGAGAGCAAGACCTACTTTTTTTTTTTAATTAATGGCTTAACGCTACTGCGTATTTAGCCAGGAACAAGTTAATAAAACGTAAGAAATTCTTTTTTCCTAACAAGTTACGAGTCCACTGGTTTTCATAGCCGACTGAGTGGCGGACGACGCTCGAAGACTACAGTCCGCGAAACAAATATCACTACAGCCGTACTATGACTGTCCACTTTAACTATTTCACATATTGTTCATGAGCATGAGCATTTATAACACCAAACAACACCAATTTCATATTATAAAGTCCACTAAAATCAATTTGCAATTTAAAGAAAACCCTAACCGAACCCCTTGACTTCCCGCCAAAACCTCCAAGACTTACTTTAAGTAAGTATGGTCTTGTCACATTTTCATGTGTTACTAAGATCTTGCAGTTTCATGTATGTAATCGTATACTCATCACTAAAACCCTTTCTGAAATTCTAGAGTATTTCATAAAACTAAAAATGGTCAGTTCCATGTTAGTTGAGTTTTGCGTGTGAACTCAGCCTGAGTGAAGTGCATCTGTTATTATTATGACAGACTCAGACGGCGCCTATCAATTTCACCATTGAATCAGATTGATGACACGCGATCTATGCTGACCTCGCCTCAGAGACCTCGTCATGCAACTGTCATACATATGTCACTAATATAAATACATACTAGAAATTAAAGTACATCAACGCGTATTCTTTTTTACAGGTGCGATTATGAAGCTTTTATTAAAATGAATGTCATAGGTACCTATATATTTAATCAGATGAATTGAAATTATATACAGTTAATTATACATTTCGCCAATTGCTACGGAATAAGCCCGAGCAAAAATAAAAGATAAAAATAGATATTAATAACTACGGAAAGAGACAATAAAAATCAAAGACAATTACAAAATAAAACCGGCCAAGTGTGAGTTTAACTCGCGTGGAGAGGGTTCCATAAAATTGATTGAATTATTATAGATTTTACTGTAATCTACAAACAATGAACTATATTTTGTATTTATTTTCAAAATTTTAGATCAGTAGTTTCGGAGATCAGGGGGGGGGGGGTCAATTTTCGTCTTCTTTCATAAATAAAATCAAAACTATTTATTTTAGAATTATGTATAACAAAAATATATTTGAGATTCCCATAACAAGCCCTTTCATTTGATATATGACACAGTAAGGTTTGCAAAACATTTTTTTTTCAATCCTTATTTGTCGCCCAAAAAGACCCTTATTTTTAAAAAAATATTTATTTACTTTGCACATGTGTGTTTGGGTTATAGGATTACACCATCCTACCAAATTTCACCTGATTAGGTCCAGTAGATTCGGAGCAAATTGGCTGTGACAGACGGACGGACAGACAGACGCACGAGTGATTCGATAAGGGTTCCGTTTTTTAATTTTTTGTACGGAACCGTAATAATTATGTTGTCCGTTCCCAATATTACACAAGTAAAAATTCACAAAAAACCAATAACGCTAGGGACAGACGCGGTTCCGGCGAAAATCAGATGATCTAGAACAATCTTGGCGTTTACAGAAATTATTAATTTTGATTTACAAATTTAGAACGTGGTCGTGGCGTTCTTGTAGAGGGACTTAACTTTCAGAAATACGTAGGAGACGATAATACTGGTGCGTTCGGGAAGTTACGAGCGTCTTCTCGTCCAAAATACCTCAGTGCCTCAAGACTAAAAGTGTATAATTAATGTGTGTTACCCACAGGTGTTACCAGTGATGACTTATGGCTCTGAAACGTGGTCCCTTACTATGGGTCTCATAAGAAGGCTCAAGGTCGCTCAACGCGCTATGGACAGGGCTATGGTCAGTGTTTCTCTACGTGATCGAATTAGGAATGAGGAAATTTGTAGGAGAACAAAAGTCACTGATATAGCCCAGTGGATTAGCTAGTTAAAGTGGCAGTGGGCGGGACACATAGCGCTGTAACGATGCTGCATGCATCCTGTTCCAACCTCCTTTCTTCATCTCATCCTGTTCGTTTTTAGGGTTCCGTACCCGAAGGGTGCAAACGGGATCCTATTATTGAGACTCCGCTGTCTGTCCGTCTGTCCGTTTCTTACAGGGCTCTATCTCTTGAACCGTAATAGCTAGACGCTTGAAATTTTCACCGATTATGTATTACTGTGGCCCTATAACAACAAATACTAAAAATAAAAAAAAGTTGACAATCAAAGGGGGTCGTCATACAAAAATGGTGATTTTTCAGCGTTTATAACTAGATATTTATAATGGCATTAACTAGATACTTGAAATTTTCACAGATTATGTATTACTATGACCGCTATGACAACAAATACTAAAAATAAGAAAAAGTTAAAAATTTAAGGGGGTCGTCATACAAAAAACGTGTTTTTTTCAGCGTTTTTAACTCGATCTTTATAATGGCATTAACTAGATACTAGAAATTTTTACCGATTATGTATAACTATGACCGCTATAATAAAAATTACTAAAAATAGGATAAAGTTCAAAATTAAATAGGGTCGTTAATGTCGTCATACAAGAAACGTGTTTCTTCAGCGTTTTAAAACATTGTACGGTGGTACGGAACCCTTCATGTACGAGTCTGACTCGCACTTGCCCGTTTATTAATTCTTCATTTCCTCTCCAATTCCCTTTCATTCCATTTTCAAATCATTTACTCATCCCTTTTGATTCATTCCACCATCATCTCTTAAACTGATCACTTGCTTGATCCTATCTGCTGTAGCTTTATAAATTAAATATTATTCTTTTATATGTAATAGTTCTCAGATTCAGATAATAAATTTAATATAATCCGTCGTTATCGAGTCCCTATTCTCTACCTCTTCTACTATATTCTATGTGGGAACTCGCCTGAGCGCCGGGACAGGTCGAGGTCCCACAGCGCGTCGAACCGATGGCCGATGGGGCAGAAAGGTTCTCGAATGGCGACCACGTACTGGCAAGCGAAACGTTGGACACCCACCCACAAGATGGTCGGACGATCTGACTAGGGTCGCTTGAAAGCGCTGGACGCAGGCCGCTCTAGATCGGTCATTTTGGAAATCCCTGGGAGAGGCCTATGTCCAGCAGTGGACGTTATGCGACTGAAATGATGATGATGATAAATTATACATTTAATGGTACACCGTCTGTTAGTATATAATTAGTGCTGAAGCCTGATGAAGGCAGGGCCTGTATCACAGAATTCCAGTGCTCCCCGCCTCTGGACAGTTACATTTCATCGGGACTTTTCCCGTTTTCAAAATATCTGTGTAAAACTTAAAAATATCAAGAAATAAATTAGAGAACTAAGATTAAGCTTTTTTTTATGTTATAGGACGGCAAACGAGCAAGCGGGTCACCTGATTGATCACCGCTGCCCATGGAAAACTGCAACACCAGGGGTGTAACAAGAGCGTTACCGGCCTTTCAGGGCCCTCCCCAGAGGGGGGAGCTTAACAATGGATACCATTAAAACATTAGACATTATAATTTTGGTACTGAGTCTAGTTAGGACTAAAATATGCCTTTTTTTTTCTTTTTGACGCGGAGAAAATCCCTTCGAATACCTTACCGGTTACGGGACACCGGTAAGGTTATGTGGTGTTACCACTAAAAACTCCGCGGTGTCACCTCTCAGCCGCTATCGTCCGGGGCCGTGTGCTTCTCATGCTCCACAGCCCCGGCGCGGCCGGCCGCTACCTTAGCGGCCCCGGCTCGCCAACGGTCTCACGGCACCCTCTGCTGGATCAGAGCGGCCGGAGAAACCGTCGCGTTGGCCTCTCGACCCGACAAGAACAGGCGCGCTGACACGCACACGCGCCTGCCTTCCACTCCGGAGGGCTGTCCGTTGGACGATGGAATCCCGTTTCCACCGTCCAACCAGCCCTCATAATTTGGGGCCTGCAGAAGCAGGCCCTGCCCCAGTCCACCTGACGGTGACCGGGGCCCACCAAGTCGGCCGCAGGGGATAGGGACAGCGGCAATGTAACACCGACACTCCTCTTCCCCCGCGACCCCTACCACGGCTGTGAGAGTAGGGAGTTAACCCCCTTCGCTCACAGCCAGGCCATTCCCACCAGGAATGGCCTCCACCGGGCCCGGGGAGGCCTAAGCCTCAACCCGGGCAATGGGTTCCTCTTGGCTTCCCCGCGGATGAGGCATTCCGCAGGTACTGAGCCCCCCCATCGCGACAAGATGAGAACCTGGGCGGGGGGGGGGACTAAAATATGCCTGTATCAACCATTAATACAATGAATACCTGACAGGTGGTTGGAGCCGCAGGGGTAAACACAGAGAGTTATCGCGCGATGATCTCGAGGTTTTCAACGTAGAGACCTTTTCCAGCTGTGTTGACAGTATACTTTAGTTAAAAATGCAAAATTATATTCATGGTATAGGTTTCGTAGGTGTTGCGCAATATTATTTATTAATTAACCACATGAATGATAAGAAATTAAAATACTAATGTATATACGTACACGGTTGACGATATAATCAAAGTCGCAGGTCGCACCTGGATGAGAGCAGCACAGGACCGAGATACTCAGCAGTGGGCAGAAGAAGGGCTGGAATGATGATGATGTACGTACATAAGTATTACTACTAAAATTTAATTATTGCAATAACTATAATTTAATTAATCATCTCATGATAACGTAAGACGTAAGTGCATACATTACAACATAAATTAATTATGAACAAACTAATTATTTTAATAAATGTCATCCTTGAATTACATAATTTATTAAAGTATACATATCTTCTTTAGGTATCTACCCAGCCTACCCATGTACATAATTAATTAGGTATTACCTCAGTTATATTTGAATATTCAGGAATACGACAAACGATATATTTGTAACAAGAAAACATGGAAAGAGATTGCCGCGCAATAATTGATCATATAGCGAAATAAAAAAAATTTTTTTGGCCTCCCATATAAGTTGACCGATCAGCTGATCCGAGTTAATGGAAAGCAAAAAATTATTTTTAATTCTCGATATATGTTCCTTGGGGAAAGTTGTTCAGTAGATTTGGTTTATTTTATTTATTTTTGAGTTTATTACTTTATGGCCTATAGAGGGCGCCATATTATTTAACATAGTGCGTCACATAACCTATACCCAGCGGACAGCCAAGACGCTTCCAAACATACCTCATTTGTCAATATAGCGTGGATATTATGGAAAATACGAGGGACCTATAAACATTCATAGCGGCGAAACACATAACAGCTCCTTTTGTCGTCGGGTAAAAAAGTTTTGAATCGTTGTAATATTTAGGGTATATTAGTTTTGTAACCCATCAACGTCATGGTGTCCTACCGACCCCTTTCCATCAGACGCGCAACCATCGGCCGTTCACCTAATGATCTCATCGTCCCAGAATAAAAATCACTCGTTTAGACCAATTGACTATGTTTATGGGCCGCTTTCTCAGGCGAACTGGATGCCCTACTTTATCTAGGTAATGTGTAGTTCGGATCCTTCCGCGTTCAGATATTTATTATAATTTCAAGACACGCGCTGAGCCTTTAGCAATTCACTTGCCACTTTGCTAAAGAAAGAATCACCTTACACACGAATATAAACTTTTCTATTTCAATCGTGTAAAAGTAACATATAATTCAGATTTTATTTTAACCGTGTTCCTTGTTTGCCGTGGAATTAGATCGCGATACGCACGCAGAGTCTAAACATTTGCTAAGATAGACATATAAGACATACCTATACCAAGACCGGATGGAGGCTACAGAAGTTTAAATAGAACAGCGGTTCCTACCTCAACCTCTGCAGTCTGTAGTAAATTTAAGGCAAAATGAGCCTTAAATTTACTACAGACTGCAGCCTTGACGATAGTATAGACTGTAAACACTAATTAGGCATAGATACATTCCAATTAGAGTGAGTGGAGGGGGTTCTTTGCCGAATTTCTCCTTTGTAGGAATCTCCTCCGTTGTGTTGCGCTGAATGTGATAATCTTGATAATTGCTGGAATCAGTACAGCGGCAATGATATCATGAGCTCGCACTTAATAAAAGCGTTGTTGCCGAGCCGTCTTCAAAGAAAGAACATCAATTAGGAATACTAATTAATGGAGTTTTGGTTATCGAATACTTGCTAATTGTGTATTAGGGAACAGTAATTTTATACAATACAGGCTTTGGAAACTGTTTCCTGGAAATATCAGTCAACAAAAGTTTTTTTTACAAATAATGTTTACAAAACTCGAACACATATTAATAATGTTATCGGTATATGATGTCAGATGGTTTTTACGAAATTACTCAATTTCTCAATAACAGAGTTTTCAATATCATCACTGAATAAACGCTCCAAACTTTCCCTTAAAAATAATGTACTTGTCAATCAAAATACGCTATTTAAACATTTTAAAATCTATTTTATTTTATTTAATCAAGTACACTTAAAAATTTACAACAATAACAATAAAATATTTCTAAATAAAATATATTTATAAATAATTTTTAAGTTTTATTTTATAAAAAAAAAATTATTTAGCTTTAATTTAATTTAAATTGTATTATAATAAACGAGTAATATATTTCTAAATATAATATTATGATAAATACAGATAGTGATCTTTTACTCGTTTCTTGAACGTCGTTATGGTTTAAGACCTACGAATGTTCGGTGGTAGGTGATTCCATAGCCTTACTGCTTACACGGAAAAGGAGTGAGTATAGGTAGTGATGCTATGTATTGGGAAATGAAGGATGGATTTACGAGCAGATCTACAAGAATGTGCGAAAGAAAACCGTTCACGCAAATAAGGAGGATATAAGGGATTGTACAGGACGTTGAAGAGGAGGAAAGGATTCTAGTGTTCCGGCGAAGACGGATGGGGAGCCACTTGAGTTGTTTGCGAAAGTCAGAGACGTGGTCAAATTTCCTTAAGCCAAAGATAAAACGAATACACAAATTCTGCAAACATTCACGCTAAGTGAGAAGCTCTTCTGTAGCGTCAAGGAAACAGGCATCAGCATAGTCAAGAAGTGGTAGTAATAGGGAATGACAGAGGGAGACTTTAGTTTGAAATGGCAATACATTTTGAAGACATTTTAGAGAGTGAAGTGAATAATGTAACTTATGGCTAATCTCGGAAATATGAGCAGTTCTGTCCATAAAAACGCTTAAATTTTTTGCAGAATCAGTGTATGCCGTTGGAGAGCCATCAAGATATAAAGGAGACAATGAACATATAAGTCAATGGTTCTCTGATAATAACGACTACCAATAAGCATAGCCTGGGACTTTTTGGGATTAACCTTAAGACCAAAAGACTGGGCCAACTCGCTGACCTGACGCAAACCATCGTTCATAGCAGCAATAGCTGCATCTAAATCAAATACAGGGAAATGCCTGTAAAGCTGAAGGTCATCTGCGTAGAGATGAAAGTTACAGGAAAGAAAAAAAGTGACAAAATTTATAAGTATTGAGAAGAGCAACGGAGAGAGGACACCGCCTTGAGGAACACCCGCACTAAGATCACACCACTCGGAAAGAGACTCACCATAGCGAACACACTGCGAGCGGCTTCGAGGTAGGAATCAAACCACGTTAAGACAGACGAAGAGACGTTAATAGATTGAAGGATTTCAAGAAGGATATCGAAGTCAACAGAATTAAAAGCGAACTGAAGTCAAGAAGAACAAGGAGTGTTAGAGATTTGTAATCAATGGCCCACCGGATATCATCTGTGACTTTGAGCAAAGCAGTCACCGTACTGTGACCTGCTCGAAAGCCAGATTAAATTAACGAAGAATATTGTTAGATGATAAGAAAGTTGACAGTTGGTTATGGCAAATTAGCTGAAGAATTTTTGATAGATAGGGCAAAATAGAAATGAGTTTAAGGTCAGAAACAGAAGTTATTATTATGGAATACCATTTATAGGGAACTTGCCAATTTCTAAATATTCTATAATAAATGAGGAACTATTCCTAACAACTGCAGATAATGTGACCATTTTTAAAAAAGTTGCGTTGCTGACGTGCCTCGACTATGTGGACTCCGACATTAGTGTTATAGACATGATGACCTGCATTATGTAGTGTACTATACTTAAATATGCATAATATACTTATCATAATCATCAGGTCTTTTTTAGTCTCCATTTCTGGAGCGGAACTCTCTCTGTACTACCTACCTGAGCCATACTTGGCCAACAACGCATGGATTGTGTCGATGTTACCTCAGCCTGAGGCAGCAGGCTGAAGCAACAGCGACTAACTACTGCCAACATGGAAGATTCGTGTTGACGAGCTCTGTAATGTAAGCGTTAATTGCAGGCAGCGGCGGTGGAGGGTGCGCCAGCGGGAACATCGGCGGGTACAGCATGGGCAACGCCGCGCCTGCCGGCAACCAGCGCCGGTTCTAAACTACCGCTCTTGTGAGTATGTCTCATTTTGTTGCTACATTCGCCCATAGTTGGAATGACAGGGCTTGCATTGGGTTTTTCTGTCCAAAGTGGAATTCCGTTTTCGTTAGAGGTTTTCGTTAGAGGGTTTCGTAAGAGGGTTACTAGTTTTAGGTAATGGAATGACTTGAGCTGATTTCCAAGAAAATTCATGTATTTTATGTTTCATTCAAATACGGTTCAAAACTCTCCTCTGGCATGTACAACTCGCTCTTGAAGAGCTAGTTCCTACCTGATATTTAATAACTCTGGTTATTTACGTTATGACTTATGAGTTATGGCTCTGAACGTAGTCCCTTACTATGGGTTCTCAAAGAAGGCAGAAGGATCAAGGTATACTCGGTGTTTCTCTGCGTGATCGAATCACTGATAAAGCTCGTTGAAGTGGCAGTGGGCGGGACACATAGCGCGACGAACCGATGGCTGATAGGGCAAAAAGGTTCTCGAATGGCGACAACGTGCTAGCAAGCGAAGCGTAGGGCACTCACCCACAAAATGGTAAGATGACCTGACCAAGGTCCCTGAAAAGCGCTAGAGGCAAGCCGTTCTAGATAGTTCATTTTGGAAATACTTGGGAAAGGTCGATATCCAGCAGTGGACGTTATGCGTTATGTTTAATCTCTGTTATGTTTTCTGTAGGCACATACCTACTAGTAGGTATTTTAACCCGTATCCAAATTCCTATTAGTCAGTCCTATTGGTCATGGTAATGAAATGAATAATGCACAGTAGGCACTTACCTAAATATTATGATTGGCATAACAACATTGTATTGAGATTGACGTTTTAAATATTTCAAATATAGAAGTTCTAACTTATCTAATACTTACCTCTATTTGTATATAATTAGTTGTGCCACTGCATGGCATAGGCATAGGCATTGACTTATTTATCGTAAGTACATAGTAAGTACGTACGATCGAGAGCTTTTGCGGCCTAATGTTTTCGATATCACATTTCAAACTTATTTTCAAACATTTTTTATTTCTTTTTCCGTTCTGTAAAACTATGAGTTTTGTGGAGTTCATATTGTAGTTGTTTTTTTAGTTCTTCATTAGCGTAGTTTATTAGTTACCTAAATATTTACTTTTTAAATCATAATAACGAGAATGCTCATTATAATAACTTATGTTATACCTAACCTACCCAATTGACAACTTCAATATCATGTATCCATCACTTTAAAGTGGTTTCCGTCCATGTAAAAATAAATTTATTAGATGTGTAACGGGCCAACTTTCGTACAAGTCCTTTAGTGGTCAATTTAATTCATATTAATTGTGTATCATCACTTCTTTCAAAGAATAGGTTAAATTGGTTCACCCTTTGAGGAAAATTTCATACAATAGACATTATATTCGAAAGATTCTTATTAATTTTAGAGGCAACGTAAATGGCTTGCTTCAAACTCGAGCAAGATTCACACATAGTACATACACCCATAAAAATTGAGATTTTCGTTACTATGCGACGACACAACACTCGCGTGTAAAAATATATCGTTTCATTAAAGCCAGTCTCATCGTTTATTTTCGGGATAATAATAACAATAAAGATTAACCTTTGCCTTGCGAGTCGTACTACATTTCGAAGCAGTTTACACGTCATACTTTGTACTAGTAGTACTAATGGTGTTTAAGAACTCTAAAATTCGCCGTGTTTACGCTACGAGCACGCAGCTCACGCACGGGGCGTAGTCCGAGATCGTATTTTGGAAAACTAATGCGTTTACGTTATCTACGTATGCATAACATAAACACTCCTGAAGTGTACCTAAACTTTAATTATGTACACTTACTTGTATATATCATACTCATATATATACATTATACACGCATATATGTATACTCAGCCATGTACTCAGCCGTGTGGTTCCCGGTAGAGTAGAATAGGATCACTCCAAGTCTTCCCGTGGATGTCGTAGAAGGCGACTTAGGAAACACAAGCTAAACAAAACTTATCAACATGAATGAGACCTCTCCAACAAGTCTGGCCAGCGTTAAAAGTGTAGGCCAAATCCTCTGGCTGCTCTGGCTAATATATGGCTCTGGTAGTACAGAGTGAGTCGTGTTCCTGCAATGGACTCCAAAAAATACCTGATGATGACTCGCATATACTTTCAAAGCAGATACGAGTATGTGTAATAGACATTTAAAATCAGTGGCGTGCGTTGAGTTAGACAGTTTGTTTACGTGTCAGCCGCCTAAATAAATGTTTACTGCACCAATATTATATATAGTTAATGACCCAAAAAGCCTAAAGTAGACTGAAAAAATTAATTACATCAGTAAAAAAATTGGCCAGCAACATATTTTGTAACCAAAAAAATTTGCTTAATTTTTTAATTTACGTAAGTAGTCATTTAATTTCAACCACTAATAGGGATACTTGTACAATTAAATTACATTTTAAGCAAATTCTTATTATAATAATATTTTATATTAATATTTCTATATTATCAGTAAGTACTTAACTAAAAAACGTTTTTCAAATAAATATAAATTAGCGTAAACTTTTACAATATAAAATTGAAACTCAGTAGAGCTTCAAGCTGAAAGTCTACATGACTAGAGTCAATCTGTCATCTGGGTAAATTTCCCGGGACCAAAAATTGCGTGCCATCGATGAAATCGGTACTAAAAAACATAGTGAGAATGTTCTAACATTTTTTTCTGGTTAGGTGATTATCTATGTGTAGCCCTAAATATTTTATTAATAGGATTAATAGGTACTCCAAAATTATAAATTAAACCTCGAAATCTTTCATTGCCGTGTTTGTCCACACGTCACTTGATGTGCATTATACCTCATTGATAAAAATCTTTTGGTTATTATAATCGTATTAAAACCTAGTTTTATTTGATACGTGAATAGTTAAAATATTGTTACGGAATACATTTATTCAAATATTTTAACAATACAACGAATGATTAATAAAAATTCATTCGTCCCAAAACTATCTATCATCGCCGTGTCCTAAACATGTTTAAGAATATTAGTTTATCTAACGACTTGCGTCCCCCGCCCTGTGCGCTAAACATTGCATATTAGTGCCGACTAAGGGTTGGATCTCATCTATCAGCACGAAACAGCAATTTCCAATCCTTTTCTGTCACAGAACAGTAATTTGCTAGAGCGAGAGAGAGTGACACAACGCTGCAGCACGGCCAACCCTAAATGCTCGACGTGGAAATACGTCAACACGTGCCTGCGTCCATAAATGTAATTATTCGATTTTAATGTTACTGGACATTTTTTCTTTCATCGCCGTGGATAGGTTAACTTCTAATTGGATAATTTTGTCCTCTTGATTAAGCGTTCGATAGAATGCCATTTTTCTAATGTTTATTGGTGAAGTGTTTATAACTTCGAATAATTAATAGATTTTTTTATTTTATATTTTTGCTTTGTTTTTCATTGCTGTGGTTTCCTTGGCCAAAATTTGCTATGGCAATTTTAAAAAGACATGGCGATGAAAAAAAATTAATTGTAATGTCTTGTAAAACAAATTAGTTTCATTACCGTGGCCAGGTTTTCATTTCAGTGACTTATGTTTAATCGACATGGCATGATTATTCAAGAAAAACATACAATACCTGTACAATACAGGTAGTACTGAATACTGATAGTACAGGACTCTTCAAGTTACAAGAATAAGTATGTCTTAAAGGCGTTAAAATGGCTGTTCAGAGAAGGTCTTGGTGCCAACACTTGTATGGGAGTATTTGAGTAAGGAGAAATCACAAAAGAAGAATGTGAGTAGAATAAGTAAGTAAATAGAATAAGTAAAGAAAGACTGCGGACTGTTGACTCGCAACACTTCTTAGAAACCTCAATACTACAGTCTTTCTTTCCTTATTCTACTCCCATTCTTCCTTTGTAATATCTATTTGATCTTACAACCATACACAAACTTTGGGTGGAACCAAGCCATTGTTTGTGGTATGTGAGGAATTTATAGGATCCGATGGAGAGACAGGCGTGTATCTATTGTATGTAAGTACAAAACTCAGGTAAGTATATAAAATATTGTTATATATGGATTTTCATTTTCTTGGATTGATTCTTTCATACCCGTGGCACAGTTCTTTCATTGCCGTAGACGCTTCTTTCATTGCCGTGTACACATGTTTCATCGCCGTGTCACGAAATAAGTTATCTGCTACATATTAAGCAAGAATACTATACTTTATCAAAAATTTAAATTTAAGCGAATTAAAAAAAATTAAAGATAAAAAAACCCACGGCAATGAAGATTGTAATGGACCTGTTGAAATTCGCCTATCTATATCATCATCATCAGATCTTTTTTAGTCTCTACTGCAGTAGCACGATCCACTCTGTCCTACTTGCCATACTTGGTCACAGCAGCCAGAGGATTTGGCCTACACTCTCCACGCTGGCCAGACGGGTTAAAGAGGTCGCACTGATGTTTATAAGCTTTGTTTAGCTTGTGTTTCCTAAGACGCCTTCTACGACATCCACGGGAAGACTTGGAGTGGTCCTATTCGACTCTGTCAGGAACCGCACGGCTAAACCATCTATATAGAGTCATCGATAAGTGGACAAATAACTTTTTGAATATTTTGTGTGAAATTAAAATATTCCTGATTGACTAACCTAAGTAACCTGATTTTATTAAAGATCTTCGTGATTTTTTCGTGCTTGAAAAAAGTATAGGTATTTTAATAATGACAACCATCTGGTTTAACACAGACTGGTCAGTTAGGTGGTATATGTATATACGATATATATCGAACATTAAGAAGGTCAAGTTCGCGGAATCGACTGGAAACGGCACTGAAATGAAACTAAAACAACAAACACTGTGTGCGTTTCTCGGAAATATCCTCCAGTATTCAATATCAATCTCTGCGATGCGAGTGCTGTCGTAATTATACTATCTTTGTTATTTATATATTTATTGTTATTCTAATAAATCTTATTAATCTTGCCTTAATTTTTTTATATTTAAAAGTCACTCTCCACTCTGGCCAGATGGGTTGGAGAGGTCTCACTGATGTTTAAAAGCTTTGTTTAGCTAGTGTTTCCTAAGTCGCCTTCTACGACATCCAAGGGTATACTTGGAGTGGCCCTATTCTACTCTGCCGGAAACCACACGGCTCATATTTCTATTGCGGAAACGAAGTTATTTATTTATAGATCCCTCAAAATTTTGTATGACACATAAATTGATAAAATAGAGGAAAAATATACAAAATTGGTCCGTAATTACTATATTCCGTTATCCGTAAATAGCTTGCGTTTACTGGTTTCAATTCCTACCTACGTATTGAATGTAATTTGGAACATAATAATTCAAATGTTTTCCCAAAGGTGGCGATTAAAAACAAGGTTTGAACAATAATTATCGAGTTGTAACTTGTAAGTCGTTTGCGATGCCATAACGGCGTCAAATAACTAGAATCATTCCAATTTCGCACTTATAGTTTGAGTTATTTTATAATACGGCACTTATGAGACAAGGTGTCGCTTGTGCAATGTGTCCCTACTCCCTACACTACATCGAGCTATTGCATTATGCATGCCATTCACAAATTACCAATTACTGTCTATTACTTCACTACGTTTACATAAAATTGTAGTATTAATTTATCATCAATCCCTTCTACTTAGTTGTAGGCTCAATTAAACACCACTTATCACGGTTATGAACTAGATTCGTACAACTCTTCACAAGTTTAACGTCGACATTGACATGTAACCAACCAGTCATCGCGGTCAGGCTTTAGTTTTGTAATAGCAATGCATAGGAATATATAGGCATACAAAAATGGGAAAGTGATCGGGGTATTCAGTGTCGCCGCTATTTATTTTAAATTGAAAATAACTATTATAAAAACAAGTCAATAATCCTCGGCTCTATACCAGAACACTTTCGCTCGTAGTTAACAGTTCGTGAATATTTCATTACCCATTCAATAACTCTGAAACCGCGTCACGACGGGTGTGTAGTTTTTACAATGACTATTTTATTGCCGAGCTTTCCATTATGAATCCGATCGCCTTAAAAAGTACGACCGACAATAAAGTGAGACGTATTAATAAAAATCGCCTTTCCGCCGACTGATTTGCGACAAATCACTTTCGGAATACTAACCAGATTGAAATTTATCGTCTCGAAACGGAACTGAGAGTGAGTCAACGGACTTCCTCTATACCTGCGTACCGCTACAAGCGTAGGAGATGCGACAACGAATACAACACCCACTGGAAAAATCAGACACCATCTAAATACTTAGATACAAGGTATCGATACGTCAATCATCCATTGTACTGCAAGCTAATTCATCTGATTGACATTTGAAACAATTGAAGCGATGGTACGATTAATAACATAGTCCCTTTCACTTTCTTATGTTTAACTAGGTCCTGGATATCTAGATTTATGTCCTTTAAATATATTGTTTAGATAAAATCTCATTGAATCCAACAACATTATCTACCTTTATTTGTTCGCCGTAGTGTTGGGCAAGTGCCCTTTGCCGCATGTACCTAGTACGTGCGTTGGTTTCAGAAGTCATCAGTGCAACCGCAACGGGAACCATCTGAGCGGCGAACGCGGCAACGTATTGTGAATATGCTAATGTAATGCAATTCAATGCATTCTCTGTCACAACTCTGTTATTCATCAATGAATTACTGTAACTGCTTACACGATCATGTGACTATGAGAACCGAATATTTTTACATATAGAAGTACTAACTAGGTCTTAAAATAGCGTGAGATACGGGTATAAAACAAAGGGAATGGTTCTGTCTTTTTGGGATGATTCAAGTCGCTAGTCCTATCGCGTCCTATCTTGCCTAAATATTTATCACGACGTGTGTGGTCCTGTAGAAAACCCACTTGGTATTCAGTGCACAAAGATTGCTCAGTGTAATCGCTAGGGCTTACCTCGACCGTCAGATTATAGATAGAGAATTCCTTCCTAAATAGTAGTTAATAATTTATTCAAACAAATACTTTATGCTTGTATTTTTTGTACTTCTTGAGATCTTTTCTTTAGATAAAACATATTATTAGAGTTGTTATTTTTATCTAGGTATTTAAATTAACTGTATGGTAACGAACCCTTACTTCCAATGATAAACCAAAGACAAAGAAGAAATAATCCACTCGAAAATGACGTACTTTGTACCTCCTTTGTAAGTTTGTAATTTTTTTTTTAAGTAAGAAATTATGATAATGTAGCGCTTCATTAAATTAGAATATTTATGTGCCGAGTATATTACTTTAGCGAAAACTGCGTAGGCTTTGCTAAAAACACGTTCTACTTTCCGTCTTAATTTGTCGCCATGGCTTGAAACCTAGAGTGAAGAGGTAATTTGGGAGTAATGGAGCGTATAATGTCGAGCTGGGCGTGGGCTGGGACAACGACTCGCCCATAAACAAGACATACTCCATTGAGCATGGCTGGAGACGGATGGCGGCTTGTTTTAGACCTAATGAAGGCGGACAATGTAATCGAACAAAACTTTCTTTCCTTCCTTTTCACCACGAAAACGACAAAAAAAACTAACTTTCATTTTATAATGGCATGGGTAATGTTAAAGTTAACAAGCAAATGGTGTTCCTAACTTGTTCACAACACTTATTCTTTTCATCTTCATTCAAAATTGTGCTGCTTCTGAGCCTCTGGTACGCTAAGGATGTCGAAAAAGTGAAAATAGACAAAAAAAATCGAAACTATAAAAATTATATGAAAGTGAAAACTTATACGATCAGTTGCCGTCCGACAATAATTCTTCTTCGGGAATGCAGTTGTAGCACGAGATTATAGATGCTTACTCTTTTAGTCATCTGTAACGACATCCACAAGAAAAGGTGGAGTGGAAACTGATACTATTTGAGGCTGGAATCTACTCGCTACACAGGGAATAAGAATAGGCATCTTCTACTGTTTATTTTTTACTTGATTAATTCTAATTGGCACCCCAGTGGCTCCATAATACCGTTCAATGTAAGACTTCTTGTATTGTGTCAGAGATGAGGTTGTAAAAAATCCTCTCTGTGAAAATTTAAAGTTTCTTATTGCAGTAAAATGATACTCAATCTTATTGCTAGCCATAAAGTACATAAAATGACAAGATTACAATTTAAGGTCATTTACGGTTTTTGTTTTCATCATTTGATAGTGCTTTGATGTGACAGTTGGCGAATTTAGGACCCTAAATGGTAACAGAGACCAGTTGTCATCTTTCGTTTAGGGAACCCTATGTTTTAAGAACGTACATGTTAGAGTTGGAATTAAATAAAACTTTATATAGGCACCTTGCTAGGCACTAGTACTAGACACGAGTAAATAAAACATGAAGTCGCTACTTTTTAATATACTTATAGGATCAATGATCGCGTTCAGTTGGGCTGTCTATTGATCTCGATAAGGTCGAACTTCCGGCGACCCTGACATGGCCACTAACGCATCATTCATGTACATAGTTCAGTCGACATTTTACCTAGTCGCAAAATGCCCTAAAAATGCTTTAACTTGCAATGCCTTATCATAAAAAGGCTTTACTTAATTTTATTTCAAAATATTAGTTTCAAAATTACAAACTTTACTTTCTTACTTAGAATACAAATCCAATTTTTGTTAGAATGTCTCTATTATGCTAACGTATCTAAGAAATGTGGTGTTTAGATCCTGCTGTTGGATTTGATTAAGTCTGCTGCTATAGGAAAGTGAGCGAAATGTAATAAATAAAAACCGGCCAAGTGCCAATCGGACTCGCGTACGAAGGGTACCGTACCATTATCTATACAACATTAGACACTTTATTTAATATCGAGCAAAAAACGGTAAAAAATCACGTTTGTTGTATGGGAGCCCCCCTTAAATATTTATTTTATTTTAATTTAATTATACATTTTTAAAGTGAATATACAACTTAATATTCTGTAAATATTTCAAGCGTCTGCCTGTTTCCGTTATTAATATCGAGCAAAAAACGGCTTGAAAATCACGTTTGTTGTATGGGAGCCCCATTTTATATTTATTTTATTGTATCTTTAGTATTTGTTTTATAGCGGCAACAGAAATACCTACATCGTCTGTGAGAATTTCAACTGTCCAGCTATCACGGTTCATGGAATACAGCCTGGTGACAGACAGAAGAACGGACAAACAGTGGAGTTTAGTAATAGTGTCCCATTTTTACCCTTTGGGTACGGAACCCTAAAAATTTATTTTTGAATATAAAATAAAATATTTCGCAATTTGTATAGAGCATTTGCAAAATACCTAATTGGCGAACAGTCATTTTGCGATTTAGCTTAACTTCGACCAGTGTAAACACTTGTATAACAACACAGAGATGAATATCAATAACAACACAGAGATAAATATCAAACAACTTAAAAAGCTAATTGATCTCTCAAGAACATTGCTTTGTTTTTATCAATGAATATATTGGGGCGGATAAACTCCTGCATAAGAAGTGCATTACCTGTTAATTCTAAGTATTATTGTCAAACAAAAACTGCATCTCCAAATGCTAATAGCTCTAATGAAGGGTAAAAATATTAAGTGGTTAATATTTTATTGACATTAGCATCCAAGTAGTTTCTTGTGCACATTCAGACAGGTAGGTACTACGAGTTATAACCGAACCGTAGATAGTTTTTACTGCTAATGCACAATAACAATAAGGAACGTCTGGCACGATTTAATTAACTAAATAAAAAAGTTTTTTTTGTAAACGTCATTAAATCGAAAAGTTGGCTTTGTAAACCCTCGATGTTTTTAAAAGATCTCCACTGTATATATAGAGGAGCTACCGTTATTTTTTTTTCAAAATATTTTTTTACCACTTTGTTAGCATACATACTAAGTCTCTGAACTAAGCCGCGAACAGACAGACGGACATACCGAAACTATTAGTTCCGTCTGGGATCTCTAATAAAATCATCATCATCAGGTCTTTTTAGTCTCCACTGCAGGAGCACGATTCTGGAGAGGGCCGTGCTCGTGAGTACAGAGGTACTACCAGAGTCATACTTGGCCAGAATAATCAGAGGTCAGAGGTAATAGACCTATAAATAAAAATTTGCTCATTTAAAATTCCACCAGTGTCTCCGAAGTTACAGTACCGAGATATACCTAGTAGAAAAATATGTTCTATGAAGGGTCCATGAAGTTGCACAGCCGGCGCGCACGCAAACGAAGGCCGTTCTTTTACCAGTCCTTGATGATGAGCCCCCAACAAGAACAGAAATGTCTCTCTTAAATTAGTAGGTATATGCGCTCGTTCAAAGCTAAGGAGGTGTACGTGTGTGCGCACACCTCCTTAGCTTTGAACGACTTCGAACTTCGCGCCGACGAAGGCCGGTCTTTTACCAGCCCTTTACGATGATTCACCAATCAGGTACAGTAAGGCCTTACTCATCATCATCATCCGAGCGTATTCCCGGTTGCATCGTCAGCGGATACGCTTCAGAGCCCGGGGTCCGCTACCTAACCTAGGCCATTTGACGAGGTTACTGGTTTTTACACAGAGCGACTGCCGTCTGACCTCCGCAACCCAAAGGGTAGACCAGAACCAATCCTAGGATAAGTACAAACGCTAGATGGCGTTCGGGACCAACGGCTTTGCGTGCCTTCCGAAGCACGGAATCATCTTTCTTTTCGGATAATCAGGTGATTCAAGCCTGCAATATCCTAAGCAGACTGGAAATTACTCTTCACAAAGCCAGTGGGATTTCAACCCATGACCTCCGGATCACAAGGCAAACGCCTTAACCACTGGACCGCGGAGGCAGTCAACGTACGTCTTCGTTACGTAACGTCTTACTATTACGAGTATATCTTATTGTAAATTATAACCTATTTAATGAAGATAATAGAGTTCTTCTGTAGGTATGCGCTCATTCACAGTCTGTAATCGACTAGGAAGGTGCGTGACCGGCGCGCGCGCCGACGAAGGCCGGTCTTTTACCAGTCCTTGATGAGTCATCACGTGACCTTGAGCAAGCTCAGGCTTTCTGTCAATCAATTCAAATTTTATACTAGTGCCAAATAAATACGACCCTGCAATCGAAATTAAAATTTATAAATTCACATTTTCGTAGAATATAATTACAGCCGGTTTTCTATCAACCTAAGTCATTTTTGTAAGGTCTTACTTGAAGTAAGTACTTACTTATTTACTTAGAACTTTACAAAAGTTCTCTACTCTTTATCCTGGTAGCCTAGCCAGCTCTAGGTGAGTCAGAACGGCGACCTGGGACGAAATAATAAAGAGTCATACTAATTTTAAAAGTCCACCAAGTTGACTGCCTCCGTGGTCCAGTGGTCAAGGCAATCGCCTTGTGATTCAGAGGTCGTAGGTTCAAACAAAACCCACTGGGAAGCATATCTACTTTTTAAAAAGTTGTTTTTAGTCTGGTTAGAATATTACAGGCTTGAATTACCTGATTATCCAAAAAGAAAGATGATTCCATGCTTCGATAGGCACGTAAAGCTGTGGGTCCAAAGTGCCATCTAGCGTTTGTTTAAACCTATCCTAGGATTGGTTCTGGTCTACCCTTTGGGTTGCGGAGGTCAGATGGCCAGTTACTCTTAGTAAAAAGCAGTAACCGCGTCAAAACACCTATGATTAGGTAGCAGAACCCGGGCTCTGGAGCACAAAGGCTGAGGATGCAACCAGGAATACGCTTGGATGATGATGATGACTAATTTAAAAAGTCCACCAATCTATCTGCCCGTTCCCGTTAGTACGTTTGTGTCTGCTGCCTGCCTTAGGAATACAGTCGTTGCACGTGATGATTGTGATTACCTTATGACATCCATAGAAAGAGATGGTCCTATTTTTTGGCCGAAAAGCACACAACACGTATAATTAACTCTATTTTTAGGAATCTCAGGTAATTAATTCTATCTATCTATATTTAAGAGTTATGCTCTTGTCGGTGGAGTATGAATTTTTTCCAATTGTCTTTCTCATCTGCCAGTTGTTTTACTTCGCTGTACGACACAACGTTCACCTTTTCCTTTATCTGTTTCATGTAGCTATGCCTCGCTCTTCCTGGTCCTCTTTTCCCTTCTATCTTTCCTTCCATGATGGTCTTTATGAAGTCGTCATGTTGTAGCAGATGACCTAACATATTTCCTCGTCCATTCTCTATTATATCCAGAATGCACCTCTTCTCTCCTACTCTTTTCAGGTATCGTCGTCGTCCTCATTTGTAATTTTATTAACCCAGCTTATCCGTTCCATCCTACGCCAGCACCACATTCCAAATGCTTCTATTTCTTTAATTCTGTCGTTGAGAAATAATATATGTTCATACTATTTCGTTGTCAATGATTTTAAATATATTTATTGATTTAATAATGGTCAAGAGTTTGATGTTCGATAAATTGCCGAGCGGCCACGCCTCCCTGTAGAGCCTCTAAAAGACGGACATAATTTAAATTCAGTCATTACGGTCATTAAACTAATCTAATAATTTGAGTAAATTGACAATAAATCTTGAGATATATCTGAGGCGTTATCAGTTCAATTTATGACACACTTGTAGGCTGCTTGCAGGTAATATTTATATTATTCTGGAAATACTTATTCTGTAACTTAAAGCAAATAATTATATGTATTTAAAAAAATTTTAAAACCAAGCTTTAAACTAAAACAATGAACTTAAAAGTTTAAAGTGACTATTAAGCATAAACTCGTGGGATTATGTTGCTTTATCACAGGGATACCGTGGCCATCTTCCGGCTTTATCGTGAGATCAGGTCATTGGTACCATATATAATAATATTGCATTGTCAACTAATATGTAAAGTTTCAACTCGATCGAATAATCCCAGTGGACAAGTGAAATTAAATAAAAGCTTGTGAAAATAGTGTAAATATCTATAAGGCCAGAAAGACGGACTTCACTGCCCCTAATAAAATATTTGGTTTTTCGTGTGTGTTGCCTGAAGGCATCTTACATAGCTTGACGACTGCCATAAAATGATAACAGCCGGGACCAACGGCTTTACGTGAATTCCGAAGCATGGAGGAGCTTAAGATTTTTTTATAAGTACCACTTATGGTCAGCCATCCAACTACGGACTACGCCCGGGATTGTTTAACTTGTTATAGCGCTACCAATGCACCTACTCCCATCGGGCCACTGTGCTCCTCAAAAAAGCAATAATATTAAATATTTGTATTTAAGCAAACTTACATATTAAAAATAAATGTAGTGTGTGTGAAGATAAATGTGGAAACGGTTTTTATTTAAAATTCCTACATAATATACCTAGTAATAAAAATTCAATTCAACACTTCACCAAACCATAACTTTACTCCAGGTGCTAACGACACACTTACGTTACTTGATAACTGCTGAACAATGTACTTACTTCAGGGCATAATCTGCTACTAATGGGTCTTAGAATGAACCTCGTGATAATCAAATTAAAGCAATGACGTCATCAGGATTAATATGGAACATTCAAACGTCATAATTTGTAATGAGTTAGTGAGTACATTTTCGTTATCTTGTAAGGACAGCCGAGGCCATTGCAAACGAAAAAGGACACATACAGTTTAAAAGGAAGTAACTATTACAGTATATTAAAAGTCCAAAAGTCCACTATAGTGACTGTACAAATACCACTATACTAACTAGTGGCTATGTGAGCTGTAAAACTCGCGACTTACCCCCATCCGTTGAAATTTATTGGATAAAAAAGTTGTTCAGACAAAAAGTTGCGTCAGAAAGATTTATGACATATTTGAAAATTGGTCGAAATGGCTGATATATATGATTATTTTAAAATTTTAAACCCCCATATCTCCGCCATTTTGAAAATATTTCTTAAACAGAATCGACAAAAAAATCTATATAATTATCAAACCTGCTTATAAAATTTCACGAGAGTCGGTTGAGAAATGCGACCTGTAGCCGAGAACAAACCGACAGACTGTCGGACAAAAGCATTTTTGGACATCTCGAAACTTTGACGCTTCGCTCGCTCGGTCAAAAAGTTGTAGCGCTGGTGCCCAAGCAGTTTAGGCAGCGGTTGTGCGTCTGGGAGGCACCAGTTCGATCCTCACAAGCCGTGAATTGTACCTCTGTGTTTGTACTCATGTTCATTTTCAACTACCGCCAGTTGCTTCCGGTGAAGGAAAACGTGTAGGGAAATGCACACTACGAGTAATTCACTAGTGTGTAATAATTTATGTTGTTACTAGATTACAGTTGAGCTACGTCAGATGCCTTTAGGCAGCTTGTAAAATCTCACACTCGATCAGAAAAAAGAGACTTTTTTCCAGTTTAACTAAACTACTGAACCGATTTTGATAACGTAACTATACTCTTTCAAACAAGTAAGAATTTTCCAAAGTGGTTTATAAATGCCGAAGTTCTGAGGTTTGTTACATTAAAAAAATACAGCCCAATTGATAAACTCCTCCTTTTTTAAGTTGGTTAAAAAAGCGACCGACGGTTGATCACAAAAATAAAATCAGCTATTTATATATATATATAGCAAATTTTTTGATAATAACACTACCCACATTTAAAAAAATCTGCGTTCATCAACAAGAAGACACTGCTGCTCTCCAGCCAGTCAGACTGCGACCGCGAAAGATGTAATTTTTTTTTCGAAACGTCAGACAAAATGATAAAAAAGGTTCGTGCTAAGTCCCGTTATATATATATATATAAATCATGTGTTCAAAGCGCGATAGTTTAAAAACCGAAATCAGGTATTCCATATAAAATTAAGTTGTCCCATTAAGGTCGTTGAATATTAAAAATTATCTATTTTTCTTGATTCCTTTTCTATTCCATCTCACGAAAAGGCAAGATAAGTTTTTTAGATAGTAGGTACCTATGTACCTACTATCTAAAAAACTTAAACCACTGGTCTTACATTTATTTAATCAATTCAGTAGAGACAGAAATGAAAAAAACAGAACCGGCCAAGTGCGTGTTGGGCCACGTGCAGTTTAGGGTTCCGTAGCTGTGAATGCCGACTTAGAGTTCACGCCTCACGGTTTATCGACAAAAAACGTCTAAAAACGAGTCCACATGAGACAATAGTACTTAATTGATAGCTGAAGAAAGATTTATAAAATCCCATTTCACAAGGGAAATTGGAAAAAAAAAAATCAATTGAATTCGTATGAAATTTTCTTTTTCCAAATATCTTTTTCTAGTTGGTACTATAAGGTTTGTCAAGAAAAAAATTGATTCCCACTTAACATGCATGGGAGCTACCTTCGGCTTCGGAACTTACAGCTTTCTAGTACCTATTGATAGTCTCTAAGTAAAACCGCGGACCGACAGACATACATGGCGAAACTATAAGGGTTCCTTGTTTACTACGGAACCCTAAAACCGCTAATCTAACTAGCACGTGGCATAATTTCATTTTTTGCTTCTTCATGCGCGCCTACAGACGGTACAAAAAAATATATACATAATAATATTATCGGTACGCAGATAGACAATACACTATAAACATCATACTTACTCCGTGTTTTTAATAATGAGATCGTGATTGGGTTTGAAACAATGCTCATAGTTTTGAAGCCCGTGGCTTATAAATATGTACTTATCTGATCTTAAATTTAAAACTTTTTGCCTTTGTATAATAAGCAGTGTGGTAAGCTTGATATTTTTTTCGTAAAGCTAATTATGCATTGGTTTTTGATGCAATATTGCACGAGTAAAAAACAAGAGGGGGGAAAATTTCGAAATAGATAAATATAACAATTTATTACTTTATACAAAGAGCATTAACCAATCAGCTTACGAAAAGTAACTTGAATAGATTGTTAAGACATAAAACATGTAATAAAATAGGTAAGTACCTACTTAATATGTACATTTGCATATAACATTTCTTTATTGAAGTAAAATATAGCTATAAGTATTAAAAATTCATTTGAAAATACCTAAATAGTATATTTTTTAGGTACCTACTTATATAGCATTACACAAGGGAACAAAATGAAACTTTTTTTTTGTTGCATGGAATTTTATGACTGTTGTTTACCAATTCGAGGTCGCTGATTTCAAAACTACCCGCAATTTTTCTCTAACAGCTTTAGTTTTTGAGATACAGCTATTGACCATTATATTCGTACTAGTTACACTTAACTTTCATTTAACCAAGCAGTTTATTTAAAAAGTATATATTTTTTACCATGTCCGTGTCGCGAAGTATCTGTAAAAATGATCCTGACTATTTCTGTAATATATGTGGTGAATATACATTTAAAAATTGTAGACTTAGTGTGTCGGAGTTCGTAAAACGGGTGTACTTTGATGTCTTTGGATTTTCTTTGGACACTCGCGACAGATACTGGGTGCCTAAAATGGTATGTAAAACTTGCGTCGAATCATTAAGATTATGGACGAATAAGAAAAGACCCCATTTCAAGTACCAAACACCAATGATCTGGCGGGAACCCTCGAATCATCAGGACGATTGTTATTTTTGCGTGGTTGATATAAACGGGATTAACAAAAAAAATCGGTCCAAATGGTTTTACCCTAACTTGTTATCTGTTACCCGACCAGTCATGTACTCCGGCGATGCATCAGCACCACAAGCATCTTCATCTACACAAATTGATCATGACTTGGAAAAAAATAACTCTTCTCCAAGTGATGAAAGTGGGACAACTGATTTTAATCCAGATGTTTTTTCTGAGCCCCGGCCCTTTAATCAGAAAGAGCTCAGCGCATTAGTCAGAGACCTTGGACTTTCTAAAAAAGCATCGGAGATTCTAGCCTCTCGATTAAAGCAAAGAAATCTTTTAACTCAAGGAACTAGAATTTCGTACTATCGTAAAAGAGAGACGGAATTGCTTTCATTTTTTTCTGAAGATGATGACTTTGTTTATTGTTAAAATATTCCTGGTTTAATGAGATCAATGGGAGTAATAAAATATGATCCAAATGAATGGCGTTTATTTATCGATTCCTGTAAACGTAGCCTGAAATGTGTACTTATGCATAACGGCAATAAGCTGGGTTCGATACCGATTGCACATTCAACTACAGTCAAAGAGGAATACGCTACTGTAGCTTCTGTTATGAATAGAATCAAGTACAACGAACACAAGTGGCTGATATGTGTAGATTTAAAAATGGTGAATTTTCTTCTGGGACAACAAGGAGGCTATACAAAATATCCTTGTTTTATTTGTCAGTGGGACAGCAGAGCTAAGTCTGAGCACTGGGTTAGAAAAGAATGGCCCTCCAGGCAAGCTATGGTTCCGGGAAAACTAAATGTGATAAATGAACCATTAGTGCCTAGGGATCGCATAATTCTGCCACCTTTGCACATAAAACTTGGGCTCATGAAACAATTTGTCAAAGCTCTGAACAAAAATGGCGATTGTTTTCAATACATCTCTAAAAAGTTCCATAATTTGAGTACAGAGAAACTGAAAGCCGGAATTTTTGATGGTCCTCAAATAAGAAGGTTAATTAAGGATGAAAACTTTCATAGTTACATGACCGATATTGAAAAAAATGCCTGGAATGAATTCGTTTGGATCGCACAAAATTTTCTGGGAAACAAAAAGGATGAAAGCTATGCGAAGCATATTGAAGAGATGTTGTCGCACTTCCAGCAGCTTGGTTGTAATATGAGCATTAAGGTACACTTTCTCCATAGCCATTTGGACCGTTTTCCTGAAAATCTAGGTGATCTCAGTGAAGAACAAGGGGAACGGTTCCATCAAGATATTCGCACTATGGAAGAGAGGTACCAGGGTCATTGGAATGCCAATATGATGGCGGACTACTGTTGGAGCATTAAAAACAGCCCTAGTGAACCCAGTCAAGCAAGAAAATCTTATAAAAGAAAGTTTTTTGATACGTAGTAGATGTTTTTTTGATGTTTTTTGTTAATTAAATTATTTTTTTCTTGAAAATCACGTTTTCTTTATATCTCAAAAACTAAAGCTGATACAAAAAATCTGACTTCAGATCTGAAATCAGCACCCTGAAAATATACAGTATCAGTCATAATATTTCATGCAACAAAAATTATGTTTCCTTGTGTTATAGTTTGTTTCTTCTTCTAATCACCACTTCCTGCTCTAGATATACTTTTAAGAAACCATAGATTAAAAATGTAGGGTCATCTGAGTGGTTTTTCAGATACTTACGCACTAGAAACTTCAACTGTTATAAAATAAAACATTATAAAAGTTATAGTTAATTTAATGAATATATTGTCTTAAACTTTAATTTATTATATATATACATTTATTATCGTGATCTACACTAAACTTACTTTAATTTCGTGTCGTGATTTTAGAACAAAATGCTAAACTAGCTTTTAATTTTAATAGGGTGAGTGAATAAACATCGTTATCATCATCAGGTCTTTTTTAGTCTTCACTACAGGAGCACGACCCTCTCTGTACTACCAGAGCCATACATGGCCAGAGCAGTCAGAGGATTTGACCTACACTCTCCACGCTGGTCAGACGGGACGGAGAGGTCCCATTCATGTTTATAAGCTTTGTTTAGCTTGTATTTCCTAAGTCGCCTTTTACGACATCTACGTGAAGACTTGGAGTGGTCCTATTCTACTCTGCCGGGAACTACACGGGCACGGCTAAATCAAACCAATACTCATTTAAATAGTAAAATAATGAATATTACAATTTCAGGGCGTTGCATTTATCTCGAACAAGCAAGTGGCAACAGAAGTAGCAGCAAACCAGCAAACCTACAGTTGCCAGTGAGCCGTGAACTAAATTGTCTGCAAACATAAAACTACCATCTCGTAAATTGTTCTTAATTTAGTCTAGGTAAATAATACGCGGTCTAGTCTGAGTTCTAGATACCATTCGACTCGTTAACGTCTGTTCACTGTAACTTGCACAACGTTCAGCCTGAGGAATTTTAACTAAACATACATAACATATAATGTTATGGCACTTTATAACGTTATTTATTGTCAGCATTTGGTAACAAACTAATATTATGAGATCCAGCGTGACAGATTTTACGATTGTCTGTATGCCACAGATTATGAAATTTAGCTCATATACTTATTGTTTGTAATTATTGATCGCCTCTTACATCATGGAAATAAGTATATTGTATGTTTGTGAATACCTATGCTTTGCCTAGTTATGTATGTACATAGCAATATATATCCCATAAGGAAACGCCAATATCCGTATGCCTACTAGTACCTGGAAAACACCTTAAACGTTATTGTAAGCAATTTTGATTTGACATTGGTTGCATCAGGACTTACTTCATTCAATCATGATTGTACCACTGGTAGAACTATCAGGCCTATGTCACTCCCCGTTTAGGTAGCGAAAATGTACCTACATTATTACTATGCGAGCAGGCGGCCCCTCCAAGTGGTAAATTCAGTTATACGAATCGTTTGTCCAGAGTAATAAGAATGAAATTGGCTTGCAATGGATGTCTAGGTATCTATACGAAAAGGTGCTGAGTTCTGACGTGAGCTAAATTAAACCACATCGCTAGCCACATTGAGTAGATATTTATTTGAATTCCTTTGCTGAGTGAGACTTCTGTACGTTAGTATTATTTATTCTGTGGTACTACGCCTGGGTCTGTAAATAAAAATGTGTTTGTATCATGTTTGAATTTTGAATCTTTGCGACGTATGATTACGAGATACGTCGTGTCATTTAAAACAACATTGTATCCTACATATTTTGTGTAGGCTATCTTTCCTGACTCATCGACAAATTTCAAATTAGGTTATAGTTGATTAGTTGTTGCCTGTTTGTGTCAGCTTTCACTAATTAAGAGCTATACAATTTTTTAGCGCCACCTATAAATCAATTTTACAGCAATGAGGTCAAGAAGCAATTCTGTCTTATTTACTAATTGTCCAATTCTTAGTTTTACTGGACGAGCACTAAATCAATTCGGACACTAACCCATAACAATCGTTTAAATAAATGTTAATATTTATGTTATTGCCATGTTTAAGACTAAATAGACAAATGTCCTAATTTAATTTATTAAATTGATCAATATTCTTTAGGTGCAGTATGGAGAAAATATGCCTTGATCTGAACCGTCATCAAAGGTTAAGGAAAGTTCATACAGGTTCATACTAATATGACATAACAGAGCTGGGGTTTTCAGCGCAATTTGTTTTTCAGGAAAAAGCTTAATTTGTTAACGAAGAAGGAAAAATATCAATGATTTCCTGTTTCAGATACCTGTATTCTGTAATTCTTGTGACCTACCGCATTGTGTGTTTGTAGAAACTAAAATATCTATTAGGTGACTACGTCAATAGAGCCTAAAAGATTAGGTACCAAAACAAAAAGATGATTTTTAAATTATATAATTATATCTAAGATTCTCTCTCTCCGGTTTCCGGCTCTTCCTTCTCCACTTCGCACGGTCTTGAGCATCCTTCATTGTAAGACCATTGGCACGCATATCATCCCTGACGACATCAAGCCAGCATTGCTTGGGTCTACCACGTCTGCCGGGCCCCGGCGAAGGCGGCATGGCTATACATTTGTTTACCACGTAACTTGCCGTTTTCCGCAAGACATGACCATACCAGCGACTTTTTTGCAGTTTGTCTGCTTTGTCACGGATATGAAGGCTGCCGGGGAAGCGGGTGTTTCTCACGCGATCTCTCCGTGATACTCTGCATATCCAGCGCAACATTTGCATCTCCAAGACACGCAGTTCCTGCTAGTGTCCCTCAAGCAATGGCCACGCTTCACTGCCATATAAAAGGACAGGTCTAATGCTGGATTTGAAGACCTGTCCCTTTAACCTAACCGGCATTTTGGGGTCACAAATGACACCCGTCACCTCCCGCCACTTTGCCCATGCGGCAGATATACGGGCCTTGACGTCGGCATCGATGTCCGGACGCGCGAAGTACAGCTCCCAAGTATTTTGCTCTAAGGTTATTACCTATTATAATTTAAGGTAGGTAAGGTAGAAAAAAATTTGTAAAATTCTCGATGGAGTATGGCGTCAACATAAAAAGAGTGTTAAGTACAGAAAAACCAAATAATCTTTTTAGTCAATGACATTGAAAGCTCATCCCATTACTTACTCCTCTTGGTAAATACTATGCAAAGTTGGTAAACTGTGAAATGGACGAACGGGCAATTGATTTCGTGAACAAAGAAGCGGACAAAACCGAGACCGAATACATGAACGGGGAATATGACAATCGGGTAGAATTAAAGGTAAAAATAGTGATGACAGAAGCATTTGCTTGAGTAGTATCCTTCCGATGCTCTCGGCAGCGTTGGTAGTGAATCCTGATGAGGCCTGGCGCCGACACCGCTCCCCGATCAGTATAATGCACGCGTTGCTAATTGTTTCTACGTGCCGACCCATCGATATGTATATTACTACCGATCAAACGACATTCGACATATTGTTAAGAAAAATACCTAATTGGAAATAAGTATAGAATTAATAAATTTTTGTAAACTCTATCTGAAATAAAATAAAACATAAATAATATACTTATGCGCTAGACCGTGCGAAGTGGAGAAGGAAAAGCCGGAAAGCGGGCCCCAGGCTTCACAGCTTAGCAGCTGTGGATGCAACTGGAAATACGCTAAGATGAATGAGAGAAACGGATGAATCAAAATACAGCATAGCTTTTGTCAAAAATCGAAAATAATGTCTCTGGAACGGTATTAAAACAAAAGGCGGAAATAAATGAAAACAACTTTTAGGGACCAACCAAAAATTACTTTAAGCGAAGAAATGCCAACAGTTATGTCGCACCTTTTATTTCTAGTTAGGTATTTCATTTCTTATATTTACTTCAGTTGTTTTCTCTTTATGTGGATACCTGCCGTTCCCAATAAGCATTAGGTATAGTATGCGTAATCGCCCAGATTAGAGTATAGTAAATCCTAACATAGATAGGGCATAAAAAGTTTATTTTTTTAATTACAACTTTTTTTCTACCACCTACTACCTAATTTAATATTATAAACAGTTCTGAAAAGGATCTCTCCGTCTGCAAATTTATGTAGGTTTAGTGCCGACACGCTAACTCTCCTCAATCCAGTAACGATTTCTCGTATCTAATTTTACGATACAAATCCGTCCAGCGAATAGATTTACGATTGTATGCATACAGAATACGGGTCGGATCGTCATGATGTCATTTATGTTTTATAGCCTACACATAATACAGCTGTTCAGCGATTTCCCTTGGATTTGCATACGAATAGGACTCCAATCTGTGCCCTTGCATTACAACATGTTAATTTCAGTTGGATTCTGTTTTGGTTTACAATAATTTTTATAAAATAGGCTCTACTTACAACTAATAAATCTATTGATCCAAAGCTATGTAAATTTCAATTATAAATAAACACCTTATACACATATATCCATTCACATATCCAAGGTAATAATTTTAGTTGTTTCTTGTTGCATTTAACTTATTGTTCCGTTTGGATTAATACGAGTATCTATATTGAAATATACTCACCTACAAAGAAAAGTTTCTTGTATAAATATATGAGATATATTTTTTTAAAAAATAATTACTTACAATTATCTTTGGCTGCCATTATATCTGAACTAGATTCTAGGAAATTCCTTTCAATTAAATAAACGATACTTTTGATATTGATTCTATATTTTTAACAATAGAAAAAAATTAAAAAAAGCTAGTTATGGAACAATTATTCGTGAATTATGAAACTTCTTTCTTTACACTAACTGATTCATTAGATTTATTAACTATTAGAGTGATGTGTGGGCCCTAAAAGTCGGAGGAGGGCCTCGGCGTCAATTACAGAGGCTGCATTCAAAGTTTTACGACTCTACCTATACAGGAGACGCGAGAATTTCTAATAACTTCACGCTCATTGCTGTTTCTGTTTTTCTAATTGGCGATGATATTGTTATGGACGTAGCAATGAATAATATCTTGCCTTAAGTTGCCACTGTGAACTCAGAGCAATGTATAGTTGGTGACATCACGAGTGGCGCCGATTCGCACCAATTGTCCACAATTGTCTCGTGCTAGTCTCGCAGTACGGCACACGTATAATTTACGACCTAAGTACTTAATAAAATCATTGCTGGCTAATAATTGTATTGGCTTTTATTGAGTAAACGACGTCGTAAATTTATCGTTAGTTTTACTACCGGGTTAGTGCTACCAGCTTGGAATTGGGAGCCTTCTTTATTGATTGTCGTGTACGTCGAAAAAGGGATAGTTATCAATTCTTTCATTCTTCTAAGTAGGTATATCTACTTAAATCCATTTCTGAAAATACCTACGCCTCTTATAAAGATTTTCTAAATTACCAATGTCTTTGTAAATCCATGCATCCCATGAAGGGTATTGTTTTCCTTCGATCCAGACACCACGCGTGGTCTATCCAAAAGCTTGCTAGCACCTGTCCACTGTTCACAAGTCAAGAGCTTAATACTCAATACGTAATATTTTATTGCATACCAATACAATTTAAGATCATTTAAAGACCCTGTCAGACACAGCCTTTTCTGCCCCATGAGCAGTCCCACTATCATTACAATGATCTTATCTAGTGAGGTTTGACTGTGACTTTTATTCGTTCTATAAATCTTTTCAAGTTAAAAACCAACGAACATAACCGTTGCGCAGGGTAAAATTTCTGTCAAGTCTCTAGACTCTAGGCAATAAGATATTTTGGTATGAAAGTAGCAAGACGCAAATAAGTTAAGGGCATTGTTCCCATCAATCAAGTTGTTTGCATCAATTAGCTTACATTTTCAGCCGACTGCAGCGCGCACGAAATCTGACACCGGCCATATTGCAGCGAATGCATACAAGATCCAATCCCTTAATTGGAAGTATACACATGTGACATGTCAGTCAGTGGCCCTAATTTATTGGAGATACACACAAATAGCTATCTACTTCACTACTCTCAGCGAAAACTTATCTGTTGTTCAGCCTGTAAGTATTTGAACAATGAGACCATGGGCACTTCGAAATCTCAGTGGACTCGCCAGTGGAACCAAGCAGTAGGTTCAATGGTCCGTATCGTAATGAATCGGTATAGGTTTCCGAGATATGGCGATCACACGTTCATACTTTGGGGGAAACTAGTGACTGTAGTTATTTTATTTATTTATTTTTTAACACCCTTGTTAGTAAAATGAATCTAATTTCACCGGTTTCAGACATATAAAGCAGCCCATAAAACACGCGTGTGTTAGAAACGCAAATAGTGAAGTTATATTTCTATAAATCACGATTTGCTATTGCGAAAGAAAGGGACAGGGGGGAGTTAATGGTTAATCCAGTATGAATGAAAGAATAAGAAAGTTTGACAGTTGTGTGTGAGCGAGATAGTTAGATAACTTAAGGTAAAGGTTAGACAAAGAAAAATAATAAATCAGACATCGAATGTCATCGTTGTTTCAATATTTATCTTTGTATCTTACATATGCTTCAAATTTTTTTTTTTTCCTTTTTTCAAATTTCGATTTCTCATTCCGCGCGGCGTCCCGTCCAGTAGGCCGCGCGCTGTGCTGATTTTAAAAAGTAAAACGGCGGGATAGTAACAGTGTGCATTACAGTTTTATGGTTGAGTTTATTCTAAATCAAAAATATCAGTTTATTAGGTATTTTTCCTCGCAAGTTTGTTGAAAATCGTCCTACGATATACGTGCGTATATTGGTTAAACACACTCAGCTCCTTACGCCCTTGCCTCCGGCTCGGGCTGAAATTCCGCTTCGTGTGTTATAACCACCATAACGCACTTATATCGTAATGTACTATATTTATTTAAACTTTATTGTACAAAATACAATTTGTATAGTACAATAGGCGGACTTAATGCTAAAAGCATTATCTGACAGCCAAACTTACTTAGTTACTTACATTATCACGTCAATAAATGGAACAGACAGAGGAGCCAGAGGTCGGAAGACTAGCTCGGAAGCATGTACTTACATATACATACATAAACGTGTTGGGTTGGTACTCTTACCTCAATATGAAAACGAAAACTGTAAACAACCATATATGCAATAAAAATGAATTGATTTTAATTTATTGGCTCATAAAAATATCCATTAAAATCTGACTGACTGTCTGACGGACTTTAAAGCTCATTTCATTTTGTTTTCCTTGCACTTGTTCAATGGAGCTCGAAAATAAAACAAACAAGTAGGGTTCTGTAATTTAAAACTTATGAAATTTACTTTTATAAAACATTACTTCTTATGGACCTACCTACACCTACAACTTATATTTAAAAATATAAGAACTTCAAGTCCGGCAGTAGGGTCATTTGGCTGATATGATGATCTACAATAATATAGTACCTAGTATTACCTATATTTACCTATAATAAAACAAATCTTACTTTTATTCCTTTATTGAACACTTTCTTGGCTGCTACTACATCTACAATAGCATGACGAACTGCTAGATCCACTACTGCTAATTTCACACACACCTATGATTTTCTCCGGGTATTGTGCAGACCTCCAATTCCTACGAAGTAATCTTTTCGGTACCCAAAGTGTACTATCTGATACCTGTCGCTTTAGATTCAGTTTGGAGCATGAGCGGTTAACATTTTGTTCAGTTTGCGTCTGTCCCTCGACTTCTTTAACGCTACTCGCTTGATCATTGTACGTGGCCACGACTTTATCTGCTATACTTTGTACGTTACATTCACAATGCACCTTACTCGAATTTTCCGTGAATACTTTCTGGTTGCAAACATTTGGTTCACCATCAGTATTTAGCCCGACATCCTCACAAAGTGCACTAGTGCTTCGACTTATTGTTTGCTTTTGACCATTGTTCTTTATTTTTGCACTTAAACAACTTTGCAAATGACACTCACAGATGAATTTTTTCCTCTTTCTGGTTGCTTTTCTACTATCGTAGCATGATGAACACGTACTTGTATACGATTTCTTCCGTTTTTTCTTTTTAGATTTAGATTTTTTTAAAGTACAGGAATCAGAGCTTGTTCTTGATTTATCAATAGACATACGACTTGAAAACGTAGTTTCTCCCTTTTTGCATTTACATTGGTCTGAATTATTATTATGTTCTTTCTTATCGTTACAGGTACATTTTGCATTGGTGCAAGGAATGTTGTAATCCACCGTGTGACAAGAGCATTTAGGTTCCTTGGATGTCTCTACTTCTACTTGTACTGAGGCTGAACATGTAGTAGGTAGAGAAGGTCTCCGTAAAGAAGTGCAAAAGCAATGAAGGTCCGTCGATGATGTCCAACAATCATTGTGAAACTACAATAACAGTGAAAAATGTTTTAAAGATAATCTTCTAATGATGATAATGGAAGAGACAATTTTCTTTTGGTATCTGGAAATAAAATGATCTAACCTTTATTATTTCTAGCTTTTAGTTAATGTTATGTAGTTTAATACTCGTAGGTATGTGTAAAAGTTTTACGTTTTAGGACATCTTAAATACTTGCCTTTAGTTGATGTCCTGGAGTGATACCGCCGTTGCAATCATAATTAAAACAGGGCTTACTAAAAGGTCCTACATTTTTTTGCCAGTATTGATTAAAAACGGGTGATATCCTGTAGAAAAATATTAGAAGTCATTGATGTTCATTTTATTTGGGTACTTATCTACTAAGATACTTTTAACATTGCAAGTAAATATGACTTTGAAGAATACATACGTCGTTGAGAAATTTCTGATAATCCAGACGCCCTTGTGAGGTCCATTACAATTGTAACCATCAATGAAAGGATAAGATGGCCATCGCTTCGTGTAGACGTCGCTTTGCCATCTCACTGGCAAGAAGTAGTACTGAATGGTGCCATCCGGGAAAGTAATGGAAGTTACTTCTCCTTCACCAACTATATCTGGAGCTAAACCATTGCATGGATTTACTGAAAATAACAATATTTAAATAAGCATTCCACATCCACATACATTCATCTTATCGCTAACGCTAGTAGTTTGTAGCTCTTGCACTAAAAATAATTAAAAAATTGACCTTCAATAAGTGATATATTTATCCTACACGCACCTATTATTCCTTAAACAGGTCTCAGTTATCCTTGTAAAATCATTATGTCACGGTTTAAGGCAGGATATGGGGATATACCTACTTGGGATTGGAAGTAGATGTAGTACAAAAAAGACTATTTTATTGCACCAACTGAGTATAACAATAATCAAAAGTAAATTTAAAATAAAGTAGGTACAAAGGCGGCCATGCAAAGTGGAGAAGAAAAAGCCGGAAAGTGGACCCCAGGCTTCACAGCGTTGCAGCTGAGGATGCAACTGGGAATACGCTGAGATGAGAGAGAGAGAGAGAGATACACGGTGGCCTTATCACTAAGCGATTTCTTACAGTCAACCTTTGGGTACTTAAATGTAGACTGTTAAAAGATGTGGGGGAGTTGGCGCAGTTTGAGTACTTAATACAAGTGAAAATGTAAAAGACTATATACAATTAAATAAATGGATTACATAATTTTAAAATATAAAAGATACTACGGGAAATAAAGGAATGTGGAACTGGAAGACTTACTGCGCCGACCCCAGATAAGGCCAGTCAGATTCTAATGATCATGACTCGCCATTCCTCCTTCGGTCTCATTCTCCTTATTTTTATAAGCAGACTTATTAACTTATAACAACAACTTATTTACTGACCAGTGTTACTTTGAAAATACTGTCCTGGAGAGGGATATCCAATTCCAAAAAGCGGTTGGTGGCAGTGCATGGTTGAAACGGTATTGGGAATGGACCAGTGTTATAATATACTATGGGACTTTTGCATGGTGGCTGAAATGTGCATATAACATAAATCTCCCATTTTATTCCATTATCTCTGCTTGCTGTGACAAAGTGGTGTCATGGCTGAATGTGTCAATTAAAAAAATAAGACCAAAGCCAAGACCACCGAGGAAAAAAGTCCATAAGGAGTTTTTCATTTCAGAAAACATCTCCACTCATATCTACTCACATTTTACATAATCAGTTAAAATAAAAACGTAAGTGCCTATTGGTGTACGTACAATATAATAAAACAAACATGTAATATCTTATTGTATATAAAGGGCTGCGAATTTATTAAATAACTAATAAAAAAATAATATCTATTGCACAAAGAGTGGAATTCACATAGGTAGCCATAGTTCCATTGGCTCCATTTTTGTTGGATTTACCCGTATCACAGAGATAGATCTAGTTTCATGTCCCGAATGCCCACTGCATCATTTTATGCCCTAATATGTGAGCATTTAGGTGAAATAAAGTAGGTAAATATCAGGAACACCAAGAAATTCTGGAAAACGTTCGTTTGATAACTGACTTCAAAAAAGAAGAAGGTTCTCAATTTTTATGTATGTTCCCTGATTACTCGAAGACGCCTGGACAGATTTGGAATTATTTTTTTTTCTGTGGAAGGGTATACTTATAAACCGATTTTCATAAAAATCCTATGGATGGATTTTTATGAAAATCGGTTGTGTGTGTAGTTTGGTTTTGAAGTCGGTTTTAAGTTTTAAAAAGACATTCATCATCATCATCATATCAGCCACAGGAAGTCCACTGCTGGACATAGGCCTCCCCCAAGGATTTCCAAAACGACCGATCGGAAGCGGCTTGCATCCAGCGTTTTCCTGCAACCTTGCTCAGGTCGTCTGACCACCTAGCAGGTGGGTGTCCTACGCTGCGCTTGCCGGTACGTGGTCGCCATTCGAGAACCTTTCTGCCCCATCGGTCATCAGTTCTTCGCGCTATGTGCCCCGCCCACTGCCACTTCAATGAGCTAATCCGCTGGGCTATGTCTGTGACCTTAGTTCTTCTACGAATCTCCTCATTTCTGATTCGATCACGTAAAGAAACACCTAGCATAGCCCTCTCCATAGCCCGCTGAGCGACCTTGAGCCTTCTTATGAGACCCATAGTAAGGGACCACGTTTCAGAGCCATAAGTCATCACTGGTAACACACATTAATTAAGCACTTTCGTCTTGAGGCACTGGGGTATTTTGGACTAGAAGAAACTGCGTAACTTTCTGAACGCTGCCCAGCCGAGTCGGATTCGTCGAAAGACCTCTTCCTCGAAGCTGGAACTTCCTGCCTGGATCAATTGACCCAGGTAGATATACTGGTCTACAACTTCGAGGGTGGAGCTCCCAACAGAAACAGGTAAAGGCGTTACGTGCATATTCGACATGACCTTCGTCTTGTCAATGTTCATTTTCAGGCCGACCTGTTGGGAAACTCGATTTAGGTCTTCAAGCATCGTACTTAAGTCCTCCATCGATTCTGCCATGACAACGATATCGTCGGCAAATCGAAGGTGAGTGATATACTCGCCATTGATGTTAATGCCCAGTCCTTTCCAGTCTAGAAGCTTGAAGGCATCTTCCAGAGCAGCGGTGAACAGTTTTAGAGATATGACATCTCCCTGTCTCACGCCTCTTTGCAATGGAATAGCCTTCGTACTGAGCTCCTGTACTCGGACCGACATAGTGGCTTTGTTGTATAAACATTTCAACACCTCGATATACCGATAGTCAATACGGCACCGCTGGAGAGACTGAAGCACGGCCCATGTTTCGATCGAATCGAAGGCTTTCTCATAGTCCACGAACCCCAAGCATAACGGCTGGTTGACTCCCTCGTCTTCTCTATAACCTGCCGCAGCGTATGGATGTGGTCCATGGTACTATAGCCTTTTCGGAACCCGGCTTGTTCGGGAGGTTGGAAGGCATCAAATCTGTTAGCGAGACGGTTCGTGATGACTCTCGAAAACAACTTATAGACATGACTCAGAAGTGTGATGGGCCTATAGTTCTTCAAGAGAGTGTTGTCACCCTTTTTGAAGAACAGAACCACCACACCCCCGTTCCACGCCTCTGGCGTCACTCCCTCGAGTAGAACGGAATTAAAGAGCCTTTGAAGGACTTTCAGTACCGGCGTTCCGCCCGCTTTCAAAAGCTCTGCTGTGATTCCGTCCTCGCCCGGCGCCTTGTTGTTTTTAAGCTGTTTGAGAGCCATCCTAATCTCGTACAGACTGATGTCCGGGATATCTTCGGTATGGTGTCGGGTTAACTTGGCTCTTGGATCTTTTGCCGTATTTATGTTAGGTTTTGCAACGGATGTATATAACTGGCCATAGAACCTCTCGATCTCTCCCAGAACCCCCTCCCCCGTCGACACAACGTTTCCGCCCTCCGTCTTCAGCTTAGTCAATCGGCTCTGCCCAGTAGACATAGCCCTTGCAAACACTTTGGAACCTTTGTTTTGTTCTATCGTCTCCTTAATACATTTAGTATTAAAGGAGCGAATGTCGTGTCGCAAGGACTTTTGAATTTGTCGGTTAAGCTTTCGATATGTCTTAGCGTCTTCGGAGGTTTGCAGCGGCATGGATCGTCGCTGTGTCATAAGGTCTAGGGTCTGAGCAGAGATTTTTTGAGGTTTACTTTTAGGGCGGGACTTAAAAAACTTAGATCCCACTGCTTGGACAGTTTCTATAAACCCGTTGCTTATCTCGTCCACTAAAACGCAATCCTGGAGAAGTTCAAAGCGATTGGAGAGTTCAACTTGAAAGCTTTCGGGGTTTTGGATCTGGCTCAGCGATGGTCGGAGCGTAGACTTCATAAGCCATGACCTTTTAAGTCGGAGGTCGATATTCAAGATGCCTCTTACAATTCGGTGATCGCTGCCGGTTTTAATCATATTGACGGAGACATCATTGAATATCTGCCTCTTCGCTGTCAGGAAGAAGTCGTTCTTGACTGGGGGCTGATTATTCTTAGTTCCGGTCGGCATGTATACCTGTATGACCTTCAACGAGTATCTTTTGGATACTCTGAGTATCAGGTATATTACCCTGCTGGAAACACTGTCGATGGTCACTACGTTATTTATGAGGGACCTGTGAACGAGAAACCCGACACCATGCTGGGACTTCTTTTCGTCTCCCTCCCGGTGATAGAGTAGGTTACCGGACTCTAAGGTTGTCGTGCCCTCGCCCTCTCTTCGGACTTCAGACAACCCCACTATGTCCCACCGTAACCTACTCATCTCCTCTTCCACCTCAGTCAGTTTCTCGTCTGTGTGTTACCAGGGCCAGTTTTCGCCGGTGGTGGTAGCCGGATCCCATCCGGGATCCGGCTATTCTTAGCACCCCCTGCCCTGCCGTAACCATGACCGCTACCGGAGTCAGGAATAGCAGGGCTGCCGGGTACTGGGGGCCTGGTCGCATTTTGTACCTTCATTGAGGGGTTTTGCCATACTCGCCACGCTTGGCAGGCGGGTTGGCGAGCGCAGTGGGGGGTCACTATCGCCCTTCCGACGCTGCTGCCCATCGGAAGTCTGTTCATGTGCAGTGACGGAACTCTCCTTTAGTCGCCTCTTACGACATCCACAGAAAGACCCGGAGTGGTCCTATTCTACTCTGCCGGGAACCACACGGCTTCAGTAGATATAGGTATCTAAATGAAAACTGGTATATATTTCTTACCTCAGTTTCTTACCATATAGGTAGATGACTCTTAGTAAAGCACGCGTTTAGATAAATTTACGTATCCCGAGCCAAAAAGACCAGCGGCCTTACCACATGAATTTAAATCAAAGATCGATAGGTACATATGTTCCTTCTGTAAAAATGTACATGAAAATGTCATAACGTTATCTTGTTATGACATTTTCATGTACATTTTTACAGAGGGAACATATGTATCGATCTTTGAGTTTAATTCATGTGGTAAGGCCGCAGGGGCCATTAAATTGTAGGTAGATATAGGTATACAATTCTTGCGATCTAAGTAATACTTATCCTATTTTATCGACACTTATGTTTAATAGCAAAAGTATGTTAATGGTATAAATATGTTATTGGTAAAAAAACATTATTTCACCCATTTTGATTCATTTTCCTTTGGATTCACGGGTCTTTTCACCCCGGTCCTTTGGGAGGCTTGCGTGGGGATACAGATCCAACACGTATAGGTCCTTTGGAGAAGTTGATGTAATGTGACGCTCCCGCCAAAACCCATTCTTGGATATACCAATGTAAGGTATACCCTTGAATAGGTTTAGGCAGGAGATGGATCTATTGCAAGAAAAGGGAAAGGTTTATAGGTTATGGAATGAGGTTGGGATGGATTGATGCTGAGCTATTGCAATAGAACTAACGGCACCTGCCGTAGTCATGATTACTGACTATTTTTGCGGCAGGTGGTGGCTTGCCGCCCACTAGATGGGCCCCTCAAACGAGCCGACGATTGTTGTCAGCAAAGAGGCAACACCGGTGTGGGCGACTCAGGGGTGTCGAGAGGTATGCTGCACTTTCTCCGAAGTTACTCGCGGCGTGATGTCCTTTAACACTTCCACCCCTGAAGCAACAGCTCTAACGACTCCTCTCTGCACGGCCAATTAAGGCAATGCAGAGCTGAGAGTCCTGTGAGCCTTCTTGGGTCTCCTCCCCGACCGATGAAGACGCCTCGGGGACGAAGGCTCGGACCGACTCTCTGGAGCACTCGGGTCCGTGGTGTCGTTACTCACCAACAGCTCGCCACAAGCTGCCCTGCGTTCATTTTCCTTATTAGGTTAATCACGGGATTTTCTGACTAATTTGTTTTCCTGATAGATGGGTCACTTAAATTTCCAATGTGCATCTGGTTTCTTCTTCTCAATTATCTGAACGAGTAGATAAACCAAAATGCACGGCGCACGCGTCGAATCATTAGCAAAATGAAAAGTGTCAAAAGTGTTCTGCTATTTTGTACGAAACCCTTGGTGCACATGAGGTATGATCATTGGAATGTCCAAAATGCGCGTTCAGTGCCCTCTCAATAAAATTTATTGCTATCAACGCATCAACGATCCATAAAGTATGATGAACGACCATTTTATAGCAATGCAGGCGCCGCCTTCACTCTTGATGGCTTCTTAGGACCCATGCAATTTTAATAAAATAAGTAGGTACTTACTTGATTTATTTGATTTCGTTTGTATGTAGTATATACTTAGTTAACAAGAAGTAAAGTTCCATTCACGCAACAGTGGATATAGGTATCTAAATGAAAACTGGTATATATTTCTTACCTCAGTTTCTTACCATATAGGTAGATGACTCTGAGTAAAGCACGCGTTTAGATAAATTTACGTATCCCGAGCCAAAAAGACCAGCGGCCTTACCACATGAATTTAAATCAAAGATCGATAGGTACATATGTTCCTTCTGTAAAAATGTACATGAAAATGTCATAACGTTATCTTGTTATGACATTTTCATGTACATTTTTACAGAGGGAACATATGTATCGATCTTTGAGTTTAATTCATGTGGTAAGGCCGCAGGGGCCATCAAATTGTAGGTAGATATAGGTATACAATTCTTGCGATCTAAGTAATACTTATTCTATTTTATCGACACTTATGTTTAATAGCAAAAGTATGTTAATGGTATAAATATGTTATTGGTAAAAAAACAGGGTAACTTTTAACCACCAGCACATAATAATAGTACCAGGCAAATTTTTGAAGCAAGTTCAGTCTATGATACTGAACTATTTTCTGCTCCACCTTCAGTCGTCTGCTCACTGCTGAGCGGCGTGATGTGCCCGACCTAGCTTTCTAACGATCTTCTTCCATTCGTTGCGATCTTTTGTGTTCAGGTGTTCTTTTATTTGGTCAGACCATCGTATCGGGCTACGGGCCCTCGATCTTTTTCCTTCCATCCTACACAATAAGTTTCTCCAGGTTATCGGAGGGTTTTCTGGCTATATGACCAAAGTATTGAAGTACTCGCTAGAGGCAGGTACTAAGGAACTATACTTTCTACATAAACATAATTAACGAAAAACGAAAAAAAAATCGCCTGCCCATACAAATCAGCGGTCAGCCAAACAGATTTCTATTGGAGGAAGATTCCTTTTATGGAAGGAACTTTTTAAAAAAATGTGGGTGGTAGTTAAAAAGTTACTCTGTATATGTTAAATGGTAAAAAATAAAAAGTCCTATGGAATGGAAAACAACCAGAAATTTTAAGTAGCTTTGAGCACATTGTTGAACGCGGTATGAGAAGCGTGTTGCTAAACGAAGTTAATAACTTGTGTTGATTTGAATTAGGTAACTTCGTCTTATCCTTTTCGTGTCATTCTATGTAGATCATTCTAGTATTCCTCAGTTTTTTATATATTTAGCACTAAGATATTAATCATGTAACTTCAAAACAATAATTGCGTGTCTTACCACAACATTTCAATACATTTTGATGTTGGTACTTTGTTTGAAAAATGGCAAATAAACCAGAACTCTTTGATGGTTAGGTGCTGGCTACCGGCCAACGGCGAGTTGCTGAATTAGAAGAAATGCACCGTATCTATTTGCATCGGCGGCGTTTGTGGTTTTCCCTAGAAACAGAACACTATTTGAGATAGGATACAGTAAGTGGTTTTTTTAATGACATGAACCGATGGACGAGCGTATAGTGCTCCTTATTGATGGTAGTGGAAGTTCACTGCCCACACATCTTGTCAGAGTGTATTTGTATTGCTGCTCTCTATAATAATAAACTTATATCTATCCAAGCAGCACGCAAGCGTTTTCAACACCAATTAATTAGCTCATTAGGAACTTATGTATGTATGTATTTCACGCCTGTTTCCCACAGGGGTAGGCAGAGACTATGGTCCTCCACTTGCTACGATCCTGATAGACCTCTTTCGCTTCATCTACACTTATCAATCTCTTCATACATGCCCTTCGGTTACGGGTACTTCTTACCTCTCCTTTTTTAGAACGTTTGCATATGAATGAATATGAGTAGAATGTTCGCCGAGGTTGACCCTGTCCCGCTCTTCCCCTTTCACACTTGCCTTATAAATATTTTTATTAACCTCTTTTCATCCATCCATCTACATACCCAAACCATCTTAACATCCCTTTCTCTACTTTTGTCACTACGTCCTCTTTCACTCCACACCGATCCCTTATAATATAATTTCTAATAAGAATAAGTAAAGTACCCAATTAGATGTAGGATTCTCCCATATTTATATTTGCTCATGCATATATAACGCTTTGATAAAGAATTTGACTCGCACTTGGCCGGTACTTCTACTGTTTTAGTCCGTAATGTAACCTAAAAAAATAATTTTAAACATCAAAACTCTCACTTATAATACCACACGAGCTTCAAAATTATCGGGTATTTCCCGATAGGTTCGTTGCAAACAAATGAAGGAGTCAAGTTTTTCAGGTTAAAAAATCACGAGCGCGAAGCGCGAGTGATTTTTCCTGAAAAACTTGACGACTTTTTGTTTGCAGGGAACCTTGAGGGAAATGCCAGATAATTTTGAAGCTCGTGTGGTATTCGGGGGATTATTTTTCCGTCCCAAATGTCGGCCAATAGAATTGCACCATTCGACGTCACGTGGTACAACGAGAAAATAATCAAAAAATTATCAGTATAATACCATGTAGGTTGTACCACGTGACGTCGAATGGTGCAATTCTATTGGTCGACATTTGGGTCGGAAAAATAATCACATCAAACTTACACAAGGTACTTTAGGTACTTAAAGTAGGTAGGCTGTAGGCATCTATTGCAGACCGATAGGTATGTAGGTACATATAAATATTGTTTTATAGTTTTAGACTCTTCCTTACCGTCTTATACTTAGAAATGATACTATTGTACCTACGCGAGTCTCGACTCAACCAAGTAAATGAGCATTCGGAGGAGTTACGAAATTAAGTAAACCTATACAACATTAAGCCGTGTGGTTCCCGGCAAAGTAGAATAAGACCACTCCAAGTCTTCCCGTGGATGTCGTAGAAGGCGACTTAGGAAACACAAGCTACACAAAGCTTATAAACATCAGTGAGACATCAGAGAGATTGCTCTGCCTAATATATGGCTCTGGTAGTACAGAGAGGGTCGTGCTCTTGCAGTGGAGACTTAAAAAGACCTGATGATGATACAAGATTAGAAGATACTACGTTTCGAGTTACATAATCCATAAGATGTCTGTTCTTCTGGTTAACTAGGCTACCTACATCAATCAATTTATATTGTCAACTCACTGAACTGCAGTGTTTCCTGAAAAAGCAATAAACTTTGGCGATTCGACAAATGCGCGGTCAATTTGCCAGTCGACGGTCGATTTGACCCACTTTTTACAGAATTAGTGCTACCGACGCTCTAGGTTCAAGCAAAAATAACTAAGTATCTAGACCTGTTCCAGTAGCCGCGATTGCTTAGAGAGCGGAAGATATCGCGAATTTTATTACTAACAGCCGGCGTTGATTGCTAACGGAATAGATATACTTGCCTTAAGTTCAACCAAATATCACATCTTTGCCCCCATACTGGGTTTAAACAGGGGTCTCAAGACACAAACATCACGCCTATAGTATAACACTAACAATAGGTAACTAAGTATGCCTCGCCGCGCCAGTTTTCCACATCTTATATATAAAATTCTCGTGTCACAATGTTCGTTCCCGTACTCCTCCGAAACGGCTTGACCGATTCTCATGAAATTTTGTGAGCATATTGAGTAGGTCTGAGAATCGGCCAACATCTATTTTTCATACCCCGAATCTACGCGGGCGAAGCCGCGGGCAAAAGCTAGTTTTTATATAAAAAAGGATATTAGTTATAAAGAACAATTGAAAAACGAAACGCAGCGTGGCAAGAGAGTTGCCGATGTGTAGTAGGGTATATTCGGATAACGGATTGCCGGCCGGAAAAGCAACCTGCAGGCATTGGCAGTGGCGTATCGTTTATGGGGTCAGGGGCACTTTTGAGAGGCGGCAAAATTTCACAATAAATAGTACATATATGTTATAGGTTGCTCTCAAAAAAAGTAAATGCTAAAGTTATAGATAGAGCCGGCAAAAAGGCGTGCGGAGGACCACTGCCGCGCGTGTTCTAAAGTCAGTAGGTTATACTTACTTACTTTCTCCTCTGGCTCAGCGACTCGAAGTGGATCTTGGCCCCCGAGACGAGAGAACGCCATACTTTTCTATTCTGGGCGATATCTTGATAGCTGAAGTCAGTAGATTGGCCAACTGGCCATTTAATATAGAGGGAGATTTTCTTTTACAAAAAATAAGCCCCAGGCGGCTGACATCACTGGTTATTGGCGCCACTAGTATGGCTTTTTATCTTGTGCTCCTCCGTGCTTCGGCCTTGCTATAGCTGTCGTTTCTCTCATTCTCATTCCTAATTTTGCCAAATACTTAGGGCCTGTTCCACGAGACGGTTTCCAACTCGCTCGGCACCGGCCCGGCGGCGCCGGGCCAGTGCCCAGGGGGTTACTCCATAAAATAATACGATAGTCGTCCAATAATGACGTCCTAACGAAGAAGATGATGATTATTTGTAGGTAACTACCTTCCTTCTACAGGCTGACTTTTTAACCACCAGCTAAATTTTTGGAGCAGGTTCAGTCCATGATACTGAACTACTTTACATAAAAACAATTAACGAAAAACTTAAATAAAAACTCGCCTTCAAAATTCGCCAAAATCAGCGCTCAGCCAAACGGATTTTTATGGGAGGACAAAATTTTTTTATCGATTTTTAATAACTTTTTGACTGTTGTGAACTGAATGTACTTGCTCCAAAAATTTGGCTGGTGTTTAAAAAGTCACCTGTATAATATTAAATCAAATATGCGATGAGGTAGCTAGCCTTATGCGATTAGGTAACTTGCTCATGCGCCAAATCTTTCTTTTGTGTACGTACAATATCAAGTAGCCGTCACAGTAACTATAACAGACTACTCTAATATACCTAAGTTTGTTAAAATTTGGTTTAAATATATTTGTTTATAGGTAAGTAAGTACCTACTTTCATTTAAATAAGCAGTTTGGTAGGTACATAAGTATTTTTTTTATGTATAGGGACAAATCACACTGATTAAGCTAGCCCCAAAGTAAGTTTTAAACTTGTGATATGGGATACTAACTCAACGATAGATACTATATTTTATGATAAATACATATATAGAAAAACACCCAAGACCCAGGACAAGGAAAAAGGTCATTTTCCATCTTTTCCTGGCTGGGGATCGAACCCAGAACCTCCGGATTAGCGGTCTAGCGTGACCACGGAGGTCGTCAAATTTTAATGGTGTGGCTTCCGGCCTAGAATAGGACCACTCCATCATTTCCTGTGGATGTTGTAAGAGGCGACTAAAGGACTAAGCACAAACATCTAATGCTGACGATAACTGAATTTCCAAGGAGGGTTAACATCGAGTGGCGGCCGGTTGTAAATTTTTTTTCATTATCATTTCCGATTTCCAATTTTTATTTATTCCCGAAGAGGGTTGGCTGGCGTCAGGCAGGTGGCCAGTCGTAAAACTATAGCCAGTCTATTTCTTCTCCACTTCGCAAGGTTTGTCAAGGGTGACCATGTGACCATTGATATGCATATTTTATTTGAGAAGAAAAAGCGGGAGATCACACCCTGGGCTCCGAAGCAGCACAGCTGAGGATGCAACTGGGAACCCGCATTGGTGAAGAAGATATTTGGAATTGATGGCTACAAGTGTTGCTATATTAGGCTATCAAACGGCTTTAGGCAAAAAAAAAACAAATAAACGCCTATAAATTTATTTTTAGCAAAGACACTTAGCCTCTAGTTCAAATCCGTGCCAAAAATGATCTAAGTAACTACAGAAGTTCTCAAGTCAATAATTCGAAATTTAAGTCTGTACCTACTAGCTTTTATACGCGACCCGCAAATTCGTTCGCGTTTATCCATCAGGTATCACAAACACGAGACAATAGGTGTAGGCCCTAGCCTAAACTTTACATTGACAGCATTGCATTGAGTCTTTTCCATACTTTATTACGACATTTGCGACAAATGGGAGTTGACAAAACTTAAGTTCTTACACCGTGCGATTGTAGAAAAACATTTATTTGCAGGGTAATATTAGAGATTAATAAATAAATAATATTAAGTGGCGTGTGGTTCCCGGCAGAGTAGGATAGAGGACCACTCCAAGTCTTCCCGTGGATGTCGTAGAAGGCGACTTAGGAAACACAAGTTAGCTTGTGTTTCAACAAAGCATAAACATCAGTGAAACCTCTCCAACCCGTATGGCCAGCGTGGAAAGTGTAGGCCAAAACCACTGACTGCTCTGGCTAATATTGGCTCTGGTAGTATAGAGAGTTTTAAACGAAACATATATTTTTTTAAATCAGTTCATATTTGACGGAGTTATGAGGTAACATACACAAAAAAATATATATTTGAGCTGCAGTTGTCTGTTGAGGAATTTCGGTCTCCAGCTCCAAGATCTTTTCTCCGTTCTTAAAAAAAAATACATGGGACCAACCTTGCAATGTATTCTTTAAAACGAAATATATATTTTTTAAATCGGTTCATATTTGACGGAGTTATGAGGTAACATACACAAAAAAATAATAATATTTGAGCTGCAGTTGTCTGTTGAGGAATTTCGATCTCCAGCTCCAAGACCTTTTCTCCGATCTTAAAAAAAATTACATGCGACCAACCTTGCAATGCATTCTTTAAAACGATATATTTTTTAAATCTATACTAATATTATAAAGCGGAAGAGTTTGTTTGTTTGTTTGTTTGTTTGTTTGTGTTTGTTTGTTTGTTTGTTTGTTTGTGTTTGTTTGTTTGTGTTTGTTTGTTTGTTTGTGTGTTTGTTTGTTTGTTTGTTTGTTTGTTTGTTTGTTTGTTTGTTTGTTTGTTTGTTTGTTTGTTTGTTTGTTTGTTTGTTTGTTTGTTTGTTTGTTTGTTTGTTTGTTTGTTTGTTTGTTTGTTTGTTTGTTTGTTTGTTTGTTTGTTTGTTTGTTTGTTTGTTTGTTTGTTTGTTTGTTTGTTTGTTTGTTTGTTTGTTTGTTTGTTTGTTTGTTTGTTTGTTTGTTTGTTTGTTTGTTTGTTTGTTTGTTTGTTTGTTTGTTTGTTTGTTTGTTTGTTTGTTTGTTTGTTTGTTTGTTTGTTTGTTTGTTTGTTTGTTTGTTTGTTTGTTTGTTTGTTTGTTTGTTTGTTTGTTTGTTTGTTTGTTTGTTTGTTTGTTTGTTTGTTTGTTTGTTTGTTTGTTTGTTTGTTTGTTTGTTTGTTTGTTTGTTTGTTTGTTTGTTTGTTTGTTTGTTTGTTTGTTTGTTTGTTTGTTTGTTTGTTTGTTTGTTTGTTTGTTTGTTTGTTTGTTTGTTTGTTTGTTTGTTTGTGTTTGTTTGTTTGTTTGTTTGTTTGTTTGTTTGTTTGAACGCGCTAATCTCAGGAACTAATGGTCCGATGTGAAAAATTCTTTTTTTGTTGGGTAGTCCATTTATAGAGGAAGGCTTTAGGCTATATAACATTCCGACAACCACGCGAACGAAGTCGCGGGCACAGCTAGTCGGTATATATTTGACGGAGTTATGAGGTAACATACACAAAAAAAAAAAAATATTTGAGCTGCAGTTGTCTGTTGAGGAAATTCGATCTCCAGCTCCAAGACCTTTTCTCCGATCTTAAAAAAAATTACATGGGACCAACCTTGCAATGCATTCTTTAAAACGATATATTTTTTAAATCGGTATATATTTGACGGAGTTATGAGGTAACATACACAAAAAAAATACACGTGGAATTGACGCACATTTGCTAAAAACGGCCACTTTTGGCAAATGTGCGTAGTAAAGCTTAACGTTCTCATTATAAACTGTAAACAGTATAAACTGTATAGTTCATAAAATACTTTGAAGAGTTATCTAGGATTTGATAGTAGCAAAATTTTAAGGCCGTACTTGAATTTTCCGGGGTCCAGTGCTGCCCCCATTTAAAATAAATCATTTCAAAGAAAACGGAGACATTATTTAAAATTTTGCAACTACCAAGTCCTAGATAACCCTTTAAAGTGTAGCTTATGAATGCTGTTGTCGCCACAACGGATTGTACGATATATATTTATATTTATTGATTAATTTTGTCTAATTATTATTGATTAACTATATTTATAAGATATTATTTTAATTATGCATGAATTTAAATATATTATTTGTAAATGTCACTAGGACAAATAATTAATTGAACTGGCAACACTTTTATTCAAATATACATTCGTTGTCAATGCACCGTTATTGTAGAGGGGCGACCCCCACTATCAAACCTTAGTTGGGATTGTATCGAGCAAAAAGTCAGTTAGTTGCCTTTCGTCTGCAGTCCTGAAATAAAGTGTTAAGTTATAATTTGTATCGCGTGTCAATAAATTACGTGTAAATTACGTGTAAGTGTCTATCCGATTAACGTAACGGAAATTATGGCTAAGTATTGTTGTTACTCAAGTGTTAATTTAAAAGGGTATTGAGCTATCAGTGTTGTTAATTAAAATAAATCATTGTTACGTGGAACTGTTATTTAATTTATATTGTGTTGGGACTAATTATGTCTTTAATTATTCTAGTAAAGTTTACATCAGAAGTGTGTCGTGAAATTACGCCCAATGCCGCGAAGCCGAAAGAGAAAGCGAGACAAGCGGTGTAAGCGAGGTGCTTCGACTGACAGTTCTCGCTCGTCAACCTCGAAATCATCGTCTACAGATACCAGTAGCAGCTCTGACGAACACAGGCGCAGGAAATCGAGACGCACCAGGCGTGCGTCTCCAGCAGTAAGCCAAAATGTTATTTTATCATCTGTGATCCCCGAGTTTGACCCTCTAGTGGACGATATTGAAATGTGGATTAATGTTGTGGAAGCCAATGCTCGCGCTTTCAGGTGGTCTGACCGTGTTATGCAATACCAGGCATTACAAAAGTTGCGAAATACAGCTAAAACTTGGTATGACTCGCTTCAGAAAAATAAAACACGATGGACCACCTGGAAGTGGAAGGACTGGCGCATCACTCTTTTAGATACGTTCCAAGTTAAGCGTAGCATGTATAATTTATTAAAAGATTTAGTTCAGACTAAGCCTACGGATGGCCAATCTTTATATGAGTTTTACTTCAACAAAAAGGGAAAATTGATAAATTGCGATTAACATTTTCTGAACAGGATATTATTTCAATCATTGTGGGGTCTATTGGTGATAAGAATATTAGTACCGCGGCAGAAGCCGGTAATTTTAAGTATTGTGATGACTTGGCTTCCTTTTTACATGGAAAAACGTACTCCGAACTAGAGCAAAGGCTTGTTCATAGACATAGTACGAGTACCTCTCAGAATAAATTTTTCTCTCGTTCAAACTACAATAATATGGACAAGAAAATCGAGAATTCACCAAATTCAAGTCTAATTTCTAATATTATGCCTAGTACTAGTGGTAGTAATACAAACATTACTTGTTTTCGCTGTGGTGAACCTGGTCACAAAAAAACCAGTTGTAGTCAAAAAAGTAACGTGGTGTGCGGTTCATGTAATAGATATGGCCATCTTGAAACGGCGTGTAGGTCTAAAGTAAAAACTAAATCTGAAAAAGATAGTGAGGTTAAACGTATTGTAGAAAATACTTCTAAGGACAAGTTTTTCAAAGACATTGAGCTAAATGGTTGTAAACAACAGGCTTTCGTTGATATGGGAAGTGGATGCTCCTTAATAACTACCACTTTAGCACGTAAATTGAATCTTGTTCCTTTTCAATTGAAAGCTCCTGTTTTATTAACAGGATTTAAAATCAATATCAGCTCACAGGTTACTCATGCTGTACAGGCTAACGTTAAAGTTGATAAAGCAGTACTGAATATTATGCTTTACATTTTTGATGAATTATCTGGTTGCCCTATTTTAATTGGTAGGAATTTTACGGAAGACAAGCATATAATGTATTCACGTATAGGGAACGATTTACTTTTTCAACCTTTGAATTCTATTCAAGTGGCTTTGATAGAATCTTCTTCATTTCATTCAGATTCTTTAGATCACTTATCATTACTAAATAAAATATTTGAAAAATATCCTCGCGTGACATCGCAGGATTTAAAAACGTTAGGCCAAACTTCTTGCGTTGAATTAGATATTGAATTAACCAGTGATAAACCTATTTGTTACCGACCATATAGGATGTCAGAATCTGAAAAAATCGCAACTCGTGAAATAATTGATGACCTTCTAAAAAATGACATAATTGAGGAAAGTAATTCCGCGTATGCAAGTCCAGTACTGTTGGTCAACAAACCTTCAGGTGAAAAACGTCTGTGTGTTGACTATAGGGCACTAAATAAGATCACAGTCAAAGAAAAATACCCTATGCCTATAGTAGAAGATCTTATCGATAGATTAAGAGGACGTAGTTGTTTTACGTCACTTGATTTGAAGAGCGGCTATTACCAAATTAATGTCAGTAAAGATTCTGTTGCTAGAACCGGATTCGTTACATGCGATAATCATTTTCAGTTCAAAAGAATGCCTTTTGGATTGTGTAATGCACCTTCCGTTTTTCAAAAACTCATGAACAAGGTACTAGGTAAACTACGGTTCGACAAAGTTATTTGTTACATGGATGATCTTTTAATACCAACTGATTCAATCGATGAAAATGTTAAGATTTTAGAGGAAGTTTTACAAATTTTACAAAGCAATGGGTTGACAATCAATTTATCTAAATGCCATTTCTTTCAAAGCTCTGTTAATTTTCTTGGGTATGATATTTCAAAAGATGGTGTACGTCCAGGTAAAAAAAAATTGAAGGCTGTGAAAGAATACCCTGAACCAAAAAATGTACACCAGGTTAGACAATTTTTAGGCCTTATAAATTATTTTCGCAAATTTATTAAAAATTGCGCTATCATTGCTAAACCATTGACGGAGCTTTTAAAGAAAGATGCTTCATGGGAATGGGAGTCAAAACAAATCGAAGCAGTCAATAAATTAAAACAAGAATTATTGCAAAATGCTTTATTAACTATTTTCGACCCTAAGTTACCTACTGTTTTATATACGGACGCGAGTCGTGATGGTGTAGGATGCATTTTGGTACAGCAAACCGAAAAGGGGGAACAACCAGTACATTTTTATAGTCGACAGACTTCTGCGGAAGAAAAACGTTATCATTCTTTTGAATTAGAATTTCTGGCTATAGTGGTCGGTTTACAAAAATTTCGTCATTATCTGCTGGGTTCTGCATTCAAAATTTACACTGATTGTAACGCCGTTAAGTATACAATCAATAAGCAAGAAATTAACTCTAGGATAGGTAGATGGGTACTTTTAACACAGGAGTTTACATTTGAGATTATACATAAACCAGGAACACAAATGCAGCATGTGGATGCTTTGAGCAGAAACCCTATTGTCGATTGTTCCACCCCCATAAATAGCGAAAGTGTGTTGGTAATTACGGAAGGTGATTGGCTACAATCAGTCCAATTACAGGACGCCAACATTTGTACAATTAGAGAAGTTTTAGAGTCAGGTCAGGCCGAAACTAATAAAAAAATATTTAAGGATTATGAATTACTGGGCAATAAGGTTTACCGTCGTACTGACTATGGCAGACGATGGGTAGTCCCTAAAAGTTGTATTTGGCAAATAATTAGAGGTAACCATGACGATTTGGGTCACTTCGCTATTGATAAAACCATTGAAAGAATAAGATCACAATATTGGTTCCCTAAAATGAAAAAAATTGTTTCTAAGTATATAAAGAATTGTATTAATTGCATTTACTTCAAAAATATTCAAGGTAAAAAAGAAGGCCTTTTATACCCAATACCCAAATATGCCCGACCTTTTCACACTATACATATAGATCACTTAGGACCATTTGTAAAAACTTCTCTTAAAAATACGTATCTGTTGGTCACAGTCGATTCTTTTACGAAATTTGTATTTATTTCTCCGGTTCGCAATACAAAAAGTAAAATCGTCATAAATGAACTTGATAAAATATTTAAGGTTTTTGGTAATCCGCGTAGAATCATTTGTGACGCAGGTAGCTCATTTACATCTAAGTTATTTATTAAGTATTGTGAAGATAAAAATATAAGGAGACACGTTATAGCCACTGCAGTTCCACGGGCAAATGGCCAAGTGGAACGTTATAATCGTACAATCCTGGATGCATTAAGAACAATGGGTGCTGAAACCGACAATAACAAATGGGATGTGAATATCGCAAGCATCCAACAAGGAATCAATAGCACCATTAATAAGTCAACCCTAGCCGTCCCTAGCGAGGTGTTCTTTGGATATCGTATTCAAATGGAGTCGGACAAGTTGGTTAATGATGACGGCGAACATCCTATCGATGTGTCCGCCTTGAGAAATGAGGTCAATGATCGAATTAAAATTAATGCAGACAAACAGAAACAGCATTTCGACTCAAAGCGTAAACCAGCACGAATTTATAACATTAATGATTTGGTTGTTGTTAAAATACCTAGCCAGTCAAACGACGGAAAGAGTACTAAACTGTGTCCTTTATTTAAGGGACCTTTTCAAGTTACAGAAGTTTTGGGCCACGATCGTTACAAAGTTCGAGACATGCGAGGCGCAGAAAGGACCACAAAAATGTATGAAGGCACAACAGTGGCCGAAAACATGAAGCCGTGGATAAGACTGGAAAACTGGGATATCGAAAAGTAGTATGATGTTGTCGGGTATGTATACATATATTTACATTGTTTTAAATTATTATCAGTTTGTTATTTTTCTTGTTCGATTTAATGTTTTTGTCTTAATATTTGAACAATTAACTGGTTTTGTCAGTATTTACCCTTTTAAAATAAAGTTAAATGAACTTAGGATTCGTAACGATGTGCAACTAGGGTTGGCCAAAGGCATCGCCTAGGAAAAGTTACAAATTCTAATAGCCATTAGTCATATTCTCCTGTCTAATGCATTTGCTTCGAACTTGGATGTTTTGATACTTGGACAATAGCCCGTTTTGTTACAGTATTTATCCTTGTAAAATAAATCTGTGATGTATAAAGTTGGGGTTTGTAGCGATATGCAACTAGGGTTGGCCAAAGGCATCGCCTAGGGAAAGTTACAAATTCTAATAGGCAGCAGTAACTGACCGCCGATGGAATAGTTACAACTGGGTCAAAGTATCAGTAATATCTAGAGTTCGGAGGTTGTCCAGCCTTTCCCCCGCTGGATGCAAAATACTGTATTAATCTTATTAAAAAACTTTCATTTGTTCTCAGAAAATGCACCAGACTGTAACGCAATCCGGGACTGATGCGTCAGCAGGAGGGCCGGATGTTGTCGCCACAACGGATTGTACGATATATATTTATATTTATTGATTAATTTTGTCTAATTATTATTGATTAACTATATTTATAAGATATTATTTTAATTATGCATGAATTTAAATATATTATTTGTAAATGTCACTAGGACAAATAATTAATTGAACTGGCAACACTTTTATTCAAATATACATTCGTTGTCAATGCACCGTTATTGTAGAGGGGCGACCCCCACTATCAAACCTTAGTTGGGATTGTATCGAGCAAAAAGTCAGTTAGTTGCCTTTCGTCTGCAGTCCTGAAATAAAGTGTTAAGTTATAATTTGTATCGCGTGTCAATAAATTACGTGTAAATTACGTGTAAGTGTCTATCCGATTAACGTAACGGAAATTATGGCTAAGTATTGTTGTTACTCAAGTGTTAATTTAAAAGGGTATTGAGCTATCAGTGTTGTTAATTAAAATAAATCATTGTTACGTGGAACTGTTATTTAATTTATATTGTGTTGGGACTAATTATGTCTTTAATTATTCTAGTAAAGTTTACAATGCTAACGATGGTGTGTGTAGTAGGGTACGTGTACCTAGCTGGAGGTAAATAATAATGCGTGTTCTATGCTCCTGAGTCGATAGTCGAATGAATAATTTATTTACAAAATTCGGGTTTATATACAGTGGTTAGGGACAAACAGATAGCCAAATAAGGTAATGTTCTCGTCCCTGTGTTTTGATTGGCTGGCGCGGTGCGACACTGCTCCCGTGTCCCGATATGTTTCCTAATTTGGAGTTGTAGACGAATAGCGTGTGCGATGTAAGTTGATGACCAAATATGGTGATGAATTTTCAGCGCGACGTATTCTGTAGTGGCTACAGTACTCCCTCCTTAGCGAAAGCGTACCGGTAACTTGATGTTCCTTCCGGAGCGAGTTTGTCTTGTGGCGGGAAGAAGCGCTGTATCAGGCGCGGCCGGGATGCGTAAACTGGATCGCGCGGGCGGTGTGTGCGATGCGGGCGGCTCGCTGCTGGCACGCGGCGGCGGGTCATTGACGTTATTTAACGCGCGGGCGATTGCGGTTGGCATGGGATTGCAGTGATGTGTGATGATGATTTGTGATGACGAATCCGGGAGTAAAGTGTCTTGATGTGAACTATCTTGAAAATCTTCTATAATGTAGGCGGGCTTCAGTCGGTCGATCGAAATAGTAGATTGTCGGTTCGGTAATTGAAGTTTGAATAGCTTGTCGGTTCGTGAAAGTATTTTGTATGGGCCTTCATATGGAGTTTGGAGTGGTTTTCGAACTGCATCAGTCCTGATGAAGGCGTGACTACATGTTTTCAAATCCTTGTGAACGAAAATACGCCTGCTGTTTCGATGTGACGTCGTTGCGTTTCGTGGCTTGTTGTCGTCTATTATTTTTCGTAGTTTTTCGACGAAGTTGTAGTCCAGGGTGTTTTCTGGTGATGGCGAGGTGATGAAGAAGTCTCCAGGAAGTCGTAGGTTGCAGCCATAGGTCAGTTGCGCGGGCGTAACTCCATTTTCGCGTAGGGCGGTTCTAAGTCCCAGTAGTACTGTTCCGAGTTCGTTGACCCAATTGGTACTTGCGCTGGTGAGCTTGGCACGGAGTGCAGCTTTCAGACAACGGTGGAAACGTTCCAGGATCCCGTTCGATTGAGCATGATAGGACGAAGTTCGATTCCGTTGACAGCCCATGAGGTTCATAAGTTTGGTGAAAAGTTCACTTTCGAACTGGCGGCCTTGATCGGTAGTTACGGTGATCGGACATCCAAATCTTGTGATCCAGTGGTCGTACACTGCTTTTGCGACGTTTTCGGCTGTTATATGGTCTGTTGGTACACATTCTATCCATTTCGTAGTTCGGTCGATCATGGTGATGAGATAGCGATGTCCTTGAGCGGTGGTTTCGAGAGGTCCGACTATGTCGACGTGCAAATGCTCGAATCTGTCCGTAGGCGGGAATTCGGCTAGTTTGCTTTGAGTATGTCGATGTATCTTGCTTTTCTGGCAGGGAATACAAGTTTTCGCCCATAATCCAATGTCCGTGTTCATTGACGGCCAAAAGTACTTCTGTGCTATTATTTTTCTCGTACTGCGAATTCCGGGATGGCTTACGTTGTGAATTGCGTCGAAGACTTTTCGGCGAAAGTTCGCTGGTACATAAGGGCGAATTTGCGATGTCGACGTTTCGCAGTAGGTAGCGATGTTTGTACCGGGAATCGTGAGTTTCTTGATCGCGAGATTTGGCTGTTATAGTAATGATGGAATAGTGCTATCTTGATCTTGTGCGCGTGACAGTTCTTCAAAGTTGATGGTAGACGGATAGGTAATTGTTTCAATTCGGCTAAGTGCGTCGGCAACGGTATTTTCTTCTCCATGGATGTGTCGTATGTCTGAAGTGAATTCGCTAATGAAGGCTAATTGTCGCGTTCGCCGTGGTGTCTCGGTCGCGGATTGTACCTTGCTCATTGCGTATGTCAGTGGCTTGTGATCAGTGAAAATAATAAGTTGTCGTCCTTCGAATGTTTTTCGAAAATGTTTCATAGACATGTAGATTGCGAGTAGTTCTCGGTCGTACGTCGAATATTTCTTCTGTGCGTCGCTGAATTTTTTCGAAAAGTAGCCAAGTGGTTGCCATGTGTTGTTTATGTTTTGTTGAAGTACTGCGCCGGCGGCGGTGTCCGACGCGTCGGTGAAAATAGCGAGTGGCTTCGTGCGATGGGTGGGCGAGCAGAGCAGCGTTGGTGATGCTTGCTTTGCATGCCTCGAATGCTTTCGTAGCTTCGTCGTTCCAAGTGATTGGTGTTTTGTCACGTTTCTTCGAATTGTGTAGAAATGAATTAAGCGGTGCTTGTATGACGGCGGCGTTCGGTATGTGCTCACGGTAGAAGTTGACCATACCGAGAAATCTTCTATTGTTTTTGGACGTGGATATTCTGTGATGACTTGACCTTTTCTTCGGGTGCTTTGATGCCGTTTTGTGAAACTGTGTAGCCAAGGAATTTAACTTCTGTCTTGCCGAGGTTGCATTTGGCGGGATTTATAGTGAGGCCATTTTCTTCAAGTCGTCGGAGAACTTGTCGTAGATGGTCGCGATGTTGAGTTTCTGACGAGGAAGCTACCAGTAGGTCGTCGAGGAATGGGAAGACGAAATCGAGTCCTCTGAGTACTTCGTGGATGTACCGTTGAAAAGTTTGACCGGCATTCTTCAAACCTGGAACCATTTTTGGGAATTCCCATAATCCCATCGGTGTTATTATCGCAGTTTTCTGAACATCTTCTTCACGAACTGATAGTTGGTGGTAGGCACGATTTAGGTCGATGGTAGAGAATATTTTCTTGCCGGAGAGTTGGTATGTGAAATCTTTAACACGTGGTACGGGATATCGGTCTGGTTTCGTGATGGCGTTTAGTCGTCGGTAGTCGCCACAGATACGGATGTCGCCATTCTTCTTAGGTACGATGTGGAGTGGTGATTACCAAGGGCTTTTGCTTGGGCGGCATATTCCTTGTTGCATCATATCTTCGAATAGTTTTCGTACTTGTTCATAGCGATGAGGCGGGATCGGGCGAGCGCGGCAGAAGACTGGTGGGCCTTGAGTTTCGATGTAGTGTTCAACAGCTGTTTTCGGGTTAACTTTTGTCGGTGTTAGGCGAGTGATGCCGGGAAATTCAGCTAGTATGTCGTGGTATGATTGTTGAACGTCGATACTTCGTATAGTCGGAGTGCTTGAGGCGCAGACTGGAGCGTGAATTTGGAGATTCGTGATTCCATCAACAAGTCTTCGATTTGTAAGGTCTACGACGAGCTGGTGGTGTTTGAGGAAGTCGGCTCCGATGATAGGCTTCGAGACGTCGGCGACTATGAATTTCCATTTGTATGGACGGCGTAGGCTGAGGTCGAGTTCGAGCGTTTTTTCTCCGTAGGTATTTATCGTAGTGTTGTTCGCGGCGTACAGCTTGAAAGGTAGAGGCGTCGATTGCTGGCCTGCTCTGCGTGGTAGGACGGAAATATTTGCACCGGTATCGACGAGGAATGATAAGCCTGTCTTCTTATCAGTGACGAATAGGCGGTATGTTCCGGCGGCGTCGCTGTTGTCTGTCGATGCGAGAGTTCTAGCTTCCTTGTGGCAGGTCGTCGTAGAACGGGCAGGTGACGTGGGACGCGGTAGTGGGATTCGTGAGCGGTGATGAAAATGTGCCGGACGGTGATGACTCGACTGACGATGTTGATGGCTGTTTGACAAAGTGGCGGATCTGACTTTCTTGAGGTGCGCGATTTCTTGTGATAGTTTTCGAAGACTCTGGACGAGCTCTTGATATTCTTGAACGGTCGTGGACATCGTAGTGCTTGGTACATACAGTGCCAGTGAAATGAAGTGCACGATAAAAGTAAGATGAGCTGGAGTTCCTGGTGCACGGCGCGCAGCCGGGCAGAATTTTCTTCCGGTGGCAGCTGGACGTGGGTGCGGAGGATGTGGGCTCGGTGAATGTTTCTACATCACTTGCTTAGGACGTCGCGTTGGTTGACGCTGGAGCTGGTGGTCCGCGTGTCGCGTGACACGCGGAGTCGTCGGCGGTCACCACTGTAGCTTATGTATGCTAACGATGGTGTGTGTAGTAGGGTACGTGTACCTAGCTGGAGGTAAATAATAATGCGTGTTCTATGCTCCTGAGTCGATAGTCGAATGAATAATTTATTTACAAAATTCGGGTTTATATACAGTGGTTAGGGACAAACAGATAGTCAAATAAGGTAATGTTCTCGTTCCTGTGTTTTGATTGGCTGGCGCGGTGCGACACTGCTCCCGTGTCCCGATATGTTTCCTAATTTGGAGTTGTAGACGAATAGCGCGTGCGATGTAAGTTGATGACCAAATATGGTGATGAATTTTCAGCGCGACGTATTCTGTAGTGGCTACAAAAGTATTTTATGAACTACTGTTTACAGTTTATAATGAGAACGTTAAGCTTTACTACGCACATTAGCCAAAAGTGGCCGTTTTTCGCAATTGTGCGTAGTAAAGCTTAACGTTCTCACTTTAAATTGTAAACAGTAGTTCATAGAATACTTTGAAGGGTTATCTAGGACTTGGTAGTTGCAAAATTTTAAATAATGTCTCCGTTTTCTTTTAAATGATTTATTTAAAATGGGGGCAGCACTGGACCCCGGAAAATTTAGGTACGGCCTTAAATAATGTCTCGGTTTTCTTTGAAACGATTTATTTTAAATGGGGGCAGCACTGGACCCCGGAAAATTTAGGTATGGCCTTGTCCAGTGCTGCCCCCATTTAAAATAAATCATTTTAAAGAAATCGGAGACATCATTTAAAGTTTTGCTACTACCAAGTCCTAGATAACCCTTCAAAGTATTTTATGAACTACTGTTTACAGTTTATAATGAGAACGTTAAGCTTTACTACGCACATTTGCCAAAAGTGGCCGTTTTTCGCAAATGTGCGTAGTAAAGCTTAACGTTCTCACTTTAAACTGTAAACAGTAGTTCATAAAATACTTTGAAGGGTTATCTAGGACTTGGTAGTTGCAAAATTTTAAATAATGTCTCCGTTTTCTTTGAAATGATTATTTTAAATGGGGGCAGCACTGGACCCCGGAAAATTCAGGTACGGCCTTAAATCACACTGTGGTGAGGTGTGGTGCGGTGTGGCACAAATTACATATTGCACTGTGGCGCTACGGTAGCCGAGCCCGTGGGCAAAATCTAAAGGATGCGCCAAAAATCAGAGGCCAAAAAATACGAGAATTTTAATTTTTACTTTACGCCTACTTGGACAATTTTTTCTATACCTAACCTAATAACCTCTGCGAAGTCTGCGAATGTATGAGCTTCAGCATCAACACCACAGAATCAACACGCATCAACCCCACTAAAAAACAAACATTCATTGTCTATGTCCTTTATTTTCCGTCATTTTCAATTTTCTAAACATTCATTGGATATTCAAGTATTGCACCATTCTTTTTCTGTCTGTGATTGGTAAAAAAGCTACAAGATCAGAATTTCAACCAATAAGCAAGCAAATTGTAAACGGAAACAAACCATGTGCTAACATGGCGATTTCCTATCATCCATCGCGAGTCGTTTGATAATTATTGCGTGGCTGTTATGGGAATTTCCTTTAATTTGCCAGTATTTATGATTTTTGACACATTTTCTTTGTTTTATGAAAAATAATTATATTGTTTAAAGGATGAGTGTCGACGCGTACGGTCCGAGCTCTCAAACGCTCACGTTTTTAGATACCGAAGAAGCTGATCTTATCGGAGCTGATACTCAAGGCTCAGAGTTTGAGTTCACCGACTTTACTCTACCTTCTCAAAGCCAAACCCAAACGTCGCAGCATGACCATGGCTTGTCATCATCTAATCAAGTGAGTTCTGAAGTTCTATTTGTCAGTTTGTTTGTCATAACCTTTTCGCAGCTGTACTGTAGAATTTGTTGATAAACTGGGTTATCATGATTTAGGTCAACGGTTTGGGCCGTTCGGACTTGACTTCCAAAGTGTCCAGCGTTACTAACGCAATAGCAGAGTTGCAATTCGAAGAGGAAGATGAGGCTCTGTATAGCAGTAAGGAACTGCCTGAGCATGCTTGCAAGTATTGTGGAATCCACGATCCTGCCACGGTTGTCATGTGCAACATATGCAATAAGTGGTGAGTCATGGGTTTATTTTGTTGTGTTCTATTTGTTCTGATTATGTAAAGATGTGTTACTCCAATAAGAATGTATCTTTGTAGAACAATGTTAATAACTTGAAAGGTTTGCATCGAGAAATATTCTATTTTAGCTTTTTCCATTTCCGTAGTAGACCTACAGTGGATTAAATTCTGACAAAAATATATTTTAAAGCTAAATGACTATGTACTGTGAAACTTTCCAACAATAAGGATTTGAAAGGTTATATAAACATTGACAATATACCTTGTTTATTTCTAATGAGGAGAGCACTGCTGTTGGTGCACAGCCTCAAGATTAGACATATTGCGAGTTATTGCTTAGACATATTTTAAAATCCGAAACGTCTATTTCATTTTCTTACATATTGCAGGTTTTGTAATGGACGTGGTAATACATCGGGCTCTCATATCATCAACCATCTAGTCCGAGCTAAGCATAAGGAAGCAGCCTTGCATCGCGATGGTCCTCTCGGAGAGACATTGCTGGAGTGCTACTCTTGTGGTGCTCGAAATGTGTTTGTCCTTGGGTTCATACCTGCCAAGGCTGACTCAGTTGTTGTCCTATTGTGTCGGTAAGCTATATGCTAACTCATATTCAGTTTATGAAAATAAAATAATAACTACAATATATCCTGGGTCAAAAATAAATTATTTTGTACTGTAACGAGAATGTCTAAACATAAAATGTATGTGTATAATGTGTTTTAAGGTTTATTAATGTAGAAAAACTTATAATAAGAGCACTACTTGCCTCCAAGAAACTATGACATCAAAGTTTGGTTCATATATGTATAATGTTTGTTTTGACGTTTAGAAGAAGTTGATTGCAGAAAACTAAAGATTCTTATAGCCTTTTTTTTTATCTATTTTTTTTCCGAGGCTTCAGTTCACTTGGTGTGACTATGCCAGCCTCATGGGGGATTTCGATTAGATAATTTCTAGTTTCTGTGCAACATCACAGCTCTTATGAAAAGGTATATGGCTTTTGCCATATGTGATAGTGGGTCGCTTAACATAATGTTAAGCTCACTGTTGCACATCGATAGTCCCGCCAAAAATCGGTCACGTAGGGCGGTATACTGGTCACATTCCATCAAGACATGTAGTAAGTCCTCCGTCTTATCACAATAATTGCATAAGTCTGAGCAGTGACCCTTTCATTAAGAGTAATCAAACAAATACAATAAAAGCTTATAAAAAATAATTTATAATGTTGTTCCATTTTAGCCAACCATGTGCGGCTCAGAGCTCTTTGAAGGACATGAACTGGGATCAAGAGCAGTGGAAACCTTTGATATGTAAGTAGGCTTGTTCGTAAAATATTTCCTGAATTTTATCATCTATCTAGTTAACACTTTAACTGTGAAAGTCGGATTAATCCGACAAACATTTTCGTGCCTATTTCGCGAGCGTCGTATATATCCGACCAAAAACTGGATATTCACTATTCCTCGCGCTGGGAGCACGACAACTGATATAAAATCTCGCGGTGAAAGGGTTAAAGTAATCTAATGTGAGATAACTTCCTTTACTTTAAGACAAACTAAAGGGTACTTTTTGAACTATACTGGTAAAATTTTAAAAAAATAATTGCTAGAATAGTGTAGAATGTGCCATTTTAATCTGTTTTGACCTTCGGTTTTAAATCGTCAGTTTCCTTACTAATTTAAATCTATTTCATTTACAGCCGACCGTGCTTTCTTATCGTGGCTGGTAAAGGTTCCATCGGAAGCTGAACAGATGAGAGCCCGTCAGGTACGCTACTGTTCAAAAGCCCATGTTTTTTTTACTAATTTTGGCGCAACCTGTACCAATTTTTGAAAAAGCAAGTGGTGTTCACCACACATTTAACAAAAATGTTTAGCCTTTAAATATATATGCATGTATTAATGTAGTACACAATGGTGAACCTGAATAAATAAAATAAAAAAAATACTGATAAAGAATAGAATTGGCAATTTTATTTATTTATTTATTTAAACTTTATTGCACATAAAAAAAGTGTACAAATGGCGGACTTAACGCCTTATGGCGTTCTCTGCCAGTCAACCATTGGACCAAGTAGAGAAATAATTTGGGTGGTGCGACAGTGTGTAAACAAAGTTTAACAGTATCTATAAATACCTACAAGAATAAATCAAGAATATACATAAATATTAATTTTAAAGAAATATATACCAATACAATAATACTATAGATAAAATAAATATACAAAATATATAATTATGTAAATATAATACATAAAGAACTAATTATATATGTATGCGGATAGATAAATACATTTCAATTTTGCTCTCCTTTCAAATGATATTTCTCCCTAAGTAGTTTTTTAAATAAGCCTTTTTATACATGTATAGACACAGGCTTCAGTTTATATTGTGTACTTTAGTTATTTTGTTTTTGACACTGGTGTAAGAATTTTCAAGTGGTCCAAAGCCATCTAACATCTACGCCTAGCCTGGTGTTGCTTAATATGCGAAAGTGCTTGCTAGTAATGCATCTCACCCGACCATCAAGCTCCTCATACTTTAGTACAACAATACTTATTTAGAGATTACTTGATTGATTGATAGACTTTGAATAATGGAATTACAGGTCACTCCGCAACAAATAGGCCGTCTGGAAGAGCTGTGGCGTGACAATGTTGATGCGACTTTCCAGGACCTGGAAAAACCTGGGGTCGACGAAGAACCCCAGCAGGTATTGTTGAGGTAAGAGATATTTTTTCATTCATTTTTCTATTTGGTGTAGGTGAATTAAAGATTTAATAAAAGGCTAGTTGCTGCTAAACACTACTGTATGAATATTTTATTACTTTGACACTTTGTCCGAAAATGTTATCTTTTCTTCTACATATGAAAGCCACTCTCTTTTTGGAGTCATTTTATGGTAAGAATTGCACACAATGACGATTTTTGGCAGATATTTTGGAGTCATAACTTTTTTAGGCGACTATAAAACTTAAAATAAAATAAGCAGATGCGGTGGTGTCTAATTGGTTTAACTAACTGTGTATCTGTCAGGCACAAGTTCGTTCTTCACTAAGCACAACTCGCATATCCGAGTTTGTATTGTACTCATGTAAGGTCATTTATAAATACCACCACCTCCTGGTGAAGGAAAATACCATGAGCAAACCTGCACACTAGTGACTATTAAGTTCACTATTATGTGGAATGGAGAAGGCAATGGAAAACCACTTCATTATTTCAAAAAATCATTATTGTATGCATCTCTTTTCATTCAATGACACCGACAAGAGCCTAATACTTAAGACGGCGCCTGATGTGGATAATCTAAATTTTGCTCCCGCTTCCACGCACACAAATTTACTCTAGCCGAAGCGAGACAGGGAGCCATGCGGGGTGAAAAGATCAGTGGACGTCAATGAGGCTAAGTTACGCGTTTCTGGTTTTTGAGGTTTTTTTCGTTTTACATAGAATATTAAAAAAATAATACATGATCCCTGCTTTATGTTTAATACAATTATACTACACTACAATAATACTTTCCGTTTTAGTATAATTCTAAGGTGATTTGGAGGCAACTTTGCATTTTTTTCTATCAAGAAAATTTCGTCAATCGTGTTTTCGAAACATATTATGTATAGTTACTTTGCTGTTTTTATTTCAAAGTAAGAATTTCGTTAATATTGATAATATTTTAGATCGCTCTAAGTACTATTAGGGTCATACGGGCTCTTAAATGAATACATACATATTTTTTTGCAGATATGAAGATGGATATCAATACCAGAACATCTTCGGTCCTCTGGTAAAACTGGAGGCTGATTACGACAAGCGTCTAAAAGAGTCACAGACACAGGAAGGTATCGAGGTGCGCTGGGACGTGGGGCTCAACAAGAAGACCATCGCGTACTTCACTCTGGCCAAGACAGACAGCGACATGAAGCTCATGCATGGAGATGAATTGAGATTGAGGTATGTTTTCTAAAACTAATTTTATTATCTCTTATCCCACATGCGAAGTGTAAGCGACTTAAGCAGCTATGCAATAAGACTCTTAAACTGTTAGAATAAAGTTTATTATGCAATGGTTTATTGCTTGGTGCCTGAAAGGTATTGGCTCAACAACCCAAAGTAGAACAATTGATTGCGTTTTACTTTTAACGGTGAAATCCGCCCTTAGATGAAAGAGCTCCATGATAGTTTTTATTGTTTTTATATGTTACTTCTTCCTTGTGTGTCATATGAGCAGGACTAGTACTAAAATGTTATTAAAAGTTTTATTAAGATGCTATCTAATCGAAGTCTCTCCCATGAGGTTGGCATAGTCATACCAAATGAACTGAACCCTTAGCAAAAATAAGAGTAATAAAAGATTTATTTGAATCTAATCAATGGTTGGATTTTCATATCCATTTTCTATTGTCTATTTTGTGTTGCGTTAACAGTGCTGAATGTTGTAGACCGACAAACGGCCATCAACGCTCGACGCTGGCGACATACAATACAACTTTGTTTATGTGAAATATGTATAAATTAGTTTATGAGAATAAATGTGTTAAACTTAAAGATACGTGGGAGAGCTGCACAAGGCGTGGGCGGGCGTGGGCCACGTGATCAAGGTGCCCGACAACTACGGCGACGACGTGGGGCTCGAGCTCAAGAGCGGTGCCGGCGCGCCGCTCGACTGCACCTCCAACTTCGTGGTCGACTTCATCTGGAAGAGCACGTCTTTCGACAGGTCGGTATAAACACTAATGTGTGTCAACGAAGTATGTTTTAAACAAATATTGTGTTTTAAATGCATGTAGTTGAAGCAGCGATTCGAAGAAAGATTAAGGGGATACATGAAATTTTTTGCCCCCATTTGAAATAAATCATTTCAAAGGAAACAGGGATATCTTTTAAAAATATTGTCTTTGGAAGCCTTAGCTATAACCCTTCAAATTATTTATGAACTACTGTTTACAGTTTAAAGTGAGAATGCTAAGCTTTTCTACGCATTTTTTTTTGTATATGTATTGTTTGTATAATATTGTATCGTCGAGTTAGTATCCCATAATACAAGTTTAAACTTAGCTGGGGCAAGCTCAATCAGTGTGATTTGTCCTTATATATTTATTTATTATTTAAAATATTTATGTTCAGGATGCAACTGGCTCTGCGCAAGTTCGCCGTGGACGACTCTTCAGTGTCGGGCTACATCTACCGCCGCCTGCTGGGCCACGAGGTGGAGGAGGTGCTGTTCAGAGTCCATCTGCCGAAGCACTTCAGCGCACCCAACTTACCTGATCTCAATCGATCCCAGGTACCTTTACTTACATACATAACTGGTTTCTTGTTTATAATTTGCCAACAATGTCGGAGTATAGGGAGTCTGAAATATCTTTCCTCTTTTAAACATATTTCTATCAATTTATCACTTTTATCATTTTTAGGATCTGGTTTAAACTTACCGAATTTAATCAAAAAATTGGAGATAAAATGAAAAATTCGTTTATTACAGGTTTATGCTGTGAAGCACGCGCTCCAACGCCCACTGTCTTTGATTCAAGGACCGCCGGGAACGGGAAAAACTGTGACATCGGCGACCATCGTTTACCAACTTGTGAGGCAGAACGGCGGGCCAGTGCTCGTCTGCGCTCCTTCAAACACCGCCGTAGACCAACTCACCGAGAAGATTCACAGGACTGGATTGAAAGTCGTTAGGTTGTGCGCTAAATCCCGTGAAGCTATGGAGTCTTCCGTGTCGTTCCTAGCACTGCACGAACAAGCTCGCGTATTAGGCTCAGCTGACAGCGAACTGAGGAAACTGACAAGGCTCAAGGAAGAAGCTGGCGAGCTGTCCGCCGCTGATGAGAGAAGATATCGCGCCCTACGTCGCGCGGCCGAAAGACGCTTGTTAGACGCCGCAGACGTCGTATGCACCACCTGCGTGGGCGCTGGGGATCCGCGGGTGGCGCGCATGCGGTTCCAGTCCATTCTTATCGACGAAGGCATGCAGTCTACGGAACCCGAGTGCATGGTTCCCGTGGTACTGGGAGCCCGCCAGCTGATCCTCGTCGGCGACCACTGCCAGCTCGGTCCCGTAGTTATGTGCAAGAAGGCGGCAAAAGCTGGTCTTAGCCAAAGCCTTTTCGAACGTTTGGTCGTGCTTGGTATCCGTCCATTCCGCCTAGAGGTGCAGTATCGTATGCATCCAGAATTGTCGCGTTTCCCATCCGATTTCTTTTATGAAGGTTCACTTCAAAATGGTGTCAGCGCTGAAGAGAGACGCCTTTTAAAAATCGACTTCCCTTGGCCGAGACCTGACCGCCCAATGTTCTTCTATGTGACGCAAGGGCAGGAAGAAATCGCCGGTTCTGGAACTTCTTATTTGAACAGAACTGAAGCTGCTAACGTCGAAAAGCTGACTACTCGGTTTTTGAAAGCTGGCGTGCGGCCTGAGCAGATCGGAATTATCACTCCCTATGAGGGACAACGATCTTATCTTGTGCAGCATATGCAATACCAAGGAAGCCTGCACGCTAAACTGTACCAAGAGATCGAAGTAGCCAGCGTCGACGCGTTCCAGGGCCGAGAAAAGGATATCATCATTATGTCTTGCGTTCGTTCAAACGAACATCAGGGAATCGGTTTTCTGAGCGATCCTCGTCGACTAAACGTCGCTCTAACGCGTGCCAAGTACGGGCTAATCGTCGTCGGCAACCCTAAGGTTCTCAGCAAACAACCACTATGGAACCATCTCCTCGCGTTTTACAAGGAACGCCGCGTCCTAACGGAAGGCCCGCTGTCGAACTTGAAGGAGTCCGCCATCCAGTTTGCAAAACCGAAAAAGCTGGTGAACGCGCAAAATCCAGGGTCTCATTTCATGTCGACGTCGATGTTCGACGCGCGCGAGGCGATGGTGCCGGGCTCGGTGTACGATCGCGCGAGGCCGCTACGGGACCCCCTGGCCTATGTAGGCCCCGAGCGTGCCGCGCTGCTGCACGCGCCAGTGCCGCCCGCCGCGTTCGCAGCGCACCGCGGGCTGCAGCGCCTGCCGCTCGGCAACAACCAGCGCAGCGGCCGCAAACGCGCGCCGCGCCTGTCGCAGGAGCCGCTGTCGCAGCAGCCGCCGCTGTCGCTGTCGCAGGGCGCGTCGCAGCCTGACTTCAGCCAGGAGTCGGCAGCGCCCGACTGCCCGTCGCAGCCGGACGGGCTGCTGTCGCAGGACTCCACGTACCAGGGCGGGTTCCGGGCGCGCTGCAGCCAGTACTGAGAGCGGGGCGGCACCTCCGGCCGGCTTCCTCGGAGCGGCAGACACTGACGAGACGCCCCGCGCAGCGCACCGACAGAGGCGAGGATCCCGACGAAGCGCGGAGCAGCGGCGAGCGCGGCCCGCCCGCGCGCCGCCTCCCACCAGCGGTCGCGACAAACTTAGAAAGTGTGTCACGGCAACATGTCACTCGGCGCGGAGCGCCTGTACGCACGCCTTTGCTGGGTGAGGTAAATTCATCGTATATGTTACAGCTACAGGGATAGAAAACGTAGATAATACAAACCGCATGACTTCTGTGGGCCGTAATTGATGTAACGTTTCAAAACTAAGATACACATGTTCTGAAATTTATCCATGTTTCTATAGATTCTACAGTGCAATAAACGATAAATTTTACTATATTATAAATCTTCTGGAAGAAAGTCCCAGTAAATAGTTTTTTGGACGTAAAAATGGATGCATATCTTGATACAGTCACTAACAATTCCAGTAACGAGTTAACGACGATTTAGTTTTATTCCGCATTTTTAGATAACAAAGCATTCACAAAAAATATATTTTTGATTGGAATATCGAAGTAATCAGCTACCATCATTGTGCCCGCTAGTAATTATTGTTTCTTTTTAACTTACTGACGGTAAGCAATTTAGTGATGTTTTGTTTATTAGGCGATATATACGTATATTCTCATCATTATGTATTTCTTATCATAGGGTTCACAATGTTTCCATTTATCAATGAGGTATCAGTGTCAGATCTAAACTGGTAGAAATATGTTTAAAATAAAGACGTTTTCATTGTTTTTCCTTCTCATAAATGTATGCAAACTTTTTTAATAACCAATAAATCAAACCAAAAATGAAAACAAAGAAATTAAATACAATCCAAAATGACTAAGAGCATGTGAGTAATGTAAGTACTTATTTGTAAATTTATCATGTAATTCCTTGTACATTGTTATTTGTAGCTCCAATTTTTAAATAAACCAAATGTCTTTATGTGCATGTACCTACTTAAATATTTGTTTGCTATATACTCTATGGCAAGACATAGCGAACTACTATATATTATTATAACAACTTTAAAATGGTAACTGTTTGACAAATAAATGATTGATTGATTGAGTACCTAATAATCTAAAAAAAAACAACATTGAAAATTAAACTTAATGTCACGTACAACAAGTTTATAGGTATTCCCATAATATTTTAAATACCTAAAGTTCCAAAAAAGGTAAGTTGTAAGCGTCCTTTTCCTGCAAACTGCCAGTGCAATAAAATAGAAAGGGGTGTCTACAACTTTAGGTAGGTACTTTTTTGGGAACTGCTTTCCCACTTCATAGGCATTCTAGATTGTATTTAATTTATTTGAGTGACAATTATGTTTTACAGCATTAAAATTTGATGTGATGGACTGAAATGAAAAGATTTAATCTAAAAGCATTACTTTATGTAGGTATTTCAAAATTGGCAGTAGTTTTTTTTACCTTATCCTTTCAACTCAATGGCATATATTGCTGCTATAAAAACTAGATTCAGAGTAAATTGTATCCTTTTCTAGCTATGTTGTAACACACACATTGTGTGCTCTGAGATATATTTTTATAAGTAATGTTTTTATATTTGACTTTGCAGAAAAACTTCAACTTCAACTAGAAACTGTAAATAAATAAGCAGTCTTGTTTATAAATGTTACTTTACATGCCTTTAAACCTGTTTATGCGAAACACAGATATGGGCAATGAAATGAGAAGATTCGGCTCTGATAGAAAAATGTATATACGAGAAATGTTGTTAAAATTGTGTTACATATTTGTTAAAACCTACATTTTTTTAAAATTAATAAGTAAGTTACTTATTTTTAGAGTCCATGCTGTTATTTCATAATAAACCTATTTATTTTTGTGAAGGAAAATCAATAAACTGTCATGAAGTAAATCTGTTGTTTTAATAAACTATAAATAATAACCGTTTATATCCATCATACCCGCCTCGGCCGTACCTGAATTTTCCGGGGTCCAGTGCTGCCCCCATTTTAAATAAATCATTTCAAAGAAAACGGAGACATTTAAAATTTTGCTACTACCAAGTCCTGTTAAATAAAAGTAGTAAAATCTTGTTTTAATGAAAATTTATTAATACAAAAGATACAATAAATGTTCCATATAAATTAACATAGAGACAGAACATCACTTCTTACTTATTATATATAAGACTAATACATATATGATCATATAAAAGTTATTGAATAATTTGAGACGAAGCTATATAAATCAACAATCCTAAAACACTTCGATAACATCTGAACAAAGTCATTCATAAATAAAATATAACTACTGGACGAATGCTAGGCTACGATTTGGCTGCCAAAATAAAATCTAATACTATTCAAATTGAAATTCTTATCAGCCTTTTTGACGAAATCTTACATGGCATTTGCAAAAACAACAAATTTTTGTGCTTGAGGTATATCGTAAAACTAGAGCCTAAGCTCTAGTCGTCTTTCGTTATTTAACATCTTAAAGAGTTTTTTAAATGCTAATAAGCTCAAAGCATCTGTAATAGTAATAATGCACATTCTAAATATTGAATTCCAAAAAGTTAACCTATCATAGTGAACTTATTCTGAGCCATAATTGTTTTCTCTTTATCAGTTTCTTTATAAACGAAAGACCTTATTACACAAACTTAGTGCTTTTTCCTATCCTATTATACAACAAAAGGAAAAAATATTTTCCATCGAGTTCACACACGAACAAGTATTGAATATATGTACTTAAATATAAATGGTCATTTTTCGTAGTAAGAGATTACTGAACTTCCATCATTATTCAATTTATAAATAAATGCGATTAATTTAAACAGGCAAGTTACCAGCAAGCAAATAGCACCATATCTACTTAACTTGTGTTCATAATAACCGCTGTAGGAACAGTAAAGCTCTGTAGAATCATATGGACGCGACTACCTACAAAAGGAAACTAAATATGGGACTTTATGGGACAGAGTGACTTTTTCTTCTCTTCTTCATCTAAGCGCGTTCCTGGTTGCATCCTCTGTGCTGCTTCAGAGCCCGGGGTGCGCTTTCCTGCATTTTTTTCTCCAAATATGCATGTCAATGGTCACCCAAGGCTGCCAAAGACCTTGCGAAATGGAGAAGAAATAGCGGAACGGTTTAAATGATTTGGCTAGTTTTACGACCGGACGCCTGTCTGACGTCAACCCTTTTTGGGAATGTATTTGTGCGAAAAGTTTTACAACCGGCCGCCGCCCGACGTTAACCCTTCTTGGGAATGCAAATGTAGCACGAGGTCGCCTCTTACGACATCCACAAGAAGAGATGGAGTGGTCCTATTCTAACCCGGAACGGGTGACGGGGTGACTTATTATCCACCTGCAAAATTTTTGGAGCAGGTTCAGTCCATAATATGATACTGAACTACTGGTTTGTAGTTTGGCTGAGCGCTGATTTGTATGGAAAGACGAAAAAAAATTTTTTTTATAGAAAGTAGTTCAGTTTTATGGACTGAAGTTGCTCAAAAAATTTTGCAGGTGGATAGAAAGTCAGCCTGTATATATCAATTTGACTCGTTAAAAGCGCTTTGTTTGTTTCAATTTTCCGATAAGAGCATTCAATCATAAAGTATCTTTCAAACACCTATAAAGTCTGAAACATTTTATGAGGGTATTATCAGTATTTACTGAGGTAAGGGCGGAGGTAAAACTCCCGCGTAAGTCGGGTAGTAGGGGGCGAACTGACGCGCTCCTATCATCGTGTGGTCATTGTCACCTCTGTCTTGGATCGTGCGGGCTGAATACTGACCTGCTCTGTATACGGGCTCAGCTGAAATAAAAACGGTACATTTTTAAATATGACAGCATCTTTATAATCCATAATCCGCTAGATGACAAGTCAAATCAGTTAGTTAGTTAAGATCTTTTAATCAGACACTTTTTACGTCGAAACAAACATTTTCTATAGGATTTGTATGAAATACAAAACCGTGACGTAATAGATTTTTCGAGTGAAATAGTGCTCTTAAATCAGTTTTTCTGCATTAATAAGTCTACAATCATGTTGAAAATGGATATGATCAATATGACAAGTGACACTATTTAGTGACGTTTTATTCTCTTAACAGCAACAATTAAATTTATTTTTGACACAGTCATCTACCCAATTGTACGTGATGTGCACTAGGATATACAGGTTGATTTTGCACCCCCTAACTACATATATTAAAATCTTAGAATCAGAATCAATTATAAAACACAAAAAAAAATAATTAAAAGTGAGTATATTAGGTACTTACATATGAAATTGCCGATTTTCAATACTGGCAACACAGAATTAATAACTACAGAAGTCGCGTTCTATCATAATTGCATGCAATGCGTTGTGTCCAAAAACATGGCGTACGTCCCGCACTTACCGCTCTACACACCCTCATAATGTTGCTAGCTCAGGGGCGATATACAACTTTTTTGGGTAATCTCATAATTTAGTTCACATAATAAAGGGAATATTTATTTTCGAAAATTAAACTAATAAACTAGCTTTTCGTCCATTGCGCAGGCTGCAAGCAGCCCGCGGTTTTTCGTGCAGCCTAATGTTTAGGTAAAATATTAGATTTTAACTATTGATAGTATAATAACAAACATATTTTTTTTATTCATAGGTACTGAATGAATGTTGTATAGTATATTTTCGCATAATCGTTTTACAAGTTGTGTTGATTATGCAAAAATATACTAACCTATTGTTTAGCTGCTAAAAACCCCCAATAAATTTGAATCGTACAATGGCTTGAAGCGTTCAAGGTTTAGGTAGATTTTCCTGCTTTTAAAAATTAAATACAATTGAAAATAAAAATTTTAATACGTACAAATAATTGTTAAACAAAAGTATTCAATACAGTATGTATGAATGTTTGTTCCTTTTTCACCCCAAGACGACTGAAGGGATTACAATGAAATTTGACATGTAGATAGGATAAAACTTGGATTAACACAAGATAGTTTTTACTCCGGAATAATGTGAGGTTCCCGTGGGATTGGCAAAAATTTGAATTCTATATTTAAATTTCACAATGTCTCAAAAAAAGCTAAAATAAAAGAAGTATCTTAGATCATAACATCTACATAAAATATACAAACTAGCTATGTACTTTGAACATTGGCCCCTGTTATATTTAGGAAAATGCTATCACACTGCAGCGCTAAGTCGTTATCTGTAGCGCTAGATTTGCTAAGAGAACCGACGAATCGTTAAATATGGCGGCGAGAATTTCATCGTCCATATTTAATTTTCAAAGAATGAAATCTGATTACCATCCTTGAATAAAATAATTCGTACAGAATTTTAACACATAACAAGGCTTTTTTAATTATGTTTACAGTGTTTTCTTATGGTTTTCCCTTATAAACTGTCGAATAGGCGTATAAGAGCTAGCAAGCGACTAAGTGAAATTTATGGAGATAGCTACAATTTAACGGGACAAACAGTGATATGTGGTGTCTTTTCTTGTACTTTAGTACATAATAGCTCTTAGGGTGATAAAAAAGTGTGAAACAAATTAATTAGTGTCTACTATCAAGAATTTCAATTAGCCTTTTTCCTCTAAAGGTTAAAAACAATCCACCAGATGTTTCACTAGTAGGGGGGTACAAATGTATTAGTTTACCATCTGATAATAACGTCAAATGTATGTTTTATCACTGAAATGAGTTACAAAAACAAACTTGCCATTTATAAAACTTTAAAGTTGACCAGAAAAGTATTAGGGAAATCAAAAATAAATTTACCCCCACTAGTGGCATCTGGCAGATTTTTTTGGAATCTTTAGAGGAAAAAGGCTAATTAGTTGCAACATGTCTTACAATTACGAAGAATTAGAGTAACACAGTGAACATCCAAAATTTGATTCTAGTTTCAAGTTCCGCAAGATTCTTTACCCTAGTATACAAAATTTCAGACCCCTACGAGTTCCCAGTGAGACGATATGAACGACATCAGTTTTTTTTACTAAAATCCAGACGCCATCTTGGATTACCAAAAAATGACAAATTTGGATTTTAGAACCCACAATACGCCTAGCCATCGAGTTTCATGCAAATCTGAAGCAGTCGACTTTAGGCGGCCATCTTGGATTTCCAAAAATGTAAAAAAAAAGCAAGCCTTGGTGTGGATAGCTCGGTCTCGCCCTTCCGGCTCCTCCTGTGGCCTCGTGAAAATTACTTGTGGGGGGGGAGGGCTTCTCTCCACCAAGTGACTTTGGGGGCGCTTTTATCAAATTTGTAAGAGGGGGGGACTATTTTTCTAAAATTAAAAAAAATATGGGCTCTGGTAATTGATCAGGTACACCTTTCATTTTGTCTATGAGGCCAAATCTCCAAGTGCTACCGTTTAGCCAGGCTGTACCCCTTTCACGTCAGATTTCTTCAAATCTTCAACTTTCAGATTTTTCTGGTACTCGACTCCCCACCCCCTATACATTCCAATAAAAGTCGTTCCCACAGTCATCCGGGAACAGGTCAAACAACAATGTCAATGAGTGAGTCAAATTAGTCAGTGATAATTTAAGTTTAGCCTTATGTAAAAGTAGATATGAAAATAAAATAATAATATAAAAAATATAATACATGGACCCTGAAATCTTTTCAGTGACAGTTGTGTAAAAAAATATTATTATAAAAAAGTACAATCCGGGAAAATATTTTGATTATACTGGCAACACTCACAAAATGGACTCGCCTTTTTGTATGACAAAATGGACTCGCCCTTTTGTATTTACATTAAATGAAAAAAATTGAATAATTAAATAAATTGATTATTGGATTAGGTACTTACAGATGAAATGTAATCCCATGCTGCTTACTCTTCAGTCCAACAGCATTTTTGCACGTTTTGGACAGCACAACACGGCATAATAAAATTAAAATTTCTATGGTTTCCACACGTTCACACGGTTGTCGACCACAGACTAACTGCTCGCGTCAAAGTAGATCAACACTATATAAGAGTGGCTTTTGGCTCGTCAGTTTTGGGCATGATGATGGATTCTGTAGTTATTAATTCTGTGACTGGCAACTTTAAAATCAAATATCTTGAGTTTCATTAGGAATTCCAAATTCAAAGCGTTTCATTAGGAATTCCAAATTCAAATTTATTTCGAAATAAAGCCAGAAAAAAAATTGTTTTAAAATTCGTATTTCATTTGTTTTAACATCATTTGTTTGAGTTTCAACATTGCTATAACAACAACTATGGACAAATTGAAAATTCGCGGTATTTACGAATACGAGTTCCACCGTGGCACCAGTGCTGCAGAAACGACTCGAAGAATTAACGACGTGTATGGACCAGGCACCGCTAACGAACGAACGATGCGTTTTTGGTTTCAACGCACAGAATTAATAACTACAGAATCCATCATCATGCCCAAAACTGACGAGCCAAAAACCACTCTTATATAGTGTTGATCTACTTTGACGCGAGCAGTTAGTCTATGGTCGACAACCGTGTGAACGTGTGGAAACCGTAGAAATTTTAATATTATTATGCCGTGTTGTGCTGTCCAAAACGTGCAAAAATGCTGTTGGACTGAAGAGTAAGCAGCATGGGATTACATTTCATCTGTAAGTACCTAATCCAATAATCAATTTATTTAATTATTAAATTTTTTTCATTTAATGTAAATACAAAAGGGCGAGTCCATTTTGTCATACAAAAGGGCGAGTTCATTTTGTAAATGTTGCCAGTAAAATCAAAATATTTTCCCGGATTGTACTTTTTTATAATAATATTTTTAGGATAATATTTTTTTACACAACTGTCACTGAAAAGATTTCAGGGTCCATGTTTGATATTTTTTATATTATTATTTTATTTTCATATCTACTTTTACATAAAGCTAAACTTAAATTATCACTGACTAATTTGACTCACTCATTGACATAGTTGTTTGACCTGTTCCCGGATGACTGTGGGAACGACTTTTATTGGAATGTATAGGGGGTGGGAAGAGCTGAAGATTTGAAGAAATCTGACGTGGAAGGGGTACAGCCTGGCTAAACGGTAGCACTTGGAGATTTGGCCCCATAGACAAAATGAAAGGTGTACCTGATCAATTACCAGAGCCCATATTTTTTTTAATTTTAGAAAAATAGTCCCCCCCCCCTCTTACAAATTTGATAAAAGCGCCCCCAAAGTAACTTGGTGGAGAGAAGCCATCCCCCCCCCCCTCCCCCAAGTAATTTTCACGAGGCCACAGGAGGAGCCGGAAGGGCGAGACCGAGCTATCCACACCAAGGCTTGCTTTTTTTTCACATTTTTGGAAATCCAAGATGGCCGCCTAAAGTCGACTGCTTCCGATTTGGATGAAACTCGATACCAGAAAAGTATTAGGGAAATCAAAAATAAATTTACCCCCTACTAGTGGCATCTGGCAGTTTTTTTTGGAATCTTTAGAGGAAAAAGGCTAATTAGTTGCAACATGTCTTACAATTACGAAGAATTAGAGTAACACAGTGAACAATTTTGAAACAAGATAATATGATTAAAATTAAGAATTATGGTAAAATACATTTGTATTATTATCAGAAGAGAATTTAATACATTTGTACCCCCCTACTAGTGGAACATCTGGTGGATTTTTTTTAACCTTTAGAGGAAATATATATTTAATTAGAAACGAAAAGGGGAGGCTTTTGCCCAACTATGGGCCATAAATGGCTATTAAAAAAAAAAGAGGAAAAAGGCTAATTAAAATTCTTGATAGTAGACACTAATTAATTTGTTTCATAATTTTTTATCACCCTAAGAGCTATTATGTACTAAAGTACAAGAAAAGACACCACATATCACTGTTTGTCCCGTTAAATTGTAGCTATCTCCATAAACTTCACTTACGCCTATTCGACAGTTTATAAGCGAAAACCATAAGAAAACACTGTAAACATAATTAAAAATGCCTTGTTATGTGTTAAAATTCTGTACGAACAATTTTATTCAAGGATAGTAATCAGGTTTCATTCTTTGAAAATTAAATATGGACGATGAAATTCTCGCCGCCATATTAAACGATTCGTCGGTTCTCTTAGAAAATCTAGCGCTACAGATAACGACTTAGCGCTGCAGTGTGATAGCATTTTCCTAAATATAACAGGGGCCAATGTTCAAAGTACATAGCTAGTTTGTATATTTTATGTTGATGTTATGATCTAAGATACTTCTTTTATTTTAGCTTTTTTTGAGACATTCTGAAATTTAAATTTAGAATTCAAATTTTTGGCAATCCCACGGCAACCTCACATTATTCCGGAATAAAAACTATCTTGTGTTAATCCAAGTTTTATGCTATCTACATGTCAAATTTCATTCTAATCCCTTCAGTCGTCTTGGGGTAAAAGAGGATCAAACATTCATACATACTGTATTGAATACTTTTGTTTAAAAATTATTTGTACGTATCAAATTTTTTATTTTTGATTTTATTTCATTTTTAAAAGCAGAAAAACAACCTAAACCTTGAACGCTTCAAGCCATTTTACGATTCAAATTTATTGGGGGTTTTTAGCAGCTAAACAATAGGTTAGTATATTTTTGCATAATCAACACAACTTCGTAAAACGATTATGCGAAATATACTATACAACATTCATTCAGTACCTATAAATAAAAAAAAATATGTTTGTAATTATACTATCAATAGTTAAAATCTAATATTTTACCTAAACATTAGGCTGCACGAAAAACCGCGGGCTGCTTGCAGCCTGCGCAACGGACGAAAAGCTAGTTTATTAGTTTAATTTTCGAAAAAAAATATTCCCTTTATTATGTGAACTAAATTATGAGATTACCCAAAAAAGTTGTATATCGCCCCTGAGCTAGCAACATTATGAGGGTGTGAAGAGCGGTAAGTGCGGGACGTACGCCATGTTTTTGGACACAACGCATTGCATGCAATTATTATAGAACGCGACTTCTGTAGTTATTAATTCTGTGTTTCAACGTTTCCGTTCTGGAAATGTCGATTTACACAATGAGCCTCGTGGACGACCTGATACTCAAGTGAATAACGAAGAATTGAAGGCGATAGTGAAAGCGGATCCATCTCAAACCACTTCTGAATTAGCAGCAGCCTTCGGCGTAAGTGACAAAACAATACTTATCCACTTGCGCCAAATCGGAAAAATTAAAAAACTCGAAAAGTGGGTACCGCACGAATTGACTGAAGCAAACCAACAAACACGCGTTGCTTGCTGCGTTTCTTTGCTTAATCGCCACAATAATGAGGGGATTTTGAACCGTATCGTGACTTGTGATGAGAAATGGATCCTGTACGACAATCGGAAGCGATCATCACAATGGCTTGACCCTGGAGAACCGGCAAAACCTTGCCCTAAGCAAAAACTGACCAAAAAGAAGATTCTGGTTAGTGTTTGGTGGACCAGTGCTGGTGTTATCCACTACAGCTTCTTGAGATCAGGCCAGACGATTACTGCAGACTTGTATTGCCAACAATTGCAAACAATGATGGAAAAGCTCGCCATTAAACAACCGAGACTGATGAATTGCTCTAGCCCACTGCTCCTTCAGGATAACGCTAGACCACACACTGCACATCAAACGATCGCCAAGTTAGAGGAGCTGCGAATGGAACCTCTGCGTCACCCACCATACTCTCCAGATCTTGCCCCAACCGATTACCACTTTTTTCAAAATTTGGATAACTTTTTACAAGGAAAAAATTTCAAATCTGATGAGGCAGTCAAAACCGCCTTCAAACAGTTCATAGACTCTCGCTCCCAGGATTTTTTTCCAAAGGTATCAATGATCTGCCTATAAAATGGCGGAAGTGTATCGATAACAACGGCGCATACTTCGATTGATTAAATAATAATTTCATTAAAAAAAACTTGTTTCACTTTTTTGATACTGAACGGCAATTTCATATGTAAGGACCTAATACAACTAAATATTCTGTGAATATTTCAAGCGTATAGGTAACTGTTTCCGTTGTTAATATCAAACAAAAAACGGCAAAAAATCACGTTTGTTGTATGGGAGCCTCGCTTAAATATTTATTTTAATTGTGGTTTTAGTATTTTTATTTTATTATATTTATATGGGAGATCATCCACCACAACAATTATATTAAAATGCAATTTTAAAACATAAAGTCAACAAAACAAGTTTGTTGTTATAGCGGCAACAGACATAGGTATTTATTTTATTTATTTATTTACACTTTATTGTACACACATACAAATGTAATAGTACAACAGGCGGACTTCAACAGCTAACAGTCAGACCTTTGGGTTGATTGGGAGAGTTTATGTGGGTGTAACACATAATAAAAAATAACAATAAAATTTTAAACTTAAAAATAAAATAAAAGAAACATACTAAATATAAATATTATAATAATACTATACCTACATATTAAATACATACAAACGAGCAATAAATATTCATACATATCTCTAAATACATATTATACAATCAAGTCTGTCTCATATTTAATTGAAAATGGAGGTGTCTAAAAATTCTAATTTTAAAGGACTCGCGGCTAGGAGCCCTTCTGATGGACTCAGGAAGAGCATTCCAGAGTCGTACAGCAGTGACAGAGAAAGAGTTATCGATAAAACCTGTACGGTGAGTACATCATCTGCGAAAATTTCAACTGCCTAGCTATCACGGTTCATGAGATACAGCCTGGTGACAGATAGACAGACGGACGGACAATGGAGTCTTAGTAATAGGGTCCCGTTTTTACCCTTTGGGTACGGAACCCTAAAAAGACTTATTTTTGTTAACTTTTTTCCCCCAAAATTTAATAAATGTTTAACCTGGCTTTGCGTAGCCGCGGTTGTCCTTCCCGCTCACCGAACGCCGCCCGCCACGAGCCCGGTAGCGGGTGGTGACATTGGAATAGGAGATTTTTGGTATGCATTTGTCGGCTCATATCTCTCTTCTTAGGCTTGAAACAGCGGAGACCCGCGACAGGTGCAGTCCGTCTCTGTCACAAACCCTATGTGCGACAGAGACACGTGACCCGCGACGGTTTCAGCTATCTCTATCGCACGTAGGGTTTGTGACAGCGATGAACTAAACCCGTCGCGGGCGTCCGCTTGACGTAGTTTCAAGCTTTAAAGAGTAAGTACTTTCTTAAAATATAGCTACGAGGTTAAAAATCACCCTGTATATTTAATTAATAAGCAAATTGTATGTATTTTGTCAATTTAGCACATCGCGGAATTATATTCAATATAACACACTATAATGTTTTGGTATAAATAAATAAAAATATCCATTAGTCTGTTGCCACTTTTGGCATATACCTAAACGGTGATGGATCAAATAGGCCCATTGGGTTTCAATAGCTCATCACTATATATAGTGGTGGTACCTTAACGGTCGCTATATGAAACAACAAACAGTAAAAAAATATTAGATAAAGAAACTCAATTATTGGATATTAACCGAGATATATTTATTAAAAATTTTGTTATTTTTCTAAATAGTGTTAATATGACACTTACTGAGCGTAGGGTACAGAGACTGGTAAGGCGGCTGTGCAGGCGGCGCGCCGGGCATCGCCCAGCCCGGAGTGGGCTCGCCAGCCGGGGCCGAGGGTGCCTGACCAAATATCACAGTTACGTATGAAATTAATAGGAAACAAACTTACGATTTAACATTCATAATTTGTTCTCCCACTCAACGATTTAGGGCGTAAACTGCGTCAAGCGGGACCACGGGACACCTTCAGTCTACGACGTCTGCGACAAGAGACACGGCATCACGCGACGGATTCGGCTATCTTTTTCGCACGTAGTTTGTGGCAGAGATAGCCAAAACACGTCGCGTGATCCTGCTTGACGCAGTTTACCCTTAAAGGTAAACCTTTAAGTGTTGAATGAATTCAGAAACTAGACCCCAACAGGCGCTTTTTCACGTCGTCTACTCTCGTGAAGATCGTCCTCACAAATATTTCTGTCATAGTTAACATACATACGTATTTAAAAGCTATTTTACAAAATCAAGTACTATATATGTATGCTAGTCTTGGAGAGAAAGAAATAGGTGAGAATCTGAATCGTATCATTGAGGCGATGTGGATTGCTTCTAATCTATATCCGCATATAACAAACTAGCTCCCTTGCGAGTTCATGAGTTGACTGGTATAATAGCCGTAATAGGGAATAGAAAGTTTACCAAATAACACATAATATCAATTAAAAACTCACGGAAGGCTGCGCTGGTTGGCCAGGTCCCACTGGCAACACGGCAGGTTGACTTGAAGAGTACTGCCCGCTGGGCTGGGTCGGCACACCTTGCCCAGGCATGCCCACCAGTGGCACCGTACCAATGGTTATGTACTTCTTGCCCTTCAGGTTTATATGCATGCCTGATACAACACATTCTACCTATAATATAAAGAGTATTCAAAATAAATAAATATATATATATATATATATATATATATATATATATATATATATATATATATATATATATATATATATATATATGTATATATATATATATATATATATATATATGTGTATATATATAAAATTCAAAAATTCAAAATTCAAAATATCTTTATTATCATAGGATATTTATAATATCTCTTAATAATAGTCACTTTGTTTTGTTTTGCACAAATGTTGACGTCAAATCGTTACTTAAAGCTAAGTTTACGCCGCTTCCTAGGCGCAAGTGCAGAAGAAGCGGCAACAAACTGCACTGCACGTTTTCTCCAAAGACGTCAACTAACAAACTAAAAACTTAAAATTAGTTATATAGATGGACAGAGATTACATTGTTTATTATGTCATAATTAAATTGAATTATAAGAATTACGAAATTTAAAATAATGTCAATTTGTAAATTTAGTATGTACCAATGTACCTAAATTATGACATGTCTAAGTATACAAACCTTTAAGAGGGACCCGCGCCAAGCTCAAGCCAGACCTTTTTGTCTTTAAGATAGTCATCGGTCCTATAATAAGCCTTCTCACAAAGTACATATATATATATATATATATATATATATATATATATGTATATATATATAACGTAGTATATTATTACTCTGTGATGGTAGAACTAAACTAAAATACTAGATGTAACGGATAGTGATTCGGCCGGATATCGGATACCGAATATCCGGCGCGGTCGTCGGCCGTATATACATTTCATCTCTATAAAATAACAAAATGAGGCCTGCCTAAAAAGTAACTCACATTGTATCTCATTTTGTTAGACGTGAAAATATTTAAATACATTTAGTTTTCGTCGTTAGCTTGTAAGTGGGTTTGCTTTGTGCCTTTATGCCCCACCAGGTGTGCCATACATGATCTTTACTCTGCCTCGGAGGGAGGCGTAAAAGTGGCAACGTTCAGGAGGAACAAAATTTAAGGTTTGAGCCAGCTACATGATAAGAAGAAGAAGCATATTTGTAGGGAGAGTAGGTATATAATATTATCTTTTTTTTACTTATTGGGTCGGCAAGGTACATCCTTTCTTGCTCTTAGGGCAAATTTATATATATATATTTATATATATAGATTTGAGCTAGGTGTCACTCCGAAGTGACACCTAGCTCAAATCTATATATATATATAAAAGCGAAAATCACTCACTCATCACGAAATCTCGAAAACTACTTAGCCAATGAAGATAAAATTTGGCAGGAAGGTAGATTGTGACTAGGAGACGTCCGCTAAGAAAGGATTTTTGGAAATTTCACCCCTGAGGGGGTGAAATAGGGATTGGCAGTTTGTATGAAACTTCGTAATTTTTAAAGTGAGACTCATGAAATTTTTAATGTATTTTAATAGTTGGTAGAAAATAATTTTTAAAATTACATAATTATAGGGGTGAAATAGGGGTTGCAAGTTTGTATAAATTTTCGTCATTTTTGAAGCGAGACACACGACATTTTTTAAATGAGTAGTTAGTAAAAAAAAATTCATTAATTGGATTTTAATAAATTGCAACCCCAGTGTAAAAGAAAAACAATCTAATTTGTGTAGTCTACGCGGGCGAAGCCGCGGGCAATAGCTAGTACAATCATATGACTCAGTCAAAGAAACAATGAGCTGCATGAAACATATAGAGCGCAAAAAAAATAAAATGTGTATAGTTTGGATCGCGCATCTAGGATTACATCATCACTCGAAACGAACGAATGCCATTCGGTATAAAAAATCTTGTCAAGGATACTGCTCAGTTAGTAGCGATATCTGATAAAATGAATGCGAATTATGGTTTAACAGCCGAGTGTGTCTGCTAAATAACATCTCAATGTAACTCTTGCGAAATGTATGCTACGATATTCAAGAGTACACGTGGAGTTACTTAGTTATTATATTTCCGACTAGCGGCCCGCGTTTTCTAAGGGGAAAAAGTATCCTATGTTTTGAACCAGGTAATAAGCTATCTACATGCCAAATTTAATTCCAATCCGTACAGCAGTTTTAACGTGAAAGTGGAATAAACATCTATACACATTATCGCTCTTATTCATAAAAAATATGAAACGTTTGCTAAACCTATTTTAGTTAAAATATGTTTTGTCCTTATCTCTCTTTAAAAAATTTGACATAGTAGGAACGAGACAACACATATATTAACTAAAATAGGTTTAGCAAACATTTCATATTTTTTATGAATAAGAGGATATATGTATAGGATAGTATAGTGGACAGTTTGACCGATTTAGAGAATAATCGAGTATCTTTAGAATTTGATCTTGTGAATATATTTTGATTGAATGGTGATACTATGCGATCGAAAGTATTCGGAAGCTGTCTTTATCAACGCCCGAGTTGTTTATACAAATTGCGGCCTGGGGAGTAATTTTTATTTTATTATTAAGTACACACATATACACAAGACTCCATAAGGCATGTTTAAATAAACTTACTTACTAAAATACGTATAAAAAATACTTGTCAACGTAAAGTTACAAAACAAAGCAAGGATGAACAGAACATGTAACATTACTTATTATTATAATATAATTGCACTACACAATAGTGAAAGGAAAGCACATTTTAGTTAAATCTTGTTTCGTTGGCTACTTACTACCTACTGACTACTATATATGTTTATTAGAGTGTCCATTTCGACACTATACTCGTAAGAAGAGGATAGTCAGGAATTCCGGATTAAAGATGCTACGATAGATTTGTGACGAGATAGCAACTCCACCGTGAGGTTTCCGGCCTAGAATAGAATCACTCCATCTATATTCCTGTGGATGTCCTAAGAGGCTAAACATTAACTAAGGAAAAACATTGTGCAATAACTGCATGCAGTGGCGTAGCTGAGGGGAATAGGCGGCGGGGATTGGCATATTTAGACTTTACCCCTCCTAAAAAGTCTATGTATATCCGGTACTGTTGGGTAATATATTGTATCAGCGCAACGTGTGCCCCCCCCCCCCCCCCAGCTACGCCACTGCCTGCATGCCGGTTGCAAAATCACACCCGAAACAATTTTGATATTTTCAGATTTTTCTTCTATACTCATTTTGGCGCATACTCCACCGACAAGAGCCACTAAGCTCTTAAGTAAGAAGAACACTTATTTTTGTAAACAACCGGTTCGGTTACCGCCCGTAACCGAACTTACCTTAAAATCATAGTCCAAGTCGATGATATTACAGTTGACGAGATTTGAGGGTGGGATTGGCGGGATCTCTAAATTCATGTTCCAATGCTTGGTGGAGCCGGCGGGCGCCGGGCCTTCTTGGATGGTCAAAATTATGTCTTTTGTCTTCTTCGTGGGTCCAGTTGACGCCCGGTATGTCACTATCTGAAATTATACTACCTATTTAGCAAGATCGTGCTGCCAGCGTAAAAATACATAATATTCCGATTTCCAATCTCTATTATAATACGATTGCTTGATTGCTTTTAGAATCCACATACATTTAAACCTTTTTAGTGTGACATCATCGCTTCAGCCACTGAAGCATAAAAAATATCGTGATTCAGTGAAAAGCCAGTAGTTTCGTATAGCTTCGAACTAGTCAAGAGTCCGTTTTAAAGGCGAATGCGCGACACTAACGCGTGATACTAACGCGCTATCCCTCTCATTTGCAACGTGTGTGACCATTTTCATACTATAAACTATAACGCAAGTACGCAACTCATTCATGTATAGAAAACGATTATGTGAAAAGTAGATAACATACTCCAGCTTACCTTTCTTAAAAAGACTTTGACAAGATGTACTTGGACATTACTCTTGTTCTCTACGTCCACAGTAACAGGGATAACCTGGCCCGGACAGTAACCTGAGACTGGTGCAAGCACATCCACGGACAGTGGAGGGGAGGCACAGCAGAAACAGCAGAAAGTCTTCTCCATTTGTATGTGGATTGGCTCCTGAAGTAATTAATTTATTGAAAAAAAAAACCACGTATTCAGAATATGTGCATCCGATACGTTTTTAATCTTAGGAAATTTGATCACATTTCTGAGTTTCGCTCGCGGCTTAATTGGCTGCCCATACAGCCTCGTCGCGATCTCCATCCTCTCTTTCCTCTTTAACGTCTTGTACCATCCTTCCTCTCCTAAATATCTTACAGATAAATTATCATTTCGTAAGATTAATCCCAGCCCCCGAACGAGTAACAACCGAGTACAAAGATCTAGTTAAAAACGCTGAAAAAACACGTTTTTTGTATGACGACCCCCTTTAATTTTTAACTTTTTTTATTTTTAGTATTTGTTGTTATAGCGGCCACAGTAATACATAATAATCGGTAAAAATTTCAAGTGTCTAGCTATTACGGTTCAAGAGATAGAGCCCTGTGACAGACGGACAGACAGCAGAGTCTCAACCGTGAGTTTCAATAATAGGGTCCCGTTTGCACCGCAGGTACGGAACCCTAAAAAGTCTATTTTTATTAATTTTTCCACATTCTGCCTACTATCACACTAAAAGTGGCCTTTAGATCTTACAGCCCTAGGCTCTGTCTGCCTCATTAAGGATAAATAGGTGATAGTGTATTTTAACCCGTGTGGTTCCGGGTTAGAATAGGACCACTCCATCTTTTCCTTTTTATGGATATCTTAAGAGGCGACTAAAGGACTAAGCACAAACATCGCGTGCTACAATTGCATTCCCAAGGAGGGGTAACGTCGGGCGGCAGCCGGTTGTAAAACTTTTACAAATACATTCCCAAAGAGGGTTGACGTTAGGCAGGCGGCCAGTCGTAAAACTGTAGCCAAATCATTTAAATTGTTAAGGCATTTCTTCTCCATTTTGCAGTCTTTGGCATCCTTGGCTTGGGTGACCATGACCATGACATGCATTTTATATTTGGAGAAGAAAAAGCGGGAAAGCGCACCCCGGGCTCCAAAGCAGCACAGCTGAGGATGCAACCGGGAACGCGCTTAGACGAAGAAGAAGAACGTGATAGTGTATTTATAATAAAAAATATTGTAACTTGTTGTTTCACCAGTTATAATTAAGGCCCCGTCAGTTCAAGAGCCAAGAATACATTAGTGTTTTTGAAAAATCACTGTAAATAAACTACATTTATTTTTCAAAAATTTTACATAGTAATCAATAGTAATAAAAAAAAATTAAGGCTTTTCTACAGATATCCACAATATCCAAAACACGATTGAGAATTTCTGGCTCAATAGAAAAAAATCACAAACATATCTCTAAATTTGCCTAAATTTACCTTTATAAGACATATTACTATTTTATATAATCACCTTTTTATATGAAAATTATACCAATAATGTATTATCTAGTCGTTTTCGCTATAAAAAAAATTATGAATATAATACGAAAAAAATTATAAATAAAACACAGTGAAATTATCATTGAGAGCAAAGAAAGGCCCAGACCCGTGCTTGACGATATTTCGCAGTGTTTTATTTATTATTATTTTTGTATTATATTTATAATTTTCATATAAAAAGGTGATTGTATGAAATAGTAATATGTTTTTTAAAGGTAAGTTAGGCTTTAGAGGTATGTTTGTGATTTTTTTCTATCGAGCCAAAAATGCTAAATCGTGTTTTGGCTATTGTGGGTGTCTGTAGAAAAGCTATAAGATTCATATGTACAATGAGAAATAAACTGTAGTAGTTTAATTACATTGATTTTTCGAAAACACACACAGTATTGCGGGCCATTTATTATTATTATTATTAAACTCGCTTAAGCTTTGAGTGAACAGCTGCTGTTTATTTACTAATGTAACTAATTAAAATAGTAACAACAACAACACAAATATAAGTCAACTATTTAAACTTTGAGTAAACAGCTGCTGTTTATTTATCTAATGTAACTAATTAAATTGTAATAACAACAACACAACTATAAGTCAACTATTTTATCAACATGATCAGCTAATGTGTGTTTACTATAGATAACAAATAACAATATTACATTTCTTACCATTATCTTTTGTAAGAAAGACAAAACCAGTTAGTTATATAGATACACTATTACTTCTTTATCCCTACCGGGGCTGACAGATCTTGGGATCTGTCAGCCCCGGTAGGGTGGCCTTGGGGCCATATGACTCAAAGGCCACTTTTAGCATCATGATGGTGAAAAACCAGTTGACTCTATTTAACGTCTCGAATCTTGCGAGGTTACTACTAAAAATTACAGGTCTCAAGAGGTAGTAGGTAGTAGAATGAGCACCTGAAGCAGAACAGCCAAAGACACAAGATAAGCTAAATCTAATTTCAACCAAATTCAGGAAATATGTTGAAAAAACTGAAATCAAATAAGGGCTTGGAAAAGTACTTACTCTGTAGGAAGGATTGAGATTCAAATCCAAGGCATTGATTACAGTGAATGCCATTTTGGTCTCTTGGTTGAACTTCCATGGTCTGTCCAGTATCACTTTCACAGTGTACCGTACATATCCAAACTCCCCTTCAAAAGAAGAAGGCAACACTGGTGGCAGGGTGCATGTGAAGTTGTACACTTGCTTGCCCGCGGGAATTTCAATCTCATTGCCTGTTCATTAATTTACAACAATGTCATACACACTAATAGCATTATTTATTCAAAATCCCCATGTGGTTCCGGGTCAGAATAGGCCTACTCCATCTCTTCCTGTGGATGTCGTAAGAGGCGACTAAAGGACTAAAGCACAAACATCTCGTGCGACAAATGCATCCCCAAGGAGGGTTACTGTGGCACGGTGGCCGGTTATAACACTTTTCAGACAAATACATTCCTTAAGAGGGTTGACGTCAGGCAATTTCTTCTCCACTTCGTAAGGTCTTTGGCATTATTGGATGACTATTGACGTGCATATACATATTAAATTTGGAAAACAAAAAGCAGGAAAGCACACCCTGGGCTCCGAAGCAGCACAGCTGAGGATGCAACCAGGAACATGCTTAGATGAAAGTAAGTTAGATGAAATAAGAAGTCTTATTTATTCAAAAATACTTAGTTAAAAACACAACAATAAGACATAACCACAAACACAACTTAAAATTCTAACATTTTCGAAATATAGTGATCTCAAAAACTTTTTATTGTGGAAAAGACTGCATTGCAATTGATATCTTTGTGTATTTAATTTAATACATCACTAATGAACGACTAATGTATGCTATGACATCATTGAGTACATTATTATTCAATCAAGCATGCCTCACATCTGTAATAGTAGATGCTTACCACTGCTGCTTCCAAGGACATAATAAGACACCTGAAAGTATTCCTCGTCTCCTCTATGAGTAGTGTCGTTGGATTCCGTTTTCCCCTGTTCATTTTCTTGTTGCTTACTTTCATACCATTCAGTATGAGCCTCTCCTCTAAACTTAACTTGTATACCTAAGACATTAACAAATCATTACAACATTATTCTTATGCCGATTGACACATTAGTAATGAATTAAATCTCAGGCCCTAACCACAAATAAACTGATATGAAATGAATGAGTCACAAGAATTAAAATAAATTATTACACTTACATACCTCGAACTTTCTTAGGACTATCAAAAACGTACTCTATTCTTCCATTTACAGTTTGGCCAGCGTAATAAGTATTTAATTGATTATCTAAATAAATATTTGCGTCTTTGAGACCCATTTTTTAACCTATTTAATTATGTCTGTATATTCAATGAATCACTAAGGTATCTAAATATTATTTATTCCACGACAAGCAGCAGTGGGTGACGTGCGTGACGTGACGTAACACGAGAGATCATGTCTATTTGACATTGACATAACTACAATGGCATTTTTTTTTCATAAATAATTGCGTACGAATCAAAGATTTTAATAATGGTCAGCCAAAGAAATTTTATACAATCAAGAATTCATTCATTCATTCATTTCAGCCGCATAAGGTCCACTGCTGGACATAGGCCTCTCCCAAGGATTTCCAAAATGACCGATCTAGAGCGGCCTGCGTCCAGCGCTTTCCAGCGACCTTAGTCAGATCGTCTGACCACCTTGTGGGTGGGTGTCCAACGCTTCGCTTGCCAGTACGTGGTCGCCATTCGAGAACCTTTCTGCCCCATCGGCCATCGGTTCGTCGCGCTATGTGTCCCGCCCACTGCCACTTCAACGAGCTAATCCGTTGGGCTATATCAGTGGCTTTTGTACTTCTACGAATTTCCTCATTTCTAATTCGATCACGTAGAGAAACACCGAGCATAGCCCTCTCCATAGCGCGTTGAGCGACCTTGAGCCTTCTTATGAGACCCATAGTAAGGGACCACGTTTCAGAGCCGTAAGTCATCACTGGTAACACACATTGATTATACACTTTAATCTTGACGCACTGAGGTATTTTGGACCAGAAGACGCTACGTAGCTTCCCGAACGCTGCCCAACCGAGTCGGATTCGTCGAAAGACCTCTTCCTCGAAGCTGGAACTTCCTGCCTGGATCAATTGACCCAGGTAGATATATTGGTCTACAACTTCGAGGGTGGAGCTCCCAACACAAACAGGTAGGGGCGCGACATGGACATTCAACATTACTTTCGTTTTGTCCATGTTCATTTTGAGGCCCACCTGTTGGGAAACTCGATTAAGGTCTCCGAGCATGGTGCTTAAGTCTTCCATGGATTCTGCCATGACAACGATATCGTCGGCAAATCGAAGGTGAGTGATATACTCGCCATTGATGTTGATGCCAAGTCCTTCTGATTCCAGAAGCTTGAAGGCATCTTCCAGTGCAGCGGTGAACAGTTTCAGAGATATAACGTCTCCCTGTCTCACACCCCTTTGCAGTGGAATAGCCCTCGTGCACTGCTCCTGTACTCGGACTGACATAGTGGCGTTACTGTACAAACACTTCAACACTTCGATATACCGATAGTCAATACGGCATCGCTGGAGAGACTGAAGCACGGCCCATATTTCGATCGAATCGAAGGCTTTTTCATAGTCCACAAACCCCAAGCATAACGGCCGGTTATACTCTCTCGTCTTCTCTATAACCTGCCGCAGCGTGTGGATGTGGTCCATGGTACTAAAGCCTTTACGGAAACCGGCTTGTTCGGGAGGCTGGAAGGTATCAAACCTGTTTGCGAGACGATTCGTGATGACCCTCGAAAACAACTTATATATATGACTCAGAAGCGTGATAGGCCTATAGTTCTTCAATAGAGCGTTATCTCCCTTTTTGAAGAACAGGACCACCATGCCCCTGTGCCACGCTTCTGGCGTTACGCCCTCGAGCAGAACGGAATTAAAGAGCCTCTGAAGGACTTTTAGTACCGGCGTTCCGCCCGCTTTCAGAAGCTCTGCTGTGATTCCATCCTCGCCCGGCGTCTTGTTGTTTTTTAACTGTTTGAGGGCCATCCTAATCTCGTACAGGCTGATGTCCGGGATATCTTCAGTATAGTGTCGGGTCAGTTTGGCTCTTGAGTCTTAAGCCAATTGTCCGCTGGGTTTTGCAACTGAGGTGTATAACTGTCCATAAAACCTCTCGATCTCTGCCAAAACCCCTTCCTTTGTCGACACCACGCCACCGGGCTCTGTCTTCAGCTTCGTCAATCGGCTTTGCCCAACCGACGTAGCTCTTGCGAACACTTTGGAGCCTTTGTTTTGCTCTATCGTCTCCTTAATACATTTGGTATTAAAGGAGCGGATGTCGTGTCGCAAGGACTTTTGTATACGTCTGTTGAGCTGCCGATATGATTTAGCGTCTTCAGAGGTGTGCAGCGGCCTGGATCGTCGTTCTGCCATCAAGTCTAGGGTCTGTGCAGAAATTTTTTGAGGTTTGCGTTTGGGGTGGGACTTAAAAACCTTCGATCCCACCGCTTGGACAGCTTCTACAAACCCTTGGTTTATCTCGTCCACTGTAACGCAATCCTGTAGGCCTTCAAAGCGATTGGATAGTTCAAGCCGGAAGCTTTCGGAGTTTTCAATTTGGACCTGTGACGGTCGGAGCGCCGATTTCATCAGTCGCGACCTTTCGACTTTGAGACAAATATTCACGATGCCTCTTAATATTCGGTGATCGCTCCCGGTTTTAATCCGATTGATCACTGAAACATCGTTGAATATTCGTCTCTTCGTCGTTAGGATGAAGTCGATTTCGTTTTTAACAGGGGGCTGATTCTTCTTTCCTGGACCCATCCAGGTCCATGTTCTTTGCGGTGGCTTTTGGAAGAAAGAGTCCCTCTTTCTCCAGAAAATCAGCCAGCCTACGTCCCCTGTCATTTCGTACTCCGTATCCGAAGTTTCCCAGCCTAAACTCTCCATCGCCTCGCTTGCCTAGTTTTGCGTTGAAGTCTCCCATAACAACCGTAAAATAGGTTTCAGAAGAATGTATGGCCCTACTAATGTCCTCATACACCTCATCCACCTCTTCATCGGAGTGATCCTCAGTTGGCATATATACCTGGATGACCTTCAGCGAGTATCTTTTCGATACTCTGAGTATCAGGTATATTACCCTGCTAGAAACACTCTCGATGGTTATGACGTTGTTTATGAGGGACCTGTGGACGAGAAACCCGACACCATTCACGACACGACACGATTCAAGGGTTGTCGTGCCCTCACCCTCTCTACGGACTTCAGACAACCCCACTATGTCCCACCGTTACCTACTCATTTCCTCTTCCACCTCAGCTAGTTTCTCGTCTGTCCTCAGAGTGCGTACGTTGTGTGTTACCAGGGCCAGTCGTTGACGGGAGTGGTAGCCGGATCTCTGCCGGAGATTCTTCGCACCCCCTGCCCCGCCGTTACCATGACCGCTACCGGAGCCAGGAATAGCGGGGCTGCCGGGGACTGGGGGCCTGGGTTTTTTTGAATTTTCCATTAGGAGGTAATTGGCCTTAAAACGCCGCGCTGGCCATTGCGAGTTGGCGAGTCCACGCTTTCTAAGGGTATTTAGTCCCTTATGGCTTGCGGTAGCCACTTGGATCGGGTTGTTGCCGCCCGATATTCGGCATAAACATTTTACGACTGGGTAGGTCACTTCCAGCCAACCCTCCTCCTTTCTCATCCGGGCTTGGGACCGGCAACGGCGGAGACAATCAAGAATGCTTACGAAGTAAAGATGGGCAAATGCCCGGGCATTTTGGGCATATTGGGAATATTCCCAATAGATGCCCGATAAATTCCTTCCCTTGGGCATTTATCTGGGCATTTATTTTTTTATGTCGATATTATTTTTTTATTCTATTTTGACATTGAAAATAAACAATATTGTTAATAGAGCTAATAGTTATAGGTAGTAAAGTAATTTTCACGAAGTTAAGTAAGTTTAAGACCCCTCATTTAAAAAAACTTTGCAAATTATATGCATTACCCGTCAGTTTGGTAAAATTACCATACAGATTTAATTATAATAAAAAAATAAAAAAATACATTTATTTCAGGTAACTATTTGACCTATAATACAATTTAAATAATAATTATATTTTATGTCTGAATGAACATATACCTACCTGTCAATTTGTTTGTTGCCATTGACGGGCGTAAATACCCGGCATGCTATTTTAGGGGAAATGTTATAAGTTGATGGGGTATCGAAGAACTTGTCAATACGAATATCTCCTGTTCCGGGGCCAACTCCCAAATCAGTACCTAGTTAAGGCTCTTGGATAAGCAGTCAAAGAAGACTATTCTCGACTAATGTATAAGTGTGCTCATATGTTGACATCACATTTCATTTCTGTTTGCATATTTTAACATATAATTAGGTGTACAAACATTTGCCAGTAAAAAAAATGAACTAAGACCTGTCAATTCATATATCCCCTTCCGACGACGGGTAAATTGGGGTAAATATTATGCCAGAGCATTACCTACCTATTTTTGGGAAATATTATAACAAGTTGATACGGAATCGAAGAACTCGTCAAAACGAATATATTTTGTTCCGTTGATATAATAGCTGTTTTAATCGGTTTTATCTCTCAATCAGTCTTAATGATGCTTGTAGCGTCAAAATCTGTATGTGTTAAGTCCATACGAAATGTATGAGACTGTCAAAAAAATTTACTACATATGTCGAGAGTGCTCATTTGTTGATATCGCATTTGATGTCCGTTTGCTTATTTATACATGTCGGGATAGTGGTTAACACGTGGCGTGAGGCGCCACGTGGGTAGTTCAAGTAATAAAACTCGTTAATTCCCACTATGTTGTGTTCGGCTTCTAAAAGTGTCGCAATGAGGGTAGATTGATGACCAATTATTAAAAATGGGACGGTAAGGTCAGCGCACCTCTTCGCGCTGACCTATGAGAAGCACCATGGGATTCCGTATCACACATTTTACTATCTCTCTAACCCGCACAGTTATCACAGGCCCACAGGGCTTACCGTCCAGGTGAAGTAGACTGTCATTATAACGAATAGGTCAGGTGATCCGTATTCCTTATAATAATCCTAATAAATGAGTCATGGCTACACCTAGTCACAGCTAACCAACTACGAATCACTACACTATCTCGACAAACCACGACATACATATAATTACGTCTTTTCACACCGCCCTATAACATTAAAAAAAAGAAGATAATAATTTAACGAAGCCTACTTTCAAAGTATGATTAGTAGGCATGAGTGCAGGAGTGAGTCCGTTTCACTTGTCGTATACCTGCATTTTAAGCATATCATAGCGTTTGCACACACTTTGTGACAAGTAATACCATGTCATTATTCATATAATTTACGCAATATGTCGCACCACCTAAATTTATTTCTCTATGTACATTATGTATGTACATAGAGAAATAAATTTAGGGATAACATCATCATCATCATCCAAGCGTATTTCTGGTTGCATTATCAGTGATAACGCTTCAAAGCCCAGGCTTCCGTCCGCTACCTACCTAGGTGATTTGACGAGGTTACTGGTTTTTACACAGAGTGACTGCTGTTTGACATCTGCAACCCAAAGGGTATATCAATCCGACTAAAGGTTTATACAAACACCAGATGGCGTCCAGGACCCGCAGCTTTACGTGCCTTCCCAAGCACGGAATCATCATTATTTTCGAATAATCAGGTGATTCAAGCCTGCAATATCCTAACCAGACTGGAAACAACTTTTAACAAAGTACCTATGCTTATTTTTTCATTTATAAAAACTTTATTGTTCGACAATAAAAAATTGGTACAATTGGCGGACTTAACGCTAAAAGCGTCCTCTCCCAGTCAACCATAAGGATAAACAGATACGAATCATGTTGCGGCGCAAAAAACTAGATACAAAATAAAGTATTAAAATATGTGCATAATATATATGCCTACTTAACACTATATAATATAATACAATATATAATATAAAATTGAATAAAATATGCCTTTTTCAAATTGTCCTGGGTCTTGGGTGTTTATGTATATATGTATTTATTATAAAATATAGTACCGTTGAGTTAGTATCCCATAACACAAGTTTATAAAAAAACTTTCTTTGGGGCTAGCTCAATCAGTGTGATTTGTCCTTATATATTTGTTTATTTATACCTCATAGAATATACCTACATACGTACATAAGACTATCTTTAATACCCTAAATACATATAACAAATTAGAGTATATACAAACATGCAATATATATAAATAATGAATGATGATGGTGAAAAATAAAGAATATAATAACATCAATCAAAAAAATAAGAGTGCAGTCTTCTTTTAAAAGAAAAAATTGTAGAAAGAGCCCTATAGCTTGTAAGGTAAAAGAGCTTGTCATAAAATTTGTGCGATGAGGAGGAACAGAAAGGAGAAGATTATCAGTAGAACTAAGTTGCATGAGTGTCAGAAATAAATTAAAATTTACATTTAGGTACTCAAAAGAATTGAAAAGAGAGTGCAAAGAATTCGCATTTGTCTGCATTCACGGATAGGTGCCATTTACCTAATCTGATCTAGTACGGCATGGTGTCAAGAACGTTTCTACTATATTTAAAAGCATAGATGCCCTTCAGAATACTAGAAAACGCCTTTTAGCTTTTATTTTTTTTCTGCCCTGTGATTGGGCATTTATTTGGGCATTTATGGATGTATGCCCAAAATGCCAGGAATATTCCCAATATGCCCGTTTGGGCATAAACACTTTGCCCATCTCTATTACGAAGTGGCAAAGCCGTTCCCAAAAAATACCAAAAGTTATGCCTCCTTTTCTACTTTATTGCACTGGCAGTTTGCGGGAAAGGGATGTAACTTTAGGTACTTGTTACATTTATTGGGAACGTTAGGTATTTTAACATACGTACGCATTATGAAAATATGAGCTTTATGTACATGGCATTAAGTTTAAGTTTCAATGTTGTTTTTATGAGATATTACCCGGTAGTTATTCTAGATTGTATTTTATAAATTCTTTGTTCAGTCAGCAGGCACACCACACGCACCACACCACAAGTGTTATTTTTTCAATGTTGGCTAAAAGACATAAAAAATTACCTATAGATATTTTTTTTAGGATATTTGTCGATATCCTTATGTCAATGTCAAAGTAGTTAAAATATCTAGGAAGATATTTTGTTTGTAGGTTTAGGTACCTATTTAATTAAAACTATTAATCTATGTATTTAATATTTTCCATTCCGTATTCATTTGCTTTACAATGTAAAGTTGTAGATGAGGTCCAAAAGAATTTTAAAAGATTTGGTTTGGCGAATTCAAATTTAGGAAGTCCTCGAGAATGATCGATATTTCCATAATAATACCAGTGTACAACGGTGAAAAATGGATAAACCCCTGTATGCATTCTATTGCAGCACAATCAATATTTGAAACTGATATAAAAGTTGAAATAGTAATTTATAACGATGGCAGCAATGATAACACGGAATTCCTACTTCAAAATTGGAAGAAATATTTTAGTGAATGTAAAATAAGTTTTAACCTATCAGGTTCCCACATGTCAAGGGGCGTGGGTGCTGCCAAGAATGCTGCAGTCAAGCAAAGTATTGGCGAATTTTTATGTTTCCAAGACATAGACGATACAATGCAACGAGACCGATTACTTTCACAGTGGAATGCAGCCTGCTGTAACCACAATACTCTAGTGGGAAGTAAAATATCTAGAACTCCTTTGAACTCAACACCTCGTTTCGTTCGCTGGGCTAATAACCTCGACCCAAAACAGCTTAAGGTACAAATATATACATCCAATGGTCCTACTGTATTAATGCCTACATGGTTTTGTCATAGATCTGTTTTTGATAGAGTAGGAGGCTTTGATGAATCTGGCCGTGGCACACCAGAAGATCTAATTTTTTTCTATAATCACATAGATTTAGGTGGTGATGTAGTTAGAGTAGATGAAGAGTTAATAATTTATACTTACCATGAAGGGGCCACTACATTTTCTGTCAAAAGAGAACAAATAAGGAAAATACAGCTGCAGAGACTAGAAAAATGTGTATTTCCAAATTGGAAAAAGTTCATTATTTGGAATGCCGGAAAATTAGGAAGAAGAATTGTGCGTTCTCTAAGTCAGGATAGCTTAGACAAAGTGACTGCTTTCTGTGATGTAGACAAAAGGAAAATAGGCCGCACTATAGAATTGTATTGTCCTGTTAAACATAAAGTTATTAAAAAGGTTCCTGTTATCCACTATACAGAAGCAGAACCTCCGTTACTGATATGTGTTAAATTTGATCTGACTAATGGCCAATTTGAAAATAATCTCAAATCCCTGAATCTCATTGAGGGTGTTCATTATATTTTATTTAATTGAGCAGCTAATACATAGTAATATCCTTTAAAAATTATATTTTTATTTTCTATTTTATTTTATTTTAATGAGATACACAACAAATTGTCATCAAAGTTATACATTATATTGTATAATTTATAACATTTAGGTAGGTTAACATAATTCATTACATAGGTAGGTATATTGAATTTCATGCAAAATATATTGAATTTAATATAATAAAATGTTTTTTTAATCCTTTAGCCTTTTATTATTACTTACCTAGATTTTTATTTTCTCATCAGTCTCACATAAATGCCTTTCTCAGGAACCAAGCATCACAAAATATATGTACCTACCAACTTATAATTTACAATGGTTCTTTTATCACTGATAATTTTTTGTCTTGTCAATGACATGATATTATCAGAATCATCAGAATAAATAAATGGCACAAGCCCCAAAGTAAGTTTAAAATGGCGAAGATATAGGCAAATGGCCTTGAAGTGTGAAATAAATTGTTAACTCGTAAATATAGTGATAATTTCCATATTGCTCTACGTCATGCACTAGATAGCCCTTTAAATTATTTTATGAACTGCCGTTAAAACTATTATTGGTGATCCGTCTAGCTTTAAAACTTGCCGTGGCCACTTTTGGCGGAGGCAAGTTTTAAAGCTAGACGGACTAATGTAAATACTTTCAACGGTGGTTTATAAAATAATTTAAAGGGCTATCTAGTGCATGACGAAGAGCAATATGGAAATTATCTCCATATTTACGAGTTAACAATTTATTTCAAATGAGGGCGCCACTTCAAGGTCATTTGCCTATATCTTCACCTTATGTCATATTCATAGTTGCACTGCACGGGTTTATAAGTATGTAGTGGTATGTAGTTCCGGTATATCGGAGCTTCATAAAATTAGATAAATGAAAGTACCACTTCATTTCTAAGTTCAGTAGAATTTTTAAGTTCGAACATTCAGTCAAATCGGTTAGGTAATGGGTTGTCAAGATAGGTATAATCACAAATTAGATCGATATGTATAAATAGGTATAATGTAGTGTCCGACACTCCGACCGAATGTTCGGTTTCAGCAAAAAAAAAGGTTTCGGTTTCGGCGGCAAACCTGCCGAAACTACGAAAAACCAAAAATCCGAAACTGCATTCGAGAGTTCTCGGGCTGCGCTCGGTCATGATCGGTGCGGTAAATTCGCTTTGTAAGTTTTCGTGTGATTTATTTTGAGTTCGGTAAGTTTTATCACGTGATATAGCATAAGAGTAGGCAGTAAACATTTATAATAACGTTTTTTTCATTTTTCCTTCAAAACATGATACTTGTAAGGAAGTTTCGGTTTCGGCCGAAACTGAGACCGTTGCCGAAATTCGGTTTCGGTCGGACACGAGATATGGGGTTGCGAATTCAAAGCGTAGGTATTACTATATACTTAAATTAGCAATTGGTTTTGTAAAATGACCATATTTTATAAAGAATGTACCAAATATGGGCGATCGTGAAAGTTAGAATCTAACTTTCAGTTATTCAGTACCACCTACCTACCTATGTGGACCGAAGTCAACGATAAAGGCATGTAATGTACCTCAGTAATGTACTGTAATTAGTCAGCATGTAGCTTAGATCATTTAATACAGGATAAGTTACGCAGACAAATCTTCTTACAAAACTTTCTGCCGTTTTTGGTGCGGGGGAAGGGTACTACTACATCTAAAAAACACACACAGTCACAAAAATAATTTGTGTCGTTATAAACGCACACTTACGTAAAATTGACACACTAGTTTATTTTCTGCACACTAGCAAGACTCACACTAAAACAAATGTGTATGTACACGTAATAATACACCCTAGTACAAAAGGATTGAACAACAGAAAAAAAATATCGACATCGATATTTCGGAAAAAAAAATTACGTTCGTTTAAACTCTGGAATGTTTTCATATAATTATGTCGGAAATTCGGGATAGAAGTTAATACGTCAAGTTTTATTATTTATACTGCCCACGTGGCGCTTTACGAATTCTATAAAACTTGTTAATTAGTTAAATAAGTTTTATTATTTAAACTACCTACGTGGCGCTTCAAGCATACTACAATATAATACAAGGTTTTTAGTATTTAAACTTGTATTATGGGACACTAACTCAACAATATATATTTTATCATCTTCTTCATCTAAGCGCGTTCTCGGTTGCATCCTTAGCTGTGACGCTTCCCCGCTTTTTATTCTTCAAATATAATATGGTCACCCAAGTAGGCCAAAGACCTTGCGAAGTGGAGAAGAAATAGCCGAAACAGAAAACTTATAAGCTTGTATTATGGGATACTAACTCGACAATATATATTTTATCATCTTCATCATCTAAGCGCGTTCCCGGTTGAATTCGTAGCTGTGCTGCTTCTCCTCTGTTTCTTCTCCAAATATAATAAAGTTATATACCCAAGGATGCCAAAGAACTTGCGAAGTGAAGAAGAAATAGCCGAAACAGAAAACTAAAAAAATTGTATTATGGGATACTCACTCAACGATTGTATATTTTATAATAAATACATATATAGATGGGGTTATGGGGTTATGTCGTTTAATCACGGAGTTCCAATGGCCACCTTTCAGCCCTATCATCAGACTCTGGATACCATCTAAAGACAAAATACTCGTCAAGACAAATCTACGAGCCCAAACTGGATGGGGTTATGTCCTTAATCACGGAGTTCCTATGGCCACCTTGCAGCCCTATCATCAGACCCTGGATACCATCTAAAGACAAAATACTCGTCAAGATGAATATTACGAGCCCAAACTTGATGGGGTTATGTCGTTTAATCATGGAGTTCCTATGGCCACCTTCCAGCTCCATCATCAGATCAGATCCATGTTGCCATAATATTGCATTGTCACGCGACATACGTATGCGTGCAAAATTTCAGCTCAATCGGAAACCAGGAAGTGGGTCAAATTTAACTTGCAAGATTTGATTACAGACAGACAGACAACGGGACAGGTAAAACTAAATAAAAGCTTGTAAAAAAATTAAAATATTTCGATATTAAAATTATATCACAAATAAAACGATCAAGGAACTGTGATTTTTATCGTCATCGATAGTAATGCGATGTCTCGTCACTCAAAAAGCATTGTGATAAGCGATTATAGATCTTTTTGGTATGGTTATGGCAGTAAATAAGATAAAAAATCGCTTGGGATGGCAGGTGCAAGCAGTTGCAAATTTGACTCGATTATTTTTGCCGTAATCTAAACTGAAAGATATTATATCGATTTTTAAGTAATTACATTTAAATAGAAATCAATGTTAATAAAATTAAAAAAATACTTAGAAATGAAAGGTTATTCCATCTTTACTAAGATTAGAAGTATTTGACCTCTTTTTACATGCATTTACTGCACAATTTGGCATTTTTAATCGAGCACTTGTAGACGTCCTTTCGATACTTTACCGATGCACATAATGATCATAATCGATTACGCAACTAGTTTTTATGAACGTATTAGAGCATGCGATCTTATACTTCGGCAGAGGGGAACGCGCAGGTAAGGCTTATCCTGTATTAAGGCGAAGATATAGGCAAATGGCCTTGAAGTGTTAAATAAATTGTTAACTCGTAAATATGGTGATAATTTCCATATTTCTCTACGTCATGCACTAGATAGCCCTTTAAATTATTTTATGAACTGCCGTTAAAACTATTATTGGTGATCCGTCTAGCTTTAAAACTTGCCGTGGCCACTTTTGGCGGAGGCAAGTTTTAAAGCTAGACGGACTAATGTAAATACTTTCAACGGTGGTTTATAAAATAATTTAAAGGGCTATCTAGTGCATGACGAAGAGTAATATGGAAATTATCTCCATATTTACGAGTTAACAATTTATTTCAAATGAGGGCGCCACTTCAAGGTCATTTGCCTGTATCTTCACCTAGGCATGTAGACTACTGGCCTTTGACTTTGACAGCGTCTGAATTCTGTTCCGAAAATATGCATGACACTGACAGTGACACTCGGCTAAAGTTGACTGTGCGAGCCGACATATTTATTTTTAATAATTTATTTTTGGCTATGTTATAGTCGAAATTCTTTTGTAAATATATTTACATTGTAATAAAGTGAATGTCGGTCCACGGTAAAATTATTTCTATTAGTTAAATATTGATATATTGTAGTTTCAGCAAAATTTAAAAGCTGGTCCAACATGGATGAGTCAAAAAAGGCATCTGCAAGTATTGAGGATTTGAAAAGTAAAGGAAACGAATGTGTGAAAGATGGAAAATATATTGAAGCCGTACTTCATTACACTCAAGCCATTAAATTGGATCCTAATAATTATGTGTTGTATAGTAACCGATCGTTTGCGTTTCTGAAGCTTGACCAGCATTATCTGGCACTCCAGGATGCTAATGAGACTGTAAGATTACAACCACAGTGGGCTAAGGTAAGATTTACAAAATTCAAATATTTTTACTATGCCAAACATACAGATGTATAAGATCTTCATTCAACTATCTTTAGCCATGAGTAATGTGATAATTTAAGAAGCATCTACACTATGCCTGTGAGAAGTCAGTAATTTATTAATGTATACATTCTATTGGAAACAGGGATATTTCCGACGAGCAGAAGTTGAAGCAGCCAGTGGTCTTCATGATGAAGCCATCATATCATACACCAGAGCCTTACAACTGGAGCCACATAACCAAAAATTAATAGAGTCCATAAAAAATATTACTGACATGCAAAAGAAAAAACAAAAAGGTAATTTGGATAACACAAAATCATTACATATTAATGAATGACCGAAGGACATGCATATGTAATTTGCTTGTTTGTTGTCAAGTTGCTTTTTGTTTAAGAATAATTTTATGTATGAAATATACATACCTACATAAAGTCAACCTATGTTTTTAATTCATTATTAAAATTGTAGATAACCAAAACATTATATGGATTTGTACATGTTTGGGTTTGATTGCTGGAATAGGAGTTGTTATTTTGGACTACACATTGACAGCGAATCCTACATTGGCAGTAAGTTGAAAACTCATGGTTTACTATGTTTGAACTAAAATGCTGAAATGGTAAACACACTTTGCAAGCCCTTAGAGCCCTCCAAAAGCCACAGATTTGTCTTTTTGGCACAGTGTAAGACCTCCATCAGTGGTGTGTAGCTTGCCCTGGACGATACCTGTAATAAAATAGGTTAGGGTTACAAATGGAGACAGGGTTGGCCCTAGCCCTTAATAAGGGGATTAAGACCATTAGGGTCATTTGATTTTTGAATATATGTTTTAATATGCTGATAGCTACTTGTATGCCCCTCCACATCAGTAAAAAATCATAATGAACTAACCTAGCTCATGATCCTCTAAATTTGATGGTTATGACTGTGTCTGAGGCATGGATTTATTACAAAGATCTGTAACCACCATATAAAATAAAATTTTTGCAATTTTTTTTTATTAACCCTTATTTTTCAGCATCCTTTGAGTATGGTAGCATTCTCTATTGCACTTTCGGGTATTGGATGGGCGATAGGAAAATCAGCAACTTTGATGAGTGGATGGAATGCAGGCAAATCCTTACAACCCCCTGAGAATTTAGGTAAATATTTTTTTACTTTTTTTTATTGTTACTATTGCTAAACTAGTATAAATATTGACATATTTATGTCAATATAAAAAATATATATTATTTTATATGACATGCATTGTGATTTTAAGTAAATTCTTACTAAGCGTTGTTTCTTCACGGATATAGTTCCCTGCATACAACTTGAACACCGATTGATATACCCTTCTAGCTCTCTTGCATTCGTGAGATTACACAAGAGCGAGAAGGGTATATCAATCGGTGTTCAAGTTGTTTGCCGGGAACTATATCATTGTGACAATAATACAATAGATACTCCTTATAGCAGTTCCTATTGTTGTTTAAAAATGTGCATTGTGTGATTACATTACAGGTGTAAATAATTCATCTGAAGAAAAAGAATCTCCTGTACATGAGAAGAAAACTAAATACAGCAAGGCGCAAGCTCGGCAAAGATATAAACAAGGAAAACTTTAGTCATAAGTTTTGTTTCTTTCTTTGTTGATATCAAATTCTTTTAATTAGCTTGTTGGTTGCGGTGAAATAGAATTTAAGTCTTAAAATTATGAAGTGTTCAAGAGTTTAAAATTTGCATTTAAAGACTTCCATTGTTACTAAAAGACAAAATCATATTCCAGTTTAGACATAATAAGCTACATATCTCGTTTTAGTTCTCATAAGTGTTATTAAAATGACCATTTTTGAAATAAGATGTTTTAAAAGTAGTATGAAATCTTGTAAAAAATATTATTGTAACTTTGTGAATATTAGCAGTTCTAATTTTTTGTATACAACTGTTCATATACTTGTTTATTACCTGGCTTAACACATTTGCATCCTTGTAAACTTTTACACACTTCATATGTCATCCCGCATACATTTCACTGAACCCACAATGTCGGTCCCTGATGTGGCAAAAGTGAGCCCACGTCGTGGGTTCAAGGCAGTGAATGTGTTAAAACAGGTAACTTCTAAATATAAAGGCATGTTACTCCGGGCCCTGGATCAGTTATCTTGGTCATGACATAAGTTGTGTTGTTGTTTTTCGTGTGTGTAAGTGGCCAACACTGGTGTCAGACTTTTCAAGCTGCCTAAAGGCATCATGACATAAGCACAACATTGCAATTGGACAAACAATAACTGATCCAATGGTTAGCGCTGCACACTGTTTGAAACTTTAAATATTAATTGCTGAATTATTTTATTCAATCGAAAATACTGAAATATGTGAACATGTTTGATAGAATATTAGTATTTCAATCTTCGGGGAAAGTTGATTGGTGTTATGTGCAGGAACTGTCCAAAACAAACTTTCTGATCCTTCTTTAAAACTGTTTGTACTTAAGTATTACAATCTTCTAGAATCCCATTATTGCTGAAATATTACAAATTGTTCACCACTTTTCCAAAAGAATTAAAATTAATTAATATTTTATGTACTTTTTATAATTCACTACGAGGCGAATCCCCTCAATTGCTTGCGAAATGAAAAAATAAAAGTAGGGGGAAATACTTTATTGATCCTAGTGTAAAACGCATTTCGAAAATCGCATCAATACAATATATCCTTTGAATAAAAATCTTGGTCACATGCTTTACACTTAAAATAAATCGACACTGTATGGGAAATAAAAAAAAACTGTACATCATTAACGTACCTAGATTTACACATAATGACTATTTACGTCTGCTAAAATATACAGTGCCTGACATGACCCCTTTCATTGATTTTACAACTGTTGCACGAAACCAAACAGTTCTAAAAGTGTTCAAAGTGTTCTCTGAAATGCTATGCAATGAGGACAGCCTTTCCAGATTGGCATCAGACGAAAACTCCTAACGATGGTTATTATCATACATCAATCGCAAATACCCACATGTAAAGTAGTGTAGTTATAAATGCAGTAGTACGTTTTATATGTATACGAAAAAAAATACATATACGGCAAAGAAATAATGGGTGATTTCTTAGCTTAGGCTCAATTTACACTATCGCGGTATTGAGGAAAAATTTGCGAAATTCACAGACGATAATATGGTTTCTATAATATAATCAAATCAAGGATAATAAAGTACAAATTCGCATAAGGAAATTAAACGCGGTTGCCTGAAGTTCTTTTTGTTGACATAGAGTTCAATATGATTTGCTTTATTCCATTCCGCGGCAATGTAAACTAAGCCCTTACGCATATTGTTTCTGTCAATCGAAAATTCACCGATCGCGGCGCAACGGCCACATTACTACTTTTTCGTATATTTCTGCGCGCTTGCAATAAAGCGGTAGCTAACTCAAAACAATGTATGTTCTTTAGACATTGTAATCAATATTCTTATTACAAGCTTTTATTTAGTTTCACCTGTCCCGTTGTCTGTGTTCGTAATCAACTTGCAAGCTAAATTACACTACTTCAAGTCATTCGATCGAGTTGAAACTTCACATACCTAACTACGTATAAGTTGGGTGACAATGCAATATTTTGGTACCAATGACCTGATCTCATGATGAAGCCCACCGAGTTTGGTCTAAATTGATTCACCTTGAGGGAGCACTTTAAAATTACTAGTCATTGTTTAAGATAAAAGCTTGTTTTAAAAATATTTTTAACGAATTCCTTGTTTAAATATTGTCCGCTACCATTATTGCCACAGTTACGATAGTATAAAAAATATAGAACTCCGGAAAAGCTGTCCTCGAGTGAAATGAAACTTGTTCAGTCCGTGCATCTCAATTCAGCATCATGTCACGCTAAAACAAACTGATATATCATACAGTGTACAAAGAAAACTTAATTCCAGCAAATATATCCCAAACCAGCTCGAATGGTTGAATTTACACATACCAACGACGATTTACACGACAGTGAGGTACCATTCTTGGAATTGCACCTGTGTTATTGATAACATAAAGTACTTAGGTAACAAACAATTATTGTTTTAGACAATACTAATATTTATTGTATTGTAGAGTTGCACTTTGGTGTTTAAAATTACCATTGTTTTTACACGAGATATGTCAATCGCTATCGGATATTGCCTTCTTTCGACGTTTAGCTTGTTTGGGCTTCACAATCTCTTCCTCCTGAAATAGGAAAATTAACCGCTTTAGTTCAATAAATAAATAGGGACAAATCACACTGATTGAGCTAGCCCCACAGTCAGTTTTAAACTTGTGTTAGGAGATACTAACTTAACGTATACTACATTTGATATAACAAATACTTATGTATCCAGTTTGAAAAAGGCTACTTTTCAACTTGCCCAGGCGGAGATCGAACCCGGGACCTCCAAGTGACGGACTGGCCTATTAGGCTTCGTGTCCACGTATCCAGTTTGCGCCGTGACGAGTCATGTATAAAGCCTCTAGGTGTGTCCACGTCGTCGCCGGCGACGGCAACGTGCCGCGCGCCGTCACGGCGCAAACCGGATACGTGGACACAAGGACTTATCCAATACGCCACGGAGGGAGGTCGTCGAAATAGAGATACAAAGCACAGAATATCCGATACAACGTAAAAAAAATAGGTACTTATATGGATACAACAGAGCACAAAACCGCGACATAAATAAGTCACTCCACTCGTTACATCTGGATCATTTCTTACCGGGGTTAAGTGGGAATGACTAATAATTTAATTACATAATTGCTTTTGCTTAGCCCCAAGGGATTGTGGGAAAGTTGGGGATTACACTCTAATCAATTCTGACTTGACCCAGTGGTGACGAATGGACACCGGTATGAGCAAACAAAAAACTAAACGACGTTTTCTTTATGTCCTGTATGAGGCGTACGACTCGGTATTGATGGAAAACTTGTAGGGATCGAATCTATTGTTTTTAATTCAAAATTCCAACAAGATCTTATTCCAATATAATGTAACCCATCACTATTTTGACTACTTTTTTCACCTTCTCGCCCACCAGACGCTAAATTAGCCCTTTGAGTATTGTGGCCCTGGGCTCTGTATGCTTAGAGCCGCTAGACCCATAAATGCTCTGTCTGCCCCATTAGGGAAAAAAAGACGTGATAGTATGTATGTATGTTCAATATAATGAGTTAATAGTGCGGAATGTAAGGCACTAAACGGTCACGCACGACGAATCGTAGCCGTATTAGTAGAAGCTATAGGTGGCCTATATAGCCAATTGCTCACATACAGGGTGACTTTTTAAACACCAGCCTTTTTGGAGCAAGTTCAGTCCATGATACTGAACTACTTTCTATAAAAAAAGTTATTAAAAATTGATAAATATAAAATCCCCTATATGTATATGAAAAACAAATTTAGCTATCAGTCCGAAAGCCATGACCGTGAGCTTCGCTCTAGTCATTTCGTCTCCATTATCGATTATTTTGTTCAAAGTTTATGTCTACCTCTTACTGTTCAAGTTACGCGACTTTGGAATGCCTTACCCGAAGACATCAAAACTATCTCAAATAGGTTCCTTTTTAAGAGAAAAGTCCACACGCATCTTTATGCCAATTTGTTGCAGCAGAACTAATCATAATCATAAATTGTTTTATATTTTATATTATGTATGTATGTATGTGTATGTATTGTATATGTAGATATGTGTATAGTGTGTGTAGAAATACATACTTATCTTTAAGCGCCTATCGCTAATTTAATTTTTTCTGTTTTTCCTAAAGGCTGACTGGTAGAGAATGCATTAGCATTAAGTCCACCTTTTGTACCATTATGGTCAATAAAGATTTAATAAATAAATAAATAAAAATTTTTAGACCTTCCATACAAAATCCGTTTGGCTGAGCGCTGATTTGTATGGGAAGGCGAATTTTTATTTTAGTTTTTTGTTAATTGTTTTTATGTACTTTACATAAAAACAATTAACGTTTAATTAAACTAAAAATGACATTAAATTAAAAATGATAGTTCAGTATCATGGACTGAACTTGCTCCAAAAATTTGGCTGGTGGTTAAAACGTCAGCCTTTATAACGTCACTTGCAACGACGACGACACCTACATACGTCAAGTAACTTTAATATATCATCGTCTAACTAAATTGTGCCAATCTTCCATGCTGGTCTGTGAGAAAAAAAGCTTAGGCTCAGTTCAGACAGAGGAAAAATGTTCGCGCGTGTTCGAGCTTTTTCTAGCCGCAATTCACACCGAAAGCAAAAATGCGCTTCGAGATGGTGCGTCATCGAATGAATGCTCGAGACCGCGAAAGGACGCGCGAGTCGACGCGGTGAAATTCACCGGGGTTACGTCCCCGTCAATACACGCAAACTTTTGCAGCAACACTGAAAGCGCAGGCGGCGATCCGCGAGCAAGTCAGAACTTGCTCTCGCGGTTTCGAGAGTGCTTGAGGCCTCCCGGGCGGGCGCGAAGACGCGCGCGACCGAGTCGCCAGCATGCGCCAGACGACGACGCTTGAAGTCTCCGCCGATATTCATACAATTTTATACTTTAAGCGATTGTAATACGGTTGTAATTTTTAATGGAACTTGTAAATTCCGCGAGCAATTTTTCCTCTCTGTCTGAACTGACCCTTAGAATGTGCCAGTGCCCGCTGCTTGTCTTCCCGCCAGGGACCGGAATATCGATATTTTATTTAGATTTTTTTTTATTATCGATATAAATACTACTATTTTGGTAGTTCATAAACTATCGCGCGAGATTCTAAATTCTCGATAAATTGTGAACTTTACGGTACTGCTCACAATATGACTTGATTAATGGATAACCCCTTTTTCATAAGTAAGAAATACTAGTGACGCGGAACGAACTAGCGCCTTGCCAAGACCGACTAATATAAGGGACGGTTTACAATTTTATGAGCGATAAAATCGGCCAGATTTTGAACCTTGTCCGCAAGTGCCATTCGTTCATAATTTAACGGTTTGACGTGGATTGATTATAAACTATTAATAACTTTATATTGTAAGCAGTACGGTACAGTTCAAAATTTATAATCCCGCGCGATAGTTTATAAACGATCGGTGTTCACAATCATAATAAACATGCAATTTTGTCTGCCCCTTTGCCTACAGTGGCTTTCCTCCACGCATAGCGGGCAGTTTGACACATGGTAATGCTGATATTTAATGATATTTACCTCACTGTCATCATTGGATGAATGCAGGTTTTGGCCGATTGGCATTGGCAAAGAAACGTTTTTCCTCGCCCGCCTCGATATGGGCAATTCATCTTCATATACTAGACAGAACAAATCACTGTATTGTCTCTGTAAAAAGAAGAAAAGAAAGTTGTAAAATGCGTTGATTCAGACTGAACTGCGGCAAATGTATGAAATCTTTATAATTATGGTGATTTTGGAAACGAAATTACCTTTGATTGATTGGTAATTATGTAGTAATAACGAATCATATGTTAGACGGCTAGTGGTTTGGCTGGATAGCGAATACCGAATGTTCGGCATGGCCAGTGGCCAGATAGCCGAATATTCGACCATCGATCATTCGGCTGGCAATATCTAAATTTAACTTGACGCAACGCTCTGTTTTGTAACGCGCAACGTTTGCAATAATGTATCTTAATTCGACTTTAGCATTTTTTTTTAAGTTGTGTAGGTTCGAGCGGACGACATTTTTCAAGACTAGAAACTAGTTATTTTATGTTGTTTTGCTTTAAGGTGACGTGGGTTCACAATTTGCAAAACTGTGCGTGTTTTTGAAAAATCACTGTTATTAAACTACTACAGTTTATTCCTTAAAAAAATTTAATCTTAAGGACTTTCTACAGACACCCACAATAGCCAAAACACGATTGAGCATTTTTGACTTGATAAAAAAAAATCACAAACATACCTCTAAATTTGCCTTTATAATACGTATAACTATTTTATACAGAAAAAATTATAAATAGAATACAAAAAATTAATAATAAATAAAACACTGCGAAATATCGTCGAGCACGAGCGTCGAGCAAGTTTGTTGTTTGTGTGGAAACAAGGGAACCAAATAAAGTATTTCGAGGTCATATTTTCTATTTAAAATAGTATTAAAATTTACTATTCGGTATCTGGCCGGATATTACTAAAATATTAGGTCCTTACATATGAAATTGCCGATTTTCAATACTAGCAACTTTAAAATCAAATATCTTGCGTTTCATTAGGAATTCCAAATTCAAATTTATTTCGAAATAAAGCCAGAAAAATATTGTTTTAAAATTCGTATTTCATTTGTTTTAACATCATTTGTTTGAGTTTCAACATTGCTATAACAACAACTATGGACAAATTAAAAATTCGCGGTATTTACGAATACGAGTTCCACCGTGGCACCAGTGCTGCAGAAACGACTCGAAGAATTAACGACGTGTATGGAACAGGCACCGCTAACGAACGAACGGTGCGTTTTTGGTTTCAACGTTTCCGTTCTGGAAATTTCGATTTACACAATGAGCCTCGTGGACGACCTGATACTCAAGTGAATAACGAAGAATTGAAGGCGATAGTGGAAGCGGATCCATCTCAAACCACTTCTGAATTAGCAGCAGCCTTCGGAGTAAGTGACAAAACGATACTTATTCACTTGCGCCAAATCGGAAAAATGAAAAAACTCGAAAAGTGGGTACCGCACGAATTGACTGAAGCAAACCAACAAACACGCGTTGCTTGCTGCGTTTCTTTGCTTAATCGCCACAATAATGAGGGGATTTTGAACCGTATCGTGACTTGTGATGAGAAATGGATCCTGTACGACAATCGGAAGGGATCATCACAATGGCTTGACCCTGGAGAACCGGCAAAACCTTGCCCTAAGCGTAAACTGACCAAAAAGAAGATTCTGGTTAGTGTTTGGTGGACCAGTGCTGGTGTTATCCACTACCGCTTTTTGAGATCAGGCCAGACGATTACTGCAGACTTGTATTGCCAACAATTGCAAACAATGATGGAAAAGCTCGCCATTAAACAACCGAGATTGATGAATTGCTCTAGCCCACTGCTCCTTCAAGATAACGCTAGACCACACACTGCACATCAAACGATCGCCAAGTTAGAGGAGCTGCGACTGGAACTTCTGCGTCACCCACCATACTCTCCAGATCTTGCCCCAACCGAATACCACTTTTTTCAAAATTTGGATAACTTTTTACAAGGAAAAAATTTCAAATCTGATGAGGCAGTCAAAACCGCCTTCAAACAGTTCATAGACTCTCACTCCCAGGATTTTTTTTCCAAAGGTATCAATGATCTGCCTATAAAATGGCGGAAGTGTATCGATAACAACGGCGCAAACTTCGATTGATTAAATAATAATTTCATTAAAAAAAACTTGATTCACTTTTTTGATACTGAACGGCAATTTCATATGTAAGGACCTAATATCCAGCATCCGGCCGGATAGCAAAAAGATGACTGGCCGGCAGGCCGGATACCGGATAATGACCGGATATCCGTTGTAACTACTTATTTAAATTCTTTGATCAATAAATAACACCTAGACACACGGCAGTGCATCAGCCAAGTTCTAAACAGAACTGAACTCACCCGTAATGAATCACTACTGTTGGATTGCGCGTGCTGCAATGCTTTCTGCATACACTGCATGTTGAAAAGGGACATGTCATCTTGTTCCAAACAACAAGTCCTTAATTGTTCCAAATGGCCGAGCACCTGTTGAGATAACGAGAAAGCAATTCGTGTCAGACTAATTGGTTTTAGAAATTAATAAGTCGTTTAAAGGTGAAATACCTACAAGATTACTTAGAATTTATGTTTAAGGACAAAAATGCATTTGAGCTCAGTGGCCCGGTTAAGCAACCCTGGCGTGTTTACCTTTGGATGGTGTCCACAAGTGAAATAAAATATTCCGAGCTCTTTCATGCCTCGAAAGGCACCTTATGTTAGGCAGCTTGAAAAATCTGACACCAGTGTTAGCCACTTACGAAGGTAAACAAAAAAACCCCAAACCGAACCGCACACCAAAAATCTCCCATTTGAATGTCACCACCCGCTACCGGGCTCGTGGTGGGCGGCGGACGGTGAGCGGGGAGGGCAAGGCAACGGCCGCGCGTAAAGTAGTCAGAAAATAAATTGACAAAAAATAAGTTTTATTTACGGTTTTGTATTCTATTAGGTAGTGATTCTGATAACAAGATTTCAATATAGCTAGGGGGTGCAAAATCAATCTGTATACTTACTAGTTCTGCGGAAGGCGGGGCGTTTGGCGGTATGCTATGTTTCCCTGGGCGTTTTCTCTTGTTTGGGCTCGTGCCTGGGTATCGTGTACTCAATAAAACTGATATTAGATCCCCAACTTTGTCCTCGAAATCTTGACACCAATACATTAATGTAGATATAACAAATGTGTCCTCTTCATCTACAGGCCTGCAAAATAGCTGACGCAATACATCAGTGTTAGGTTTCTCTTGTTTCAGCATTAATAATACCGATGTGAGCGCTTCTGAATGATCCTTATAAGACAGCTTCGGTATGATGGGCAGAACATCCTCCACTGAAATATCATGGGCAGTTAGAAGCTGCCAAAGGCAGTATTGCTCGAATGTCTCCCAGCCAAGACTTGTGGACAGCATAGTAGTAATATCATCAGATTTGAACATCATTAAATTCCCTTGTAGTGTCAGGCATACTAAACGCTGCAATTGAGCAGCATCCAGAGTTGACACAATAGCATGAAGCAATCGTATATGATTTTGAGCTTGGTCTTTGAACTCTCTGTACACATCTGGTATCAGCCAAACTAGAACATTAGCATCACACTCCTGACACCTTTCAAAGTCGTCTGCAAGGCTTTCGCCTATTTTTAATTCCAAGAAACTACAATACTCTCTGTACAATTCAGCTTTAAATTTCATCTCTCTTCTTTTAGTTACGTCCCGTTCTGCCTTCAGCTCACGTTCATAGCACACTTTAAGATAGAACAACAAGTAGAAGCCAACATTGTGAAATGTATCTTGTTTGTGAATTTCTTTCAATGTTTCTAATACCAATTTTCGTCTCCCAACACTTCCTTCTCCTGATGCCGTTAAAAAAGGAAACATAGAGAATATTGGCGAATTTAATGCTGCGTCAAGTTCCGCTGGCTTTGGACTACTATTGATGCGCAAAGGTGGAGAGTCCTGAACCGCTGCGGTCACCAGATCAGCCAATGCCGTAGGTGTCGGCATTGGAGAACCACAGGCATTCAGCAACGCAGTAGTAGCAGTAGATGAGCGTTCATCTAAGAGTGTTTCTGCAAATGGCCTCAATATGAGTGGCATTGCATCCGCTAATTCAGGACGCTCTCGTGCTCTAACTTCTGAAAGAGGCAAGTCATCATCATCAGTGTCTTCCGCAGTAATGACTGGAGGACCAGGTGCTTCATCTTCATCGTCAGAAAACGCTGGCTCGTCAGGACCTTCTCTTGGCGGTTCTTCAGTTCCTTCTTCACGGATACCAGAAACACCTTCACCATTTCCATTAGTACAGAATTCTTTGAAAGTATCCCTTACAGTGGTACGCAGTTCTCTATCCAATTTGGGTGAATCAAACAATGGTTGCAAGTTGGGCAACACTCGCTTTTCAATGATCTGTTGCAGTGAATTAAAAATACCTTGTTTTACCTTTTCAGCATATAAAGGATAAAAATTTGGAATGATTCGACAGAGGAAATCTAGTAACGTGGCAGTGACTGCTGGGTGTGATCTCATTGAATGGTGCATGACCAGGATGGCTGGTTCAATATTCATTATATTGTCTTTCTCAGGGTCATAGAACAACCAGTCATAAAAGAGGGCTAGTTTAGCATTTGATGCTGCTACATTTGATGTGCAAGTAGTGAGCAGCCAACCTATTACTGCCCATCTTGGAATGATGTCAGAACACAATAACTCATTAGTTGGATGAATTACACCAACTATGAATCTAATCATATCACTTCGAAGTGATTGCGACTCTGGAGTAGCAAGATATTGCCGTTGGAACCATTCTTGGTATTTTTTATGGTGACCAAATCTTACTTGTGACGTCAAAAACACTAACTTCCTCTCCATATCAGGAGTTAACCGTGACTGTAAATATCTCCGTGATGTTCTTGACTGCAGCAGTTGTAAAACATTTGTGAAAGTGGGGCTTAATGACTTGGGATTCAACAATATATCTTGCCAAAGTTGGTTGAATTCCGGAATGCAAGCAACATTCTGGAGTAATCGTACCAAGTCTCTACCAAGATTTAATACATCAGAAAAGCGTTCTCTGATAAGAGTTATAACAAAATTTACTTCTTTCTGTCGCAAATTCACCAGATGAGGTAAATTGTGATCTTCTATCAATCTCAAGTATGTGTACACTACCATACAAATAAGTACAGGGGATTTATCCAACCACGCACGATTTTCAATGTATATGTCCAGAAGAGATTCTACTAAGATTATGTTCTTGGAAGTTATGTCACCTCCAGATGCATAGCGCATCAGATTCCAACAGACACTATCTACACCAGTCACTACATTCCTTATCATCTCCTTCACAAGCCATATCAGCTGGTTACGAGTAGTATCATGAAATTTTAAGTATCTGTCCAGAATCAAGTTAGACAAATTATTGAGCACACATGTGAGTCCATCTCGACTGATGAGGGTAAGATCTCTGTAGCATTTTGTGGCATTGTGGGGCTCAGTAAGGATGGACATGAGCATCCCCAGTGATACCTCTTCATGATTCTTACACACAGCATTGTTAAGCGCATCATGAGCTTCTTTCTCGCTACAATCGGCAACTAATGATTGAAAAAAGTTGTAAGCCCTTTCGTATCTCTGAAAAGAAAATTGAAAAATTATAGGAAAAGTTACAATACCATACTAAACTTAAATTTGGCGCCATGTAGACAGCAGCGCCACTACTGTCGTTATCAGAAAATAGTGGTTGTACATGGCTGACTAAACGATTCTTTGTTGAGAAACTGCGAAATTGAACACAGTACCTCTTCTATGTCATCCTTGTTTTCTATGGCGGTGCACACAAATAGTTTTGGTGAATTAGATTTTCTCTGCTCCATAATTTGTAATATACTATAACTACTTATTTTATTAAAAATCTAGCGCAGGTTGCCTCCTGCATGGCTATCGTAGGCGAAAAATATTTATGAAGCAATACAATCAAAAACATGAATGTGTGCGTGTGTCACCGTCACCGTGGGTGGAACAAAAAGTTAAAGTTCACCGCTAGGTGGCGCCAAAAGTTGTGCTTTAAAACGTTTCGTTATACGTAATCATGCAATGCAAACACCTTTTGTTTCCATTATGGAAGTAGAATTTTTTTAAATGGATGAATTTCTGTATGAGCTCAGCCTCAACTCAACCTCAATCACAATATAAAATATATTTATTGACTCCTTCTTTCGAAAATTTTTATTTATCTATTTTTATTAATTTCAACATAGGTAGCTTAAATCTATCATTACAGTTGTGAACCAATACGACAGAGAGAGAGTATTGTAGAGCATTCGTCTGCGCACAATACGAACGAAAACTTACGTTTATATTTTATTAGTAGTAGTACATAATAGAAGTATTACTACCTACATACAAAACCAATGACCAAAGCACAGACCATGGATCAAGATAGACACAGCCTATGAATGTACTTTGCGTGTCAAACTGAAGTAAAATTCACTTCATTCAAAATTGTCTTCTTTAGTCCGCGTATGACAGCTTACTGCACCTAACCTAGACCGCTCTGCAGAAAAATGCCTGTTTGTGCAGTTTTGAGCTGCAGAAACATGTCAACAAATGTTGGAGGACGTAAAGAAAAAGTTTTCTTTCATCGGTAAGTAAATTTCTTCTTAAATAGTATTCGATTTATTTTAAAATTAATTATATCGTGTTTTGTTTAACTTTCATACCGAAAACTGCTGACTGAGTGAAAATCGCATATTCAAAATCCATTGCTTACATTAGTAACAAAATTTTGATGGCCTAGTATTTATAACATGCAATGAAAATAAAATGATTAGATACTTTCACATTCATTCGTTGTCATACACTTGTCAATCATCGTTCAAATGAAGCGTTGATTTAACGATAGTGTTGTACAGTGTTATATTATGACTCTAAATCGATTAGGGAAACATTGGTTTGAGGTACCTAATGTTTGCTTTGAGATATTTTGTGGCATAAGTGTGTTTGTAATATATTTGTAGAAACTAACATTTATTGACCGAGTGAGCGAAGCGTTTCAGTTTCGAGATTTGTCGGAAAATTATTTTGTCTGTCTGTTCTCGTCTACAGATTGCATTTTTTAACCGATTTTGACGAAAATTGGCACGTCAGTTCCGTGATTAATTTAAATTATTAAGTTTATCGCGATTTTTGATTGGGCGGAAAATAAGGGGAAGTAGTGGGGGAAGTTTGCAATAGCATTATTTATCGACGGATTTCAGTCTTGAGAGAGGCATACTAACCACTCGGCCACGAATATACGCGACAGCGACGTCGCTGTCGCGTATATTTGTGGTCGAGCGTAAGGACTTAATCCTATAAAAAATGTTGCAAAAAAGGGGGAGTGGAGGAGGGAAAACTGGGAAAAGTTTGCTTTAGCGTTATACATGGACGTATTTCGATTTTTCAAAAAATTTAGGATAATTAATACTTAACCACAGAAGACAGTAAGAGTATGGAGTGGTCCTATTCTATTCTAAGCCGGAAGTCACGCGGCATACCATCCATTTAATCGAATAGACTAAATATTCGGGGACTGGGGAGACTACAAGTATTTTTATGCGAATCATATGATACCTACCACACTACCTATTATTCATCCAAGCAAATCAATTAAGTACTTACTCACATCTATCAACAAGACATTTCAAACGTTACAAAAAATTGTCTTAAACGCAACTATATTTACACCAGTAATTAAACGAATTGCACTTAAAACAACTAATTATATACACTTTATAACAATATTTACCCACATAGTAATAGTCGTAAGTTTAGTTTTAAATTAACTTCGGCTGCGCAAGCACATCCGTTCTGGCGGTAGCTGAAAATCAGTGTTTTGCTCACTGGGCAATTCCCCACACTGAGCTACAGCCTTTTGTAATACTGTAGCACACACATGTCTTTGATTTATATTACCTAGGTTGTTTTTTTTGTCATTTTCTATGTACTGTGTATTATAGATGCAATAAATGATTTATCTATCTATCTATCTATCTAGTTTAGACCAAATCAAATAAAATCTAGGGCAAAACAAAAGAAATGCCGCGCATGTGTCGGGAGGCCAACTCCGACTGGTTTTGGTCAGTGACTCAATGAACGCCAGAGAGTACTTAATTAGAAGAAGTAATTCAAGTTATATATTGTTTCGCTCGCTCAATCACGTTTGTGCTGGGTACAGAAAGAGATACAATGGTTCGTTTGGCTTCAATCGTGTCTGCCGAACAATGGCCGGTACAGCGCTCGGACTCTAGATACGTATTCGTTAGGATAACTTAATAACGTATCGTATCTAGTAGGTAACGGATAACGTGGAGGAACGTCAGAACTCCACGTTCCGTGAGCACGGTTTAAGATACTTATCTGTTATTTGACGGTTACTCGGTATCATGTTACTCGAATATCAAATAACCTCTTATATTGGTAACAAGCAAAGAATTTCTAATACAATCTAGAATAACTACGAGTTATAATCTCAAAAAAACAACATTGAAAATTAAACTTAATGCCACGCAGATAAAGCTCATATTTTCATAATGCTTATTTTTAAAAACCTAACGTTTCCAAAAAAATTACCTAAAGTTATAGGCGTCACTTTCCCGCAAACTTTCAGTGCAATAAAGAAGAAGGGGAGAGCTATAACTTTAGGTATAATTTTTGGGAACGGCTTTGCCACTTCGTAAGCATTCTAGATTTGTATACAATTTCTTTGGTAACATGTTCTTCGGCGCTAATATTTTCATTTGGTATTAGTACGCTCGGTCCCTCTATCTATGAAAGAAAATCGCATTAAAATCCATTGCGTAGTTCTAAGTGCACATACATACATACAGAGGGGCAAACGGCGAGAAGCTACTTGTAATCGTGATTCGAAATCGTGATAATCGACTGAAAATCGGATTTGCATTCATTTTCATTCACTTGGTTGGTGTCTTTGATTCGATTTAGCGCGAACAGGATGTTCGCATCACTAAATGTCACCACTGACACAACATTTGACTTTTTTTTTAAATAAATAATTTTACGGCTCTGGATACAAGTCCTTTAGAGCCTATCTTTAATTTTGTTCTTTATTCCTAATCCTAACAAGACAATCAAAGGGTGGTGTAGGCCTTTGACTGCTGCAAGGAAGCTTCTGGCGTCAAATCTATACGAGTCCACTGGTTTACATAGACGATTGAGTGGCGGACGACGCCCGAAGACGCCCACACAGTCCGCATAATGAATATCACTACAGCCGTACTATGCCTGTCCACTTTAACTATTTCACACATTGTTCATGTCATTAGCATTTAAAACACCAAACAACACCAATTTCATATTATAAAGCCCACTAAAATCAATTTGTAAAATAATTTAAAGCAAACCCCAACCGAAACCACAGCCGAAACCCTTAACTTCCCGCCAAAAACTCCATTACATTTGACAGTTCAAAATAGGCACGAGCGGTTCTAATACAAATTGAAAGGTTTTATTTATCTAGTATATACAGATCTGTGGACCAAAGCAAAGATACTATCACACTGTGCTATCACCTATCACTAAACCACTAAACTTACTAGTACTAGCCTATAGCCTGTTTAGAAATTCTATACAGTTCATAGCATCCGCATTTCGCTCATTTCCGTTTCGTTTGTCATGTTAACTGAGGTCTGTCTTGTCTGTCAAGCAGTCAAGCTTCTTTCCGCCATTTTGTTAGTGTGTGAAATGACGGATTGAGTTTGGTTTCAATTTGTTTTTATTTAATTAAGTATTAATAATTGCAACAAACCGTATTTAAAGCGCAAGAAATTTACAGAAGTGTAAGTGCTAGTACATGTGTTTTTATTAGCAGGACTAATGTGTTGTGATATGGTGATTTTGAAGCACAATTTTTTATTGTCAGCCGGCGCCCGCGTTTGGTCAACAAATTATCACAATTATTTCAATGCAATTATTGAATTTATGTTCTAGACTTCTTATTCTGAAGATATGGATAATGATAGAGAAAAGGACCGCGATCGCTCTAGGCGTGGGGAAAGATCGACAAGATTCTCAGACGCCTCTGTGCGGGATCGTTCCTATGATAGGGATCGGCCAGAGGGTAGAAGATTGATTGTTTCTAACATTCCCTACGAATACCGATGGACAGAATTAAAAGATTTATTCAAGGAAAAGGTTTGTACTTACAATTATTCAAGACGTAAAATCAAAAGGGAAATAAATCCATTGTATAAATAATGGCTTAAATACTACACCTAAGTAACCTAAAAATCAAGGAAAGAATTTGATGCCTTGCTTTTGTACTTGTAGGTATAGAATGGAATGCATTCCCTGTACTGAACAGTAATAGCATGTGCTATAATAGCTAGACAAAAAAGCTGAAGCTAATTTTTCAGCTCAAGGTGTAATCTTTAGCTGAAGGTAGGGGCTTGTGTTCTTTGTTTTGCCAAAGTTGGTCGAAGCTGAAGTTTTGGTCGGACACTAGTTATATACTCCATGTCATATCTAAGAAAGTATTTAGAAGTAATAATAAAACGACTATTGAAATTTGCTACTGCTGTTTTTTTTTGTAGGTGGGAGATGTTGGTTATGTGGAAATTTTCAAAGATGAAAGTGGAAAATCCAGAGGGTGTGGTGTTGTCCAGTTCACAACATCTGAGGCTATGAAAAAGGCACTTCTTGTCATGCACAGATATGAACTGAATGGAAGAAAAATTGTTCTCCGGGAGGAAACAGGTAAATAAAACATTATTGCTACTGACAATAAGGAATATGCATGTAATACCAATCCGGCTCATATTTTTATTTTACAATTTCTATTAATACGTTACCACGCCTAGTTAATTATTTTTCTTACTGACTCTTATTTAGATTAGAAATAAATTATTGTAAATATGCAAATATTGCGCGGGAACTTTTGACAAACAAAAGGGAAATGACGACAAAGTTCACAAAAAGGAAATGACAAGTTCGGGTGCGTTCGGTAGGACTGTCCGTCCATGTAGTTTGACTATCGAATACATTCAAAATGTATGTACTTTATATAGAGATTTAACAAACATCACTGGCTGATAATATCGAAAGTACTCAAAAAAGAAAAACAAGAGTTGACAGCTTCTGTCTCTAGTGGATATTGCAGCCTTTGACGTCATATTTTAAAATGAAGTGTTTTAGTTGTTATAATCTACTGCTATTTTTAATATTTATTTTCTACACCATATACATGTTTTTCAGCACTGATTTATCTTTTGCGGCTATTTCTCGACGAGGACTATCGATTAAAAATATAAAAAAAATGCATGCATACTCTCTATTACGCTCATATCTACATAGGTGACACATTTTTGTTATCATTGTCATTACACATTGTCCATTGCTGGACATTTTGTTAAGTTCTTACATTGTTATAATTTGGGTAACTAAGGAAGAGACATAGACCACCTAAAGGATAAAGCAGAGGTTGTGTCATAACAACTCTTCCATGCTGGTCTGGGAGAAAAGAAAAAACTTAAATGTACCAGCTCTCCCTGCACAGATTGTAAAAGCCGATCGAGGGAATGGGCGAAAATGTAAATCATGTTAATAGGCGATGCGGCTAGCAACCCATCCCTATTTGATTCCTTTTTCCACCTAGCCCACAATCATGCTAAAAGTGGCTTTTGAGTCTTGCGGCCTTGGGCTTTGTTTGCTTAGAGCTAAAAGACCTAAAATGCTCTGTCTGCCTCATTAGGGATAAAGATGTGATAGTGCATCAGCATCATGTCATAACAAATGCTAAATCACAAGGCTGAACAGTGATATGTCTTGCGCATACTCAACTGACCAGAGCATTAAGCTCAGTACAGCACAGAAGCATAACAAGAATAACTGTAAATAAACTGAAAACATAACTATAGACACAGAAGACAGTAAAAATATTACATACAGAACAGAATCTCCTAAGCAATATGCGTCCCAATATGGGGGAGAGGTGCGGGGACGGGGAACGCGGACACATATTGTGCGTACGTTAGGAGATTATGTTCTGTATGTAAATACCCTTTCTGTATTCTGTGCTATAGATCCTATGATGTTGTGAAGAGATACCTTCACCACATGTTGATAAAAGAAAATACCTAATAGTTAAACAATTGACTTGGATCGATATACTATTGATAGGTGAAGGGTTATGAATCATACTAATTATGTTTTACAGATAATGAAAACAACAGGATGAATTCTTCAAGATCGGGAGGAGGTGGGGGTGGCAACAGAATGCCCAGGGAAGAAAAAGACAGGTAAATATTTTAAAAATGGTATATGTAAATTCAAATAAATATAAATTGACAGGCACTGATAATTTTTAATTTAAGACTATTAAAATTACGAGGGCCACACCGAAAAGATCGGGAATAGATACTTAGGAATAAATTAGAGTAAAACCTTTTTGGTGTTTGAAATTTAGTATTATTTCGAACACAATTCCATTTTTAAATTTTAAATAAAGTAAAAAGAAAAAGAGTATTGACCATTTGAATTTGACGGGAGTTTTTGGCGGGAAGTCAAGGGGTTCGGTTGGGGTTTGCTTTAAATTATTTTATAAATTGATTTTAGTGGACTTTATAATATGAAATTGGTGTTGTTTGGTGTCATAAATGCTCATGACATGAACAATGTGTGAAATAGTTAAAGTGGACAGTCATAGTACGGCTGTAGTGATATTTATTTTGCGGACTGTGGGGCGTCTTCGGGCGTCGTCCGCCACTCAATCGTCTATGTAAACCAGTGGACTCGTATAGATTTGTCGCCAGAAGCTCCTTTGCAGCAGTCAAAGGCCTACACCACCCTTTGATTGTCTTGTTAGGATTAGGAATAAAGAACAAAATTAAAGATAGGCTCTAAAGGACTTGTATCCAGAGCCGTAAAATTATTTAATAAAAAAAAATTTGAATTTGACAAGTCGGTGAGAAAAATGGAGCTTACGCGGGAACATTTTCGTGCAATAATTTTTCATAACTTTCGTCAAGGTTTATCTCAAGAACAATGTCTCGCCGAGCTTGTTTCTATTTATGAACTTGAAGCACCTAGTAAAACGACTATATATCGTTAGTAGTCTGAGTTTCGTCGTGGACGTTCCTCTCTTACCACAGTCCTTCTACTGGTCGGCCAAAAACAGCGGTAACACAAGATAACATTGATGCTATACGCCAATTAATAAAAGAAGATAGACATGTGACATACGAGCAGATTCGGGTTTCTCTCAGCATTGGTATGACAGCTATTCAGACCATTTTACATGATGAACTGGGTGTCAAGAAGTTAATTTCACATTGGGTGCCCCACTGTTTGACCGAGGAACAAAAGTCTGCTCGTGTTAATTGGTGTCGGTCTGCTCTGCAACGGTTCAATAGAGGAAGCTCAAATGCAGTTTACAATATCGTCTCTCGGGATGAATCGTGGATTTATTCATATGAGCCCGAAATATAACATCAATTGGCAGTTTGGGTCTTCGAGGGTGAGGTCAAGCCAACAAAAGTTATTCGCTCACGCAGCGTGTCGAAAAAAATGGTCGCTTCGTTTGTATCATAAACTGGTCATGTGGCTACGATTCCTTTACAAGAACGAAGGACGGTTTGTACTTTTTCTATTCCCGATCTTTTCGGTGTGGCCCTCGTAATGCTATGTATTACCTGATTTAGGGACTTGTGGAGTGGACAAAATGTGTATTAACCACCGGTTCACTATAATAGTATATGCAGCTAAAAAAATAATAATAATACTTATAGCAAAACGGCAATACAGTTCTTTCAGATGGGGAGCCAAGCAAAGAGAACCAGAGAATTTCAACACTTATGGCCTTAGTTTGCAGTTCTTAGATTCCATAAAAGTGCAACCCCCACTTGTGAAAAAAGTATTTGTGGCAAATGTAAGTCTAACATAAGTAAATAATACAAGTAAAAGTAACACTAACTTAAGTTAGTGTTACTTTTACACACACACACACACACTTATGTGTGAACTTATACTTGTATACTCTTATATGTATACTCTCATACTATTATAGAGTTTAACACTAAAATGTTAAGGGACATTTAACTAGAAGGTTCGTAATTATTAAGTCTAGTTCATGTATAAATACCATAAATAGGTATTATCACTTTTTTCTTTTTTTGTATTTTTTTACTTAACCATATTCTTTTAAGTATACTTCAACAGAAAAAAAGGGAGTTGATCACATATTTGTTTCTTCTTTCTTGTTTTCCTGACTGTTGATAGTGCCTTATGTTTAAGCCTTGTTATTTTAGCCATCTTAATTTATTTTGCCTACATGAGTTTTCCAGACACAAGCCATATGTCCCAGTAGAGACAGCTCTACTGGGACATATGGCTTGTGTTTTTCATTTCAATGCATTGTTACAAGATTTATAATAAGTACTTATAATATTTTTAGTTGGACTACAAAGCAGACAGAGCTAAGATAAAGGAAGTGTTCAAGATGGCTGGTAAAGTGCGTAACATTGACTTGGCAGTGGATAAGGACGGCAACAGCAGGGGGTTTGCTGTGATCGAGTATGACCACCCAGTCGAAGCTGTCCAGGTACATTGCAATATTCTAGTATTTACTATGGCATTGAATTTATTATGTGCTCTTGGTTTGCTGTGGTGGAGCGAGAGGTGTGCCCGGAGCCGCAAAAACAATAGGGCTCTCTCTGCCTCTTTAGAGATAAAGACATGATAGTGTATAATATGTATAAATATTGATTAATTATAATCATATTATTATGAAAAAAAGTTACAACTGCATTTTCTTTACAGGCTATATCAATGTTTGATAAGCAAATGTTCTATGACCGGAGAATGACAGTCCGAATGGACCGAGGTGTTGAAAAAATCGAGCTGAGGTTGCCAGAGGGCTTGAAGAGTATTGGTCTTGGCTTGGGACCAAATGGAGAACCTCTGAGAGATGTCGCACGCAACTTGCCCCAGACAAATGGTACCAACAATCTGGGACTCACTAACACTACTTCAGCCATTGGGGCTGGAGTCCTGGGTGCTGTGCCACAAGCGAGTGTGGCTCTGAATGGTCTTGGAACTGGATTGACGGCAAATACTTTAAACACGAATTCGGCTTTGGGCAGCAATTTAGGATTACAGGTGTGTAGTTCATGGGCTATACTTATGTAGATTAGATAGCATTTATTTTGGTTTTGGTCTTCTAAAGTAAAACTTACGGCAGTGAATAAAGTACAGCACATTTAATTCATCAAATAGTCTACAAAACAAAACTTATTTAAAAAATTATTTACAAGTAGCTGATGCCCGTGGCGTTTCCAGCGCGTAAGTTTTTGGCAATCCCACGGGAACCTAACATTTTCCCGGGATCAAAAGTATCCTATGTGTTAACTAGGTAATAAGCTATCTACATGCCAAGTTTTATTCCAATCCGTTCAGTCGATTTGGCGTGAAAGCGTAATAGACATCCACACATCCATACAAACTTTCGCATTTAGAGGTATAATACTAGATGCAATATAAGGTAGTCTAAAATAAAGTATGTGGATTAACTACTAGGGCCAGTCAAACATTATTATTATTATTTATTATTAAACACACTAGCAGCTTATTATGCATGCATGTATACATGCATGGATTTTTCTTGTCATGATAATAAATTTGCAATATTTTTCAGGCTCTCGGACTGACTGGATTGGGTGCTCTACAAAACCAGTTGCTGCAGCAGGGCTTGACTGCAAACGACCTGGCGACGGTGTTGACTGCGCAAGCGCAGGCCAACTCGGCTAGCTTAGGACTCAACAACTCAGATTTGAGCTCAAGTGTTCTTGGAAATGCAGGACTCTCTAGTAACATGATGGGGAACAGTTCTAGTATGAGTAGTGGACCATTATCTGGTAAGTTTTGGCTAGGTACCTAATATTTTGCTATGTTAACAATTAAAGATCAAACTTAAGGGTTGCTATACACTAATTCGGGTCGGCATTCATCGGCCCAGCCGGGCGGTAAAATCGAATATATGTAGAGATGCATGTTCGGGGAAAAAGGCGATATAATTGATTCGGGTCGGCTTTGTTGCTCGACACATACTGCCGAACCGACAATGCCGGCCCGAATAAGTGTGCAACCCTAAGATCTTGACTTAAAACCAGTGCTATAAAAATTGCTACCTTACAAAATAACTTTAATTAATTTAATAATTACAATATTGATCAATTAACTTTAAAAAATTACTTTTTAACTAAGATTAACACATTCACAGTTCACTTACCAGACACAATAGAAAAGCAATTGTTTGTGTACCACATGTGTACACTGTACAGGGATTGTGAATGTGTTAACAAGGAGAAAAATAGAGGAGAAAGAAATGGACCGAAATACTACTGAATTAGCTAAATAATATGTATGTAATAGCTCACATGTTCTTTTTTATTTTAGGTACAGGCAGACAAATGGGAGGTGTGACAGTCACCGGTCAAGGCTACGGCCGAGACACTGGAGTGCAGTCATCTGGACGAGACAAGCCTTCGGACATGGTTATGATCACAAACGTGAGTGTTGTTTATCATCATCATTCATCATGATCACTCATCATGACTATAATGTGCTGTGATGAGACTCACAAACGTGAGTGTTGTAAGTTTTAACCATTGTCAATAGACGTTGGGTTAATTTTTTATTTCTTCTTTTCTTAGCTGATTGAACTGCTAGTTTCGGGTCCTTTCTGGCCTTTTCTTCTCCATAGCCGTCTGAATGAAATTCAATAATTTGGTTCAATTTAATGTTTTTATATTCAAAACCAAATGAAAAGCGAGCCTACGTTATTATTAGCTGTCACACGCATACGGACAGAATTAGGGTCAGTTCACGCCGAAACGGGGCGCAACGCGACGTGGCGCGTACTTTTGAAGGGTTGTGACGCAATTCGTCATTTTCACTTTCTAAGGGTCACTTTCGCATCTCGTCATTTTCGCAACTGGTCATCAACAACTTTTCTATCACATTTCCGACAGCCAAAAGGCTCAAAACGCCTGTTTTTCATGCGTATCTTGTAAGTATGGTAAATTTATTACCTCGTATCATCGAAACGGCTGTATGGATTTCTGTAATCAAGATATTGTTAGATTCGTCTTAGTGACTTAAGCGTCCTTAGATAAGTCATAAAAAAATTAAAATAAAGGTGGCGTATAGGCGTCACAATATTAATCACAATTTTTTTTTTTAATACATATATCGAGTCGCTACCTAGGGTATAAAAATAAAGGAATTTTTAAGGCCATTAGCCATAAAGGAAATATGGTATAAAACTTATTTAGCAGTCGGGTATTTGGATTTTCACATAAAATAACTCATGCGTTATAATATATAATGACTATACAGGCTGACTTTTAAACCACCAGCCAAATTTTTGGAGCAAGTTCAGTCCATGATACTGAATTACTTTACATAAAAACAATTAACGAAAAACTTAAATAAAAATTCGTCTTTTCATACAAATCAGCGCTCAGTCAAACGGATTTTCTATGGGAGGACGAAAAATTTTCATGGATTTTTAATAACTTTTTTTATAGAAAGTAGTTCAGTATCATGGACTGAACTTGCTCCAAAAATTTGGCTGGTGGTTTAAAAGTCAGCCTGTATAATGAATATGAGTCATTATAAAAGCAATTGTACTGCCTGGCAAGTTCTTAACAGTCGAGCAGTCCAATGTAGATAAAAAATATACTTATTTAGTTGGACACCCACCGGGCTACAGAGCAGTCGGGTAAAAAATAAGCTCATCTTTCTTTTATCATCATTCGAGCATTTTCTCAGTTGCATCATCAGCATCAGGTAACGCTTCAGAGCCCAGCTTCCGCTACCTAGTCCTAGGTGATTTGACGAGGTTACTGGTTTTTACACAGAGCGACTGCCCTCTGACCTCTGCAATTCAAAGGGTAGACCAGATAATCCAATATAGAATAGTTTTCAACAAACACTAGATATCGTTCAGGACCCACAGCTTTACGTGCCTTCTGAAGCACGGAATCATCTTTCTTTTCGGATAATCATGTGATTCAAGCCTGCAATATCCTAACCAGACTGGAAAAAACTTTTCACAGAGTATGCTTTCCAGGGGGATTTAAACCCACTACCACCGGATCACAAGGCAAACGCCTTGACCACTGGACTACATAGGCATTGTTGTTTGTAAGGTACATTAACACACGCTAAGGCGAGCCTTTTAGCCGTCGCAAATGTGTTAGAAAAGTTTTTGATGACCAGTTGAGAAAATGACGAGTTGCGAAAATGACGCGTTGCGAAAGTGACCCATTGCGAAAATGACATTCTGCGAAAGTGACCAATTTTCAAGCGATGACCATTTGCGAAAGTGACGAATTGCGTCACAACCTTTTGAAGGAATATAGAACTTCAGTTAACTTATTTAGATTCAATTGTGAGTTATAATGCTTTTATATCGTTTGCAGCTCCCGCCAACAGTTACTTGGCAATTGATCCGCGAGAAATTCAGCGAGTGTGGCGATGTCAAGTTCGCTGAGATGACTGCGCCCGACACGGCGATCGTTCGCTTCCACAAGGAATGGGACGCGGAAAGGGCTATCAGTATCCTTTGAAATACCGTTTGAAATTGCAAAAAATAATAATATTTTCAAGTGAAAGAGAATTCATGATTTCAATTGCCCCATATCCATAACAGTAACATGCATGTTACTGTAATGGATGGTAGAGGTAAGGAGAACCATCTCCTATGGGGGAACAGATGCAAATGTGTCCAGTTAAAATCTGTTAATATCAGTTAAAAACTCTCCAGAATAGTGCTAGGTTTAGTAGGAGAGTATGAACAAATATAAGACGCATTCTACCCTTCACAGTTAATTTAAACTTCATATTTGCCATCAGCCTTGTATTTTACCTACTATTTATAATTTTATAAAAATATACGTAGTTTTAGAGAACTGTCTTACCGAATTTATACATTCGGGTGTACGTTTTTCCTTATTCCAAAGCTATTTGAATTTTGTTCGTATTTGGTATCCGAAAATTCAGTTTATTCAGTTCCAGAGATGAGGAAAACGTTTAACGTGTCAATTATGGGTTTTTTCTGGCTCAGTTTTAAATATTTTTCCTTAACTATACTAACAGAAATGTTTGATAGGACCCGTATTGATGGAAGGACTATTGACGTCCGCTTCTTCTAATCATCACAGAATATAGTAAGTGTCTTAACTTCACTAGATTAAAAACAATGGACTGATGGGCAATCATGGCCATCACAGTTGCTGATTTATTTTGTGTAAAAGGTCTGGAGATGGGGGAATTGGTTATTTATTTGTGGTTGTGCTCTTAAAATTACAACTGCGGTGGTCGGCGTTGAGCCAGTTTGAATGTTTATATCAATGTAGATAAAGGAAACTATAGGTTTATCAGCAGCGTTCTAAAAACGTCCGGCATATTAGTGCATTCGCTAAGCACTCTTCGTTTTGGAGTGTGTTTATTCGAAATTGCAGTCTACCTTTATGTATTAAGGTCGACATTTGAAATGCAAGTTCTGCTACTCGTATAACCAAACAGGGTTTTGTTATCAGTATCCTAATGCAAAAGCGTTCTGGTCGCTATGTGGCGCAGAATATGAATAATCCATTCGTCCCTTTATTGTTGTTATAAATCGCAAATAAACCTGCGGTAAATCCAGTTAGTTCCCGCTTATCTAAATTCACTAACATCTGTAATCATTAAATAAACTGGTTAATTTGCTGGCCATTTAGTTCATGCTACTTCCGATCGAGGTATTGTTTGTTGCCCGCGTTGCTACACTTGCGCATCTGTGGTGAAAATGTGGATTGTCAAGGACATGCGCATCGAGAATATAAATTTTTGAATCTTGATTTAGCACCCATTATGGTCCTAATGGACGAAGACGTGATAGATTACGTCCTCATCGTATTTCGCGACGGCTTGCTCGTATCTGATGAACTGGCGAAGGTTCCGCAACATCTTAGCCGATTGGTAGTATCGCCGAGTAGCAACACTGGCAACTGCATAGAGTAAAATTAATATACGTCGTGTGTTAAAGAATCGATAAAAATCCGTCTCTGTCACTCGATTACAATGGTTTGAGTGCCAGCGGCATTTAAAGTGAAAATATTTGTTTTTGTTTGTTTTCAGGAATATGTCGTATAGAAGTCGATCTATTGTGGGGTTTGTATGAATCGGCTGCCTGGATTGAACGCTTACATCTGGCATTGTATTCTTGTAAAATTCTCTTGACTCTTGTTTGATGTTCATAATTGGGAAAATATTTGTCTTAGCTTAAGTACTAGAGTAAGTGTCTCAATAAATGTGTATTCCTGAACTGAAATAAATTCAATAAACATTGTGATGGTCTTATCATGGGTCAACCTTTTGTGAAGCAAAATTAATTCTATACATTATGTAGTTGACTATTATCGTTAGACATGAAGGCAGGACGATGTGATGCTATCGTGCGGCGTTGATCGTTGATCTCCATTATCATAACTATTCGAAATGATCGGTAGTTATTAACTCGGCAAAATTTTACTGAAGAAATAGGTACCTAAGTTAGTTTTCATTACATCGAAATGCTTTTCTCTCACGAAAACCTCGTATTGCCTCTTATTTAACATCTTTACCTGTGTGCTATTCATATCTCTATTTCACAATAACATGGACGAAAACACACTTTCCTTCGATGAATAAGGTACTCATATCATCGTATTATTTGTGCTTGCTTATCTCCAGTGTAATCAAGGTAGCTGAAATAACGTTTTTATGTCTTTATTCTGCGCTAAGTACTTGCAGGTTATAATTTCGACCCAACACATAGTACATTCTGGTAATTGATTTGAAGTAGACTCACTGAATATTAGTGTATACATTCGGCGGTTTAATATTTTTTTTGTTATCGTTAGTCTGCATATTAGTCTAAATAAAAATAGGGAGTACATTATTTGTCGATTACTGCTGGAAATAGGCGAATCAGTTTATGCTTTTACAAATTCATCAGTCTAGGGGTAACATGTATATTATATTCATATCCCACGAAAAAGATCAAAGAAAGAGTGTATAAATGTGTTGGAACGTTGCGAATATAAGTTCTCTATTATTCGTAACCGATTGAAACTTAGGGGTTCACGTTCCTTTGTCATACATTGTACGTAAAGGTTCTCGAAATGGAGGGTATCGTAAAATGTAATGAAATTTCGTGGTGTTACGTTAACTACGTAGGTACAGGAAGTTTCTTCGCTTGATAACCATAATGCACACTAATTTAAACTTCAAAGAACTATTACGATCGAGTTCAGCGCCCCGCGCATCGTTATGGTTAGGTGCTCCCAGATCCAATCCGAGGAATTTTGATAATTTGGACACGGAACGTTATCGTCGTTGGAAGAAGGTGTCTCGAAGATCGATATTTGGCGATGACTGCTCTCAATGCCATGTCTGTCTCGCCGGGTGTTGAATATTTAAAGTAATGGTAAGTTTAGTCATGGAAAGACTAATTTGACATTGTTTTGAGGGATTTGCATGAAGTTTCGATAGTATTTTCTGACGAAGGATTCGATATTTTTATGCCTACTTGCTTAACGTTTCTTGCGACAAATCTTCTGTATGTTGATAATAAATGTGTGAAAACCGATGCGAGGCTCTGGAATACGTTTGCGCGCAGCATGGAGTTCTGTTGCGTCGGTTGTCATTGTGAAGTTTTGTCGATATTGCTGCTACACTCCAATTTTGTTTTACCTTACTCCCTTGATGGTGTTGTTGGGTCTCATCGTAGATAGAGATCATAGGAAAATAAAATAGAATGAATATAGGTCTATTTTTATTACATGTTTCTACATTTCACTATGTGCTAATTAATTACAAAGGTAATCTACATTTTCAGGCATATTCTTGAGGTTAATAAGTCTCGTGACAGAAACGAGGAATGGTCTAGCGCGATTACATGTCATTGAGGTGAGAGTCGTTGAGGTGATTCTTTATTTAATACTGTGTGGCTTATAAGTCCAGACAAAAAAGAAATATTACAAACATTATACTCGTAATGGTAATAATTGCAATGCTTGAAGTTTCCTGTATGAAAACGAAAAGTTGTTGTCATTAAAAAGATTGTAAACTTAACTTAAACCGGACTGTTATTTATGTTATGTTAAATAAAAATAATGTACCTTCTTAAAATTCGAAAAATACTTACATGTATATTATTTCAGACAGTTCTACAAAAAAAAACAGGATTTTGCCACGGAAGATAGATGGCGCTAAGAGAGAAGGAAACAAATCCACATTCCAAGCATGTATTGTGAGGATAACAGGTACGTTTGTTCTCAGTAATCCCTTAGTATATTTAGATCTCCACATTAAATTAGTATTATGCATTGCTACTCAATTCTCACGATCTCAACTCTCAAAACTCAAACTCTCTACTCAGTCAAATTGAGTAGCTCGAATAAATATGATAAAATTTCACGAACAGGCAAGTTTGTTTTATCATTCATTAAAAAAGTAAGATTTAAAGATAAATGAGAGTTGTTTAGAAGATCATACCGCTAGCAAACTTAATAATGGTAATTTACTGCATGAAGTAGCCTGCTTTAACTTAATAATATTGTTGCGAAAATGAGTAAACGAAGAATTTTAGAAAAAACAGATATATACAATAGGGTATTGGAATATTTGTTTTATTCATATCAAAAAGTAACAATCCAAAACTGAAAACAAAAATATATATTGTGATTGGCATGAAAGGTCACTACCATTAGGTTTCGCGCGTAAGAAAGAGAGCGAGATATCCTCACCACGCTCCCATTTTTCTTTATATCAATATTTAAAATGCTAATTGCTGCTTCATTTAATACCCATTTTCTTGCTGTTTTCAGAAATGATTTCTTTATAGTGTAAGTTATTGTTTCGTTATTGTCCAAAAACAAACACAGGCACACACCCTATTGCAACACGAGAATCTTTTATTTACGCCGCCGTGATCTAGATCATCGTGACGTTGATTGTTCCGTTTGTTCCCGATAAGTAACACCTTCATAAGTACCACTGTTACTAAAGGAGAAAACTTCCTGATGAGTGCCAGTGTTACTCATTGCAAGTAAAGTTCTTCTTTCAGAAGCTCGCAGATCGCACATGCACACACTCTTGGATAAATCACGTTTATCAGAGTAACTTTTGTTTGTTACAGATAGAAAATACGACATCAAAGTGGACACTGACCGCCTAACTTATCTAACGTAAAGTGAATCTTGAATGCAAACAGAAAATGAATATAATAATAACTATACTAAATATTCGTTTTATTTCTTCTTAATGCCCCTACCAAGTCTATAAGAATGCAAAATACGAAGCCCAAGTTTGATTAAATACATTACTTTGAGTGAAACTATCTTGATGGCGATTAAAAATAATTCCATCAGGGATATGATAGACGTGCCTATACACAGATTCATAACGCCTCCACTTCTCACTGTAATAAAAATAAAGCATGTTAGTTTCTTCCATTTGATTGTTTAAAAGTCTTGTAGATCTTCCACTACTTCTGCTTTTTAATATTTCTGAATTGGTTCGAAGTGAAGTTAAATACATAAATTAAAAATTCTAATGTTTATTCAGTAATTAGACCTTTGCAGGCACTTTTACACGTTAATAAGTTTACATTACGTGTAAAATTAATTATTTTAAAGAAAAGCTACCGATTCTATAGCGTTTCGCAACGACTACTGCTGAGAATAAACTGGAAGGAAGTCATTTACACAGTATTGGTCGCATATTTTCCAGAAGGGCTTTATTTATTAATAAAAACTTTATTGTTCCACGATAAAAATTAATTACAATTGGCGGACTTAACGCTAAAAGCGTTCTCTCTCCTAGTCAACCATATAGGGAGATATAAAGGCTTTGTTATGTCTTGTCAATTTACAAATATTTATAATACAGGCTGACTTTAACCACCAGCCAAATTTTTGGAGTACCTAGCTAAGTTCAGTCCATGATACTGAACCACTTTCCATAACAATCGTCGAAAAACTTAAAAAAATGTTGGCTTCCTATACAAATTAGCGCTAAGCCAAACGGATTTTGTATGGGAGGACGAAAATTTTTTATCGATTTTTAATAACTTTTTTTATAGAAAGTAGTTCAGAATCATAGACTGAACTTGCTCCAAAAATTTGGCTGGTGTTTAGGTGTAAAAAGTCACCCTGTATGTACCACCAATGTTAACACATGTGTATAATATTATAATAAGTATATTATAACGTAAAAGGCTGTAATACATGTAAAATAAATGTATACTTACAAATGATATCATATATGCTGAAGATAATTTCCCTCACCACTCTGACTTTTGGGAACGATGAAATGCCGATTCTTACTCTGTCTAAATCTTGCGGGCTCATGGCTTCAAAGTCTTTGAGATAGACGTCCGTCTCACAGTTATTGAGACAGTTGCAGTCGCGCGGAGACCTCGGAAGATCGTCTTTGTTTATGAAGCGCCTCCGCGTTTTGTCTAGTGTTGATAATTTTACCAATTCTGTCTTGTATTGTTTGATGCATTCGAGTTGTTTTATCTGGCATACTTTCTCGTGAGCTGAAAGTTCATTTTGCAACTATAAAATTAATTAAAACTCAAAGGAGGACTCGGTGCATGATTCTGAACGAACAATCTTTAGAATAGAAGTTTGTAAAAATGTTTAACACTATACTTTCTCCTGTTGAGTATTATTGGATTTAGAGAAGTAAAAGTTTTTAAAGGAATATAGCTCAGAGTATTTGCCGTGTACTACATTTATGGATATGTATAGAGTAAGTAATATAAATCCTTAGGGGAAGCCTATGTCCAGCAGTGGACTTCCTGTGGCTGGTATGATGATGAACTAATCTAAATATAGTAAGATTATTTACCTAAAAACTTGTAGAAATGTGGGATACATTTACAAAGTTTTAGCATCATTCGAATTCTACATTCTAAAAGACAATGGTTGTAAGAATAAACAGGATATCTCTCGCTGATCGGCTCGTGCAAAAATCTGAAATCATTAGAAAAAAATATTTTTAAGCAGTTTTTATTATTTTTAAGAAGTTGAAAACTACTAGGTTATGGGCACATCATCTTTCGATCAAAGCTTGTGAGTGTCCACAAGTTCGATTATGATAACGATAACCCTTAAAACTATTTTATGAACTAGGTAACAGTTTAAAGTGAGAACGTGAAGCTTTTCGATTTGCGAAAAACGGCCACTTTTTTAAAAAACACTGTAAATGTTTATAAAAAACGTTTGAATGGATCACTAGAAAAATAAAGAAATAAAATGGTTTTCTAGACATAAATGTGTTAAGGCCGTACCTAAATTTTCCGGGGTCCAGTGCTGCCCCCATTTTAAATAAATCATTTAAAAGAAAACGGAGACATTATTTGAAATTTTGCAACTACCAAGTCCTAGATAACCCTTCAAAGTAATTTATGAACTACTGTTTACAATTTAAAGTGAGAACGTTAAGCTTTACTACGCACAATTGCGAAAAACGGCCACTTTTGGCTAATGTGCGTAGTAAAGCTTAACGTTCTCATTATAAACTGTAAACAGTAGTTCATAAAATACTTTAAAGGGTTATCTAGGACTTGGTAGTTGCAAAATTTTAAATAATGTCTCCGTTTTCTTCGAAATGATTTATTTTAAATGGGGGCAGCACTGGACCCCGGAAAATTCAAGTACGGCCTTAATGTACCTGCAGTTTCGGTAAGATAAAGGAATTATGCGTAGCGGGTCGGTTACTCTGGTACTCCAGACCTTGACAGCGAACGACATGAAACTCCTAGATATGGCGTAGTACGGTGTGGTGATCAGAATTATTTCGTCTGGATGGTGGATGAACAGCTAGAAATAGTATGTTTTAAGTACTTATGCATTGAATGAGGTAAGTTTACAGTATTATCTAATCCACATTTGGCGAGGCAGAAAGTAAGACAAATAGGTGCCTACCTTATAGTCATCAGCAAAATCCAGAATTTGAATAAAGAAGTCCTTATTGTATACAGACAATTCGATATTGCTTCTTTCATATTCTGTTTGTTCTATCCCTATGCTGAAATTTAATTCACGATAAGAAATCACTAGCTTTTTGTTGCAGGAACAAGATAATTAAAAGTGTCTTTACGAGCGATTATTGGAACTCAAGAATATAGCACATGTGAGATATGCCTTTAAACAGGGTCTTACAAAATATACCGAAACTTTTTTAAGGCTTAATTCAATCCATGATATTGAACAATTTTCCCCAAGGAACATATACTTACCTATCGAACTATGGAAAATAATTTTTGACATCCCATACTAATTGACCGATCAGCTAATACGAGTTTGTATGGAAAGCAAAAGTTGTTTTTCATATTTCGATACATACAAGGAACCATATTCCTTGGGAAAAGTTGTTCAGTACCACCAACTGAATCTAAGTTTTCCGTACATTTTGTTAGACGTTATTTATAGGTTTGCCGTTTTTAGGGTTCCGTACCCAAAGGGTGCAAACGGGATCCTATTACTGAGACTCCGCTGTCTGTCCGTCTGTCACAGGGCTCTATCTCTTGAACCGTAATAGCTAGAAACTTGAAATTTTCACCGATTATGTATTACTGTGGCCGCTATAGCAACAAATACTAAAAATAAAAAAAGTTTATAATTAAAAGGGGTCGTCATACAAAAAACGTTTTTTCAGCGTTTTTAACTAGATCTTTATAATGGTATGAGTATTAACTAGATACTTGAAATTTTCACAGATTATGTATTACTACTTACGGCCGCTATAACAACAAATACTAAAAATAAAAAAAGTTTAAAATAGTTTGGAAAATCCAAAAGTGCACGCCTCATAATCTCATTTTTCACAATTAAATTGATTTTGATTGTTTTATTGCTAACTTAAAACGAAGAAAAGTATGTGTCGGCTTTAACGCACGGCTGGAGATTATTTTTAACTTTTATTTTTAACTTTCTGCTGAGAAAATTGGAAATTTTCAAAATTCGAGACGTTATTAGTTTCATCCCCTTTTTGAAAAGTCGAGTTTTCATCAGATCTCGACGTTTAAAGGTCTCAGGAATCTTCCCTGACCACTCACGAGCAAGTGTCATGCACCCTATCCGTATGTGTGTGTGGGTGTGTATGTGACCCGCTTATAACAACTAAACCGATCGGAACCAAACAAGTAGTTTTCCAAAGAGTTCTATACAACTTAGATTTCCTGTGAATTTAAACCGATTCGAACCGGTAGATTTTGAGAAATCTCAAAAAAACTAAGCAAAAACGAAAAAAATTTCAAGTGATGTTTTTTGAGAATAACTTAAACTACATTGAATTAGACCGTGATCTTCGAAAGGACTTAGTTTTGGATAATACTGAAGCGTATAAAAAAAAATGGACTTGATCAGATAAGTTTTTCGGGAGTTATCGTGACCACGCCAGTTTCCATACATACAGACACACGGACGTCCACAAAATGATTTTATTAAACATTGTTTTTATTTATTTAAAAGGTTTTTCCTTGACATTTATGTGTAAATATTATTGTACAAGTGCGATAGAAAATAAATAGAGACACATTTAGTTAAAAAAATCACTTGATTTTTGTAAGGCGAGAGTACAGCACTACCTCATGCGCTTCGCTTATGAGGCGTGCAATTAAAGAGGGCCGTCATACAAAAAACGTGTTTTTCAGCGTTTTTATCTAGATCTTTATACTTAATGGCATTAACTAGATACCCGTTTTGTGCAAAGTCCGTCATTTTCAAAAATTTCCAAAAAATGGCTCGACTATCGGTTTCCATATGTTTTTCGAACCTGCTCCCAAAATTTCACGGAAATCGGTTGAGAAATGCGACCTCAGGAGAACACGCAGACATACCAAAGCATTTTTGGCCAAGCTGAAACGGGAGACCTCACTCGCTCAGTCAACAAGACGTTTTCTTTGATCATTCGTAGTTCTTGAACCTGATTTTTATGTACTTACGAGGGGTCATCATAAATCGCGACGTTGGAGTTGATAACATGGCACATCCCCAGCTCAGTCAACACAGGGTTCACTGAAATAGGCGTGTTGGTGCTCGTGGTCAAACTGTAGTTACTGAACTTCTTGAACAATATGGGTATCATGTCTCTAAAGTCCCGTGGGTCTATCAGTTGCTAAAAAAAAACTGATTGATAATAACCATAGAGGTAGGATTGTTTGTACCTTTAGGTAGGTACAAGGTCTTTGTAAATTACTGAGTGAAGTAAGGTAGTCATAATTATTATTTAAGAGCGATGCTCGGAGTTTGTTCGATTTTTTTATCTTTCATCAGCCTTAGCTTGATGGAGGACCATCTATTACTAAGGTAGGTACCTTAACATTTATAATTTACTTTTCCAATGTCTGGCTAGCGTGGAGAGTGTAGGCCAAGTCTTCTGGCTGCTCTGGCCAAGTATGCTGGTAGTATAAATAGGAACGTGGTCCTGCAGTGGAGACTAAAAAAAATGGTTGCCTGTAAAGTCGGTTTTACGGGCGAAGATTTTACGTGACAACGGCGGCAGACCGATCATAGTTGAGTGGGAGAGAGACGCAAGGCATTCGGCGGGCCTCTCTCTCGTTCGGTGACTCATCGTAACGTTACCGAGCGTTACACTTTTTCATAAGTGACTCCCAGCCGCAACCTAATTTAAGACGTTGTCACGTCAAAAGATATTTTAATAACAAAAAACATAACATACCTGCGAAACCGCTGGATTTTTGAAGTCGATTGTGTCAACTTCATCAAGACCAATCAAAACAACTGATTTGAAAGTGTCCGTTAAATCCGTTCCGATACCCTCCAATGTCTGACTGCAATATACAAATTCAAGAATTGAGCCATGCTAATGTCTTAGTTGTCTTAATAAGTAACAAATTAATTGAGTAACTATTCGTCGCTCCTAACACTTGTGGTTAATACTCGTAAACCACATTAGCCAACTAGTTAATAGGTCAACGTTATTGTCTACAGTACGATCTAAGTATAAATTCCTGTCTCTATCATGCTTTCCATAGCTAAGGAAACGACCCATCAGTCACAAGACCTAAATTACACGATTAGCGAAATAATAGGCCTGTAGATAGAAATATAGTATAGCATTTGGTTTAATAAGAAGAATTCCTAAAAGGCCCCCGATAAAAGTAAAAAAGTGGATCTTTGATCTACCCGTAAAAAGAAGAGTATCTTCAACATTGAAATATAAATTAAAGAAACGCACTTCACTAGAGCCTGCAAGTTTTCCTCGTCGACCTTATCCTTTGCACACAGCGTGATGGCTGGGTAAGAGATGTTCCAGTTGAAATAATCCATCTCCACGCTCATAACTACTGGATTTCTCTAAAAAAAATTCATAAGTATATTTTACAGGTGTAAATGGGGCCATCATTTTACTCGTAGTTCTACCAACTTGGTTGTAGAAAGGAGAGTGTTACTGAAGGAGAAATAATTGTAAGGGTCTTTTTTTTGTATCTTACCCTTCCTCTCTCTCTCTCTCTCTCTCTCTCACACATCTCAGCGTAGTCTCAGTTGCATCTTCAGCTGTAATGCTGCGAAGCCCGGAGTCCGCTTTCCGGCTTTTTCTTCTCCACTTCGCACGGTCTTGAGCATCCTTGGTTGTAAGACCATTGGCACGCATATCACCCTTGACGACGTATTATATATATACCTATATACATACGACAAATATACTATAGTACCTTTTGTTAGTTATAATTGAAATGTGTTAATTTGATGCAATACTTTAATTAGTTAGTTATTAGGTAGGGTTTCCCTAGGAAAGTAGTTTTGGACTACGTTTTTCATTGCTCATTGCAATTTCTACGGAAATTAAAATACTTATTTCTTCGAAATTTGTTTTCTAAGAAGTTAAGCTTTTCATATCATGGACTGAGCGATTATATAGCCTTCAAAAAATATTTACAAAGGAAACGTACTAGATTTATTCTGTTATTTGAACAAAGGAAAATTTAAATTGTTTATCCTATCCTACTAAATCTAATTTCCATACTTACGAAATATCTCACAAATTGCGACGAAATTAAGGAACCCACCAGACCGAGGCAACATATAAAACAAGCTGTCCAAAATAATCTGAAAATACAAGCACATTTTGTATAATGTTATGAAAACTGCATTTATTCCGTAGGTACAAAAGGGTAGGTACGATCACGATACGATTGGATTAGGTTAATGGGTTGTTTTAAAACAGCCGGCACCACTCTTCGTCAACTCTCTTTAGTTTGCAGTTGTTGCACAATAAATTTGTGCTTACCCTTGTGGTTCCGTGTTAGAATTGGACCACTCCATCTCTTCCTGTGGATGTCGTAAACGGCGGCTAAAGGACTAAGCACAAACATCTGCATGCAATGTTTCAAATTACATTTGCATTCCCAAGGAGGATTAACGTCGGGTGGCGGCCGGTTGTAAAACTTTTCGCACAAATACATTCCCAAAGAGGGTTGACGTCAGGCAGGCGGCCGGTAGTAAAACTATAGCCAAATCATTTAAACTGTTCCAGCTATTTCTTCTCCATTTCGCAAGGACATTGGCATCCTTGGGTGACCATTGACATGCATGTTATATTTGGAGAAAAAAAAGCGGGAAAGCGCACCCCGGGCTCCGAAGCAGCACAGCTGAGGATGCAACCGGGAACGCGCTTAGACGAAGAAGAAGATATTTGTGCTTAGTCATTTAGTTGCCTCTTACTACATCCGATGAAATTAATAGAGTGGTCCTATTCAATACCTTACCTATCACATCTTTATCCCTTAAGGGGTAGACAGAATCAAGGGTCGCAAAACCTAAAAGCCACATTTAGCAAGTTGTTGGGTATATAGAGGACACAGCCCTTACTAAAATAAAAAGGTCATTTACAATACAAGTCAGTGTTACCGTTTACCTACCTTTCAAAGCAGTGTATTTTCGTGTTCACAATGTAAGGCAGGCCATGCGTCGAACAACTTTGTAACTCCCTTCGTAAATAATACTTGATTAGTTTGTTTCTTTTTAACTTCCGTGCACAATTATCACGTTTCCTTTTGAATTGTTTTCTTTCCCTCCTTGTTGGCTCTCTCATGACTGCAAGTGTTTTAAGTTTCTTTGTGAAAGTGATATCTGCGAAATGGACTATATAGCTTGAAATACGATCCTGGAATCAAGGTAGAACAAAAAAATTCACTTCAGAAAGTATTTTGAATAGCGTCGTAACGACTAGGTTAGGTTATTTATTTTACAAGTACATACTTCCTGCTTATCGAACTCAGCGATTATAAAATATTATGTTACTACTTAGTTAGTAATAATACTGGTACATTGTAACACTTAGTGACAGCCGTAGCAGCTACAATAAACAAAATAATCCGTTACAATATAACTGCTACAATGTGCTACAAAGAACTACGACGTAGTTCTTAGCCCTTTGTAGCAGTTGCAGGAACTATAATCAACAAAATACTCGTAATGGTGCTACAATATAAGCTACGAAAAGCCATGACGTAGTTCGTAGTCCTTCGTAGCAGCTGTAGCAACTACAACCAACAAAATAATGTGCTACAATATGAGGTATAAAGAGCTATGACGTACATCGTAGTTCTTTGTAACAGCTGTATCAACTTCAATCAACGTCCTCCGTTGTCTAGTGGTTAACACGCCAGTCCGCCACACCGGAAGTCCCGGGTTAGATCTCCGGTCAAGTCAGGTCAAGATGGAAAATGATCTTTTGCAGATTCACCTGAGTCTTGTATGTTTATCTATATAGGTATATGTATTTATTATAAAATATAGAATCATTGAGTTAGTATCCCATAACACCAGTCTCGAACTTACTTTGGGGCTAGCTCAATCTGTGTGATTTGTCCGAATATATTTATTTATTATTTATTTATTTAATCAACAAAATAATGTGCTAGAATATAAGCTACGAAGAGCCACGACGTAGGTCGTAGTCTTTTGTAGCAGCTGTAGCAACTACAATCAAGAAAATAATGTGCTATAATATAAGGCGGTGATCCCACTGAACCGCGCAGCATCGCGGAGCGCGGTGCATTGTATGCAAGTATCTCAGTTTGTATAGAAAACACGCCTACTCCAACCCACTAACAACGCGTCACCGCGCGGGAGTGTCAGTATGTAGAAACCGCACTCCGCGACGGTGCGCGGTGCAGTGGGATAACCGCATAAGCTAAGAAGAGCTACGACGGAGTTCGTAGTCCTTTGTAGCAGCTGTATCAACTACAATCAACAAGATAATTTGCTACAATATAAGCTACGAAGAGACACAACGTATTTCGTAGTCTTTTGTAGCAGCTGTAGCAACTACAATCAACAAAATAATATGCTATACTATAAGCTAAGAAGAGCTACGACGGAGTCCGTAGTCATTTTTGCAGCTGTAGCAACTACAATCAACAAAGTAATGTGCTATAAAATAAGCTAACAGCTACGACGGAGTTCGTAGTCATTTGTAGCAGTTGTAGCAACTAAAATCGACAAAATAATGTGCTATAATATAAGGCGACTCCTCCACTGGCAACGCGCCCCGCCGCGGTGCCCGGAATCTGTTGCGTTTTTAGTGGGTTGGACTAGCCGAGTTTTCTATACAAACTTAAATAAATAAATAAAAAATGTTAAAATCTGCGGCCCCGTGCTCCGCGACGGTGCGCGGTGCAGTAGGATAACCGCCTAAGATAAGAAGAGTTACAACGGAGTTCATAGTCATTTGTTAGAGCTATAGCAACTAAAATCGACCAAATAATGTGCTAGAATACGAGGTACAAAAGGCTACGACGTAGTTTGTAGTCCTTTGTAGCAGCTGTAGCAACTACAATCAACAAAACAATCTGCTACACTACAATATAAGCTACGACGAGCTACAATGCTGTTCGTAAAACTTTGTAGTAGTTGTAGTAACTATAATCAACATAATGTGCTACATGGAATTGCTACATCGTAGTACGTAGATTTTTTAGCAGCTGTATTAATTGCAATTAACAAAATAATACACTAAAAAAAAATTCGTTGCACTTTTGCTATATTACAATTATATATGGAAAGTTTACGTGCTCTTATTATATTCGGGTACGATAATAACTTATATCAACCTTCAAAGAGATGAATGTGTACGGTGCAGTGGAAATCCAATATGAGATTCTTTTGAAACGAAAATCAGCAGAAATGGGAATCTTTAGACATGAAAATCAATAAATAAGGAACCTGTTAAAATAAAAATCTGAAGAAATGTGAATCTGAAGATATGGTCATCATCGGTTTGTAGTGTTTCGTAGAGGTAAACTGATAATCTAAATTTTGTTCCCGCTTCCACGCGCACAATTTTACTCTAGCCGAAGCGAGAAAGCGAGGCTGGTTTGGTGGAGGAGGCGTCAATAAGGCTGGTTTACGCGTTTCTGGTTTTTGAGGTTTTTTTTCGTTTTACAAAGAATATTTAAGTTATTTAAAAAATAAGGCATATGATGATTGCCTTATGTTTAATCTATACTAATATTATAAAGCGGAAGAGTTTGTTTGTTTGTTTGTTTGTTTGTTTGTTTGTACGCGCTAATCTCGGGAACTAATGGTCCGATTTGAAAAATTCTTTTTTGTTGGGTAGTCCATTTATAGAGGAAGGCTTTAAGCTATATAACATTACGTTCCGACAACCACGCGAACGAAGTCGCGGGCACAGCTAGTACAATTATAAGCCAAAGTTACAAGGGCTAATTTATTGTATTTTTTGAATACTAGCTGTGTTAGTATAATTCGGAGGTGATTTGGAGGCAACTTCGCATTTTTTTCTATCGAGAAAATTTTAAGCAATCGTATTTTGAAACATATGACTAGAGTTAGTCCTGAACTTTGCTGTATTTTTATTTCAAAGTGAGTACGTATTTCGTTAATATTTAAGATAGCTCAAAGTACTATTAGGCTTATAAGCTCTTAATAAGAAGTTCTGCCAATGAAGGCTACCGTTGCGTCTTTGTGAAGAAAGAAATTACCTGATACGATTCTCTCCTTTACGTGTGTTTGTATCGGTGGCAGCAATGGAAATGAGCGCTCTACGCTGTTCTGATTACGAGGCGCTAAAGCTCTGTAATCCGTGGAGCTCCAGCATTACAATTTACTTTATTAGATACCCTTTCTTCAGTTCCGTTATTACCTCGTCTCGGATATGGCCGCTGCAATTAAGGACAATTACTTCGCGATGTAATATTCCTGAGAACATTTAATTGGTTTGATGTTAGACTTCAGATGTGAATAACATGATGACAATATGTATCTTGAGTAGATACCAAATCATGTTAGTTACCGAAACGTTTGAAAGTCTCGTACTTAAGTACTTATTTATCAAAAAGATAGAAAGACGAACTGTCTGTACTTATCGCAAACTTAAGAAAAGGACTTTATTATTCTAAAGTAAAAATCTACTAACTTAAAAATATGGCGGGCTTAAGAGCGTTTTCTCCCAGTCAACCATCGTAGAATAAGATTTTCAATATTTGTTCAACTGTATAATAAGGTGGATCATAATGTCCTAAATAATAACGTAAAATAAAAATTTATATATATTAAAATATTATAGAACAGTCTACTACGCCTCCGTTTCTTTTTTCGTCTATTCAACTTCAATCATAATAGAAGTTTCAAATAATGGAATATCAAATGATAATCACGTATATTTAGCTTTCGAAGTCATAATTATACTTTAATTCTGGCGAGCTTAACAATAGAAGTATTCGGAATTATCACGATAAAACGAATTCTTCTTTAAAGGACTACACGAACTTCGGTGCTGTCCTCATTTTAAATAAAAGCTCAGTTGAAATGAAACTTGGTAAGTATCATAAAAAGCTAAAAATATTTTTTTTTAATGTTTGATATTGTTCAAAGAGCTTAATGTACCTTCCCCAAATATTGTTTCAAAATCTCAGGTCGGGTACATGAAATAGCTTTTGTTAAATTTTAGTTTAACCTTCGTTTTTCTGAAAATAATTATTTCAAATTATAGTTTGTTGTGAGTAGATAAAAAAAAAACGTTCTCATTTTGCTCGCCTCATAAGCGAAGCGCAGGAGGTAGTGCTCTACTCTCGCCTTACAAAAATCAAGTGATTTTTTGAAATATGAAATAATAGAAAATAAATAGTGTCTCTATTTATTTTCTATCGCACTTGTACAATAATATTTACACATAAATGTCAAGGAAAAACACTAGTTTCAACACTTATGACATTTTTAAAAGACATTTTGCCTTTTAAATAAATAAAAACAATGTTTAATAAAATCATTTTGTGGACGTCCGGGGTCGGTATGTATGGAAACTGGCGTGGTCACGATAACTCCCGAAAAACTTATCTGATCAAGTCCATTTTTTTTATACGCTTCAGTATTATCCAAAACTAAGTCCTTTCGAAGATCACGGTCTAATTCAATGTAGTTTAATCGTAATTATTATTATAAAAATACAGGTGACATATTAAAAATAATTTAGGTTGTGAGGTTTGTTGAAAGAGTTAATACCTATGTATGATGAGTACGAATGTGTAACTGGCAAGTAAGAAAAGAAGTAAAAAGAAATTTGAATAAAGAATGTTGTGATTTTGTTTGTTTTATTAAATATGAAAGACGAATAAATGTAAAAGAAGCGATAAGTTAGTTAATATTTTATTTAATTTGCATTAACTAATTGAGAATGAAAAGAACAATCAGTGGTAACACTTTTCTTGACATTCGTGACGTAGTCTTGTGTCTTTTTCTTGTTTTTGCTTAGTTTATTTGAGATTTCTCAAAATCTACCGGTCCGAATCGGTTTCAATTCACAGGAAATCTGAGTTGTATAGAACTCTTTGGAAAGCTACTTGTTTGGTTCCGATCGGTTTAGTTGTTCAAGAGTTATAAGCGGGTCACATACACACCCACACACACATACGGATAGGGTGCATGACACTTGCTCGTGAGTGGTCAGGGAAGATTCCTGAGACCTTTAAACGTCGAGATCTGATGAAAACTCGACTTTTCAAAAACGGGGTGAAACTAATAACGTCCCAAGTTTTGAAAATTTTCAAGTTTCTCACCGGGAAGTGAAAAATAATCTCCAGTCGTGCGTTAAAGCCGACACATACTTTTCTTCGTTTTAAGTTAGCAATAAAACAATCAAAATCAATTTAATTGTGAAAAATGAGATTATGAGGCGTGCACTTTTGGATTTTCCAAACTATTTAATTATTTATCCACTTAAAACGAAATTTTAAGTGGATAAATAATTAAGATCGTGCCGTATTGAGTGTGATGAGACTGGAACGAACTTAGAAATTAACTTAATTAAACCATAAGCTTTTAATTTCTTCAATCGTTTCTAATGAAAGGTCTAATGGAGGGAATCTGGCCAAGTGGAGTTGAGCAAATTCTCTTAAAATGAACGTTTTGTGCGTAATTATCACTTTAAATAAGCAATCATTAATGGCATCAAACACTATTCTATGAATGTAAATTTACTGGAATTTAATTTTGAACAAGTTTCAATTAGATCAGATTAAGTTCTTTGAAACCTCTATAATTACATTAAATTAACAAGGCTTATCAAACTAACGTGTTCAATTTGATGAATTCAAGATATTTTATTATGGCTTAACAGGTGCTATGGATTTGGGTTAACTTTTAGGTATCAGTTTGGTTGGGAACATGGCGATGTAACGGGTTATTTTATCGGGCTTGAGACAAATTTAACCCTGTCAACTCTCGTAGCCTTGTTGCTTTTGAACAAAAAACCGTTGGGAAGCGGGGCGTCGCTTTGTATTAAAAATAGAGATTGTGGCCATGAAAGCCTAAAGTCAATATACTTCTCTTATTAGCACCATATGTGACCATATTTAACAATTAATTATTCAAAAATATTTTTAATAATAACAAGCGTTTATCTAAAACAATGAACTAAATAGTTTAAAGTGCAAAGACGTGTGCAAGACAATTCTATTGAGACCAAAATTGGTGGGGTTTTGTTGTTTTATCCCAGAGATGCCATGCCATGGTCATCGGTACCATAATTTTGCTTTGTCACCCGACTCACACAAGTATGTGAAGTTTCAGTTCAATCGAATAATAGGAAGTTTTATTATGGACATACAGACAACGGGACAGGTGAAACTAAATAAGATATTTCTTTACACTATCATACTCGTATATTCATCATACTCGTACACCTATCACCCAAAATTAGTTATTTTTACTAAGGTCACATATAGAATCTACTCGTAAATATGTAATGTTATTAAGTAAATGGAATGCTTACGGTAGTCGTATCACGGATGACAATACTACTGGGATTCATTACTTATTGACGGAAGACTTGGCGCAAGTCGCGCAAGCTTTGACTGCGACTTGAAAGCTCTGCGGTTTGATTCCCTTTAGTAGATTTGCTTCAATATCAATGACATCAAACCAAGCCATGAAATAATTATATATAGGATACTATAAGCAAGTAAGAATAAACAAATTGAGGGTTAGGTGGTTATTATATTTTTGTCCAATCTCGAGTAATAAAATATTTAGGTACATTGTCACATTTTCTAAATTATCTTAACTTCTACCATTTGGAAAATAAGTGTACGACAATTACACACACTCATATCCAGCTTATTTTTACGACTTAATGTTATTACATGAATTTAAATTTAACTGTACTACTATTTGTACAGAAACTTGTCGATATTTTCGACTACATTACATAAGTAAACCATATAAAATAGTCATAACGGATTTATGTCACGTATAACTGTTAGTTTACCTGACCTGTTAGTTGACCTGATACCATCTACTGTGATCAGCAACTCGCTTAGCCAGCGGGGTAATTAAGGGCAAATCCTTTCTTTATGAAGAAGCTATAGTTTAGCAGTAGACTCATATAGGCTTGCAAAGATGGTAAAGAAGTTTTAACAATATCAGTCCAATCTCTTAGTTAGTGAGGCAGAATAACACGCCGTAACTTATGAGACGCTCATAGCTGCGATAAACAAAATGAGACTAGGTTCATCTCGCAGACAGTAACAAAGTTAGCAAGCAGAACATACGAACTACGGAAGTGATTCAAACTTAGAAACGTGAGTGATTTGACGAGGGAGCTATCTGTTTGCTGCTATAAAGCCCGCGAGCCTCGTCCGAAGCAAACACTAACTTTATCAGAATGCTCGTGTTGTAGTCAAGAATGCCCTAATCGGCCATTTGCTAGCGTTAAGCCCCTATTTATTATCGTAACTAGTGAAGCACTATCGCTTTCAGGCCCAGTCGGAGATCGTTTCGTGTTTCTTACACGACCATTTGTCTGAACCCTCTTACTAATTCAACAAAACGTGAACGCTGCCGAGATAACAACTTCGTTTCGGAGATTGCCGATAGAATAGCTCGATCGAATTTCGCTTTTGGTGTCTGTTCTTGCTATTTATTCTACGTATGTTGTGTACGGGAACCCTTTGTCTAAACGCGCTCTGAACTCGAGGAGGTGTGATTTTAATCTCTTTGTTTTAGTTTCTGGGATTAGAAACTCCATGTCCTATGATATGGACAGCTGGGAGGACAATTACCCAACATACAAAGTAATAAGAAGTTGCGTATCAATTTTTTTTAAAATCTTGTACGATTTGAAAAGATAATAATCTCTATCTATGTAGAACATATTTTTAATTAGTGAGTATTTTTTACAGCAATTTAACAGTGCCTGATAATATTTAAATTTCTTAAGAAATATAGGCGCAGTACGAAAAAAGATTACACCCCATGCATCAAAACTAAATTTGATCTATTAGCAGGTATCTAAATATGGTAAGTTTGATTTAGTTGATTTAATTACACGATATAGCACCAATTCATCATCATCATCATCATCATCATCATCATTTCAGCCGCATAACGTCCACTGCTGGACATAGGCCTCTCCCAAGGTTTTCCAAAATGACCGATCTAGAGCGGCCTGCATCCAGCGCTTTCCAGCGACCTTGGTCAGGTCGTCTGACCACCTTGTGGGTGGGTGTCCTACGCTTCGCTTGCCAGTACGTGGTCGCCATTCGAGAACCTTTTTGCCCCATCGGCCATCGGTTCGTCGCGCTATGTGTCCCGCCCACTGCCACTTCAACGAGCTAATCCGCTGGGCTATGTCCGTGACTTTTGTTCTCCTACGAATTTCCTCATTTCTGATTCGATCACGTAGAGAAACACCAAACATAGCCCTCTCCATAGCGCGTTGAGCTACCTTGAGCCTTCTTATGAGACCCATAGTAAGGGACCACGTTTCGGAGCCATAAGTCATCACTGGTAACACACATTGATTATAAACTTTCGTCTTAAGGCACTGAGGTATTTTGGACGAGAAGACACTGCGTAACTTCCCGAACGCTGCCCAGCCGAGTCGGATTCGTCGAAAGACCTCTTCCTCGAAGCTGGAACTTCCTGCCTGGATCGATTGACCCAGGTAGGTATACTGGTCTACAACTTCGAGGGTGGAGCTCCCAACAGAAACAGGTATGGGCACAACATTGACATTCGACATTACTTTCGTTTTGTCCATGTTCATTTTAAGGCCCACCTGTTGGGAAACTATATTAAGGTCTCCGAGCATAGTACTTAAGTCCTCCATGGATTCTGCCATGACAACTATATCGTCGGCGAATCGAAGGTGAGTGATATACTCGCCATTGATGTTGATGCCAAGTCCTTTCCATTCCAGGAGCTTGAAGGCATCTTCCAGTGCAGCGGTGAACAGTTTCGGAGATATAACGTCTCCCTGTCTCACACCTCTTTGCAGTGGAATAGCCCTCGTGCACTGCTCCTGTACTCGGACTGACATAGTGGCGTTACTGTATAAACACTTCAACACTTCGATATACCGATAGTCAATACGGCATCGCTGGAGAGACTGAAGCACGGCCCATGTTTCGATCGAATCGAAGGCTTTTTCATAGTCCACAAAACCCAAGCATAGCGGCCGGTTATATTCCCTCGTCTTCTCTATAACCTGCCGCAGCGTGTGAATGTGGTCCATGGTGCTAAAGCCTTTACGGAAACCGGCTTGTTCGGGAGGCTGGAAGGCATCAAACCTGTTCGCGAGACGATTCGTGATGACCAATTATAGCACCAATTGCCTACTTATAAATACTTAAGTTAAAATATTACCCAGTCGGCGACGTCGATTATCGCAAGGCACAAGGCGCTCAATAAGGACATTAACTCCAGCAGCTATCTGCAAATCGTTTGCGCTCCTAATGAAATCTGACCTGATTTGAAATTCAGATTCATTTAGCAATTTTAGATTTAAAACAGATAATGCCGACTTGATGTCCAATGACATTAAATCGCACCAAGAAATTTCAAAATAACCGGGAGAAGCGTTGTGCAGTTGGCGTCTTGGCGATGCCAATGCCAATTTGGGAGAATTTTTTTTAAGTAGATTTATTATTTTTTGCTGGTCTGGGAGAAAAGAAAAACAGAATGTACCAACTGCTTTTCATCCTGTGCAGATCGTAAAAGACTATCTTGGGGATGGGCGAGAATCTGAATCATATGAATAGGCAATGCGGTTAGCAACCCATTACTATTATGATTTCCCTTTTCCATCTTCATGCCCACCATTACGCTAAAAGTGGCCTGGGCCTTTCCGCCATAGGCTCTGTCTGCCCAGTTAGGGATAAATCCCTGATAGTGTGTGTATTTTTAGATAGGATTGCAGCGGGAAAAATAAATTTGAAATACATTGAGGATTTTTAAGTAACTAGGTGCTAAATTAATTTAACCAATAACTAGCCTATATCACCATATTGCTTATTTTAATTTGATACCTATGTGGAAATGCATAGATAAAGAGATACAGAACTAAGGGATTCTGGATTCAGATCTTACTACACTTGGTAAATAATATAGGTTTAATACAACTGAAGGTTCGTTTTGCAGGAAGAAATTATTATTGAGTTGTCAAAAATACTATATTGTTTTGGAGATATATATCAAAAATGTTTGAAGGTATACTTACATATTTCAGTTTCTAGAAAACTGATGACAGAATAGCGTGCCAACTATTTGTGTAAATACGTTTTGCCAGTAACATGTACTCATATACTAAGGTATTATAGCGATGTCGGTCAAGAGTGGTCATTACTTGTGGTATAAGTTGCGCGCGTTCACAAGCCCAATCTCCGGTGTTGCCAGAGATCTGTATATACTACTAGATAGTAAAAGTTCTTCAATTTGTATGAATGAAAACCTGGCGTGCCAATTTTCAATACAATATTTAATAAGAAATTCACTTACAAACGCAAGAAATCTTTTTAGGGTTCCGTAGCCAAATGGCAAAAAACGGAACCCTTATGGATTCGTCATGTCTGTCTGTCTGTCCGTCCGTATGTCACAGCCACTTTTTTTCGAAACTAAGAAGTATACTGTTGAAATTTTGTATATTTTTTATTTTATCAAACCCATACGTGTGGGGTTTCTATGAATAGGTCTTCAAAAATGATATTGAGGTTTCTAATATAATTTTTTTCTATACTAAATAGTTTGCGCGAAAGACAGTTCCAAAGTGGTAAAATGTTGGTCCCCCCCTGTAACTTCTAAAATAAGAAAATGATAAAACTAAAAAAAATATGTGATGTACTACCATGCAAAGATCTAGTTAGTAGTTTTTTTTTAATACGTCATAAATCGTAAAATGTTACTTGCTGCTACGGAACCTTTCATGGGCGAGTCCGACTCGCACTTGGCCGCTTTATTTTATTATTTCCTTCAACGTTTTTCGACGAGTTTCTACAGCTCAAAACGGCAGATTTAGGTATTTTACAGTAGAGAGCTCAATGTCCGATCTAATGAATTGACATACACGGACTAAAAGTGACGATCCTAAATGAAGTCAATTTGACGTCAGATCGACACGCAAATTCATACAGAGGCTGTGTCTATCTTGATCCATGGTCTGTGGGTGTTGCCCGCTTTGAGGATTACCTATTGCGGAGCACGAAAGCTATTTAAAGTTAAATAAGAAATATAAACGAAACTTGTATAAGGAGGTCACGTAGCTATTCGGTACATTTATTTCACATGTCATAAAATGATCATTCTTCTTTTTAAACCCCAACGAAAAAGAAGGGTGTTATAAGTTTGACATATCTGTGTGTTTGTATATCTATTGTCTGTCTATGGCATCATAACTCCTAACGAATAGACCGATTTCGATGGTGTTTTTTTTTTGGAAAGCCTTATCTGTTGAGATGGTTCTTAGCTTTGACACAGAATACAGTAAGAGTAAACAGAAGGGAATCTCCTAATGTACGCGCAATATGCGTCCCCGTTCCCCGCACCCGCACCTCTCCCCCGGTTCTTGACGGCCAACGTGAGTCATCGAGGCGAAAACGGGGGAGAGGTGCGGGGACGGGGAACGGGGACGCATATTGCGCGTACCTTAGGAGATTCCGGCCTGTGGCTATGATAAAAATCGGTTTAGCCGTTCAAAAGTTATAAACGCTTTTTGGGGTTTTTTAAATAGTCTGGCAAATGAACTTGTTCACTACTAAAATATTTGAGTGTCTGTTCTTGTTTATTATTAGTATTTCTTGATCAATGATTAGGTGTTACGAGTACTTTGTATATCATTGATTGAAAAACATTTATTTGCTTTTAATTTAAAAAAGTTAAAAACAAATGTGTTCAATCAATGATACTTATACAAGTATGGTTAATAATTGTTGATAATAATTGATAGGCAGATATGGTTCTTTTGTATGTATGACGTATTTTTGTCACATGTAGGATGTACTTTTTAACTAACTATTTGATATCAAATTCTGTCTTAAAACTCCACTTTGTGGCTAGGGTGCAATATCTGGGTACAGAATACATAGACAAATAGGTACAAATTCACTAAGTATAGGTATAAAAAAGATATTTAAAATAGATAGATAAAATATTTTTCAAAAAACAACAAATAATATCAAAAGCGGCCACTAAAAAAAAAGCGTTTTCATGTCTACCCACACTTGTTAAAATTCTCGCTTGTTGAATTGATGATTGTAGAATATCCAATTAATTTCCTAACATAAACTCGATTGATTCGAATTTCGACTACATTACTAATTTCTCCGTACGAAGGATATAATTAGAATTTAAGATCAGTTTGGAATTCCCGCAATTTATTAATTAGCTGCCGTTCACCTTACAAGCTTTTTGTTTTCTTGTAGAATTCGTTGTTTCTTCGGTACGTAACTTTTTTGTAAGTACGAAGTTATTTTATAAGTAGGTAAGTAAAGTACTTACTCTTACACTACTACTTATTATATTTTAGTCGCATCAATGAATAATATAAATAACAATAAAAGAGGCAATCTTAGGAAGGACCTTAGAAACCTTTCCGAGGGGGGAAATAATTATTTGTTTTATTTATTTAAAAAACTTTATTGTACATCAGCGATAGTTACACATTATAAAATAACAAAGGTATTTTACAAATGGTGGTTGTCTTCCAGTCGACCAGTATGGCAGAGGACAGATACATATTTAATTGGAAGGCAGATTTATTTTGTTTAAACACATTACACAATATAAATAATTTATATTTATAACTTATACATTTATGTTGCATAAATATTGTTACATACATACATACTATCATGCCTGATTCCCAGGGGTAGGCAGAGACTATAGACCTCCACTTGCTACGATCCAGACATACCTCTTTCGCTTCATCTACACTCATCAACCTCTTCATACATGCCCTTTGGGCTTCGGTTAAGGGTACTTCTTATCTCTCCTTTTTTTAGAAAGTCTTACAATGTAAATAATTATTTCCCCCTTGGAAAGGTTACTGAGATTTTTCCGAAATATAAAAAAAAACCAACATATTAAAAAAATTATCATCAAAATCGGAGCTGAGGGGTTACTCCATAAAATAATATGATAGTCGTCTTGTCCGATTGTGACATCCTTTTTCTATATCAAACGAAATTAGACTTAATCATTAGGTATTGACGCTCAATGTTGCTTGACACTGAAACGCAGTTACGTACGTCTTGCGTATCGCTTTTGGAGTAACCGTACCGTTTCTGAGGACATCCTAGGAAAAAAAAAATTGTTTTGAAGTTATTGAAACAAATTGTCCTCATTTTCCAAAGTTAAATCAAGTATCAAGATGGTTATTGTATAAACTTAATTTTCCTTTTATAGGTATAGACGGATTGCGGCGAAGTTGAAACTTTTCTTGAATTAATTTAGACGCGGACAAACTCCAGTCTTGCTTTGCGGCCGAGAAAACCAGTACGAGGTTACAGTACAGTCACGCGCATAAATGACTTAGACAAAACAATTTTTTTGTGAATTTTGTCAACAAATTTGTCATTACATGTATTTTAAATTAAGATATTGTAATTCTATAAAGATACATAAATCAATTAATGAACGTTTTACACTTTTAAAGGAATCAAGTTCAGTAAGGATAGGGAAGAGACATTATTAAATGCTTCTAAGAGTATAGTTTCATTCACCTTCTTCTCCTTAAGTTAACGGACACATTATCACATCTTTGTTCCTAAATAAAGCTTTTAAACATCAATGAGACTTCTCCACCGTCTGGCCAGCATAGAGAGTGTACGCCAAATCCTCTGGCTATTCTGGTTATGTATGGCTTTGTAGTACAGAGAGGGTCGCTCCTGCGGTAGAGACTAAAAAAGACCTGGATAATAAATAAGAAAAGTAATTTTCTGCATCATTACAGTATTATCATTAGACATATTACTGCCATTGCTAGGTCCGACACCTTTAGGCAACTCGAAATCTGACACCAGTCTAAACACATTCAACATGAGGAACCATGCTTATAGAGGGCCACATAGAAAAGTATACTACCTCTATACTATAGGTACTACTCGTATTATATTATGCTATTGGTGGTATACTTTTCTATAAGTCCCACTGAACATAAGTAAGTGCTTAGCACCTACGATTGGAAACTGTCTCAACACAGTACCACAACGAATTTATTCACCTAATAAAATTTATAATCGAGTCGATGATCTATGATAGCAATTTTCACTCGGAATCAATTATCCTGACAATTTATTTATGGGAAGCAATTTTCTGTCCCGCCTTATTTATTGTGGGTTCTCGTTAAGATCGTTTTACGGTGTAATTAATCTGATATTATTAATTCGCTGTCATATCTGTTCGCATCCTGTTCTTGGAGGCTGTTTTAATAATTTTTGATCTTATTAAAGATCTACTTGATTTAATTTATAAAAATATTTTTGGTAAGTACTTTTCTTACTCATTTGATATTAAGACTATGATATTTTAGGTACAGATGGTAGGGTCGTAGAATGTTATGCCCGAATTTGGAATTTATGGAAATAACATATGATAATTCACCAACATTTCTTAAAAGTTCATCTTTCCTTTCTATTGCTATCAAAACCAACCAGATACAAACAGTCAAATCAAAATTACAACTTTATACAAACGAAAATACTTTTTCCCTGACCTAATACCTATGCTTTACATATTTATACCTACTTATAAATTTGTACAGTAGAAGTTGTAATAATAATTTTCTTTGTTTGAGTAAATTTTTCTAGCTAACTGTATTAGAGCAAAATTTTATATTTTAATAACCTTACCTAGGATTTGATGTAATTTTCTGTTCAGTTGGGTACATTATTTTATTTAAAACTTTTTTCTTTTATTATCTGTGACTCAGTGTTACAGTAATTAGACACCTACGTCTTACTAATTATTAAAGGGTAAAACTAAGACCTACGGGTATACCCGGCCATAGTATTATTAAAGAAAAGTGATAAGTATTAAAATCTGAACAAACTTTTAACTTTTTAACGTGCTACAGAAAGTTATCAGCTACATTTTCATTCTAATGCCACGACATTATTTCAAATTCAGCTGCTTAAGCCGCAAATTGAATTGAATTAATTCATTTGAAACTTTAGAGGTGTTCATTGAGTTTTAAAACCTGTTGGAGCTTTCTTCACTGTAATGGTATAAAGGATTACCAGGGACTACTAAATATGTGTTTGCTTCCAAACATTATACTTTATAGCGAGTGAAAGCATAAAGGCTGAGAGGGTAATCATCTAAGTTTCTTAATTGATGTACAAGGTTATTTGAAAGTAAGAGAACCCTCCTGCCAGGAGGCTACACACAAAACGTAATACAACGTCTGTACAGCGTAAATTTCAAGGGACAATTTAATCTATTATTTTGTGTGTAAGGGCCAATTTAGTGTAGGTATCTTATACGTGCATACCAAATAAGAAAAATAAAATCGAAAAGTTAAAAAATTACAATATCAGCAGTTACGAGATCTAGTTCCTCGAAGTGGCAAGTGAAAAAAATGGAGAACGTAAACAACGCTCTTTTTTTAATGATCAACTTTTTTTATAAGAACATAGGTAATTAAAAATTATACTCGTAGATCCTAGAGAAAAGAAAAAAGTATTTCCCCCAGACGTACATACATACGTACACATGCATATGCATACGTATCACATTAGGCTTCATGGTGAAAGTGAAGGGGGAAAAGTCTGCCTGAATCTGCGCGTGAAGTAAATAGCTGAGAGATACTATGTTCTTCTTCTCACCCGAAATATTATAGAATAAATGTAACTTTTAGGATAGATGTGAAACATGAACTCTTGACGAATACGATATGGCATTAGGTCCACTACTTGTCCTTTTAACTTTGATAGTAAGTTCTTTTTAAATTTGTGTTAGTGGATACTAACGGATATTTTCTAATTTACCCTGGCTGGGGATCGAACCCAGAACCACCGCATTGGCGGACGGGCGTGATAACCATTACGCCACGGAGGTTGGCGTCGTTTGTCGAGAATGATGCAGTAGGTAAACCTGTCACGTCATGGGTATCCACGTATGTATGAATATATATAATATACCTATGAATTCATTGTCCGTAGCTCTCAAAGATTGGTCCATGATTATTCAACTTTGGATTTAAAAATCTATCTCAGTCTCTCGTCGCATAGATAAAAAAGAAAATTCCAAAAATATAATACTCCAGAAATTAAGGATTGAAATCTCTGCGCTGCGATCGGGTAGTCGTCGCCGTCCGTTTAGATTTATTTCGTCTGTTATTGCACATTCCCGGCGAATGTGCAGCGAGTATGCACTCGGCCCGATTGCCGTATTTCAGAGGCCGGATGTCTGTAAACGCCTAGTAAATCCTAATGGAATTGGAATAAACTGAACAGTGTTCAAGCCTTTAAATGGTAGGATACAATTCAAATTGTGTCTATTATTTTTATTGCCACTCATCTTAGCGTATCTTTGCATATACCTACAACGTGTAACAAAAAGTGGGTATCAACCTGAAAGGGAGTAAACGTACTAATCAATGTGAATAACTTTTACTATGGGACCATCCCTAAAATCGCAAAACAAAAATCTGCAGCTCCATACAGAATTAAATACCTACCGTGCCAAAATGTATGGAGCTGCAGATTTTTTTAACAGGTCTAACTAAATATATTGAAACTATCAAAGGCTGAACAAATTTTCTTAAGGAATATACTTTATTTTAAAAATAAGGACAAATCATACTGTTTGAGCTAACCCCAAAGTAAGTTTTAAACTTGTGTTATGGGATACTAACTCATCTATACTTTATTTTATAATATAATAAATACATATATAAATGAACACCTAAGACCCAGGACAATTGAAATGGGATCGAACCCAGAACCTCCGGATTGGCGGACTAGAGAGTTGACCATTACACCACGGAGGTCGTCATTTCAGTCCATGATACTGAACAACTTTCGACCTAAGAAACAAATATTTAAATATGAAAAATATTTTTTTAACTTCCATACAGGTTGACCGATCAGCTGATCCGATATTGTATGTAAAGCCAAAAATTATTTTTATATTTCGATATATGTTCCTTGGGGAAAGTTGTTCAGTATCATGGACTAAATTCGCCTTAAAATAGTTTTTGTATATTTTTTTAGACGTTATAAATATATCGGAATATGAAAAATATTTTCTGCCCGATACAAGTTGACTGAAGGTGTCTTTTTTCATATTTCGATATACGTTCCGTTGGGAAAGTTGTTAAGTATCATATTATATATCATATCGCATTATATAATGTACAAATAATATGACTTCTAAACTAGGATATGAGTTACATGTCTTATTGCACCACGATATATTCATAATCATAATCATAAATCATTTATTTGTCAGAAATGAATGTTTAGAAAACTATTAACAAATTTATGATATTTTCTGCGTAACACAATATTACTTATCGCTCACACGATGGTTTCAAAAATACGATACTACAAAAAGGCACAACTACCAACTTAACGAAAAACTAAATTCATGTGTTTTTTTTTTAATAAAACTTTTCGAAATGCATATTTATTTACTGCCTACATGCTTTTGCCAGTTTTTAAAAAAGCCGCCTTTTATTTACTCATCAAATAATTATCTTATTTGGTTGATCTATTTTATTATGTATTATAACAATTATAAATTATCTTGTAGATAATTTATATTATCTTATATATATTATATATATATAATATTTATATATAGTATTGTATGCAACGTTGTATAAGTACGTCAAAAAATACTCGTGGCGCCTTTCTTATGGTGTTCGCTACGCTCACACGATAACCCGCGCCACTCGTCTTTTTTAATAATCTTATACAATTGTTGCATAAAATACTATTATAGTTGAAATGCTGCCCTTATAGAAAAAACATACACAGTGTTTTTTTAATGCAACTAGACCTAACTTGATAAAAGGACTGCAAAGTGTCGTTATTTCGGCGAGTGTTAACCGAACCCCTAGACCGCACCCAGGAGGGGGACTCCTGGGTGCGCCTATGGTAGGATCAGCCTAAAAACTCTGTCCTTTGTGTGTTTTGCATATTTCGAGAGATATTTTAAAAAAGAAAATCATTTTATTCGTAAAAACAAATAGATAAAAAGGAATTATTTGCGAAACCTGTCCCACTCACTCTTGTAACTCATTACTCACGAAATGTTCCTTTTTGGAGCAAAGAATATTTCTTTTTAACGAACGAACTCAAAAAGAGACAATTGAAACAAAATTACAGTGCATAATACTTCACCTTTTCAACCGCACGTCATTAAAATGTCTTCCTCAGGGATCTTCGCGGCGACGCCATAAAACGCGGGAAGCGGGAAATATACGGGAAAACTATTCGGTGTAGCTGTTTGATACAATCTTTTATGATATAATACACTCATAACTTTATTATACTTTCGTAAAGAGTTACCACGCAGAAATTTTATTTTAGCTGAATGGTTTGAAGAAAGATTTGGTAAACTACGAAGTTCTTAATATTCTTTTAAGCCGACATATGTTTATAGATTTTTATATTCACTTTTGTACTTCGGGCTCCCGGAATAAGTTATATGGCTATAAGAATAGAACCGGGAACGCTTTAAGATCAGGAGGCTTTGAGAGATTCATGGCTTTACTAGCGGCCCGCCCCGGCTTCGCACGGGTATGTATTATACATATAAACCTTTCTCATGAATCACTTTATCTATTAAAAAAACCGCATCAAAATCCGTTGCGTAGTTTTAAAGATCTAACCATACATAGGGACAGACAGTGGGAAGCGACTTTGTTTTATACTATGTAGTGATAGTGATTTGAATAGGTCAGTAACCAACACAGTTCTTTACTTATATGTAGGTTAATGTGGCAAGGAGTACCTAGTACTAATAATAAATCGTTTTAAAAACAAAAATATTTATAATAAATAATTTAATTACTTATTATAAACGTTTATAACTTCTAAAGACGAAATGGCTTTGTGACATCACATGCAATTTTCATATAAAATAAGTAGGTACTTGTAAACTTAGTTTCTTCAAAAAGGGAAGGACAATCCCTAAAATTAATACCTAAGAAATATAACGAATATTTTCTTGTTTTATCACCTAATACGTTTTTAATATCAATCGAACCTGGTAAGAACCTTTTATAGCGTTTTAGGCATTCAAAATGCAGCACTGAAGTACTCAACCTAATAAGGATTTGTAACACATTACCTTCTTCACTTTGCCCATATTTACCTACACACTGAGGTGAGACGAAAAATAAAAGCGTAAAAGTGAATAAAACATAAAGTAAACTATTGCATAAAGAAATAATAAAAGAGAGAGTCGAGCTAATATTGAGACGTATATACAATTACTCTCTCAAAAGCAGAGCCGACACAGATAACGCGAGCAGCGTGAAATCGCAACGGGCAAAGTTTCAAGTAATTTAACTTCTAAATAATATTTTACTTTTCTACCTAAAATATTGGTAAACAATATATAATTTATGCTTTTAGTTTAATTACGTTTTTAGAAAATATTGCTCAGCTCCAGCGAACCCCGGGCTTCGCAGCATTAGGTACAGCTGAGAATGAGACTGGGAAAATGCTGAGATGAGAGAGAGAGAGAGAGAGAGTTTGTCAGACGTCCGGGGAATTACCACACTCTCACAGAAAATCGACGTCTGAGTAGTAGCTTCGCCGCTTTTATGCTTCGTTCGGTGAGTGAGAGAGCCGGATTTATTTATTTATTTAATTTATTGCACTATAAAATTAATGAACAATAGGTATAATCTTAACGCTAAGCGCTATCTACCAGAGAATACCTTTGGGGCGTATAAGAGAAGGCGATAAATGGGTGCAAGCGTATACAAAACAGAATGAAATTAAGAACGAACTTTTGGCTTCCCTAAACGTTCGTTCTTCATTTCATATAAATACGTACCTGGAACGAAACAGGATGTCATTGTTACAGACATGATGTTGGTTTCCGTTGCTTACTAAATGATGAATTGGATGTACCTACTTCCTAAAACATATTGAGACGTAATGTCGTAAGATATTTTACGAGTAGCTCTGTCGATCGCTCAATTTACGCTTCCATTAAGTCCCATTCGTGGAAATTTTCCTCGTGCCTCGTGGCTTGCAGAGTAAGCCAAGCCACAAAGATTCAGCTTACACAGTGCTGGTTTTATAAATACCAAAAACCCTAGGCAACATTGTGAGTCACCTCCTGTCCTGTACAAAATGCAAAAAGGAAAGATAAATAAAAAAAATCTTCGAATTCAATAAATTTTAAGTTTAGAAGTGGCATTTTACGTCTGCGGCTCGGGTAGCTAATTCTTGCCATAAAAATCATTTTTTTAATCGATTTGGACGTAAAATGTACCATAATTTATATGCATGTTTTTACTAAATGGCAAAGTACAGAGAACCGTAAACCTCTGTAATGTATGTAACACTTTGAATTATTGATTATCTCTGACAAATAAAGATGATTCTGATTTTCAATCACATTGACAATATTTATCCCACCAAGAACATTCTCAAATAAACTAGCTCTCGTCTCGATGGAGCTGCTTGTTTATCTCTAAAAAGTAATGAAATCTAGACAAAGTCGTGCCAAGTCTAAGGTTTCTTACTGCGATTTCTTTATTATTATAGTTAATGTTGTGTGACTTTGTCGTTGAAGGGTACACAAGGGTACAAAACCAGGTGCTCCATGACACCATTGTACCAATCTGTCGCCAGAACTCCCATTGACGATGGAAAATTGCCACTTGGAAAACGTTGATTCAATAACCAGTCAATTGTAGGCTATGTAAACAAAATTGACTTGTACCCACTAACGTTAAAGAATTTTCAACGGCTAAGTCTCACAATATTAATTATAATAATAAGGAAATTGGCACGACTTTGTCTAGATTTAATTACTTTTTAGAGATAAACAAGCAGCTCCATCGAGACTTGGCTAGTTTTTTACAGAATGTTTTTGTTGGGATTTCACTTCTTTTTGTAGAAACGTGAGCATAATTGGTTGGGCTCTTGTGTTTTATAATCAGGGTCACCAGGTTCTCCAGATCTTCGATTATCCTAGTTTTTATAGTTGTCCCTTTATGTTGCCATTAAACCCTAACTCTGTACCAAATTTCAGCTCTCTGAGTTTATGGGAAGTACTAGTTCTATACTGATGATCATGAGTGAGTGAGTGTCATAAATGCGAAACTTTGCTTTCGCTTAACTTCGGAACTAAATGACCTACAGACTTTAAATTTTGGATTTTAAGTATGTGATTATAGCTTACTGGATGACGAAAATTTCTGCATTCTGGTCTTATCAAGAGGTTCTCAAATAGGGGCCTAAAAATGCGGCGAAATGGTTCCAGTAAAGGATGGTACGCTAGTGTTTGCTTCGCGCTCGCCTTGGCGGGGGCACTGCCGTGCCCCCAGACGACTTGGCGGGGGCACTGCCGTGCCCCCAGTTAAAAAAAGAAATCAGTAGTTTAAGCAAATCAAAGTCATAGCCTCTTTAAATAATGAGCCCGAGATACAAGTTAAAGTACAAAAAGTAGAAGCACTAAAAAAAAAGAATTTCTTCAAATATTAACTTCTAAATGGTATTTTATCTTTAAATATTTGGAATTTAAAGATAAATTTTCGAGAAAATGATGCGACTGACAACATAATGGTCCGAAGGCTTTAATCTAAGGAGATGGTCGTAAAAGCATCTGGTATAGGTACGGGTAGAGTTTAATGGTAGAGTTACTCTACACTAAGGACTAGGAACTACCAGGTTTGGTCAAATTATGGTCATGTGAATTTTTATTATGTTAGATTTTACCCGACTTTATTTTGTGCTGAATGCTTTTCGTATGAGTGCGGTGTTTTCTTTGTATAAGTAGTAAACTATACATTGTGTTAATTAAAGAACGCAAAACCTTTCAGATGGTACCTCAGCCCATGAAACTGAACAACTTTTGTTCAGCAACTTTCACAAAATCCAAAAAAAAAAATCGGATTTTCATACAAATTGACTCGATCAGCTGATCAGTTTGTATAAAAATTCAAATTTTTTTTTTGATTTCGCTTGTATACCTGTGCTTATGGCGCCCAAACATGGTCATAGACAAAGTTCTAAAGTCCAAACTTAAGATTTGTCAGAGAGCAATAGAGCGAAGCATACTAGGTGTTGCAAGAATAGAAAAAATTAGGAAAACTATGCTTCGCACAAAGATAGGTAACGCCGATATGGGATTCAAGGCCGCAAGTCCTTAAATGGGCGGGAAGACTAGGGACTCTCTGGAAGGATGACTTAAGTAAGGTGGAGAAACTAATTGATTTGAGATTGCACTAGACAGAAAAGCTTGAAAGGATATGGGAGGAGACCTTTACCCAGAATTGGGACGAAAGAGGTTAAATAAAATTTCTTTGGTTTTGGAAAATAATATTGCTCAGTTTGTTAGAGTTCCACGCGTTTTTCGACCGGGGCTGGCCGGACACATCAGCAGTAAATGAGTCTAAAAAGAAACCAATAGGTACGTTCGTTCTTCATTATTGTACGAGCTGGCATCGTACAATTCGGCAACATCGAGGCCTACGAGTACATTTACGAGGAGTCGTTTTCATATTCGCGGAATAAGAGGGTAAATAAAAAAAAATCTTCAAATACGTGGTTTAAGTGAAGCCCCTAGCATCCAGCGCCCCTGAAGGCCAATGTCAGCCCTACCTGTAGCCCTTATTTGTCTGGTGACCCTGGACCCTCCCCTAACACGCCTTATCCTAACACCGCTACTGGCCTTACACAAGTTACAAATAACTTCATAGAACTTGCCCCCATAATCCAACTTGTCAGCTTACCGAGTTCAGCCGAGTACCTCAACACTGGTCGGACTATTGACAGAATGTGGGCATTCATGTGCGGAATTAGTTTAGTCTACCTAGTCAGACGCATATTCGGCTTTGTGAACGAACTATTGAAAAACAAATTGTTGGTTAAATCACGTGTATTCAGCTGGTAGTCAGTGATTTCAGAAGTATAGTATAGATATTGTCGTAAACAGAGGTATAACAAAGTAGCATTTATCGTAATACATAACATAGCTTATAAATTTTATTAAAGCATACTTTACAGTAAATACATATCATATTTTACAGTAAATCAATACGATCAAACATTTGTAAGTGTTTATTACAGTCAGATTGACTGTATTTTTTAATTAATATGGACACAAAATAAATACATTTTATAGTTATGTCTAAATATACATAAGTATACAAAGCACTTTTCTGGTTTAGATATAAATCTAAACCAGAAAAGTGCTGCTCTCTGAAAACATTTTTTATCCACTAAAATTATCACTATTTAAAGTTACAGATAATGAAGAGTACAAATAATAAAAATTTATTTCTCTATTTTTTTTAATTACTCATGTTTTTACTGTATATTGACCCAAATATTATTCCAGAATTGAAATCCATGTATTTGATATATGCGAAAATGATACCAAACTTGGCTTAGTACCTAAACTTACGTAGTTAGGCTGAATACCCCCCTCCCCCCACCTGCATGAAAAATCCAAGTGGCTTTACTTCGAAAACCCATCTTAGGAACACAGAGAACAATCCTACCGAAGGAAACCTTTGGTTCATCAAAAGCCGTATTCTTCACTTTTTTGTCGTGTACAGACGCGAATATAGTAGTCGGTAGAGTTCATGTTTTCCAAAAAAATTGCAATATACATTTTTCTGGTCGAGAATTTTCTCGAAATAGCACCGTGAATTTGTTGAAATAATACATCTTTTGGGATCAGATGTTAAAAGTTTTTCCTTCAACTGGAGATAATGCTTGGGTCCGTCGAAAAACACTTTCGGTACGTGACCTCCGCACTCCATCCTTCGGGAGCCCACGTTAATATATAGCAGTATTGGAGAGAATGAGACCTATCTCACCTAACTATTGGTGCGAGTAAATCTTCGCCCCGTGGGAATTATCGCTCATTAGAAGTGTTTGGATGGTTTCGAAGGTGCGCCGGGCACGGTAACGTTTGGCAGGCAACATGACATGACGGAGAGGAAAGTTGTTTGTCTATTCACTCTTTGTTTGTTTATAGGTACTGCTAATAACAGTTACAATAGGTTAAATAACATTTAAATCATTTTACTGCACGATATTTTTTAATTGTAAATACATTTTTTAATTTTTATTTTATATGTTTAGTTTTTAAGCTCTAGTTTTTAGTTAGTTTTAATTATTTTTATCTAGTTATGATTTAGATTAAATAATTAATAGTTGTTATTGTTACTTATGTTCTGAATTATCTTGTTTCATAATAAAATATAATCATTTTATCTTATTTATAGAAAGAAAATATTAACAAATTAATTAAAAAAACTAACTAAAACTATTTAAATAAAATTACTTATAAATAAAAAAGGCCTGGCAAATCGCTGCCCTGTGGTAACGTGCCCAGAAGCCTGGCAGCGTTGCCACGTTGTATGGCAATGCTAATCTTTTTAGCTAGATAGAGGCCAGCCCTCTGGTCATGCGTGACTTCAGTAAATTTTTGGGCGACAGTGTTAAATATTTTGTGTGTTGATGGTCCCCACGGCCGCAAAGTTTTAACCCCAAACAGCACAAATAAGTAATTATTGCCGAGGCTACTATATTTGCTTTCTGACTCTGTGACTGAGAGATAAGACGGCGCCAGAGTGTCGACACAGGGGGCCGTGACGGGCCGTCCCACCTCCAAGGCACAAGTGTCATCCCATCCGGTCTCTTGCCGTCATCCCTAACCAGTGGATCAGATTGTTTAGGGCAGCATGGCGCCCTAAACGTAAAGAGAGGCCGTGGTGGCCTAAGCCATCAACACTGTCGCCGCAGGAGCAGCGATGTGGTACGGTGCAAATTGCGCCAATAGGTTAACTCCTTAATTTATAGTCATATTTTTTTACAAATATTTATGAATCATTTTTAGAAAGAGAATGGTCAAATCTCACGATTTTAATGTCTCAATAGTCAATGTTCGTTTTGATTGATTTTACAACAATTGTTTACATCAAAACGTTTAGTGTCAATTTCTATAGGCCATTGGATATAGAGAGACAACAAATATAATATATTTCCAGAACTGAATTGGCCATTTGAATACGAAATAAGCAAAGTCCTTTACCTTTCGAAATTCGGGGGTAGCCTGGGCATTATTTATACATAGGTGTGTGACCATCGACAATGTCTGAATTAAACCTGTTCCTCGGGTGTGCGCTGTGATTTATCGCACTACAATGAATAGGCATCCGACTGGGATGTGTCGGAGCTCCCAGTATCTTACAATTGGAATCCCCTGCCGGCATCATTTGAAGTCGATCGCTTTTGTATTATTCTACGGAGGTAGCAAATACCTCGTTTTCCAGTTCGTTTAAATTGGAAGATAGCTCTCTGTATATATATAGTTGATGTTAGAATTACTTCTTAGATTTTAGCTACCAAATTCTCGGATTGCTAAAGATACTTCTATATACCATCATATAGTTTAATGTCCATCAACATATGCTGCCCGTAGAAAATTATTTTGAACGAAATAATTCAAAATTACCTAATTTAAATAGTTATATTTTAATTTATAGTTTCATTTATTGTCTTATTTTTTTATTATTATCATCATCAACAGATCCTTTTTAGTCTTCACTGCAGGAGCACGAACCTCTCTATACTACCAGAGCCATACTTGGTCAGAGCAGTCAGAGGATTTGGCCTACACTCTCCACGCTGACCAGACGGGTTAGGAATTCTCATTGATGTTTATAAGCTTTGTTTAGCTTGTGTTTCATAAGTCGCCTTTTACGACATCCACGGGAAGACTTGGAGTGGTCCTATTCTACTCTGTGCAGGGTACCACAGGCAAAATTTCTAACAATTTTTTATATTGTTTAGTTTAATTTTCTAGTATCACTCTTATTCTATATATATGATTTGTATGAATAAAGTGCCTACATTTCGTTAATTAGTAGTTTTGGGTACTTAATTATTTACCTCATCACTCGTACATTGCACTATTAGTCAGTTGGACCTTATACTACAACTTAACACTTTTCCTGACCATAAATAATGGACATGAATCATATATGATTCATAGAAACATTTAAGACTGTTGTAAAGTAACCTAACCTGAGAACAGTTTTTTATACTTACTATAAGTATATGCGTTTAACATAGATAATTTTTTAAACAAACATCTATCAAGAAAAATGTGTACCTACTATTGTTAAAATCAGGCCGCAGTCTAATTATACAAAACAAGTAAAATTTTTCTCGTAAAAAAAAATACTTAGCTCAAAGATGCGGAACGGACCTCATTATCTTTTTTAAGGCATCTTTCGCCTTGCTTTAGTTTTTAACTCCACTTTATCTTGTTAATTCGTCCGCTTTAGCGTTTAAATTATTTTGGGTTCAAAATTAGCTTTGATATCTCGCCCACGTATACGCATACGTGGGCGAGATATCAAAGCTAATTTTGACATTTTCAAATACTTATTCTATTTAAAAATGTTGGTACCTACATTTTAAATAGAATTACATACTTATTCCATAATATATTCTAACAAAACATTTTAAATAAATGTTGGTATCTGCATTTTTAAATAGAATAACATACTTATTCTATTATATATTCCAACAAAACATTTTAAATAAATGTTGCTATCTACATTTTTAAATAGAATAACATAATTATATTTATCGTCTAAACTATTCGGTACCAAATAAAAAGAATTGACCAAGCGAGCGAAGCGAGCAAGGGCTATAATTCAAGTTGGGGCAAAAACATATTGTTTGTATGTATGTATGTATGTTCCGCGATAACTGCCGAACCGATGGTCCGATTTTGATGAAATTTGGTAGGCATGTAGGAAATATTAATAGAATTTTCAAGTTCGTTGGGCATCAAAATCGGTTCAGTAGTTTTTGAAATATTAATAAAAAATTGCGAGGTCCAAGTTCGCGGCGAACTACTAGTATTTAGTTAGTAATACGGTAAATCGGAGCCAAACTCTGTACTATACTCGTATGTCGTTAACTTCCTATCCAGCTCCCTGCAGATTGCAATTGATTTGCAGATATTTTTTAATCGCTATTGTTGTAATTTATGCACAAGTATTATGTTTTGTATACAAAGTGTGATTTCCGTCCGCCAGAGTAGAATAGGGTCATTCCAAGACTTTCCGTGGATGTCGTAGAAGGCGACTTAGAAAACACAAGCTAAACAAAGCTTATAAACATCAAAGAGACCTCTCCAACCCGTCTGGCCAGCGTGGAGAGTGTAGGCCAAATCCTCTGGCTGCTCTGGCTAAGTATGGCTCTGGTAGTACAGAGAGGGTCGTGCTCCTGTAGTGGAGACTTGAAAAGACCTGATGTGATTATGTTTTGTATACGACGTGTAATTGACATATGACAGAGAAGCTGAAGTATTTAGTCCAATACATAGGAGGCCTTACACAAAGTATAATTGACATATGCGTAATAAACCGAACCACGGGCTATAATAGATCGCTACAGTAAGTATAATTGAGCGAGCGAAGCGAGCAAGGTCTCTAAATCGAGAATAGTTATTTTTAATTCCATTATACTACACGTGTACATAAGAGGCCTTATACAACGTGTAAGGGACATATCTGAAACAGATAAACTAAACATGTACTATAGCTATAGGAACGTAAGTATTTTTACTTTGTCTATTACCTATTTCATAATATAAAAACATTTTTAAGTATAAAAATATTTAAAAACAACTTTTTTCGGATTTGGAAATTTACATACGGAGCAAGAAAGCTCTCGTATTTTTCGGCTACTGAAAACTGCTCCTGCGACAAATTGCTTCTTCTTTTTCTTTCTTCTTTTCAGCATTTCTCGACTGCTAGGGTGTCTTCCTCCAGATAATGCTATCGTTCTTGATCTTGAGCAGTTTAAATCCACTTTAATCTTGCTGTCGTTTTGATATTGTCATCATACCAACGCATCTGCGGTCTTCCTTTGTGGGCGTTTTTCTCCCTACGGTCTCCACTCTACCAACGCTTTGCACCAAGAACCTTGTTTCCTGGCAACATGACTAGCCCATCGCCATTTAAGCTTCGTAACCAGTTTGATAACGTCTGTGATTTTACTTTGTTCCCTGATCCACTCGTTTCTTTTTCGTTCTTTAAGCGAAACATCTACAAGTTTTCTTTCTATTGCGGAAAATCGCAAAGCGTGATAAACTTTAGAACAAATGCTATTTATTGTCAGTGGTCGAGTCTCCAACGTGGACAAACAAGCCGGGCCCTACATTAAACAAAGCCACCGCACCAAATATAGATACATACGGGTATACGAGTATAACACATACCCCAAGTTTATAGCGCCACACGATCCTAGAACATTTACCTAAGTGGGCATTTACTTACTTCTAAGAGGGTAACAGGGAAAAACACTTAGAATTGGGCCGGCGTATTGTACTACCTGATCACGTAGAGAAAATCTGCCTGACCAATAATACACCTTCACCCTTTATCCAATTCGTATTCAGGGGGCTCCTAACCCGCAGGGGATTACAAAACTGTGTTCGGAACCCACTATAAACAGCTTTAACGCCTTTATCGGGATTACGGCTAGAGATGCTGCATTATACTTGCGTACTATTATAAATTGTTTAAAAAGTTGCCGGTTCGAGAGAGGTTTAAAGAGGTTACTGAATGGCCGAAGTTTCGATCCTGATTTATTTATAAACCCACGAGAACATTATTTGCGGCTGTTCTTAACTTGTTTACTAGGCTGCAGATTTATATTCTCGTATTTATGAGGGTTCGGTGATACTTATAAGACTGTCTTTATTGGTCAAACAACGTCATAAAGTAAATCTTTATCTTTCTACTTACTATTTCATATAATTGTTGGGTTAAATGAATAGGTATTTTGTTTTAGTTATTCTTTCAATATTTTCTTGTCTATAATTCAGCTTCTGTATTCCTTTCCATGCTTTGGGGACCCACATCTGTGTCAGTATTCAAGCCTGTGTTTTTTTTAAGCACAGTAATATGCTATTAAATATAAAATAAAAACTAAAACATGTTTTTCCTTTGTGTAAATCTTTTAAATAACTGATTAATTCATCCTTGATTTTTATTGGCATCTAGATTATTTGAGCACGACGAGACGTACCCGCAATATTGTTCTAGTACTAAAACTAATAACACGCAATTTTATTTTAGAAGTAAACCACAGAAACACCTACCTATTGACCTGTGTGATCAAAAGCCGAAAGGCCAAACGCAGTATTTGCTCACGTGGCGATACACTGGCAGGCTAGAATTCTATTGAGCATTCCATTTGCCGGAGATCTCTGGACGCGTGCTCTGTTACATTTCCTTTCCATTACAAATACATGTTCATTTCAGAGCTTCCTTCCTACCAAATGTTCTAAGCTCACATGCCTAAATGTCAATATGTACGAGATCTTGGATTGGGATTAATTCAACTATCAAATAGTCACTGTTGTCGTATGTCTCATGTCATTGATAAGATAGATAAAACATTTATTTTGTACGCTTTGTTTGTCTTTTGTATAACAAAATATGAGTGAGTTATAACCCATAAAAAGTTTATTAAAAAAATCCTTCTAGAAAAGGATGACAATCGAAAGTCAAACGTATCTAAGTTAAAAACGTTTGACTTTCGTGGAAATGCATATAATGAAAATACTCGTATATATCTATATCGTATAGCTACAACTTTAAAAAGTTTTAAGTCTTTTAAAACCATTACTTAAAACCAGTTTAAACTATTTGGTGTTTAATCACTGTGATTTATCCATATCTATTTTTCTATTTATTTATACCTACATGTTTAGTGAAATCCTACAATAAAATAATTATCATAAAATCATAATTTATCATCATAACTGTAACAGTATGGGTACTCGAAATAACCGACTTATTTTATTGAAAATAAAATCGACTCAAACATCTAGGTAAAAGCGCAGAATTAATATAATACAAAAAGGTTTGGATAAATAAGAATGATCTGGGTATTTACGCGACACCCTCGCTACCGTTGATGAGGAAGGAAAACCCTGCCTCCAGAGAGATTGATGACCTCCTGATGTCTACTTTCCGTATGTTCGACACATAGCATTTAGATCACCAAATATGAAGATATTATACCTTTATATGAAGTTACTCGTAAACGAATTTTAGGTTAAGTACGTACATAGTATAGCCTTATTTTCTAAACTTGAACTTAGAGCTAAAACCTATATAGGTTTGAAGTAAAAAAAAGCGGCCAAGTGTGAGTCGGACTCGCCCATGACGGGTTCCGTAGCAGCAAGTAACATTATAATATAAAAGTTCTAAAGGTAAATTGTGGTTTACGATTTTTAACGTATTAAAAAAACTACTTACTAGATCTCGTTCAAACCAATTTTCGGTGAAAGTTTGCATGGTAATGTACATCATAATTTTTTTTTAGTTTTATCATTCTCTTATTTTAGAAGTTACAGGGGGGGGGGGGACACATTTTACCACTTTGGAAGTGTCTCTCGCGCAAACTATTCAGTTTAGAAAAAATGATATTATAAACCATAAACCCTTAGTATCATTTTTGAAGACCTATCTATAGATACCCCACACGTATGGGTTAAATGAAAAAAAAAATATTGAGTTTCAGTTCTAAGTATGGGGAACCCCCAAATTTTATTGTTTTATTTTTATTTTTGTGTGAAAATCTTAATGCGGTTTACAGAATACATCTACTTACCAAGTTTCAACAGTATAGTTCTTATAGTTTCGGAAAAAAGTGGCTGTGACATACGGACGGACAGACAGACATGACGAATCCATAAGGGTTCCGTTTTTTGCCACTTGGCTACGGAACCCTAAAAACTGCGTTTCTCACGTGTGCGTGCTAAATTTCATGACTTCCAATCAAAAATACTCAAAATTTCACGTTATTGAACCATCATACGAGTACATACCCAACTCAAAATACATTGTCGTTTTGGATCCTGGCCATAAAATATTGTAGGTAAGTACAAGTAATAGCTCTGTAAAAGAAAAAAAATACTTCTATACCGCTTGAATTTTTGAAATCTAGATATAAAACGTGACGCAAACTTAATAATTAACCCACATTCGCGCGTTACTGATTGAACTAGAAAACGTGACATGGTTTTATTAAAATATCCAGTTAATTACTGAATATGTGTCGCCATTATGTACAAACAAACATACCGTCGAATCTATTACTTGCCAGCAATCAAAATATATAGTATAATTATAGACTAAATTGAGTATACGTGTAACACCCCTGACATTAATTAACTACGTAATTAATTACTATGAACAACATGTCATGGATACAAAACTTTCTCAATTTTCCGTTAACAAAATATCGTATCGTATAGTATATAGTATCGTCATAATGAAAGACCGAAATGCTCATTGTTCGTACTCGTTATTTTATTCTGTCAACTTTTCAGTTTCATAGAAAAAGTTTAACCACTAATTAACCGCTAAACAAAACGAGCCAAACCACCAATTACAGGTGTTATGTTATGAATAAACTTTTTACTTTTACACGAAACAGTTGTTAAATTTGTACAGAACGTTATACACTACAGTCAAGACATCTCGCGTCATAAAAAATAAAATAAATGAAGACAAAAATCCTAATAAAAATTTTCTGTAAATATGTGTACTATGCCGGTGCTGGCAACTATTGGTACGAGAATGCGTACCCAGAGACAGTTCTATATAGGATGTATACGGCCGTCTCATTTTCCATTTACACCATAATGATTTTCCTGGAGAATCTCGCCGCGCTATTCGGTGATTTCCCTGAAGTGGAAAAAAACTCAGCTGCCATGTTTTTCGCTATTCACAATATCGTTCTAACTAAAATGTACCTGCTTTTGTACCACAAGAAATCTATAAGGAAATTGAATTTTGAAATGGCAACCGTCGGTGAAAATTTTGAAGAACGAAATGTTATGAAGCGACAGGAATTGAAACTGAAAATTGGCGTCATGTTGTATGTAGTGTCTGTGTATTTGTCTCTGATTGCATACGGCGTCGAGAGCGCAAGGCGAGCTATTGTTGACGGTAATTTAAAGTTTATTTTATTCAGTACAATTTACACTACGTTACCTATCTATACCATGCTGATTCACATAAAAGCAGTGGCGGCTTTGGGGGGTGGCAAACAGGGCAGTCGCCCGGGGTCTCACTCTTGCAGGGGCCTCGCGAAACAACCCGACCCGTTTTGTTTTATTTTGTAAGAGTCCCCTTACCCTAAACAAAATCAAACATTCCCCTAAAAGCGTAGTCTAGCTTTTATTTTGAAACGACATGTCAGATTTGATTTTGTAATTTCAAAGAAATTACATATATCTAGGCAAACACAACTGGTTTTCACCGTAAAAATATAAAGGGAACCCTTAAGTATTTTTAGTTGTAACAAAATAAATATACCTGAATACGAATCCTTTTGAGCCATCATACAGCAATCAAAACTTGTTTGTAACGCTATAAAAATTGTGAACAGCGTCTATAGCGTTCCATTAATAAAATAAATTGATCCTTAAAGATTTCCACCATCAATTACAAGGTTTCGGAACGCATAAACGGTATCACCTTTTTTATGTGGCTCAAATGACATGTATCCAGGGCCGTAACAATAATTGACCTGTATCGTAATGGTTAAAAAATTTCATTAGAACATTGCTTTGTTCGAGATAAAAGTGTTATAATGGGATTCTATTTTTTTAATTTTGGTATTGTGTTCATAAAGTACATCAATATAAAATCGTTCTTAAGTTTATAATTTGAATTTTATGACATGAGATTAGATAAAAGATTATATCTAACAGAGACATTATCGTCAGGTCTCTTTTTTTAGTCTTGATTCCACGTACGACCCTCTCTGTGCCTAAGCCATACTCGACCAGTGCAGCCAGAGGTACCTACACTCTGACCAGACAAGTTGCAGAGGTCGCATTCAAGTTTATAAGCTTTTTTTAGCTTTTATTTCCTAAATCGTTTCTACGTCATTCACAGAAAGACTTGGAGTAGTCGTATTCTATTCTGCTAGAAATGACAGTGAAACCATTACATTATAATCAGTACAGACAGACAAAAAAAGCAAAATGTTTTTCTTCTTTTATTATAACAAAAGAACCCTATTCTCTAATTTTCATTACCATTTAAAAGCAATGAAATATCCGTCCGAGTTAAGTGTCAAAAGTTGTGTCAGGTTTAATCATCTTTAAATTTGGCAATTGGCCGTTCTGAAAGTCCGTCAGAAAGGGTTGAGCAGGCGACAATTTGGGGCACATTGTGCCAACTTGGCTAATTAGCATTAAAAGCGTTCATAAAATCTCTTATTCAATTCCCAAACCATAAGGTTATGAGAGTGTAGAAGTGTTTTAACGAGCTCTTTGAATATGTTTTGCACCTCTATTAGCCCGTTGTTGACGTTGATATGACTGTTTGTTTGTTTACAATGTGAATATAGGTTTCAAGCGTTTTAACAAAGCAAAATAAAACAAGATGGTAAGCTTTGAAAAAAAACAATATACCTAGTTGAAACTTAGAAATTATTCCTTAAATAAGCATTGAATAGAAAATAATAAAATAAATAGAGCAAGAAACAAAGGAAGAAACTTAGAAATAAAAGCTTCATTTCCATTTTTCTCAATTACCTAACAGAAAGAAAAATAATTTTTTACTCCTTAGGTGCACCTTTCTACACAGTAGTGACCTACTTGCCTTATTATGACGACAATTCAACAATGGCTTCATTTTTCCGAGTATTTTTCTACGGCACCTGGTTATACATGATGTTGCCGATGATGTCGGCGGACTGCATGCCCATCACCCATCTCGTCACTATGGCGTTTAAGTTCATCACTTTATGTCATCACTACGAGAGGATAAGGGAGGAATTTGATCACGATATTTTGACTTTGAATAAAAAGAAAGCAGTAGACAAACTGAAGGCTGGATATTTGGAAGGCATAAGAATACATCAAAAACTGTTGTTGTAAGTAAACTTAATAAGAAGTATGAATACCGCAAGAAGTTTCTTTTTTTCTGAAAATAACGTGACTTTTTATTAGGAATTTACCATTTCATCCGCAGGAAGTCCACTGCTAGTCATAAGCGGTAAGCGCAAAGGATTTCCTAATAACTGATTGCGGCCTGCATTCAGCGTCTTCCTGCAACTAAAGAACTAGGTATTTTTTTTAGAAGAGGAAATTATTACTTTACATGAAGAAGAATTTTCGCAGAACACGTTTCCGATCCAATTGAGGCGGTTTCAGCACTTGCTTAAAATTGTAGTAAACCGCTTTTCTAGCTACGAATAGTTGGAATCAGCAAATCTATTCAATTTCGAGACTCGACTCTGTTTAATTCACCTTTATTATTCAGTTTAGCCGACGAAATACATCGTGTTTTTGGGATAATAATGTCACTCCAAGTTTGCGAAAGTTCTGCAGTCGCGGTTTTGCTTCTGCTACGCTTAGCGGTGAGTATTAAAACTTTGCTAATATTCCATATTTAAATGAAAATACATGAGCCACTTTAGACTAAGAAATTGATAAAGAAAAGATTCTTGGAGCACGAAATTATTTTGTTATTTGAGTCGAGAACAGCGCAATTTGTTGTAAATGTTCGAGTCGTTTTGTGTATGAAATGTTCAAACTTGGGAAGTGTTCACACCGAAAGAAGTCATTTTGAAAAAACATGTACTTACTTTTTTGGTAGGTAGTCTGGTTGGAATGATTCTTTTTTATCCGATACTCTCCGGTTCGCTATAGTTTTTTTTACATTTTTACTGATTTTACTATGCATAATATTGAGTTAGCTACCAATCAGAATTCGTTTATCATTGTCTCGTCAGTTTTTTGAAGTATTTAGGTACTTGTTGTAAATCTTATTGTAAGAGAGCATGTTATTTATCATTTCTATTATGTTGGTCAGAACCTTTCCTATTTAGGTGACATATTTACTGATCTTCAACTTAGTTTTTGAGACCAAGATAATATTGTTTGTGCTCTTTTGTGTGCGTACATTTATTTTAAACCGTTATACCTCCACCCTATAAGACCGTAGGTAAACTTTATATCTATTCATTTTGCATAGGTATCTATATATTTATGATCAGCTTCACTATTGGTTTGGTGTGATCATTAACTCTCATTCTGTTTTCAGTTGTCGCCTCATATGGATCTCACGAATGCATTTATGACGTACACTTTCGTGAGCTCACTGTTCATTCTGTTGGCTCTCAATTTGTGGAATGCCGGAGAAATTACTTACCAGGTCAGGTATAATAATTTATGATGCTACACAAAAAGGGGAATGGGTTCAGAATCTGCTTACGAGTATAAACAAGGTTTTTTTATGATATTATAATATATTTGTGCATTTGACGGAGCTCCGCGTCATAACTTTATGTTGTATGACAATATAAAGTTATGAGTCGGAGCTCCGTCAAACTTTAAACTTTAAATTAAACTTTGATACCGAACTTAAGCATATACCTATGATTTTTTTAAAACAACATTTAGTTTGTAGCTAAACTTATCGAGGTAAGTGGAATGAGCCTGTTGTATCATAAAGATATTCTATCTTGAAATTAATAACGAATATTAAATGTTCACAGGCATCCTTGCTGTCATCTTCAATGTTCTACAGCGGCTGGCATCTGTGCGAGCTACAAAAGTCTCAAGACATCCGCCGCCTGGTGCTGATTAGCAGTGCGCAGGCGCAGAAACCTCTCATTCTGAAAGCGTTCGGCATACAAGAATTGTCATACGAGACATTTGTTTCGGTAATATTATCGCATAAGCACAGGTACTCGTGTCGTTCATGTTTTGCAGCGGCTCGCATCTGTGAGCTGGAACACTCACACAAAGATATACATACTATCCCGCCTGTTTACCACAAAGATAGGCAAAGAATATGGATGTCCATTATGATATGAAAGCGGGTTGCTCATGTGCTTTAATAATGTTATATGTCTAATTTACACAGAGTCCATAAAGTTGTTCATAGTTCATTATAATATCAACGACACTTTTTTATGCTTATTCACTTGTCGAGGTTATTTTTAAATGCATTTATGGAAAGAGCAGTGTCCACTTCTCCAGGTAGTCTATTCTAGTTATTAACCACTCTATTACTGAGAAAGTGATTATATGCAGCTTTGGTTTTTAATCATTGCACGAGTTAACTAATAGCATTGTCCTCGTGATAGTTTTGTGCCTTGATGTTGTAGATGGTATGCAAGACAGGTTAATCGTAGACAGGATCTTAAACGTCTCAATTACTTAACCAAAAAGCCTTAAGTATATAAACTACACAGCGCCCGGGCCCCTTGTCTGGCTTGTTAGAACAACACAAATAAAATTATTCTTGTTGCAGGTTGCAAGAATGACTTATTCAGTCTTCGCCGTGTTTTACCAAAGAGGAGAGTAATGAAGCGAAATTAGAATAAGAAAAATGTATGTTTTAGAAAAGAAAATACCTAGTTAATTTCCACTCGTTTCAGAAAAATTAATTTGTAGTTCATATCTACGTAAGTTTGCGTCTGTTCTTGTCAATTATTCGACTAAGAACTTTTTTATAGATATATTTAACACGGATTTTCGTATTATGTAATTTAATTTAAGTACAAGTTTTCAATTGTAACCGAAAAGGATGAAAATGTATGTATTCACAAAGCTATTTATAGAAAAGGTTAAATTCCTAAATGCATTTTATTGTTTTCTCTAGCGAGAATAACTTTTCGAATTTGATTTTCAAACGTCGACGGAAACAGTTAGACGTTGAAACTTTTTGTAGAATCCCTTTGCTGTTTCTCGATCTAAGTTCCGTTCTAGTTTCTCAGAAAGGGAGATACCTACTACTTTGGTGCAAATTCGTTCTCGTGTTAATTTCGCTTACGTCCCGAAGTAGGCTACGCCCACGTTAATTTCTGTTTCATGATATTTACTTTTAAAACCTAGTATTTTAAAGAAAATTTTCCGGGTATAAAAAGAACCGCACTGAATGATTAACGAACGCAGAGCTGAGGCAGAGACTGCTAAAGCTAATTGCTCGAGAAAGTAGATTCATTTTATGATATAAGTTTTCTGAGGTCTTTGTAATAAAATCTTTTTGAAAGAAGTTAAAATGTTATAATTTTACCTCTAACAAGGCCTTGACGCAAAATTACTTTTGCGAGGACCTCTGGTAAGTAGAGGCCCTGTAAATGGCTACTAAAACAAGGCTCTTTGGACATCCAGTGAGGCCATATTGCCAACGTATAACCTGTGTCATTCATCATCACAGTCATTAACCATGTTATAGAAGGTATAAAATGGTTAATGACTAATACTCAAAAAAGCACTCGCAGCAGTGTGACGTATATGAGAGAAGTCATAAAATCGCGTGAAGAAGGTTCCGTACTTCTCACAGGTTTTCCTGAAATGTATAGGTAAAAAACTACTTTCTGTTTTTATTTTTACTTTAGGCCCAGTAGTTTCGGAGATAACAGAGAGTGGAGGGTGGAGGTGAGTGAAGTATTGATAACGATCGGACAGCAACAGCAGGTAACCTGATTAACCCGATGATGCTTGTAAGGTTTTCCAGACTTCTCGGAATGAGTTGCCTTTTCTATATGTAATTGAAGGGATCTACAATCAAGATAATGTTGGATTTGGCTTTAGTATTTTTTTTTGTCGACGTCAGTCCCAGGATCAATACATTCCCACAGAATTTCTAATTCTAAATAGGATTTCACTGCCAATTGCCATGTTGAATAGTTGTTGTTTAGAGTTTGTCAATTTGGAGTTGGCATTGGAATGCATTTTTTTCACTTTAATGAATTACGCGAAATAAATTATTCTGACATTAAATAGGTCAAAATTAGACTGTTGAAATAAAATATCTAATGCCAGATTACTTTGTTTTTTATTTATTAACTTTATTGTTCAAAGCGGAAACAGAGATAGATCTACGCCGGAAGAGGTTGCACTTGGGCCTATGGTACATCAACAGGTGGCTTTATTTCACTGATTTTTGAAAACGAGAGTAACCTTGATTTTATTTTATTTCTCAAACTAGGTATAAATATGTATGTTGGTACACTTGCGACTGTGAGGAAATAAATAACGCAACTTTTGAGTTTAACTCGTGCGAAATAACGAGCGTTTTTACACCGCCTACTTTGTTGTATCCCTATTTCTTTTGTAAATACATCTTATGATCACATACATAAAGTTGCTTTTAGGAAAATCGAATGGATGGAATTAAATCTTGAGGATCCAATATCGTTTTTATTAACAAAGTTCTGGAGCACCTGCGAGGCCGCCATCACCTACTTCTTGATAAGCCCACTCCAAACTTGGCATTTTAATTTTAATTTCATGTTATACCATTAATCTTCCGAAATCTATGTTATTATTTATATAAGAAAATACATAATATTTATTTTTAGACTGAAATACTTAAAAAAATAGGAGGTATTGAATGTCTCATCTGCTGGCAACAAGATTGTCTACAGATGACAGTAAAATTTTTGGAGCATCTGCCAGGCTTTTCCATATTCTTGTTCCAAAAATTTTACTAGTGTGTAAAAAGTGATTCTGTACATGACTCGTGGAACGCGGTAAATGTATACCTAAGTATATCAACGTATGTAGTTAAAATAAAGGATTCATGACAATACTCGTACATCTAGACCAATTTTTAATAACAAGGTTTTGATTGACTTTTAGGCAACCAAGAGTAAGGAATGACGGAGTTTTTTTAAGGTAAATAATTAGTTTATTTATTTGAAGAAAATATGTAATGTGTTTGAAAATAAAATTCCTATGAAGTATACTGAAATAAATAAATACGGACAAATCACACAGATTGAGCTAGCCCTAAACTAAGTTCGAGACTTGTTCTATGAGATACTGACTCAACGATACTATATTTTATAACAAATACATATATAGATAAACATTCAAGACCCAGGTCAATCTGAAAAAGATCATTTTCCATCTTGACCTGACCGGGGATTGAACCCAGGACCTCCGTTGTGACATTATAAATATAAATATAATTAAGAAATTCTTATACATCCTGATTTGATTAGCAACGTAGACATAATATTTTTAATTTACAGAAACAGTTACGGATAAATTCATTTAAACAAATTAATGAAAATTAATCGATAAATTGTTATTATGACTAAATAATAATTGTTTGCGATCAGTGTTTTAGCTAAATCCGATTCTGTTTAAGCCGCTTGTGAAAATTTACGAGGATGATCCCACATGATAGAAAATGAACTTACATGAGATATGATAGACGTTAAGGCTAAATTAAATGGTAATATAAGCATTATCACAAATTTGACACTTCCTTTGCCTATCTTTCATTTATTTAACTTAGTATCTATGATTTTTTTATATTTTTTGGATAAGAAATACAAATCAAATGAAATATCTTTACTAATATAAAAAAAACAACAGGCGTGCACCGAGGAAAATATTCTACATAGGTAATTGGGTAAAAATATGTCTATTTTGATTTCCGTTTTCAATATTATAGGCTCAACAACTAATGTAGATGTGTCTTGTCAGGCCTTGAAACGCTTGGCTCTATCTATTTGATATCTCCTTTTGGAGTTAGGGGTCTTTTCACCCGATCTTTTGGTAGGCTTGCGTGGGGATACAGATCCAACACGTAAAGGCCCTTTGGAGAAGTTGATTTTATGTGGCACTCCCGCCAAAACCCATTCATGAATATACCAATGAAAAAACCTCTTAAATAAGTTTCGGCAGCAGAAGGATCTATAGCAAGAAAAAGGAAAGTTTTATGGGTTACGGAATGAGGTTGGGATGGACTAATACTGGGCTATTGCAATAGAAACAACGGCACCTGCCATAATCATGATTACTGACTATTTGTGTAGTAGGCGGTGGCTTGCCACCCATTATACATGGACTCTTTAAATGAAAAAGAGCAACAGCGGTGCAGGTGATTTAGAGGTCTCGAGAGGTGTGCTGCGCTTTTAGTTACAAGGGACGTAATGCCCTTTAATACCTCCACCCCTGAAATAACAGCTCTAACGCTTTTGCACAGTCAATTAAGGGAATGCAGAGCTGAGAGGCTGCGAGTCCTCTTGGGTGTCCACCTTGACCGATGAAAGAACGACGGGGACGAGGGCTCTGACCGACTCTCTAGAGCACTGGGCTCTGTGTTGTCGTTACTACCAACAGCTCGCCATAAGCTGCCCTGTATGTAATACTACTCTTTTTTATACTATATAAGTGTAAAACTCTTTTTTATACTATATAACTGTAATCACAGTAAAATTACAGGTTACAATTTACTTGCCAATTTAATATTGCATTACTCGTATTCGTTGCATAAACGCTATCAGCACCACATCCCATTTATAACAATTTTATAGGTGAATCGATATGTTACAGTGTTCACATCCAAAGAGGCCGACATAAATTACGGAAGACAACAGAATTTAATATCGCCGGTAAAGATGTAATTTTACGTTAAAGTTTTGCAATAGATAGCAAGTTTGGCTCATTGGAACTCCCGTTCGGATAGAGTTATTGAGTGCTACTTTCCTCCTAAATCAATATGCTTTGAGTGAACAATGCTGCTCTCAGTTACCGTTGAATTTACATCGCAACTTAAGTTATTGTAAAACGCTCTTTGTTTTACTTACACAGTGCATTGTTTAAGGGTTATTTGTTTATATTGAATTCATTGTTAATTTGACAATTATAACTATTAGATCTTGAAATTCCGGACGGAATAAAAGATATTGCTTGCATTCGACTATAAAGGTGCTGAGAGAGATCAAACACAATTGTTGCTCAAAGCCAAGTCGTGGATTTAGCTTGAAGCAAAGAGCAACCTCTGTATTTTGTCACAACCCATGGACAATTCGCTTTACTTCAGATCAGGCCATCCAAAATTCTTCATCGGTATTTCCATCTCTCCTCTACTTCAGATTTGCTTTAAAATACCACGCTTTCTTTCACTTAGGAGTTCAGTCAAGCGCCTGTCCCATAGGTATTTAGGAATGGTAGCACCTGATTAATGCCTACTTGCTGTCCAGTAAATATATCTCCATTTGGTTCCCACGCGCGTTCTTTTGGAATCTTTTCCAACTAAAATATTGTACGAGTAAGTAGGTATACGCATTCGTGTGTTAGAGACATGGTTGGCAAAATTTGTAATGTGCTGTTTTGTTGTCGGCTGCGTTGGCGTGTAAACCTTACTTGTTACCTATGTGTAAAGTAATACATATACTCGTACATGTGTAGTATAGAGAACGCTCTACCTCGGCATTGTATTTTTTTTTTTTTTCAATTAGCTGTTTGTCTGCCACTGCTGGGCGCCTCCTCTCCCCGCTTCCATAATTCTCTATTCTGGGTCTTTTCCCTCCAATCCCTGTCGTAACTTTTGAAGTACCATCTTGTTCTAGGCCTTCTTCTCTTCCTATGCCCATCGGTTGGAATCTGTTAGCAAATTTTAATTCTGTGGTCATTACTCTTGCTTTTCTTAAAGGTAGTACTTACTTAGATTAGTGTGGTTGTAGTCCTACGTACTTAATTATACAACTTAAAATTCATGTTCAAACTTTAGGACAATTAAGTTAATCGGGCTATCTCCAAGCTATTACATGTCCGACGTGCCACGCAGTCGGGGCGACCGTTTTTACGCGTTATCAGGGTAGGTAGCATCGGGGACGGGAAATTGTTACTTTACTCAACGTTTTTACTATGTTCTAATGAGGGATTTAAACAAGTGGTCCTATTTCATGTTGAGGCTCTTTTGGTAATATTTTGTTAGTTTAATAATAGTTTCTATAAACTATTGCTCGTTGAACTGCTGCTGGGCACGAGTTTAACGATGTGATGAAAAATGTCGAAACTTCTATTTTGGTTCTAGTTGGTAGGTACTATATATAAGTGGGTTCTCTATTTATTCTCATAAAATATTGTCATAGCTATATTATGACACATTATGTATTTTAACCTGATTTTTATTGCTCATAATATTTATAAAACATACCTTTTGAAAAATATATTTTTAACATAATTTTGTTTAACATAACGATTTCGAACCTTAATCTTATTTTCATTTAAACATAAATTAATCTTAAGATTTACAAAATGTAAACATGTTCGTGGCTTAGGCATGTCCGCCGCACCTTAACCTATATTATATCTTATTAAACGAAATTCAAAATTCAAATTCAAAACGAACCTCAAATTATATTATAGGTTCTGTCATATCATATTAGGTGTTATAATATTAGGATACTCAATATTATGTAAAAAACTTGAGGTTTATGAAGATTATAACTACAGAATCATCACGAGAAAGAACATTACGTCAAACTAATGTAATGACAAAAAAAAATACTACTTAAGTCTTTATGACAAACAATATTATGAATTTAGAATTAAGTAGATAAGAAAGAGAATAATAAATGTTCTTTTTGGATAAAAAAAAAATATTATGAACGAACAATTTAGGAGAATCAAGGCTCTTTCAAGTGCATTGTCATGTCATGCATGCTCAATTAATAAACATGAGTACTTAAACATCATACATTTACTTGTTACGTATTTTTACATAATTTTAATAAAATTTATGTTATTTATTTCATAAATTGATACGAAAAAGATAATAAGTTTTTGGTTAAAAAATTATAGCTTTATTAATATTAACATAGCTTCGTTTGCAAAGATGGTTAAAAACGGTGGTTTTCGCTTGAAGTCATGACCTAACAATACTAACGAAGTCTATTTCTATCTAACACTAAAATGCTCTTTGTTCGCTGGATTCAACAAGACTTACCGTCGACTCTAATGAACGACAAAAATAAATGGCAACTAGAAATCCTACGCAAAAATAAATTCGCTGCACTAGCTATTAAGAACTACTTAACCCTCCTTTCTTAAAGCGATCAGTTTTTACGGTGTAGGGGTTTAGGGCACCAATAACAGTGAAAGTGTGTAGCTATTAGCAGTTCGGCGATTGCCAACAGGCATAGTATGGTCATCTATAAGGTATGGTTCCGAACTTAACGACAGAATGGAAATTAAAGCTGTGGCGCCTCTATCTTCCCATAACCTAGCTGGTAATATTTCGAGTATTTACTATTTCTAAAATTGGTCATGGTCATCCTCTGTACAATGATATTTAGAATACAAAACTTTATGTTTTTACGATTTCTTAGAAATAAAAAAAAAATATTGAAATTATGTATTTAAGTTATGATTATGTATTAGGTATTTTTTCACCATTTCTTATTTCATTAATCAATTTGAATACTTTAGTACTGCATCTTGAATGCCTAAAAAACCCTATAAAAAAATATTGTATGGCTTTCCTACACTCTAATTGATTTTCAACTTCATTGTAACATGGGTTAAATCAGATACCTTACTTGTAATAGTGGGTAGTAGTGTTGGTGACGCAATGCTAATGCGTGTAGGAATATCAAATGGTGGCGAAATGCGGCGTGCGGAGTTGAACACGTGTTGGCTCAGATGGTAAGAGCATAGTCGTATTGAGACTAAGGTCGCGGGTTCAAGTCCTGCTCACGTGGTATTTTTCACCATTTCTTATTTCATTATTCAATTTGTTACAATAGTTAAGAACATGCTGATTACTATAATCATTTAGTTTCTACTGAGTTGAACAAGGAATAAAACCTTAATTTAAAAATGCTTAATTTAAGGTTTTATTCCTTGTTTTGTCTTTTTCCCTATTCAATAGACGTATAACTCTAGGATCCTGCAAATAAAAAGTATTTTTAGCCAAACGTATTTTTTAACAGGTAAAAGTAGAAATCGTCATTACGTTTATTATAAATTACTTTAATAAATCTTATTTATTAGTATCATAATACAATTTGTCATACCACCCCATGGGACGAAGAGTACATACATATATAGTAATAATGTAGGAGTAATCTCGGAAATGTCTCCCTGTCGAAATTAATATAGTGCGAGAATATTCGTCGCGTCTAATTTGATTTATGAGATGTAATCAATTAGTGCGCTCTAAACATATCTGCGTGTACTCCAATTAATTGTAAGTAACGAAATTACACGAGAATGATTTACACTATGAGATTCCGTACGAGGATACGTATGAGGAACTGGAGCGGATATAAGTATAACTGCGTATAAAGTTTTATAGTGCTTTATAGCTGCTTCAGTTGACTCTTGACAAGGTCATGTGTGCTTACACTGCCTCCTGGAGTACATAAATAAAACGCTATACAAAACAATAAACAATAGTACACAATAAAAAAATCATCAAATCATGACTTTTTTATTGTATGCTGATTTGTCGAAAGGCAAAAATGGCGAGTGTCCATGCCGATGTAACGTGGCATTTTTTGTGAACAAAGCTTGTTTGATTTCAGCACTGGATATGTTAATTCTTTCGGCTCCGACTCTCTAATCCTATAAAGTCGTTTCTTATCTCGATCGCCTGAGGTTGCCCTTTACGCATTATTTACTTGAAAACTGGAATTAAAACCCCTGACTCGATTTTTAGATCATTTGTAAGTCTATTCGTGCAATCTGACGCCACATTAGCACAGTTTATGGCAGGTTTAACGAGGAACACCTACGGCTCGTTAACCCCCTATCATTGGCAAATAAATTTCACCATGACGTCACGCAAACTCCAACCTTTCTCGATTACTTAACTTACCCTTAAACTCGATTCTATACCTTTCTAATAAGGCTCACTTTGCATTAAACTCACACCGGATACTGTTTAAAATATTGGAACTCCCGCTGTGAAAATAAATGGCAGTGTGCAAACAGTTTGAAGTATTTTACTTTGCCTATTCGTCATTTTTGTTAGTTCCGTGTTGGTGGCTTTTATATAAAATGTAGGACGATTAATTACGGCCCAATTGGCATTTGATCGACGAATAAATGAGTAAGTCATGATGAAAAAGAAGTATAAGGAAATCGAATAAATTTGGCGTCGGGAACAGAAAAAGTGCGTAATCTATATGACAAATAAGGAGGGCTATTTCGGGGGATCGTGAGATATGGATGTCATTAATTTAAAACAAAGTATACGGTCCCAGGAGCCTGCAAATGGATCAGTGAGCATTGCCGAACGTTTGTTTCATAGATTTAATATAGTACTATGTACGAGTACCTACTTGTAGATATTGTTACGTTGGTATCTAGATATTGTTTTATATTTTAGATAGTTACATAAAGCCGCGTATACTTCAGTTTTTAACAGTCTAATATAGTTTCGTTTGCTAATACCTAAATAAAAATGTACCAATTGCACACAACCACGAAAACAATTATTTTCTGAATTGTATTGTGTAAGCTTTGTAGAAAGATGTAAAAAATTGCTTAGCGCTTGTCATCTAGCGACAACAACTGTTTAACATGCCTTCCAAGCACTCGGAGAAGAAATTCGAAATCTATGTCGTATCTACCTATTCAAGTTCAGCCCACACACCACCCTGCTTTATTACCCTGTTGCCGTTGAGCCATGAGATCCTCTTAAATTTCCATTTCCTACACTATTTTATTTCTTTTTTGCAAATTTTAACGTAAGGTCGATGTTCTTCATTATAATGTCTTTTAGCATCGCTTTTATTTTCTGTATTAATTATATGTGTCTTTGATGGTTCAAATAAACTATTATTATCTATCTATATATTATAGCTCGACGACGTTAAGCTATGTCAGATGCATTTCATCATCATCATCATCAGGTCTTTTTTAGGCCCCACTGCAGGAGCACGACTTTCTCTGTACTACCGAAGCCATACTTGGCTAGAGCAGTCATAGGATTTGGCCTACACTCTCCACGCTGGCCAGACGGGTTGGAGCGGTCTTACTAATGTTTATAAGCTTTGTGTAGCTTGTGTAGGTATCCTAAGTCGCCTTCTACGACATCCACGGGAAGACTTGGAGTGGTCCTATTCTACTTCGCCGGGAACCACACGGTTTATGCAGATGCATTTGGGCAGCTTAAAAACCTGAAAACAATCACTGACTCACTTGAAAGAAAATAAAAAAACCTCTTTATTAAAAGAGCAGTATAAAAATTGCAATCTGTGTAGTTCCGCTACCTGTATGTAACATTGACAGTATAAACAGTGTTCGCAGCTTTCGGACAGACATACCGCAAACTCGACTAACAATGAACGAGACAATCCCGCCAGAGACACCGTTTTACCACACCGACTTTATGTCCTGCACAAATACAAATACTGCAGAGCAGTAAGTTTGCTCAATTTTGTTAACAAAAGACTACTGAGCACCAGCCAACTCGTAATAAAATTTTGCTTTAGATGGTTTCCAATGTAAGAGAAAAGTGGCAAAGTTGCACATTGGCCACAAAAATACGTTAGAAAAGACGTTATTTTACTTAACACTTTCTAAGAGATTTCTTTTGTAACTTCTTAACATTTTCCCTTAATAAAATATACTGTATGTAAGTAAATTTATGCTTAGCTATGTTTTGATAAAAATACATATTTACATAGCTGTTTGTTATACACTGCAAAGCGGTGGTGGCCAGGGCAGGCACTGGCTGTGCGTCTGTAAGGTACGAGTTCGGTTTTAGCCAGAGGATCTTAGCCTTCACTCTCCACGCTGGCCAGACAGGTTGGAGCGGTCTCATTGATGTTTATAAGCTTTGTTAAGCTTATTTTTCCTAAGTCGCCTTCTACGACATCCACGGCAAGACTTAGAGTGGTCCTATTCTACTCTGCCGGGAACCACACGGAATTTTTATGGAGTTTGTAATGTACAGTCATTTTCATTTACCAGCACTTGCTTTCAGCGAAGGAAAACATCGTGAAGAAACCTGCACACTAGTTCACTAGTGTCTTATAATTACTGTTGGCACTAGGTGACCGTCATTGAGCTACGTCGGATGCTTTTAGACAGCTCGCAAAATCTGATACAAATGTCAGTTGACACACTCGGCAAAAAAGACTACACCATAACACCTTATAGACCCGTTTGCACTAAACGTTAGTTAGGCTTGTCCTAGTTAAGATACACCTAAGCCTAAGAACAGCCTAGCTAAAAATGTTGTTTGCACTAACAGATTTATCTTAACCATGTCGTAGCTTAGGCATTGCCTAGTTAAGAGAATGATTGAATGAATGAAAAGATTGATTGTTTATGGTTTTTATATGTTGGCCTTGTCTACATTGATTCAGTCGTGAGTTAAAAGGAGACAAAAGATAAGGTCTTTGACCTTGATGTATTTTGTTTGAAAACCTAAAAACGCCGTAAGGAGCAGGCAGATTTGAATTGTAAACGTTTTGGTACGTTGAATTGGTCTTCAATACAAATATGATCGTGGAATAATATGAAAAATAAGCATAAGGTGAAGTTATAAGCAAATAACCTTAAAGTGGCGCCCTCGTTTAAAATAAATTGTGAACTCGTAAATGTGATGAAAATTTCCATATTTCTTAATGTTAGGCACTAGATAGCCCTTTAAATTATTTTATGAACCACCGTTGAAAGAATTTACATTAGTCCGTCTAGTTTTAAAACTAGATGGATCACCAATAATAGTTTCAACGGCAGTTCATAAAATAAATTTAAGGGCTATCTAGTGCCTAACATTGAGAAATATGGATATTTGCACCATATTTACGAGTTAGCAATTTATTTCAAATTAATGGCGCCACTTCTGCTTGGTTACTTCTGCCTTAACACTTCCACTGCTGAAAAATGCAACGTGCAACCAAAGAAGAAAACACATATGGTGCGTTTTCAGCAGTGGAAGTGTTAAACGAAAAAGAACTTTTGTACTCCGAATTTTCGGCAAGGTCTAATATCCACGATACAGTTCTTTTGCACATCCAGTACCACTTGAAGAAGTCGATTTCATAGAAATTTTGGAACCAGTTTGGTCGTGGTCTTGTTATACGAATTCTCACGTATTGTTCATTATGAAAATCGACTTTTAAAAATTCAAAGAAATTTAATATATTCTCTGTCATGTTGAATGCGATCTGTCTGATTTTGAAAAAGCTTTGAACTTAAATGCCACTTTATTACAAAACTTAAAAAATTGCTTGACCTAACTAAATCAAAACCAAAACACAATATTTTGTCACACAAATGATCCACAGATTACAAAAAAACACAACTTAAGTATTACCTAAACTCAGGCGGTTGCTAATCGGGCTCATAAAGTTAAGAGTTTCCTAACTGGACTTAGGAATTGCTTAGGGTTAGTGCAATCATTTTTTTTGCTAGGAGCAGCCTAAATAATTTAGGAAAGAATCTAGGCGATGCTTATGTTTAGTGCAAACGAGCATTAGGGTTAGTGCAATCAATTTTTTTGCTAGGAGCAGCCTAAACAATTTAGGAAAGAACTTAGGCGATTCTTATGTTTAGTGCAAACGGGCAATAATGTTATACACTACTCATGTTATCCTGATAATGTTAACAGATACCTACCTACAAATACTGGGCTATTCATATTATTCAATATAATGGTACGTACAGAATTAAATATTATCTAATACAATATAATTCAAACTAAATTAGACAACAATAAATACAATCTAAAACGAATAGTAAAAACAACAAACATTAATTTATATAAAAAATTGAACCCAAATCGCCACCGTCAGCAGACAAGGTCTCCAAGAGACTGGCGGCATTTCCACTTTGTATGGCCATGGCTAAGCGTTTGGCCGAAATGCGCACCAGCTCTTGGGTTCTTAAAGACGTCGATCAAACGTGCGTAGATCTCTCTGAACAATTGACGAGATTAATAATTTTGTATTAAATAAATACCTAATACAATTATAAATTATTGGTGTCAGAATTATTTGTAACTAAATTAATTTACTCCCGTTAGCGTTGTGGCATTGTCGCTAAATTTAACTAATTAATAACTTTTAACTTCATTATCAGACCTCAGCCAATATGGCATCCTTTATCAAAGATTTAAGTTCAATACAAACCACAATTTAAGGTAATATGTTGATCGGTACCTGTGAGCTGTTTACAACTAGTAATTATAGATTTAGTGCCTCACACGACTATCTAGCACATTGGAAATGAATCTACGGAATTCGAAAAAAGCAGCCAAGTGCTAGTCGGACTCGCCCATGAAGGGTTCCTTAGCAGCAAGTAACATAATATAAAAGTTCCATAGGTAAATTGCGGTTTACGATTTATGACGTATTAAAATAAACCGGCCAAGTGCGAGTTAAGCTCGCGTAGAGAGGGTTCCGTATAATTGATTGAATTCTTATAGGTTTTCCTGTTATCTACAAGCAATGAACTATATTTTGTATTTTTTTTTAATTTTAGGCTCAGTCCTTTCTATGATCAGTGGGGAGGGGGAATGGTCAATTTTCGTCTTCTTTCTTGAATAAAATCAAAACTTTTTATTGTAAAAAAAATTAATATATATTTGAGATCCTTATAACAAGCCCTTTCATTTGATATATAACGTAGTAAGTTTTGCAATTTTTTTTTAATTTTTCCCCTAAAATGTCCCTTATTTTAATAAATATTTATTTACTTTGCACATATGTGTTTGGGTCATAGGATTACACCATCCTACCAAATTTCACCTCATTCGGTCCAGTAGATTCGGAGAAAATTGGCTGTGACAGACGGACGGACAGACAGACGCACGAGTGATCCTATAAGGGTTCCGTTTTTTCATTTTTTGTACGGAACCCAAAAAACTACTTACTAGATCTCGTTCAAACCAATTTCGGTGGAAGTTTGCATGGTAATGTACATCAAATATTTTTTTTAGTTTTATCATTCTCTTATTTTAGAAGTTACAGGGGGGGGGGGGACACATTTTACCACGTTGGAAGTATCTCTCGCGCAAACTATTTAGTTTAGAAAAAAATTATATAAGAAACCTCAATATAATTTTTGAAGACCTATCCATAGATATCCAACACGTATGGGATTGATGAAAAAAAAAATTGTTGGGTTTCAGTTCTAAGTATGGGGAACCCCCAAAATTTATTGTTTTTTTTTCTATTTTTGTGTAAAAATCTTAATGCGGTTCACAGAATACATCTACTTAACAAGTTCAACAGTATAGTTCTTATATAGTTTCGGAAAAAAGTGGCTGTGACATACGGACGGACAGACAGACAGACATGACGAATCCATAAGGTTTCCGTTTTTTGCCATTTGGCTACGGAACCCTAAAAATGTCGTTCTGACTTTTTGACGTTTTTCAAAAAGGTTAGGCTACAGGGCAAACCCTTAACCCAATCGTCTTTGTTTAAGGCTCAAATTGTAGCTCACAAAATTTTCCAGAAGAATGTTTCTCAAATTTTTGATATCATTTTTCGTTTCCAAAATATCGAGCGCCAAAATAAAAAAATCGGAAAAAAATGTTTTTTTTTTTCACTATTTCGGCCTTACCTTTTTTTGCACCTGACAGCTCTCGTAAATACGCGTCTTTTAGGCTTTTTTGAATATCATATCTTCACAATTCTTCGAGATATAAGGGGATCGCAGTTTTTCGTGAAATCGGAGCCTACAATAGAGCGAACGAAAAAATATTTCCAATGTAAAAAAAAAAAATCCCGACTGCGTGATACAAGAGCAGCATGCCTAGCATGCTCTAGGATGCAACCAACACGCTTGGATGAACCAGATTATATGAAGTTTTTTACACCCGTTTGCACTAAACGTTAGTTAGGCTTGTCCTAGTTACGATACACCTAAGCCTAAGAACAGCCTAGCTAAAAATGTTGTTTGCACTAACCGATTTATCTTAACCATGTCGTAGCTTAGGCATTGCCTAGTTAAGAGAATGATTGAATGAATGAAAAGATTGATTGTTTATGGTTTTTATATGTTGGCCTTGTCTTTACATTGATTCAGTCGTGAGTTAAAAGGAGACAAAAGATAAGGTCTCTGACCTTGATGTATTTTGTTTGAAATCCTAAAAACACCGTAAGGAGCAGGCAGATTTGAATTGTAAACGTTTTGGTACGTTGGATTGGTTTACAATACAATTATATGATCGTGGAATAATATGGAAAATAAGCTTAAGGTGAAGTTATAAGCAAATGACGCGCCCTCATTTGAAATAAATTGTTAACTCGTAAATGTGGTGAAAATTTCCATATGTCAGGCAGGCAATGTCTAATATCCACAATACTGTACTTTTGCACATCCAGTGGATACCACTTGAAGAAGTCGATTTCATAGAAATTCTGGAACCAGTTTGGTCGTGGTCTTGTTATACGAATTCTCGCGTGTTGTTCATTATGAAAATTGACTTTTACAAATTCAAAGAAATTTAATATATCCTCTACCATGTTGAATGCGATCTGTCTAATTTTGAAAAAAGCTTTGAATTTAAAAGCCACTTTATTACAAACCTTTAAAAAAACTGCTTGACCTAACTAAATCAAAACCAAAACACAATATTTTGTCACAAAAATGATCCACAGAACACAACTTAAGAATAGCCTGAACTCAGGCTCTTCCTAAGCGGGCTCATAAAGTTAAGAGTTTCCTAAGTGAACTTAGGAATGGCTTAGGGTTAGTGCAATCAAATTTTTTGCTAGGAGCAGCCTAAACAATTTAGGAAAGAACTTAGGCGATTCTTATGTTTAGTGCAAACGGGCACCAGTGTCACTCTCGGAATTAAGACGAATCTTACTACTATATTCCATTCGTTCAATTGGATGGCCATTTCAACAAATAAACTATATGACAAATATTGGCCAACGTTCAGCAGAATATTTTTCGAGTATAAAATCTCTAACCATGCCCGTGCTAAGTCAGGGCTTCCAGCAAGTTAATAAACAGTAAAGTATTTCCCCTTTGAATTGAGCATACGATTCCCGCGTCTCGCAGCAAATCCAGGCACCAATCTGTTGGCGGGCGGCCAGCGCTGGGAAACCAACGTCCAAATTATTGATTACAGAGGACAAATTGCATTTATGCACAGCCTGTAGTACTCGCGTTTTATTAAGCCGTTTTGGTTGGATTGAGGCGAGAGAATTTGGGTGCTCGTTATTTTTTAACCGACTGCGCTAGTAGGAGGATTATGATTTTTGAGTGTTCTTCTTTAAGATAAAATGCATTCCTATTCAACCAAAGGTTCCAAATTATTATTATTATTATAAATGCAACCTAAGCTTGACGAAGACTGTACGAAGTGGTGAAGAAAAAGCCGAAACCAATAAAATATTAGCCTTTTGGGAATATTTTGAAGTACTAGCCTACTTATTACTATAAATGTAAACACCCAATCTGTAAGTTAAGATTGTAAATATTACCTACAAGTGCACAAAATTAAAGGCACAAGTAAATATAAAAATATCCTTGCATTCCGATAAAGCTAAAGATTGAATACTGAGTAGACTAGAGTCAGAAGGGATTGCGGCATGTTTTATTGGCATACGATGTAAATAATATTCTATTCTAATAATATTCTTCGTAATGTTAGTTTCCATAAACTCTAGTCTTTATGGAAATAATGATATGGAATAATATGAAGAGCTCGATGGTTTTAGTGACGTTTCCGAATTGTTTATCTAATCCAATTTGTCACTGATTTCTAAATTTTTCTCTGGCTCTGTATCTTGAGCTCCTCTTTATTTCGAAAGTCACACTAAACCGTTGTCAGTTGCCCTGTACAGGTAATGTCACTTACTATCTAAACTACTCTACTAGGCAAGTGCGAGTCGGACTCGTACATGAAGGGTTCCGTACCAACGTACAATGTTTTAAAACGCTAAAAAACACGTGTTTTGTATGACGACCCCCTTTTAATTTTTTACTTGTTTTAATTTTTAGTATTCGTTGTTATCGCGGCCGTATAAAGGTGTATATAGTAATACATAATCTGTGAAAATTTCAAGTATCTAGTTAATGCCATTATAAAGATTTAGTTAAAAACGCTGAAAAAACCTGTTTTTTGTATGGCGACCCCCAATAATTTTTAACTTTTTTTAAAATTTCAGAATTTGTTGTTATAGCGGCCACAGTAATACATAATCAGTGAAAATTTCAAGTGTCTAGCTATTACGGTTCAAGAGATAGAGCCCTGTGACAGACGGACAGACAGACGGACAGACAGCGGAGTCTCAGTAATAGGGTCCCGTTTGCACCCTTTGGGTACGGAACCCTAAAAAATAAAGTTAAACTATCAACAAACGAAAACTACTTCAGTGACTGACATAAGTTCGACAAAAATTTGAAGTGCTGTGTTCTAGTGGTCCTATTATAAAATACAAAAATTCTTCCTGGTAATCCACTTTTCATTTCTCTCGCGGAGAGCTCTCATTGCAATATCGTTAGAGCTGACAGCGATAGTGTGAACTCATTCATTAAAGCCGAGTTATGAGCTCCTATAATCCGTGCGTACTACAATTTTGCTTTGCGCGTTTGTTACGGTACTTGTATGATGGAGAGGGTACGGTATTAATCTGCGGAAAACCACACATCTTTTTAATTAAATTAAGACATCATGATATTAGCTCTTATTTCCATCTTTTTTAAAGTAGTTACGAAGTACCTTCTTCTGTGATTACCAACCCGTCTGCCCTGCGTCGTGCTTATGGGCTGAGCTAAATCTTCTCTTAATTGGGAGAGGCCTTCAGTGGACAGATGTACGTTGTAAAAATATAAATCTGAACCTAGTGTTGGCCAAACATATGCGTAACTTACGTATATGTTTGTTTAGCCAATACTAGGTTTCTGGCCCAATAAAGGGAAGATTTGGCCATAATCACCACGCTGGGCAAGACGGGTGGTAATAGCAGAAGATATTTATGAAGTAATTGCACAGAGAACGCTGCTGCCCGTTCTCTGTTACCCGTGTCTCCCTTAGTCGCCTCTTACGACACCCGTAGGAGTAAAAAGAGGTTGTTTCAGATATTCATCATATGCCATAAACCATCCCCATGGATGGTAGGCGTAGATGTTGGTATAACGAAAAATAGACGAATGTGGAAGGAGAAGATACACTGCGCCGACCCCAGATAATGGGATGAGGTGTAGCAGATGATTGATATCTAAGACAACCTCTTTACACTCCCACAGGTCGATACCCGTATATTATTATACCCATAGTATTCTTAGTCGTAAGAGGCGACTAAGGCAGTATACGGATCCTGCCTTAAGGCTATACGGTTACGGTTGTTTTAGATATTGTTAAGATAATATCCAGGGTCTGAAAAGGGTCTGACTATGAGCCGGAAGTAGCTATCAATAAAAGTTTTTAATAAAATGAAATCTTTTAAAACAAACTTTTTACAAACTCATTTGTTTGTCACGAAAGAAACAAAATCTACTAAGATCAAAGTAGAGAATGAAAATATTTTCCCGCCAGTTTTAATTCCGCACAAATAGCAATTTTCCCATTTCACTATTCGGAAAATTCGCTCCAAATTCCAATGAGAAATAAGAAATGGGCCTTAAATTTGCATGCAGCACGTCGATGGTAAATTATCGGGGTGTTTGGCGGACAGCCAGCCGACATTTACCAGCCATATTAAGGACACAAGTGCTCTGTTACCAAAGAGTCGGCGCGTGACTCTAATCTGAATTTTGCAGCGTGATAGATCTTTGGATTAGCGTAAATCGTGGGAATGGGCAAGAATCTAAATCATATCAATAGGCGTTGCGGTTAGCAACCCATCACTACTATGATTTTCTTTTTCCGCCTTTATGCCCACCATATCGCTAAAAGTGGCCTGGGCCTTGCCGTCCTAGGCTCTGTCTGCCTCGTTAGGGATAAAGACATGATTCTGTATCCGTTACAAATTTATCAAGTATACCGATGTAAGTAATATATAGTAGGTAAAGGTACTTACTTTTTAAATTTTGTACAACAGCATCGCAGCAAACAGTTTTCTCAAATTTGAAAATTACTGCACAAGTTTATACATATCTTCAGAAAAGTATGTAACGGCAGTCTCTAATAAAGTTGGGAATAAAATTGTGAAGTGAACTTGGCAAGTCAGCGCCACACTCCATCGCCGTAGTTTCGCACTTTATATTATGCGGCCAACGTTAAGGCTCGTGCTACACTAGGAGCAATACGACGAGCAGTTTAATAACAAGACAATTATAAACTTTATGTCCAATGTCGTAAGATATAGAAACGCTTGACAGAATTAACGGGGTGTGACTGCTTGATCCAGCGCGGGCCGCCGCCGCACCGCGTATCTTATGATGACATTGTACATAAAGTTTATAATGTCTTTATGAAACTGCTCGTCGCGTCGCTACCAATCCAGTGTAGCGCGAGCCTAAGGCTGTGCATGAACGCCAGTGTTGCCCACATTTCAAATAAATCATGATCAAAAATGAAGACGACTAGAAAAAAATCCTTTGCGAATGTTTGTACCTAACAATCCTTCAAATTATTTCATGAATATTGTTGGGAAGTTTTACATGTATTCTAGCTTTACAAAGTTTCTACTGAAACCAATTTTTACTATTATTAAAAGCATATTTTTACATGGGCTGGATTAGGTAAAAATATGATTATATTACGCATATTTTTACCGAATCCACAAAGTCCATGTCGGTTACTAGCCGCATTGCCTATTATCACGATTCGCATTTTCGCCCATTCTCTAAATCGGCTTTTACGATCTGCTCGGGAAGAGCAGCAGCTGGTACATTCTAAGTTTTTTCTTTTCTTCCAGATCAGCATGGGAGAATGAACTAGTGCGATTAAACGGTAAAATCAGTTAAAGAAATAAATGTATCGATCAATCGATTGAATAATTTTCCAACCATCTCACTAGAGTTACTAATACCGGTCAGGCTTGCAGTTGCGTCCCATTGGATGGATGCCAGGCCACATTACTTATTCTCTAAAACGCCAGATTAGGCTAGTTGGCGGCCAGCTGATCTTGACGTAGGTAGCTATATCTTTTTAGAACGCCATTTAGTTAGTTCGCAAGTAGGTCAGAATTTCTGAGAATTTCCAATTGAAAAATTTATATTAAGGCCGTACCTAAATTTTCCGGGGTCCAGTGCTGCCCCCGTTTTAAATAAATCATTTAAAAGAAAACGGAGACATTATTTAAAATTTTGCTACTACTAAATCCTAGATAACCCTTCAAAGTATTTTATGAACTACTGTTTACAGTTTAAAGTGAGAACGTTAAGCTTTACTACGCACATTTGCGAAAAACGGCCACTTTTGGCTAATGTGCGTAGTAAAGCTTAACGTTCTCATTATAAACTGTAAACATTAGTTCGTAAAATACTTTGAAGGGTTATCTAGGACTTGGTAGTTGCAAAATTTTAAATGATGTCTCCGTTTTCTTTGAAATGATTTATTTTAAATGGGGGCAGCACTGGACCCCGGAAAATTCAGGTACGGCCTTAATTAACATTATACGTAATCATCATCATCATCAGGTTTTTTTTAGTTTCCACTGCAGAAGCTCGACCCTCTTTGTACTACTAGAGCCATATATTAGTCAGAGCAGTCAGAGGATTTGGCTTATACTTCACGCTGGCCAGACGGGTTGGAGAGGTCTCACTGATGTTTATAAGCTTTGTTTAGCTTGTGTTTGTGTGACGTATAATAAAACAAAGTAATTTTTCGCATTTGTCTGTTACCACTAGTTACTAACTTTTAGACCATGTGGTCCTAATATTGTTTCTCTTTATGGTTGCCTGTAGAGATTGCTTCGGCGATAAGGCCGCCTCTTGTTCCTTATATTACGAGTATATGTTGTCCTTACTTAAATTTTTGTAATTGTAAATGTCATTTGGAGCAATTAAGGACTGTATGCACAAATCCACGTGGTCGGATTTGGCTCTGAAATATGCAAAATTTTTCCGCTAGGGGGATAAAAATGTCAAGATGAAGTTACATAGAGTTAATAATGTGTAAACGGGACAATAGATGTAGGTAATCATAAATTGTAACGTAGAAGCTGACTTGTTTCTTTTCGTCAAGACTTCCAGTCCGCGATACTTATTAAAATTTTCAAATCAATCAAATCAAAGAATTATTTTGTTTGAATTATTATTTCTGAATTAAGGCCTTGGCAGACGTCATTATAATGTACTTAACACTTTAGTAGACAGGCTATCAGTAAAAAAAGGCTAAAGTCGAAAATACAGTAGTGTGCGTGAATGCAAGACGTTTATTTAAAAAGCGAGTTTAAATATATGTAAAATTCATATAGCACTTTCTAAAAAATCCAAGTTATAGTTATTCGAATCTTGCGTTAAATTTATTACTTTTTCAATTTATTAGTCGACCTCCGTGGCGATTCCTTAACACGCTAGTCCGTCACTCGGAGGTTCTGGGTTCGATTCCCAGCCAGGGCAAGTTGGTAAATGGCCTTTTTTAATTTGTCCTGGTTCTTGGGTGTTTATTTTATCCCATCAAAAACATAAATGTAAAAATGCCAAGTTCAAATTCCGACAAAACAATTGAAATTTAAATAGCTGCCAAGTTATGTAGGTAGAGAAAATTGAAATATATTCATAAGAATCTCAACATTTGACTTGGACAACATTAAGATTGAAAGCACGGTCACCCATCCTAACTGAGACCAAGCTAGAAGTTGTTTAACCTGTAAAAGCACAGTCATTCATCCATCAATTTTTGAATTTATTGTATGCAAAGTGGAGCGAAATATTTGCACAAGTGGTTTTGATTACTCGTATTTTGAAATTTGATAAAGCGCAAATGACAAAGAACCCTTAGAATAGAGAATCTTTTTAGTTTCACGCAGCTTTTTAGGGTTCCGTAGTTAACAAGAAAACCTTATAGTTTCGTCATGTCTGTCTGTCTATCTGTCCCCAGTTTTACTCATAGAATATTAGTACTAGAAAGCTGTAATTGGGCATGGGCATGGATATGTGGTAATAAAAACTTGAAAAAAAAATGTGTGGTGTGAGACGTCGTTGAATAGGTCTTTCAAAAATATTGTAAGATTATGAACACCCTTTTTCGTTTTAGCAATCCGTTTGTGAAATATTTGGTTTTTGATTGCAAATTTTTGTTAGAATCATGTGTCTTCCCTCTCTGTCAGTTAAACGGTTGTATATGGACACTTAAAAAATTCACGGCAGTAGTATATAACGTCTCCCTGTACTTACGCTGTTAGGAGAATAAGACAATTGACAGATGTAGCAACTGCTAGACAAGTGTACTTTAGTTACTTTCACAGTCTAATGTCTTAAGGGATACTTCTATGGGGGAGTGCAGCGGACATTCAGACTATTTTTCTTTTACAAAAAAGAGCAATTCGTGCTATTTACGGTTTAGGATCTAGAGACTCACTGAGGGAATTATTCAAGGAAATAGGTATACTTACTTTTGCATCACAATTCATATTTGAAAATATAATTTATGTAAGGAAAAATATTTCCATGTTCAATAAAGTAAGTGATTTTACAGATAGAAATTTACGTAATAAGAATGACTTAGTTAGCCCGTATTACAGGCTGAATACAGTCAGTAAGTCTTTTATGGGGAAGTGTATACTTTTTTATAATAAATTGTCAGAATCGGTCCTTGATATGCCAGACAGAAAATTCAAAGCTTATGTAAAGAAAGTACTTTGTGAGAAGGCTTATTATAGGACCGATGACTATCTTAAAGACAAAAAGGTCTGGCTTGAGCTTGGCGCGGGTCCCTCTTAAAGGTTTGTATACTTAGAAATGTCATAATTTAGGTACATTGGTACATACTAAATTTACAAATTGACATTATTTTAAATTTCGTAATTCTTATAATTCAATTTAATTATGACATAATAAACAATGTAATCTCTGTCCATCTATATAACTAATTTTAAGTTTTTAGTTTGTTAGTTGACGTCTTTGGAGAAAACGTGCAGTGCAGTTTGTTGCCGCTTCTTCTGCTCTTGCGCCTAGGAAGCGGCGTAAACTTAGCTTTAAGTAACGATTTGACGTCAACATTTGTGCAAAACAAAACAAAGTGACTATTATTAAGAGATATTATAAATATCCTATGATAATAAAGATATTTTGAATTTGAATTTGAACTAAAACTAATTTAAGGTGGATTCAGATCATGATACTGAACAACTTTTCCTAAGGAACACATAATTAAATATGAAAAGAAAATGTTTGCTTTCCATTCGACCTCCGTGGCGTAATTGTTAACACGCTAGACCGCTAATCCGGAGGTTCTGGGTTCGAGCCCCAGCCAGGGCAAGTTAGAAAATAGTCTTTTTCAAATTGTCCTGGGTCTTGGGTGTTTATCTATGTATGTATTTATCATAAAATATAGTATCATTGAGTTAGTATCCCATAATACAAGTTTAAAACTTACTTTGGGGCTAGCTTAATTAGTGTGATTTGTCCTTACATATTCCATACATATATTACATAAATATTACATTTAGCCAAATCTTGTGTGTAAGAGATCAAAAATAATTTTTGTATTTCGTTTGTTCCTTGGTGAAAGTTGTTCAGTATCATGGACTGAATTCAGACCTAAAGGTAGGCAGTTGTTAGTTACATAAAACAAGTAGGTACTGACTACGGAACCCTACACTGTACGTGGCCCGTCACGGCACGTGGCCGGTTTATTTTGGTTAAGTTGAAATTTTAGGGAACCATAGACAAATTTATGATATTTCTGTGTAAATCAATATTACTTATCGCTGACATGACGTTCTCAAAAATACAATCAAATACCTAGTATTTTACGCGAGCGGAAAACTACACGTTTTGTGTTCCACTGACAGAAAATGTACACATTTGAATTTTCTTTGTGAAACAATACGTTTAGCGACCATCTGCAATCGTAACACCTTTCACTTCTTTTCACCTTATTATGTAAGTACAGAGGGTAAAAAAGGATTGCACGTTGAACAGATCAACAGTCTTGGCGTAGCAGCTGTACGTGCTCAATCAATGACTTGACTGTTTGATTTTGTACAATATTTTTAACGAATCAACAAAGAGCACTAAAAAGAAATCTTTTCCTGAAAACAGCTAAAAAATTGGTTGATTAATGAAGCAGTAATTAGCATTGTTGCACCCTTTTATTTTTTATCTTCTAATAGGTTTTCCTGTAATCTATAGGTAAAGAACTATTAACTGTATATTTTTCAAAAGATTGGATTCAGTGGTTTCGGAGATAAGTGTATTTTTATTATTTATTTTCAAAAATAACTTCAAAAACACCAACTTACAAAATATAGAAAAATATATTTAATATTATCATAAAATGCTCTTTCATTTGATATTTTACGCGATATAGTTCACAAAACCCTTTTTTTAATGTCTCATTTATCTCCCATAAAGTGGCCCCATTTTTTATTTATTTATTCATTTACCTACATTTTACTTCCGTCTTTGGGTCACAAACTTACATTATGTGCACCACATTTCAACTGAATCGGTCCAGTAGTTTAGTAGGGGGGGTAAATTTTCGCCCATTTTTTTAAATAACTTAAAAATACCGATCTAAGAAATAATAAAAAATAAATATATTTTAAATTGTCATAAAAAGTTCTTTCATTTGATATGTCACACGATTTTGTTATTAAAACTTTTTTTTAATGTCTAATTTACCCACACTAAGTGGCCCCCTTTTTTAAATTTCATTTATTTACATTATACGTCTATCTTTAGGTCACTAAGTTACATAAGTGTAGGTACTAAATCTCAACTAAATCATTCTAATAGTTTCGTAGCAAATTGGCTGTGACTTACGGACAGACAGACAAGCGAAACCCTAAAAACAGTAAAAACACCGAAAAAATCGGTTCCTATACAAATTTCCCGGGCGGCTGCACACTTTTGTATAAAAATGCAGTTTTTTTTTTGTTTTTTGACTGTTGTTTTAATATCATTATACTATACTAGCAGTCCACCCCGGCTTCGCCCTTGGTACACACAAAGCCTATGTCACTCGGGGATAGTGTACTTTTCCAACGGTGAAAGTTTTTTTTAAATCAGTCCAGTAGTTTCGGAGCCATGTAATGCAAACAAACAAACAACCAAATCTTTTCTCTTTATAATATTAGTGTAGATAAATAGCCTACTATAGCCTGCCTGCCAAGCCAAGTATAGATCTAGTATAGCCTGTGGGTGGATATATTACGCATAATGTCAATTCGTATTTTGATATACATTCATGGGGAAAAGTTGTTCAAAATTTCAGACTGAATTACCCCTCAAAATAATTGTAAAACCCTAATTAAACAGCACCTTTTATTACAAAAACAGTTAATATGATTCCGCGACCCGAGAAAGTTCCAATCCGATTTTCACCCTAATCGCCAATTAAAAAATATAGGTAATAAATCAAACCAAATTATTTTTTTCATTGACTTAATTTTCAATAAAATTTAAAAAAAAAATGTGCGATGCCGTATCTGCGATAGCATTACTTCTTTACTTGAACGTCAACAAAATGTCAAAACTGTACCATAGTGTAGCAAAAGTATGACATAATTTGGCAGTTTGTACATAGTTTTTTATTGAAATATTTTAAACTGTAATGCAATTTTACGTAATTTGAAAATGGATTTTTTGAAAAATTCGACACGGCCTCCTTCCTGAACGCCCGGCGGGCAACTGAATTTGTATGGAAGAATCATGGCCGCCATTTCAGAGATTTCTGTCAAAAACGTTGCAAAACATCCAATTTTTAAAATTATTTTTTTTATTATTGCGTGATTGCATTGTAAGCAAATATTAAGAATAATGTTTCAAAATAGCCTTTATTTTTATAAAATATATGCAATCCCTTGTTAGAATATTTCTTTACGCAGAAAAACAAGCCAGTTTGTAGCAAGATTTTCTAAAATATTTCTTTCAGGTTTCTTTACAATTATCTTACTTTTTCTGAATGAAAATTAAAAAAATACGATTTTCGTCTACTGGCTAGTCTATTCACCTATAACTAGGTATGTAATTTTCTTAGCGGTCTTTTCTACTTAAGCCATAACTATTGCCCGCGCAAAGTGCGTTTTGCATGTTTTTGGGTAAATTCAATGCTTGTTTTTAGGAAAACTACAAAATATTTTAAAATATCCTTTTTTTCGTCTACTGTCCCAACTCTTCCTCTATCTATGTGTATACATTATTTGACTTAAATCAAACGCTTTCTGTACAAACTTGTTGCCCGCGCAAACCTAGTTTACATGGTGCCGACCCTTAAGGTTTTTGTATTATATTGTTTAATACTTTTGGCCATGTAGTGTAGTAGAATAAGTTTCTTCTCCCACGGGTCTTAAGTAAGACTCGTAAGACTAAGGGAAGAATAGATAACATAGAAAAGAAAGCAGCATCCATTGTGCAAAGATTTTACACCATCAACTGCGATCACAAACCCGTTTGCCTGCGTAGTGATTATAGGAAAAAGACTGCTTGTTTTTCTTATGTGTTGGTGACAGATTTTTCAAGCTGCCTAAAGGCATCTGACATGGGTTAATGACTGCCATACAACGATAACAGCTAGGAGCAACGGCTTAACGTCTTCTTAGCACGGAAGAGCTCAAGAATGTTTTATGCTTTTGGTTACCCATCCAAGTGCAGACCACACCGCATGCTGCTTAACTTGCGGAAGTGCATCACACCGAGCCACCCAGCTCCTCATGTTTGTAAAGTAAGAAAAAACTGTTAGCATTTTCATCTGAAGGTTATCAAATATCTCGATTATATCTATCGATTATATTCCTATGCGTATACGGGTCGAGCCGATATTTTTATATCTTAATCAAAGTGCAAAGATTCAAGTTAAGCCTGATTCAATAAGTTACTACTTAGTTATATCAGAACAATTATCCCCTATCATTATTGTAATAAAACTGTCTGCTCTCAATAGAATGATTCTTAATTGTTTTAGTTTTTAACAAGTGATTTATCGTGCCTTCTAGATATTAAAACAGCAGATGTATCTACAGTTTAAGTCAACAATTACACAGAATAACTAATCAATGTAGTAATCTAATTAATAAGCCCATTTATTATTAAGACAAATCAGCATTGCCCACGCAAATGACGCATTTCTCTTCGTTCTGAATTGACTTTATAAAAGCTATCTAATAAATATGGACGAAGGGTCATATTTTCACCTGTATCTTTTAGTTTTTAGGAGTTTGACCCTTAAATGTAAGTCAAATTATACGAATGTCAAAATATCCTTGCCTCAATATTATTATTATATCACTCTCGAGTGAAATAAAATTAAATAGGTAAGTAGGTACCATTATAAAGAAGTAGGTACATTTGTTTTGCAATTTTGCCTCATGTGCGTTTGAATCTTTGGCATATGTAATAAATATGTAATACATAAATAACTTTTTTATAATTTATAAAGCATAAAGTTGTTTTTACGTCGAAACAAAAATACTTTACTGTGGTTAAATTTGTCTATATCGCTTGAGAGATATAATATCGAGCGGGTGTTATTACGCGCCTCCATTAGCAGCACAACAGATGGTGGGATGCGCGTCGCACAGACGCAATATTCAGCTGGCTAATTGCCAACTGGAAGCCTGGCTACCGATATTATCAGAGCAGCTTTTATCCTGACCTATGTACTTCCCTACATCTAATACTTAATGATGCCTATATCAGATATTATATCGCTTGAGATTGATATAATATCGACCGGTTGTTATCACTCAGCTCCATTAGCAGCTCAACAGATGGCGGGATGCGCGTCGCACGGACGCAATATGCAGCTAGCTAATTGCCAACTGGAAGCCTGTAGCTTTTATACTTACATATATAATAAGTATACAGTTTAGGAGATATAAGTATATATTTTAATTTGTATATAGGTAAGTACATATTAAAGTTTATTATGCACTTCATTTTACAAACGAACCAAATAACCGATCGAAAATCTTAATAAAGTATTAAGATAATGTTATCTTACAGTACACATTAGGTATATTTTTAAGGCATATACGAGAACGCCTTTTAATAGAATAAATAAATACGAGTTCTTAGAGTGCCTGAATTTCCTGAATTTACTTTCAGTGGGTACAAGAATACGAAATACAAAAATATAAACGATACGAGCAACATAAAGCCAGCTATGATAGGTATGAAGAGGGGCTGTATCGGCGATGAAAAGTCAATTTGCATACGATTCACTCAACGTTAAAATAATCGATTAATTTTATTCCAAATAGGTATCTTGATGGTTTTGTTCTTCATTGAGAACTTTGTTTTAATTTTAAAAGCAATCAATAGCAGAATTGGCTAAAGAGGTGGGTAACTGTAAAAACATTGACACGTAGCTAGGATATACGAGTTCGTCACGGTGTCTGCGTGAAAGGGCACCGAACTCTATAAACTCTATTAACCGAACTCTATAACTATTTCGGAATTAAATTAGCTCCTGACAATTCTGTATCGCATTGTACAATACAATACAATACAATACCCTTTATTGCACAAAAGTAAAAAACAGAACATAATTATCTTAAAAATTAGGAAATGCGCAAAAGGCGGCCTTATCGCTAAGCAATTTCTTCCAGGCAACCTCGTTTATATAGAAAAAAATGATGATGATTGTAATGTCGAAACGGGGATTTAAAATGTTTAGAGACCCTAGTACAAGGATAAATTATCATGCATGGGTGCAAAAATATTGATTAGTAGGTGTCTGAGTTCGTCACGGTGTATGCTTAAAATGAGCGCCGACCCGATCTAACTGTATTTCGGGATTTATTAAATCGCATAGTAATGTCAAAACGCTGTCAAAGAGCTAGGAATATTTAGAGTCCCTATAAATATAATATATCATGCATTGGCAAATAGTTTGATCAAGGTTTAGATATTCGAATAATGGACCATAATTTAATCGGTCATTTAGAAAAGCCTTGGGAGAGATCATTTGGCCGAAATGATGATATATAATAAAAGTAATAAGCCTAGTGTGCAAATTCTTCTTCTAATGTTGATAAGTTTGCTCATTTCGGTTAAGTAAGCCCCCATTTTTCTGTTCTCTCTGCTATTTTATTTTTAGTAATTTGTGAATATATGTAAATTCTTGCCGTGTACTTATTTTCTTTTTATATAGTCTATACTTAACAGCCCACAACTGGACTAAAGACCTAATAAAGGAAATATTTCATTGCCGTTCATAGGTGTTAATATTTTCTGTTTAATTTTTTATGTTCGATTGATCTATTCCATTGTTAGAAGAAAGAAAAGCATGACACTATTCGTATAGGCAGTATATGAATCCGTAATATCTGCTTGACCTGAGCAGGTTCTTCTAGCTGGACACTCGTACTTTTAGAATATTCTGTACTTTGGAATCGTCATAAAATTCATCATAATCATCATTATCATTTTAGCCGCATAGCGTCCACTGCTGGACATAGGCCTCTTCCAAGGTTTTCCAATACGACCGATCTAGAGCGGCCTGCATCCAGCGCTTTCCAGCGACCTTGGTCAGGTCGTCTGACCACATTGTGGTTGGGTGTCATACGCTTCGCTTGCCAGTACGTGGTCGCCATTCGAGAACATTTTTTCTCCACTGGCCATCGGTTCGTCGCGCTATGTGTCCCGCCGACAAAATTAAATTTTATTTAAAACGACTGTTTTAATCAAGTAATATTAAAAATGCCATAGTAAGTAAATATCTTAAGTTACATAAAACATTACATACAACAATTACGTTAAACTGAATTTATAATACTTGTTTGCACCAAATGACATATACCTATACAATTAGAAAAAATAAAGTAAGGATAACATATAATGTAAGGTAAAATAAATTTATCCGATCTTTCTGATTCGGGAATTCAATTCTCTACACCCGGTATTGTATTGTGAATATCTAAACCCCCGCTAGAAGTTAAGGGGCCCTAGTCATGCGTATAATTTTATTATCGATGGCCCTCGTCACAGAATCAATATAGAAGGTCCTATTCAAAATATTTTAAGGGGAAGTTTACTTAACCTATTTGAAACTTGTATTATAAATTGCACGCTCCTATGTATGTTACATTCGTGGTAATTGGTATGAGTACTTACCCTGTAGTTCTTCTGAGTTGTTTTATAGATACTGACTGAACTTGATCATCATCAACATTTTCGTTATGGTTCATTAAATAATTGTATTAAGTTATTTTAGGCCATGAGAAATACAAGCTGAACCGGGGAACTTCGTTTCGCCTTTTCCCGTTTTATATTCCATATTTGCTGACCATATAAGCCTTCCCTGGGAACAAACATTTCAAAACCAAAGTTAGCCAAATCGGTCCAGCCGGTCTCGAGTTTTAGCGAGATTAACGAATAGCAATTCATTTTTATATACTCGTATAGAAGATTTTAAGTCATAAGAAATAACTCTCTCGAGTCCGAAAAAAGCTCGCTGATCTATATTTATAAGAATGTAGATGAAACGTTATTTGTGTTTTGCTTTTGGAAAGTTGACACATTTTTTTCAGTTATACGAGTACTTTTATGATCACTATCGTGTCTTTTTCGACATCAGTGTAGACATTGCTTAGGGCCGTAAGACCCAAAAACCAAGTTTACACTGATAGTGAGCGTGAAGGTGGAAAGAAGAAATCAAAATAGTGATGAGTTGCTGGCCCCATCGACTATTGACGTGATTCAGATTTTTGCCCATCCCATCCAGGTTTTACGATCTGCGAGCTTGAACGACTTATAACAATGCAAAGTAGTTACAATTCAAACACCCATAATATGCAGTAACACTCACCAACAGCTTAACACCCACAATAAGCTTGATGACAGCATTAAGGACGTCCGCTACCAGGCATGTGTCACTCCCCGTTTAGGTATCGAAAATGTACCTACATTGTTACTATGCGCGCAGGCCGACCCGGGTGGTAAATTTAGTTATACGAATCGTTTGTCCAGAGAAATAAGAATTAAATTGGCTTGCAATGGATTTATACGAAAAGGTGCTGAGTTCTGACGTGAGCTAAATTAAACCATATCGCTAGCCTCATTGAGTAGATATTTTTTTGAATTTCTTTGCTGAGTGAGACTTCTCGACGATAGTATTATTTATTCTGTGCCGCTACTTTAAGCGGGCGCACTCGACGTGTTCAGTCTATTTCTGTCTCAAACTCTACGTGCGAAAGAGATGTCGCGTAATGCCGTGTCTCTGTCACTCGTAGAGTTTGTGACAGAGATAGACTGAACCCCTCGCGTGCGTCCGCTTAAAGTAGCGGATGCCATAATAGTTTAAAGCAGAGATGCTACTGCGGCTGCAAATTACTTTCAAAGTTTTAATTCATTAGTACCAACTTGTGTGGTTTAACTTTGGCGGCTGTTTGGATGTTTCAAGTTATATAAATTAATTGTAATTTTCCTCCAATTTGGACGAGTAATGTGACACGACACATAAACCTTGTTGCTAAGTTTCATGCAAAAATTATGAAAATATCTAAACTAAGGTATTTTCAACTCTAGATATTGTGATATAAAGACTATTTTGTAACATTGACATGAGTTAGTTAGGGCTGTCCACTGTATGATAAACAATTCACGTTGTTTATCATACAGTGGACAGCCCTAATTGGGGTTAAACTAAGACGAAGGTTTTGTTTTAGCTGCACTTTATGAAATTAGAATAACAGTTTAAAGCTCTTTATTATTTAGAGCACTATATCGGTTGAATATTGATTAGATTAAGCTATAACTGGGTGATCTAAGTGTAGGCTAATAAATCTCTAATACTATTTCGATCACATTTAGAAACGGCTAACCGTAGCATAGGTACAGGTTAATCAAAATTATATGAATTGCCACGCTGCCGAGGGGTAATATTTTAGTGCGATTACATAATTTGTAATGTTTTTTTGTTTTAGATCTTAGAGGTTCTTATAAGTTTTAATTTATAAAAAAATATATATATTGTTTAGCTTTAATTTAATTTAAACTTTATTATAATAAACACACATTTAATATGAATTGTATAATTTGATAATGCATGGTTTGATATAGAAACTTTGACGAGACGTATGTAGTATCGCTCCAAATATAATGCCTCATTATCATATCAGCCGCATAACATCGACTGCTAGACATAGGCCTCTCCCAAGGATTTCAAAATGACCGATCTAGAGCGGCCTGCATCCAGCGTTTTTCAGCAACCTTGGTCAGGTCGCCTGATCACCTTGTGGGTGAGTATCCTACGTTTTGCTTGCCAGTGCGTGGTCAACATTCGTGAACCTTTTTGCCTCATCTATCTATCTGATTCGATCACGTAGAGAAACATCGAGCATAGACCTCTCCATAGCGCGTTGAGCGACTTTGCCTTCTTATTAGACCCATAGTAAGGGGTAACACATATTGATTATAAACTGTTATCTTGAGGCACTGAGGTATTTTGGACGGGAAGACAAGATGTAACTTCTCGAACGGTGCAAGCAAGTCGCACTCGTCTAAAGACCTCTTCCTCGAAGCTGGAACTTCCTGCCTGGATCAATTGACTATCAATATATTGGTATACTACTTAGAGGGGAACCACCCAACAGAAACAGGTAGGGGCGCGTCATGGACATTCGACATTAATTTTGTTTTGTCCATGTTCATTTTAAGGCCTACCTGCTTATAATACGTAACTTATAGTTATCAAAGTTTGTGTGGGCGAAAATTTCATCATCTTCATGATTATCATCGGTTAGCTTCTGTCACAGAATACATAAGAGTTAAACAGAATGGTCTCTCACAGCGTCTCCCGCAAATTGGCGTCCCCGCACCTCTCCCCCGCACTTTGTGAGCTTTGACGGCTCCAAACCAGGGTTTAATTACTAGCCGCACGCAATACGCGACGTGTGTTGTCTTGGGAACTGTCAACCAATAGTAACCATCATGGTGAGAAGGTGCGCGTATAATAATTGTTTATCCACCCAATACTCTAAAGAACGTATATTTCATACATTTCCAAATGATGAAAACAGGTAAGCAAAGCAACAATATAATTTCACGTTATTACCCAGCAACCATTTTGATATATATACCTTTCTCGCTCTCTCGCATTGGCGGGAGATACACAAGAGCGAGAGGGGTATTAGCAATCCGGTAATGTTACATTGGCTCCTCGCTCACAGGTAATCACATACACGCAAATGCCAAATAGATTTCCGCGGGTTATAGTGTAAATGCCATTGTTGACAATGACAACTTGACATGCTGTGTGTAAGCGTGAATCGTTATAAACATTTGTTTATTTTTATTGAATTTATTCATATAATTACCGTATAGTTTTGCGCCGAATATGCAAATTACTATATTACAATAGTGAATTAGTGCGTTACATTATAAATGACTCAATAATAATCAGTAAAGTGAATTAATGGTGAAATGGACAATGGACATAATGAAAAATATTTGTGAAGTGATATTATGTAGCTGTTTCCGACTTTTCTGTAACATTTGATACATATAAAACAGAATATTTTTTACGTCATAGTGTTCGCAAATCTTCAGGTATGGAAAAATATAATCGTAAATATGTCGAACTCGTTAGTAGGTAAGTATTAAATTAATTCTGCGGTGCGACCCTAAGTATAAAACTCACACATCGACGTGTGTACAGATAAATTGTTTCGTTTGTAGTAGTAGTAGGTATATATGTTACTCTGAATCAATGGAGAGTCCTACCAGTGCTTCTGTATCCTATTGTAGGGAGTAGGTGTCTTTCAATTTATGCCATCCAATTGCGTCTTGCGCTTTATAAAATCGGTTTCAATCTGCTATTTTTCTCATACTTACTTATCAACCCATCTAGCACCCAGACGACCCATGCTATTCTTGCTGTCTGGGACCCATCACTCAAATCAAAGAATCAAATATTTATTCAGTAATTACGCCTTTGCAGGCATTTTCACACGTCAATTATGTAATTGTACATTACATGTAATGTTTATTTCAATTATTATTATTTAAAAAAAAAGCTACCGTTTCGCAGCGAACATTGCTAAAAAGAATCGCCGAAAGAAACTCATTTACACTGTATTGGTCACTTAAAAAACGGAGCCGAGCTGACCAATTCCTACTGGCGGCACCCGTTCACGAGTTGACGCGTAGATTAGCCAATTCTGACTCGACTCTGTCAGCACTCTACTTCACCTATCATGATCTTGTTATGTCAGCTCTAACTACTCACTAAATATATAACCGCAAATTAAAAGCCTTCGCTACGCTGCATCGATGCTGTGAATCTTCTTCCACTTTAAACAACGAGCACAAATTAATTGATATTACAGAGGATTTTATTGAACAGGAGGAATTTCCTATAAAACTGCCTGATGAAATTTATTGGGTGCTTCGACCTATGTCATCGGCACGCGGGCGCGGGCGCCGCCGTCGCCAATTTGCATGGGAATGTAATCAATTCCCATTTCTTTTGTTTGTCTATATTTTTATGGAACCAGCGCAGGAATACACAATGTGATTAATTATAATCAAGGGTTTTATTGTTAACTTTATTTACCTTTAATTCTCATTTATTTCCATATATTACCTAAAGATAAATAGAGTGTAATACCTACAATACTATCTATTGTTGGCGACCGTTGCTGTTTCATCGTGCTGGCAACACTTCGCGCGTGCTGGCAACACTCCGGACCCGCTGGGCGACCCCCGCCACAGCGGTGGAAGGGGGAATACGACGCGCGACCGGTATCGGACGACGGAGCTCTGACTTGCCGCCTGACCTCCGTTGCGCTCGGTTGCTTCCTTATTTTGTTTTGTGAATTTTGCGGATCATTATTTTCTCTTTACGTTTAATATTGATTTCTTGAATTAATTTAGTGAAGGTTTAATTATCTATCAGCTGGTTCGTAAAGTGAATAAATTATACTGAAGTGATTAAAGTATTATTTGACGTTAGATATTATAAATTTAGTTTAATGGTGTAGTATATTGAAAGTAATTAAATAAAAAAGGTGTTTATGCAACCGTGTCGAGCAATTATTTCCGATTATTAATATATACTGTTATTTTGTCAGTTAACACTATCTATATATAAGAGTTTTGCTCTTGTCGGTGAAGTATGAATTATCTTGTATTTGTGTCTCTCATCTGCCAGCAGTTTTACTTCGTCGACGACACGACGTACACCTTCTCCTTTAGTTATGCTTCGGTCTTTCTGGTCCTCTTTTCCCTTCTATCTTTCCTTCAATAATATTCTTTATGAAATCGTCATCTTGTAGCAGATGACGCAACATCTTTCCTTGTCTATTGCAATACAATACAATACAAAAATATTTAATGCACCAAATAACATTTAAAATGACAAAATTTACAGAACCTTATATAATAAATTAAGGTACAAGAGGCAGACTTATCGCCGAAGTAATCTCTTACAGGCGAAAAAGAAGCAGTGCGAAGTATATGAGTAAGATAACAGTTAGCTACTATTTCCAGAATGCACCTTTTCTCTCCTACTAGGTACCTAATTATCTTTTAGAAAAGAAAAAGCCTCACTTCGAGCTCCGAATTCGCACAGATAAAAGATGCTACTGGAAACGCGCTATAAGGTAAGGGATACAGTAGTGTATAGGGAGCCGACGGTCATCAAATTCTACATATGAAGTGAAGGTATTGTGTGAATAATTCTGATTTGATTAAACTATGCGCAGATTGTTATTTCTTCGTGTTCGTAATTATTTCTTCATGTTGCTCATAACTGCAAACGCTTTATAGGCCCAATTTATCAGCTAGAAAAATAAAGTTTATTAAGTATATTTCTATCCAAGTTTTGCCTAAAAAATGTGGGTTATTTTTTTTTTTACAATAAACGAATAAAATTACAACTGAGTTTACCATCGAAATGCTATAGGACGTTAAGAAGTTTCTTCCATATCTCCAAAGTTCTTCATCATATCTTCACCAAATGAATATGGGGGCAAATAGTAACTACAGTTTTTGAAGATATCGCGTAATACATAAAAACAAAAAAAAAACATTTAGTTGAATTGATAACCTGCTCCTTTAAAGAAGTCAGGTAATTATTTAAAAAAATACTCTACTATTTACACCACTATTTTACTAGCTTTCTTAATGTTCTGATACATGATACTTGTGTTATTCTCCTGTAAACACACATTCATACAAACACCGGAAGTTCGTTGTGGACTTTGAGAACAAACTTCGTTCTTTTGTACTTACAGCAAATTACAGACTGCAATACAAAGACAGAAGGATCTAAAAAAACGTGCTAAATATTATCTACTTATCAATAAATTATTAATACTTTGAACAAACACTTCTATACCAGAAAAGCTAAATATACAAACAATTGTATTCTTAGACGACATATTTTTTCCAGTTATTTTCGTTTAAAAAACAAACTACACAACTGATTTTAATAAAATTTCTATGGGACCACTTGGAAAGTATACCCTTTGAAACAAAAAAATAATAATTTTCAAATCGGCCCAGGCGTCTTTGAATAATCGGGGAACATAGATAAAAAAAAAGATACCGACGAATTGATAACCTCCTCCTTTTTTGAAGTCGGTTAAAAACGTACCTAAATCTTGAACGCAATACTTACCAAAGTATATGTACTCAAAGAAAGCGTAAATATTTTTCCCGCAGTTACCCCCATGGGGCGCTTGCATCTTTCCATAAGAATCACGATGTATTTCATTGTCTTCGGATCGGTGTTTATCCAAGGCCCATCAAATGCCGCTTGGCTGAGATCAATACTCTGAAAGGAATGAGGACAAATTAGAAATTTAAATAAGCCAAAACGGATGTCAAAAGAACCAAGAAAATAAATATCTACAAGTAGGTACTTCAGACGGTGATGATGGTCTTCCTTTTAGCACATAACAAATAATTTGAATTGTTAATTTTAGTAGACGCCATTGATCTTAGAAAATGTTTATGGTTGTTGAAATTCATACCTACACAGCCAACATGTATTCAGGGTATAGATATTTTAAAAAATAACACTGTCAATTTAAAAAAAAATGCAATTTAGTGCGAGTTGAAAATAATGAGGCAGAATTAATTAAAAGGTACTTACCTACTAGTGGAAAAGGTTATTGAACAGGATTACTACTGCACCGAACAATTTTCTTTCTGTTTATATTAATTTTTTACTCAGAGAAAATGTCCGCCATTTGTTAAAAATATGTTTTTAACTTTGGAACAATAAAGAGTTTTAAATAAATAAATGAAAAGGAGTCATTAAATACTTAACCTTCCAAATCAGTTCGTCTCCAAACCAGCAAAGTATAAAAACCTCGATCAGCATACATGTCAAGTAAATTGCCATCCACATCATTTGCATGGGATGACTCGCCGGCTCGTCGATCTAACATAATTGAAAAACATTTTTTACTAATGGCATATAACATATTTTGCTTTATTTGTAACACTACAAATGGACTTTATTATCTACATCAAGTTATACAAAAAAAAATCTGCAGCTCCATACATTTTGGCACGGTACGTATTTAATTTTGTATGGAGCTACAGATTCTTTTTCGCGATTTCAGGGATGGTCCCATAGTAAAAGTTGTTCACATTGGTTAGTACGTTAACTCCCTTTCGGGTTGATACCCCCTTTTTGTTACACGTTGTACTTATATGTACGAAAGTTTGTTTCTTCATGATCAAAAACTCTAGCTAGTTTTGATTATTTAATGTACTTACAAAAATGACTTAGTCGATTTTTTCCAAAAAGAAAACAAGAAACATCTCTTCAGTGCGCTATTTTGCAACAAGTCAAATCAGATACTTTTTTTAACGTCAAAAACAAACACTTGCTATGGGATTTGTATAAAATATCGATTTATGACGTCATAGTTCCTTGGAGTCAAATAGCGCTCTTAAGAATTCCCTTACCCTAGACTTTCCCATACAAACGTAGTCTACGTCTAGTTAGTCTACGTGTATGGGAAACTCGGATTTTGTCTCGGGTAAGGAGACTCTTAATATCCGTTTTTCTGAATTGATAAATCTAAAATCACGTTCAAAGTGGATGTGACCAATGACAAGTGGCATTATTTTGTGACGTTTTATCCTATTAACAGTACCAAATAATTTATTTTTGACCCACCAAAATACCCAACTGTAAGGTTTTAAATTGTTTATAAGTATTTAACTCCGGTCACAGAAGGCAGTAAGAGTATTTACTGTCTTCTGTGTTCCGGTGTTGTCATTCATTCCGAGCCCAAAAAGGTTGAACACGGAACGAATGACAATTAATAATTTAATAAGAAAGCAAACGTCTTTGTAGTGCTCAGTTCTAGTTTCTTAAGAAGCATGGGAAATCCTAACAATACGGCTTTTAAAGTAATCACGAGACCTGGACGCTGTAAAATTTTATTGAGCTAACTAATTTGTTGTTGAAGAAAATGGAATGTGCAGACAATACAAAGGAAAATTGCCTTAGAGCACTTTACAGCGCAGTTAACTTTTTTTTTACTTTTCTGTTTGTAAATAGGTATAGACAACTCTGTTAAGGAACTTAAGGAGTCCTTTGTCTCTATAAGATGTATATTTTTATTTATTTTATTTTATACATTCGGATGACCAACAGTTATAATTACATAATATATTGCAAAGTAGCAAACAAAAAGCCAATAACAGGTCTTCACAGATAGAAACACAATACATTTAGAAATTTACGGTAACGCCAAAAAAACGCTAAGTTGAGTACCTACTTTAAGATATATATATTTTTTTAATCTGGACTATTTATTTCTTTTTGTCTGCACCGCGCACCGTCGCGGAACGTGGTGAACCACACTGGACGCTCCCGCTCGTTGACGCGTTTGTTTCAGTGTGTTGGACTAGGTGTGTTTTCTATACAAACTGAGATACTTGCATACAATGTTCAAATCTACCGCCCCGCCCTCCGCGGTGGTGCGCGGTGCAGTGGGATCACCGCCTAAAAATCATATCTAATATTTTTAATAATTTTATAATTTAAATTAAGAAATATAATTATTCCTTACCGATAAAAACTGTATCCCTATAAGACAGAGAACCATAACACTTAACATGAATTGCAGAGCCGATGCCAGACTGAAAGCACTCTCAATCATTGAAACATATCTGTAAACGAAATTATATGATAAACGCTGATTTAAAATTACTCACTGAATTCGTAATTAATTAAACAATGTCCCATTCGTTCGTTGAACATGGCACTTTATAAAGCTGCCAAAAATAAACGGTGTGAGCAACACTTAAAATTTTACCACGAGACACTTTTCTGTCTACATATTCAATTCATACTCTTATAGTGACTGACAGAGTTTTCTTTTTTATGATGAAATGAAATGAAATATTTAATAAAAAGAATAATTCTTCATTTTCACTTTAAGTCTTAAAATGTTCCCCATTTAAATGTGGATTTAATCCTAAATCTTCAGCCCGGATTCCTTTTTCCCTTCACTTTTTTTAATTTTTGATCTAGAAATTGCTTTAAATTTACCAAATCATAATTTTAGCTGCTGGATTTATGTGTGACCTTCTCTAAGGATTTCTTCAACTAGAATTACGTACTGTGAATAGATTTTCGATAAGCAATTTTTTAATCCGGACGAAAAAGAGGGGTGTTATAAGTTTGTGATGACTGTGTGTTTGTATGTCTATCTTTGTCATCGTAGTTCCTAAACGAATAGACCGATTTCGATGCGGATTTTTTTAATCTAAAGCCCTGTCTATGGAGATGGTTCTTAGTTATGTTTGATGAAAATCGAACATGCCGTTCAAAAGTTATTGGGGGTTAACGATTGAAAGTCAGGGGTTTTTTATTTTGTGTTGTAAAAGAACTTGTTATGCAATTTCAAAAAATATGTGGAAGGGGCTAGCAGAATTCGGGATAGTTTTTATGTAAGAACGAGTATTACTTTTGAAGACTTTCATGTTCCTCTAAACTTGTGAAAATGGCTCAATTTATGAGTTAAAAATAAAAGCATGCACGTAGATCGCATGTGGAAATGTAAAAGAATATTGAAAGTATTACAAACAAAAAATACGTAGTGGGGCGGTGTTTGGCGCTGAATACATTAGCATGTTTTTGAACGACTCAATTATTCAGACCAATGGAAAACTAATTTGCCTAAATCCAAATGGAATCACGGTATTAAAGAAAATTACATTGTACGTTGCATGGGACAAAAGTTTTTAGGACTGATTTGTAATGTTTTAGAAGTCAAATATTTCTTTCTTTTTGTATTTCAAACAATTATAATATATTTGGTAAAGCATCGTATCCACTAGGCAACATTTGGCGCGAGACATATTGCATAACATGTTCAAAGTTAGCGCGGAGCTTTTGATTAGCAACGTTGTCTGTCTGTCTACGTACGTATAATCAGTCGTCTAGAGGAACTAGTGTTGATTTTAGCGGCGGTGGTTATAATTTTATCGAAAAATGCATCAAAAAGAAAATAAACTAGTCAAGTGAGAGTTAAATTCGCGTGAAGGGGGTTCCGTATTTCTCATAAGTTTTCCTGAAATTTATAGAACTATTTTCTGTATTCTTTTCAAAGGCCCAGTAGTTTAGGAGATAAGAGTGAATGGTCAAATTTTCTTAAATAACTTCAAAAATATTTAACTAAAATTATATTAAAAAAAAACTAGCTTTTTCCCGCGGCTTCGCCCGCGTAGACTACACAAATTAGATGGTTTTTTTAAACTGGGGTTGCAATTTATTAAAATACAATTAATGGATTATTATTTTTTACTAACCACTAATTCAAAAATGTCGAAGATTCATACAAACTTGTAACCCCTATTTTACCCCTATAGGGATGTCATTTTCAAAATCTAATAAATGCATTTTATTTTTTACTTACTACTAAAATACATTAAAATTTTCATGTGTCTCACTTTAAAAATTACGAAGTTTCATGCAAACTGCCAACCCCTATTTCACCCCCTTAGGGATGGAATTTCCAAAAATCCTTTCTTAGCGGACGTCTCCTAGTTACTTCATTGGCTAATTAGATTTCGTGATGAGTGAGTGAGTGATTTTCGCTTTTATATATATAGAAGATATACCTATATGTATACAAGTTATTTCACACAATATAATAATCTTTTAAATTTACTCCCCGTAAGTGGCCCCCATATTATTTTTATTTATGTCTGATAATACTTGGAGAACTTAGTCATTAATAAAAAAAATCATGCTGTCGGGATTTCAACCCATACGATCACAGACGTGCTAATAGGACGGGAGCGGCGAAATTAGCGTTAAATTTTAATGATATTGAGTATTATTTTTTTTATGCTTGGAAACGCAAAGAAAATGATATTACTAGGTTTTAAAAAATAAAACCTAGCTTGATCGATTTTTAGCTCCAACACAACCATTTTCAGAGTTCCATTAAAATCGTTTCAACCTTTGCCGAGGTCCTCATTACCTATATATGAAAATATATATAAAATTTCTCATTTTAAATAATAGTATATAATAGACTTCTTATAGGATTTCCCATACTCTATAGGTAAATAACTATTAATTCTTTTTTTCTAAAGTTTAGGTTCAGAGGTTTCGCCTATATGTGGAAGGTCAATTTTCACCTAATTTATTATCTTTGCACTTGTTTTTACACAAACACTTCAAAATTATTCAGATATAATACAAACTATTTATAAATGATTACCGTATAATGCTGTTGTGATGTATTATACAATCTTTGAGTACGGAGTTAACGTGGTGATGTATCGGAAAGGCCGCGCTGGGCCTCTTTGCCATTATAGCACTGTGAAGTCGACGCTTCGCTAATACGTCGAAATGACGTAGATTGTACGCCAAAATTTCTATTTGACCGACTGTAAATGTAAACGAAAAATATTTAATTAATAAATCAAATAATTATAAATTAAGTAACCTGGCGTGGTGAAATTCAAATACACATTCGTTCAGGTCGAATGAATTCGTTTGTAAATTATTTTGCGGCATTTAGATGAACATCAAAGAAGCAAAATAAATTAGTTTTTTAAGGAAAATAAATCAACATTACCGGACGGAAATTATTTTTTTTCCCATATTATTAGCAATTAAAAAATATTTCTTCATTTTACGTCGTCATAAGATCGCTTTATGCATAAACGTGAGAACTGAGTATGAGAATAAAATACATGTGGGTTCTTAGTAACAGACTCTTATTATTTTTGTAAGTGGATTTTACAAGTTGCTTAAAGTTCAGATAGAGATGACATTTTGGGACCAATTAGACTACACAACGAGATTCAGTACACACCTAACAGTGCCGTAGATATCAGTAACAAAAAGTAGCATAAAAAGTGAGTGGTCATGTAAAGCAAATGTAGGAATAAACGGGCATTTTATTTTTAGTATTTGTTGTTATAGCGGCTACAGTAATACATAATCGGTGAAAAGTTCAAGAGATAGGGCCCTGTGACAGACGGACAGACAGATGGACAGACAGACGGACAGACGGACAGACAGCGGAGTCTCAGTAATAGGGTCCTGTTTGCACCCTTTGGGTACGGAACCCTAAAAAAGAAGAAAAAAGAATTTTACGTACAATATTGTTCGTCCGTACCCAAAGGGTGCAAACGGGACCCTATTACTAAGACTCCACTGTATATCCGTCTGCCCGTCTGCCCGTCTGTCTGTCTGTCCATCTGTCACAGGTCTCTATCTCTTGAACCGTAATAGCTAACACTTAAAACACTTGAAATTTTCACCGAAAAAAAGAATTTTACTTACAATATTTTGGTCAACTAATCATAACTTTAAGTTTTCTATACCTACCTGTCTTGATGGAATATGAAGACGTGATTTATAATCATGACAATTCCTGAGTTGGGTGCAATCCGATATCATAAAAAGATTGAATGCACTGACATGGAACTAAGTAACCGGATTGGAGTGAAAGTGCGAAGCGTCAGCGATGATGATGCGATGCAGCGAAATGAAAATATCTACGTACTACCGATTATTTTTTCTACGAGTATTAATTTGTGAAACTTCTTTTGTAAATGCTATGGTATAATGAAATACGGTATTCTCTTCCCGCGATTGCCCAAGATTACGTCACGAATGTCATGATAAGTGTACACCGATTGTTCTTTTGGTGCTCCCAACACTGCTCTTATAAAATGATTACAAACAATAGTTACTTTTCAAAATATTTGTTACTATATGTAACTAGAAGTATTATTATTTATAACTTAAATAATTAATATTAAAAACAGTATTTTATTTTTATGTTATATGCATTTTTATTTTGTTAGAAAATGTTTGTAAACGTTTTTTAACAGCACTGTTTGAGCATCATTTTCGGTAAATTTAAGGACTTTCTCAATTAGCTAATGAATATAAAATAAAATACTATCAACTTCAATATTATGATCATATCATGGTGTTATTCACCTGTTTAATAGTTAATAAATGTATATATTGAAGTATTTGTTCATAATTTCTTTGTTAAAAAATGCATATTGCTCGGGTAATTCAATTACACACACTGGCAACACTCCCAACTCATGACGTATTTGCGGGCCAATCACGTGACCCAACTGTCACGGGAAGAGAATATCGTGTTTTATTATATCATGGTGAATGCTATGAAGAACGCTACTTTTCAGTTTGTAAGTCTCAAGTCTTGTTTTACAGGGCTTCATAGGCTATACTGTAAACACTTACCATGTGGTTACTTAACAGACATATGCCTGTTAAGCACATATCTACCACGTAGTCAATAAAGTAAAAACCACGTGATTAAATTCGTATTTCAAAAAATAAGAAAATAAAGTCAATACAATACAGGTATTGCATTTACATCCCCCGTAAATTTAATAAATGATCAAGTACGTTTATTTACGTACGTTTATTTCACAGATTGGTTTTGGGACAAACCATTTTATTTGTCATCCATCTACCGCATAAATGTTCAGTTACTGCAAAATGTTTACGGACTTATATATATATATATATATACAATTGTATATTAGTTGTGTTAGGTACAGACAACCACCTCTACTATCTGAGATACACTTTCTTTAGCGAAGATATAAATCAGGCTAACGTTACTTTAGTGATTTACGAGTTTCTACTCGTGTTACTTACTAATGCTAGTTCTTCTGGTGGGGTGACTACTTCCTGTTTTCGATTGATTTCCTACCTATTTTTCACCAAGGGCTGTTCGCTCAAAAATTCGCATAAATGCCTGTAGAGAAGACAGGTAGTTTTTCTGTGAAATTTTGTAAGCAGGTTCGATAATTATACGGTTATATTATCGATTCAGTTTTTTTTAAAATAAGGAAGGCGTAGGGGTTTTAAGGTGCGCGGTGAACATTTATTAAGTTTTAAGTTTTAAGCTATGCAAAGACAGACTAGCGAGGTTTACAGCTCATAGATCCGCTAGTAGGCTATATTACATATTATTATGCAATGCAGATCATTGCGTGCATACCATCGAAATATAATCTTTAAAAATCTAACGCTCCTACATTCACCGCTTCGATTTTGATTCCATTTACGCAAACAAACAGTAATTACAACGAAACACTCAAATAGACACATAGACAAAGATGTATGCAATTGGTTGCGACAAGGTCACGCACGCGTCATCGCCGCATCGGTCGAGCAGCCGGGTCCCCCAAGCCGCTACCCGCCGCCGCCGCAACGGCTACCCGACCGACGCGGTTAACGCAATAAGCGGTGAGGTGTCAACAGATGTCAAGTATGGATTAATAAAATGTTTATATACTTAGATATGAAAAGCGAGTCCCGTGTTTTTCATGTCTGTATAGCTTCTACACCACTTCACCTACATGACGGCATTTTTAATGAATCGATTATCGCAAAAACACAGCAATATTCTCAAAAGAAACTTTTTGCGACGCAACCGCACGACTCGAGTGTCACGGCGAACTGTCGCGCCGCGCGGTTTATATTTTAATACCCGCCCGCCGCGGTACATATCGCCTGGAATGATTTTTCGGGATTAGTTAGGCTTCTAGAAGTTCTAGAGATTATATTTAGATGGTGCGTACCCATATTTCGCCATTATACCCAAGAACATAGAATACGGGCCGAATTCACTGACACTTACATTTTGGGCAATAGTGCCGTGACTCATACTGGTCATATATCATTTAGAAATGTTATGTTGTGTAGAACTATTATACTCGACAAGAAGAAGGACAATAGTTATTTATTCAGTAACATATACGAAAGAATCCACTCGATTATCCTAGGTGCTGAATTCCCAGGTTTTATTTTAGGAACCGTAGACCTATCAACGGAAGATGGATTGCACAACAGTTTAGGTACTACTCGGCTTGTATGGTTTAGAAAATAGGCGCTCTAATTAGTCAGCAGCAAAAATATGTATTAAATAAAGCGTTTTTACATTAGTAAACGCTTTTATTAGGTGACATATTTTAGCGGTGACATTATTTTGTGGGAAAAAATTAATAAATGAAGCAATTATAATAAGTATCATAGACATAGGACGGTCGATTGCAGTGCAAGATGTTTTAGGTGATGTGCCAAAGTAATGATTTATTTATTTACACTTGTTTTTTTAGGTATACATGGTTTTGAACTACTTTCGCACAAAGCATCAACTGGTTCAGATATTTTATTACTAGACTATGATTAGATATTACCACACAACAAAAAATCTTACTGGCAGAAGCGACAAACGCAGCAAGCATCGTGTCCATGACTCCGTCGATTATACAAGTTGCTGGTTTGTAGTAAATCTGAAATAAAATAATAATTAGTAGACCTACGTTTACAGACACTATCAACCCGTTTTCGCCCCCAGAAGTCATATTTAAAAAGCAACGATCAAAGTAGTTTATAAAACGAAGTAATTTAAGTCTTTTGTTTACTCACATGATGAATGTACAACGATTCATACGCCGGCGACTTGTAAACATCGACAAAAGGATATTCCACATTCGTCGGTAAAATGTCGAAATTTTCTGTTAACGGCATAATAATTCCCACTGGAAATTCAATAACGTTGAATACGCATACGTTTAATAAATGGCCAGTAAGTCTGCGAATGTGCCAATCAGCGGTATTAACAAAAATAATATACGCAAATGTTATTGCTCGATCATTCTCGTTGCGGGAATGTGTTGAAAGCCGATAGTAATGTAGGTTATCAAAAACGTTGTTAGGGGTGATCTGTATTTATCAAGGGTAAAAGTTGTCAGGGTACTTGTTGTTACAATTTGTATTCCTTCAATAAAATTTCTCGTCAGATATAAATACACAGTCATATCACACACATTGACGACTTTCGTGGCATAAGTAACGTGAGTCCATATCGGTAACACTCGGAGGATCTGGGTTAGATCCTCAGCCAGAATAAGTTGGAAAATGGCCTTTTTTTAAATTGTCCTGGGTCTTGGGTGTTTCGTAAATATGTATTTATAATATTATAAAACATAGTATCGTTGAGTTAGTATGCCATAACACAAGTCTAAACTTACTTTGGAGCTAGCTCAATCAGCTGATTTGTCAATATATAGTTATTTGAGCATATCTATACTAAGTTTGTGTCATCTTTATTGAAGATCTTTAAGATAACACAAACTGACATAAACTTAAGTGAACTTATATTGGGTTTTAATATCAACATCCTAGGTTAGCCAGAGGCTAAACTGGTATGACCCCTACACATAAATGAAAGCTATGCATAAAGTAACTTTATTCTTGCAAAAAAAAGATATAACGGTAACGATATATTCTAATCTAAGACCTTATCCCAAAAGACGGTTTAGCGAAAAAATATTAGTCTAAGCCAGTTTCTAAGCAAAATGAGTATGTGCGAGCTAGCTAAAATGTGATGAAAAATATGCAGACACAAATTGAAGACTTATAAGTATAGTCCATAAAAGGCTTTACCCGAGACCGCGCCGACACATATTGTGGAGTAGTACGTCATCACAAAACGAGCCGTTTTAATACTCTTTCGTATAATCTCCCTGTGCTCCGCCTCCGACGGCTTAAATTCGTTGCAGTGCAAATACTCTAGGAGATTCATAACCTTATCCTTGTTTAGCCAAAACACGGCTACTTTGAAGTACGTGTACATTTCGCTCAGAAATAAATACAACCTGCAACAATGCCATGTAATATTTATAAACGACCTCGCTGTCGAGGAAGTGAGGAACAGGGATCCTCTCCTTATTCTCTGGGGCGTCGGAGTCAGATATACTGACGACGATGTCATCGGAGCGGTGAGGAGACAGAACCCCGAGGTTTTTCACGGCCTCGAGAGCAAGGAACACCGCCTGCAAATAAAATACAGAAAGCAAGCGCGGAACCAACAGGGTTGGCCACATTGTGGTCAGCACATCCCCAGCCGTATGGAGGAGGGCAACCCAAGCCAGAAGCCTCCGTGTGGACCTCCAGCACATTAGGGTGGCTGATCAGTCCCTCCTCGTTCAGTGTTCGCGCTGCTTGGCTTACGGCCATAGTAGGCGGTACTGCAACGAGTCCGGGGACGTATGCAGCCACTGTGGGGGTCTACACTTAAGGACGGAATGTGCTGGCTACAGAGCGGCGGAAACACCGACGTGCTGAAATTGTTCAAAGGCAGTGAAAAAGCGGACAGATCACAACGCCTTTAGTGGAGAGTGTGAGTTAAGGAAGAAGTGGGATGCGATTGCAAGGTCAGCAACTGCGTATTGTTGACCTTGCAATCGCTACGATACCTTAATGTGTGATGGGGCCGTCTAAGCCACAAAAAACACGGGACATAAAAATTTACTTTGCAAAAAGTTCTTATGGAAATATGTGAAAAACGATATAAGGCACCGCGGTCTGGTCACACATGGGGTAAAGGTGGGAACTGGGAGCGTTGTGGTACTGGAGTCCTGAACAGGAGATGAGTGTAAGCCTGCGTGTGGGGTTTTTTACCTTTAAAGTAAAGAAAATAACAAATGTGAACGTTATTGTAAAATAAAATTCATATTTAGCAAATATCAAACGGAGTAAAGTAGGGAAAGGCCCCACTCAATGAATGAGCTGGCTCCTGCAAGCCTGTCAGAACAAAAAATTGTGACATGTGTATATATATATATATATTATTTATTGAACGTTATGAAAACTGTAAGACTCACCAGTAATAAATAACTCAGCAGATAAAAATGGTTGGTGATAGCGAAGTACTTACTTGAGCATATACTTTTTATATGCAGAGATAATGTGCTATAAGCCTAAAAACTGTATATACTAACCAAATAAAACGCTGAGCATTATATTACTAAATTGCCAGCAATTGTACCTTAGGGAGATTGAATTAATATTTTGAAAATTAAATTGTAAACCTAAATGTCCTAATGTAATCGTGATAATAGTCCGAAGTAAAATTAAAATAAAGAAAACTACCCCGTATTCCCCAACCTGACGAAATATAAATAAATAGATAAGAAAACAGTAGAACTTAGAGGAAAAAGAAAATAGCAAGATATACATATGTAAATTACAAATACAAAATACCAAAAAAAACAGTAAACAAATAGAGAATATAGTCTCTGATCACGTTAGAGGTCGTAGAAATAAATAAAAAAAATAAAAATAAATATATATATTTATAAACGTCAAAGACATCTAATACGTTTATCGCGTAAATACCCAATCCGATATATAAATAGAAATGGACGATTCATTTCATGGTTTAATATAATCCATCCAGTCAATGAACAAAGCAAACAAAATATGTTGTGTAAACGGAAACATAGCTACCCTTCAGCGATATCTGCTATATTTTCCCTTCGCTTCAGCAAATACACGACTTCTCCGATGCCTGGCATGAAACATACGAGCCACAACACGACGAGGGTATACGTCATCTGGAACCAGTATAGTATGTTTTTTGGCGAGAAATTGTTGTACCACATGCCGTAGAACTTGAGCCAATAAATGTGCACAGCATGATAAAGCCGTGGGTTTAAATCATCCCAGGGCTCAAGAACGCCATATGGAATTACTGGCAGCAACGGAGATAGTATTTCTTTCATATTTTCCGAGAGAATTTTCATTTCTTTCTTTTATTGGCGCCGGAGCGATGCCTTTGACGGTTCATTTAAGAATGCCCTCGAAACTCATCATATGCGCCTTTGTAGAAAGTGGGAAAGGCCGTTAAGTGGGTGTTAAACGTTGTATTACAATATGCGCTGTTAAGAGTAGGCGCTTATATTCATGGTGGATTAGTAAATCGTTCGAAGTAAATAAGGCAGTTTAAAATACTTCCGATTTGTGGAAATTGTAGGTAGGTACGTAATTTACAATTAATATTAACAGCATCGAAAAAAAATACACATTTTTAATTTTTTAAAAACTAAAATGACCATTGGCGCGGGTTATCGTGCGAGCCTAGGCGAGCATAATAAAGTTGTATAAGCACAATAAAATTACAACGTTGCATACAATACTTTTTCTACGACCATATTAAGATAGGTAGACGGTACACACAGTGTATGTTTTTCATTATTAAAAATTTATATTAATTATTAATAATTTATATAAATTAACTTGCAATGATGAAATAGATTAACAAAGCAAAATCATAAAAGTACAGGATTAGAAAAAGATAAAAACACTACTCACTACACTACCTACTAATATTTACAAATAAAAAAGGCCGGGTAGTTCTTTACCCTGCGGCGACGTGCCCAGAAGGCTGGCAGCATCGCCACGTTGAATGGCTTCACTTCAAAACTATTTACACAGAAAATATCGATAAAATCGTTTAAATATAGAGCTTTTGTAATGTTGGCAATGTTTGTATTAATCCAATGAAAACATGTCACAAAAGAACTCCTCAGCGAATGTCTTTTTAATAAAAATAATTTATTAGGTTAATTTTAAATGAAGTTTTCGTGTTCCTACAGCATTTCGAAATCAATGTCTTCGTTCATTCTCCCTCTCAGCACTTTCTTAGTTGCATTCTCAGCTGCGTCGCCTCGAAGCCCAGGGTCGGCTTTACGGCTTCTTCTTCTCCACTTCTCTCATACTATTTATGTTAACTTAATACCATGACTAGGTTTCTAGCTATTTATAATTTTATTTATCAGTCTTTTATATTACGGAATGATTACGCGGATTCACTTCCTTTTCTCCCTTCTTAATTTTTTTCTAAGTATTGAATAATAACAGGAGAACAGGTTGACATATTGGTGAAGGGAGGGGACAAATGACATACGATCTTTGAAAAGGTCAAGAACCGAAGGCAAAGTGAAAGTCAATAAATTAAATTAAATGTAGGATAAATATATTACTTATTGAAAATTTAAATTTAAAATTATTTTTAGTTAAATACTACTAGCGTTTCGGAACGGCCACTGCTGGGAAGATTACGCCGAGAGAAACCCAGTTACGTATAGGTCCCTACCCAGTCTAATGGGCTTTATTGCATTACAGATTTACACTTATTTTTATCTTAGTTTTACATTATATTTTACATTATGCATTAAAAAAAATGCAACTATTCTATTATTTTTATTAGATAAATAGTCATTTACCTACATAGACTTAAACTTGGAAATTGACAAACGCTACTATAGTGTCTGGAATTTTATTATAGAGGTGCAATGCGAGACCTACAATTTTTTTTTTTTCTTTAACCGAAACTCTGATGTTGCTAATTTATTTTTAGTTTTATGTCAAAAGTATGAATATCACAATTTTTTTTATGTAAATGTAGATTCTCACGCACGCACATAATATTCATAGATGAATTGTAAAGAGAGTCAAAATACTTATGTTTTTAAATAGTTTTCTAAGAGATTCCTAGCACCTAAATTATATATATGGAGACCTAAAAGCGCGTTTTTTTAAAACCAGCGAGTAAAAACCAGTGATTGACCACAGTAGATGTGTTTAAAGATGGTGCTTGCGTTGCGCTGGTGGGCAGTTGGGGCTTTCTATACCTAATCTTACCAATCAGAGATAATTTTGTTACGCACTTATTTGCATTACGGTTTAGATAGGCTACTAACCACATGTGCCTTAAAAGAGGTAATTTAATATGTCGTCGAAAGCAATTATTATAATTACAACAGCGATATAATTACCATCATAAGAAAAGACACCGCTCTCCTAACTAGGGATAATTTTGTTTTCAAAGAGGCTTTCAGACAATCATAATTTCATAAGTGGCACAAAGGGAGTACGGCCTGTTGTTTAAATAATAATTTTACTAAGTTTTGTTACGTTATAATTTTTAAGGCAAACATGAAGTGCCTAGAAAAATATGGCGTAACAATTATTTTAGACAGTTATTGTTATCGGTATATCAAAAACTTTTGTCTTTTGTTTTTTATTAAAAGGTATCTTTTCATCCAAATCTTTTATACTCTTGGCCTCGATTTAGAAAATATTAAAGGAATTATTATTAAAAAGCTGCTTAAAAAAGGTACAGGAAAAATCTGATTCTTATAAATGTCTCAACCTTTATTTCTCAAATAAAAAGATAGCTTCATATCAAAGTTGCCTCAATGAAGGTTCGATAGCTGACGGTGACATTTGCTTTTATTTTGACTCAATAAACTTCGAAATAAAAGACATTTCCGGGAGCACGATACCTGTAAAACACTTTTTGGAAGATATTAAATGATTATATAATGCTCGAAACAATATATAAATTAAAAATATGTAATAAAAATTTTTCGCGACGAGTGAACTACACGCTCCGTTCTAGTACGGGCGTAATATAAACATATCATAATAAATTACTACAACTTTAAGTAGTTAGACGAGTAGTGTTCATTAAAGTATATACAACGCTTGCTATTATACAAAAGGGGATGCCAAAAAGAGATTAATAAAAGTTTATTTGTCAAAAAGATTGACTAACATATACACGGATTTTTATACACTATACCATTCTATGTTTTACCATTATACATGTTTCTATTCACTAAAAATAAAATAGTAAATGTTTTCGGTTTTAGAAGTATAAATTTGTTGAAAGGCGGACATCCAAGCTGAGCTCTAACGAAAAACGTTTTTGTTGAATTTATGGCTTTCCACACCCGGCCGGCGATCTCGATCGAAAATCGATTTCAATGCATGCGTGATTTCGTTTTTATCGGAGTTACTATTTTTTTACTTTATTGCTAAATGGGTAGGTAAGGTTGTTACGAATTCGCCCTGCTTTGGCCAAAGATGAAATGGAAAATTGAGGAGGCCAAACACCCAGGAACTAAGTCACCTTAATAGAATTTCTTCTCGTTTATTTTACATTTAATATTAGTGTTTACTTCTGTTGTCTGTTTTCTTTAGGTTGATTATATTAAGAATTACTTTTAGACGTAGCTGATAAAACGCTCCGCCATTACTTATTAATAGAAATGAATTAATAAATCATCTGTCAAACGAGACGGCCTTTCGGCAGCGTCGGGCGCTGACTGATCGTCGGCTTACACAAAATATATTATGCAAAAAAGTGATAAAATATGAAACGATTTATGTGATTCGCAAGGGGCGGCCAAATTTACATAATCACCATTCGCGGCCTCGCAGAAAATGAAATACGTGATCTAACAAACAATGCAAAAACAGTACAAATGAAAATTGGATTTGTTTCGTAGATTGACTCACTTGAAACTAGGGTAAACTTAATTTTCAGTGTTTATTCCAACCATGAATAAATGTGAATTATAGCCTTTGTTAGGATTCCGTACTTAAATGGCAAACAGAAACCTTAACAATATTAACCGCCGAAGCGATGGTTGCGTTTCATATTTGCAAATAAAAATAATTGGATACAGTTTGTCAGAGTGAATATATCTTTTCACAAGGAAAAAAAAACCTTAAATATAGTAAAAAAAAAAGGTTTTTTTGTATTTATTGCAATGACTTTCCCCTTATTTATTGCTATATATATATATTGTTCCAACCTCCTTTCTTCATCTCATTCTGTTCGTTTTTCATTCTTCATTTCATTTCAAATTCCCTTTCATTCCATTTTTAACTCATCCCTTTTGACTCATTCCACCATCATCTTTAACGCTGATCACTTGCTTGATCCTATCTGCTGTAACTTAATAAATTAAATATTATTCTTTTATATGTAACAGTTGTCAGATTCAGAAAATAAATTTAATATAATCCATCGTTATCGAGTCTCTATTCTCTACCTCTTCTACTATCTTCTATGTGGGAACACGCCTAGAGCGCCGGGACAGGTCGAGGTCCCACATACATTTCTTAAAAACATATAATATCAGCTATCTACTTCGTTATCTACAACTGGATGATAATAGTGTTATTTTTGTCAAATTAAAAATCAAATGTATGCTATTGGCACGATTTAAAGAAATACCAACATTGTACGGAACCCTAGTTAGATATAGGGTTTATAGGTATTTTTTGATGTGAAACAGAGCTAAATGATCGTAAAATGATTACGGCGAGGTTGAAGCACAGTCTATATTCATATAAGCGTGAAATTCTTTTACGGTAGAATAAGATGTTTATTTTCATTGTTGGGGTTAGGATTACAATAACGATTTCAATTCCCCGGAAAATCCTCCTGAATATGCAGTTAATATCCTTTGAAATAGATCACAGATAGATTTGAGTAGGATATTTCTTTTATATCTACGTTTTATTTTGTATCTGTATCGCAACTAATCGTGGAAGTTTATTATTAGAAATATGTATTCGATTTGCATACAAGTATTAAGGCCCATTTACACGGTGCAAGTTTCTTGCCTGTTGCATACAATTAAATTGAAGCAATAGAAAACTTGCATGGTCTAAACAGAACGTCAGCCATACAAATCATTTATTGCTTCAATAAAATTGTATGCAACAGGCAAGAAACTTGCACCGTGTAAATGGGCCTTTAGGTACTTGTTTTTCCCGTGTATTAAAAATATGGCTTTAAATGATATAAGCTATTATTTACTGTTTTTATTTAAACAGAGTGGTCGAATTTGCCCAAAAAACTATTGCATTATTAGAAGTAGAGAGGCAATTATATTTTTCAAAAAAAAAAAAATAATGTTACATAAGCGAAATCTTACATAAGCGGGGATCATTAACTTGAAGTGGTTAACCTCTAGCTACATAACACGAGTCTTATCTTCACTGAAACAAAAGGCGAGCAATATTTTGTAACAGCTATATTTTTTCTCCCAAAGCCCACGTAATGCTCTCCTTGGCAATTATAGGCCGTTAAATACTATAATGGATCTATTGGACGGCCATATCGAGCCTGTATCTTAATTACTAATGTACAGAAATAACTCCGAATACCGTATCTTTAGGACTCAGAACTAATCCCTGCTTTATATTGCCGCCGAAATTGAATCGCTGTATATTCTAGTTCGGCAAATTTACTGTTTCGTGTTCATACGAGTATATACTTACTTAGTTGGCCGTGTGGTTTACGATCTAGAATAGGAACTTAAAGTTTTACAACCAGCCCCCGACGTCAAAGCTCTGTGGCTAAGACGTCACAGAGGTTTGACGTCGGTTTGAATCTATACACGTCAACCGCCTTAAAAGTTTTGTTCGCGGTTGAATCGATGCATTGACATTTACTCGTGGTGATAAATGTGACCATCCCGCGTTCCTTCTGATTTACGTAGAGCATATTTTTTTATCACTTAGAGTATCAGTATGCCGTCGAGATGGCGGATATAATTGAAAACCCACCCAAGGAAAATAAATACGAAACCTAAAAAAGAGAATGGCTCAAGCAGTTATCGGCGCCAAGGGAAGAAGAAATCGTGATATTTGTAAACAATGAGCAGATGGGAAGCAGAAAACCCTTGCAATTTTTTCGTCGTTTACGCCAACTGATCCTAACTAATATTATAAATGCGAAAGTGAGTTTGTATATTTGTTTGTTACCTCTTCACGCTTTATCTACTGAACCAATCTTCTTGAAATTTCGCATACACATAGTTAGGAGTCCTGAAAAGGACATAGGGTACATTTCATCCCGGAAAAATGTACTGTTCCTATAGGATTTTGGATACGCGAGCGAAGCCGCGGGTAAAAGCTAGTGAGTTCACACACAAAGACAATGTTGTATAATAGTCTGCAGGCTGCTGCTTACAGCTGGATGGTCGTGAACCATCTAGCTGATTATTGCGTCCCCTGTGAATTTAAAAGCAGCTAAGAAAATATAAATGGCAGCCATTCATTGCGGTAAATGTCAGCTCCGTAGAAAACGGCCGCCTGTTCGTCGTCGATAGAACGACCAAGGTAGATTTTTTAATTGATACCGGTTCTGACCGTTTGCTTGTTTCCTAAGTCGATGACAACAGAAGTCCGTCCTCAAAAAAAAAAAACGAAATCTACGCAGCAAACAATACGTGTATAATTACGGATTCTTGGATGTGTGCCTTCACTGAGATTTTAGTTGGCAGTTCATAGTGGCTGAGACCCAACGCAAGAGAACCCAAACATAATACGAAGCATCATATCCGCACAACTCCAGGTCCAGGTAGGCCCGTCTGCGCAGACTGGCCCCCGATTACATGCAGATAGTGAAGAAGGAATTTGATGCAATGTTGCAAAATGGAAATACAAGTCGTTCTGAAAGATCATGGTTGTCTCCTCTCCATCTTGCATGGAAGAAAGACGATGGCTGGTGACCATGCAGTAATTACCGTGCACTTAATGTGAGATCAATGCCTGATCGTTACCTAATCAGACACATTGACACATACCAGTGATCAAGTGTCAAGATACTTTCATAAATTTGTATGAATAAAGCCTATAGCCGAATTCCCGTAGAATACTGATATTTATAAAAATTACATAACTTTCGGCCTTTTCGAATTTCCATACAGGACATTCGGTCTTTTAAATGTTGCGCAAATCTTTCAGCGCTTTATAGATGAGCTGCTAGAATGCCTAGATTTTGTATACAGATATCTTGATAACACTTTGATCTTTAGTAAATCCACGAAAAAACACCAGCGCCATTTTGAAATCGAGCGATTTCAGCAGATCGGTCTACTAGTCAACGTATCCAAGTGGTATTTGGTGTTGAGGAAATTTCTAAAGATAGAGTATAGAAATAAGGGCAAACACACAGCAGTAAAGTTATCGGCAACAGTAAGTTTTGCAGTAGGCACAACAAAATCTATTTACTTATAAGCTAATTGATCCAAATTATATATTTTCACTTTCCTATTAAAAAACTATATGTTACCCAAAATCTTATAACCATTTTACTCTCATCATTATTAAATTGGCTAGCTTTTATCATGCTGAGGTACTTGCATAGTATATATAATTGAATATATAGTATAGTATAATTGTATTTTGAAGTCAAATATTCATATGAATGAAGTTATGAAGTCAAATATTCATGAATTATGAATATTTGACTTACTCTAAATAATTAAAGTTATAACGTAGATTAATATTAATCCTTAACCAATATTATGAGAAATCTATTTGAAAATCACAGCAGAACCAAGAAAAGCACTTTAATCAATTTGATCAAAATTCGGCCCGATAGATCTCTACTATGAAATCTTAACGTCTCAGACATCATTAAAATGAAGGTAATATTTTAAATAAACCCGACAAGCTTATTAATATTCCAGAACTGGCGGCAATATCTTTTGTCTACATTCATTTTTCTGAGTCGGTCGCATCGACTTTCTTTCCTTGATGTTGAATTGGAAAAATTTGCGATTTGCGAGTAATTATTTAGTTTGAACTAAATAATTACTCGCAAATGTTGTTCATTAAATATTTTGAATTCGGTGTGGACAGGGAGGTGCGGGTAATATAGACCAGACGGCTATGCTGGAACAATCGTCTTTAGTGGGAATACTGGGACTAGCTTCTTTGTAGTTGCCCACCTAGGTACATATATAAACGTAATAGTGATAAACGAGTAACTTTACAAACCCTAAAATCGTCGTTGTACCTTAATATTTACACGTAATAGTATAAACAAGAATAATAACCTGTGTGGTTCCGGGTTAGACCACTCCATCTCTTCCCGTGGATGTCGTATGAGGAGACTAAAGGACTAAGCACAAACATCTCGTGTTACAGTTGCATTCCCAAGGAGGGTTAACGTCGGGCGGCGGCCGGTTGTAAAATTTTTCGCACAAATACATTCCCAAAGAGGGTTGACGTCAGGCAGGCGACCGGTCGTAAAACTATAGCCAAATTATTTATACTGTTCCGGTTATTTCTTCTCCATTTTGCAAGGTCTTTGGCATCCTTGGGTGACCATTGACATGCATGTTATTTGGAGAGGAAAAAGCAGGAATGCACACCCCGGGCTCATAAGCAGCACAGCTGAGGATGCAACCGGGAACGCGCTTAGACAAAGAAGTATAAACAAGAATAATCTAAAAAACTTTGCTATAAAGGCTAAAATGTGCAGGTGGTATCGAAAACGGGCATCGGATAGCAAAACAAAAATATTGGTACAATACAGCACAGTTCGATGCGACGACGGCTAGGCTTGGGCATACAAATGCCCAAGCCTGTTCGTCGTCGCATCTTGTTAGTATACGCATAATATAGGTCGCCCTAATAGGATAAACACACAATAACGCACAGTGTTGCGGCCCCATACAAACTATGTGACAAAATTATTTGACTTTGATTAATGCTTGATTATGATGTAAAAATAGTTAAAATATACAGAAAAAATATATTTTATTTAAAATAACGCACTTTATAATTTAAAAAAGCCTTTGTTTGATTTGCATTGTATTTATGGTTCTTTTTTTTGGGTCAAAACAATTTAAGCTAGTACCATCAACCAATTGAGCTAAAATTTTCCATACTTATGTAAACTAGTTGGCAGTACAATGTTTTGGAATGAGCTTTTCTGATGATGGAGTCAGAAGGTGGCCATATGAACTACACAGCTTATTCCTCAAAAAATTTACATAAGAATCTTAAGGCTTTTCTACAGACACTCACAATATCCAAAACCGATTGAGCATTTTTGGCTCGATAGAAAAATATCACAAACATACCTCTAAATTTGCATAAATTTACCTTAATAAGACATATTACTATTTTATACAATCACCTTTTTATATGAAAATTATACCAAAAATGTATAATCTAAATATCTAGCCGATGTAGCTACAAAAAAAAGTTATAAATATAATACAAAAAATAATTATAAAAAAACACCAAAATATCGTCGAGCACGGGTCCGGGAATTTGTCCGCTCTGGATATCACGTAATATAGGTCGCATTATAAGCATACACAATTACACACACCCACGAACAACAGAAAATCCATAAACCTTGCAATGACAATGCGTTATATGCCAATAACGTGCAGCAGTGTCATGACGGACAGCAACACAAAGGTGCGGGCACTATATAAGTAGATCACGATCCTATGGCTAGGCATCGGCGTTGTCTTTGTATCTAGGTCTGTCTGTCTTAAAATCGTACACGAAAATCACACATCGTATTCGAACTCAAAAATTTTAAGTCTAATTTGTGATTTTCGTAGACGACTTCAAAAAATTTATGTCTTAAGAATTAGAAAAGAAATCCGTACGATGAGAAGGAATATCAAGCTTTGTGTTAGAGGAGCATAGATTTTTTACTTTTATGTTTGTTGGATTCCCGATATAGGTGATGATATTATAGTTGTTTAAGTATATTGTACCTACTTTGTGTTACCCCCCCCCTATTATTAAACATTGTCTGGTCCGTCTGTCGCTCGAGCTGTTTATAAAGATAGACATGTTAGTAACTATCGATATCAATATAAAACAATTATAGCTAGATTTAGTACCATTATTATTTATTTATTTGTCTTTATGTTTTCTATTTCTTTAATATTTTTAGTGTTAGGGAAAACTTCCCGACAAAATGTGACAGGCCCTGCCTTTGTCAGGATTTAGTCTCACGCAACCTGCACTCCAAAAATGTTCTTGTTTCTTTTTTCTTTCTATGTTATTTATATGTAATTGTTTGATATAATTAACTAATTTTTTATTGAATTTTATAGCGGTCTGTCTGTCTGTCTACATTTAAGAGTCAAACTCTTGTCGCTATTGTTGTGTGGAAGGAGACGCAAAATGACTATTTTAAGCAGATAGAGATATGGTTTGCTATTGCCTACTCCTTCTTCTTTATAGCGGTATGGACTTAAAAATAGAAAATACAAGAAATTGATCGCGGATTTGTGATTCTCGTTCACAATTTGATCAATTTCAATTAAATCTACTTCAAAACTTAACAACCAGTTGTTACGAGAAGACCGGCAGCGATATCAATACAATGGGTGTGGACGGCACTATGGAGCACGGTACGACGGCCAGCTATAGGCAATCGTCTTTGTACCCAGTTTATGTGCTTTGTACACTCACAGGGCGTATTGGTTTATTGGAATCCATAATCCGGAAGCCCCGCTTTCGTCTTGTGATCGAGCTCGCTAGCAGTATTCGTATGTATCCGATTGTTGAACTCAATAAATGTGCATTGTGTACTCTTTCCTCGGTTGTGTGGATAGATTGCTTTGTGCTTGTTGGTTTCACGATAGGTGGTATTAAAGTCGTAAATATTTTTAATTAGGCTTAGTAAATGCAAATAATTAAGTGCAATCGGAGTTCAGTGGCCTTTATGTATGGGGATTTTACTTAATTTTTTTCGAATAATAATATGATAGTATCTTGCCAGCAGTGGTCGTCCCAAAACGCTAGTAGTTTGTAACTTTTGCACTAAAAATAATTTAAAAATAAAAACCCTCAATAAGTGATAAGTATCTTAATCCTACATTGAATTAAAAAAAAATACTTTGACTTTGAATGGTAATAAAGTACACAGTTAATATCTACGAATAAGGATTCGTAGGTTGAAATTTCCACAGAGTATGTGATAACAACAAACCTAATACAAACAAAACATTAAATAAAATCCTGCTTAAAATAAACATTTTTGTGAGGTCCCAGTACACATATCGTACATTTTCGTTTTTCACGATGGCACGGATCCCTGTAGACAGTTTAGTTTTTATTTATCTCTGTGTAGTGCATTTATGACTACTTGTGTTAAGTTAACCTCTGACTCACTTAGGTATCGTTTGTATAATATATTTTTTACCGTCAAACCAAGGAGTACAGATTTGAGTTTTTCAATATTTGATTTTTCCAACATTCCTGAAAAGTTAAAAGCAACTAATAATTACGTCTGAAGATACCAACCAAAACCAAGTGCTTCAATAAATGAAAGCATGCCAGGAGCGTGAAATTTCAAGTCGATAGTACTCAAAAGAAGACGGAATGAAAGAATAACTTCAAAGCGAGTTCGCAGCGCGGGCCCACCTCGAGCCGCTCTTTGAGGAACACCAATGGGGCCCTTAATCGCGAAAGACCTTAACTGAACTGCCATTGCGCCCTCTGCTCAAGGACTCACTTAAATACTCGAAAGTCAGTATCAAAGAACTTGGAGCTTTCGCGCCAAATCTCGATGCTGTTGATTCCTTTAGGAGTTTGTTTATGTTTGAAGCCGACGCCTGCCATCCAATGAATCAAAAATTTTAATTTGTCACTAAAAGATTTTATAATACACCGAAAAGAGCATAGCTCTTAAATATATATAGATAGTTACATAGTAAAAGAAAATATTTTTTTTCTCATTTAAAGTTCTGTTTCATGCCCCCCGAACACACTGTGTACCTAATTTACTTACTGAACATAATATAAAAGCTAACAATACTCTCAGCCTATTGTAAATCTGTATTATTTGCTGTAGCTTCCAGCAATGGCTGAGAATTATTCGCAATGTATTCCGACCAGTTACAGCGATATGATAATATCTGTTCTTCCACTATCAGGTTTGCCAGCAAAGTATTGATTCTGGGAATATACGTAGATCAACTACGGAATACTCGAATATCTGCATTCACTCACTGATAGTTGCAGCTACGAATGTGGGGAAAATATCGGGCTAGGAACGATATGTATGTAGAATCTAGTGATAAACTTATAAATAAATCAATCAATCAACTTAAGAACTATGTTCTTGCCGGTGAAGCCATTTCTCTTCCGCCAAATGAATTAATGAATTAATTGATTGACTTATTTAGGTACACGGAAAATGTATACAGAAAATACATAAAATAAAAGCTGTACAAAGGCAGTACTTATCTCAAAAGAGACCTGTGAGAGATGTTTATACAAGAAAGGCATAGACTAAAGGTAGAAAAAAGAAAGTATCATAACATCAAACATATTCCATATCTCTGCATCAAACTACACAAACTACAAATAAAAATAAGTACGAGTACATACACATATGTTACATACATCCTTAAATAAATAGAAATGTCTATACAGAAATAAATATAATATTAATATATAAATTACAACTAAAATGATTCCGATAAATAATTATTTTATTAAATTTTAATAAATTTCAAAGGCAAACGAGTTAAACGGAAAGCAAACTATAACGTTTTATTTAAACAGACGTGATATAAATTCATTATTAATAATAATAATAAATACGGTTCACTCTCGTAATATAACACTCGCCCTGAAGATGATCGTCTAAATCGATTGAAACCTGGTCAGCCTTTACCATCATCATACCAGATTTTTTATTTATTTATCATTATTTTACTTCTGATTCTGAGTTTGATCAGCCAGGGCATGTTGGAAAATGGCCTTTTCCAAATTTTCCTGGGTCCTGGGTCCTGGTTTATCTATACATGTGTTTATTATAAAATATAGTTACGTTAGTATCCCATAATACAAGTTTAAACAAACTTTGGGCTAGCAAAAAGATAAAAAAATAAGCACAGTCAGAGTGATTTGTTCTATCTATTTATTTTTTTACTTTTTCGCTCACCCCCCCCCCCCGGTAAACTGATTACCTACATACGGGATAAATTGTAGCATATGCTGGTATTTCATTTAATTTTGTATATTATAGGTATATATATCTTTAGTGTCTCAAAAGTACTCAAAAAACTTTTGCAAAGTATTAGTAAGGTACTAATGTAATTAAATAAAGCAAGGATTGACCACAGTTTCAACCTTCATTGATAAGTACTAGCAAGTTGTGGTATAACGTGGTACCAAAATATCTTTGACTAGGTTGTGGTAGTTTAAGGTCTTTGAACTGTCGATACAAATAAACAAGGGAGATCTTGTTAGGTCCGCTTATTGCGCGAGGTTATTACAAGTTTTGGCTTCAAAGTTACGTCTATTTATTAACATAGCTATGAAGGTTGCTTTTTATAACATTTGAAAGTCCTTAATCTAAACAAGAGGGCCATATTTACAGGGACAGGGCTGTTAGAGACAGGATACCTGTAGATATCTTCTATCCATATATAAGTAAGTTTGTAAATACAATATTCTGATATTTTTTTATCAAACTAAACAGAAAATAATATTTATGACAATTTCTAGCAGTTTTGCTTTTGCACGTTCTAGAGAAAAACATTATCTACTAAATGATATATTTGAGATCGGATGCCCTAGAATTAAATTTTCATTAAGTTAAACGTGTTGTCGTGACCTCCATCACTTGTAAATATATCTTCAGTTCTGTACAATAAACGACGAGGCCATTAGCGCAAATTGGTAAACGCGGCTACATTATCAAAGTCAGGGACTTGTAATCGAGCGAAATAGTTGCAATTATTGAATCAGCACGAGTGATTATTTGGTACATTTGCACTTTATTACCCGTTTTCAACGACATATAGGGGAGTTTATGCATTATGGAAAGAAAGAGATATGTCCATAAAATACTCATATGTGGCTTTTATTTGTTTTATTGTAAATCTTTATTATTTAAAAACGTCAAAATTTGTAAAATTACTTGTTGTTTAGAATACTAAACAACTATAACATCAAAATTTAAATGAAATAATTATTAAAATAAGCATCGACATATGCGTAGGTACTTGTTCCGTTATTCAGTCCATTCTTATACATGTTGTTGAATAATGTTTATTATACACGCTTTGGTTTTGGAAAAATCGTCGTCCGTCGCGGCGAACGACGAACTCTGTTGAGCTACTGATTGATCTCACTTTTTGCTTTCGAGTTTTAGTCAACTTTTTTTTTTTTTCAGAATTTTTATTTTGAGCTGATTGGGTCTTACTAACGATTCTTATGAAGTGGCCTTGGGCTCCCAAAATAAATAAATAAATACGAACAAATCACACTAATTGAGCTAGCCTCAAATCGATCAAAAATCAGCGTGTATATTAAATTACATAAAAAAGAGTATGCAAGAGTATGCATAGCAAGAGTATGGTCACAGGCCGTGACCACCAATAGCTTTCGTTTCATAACGTATTAGGTATAGGTACATTTCTATATTGTTTTATTTGAAAAATAAGTAGTTCTATTAAAAAGACGCATCATATCATGGCCCCGGGAGTCTAATAAAACCAATTTGAGCGCTTAGAAGAAAGCAAGCATGAATCGAAGACATAATCTCCTTATTTCCCAAATCTGAAGTAGACTCAAACGTATAACGTAGAATTGAGGATTAGTATTCGTCACGGTTCACGGAGCCTAATCTATATGATAATGAAGCTCTAATATCATGCGACGATATTGACACACCCTGTAGGTCCAGGACGCTACGAGCCGGTTATTCGAAGGGACGTTGTGGGCAAATTGAAGTGTCACGAGATATCCGCGATCTAGTATTCAATTTTCTAGAAGCTTTATTAAATATTTGCATAGTATTTCTATAAGTTTTTGCGGATCAGTCTAGTTTTATTTAAAAAAATCTATGATAGTAAATTTACAAAAAAAATTATAGATTTCGCAAGGATTGCCAGGTACAAAAAGGTGAGAAGCCATGTTTTTCTTAAGTTCTCTATGTATTGTATTGTATGTCTCGGGAATGAAGGCTGCCGCAGATGCGGGTGTTTTTCACGCGATCTCTCCGTGATACTCCGTATAGCCAGCGCACCATTGGTATCTTCGTGACAAGCAGTTCCTGCTCAAGCAAAAGCCATGCTTCACTGCCACATACGAGGACAGGTCTAATGATGGGTTTTTAGACCTGTCCCTTAACCTAACTAACATTTTGGGGTCACGAGTGACACCAGTTACCTCTCGCCACTTTACCTGTGCGGCAGATATACTCCTCTCTGGTATCTAATATTAATTTAACTACATTTACGAGTACAATACTAAAAATGTGTGAAAAAGCATAACACCTGCCGCGCAGGTTGTTACCATTAGCCAACCTCAATTCCACGGGAGCATTCGGGTGCTCGTATATTTGCCGACCAGTGCATAGCACAAAATAGAGAGTAACAGAGAGATAACATATTTATTTATTTCACTATTTACCTAAGCAAATAAATTAGGTGAGGTCAAATGCCCTTTAAATTCAATGATAGTTAAATTCTGCATTTATCCGGTACTAACTGAAGTAAAAGTGGATGGGGAGAAGATACAAACCACCTATTATAGACAAATTCATATATCACGTATATTTGGAGTCGACTTTGCACAGTTAATTCGTTCAAATGGTTTGCAGACTGTCTACGCATCGACAAAAGCAGCACTGGCACTTTCAAAGACGCTGCCTTTGTGCTCCGTCAGCAACATTTATAACCTAGCCGATTTGAACTTTAATTCATACAGTGATGCAAGCTTTATAAAAAAATAAATAAAACCGGCCAAGTGCGAGTTAAACTCGCGTGGAGAGGGTTCCGTACAATTGATATAATTCTTATAGGTTTTCCTGTAATCTACAAGCAATGAACTATATTTTGTATTTTTTTCAAAATTTTAGGCTCAGTAGTTTCGGAGATCAGGGGGGGGGGGAATAGTCAATTTTCGTCTTCTTTCATATATAAAATCAAAACTATTCATTTTACAATAATAACAAAAATATATTTGAGACCTCATAACGAGCTCTTTCATTTGATATACGACACAGTAAGGTTTGCAAAACTTTTTTTTTTAATTTCCTAATTTGTCCCCCGAAAATGATCCTTATTGTAAATAAAATATTTATTTACTTTGCACATATGTGTTTGGGTTATGACCCAATCACATATGTGCAAAGTAAATAAATATTTTATTAGATAACAACATTCTACCAAATTTCACCTGATTCGGTCCAGTAGATTCGGAGCAAATTAGCTGTGACAGACGGACGGACAGACAGACGCACGAGTGATCCTATAAGGGTTCCGTTTTTTCTTTTTTTGTACGGAACCCTAAAAACCAGTACTATGCACCAAGTTAGATAAATTAAGTGTTGTGGTATCTGAAATCAGAAGTTACTCTGACTGAATTGATAGCCAACATCCCGTATGGTTTTGAACCATCTCCTTTGTTGTGTCACACCTGATCGTGTTTCTAATTTGAGCTACAGCACAATCCGCTCACCCAGTGCGGTTTTCGCATTACACCCATTTGTTTTGCCACTAACGATATTATAACCGCCGCACTGTCTGCTCACTCGCAGCTTACGGCTAATTCGCTAATTAAAAAACACTCTGCTTTTGTACTGGCATTTTTAATGATGATTTAAATTTTATCGTGAGAGGCGCAACCTTATTAGTATAAACAAATATTCTGCGAAACACGTATTCTACGTGGAGTCAAAAAATTACTCAGAAGTATATAAAATATCATTGAATACATGTTTTAAGTATTTTTTTATTAATGGTCAAATGTATAGTTAATTTGAATGTGCTAATCGTCCAAAATTTGCTTTTATCAGCACCACCTGTAGGTTGACTGGTAGAAAAGGGACTTAAGTCCTTCTGTTATATTTTTTGTAATAAACTTAAACAAATAATTAAATACTATTCGTACAGAAACTTTAGAGCATTCTTTCACCATACAAAAATCTAGAGTTAAGGTTTTGTAGGTGAAACTGATACAAATACATTATTTCGCCTTTATCCCTAGCAAGACAGGATCATAAGATCCGAAGACCGCGTCTAGCGTGATAACATGATTAAGATTCTCGCCAATTCTCCTCTGTGGGAAAAGAACAAGGTATATTTTACGTTTTTTTCCTTTCTCTCAGACCACTGAAAGAAAAAAAAGGAACTGCTACTTCTTAACGAACTGTCTAAGAAGAACCAATCATCAAGAACGGTTGCGGAAATAAGTGGTCTTTTTAATATTTATAAAAATACAAACCATTGAAATGTCCACCGCCCTATTGATAGACAGATAGGCATATGACCTACCGTTACATTTATCTTGCCAAGCATAAAAATTATGCCTTTTAAACCAACCCTCTACGAAAAAGAAGGGAAAAAGCTTGCCGTTTCTGTGTGTAAACGAAATACATACATACATATATACTATCAAGCCTGTTTCCCACAGGGGTAGAGCAGAGACTATGGACCTCCACTTGCTACGATCTTGACAGACCTCTTTCGCTTCTTCTACACTCATCAACCTCTTCATACATGCCCTTCGGTTACGTGTACTTCTTACCTCTCCCTTTTTCAGAACGTCTGCAATCTGATTGAAGAACGTTCGACGAGGTCGAAAACAGTAAACGAAATCGATCTAGATTTCGATGCGATTTTTAATCAAAAGCCTTGTCTGTCGAGATAATTCTTAGCTATGTTGGATGAAAATCAGTTCAACCGTTCAAGAGTTTTTGGAGGTGAACGCTTGAAGGTCGTTTTTTTTTATTTGCCTGTGTGGGCGCAGATAGCTAAGATTACGTTTTTATACCAAGAGATTTTGTGGCTACGCTCTTGGTACGAGTCCGGCAATCTCACCGGCCACAAACAAACACACAAACAACCTACGCAGTCTGCTACCACCCTGTTTATAAGTACAGGGACCTATTTTAACTTAATTATGAGTTGAATTGAATTATAACTAACTAACTACCTAACTAATCTAACTAATTGTAAGACTCACCGCTTCCATGCAGTCTTCAGGCAGCCTCGCCTGGCCTTCGCGTCGATCCTGCGGTCTTCCTCAGGGGTGGCGACGGCCTCAGGTCTCTTCATGGATCCCCAGTCAGTGGTGCGGAGAGTTGGGTCCCTACAATAACCTAACCCCATGAGCTCATGTACGTGCCCCAAGATGAATACGTCGTATTTATTACCCCACTTCTCCAACACAATAATTTTCTTGTTCTTCTTTGGACACTTCACGATTATTCACATACAGTATCACAAACTAATAATTTTCACAGCCGCATGGCACGCGGTTCACACCCAACACAAATCAATGTTCTTTACGTAATACAAACAATTTCGGCTCCCCGCCGTTCCAAATGAATTGGCCACCAAACAATTACCGACAATTCTCCACGAAACTTTCGATTTTATATATCAAAATTACAAAACCAAAGCCGCCATAGCACGCGAAAAAGAGCACACCCAAAATCCGACATTTTTCACTATTTTGACGTAAAGACAATGATTATTTTTCTGGTCGGGCAAAGACAATCCGCGCACGGGAAATCGATGAATCGATAATCTTGCCCGTGTTTGTGGAGATCACACGCAGATGGCGCTAGTCTCCAAACAAAGCACTTTTATTCAAAACAGCCTGGAAAATAAACTTGATAGAACAACATGTTGACTTTATTTATGTTTGTCTCAAATTACAATTTCATACACAAAGCCAATGAAAATGTACCTGCATAGAGTATTGTATGTGTACATTAACGTATTGGCGTGCTCATTACCCTGTTATGTCCAGTATTCTTGTTAATTACGCTGACTGAGCTATGAGCCAGCATCCGTAGCTAATTACAAACAATCTCTGTGACGTGTATGTATAATGACTATATTTAGGTATTGTAGGTGTGCATATTGACTACTAAATGAGGCGACCGTATAAAAATAGCTAGCTTGTATCTTGATTTGTATAAAGTACATATTCATCATCATCATTAACAGGTCTTTTTTGTCTCCACTGCAGGAGCATGACTCTTTCTCTTTCTGTACTACCAGAGCCATACTTAGCCAGAGCAGCCAGAGGATTTAGCCTACACTCTCCACCCTGCCCAGACGGGTTGGAGAGGAGTGTAAATATTGAAACAGAGTAAACAACTCTCCGTAACCTTATCTTGATTCGGAATTTCTAAACCATGGAAGGAGACATCTGATTACAAATATTTCTGATCTGTAATAAAGAAATAGTGGACACGTATTAACACATTCTAAAATATACAGAGGACCTCTTTTTCCATCAACCATCTGAAATACTGCTCCCAAAATCAATACAACTCATAATCTTTTTTACACAAGATATGTCTTTAAAAATTACAGGAAAATTCTTACTGAAAAGTATAAATTATTCAATTAATCCAAGCTCGGCAGCCATTTACGGCTAATAATGTAATTTACCATTCATTTGATACCTCACTCGATATCGAAACCAAAAAAAAGTTTTTGACTCGGAACTTTTTTGTATGTAACATTCGTTTACATACACATTTTGATCTACTCGTATGTCACCCGGACAAGAATAACGAATCGATTGACATTTCATTTATGGAAATTGGATAAGCGGTCCGAATGCTACAGTGGAACACATAAATATCTACATAAATACATACTTTTAACATACATAAATACGTCCTTTTGGCGTGGCACCCACACATTGAGCACGTCAATAAAAGGGTTAGAAAGCTTATTTGGATGTTCAAATTACTCAGACACGTAGCTTCACAAAAATTACTAAAACAAATCTACACCGCCTTGGCACAGTCCATAATTACTTACTCCATTTCTGCTTGGGGTGGAGCTACAAAAACTAAATTTCTAGAGGTGGAAAGGGGCCAGAGATACTTGTTAAAAATAATGTTCTTCAAAAAACTAAGATATCCTACTAAGGAACTTTATGAACTCTGTAAACTTCTTTCAGTTAGGAAATTATTCATTTTGTCAGCAGCCTTGAGATTACACAAAACAATACCCTACAACCCCAAACAACAAACTACTAGGAGGAGGCCCAAGGTCGCTTCTATTCATCAAAGCAATACAGAGTTTGCTAAAAGACAATACTATATAATATCGGCATATATATATAATAATCTAAATGAACAACTAGATATTCATAAACTCAGAAAATATAAATGTAAGACCTTAATAACTGAATGGCTGTTACCTTTAGACTATGATGAGACAGAAAAACTCATTATTAACCAAAATAAAGTGACCTAATATATAAGATAATATACTCAATGGAGGCCACAAATAACTGACGACAGTTCATAATTTTATGTGTAGTCTGTTTGTGGTCTCTGATCCCAAGATTCTATCGTAGGGTTGAGAACTACATAACCTATTTCTTATTTATTATAATTTCTCACTTACCACCAGGAATGAGTAATGATTACCACACACACACACAATACATAAATCCTCACAAACACACTCTCTCACACTCACATGCACACCCTCACACACACGCACACACACACACGTACACACCCACTCACGCATCTACACATCTTCACTTATCACACAACACAACATACACTCATGTCAATAGAAATAAGAATATATTTAAAGTTATAAAATATATTTGTAAACTAGGCCTATGTTAATACTAAGTGTTTGGAAGAGCGGGTCCCCCTGCCACAGGCTTTTTCAAAGCTTACTAGGTGGGTCCCAGAAATTTGTATTGTAAAACTACTGGCTTGAAATAAAGATTTTTATATTTTATATTTTTATATTTTTTGGCTTTTCCGTAATTGGGTAAAAAAGCGTTTACGCGTCACTGAGAAAAAAGAAAAGCATTTAAAAGAAAAAGATGTGAAGTGATGTAACTTCAAAGGGTGTTTAAAGATTTTTTATTTATAGCAAAAAATGTTAACAGCGTCGTTGAGTTTCGACTGAAATGGAAATAAACATTTTCTTCGTTCCGAAATAACATTTATTTATGCAAATAGAGGTAATGCCGGGTGTTACCGCTTCATTTTAAGTATAATCAGTTTACGCCGCTCAAGAATGCCCTTTTCCTAATTGCAGCATAGATTTAACGAGAAATAAGAAGATAACTTAACAAATTCATATTTTTTGCTTTGAGCCTAACAGGCAAATTAATAAAGAAGAATGAATATTTTATAATATCCAGTTTGTTGAAAGTTGTAAAGTTAGTCGAAATTTATAAAATGAAAACAACTTAAATGGTATCTGTCTGTAGTTGTTGTTGTTGTTCTAAAAACTTTTACACAATTTTTTGTTCTTAGGTATCGCTTTTTGCACAGAAATGTATTATAAATACATTATCTTCCTTGTTGGTCTGGGAGAAAAGAAAAAACATAGAATGTAGTAGCTGCTTCTCTTTTCGTTTCAGGGAATGGACGAGAATCTGAATCATATCAATAGGCGATGCGGTTAGCAACCCACCACTTTTATAATTTCCTTTTTCCACCTTTATACCCACCATAACGCTAAAAGTGGCCCGGTCCCACCGCTCTAGGCTCTATCTGCCCCGTTAGGGATAAAGCCGTAAAAGCGTATAAGTGTATATACAGTTCTATATCGTAATACCAAGGTCACTGTATACTTATACGTTTTTATTGTATGTATCAAAACAAAAGCACGAAACATGCCAAAGCTGATGTATATAAGGCAATCATTTTCAATATCTTACACGTGGAGTGAAAATATAACAGCAAGGCATAAAAGGTTCGCCACCGAACAGCTTTATTCTGAAGCCACTAGCGCTGAACAATAAAGCTGCATGGCTTTGTCACAGGTAGAACATGCCTTTATTAAAAACTCACTTTACACCTTATGTTATGACGTTACTCTGCGTAATTTGTATGAGTGACAATATGATAATGGCTGCGATAGGAATGAGGTTCTCGTATGACTGAAGCTCCATGTTCAAATTAAGCGCTTGTGTATGTTAAGCAACCACGGGTGTGGTTAGGTATTAGAATGAGTGACCAAGATGCTAATTTATTATACTCTTATGGTTCATCTTTACATTAATTAAAATAACTACTCATCTCATCCATTCAAAAAACGATGTTTTTATCCCAAATATTTGGAGCTAAAGTCACTGGATATGCCATGAATGTCTCACCAGTATGTTAAAAATAGTGGAAATTGGATAAGATAAAGACGACAAGCGAACCTAGGCTACGAAGTATGTAGTACATCTTTAACTTAGTATTTTTTGGCTCTAATGACACTTCTAAAATTTACTATATAAAATAATAATAATTATACTATAATGATCTAGTATAAAACGTGGTTCTATTTATTACGGGTATGTCCCTTCCACGTTGTATAGATAAACAAACACCCAAAACCCAGGATAACTTGAAAAGTCGATTTTCCAACTTGCCCTGGCTGGGGATCAAACCTAGTAACTCCGTGTGACGGACTAGCATATTAACCAATACGCCAATCGTTAAATAATTAATATAATCACATAAAATATAATACTAGTTTAAACAATAGCCAAAATAAAACTTCAAAACACGTTTTCAAGAAAGTTTAAATGCCCTTTTGTCGCTGAAATAAGCAAAATTTTGGGAAGGCCAAGTTTAACTGCATTACAAAGTCAAAAGTAGCCAAAACTGGATTATAAAATTTAGCAGAACACAAGGAAACTTAATAAAGGGTTGCAAATATAATAAGGTTTTGTACTTTTCAATAAAATGGTAAAAATATACTAGTTTTAGCGAAAATTAACATTTCTGGCATACAATATTTTGAAAAAAAAATCTAGAGATATAATCCATTTATAATGTGTCCAAAGCAAGTTAAAATATGGTTATCAGATGAAAAAAAAAATTCAATCTTTGTTTCAATATTCGAAAGAAGAGTGTAAAATTTGTGAATTATGAATATTACGTTATATTTTTTCTGTCATCGAAATTATAACACATTAATACCTTTCATGCTTTTACTATTAAATGTTAACTTAAAGATATTAAAAACCTTAAAATATACGTCGCTGTTTTTCTTCTAGTTCGTAACTTAATTAACTAAAGTTTATATTATATGAATCTTGGAATCTCTCAGTTCCAGGGCCAAAAATAGATCTAGCTAGGTAAAATTTTTAGAGAACCTCGTTTTCTCGAGCGTACCACATTTATCCGAATTATTCTTGTCCAATTAATTGCTTTACTCAAAACTGTTCGTCAATACTTCGATGACTGACGGTTGGCCATAAGCACGTTTTTCCCTTTCGGGTTATTCTACGTGATTTAATCGAGAGAAAAGAAATTGAAATATGAAGAAATAAAGAAAACATATGTATTTATTTAGATTTTTTTGCACATAAAAAGTACAAATGGCGGAATTAACGCCTCATGGCGTTTTCATATATATTCGTACTTGTAATTATGTAAAGCTTAAATGCAAAAGAAATTGAAGAATGCTACGAGTATATTGACGACCTCTGTGGCCTAGTGGTCATCATGCCAGACTGTCACACTTGAGGTCCCGGGTTTGATCCCCGGTCAGGCTAAGATAGGAAATTATATTTTTCAGATTGGCCTGGGTCTTGGATGTTTATCTATATATGTATTTGTTATAAAATATTGAATCGTTTAGTTAGTATCCCATAACACAAGTCTCGATCTTACTTTGGGGCTAGCTCAATCTGTGCGATCTGTCCCTATATATTTATTTATTATTAAGCTATTGCATAGCTTTTATCGCGGGCTTTGAGCGTGGCGACCGAATCAAAAATTCCGTAACGAAAATAAAATCTAACACCCCCCACTCCGCCTACCGACCGGCACAGCGGCGCGGCGTTGAAAGCCGTGCATCGTCTAACGTCGTATGCAATAGCTTTATTGCGGCAGTCCCCGAGTGCCACACCTTTTTATTTATTTATTTTAATTGGCACACGCCCTACCGTCGTCTTAGCCTGCGGTATACTGACTCTCTATGGAGTTGTTTAATATTCTACGATTTGCTGCAAATGTGCGTATGTAAACGCTGCAAGGCATTGCCTCACACCTCGCAACGAGGTGCTACGAGTATAAGTTAATACTGGGTGGCGCAAAAGTACTGGCACTAAAGAAAATACTTTTATTTTTTTTATATGACATTTTCTGTCATTCTGTTGTTGAAAATTGTGTAGTGAACAAATGTAAAATACACTGAAAATAAACATGGACCGTTTTACTCCCCAAGAACGTGGAATAATTGTGTCAATGTTCTTACGGAATAATTCATCAGTGATAAGAACACAACGTGAATTTCGTCGACGATTTCACCACCGTCCGGCACCGATTGGTCGCACAATTCGACGCTTTGCCACACGCCTTGAAGCAACTGGCTCAACATTGGATAGACCTAAGTCTGGGAGACCAAGAACAGGCCGTTCAGCTGAAAATATCGATGCTGTGCGCGAAGATGTGGAAGAGTGTCCAGAAACATCAACGAGGCGACGTGCCACGCAATTGGGCATTTCCAGACGGACCCTGCAGCGTATTTTGGTGAAAGACTTAAAGATGTTCCCGTATAAAACTCAAATGACTCATCAGCTGCTGCCTGCTGACCACCGAGCTCGTCTAGATTACTGCCAGCGCGTCATAAACCTCAACCTTGAAGAGGATGATTTTCCTTCAAAATTGGTTATGAGTGACGAAGCGCATTTCCATCTCTCAGGGCATGTCAATAAGCAGAATACTCGGTTCTGGGGCACTGATAATCTGCGCATTATTCAAGAAACACCTCTACACCCACTAAAAGTTACTGTATGGTGTGGCATCTGTGTTGACAGAGTGATCGGACCCTATTTTTTCGAAGACGCTGGAGGCAATGCGATAACTGTCACTGGAGAACGCTACAGAACCATGTTACGAGAGTTTTTGATACCCAGTTTGGACGAATTGGGGCTGGAGCACATCTGGTTTCAACAAGACGGCGCTACGGCACACACAGCGCGCGACACTATGGACTTAGTGAGGGACGCTTTTCCAGGCCGAGTTATCTCTCGTTTTGGCGATTTGCCTTGGCCTGCAAGATCACCCGATCTGACCAGTCCAGACTTCTTTCTTTGGGGTTTTTTGAAATCTCGGGTGTATGTGAACAAGCCACAGACTCTCGCAGCTCTAAAAGAAAACATTCGTCAAGAAATAACGAACATATCGCAGGAAGTGTTACGGCAAGTTATGCAAAATGTCATAAATAGGGCTCAAATGTGTATCAACTCTGGAGGTCACCATTTAAAAGACATCATCTTTAAATCCTAATGGTACGAAATTTAATGGCACAAATATACATTTAAAAAAACCTAAATCTAGTTTTCTAATTTAGAAAAAATGTTATAGCTGAACCAAATAGGGTCTTTACTTTTGCGCCACCCAGTATTAGGTCCTCACATATGAAATTGCCGATTTTCAATACTGGCAACTTTAAAATCAAATATCTTACGTTTCATTAGGAATTCCAAATTCAAATTTATTTCGACATAAAGCCAGAAAAATATTGTTTTAAAATTCGTATTTCATTTGTTTTAACATCATTTATTTGAGTTTCAACATTGCTATAATAACAACTATGGACAAATTGAAAATTCGCGGTATTTACGAATACGAGTTCCACCGTGGCACCAGTGCTGCAGAAACGATTCGAAGAATTAACGACGTGTATGGACCAGGCACCGCTAACGAACGAACGGTGCGTTTTTGGTTTCAACGTTTCCGTTCTGGAAATTTCGATTTACACAATGAGCCTCGTGGACGACCTGATACTCAAGTGAATAACGAAGAATTGAAGGCGATAATAAAATAAATAAATAAAATAAAATAGTGGAAGCGGATCCATCTCAAACCACTTCTGAATTAGCAGCAGCCTTCGGCGTAAGTGACAAAACGATACGTTAGTGTTTAGTGGACCAGTGCTGGTGTTATCAACTACAGCTTCTTGAGATCAGGCCAGACGATTACTGCAGACTTGTATTACCAACAATTGCAAACAATTATGGAAAAGCTCGCCATTAAACAACCGAGACTGATGAATTGCTCTAGCCCACTGCTCCTTCAGGATAACGCTAGACCACACACTGCACATCAAACGATCGCCAAGTTAGAGGAGCTGCGACTGGTACCTCTGCGTCACCCACCATACTCTCCAGATCTTGCCCCAACCGATTACCACTTTTTTCAAAATTTGGATAACTTTTTACAAGGAAAAAATTTCAAATCTGATGAGGCAGTCAAAACCGCCTTCAAACAGTTCATAGACTCTCGCTCCCAGGATTTTTTTTCCAAAGGTATCAATAATATGCCTATAAAATGGCGGAAGTGTATCGATAACAACGGCGCATACTTCGATTGATTAAATAATAATTTCATTAAAAAAACTTGTTTCACTTTTTTGATACTGAACGGCAATTTCATATGTAAGGACCTAATACACCAAATCTCCGTGGCACGACATATATATCGTCGCGATCCCCTCGCCCAGGCAGGCAACGCCTAAGGCGGTAATCCCACTGCACCGCGCACCATCGCGGAGCGCGGGGCGGCTGATTTAAATATAGTATGCAAGTATCTAAGTTTGTATAGGAAACACGCCTAGTCCAACCCACTAAAAACGCGGCAGATTCTGGGTGAATCGCCTAACCACGCAATTGTCTACGACTTGATAAGAATGGTTGACGATTTGCTACAAATGGCCTACGTCTTGCTAAAAATGGTCTACGACTTGCTACGAATAGACTACTGCGTGCTGCAAATGGTCTAAGACTTACTACAAAGTGTCTACGGCTAGCTAAGGCGCATACAGACCGGTGTAACGTAACATGCAATTTTGCTTTTTATTGCATGTTCGCTGCAAGTTTGGACGCGTTGCGCTCCCAGTCCGCGCACCCCCTACGAACCACCCGCGCGCGCCTGTTTCCATCATTCCTCCGCGAACATGGGCCGTATCGTCACGGCATAGACATCACTTTGCGATTTCCAACCATGCATCATGTTTAAGGTTTTTTTGATAAAAGTTTTTATTTTGTGGATTTCACAAAATTTCTATCAAACTGAGTGCATTATCTCGCCTTATTCTCACTCGACGCTTCCTTGTCGTCCTGTTTTTCCATGTTGTTGTTGTTCATGCACGTGCACGTCTCTAGAACGACCCGTCCAAACTGCCGCTCCACGCATGCTGCGCGCCCCTTTGAGACGTCTGAACCAAGAGAATTGTGTTACATTGCATGATACATTGCAGCGGTGTGGACGGTGAATTCTTTCATTGCATGATACATTTCATGTTACGTCACAGCGGTCTGTACGCGCCACTACAAACGGACAACGGCTTGCTAATGACGGGTCTACGATTTGCTATGAATGGTCTACGACAAACTACGCAGGGGTGCTACGAATGGTCTACGATTTGCTACGCAGCCATATTTTATGCAAAAATATACTGAAACTATTTTAAGGTACATATGTCGCAATATGAAAATCAGTTTTTGCTTTTCATAGAAAATCGGATCAGCTGATCAGTCAATTTGTATGGAAGCACAGAATACATAAGAGTCAAACAGAATGGTATCTCACAGCGTCTCCCGCAAATTGGCGTCCCCGCACCTCTCCCCCGCACTTTGTGAGCTTTGACAGCTCCAAACCAGGGTTTAAATACTAGCCGCACGCAATACGCGACGTGTGTTGTCTTGAGAACTGTCAACCAATAGTAACCATCATGTATATCGTATAATAATTGTTTATCCACCCAATACTCTAAAAAACGTATATTTCATACATTTCCAAATGATGAAAACAGGTAAGCAAAGCAACAATATAATTTCACGTTATTACCCAGCAACCATCTTGATATATATACCCTTCTCGCTCTCTCGCATTGGCGGGAGATACACAAGAGCGAGAGGGGTATTAGCAATCCGGTAATGTTACATTGGCTCCTCGCTCACAGGTAATCACATACATGCAGATGCCAAATAGATTTCCGCGGGTTATAGTGTAAATGCCATTGTTGACAATGACAACTTGACATGCTGTGCGTGAAAATGTGATAAACATTTTTTTTTTTATTGAATTTATTCATATAGGTAATCACCGTATAGTTTTGCGCCGAATATGCAAATGACTATATTACAATAGTGAATTAGTGCGTTACATTATAAATGACTCAATAATAATCAGTAAAGTGAACTAATGGTGAAATGGACAATGGACATAATGAAAAATATTTGTGAAGTGATATTATGTAGCTGTTTCCGACTTTTCTGTAACATTTGATACATATAAAACAGAATATTTTTTACGTCATAGTGTTCGCAAATCTTCAGGTATGGAAAAATATAATCGTAAATATGTCGAACTCGTTAGTAGGTAAGTATTAAATTAATTCTGCGGTGCGACCCTAAGTATAAAACTCACACATCGACGTGTGTACAGATAAATTGTTTCGTTTGTAGTAGTAGTAGGTATATATGTTACTCTGAATCAATGGAGAGTCATACCAGTGATGGAAGGCCAATTTTTGTTGTCATTTGTATTTTGATATATTAAGTTCTTTGGGGTAAGTTGTTCAGTATCATGGACTGAGTTTAGCTTTAAAATAGTTTTAGTATATTTTCTTACATCTTGTATAACTACAGTAGGTGCTATAACTAACACATACGTTTTTCCTATCTCTACCTCAAGGACTACGAGGTCTACGTTCCAATTACTACAACAACAAAAAATATCACAGAGCACTCACAGGCTTTGTTCAGTATAATTCGTGTAATTTCGCCATTAATATTCCTATAGGCAACAGCTGAGACCGATCCAATTTCTTCATTCAAATAAGGTATTATTTTTACATGTTTATGGCTCTTCATACATAATACGACCTTTTTGTGGTAACTGGATCAATTGCCATGCGCATCAGCATAAAATGTGACGCTTACCTCATTTTCATTTATGTATTATAAATGAAAATTAGGCAAGCTAAGCTAAGCTAAAAATACTCGTAATACCTACAATAGAACATAAAAAATAAACTAAAAGTGAAAAATATATACTGAATTAGGAAACTCATGAGATTTTTTTATCTAGCCTGAAGTAAAGATGTTATATCAAATAGCCTATCATACTTTCGAAACGTTTATGTTCGAATTTCAGATATTTGAAAACGTTATGTCGAAGTTTCAAATACCAAATTGTTTGTTTTTACAAAATTTTGTACGTCCATAACTTATTTTACGCATGTTTCATTTTTCAGAAAAACAGTTAACCGAATAACAAAAGCAATTTTTTTAATTAATGGTAGTACAGTGACGAAGCGACTAATTTGGCTACCCTAAATTAGTCACAGCAGGTAAGTTAGGTAATTGTTGTACAGTGGCAAAAGCGATCAATTTTGCTATCCCGAATTACTCAAAGAAGGTAGGTTAGGTAATGGTTGTACAGTTACCATTACAAGAGCGAGTAAGCGAAGCGAGCGAGCGTCGACCAAGTAACGAAAGCGACCAATTTGGCTACCTTTAATTTGTCACAGAAGGTAGGTTAGGTTATAGTTGTACAGTGACCATCACAAGAGCGAGCGTCGACCAAATGACGGGAGCTTGTTTGATGAATTAAATAAATAGATTTTAATAATTTTTCATTCAAATTGTTGTTTTCTGAATAATAAAGGAGATGTTTCTTTAAAATTTAAATTTCTAAAGTACAGGTTCGGAAACGCGTGTGTGGCATCTTTGGTGTTCACAACCACTTAAAATTATGGGCCGCATGCCTGTTTGTCTAATAAGCCTTGGATATGACTTATTAGACAAACAGGCATGCGGCTATGATGACATTATAGAGCTAGTAGGTACCACTGACGCTTTTGTTTCTTTTCTGATATGTTCTTTACATGTTGGCGATGGCGTCAAAATTTACGATTTCCGCCTGAAGATAAAACAATAAAAAGTCTAGTTTTAAGACAAGATATTTAGATCATATTACGGACACTTTCATAATTAATTTTTTGGTTTTTAAATATTTTAAAATATTGCAAAAAACGGCACACTTTTGGCAAATGTGCGTAGTAAAGCTTAACGTTATCATTATGAACTGTAAACAATAGTTCACAAAATAGTTTGAAGGGTTATCTAGGACTTGGTAGTAGCAAAATTTTAAATGATATCTCCGTTTTCTTTAAAATGATTTATTTTAAATGGGGGCAGCACTAAACCCCGGAAAATTCAGGTACGGCCTTAATGTCCCTTTGGAAACAAGATTTAAGCAAAATATGAATTGGAGCATTGTTATGTTGCTCTTGTTAACCGAGAATTATCAATAAATGTCATAAGGCCGACTAACTAAAGGTTACGCAACGTGGAGTTGAGAGTTCAGGCACGTTGCAGATGAAACCGCAATGAGCAATTATTATTGATGGTATATTTTAAGGATAATCCCAAGTCAATCGAAAAGGAAGTGTCTTACATAATAAATATTCGTACTACTAGTAGTAATCTTCATATTGAGTGTGTTAATAGTTACACTGGTGTCAGATTTTGAGTTGCCTAAAGCCATCTGGTGTAGCTCAATGACTGTCATTTAGTCATTTTTGTACACTAGTGAATCAGTTATGCAAGTTACCTCACAATGTTTTCCTTCACCGAAAGCAAGTGGTGGTAGTTGAAAGGACCGTACTTACGCGACTCTAAGTTTACCTCTAAGTTCGTACACATGAACTTAGAGGTAAACTTAGAGTCGCGACAAGTGAGGTTCAGCCAGTGTCCAAACGGCTTGGCCACCACTAGTAATAATTTACTAGTAATAATAATTTAAACTAAATAAAGCTCGTTAAACCTACGGAAGGTGATCCTTATGGTATAAAAACGTTTTAGAGGCGGAGGTTTTCTTTTATTATTTTTTTGCCTGTATCAGTTTACAGTTAGACTAAAGGCCTCTTAAGAATTTACATATAATCACCACGCGGAAGTGTACATCTGATACTCCTATCAGAACGAGACTACAATTTTAAAATACTATTATAGACTTATTATATAGTCTTAATATATATAATTAAAGCCTTCCGACTCGCTAAGAAGAAGATTATATTTAGATTTAGATTATAATAAAACTGAAATAAAGAAGCTGATTAATATTTTTTTCTGACACTTGCATCTATAGACATCAAACTAGAGTATATTTACCCGACTAAACAGAAGCCAAAGGGAGGGTTATGTGTTTAGCCGCTATCTATGTAGATATCTACAATGATATTCATTGTACCTCGACAAATGAGGTCTCGTTCGAAGCATCTTGGATATCCGCTGGTTATAGGTTATGTGACCATGAAGTAATGTAGGTACCTTCAATCAAAAATCGCAATCGATAATAAATGCAGGCACTGTGTGCCAATTTTCGTCAAAATCAGTTGGAATATGCGCCCTGTAGGTACTAAAAAATAAAATAATTTGAATCATACCATGTTAGGAATCAAATGAAAGGGTTTAATTAGAACGTTTCAAAAACGGGAATAGGTCCGAACGCATATTCTATTAAGGCATCTTTTTTTGGCATGAAGTTTTAGGCATACATTTTATATGAGTGTCATACAGAACTCCGACTTTTAAAATAACGATGTACTGGTATCCATAATGTACATGTTCAATATACCTAAAAAAGATTTAGTTAACTGCTATACCGCAGAAGAAATTTTACTGTTTTCAAATTTCATTAAACTGACATGTCTTTATCTTATGGTATTTCTTTGCTAGACCTATTTTTATACTACATAAACACAGATAAAGCTGCAGACAAAAACTAGAGCAACTTTGAAAAACAATCCCGAAGTTTTAAAATAGACGGCAAAGTTACAGGGATGATTGACATTCAAAATTATCTACCTTCTCTGAAATATTTGAAGACAGGAATTAATATTAAGTTCGTAACTTCTACGTATATAAGTTGAATTATAAAGTTTGTAAAGAAAATTCAAGTTCAAACCTGCTACATCAACGTTCCGTTATATTATTTTCATCTAATTAGTCTACGTAATAATATTTTTATAGGAAACTCAATTATAAAGGTTATTGGTTCGGTATCCTCTTCATACTTCTGATATTTTTTTGTTTTTTTTTGTTCGTAAATAATATACTACATATTGTTTTTTTTTCATATTTAGTTTTACATAGTGTTTTTTTTTCATAATGTTTCTTTAGACATAATGTCTCATAAATTCATAATATATTATATTCTGTGACAAAAACTTTATACCTTTATATATAGGTATTGTACATATTAAACAGGTTGATTTCGTATCCCTTCGCTATATTGAAATCTTGGAATCAGAATCACTAATATAACACAAAACCATAAGAAAAGACATTTATTTATAATTTTTTTTTACAAATTTCTAATATATGGCTAACCTACTCGTACTGACTTTACTACGAGTATATATAGTAGTAGTAGTAGAAATCCAAAGGAGAAATTCGTGGTATGAATTTGCCGACTGATATGTTTGGTCTTTTGACAGAATTTTTATTTTAAAATATAGCTAGGAGGTTCAAATCACCATGTATATACTATATATTGTTTTTGCAGAAAACTGTAGAAAAATCCTTTGCCCAAAAATGGACAACTGGACATCATACGCATAATGCGGATAAATCTGACATCATTTCTTTAGCATCCATGTTCAGAACACACTGCACGCAAATCACGCTTTTCAGAAAAGGTCATCGAGATATAATGTAAAAACAATTCAAAGGTCGCAAGGCGTGCCACGGAAAAAATGTATGCAAATTGATTCTAATGGTAATTATCCGTATAGCTTTTTGTCAACGCTGCATCGTGCCTGTAGTTGTAAACGACACTTGCACCGTGGTAACTAAGTGTAATTCTCGCATGACGAGCAACACATGTAACGCCTTTAAACATTCATGAATATTCCCAAACATGTGTCTTCATTTACATGATAGTGATAGATGCATACGTTGCGCAGTGCACTGGCTGTACAATGTGCATCCTCTAATATTCCAATTATGCACAGGCCAATAAGCAAAATTGTTATATTATATAATATATGACCTATATACACATATACATGGATAAATAATATAACAGTGACTGATATATATTAATTATTATTGTTTTATACAGAAATACAGTGCTCCGAACAATATTTAAATAAATAATATGTGATGACAAATTTTATGCTACCGTGATTTCAAATCACATTGACAATTTTTTTATTATACTTTATTGCATCCAATATGCTAGGCTTATACTGCTAAGAAGTAGACCGAAATGTGGTTGGTGTAAAAGAGGTAGACTGAGGAGCGGACACGACGGAGTGATGATATTCATTCGAAAATATGCGAAACAGCCGATGGAAATGGCTTTAGATAGGAAGGCTTGAAATCATCATCATCAGGTCTCTTTAGGTCTCCACTGCAAGAGCACGACCCTGTACTACCACAGCCGTATATTAAGCTAGAGAAGTCACGCTGGCCAGACGGGTTGGAGAGGTCTCATTTATGTTTATATGTTTAGCTTGTGTTTCCTAAGTTGCCTTCTACGACATCCACGGGAAGTTTTGGAGTGGTACTATTCTACTCTACCGGAAACCACACGGCTACGAGATGGCGGCGACCTTTACCCAGTTGTGGGTCAAAAAATAAATCAATAAACGGGCAAGTGCGAGTCGGACTTGTACATGAAGGGTTCCGTACCTCCGTACAATGTTTTAAAACGCTAAAAAAACATGTATTTTTATGACGACCTCCTTTAATTTTTAACTTTTTTTTATTTCTAGTATTTGTTGTTATAGCGCCACAGTAATACATAATCGGTGAAAACTTTAAGTGTCTAGCTATTACGGTTCAAGAGATAGAGCCCTGTGACAGACGGACAGACAGCGGAGTCTCAGTAATAAGGTCCCGTTTGCACCCTTTGGGTACGGAACCCTAATAAAAACTAAGTTATTTGGGTACATAGGTTTTTTGAGTACCTGGATCTAGTTTTGATTAAGAGGGTGGAGGTTCATAAGGTCGTCAGTTAAAGGTTAAGAAGTAAGATGTCTTCAAATTGTGCATCATAAAATCACTAATCATTCACTTTACGTCTGTTATTACAGCGATTATACAGTGTTTAAAATAGTATCATGTAAATTTACTTCAATTTGCGATCTAATAATATGATATTCAATTCTACGCAGTGATATTGGAAACTTGAGCTCAGTTCAAGCATAAATTATCGAGGGTTGGTGGTATTGACGACTGAGGCCGTGTGGTGCGAGCCCTCGGCGAATAATTATTGGCTCATTAATCGAAGGGAACACATTGGGGCGAATTCGCCAGCAATTATTCATATCCTACATAACTTTCCGAGCTAATAAATTCCCTGTCCTCTGGGACCGGGGTAGCGTTTAGTTGTTATGTGCTTAATTAATAATTTTAGTATATTCTCATTGGTATTTAGATAAGTCTCTAATAAATTGCGTCTTCACACCAATCTAATATTTTGGTCTAGACAAATTTTATTTTAGCTATTTTCGACTTGATGGAATAGAAGACTATATATTGATAATGAATCGTTACATAGATACACTATCATATATTTATCCTAAACGGGGTAAACAGAGCCTAGGGCCCCAAAACCCAAAGGCATATGTTCTTAACGTGACGGTGGGCGTAAATATAAAAGAAGAGAAGGAAAATAGTGATAGGTTTGCTATTGCAAGTCACAACGCCTATTGACATGATTTAGATTCTCACTTCCATTCCCTCGATCGGCAATTGTTACATCTTTAATGAAAACTGCATTTAAATTGGTAAAACTGGTGTAAGATAAAATGGCAACATTAGATTGCACAGACAAATAATCCTAAATGCATAGGTACTATTTACTTGAACGTTCTCCGTTTTGCCGCGGATAATAATAAAACCTTTTTAATTTTTGATCCAATCTGGTGTCCAATTCCAAATTTAAAACAACTATTTTGAAACAACCAACAAGAAAATAAAGAAGTCGCAAAAGTATGCAGTTTTACAAAGCGGCAGAAAGTTCACCGCAGTGCTACAGTATATCCCAGCCTGCGGCATTTAATAATATTCCTGGGAAATATAATACTCTTCTGTGCATATTGCTTTTAGAGAGACCAATAAATGTGAATATATTGGAATTTATTACTTAAGTCCCGCAAGTCCCTAGAATCCCTAGAAGAATTTGTACCTAAGTATATGTATCTTTTTATTATCAGAACAGAATTTTTAAGTATTGGTACCCGTTTTTGCTAATTTTGCTAATATGTACCTATTTATATATAATAGTATAAATGTAAAGGAGGATAAAAAAGTATGTCTGCGGTTAAAACGTTGACGTCCAAGGCTACTTTACCGTTAGATAACTATAGTTCATAAGAGCTCTTACATAATAATAAAATAAATTAAAATTATTTGTTGTTTGTGTATGTGATATTTGTTTATTGTTGTTAACTATGCACTACTATACAATTCAATTCAATTTAAAATATCTTTATTATCATAGGATATTTATAATATCTCTTAATAATAGTCACTTTGTTTTGTTTTGCACAAATGTTGACGTCAAATCGTTACTTACAGCTAAGTTTACGCCGCTTCCTAGGCGCAAGTGCAGAAGAAGCGGCAACAAACTGCACTGCACGTTTTCTCCAAAGACGTCAACTAACAAACTAAAAACTTAAAATTAGTTATATGGATGGACTGAGATTACATTGTTTGTTATGTCATAATTAAATTGAATTATAAGAATTACGAAATTTAAAATAATGTTAATTTGTAAATTTAGTATGTACCAATGTACCTAAATTATGACATGTCTAAGTATACAAACCTTTAAGAGGGACCCGCGCCAAGCTCAAGCCAGACCTTTTTGTCTTTAAGATAGTCATCGGTCCTATAATAAGCTTTCTCACAAAGTACTTTCTTTACATAAGCTTTGAATTTTCTGTCTGGCATATCAAGGACCGATTCTGGCAGTTTATTATAAAAAAGTATACACTTCCCCATAAAAGACTTAAGAATACAGTCAGTAAGTCTAAGTCTACTTAGTACTAAGTCATTCTTATTACGTAAATTTCTATCTGTAAAATCACTTACTTAATTGAACATGGAAATATTTTTCCTTACATGCATTATATTTTCAAATATGAATTGTGATGCAAAAGTAAGTATACCTATTTCCTTGAATAATTATCTCAGTGAGTCTCTCGATCCTAAACCGTAAATGGCACGAATTGCTCTTTTTTGTAAAAGAAAAATAGTCTGAATGTCGTCTGCACTCCCCCATAGAAGTATCCCGTAAGACATTAGACTGTGAAAGAAACTAAAGTACACTTGTCTAGCAGTTGCTACATCTGTCAATTGTCTTATTCTCCTAACAGCGTAAGCCGCAGAGCTAAGCCTATTAGAAAGTTTAGTTATATGAGCGCCCCATTGAAGTTTCGAATCAATTGTGATTCCTAAAAGGGTAGTACTTTCAACCAGATCGAGTTTCTGACCATTAATTAGTATGTCAACGCAGGCTTGATTCACATTAGGAATAGAGAATCGAATGCATTGGGTCTTGTTCGCATTTAACATGAGGTTATTGGCCGAAAACCAATCAGAAATTAAAGATAAGGTGCTGTTCACCGCGCTAGCATCACTGTTATGTCGATCTATTTTAAATATTTGCGAGGTGTCATCAGCAAACAGCACCATGTCAGCCTCTTTCTCAACCATGTAAGGCAAGTCATTGACATAAACTAAGAAAAGGAACGGTCCTAGAATTGAACCTTGGGGTACGCCCATTTTCACATTAGAACCGTGTGATTTTACGCCGTTTATATCAACAGTTTATATACAGTCGTCATTATAAACATTATTTTAGCCGCAAGATGTCCTTTGGAAATTAAAAATGTTTTGTTGTGAAGGAAATACGAGGCTTATAAACTAATTTGAATAAAGTCGTTGACAGACATACATGTCACATGTAGATCTAGGGTGCAAACTACTTTAGACTAGAGACTAAATTTGGTTTAGTTACTAGACTGGAGAATCTATCCTAACAACTTGTTCATGTATAATCAAGTTACTATGTGAAATCCACTTTAAACGCTTGATTCGAGATTCTGTAGCAGAATAGGTAATATGTAGTTGCTGGCATAACCTAAGTAAGCTATATTGCTAAGCTTATATTTTACTAGCTTTTGCCCGCGGCTTCGCTCGGGAACGAACGGGAACATTACTTTTTCCGGGATAAAAGGTACCCTATGTCCTTCTCAGTACTCCTAACTATGTGTGTGCGAATTTTCAAGAAGATTGGTTCTGTAGATAAAGCGTAAAGAGGTAACTAACAAACAAATAAACAAACAAACAAATATACAAATATTACGAATTTATAATATTAGTTGGGATTGGGATAGTTGGGATTAAGTGTTTATAATATGTATAATAAGTAAGTAAAATAAAAGATCTTTTTTCATTAGATTACCTGACGACAGGAAAAATAAAAGACAAATGTTAAAAGGTAAAAATAAAGTTTATATTAAAACTTTTGCAAATTCTAATACGTCGGAGAATGTTTGTAAATTAGTATGTTGACTATATTATTCCACCTGTATTAATACAAAAATCAATAAATTGCAATTAAATACGAATAATCTGCACTGTTACCTGTTAAGTAAAACCTTATTATCAACTGACTTAAAAAAGGAGGAGATTATAAATTCGATTGTATTTTTTTTTGTTATGTTTGTTTCCTCAGAATTACGTCGTTAATGAACCGATTAATTTTTTTATATATTTCCAAAATTGTTTCATATAATTTTTTATCAAAATTGGTTTAATAATAACTGAAAAAAATATGACATCTAAGTAAACAAATGTTGCGTATTTAGCATTTCTGTAACTTTCACTGGTATTGAAGTCAGTTTTGTTTTTAAGTGTCCCAAATATTTATACTTAACAATTGTCTAAAAAAAAAATACAAATTGTGTAGTCCCACTAACATATTACCCCTCAGCAATCAACGAACATGAATATACTGCTGCAAAGCAAGTGCATCAAAATTTTAGTAAGATGTCAGCGTTAAAGCGGATCTCAGCCACATCGGTAAGTTGGTTAGTCGCTAGCAAGTTGCCGGATATATACAGACTAAACGTGTTATAGTGTCGGAACTTTCAAAAGTTGCACTGGTTAATATTAATTGCATTCATGTCAATGAATTTACAGTTTGGAAGCTTGATGGCTCAGGGGTGAGAGAGATCTATTGCGTTATCGCATGTAAAGCATCTCTGGGTTCGGGTTGAATATATGATGTGTTAACTTGAGTTCATCCAAGTTTCAGAAGGTATACAGAATGTCATCGACCTCCGTAATGTTCAGGTTTTGGGTATGATCCCCAGCCAGGGTAAGTTAAAAAATGGCCTTTTTCAAATTGTCCTGGGTATTGAGTGTTTTCTATATATTTATGTATTATTAAATATAGTATCGTTGAGTTGTCGACTACCTCCGTGGTCCAGTGGTCAAGGCGTTTGCCTTGTAATCCGGAGGTTGTGGGTTCAAATCCCACTGGAAAGCATACTTTGTGAAAAGATGTTTCCAGTCTGGTTAGAATATTGATAATCACCTGATTATCCGAAAAGAAAGATGATTCCGTGCTTCGGAAGGCACGTAAAGCGGTTGATTCCGAACGCCATTTAGCGTTTGTACCTATCCCTAGGATTGGTTCTGGTCTATCCTTTGGGTTGCGGAGGTCAGACGGCAGTCACTCTGTGTAAAACCAGTATCCTCGTCAAATCACCTAGGGTAGGTAGCGGACCCCGGGCTCTGAAACGTAACCGCAGACGATGCAACCGGGAAGACGCTCGGATGATGATGATAGTATTGTTGAGTTTGTATCCCACAATACAAGTTTTAACTTACTTTGGGACTAGCTCAATCATTGTAATTTGTCCTTATCTATTATTTACTATCTTTTTTTTATGTTATTGGGCGGCAAACGAACAAGCGGGTCTCCTGATGGTAAGTGATCACCGCTGCCCATCGACAACTGCAACACCAGGGGTGTAACAAGAGCGTTACCGGCCTTTCAGAAAGATATAGACTCGTTTTTTGAAGGTTTCAATGTCGTATCGGTTCGGGAACACCGCTGCTGGAAGTTAATTCCACAGTTCGGTCTTACGTGGCAACAAGTTACTTTTAAAACGTACGGTGGTTGATTGCCAACTATCGAAGTGTTGTGTATAAAATTTTAATTTTAATCCATTTATTCTTTGTCTTCTTTTTATTTACCTGCCTATAATATCGTTTTACTGCTGGACTTGAACTTCTCTTGCCATCGCTAGTTAGTCAACCATCAACAGTTTCCGGGATACTTACGGCTAAAGATGTAATAATCAATAAAGCCAACAAAATAAATTGTTATTTTTATTTTAAATTTAGTTCAACCTGTAAGCTAAAAAGAACATTTAATAGTAATTAATCAATATGATGTGTATGGGACGGGGTGTAAATAGTTTCCCTTGTGAATGTTGTGTAATAAAATGTTTGCTTGTTAAAATTGAGTAGTGTAAATGGCCACTGATTTTGCAGGACGAGGAACCGCTATTTAGGTGTTGTAGCTTAGATTTTCTCATATCTAGCCGACTTTAGTTCAATCAAAATCTCTATGCACTCCAGTGAATGATAGAGCTCGGAATATATTAAAGTTTTTTAATACCGTATATTGTGTATTGTGACGTCACGAATCTTATGACCACCCCTCCCTCCCCAAAGTGGAGTGTGACATTTTGTACCCACACAATGTCACTAGTTCGAGTCAGAAATTTTAAAAATTGTTCGTTTCCTATAGTTTACAGAAAAACCTATAAAAAGTCTATGGTACTTAATGTACGACAAACTTATACTCGTACATGTAGTCAATTTCATACTAGGTACGAGTATATGAAGTTGACTGCAAATATAAGTTTGTCAATAGTTTATGTAACGAAACCTTCAATGCGCGAGTCTGAATCGCATTTGGCCGGTTTTTCGATCTGCTATGTTGTTGTCACTTGTAATCCACGCGATAAAATAACGAAAACCCATAAAGATATCTCTATAAAGTGAAATAAGTAATTTATTGAACAACCAAATACCGTCGACAAGCGTTAAAGCTTTTAGTAACTTCAGTAGGTAATAACACCACCCGCAATTACAGAGATGACGCTCATCCACAATGACAAACGCCCTCATCCCCTAACAGAATTATGATAATCACGATTCATCCCACAACTTGGAAACAAGTTCGCTGCGTGTTATCGAGGGACAAAATCATTTGGAATGAACAAAGTAGTAATGCCGAGGTATCTGAATGAGTAATGAGCCACCGGTTAGTTTAAGCGAGTTATAGTTTGAATCGCACTCTCTCTAATCCCCGCATCAATTATGGATGGAATATGAATGTGACGATGAAAACCACAGGAAAGGCCGCCTGACGACCGACCGTCCCTAGTCAAGTCTAGTAATACAGTCAAGGCTTAGCCGCTTTAATTACACATGTTTAATTTATGCTAAGTAACATACATTACTCATTATAGGGCTGGAGTTGTCGATGCCGGCGTCAAAACAGCCAAACTTAAATGGGACTGGGCGGGGCATGTGTGCCGCATGCATTCGGAGGGAAGGGCTCGGAAGACTTATCTTGTAGTGCAGGGGTAGAGGACGACCAAGAAGGAGATGGCGAGATGACATCGACAGTGTCATGAGGGAATGGCAGCAGGCTGCGACGGACAGGGATCAGTGGAAAAAGAAAGGGGAGGTCTTGGCCCAGCAGTGGGACACAGTTATACTAATAAAAAAATATTAATCATTACGTCTTTATACATTGCGGGGCAGACAGACCATAAATCTCAAAGCCTACTTCAGTGACATGGTAGCGATGGGTGGCTAGCCATATCGCCTAATGATTCCTCAAGATTTTGGATAGCAATCATCTACGCAAATGTTTTTTTCTCTCTCAGCTAACCGGCACGGTGTTTGTATATTTAATACAGTGGTCAGTGAAAGGAATATTACAGCAACATATATACTCACGATATTTTTTGAATTGAAGTCTAAATACTAGGATCTAAGTCAGTATGCTTAACCCTTAGATCTTGGTACTCTTTTGAAAAAAGGCACAAATCTATCTATGTCCAACACGCATCATCCCTGAAACGGTGCGACGAGTGGCCATTAAAATTCGGGATAGACCCGGGATTCCGGAAACCATCAGAAATTAATAACCAAGACGTCAGATGCTCCACACCTGGAAATCGTGTAATAAAGCCGCCTTATGAACTCAGCTTTTATAAAGTTTATGTTAAGCCGACTACCTCTTAAGTGCTTCATCGTCTAAAATTATGTACCGGCAAAAAGCGACTTGGTGTTCTTTGTAAAAATACTTTCGAGTTCCAGGAAGTTTGGGAGTGACGCGTCGTTAGGAGTTTACGTTCGAAGCCCAACTAGCAAGGCCGAGTTTTTTCGAAGATGTTACTTGAACTTGCTAATTGCCTTACTTTTACAATTACTTAGATAAGTTTTATTCTTACACGATATCGTCGAAGAAAATCATGTATAACTTTTAAATTGGTTTACTTTTAGATTTATGTAGACTTAATTATGTTGATGTTGTTAAATATCTCCTTAAACTTGTGCTTACATACTCTTCCGTATCTTTTAATAATAAGATAATAATCTCCCGGATTACTGAAAAATCACATCAACATTGCGTGTATGTAGAATAAAAAAATCCTTTATATCCGGTAACCAGGCCTTATATAAGGATATAGATGACTGATTTAATTTTATCACCAATTTGGAAGCGTGTTATAGTGAAGTGAAGATCGCTAGGTCTGTATTTCATGTATATGAAATAAGGTAGTATAATATTATTATGTTGTACTCATTTAATAAATATCCCACAAGAGTAAATTACCCTCTTTATTGGAACTCCCTTTCAAATTTGAATTTCAATGTAACGGATCTTACCTAACAGGCCAGTTATAGACTAAAGATAGATATCTCGAGAACTAATTACATCATAGATCTGCACCACTATCCACTATCCATGTCCTGATTTAACTGCCATTTAGAGTAATATCATTTGTAACAAGCCGGCTCTCTGACGTCATAACGTTTAATGGCGTTAGAGCTGCAACTAGCGGCATGCACTGAACTCAGACCACAGCAGTAACTGTAACACAATTACGATTGAAAAGCATTCTCTCGTGCTGTTAAAAAAGATTACAAATATTAATAAATAAATAAAAAGATAGGAACAAATCATACTGATTAAGCTAGCCCCAAATTTTACACTTTTATACTAACTGAACGATAGGTCCTATAGTGTTTATCTTTATATATATATATATATATATATATAAAGATATATATATATATATATATATAAAGATATATATATATATATATATATATATATATATATAAAGATAAACACTCAAGACCCAGGACTATTTAAAAAAGGCTACTTTTCAACTTGCCCTGGCTGGGGATTAGAACATCCGGATTGGTGGACTAGCGTGCTGACCACGGAGGTCGTCAAATTAAAAGCAGACATCTTTAAGTAGCTTGAAAATTCTGACATTACTGTTATTATTTTTCGTGTGTGTGTGCGAGCTCTAGACTCCAGATTTTATTTTTCCTCTGTGTAAGGGGTCACTGTTGTTAGATTTTTTACCTGCCTAGAAGGCCATCGCGTTAATGTGCTTGAGATATTTGACGCTTTTCGTGAACGCTAATGTAAGTGTCAACCTATTAAGAACTTTCCAAAAAGTGTAGTTTTGTGTAGTAAACAAGTTCCATCACAGAATAAATAATACTAACGTACTGTCTCACTCAGCAAAGAAATTCAAAGATCTACTCAATGTGGCTAGCGGTATGGTTTGATTTAGCTCACGTCAGAACTCAGCAACTTTTCGTTTAGATACCTAGACATCCATTGCAAGCCAATTTCATTTTTATTACTCTGGACTAACGATTCGTATAACTGAATTTACCACCCGGAGGGGCCGCCTGCGCGCATAGTAATAATGTAGGTACATTTTCGATACCTAAACGGGGAGTGACACAGGCCGGTTCTATATTTTTTACAAAGTGTGCGCTACGTCGCGTCGCGTCTCGGTGTGAACTGACCCTTAGAAAAAAAGGTCTCGACATACATATGTTTTAGGAATTTTTTTTAGGTTTATATATAAAAATTATATATCTTCTTAAGTTAAAATGATATAGGTACATAAAAAGTATACAGGACTGGTGTATTCTATCGACTGAATACTATACGGAACAACCTTGGATATCTTAACAAAAACTTCACGTTTCATTTTGTTTTATTCACGTGACATTTTATCTGTTTAATAATATCTTTTATTTTTTAGCTTTACTGGTACCTATTTTAGCATGAGACTTAAGGATTTCATTAATTAAAAAACGTTTGAGTATTTCGCAATAAGTGTTCTAATTAACAAACGTATTTCTTTATTTTGCTTTATTCAAATAATAATAGAAGACGCCGCCTAGGGTCTTAGTATTTCAGTAGACCTTGAATAAGCTTTGCCTGAATGTTTTATATATAATAGTACTAATAACAAATAGTTTTACTCAAGAATTCATTAGCATTAATAAAACGGAAATTAAGAAAAAGGCAATTAAAATTAATAAAACTGACAAAGCAGTCAAGCTTCAGGCACGTGGACAAATTATATTTTATATGTTAGTGGGTTAATTATCTTGGGTTGGGAATATTTGAAACTGTTATAATTTTATTTAATTACTAGCTGTAGCCCGTGTTCAAAGTGAGTTTATACCTTATTAACGTATGATACTCTAACTGCGGCCTTTTAACTTTTACCATCTTTATACCCTTCATAACTCCTGCACAAAAAGTCCGATTGGAACATTTTGAACAGAAATGTACTTGTATACGACCTCCCTTGATTATAAAGCTATTTAGTTAGATAAAGATTTACATCGTGATAGGAATGTTATCATATTTTGATAATAGTCTAGCTACAGCCCCGTTCTCCATCTTTCTTAAGGCGAGATGGGTTCACAGCTCGCAATACTGTGCGTGTTTTTGAAAAATTACTCACAGTATTCTTGGCTCTGATCTGACGGAGCCTTAAAACTAACGATGGTCTGATTATCTTAAAATCTGCTCGTGTACTAAGGGGCTGCGACCCCTGTGAAACAAAAGGGTCGCTCAACAGAATCTCAAAATCTGCTGATTGGAAGACGTGGCCAGTCAGTCCAGCCCACGGGCTCTAATCATCAGAAACGAAACGAGGTTCTCTAAAAATGAAACTTAGCTAGATAGAGGGCTAGGTAACCCGGCGGGAGAACGCATTACTGGCGCTTTCGCAAGTTAAACGACACCAGGCGTGGTCCGCACTTGGATGTGTGACCACAAGTGGCACAAAAGTTTCTTGAGCTCCGCCGTGCTTGGGGAGGCTTCGTTCCCGTCTATCATAACAGTCGTCAAGCTATGTTAGATGCCTAAGGCAGCTTGAAAAATCTGACACCAGTCTTGGCCACTTGGGCACTTTACACACACAAAAAACAAATAAAAAAACTTAACTGGGTTATTTTTTTAGCCTCGATAGTCCCTAATGAAGCTGTTTCCATATGTAAGAATCGCTCGTTTAAGTTAATATAAAAGAATAAAATATTTTATTCCATTAAAAATATATTTATTATCTATCATAGGATATTAATAATATCTCTTAGTCACTTTGTTTTGTTTTGCACAAATGTTGACGTCAAATCGTTACTTACAGCGAGAAGGTCCAAGTTCTTTGCTTACAGCTAAGTTTTTAGTGCTGCTTCCTAGGCGCTAGTGCAGAATAAACGGCAACAAACGGCACTGCAGCATTTTTCAGTAGTAACTACCTACCATAAAAACAAAGCTAGGCGAACATTAAAATATCATACGTAACAAAACTGAAGGCGGACTAACGACGGACTGTTTATCTGAAAATCTGCTTGTGTACTAAGGGGCTGCGACCCAAATAAAAGGGTCGCTCAAAGGTGTCCGCTAAGCAGATTGTGGACGTGACGAGACAGCCGAGAACCCAGGGGCTCTAATCAATGGACAACTTACCTGCCAGTGACATTTACTATGACTATTTATTTGTTGGTTCAATAGGATGTGGACTGGTTCCGAAAAATTGTATTTTATTTAGTACGTCAGTTAGATTATCTAAAAATAATGGACATATATTATTCGGTTTATCAAAGCAGTAAAAATTCACAAAGATACAGCGCGTCAAAGTTTCGGAGTGGGGGTGATTGATGTCACCGTCAAATGCAAAATCGTACTTGATCGTTACGTCATGCGGAAATTAAATGCGCCATATCTTTGTAATTATTTGATAATCAGAATAAACGGGCAAGTCCGAGTCGGACTCGTACATGAAGGGTTCCGTACTTCCGTACAATGTTTTAAAACGCTGAAAAAACACGTTTCTTGTATGACGAACCCTTTAATTTTTAACTTTATCTTATTTTTAGTATTTGTTGTTATAGCGGCCATAGTAATACATAACCGGTGAAAATTGCAAGTATTTAGTTAATGTCATTATAAAGATTGAGTTAAAAACGCTGAAAAAAACACGTTTTTTGTATGACGACCCCTTTATTTTTTTAATTTTATCTTATTTTTAGTATTTTTTGTTATAGCGGTCATAGTAATACATAATCTGAGAAAATTTCAAGTATCTAGTTAATGCCATTATAAAGATCGATTTAAAAACGCTGAAAAAATCACGTTTCTTGTATGACCACCTCCTTTAATTTTTAATTATTTCTTATTTTTAGTATTTGTTATTATAGCGGCTACAGTAATACATAATCTGTGAAAATTTCAAGTGTCTAGCTATTATGGTTCAAGAGATAGAGCCCTGTGACAGACGGACAGACAGACGGACAGACGGACAGACAGCGGAGTCTCAGGAAATAATATGCAAGTATACAATATTTTTAAATAATCTACCTGATGAGCTAAAAATATTTTTTAGTCCATATCGGTAGTGTGGTTTCTATTTCACAACAAGTGTATTTTTTTATTTCAGTTTTCAGGTATATAAAAATGTACGTGATCTATTAGGTACGAAGTTCAGTTTATTCGGTATAAAGCTATATTTATAATATATTTAAGTAGTATCGAGATGGCAATGAGCAGGTACTAAGAGGGAAGATGATTGGACATCTTATAAGACTTGACAGTCTCTTAAGAATAATAGTCGAAGGAAAAATCAAAAATAAATTAAAGAAGAGTTAGGAGTAAGGTCCTACCACGACATTAAAAAGATGGCAGAGAGTAGAGGAATGGAGATATCTCCACTTTACTCCACCGACAAGAGTAAGCTCTTAAAGTATTATATATTAAGCTCAAGAAGTATTAACTGGTGTGAGATTTACTCATGACTCATCATATATTGCGATTTTGATCTCGTTTAGATAAGTTTGACTGTATTGACATTTAAATAATTATTAATGTCTTAAATTGTTAAAGAGACCGGGGGCGAACTATCCCTAATCACGATCCAAAACGTAATATGATTCTGAATAAACGATTTATTTAAAAATCAGAAGCAGCAAAAATATTATGCGTATTATATACGCATTACATAATATTAGGACATGATAGTGTAATCAAAACAACATTTAAATTGGGACAATATTTAAACTTGGTCCACATGAGACCGGATGACGAGGGTCGACTAGACACCCGAATTGTTTACGATGTACCACCGAATTTTAATAACTATCCTGTTTATACAGTTTGTCAAAGTTTACTCCTATATTTGTGTTTTGTCTTCGGATATTTCTAAAATAGTTGGATATTGCATGCTTATTCATGTTTTTACAATAATTTGACATCATTAAACGTTTTTTCGTAATATACGAGTATGATCGATATGATACTTACGATAACGCTTAACAAGTTTTTTTTTGTTATAACATACCTACCCATTTAGGTGCCTAAATATAGTTTTATTCCATAGTATGTATAATTGTAAAGATTATTATCAAAGAGTACAATAATATTAATTTAAAATAATTTATTAAGTAATTTTAATTTTACTGTAAAACAAAAAGTTTATTTTTGTATGACTTAACAAAGAAGCTATAAAAATTTGCCTTTTTGTACACATAATAAAGTTAAAGCTAAAATTAAACTAAACTATAAGTAGACAAAATAGTAAACTAAACTAAAATTAAACAAAGAAAACAAAACAGAAGAAGAAATAATAATAAAAATATTAAATATTAGGCTAATCAAAGAGCGTATCGGGCTCAAAAGTACTTTAAATATTAAGTAATTTAAAATTAATTACATATAATAAAGAAAACTGAAGAAGTATTCAGCAAATAATGAAAAAATAAAATATTTTCATCGACATCTTTAGCGGTCTCCAAATTACGTTCATATCTTTTATATAAAATCTTAGTTTACCATCGCTATAAAAGTGTATTTAAGTAAAGAATTTAGCCTTCCAACAATTTCGAGTTGACTTACGAAATGATATACAAAAACTAGTCAAAGAGGCAATATCTTGCATTGTAGGCGCTATCGCCTGTTAACAGAAGTGGGCTGGCAAATCCGACTTTCGTTCGTGCCGCCAAAGAGAGCAAGAGGCCTCCTTATAAAACAGTTTCATGAATATTTATACTGATTTAAGGATAGTGTAGAGCCGTTGTGTAAATAATTGCGGCCGAGTGCGGTCTTGAATTTAAATCGCCCTCTGTTAGCCTTGCTGAAGATCGGTACAGATTCAAAGCGAGAATTTACGACTAAAAACGTTTTGTTTCCATTACCTTCGCATTGCTTTTATTGTATATTCTACTTGGCTTAGAAGCGTAGCTTCTTGTTTATTCTACTGTAATTGTTCCATTGAAACTACAATTCAAGGTTTTCTCAAAAACATAGACTTTGAATTACTTTTCGAGAGGCGTGGATTTAGGATATGGCTGATATTATGATGATTATGGGTATGACTCATCCGATTTATCGGACTACTTTATATGCGTGTAGCGGAGGCGACATCATTTCTTGATATTCACCCATTCTGTTGATCTCTTTTGTTCATTATGTTTATATAAGACACAATTTTATAAATGTATGTAGAATATAAGGTTTTTCAAAAGAGTTTATAATGTTAGATAAGTACAAATGTACGTACGTACATAAGTACGAATGTGTGTAGCTATCAAGTAAGATCTAGAATGTGTAGTTTTGTCAATCACGATTATGTAGAAAGACGTTTTATTTTAATAATATAACCACAGATCCTCCTGTGGTTTCCCTAAGCCCACATATATTTTAACAGAACCCTTTGAACACAGCTACACCAAATTACAATACCATAAAAATTAACCCTAAACGGCATTTCTAGTATTTTTATTCAATCAACCGGAGTCATTGCGTGCAGGGTTGACATACTGCTTATCTTATTAGCTTTGTAGCATGACTATCATGACTTAGTAAAATTCATAAATAAATTAAATTTCTATTATAAGTACCTAGAAATGTAAAACTGATCGTCTGACTGATGTTGGTTCACAACCTGTCACTTCAGCGGTCGCGTGCGCTGTTGACACGTGACTTATCTTTGTAGAATGTCGACACTTTCGTACAAGAACAATACTAATAAACTAAAAAAAATATTTGTTTTAACAGTCTACTCACTCATTAATTTTTTTATCAAAGCTGCGAATGTAATGTTTAGATACAGGCCTCATTCAAAATGTAAGATGTTGAATATTTAATTTTTAACAGAAGAACGACTAGTACTGCACAAGTTGATTGAACTTATTTGGAGTCTTTGGATAATGTAATTCGAAGATTTTTTAAATATAACTAAGAAGGCGAACTTTTAATACGCAAATAGTCATACGGTCCATCTGATGGTAAATGGTCACCTATAACAAAACCACGCGAGTCTGAAGAAATATACCTACGCAACGCAATGCCGTGGGTAAAAGCTAGCTGGATGGGGTGCCTAATGAATATTACGATATAGTTCCATCGATGTTTTACTTTGAACCCAGGCAGAGTTTGAAGTACTGCGCGAATTACGACGACCGCAATTCGATTTCATAAAATACTGTCATTCGCACTAGTCCACGCCGTTATTGGAAATGTTTTTCACGGGAATTTTCTATCTCCGTAATGAAAACACTGCGATGTGAACCAAATCAAAAGCAGTCGCTCGTATAGATTGTATTGGATGTACAAAGATGTTAAAATTTCTCAAGATGTCGCAATTATAAATATAATATTTCTTTCAACGCATCACATCGCCGTGTGGGACAGCAGAGTAGAATAGGACCACTCCAAGTCTTCCCGTGGATGTCGTAGAAGGCGACTTACGGAACACAAACAAAGCTTATATACATCAAATGAGACGTCTCCAACCCGTCATTATAGACATCACAACGCGCGTCGTCAATGCAATTAGCATGTCTAGGGTTGGCAGGTTTTTGTTTAGCGAATTAGTCACGCTAACCAGCGAGGAGCCGCTGCACGTTTTATTAGGAAGGTGATTCGATGTCATCATTAGGTCTGTTTGTCTCCACTGCAGAAGCATGACCTTCTCTGTACTGCCAGAGCCATATACCTATTAGCCAAAGCAGTCACGATTTGGCCTACACTCTCCACGCGGGCCAGACGGGTTAGAGAGGTCTCATTCATGTTTATAAACTTTGTTTAGCTTTTGTTTCCTAAGTTACCTTCTACGACATTCACGGGAAGACTTGGAGTGGTCCTATTCTACTCTGACAGGACTCACACGGTTAATTAATAGTTAATACTATTCATTAGCATTTAAACCCTCCGTTACGAGTAAAAGCAAAACAATCTTTTCTTTAACATAAAACGAAACGAAAGTACTAATTTTAGCTCTGCTGCAGTGGTAGACCGCTGCTGAGTGCTGTCTCACTTTGTGGTCTGAACATCGCTTGTACTCATTGGTGCTACACAAAGGAAAGAACTTTGAAACTGAAATTAAAAGGTAGGAGATTCTAAACAATGAATAGCAGCATTAGCATACCGTCTGATATGACATTGTAGAACAGTTAGTTTTAGATTTATCAATCCATTTCTTTTCCTTTTGCCTTTATTATGCCTCAATGTAAACCCGTAAAGAAAAGTAATTCGTATTGTCTCGTACGTATGAACAAATAAACCAATAAATAAATAAATAAAATAAAATAAACAAATAAAGTAATTTGATGAATAAAGTCTATTCCCAAAATTGTAGTGTGTGTGGCACTCTAGAAGATACGCAACACTTGCTATTGGAATGTGTACGAAATTAAAGGAAAAGACAGTTACGGTTGAGCAGTCTGAATTTGAATAAACTTGATATTGGCGTTATATCTTGCTTATGAGCGCAGCCATCTTCGGATGGAGCAATTGCGGTATATAAACTAGCAGCGGCTACGCAACAGTAACTCTTTAATATAGGTATAATATAACAGGTTTGGTTAACGATAAGGCTGATATGTTTATATCACAGAAGCCTAAAACAAAAGTTAATATAATTTTAACCATACTTATTTAAATTAAATGCTTACATTTAAACCACTGTTTTGCAAGTCTGTAACAGTAAAAGCAACACAATCTTTTCTCAGTACTAATCTTATGTTAAGCGCCGAAGCTTAGCTCTGCAGCGGTCGCCCGCTGAATGCCAGTGTATCGACTTTGTGGTCACGGGGAGCCGCAGCCACTTCGCTGCTGGATTTACATTGAAATACATATAATCGGTGCTGCATAAAATTACTTCTTTACTAAACTGCAGGCACAGAATACAGTAAGAGTATACTGAACGGAATCTCCTAAGGTCCCGTCGTCCCGTTTTCGCCTTGACGACGGGCGAGAGCGGGCGAACACACACTGCATGGCGCAAGATGGCGCACAAGAACAGGGGAGAGGTGCAGGGGCGGGAAACGGGGACGCATATTGCGCGTACCTTTGGAGATTCCCTTCTGTTTATTCTTACTATATTCTGTGCTGCAGGGGTAGTATTTAAATAGTGTAAACAGTAACGGCAGGTTTTGGACTATTGATTGGTCGTGATTTTACATGATTGTTTGACAGTAACTGTTTTTAGATTCTTAGGATCCATTAAATAAATCTAAAGACGTAACTTTCTTTAATTGTAGTTACCTACCTATTTATATTGTTTTTTTACTTTTATTATATTCAAATTAATATACAATATTTACATGTATTATCTACAAATAATCAAGGCAGAAATATACCTATTAACCCGTAGGCGTGACCGCGACTTATACAAATCTCAACAGTTTTTATTTAGACAATTTTTTTGCAAAATCAGTTTTGCAAGATATACTCTCAGAAAGAAATACATATTTTTTAGACTTTCTTTGCATTCTGTTTATAAAAAATGGCGAAAAATGCTTAAATCATTTTAAGTTCAACTGCGACATTAAAAGGTAATTGAATTTTGCAAAAAATTAAACTTTTGTTACATTTGATTATATCTTTCTGTCACTATAAAACTTCACAATAAAAGTTGGTACAATTTTTTTTTTTCAAATAAACTAGTTTTGTTTTCAGTGAGGTTTAACTGTATAAAATTTAAGGTAAGTGTGTAATGAAACCAGTAATGTATCTGAATATTTTAACGTTCTATACCCAAGCTACATAAATAAATTATTTCAAGGACAAAATCTGTTCGTTGTTTTTGTCTAAAGCAAAACACGCTCTCATTAGAGCCGTCTCACTACCCAAAGTTTGTCAGAAGCCTCTAATTACTATCGGCATCAGCTTTCGGTGCCACATGCGAGGCTTAATTCCAAATTCAATCTTTAGCTGCCAGCTTCGACAAACAATTGTGTACACCAAACCCGTAGAGTTGGTACTGATTGCTTACTAGAGTATTTCCACACATAGTTTTAAATCCTTTATTACAATCTTTTATCATTTTTAGGGTTCCGTACCTCAAAAGGAAAAAACGGAACCCTTATAGGATCACTTTGTTGTCCGTCTGTCCGTCCGTCCGTCCGTCTGTCAAGACCCTTTTTCTCAGGAACGCGTGGAGGTATGAAGCTGAAATTTATATCAATTACTCAGATCTACTGTCCCTTGAAGCTGTGAAAAAATCAAACTTCTAAGCCAACGCAATCAAAAGATACAGCCGTTTATGCCGCAAATTTTCGACACTTGCAAGGGAATCAAAACCTACAGGGTGCTTCCCGTGAACTCAGAATCTTGAAATTTGGTACGAAGCAACGTCTTATAGCATAGATAAAGGAAAAATTACGAAAACCATAAATTTTTAGTTACATCACATAATATATATTTTTTTAATAATTTTAAACTTACTACCCATTTCCTCATAAACGCGTAGAGGTATTAAATTGAAATTCATACCAAATACTAAACCTTGCAGGTTTGTACGGAACCCTCGGTGCGCGAGTCCGACTCGCACTTGGCCGGTTTTTTACCTTTCCTGTTGTCTTTGTCTGTAATCAAATGTTGCAAGCTAAATTAAACCCACTTCCTATTATTCGATAGAGCTCAAAACATGACATACCTACTAATGTAAATTGGGTGACAATGCAATATGGTACCAATGACCTGATCTCATGATGAAAGCGGAAGATGGCCACGGCATGTCTGTGATAAAACATCATAAACCCACTGAGTTTGGGCTTAATTTATTCGTTTGAAGAGCATTTTAAATTTTCTAGTTATGTAATTGTTTTAGATAGAAACTAACTTCTTATTTTTTTAAAATAATTACTTATTGTTTTTATTTGTAATTTGAAGTTTTTACCATAATGAAGGATTATAGTTTTGAATAAAATAGTTATAATATAATATTAACTACGAAGAGAGCGTTGCTCGAGAAGTTTATTAGTGTATGGCCCAGCGACTCGAAGACGAGAGACCATCAAAGTTTTCTTTGTTACGCGTAATCATGTATTCTTAACTTAGCTGTAAGTAAAGGATTAACTTTATTTATATATTTATTTTATTAATCTTTATTGACCACAATGGTACAAAAGGTGGACGTAATGCTGCATTTTCTACCAGTCAGCCTTTAGGAAAAACAGAGAAATTTAAATTAGCGATAGGCGCAGATAAGTATGTATTTCTACACACACTATACACATATCTACATATACAATACATACATACACATACATATATTTACATACATACATAATATAAAATACAAAACAATTTATAATAATGATTAGTTCTGCTGCATCAAATTGGCATAAAGGTGCGTGTGGACTTTCCTCTTAAAAAGGAACCTATTTGAGATACTTTTGATGTCTTCGGGTAAGGCATTCCAAAGTCACGTAGCTTGAACAGTAAAAGAGTTAGACATCAAATTTGAACGAAATAATGGAAAATGGAGACGAAGAGCTGACTGGAGCGAAGCTCACGGTCATGGCTTTCGGACTGATAGCTAAATTTGTTTTTCATATATAGGGGAGAGAGAGGATTCTTTACTATAGAAAAAAGTGTACAAAGCATTCTCTGCTGTCGACGCTGACGAACAGGAAGCCAGTTAAGCTTAGATCGAAAAGAAGAAATGTGATCGTATTTACGAAGACAGAAAATAAAGCGGACACAATTATTAATAAGACGATCTAGCTTATTGAGAAGATCTGCGTTTAGATCAGGATAACACATCAGCATAATCAATTATAGGGAGAATAAGAGATAGTATTAACGTTATTTTAGTTTTGACAAGTAGAAAATTTCTAAAACGATTTAAGTATTGAAGAGAGTAAGTAACCTTTCTGCTGATCTCAGTCACCTGATCCCTCTAGCTAAACGTAGAGTCCATTATAAGGCCCAGATTCTTGACAGACTGGCTAAGCGAGATGTTTGTATTATTTAACACAACTGCAGGAACAGAACTCGTATCAATCTTTGCTAGTTGTCTGGAACTACCAATTAATACTGCCTGACACTTTGACGCATCGATTTTAATACCAAAATCCTCAGACCAGGAGTAAATGTTGGACAAGGATGCGTTCAGTTGACTTATACCAGAATTTATATTTTCAGAACTGGTTTGAACGTAAATTTGTAGGTCATCTGCATAGAAATGATAAGAATTACTTTAATCGAAAGAAAAATGAGTGTAGGTCAAATCCTCTGACTGCTTTGGCTATGGTAGTACAGAGAGGTTCATGCTCCTGCAGTGAAGATTAAAAAAGACCTGATGTTGACAAACACCCAAAATCAAATAATTTTGACTTTTACTTTGACTTCGTGCCAGTTTCCAGCTTCAATCTCACGCAGATCAGCCTGCACTGTATCACTTAAATGACACCTGGATCCAAACCACTCGTCTTTGGCCTAGATATCTTTCCCAGGTCAGGCAGTCGTATCCTCCTTTATTTTTTGTAGGTAAAGAGCAGGACATCAGGCAGGCGGCCAGTCATAAAACTATAGCCAAATCTTTTAAATTGTTTTGGCTATTTCTTCTCCATTTCGCAAGGTCTTTGGCACCCTTGGGTGACCATTTACATGCATGTTATCTTTGGAGAAGAAAAAGGTGCGCTTCGTGTAAGCGCACCTCGGACTGCATAGCAGCACAGCTGAGGAACGCGCCAAGATGAAGAAGAAGAGATTATTTGTAGATGAGGAGCGTATTAGTAAAACCGATCATATACAAAATACAAAATCATTTATTTACCGAATAGACATTGACATATAATGAGCTTAACAAACGACTCCCGCACTAGGCAAAAGCCTGTATCGCGGGCAATCAGAACGAATTAGCATAATACTTTTTACAGTTTAGGACGAGCGGCGGGAAAAATTTAGGTTTATATAGCATTTGTTTTTGTTCTTTGATATACACAATCAATTTTATGCCTATCACATATATTTTATACTGTCTATGGTCGATAGTGTACAACTGAGGGCGTCAGGCGGAGCGTTGCATCGATTTTGCATAGCTCCGATCACAAACCACTTTTTACTCGATTGTATTTACATTTATTTACTGAGCTGTACCACGGAGATTTTGCATATTGATTGCAGATGTATTTTTGTGCAATATTCAAACAGGCATGTAAATTTTGGCCCCGTCGTTTGATTTTGTAAATTAATATTGCCTGCTTTGTGTTTTCGTCGATAAAATATAAAAATGATGTCGAGACTCGTTTCTGTAATTCAAGACTTTTATAGTCACTAAATTATTACCTATAAATCTCAAGATTTACATAGAAATTATTAATTTTAGGTATTTTTTTTTACTTTAACTTTTTAATATTTATTAATGTTTTCTGAGTTTATTAGTTTTGAGCAATCATCACCAGGGGTTATTGATTGAAGAAAAAACAGGTAATACACAAACTATACAAACTTAATTTTTTTATTATTATTTTTTTCTTTTTGGTTGAAAGTAAACATACTCGTAATTATATTTTTTAACACCATAACGCAAAAAAACAAAGCATTCAATCCCACTCTATGGTAGAGCAGATCTGCATATACCTACGTGTTCGGAACGGGGAGTCCATTAGTTTGATAGTTTTTTATTTATTGCGCCGTTTGTTTTTTCGATTTAAGAATTTTTAGTTTTCAGCCTCCAACATACATTTTTTAATAGTACTTAAATATAAACAACTTTTCTTAAAGCACGTTTCTTTTGTTTACTCGGAAACTGTAAAGTCATCTATCAAATAATAAAGCTAAAATAAAGGTTTTATTTTTAAACATTTCTTTTCGTCTTGTCTAGCTTAGATTGCAAAGTAAGCGTTTTATTTGTACCGACGTAGTACGAGTAGCTTCAAGTTCTACAACTCAACTTCATCACAGACAGTTTCAGTAAGCGTGATGACACACAACATCGAAAACGGAACGGAGTGTCACACAGTGATACTGACAAACTATTTATTAATCTGTGATACTGAGTGGTTAATACCACAAGCTCTTGCATGGAAAACTCAAAAATCTAATGATTTTATCAATTTCTAAGTCACTATTAATTTGTACCTTTTTAAAATTTTGCACTAATATAATTGACACTTTTTAAGTTTTTGAATAATGGGAAGTTAGGATGTAATCACAATAAAGGTTATTCAACAATACTCAGTTGTCAACTATAACAATGAAACTGACGGATAGCAGCAATTAATGCGATTGATTACCCAGTCATATCAGAGTCGATGAAAAACTAAATAGAGTAAATTATTTTTAGATCTGCAAGGTAATTTTTTTATTTTCAACGCGAGGTCTTGTAGATATTCAACCAAGTGGTATTAACCACTCCCATTCGTTTGCTCTTCGTCAGTGTCACTTAAAGTGACGTTCATATCCGTTTCAACCGCCGCAAAACGGTGTGTGTGGCATCGTGCTAAAGCACATAAGACTAAAACTTAGATCAGTATTAAATGATCTAAGGACTAAAGTGACTGAAGTCTGTTGGTTTTTCGGTGAATATTTGCAGCAGTCATGTCTCTAGCTAGCACAGGTCCGTTATCAGCGGCTTAAATGCCCCAGTACCATGTCAATTATGCCGCCCTCTGTTTAAAATACTACCTAGATTTAGACTAGAGTTTGTCAGAAAATTCTTTAATTCGATCTTACATACAAAAGCCAAAAGTGGCCGTTTTTCGCAAAAATGCAAACAAAAGCTTAACGTTCTCACTTTAAACTGTAAACAGTGGTTCATAAAATAGTTTGAAGGGTTATCTAGGTTTTACTAGCTCAAAATTTTAAATGATATCTCCGTTTCCTTACAAATAATTTAGTTTAAATTGGGGCAGCACTGGACACCGTGTATCGTCTTAAGGACCGGCGCATAAAGTTTTAAGTAAAAAAAATAATTTGCCGCTCCCACTGTCGCCGCTCATGTCAGCCGTCCTTGTAATGTATGCTCACTTACGGCTAGCTGGCGCTGGTATGTTTGTTGGGTCTTAATAAAAGCAAGATTCAAAGATGTAGACGATACGGTGCCGGTCCATAGTAAATTCATCAATTTTGCATTCATATTATCTAAATTTATGCACACAAAAAGAAGCAATGTTCGTATATTCCAAATATTAGTTTTTCAAGGTATATGATATACTTACAAATAAAAATGCTTAAAGATTACAAAAGTTCATACAAATCCAATTAAAAATGTATGCTTTCAATACATAAAAGAATAAGTAAACTTTTTAAAGATTAGACTGTATCCTTACTTATAAGTATATAGAAACTACTAGTAATTACTTAGCAAGCATGCTTTTCCGGGCATCAGACAATATAAAAAATGCTTCCAATTCAAGAAAAGTCAACAGAGGAGGCGAATCCGAGCGCAGTTAATGGGCGAGTTAACCTAATAGCCAAAAGCACTCAATGCTTACAAAGACGCGTCGGCCGCTTTATGGAGCCACTAACTGTTAATTTCCTACATTGCGTTAACCCTCCATGGACCCGATACACGCGTATCACGTGGTGATACGATGTTTTGACCCTAGACTAGAATCAGAATTGAATATTTTTAATTGTTAAATTCTTTATTGTATGAATTCCAATCCAGTCCATCGAAAAATACATAATTTAATAAGAATACGAGTACATATCAAAACTTTAAATTGCTAATAATTAAAATGGCGGCCTATGTATCTTACAGTACATTTGAATAATGAATAAGAATTTAATAATTAAATCAAAAAATCATTTACTTTCTTACAAAGCCGAAATACTTTGAATTTGAAGCAGCTGTAGACTGACATGTCTGTTAGGATAAAAGCCCTTAAAAAAAAATAAAGAGAAAAAAAGCAGCTGTGGCTAAGCGGTTTAAGCGTCTGTGAGGCACGAGTTCGATTCTCATGAGGCGCGACTTGTATCTCTGAGTTTGTACTCATGTAAGGTCTTTTTAAACTTCCAGTGAAGGAAAATATCGTGCGGAAACCTGTACAAAAGTGACTATTAAAGTTACTAGTATGTAATATAGAGAAGGCAATGGTAAAGAACTGCATTATCTCTGTCAAAAAGTCTTCATTATGTGCGTCTCTTTCCATACATGACACTGACAAGGGACTGGCTTTATAATATAGTGTAGTAGTATTGCACGCCTTATAAGCGAAGCGCATGAGGTAGTGCTCTACTCCCGCCTTACAAAAATCAAGTGATTTTTTTAACTAAATGTATCTCTATTTATTTTCTATTGCACTTGTACAATAATATTTACACATAAATGTCAAGGAAAAACACTAGTTTCAACACTTATGACATTTTTAAAAGACATTTTGCCTTTTAAATAAATAAAAACAATGTTTAATAAAATCATTTTGTGGACGTCCGTGTGTCTGTATGTATGGAATCTGGCGTGGTCACGATAACTCCCGAAAAACTTATCTGATCAAGTCCATTTTTTTTATACGCTTCAGTATTATCCAAAACTAAGTCCTTTCGAAGATCACGGTCTAATTCAATGTAGTTTAGTTATAGCGAGCAGCAAAAAAATTCAAATCGCCGCGCGTGAGCTCGCCATTTTGTTACAAACCAAAATCTTACTGTCAAAAACAAATCAGGGTGACAGAACTTGAGCTGCTCTTCGCGCACGCGTAGATCGTCGGGGTGTAGGCAAAGAGGTTTGCAGTGGGTCCTCCTTCACAGTGCCCGCTATATCTTTCTCAGCGGGAAGTTAAAAATAATCTCCAGTCGTGCGTTAAAGCCGACACATACTTTTCTTCGTTTTAAGTTAGCAATAAAACAATCAAAATCAATTTAATTGTGAAAAATGAGATTATGAGGCGTGCACTTTTTGATTTTCCAAACTATACTTTATTCTATGAATAAGGTTAGGACCAATGGCACGATTGGTGAAAAAGCCATTACCTACTCTTATAATAACATTCACATGCATGACAATAGGTCAGTTTCGTTTCGTTGGGGCCTATAAAACTCCACGTAGAACAGGAAGGGTTAAAGAAAATTCGTTTCTAAGGAAAATGTTAGCCTTATTCTGTGGTATTGTTTAGCTCGCGCTGGATTGTTCCATTGTGAGCCTGTGTAGCGAATAACTAGTACAGCACATTTGGCATTGTCTAGTCCTTTATAGTGTCTGTGTGAAGTCTGAATGGGCTTCTTGTAACCGCGATAATGATAGCCCTAACACACCTATTCTCTGAATTGCTTTATCATTATTATTTGGAGATATGTATTACAACGTTATCTTATAAGGATATGTCAAAAAAAAATAAACAGAAGTATTTTAAAGCGAATGTACCTTAACTTTGTCGTTGTTTGAGAATAAATAATTGTATTTACGTTTTCTCAGAATAAATTTCTTTGCTACCTCTATTTAGTAACCTGAGGGATTTAAGTGGAAGTCCTAAAATAAATCTCCTGGAAATGTCGAGCACGGATTGTGTGATTCTTATTTTTTATTATTATAAAGACTGCCATTTGCTATTGTTCACTTTCACATTAGTACTCGTAACAATGATGGTAAAATCTACTCTACACTAAACGGCATAATAATTAATTATACACCCTATATCAGTCCACTGCTGAACTAGGCAGAGGCCTAGTCCCAGAACATTTGCCCATAGTCACCACGCTGGCCAGCAGGGTTGGTGATCGCAGTAGATGATTTAATGTCATTACAAAGAGAACGCTGCTGACCGTTCCCTGTCATCTATACGTCTATAAGTCTTCATATATTTTATTGCAATTATTTGTTGTTTCACAAGAACTACATGAGTAGGGATGTCACGGCTGACACGGCTCTAAGTTCCGATTTTCCGTTTTCGAGCCTCGATTTTCCGCCCCACGGAGCCTGATCAAGGTTACTCGATATTGCGTACGAATTCTTCCCCTAAAAGAATATTCTCAATAATGTTGTCATTAAAAATATCGAGTCTAGACACCTTCATTTTGAAGTTAATGTAAAAATATAATTGTCATAGGATGATATTTTTATTTAACTGTGGTACGAATAAAAGAAAAAGGTTCTCATCTTCCGCCGGCCCTTATCTTTATTTATCTGGGGTTATCCAATCTAGCATTTGTATATAGTATTTTCGATGTTGATTATCTAAATAAATTTTATAGGGTAGGTGCTACAAATAGAATGTTAAGATCGAATATGAGTGAAATCAGTTAAGAGGTTGTCGAGATATGGTGATAAAGTTCTCCAAAATACTCCGCCTCCTCCTCCGTCCCTCTTTATTTCTACAAGCTGTTTTAATTTTTTTCGTCTATTGACTTGTTTGTAAAATTGCTTCATATATGCCGTTTCTAAAGTTAAAAACGCCCGACGTACCAACGTCGATAGTTCTTGTGGTTTGCTGTTTTAGATTTGCTTTCTTCTTTTTTTGTTGATAAATTTTTCCTCTCTTCTAAGTTTTTTATACTCCTTCTCTCTCTCTCTGCCTGGGTATTGTTTTGTTGCGAACGGGGCAAAGTCCAAGCTACCGGCAGTTTTGGCAGGGTCGCAGAGAGAGAAATTTGACAATGCGTGTCGTGTACGGAGTACTGCCTTCTGATTTTGACTCTTGACCCAGCTAGCTAGCGAGAGGGTCTTAATAATATTATTAAAACTAAGCTGAGACAAATTAATGAATTTTATTGTACGTGAGCAAAACCGTATTTACCTAACTAGATTATTATTAATAATAAAGTATCTACCTAATAATAAAAATATGAGTCGATATAGTCATAAACTTCTGGACAGCAAGATGCTAAGTAATACATAATCGCAACTGTTTGCGTCTTTCTCGTAATCTTTATTCTCGTACGTCTAACTTCAAACTCAGCGAAGTGGTTGTTTTACGACTTGTAATACTAGGGGATACGTTTAATAAATTTTACCGTCGTGAAAGCTCCCACATAAATTAAAATGTAACGACATGAATATTATGCTAATGTTGTTTTCAGTCTTCATGCCTTTTGCGCATTCATTCCAGTTAGGTCGTACGTTTTGAACCCATTTATATAGTATTCTCGTTGGATCTCAAAATATTATTTTGTATGGTCGGTGCGGTGTGGTGGATGTTTCTATCTCTCTTCTTGTGGGTGTGGTATGAAGTAACTGATGACTAAGCGTAAACATCTCGTACGAATTAGGGTTGCTACACACTTATTCGGGCCGGCATTAATCGGCACAGCCGGGCAGTAAAATCGAATATATTCTTATGTAGATAAATGTTCGGGGTAAAAGTCGTAATTGCTTCGGGTCGGCTTTGTTGTTTGACAAATATTGCAGAACCGACCATGTTGGTCCGAATAAGTGTGAAGCGACCTTTACATTCCCGAAGAGGATTGTCTTTGGGCGTCATTGAGTTTAAACTATTAAAGCTGCTGGAACGTAGTTTAGGAACAGATTATATATTTTTACTTTAGTAGTATGTTAGTGTAAGGTTTTCTGCTTGCAATAAATAACAGTGAATATACTCGTATGCCTGTTGGTCTTAGAAGATTCACTTTTTTAAACATGGGAAATAACGGAAATAAAAATGGGATCAAAAAGTGGGATCCAACGGTAATGAACGCTTTTGAGTTTCTAATTTGTTTTAAATGCTATCAACGAATGCTACATTCGTTTTGATTTACGTGTTTTTCTCTTTTGAAGTTCTTAAGTACAATTTAACGTCATAAATTCAAATTATAATTTATCCGGCCTTTTATAGCTGTTACCTTTGATGTTTAAAGTGCTTAGGACGTGACTGGAGCTCGGGAGGACTAAGATTGAATGATATTAGGGTACGATACAGGTAAGGTATAAGGTCGGGATTTTTGGGACATGTTAGCTAACATTATAAGGCCTAACTTGTATATTGTAGACAAGTTGATAGCTTATTTTCGAGGAAATAACTTGCATTTTATTGACTACTAGCTGTGCCCGCGACTTCGTTCGCGTGGTTGTCGGAACGTAATGTTATATAGCCTAAAGCCTTCCTCTATAAATGGACTACCCAACAAAAAAAGAATTTTTCAAATCGGACCATTAGTTCCTGAGATTAGCGCGTTTAAACAAACAAACAAACTCTTCCGCTTTATAATATTATAGTATAGACTAGCTGTGCCCGCGACTTCGTTCGCGTGGTTGTCGGAATGTTATATAGCCTAAAGCCTTCCTCTATAAATAGACTACCCAACAAAAAAATATTTTTTTAAATCGGACCAATTAGTTCCTGAGATTAGCGCGTTTAAACAAACAAATAAACAAACAAACAAACTCTTCCGATTTATAATATTAGTATAGATAAGGAAAAAAAATAATGTAGGATAAATTTATCTGTTCGTTCAATAAAGTAAGTTATTTTACAGCTAAAACCTTACGTCATTTAAATAACTTAGTTGCCCCGTTTTATAGGCTGAAAATAGTTAGTAAGCTGTTTTTAATAAACAGTTTTATAATAAATTTCCAGAATCGTTCCTAGATATGCCAGACCGAAAATTCAAAACTTATTCAAAGAAAGTACCTACTTTGTAAGAAGATTTATGACCGATAATTACCTTAAAAACTACAAAAAAAATCGGACTTGAGCTTGGCATGGATCCCTCTTAAAGATTTGTACACTTACAAATGTCATAATTTATTTGGAACATACTAAATTTACAAATTGATATTATTTTCAATTTTACTTATTATGACATCATTCTTAAAATATTAAGTCGTTCAAGTATGATAACAATGTATTAACAGTCCACATAGATATGTGGATTATATATTATGTGGAAAATAGATATTTTAAGATCAGATTAATTGTAGGTTGACGTCTTTGGAGACATGCTGCAGTGCAGTTTGTTGCCGCTTCTTTTGCACTTGCGTTTACGAAGCGGCACTAAACTAAGCTGAAAGTAAATAATCTGACGTTTACAACTATTATAAATTCGAAAACATCCAAAAATAAATAAAATGATGTTAACTTTAAATTTTTTAAAATTATATAAATTTGTTGCAAACGCTAACCTTTCGAAACAACCACTGTTGGGAAAATAATGCTAAAAAAACCCTACTCATTAAGTCCTTCCTTACCCCGTCTTATGGGCTTGTAATAATTACTTGTTCCTCAACTATACTAGTTAAACCTGTTAAAAACTTTTGCAAAACATGAGATCTGATATTAATAGATACAAAATACATAGTTAACTAAAACATACAACGCAACACTACTACTTAATATCAACAGTTTCAATAAAATTGCAAGTGGGAAGCGACAGAATGCGGCACTACGGGACCCTAAAGATACTTTATATCACGAGCTTCCGCCCGTGCCAAGGTTCCGTGCTAGATATATGTCTGCGCTGAAGCTATTTAAGGCGTGAACTGATGCGAGAATAAGTGGCGAAGTTTCATAGTCCTCAGTGTAACATCCCCCGTGCTCGGGGCTCTTTTGGCGTTAAAGAATTCTACGAGAACGTAGGGTTACTTGATAGTCGGAGTCTAGATAAAAAATAAACGGGCAATTTCGAGTCGGACTCGTACATGAAGGGTTCCGTACCACCGTACAATGTTTTAAAACGCTGAAGAAACACGTTTCTTGTATGACGACCCCCTTTAATTTTTAACTTTATTTTATTTTTTGTATTTGTTGTTACGAGTATTGTGGTCATAGTAATACATAATTGGTGAAAATTTCAAGTATCTAGTTAATGCCATTATGAAGATCAAGTTAAAAACGCTGAAAAAATGGTTGCCTGTAAAGTCGGTTTTACGGGCGAAGATTTTACGTGACAACGTCTTTTATCAGATACATCATAGTTGAGTGGGAGAGAGACGCAAGGCATTCGGCGGGCCTCTCTCTCGTTCGGTGACTCATCGTAACGTTACCGAGCGTTACACTTTTTCATAAGTGACTCCCAGCCGCAACCTAATTTAAGACGTTGTCACGTCAAAAAAACATGTTTCTTGTATGACGACCCCCTTAATTTTTAACTATTTTTTATTTTTAGTATTTGTTGTTAAATCTGCCACAGTTATACATAATCGGTGAAAATTTCAAGTGTCTAGCTATTACGGTTCGAGAGATAGAGCCCTGTGACTGACGGATAGACAGACAGACAGACGGACAGACAGACGGACAGACAGCGGAGTCTCAGTAATAGGGTCCCGTTTGCACCCTTTGGGTACCGAACCCTAAAAATGTACTTAAGCTATTTCTTTGTCATAAAAGTAGCGAGCGAAGCGTCTCGGTTTCGAGATTGGCCAAAAATGCTTTTGCCCGTCTGTCTGTTCTTTACGAAAAATGGCTTACAAGTTTCGTCATTTATTTAGTTTTTTGATCAATCGTGATTAGGGAAGATATAGGGTAAAAAGGGGGAACTCTGCTGTAGCGTTATTTATTGACGGATCTCAATCAAATTTGAGCCAAATTTAAGTTTTGTTTTTCGTGTGTAAGTGGCCAACACTGGTGTCAGATTTTTCAAGCTGCCTAAAGGCATCTGAAATAGCTTGACGACTGCCATTCAATGATGACAGCCAAAACCAACGGCTTATACGTGCCTTTCGAAGCACGGAGGAGCTCAAGAAATTTTTATGCCACTTGTGGTCACCCATCCAAGTGCAGACCACGCCCGGTGCCGCTTTACTTGCGAAAGCGCTAGTAATGCGCACTCCCGCCGGGCCACTGAGTCACACTAAGGACTTCATTCTACAAAAGTCGTTGCAAAAAAAACTAAAAGGGGAGAGTGGAGGAGGGAAATAGAGGAAGTTTGCTACAGCGTTATATATGAACTAATTTCACTGAAATGTCTTTGCTAAGCCAGGGGAAAGGGGATAGTGTCGGTTATTGCATGGTTATAAGAGCACTCGAGGTTTATCTACTGTTCTCAATAACCACTACTTTTAAAGAGTTCATAAATCGGAGGACTTACAGATAATTACTTTTATTAAAAGAATAAAGATAAAGGTACTACAACATATTTATCCCTATCCGGGTACACGGATCTCAAGGCATAGCCCATTGGTCAAAGGAAAGTTTACAACCATGTGCTTGATTGATTTAAGGATCTGCGCAGAAACAGCTGGCACGTTCTACATTTTCTTTGTTTCTACATCAGAATAAAAGATGACTACAAAATAGCGTAAGTAGCGTACTAAGGTCATAAATGTCAAGTGAAAGACAACACTAACAAAGAAAACAATAAAAACTGTTCTGCCACTTATTATGTAGAGTAGACTCTTAATTTTGACGTTTGTTTTTTGTTGTTTATTGACGACCCAGACCAACGAACTATAATTGCCGATGTTAATGGGGTTTTCAAATATGTGTAGAGGATTTTCCCGGAAATGTTCTCATGTGGTTTACACGGGGCTGGCCGTTAAATATAAAAGATGTTCAATGGGCACCAAAGTAGTGAATCAAAGAAGGGGGCACCGTTTAGGACAAACAATTTATAAAAGAGGCGCCGAAACAAAGCCTAGAAAAGGGGGTAGCTTGCCACAGAGGGCGTCAATGAGGTGTTTGCCTACGAGTAGGTCGCCCACGCCCAAAGTGACGACGGTACTACACGCATCGTGTAAAGCGGCATTAATGTAAATCAGCCTTAATGCTAAACGATAAACATTCATCATGTTGCTTACACGTCCTCGGTAAGGTTATCACCGTTGTATTTTTACTCGTAAATCAAGCCGACGTTGTCACGTAGCTCTTAATATTTCTCGTTATTAACGCAGGAACTTTCTTGTACTTTTCGATCGATAAACAAAAGAATTTTGCTAGGAAAAAGTGTTTTCCAGTGTTTTCTACTTACACAAAATGTTAATTCTAAATACTCAGTTTCGTTACTGACGAGAAAAAAGTATTTTAAGAAAAACTTATTTTTATACTAAAAGGTTTTAGTTTGTGCTTCGTGAGATAGCTAAAGAATAGTATTTTTTCTCTTATCTCTATTTCGCAATCTTCTGCAGAGGTACGATCATTATATACAGAGAAGGTAATACACCTACCCTAAATCCCCATCCTAATATTTATTGCGTACGTCGGAAATGTCAATAATATGAATAAATAAATTACTATCTACTTATATATTCGTACATACATAATATTACGTCTTTATCCCTAATAGGGCAGACAGAACATTTTAAGTCTTGCAAATCTATGCAGACGGAGCCCAAGGCCGCAAGACTTAAAGGCCACTTTTACCGTGATGATGGGCGAGAAGGTGGAAAAAGGAATCAAAATAGTAATACTTTGCGATGCGGCTTGCTAGCCGCATCGCATATAAACATAATTCGAATTTTCGCCCATTCCCTAGTCGCCTTTTACGATCTGCGCGGGAAAAGAAGAAGCTAATACATTATAAGTTTTTTCTTTTCTTTATCTATCTAGGTGATATGAATTAACTGTATAAGCTCAAAGAATCCAGAAAAATATTTTTACTTCGGTTTATGGGTGCTAGCATATTTTTGGTTTTCTTCCAGACTTCGTTCATTGAATTTCCCGCAAAACAGGCGGATTGGTTTGAATAAATCTTTTATTTTTATGTTTATCTTCTACAGCTACGAAAGTAAGCCAAGAATGAAATCTCAAAGGACATCTTATGCGGAAAATTTTTAATTTTACATTTTATAACATTCACGATCTGAATTTGTTAAACTGTATTCTTTCAAAGTATTATTTTGACTCCTGTGGGTGTTTCTAAATGTGCATTTTTTATGTGAAATTTGAATGTTCTGGTTATGTTGCGTTAGAGTATAACAAGACCCTAAAAGTGCTTGAAGTGAGAAATTGGGGAGAAAAAGCCAAGGACAATACCGGCTGCTGAAATTTGCTTGACCAGGCCTAAGGTGATGATTATGGTTATGTTGCAAGGCTGTAGGTGTAGTGTCCATCTGATAGACAACGACCTCCCCCTTATTTTTCACACATTTTGTTAAGTTTCAATACCTTCCAATATACAGGGTGGGCCATGAATTCGTTAACATTTAAATCTAACGTCCTGCGCAAATACAAGCCGTGCGGGGCGCGGGGAGGTGTCTTACCACTAGCTCCTTTCTCGGAAATGTAGTCGCAAAGAATCGCGGCATATGACCACTGCGTGCTTTTCGTGTGAAACCATTTTATTTATACAATAGTTCTCTCATTAGTGTGAGACGCTTATTTCGCATTGAATACGATTTACAAGATTTGAATCAGTGTCCGAGTGCTCCTTTGATAAAGAAATGGGTAAAAAAGTTCGAAGAGTCGGGATCGACACTAAATGTGAAGCAAACGGGAGGCCCACAGACTTCTCGGAGTGAAAAGAACGTGCAGAAAGTTTTTGAAGATTCTCGCGACCCTACAGTACTGTTAACTCTGCTGAGTATGTAAAAATGTTACGGGAGTTCTTGGTACCACAACTACAGGAATTTGCCGGCTACAATCGTAACACTTGGTTTCAGCAAGATAGAGCCACCTCTCACACATCCAACGAGTCCCTGCCGGTGGTCAAAGAAATGTTTCCGGAAAAGCTGATTTCCAGGAGAGGCGACATCCCATTGCCACCCAGGAGTCCAGTCCAGTTTAGGGTTAATAAGATGGACTGTAATTATAAATATAAGACCTCTTGTAAAACTCTTATTAGCAAATAAAGATTTGATTGATTTGATTTGATTTGATTGATTGATCTCGTTTTCCGCCAAAACCAATACCGATACTGACGTTACGTCATGCCATTTACTTGATCGGTTGAGAAATGCGACCTGTGCGCGAGAAAAAACCGACAAACTGGCAAACTGACGGACAAAAGCTCCGCTCGCTCGGTCAATTATGTCAAAACTTTAGGTTATGACCAACATTAAGAAAAAGAACAATATGTACACACATACTATTTGTTATGACAATAATATTTTTATTGATAAAATAATAAGTGGCAGATTATGCATTAACTTTAACCGATTGTTATCCATCTAATAAGTATAAGGTTGTGTGAAATAAAAATATAATATAAATAAATAAAACTTAGGACTATGTCATTATATGGAAAACAGTATATGAATTAAAAATTCAGGAGAATCAAGACGGGATACCCGTCCTATGGCAGTCATTTTATACAATTTTTGTGGGGCCGTTTTGCGCGATGGTAATTTTAGAAGTTTCTCTTCAACAATATTGTAGTTCGCTGACCCTGAAAGTCCTTTTGTGCGTAAAGGGCGTTCTACACTCTCGCGAGATTCTCACGAGAGTGTAACGCGAGAAAATCACGAGAAGCGTGAATGTGGAACCAATTCGCATATTCTTCGCAGGTTCTAGCCTTGTTCTCCGATTTTTGTCAGTTTTTCGGTGCGAGACAAAGGAGCTAAGAACGCGAGAACAGACGAGAACTTGTATTCACTCCACACTCGCAAGTTTCTCAGTAGAGAGTGAGTCGTCTATTGGAACAGTTGTGTGTACTGATTACTGAGACTGAGTCGAATTTGGACGACTAATTTAAGAAAAAGTACTTACCTCGTTCTATTTCGATGAACACTTGTCATTCACCATCTTCTTTTTCTCCACTTCTTTATAATTTGTTTTTTATCTTTAATATAAGCGTAATTATAATATGCAAATGCGCATATATGTTGTCGCAACAGATAATTCTGCGTCCATCGTCATCGAGCGCGAGAATTGTTTTGAGAACCTTGCGAGTGTGTACCCAAACAAGTTCTCAAGGAGATCCTCGCCGAAATTCTTACCGAGATTCTTAGCGAGAATCTCGCGCGAGTGTAAAGGGCGCTTAAAAGTCTTATGTTCAAGTTTCAAACGTCACTCGTTACAAAGTTAATTTAAAGTAAAAACGCAAGTGAAATTCTAAGATTAATACTTAATTGGCTTCACCGACGTAGAAATATTCTTCACGGATTATGACTTCAAATTTATTAAGTCAAGAAACAAAATACCGGGAGTAGAGCGCGGTTCGGAGCGTTCAGCAAATTGGTTAATAAATTAAAAGAGGCAGTCTAAGGCCGTCGCCGACAGATGGCGCTTGAAATACGACAGGTATTTAGCGTGTTGCAACACGGTCCGCAACGATCTACGTTTTAATTTTATGCTTTACGAGCAATTTTTAAGCCCGCAATACACATAGCGTTTTTATCGATTTTCCGCGTTCTTTACGCATAAGGGTTGCTACATACATAAGGCGGCTGGCATTGTCGGTTCGGCGGTATTTGTCCACCATTAAAGCCGATTCGTCCGAAGCAATTATATCGGCCTTTTCCCCGAACATTCAACAATATATATTCGATTTTACCGCCCGGAAGAGCAAACTCACCAACGTGAATTCAGTAAATTTTAGTGTGTGAAAATGTTGCAGTACCTAAGTGTGTCAATTTAGGTAATCTTTAATTGTAATACTTTTCACAAGCAGTCTCTAGAATTTGCGTCCCTATTTAAAATACCTACTTATGTTTATATGTTCGCCGTTTTTCCAATCTGATTTATTGTGATATATTTGAAGTGAAAACTTCTTTAGGTGCGTTGGACATTTTTGTAAATGGGAAAAAACCATTACTCTCGCGACACTGTACTGTAACCGACACCACCTTGTACATAGCGCAAAAACAGCGATCAATGCGATCTTATAAATTGCACGAATTAATTACTGAAGTGTATAAATTGTTTCAGTACTAAATGTAAAAAAATATACATTGCAACAACGCGTGCGACAATATGGAGGATATAAACGGCCATATCTGTGGGAGGCTATATTTTAATCTCGTTTTTATTTCCATTTGCCTGCGTTGTAGGTACTTGTCAACGTAATTCAACTGCTTTGACTCCAATGCTCGAGGTTGATACGCCAATTTGTCTAAAATGTGAGACAATTTTTTTTTAACGCGGGAAATAAACTTTGTTATGAAGAAGGAACCAATGTTTCTATTTATACGTTAGAAAGTTATCCAAATGTTAGTCGTGATAAGGAACTGTACTTTATTTTTAGTTCCTCTAAATTCAATACTACGTAGTTGCTACTAGTTGGTAAATTGCTAATTCTACGTAGTTTTTTTTTAATTCTAATCAGTTCAAGTTACTGTTCAGTATTGTAATTATACTAAAAAAACCCATAAAATGATTTTGTTAAAGGGGAAATATATATATTTGTAAGTGTGCATAAATTGGAAGCACACGGCTGTCGTATTGTGTCGTGGATGTCGTAGAAGGGGACTTAAGAAACACTAGCTTAACAAAATTTATGAATATCAATGAGACCACAACAACCCGTCTGGCGAGCGTAGAGAGTGTAGGCCAAATCCTCTGAATGATTTGACTAATATATGGCTCTGGTAGTACAGACTTACAGAGAGGGTCGTGCTCCTGCAGTGATGACTAAAAAAGATCTTATAATTATACAGGGTGGGCCATGAATTTGTTTACATTTAAAAAAACCATATAAAAACAACTATCAGACATATGTTAAAAGTATTTATTTAGGAGATAGATTACACTAGTTTACAAAATTTAACTTTTTGTCTGTTGCCGCGAATTTTGTGGTTGATAATGTTCACTTATGACTTGTTTTCGTCAAATCTACCCTCAAAATTTTTTGAGCAGCTCGAGTTACTTTGTTTTTGATTTTTGTCATTTAAGCGTATATATTAAGCGATAACAGGCATATTTTACTGTGTTAAGATTAGTATCCAAAGTTTTTGCGTCATGAGTAGTTCAAGGAGACGTTGTTTAAACAATCCAGATCATTTTTGTTATATATGCGGGGAATATGTGTTTAACGATTGTAGAAAAGTTATATCAGAGTTGGTGAAAAATACCTATTTTGAGTATTTTGGAATGCTCTTGGATAAAAATGAGAAGTCTTGGGCTCCCAATTGTGTTTGTAAATCGTGTGTGGAATATTTAAGATTGTGGAAAAATGGTAAAAGAAGTGCCTTTAAATTTGGAACACCGACTATTTGGCGAGAACCACGAAATCATCTCGAAGACTGTTATTTTTGTAGCGTAAACGTAAACGGTTTAAATACTAAAAATCGAGCTAAATGGCAGTACCCAAGTACTAGTTGTGTTCAGCGTCCAGTGCAGCGTTCAACTGACTCTTCAGTGCCTAAAAATATATCTGAACCCATGGAACAAGATATCGAAGGACCAAGCTCATCACAAAATGATGCTGATTTTGAAGGTATGTCAAATGAGCCAAAATGCTTTTCCCAAAATGAGTTAGATGATCTTGTAAGAGATTTAAATCTTTTTAAACAAGCTTCAGAATTGTTAGCATCAAGACTGAAAGAAAAAAATTTGCTTTCCTCAGATACTAAAATAAGTTTTTATCGTGAAAGAGATAAAGAATTACGGCTTTAGGAGGTATGGAGGTAAAAATTTAGGAGATATGAGCGAAGAGCAGGGAGAGCGTATGCATCAGGACTTACGTGTCATGGAAGAGCGCTATCAGGGTTTCTGGGATACAAATATGAAGTCTGACTATTGTTGGTCGCTAATACGTCATTTTCCAAAGTCTACACATCAGAGAAGAGCTTTAAAACGAAGTTTTTTAGAACTCAATAATTAATTATTTTTTTTAATAAAGTTTTTCTTAGTAAATACATGTTTTTTTCTGTTTTATACCTACATAGCTGAAACTCAGAAACTAGAGCTGATAAAAATCTTTTACTTATATTTTTGAAAATAGCATATCATATGTAGTCAGCAACAGCTAAAATTTCTTTGGCAACAGATGTACTGTAAACTAGTGTTATTTATTGTAATTTACTTTTTAAAAATAATGTCATCTAAATGACCACCGTTTCGACGTTTGCATTCTTCTAAGCGAGCACGGAAATTTTCAAATATTCGTCGGCAAAGAGACTGTGATATCGCAGACATTTCTTCACAGATTTTTTGTTTTAGTTGAGTGTCAGTGACTTTGGTTTATTGATGTAGACACAGCTCTATAAATTACCCCACAAAAAGAAGTCTGCTGGGAATAAAACTGGACTCCTGGGTGGCCATGGAATGTCGCCTCTCCTGGAAATCAGCTTTTCCGGAAACATTTCTTTGACCACCGGCAGGGACTCGTTGGATGTGTGAGAGGTGGCTCTATCTTGCTGAAACCAAGTATTACGATTGTAGCCGGTAAATTCCTGTAGTTGTGGTACCAAAAACTCCCGTAACATTTTTACATACTCAGCAGAGTTAACAGTGACTGTAGGGTCGCGAGAATCTTCAAAAACTTTCTGCACGTTCTTTTCGCTCCGAGAAGTCTGTGGGCCTCCCGTTTGCTTTACATTTAGTGTCGATCCTGACTCTTCGAACTTCTTTACCCATTTCTTTATCAAAGGAGCACTCGGACACTGATTCAAATCTTGTAAATCGTATTCCATGCGAAATAAGCGTCTCACAGTAATGAGCGAACTATTGTATAAATAAAATGGTTTCACACGAAAAGCACGCAGTGGTCATATGACGCGATTCTTTGCGACTACATTTCCGAGAAAGGAGCTAGTGGTAAGACACCTCCCCCGCGCCCCGCACGGCTTGTATTTGCGCAGGACGTTAGATTTAAATGTTAACGAATTCATGGCCCACCCTGTATATTGGAAGGTATTGAAACTTAACAAAATGTGTGAAAAATAAGGGGGAGGTCGTTGTCTATCAGATGGACACTACACCTACAGCCTTGCAACATAACCATCATCATCACCTTAGGCCTGGTGAAGCAAATTTCAGCAGCCGGTATTGTCCTTGGCTTTTTCTCCCCAATTTCTCACTCCAAGCACTTTTAGGGCCTTGTTATACTCTAACGCAACATAACCAGAACATTCAAATTTCACATAAAAAATGCACATTTAGAAACACCCACAGGAGTCAAAATAATACTTTGAAAGAATACAGTTTAACAAATTCAGATCGTGAATGTTATAAAATGTAAAATTCAAAACTTTCCGCATAAGATGTCCTTTGAGATTTCATTCTTGGCTTACTTTCGTAGCTGTAGAAGATAAACATAAAAGTAAAAGATTTATTCAAACCAATCCGCCTGTTTTGCGGGAAATTCAATGAACGAAGTCTGGAAGAAAACCAAAAATATGCTAGCACCCATAAACCGAAGTAAAAATATTTTTCTGGATTCTTTGAGCTTATACAGTTAATTCATATCACCTAGATAGATAAAGAAAAGAAAAAAATTATAATGTATTAGCTTCTTCTTTTCCCGCGCAGATCGTAAAAGGCGACTAGGGAATGGGCGAAAATTCGAATTATGTTTATATGCGATGCGGCTAGCAAGCCGCATCGCAAAGTATTACTATTTTGATTCCTTTTTCCACCTTCTCGCCCATCATCACGGTAAAAGTGGCCTTTAAGTCTTGCGGCCTTGGGCTCCGTCTGCATAGATTTGCAAGACTTAAAATGTTCTGTCTGCCCTATTAGGGATAAAGACGTAATATTATGTATGTACGAATATATAAGTAGATAGTAATTTATTTATTCATATTATTGACATTTCCTACGTACGCAATAAATATTAGGATGGGGATTTAGGGTAGGTGTATTACCTTCTCTGTATATAATGATCGTACCTCTGCAGAAGATTGCGAAATAGAGATAAGAGAAAAAATACTATTCTTTAGCTATCTCACGAAGCACAAACTAAAACCTTTTAGTATAAAAATAAGTTTTTCTTAAAATACTTTTTTCTCGTCAGTAACGAAACTGAGTATTTAGAATTAACATTTTGTGTAAGTAGAAAACACTGGAAAACACTTTTTCCTAGCAAAATTCTTTTGTTTATCGATCGAAAAGTACAAGAAAGTTCCTGCGTTAATAACGAGAAATATTAAGAGCTACGTGACAACGTCGGCTTGATTTACGAGTAAAAATACAACGGTGATAACCTTACCGAGGACGTGTAAGCAACATGATGAATGTTTATCGTTTAGCATTAAGGCTGATTTACATTAATGCCGCTTTACACGATGCGTGTAGTACCGTCGTCACTTTGGGCGTGGGCGACCTACTCGTAGGCAAACACCTCATTGACGCCCTCTGTGGCAAGCTATCTCCTTTTCTAGGCTTTGTTTTGGCGCCTCTTTTATAAATTGTTTGTCTGAAACGGTGCCCCCTTCTTTGATTCACTACTTTGGTGCCCATTGAACATCTTTTATATTTAACGGCCAGCCCCGTGTAAACCACATGAGAACATTTCCGGGAAAATCCTCTACACATATTTGAAAACCCCATTAACAACGGCAAAGAATCAGAGTTGACTGAGAACAGATAGTACGAACCGGAGGATTATAATTGACCGAGCCAGGGAAGCGTTTCAGTTTCAGCAAAAAATATTTTGTTTATCCTAATTCTGTCCTAATAAGGTCCAGTTTTCCGGCTGTTCCCGCCTACACGTCGCATTTCTCATGAGATTTTTGAGAAATTTTGTGAGCAGGTTTGATAATTATATAAAAAAATTTGTCGATTCAATTCTTTGTAATTTTTCGGAATTTGGCCCGCGAAATATTTTTTTCGAAGCTGAGACGGAGACACTTCGCTCGTTTTGCTAGCTCGGTTAATTTCTTAGCTTGACGTGCAGTTCAAGCATAGTTGTGCAGTGCAGCGCTAGCGTAACAAATCGCCTCTTAGAACAAAGAATTGGTTTGAACTAGTTTTTACCATCTTTTCTCTCTGAATATTTGAAGAGGTTATATTGTGTGATATAGTTGACGATAAGCGTGTAGGTTTTGCGCAGATAAAATGACCTATCTCCTTACAAGTAAGAGCAATATTTTATAATTATAAAGTATTCTTCTTACTTGTACATACTTAGAATAATTATAAAATATAGTCTCTTGTATTTTGAGACCGAGTTCGCGACGTAGATATCCGACGTCGAATAAAAGTCCACGACGTGCTCTTTAGGATTGCGACTCTAAAATGGAACTTGGCGGAACACCTGGCTCGAAGGAACGACGGTAGGTGGAGGAGGCTTATGCCCTGAAAGCTGACGATAATGATGATGATTGCCGCGGATATCTGTCTGTCTGTACTTGATGCTCAAAAAAGCCGGCCAAATGTAAAGTCGGAACGGATATAGCAGTTTTGCAGTTTCATATAAATACTTATTAAAGTCAAAACTGGACACGAGTACTGGAATAATGAGAGTGAGCCATTAAAGCGTTAGTTCGTAAACTGTTATTTATAGGCTCGCACTTTTGGTGTCCTAAAATAACAATTAAATGTTTACGCTAGGAAGGTTAAGGTTTGCCGAAAGTTTGGGAGTGCAGGCGTTGTGTTGCTTTATTGGATTATGACTACGAAGTTTTGTAACCGTCTTACTAAATTATTTGGGTGTTATGAAATAATATTTATTTATTTATTTATTTAACTTTATTACAAACGTAATAGGCGGACTTAAAGCCATAGGCTTTATCTACCAGTCAACCCACTGGTGATGCCGAGAAAAATATAGTTTGTTTCTTAGCAAAAGTTATAGTTTATTAAATAAATTGCGGAGGTTTTTTACTTTGATAACATGAAATAATATAAGAGCAAAGTTCGGTTGCCATATCCGGTGGTAGAGACACAGAATAATAAATTTAGTTTTAACCTTCACCATTACTTTAAAGAAAAAGTTTATTGCCAAATGAAAGACGTCCTTTAACTTTCCTTGGGTTAGAGAGATATCGTGTCGACCATCTTTTTTAGGGTTCCGTACCCACAGGGTGCAAACGGGACCCTATTACTGAGACTCCGCTGTCTGTCCGTCTGTCACAGGGCTCTATCACTTGAACCGTAATAGCTAGACACTTGAAATTTTCACTGATTATGTATTACTGTGGCCGCTATAACAACAAATATAACAAATATATAACGTCTAACAAAATATACTGAAACTATTTTAAGGGTGGATTCTGTCCATGATACTGAACAACTTTCCTCAAGGAACATATGCCGAAATATGAAAAATAATTTTTGGCTTTCTATATAAAGTCGGATCAGCTGATCGGTCAAATGTATGGGAGGCCAAAAATTATTTTTCATATTTCGATATACATCCTTGGGGAAAGTGGTTCAGTATCATGGACTGAATTCACCCTTAAAATAGTTTCAGTATATTTTGTTAGACCCTGTATAAATAAAAAATAGTTAAAAATTAAAGGGGGTCGCCATACAAAAAACGTGTTTTTTCAACGTTTTTAACTAGATCTTTATAATAGCATTAACTAGATACTTGAAATTTTCAGAGATTATGTATTACTATGGCCGCTATAACAACAAATACTAAAAATAAAAAAAGTAAAATATTAAAGGGGTTCGTCAAACAAAAAACGTGTTTTTTTTGCGTTTTAAAACATTGTACGGAGGTACGGAACCCTTCATGTACGAGTCCGACTCGCACTTGCCCGTTTGTTTATAGAATCATTTTAAAAGTTAAGTTTTTTAAATAAGGAACATGATTTCTCGAACCTTTATTTTACTTAAAAATATCACGCGAACTTTATAACCCATTTATACCGCAGTATATATTTTATAGATATCAAACATATCCGGATTTGTGTGCTGACCGTAAAACGGAATGTTTTTATACACGAAAACTTATCGGTAAGTAGATTAAGTATATGATGTATAAATATAGGCTGGCGAGTGTTTCGTCACGTCCGTGGCAAACACATCGGCGGACGTGGCGTCACGCAGCCTGATTTATGGAGGGAGGTCGGCTGGCCTCACGAAAAATGTTGCAGCCGATAGCCGCTAGAAACGTGCGGCAAATGAACGAAACTCATTTTATTCTGTTACACGATGGGATTGTGCCACATTTGTCTCGTTCGTGATGAAGTGTTGGGGTTCCGATTAGTCTTCCTGGAGATTGAGCGTGGCAAACTTTGACTAAGCATGTGACACCTTTATTTCGGGCTGTGTTTTAGTTAGGTACACTATGCTGGTCCAGAAAAAAGCCTAGACTGTACCATGTTTTATTTTTATAGGGTTTTTAGGTATTCATGCTGCAGTACTAAAGTACTCAAATTAAATAATGAAATAAAAAATGGTGAAAAATTATGTACCATGTTCTGTTCCCGCGCAGATTATAGAGGCCGATCGAGGGAATGGATGAAAATGAGTAGGCGACGTAGATAGAAGCCATCCATATATTGACCCCCTTTTCCACGTTACTTTATCAGCGTGGCCTTTGAAATTTTATGATTCCAGGATATCAGCTCAAAATCGAAGCTTAAATATACTTATATCTTTTTGAAATTCTCTTCTAATATGAAACTATGTATCTAGTTTTACGAGTATGAAAGCGAGCGTAGACGTGTAGCTCGTGTATTGCTCAAAGGAGAGACTTAAAAGTCTGTATTTTATAGCTGTTTTGGGAGTACTTTGATACCTAGCCAAAAAGATTATTTGAAGTATTCGTGTACACTCACCTAAGAGAGCGTCGTCGGTTTTGATCGGATATTTTTGGAAAACACTTAATGTGACTTATTGACTGAGCGTGCTAAGCGTCTCAAGATTAGCCAAAATGCTTTTGTCCGTCTGTCTTTTCTCGCCTACAGGTCGCATTTTTCTGCCGATTTTGACGAAAATTGTCACACAATTTCCGTTATTTAAACTTTTTAGTCGATCGCGATTTTTGATTGGGGGAGAAAAAAGGGGGAAAAGGGGAGAACTTTGCTGTTGCGTGTTTAATTAAATTGAAAAAATATACAAGATGTTGCAAAACAATTTCCATAAAGGGGGAGTGAAGGAGGCAAAAAGATGAAGTTTGCTGTAGCGTTATAATGGACGGATTTTACTGAAATGGCTTTGCTAAGACAGAGACAAGGGGAATGTTTCGGTTATTGCAATTGCATGGTTATAAGAACTCGCGAGGTCTTTTGTTCTCACAGAACCACTTTTTGTATCATTTATTCCATGGACACAAGTTATCTCGGTGAGTAGTGGTAAGTGTTGTTATGATACCTACATTGCTAGTCTCATTCTGAAATTTGTTGATTGACAGCAATAAATGCGCAATGAAACGCAACCGCACAACTTCTCGTCCAAGGCATAGGTACCTAGTTAAGCGATAGATTTGACAAATGTAATTTGACTAATAGTTTTCCAACTTAATCAATCACTAACAAGTTGTTAATCAATTATCATCAATCTTAACATGTGTCTGTTTGGTTCGTTATTTAATTTGGAAACAGATTACAATAGAGCATTAACAAAATGCAAACCATGTCAGTGCGTTTATGATATTCTACTTTATCTCATTTTGGTTTCTTTAAGTAGGTTCCATCATGTTCTCACCCCATACAGATTGACTAAGCCTTGAGCTTTAAACTCTTATCGCCCAAGACTTTTTAAGCGGAGGAAATCAACAAAACAAAAACTGAATATAAAAACAAACAAAATAAAACTAGGTGTTCAAACCACATTCTCTTTGATTTTGTTCTGAAAATGGTGGTAAATAATAATAACTACTCGCATCAACAAGAATAGGATTAAAGTTCTCAAGTAGAAATGAAAGTAAAAGCACACACAATAGTCACGCCATTTCAATTGGACAATGGTTCTGTGAATGCGGAAAAAAGGAAACGATAAATAGGTAGCCATTCCAAAGGCGTTATAAAGCAGCAAGTCATTGTACAAATACAACTTTGTGGTGGCACAATCTGAAAGAAAAAATGTCAATTACATCATTAAACAATCGCAATGTGATTATGGAATAAGGATGGCTTTAAATTGTACATTTATAAATATTTAACTGGTTACTCACGTACATAGTAAGTTTATTTGCTAGACAAATTAAATGCCTATTTCAACGGCCGTACAAATTGCAACGTACAATTGCATTCCCAAGGAGGGTTAACATCGGGCGGCGGCCGGTTGTAAAACTTTTCGCACAAATACATTCCCAAAGAGGGTTGACGTCAGGCAGGCGGCCGGTCAAACTATAGCCAAATCATTTATACTGTTCCGGCTATTTATTCTCCATTTTGCAAGGTCTTTGGCATCCTTGGGTGACCATTGACATGCATGTTATATTTGGAGAAGAAAAAGCAGGAAAACGCACCCCTGGCTCCGAAGCAGCACAACTGAGGATGCAACCAGGCGCTTAGACGAAGAAAAAGAACATTTGAACGGCCGAACCTATAGCTAAAAACCATATCGACCATAAAGGCTTTCGATTAAAAAAAACCGCATCGAAATCAGTCTATTTGTTTTATATCACCCCTTCACCCCTCTTTTTTCTTCAGGGGTAAGTAAAAGACCATCAGGGCAAATGTAGCGCAATGGCTTTGGACGCAGCTATTTTTGACCTTGCTTTGATCCAGCACAAGCGGCGCGGCTGTTAAAAAAATGTAAATTCTAGTCCAAGAATTTTGTCTGTAAGGTGAATAGAATAGAATAGAATAGAATATATTTGCACTTGAAAAGGGTACGATATACATACAAGGTCTTAAATCATAAAGTAACACCTAATCAGCCATTACCAATAGCATGCAAATCTAAAAGTTTATAAATTACCTACAAATTATGTCACAAATAAAATTAGGAATGAATAATGTCAATAATATTAAGTATAAGCAATTTGTATTAATGATTATTTCTTGAAATTGAGAAACTCTTTCACTGTGTAGAAGCCTTGCTCACTAAGCCAATTAAATAGTTTTGTTTTAAAAGAATTAAATGTCGCAGTTTTGATGGAGTCTGGTATCTTATTGTAAATTAACATACACATATAATAACAATTCTTTTTAAATCTTTCACTTCTGGGCATAATATTAGCCTTCAAAGCTAGCCTGCTCCCATTTCTAGTATTTCTCGGAAACACTTCTCTAGCTTCATGGAATAATTTATAATTAAGTTTCACAAATTTGGCAATTTCAAAAATATAAAGGCAAGGGAGAGGTAGTATATTTAAAGATTTAAAAAGGGGTCTACATGAAGTGTCTGATGACACTCCGCATATAGCTCGTACGCATTTTTTTTGTACAAGGAAGGCATCTTGTATGTTCGTGCTATTTCCCCAAATAACAAGCCCATATCTCAAGACGGATTCCACATAAGCAAAGTATGCTGTAAGGGCCGTGCTTCTTGTTGCAGTTCTTGCAAGTTTATACAGGGCATAAGAAAAGCTATTAAGTTTACTGCATACACTTTCTATTTGTTTATTCCAGTTTAATTTATGATCAATAGTTATTCCTAGAAATGTTCCAATGTCTACGCCTTTTAATAAATGTCGATCATGGGATATATTTAATGATGGGGTTGAGTTATTAAAATTTATATAAAATGTTTTGTCAATATTTATTTTTAAATTATTATTAGTAAGCCAGTCAATTATAGTTTTTATTGTATAATTTATGTCATGTTCATGATCTTGTAGGGTATGTTTACTATCTGTTGTTACAATAACTGATATATCGTCAGCAAATAATATGCTCTTGTGTTGAATAACATTCGGCAGGTCATTGATATACACTAAGAAAAGCAGAGGGCCAAGTACGCTCCCTTGAGGTACACCAAATTTATTTTCCTTATAGGAAGATCTATGCTTTTTTACCACTTTATTATGCTCCAATTGTGATATTTCTACTGCTTGCGACCTGTCCGTGAGATACGATTTTATCCAATTTAATGCATTACCTCTTATACCATTTCTTTCTAATTTCAAAAGAAGTAAGGGATGATAAACAAGGTCGAATGCTTTAGTCATATCAAAGCAAAGTACTGTTGTATGATTTTTTTCATTTAAGCTATTCAATGTTGTGTTAACAAGATCAAAGGCCGCGAGTGTTGTTGATTTCATTTTTTGAAAACCATATTGATTGCCTTTCAGCACATTATATTTCATAAAAAATGATGTGATCTTATCATGCATAACCTTTTCATATATTTTTGATATGATGGGGATTAAAGTTATTGGTCGGTAGTTACTAGGAAGTGTCCTTTTACCTTTCTTAAACAAGGGTTTAACTACGGAAAGCTTGAGTTTATCTGGAAATATACCAGTTTCAAGTGACATATTTATTAAGTGTGCAAGAATTGGAATAATTTCCTCTTTGCAGGCTTTAATTACACGTGTACAAATATCATCGTACCCTTCAGAGTTAGTGTTGTTAAGAGAGTCGATAATCTTTCTTACATCGTGTTCATCAATTGGGGATAGATATATTGAATTATTTTTGGTGTCAGAGGTTTGCTTATTATTGCTGTTTTTATTATTATTTAATTTATTAGTAGAATTTATAAAATATTCATTGAAATTATTAGCTATTGTTACAGGGTCTTCAATAATGTCATTATTAAATTCCATTTTGTCAATAAAATTCGAATTATGTTTATTATGGTCAGTTTCATTTTGTATAACGTTCCAAGTGGCTTTGCAAATGTTTTTACTCTTTAATACAAACTTTTTGTTTGAACATTTTTTCGCTTGAAAGATACACTTTTTCAGAAGTCTAGAGTAGTTTTTGTAATTATTTTTATCTGATCTCTTTTTACTCGCATAATAAGTTCGTCTTAAAGCTCTATTTTTGGCACAACTTTTTCTAATGCCCGATGAAATCCAGTTCAAGTTAGGTTTAGTGTTTATTTTTACCTTTACTACTGGAAAGCAAAGTTTGTATAGCAGACAAAACCAGTCGTAAAATTTTTCGAAAGCTATGTTCGCATCAGTTTCTTTAAATACTTCTATAAAAGAAAGGCCACTCAGATATTTTTTAAATTTCATTATATTCTCCTCTGAGTAGCACCTTTTATAAATGTACAAAAATTTTGGAGGTTCTGTTTTTACTTTTGAATGAAAATTTAAAGTTTGGGCTGTGTTGTGATCAGACATAAAAAGAGGGAGAATAGTTCCAGTTGCATTCTTGATATTACTTAGTATATGGTCTATACATGATTTATCTCTAGTCGGTTCAGTTATATATACTGTATAAGATTATAATTTTTGAGAATATTCCTAAACTGTTTAGTATAATTATCATTTTTAAGTGTATTAACATTGAGATCACCTGCTATGATAATTTTTTGTTTACCGTATTTATGCAAATATGTATCAAGTAGTAGCTCAAGTCTTTCAAAAAAGTACTCATAGTGCCTTTTATTGTTTGCGGATGAAGACTTGTATATACATACAATTATAATATTGTGTATTGGTATGGAGATAGCACACATTTCAAAGTGAAAGTTTATTGCGCTATTACTTAAAGTATCTATTTTTGTATAGGGTAGTCCTTTCCTGACTAAGATACATGTACCTCCATGTTTATTATTTCTAGAATAGCTAGCCGCTAGTTCATAGTTTGTTAAATTTATGTTTCTTTCTTCGCCACGTTTCACAAAAGTCTCTGAGAAGCAGAGCACATTAGGATACGATTCAAGTTCAGACAATGTTATTTCGAGATCTGGTAAACCTTGTAGTACAAAAGGTGCAACTTAATATTAAGCATTGTATCTTAAGATTTTAGGTGCAATAAATAAAATAAAAAACAAATCGGAAAATGATGTTGGAATTGATTAAATACTGCTTTTGTCATAGATTATATAGGTAGGTATTGAAATCAATTACTTTTGTGAATATTATGACTGCTTACAGTAAAATTACGAATTTTTAAATTGGCATCATTATGTACATACGAGTATTAATGTCTCTTTCAATTCATTCGCAGTTAAAATTAAATTTTATTTCATGCCAAAACTCATGCTACGCGTCACTATTTTCGAAGATAACATCGAGTAGAACGTGTTTTTATTGCCCTAGACCGTTTTTTCCTCCTAAGAGTTATCGATGTCATTAATATTGTATCAGTCTGTACCCTGTTACCTCATAAAAATTATTAATTGAAATCCACGGATGCGTTTGTCTGTATTGAACTATAAAATTACTGAGCCTATTTTGATGCGGTTTTTACTTACATGTAGAAGATTTTCCTGGGAAGTTTACATTCCCGTGCAAAGCTGTGGCAGGCCGCTAGTGTATGATTAAATTGCAAATAAATAAAGCGTATTTTCCATAGCCGTTGTAAAACAGTAAGCCATGTGCTCATTATTTATGTTGGAGGATGCACGGAAGGCTTAAATATGCTTCGTTATGAGTTACGGCTTTAGACTGAAGCCAAATTGTCCGTCTCGGGTTTTGATAAACTAGAACAATTTGCTTGAGCGCGATGCAATGTGTTTAACTTGGCTTCTATTTTTATCCGGGTTCGGAGAGGTTGAGTTAAATGTTTTTAACAAAATTGAAAATTAACTTCAGAACTTTAGATTTATTATTTCACAAATTAAATTAATAACTGTATTTTTTATTTAAATTGATTTTTTAAAACCGTCTAAAAATTATCAATTTATATATTTTTGTTTGTAAACACATGTAGGTACACAAGTCATGGTACGAGTAATTTAAACGTATTCCCTCCTCTTTATGATGAGCCCGTATAAATATAAAAAAATAAAATTAAAAGTTGAATAAAGCCGCGTAAGTATCTACTTGTGACATTGCAAAAGATTTTCCAACCAGTTACCGTCACCGCAAGCGTACACAAAGATACTTGGGAAAACTTATTATCGTTATTTTCTTCTTTAAGTGCTAAATTACCTACTCCAGGCGATGAACTTGTAGCTTCTTAAAACCTTAATAGCCTATAGAGCAATCTAGGCGTAGAGAGAATTACCCAAGCTTACCGCTTAATCTAGCTCCGACCAAGACACTCTGGTATAGGAAAAACAATTTAGTCTACTAATGACATAGAAGCCGCGAGAAAATACGATTTTTACTTGCTCCAGGGCAAATTTCTTACGACTCGATCAAATTAAGGATCCTTCGCACTATTTTGCGAGAACTATTTCAAGAAGACTGTATAATTTTATTGGACTGTTTATCTTGTTTTGATAGTTTGAAACTGGAGAAGTTTTAAATATCAGCCGCAATATTTTATTCAGTATTACGTAAGTGTTTATTGTGAATTTTATGATTGAACCTCTTTCAAAATATTTCAGTGATTTACCATTGATTTTGTATAATATTATTCTGTGTAGGACTGAAAAGTTTTTACTTTACCTACATAGAATAATTAAATATTTACGTACTCGCAGATTTGCATGTTGCTGCACAGCACCGGATAAAATAACGTTTTTTAAAGCGTATAATCTGTTCTACACATGCAGACTACAGGTCAGTTGTACAGATTGGGAATACGACAATATACGTGTTCAATCCAATACGCTTTCAGGGCGCTCTGCGGACTGCCTTGACGGTGTAGTGCGTCGGGAATGTTTGGGACAGCGCACACTGACTGTTTCTTAGCCAATGCCATGAGAAAGAGATGTGCTTTCACTAAGACGCGCTTAAGTAACTCTAACGCATTTTGAAGGTGTTCATAGATTGGTGGAATACTCATGTAATGGGCCGATACGATGGCTACATGTTAATGTTGACATAAATTAATAAATTCTTGTCTAATATCTAATCAATTTTATTAATATGTTGTGTCTTAGGTATGTAATTTGTCAAAGTTCTAAAAGAGTGGGTCTTTGACTTTAATTCGGCAACTTACCAATAGATGGTGCCCCATGAAACAGGCATGGCTATTTTTTACAAAAACATTAATAATAATAATAATAATAACACTTTATTGCACCAAAACACTTGAAAAAACTTCAATACAAAAAAAGAAATAAACGGTGTACAATAGGCGGCATTAGTACATTGAGTGTATATGCTTTTTATATCGACGCGTATCATCTTCTCGAGACTGCCTTGTGACCTACATTTTGACTACATATGTCCCTTTTTTTCTACAAAATAGTCCATTAAAGTTTAATAAGCCAGATATACATATAGTACTTCCATAAAGTTCAAGATCTATTGTTTTTAATATAGAACAAAAAAGGTATTCCACACAATGTGATTGTTCTATTCACACTAGCTGGCCCGCGATTAACATTCAGCTAGCAGCCGCGACGTTCTTTAATGGTTTCAATTGTGCAGAAAATTTTATTGCATTCAATGAATCTGCGGAATGCCGCAGGCACTTCTCTTTCAACCGCTCACCTTTATCGATCTCGCTCGGGTCTATGAGCTTCGCAGCTTTTTGTGAGAATTAAGGTAAAATCACAAAAGTGACTTTCTTATTGTCTAGAACTCTAGATGGCATCAGTCAAATTACTCTATAGGCATCAGGTATGCATCTTGAAAAATCTTTTCTGTTACAATTTACATTGGGATTAATTTTGGAGCTAAATGAGACAAGTCAACCATCATTTAAATAAGTCCCTGCTGACTTCCAAAATTAATGATTGAAAACGGCCTACATCTAGAGTTTTCTTACGACGCGACTATGCTGAAGTTACTATACGTCGTCACAGGTAACACGTATTGACTATATACTTATGTTTTGAGAGGTATTGATGTAAATCGGACTAGAATATACTGCCAAGCTTTCCAACCAGTAAACTCTTCAAATCACCTTGGTTAGGTAGCGGACCTCGGGCTCTTAAGCGTTACCGCTGAGGATGCAACCGGGAATACGTTCGGATGATGATGACACTGCCCAGCTTTCCGAATACTGCTTAGCCGAGTTAAATTCATCAAAAAAATTCTTTTTCGAAATTGAAACTTGATTAAGTGACCCAGAGAGACATAGGTACTTGTTTCTCATAATTAAATACTTAAGAATTCTAACATTCAAAGAAATAATTTTAGGTGAATGTTGGACAGTAAAAATTCCAACTCAGGATGCTGGAAGGTACCTTGGTGTCTTGTTATCCCTCTTATTAATAACGAACACCTGCGCTCATTTAGGAAAATATTTTATAAAGCTGCATTTTAAAGAATTATTTATCTCTACTCCTGTATAAGATTATATGGATGGATAAAATTATATCCATCCATATAAATATATATATATATACATTATACATCCTACTATTATCATAAATGGGGGGGTTTAGATGTTTGTTACTTATTTACGTAAAATCTTTGCTTGGAATAAAGTTTAATGTGAAAAAGCTTATCTGAATACGACGAAACACATACGAACAAAACACGCGATCAACGCTGCGGGTGTGAGCTAGTTGTTCATAAATGTAGACATGCAAACGATATACCTGTTGGTAAGTGCTTAGACTCGTTAAAAGACAACATCAACAGTATATAAGTTCTTTTTCTCGACTCAAAATGCTTGAACAATAAAATGTTAGAACAATATTTGATTACAGCAGTCTTGCACCGTTTGTCTCGTTGGCTGGAGATCCGATATTTACATCATCGTTTTAAAAGAAAAATGGTTTTACCGAGAGCAACTAGCTTAATGAAGTGCCGTTCCCGGGGAATTTGGGAATTTGGAAACGTTCCCAGAGAACGTTCGCGTATTTCTAGGGAATGTTACGAAATATTTGAATATGTATTTCTATTATAACCACATCAAGTGATGCATTTACGTTAGTAAAATATATTTACAGTGATAAAAAATATTTTTAATAAATAAAATTACAACTTTCCCTGTCATTTCCATTTCTTGGGAACATTCCCGGAAATCTGGGGAACGGGAACGGCACATCACTAGACTAGCTAAACAGACGAGAAAACGTTTCTTCCGGGTCGATAAAGATGAGGCACCTCAGATACTAAAGTCACCCATAGGCTACGGTAAGATTATACGACTAAACGAACAATACTTTCCATTATGAAATTGTATGCCCAAAATTCCCCTGGGGTAAAACCTTTTCTGATTTTCATTAAGTGTTTCTAAAAATAGTTTCGTAACCATAAATAAACTTGTCAACGTTATTACTAGCAGTTGCTAACATTAATTAACATTTTGCATGCCGCTTTGAATGAGTGAGTTCGTAGAAATCAAACATTACACATTCCACTCATTTTGAATTTTGCAACAATTTTCTTTATTGCGACCGTTTTGAGGAAGAAAAGTTATTTCCCGGGAAATACCACAGGCTGTAATAAAGAGGTCACGTGGTAAGTTAGCCTAGCAAACTATATTATCTGTATTCGTCTACCAAACATTGACTGGACCAATGGACATATTTTATGACTCAGAATAATTTATAATTATTCAGAGTTTTATGACAACTTCAAAGCTTTCATGAATTCTTTTCATCCTTAGCTATGTAGCTAGGGATACCGGAGTGTGCTTTATTTATAGTCATATAATAAAAATATAAATTATAAATTTTTGGATGGGTTAAAAAAGTTGGAACATCGTTGGTCTAAGTGTATACAGTTGAAAGGAGATTATGTAAAAAAATAAAATAAAGTTTACCCCAAAAAAGTTTTTATTCTTTTCGAAGTCACTGATTTACCAAACGACCCTCGTAGAGTTTAGTTACAAATGTAAACATTGTCATACGAGACCTTCTATGTTATGACCGGACTCAGGATGTTTATTATATTTTAGTATTTAAGGAAATGTTTTACAGTATTTACTCGTCCGTCATTTGTTTCATTTCTTGTCAAGTAGTATAACATCATAATATAATTATTTATAATTCTATCATTCTATTACATTTACAGTCTTAACCAATTAATATTGCATGAGACATTGTGCCTAGTTCTTTAGTGTATGCTTGATGTAATATTTTATAGAAAAAACGCTGTACCTATTGTAATTTGAACCAACATACCGCCTAAGAACAATATATTACTAATTACATTATTTTTGTTGTAGTAAGTTCATGTTTTAAACTTTAATTCACACTAAAGCATCGATACTGATTCGTTTTAAAATTAAAGAAAAGGTACCTTCCTAATATCGTAGTATAGGAGCCGCTTTACACAACCGCAAAATTCCTGAACCTCTGAAGGTCGTAAAAGAATGCGAGTTAATAACATTCCTGGCCAGCCACGTGACCAAAGACATTCTACACCTCATCGTAAAATCATAAAATTTTCTTTATAATAAAGCTATGCTGAAAATATTTCCATCAAGTGCAGGTAATATACTAGTAAATTTTCTGTTACAACACCAATACGTAAAATTTTGATAATGTTCTTCTTCTTCTCTCTCTAGACCTTATCCCATCTACTTGGGGTGCGTTATTTGTAATAAAATAGTGTGACAGAATGTGTGACCTATTATTACGCCGCTGCCGGCTACTTTTAAACAAAAAATTGAGGTGAAACTGGCTGAATACGAACATCAAAATCAAGGTAAAGTAAGCTATCAAGTCAAGATATTATATAACAAGAAAAGCAATAGAAATATTCCTTGCTCTTTGTCAGTATTGCCTATCAATACAATATAAAATCATAATAAGGTGTGTCATGCCATGTCCTCATTTTTAAGCCAAAAAGTAAGGTTACCTTGTAAGTTGCGAACTTATGGTCACCTTAATCAAATATTACAAAGTCGTACAGATCCTATTTAACAAGACATTTTATAATTTATTTATTTTTATTTAAAGTAAGGTTAACTTTTAGGTTGCAAACTCATGGTCACTCTAACCAAACATTACAAAGACGGCTATATCCCATTCAACGACTTCGCTAAATGACGTTCAGTCAAGACGTTGAACGTTACATTCAACAACTTGACGAGTTGTCCTTTAGTCATTCATCAACGCGCTAGTCATTCAATCAAATAGCAGAATCAACCAGATTATTTTTATATTTACCAACGATGAAGCGGGGACGACGACGACTTGTAGTAGTAAATAAAACATTATTATATATTTGAACAGGTTATTAGTTTTTACACAAATAATAATAACGATGTTCCGCAAATCGGTTAGCGTTATTTTTTTCGAGACCACTACTTATGTAGATTAATGAATTTCTCTCTCCTCTTTAAATGCATTTTCTCCATATTTTTAATCGAGAATAAAACTCAAAAACTAAATACCTACATATAGGTAAATACCTACATTTTTAGAGAATTACATTAGAATTAAAATTTGCTACAATCTATGAGTAAAATTTTCTTTGTAAAATTAAGAGTAGGTACATGCGACATGAAATAATTTTGATTTCTCGGTTCCAAAGGTTCAAAGAGCTTTCCTTGGTGATTGACATTAACATGGGAACAGAAAATTAACGTTTGATTCAAGTAGCTGGCATTGAATGTGCTTACTTACTTGAATTCCTAATTAGTAGGTAATAGGGTCTTTTGGCACCATGGGCAATGGGTATAGAAACCTTAATGTAAATATGAGTAACAAATCGTACAGTGATTTTTCAAATAATTTGGTGGTCACTTCAAATACTTCAATATGCGTCGATAAATTGACTTGGACGCATATACTCCCGTTGGCAGGTAAAGGGCTAAGTATGTGTTAATTTAATAAACTAGCACTGTTATTTTTTCCTTCTAATTAACATGATATTTATATTTTGTACCAGGCAGTCTGTAAGTTGTTTCAGAACACTGTGATACATTTTAACTTAACGATTTCGGTCAGACACAACAATAACGCACGAGCAAAAAATTACCCAAAATATTTTTTTATGCGAAAATGTCACTTCATTTTGCTTTATTTTATTTTTACAACGCAGCTAAGCCATTTCATCTCAACCACGTTAGCATACTTTTGTTACACACAATAGGTTGACACTGCAGTATATTTGTTTTAAAAATGCAGCGGCTAAACCGTCACGCAGTCGCGGGTCGCTGCCCGGAAGCGCCTCACTAGTATTAAAGGCTGTTAATGAGGCCGGCAGAGCTCTTGAATTTTTTCCCTGTTCCTTAACATCAAAAGTTTCCCTTTGCGAACGCTAACGAGAATTTCCATGTTAATTGCCACTCGTTCCCGGAATATATAATTGCATATATTGTTTCCCTTGTTCCAGCGGCGGAAGTAGAAGAGATTTTGTGATTATTTGTACTCTCTAATTAGAGTTCGAATAAGAAAAGTTCTGGCAACCAATTGTCTGAGTTTCGTGCTACTTGCATGCAAATATTGGTTGCGGTTCGTTTCTGACGCTCCGTTTTCCAGTAGTTCTGCGAATTAGGTACGTGCGATGCAGCTTGTTCCCGATTTGTTTTTGAAGCTTGTTATTACTTGCTCAAAAACAAGTTTCATATTTTAGTTATTATTTTAGTTTCATGCATACTTTTCTACATAGGAAAAACTAAATTTGAAACTTCTTCTTCTTCAGCCCATTGTCACCCAATGCTGAGTATAGGCCTCTAACAATGCACGCCATTTCGTACGATCTTTAGCTTTCCTCATCCAAGTCTTTCCAGCAACTTTGACCAGATCATCGGTCCACCTTGTAATTGGTCTACCAACGCTTTTGCGGCCAGTTCTAGGCCTCCACTCAAGCACTTCTTTTCCCCAACGTTGGTCTATGGTTCGGCATTCGTAAACTGTAGTTCATAAAATACTTTGAAGGGTTATCTAGGGCTTGGTAGTAGCAAAACTTTAAAAGATGTCTCCGTTTTCTTTAAAATAATTTATTTTAAATGGGGGCAGCACTGGACCCCGGAAAATTCAGGTACGGCCTTAACAAAATAAGGTCGTTTTTCCAAAAATACGATCTCTTTTGTAAAAAAATAAAATAAGTACTTAAATAGAATAATGACCTTTGATAAAGTATCTATTATAAGCTAAACTAGTCTTTTGAGATTTATAGCCTCTAGATAACGTAAATAATAACTTTTATTTCTACTTGCTTTTCACAAGCAATGACATATTTTCGTCTCGCAGACATTAATTTAATACATTAAGGCATACGAGTATATCTAATCATCTGGCAGACGCCTGGCATTGTGTTACCAGTATATTATTCAGCTAAATCCCCCCAATGTCACTGTAATTTGACTTTTGTTATGTTTACTTTCATCTTACTTCACTGCAAAATAATAAAAATATTTGTATTTTTTCGATTGGTCCAAAGAGATTGGTTTAATATCTTCTTAGTATCAGTATAATGCGGGTTAAAATGCTGAAAGCTGTCCTTGAGGGGATATAAGAAGTAAATAAGTAGTATCAGTGTTAGGCCCATTAGTCTATGAAACAATGCGTCACATTAGGAATGTTATGATCACACTCAAATTGTATAAGCGAGTAAAAGTATGGGACCAGAGATCCTGGTAATATTTTCGCATAGTTGACACAGGACAAAAATGATGAAATCTGCAAATTGACAAGATAAAAAAAGAATAATTTGAATGATTGAAGTACACTATTTTGAAGCAAAACAAATTTTTTTCATGAATCTTATCCATACGCCCCACTAAGTCAGACATTTCTAAAGTACCCTAAACAATAAATCTTGAATTGTATAGCACTCGTAAAAAATCAGAATATACTTTACAATGTGACGGCCACGTAAGTCCCCGGGGCTATTTGAAGAAAATAAATTATGTTCAGCCGAGTTCTCAAGAGGTTGTGCTGGAGTGTCGGTGACCGCGTTTCAGACAAGATAAATCATAAACGGTACCAAGTTTTAATGTCATGAGCAAGACGAATCGACGGCAAACCTCTTCGATATAAACTCCCCTAAAAGTTTATTAATTAATAGCTTTTCGTACCTTCATAATGCTTTGGGACTTGAAATGTGATGGATGGATGATTAAAGTATAAATTAAACCAATTAGATTTCCAAATTTCCTTGATGTTGTTAAACTGTGTGAATGAGTTAGTAAATCTAAAAATCTTATTTGGAAAACGCGATAAATTTCTGATAAAATTGGGTAGATGATTGGGTCAAAAATAAATTATTTTATACTGTTACTAGCTGTGCCCGCGACTTCGTTCGCGTGGTTGTCGGAACGTAATGTTATATAGCCTAAAGCCTTCCTCTATAAATGGACTACCCAACGAAAAAAGAATTTTTCAAATCGGACCATTAGTTCCTGAGATTAGCGCGTTTAAACAAACAAACAAACAAACAAACTCTTCCGCTTTATAATATTAGTATAGATAAGAGAATTTAGACTGATTTTAGACTTATTAATGTAGAAAAACTGTTATTAAGAGCGCTATTTGACTCGAAAATTCTATGATGTCACGGTTTTGTAATACAAATCCCATAGAAAATGTTTGTTTTGACGTTCAGAAAAAAGTGTCTTATTTGACTTGTTGTCATCTAGCGGATTATTTGTACAGATTGTGATGCTGACCAGATCTAAAAATTATTAAAAACATTAACTTCCATAATTTATTATACTTGCAAGGTTCTTCCATGCTGGTCTGGGATACAAGAAAAAACTTAGAATGTACCAGCGGCTTTTCTTCCCGCACAGAATGTGGGAATGGGCGAAAATGCGAATCATATCAATATGCGATGCGGCTAGCAACCTATCACTATTTTAATCCATTTTTCTATCTTACCAGCCATTATCATGCTAAAAGTGGCCTTTGGGTCTTGCGGCCCTTGGCTCTGTCTGCTTAGAGCCGCAAGACCCAGCATGCTCTTTCTGCCCCATTAGGGATCAATACGTGATAGTGTATCTTGCAAGGTATGAAACGAGATTACAATAAACGGGCAAGTGCGAGTCGGACTCGTACATGAAGGGTTCCGTACCATACCGTACAATGTTTTAAAACGCTGAAGAAACACGTTTCTTGTATGACGACCCCCTTTAATTTTTAACTTTATTTTATTTTTAGTATTTGTTGTTATTGTGGTCATAGTAATACATAATTGGTGAAAATTTCAAGTATCTAGTTAATGCTATTATGAAGATCAAGTTAAAAACGCAAAAAAATACGTTTCTTGTATGACGACCCCCTTTAATTTTAACTATTTTTTATTTTTAGTATTTTTTGAACTTTATTCATTCTCATAAAGAAATATTACATTTCACTTACTGAGAATAATCCTTATACAATAATGTACTTACAAAAATTTGATTACAAAAATGATCCTCTGTGAGCATACACGACATTAATTAGCATTGTTAAAATACACTGACTACCATAAATTATTTTAGCTTAGACACAAATATATGTAAGGACATTTATATTATTTGTTCCTTCAGGTCTCGAAAGAAGGATTACATCATAAAAAACTCTAAGTTTTTTCTATCCTTTACTATTGCATGCCTGTAAGGGTAAACTGTTGATGCTTTTTTATTGTACCACCTATTTTTACACAGTTTAAGCAATAAAGAATTTTGAAGTTGAAGTTTGAAGTTTAAGTGACCTTCTTGGAACAAGCTATCGCTAAATGAAGACATGGAAGGCGTTCGAAGCCACTTAGCGTTTCAATTTCATGTAAGCTATCAATAAAACACCAGACGCTGCGAGTGTCGGAATTCACGATGGTAATAACAGGGCGACATAATCATTATGACGCGTGTTCAAATAAGCATACGCGACCGTAGTACCGTGGCTGAACGGGTAAAGCGCAGACTTGTTTGGTATGGCTTTTCGTAACAAAATAGAAAAATTAACTTCAATAAGCAATTTTTTGCAGCAAGTTTTGGCTTTGTTACTGATTTTGTTTTCAAGAAAGATCAAACGTTCCATTGTTGTTAGGATTCCAGGTTACAACCATATAACCACACCACACACTCTAGGTCTAGGAACGTATACTTATGTCCATCTATAGAATATATGATCGAAGTATAAAACATAAATGAATATATCGTTACTTTTCTATTTTGATATGTGTTTAATATAATGTAAGTTAAGAAAGAGCAGGTCTGTCTTGCACAAGCATTATTTGCTTAATAGGCAGTCCTCACAACCATGTTTTTCAACACATTTATTTTTTGATAATGAAATAAACATTTTTTATTTTTATTAATGCTTTTGTAATAGGTACCTAGTAAACTAAACGGAAAGCAACTAATGTTAAAAACTGCAAGAAAGTCTAATGTATAGGCTTCACATTTCGAATTTATAGCAGTAAGTATTTCGACTTCAAAGTGCGTGTAATCTGGACACAGTATGCACGTTGCCTATCGTCCGCAGTTCGCGAGAGCTAAGCGCACATTTTTCCTAATAAACATTATTCCATGCGGGCTTACTACGCAATGTTGCGTAAATCCAGCGTCGGCTAAATGGCCCATTGCGGGTGAATGCGGATCTCTGCTGAATTAGTCTAACAGCGGGCTACTTCTTCAATTCGCATTTATTGCGAGTTTTTAACAATTAATTTCGTTTTCGTTTCGCTAACTGGATTTCCGTGACCTTCAGGCTTTCATCTCTAATACAGCTTTCCTCCGCCTCTTGCGTGCCTAGGAAATTAGTAAACCCACGCGATTTATTTTCCGACTTTGAAATCTCTTTGGATATTTCTACGCTTCATTTCAATGAATGAACTCTGCTGTTGTTAATTTTTTACTCGTAATTTTCCACTCACTTTTCTCAAAAATTACTCAAGTTTAATTTAAATTCAATTTAATTGTATGAAATGAATATCTACGTTCAGTTGGTAAACATTGGAATACTGGATATTACGTGCATTATGAATGGCCAGACCTCTGAAATATTAATGCTGAAATGCCCGAGTCCATTTCTAATTACAGTTTCAAGTTTGTAAAACAGAGCCCGACGGGTCAAGTTACTGCAGTGTACTCTAGACTGATTTAGCGAAATTGGCTGATTGATCAAAAGTTGGACAGTAATTGTAAAACTAACTACTAACTAACTAACTAACGTAAAATGAATTTATCTTTGTCATATATATTAAGCCGAAAAAATGATCTTTCTTCGTAATAAGATCTTTTTCCTATGGGAATAGAGGATCAAAATGATTAACCCAGTTAAAATGTATCTATCGGGAGATGGTTTTCAGTTAGGTAGGGCCGGGGTAAGTCCTAAAACAACATGACATTCTAGGTAGATACCATGCAAATTCGTCTATCATGTGGTTCCAAAAATAACTACTTATACAGAGCTTTATAAGAAATTCAAAACATCGCTACTTTCACTTAACTACAAATGAAATTTTCAAGGAAATAAGGTCTCATATTTAGAAATGATAAACATGTTTAAATGCAAATTAAAATTTATTTCTAAATAATTTCAATTTGCCTTGAAACAAGGTTTGTTAAGGTTGTACATCACTGTACCCGTTTTAATGTGATTAAAACGTTATTCGGAACTTTTGGTTATTTCGTCTGTAAAGTTGGACTAAAGTGCCTACAGGTGTCGTCATATTAGTTACTCCTCCAGTCTCCACTGAAACATAAATCATAAACATACATTAAAATGAGATTTTAGTAATATTCCCCAGAGACGTATTTTTATTTAGCCCAGGCGTCTCTGAATCCATTTGTTATCTAAAAATGTCACACTTTATGAGGCAAGGCATTTGCTGAAATATATTGTAAAATTATTTTGAAGTAAGTCGGCAAAGTGCTAGTCTGTATGTAAAATATAACAAGGCTTCTTGGCTCCTTGCGCAATCTTGAAATATGACCTCTCTTACACATTACTAGGACTTGCTGTTAGGACTATATCCTAACAGCACTAAACGTGGAATGGTCACTTATTCTACTCGATGCGTTATTTTCAAGTTAAAACTGACAAATTGCTGTTATAGCTCCTTTTAAATTTTTTCTTGTTTTTGAGATATTTCTTGGCATCATTTGGTGTTAGTACGACTTATTACAAGGAAATACTTATAAATGTACTATTTTTTTCTTTTTAACGTCATCATCATCATCATCCCAGCCCTGCTTCCGCCCACTGCTGAGCATAGGCCTCTCTTCGTCGACGCCACCCATCTCGGTCCTGTGCTGCTCTCACTTTAACGTACATACTAAAAATCATTGGATTGAATAAGTACGCTAATATTATTACAAGCTAGCCTAAACTTAGACTAATTAGTAATTTAAAACATTATATAGTTTTACAGGTTATAGCATAATAATGTGTCCATCAGCACTTTTCTTACTGTCTCTATAATATTATACTTTCTATATAAATGTTCTATATTACTGTCTAAATAAATGTACTAATATGAAAACCTTCGTGGCGTAGTGGTTAACACGCCAGCCTGCCACTACGGAGGTTCTGGCTTCGAACCCCAGTCAGGGCAAGTTGGAAAATGGCCTTTTTCAAATTGTCCTAGGTCTTGAGTGTTTATCTATGTAATTACTATAAAATATAGTATCGTTGAGTTAGTATCCCATAGAACAAGTTTAACTTAGTTTATAGCTAGCTGAATCAGTGTGATTTGTCCTTATCTATTTATTAAATCCTTTTCCGTGAAAGCAGAGGCTATGCTGCCACCGAACATTCGTGAGTCTAAAACCATAACAACGTTTATGAAACGAGCAAAAGATCGCTATCTGTATAGCATATATATTAATTCATAAAGCTAATATATATATATGCTTTATGAATATGTATTTATTTATGTAAGTATATTTACGTATGTTTATGTACCTACATAACCATACGTAAATATAGTCTAGATAAGTAATTTAGTAAACATACCTATATTTACTAAAATACTTTAGAAATAAGTAGCACTACCAAACTAATAAAATAAAATTAAAATAAATGACAAGATTTAAGTTCTAGAAGATCGTTTGTTGTTTCGTAAACGAACAACAAAATAAAAAACAATATGCATATCAAAATGTATTTCATATTATCATTTCGAGTGACTTTTACAAGTCACATTTGGCAAAATCGACCCCTTTCCTTTACAATACCAAAGACAAACTGCGAATGCTTTAAAGTTGAGTATTTTTTATTCATTGTGTAGTGTCGTAAAAAGTCGGGTAACAAGCGGCGTATCATTAGGCTGGTCTAATGAGCGCGTCTGACCCGACGAGGGCAGCTGCAAGTGTCATACACAAAGAAATACAAAAGTCAACGTACACTTTTAAAGATTATTATTACTCGTAGAGTTCAAGTTTACTACTACTCTCGACATGTAATAAGGAGTTAGTATTTACACCAAGACTCATTTACGGTCATTACAATATTCAATTATCTCTGATTTATCAGAAATTGCCATCAAGGGTGGTTGCCACTGCATTGATATAATTCCTTCATCTCATCAGAAGATACTTTTTACTTCATCTGAATAAAATTAGAGCCGTTAGTTTTTAAAAACAGGCATTGCAGTGTTAAGATCGGGATACATTTACGGCGCTAGTTTCCTAGAAAAACCCCTTCTTTAAAGTCAGTTTTTTTTGTCAAGGAACCAATATTTTTATGTCAATGTAATGAGGTTGAGATTTGCCTATGTTCGAGCGGCCCGATTGGGCCGCTTTGGAGGTGAGAAAAGTGTTAGGCCTATACGTATATATCGCAGTGGTAACAAAAAAGTTTTCTTGGACGATTATTTTTCTAGAAATGTGTTTAAAAACATCTTACTATAAAGATGACACACCCTTTTTAACTATTATATTTACTTATAAGTATATGTTTGTTAATCTCTGCTTTCGCTGCATGACGTTGCATCTGGCGCATGCATACGTAAATCGGATTACGCGCGAATCCTCCTCCGCACAGGTTGCAGTAATCCCCGTTCGCACGGGACCTGCCAAATTTACCAGCATACTGGTTTGACCGATACCTCAACGCGACGTGTACAGTTGGCAATTGCATCGCTACCTAATCATTTGACAAATAATATTTTGTGTTTTGTATACCAATTTTGTATTGATATATTATTTATAATATATTATCAATTACATTTGCAGAGAAGTGCCGTACTTTTTACAGTCAGAATACAACAAGATCCGTATACAAAGCACATATAAAGATTAAACTACATTTTCTGCGTGACTGTTTTCTGGGGAAAATGCTTAAATACCTACTTTCCTACATACTAACATCGACAGAAAAATTTAATATATAAAGCAAAACCGATATCCTCTATACTCTTGTGAAAATCGCGATCAGTTTGAATAAAACGACATGAACTCCAGTTTAGATCAAACCACACACCTTTTATACTTTTCAATGGATTTATGTTTTACTCTTTCACTACTAAAATTTTCATGGCAGACTTGATAGCAATTTAAAATGAAACTGTTTTAAATTTATCGCTGGCTGTACCGCTTGCAACAATTTTACATGCCTGCTTTTGCCAGCAAACTCGTGGTTTTGTTCAATTTAGAACAGATATACTCGTACGAGTATATTGAATATCTAAACGTAATGAAATTGTAAGTATCTTTAAAATTTTCATTATTTAGAAATGGTTGAATGATATTTTACAGTTGACATCTTTATATCTTTTTTTACCTTTAAATAAATTATAATCACGTCTGTTTTTTCGAGCGGGGATTTTAGTGTAATTATTAGATAGATAATCGAGGAAGATCTAGAAAGCAGTGAATTGGCTATGCTAATATCCATTTTAGTGTAGAGAGATCCGAGCTAGGCCGAAATCTTAAACTATCACTGAGACAGCGTAGACATATAATTTAATTTTGTCTAAAATCAAACGCAAATTATCGAAAAGAGCTTAAGTAAATAAATAAATATATAAGGACAAATCACAGTGATTAAGTGAACCCCAAAGTTAGTTTTTTTAAACTAGTGTTATGGGATACTAATCAACAATACTATATTTTATAATAAATACATATATAGTTAAACACCAATAAATAAACAGTAATAAATAAAAGGAAATGTACGCTTTCGTTTGTTAACCTAAAAGTTGGAACAGTACCTTATCAATTAATTAATATTTGGAGTCCTCTCCCGCATGTGCTCTATCTATACAAACATAATGTATATACACAGGACGCTGAACTTCCTCGCACGTAAAGGAAGTGGCCGAACTGTCAAAACTACTACCCTACTAAAACATAGTCGAACACAGATGTAAAAGTTTGAGGCAAAGTTACCAAACTCCAAATTTTACAATTAACCGACCGTGTGCCGCGTACTTCCATATTTTAGCATAGGTAAGCGCCCGTTTCTAATATGCCGCGAAATATATGGGTCCCCATTTCCTACAGAGGATTGGGTCACGGTCTCAAAGGCGGCGGAAGGCGATAAAACCTGCAATATGCGACGAGAAAGTTCAACAAGCCCGGCTATAGCTCGTTACTCTGCTTTGTATGAAATTTATCTAACCCGCTTGTATTTTCAAATCCCCTATTTCATATTTCTGCACTATTTTCCTGATTGAGTAATAAAAATTCCACTTCCACTAGTTGTTGTACTATAAGGTTTCTCAAACGAACATAAAATGATATCTTCGGAATCAGTCATAAGCATAAGGCATTTGTGGTGATGCAGTAGCCTGAGGATGGATTATTAACGCATCTGGCCCACGTTCCAGGGATGCCACAAGTGCTGCGGCAAAGATCAAAGACTAAGCATCAGAAGAACATAGAAAAAACAAGTAATTATTTATTAAGAAAAAAGGAGAAAGATACATTTAAAATTAAACTAACTACTTACAAACCTAAAACTAAAAAATCTAGTCTAAATTATTGATTAATAAATTTAAATAAATGATAATAAATAAATAAATAGATAAGGACAAATCACATTCATTGTGATATAATCACCCCATACTACTCGTAAGTTCAGTTGTGGTACTTGTGGTAGAGTCACGCTACCGGCAAAACTCAGTTTTGCTAGTAGCATGAATGGGCCGGCTCGTCCGGGGAAGTACTACACTCTCACAGAAATTTGACTTCTGAGTAAGCTACGTTCGGGAGTGAGAGAGCCGGAGAAAATCTTTTTATCTGTCTACTTTTCATAAGTATTCCGATTACTTACTATCGATCGATCGCTGAATATAGATATATTTGCATCGTAAATAATAAATTCAAACTTTTAAACAAGAAACAGCTCATTAGTTTTATTTTTGTACATCCAGTCTAGACGCTTGCATCTAGGTTAGACAATCTACCTACGCGTTACATGGAAATCTACACAAACTCTAACTTTATATATTTATTTTTTTGTTAGTCTAGAGCCACTTTGATGGCTTTTATCTAGGCACCAATTCATTTGCATTTAATGTGTAGCTGGTAGCTAACAGATTTTACATATGTTCACTGGGATAAACTCTTAATTCCAAGGCCAAGAGCGTGAAATAGGGACTATATTAAATTATCATCTTACTTTTCTCCATAATGGCCTTTCTTTTCCCCTCTTTATCAGGCTTAGGTTCAATTCATTCTAAAGAAGCAACGGCCGGCAACGCATTTTATTGAAAAACTCTATTTCTATCTCTATCAAAGAAATAGGGCTCTCTATCTGAGAATATTTATATAAGAATTCTTTTATTATCTCTATATAAGAATTGAAAAAGATGGACGGCGACCGCGCGACTTGTGCAATTAAGTCTTTCCAAACATACTCCTCGTGACGACCTCCGTGGCGTGATGGTTAACACGCTAGACCGCTAATCCGGAGATTCTGGGTTCGATCCCCAGCCAGGGCAAGTTGGAAAATGGCCTTTTTCAAATTGTCCTGGGTCTTGGGTGTTTATCTATATATGTGTTTATCATAAAATATAGTATCGTTGAGTTAGTATCCCATAACACAAGTTTAAAAAACTTACTTTGGGGCTAGCTTAATCAGTGTAATTTGTCCCTATATATTTATTATTTATTTATTACACTATATATGTATGTAGAAATAAAAGAGTGCCGGTCGACTTAAGCTCTTCACTTTTTCTTAATTTTCCAATAAAATTCCAACAAAAATGGTCAAAAGTACAATTGCAATTCCATTTTCAAATACCGTATTTATGGTCTAATATCGCCACGCGCAGACCCCAGCTCTAGCAAGAAACTTGCAATGGGACCCGCGGGGGCGATCAACTATACTTACACTTGCGTTAATAACAGTACTCACACCGGTGTCAAGGTTCACTGGAGACGAATTTTACCGAAGTTATCTAGTTCTGAACCTTTAATGTGCCTGTTTGAGTGGAATAAGTAGGCGGGAAAGTTGCCGAACGATATTGAAAAGTGATATTTGATTGTCAAAGCATTTGAGGCGTTTTATCATGGTAATTAATTATAATGGCCCATAAAGAGACAAGTTTAGAGTTGTAGTAATATTAATTTGGTAATAATATTAGTTTTAATTGAAGCCAAACAATATTATATAAGCCACGTTAATACAAAATTTTGACGATTAATATTTACACATACAGGTACGTGCAATTAACGTAGATTTTATAGTCTAGTTTTGATTAGAACTTTAATAGATATTATTAATATGGGATAAACGGGTAACACACGTATAAAGTCAGCTTCTGGCCGACATGTTTCGACCCCATCCGGAGGCCTTCCTCAGAGCGAATGTAACTCGCGACTCATACACAAAGACGTCCAGAGCCGAACTGACTTTACTATAATTTTGAAAACAAAGTCTTGACACAAAAATTTCGATAAACAGGTTGACTTTTTGTCAACCGGCAAAATTTTTGGAGTAAGTTCAGTCCATCATACTGAACTACTTTCTATAAAAGTTGTTAAAAATCGATAAAAAGTTTTCGTCTTTCTATACGAAATCCTTTTTGCTGAGCGCTGAATTTGTATCGATTTTTAATAGGTAACTTTTTTGTAGAAAGTAGTTTAGTATCATGGACTGAACTTGCTCTAAAAATGTTGCCAGTTAATAAAAAGTCACCCTGTATATCCTATTCCTATAATGCTTATAAGCAAAAATATTTCATCGAATAGAATATACTCGTATATCCTTTTGCGAATGAGATCTAAATGTTTTAGTCAATACATTGTTTTCAAATAAAAATTGGAAGGAAAAAGTGGAAGGCACCTATACCTATATAAGTATCGTATTAAAAATTGTCTGGATTTGGATGCGCGATAAAATATGAAACAGATTTAGAGGAAGGATGACTCAAAAGCTTTCATAAAGAAACCATCAAGATCAAAAAAAGGTTTTTATTAGCAAACGATGACATACCGCAGATCTTATGCGTTTCAATTTTCAATTGTCTCATATATTTTGTATAGAATGCTTGAACTGTTACAATGACTGTTTTTTTTGTAGATATATATGGTTTTAAGGCACTACTACACTTTCTCGACTCATAAAAAGTATACAGATTCGAGTACACTATCACGTCTTTATCGCTAATGAGGCGGACAGAACCAAGGGCGGCCAGGCCCAGGCCTTTTTAGCGTGATGGTGGGCATGAAAATGGAAAAAGGAAGTGATGGGTTGCTAACCGCATCGACTATTGATATGATTCAGATTCATGCCCATTCCCTCGATCGGCAAAAAAAATAATAATAAATAAATAGTAAATAAATAAATAAATATATAGGGACAAATCACACTGATTGAGCTAGCCCCAAAGTAAGTAAGTAAGTAAATGTCACACATCATCATGTCGTATGGCATGTTACTGCATGAATCCTAAAATACTTAATGGCAGGTTTTTTAGCCAGTCTACAACTGCCGGGGTTGATCTATGGAGTTCGCTAAGTCCTCCAGGGAAACGGTAAAGCGGACATTCTACAGCGATATGTTGTAAATGTCACACATTAATACATTCAGATACATTAATATGCTTTTCTCAAAACAGAAAAACACATTAAGTATTCTTGAAACATTTACTTATTAAAATATTCAAGTATTCGGAATGCTATTGAAGCGTAAATCTCGAAGTCGATCGTAAAAACTGTTCCCTAGAGCAAAGAAAGTAACTCTGTTTCATTGGCTCGTACCATTGTCCTCATACGCACTTCGAGAAAAAGACCAATTTCTGAGATTTCCGAAGGGCTTAGCTTCATTTCCTTTTATATCTCCCAAGATACTAAATTCGTTCAGCCAATAATAAAAAATCGGCAGGGACAGTCGGAATGGACTTGACGTAAAATTTACTCACAATCCCCGCGGCGGATTGGACATTATAACACACTTACTTTTTCTGAGGGCTCGTCCACTTGATCGGATATTAAACAATGTGAGAGGTATAAAAAAGAGGCATAGAGTTACTAAGAAAGTTTCGTAGTTGAGATTTAATTCTTTTAAATCAAGTTTTTAAGGCTTCATATTAGGTCTCTACATGTAATTTATGTTTGATATTGTCTGTCTCAAGTGTCTAAGCCAAGCCAGAGGCCAAAGGCCAAATACAGACCTCTTCCGCGAGGCCGTAGGCCGAGCTGCGTGGCGAGGGCGAAGCCCGAGCCTCTCCTGACCTCCCCCCTCCCCCAGAAGCCCCCCCCCCCAAGGCACTAAGCGAAGCCTGAGGCCGAAGGCCGAAGGTTGAGCTGTCCCGCGAGGCCGTAGGCCGAGCCACTCCCACCTGGCACTGAGCTTTTTTTTTTAATTTTCCAAGATGGCCGCCAACAGTCAACTGCTTCCGATTTGACTGAAATTCAGTATGCAAGGGATTTTTGGATCGCGGAAACCAAATGTGACATTTTTTTTGGGATCCAAGATGGCGTCTGGATATTAGAATTTTTTATTTATTTCATAATACCACATATATATATAATACTAGCCGTAATAATATTAAGAACGAACAAATATAAGAAGACTGACAGCCTTCAAAGTTTGAAGCGTAATAATTTAAGTAATCGTAAATGTTGTAGCTAGATGGGGCGCTACTAGTTCTAAAATCTCGTGGGGCCGCTTAATTTCGGAAAGATGGCGGTATAAGCGTTCATTTTCTACGAATAAACAAGCGCCATTATTTTTCGTGAGTACCGTCAGCCTAAGTACCCAGCATCCTTTGTATGGCTAGCGGGCGAGATAGTAGCAACATCTGGAAATAATACATGATTTTAGCTTTCTAGCAGAGTACGCTTTTTTGTAAGGGGTTTTTAGGCCTGTTGTATTTGTTCGTTCATAATAATACATAATCTTTTATAATGGTTCTCTCTCTCTCATCTCAGCGTATTCCCAGTTGCATCCGCAGCTGCAACGCTGCGAAGCACGGGGTCCGCTATAATTAAATAATAAATAAATATATAGGGACAAATCTCACTGATTAAGCTAGCCCCTTAGCTAGCTATAACCTTATATTTATTTATTTATTTGATCTTTATTGCACAATAAAACAAACGTACAAGTGGTGGACCTAATGCCATATGGCATTCTCTCCTGGTCAACCATTATATTATGGTTTTCAATTAGCTTTTCATAAACGACTTGCTTATTAAGTTACTTACAGCCTAAAAACATTACATGATTTCGGTTCATTAAGAAATATATATTTAAATACTTAATGATGCCTAAGTAGACAGAGTATTCATTATCAAAATTACCTTAAATTTACTTTTTCTTTGTATTCGTCAACAACAACAAACCTAATTAATTAATTAGACGTAACTTTTTCAAATGCCAAGACTCACTTAACTACTTCGCCCACTATATATAAACATACAAATAAACATAATAAAGCGACAAACTAAACACATCTCATAGTTCTTGCTAAATATTGTATCAGAAAGTGTCTAACCCACATCAAAGTGAACAACTTCGGTTGTTAGGACAATACGACGAGTTGTGTCGTCATGTACGAATAAAGCCTTGTTGACGGCCTGAAAGATCTAGGTTGCCTGGAAATTCAATATCATTTGTGGAAATGCGACTGTGGTATAAAAGTTGGACTTGTATAACGAAACAAGATCTAAGTTTTGTTACAAATCGTACGGTCGTTCCCGCCGCTCAGAGTTAGAGTATGTTACTTTTTTATAGTCGGTGAAGTTTTGTGAGCTACAAATTTACAATTTACTTATAGTTCTGTTTTTGGGTATATACACATAAACAGTTATGTAAAAAACCCAGTAACCTCGTCATATCACCTAGGTTAGGTAGCAGACACCGGGCTCTGAAGCGTTACCGCTGAGGATGCAGCTGGGAACACGCTTGGATGATGATAATGACATAAATTGTTATGTAAATATATTTCAACTAATAAGTAGTGTTTTTGTAATAACAGTAGACCTTGCGAGCTTTTATAAACATGCAATAACCGATACTTTTCCCTTTCCCCCGGCTTAGCAAAGCTATTTCAAGTTAAATCCGTCCAATTATAACGCTACAGCAAACTTCCCCCTTCTCCTCCCCCTCACCCTTCAGTCCCTTTTGTATTTTTTTTGCAATATCTTGTGTAGAATGAAGTCTTAGTGTACCTCTTAAATTTTATTCATATTCGTCAATCAATACTACTTCAGTAAATTTCTCTCCTTATTACCCCTATTTCTCCTCCGACCACAAAAAAAATCGCGATCTTAAAAAATTATAAATCGAGGAACTTGTGTGCTAGTTTCCGTCAAAATGGGTTGAAAAAGGCGACCTGTAGGCGAGAACAGACAGACAGACCAAAACAGTTTTGGCCAATGTCGAAACTAAGACGCTAAGACGCTGGTTCAGTCAAATAGCACACAAGCACCACGCTTTCCTCACATGCGTTCTCAAAGGCAAATTAAAATAACAGGAAACACAAAAACACAAAAAACTGCTTTTATCGACTTAAGGTTCTTTACCAAATTCGCGATTACTTAAGTACTGAAATGCGCATAAAGCTCTGTGATTCTTTAGTGCTCTCAAAGTTTAATTTCATGGATCAAGCATACGGCCCACGGTTACTGGTACGTACACAAAATGTTATACAACGAGTCCAAAACGCTTGTGCGAGATACTGTTTCAAGATACCTCCACGTACACATGTAACTCCATATCTAAATAGCGCTAATATTCTCAAAATGTACGCACGTAGATATTTACACTTTGCAAGTATATTGTTCGGTGTTATAAAATATCAGAAACCGGCTTATTTATTTGAGAAACTGGTATGGAGTTGCACAGTATATGGGGAACGAACACGCGCCCTAGGTATTTACTCTTCATTCCCCGTCATTTTTCCGCTGCTATCCGCGGCAGTTTTAAATACGCCGCAACCAAGTGCTGGAACAATTTGCCCCCTCCACTTTGGTGTCCACAATCAGTCAAAACCTTTAAAACCAAACTAAGAGGCATATTGTTACAGGCACAAATTTCACAGCGGCAGTAAAAACTAATTTCGAAAGGATTTTTCATTGACTGTGCGTTGAAGTCAACATTGGTAAAAAACCTACCTATATAATTCATTTTACACCGTATTTATTTCTTTAGTTATTTCTGCTCTCTGTACACATTTACGCTCATTTATCTTATCAATTCGTATATTTATCCTATCTACTTATTTTAGACACACAAAACATACTATTTACACATAAACCACACTCGCCCGTGAGTCACATATTACATAAGGTCCATTGAAAACCAGCGTTGCGGTAACATCATCGTGACCACGACATTTGCTGAATAATTATTTTTGCCAAAAAAAAAACCACACCACGCTATGGCAATGCTGCACAAATGTATGAAACGAAGGGGACAATTATTATTATTATTCTTTGTCCTTTATTCTAACTCTCTTATCTTAATTTGTGTATATAATTTCTGTTTATTTGTTGTGGTATTTCTTTTTGGCAATAAAGTCTATTCTATTCAAAACAAAACAAAAATTCTATTCTATTCAATTTATTGCGGGAAACCCTCGATGAGCGAATAATTTCGCAAAATGAACCTATGAGCTGGCTTCCACGATCGTGTGATATCACACCTATGGATAACTTTATTTGGGAATATGTGAAGTCACACGTCTACGCAGATTAATCACAGACGTTGGACCACTTGGAAGCCAACATTTGCCGCGTTATTGCCGACTACGGCACCAGTTGCTCGAAAAAGTGGTCAAAAATTGGACTTCGCAATTACGACTCATTCGAGCCAGATTTTTAAACACTAATGGCACAGCTAATGGCATAAGAATATCTTTTAATTAAAACCAATACCATAATAACAAAAATTATTTTTACGTGTTTTATTTCTTTTGAATTAGTATACCTACCTCTAAAAAAACACCCGTTAGTTTTCAGGTTGTTAATTGCAGTCCAAAACTTTTTTCAATTTAGATATTTCGTGCTTAATAATTCAAAGCGTTCATACTCTATTGGTTCAAATTCTACCTAGTCGGATAAGAATATTCTTTAATATTAAATACTGAAGAATATTATCCTTGGTGTGATCTATCGTTAATCCTGGAAAACTTTATTAAATTTCAGTTTTAAAGCTTGTCAGATACCTTTAGGCAGCTTGAAAAATCAGATACTAGTATTGGTAATTTACACACACGCAAATTCATCATCATCATCATTAGATCTTGTTGTCTTCACTGCAGGAGCACAAGCCTCCCTGTACTACCAGAGTAGCCAGGTGATTTGGCCTACACTCTTCACACTGGCTAGACGGGTTGGAGAGGTCTCACTGATGTTTAAAAGCTTTGTTTAGCTTGTGTTTCCTAAGTCGCTTTGACGGGACATCGACGGGAAGACTTGGAGTGGTCCTTTTCTACTCTGCCGGGAAACACACGACAATTAAACAAGTAGAATCAAAATAAAATAGTTTGGAAAATATAAAAGTGCACGCCTCATAATCTAATTTTTTTTATACATTGGTATATTAGTTTTTTATAAATTATAATTAAACGACAGTACTTAGAACGCTAATATTAACTAGGAATCAGCACAGTGTAATACTTTATATATTAAAAACAAAAGTATTCCGGTAAGATGAATTTTTCGACCAATTTCTCTGCCACATACATGGTCACATAAACACAGACTCACGGACGTCCAGGAATGATTAGTTTTAATGTTATTATTGATTATATTAAACAAATTAATTGTTTATAAAATGTACCATATGTGCTAGACAGATTATTTAACTTCATATTAGTGCACTCATATTATCCTGTAAGTGTTATATTAAAAAAAAAGTCATTTAAGTTTCGAAAGACGGGGTTGGTTTTTGGGTTTTTTGACATGTCGAGAGTAGAGCACTACCTCACCGCTCCGCTTATGAGGCGTGCAATAAGAGAAAATTAATATTATTATCTTTTTGGTTGGTCTACAATGCTTCCTTGTGCATGCTCTTCCTAGTTCTATTTTGCTGTGCTGGAACTTCTTCATCTTAACGCACTTTTCGGTTGCATCCTCATGTCCTTGTTCTTCAATATAGCCGAAACAGTTTTTATGATTTGGCTATAGTTTTACGAACAGCCGCCTGCCTGACGTCAACCCTCTTTGGGAATGCATTTGTGCGAAAAGTTTTACAACCGGTCGCCGCCCGGCATCAACCCTCCTTGGGAATGGAACTGTAGCACGAGATGTTTTTTCTTAATTCTGTCACGTCTTAAGACATCCACAGGAAGCGATTGAGTGGTCCTATTGTAGGCCGGAAGCCACACGGCATTTTACTGTGCTGGAACATCTTGTTAAAAATTGATTCTCAAGCAAATGAATGAAATAATTTGAAAATATATACCTGTTAAAATATATATGTACATATTGATCAACATCTTCAGAAATATATCAAAATTATTCATATTTACGTTGATAAATATTAAATAGCTACCTATTTATAGAAGGAGGCAGGTTACCGATGAATGAGCTGATTTTACTTTATGATTTTCCTTTGTTCGGGCTTCGAAATACTAAATATATAAGTCATAGACCTTGAACTTGAATGTTGTAAGTTTTTATATCAATATTAAATTGGAATTTGTTCAGAAATAAAATATAATTTATGTAATAAACATTTATATAACTTATAATAACAATAGTACAATAATATGACATAAATAAATTAAACTAAAACCTAAAATACAATTTAAATAAATAGAAAATTTACACTTAAGTAATGTCATATAGTTTTAGATGCCTATATAATTTTAATGACGTATATTGTTAATGAAAAATCTACAAGTCATCTAATGATTCTATAAAATGTAGATATATCCTTTTAATTTGGTTAAATGATTGGTCAAAAGCAACTTAGTCTCAATTTTAAATTCTATACTGATCAAAATTTTTAGTAAAAAAAGATTATTAAAGAGACTGGAATTCTCAAAAGCCCAAGCAACTTTATCTAACAGATAAAAACATATTCGTCAATGAGGAAGATAAAAGTCTTAGATGTCAGTACTATATGTATATTATGTGACTTATTCATGTACCTGTGGCCTTTTAGTGAATAAAGATTTTATCTATCTATCTATCTATCTATCTCTATATATTTTTCACATTAAGGCTTCCGTTGGAAGCACCCTCAAAGTTGCAGATCTACCTAGGTCAATTGATCCAAATAGGAATTTCCAGCTTCGAAGAAGAGGACGAACCGACGGCCGATGGTGAAAAAAGGTTCTGAAATGGCAACCACGTACTGGCAAGTGAAGCGTCGGACATACACCCACAACGTGGTCAGACGACCTGACCAAAGTCTAGCTCTAGATTGGTAATTTTGGAAAGCCTTGGGAAAGGCCTATGTCCAGCAGTGGACGTTATGCGGCTGAAATGATGATCTATTTACTGGCACTCCTTATCTCATTTTATTTAAAGAACGTCTGCAATCTGGCTATACGACGAGGCCGACTTTGCATCATAAATATATTATTTTACTTTTACCTACTTTTTCTGAGTTAATTAACTGTAAAAGTACATGTATACACAAGCATTGAATAAAAGACATAGGTAATTGGGTATTTTGGTGGGTCAAAAATAAATTATTTGGTACTGTTAATAGAATAAAACGTCACAAAATAATGCCACTTGTCATTGGTCACATCCACTTTGAACGTGATTTAAGGTTTATTATTGCAGAAAAACGGATATTAAGAGCGCTATTTGACTCCAAGGAACTATGATGTCATAAATAAATATTTCATATAAATCCCATAGAAAATGTTTGTTTTTGACGTTAAGAAAAAAGTATCTGATTTGACTTGTTGCAAAATAGGCAGTATCCTTGATACTGCCCTAGAAGTTGATAAATTTTACTTAAACTCATTATAATAAGAATTCCTCTTTTAATCCAACCTGGAATTACTTTGGCTGTCAAACATTGATATTTTTATTTTGTTAACTATAGTGTCTCCACGTGTTCGACTGTTCCCCGCTCAATGTTTATGTTAACGAATTTGATAAGGACCTGGCTTATTTTGAACTGTGATACTCAAAATTTAAGCTCATAAAATGGTAAGTATTTACATTATTCTGTTTGGATTGTATATTATTTTTGATTGATGATTGATTGTATTTAAACGAAATACAAGGGTATCAAATACTAGGACAAAAACATCTGATTTCCAGTCATTACCTACTTGATACAACTATCATCTACTAGGTATATTCTCATCTGCTCGATTCGATCGATTTTTTATTGTATTACAATAAGCTTAAGGTTTAACTATCTTAGTTTCAAATATGGCTTTTCTAAGTGACTTCTACCTAGTCGTTGATCCGTATCAATTACTGGAACATAAAACATCAAATACTAGTACAAAAGTAAAGATTTTTTAAAAAGTAAAGTCATTTCACACCGGCACATCGCCTTCAGCTGTATAAGGCACAAGTTAGGCCGCATATGGAATATTGTTCCCATCTCTGGGCCGGGGCACCTAAATACCTACTTCTTCCTTTTGACCGTATTCAAAATCGCGCAACTCGTATAATCGATGATGAGACTCTCGTCAGCCGTCTCGATCCTCTGGCTCTACGTAGGGATGTTGCATCCTCGTGCATTTTTTATCGCATTTATCATGGGGAATGTTCTGAAGAATTGTTCGACCTAATACTTGCTGCAAAATTTCACCACTACACCACCCGCCTGAAATTAAAATACCATCCACACCACCTGGATAGTTGGCAATCAACCACCGTACGTTTTAAAAGGAACTTCCTGCCACGTACGACCGAACTGTGGAATCAACTTCCTGCAGCGGTGTTCCCGAACCGATACGACATTGAAACCTTCAAAAAACGAGTCTATATCTTCCTGAAAGGCCGGTAACGCTCTTGTTACACCCCTGGTGTTGCAGTTGTCCATGGACAGTGGTGATCACTTACCATCAGGTGACCCGCTTGTTCGTTTGCCGCCCTATAACATAAAAAAAAAGTTGTCTTTCTTTTTTGTGCAGGTACCTACTTATTAAATTGATAAAATACGTTGAAAACGCCTCCAATAAAATGAAAATTTCTATTCTATTCTATTCTAATGAGGTAAGATTTGAGACTTCAATATCCGCTGCGTCAAAAAAATATAATATTCCATAAAGCACTTTTTCATTTAAAGTGCATGGCAAAACACCTCTGGTAGTAGGTACAGATAATCTCAATGGCTATGAAACTGATGATATGAATATTTTCTAAGATTTTTCTGGTTATTTTAGACATTTTAAGTTTTTTGGCTTACTTAATTTTTAGAAAAAAATTGATTTTTCGTGATTTTAACAAGTTTTTAAATTATTCTACAATTACTGTGATTTTTTTAGTTTATTGAATTTTTTTGTAAAGAATATACTTATCAAGTACTGGGTCACTAGCTTGAAAAAGTCATCAATTACTAGGATAATTGAAAATTTGCCCATCAATTACTGGTACATTTTTAGTACTCTCGAAAAAAATGTATATTAAAATAAATAACACTTATTATCTTTACTTAGGTTCAATGTAACAGTTATGAAATTCTGATTAATATTTGTTACTGGGTGAATCCGAGTGAATGGTAATGACGTTGTGAAAATGGTAATAATTGCACGTCCTATGGTAATGATAACAGTCAAATGGTAATGACGTAATATAGGATTATTAATTATTCATAAGAAGGCTCAAGGTCGCTCAACGCGCTATGGAGAGGGCTATACTCGGTGTTTCTCTACGTGATCGAATCAGAAATAGGAAAGGTAGGAGGAGGAGTAGGAGAACAAAAGCCACTGATATAGCCCAGCGGATTAGCTCGTTGAAGTGGCAGTGGGCGGGACACATAGCGCGACGAACCGATGGCCGATGGGGCAGAAAGGTTCTCGAATGGCCACCACGTACTGGCAAGCGAAGCGTTGGACACCCACCCACAAGGTGGTCAGATGATCTGACTAAGGTCGCTAGAAAGCGCTGGACGCAGGCCGCTCTAGATCAGTCATTTTGGAAATCCCTGGGAGAGGCCTATGTCCAGCAGTGGACGTTATGCGGCTGAAATGATGATGATGAGGATTATTAATATTAATATCGTCAACATTACCTATTATCATTACCATAGGACGTGCAATCATTACCATTTTTACATCGTTATTACCATTCACTACGAAATTCTCGGATTCACTCTACTTTGAAAATTCTAACTGAAATAAATACATTGTTATTAGAGAACACGTGTTTTTTTCTTACTATATTATCAACTACTGGTACATTAACATACTTAATAGAAAACTAGACAAACTACAAATAATCCATTCCGCAGACTACTACGTAGTTTTCATTATGTCTAAAGCCCTAGGGATATGTCCCACTCCAAAATCGTCACGACAAAGTTTACTTGGGACGCAAGCGTTGCTTTTAGCGACAAAAGTTTAAGGGTCAATTCACATAGAATACAGCACAGCGCAGCATTTCGTAAGTCTTTCTAGATTTATTAAAATAAAACCAATCTAAGAAGCTATATATCTTCTGTGTTTTTATTTTTATTCATTATAAGGCCTTATGGCTTTAGAGCCAAAGGACACGTCAAACGTTAAGAGGGCGCCTAATGTCAATAATCTCAATTTTGCTCCCGCTTTCACGCACACAAATTAACTCTAGCCGAAGCGAGACAGCGAGCCATGCGGGGCGTCGGTAATCGCAGTGGGTCAATAAGACTGGTTCTGGTTTTAAGGTTTTTTCGTTTTACAAAGAATATTTAAGAGTAATTTAAAAAGATATATAACATATGATAACTTCCTTATGTTTAATACAATTATAATCCAAAGTTACAAGTGGAAATTTATTGTATTTCTTAAATACTTTCTGTTTTAGTATAATTCTGAGGTGATTTGGAGGCAACTTCGCAATGATTTTTTATCGAGAAAATTTTAAGCAATCGTGTTTTCAAAACTTATCATGTTTAGAGTTAGTCCTGAACTTTGCTGTGTTTTTATTTCAAAGTGAGTATTTCGTTAATATTGATAACATTTAAAATCGCTCAAAGAACTTTAGGGTAGTACGGGCCCTTAACTATTTTGGGCGTGTAGTTGAAACAATAATAAATAGTTAATCGATAAAGACTATTGACGAAAGATTTTATGTGAAAAGTAATTGGTTGATCTTTTAGCCTGTTTATATGAAGTAAGCCTTTTAGCAGCAAAAGTTGAAACTGCCGTTGTTTACTCAAAATGCAAATTACAAGCTCGACACAAGTGCCTCGCGAGTCGTGATGTGATAATTTTCCCAATATTAAACCGCACCTTCGTGTGTGCATCGATGATCTTCAAGTCAATTTGAGCCAGTTAATGAGAGTGAATCCTTTTAGCAAAAGTTGAATTGAAAGCAATTACTCAAAATGCAAATTACAGGCTGGGCAAGGGCGCCCCGCGATGTGATACAGGTCTTAATATTAAACCATCAAATGTGCTTCAATATGATCTTCCAGCCAGTCGATGAGAGTGAATCCTTTTAGCAGCAAAATTTTAAACTGGAAGTGCTTACTTAAAATATAAAGGCTTGGCATAGTCGCCCAGCTCTGTGATACAGCTCCAAATATTACCTCTTTAATATGAAACCACACGATCGTGTGTGCTTCGATGATCTTCCAGCCAGTCGATGTGAGTGAATCCTTTTAGCAGCAAATGTTTAAACTGCAAGCGTTTACTCAAAATGCAAATTACAGGCTGGGGCAGAGACGCTCTGCGATGTGATACAGCTCCAATTCCTATATGAAACCGCACGATTGTGTGTGCTTCGATGATCTTCCAGCCAGTCAATGTGAGTGAATCCTTTTAGCAGCAAAACTTTAAACTGCAAGCGTTTACTCAAAATGCAAATTACAGGCTCGGGCAGAGACGCCCCGCGATGTGATACAGGTCCCAATATTAAACCACACGATCGCGTCATAAATTTTAACCTGCTTGGTGTATTGCGTAATTTTCGAGGTACGTGACGTTTACACCTTTTTAAGTGTTTCGTAGCGGGCTTTTGTTACGTATTTTATTAATTTACACTTTTAGTGAAAATATATAGCAAATATTGTTTTTTTTTTTTCATTTTCAGTGAACAAACCATTTATGAGTTATTAAAAATGAAAAGGCCACAGTTTAAGTTTCCCACAAAAATAGCAACCGTTGCTTTGTCAGACTATATAGGTATATTGTTCCTAATTATTTCACCAATTTCCAGACATCAGGAAAATAAGTCCGAAATCCTTTTATATGTTTTTGTTGCAGGTAATGTGTGACCGTATACTAAAACGAAGTGATTATACTCTTTTATCGTATACCACTCATATCATAATCTATATTATAGAGATAATTCAATATGTGATCAGATTGTAAACACAAGCAATATTGATTACTTTATTGGTGCTATATAGTCTAGTGGACAAGTACAAAATGGTAAAAATAGAGATACTGCTCCATTTTTTACTACATTTTTTCGATCAAATAAAGGAAAAATTAAAAGTGAAAACATATAAGGAGGTTAAGAACTTGGCGGAAGAAAGAGAGACATGAAAAGCACTCCACCGACAAGAGCCCAGCTCTTAAATATAAGAAGAAAAAGAAGAGATACTGCTCCTAAAAATATGTGTGATAATGATGCGAAATGAGTTCTAGAAAAACGTATCGAGATTGTTGATAAGCACACAAAACATTTCACATAAATAAAAAAATTGAGATGTCAAAAGAAAGTTATTTGCTGTAGTAAATTTTACATTTAACAAGACCAGGTTATAAAAGATTTGAAAAATTTGATACTTTGTTTGTAACTAATTTTCATTTTTATATTTTTCATTTTCATTTTTCATTTTCAATTGAAAATCTATCACTTCTTGCCAACTTTAAAAAAATATTATAATCGAAGTATTAGTTTTTTTTTTACTTTAATCGTTATGTGCGATGTGATCTTGTGAATATTATAAAGGAAAGGCTCCACGAAGCAAAAGATATTCACGCCAATTATTTAAAAAAAAAATTAGTTTACTATGAAGACGAAAATTCGAAAAAACATTGATAATTTACACTTGCCTAACATATTAAAAATAAAAATTAAGACTTATTTCGTATGGGAATAAATTTTAAAAGTGTTAAAAATACAATATTTTTCAAATTATATATTTTTTTTTTTAATATAAAGTACTTACTTTTGAAGCCGCGCGCCTGTGCCCAAATGAAGCGCGTAGAGATAAATAAAAATAATAAATAATGAAAATAGAGCTCCAAAAGATAAGACTCTGTTATTAAAAAATATCCTCCTTTGTAAAAATATAGTTTTTGAATTTCTTAAATATTAATAGTTGACGACATATTGGCGAAAAACGTGCCTTACCTTTTTGCCATCTTTATTTGATTATAATCTTTTTATATGCTAATGAACGCTCTCGAGACGTTTCTCCACATCCAATGAGCTATCACACATATTTTAGGAGCACTATCTGTATGTTTCACCATTTTCAACTGGCCGACTAGACTAAAACAAAGCAACTAAATAGCTGGTCTGTCCCAAGTTTTAGTTAAGAAACTCCTAAGTACCTTAAAGTTATCGAAGACTGCGCGACGAGCTCATGGCATTGTTGAAGTTTAATTCACTTTGGCACTTCACTCTTTGTACGATATTTACGTCTGCTTGTTTATTTTATTTTTATTTCTTCGGAGAAATGTTGTTTTTCGGGGAATTTAATTTATTTGATCGAGGGGAAACCTTTTGCGAAATGAGAGCTATTTATTTTTAACAAGCTTCTGAAGTTTGTTTGCTTATTACCATGTATCGAGCGAAAGAATATCAAAGTCAATAAAATTCTAAGTCTAAGTAAATTCCGATCATAAAGATTTTATTAACATACTCTTTTAAATACAATATAATACGAGTAGGTATACTCGTACAACGTGAAAGGAATATACCCGTAATAAATTGAACCACGGTCCATATTAGATAATTATCATCATGAACAAGTCTTTTTTAATATCCACGGCAGGAGCACTACTCTCTCTGTATTACCAGAGCCATACTTGGCCAGAGCAGCCAGAAGATTTGGCCTACACTCTCCACGCTCTGGCCAGACGGGTTGGAGAGGTCTCATTGATGTTTATTAGCTTTGTTTAGCTTGTGTTTCCTAAGTCGCCTTCCACGACATCCACGGAAAGACTCGGAGACTCCTTCGAATTATACTGTTACATTTCTCAATTGAATATAATGTTTCTTTGTAACAAAAAAAAACATTCCTTCCAAGAGTTTCCATATTAAAGTGTGCAGCCGCGCGGGCGATTTGTATGGGAATGTCGATTTTATTTTGGTTTCCTGACTGTTATTTTAATTTTATTACACTTTAGTGATCTAGTACAGCCCGTGGTTCGATTTATTACGGGTTTATCCCTTCTACGGTGTATACTGAAAAAAATACGAGTAGGTGAGAGGAATTGAAAAGAGGTATTACTATATGTATAATTGTATATACATCTTATATATGTTATTACTGACGACCTCCGTGGTGTAATGGTCAACACGCTAGTCCGCCAATCCGGAGGAAAATGGCCTTTTTAGGGTTCCGTAGCCAAATGGCAAAAAACGGAACCCTTATGGATTCGTCATGTCTGTCTGTCTATTCGTCCGTATGTCACAGCCACTTTTTTCCGAAACTAAAAGAACTATAATGTTAAAACTTGTTAAACAGATGTATTCTGTGAAACACACACACATAAATAGAAAAAAAACCCTATTCTTAGAACTGAAACTCAAAAAATTGGGGTTCCCCATACTTAGAACTGAAACTCATTTTTTTTTCATTAAACTCATACGTGTGTGGTATCTATGGATAGGTCTTCAAAAATGATATTGAGGTTTCTTTTATAATTTTTTTCCAAACTGAATAGTTGTAATGTGCCCCCCCCCCCTGTAACTTCTAAAATAAGAGAATGATAAAACTAAAAAATATATATGATGTTCATTACCATGCAAACTTCCACGTAAGTAGTTTTCTAGTAAGTAGTTTTTTTTAATACGTCATAAATCGTAAACCGCAATTTACCTTTAGAACTTCTATATTATGTTACGGAACCCTTCATGGGCGAGTGCGACTCGCACTTGGCCTGGACCATTTTCTAATTATCCTGATCTTGGATGTTTATCTATATATGTATTTATTATGAAATATAGTATCATTGAGTTAGTATCCCATAACACAAGTTTAAAACTTACTTTAGGGCTAGCTCTATCAGTGTGATTTGTCCTTATATATTTATTTCTATTTCAAAATATTGATGCCAAAAATACATTATTTTCTTACTTGACAAAAATATTAAGGTACTTAAGTAGATATTTCTTTTTTATTAACTTAAAATAATATCTTCGAATATTATTAAATAATGTTAGGTATTACTTACTACAATCGAAAATGCATAGCATATTTTTGTTTGACATTATTTTCTTTAGCTTATTTTTGTTTTCGGGAATCCAATACAGCGCTATTATCAATGTTTTTATTTTCGTAGTAGTTCGATTAATTACTTACAAATGTCGATTAAACACTACCCGTGTGGTTTCGGGTTAGAATAGGTGTTGCGGACAACAGCGACAGCGCCGGCGCACCCGACCGACCGTCCTGAGCAACTGGCGGCCGGAGTGGAGGGGGGACCGGAGCGAACACTATGCGTCGAGCGAGACGACGGCTACCTGCGCATCCCGTTGGCGTGCGGCAATAAACCCGTCGTGTACTAATTGTAGCTTTGTAAAATTGTATAAATAGTTGTAAGTTTGTTAGAGTAAATTTTCTTTCCAACAAACTCCAGAAAGTCATTACAGCGCTTGGAGAGTGGTTTAAGAAGTGGAGAATCACCGTGAACACGTCCAGAAGTACCGTAGTGTACTTTAGTGACGATCCCGGTGCTACGAGTCGCCCCCGTAGGGGAGGTTCCACTCCATTTCTTAAGACCCTATCACTGTTCGGGCAGTCCATTCAATGGGCAAAACAGGTCAAATACCTAGGCGTTACACTAGACATTGCTATGACCTTCGGTCCCCACATAAAGAGAGTCAGAGACCGCGCGGCTCACTGCCTCTTTAGGTTATCCCCGATGATCAGCAATCGTAGAATGTCACTTCGTAACAAGTTGACATTGTACAAGCTGTGCATCCGCCCTATCATGTCGTACGCCAGCGTGTGCGAAGCACACGTGTGCCGGCACGCATATTAAAAAACTACAAGTCATTCAAAATAGGTTCCTCAGGAAGGCTACCCAGGCGGCATGGGGTATCCGGAATGTGGACCTGCATCGCGAACTGGAGCTCACCTCCATCCCCCGATTCTTCAAAGAGATCGCCTCACGATCCTTTGAACGCGCCCCCAATCATCCCAACCAGTTAGTAGCGAAAGCTGCTGACTACAACCCCACAGATTTCCTTAGGTGTAGGAGACCAAGGCATGTACTCAACGATCCGGACGACCCCATTAGTCGTGCGTTTCCCCCCACCGTAGAGTCACCTGCGCAACGCAGACACAGCACACACATTAGCTCGATTACGAATCCCACTCGCCGGCAAGTGCGGATCAGGAATAGGACTGGCGCGTTCACGAGGTACCGCACCGGCGCTTGAAACTTGGTCAAAGCCGATCGCCAGTGACGCCCAAAGCCGAGGTTCGTTCCCACCCGGTGGGAGCCCTTTGTGCTGTCACCTAACGGTGTGGACAACATCTTGCCACTTTGGCAAATGTTGGTCCCGCCTAACCCGTCGCGCCCGGTGAGCTCGGCACAGTACTTAGAAAGAAATAAATAAATAAGTTAGTTTCGCTAACATTGTTTTAATCAAGGATACAGTCCACTTCAGCGCGTGAACTATCGCCAACAATAGGATTGACATGCATGTAATATTTGGTGAAAAAAAAGCGGGAAAGCGCACCCCGGGCTCCGAAGCAGCACAGCTGAGGATGCAACCGGGAACGTGCTTGGATGAAGAAGAAGAAGAAGTCAATTAAACACCTATAAATTTAAATACAAGTTAATCTAGTTTTTATTACTGTCTGACTAGGGTGACTAGGTCAAGATACTAAAATATTTTACTTGATTGTTAGTAATAACAATCAGAAATATAATTATGATTAATGTACTCTATAAAGGTCGAAATAGTTATAAAAAACTTTCTAAGGTCAAAAGAACAAATAGGTTAAGCTACAAATAAATATCAACAAATAAAAAAAACACTGTCATTTAGCTATTAAAATGTATTGGCTACATTCTGGTCGCTCAAAATCTTCATGACCACATTAACCTAAGTATTAAGTATTTATATGTATTAAGTGTATTATATTAATGTATTTAAGTATACTTGTAAATAGTTAATTATTAAGTACATCTTTAAAGCGCCTATCGCAATTAAATAATTTCTGTTTTTCCTAAAGGTTGACTGGTAGAGAATGCATTAGCGTTAAGTTCACCTTTTGTACCAAAAATTCAAAATTCAAAATATCTTTATTATCATAGGATATTTATAATATCTCTTAATAATAGTCACTTTGTTTTGTTTTGCACAAATGTTGACGTCAAATCGTTACTTAAAGCTAAGTTTACGCCGCTTCCTAGGCGCAAGTGCAGAAGAAGCGGCAACAAACTGCACTGCACGTTTTCTCCAAAGACGTCAACTCACAAACTAAAAACTTAAAATTAGTTATATAGATGGACAGAGATTACATTGTTTATTATGTCATAATTAAATTGAATTATAAGAATTACGAAATTGAGAATTACGACATGTCTAAGTATACAAACCTTTAAGAGGGACCCGCGCCAAGCTCAAGCCAGACCTTTTTGTCTTTAAGATAGTCATCGGTCCTATAATAAGCCTTCTCACAAAGTACTTTCTTTACATAAGCTTTGAATTTTCTGTCTGGCATATCAAGGACCGATTCTGACAATTTATTATAAAAAAGTATACACTTCCCCATAAAAGACTTACTGACTGTATTCAGCCTGTAATACGGGCTAACTAAGTCATTACCATTTTGGTCAATAAAGATTTTAATAATAATAATAATAATAACCTACATTTATTTGAATAATAGGAAAATTAATTAACAAATAATATTTATGTTTAACGTTTTTACTTTGTCATTGTATAGCATTTAAAACAGCCAAAGATATATAAGCAAATAAGTACATACTATGTCCTAACAGACAATATATTTGGAAATATAATGGATGAAAATTGGTTAAAAAACAGTAATGTAGATCAGCCCTAATGTAATGTAATTTTAATATCTACCTATGACTTTCATATTGATCTTATCGGACCATAAGTTTCAATTTCAATTATAATTGTTAAAATACCGCCTTATCTCACGTATGCGATCAAAATCAATATTGTTATAAAAAATTGTCTACGTAGCGTAAAAGTATCGGGCGATTATATTAAAAAAAATTGGATACACCCACTATGAAAATTGATGGAAAGAGAAAGCTAGGAGGGACTTTGGTGTTATGGGTACTTAATACAAGGATAATGATAAATGGTGAAGATAACTTGTTCTTTTCCCTCTTGCCGACCCCAGTTGATATGATAAGGTAGGTAAATGTATGAAGAACCTTACGATAGATCATATCTTATACTATATATACGTATAGTTTATTATATATTGTTATTGATATATTTAAATATATTTATAGTTAGTTTTATATAAAATTTAGAATCGTTGAGTTAGTATCCCATTACACAAGTCTCGAATTTACTTTGGGGCCAGCTCAATCTGAGAAAACCGAAAAACGAAAAAGCTACACGACTTTAATATTATAGCCGTGTGGATCCCGGCAGAGTAGAATAGGACCACTCCTATTCTTCCCGTGGATGTCATAGAAGGTGACTAAAAAAATACAAGCTAAACAAAGCTTATAAACATCAATGAAACCCTCCAACCCGTCTGGCCAGAGTGGAGAGTGTAGGCCAAATCCTCTGATTGCTCCTGCAGTGGTGACTAAATAAACGGGCAAGTGCGAGTCGGACTCGTACATGAAGGGTTCCGTACCACCGTACAATGTTTTAAAACGCAAAAAAATCACTTTTTTGTATGGCGACCCCCTTTAATTTTTAGCTTTTTTTATTTTCAGCATTTGTCATAGCGGCCTCAGTGATACATAATCGGTGAAAATTTCAAGTGTCTAGCTATTACGCTTCAAGAGATAGAGCCATGTGACAGGCGGACAGACGGACAGCCAGCGGAGTCTCAGTAATAGGGTACCGTTTGCACCCTTTGGGTACGGAACCCTAAAAAGACCTGATGATGATGAAATTCAAGTAATTATCTGTTATGGATACACTAAAATTATTCCAGAGTATAGTTTTTATGTGAATTTTTTATGTTAGCTATATACTCATTACTCAGTTATGTTAGCTCTATGAAGTTTTCAAAGGCATTTGAGTGTAAAAACACAATTTCAGCTCAGCTTCGCTTTTTGACTACTTATTATTTCTTATTTCGTTATTTATGTTTATTAGCTCGTTTTTATTGTAAACTGACAGACATCATATATTATGACAAAGCCCTTCTGGCGAGTAGTCGACCAATATCTTTCGGCGTTTCTTCACAGCAGCGGTCGACTGGTCATCCCAAAACGTTATTTATATCGGTAGCTTTCCTTTATTAAAAAATAAATATTTTAAATATAATATATATTATATATATATATATATTATATATATATATATTATATATATATATATATATACTACAATATAATATATATTATATATATATATATAATATATATTATATAACTGACAGACATCATATATTATGACGGTAGCTTTCCTTTATTAAAAAATAAATATTTTAAATATAATATATATATATATATATATATATATATATATAATATATATTATATTGTAGTATATATATATATATATATATATATATACTACAATATAATATATATTATATATATATATATATTATATTTAAAATATTTATTTTTTAATAAAGGAAAGCTACCGTCATAATATATGATGTCTGTCAGTTTACAATAAAAACGAGCTAATAAACATAAATAACGAAATAAGAAATAATAAGTAGTCAAAAAGCGAAGCTGAGCTGAAATTGTGTTTTTACACTCAAATGCCTTTGAAAACTTCATAGAGCTGACATAACTGAGTAATGAGTATATAGCTAACATAAAAAATTCACATAAAAACTATACTCTGGAATAATTTTAGTGTATCCGTAATAATTAAAACATGAAAGTATTATTTTTTCCGTAAATTTATCAAAATAAAACATAAAAAGTTTCAAACATTGGAAGTACCACACTGATATGGAAAAAATACCTACAATATAAAACAATTTGGTGACAACTTTTGTAATAAAATTTTTCAGATGTAAATCTTTAACGCTCATGTACTTCCGATACCCAGAGATGAGATATCTAATAAATAGGTAACTCTGATATAACAGTAGATTATAATGCAATTATATTGCTATTGTGGGAGTAACGATAGCTTCAGGCAATGCGACTAAAGCCAATACGATATACAATACCTACACTATATAATATTCATATCATTTACTTACAAAGCGCAAAACACGTGAGAACTAAGTCATATATCAGTAAAACATGAAGGTGACCTAATTGCTGGTGATTTTTAATAATAGCTGGATACTATTTCATGGCGACCAATCCTACCACATCCCAAATGCAACACATTTTATAAGAACATTGTAGTTTTGCTTGTAGCCACAGTCATAGTATTGTTTCTATATTTTAATTTGAATCATATTTGAAAGAAAAATATTTTATGTAACCTGATCAACCAATACGGAATCAATATTCATTATTATTAATGTTACGTATATAATATGTATATATAAAATGTTACGTAAACCAACAATAAAAAATAATAATAATAGTATAAATAACTTTTCAATCTAATTGGCCCATCACATTATGATGCTACAGACAGATCATTTTGATTTGGGTTTAACTTTGTTTTGTAAATGTTCTAAGGCAACAAAAAAAATGTAGTTAAATAACAAATACAAACCCAGTCATTTTTAAGGTCGATATAGGTACGTAATTACAAAATTATCAAATGAAAAAGTTTATCTTTAATAAAAAATTTAAGTATCAAATGAAAAAGGTTAAAACATTCAATTCTAGTAATAGGCCATATATATCCCCGAGTTATGCCCTATCAGGCTAGTTTGTTGATTGAACTATCTGCTTTATGGCTCTGTGGGGATGGCCATGTCATTACATTTATCACAAATTGAATCAACCTTCAAACATAAAATTAATGAGATGTAGTCAGTATTGACTATGGCCCTTCGAAATATTTATGAGGCTCATATCTAAGCAAGTTAACTGAGTGACCTCTCTCGCTCTTTATTTCTGTCTCTCAAATGTGCTAGTGGCTAACACCAGGATGCTGAGTACAAGCTAGACCTGTATGGGTACCTTTACTGTGTAGTGGCACGTAAAGCCATTTTAAATAGCTATATGAAAGTAGATCTGTAAGCTATGTGGCATGCCTTTAGGCAGCTTAAAAAATCTGCTGCTAGTAATGGTCGGCCATCTTCATGTGAAAAAGAAGATTACAACTTGTTTTTTGTTTTACGTGTGTGTAAGTGGCCAACACTGATGGCGAATTTTCCAAGTTGCCGAGAGCATCTGACATAGCTTGACGACTCCCATATGACAGTCGAGACCAAGAGATTTTTGTGCCTTCCGAAGCACGAAGGAGCTCGAGAAATATTTGTGAACCCAGCCCGGGGCTGCTTAACCTGCTTAAACGCTAGCAATACGTACTCCCACCGGGTCAACGACCTCCTACTACAAACAACTAAATAAAAACACATTTCCCCTAAAATTTAAATTTGCTGTTTTTTTGGCAAATATTTTGAGGTAGCAATACCTTTAATAGTCTGTAGGTAGAAATAAAAGGTCAACGATAATTTGAAAAACAGATGAGGACTAAAAAAATTTTATGGCCAATTAGTAATAATTAATTAATTGTTAATTTTTATTTTTTATTAGGTAGATTATTTAAAAATATTGTATCCTTTTTTTTTCTTTTCACTGACTAGCAAATTATAACGCAGATACAGCGCATTTAAATTTCGCATGATGTCACGATCAAGAACAATTTTTACTCTACGTAAATCGCCCCCACTCCGAAACTTCGATGCGCTATATCTTTGTATAACATTACTACTTTACATAAAAAAATATATCTCACTAGCAATCGGACTTCATTTAGCAAAAGCTGATTGTACAATAATCTATTTTTTTATTTTGAAAGTGACATTATCGAAGCAGAAATTTAAGCATATACAAGTCGGTAGGTAGAAATTGATACTAATTCGACAAATTAGGTCTTAATTTATTCAGGCAAATGGTTCCGCTTGGTCTACTAACATACGCATCCAAAGCGCAAGATAATTATATTGCACTAAGCTTAACTCAAACACAGTGCATTAACAATGTCCTGAATACGAGTATATCCTAGAAACCTGTCCTGAACTGAAATTGTATTATCCACTTGGACTGAAATGAACTATGGGTGACCTAATTTAACATTGATATCACCATTTTAACAGATAATTACTTAAATTTCATCATCATCAGGTCTTTTTAGGGTTCCGTACCCAAAGAGTGCAAACGGTACCCTATTACTGAGACTCCGCTGTCTGTCCGTCTGTCCGTCTGTCCGCCTGTCACAGGGTTCTATCTCTTGAAGCTTAATAGCTAGACACTTTAAATTTTCACCGATTATGTATCACTGTAGCCGCTATAACAAATGCTAAAAATAAAAAAAGCTAAAAATTAAAGGGGGTCGCCATATTATGACAAAGCCCTTCTGGCGAGTAGTCGACCAATATCTTTCGGCGTTTCTTCACAGCAGCGGTCGACTGGTCATCCCAAAACGTTATTTATATCGGTAGCTTTCCTTTATTAAAAAATAAATATTTTAAATATAATATATATATATATATATATATATATATATATATATATATATACTACAATATAATATATATATATATATAATATATAATAATAAGTTTCAAATAGGGGTACATTACAGTGTAATGTTCATTATTAAATAATAATGAACATTACACTGTAATGTACATTTGATATTTGATTCTTTATTCAACGCAATTAGATGCCAATTAGAAAATATTTCGGAGAATGCTTCTTCGTAGAGAATGATTCTGGGAAATAATTTGTAACCAGCTCAGTCTTTATCGTGTTACTTTTATATTTATTTAGTACTATTTCCATTATACAAACCAAATTGTCTGTGGTAATGTGGTAATAATTCAACTTACGATAGTCACGACAACTAAAAATAATTAATTTATTATAGTCTAGTTTTTAGTGAGATATAATTATTTTTATTTAGTTTTAATTAAATGTAAATATAAAAAAAAATACTTTTTTGATGTTTTTTTATGAGTGGCAACTAAAAGTCCATTGGTTATAAAAAATGTGTTTCTGCTGGAAAGCAGCTTTGTATATTTTTCAAAAAAAAACAAAATCGTTTAAGGCATCCTTGGGATCATGTACAATAGTGAACTAGCTGTGGCTGTGGCTGTGGCTGATATGAATGAATAAAAAATATTTATTTTAGTTTTTTGGGAACAATTAAAGTATTTACATAATTGTGTTTCGCTTTGGGTTTGAAGTGAAGAAGTAGGTAGTTAAACTATCTTGTGACGTAAGAATTTAGGACATTCGAGTATAAGCCTTTTTAAGTTAAACACTGTTGAAGACTACTTGTGCTAATGTTACTTATAACAAGTATAATATAAAAAATATTACTTACTTACAGTATTATTTGTATAGTTCACCTGACTTCCACAAGGTTGCACTGCACAGCACAAGCAATCCAAATAATACATTCAAAATCATAATTTTAACAAGTTGGTACAATGGTATTTTAGCAATCAATGCTATAATCAGCAACCCAGTTCTGGTCGTAAGCACGACTATTTATGATTATTGATGCGAAATATTGTTGACAATATAATGCTATCTATCTGCGACGGTAAGTAATAAAATTGTTATAGCAGAACGAGGGTAGTAGCTATAGATTAGGGAAATATAGAGATATTACAATTCTTAAAGTGACGATAGCAAGAAATACACATCTAATATATTAAACTTTAAAGACTCTTTACAAAATAGCGCAAATCTACACCTGATAAATCGGAGAATAGAAAAGCCTGTCGTTTAGCGAGTACCTCGTAGATATTCTTTGATATGGGATCTTACGCTTTCCAATATTCAATACGTGTAGTCGAACTTTTAAAATGAATTTTTGAAAGCTCCGTGTATATAACGTCTAACAAAATATTATCATCAAGCCTCTTTTTAGTCTCCACTGCAGATGCTAGACCCTTTCTGAACTACCAGAGCCATACTTGGCCAGAGCAGTCAGAGGAATTGGCCTACACTCTCCACGCTGGTCAGACGGGTAGGAGAGGTCTCATTGATGTTTTAGTATAATCTTTGTTTAGCTTGCATTTCCTTAGTCACCTTCTACGACATCTACGGAAAGACTTGGAGTGGCCCTATTTTTCTCTGCCGGGAACCGCACGACTTATATAACAAAATATACTGATACTATATTTATGATAGATTCTGTCCATGTGCTAAACAACTTTTCCCAAGGAACGTATAATTATCGAAAAATGAAAAATATTCTTTTGCTTTCCATAGAAACTCGGATTAAATGATTGGTTAACTGATCGAACTGATCGACTGAACAATGGGAGGCTAAAAAATATTTTTCATATTTATGTCATATATATGTCATGTAGTAAAGTTGTTCATTATCATGGCCTGAAATAGTTTCAATATATTTTGTTAGACCCTCCTGTATATAATATACGTTTCAATTATTATGTGGGAGATATTTGCTTAGCAGTACACACACATAGATTGGAAAGAATCAAGTTTTACTCAACCAATCGCACACTTTCGTGCTTGTTCTCTACTAGATCTATCTTCAAATTTCTTTCCTTTTTTATACTGTATTATCTGACCTGATTTTTTTATATAAATATGTCTCTCAAATCTAGATCTATGATGGCAGCTATTTTCATAAGAACATTAAAGTCAAGCTAGCGAAGTGAGGAGACATTAATCTGTGTACGAGATATCAAGTTACGTAACCAGCAAGGTATCACCATGTCGCTGAGTTATTATCACTCTGTTGATAAATTTAGGCTTGACGCACATCTCTTTGTCATCTCTCCACTTGAAACATCTCTTTATTTCTAGATCTGTGATGGCAGCTATTTTCATTAGAACATTAAGTCAAGCAGGCGAGGTGGGGAGACATTAATCTGTTTACGAGATATCAAGTTACGTAACCAGCAAGGTATTACCATGTCTCTGAGTTATTATCACACCGTTGATAAATTTAAGCGTGACGCACATCTTACAATCGATTAGCACTCACACTGAGGATTGGCCTAAGTTTTGCAAGGGTAATATCTTACCATTTAATTCGTTATCTTCTTGGTACCATATCCTTGTAGTATGTGGAGTTGGCATTGTAAGTTTAATAGTTTCTTTTTTCGATTTGGATCTATCTGTTATCTTCTTAGTCTTATCTTTTTGCTCTGGAGCCATCCAGCTCTTTTATTTAAAATGAATTATTTATTCCTTCCTGCCATTTACGTATTAACTCAATAGATACAACGCACACTTAGGCTCGGCAGTTCAGCTAGATGTCCCTATTTATGATTTCTGTTTTCCCTATATATACCTACACCTTTAGATGATATAGAGGGGAAATTGGAATCGCGGATAAGTAAAAGGTATGTCTGTAATTATCTCTATCGTGAAAGCACTCATAGGTAATTAGTAGATACCAAATGTGTCTTTTGAGAATCACTTTTTATTTCAGTCATTTTGCTAGCAAACCTCAGCTCAATTTGTATCAACCATTTCCTGTACATCCAATTCTAATGCCCACTTAGCACTAAAAGCTGCATGTTCAGATCAGACGGGTTTTTACCACTCATTTTTTCTTTCACCCTCAGAAATTTGTTAGTTACTAAGACTCTACTGTCCGTCCGTCCATCTGTCTATCAGTCACCAGGCTGTATATCATGAATCGCGATAGCTAGACAGTTAAAATTTTCACAGATGATGTATTAGTATTGGTTGTAAGAGCGGTAACAGGTAGACGCTTGAAATATTCACAGAATATTTAGTTGTATATTCACTTTAAAAATAAATAATAAATAATAGAATTAAAATAAATGAATTATTTAAGGGGAGCTCACATACAAAATAAGTATTTTTTTTGGTGTCTAATGTTGTATAGATAATGGCGTGCGCGAGTCCAACTCGCACTTGATCGGTTTTTAAAAAAGTAAATTAAGTGCAACCAGTCAATGATGAATGAAAAAATAAATAAAAAATAGCCACTTAATCATAATCAGATCACATGACTACTCAACTTATTAGAGAAGCGAAACTGAACCTATACTACACCCCCATATAGCATACATATGTATACATAGATTTTATAGCAGTGTCTCCAAAAGTTCTCAACTATTCCAAGAGGAAAGTAGTAGTTTTTATGGATCCGCATTTTGTAACATATTGAGGCTCTCATTTTTATTCGTCGCCGAAGCAGATATTTATACAGTGCAATGTTGTGTATCTTGACATTCCCCTCACGATTCACGGGAAATTCTATGTCCTCACACTTATGTACGTCACGAGATCTCTATTATGCATAAGTGAGGGAAAGATTTCCGTAACGTATTTTGGGTAATACAGTCTTTACATTAGAGTGAAATACTTACGGTTCTTTACTTACTGATGTTCAAATAACAGACTTTGTAAATATATTTTGTATCCTTATTTTGATGTAATAAAAAATGTTGTTTGGTTATTTATTAAAACTTGACTGTTGCACAATAAAAAAAAATTAACAATTGTTAATTGTACAGAATAATAGTACCTATTCAAGTGGATTTTGTGGATTGCATTTGCAATTAGTGAAATCAGCGAATATTTAAAAAAACAACCCATGTTAAAAATAACTAACCAACTAGTATATTTAATTTGAATATTACAATAGGTACCTTTCTGCAATATATCATCTACTCACCTAGTAATAATTCTGTTTAAATCTTTTTGAGCCGTTGAAAGCTTTCCTGACTTAAAAAAGCCTTCATTTGTAGGTATACTTAGCTTAGTAATTCTAAGTCAATTTCAAGGATGGGAAAGATAGAATGCTTTTGAAACTAGACTCAGACGCAAATTCTATACTGAAGAAAACTGCCACGAAACGAGATGCAGACAACGGTAAACCTTTAAAAATAAAATAAAAAATTAATTCGATATAGGAAAGGTCCAGAACTGGAACAGAATATCCAAAACAATAAAACCGTCTACACACTATCCCGAAAGGTTTATCTTCAACTAATGCGGGAGAGGAACGTTTACAGGCGTTTCACAATAGCTTGAAAGGGAGAGATAGTAAGTGCGCATGCACGCTACCGCGCCATAGAGGCGGCCTTCTAAAGTACCACTCCAGTCCGTCGACGGTACCCGCGCGCGTGGCCCCTACGTCCCGCGCCCTCGCGCCTTCCAACGAAATGTAAACACTAAAATGAAATTTCTGAAACAAGTGAAACGGATGTGACAACCCTAAGTGATTGGAAAGTTTTGAAAAGTTATTTCAAGACTTAGTGAACAAAAATACGTGATTTTTAAATACGTTTTGAGGGAAAACAGTTTGCCGCACTGTCAAATTACAAGTTGCTACGATTTCGTCAAATATTCGAGTCAAGGTAATAGCAATTTCAGTTTGTAGACTTCAAAAACTTACATTACGACTCTGAGCATTAGTTTTAATGTGTATTGAAAACATTATCAGATCCTTTATCACGCAATTTCGCTTTTAGTAAACGATTGTTTTGGTAGAAAGTCCTTTCAAATGCTTATGCTAATCAATCTTTAAGTACTTAGCCAATTAATTCTTGTTATTATTTTTTAAATATTTATCTGATTATATAAGTATTGTTGTTACTTTTGAAATAATACTACTTTACTTTTAAACTTGGCCAGAACCAACTAATTTTTATCAGCCGTGTATGAGAAAGTCGAATTCTTTGCATTTTATAGTACTTAAAATTATACGGCAGATGTCCATAGTTTATTTAAAACAAGTAATTAATAAAAAAAAAAAAATTAAGAACAAACATTTATCTAAAAAGTGTAAAATGCGAAACAATGGAGCCCAAACTTGATGGCGTTATGCTGTTTTATCACAAAGATGCCATGACCGCCTTCCAGCTTCATCATGAGATCAGGTCATTGGACCATAATATTACATTATCGTCCAACTTACATTAACATATGCATGAGAAGTTTCAACTCGATAGAATAATGGAAAGTGGGTCTAATTTAGCTTGCAAGATTTGCTTACGGACACACAGACAACGGGATAGATAAAATTAAATAAATGCTTGTAAAAAGAAGTTCGCCATTACTACGCACATGTCTTTATTAGTTCTATTTTGTGTCATAAAATTTTTATCTATAATTTAAGGTCTCATAATTTTTTTTTCAAATTTTTTTTAGTTATCAGTCCGAATGATTTCTAGCCCTAACATAATGTCACATAATATCACGTGCCCTAAAGTTGAAATCTCCAAATACAAAATGCCCTAAATTTGTTTGCTGTAAATATTACATTCCATAATATTTAAAATATTTTATTTTGTTTTTCATAATTATCACGTGTCCAAATGATGACTAGCACTAAGTTAATGTCAAATATAATATAACTAGCTGTGCCCGCGACTTCGTTCGCGTGGTTGTCGGAACGTAATGTTATATAGCCTAAAGCCTTCCTCTATAAATGGACTACCCAACAAAAAAAGAATTTTTCAAATCGGACCATTAGTTCCTGAGATTAGCGCGTTCAAACAAACAAACAAACTCTTCCGCTTTATAATATTAGTATAGATGTGCCTTAAAGTAGAAATGCAAGTAAGCATGCAGCATGCAAGCAAGCATGAAGCATGCAAGCAAGAATGCAGCATGCAATCAAGCATGCAGCATTCAAGCAAGCATGCAGCATGCAAGCAAGCATGCAGCATGCAAGCAAGCATACAGCATTCAAGCAAGCATTTAGCATGCAAGCTAGCATGCAGCATGCAAGGGGGTGTCTATTAGAATACAGATTTTTTTGAAATCGATTTTCATTTCCCAGAAAACTATTCCACGATTTTTAATATATATTTTTTTAAGAATTCGAATAGTATATCTTCGCACTTTCATATTATCGAACAAAATTTAATAAAAAAAAGTATTTGAAAATAGTTTTTTTTACTAGAAAAACGGTATATCGAACTAACATTTCATATAAATTTCCCTTATTTAATTAATAATATCCCAATTTAAAGTTTAATTATTTATGTAACTTTTTATTTAATATAATTTAAAACCTTATTTAATTTTGCAATGTAATTTAATTTATGACTTAAATAATTTTATAATTACTGTAATGTAATGTAATTTTCAATTTAAAACGACTGAGAGCTGTTTATCAAATGTGCATGCTGTGTTCGCTCCAAGTAGGTTGGCAACTTATATGCTCTAATTTGTATATGCTTAGATTTGTGTGTTGTTCAGCCAGTTAGCGAACCAAATAAATTAAAAAAAAAAAAAAAATATAAACTATTAAGTTATCGATAAAACTGTTCATAAAAACATGTTTCAGTATGTAACCTAGTAAAATGGATAGAACGTTCCTAGCACTCGCCGGCCGCTATCGCGGCACACTCGCTCCGTTCGCTCGGCTCGTGCGTGTGTTGGTCGCAGTTCTAACTTAACCTAACCCATAGGTTTTCCCTAACCTAGTAAAATGGATAGAACTTTCCTAGCGTGTGTTGGTCGCAGTTCTAACCTTACCTAACCGATAGGTTTTCCCTAAACTTCCCTAAACTCCTAGCACTTGGTACAAATGCTTCAACTATGATTACTTATAATTAATTAATTGTATGATATTTGCAAACTAAAACTTACGTGGAAACAAAATTATAGTTTAAAAACTTTAATGTTACATTATTTCGTTACATTATTACAAGACTACGTGGAGTCGGTTTTACAGTAATTCGTTTCTGTCACTGAAACCTAATTATTAATCTAATGTTTTTAGGAATAAAAAAATTACTATAAATTTACATTCGGACTAACACACATTATACAATTCAACACTTAGGACATGTGACTTTATAGCATGAAAAATTAGAATATCCAATTATTATAGCACCTGATATTATGATACAAAACTTTGATGACTAAAGATTATTATGTAAAAAAAAATTTTGGATATTCGAACATTACTGCTACTGAAGTTTATAGCAAATATGTTATGGATGATGAAATTCGGACAAAAAATTTTAGGAAAAGAAATAGGGCACCGTCAGTTCCATATTCACATTTGAAAAAATCCACATTAACATTTGCTGTAGGTTTTTATGTATATACTACACTTACACTTTATTCTACAACCCACATTTAGACTTTCTGTATAACCCCAAAGGTTAACTGGTAGACAACGCTTTTAGCGTTTTGAGTTCGCCTATAGTTCTGTGCAATTTGTATTTCTTCTTCGTCTAAGCGCCTTCCCGGTTGCATCCTCAGCTGTGCTGCATCGGAGCCCGGGGTGCGCTTTCCCACTTTTTTCCTCCAAATATAAAATGCATGTCAATGGTCACCCAAGTATGCCAAAGAACTTGGAACATGCAGCATGGAGACAATGTACAATTTGTATTTAATGGACAATAAAGATTAAATAAAAATAAAAATAAATTATTTATAAGTAGAAAGCTTGACAATATGTCAGGAGCTTCCACTAGGAATTCGAAATTAAAAGGCATCTGATCTGATCTGGCATTTATAACTTATGAATAACCTGTCACAATACCGGATGTAAGTGTATCACCAACATTTAATTGAACGGGTGGCTCAATCCGTCGATCTGACCAACTTTTCCTATAGGACCAATGCTAGGATCTTAAAAAATCGACTTTCCCATACAAATTGTCCGGTCACACAAATTCAGTACCGCTGATTAGGTAATACATATGAATGACAAATAGCAATTGATTAACGCGCGTGAAGCCGCGAGTAACAGCTGGTATTATTATAAAGTGAGTGTTGCGACTTGGATGATGGTCATATCATAATCAGGTCTTTTAGTCTCTACTGCTGGAGCACGACCCTCTCTTTACTACCAGAGCCATATATTAGGACTAGGCCTTCACTCTCCACACTGGCCAGATGGGTTGGAGAGGTCTAATTGATGTTTATAAGCTTTGTTCAGCTTGTGTTTCCTAAGTCGCCTTCTACGACATCCACAGGAAGACTTGGAGTGGTCCTATTCTACTCTGTCGGAAACCTCACGGATGATGGTAATTTATGAATATTCTATTAGAACAATGAGTATACGGAGAGCTATCTCAGTTTGTTGTTATAATAGGCATAACTTTTTTTATTTCTCTTTATTTTTTTTTAGGCTTTTATCTTAACAGACATGTCAGTCCTATAGTACCCTTAACCAATAGGCGTAACGATTGGAGGAATATTCTTGGCCCATCGGTTACATTATTAAACTATATTGTACACGTATTTTTTTTCTCTGAGACACAGAAATTGACAAAGATACAGCTCATTTAAATTTCGCATGACGTCACAGCTAAGTACGATTTTTCCATCGCGGTGACGTCACAGCTCCCAATTTGGAACTTAGATGCTATGTATCTTTGTGAATTTTTACTTTTTTGATAAACAGAAAAATATTGGTCCATTATTTTAGGATAATCTACAAGGAGGACTAATTAGAATAATACTTTTCTGACCCTGTCGCCACCCCTATTGTGGAAGAAAACCTTTCTGCCTTTCCCTCTTATTAACTACAGTCGTTATTAACGTTTATGGAAGAAACGTATAAGTGATGGGATGCTAGCCGCATCGCCTGCGTACGCCGAAATGATTCTGATTCTCGCCCGTTCCCTCGATCGGCTTTTACGATCTTTGCGGAAAAGGAAGCGGTGGGTGACTTCTACTTTTTTTATTTTCTGCCTGACCAGCATAAAATAATAAAGTGCTCAATTTTATACTAAGGTTAAAGTTGTATTAAATATCAATAGGCCACGTCATTGCCATCTCCCTGATCTGACTTTTGTTTAGCCGTCTACCGCATAAGTAATTAAAACCTTTGGGGAGATATGTTCCATGCATTAGTAAAAAAACATTGCACTAATATGGATAAACAGATTCAAGAGACTTTAAGACGACAATCATTTTTCCTTGCAACTGCCACTTTAAAAAAATATTTTATTATAATTTTTTGATAGAAAATATGCGCTTTATGAACCAACGGGCGTATGTATATTATTACCTAACGAAACAGATGAATATGTCAGATTCTTTGAGGCTGCTTAAAAAACCTGACACCATAGCTATCTGGTACCGACAAACAATTTTACCTCTATGTAAGTTGTGTGAACCTGATGAATTTCAAAAGTTATTCTTACTTATCCAAAGTTTTATTTAACATACATTTGTAACCTAACAGGTTACGGACGTTTCGATCGTAACAAAAGATTTATTTAGTGTATGCCTCAATAAGTAAAACGAAACGCCGAAGTTTATATCCGCTGAGCAAAATAACGTAGTTGGCATGCAAATACTGCAGTTTTCAATGCATCTTGGGACTGCGGTTATCAATGTTATAGATATATTTTAGCTTGAATTTTAAATTTATGGAGTAGGTTATTAATTATGAAGTTAATAAAAAAATTTTTTTTATGCCTTTTGTACCTATCATTAACTGACTATGCCTATAAAGTTTACGATAAAATGTATTACAAAGAAATTAGGTTATCAATTAATCTTTCAATAAGTGATATTTTTTAATACTACATTTAATAAAACTTTGACCTTGACTTTCGACTTTTAACGAAATGTTAGGCCCAAAGAATAATAAAAAGGTTAGTGCTAAGTCCTGTTATTAAATATAATTATGTGTTTAAAACACGAAACTAATAAAATATAGACTTTCTTCTGTTAAGTAAAAAGTTTGTACATTTATGCCCCATCGGTTCACAAATAAGTAAAACGGAACGGCGGAGTTTGTCTCCGCAGAGCGAAACAACGTAGTTGGCATGTAAATGCTGCAGTTCCCAATGCATCTCGGGTCGACAGTTATCAATGTTATGCATTCCTCGCTTGAATTCTTTTGGAAATAAGCTTGAATTGCAGCCATATGCTTGTAATAAATATAAATTTATTAGTAATCATTATTAATGTCGGCACATGTATGTAGGTACTTTTACTTTTCTACATAGAGATATTTCAGATTTGGTACCAGTCGTAAAGACAGTTTTATGTCTTTTATATACAGAAGTATGAAATTTTTGCAGTCCTAAATACTTTCGTTGATAACTTAACCAGTGTTTTCTATGAGATGAAAGCTATTTATTGAAAATCTTATGTCCCATACGGTTAGGACAAACAGAAAATAATTTTTTTTGCTAAGTTATTTTACGTAATTATGTTTTTAAGACGCAAGTTAAATGGCAAAAGTAGGTATTTTCATAAAGATTTCCTTTTCACAAATTCGTGGGCGCGAAAGTTAAAATAATACCTATTATGATAAGTTTAAACTTTCCTTTGTAAAAAAAATATGTTTATCTATGATTTAACAATAAGTAAAACGGAGCTATCTTCTTGGAGCAGTCAAAGCGAAACAATGCAGTTGGCATGAAAATGCTCCAATACAATCCTCGGAAGACTAGTCAGCAGACTATGTTTTACATGCGTCCTTGCTTGAATTCCCACGGAAAGTTGCTGAATATAAAATCTGAGATGTAAGTTATTGCTGTAGGTTATTGAAATAATATTAATAGCTCGATGGTCCAGTGAGCATACGCAATTTTTTATTAGCGCTCGCACATTATAATTAAGAGAAAATCGAAATAAGAAAATTATATCGGTTAAGTTTTGGAGGAGAAATCGGGGGACTAGAAAACGTTGATTGTGTGTACTTTTCATAGGTATTTTCGATCCAAGCTGCAGTATGTCTCTATCGCACTCGTTCGCTTGTTGTTCGAGCACAGCGTGACAGCACTAGAGTTTACAAATAAATACATATTTTTCAATTCCCTCGACCTTAGTGTATCCTCTTAAGGACTAATTTAGAGTTGCCAGCATGCACACCAGATTTAGCATCCTGAAATTCCAGTGCGAAAAGAATATTCTCGGGACCTACCTACTACTAAGTAGACAGTATCTCGTCAATTATTCCTTTACAAACCCAGTGTTCTAACTATCATTATTTATACTAAAGTTTAAAGAAGCAATATAATATTAATAAAACGGTTATTCTATTAATAATTTGTAGGTTGTTCGTAAAATTTGATTGTAATCCACAAAACACCTATTCAAAATTCAGTATGTACCGAAACTATTAAACTCTGTAATATACCGAATGTCGTGTCCTGTTAGGTATTAGAAATTAGTTTGACTTTGACATTTCCGTGCCTAATTGCTGTGTAAACCAGTAACATGCAGATAAGTATGTTGCCGAACGCTGTTAACGTACCATATAATATACCTACTAAATTTGAGTATTATCCAGACAAAAGGTTAACTTGAAATTAAAAAAAAAACATCATCAGTCAATCATTATAAATGCGAAAGTGTGTATGGATGCGAAAGTTAAGTTAGAAAGTATGTATTTACGAGTAAGTATTGTATGGATATTATAACCTCTAGACAAAACAGGTGAACGTATTAAAATAAAATTTGGCATATAGATCGTTTTTAACTTGGATATACAGATATGAATACAAAAGAACATTTTTTTGAAAATTGGTTCATGTTGGATTTTTAAATACCCATTGACCACGTGTACGACGCAATAGGTACTTTTAAATGATATTGCGATACACCAGATACTACCCACTTCGCCTGCTGAAAATGCACCGTATGTGTTTTCCTTTTTGGCAAAACACACACGGTGCATTTTTCAGCAGTGGAAGTGTTAAAACGCTTGTGACGGCATCACCAGTCCTACCTGCTTCCAGAAAATATGAAAACTATAATTTAATAAAAAATAAAAAAAAGTTATTGCTATTATGAATATTAACTGTGGTATAAATGGTCGTTTTTCGCAAAATCATTCAGTGGCAGTGGTTTTCGATTGAAACGTTTTCTACAATTTATTCATAGAGTAAATAGTAACCCAAATCAGGCACGAAGTCTATTGTGGCTATTGAATGGAAAAATATTAATGTTCGTTATAGTGGTACAATAAAATAAAATAAAATTCATCGTTCAAATCAATAAAAAATTACAGCATCTGTACCGTAATGTTATCGCTTTTAACAAAGATCTTATCGATATTATGTAGGAACCAATAATTAAGAAATCTATTGATATTGATATGATATTGTTACAATTTTTTTTATTTATTTACGAATAAGTGTATTCCAAAAGGGACATGCCGAGCTTTGTAAGTAAATAAGAATTTAATATATCCAATATATTTTTACCCATATTTTAACATGAGCGTTTTCTGGGCTAAACATCGTGTAAACATCAGTAGGTAGTGATAGTGGTCTATCAATAAAGGGCTTACAGTAGCTTCTTCGATCCTCCGGCCGAGCTGACAAGCATTTAAAAAAAAAAATTACATACAAAGTACTGACCGTTGCCGGCTGCCGCGAGGCCAATTTTGTGGTTACTGAATCAAATATTGTATCAGCCGGCAGCCGAGCATGAAAATTTAAAAACCTTGAACGGTAAGCTTTTATTCATATAAATTTCATAACCTTGTTAAAAAAATCTGACACCAGCAGTGGCAACTATAGCTATTCTGTGCGCTTTCCCGCTTTTTCTTCTCCAAATATAATATGCATGTCAAGGTCAACTAAGAATGTCAAAGACCATGCAAAACGAGATAAATAGCCGGAACAGCCGGAATCGCTTACCTGACTCAACCCACTTTGGGAATGCGCATTTGTACGAAATGTTTTACAACTAGCCAGTGGCTGGTTTTAAAACATTTCGCACAAATGCGCAGTGTGCAGCAGCAAGAGTGTTGACGTCAACACTCTTTGGGAATGCAATCGTTGCACGAGATGTTTGGGCTTGGTCCTTTAGTAGTCTCTTTTGATGTCGTCAGAAAGAGATAGGGTGTATGGCCGGAAGCCAAACATCATTGGCCACAGACACATACAAAAAACATATAAAACTATATGCAAATTGATGCAGCAGTAATTAATGCTAATGGTCTACCAGTAAAAGGTTTTACTCGTATTCCTGCAAGCGACTATCTAGTTTACAAGCGTTGTTTGACAAAAAAAAATGACGGCCAAAATACTTGTACTGACCGTATCCAGGTGACGCGGTGCCAGTTTTAAGGCTAATGCAGAGGGCTAATGTATCAAAAATCAATAGGATGCAAGCCGAGTATACAAACTTGAACGGTTAGCTTTTATCCGTTATTATACCTTGATAAATCATTTTAGACTCTTGTTAAAAAATTTGACACCAGTAGTGTCAGCCAACTATTGAACTTTTGATAAGTCGAGCATGAAAATAAACTTGAACTGTTAACTTTTCTGTTCTTGTTCTCTTTATTAGTTAACGTACAGACAATTAATTTGATTACTAACAACCAATTTAACAAGCAAAAAGAAAAAAAAAATCAGATAACTTTTTATAAAAAAATCAAAAGGTTAAAGTGTTCAAATAAAATATTCTCGTAATAGTTATTTATACAAATGTGGTATAATATGGGGTATTAAAACACGAATGTGAGTTTATCACACGGGGCGTAGCCGAGTGTGATAATAGTATCACATGAGTGTTTTAATACCTAATTATGAACAGTTGCATACAATACTTTATCTACACGCATGATATGAATCCAAATATAAATGGTTCTGAAACCATATTGTAGGTACAGTGTTGTCAGAACTGTATGAAAATTCATGGTAAGTTTCATTACTGTATATCTTATACAAACAAGCTATGTATAAGTAATAATATAATTATTTACATTTTGGATCGTTCAATTATTGAAATGCTGTAAACAACAAAGTAATATTTTTTTGAAATGCTATTAACGAACAAAAAATGGCAGGATACGAGGTAAATTCGTATAAAATATGTTTGTTTTTTAAATTTCGAATCTGTGGTAGAATAGTTAAAACGCGCGTGCAAGACAATGGTGCCATTTTTGAAATTCGGAGTCACTAATTGAACGTTTTTTTTTTTGTAAGGAAAAATCTTTCGTTTATGGGAATCCGCGTTTCAAAAATGGCATTTATGGTTTTTTTTTTTTTGAAATTCATAAAGATAGAGGAATCGATTTTGCGTTGCAAAAACATTATATCACGCGTGAGTTTTTGGCGGGAAGTTAAGGGGTTCGGTTGGGGTTTGCTTTAAATTATTTTACAAATTGATTTTAGTGGACTTTATAATATGAAATTGGTGTTGTTTGGTGTTATAAATGCTAATGACATGAACAATGTGTGAAATAGTTAAAGTGGACAGGCATAGTACGGCTGTAGTGATATTTATTATGCGGACTGTCTTCGGGCGTCGTCCGCCACTCAATCGTCTATGTAAACCAGTGGACTCGTATAGATTTGTCGCCAGAAGCTCCCTTGCAGCAGTCAAAGGCCTACACCACCCTTTGATTGTCTTGTTAGGGTTAGGTTAGGATTAGGAATAAAGAACAAAATTAAAGATAGGCTCTAAAGGACTTGTATCCAGAGCCGTAAAATTATTTAATAAAAAAAAAAAATTATATCACGCGTTTGGATCATATATCCCTTATCTCAGGTTTGGATGACATTATGGTTAGCATGACGACAATAAAACTGAGTTATAAAATTTACCTGAAATTACAAGGCGTATTTGGTTACTCAGTAGCACTCTTTGTATTTGATAGAAAAGCTAGGTTTTGCTTGGCTTTTAGGTCTACATATTGCACTTTTATATACAATTATTTTTAAATTTAGCGAAACTTTATTCATTATTATTTATGTACAATTGTACATAAATGAAATCATAATTATAAATAAAAATGGGAACTGTATTTCACAAATGTTACACCTTTGCAATAAAATTGTTTGTCTGAGAGTCTGTTGTGATGACTCAACATATTCATATTTTCAAATCTGTTAGGTTATTTTTTAAAGAGAGGTGTCGTAAGTTTGACGTTTGTATGTCTATGTTATTGTAGCTTCTAAAGAGATGGGGCAATACTTATCTATTTTTTTTTAAAGGTGACTTAATCGAGTATTCTATGATCTAGGACAACTTAAGAGTCCTGGCTTTTTAAAACTTAAGTTTATTTGAATTTATAATACAAGTTCGTTCATATGTTCAATGTAAGGATGTATATTTTATATTGCTTAAAGTGTGCGTTGATAAATAAAAATAAGCATCAACCTCTTTATATCGATTCTAATTTTTATAGTGTCAATCTGTGAGTCTACTCGTAGTTGAGAGTCCCACAAGACTTGTATTAAAAATATATTTTTTAAAACGTCTCATTAGCATTTCAGTAGCCTTTTGACTCGAGAAGAGGAAAAAGCATCTCAATAACTCCTAAATAAATATTTTTTTTTGTTTCAGGTCTTTCGTGTGGAAAATATGATGTCAAGGTTAAGTGGAGCGTGTGCTGTGGAGTGTAGTGTTGGAAGCAGCATGTGAACAGACAACACCATGTGGGCGGCGGAGCTGAGCTGTTTCTTTATATTGTTCGGTAAGCTCTTAAAATTGGCATTACCCGTGTGGTTCCGGGTTAGAATACGACCACTCCATCTCTTCCTGTGGATGTCGTAAGGACTAAGCACAAATATCTCGTGTTATAATTGCATTCCCAAGGAGGGTTAACGTCAGACCGGTCGTAAAACCATAGCCAAATCATTTAAACTGTTCCGGCTATTTCTTCTTCATTTTGCAAGGTCTTTGCCATCCTTGGGTGACCATTGACATGCATTTAACATTTGGAGAAAAAAAAGCGGGAAAGCGCACCCCGGGCTCCGAAGCAGCACAGCTGAGGATGCAACCGGGAACGCGCTTTGAAGAAGAGAAAGAGGTTATAATTGGCATGGTATAAAGAATTATAAGAATATTCTCTTTCCGCGATAGCCCAAGACTACGTCACGAATGTCATGAAAAGTTTTATCACTGATTGTTATTTTCAGTAAATTTAAATAAATATAAAATGTAATACTAACTTAACTATTTCGTATAAAGTGTGTTTCATCTGTTTAATTATTAATCTAAAATCTTAAATCAGTCATATAGTGGGTATGCCACCAATTAAAATAGCGCAGAAATTTGTATGCATTGGCAGAAAAATAGCTTTTTACTATATAATATTCTCGTAATGTAACTGCTTTCAGAAGTGCAGATTTTATTATGAATATAGCAGTAAGATTTTTAATATCATCATTTTGACTTTTCTCCTGAAAGAAAAAATTATTTTAAGGAACTGGATTCGTTGGTTCATCGATTACTTAACTTAGCTTTTCATTCATAAATTCAGTCTATAAAACCTAGAGATGTGACCTTCACCCGTTGAACTTATCAGTTTCGAAAGATAGACTGAAATTTTAACTAACAAAATATCATTTATTATCCGAAGGGGCCTTCCTTAGGAGCCTCCTCATAAGTTGTCTCCGGATGTCTCACGTTAGTTTTAACCAAAATTTATTAAGCTAAGCTTAAGTAGACTTAATGCTTAAGCATTCTCTTCCTGTCGATACATACATACATATTATAACGCCTGTTTCCCATTGGGTTAGGCAGAGACCACGGATCTCCACTTGCTACGATCCCTGCAAACCTCTTTCGCCTCCTCAACACTCATTATTCTATTCATGCATGCTCTTCGGTTTTGGTTACTCCTTACGTTACGTCTGGCTTTTCCATCCACATCTGCATGAAAAATATTTTTAGTAAGTCTTCTTTCATCCATCCTTTCAACATGTCCAAACCACCTTAACATTCCTTTCCCAATTTTTGATACTACATCCTCCTTCACCCCACACCGTTTAAGTACTACGTCATTTCTTATACGATCTTTCAAAGTAACATACTTCTTAAAGCTCGCATTTCAACTACATTTATCCCATCGATCATGTATGATATCTATTAATGAGAATCGATACTTTGTTAGAATTAACAGATAACGTCACAAAACGCAAAAATATTTTATCAATATCTTGGTTATATTTTACTTCAAAAATATGGGAATTATATCGTAATAGATGAAGATTCAAATTAAAAAAAAAAAAATCTAGAGTCCTAGTAGAGTACCTTTTATTTTCTACGGCTGTTTAAGTTACATTGAAATGATTCGGTGTTGGAACTTATCGTTATCATTTTATTGAAAAATCCTAATATTTTCTATCTGTTAGCTTAATTAATTGAAAAAAAGCAGTAGCAGGTTGGTACTTACTTATTTTTTTATTCTTCAGCATTGTTACCTCTATTTTATCGTTTTCTCTTTAATTGAGAACGGTCATCTGGAGGTCATTATTCTTTTCACTGAACGGCTTTTATAGATAAACATTTGTAAATAATTATGTTTATTGGCTGAATAAAGATTATATCATATAGACCAAGATCCCACAGCGATCAGACATAACTTATTTTCACACGGATGAAACCTCAGGTTCTAAGTAGCGTCTCGTGTGCTTTGTAATACCTGCGTGGTTGTGAAGCTCGCCATGTGACACCTGGGCAGGTACTAGGTGAGAAAGGTAACTAAAAATATAATAAGAGTATTTAAACTTAAATTTGTATGGCTGATTTTTATAATAAAAATCAGCCATACAAATTTAAGTAGATTTCATCTCTTCTTGCGAGTATAACTCATTTTGTTGTTGTATACAAGTAGAATCTCTTTATGGTGAATACCAAGCAGAAATGGCGCCCTTATTTATTTTTTATAATAAAAATCAGCCATACAAATTTAAGTTAAAATGTATTGTACATGTATTTATATTTATCAGTAATAAAGAGTTTATCAGAAAAAAGAATTTTGATGATATATTTTAATAAAAATTAAATTACAGTGACATCTCTAGTTAAATCTACTTAAATTTGTATGGCTGATTTTTATAATAAAAATCAGCCATACAAATTTAAGTAGATTTCATCTCTTCTTGCGAGTATAACTCATTTTGTTGTTGTATACAAGTAGAATCTCTTTATGGTGAATACCAAGCAGAAATGGCGCCCTTATTTATTTTTTATAATAAAAATCAGCCATACAAATTTAAGTTAAAATGTATTGTACATGTATTTATATTTATCAGTAATAAAGAGTTTATCAGAAAAAAGAATTTTGATGATATATTTTAATAAAAATTAAATTACAGTGACATCTCTAGTTAAAATACACTTATCATAAAATTATAGTATCGTTGAGTTGGTACCCCATAACACAAGTTTAAAACTTACTTTGGGGCTAGCTTAATCAGTGTGATGTCCATAAATATTTATTTATTATTATTATATTATATTTTGTAAAATATTATTCTGAAATAGTATCCATTAGTGTCAGATTCACTTTTTATGGGCCAGAACTTTTGTCAGACGCTTTAAAGCTGCACAAAATATAAATGAACTTAACTTATTTTTACATGTCAGACTTTTAAATATGTTATTAATCTAACTATTAAAAAGTTACATATATTTTATCAGTCAGACAAATTGTAGTGACCAAACTTCCCTAAACACAAAAATTGCTGGGAGTAGGTACGAGCGCAAGAGGAATATGATGTTATTTAACATAAATTTGTATGGCTGATTTTGATATATATTTAGTAAAATATTATTCTGAAGTAGTACCCATAAGTGTCAGACTCTTTTTATGGGCCAGAAATTTTGTCAGACGCATTAAAGCTGCACAAAAAATAAATGAACTTAACTTATTTTTACATGTCTGACTTTTATTTATTTAAATATTAAAATCTTTGTTGACCACAATGGTACAAAAGGTGAACTTAACGCTAATGCATTCTCTACCAGTCAACCTTTAGGAAAAACAGAAATTAATTTAATTGCGATAGGCGCTTTAAAGATTTACTAAATAATATATAAAAATAAATTAACTTGTGTTTACATGTCTGACTTATAAATATGTTATTAATCTAACTATTACAAAGTTATATTTTATCGGTCAGACAAATGTCTGACTGATAAAATATAACTTCAGATGTCTGATGTCTGATCACTCTTGGATACTCTAATAGATAAACGAGCATCTAAAATCAGAGTTTTTAAATCCGTGGAGTTTTTCTAATGTAACGTATACAACATCATCTATTTTTCCTCCGAAAACAAAGAATAAATATAAGTACTTCATAACATAAACGACTTGTTTGATCTTCCATTTACACAGTTTGTCATATTTAGGCTCAGCCTTTTCCGGGCTCGAGAGTGCCAGCGGCGAATAAATTACGTGACATGACACATTACTTGCTGCAGTTAATCTTCCTGTTATGGGTCCAAGCTTGACAGAGCAGAAAAACGTTGTAGCACTAAGTGATTTTAATATAAATCACAATTAAATCTTCCATGCCGGTTTGGGACAAACAACAAAAAACAAAAAACTTAGAATGTACCAGCTGCTTCTCTTCCCGCAAGATCGTAAAAGCCGAACGAGCGAAAGGTCGTAAATTTTAATCATGTTTATTGGCGATGCGGCAACCCATCACTATTTTGATTCCGTTTTTCTATCTTAACGCCCACTATCACGCTAAAAATGGCCTTTGGGACTTCTAGCCCTGGGATCTGTCTACCTCGTTAGGGATAAAGACGTGATAATGTATCTGTATCTATAAATCTGATTGACTATTGTATTTCATGTATGTTTGTTAGACTCAAAAATTTGTTGATCCTCTATTTTTACAGTTTGTCATGTTTAGTCTTAGTCTTCTTTCGGGCTCGAGAGTGCCAACGGCAAATTAATTAATTAACATGTCACATTATGTGATTCAGTAAAATATCATGCAGTGGTTTTAATTAAAATTACAATAATTTACGAAATTACGTCTTCATATACTCTTCATCTATCGGTTTTCTGGAAGAAATCGCTTTTAGCGATAAGACCGCCCATTGTACATTTTAATGACTTTGTTTATTTTTTTCTGTGTGTATATTATATTATTGGTGTACAATAAAGTGTTACTAACTTACTTACTTACTTACGTCACATATTATGATATTTTTTGTAGACTTCTAGAAGTGGTTTTTGTATTTTTTTTGTATTTTGAAGCTACAGTGAAACCATTTCGACTCGACAAGAAGAAGTGGTTTTTGTATGGTTTAAAGTTGTTATTTTCTTTGAGTTAAAGAATATTAAATTATACAAAAAAAACCCACACACACACACACATAAAAGTAACTTGATCAAATATTTACACAGTTAGTTTTTTACGTTTAGTACGAGTATTCATTTTCCGGGATTTCCGGGATTAGAGAGTGCCAGCGGCAATTAATTACGTGACATGACATTATGTGCTGCAGTTAATATCCCATGCTATGGGTCAAAGCTTGACAAAGCAGAAAAAGTGGTAACACTTTATAGCAAGCGTGATTATCAAGTAGTTTTAATTAAAATTACAATAAATACAACATTAAATCAAGAGAATGTGGATCACATTCTCTTGATTCTTGATCTTGATCTTTGTACGAGTATACCTTTCGAATAAGTTATGCACAGTTAAAAGTTGTTATTTGATTTGATGAGTTAAGGTGAATTTAGAAGCAAATAACCTTGAAGTAGCGCCCTCATTTAAAATAAATTGTTAACTCGTAAATGTGGTGAAAATTTCCATATTTTTCAATGTTAGGCACTAGATAGACCTTTAGTAAGTTAGTTAGTTAGTTAAAATCTTTATTGCACCAAAGGTACCAAAACATAATACAGAGTAATAGATTAAAGAAAACAGATGTCAAAAGGCATTATTTTATGAACCACCGTCGAAAGTATTTACATTAGTCCGTCTAGCTTTGAAACTTGCCTCCGCCAAAAATGGCCACTTTTGGTGGAGGCAAGTTTTAAAGCTAGACGGATCACCAGTAAAAGTTTCAACGGCAGTTCATAATATAATTTAAAGGGCTATCTAGTGCCTAACATTGAGAAATACGGAAATTTTCACCAATTACGAGTTAAGAATTTATTTCAAATGAGCGTGCCACTTCTGCTTGGTGCTTCTTCACCTAGAGATTCTACTTGTATACAACAACATAATAATAAACCAGTTAAGGGCGAGTTATACTCGCGTGAAGAGATAAAATCTATTGATCTTACATTTTTACAGTATAAGAGAGTGCCAGGGATCATTTTTGAGACCTGGCCATGACGCATGATGTCCTGCAGTCAGTGTTTCTGTTCTGGGTTCAAGCTGGATAAAACAGAAGCATTAGCACTTTTATTACGAAAGATTGTGTTGTTTTGCATGCATTGCACGTTTTGTTGCCTACGTGATTACAAAGTAGTTGTAATTACCTTAGATATTTTGGTTCCCTTACATAAACTTACAGCTTACTTTCATGTCTAAACGAGGCTTGATTTCATTGAACAATGTGTATTTAAAGCTTTGAAGAAGTTGTTGTATAACATTTTTGTTGATTAAAATTAGCTAAATTTCCACAGAAATAAAGTAAGAACGAATTGCTATGTTGCGTCTTTCTCTACCGCATCGTATAGGCTCTCTCGCTTTTGCACAATTTCAAGCGCATTTTTGACACAACAACCCTGATTTTTTACAGGTTTTTTAATAGACATTAGACCATCGTATTCGCAAAAAGTTATTTCTATTTTGATATATAATTTTTTTTTATTACTCAATCGGTGAAGGTATCATTTTCAATTCACATGTTTAAACTAAGCCTTAACCAAAAAAAAGCCAAAATTAAAAAAAAAAAACAAAATTCAAAATATCTTTATTATCATAGGATATTAATTTATAATATCTCTTAATAATAGTCACTTTGTTTTGCACAAATGTTGACGTCACATCGTTACTTACAGCTAAGTTTAAGTACGCAACGCTACATTTGCATATTCTATAAACTTCATATTTTCAATTGGTGTTAATTTCTTTTGGTTACTGCGTCGTTAAAGGTATCGAAAAAAAATACCTGCTCAAATTTCAACGCCTGACAACCCTGATTTTCGACTGGTTTTTCACAGGCAACTATAAACCATCGTATTCGCAAAAATATAATCTCTCATTGGTTACTCAATCGGTGAAGGTACCATTTTCAATTCACCTGTTTTAACTAGGTAACCCTATAGCCTTGACAAGAAAAAGTAAGCAAATAGACTTCGTACTTTCAATTGGAGTTAATTTTTTTTTGGTTACTTCATCGGTGAAAGTGTCGAAAAACCTGTTACATTATTAATTAAAAAAAATATCCTTGACAGGATTTCATTAGGCAACCCATCACCGTAATATTTTATTCCGTAAAAAACACATTTGGTTCGGTTACTTGATCGGTGAAAGTAGTTCTTTTACTATAAATGGGTACCTGTTATATTTACAGAAAATGCGTAGATTACTTTTTGAATAAATTCTGTTGTGAGTTGATACCGCCGTGGAAAAAGGCCCTTTATCAGTGTAGGTGTTACAAAGTTAGCTACGTTTTATAATATCGTTACCAATACAATGGACCAATATTACTCACAAAAACACATTGTTTGCTGTTAGATGAACAATAAAGAAGACAGGCATGACCTAAACGCAATTTGGTTTCCAATTCAAACGAATGAAACCCTTTTATCTCTGCAACAACAGAATTTTCTTTTTCAATAGGCAGACTACATAATGAAATATTTACAAAATACCTCAGTTAATGCTCAAAAAAGTATGGAATAAAAAATAACGGGACGTGACGGGAAACAAAGCACGTTTTTATCGCTGAAAGGGATCGCCCTGATGGTAGCTGGATTCAGACGCACTCACAGGCAGGGTGATTCGGGATTTTTTTTCCGTAACGCTAGGTCTCGTGTTAAGTATTTATTGTGGGTACAAGCCTTAGTAATTTGATGAGAATTTAGGCTAACGACTAGTGACTTGCGGTTTGGCAAGATTTGTAGCGTTTTTGGCTTGCATTTTTATTGCCAAACTACTACGCATTTATTCTGTTTATTTCGGGGCAAAGATATTTATGTCGGTAGATGCTTTAGCAAAAAGGCTTTGTTTTCTTTTATTGTTTTCTTGGCTCTTTGTATTCAGAGATTTTGGCTAAAAATGGGTTAATATGTATTTTTAATATATCAGCAAAAATCCCAGCGAATACGAACTGAGTAAGGCTTACCTCACCCTTACTTATATATACGAAATAGTACTTAACACATCAACCACATGTGGGGTCCGTGTACCACGTGTGGGGTCACAAACAATAGCTTTTCAATTGTGTCTGGTAACTGGACTGCGAATGTGTTGAAGCTTGAGTCCAAAGCTTGTGTCCAATTTGGCCGCTTGAGGACGCGCGGCGCCGCGTCTTTTGTTTTTATTGAGATTTTGTGCATTTCGTACATACATAGAAATAAAGGTGGAATATGTTTTGACAGTAAATGTGCGCTACTGGCTACTCACTATGAATTAATTCTAACAGTTTTATTATCACTTACCGGCTGCTGTATTCAATTATCATTCCAGCTGCAAGAAGTACACAACTAGACAATTAGCGAATAGCTAGGTATCTATACATATATCTATTTGTACGTTGGTGTACTTAGTAAAACACAAGAAAGTAATACAATTTATAAACCGATAAAAGAGCTAAATTTATTTCATTTTGAAAGCTAAAAATATTTCATATCTGAAATTGCGAGAGCAGAATCGTCTTCTAATGAACGACAATTTGTGAAGTTTGAAGGAAAACATTTTTGCTGAGTTCGAATTCTTGTAACATCCTCGAGGAATCTCGAAAACAGGGAACATTGAACGTATTTCCAATATTCAAGTCATAAAGAAAAATGTTTAAAGGTAGGTAGGTAGGTACCTATTTTATCTTGATAATGAGTAGTAGTACAAAATATATCGAGTAAATGATAAAAAAAACAATCAGTAAAGTATTGCCAAGTCGATAGTTATTTGGAATGTAGTTAAATCATTTTAAGATTAATTATTATTTAATTATACTATATATTGATTACTAGCTGTGCCCGCGACTTCGTTCGCGTGGTTCTCGGAATGTTATATAGCCTAAAGCCTTCCTCTATGAATGGACTACCCAACAAAAAAAGAATTTTTCAAATCGGACCATTAGTTCCTGAGATTAGCGCGTTTAAACAAACAAACAAACAAACAAACAAACAAACAAACAAACAAACAAACAAACAAACAAACAAACTCTTCCGCTTTATAATATTAAGTATAGATTTGAATTTGAATGAGATATATCGGCAAATCCTTTGATTATTAAGTATTTATTAAATAAGTTCATCATCATCAGGTCTTAGTCTCCACTGCAGAAGCACGACCCTCTCTGTACTACTGTGTATCTATCTATATTTAAGAGCTATGCTCTTGTCGGTGGAGTATGAATTCTCTTCCATTTGTCTCTCTTATCTGCCAGTTGTTTACTTCTCTGTACGAGACGTTCACCTTTTTCTTTATTTGTTTCATGTAGCTATTCCTGGTCCTCTTTTCTCTTCTATCTGTTCTTCCATGTTGGTCTTTATGAAGTCGTCATGTCGTAGCAGATGACCCAAAATCTTTCCTCGTCTATTCTCTAAAAAGTGCATTCTGGATATAAATCCAGAATGCACTTTTTCTCTCCTACTCTTTTCAGGACCTCCTCATCTCTCCTCGTTCCATCCTACGCCAACACCACATTTCAAATGCTTCTATGTGTTTCTTTTCTTTTTGAGTCAAAGTCCATGTCTCGCAGCCATATAGTCCAATAGTCCAGATATATATTTTAAGGAGCCATTTTTGTGACGATTTTGATATCTTTTCTTTTAGAAGATGTTTTTTCTGTTTGAACACTTGTTTTGCCATTGCAATTTTTGCAACTATATCTTCTGTAGAACGACCACCGGGTGTTATTAAACTTCCTAAATATTTAAATGTTTGTATTTGTTCTAAATTGAAATTGTTAATTTGAATATGAGTGTTGTCAGTGGTTTTCGGTTTGGATTTAGATTTTGTACTACCAGAGCAATATAGCCAGAGCAGTCAGAGGACTTGGCTTACACTCTCCACGCTGGGCAGACAGGTTGGAAAGGTCTCCTTGATGTTTATAATCTTTGTTTAGTTTGTGTTTCCTAAGTCGCTTTCTACGACATCCACAGGAAGACTTGCAGTGGCCCTATTTTACTCTGCCGGGAACCACAAGGCTAAATATATACCTATGGTAATATGGTACATTATTTCAAAAAATATAAGAAGAATGTACTTGTTGTATTTTTTTGAGAGTTCATAGAAGTCAAATAATGCTAATAGATAGATTTCCGAAACGTGCACTTTATGGATTGATGCGAAAAAAATTTTTAAATCGTCAAAAACCCTTTTGTTATCTTTAGACCGTAGTATTCGGATTTCATAGCCGGTTATTGTGTTCCCGAAACAGATTTCACGGACTCAAACGTATCTCGTTCGCGTGCCACGCATGCTGAATCGGGAAATAGTAACGATTTCCAGAATAAAGGTGTGACAAAGTCGTTTTTGTGTCAATTTACCAACTTTTGCATAGATGGTTTTCAAATAAGTCAATAATTAAAACATATACGAGTATGTCTACATAATTGCCAAAGGTTAAAATAGGATAGGTAATGATAACTAATGTATATTTATGAGAATTAGTTTAGTTATTAAGTAGGTACTTACATTTATAAGATCGCCTTAGGAGCATAAATGATACGTATAAAATAAAATAATTTATTTGTATATAACTTAATATTTTATGGGCTATTCAAGGATCTTTTTTCCTATCTCGCCTTATTCACAAACCGTATCAATTAAAAAAAGTATTAGAAATATCTTTTGATACAATTTCTGCACTGAAAAAAGAAACAGGTGCATTCGAAGCTAATGAAATTATTTATAACTTTAAAATATTGTTTTCATAAAAAAAATAAAAAATCAAATTTGACGACAAATAGAATATTTTTATATTAAATAAACGCCTAGTATTATAGCATTCGTGATAACCTTATCCTCTATAAAATGAATTAACTGTACAATAGCATGAAAATATTTGAAACTGCATGAGTAAAAGTTAAATTGCTTTATGCACGTGATTTAACAAACTAATAATAGCATTGTATAATTGTACTAATATTAAAATTATTTCTAAAAAAAACATGGTTACGAGAATTTTTATGGCAACATTTTTCCCGGGTAGTTACGCGCATAACGTTCATGGCCGCTTAGTAATTTAGTTCTTGAATGCGGATATTATCATCATATTCCCCGCAGCATGGTTCTGGCGACAGGGTTTATCAAGCGCTATCATATATATCTATCTCGCTCTACGTAATGATAACGAGCGGGATGGTATTAGTCCGTCGCGTGATATTAACTCTATCTGGGTTTATCTACGGAGTCATGCTACAGGATATTATGTCAAAGGTCTATTCTATATCTTACTAACTTTTATCACAGTCGCTTGTATTTTGTAGGATTACAGGTGAAATGCGTCTTCTAAGCAGCATATACCATCATCATCATATATTCCAGGCTCGTTTGACTCGTGTTATCTGATGTAGTGAATTTACAGGCATGTAGGTAGATACTCGTATGTATTTGTATAATTTTTTTTCTGAAAATGTTTTCCAACACCCTTGCTCATAAAATCGATCTAATTTCACCGGTTTTAGATATATAAAGCAGCCATAAAACACGCGTGTGTTAGAAACGCAAATAGTGAAGTTATATTTCTATAACTCACGATTTGCTATTGCGAAAGAAAGGGACAGAATTAATGGAAATCCAGTATGAATAAGAGAGTAAGAAAGTTTGACAGTTGTGTGTGAGCGAGATAGTTAGATAACATAAGGTGAAGGTTAAACAAAGAAAAAGAATAAATCAGACATCGAACGTCATCGTTGTTTCAATATCTATTGTTACGCAAGCTTCAAATTGTTTCCTTTTTTTCAAATTTCGAATTCGCATGCTGCGCGGCGCCGTCCAGTAGGCCGCGCGCCCTGCTGATTTTAAAAAGTAAAACGGAGGGAAAGCAACAATATGCATCAAAGTTTTATGGTTGAGTTTTAGTAGGGAAAATACCTAATAAACTGATATTTTTGATTTTAAAATCAAAAATATCAGTTTATTAGGTATTTTCCCTCGCAAGTATGTTGAAAAACGTCGTACAATATACGTGCGTATATTGGTTAAACACACTCAGCTCCTTACGCCCTCGCGTTCGCTCGGGCTGAAATTCCGCTTCGTGTGTTATAACCACCATAACGCACTTATATCATAATGTACTATTATATAATAGTATTCGTCAAAATCTGCCGAGTGGCGTAATTTATAGTTAATTTGTTGTACTTACTTACTTATTTCCCTATGTCCCCTGGGTAGGGCAGAGGGCCGCTACAGTGCTTCTCCATCCCGCTCTGTTTTAAGCAACGCGCTTCACTTCGGGGCAAGACAGCCCGATTGTCTTTATCTCCGCCGCTACCGATCGCCGCCAGGTTTGCTTTGGTCGACCACGCTTCCTCTTTCCTTAAGAGGTCCATTCCAATGCCTGTGAGCGTGTGGCCGATCCATGTCCATTTACAGCGCGCTATCTGGTGGTCGATCGGTATCTCGCCGCAAAGCTGCCACAGACGTTAATTGGATATCTTTTCAGGCCAAAAGATATCCAATATCTGCCGAAGGCAGCGGTTGATGCAAACTTGGATCTACTGCGTGATGTTTTTTGTCATCTTCCACGTTTCGCACCCATATAGCAGAACGGTTTTTACATTGGAACAAATGATTTTGAGTTTCACTCTGCGAGTAAGCTTCCTTGACCGCCATATGGGGCGGAGTTGCGCGAAGGTGGCTCGAGCTTTAGCAACTCTAGAAGTGATGTCCTCTTCTGTTCCTCCACATTGCGACACGACGCTCCCCATGTATGTAAACTGCTGCAAGCGCTGTATTTGTTTTGTGTCAAGCGTTAGTGGCAGCAGGTTCTTTCCTTTTAAACGCATCTCTTGGGTCTTATGCGCGTTGACTTTAAGGCCCACCTTTCCCGCTTTATGCTGGAGGTCATCCAGTTTAGCTTGCATATCACCGTGCTTGTGGCTATACAGACAGAGGTAATCAGCATAGTCTAGGTCGTTCAACTAGTCTGTCAACCCCCACTCTATGTATGTAAGCATGTATGTTTGTATATTTCTATGGCACGCTCAGATACTGAATAGATGTTATGTTAGATTTGTCTTAATTGGGCGAGTGACATATACTAGGTATATAAAAATAAAAAAATAAAAAATAAGTTGCGGATTTTTCGCGCCAAATTATATGCCTTCAATTTTTTTCAATCAAGACCAATCTAGTGTGGTATCAAAATAAAGTATTTTATACAAGCATTACAAATACATGCCTCTGTATAACGTACATGTTTAAATTAGTAAAAAACAACATATACATATAGGGAACTTAGTTTTCCAAATGTTTTCAGACATCAATAAAAATAAAGGAAATCTTATGAGAAGTACGGAACCCTCTTTTTTAACTATTTTATTATACTTGTATCATTACCATTATCACAACTTTAACCAAGCTGTTACTGAGCTGCCTTTTTGCTATTAACGTTATAAAAAAATAAATGGAATCACGTTTCAATTCTAAACGACCAAAGTTATAATTTTAATAGGGGTGTTGTTAAACCATATTTAAAATAGTTTATACACGTATAACGTGGGAGTTAGGTTTAAAAGGAAAGTTTTATTATGTTTACAACTAAATCAGGGATTTCATTTTTCACTATAGCCGCGGCTTTTGACTTATTCGTGTGTAAACAGCTATCAAATACCACATTAACCTCTATTTGTAGTTTAAATTTATCAATTAATTACAAACCTCATTATTTGCGTGGCTTATTTGGTTAGTTAATTAAAACTTTAATTATTTCCAATTGTGCTAATGTTTGTAACACAATATTGATAGATAGAGAAGCTCGGTGGCATCGTGAGAACACGCGTTACTAACGCTTTCGCAAGTTAAACAACCCCAGGCGTATTCACCAATTAGATCCATGACCACAAGTGGCATAAAAAATTCTCGAGCTCCTCAGTGCTTTGGAAGGCACGTTAAGCCATTGATCCTGATTTTTATCATTAGATGGTAGTCGGCAAGCTTGAAAAATCTGACACCAGTGTTGGTCACTTATTATACACATGAAAAACAAACAAAAACATGTTTTAGGTTAAATGTAATAGTTATTTAATAAACAGTAATATAATATTATAAGAGCATCCTTAGTCCATGATAAAGGGAAGCTAATACTAAAGGGTCCAGAAGAAAAACATTCATAAGTATCAACTCGATTAGCTGATTACCCGATTTATAAAGAAGTTGTAGTGTTTTTTTTTTCTGGAAAATTCGTTTGGCTAATCATGCATTATTTCGCATTCCAAAACGCTCTGTAGTCAAATATGTAGCTCAATAACGGCTTCGTTTCAAACATTTTTGAAGTGTACATAATATGACGTCTTTCTAGAAAAATAAATATATAAACCAGATACATTATGTCACGAACATGGCCGACAAAAGTTTTTAATTAAAATTAGACGCGAATTAAATATAGCAAAATTGTATTACTTTGTTCTAGCAACTCTACGGCGAAATAATTCTGACGTAGCTACCACAAAATTGTACTATGTAAAGTTGAGGCACTGTAATGTATGTATGTATCGCCCTTTAAAGCCAATAGAGTCGTTAAACTGTCGCTTTTGTATCCTAACGCCAGCTTTTAGCATCCCCGTGTGGATAATAAAGATTTTTGCTAAGGTTTTAGCGTGTGAGGAATTAAGACTGTATGTTCTTTGAGTTAAGGTTGTGTTTTGGTTGCAGGTGTGTCTGCCGGCGGCGGCGGCTGGGAGCCCTTAGGGCAGCCGTACTTCGACAACAGCACGAAGCGAGAGGCCACCGCCGCCGTGGGCCAACCCGCGTACCTACACTGCAAAGTGCGGAATCTTGCTGATAGAGCGGTTAGTAAAAAGCTGTTCTAAAATAATGTTTGTGCAAGCTTTTATCTTCCATTCTGGTCTGGCAGAAAAAAAAAAACTTAGGATGTAAGTACCAGCTGCTTCTCTTCCCGCGCAGATCGTAAAAGCCGATCGAAGTAATAAAAACCATGTTAATAGGCGATTCGGCTATCCATCATTATTTTGATTCCTTTTTCTATCTCTTCCACGATCACGCTAAAAGTGGCCTTTGAGTCTTGCGGTCCGGGGCTCTGTCTGCTTAGAGCCGCAAGACCCAAAATGCTCTATCTGCCCCATTAGGGATAAAGATGTGATAGCATGTATGTTTGTATGTACAAGATTTAATTACCTTACTCACACCCTAATGACAACTCTCCACGACCTTCGATGAGCTTCATGGCGTATTAGTTACAACGCTTGTCTGTTACCTTTAGGTCCTAGGATCAATAATTTTTTTTTATAAAAGAAATTGTATAATTTAAATTGTACCTATGAAGGTATATATATGATTGTATATATGAATATAATTACCCATTTCAATGCGCTATGAAGAGGGCTCGATATTTCGTGATCGAATCAGAAATGTGGAATTTCGTAGGACAACAAAAGCTACTGACATAGCCCAGCGGATTAGCTAGTTGAAGTGGCAGTGGGCGGGTCACATAGCGTGATGAACCGATGGCCGTTGAGGCAAAAAGGTTCTCGAATGGCGACCATGTACTGGAAACCCACCCCCAAAGGTGGTCAGACGACCTGACCAAGGTCGCTGGAAAGCGCTGGATACAGGCCGCTCTAGATCAGTCATTTTAAAAATCCATGGAAGAGGCCTCTGTCCAGCAGTGAACGTTATGCAGCTGAAATGATGATGAATTAATTACCCACTGATGAAAATAGGTACTATTTTTAATAGTTGATTCTATGGGGTTAATGTTTCCTTTAGAAATACATAAAAGCAAAGTAGGTTGTTCTTAAGACGTATTATTACTACTAAGGACAGTTTATTTCAGTAGTGTTTGACACGTATATTCCGTTTAAATAAAATAGACCTACTTACAGTAAGTATGTAAAATTTATGCCCATCCAATTTTTTTACTTCTTTTTATAAATTAAAAGGACGGAATTTTAGTTTTTATTAGGTATAGCATGTTGCTTCACTGCGTGACATACACATAAATGTGATTAATAAAATAAGCGACTACGGTTGCGTTTATTTCAACCTAATATTTTTATGTAGGTATCTTATATTAAATTAAGTATTAATACAAAATTGTGATAAAGTGTTGAAGAATTTTATTATAATATCAAATTAATTATATAAATAATAGGGCCATGGCCATGGCCAAAGCCGTGTGGCTCCCGGATTAGAATAGGACTACTCCATCTCTTCCTGTGGATGTCGTAAGAGGCGATTAAAGGACAATAAAGAACTAAAATCTTATGCAACAACAGCATTCCCAAGGAGGGTTGGTGTCAGGCAGGCGACCGGCTTTAAAACTTTCAGTCAAAACCTTTTATCACGGCATGATTAGCTATAATAACTGACATTCTGGGCCGACTCCACATAAAGAATGGGATAAAGATAAAGACAAGGCAGAAGAAGGTGGGAATGGGCGGGACACTTAGCTAGAAGAGAAGATGGTCGATGGACCAGAGCAGTAACAGAGTGGTAGCCGAGACAAGGGAACAGACCAGTAGGGAAACCACCGACGCGTTGATCAGATGACGTAAGGTTGACGGGAAAGCAGTTGATGGGACTGGCACAGGACCGAGGAAAATAGCGCGACAAAGAAGGAGGAGGCGACCCAAAAGTAGGTTGATGTGGGCTGATAAAAGAAAGAAGAAGAAGAAGAGGAAAGACCAATCATACCGTAATGCCTTCTTGTATTCAGCCAAAAAAGGAACTGCATACGATATACCCATAACCTAATTTCTGTGCTATTCTAATTATCTTATGCTAAAAGTGAGGTTTCGTTTTGAATATATCATATCTCCAAGTAGGTATTTAGTTTTGAACACAAAGTTATATATAACTAACTAATATATAATACTATTTATAAATATAATATATATTAACATTTACACAAATACATACCTACATAAACTACAAACGTGAAGATAATGACTAGTTCTGCTGCAACAAATTACCAGAAAGGTGCTTGTGGACCTTTTTCTTAAATAGATATCTATTTGATATACCTTTAATGTCCTCAGGTAAGGCATTCCAGAGACGTATAACTTGGAGAGTAAAAGAGTTGTGCATAAAATAAGACCGAAAAAAAAGAATATGAAGAAGAGTATGACTGGAACGAAGCTCACGTATTTGGATTTTTTATAAATTTCAACACTTATTCTACAACTTATTTATTTTATGATATTTTATTTCTTTCTTTCGAATACAGTTCGTTTTTACAGGCTTTCCCTAATGCAACATAGCTATAGACCATACAACAAAGAAGGTATATGTATAAATGCCTCATTCTCCTCTTTCAATTCCCCAGCGAACAGTCAAACACGTCAATGTCAACACACTTCCTGACCAAGAGAATTGAGCAAAGTCAAGGCTCTGGGCAAAGGAGCTGACTTTTATAAATTCGTGCGTGAAGAAGGCACTTCGAAAAAAGATGGTTTCGTCTTCTAAAAATGAAATCATCCGGCACTGACATTTTCAATCTCACGATTATTTGAGGATTGCAGTTAGCGCGATATTCCGCCTGACCTCTAAACTGAAGTAACCCACCATTCCTAGTACAAACGCAGTTGGGTACATTAGTGGGGAAAAGGGGTACACTCCATACTGAAACGAATGAACTTGTTTTGAATCCTTTTGACCATTTGCTTGTATTTTATTTCATGCGGGTTCCAAATTATAGCGCCGCTTTTTAGTCTACTTCTCACTAGTGTGTTATAAAGAGCACAAGCAGCCGTGGTAGTTTTAAATTCACTTGCCTGCCGTAAAATAAACCCAAGATTCTTAAACGCGATTTTACAAATGTTAATAATGTGATCAACAACTGTCAAGTTACCGTAGTCATTAGCACGCCCAAATCTTGAACTTTTGTAACTAGCGGAATGACGGCCCCATCCATAGAGTGGTATTGTAGTGGCTGTTGCACTTGTCTATTTTAAAAAATAATATGTTAGCGATGTTCCGATTTAGGTAATGCGATATATTTGTGGCTCACGTGGCAAATAATATTTGACCAAAATATTAATAAAAATTATTTTTTGAATAGGTACAATATTTTGGTTAAAACTAACGCGAAACATAGACATTACTATATATTACATGGGTCACTCACGTGAAAAATCTGCTACTGGCCAATATGTTTCGACCTCATCCGGAGGTCGTCATCAGGGCGAATATGACGCGCGACGCCGCACGACGACGTGCTGAGCCACACAGATTTTTCACGTGAGTGACCCGTGTAACATATAGTAAGGTACAATATTCTTTGCAGTTTCTTATCTGTCACCAAACTCACTGTAACTATACAATATATCGATATTATTGTGTGTAGCAGCTCCACTGACTGACTTTAGTCTTCAGACTGAGATGGCAATTTGCATTTAGACAGTACATATCTCCGAGTTGCAGACAATGGATGCAAATTCTACATGATCTTCCTTATGCTAATATAGAAGCTCTGTTGTTAACAAATTCATCGAATATTTCTCAAAATATTTGAACAAGATACGTCAAGTAATGCTAATGATTGTAACATTGTAACTAGTTGCAATTTTTTTTAAAGAACAATTTTCGGAAGAAAATCTAAATTAATAATATGCCGTTACTTCAAATCACCCTGGATTAATTTCCTCATCAAATATTTTTATTTTTTAAAATTAATTGACTCGACATAAAAATCTAATATTTTTTATGGTAACGAGGAATGTTATTTCTAAGCACAGAAAAATATTCAAGCGTTTTTAAAATTTTCATCACTTCCCTATTCATATTAGATGAATTGAAAGTCGATTAAAGTGAAAAAGGCTTGGTTTCAATGACAGATTTTTTAAATTGCATGCTCGGAAAAATATTTAAATTAATAATATGTAGAGAAAAATTTTCGCCACAAGTGTGATTCGAACTTAGGCCCTTTAAATCTGTACTATGATTGAACTTCCCACCGTGACTTCAAATCAACCTGACGAATTTAGTAGGTATACGTAACTAGTTAGTAATTAAAGATGGAAGGTCATTGACTTAACCCTCTGCAACTGACGTGGACTTTTTTCCCCATTTTCGCTGACGTGGTAGACTATCAGACACCTTCTTTTACTTAACCACCTCTTGTAATATCCCATGGAAACCTGTTTTACTGGTCTTTAAATAAAATGTATATATCAAAGAACATATTAAAAGAAAAACAAGTGAAATAAAAGTCATATTTACGTAATCACAGCCTTTATTGCAAATGGCACTTAAAGAACAAAAAATAAGACAGTCTTCTTCTCAAGTCTCAAAAATAAAAAAGTGAAACAATTTTTCTAACATTTCTTAAAGTTTTTATAATTAACATTATATAATCAACATACAAAATAGAAATCTTATAAATCTAACCGTGAGATCATAACTTATTCAGTCTCAAAGTTTTACAATTTTAATTGACAATTTTCACACATAGGCTTCGAACATTGCAAGCAGATAGGTTTTGAGCAATCACAACACACGTATTTAGTTTGACGCTTTAGTTTAGTGGGACAAATAGAGCACAACTTTCTTCCCCCAGCATGAACAGTGTTAATTTTCGGAGGTGGAGGGGGCAGATCTTTTCCCAAAACTCGACAAATGGTCATCCGCAATTCTCTGGGCAACCTTTCATTATAGGCCCTCATTTTCATATGGTCCAAGACTAACTGTCTTGCCATATTTTGTAGAAATACACCCCTTCTCATGTTAGTATCACAATCTTCACATGATTGGTACAAAACGAAACAATTTACACCAATAATATCTAGCATTCTAAAAAAGATTGCCATTGGCCATCTACGAGTTTTCCGAGCACTTGAGTATACTGAACATTTTTTGTCAATTTCATCGACGCCACCCTTGGTATGGTTATAATCAGCTATAATTACTGGTTTATTTGAAACAGGATCATTTTCCTGAATATGATGGGAGGAAGACACTAAAACGACAGCTCTATTTTTTTTTGGTACGTAAGATAACATAGTAAAGTCTTTTGTGAAACCATATAAAGAACTTTCAGCATTTCTGTTTTTGTCCGGTAAGAAGCACGGAGGAATTTCCCCTTTGTTTTTTTTCATAGTTCCCAAGTATGTTAGATTTTTTTTTAATAAAGCTTCCATAAGTTGAATAGAGCTGAACCAATTATCAGCAGTAATATTGCGGTTTGAGCCTTCTACAACCTTAGCAAGCCTCAATACCGATTGCGTTGGCACTGCCATTTTCTTTTCTTGGTCTGAGAGGCCAATGCCATCTGAATTTTTACCATGATAAATGTAGGCATTAAAAGTATAATATGTACGAGCATCACACAAAATCATAATTTTAATCCCATATTTTGCCGGCTTCTGAGGCATATATATTACAAACTTACAACGGCCTCGGAATGGGACTAACATTTCATCAATGCATAAATACGCACCTGGGGAATATAGACGCTGTGAATTAGAAATAAATTTATCAAAAAAGTCTGAAATTGGAGCTAATGGATTTTCCTTCAATCGATCTTGCCTTGTGGTTACATTATCAAATCTCAAACAGTTTATCAGACTAGAAAACCTGTACTTAGACATAACACACCGGAATATTTCATGACCCGTACCATCAGTAGCAAAAACGGTATTGGCATCAGAGGCATTGCATTTCAGTACTGATGAATAGTATAATAAGCCAATAAATGCCTTCATTTCAGTTTCGTTTGTATCTTTTAGCTCAAGTCGACTACTATTTTTGAATTTTAAGCGGTACAAACTTAGCTTTCGATTAGTATGTTCGACTAAACTGTCCATCATAGACTGGTCAAACAATTTTGACCACAGTTCCAAATAACCCTCGAATCGTGTCATATTTGTGCGACGACTCGGTATTCTTACAATATTGTGTGATAGCGTTCTTGATGTCCTAGGACGTTCTTGAGTGTTCCAAATATATCCATTTTTACCTTTGAATACGTCTGCACTAGATGGGAGTTGTACTTCTTGGGGCTGCTGCCTTTCTGTCGTAGATACGCTAAATTCCTGTTCTTCCTCCAAATTAATTTCGTCGTCTTCAATATACTCCGCCTCTGGTTCGTAATTAGGGTCCAAATCTTCATCCAAATCGCTAAAATCCTCATTTTCTTCTTGCTCAAGCCATTCTTCTATTTGTTGATCAGTTGATGCCGTAGCAAACTTCCCAGCAGATGTTCTTTTTGATGTTGACGGTCGATCCATATTGTTTTTTTATAAATAACCTGCAGAATAAAATATTATTGTAAAATAAACTGAAACAATAAAATAAGTAAATATAAAAACAAATAAAATTATATTTAGTATAATACCAAGGTAAATATAAATTAATTCGGTAATTAATAAGTATGTAGGTAGGTATTTACATAATAATAAATAATTAATTTAGTATATAAATATATAGATAATACTAGATGTTACTGGTCTGTGGAACACGTTTACCCAGGACTAAAAGTAGCCTACGTTAGTCTCCAGGTTGTAAACTATAACAAGGCAAACAAATACACTTTCATGATTATATTATTAGTATACTTTTGCAAAGTTTATATTATAAATATAAAATTTACTGACGTTATAGTCTAACAGACACTATGGAAATTTTACAATTTTACTGACGTGGTAGTCTGACAGAAACTTACCGTAATGCTGACGTGGTAGACTGGTGGACACCGCAGCGCCTACGCGCTCACGTCTTGCTTCGGCAACCGCTCCCGCCACACTAGCGGGCAGCACTGGGCACCCTAAGAAGGTACTTGGAACGCGGCAAACAAATCTCGTAAAATAATGTTACTAGAGAAGGTTTTCGATTGTGCGGTGTCTGTGGGACTACCACATCAGTTGCAGAGGGTTAAAGCAATGAAAACATTGTTGCTTTATTTTCAACGAGCATTATCATCAAACAACCCAGCACTGCTGGGAATACCTCTCTCGTTATTAAATCTGCCTCGGTTTTGGAAGAGTAGTCTTGCCGGATCTTTAAGTTTTACCCGATAAGCTGAAACTGTCTTTTGAAAGTCCAGGATATAAATAATTCCATATTTTGATAGAGTTTAGGGCAAATAAATATTGAAAATCCGTGTTTTTCGTTGAGATTCGCTCACGTAAACCGATATTGACTAAATGTAATTTACTGAAATCAAATGAATTTATTATAAGTAATAAAATATAAGAATGTCTTTAGAATAAAGTTGTAAATTGTGTGTGTACAAGTAAGCGTAGAAATAAATTTGTACATAATATCTGAATAATTTATTTGTGAATTTGAATTTTGAAGTAGTTGAACCCCTAGATCATCCCCCGCCCTCAGTACGCCTATGTAGCCTAGTAAATACCATATCGTCATATATCACACCACATACGTAAGCCTAGCACAGGCTTACGTATCGGACAAGGAATAGCTCTAACTGCCGCTAAACGATGGCTAGCTTACAGTGACCGCGACATGTGTATATGCTACGTGATCGAGTGTACCGATAAGTAATCTATACTTATTACAACTAAGACTGCCTTGTGATCCGGAGGTCGTGAGTTCAAATGCCACTAAAAAGCATTATTTGTATAAAGTTGTTTCCAGTCTGGTTAGGATATTGCAGCCTTCCCCCACGCCCGGGTTCCCATGGCTGGGCATCCGCGGGGAAGCTAAGAGGAACCCATTGCCTGGGTTGAGGCTAAGGCCCCGCCGGGCCATTCCTGGTGGGAATGGCCTGGCTGTGAGGGAAGGGAGTTAACTCCCTACTCTCACAGCAGTGGTAGGGGTCGCGGGGGAAGAGGAGTGTCGGTGTGTCGTTGCCGCTCGCCCTATCCTCCGCGACCAAGCGCGGCCGTGGCGCTTGGCACTGCATCGGCGGGGCCGCAGGGGAAGAGGAGTGTCGGTGTTACGTTGCTGCGGCCGGCTGGGTGGGCCCCGGTCGCTGTCAGGTGGACTGGCGCAGGGCCTGCTTTTGCAGGCCCCAAATTATTATGGGTGGTTGGACGGTGGAAAAGGGCCCTCCGGAGTAGAAGGCTGGCGCGTGTTCGTGTCAGCGCGCCTGTCCTTGTCGGGCCGAGAGGCCGTTGGCGAGCCGGGGCCGCTGAGGTAGCGGCCGGCCGCGCCGGGGCTGTGGAGTATGGAAAAGCACACGGTCCCGGCCGATAGCGACTGAGAAGTGACACCGCGGAGTTTTTATTGGTAGCACCACAGGTTATGTGGTGTCTGGTGACCGGTGTCCCGTAACCGGTAAGGTACTCGAAAGGATTTTTAAAAAAAAAAAAGGATATTACAGGCTCTAACCAGCTGATTATCCGAAAAGAAAGATGATTTCGAGCTTCGGAAGGAAGCTGTGGGTCTCGATCGCCATCTATATTTTCATTTCATTTTCATTCATTTCATTTATAGAACAATATTTATATTGTATTTGAATATTGATAAATATGGGAAAACAGAATTAAAAGCCGGCTAGCAATTTTAGACTGACGTTTTAATGCTGTCAACATGTACATAGACAAACCTTCACATACGACCTACATACCCAGATACATACCTACATATTTTTACAAACTAAAACAAATAAAAAAAAATTCATCACATATTTTCAATTTGGATATATTTCCAAACACTAATGCTATTAAAAATAATAAATAAAAATATAATGAAATTAATTATAGCAAATTACAAATTACAAAAATTATTATAAACAAGAATGTAGTATACGCATCAGGCATTTATTACCGATGCTGGCATCATTTAAAAGTCGTCAATTGACTAACAAAAGTTCTCCAGTAGCAATATCCTCAACCTTGTTTTGAAAATGGAACCTTTTCTTTTTAATTTAAGTTCGGTAGGCAATTTATTACGCGCAATATGCGTCCCCGTTCCCCGTCCCCGGACCCCGGGCTCTGAAGCGTTACCGCTGAGGATGCATCCTAAGCGGTAACGCTTCAGAGCCCGGGGTTACGCCCCCGGGACCGGGAATACGCTCGGATGATGATGACTATAAAAATATGACGTAACAACTCCTCTACTGTACCGTTTCAGTTAGTAAAGCCTAGATGTAGGATCTAGGAAGATATATGAGATAAAAGAAAGACCAGATATCGGCAAATGAGATAGGTATAATGAACAACTATTACATTACATTAGTTACAAAGATTCACAAGAACACTAGGTACAGATTAGGTAGCCAGGGTCGTGAGTTATAGGCACTAGATCAGTTGAGTAGCCCTTCTAGGTAGAAGAACTACTTAGCTTCAGATGCTGCCGAAGACGAAGAGGATGAGCGCCGGCCGCCGCGCCTTATATATGGGCATGGGCCCCCCCGCTGCGCCTAAGAGGGGCGGAGGAGTGCTGGAGCCCGCGCGATGTCACACTACTTTTATCTTTTTAGGGTTCCGTACCCAAATACGTACGTTGACGACCTCCGTGGCGTAATGGTTAACACGCTATACCGCTAATCCGGAGGTTCTGGGTTCGATCCCCAGCCAGGGCAAGTTGGAAAATAGCCTTTTTCAAGGCCTGGCCTTAGGAGATTCCGTTCTGTATACTCTTATTGTCTTCTGTGACACTGGTTAAGTCTTCCCTGAGCGTGCCCTCGAGAGATCCATCATTGTATCTAGCGTTTGTTGAAACCTATCAGGATTGGTTTTGGTCTACCCTTTCGGTTTCGCAGGTCAGACAGCAGTCGCTCTATGTAAAAACCAGTAGCCTCGACATATCATCTAGGTTAGGAAGCGGACCCCGGGCTCTGAAGCGTTACCGCTGAGGATGCATCTTAAGCGGTAACGCTTCAGAGCCCGGGGTTACGCCCCCGGGCCCGGGAATACGCTCGGATGATGATGACTATAAAAATATGACGTAACAACTCCTCTACTTTTATATTTTTAGGGTTTCGTACCCAAATACGTACGTTGACGACCTCCGTGGCGTAATGGTTAACACGCAAGACCGCTAATCCGGAGGTTCTGGGTTCGATCCCCAGCCAGGGCAAGTTGGAAAATAGCCTTTTTCGAATTGTCCTGGGTCTTTTATGTTTATCTATACATGTATTTATTATAAAATATAGTATCGTTGAGTAAGTACCCCATAACACAAGTTTCAACTTACTTTGGGGCTAGCTTAATCAGTGTAATTTGTCCCTATATATTTATTTATTTATTTATTTAATGGGTGCAAACGGGACCCTATTTCTGAGACTCCGCTGTCTGTCCGTCTGCCACAGGGCTCTATCTCTTGAACCGTAATCGCTAGACACTTGAATTTTTCACCGATTATGTGTTACCTACTGTGGCCGCTATAAGAAAAAATAAAAATTATATTAGGGAGTCGTCATACAAAAACGTGTTTTTTTCAGCGTTTTTAACTAGATCTTTATAATGGCAGTAACTAGATAATTGAAAATTTCACCTATTATGTATTACTATGGCCGCTATAACAACAAATACTAAAAATAAGATAAAGTTAAAAACTCAAGGGGTCGTCATACAAGAAACGTGTTTTTTCAGCGTTTTAAAACATTGTACTTGTCCGAACCTCCGTACGGAACCCCTCACGTACGAGTCCGACTCGCACTTGCCCGTTTATTTTCTTGTTCTTACGGGTCAAATATTCACATGCCCTATAGCAAATCATTCCGATTTTCATGTTTTATCATCATTTGCAGGTTTTTACTGAATTTCGGGGTGTACAATACGAAACCATCAAAAACAATTAACTTACATATTTTATAATGTCCATTGATTGTACGTAAAGAACATGCCGGAAAATTGTGATACAAATAACGGCTTGCCTTGTCGCGTGAATGATTGATTAACATCCTATTAATATCCTATTGTTGCATCCATTAGAATGACGCGTGTTATACGGATTAAAAACAAAAACTTATTTTCACGCCTGAGACTATTTGCTTTCGATAAATAAAATATCGACAGCAAACAATGTTATTGCTGCGGAGCGTTTAAAAACAAGTTTTTAAAACAATTAAATTTTTTCGTACAAGTTTTTATTGTGAGGCCTAAGTTCTTACAAAGAAAAAATGTGATAAGCCCGATGGGGTTGCGTCGTTTTATTACAGGATTTCTTCCACCTTCCAGCTCCATCATCAGATCAGATTTCTGTTATAATAATATTGCATTAAGCCGTGTGGTTCCCGGCAGAGTAAAATAGGACCACTCCAAGTCTTCCCGTGGATGTCGTATAAGGCGACTTAGGAAACACAAGCTAAACAAAGCTTACAAACATCAATGAGACCTCTCCAACTCGTCTGGCCAGGGTGGAGAGTGTAGGCCAAATCCTCTGACTGCTCTGGCTAATATATGGCTCTGGTAGTACAGAGAGGGTCGTGCTCGTGCAGTAGAGACAAGAGTAAACTAAATAAAAGCTTGTAATTAATATCGTTACCAGTCATTCTTATTCAACGTGAATTTAAATTATGTCACAGAGGACAGTAAGAGTATTTCATACAGAACGGAATCTCCTAAGGTACGCGCAATATGCGTCCCCATTCCCCGTCCCCGCACCTCGCCCCCGTTCTTGTGCCGCTTAATTTAATTAAATAAATAAATAGCCTTTCGACTCGAAAAGAAGAAGTGTGCCGCCGTACACACGTCAACATGTGAGTTCACCTGCTCTCGCCCCTCGACAAGGCGAGAAGAGGTGCGGGGACGGGGAACCGGGACGCATATTGCGCGGGACCTTAGAAAATTCCGTAAAGTATGTAATACCACAGATTAATAAATAGTTACTACGTAACAGATACATCACTCCCATACAAAAGCTAAAATACCCACGCTATAATAGCCTACAAAATCTTAATAATAATACCTGCTGCTCAGAAAGAGAAGAAATGTACCTTAGTACGCGTACAAAGAGTCGATACTGTGTTGTCCGCCACCGTGTGAGTCACGTGCCAACGCGTCATCGTAAGAATGCGCTAGGGTTGTAGGTACCTATGATGATTATTGTAATAAAACGAATGTTGTGAATCAACCATATTTTTTTAAAGTCAAACAAATATGTTTTAGTTTTATACCATGATTCATATTTTTATGCTATGCTGCTTCAGAGCCCGGGTTGCGCTTCCCGCTTTTTATTTTCCAAATATAATGTGCATATCAATGGCCACCCAAATAGCAAAAAATCTAGCGAATTGGAGAAGAAATAGCCGGAAAAATTTAAACAATTTGGCTATAAGTAGTTTTACGACCGGCCGCCTGCCTGACGACACCTGACAACTCTCTTTTCGAATGCTATTGTAGCACGAAATTTTTGCTATTTTTGAAGTGAAAACTTCTTTAGCGGCGTTGTGCACTTTTTTGTAATGGGTCAAAAATGTTAAACTCGCGTCAGGACATGTGTCCTGATCGAAAATTCGTAAGACGGAATTACAGCCGGCGGCGCGGCGTAGGAGAGGAAGTATTTATACTATAATTTCGACGAAGCTGTCAGCTGGCTCGTTGGTCTAGGGGTATTTTCGCTTAGGGTGCGAGAGGTCCCGGATTCTAATCCCAGACGAGCCCAAACCTTTTTGAAGTGAAAACTTCTTTAGCGGCGTTGTGCACTTTTTGTCATGTTTGTGTACGAGTCAATGGTCACCCAAAGATGCCAAGGACCTTGCAAAGGTGAGAAAAAATAGCCAAAACAGTTTAAATGGTTTTGCTATAGTTTTACAACCGGTCGCCGTTCGATCTTAACCCTCTTTGGAAATGAAGTTGGAGTACGAGATCGTTGTGCTTAGTTCTTTAGTCACCTCTTGCGACATCCCCAGGAAGAGATGGAGTGGTCCTATTGTTGGCCGGTAGCCACACGGCGTATCACTATATCGAGCTCTACTATCGCTATAAAATTACGGTACTGCAAACGGTTCAGTAACAGTTTTAATTAGGTATGTACCTACCACATAATTAAGTATAATATTGTACAATTTGTGTTTTTAGAGGAGAATAATTCACGTTGGACTATTACAGTAAATATCAAAACAAAGACACATTTTGTCTACAATTGACTTAAAAATTCTTTCACTACGAACGGTATATCGATTTAAGTACACTGCGCACATTAATATGGTACGTTCGGGCTTAACATTTGTTTGTGATATCGTTGTTGTGAAGATAAGGGCAACTATTAAATTGTTATGCATATTATCTGAAAGAATGAGACGTAAAATAACAAAGAAAATTATGCAAAATAATGTTTTGAATCAAATAAGTATTTCTTGATTTATTTTTCAAATAGATACATATACGAGTAACTAGTAATAATAATATAATAATGATAAAATTAAGATAACTAAACTAAAACTAATAACTGAACTAAATATAATGAGATAAAAGACATTAAATTATATTTCTTGCTTAATATGCTTCTAGCATATTTTCGAAGTTCAAAGCCAATTCAGATGAATAACTGAAAGTAACTGTTTATTTTAGGAAGATACTTATTATTTTATTTATTAATATTTATATTTTATATAATATTATAAATGCGAAAGTGAGTTTGTATATTTGTTTGTTTGTTTGTTACTCTTCACGTTTTATCTATTGAACCAATCTTTTTGAAAATTCGCATACACATAGTTAGGAGTACTGAGAAGGACATAGGGTACCTTTTATCCCGGAAAAAAGTAATGTTCCCGTGGGATACGCGAGCGAAGCCGCGGGCAAAAGCTAGTTGTTTAATAAATAAAACAAAATTCAAGCATACATTTTTAATTGATTTATTTTAATCTAAACGACCACAATAAGTAATAAGTAAGTATACCTATGTGTTTTTGATTATATATATTTTATTTATATTAAGTTTGCTTATTTTTGTGAATTTTATTACGCTAGCCACACATATTTTCTGCTTGGTCTAATGGTTGACCGGGAGAGAATGCCATATGGCATTAGGTCCGCCACTTGTACTTTTATTTTATTGTGCAATAAAGACTAAATAAATAAATAAATAAAAACACAATAATACTCAAAGTGTAATGACTTCTCAAACATACTTACTCTAGGTATAAGTCTAACTTTAGGAAAAACATGTAAGTAGGTACTTAGGTAAAATTTATTTTTACAGGCATTGTTTAATGAATTTTCGAGGTAAACTATCTGAAAACTACCAAAAGCCTATAAAATATACAACTTTATAATTTATGGTCACGTTAAAGGTTTATTAGTTTACCCGCCCTTTCTTTCATGCCCGAATATAATTCATAATGGGTAACAATATTTTCATTGCGCGTTAAAAACGGGTAGAATTTGTGAGGTAGGCAACTGCTTCGGGCGACCGTGTCGCACGACATGCGACAGGTCGCCTACCTGTCGCATGTCGTGCGTCACGGTCGCCCGAAGCGACGAAAAATTTATAGATAGATAATTTTAATCCGAATTCCGATACGGCTGCATGAAAATGATTTAGCTCCTTTCATCTGAATCATCTTTGACAGTTTCTATTTGTAATTTTGGTTCTGTGAGAACAGTAGACCACGCGAGCTCTTATAACCAGGCAATAACCGACACTTTCCCTTTCCCCTGGCTTCAGAATACAGTAAGAGTAAACAGAACGGAATCTCCTAAGGTACGCGCAATATGCGTCCCCGTTCACCGTCCCCGCACCTCTCCTCCATTTTCGCCTTGAAGACACAAGTTGGCCCACAAGAACCGGGGGAGAGGTGCGGGTGCGGGGAACGGCGACGCATATTGCGCGTACCTTAGGAGATTCCGTTCTGTTGTGTTTACTCTTACTGTATTCTGTGCCCTGGCTTAGCAAAACTATTTTAGTGTAATCCATCCATATATAACGCTACAGCAAACTTACCTTCTTTTCCCCCTCCACTCAGCAATTCGGTTTTTTTTGCGACAACTTGTGTCAATCAAAATCAAAAATCAAATATTTATTCAGTAATTAGGCCTTTGCAGGCACTTTTACACATCAATAATTTTAGTGTACATTACGTGTAATATTTAAACTTTACTTTGTGTATACTTTAAGTCCTTAGTGATTAACGTTACTGCAAAGTTCCCCCTTTTCTCCCTATTCATCTCCAAATCAAAAATCACGATCACCTCAAATTTTTTAAAATAATTAAACAAATTGTGTGCCAATTTTCGTCAAAATCTATTGAATATATGACCTGTGAGCGAGAACAGACAGACGGACAAAATCATTTTTACCCAAAGTCGAAACTAAGACCCTCCACTCGCTTCGGTCAGATAAAAATACCTTTAATATTAGGGTAACATAGTGCGCCTTATTCTAATGTAGATTTGTAATGTAATTGATAATTTGCTTATCTTGTTCCTGATGATTTGATGGCTGGTCTCTCCGATAAACCTCCTTCACCTGGGTTCACTGTCCCTTAGAGTCATTGTGGGCCAGGACCTTGATAACAGCTTAGAAGCACGTTACGTATATCGAGCAAAACCCAAAAACAGTTCTCGCACTTCATCTACCGTGCGCAAAAATAAAACAAGTGTTTACGTAAAGAAGCCGAAAGCACCGAAAGTATCTATTGGTGCACAAGGGAGGACGAGTATTTTGATATTTCTTTGCGTTCACTACTCTTGCGCCTTAGATATTTTCCCTTTTTCCTTGTAAGCAAAAAATTATTATCCTTGTTATTTCTTGAAAAATGTTGTGCTCATTACTTTTATATATCAATGGATTTATTATTACACAATATGTATTATGAATACCTTAACTGAATAAGATTTCTGTATTTAAATAGCCAGAACTTACTCCAGTCTTGACCTCCGCTTCATTTAAGAAACGTATCTCCCTACTAGTATGTAGTAAGTAATGATACACACTAAATGACTTTCTAGTTGCGACTCTGTGTATCCTGGACCTCAACGGTCATTATATGCAATGCGAAAACAAATGTTTTTGCTAGGCAAATTAAAAAACCCCCGATTGTCAAGAACGCCATCTAGTGATGACTAGCGGAACTACCGATAGTTCCACTACTTATCACGCACGCGGCGCGTGGCCCTGACTTTCAAGCGTTAATCTCCAATAACTTTTAAACGGCTGAATCGATTTTCATCAAATATAGCTAAGAACCACCACCGCAAGGGAACTTGCTTTCACTTAAAAAAAACCGCATTGAAATCGGTCCATCCGTTTGAGCGCTACTATGCCACAGACAGACAGACCGACACTAGCGTCAAACTTATAACAGCCTCTTTTTGTCGGGGGTTAAAAACTACTCTATTGAACATAGCAAACGATTACATCGCTACTGTATTTAACGGGGAAAATATTTTAGGTCACCTTTTTAGTAAAGCACAGTACCATTGAACGGAGTGGGCAATCTTTTATGTGGTTTCCGATGGGAACGCGCAGTGAATAGTGGCCAAATTGCTAGTGAAGGGCTGAGTCATTCCGCAGATTGCGTCGATTCACTTCACTTATACCGAGACTCACATTATCGCTGGCGATTTCAATTATCAAGTAACTGCTGCTGTTTCTAAAATGTTCCATTTCAGTTTTTTTTGTAGGGTTATGTGAAATGATGTGTGGAAAAATATATTTTAAAATTATATATTCTGTCGCCGGTTGGTCTAATGGTTACTTATGTTGCAATATATAAAAAAAAATCAACAAGCAACATAAACAAAAGTAAAAAACGTACAAAAATAACAAAGTTATTGCCTAGCAACTTTCAGCCAACATTTAGATAGAGGGAGATAATTCAAAAGCTTGGCGATGCAGAACATCAAACAGTTACGGCAGAACGTTAAAAATATCCAGAAAAAATGTAGCTAAGAAAGTAGACTTGCTAAAACAGTGAACTGTTTTAGCAAGTCTACTTTCTTAGCCTGAAGGCTAGGCACGGATAAAACAAGATTTAAAGAGTTACTGGAATGAAGTGGCATCTAAAAATAAAAAGCAGTGTGTATTGGCAGATAATCTCGCCGTCGATGCCTCGCAGTATTTTTTTAATACCATACATTCAAAACACTGATTCTGTCATGTATTGCAAGCAAGTTGTGATAAGGGCGTTGCGGTACGTAATTCGAAACTATAGACTTAATTTCATAGGCACAATCCGTGTATACATTAACTTTGCACGTGCGAAGGGTAACGTTATACCAGTGGTAACGTGCGAAGGTACTAATTATACAAATTGCGCGGTCACCTAACAGATTACCAAACAGTTTTACCTAAGTTTCAAACAATCAATATTGTGATGGCTACACTCTCTAAATTACGCCTAATATAAGAGAAAACTATTTTTAGTTAACGATTTCCAAATGGGGTCTAAAACTGTTTCAACTAATTGAGGTTTACCCACTAATACAATTAAAACTACAAACAAGTTTGGTGTCACCCGAACTCCAAACAAATTAAATACTTTGTTTAATCAAACGAACCTCAACAAACTATCGAGTCTACGCTTTGTTTCCACTTTTGTAGATTGACAAGAACGATTAAGGTAGCCGAGCAATTAAAGGGGATTTTAACACGATAAGTCGAGAATCAAATCGGTTTAAGTTGCCAATCGGTAAATATTCTTCTGACTCTAGTACGACAATTTACATAATGCAATCTACAGTAAGTACTGTCAATATCGTTTGTGCCAACCCGCAATGAGTTCAATCCCAGTTGATCTAGGTTTGACCTATAAAAACTTCTCCCGAGAAAGAATGAGCGGGGAATATCCAGTTAGTTCTGTCCCCGCCACGCTTTAAACCGTGTCGCGAAGAAAGTTTTAAAACCCCGCTGCGAATCGGTAGGAATACAAATTCGAACGTGGCAGCCGCATTAAATAGAAAAGACTGAAATGCAGCAATTACTCTGGGTTACATTCTCGTAAATTACGAAGGTCCTCATTTTGCTGCTAAGTGGCTCTTAACGGAATTATCAGTAATGTGGTCTTGTTTATTAGGACCATTTTATGAGGAACAAGTGTAACGTATGGCAAGAGTAAATATACAGCAATGGGTGGACGGAAAAATTAATCAGTCTGGTGATCGTCCATATTGTCCGATTTCAGTTTAAAACTGACTCCCTCGGATTACGGATTAAACATAAATCGGTTTTATGTATTTTTGAGCACATATATTTCAAAGAAGATCTTTTAAAAACTATTTTTAAAATAACTATGCAACGTGTAAACAATTAAAATTGTTATAATTAAATAAAACCGAAATAATAGGATTATAAAAAATCATCATCATCATATCAGCCACAGGAAGTCCACTGCTGGACATAGGCCTCCCCCAAGGATTTCCAAAACGACCGATCGGAAGCGGCCTGCATCCAGCGTTTATAAAAATAGATTTTATCATATTCATCTTTTCGTCTTGTCCTTAGGTATCCTGGATTCGCAAGCGAGACCTGCACATCCTCACAGTTGGAGTCCATACCTACAGCAGCGATGCTCGGTTCGCTGCTCTTCACGCCGATGGCTCAGATGAGTGGACGCTCAGGGTGGCGCCTGCTCAGCCCCGCGACTCAGGCGCCTATGAGTGCCAAGTATCCACCGAGCCTAAAATTAGTTTGTCGTTTCGACTTACTGTTGTTGGTGAGTCCTCATTATAGTAATAAAATCATTAATTAAATAATATACAGTAGCGATACAAGGTCCGTCGCCCTCCACGCCGACGGCTTAGGTGAGTTAGGGACATAGGGAGTAGTGACTGCTCAATTTCGCGACTCAGGCGCTTATGAGTGCCAAGTTTGTACTAAGCCAAACATTTTATTGACACTGCAACCTACTTATCCGTAGGTCGTGGGTTCCGAACCCACTGGGAAGCATACTTTGTGATAAGTTGTGTCCAGTCTGGTTAGGATATTGCAGGGTTGAATCACTTGAATATCCAAAAAGAAAGACGATTCCGTGTTTCGGTGCACGTAAAGCTTTGGCTCCCGAACGCCATCTTGCGTTTGTTTAAACCTATCTTAGGATTGGTTCTGGTCTACCTTTTGGGTTTGCGGAGGTCAGACGGCAGTCGCTTTGTGTAAAAACTAGTAACCTTGTTAAATCTTATGTTAGGTAGCGGACCCCGGGCTCTAAAGCGTTACCGCTGAGGATGCAACCGGGAATACGCTCGGATGATGATGATTATCTTGTATTTTATTTACCATGGTAATGAAAAGTATGAAGTTTAATGTACTATCTATGTATAGCTGTTGTAACCGTATGACGCTACATACATTAAGCGGGTATAGAAATAAATCAGTAATGTTTCTGGTACCAAAAGGTTGATTTATAAAAAAAAAAACATGTTAGTACATAATACCGCATTTTTAATTTGAATATTTAGGTAAATTTGCTTACTTAATTCATTAAGAGTAATTTCAGTGGCTTTTATCATCATAACGGTAGCGCAAATTTAAAAAATAAAAATTTCTTCGAATGTGCTTGTTTAAAAGAGCGCCTCACAAATTATTAGATTCACAGCATCTTAATCTATTATATTATAAATATATCCTAATTATCTAGCGCATTTGGTTTGGGTAAATTGTCAGAAAAAAATTGGCCACCGTTAAGACGTTTTGAAAATTTACCCATTTATATATGGTACACGCGTTAATTAATCCAAATAATATCTTGTTAGAGTTGCTAATACAAAAATAAACGGGCAAGTGCGAGTCGGACTCGTACATGAAGGGTTCCGTGCCACCGTACAATGTTTTAAAACGCTGAAGAAACACGTTTCTTGTATGACGACCCCCTTTAATTTTTAACTTTATTTTATTTTTAGTATTTCTTGTTATTGTGGTAATAGTAATACATAATTGGTGAAAATTTCAAGTATCTAGTTAAGGCCACTATGAAGATCAAGTTAAAAACGCTGAAAAAAACGTTTCTTGTATAACGACCCCCTTTAATTTTTAACTATTTTTTATTTATAATATTTGTTGTTATATCCACCACAGTAATACATAATCGGTGAAAATTTCAAGTGTCTAGCTATTACGGTTCAAGAGATAGAGCCCTGTGACTGACGGACAGACAGACAGACGGACAGACAGACAGACAGACGGACAGACAGCGGAATCTCAGTAATAGGGTCCCGTTTGCACCCTTTGGGTACGGAACCCTAATAAACTTACAACATTGCTACAACTAGACGTCTGTAACCTCAGATCCAATCTTGTTCTGTTGACTATTCGTAAATAGGTGCAAACATGACCTCTCAAATGATGGAAATAAGCATAATAGAGAATCTATGTTATGACTGGAATAAGTCAGGATCGTCTCGTAAAGCCCCGCAACTTTGCGCCAACAACGTCCCGCCGTCTGAGCGAAATTAGTTGTCAACTTTGTCTTCACTGTTCTAAATTGTGCCTGCATATGCTTGTGGATGCTTTACAGAATATTTCATGGTAATTTAGTGAGTACCTACTCGAACATTCTTATCGAACATTCTTTATAGGTTTGACAAAATGACAATTTATTTATCATTTGCAAAAAGAAATAAACTAAAAATAGTTTACATATTCAACGTATCGAAAATCTTTTTATCGAATAGTTACTTTCATTAACAAAGTTTTATTCCTAATAAAATAAAATAAATGCTTAATTACATACCAAAAAACTTTTCAAATAAATAAAATGATATGACCGCGGGACCGACGTGGTTGGTATGCATTGAGGGAGGCCTATTCCCCACAGTGGGATATAGAAGGCTACCAATGATGATGATGATGAAGGCTAATGTTAAATATGACGGATGTTAAATATATTTAAGCTACATTAAGGCATCTCACATAATACAAAGATGACAGCCGAGACTGACGGCCTAACGTGTCTCCCGAAGCACAGATGTGTTTGTGATAATTTTATGTCACATAAAGTCACCAATACAAGTGTTAATCATAATCACGCGTTTGGTCGCAAACGCTAATGCGGACGCCGTTTGGGCCGTCAAACTTCTGAACGTGGTGTGTAATATTCATCTTTATCATTACCTTAATAAGCATCTAAATATTACCAGTATTACATCAACAATAAATAAATACATAATTACATAATTTAATTCCCCCTGCACCATTCCACCATCGGACAACACGACGTGGACAGGGATTCCACCCATTTGTGGTCGATATTCCTCCTCATCGTACCTCTCGATTTGCCTCCTCCTTCATTGTGCGAACCGCTAAGGTGTGGAATTCCCTCCCTGCGTCGATGTTTCCCCATACATATGATTTAGGGATTTTCAAGGCAAGAGTGAATAGGCATTTTTTGAGTCTGCGTGTTACACCTTAGAACTCATCTTAGCTTCCCATCAGGCTAGATAGAGGTCAAACGCACTCAAATCTCTAATTAAAAAAAAACAATAGAATATTTACCAATATTATTTCATTAAATTGTAGCCACGACTGTCTGTGTAATTAGAATATACAACAGAGTACTCGTATCTAATCGGTTCCAACTCGATTTTCCAATTTTATTGGTAATTATTAATGATGTTATTCAGAAACAGGGAAACGACACCCGAGGCAGTGATGTTATTGTTGAAAAGTGCTTGAATATACATACATCCAACTCAGTAGTGTTCACACATTTATGTAAATAGTTTATCTAACTATTGGGATTGTTAAGTTGAACTTGTTTGTTAAAGCCCATTGAATCCTCATTGGACTCCTTCATTGTTATATCTACATTATCCGTGTTTGTCTGGGTGATTGATTTAATAAAGAGTGTTCTAAGAAAAAATAGAGTCCGATAATTTAAGTTTATTGATTGTATACCGTAGGTACTCGTTTACAATAATATATAGTGACTTCAATCATTACAATTAAATTGATGAGATATTAACGAACGGCGATCGAGAAAGGATCTGTTACACTCAACTTTACAATGATAATACTTATCAACAATAAATCAGATTCTTCATAACGTACTGCTGTATCTTACTTACTTTGGGGCTAGCTAAATCTTTGTAATTTTTCTTAATCTGTTTATATAATATTTCATTACTTATCATCATCTCTTTTCTTCAGATAAAATGTAATAAGAGAGTCACAGCTGCATGATTTAACTCCTTATCACGCGTGTCTTTGCACTTCTCAATGAACTCGTCGAAGTCAAAGTGTCACGAGAAAGTCACCAAATTATTAGAGCGAAACGAGACTTTAACAAAACGAAGTACGCAAGTAAATCCTCGAGAAAAAGTCTTTTAAATTAAATTAACAGTTAATAAGAATTTCAGTAAAAGTTCTATTACTTTGATCTTCTTTTTTATTAAATCCATCTCTTCTTAACTTCAAAGTTATAAAATTAACATTAATTTTGTTTTGAATTTTAGTTTCTATAGCGATAATTTTATTTCAGTTATTTGACACAGAACTGGAAGTGAGAATCCCGTTTATTCCCGAGGCGGGCGAGTTTAAGTGAATTATTATTTTACAATATAGGTTTGAAACTGTTGTTAGTGGAACAGAAATCTAAGCTCGAAATACTCAAAAGTATTTACGCTACTACGATTTTATCTGATAATCAAACTTGTATAAAATGTTAGTTTATTTTTTCTCGTTATTATATTTTTTTTATCTTTGAAATAAATAGTATTTGAACTAGTTTTTAACCGAGCAAATGAAGCGAGCGAGGTCTCTAAATCGAGTTGGGGTCGAAAACACATTATATGTACTGCGATAACTGCCGAACCGATGGTCCGATTTTGATCAAATTTAATAGGCACGTAGGAAATATCAATAGCATTTTTAAGTTCGTTGAAAATCAAAATCGGTTCAGTAGTTTTTGAAATATTAATAAAAATGTCCGCGAGGTCTAAGTTCGCGGCGAACTACTAGGTGTTAAACATAAATACAAGGTAATAGCCCAATATACATACGGCCTTTCGTGACAGGTATAGAATTCGTTCGTAGCAAGTTCGTAGAATGGCTACGATTCTGTAGCATTGCTACGATATTGTAGCTTTACTAGGTACAAAATTGCAACTACAAAATGTTTCTGATTTTCGTCAATTGATTCATGGGGCTTTGCCGTGTGGAAAGTACGCAGCAAAGCCCCATGAATCACAGGCAGAGTAGAATAGAATCACTCAAAGTCATCCCGTGGTTGTCGTAGAAGACGACTTAGGAATTACAAGCTAAACAAAGCTTGAACATCAGTAAGACCTCCAGTGAGTGAAAGTGGCCAGCGTGGAGAGTGAAGGCCAAATCTTCTGGCTGCTCTGGTCAAGTATGGCTCTAGCAGTCGTGCTTCTACAGTGGAGACTAAAAAGAAGAAGAGAAGAAGATGATCAGATTCATGCCGAGTTATGAACAAAATTGGCTATAACATTACTGGAAGTAGAGTTTTCAATTTTTGACCGAGCAAACGAAGCGAGTGAGAAGGTCTCTAAATCGAGTTGGGGCCGAAAACACATTGTTTTTAAGTATGTATGTATGTTTGTACCGCAATGACTGCCGAACCGATGGTCCGATTTTGATGAAACTTGGTAGGCATGTAGGAAATTTTAATAGAATTTTCAAGTTTGTTGGGCATCAAAATTGGTTCCGTAGTTTTTGAAATATTAAATATTAAAAATGTCCGCAATTATGTAGCAAACGAAACCATAGCGCGTTCTAACTTCGGATAGCGTCATCTAGGTGTTACTTAGGGAACTATAATCGAATTACTAGTTATTTGTATAGTAAATATGTATTTTTTTTTGTCAACAGTGTCAAAGGCGGAGATTCTGTCGGGTCCAGAGCTGTTCGTGCGGGCTGGTTCCGACATCAACCTCACGTGCGTCGCTAAGTACGCCCCGGACCCGCCGAGGTGAGCAAATTATGCCATCAAGTGGGACGGGCCCCAAAACGACCGTTTTTCATAAAAGGACAAACTTTATTATAGTCATATTATTCTTATCTTTAAAAAAAAATTAAGCCACGCAGAGACTTAAAAGACCTAATGATGATGATGATGATGAAATACGTATTGGACCCATTGAAGTAAGAAAATTATGCCTTCGAGTGGAATGGGCCACAAAACAAACGAATTAAAAAACAAACTGCATAATTGTTATATTATTGTAAATTTTATGATAAATAACGTCGCTAAGTATCCCCAAAGTGAGAAAACGCCGTCTTTGTTGCTTATGTAACAGATAAATAATGTCATCAATGTTTATTATTTATTAATATTCTATGATTATTTGAGATTGACTCTTTAAGAGATCCTTTCCATATTGGTCTGGGAGAAAAGAAAAAAAATAGAATATCCCAGCTGCTTCTCTTTCCGCGCAGATCGTAAAAGCCGATCGAGGGAATTTGTGAGAATCTGAATCAACGTGATCCAGATATAGGAATAGGCGAAGCAGCTAGCAACCCCATTCACTCAGTATTTTGATGCCCTTTTCCCATCATCACGCTAAACGTGGTCTTTGGGTCTAACGGCCCTGGGCTCTGCCTACCCCATTAGGAATTAAGACGTGATAATGTACATAGGTATCTGTGTCTTTGGGAGATAACATGGTTGAGATTGTACTAGAAATGCAGCGATATTCTAGTACGCTACGCTATATATTTATTATAATTTTAGGTGATATCAAAACGAGCCTATAGCACAGCATATACGATATACTAGTACTAGAAGCATGTTATACTCGTATAGTCCATACAAATAACCATCAGTTTTTTTTAGACAAAGTTATACTATGGTTCTATAGGGGAAAATTTTGCCGTTTTTATGGCCTACTGATTTCCAATCACGACCCTTCATCCGCGGGTGTGATGTGATCAAGATCTAAAAATAAAATTTAATCTTAGAGGAAAACCTTTATGGAAATGGCTATCTCTAACTTATTACTTTGTAAATAAGTATTAGGTGATTCAAAACTAATAAAACTATACACAGTTGCCTATTTATTTACACACAACTAGAAATACAACGTATAATACTCTGACATAATAATAAACACTGTCAATTTGAGATAAATGTTATAATAACTCATTTTATAATGTCGTTTAGGTCATTATGCTCTACAAACTGCAAAAAGCTTCGCGCTTGTGTCCTCTCGGTTATTCTCCGTAATGTTGTTTGTAGAATGAGTAAAGTCTACGGGTAATTTAGCACCACTCCACAATGTTGCCAATTTCAGCGTTTGCTACAATATAGCTTTACGAGTGAATAATTTTACAGTTACAAGTGCCGTGGGCGGTATTACGTGACTCGTATGAACTTGTGTCCCGTTAAATTTTATTTTAAGTGTGAACTAGCCGAAATGTCCGCCAACTTCGAGTGAATAGGAGACCCATCTTTCAGACCTTACGATCTTATAATGGGAGTGTGTTATCGTGTACCTTTTCACACCGAGGCATCGTCTATACATTTAGTCTTCGCATCCATAAACATGATAAGCTTATTTCCAGATAAAAGGGTCGGCAGGGGTCCCTAAGTGAGGCATTCTTTGCCTATCGCCATTTAATGGTGCCCTGTGTCTGAGATCTCTCCGCGAGGGACCTCCAATTTGAATATTGATAGAATGATTCGCTTCGTGTGGGGAGATGACATTTTTTATTCAGGTCACCTCATGAGTTATGTATATGGCGTCTTAGGGTTTGTAAAAACCGTAAAGAATTTTGATCGTGTATTATGTCGTAGATAGTAATATGAATATTTAGGTTCTTTAATAAAGCAGAAGGTTAGATGTTTAGTAAATTTATACGCAGAGAGTGGTGTGAGTGGTGAATTTGCCTCTAATAAGTTTTTGTTATAACTGCCGTATGTATGTTATGGTTAGAAAAGAGGTAGGTCCTTTCACTTGGGTACCCGGAACATATCAATCGTGGCGAGATCGTAGAATTGATCATTTCATGATTTATTTTATTTATTTATTTGAAAATTTTATTGAGCCAAAAGCTACAACATGTAGACTTAATGCTAAAGCATTCTCTCCCTGTCAACCTTTAGGAGAAGAAAATCAGAAATAATAGTTGGCGTCTTAAATAGATAGATACAATATCTAGATATATATAATAAGTACTTTTAAATAATTAAACATAAATATCGTATAAAATAAATACTATAATATATTTATACATACAACGTAATTATATACATACATACATACATATACCGATAAATTAGAGATTTATCTGATGTCCTCGGGTTGGCTGACCATTTCATGAAATAGTTATTTTTCATGATATGGAAAATAACCCGTGACCACATCATGATGTGGTCTGCCCATATCAATGATTAATCAGTGTTTAAGGATATAAAAAGCTAAACGCTTGGTTACTTCATGATATGGTCAATCGTGATCATATCGGAAAATAGTTACATTATCCACCGTTAAAGGCGCTTCATGCATCATGGCGGCAGACAATTATTCTGATAAAAATACTAATTGAGGATAAACCTTAGAGTTCGAAGCGAATTTCACAAGTTAGTACATTAAAAAGTATTTTTAGTGATATCCCCTTAAAATTCTACTTACAAGAAAAATATATAAAGTTCCTTCTTTACTTGAAATTTTTATTAAACCATTAACGTTATGGAAGCCCCTTAATTAGCAAACGTTTATTGAAATATTATCAAATATTGACGTGTAAACGATGTGGCCAGCTTTAGCTTGCCATATCATGAAATACAACCATCTGTAAATAAACACTTACCATTTCATGAAATGGTCGACCACATCATGAAATGATAAATTCTACGATCTTGCCATATCACATCCATACATTCTGCATTCGCTCTGAGACGATCTCCTAATAAGTCTGATACTTGGTCGGGTGGTCGGGCCAAACTGATTATTTGGATAGAGGTTGATTAACGCTAGCCAGCTTTAAATCCCAAGTAAAATCGCATTCTATATCCTTATGAAAGGTAATCTCCTTCCCTTGTTTCCACTTAGTTTCTTCATTTTGTCCTGTTATGTTTTCTTTGTGTAAGTTGTATGTATTTAAGTATTAGGTGTAGGTATGTTTATTATAATTATTGTATATAAGTATGTTTATAATATTGACCACCCCGCATTACCTAATTTCCCATAATTTTTTAGGGTTCCGTACCCAAAGGGTGCAAACGGGACCCTATTACTGAGACTCCGCTGTCTGTCCGTCTGTCCGTCTGTCACAGGGCTCTATCTCTTGAACCGTAATAGTTAGACACTTGAAATTTTCACCGATTATGTATTACTGTGGCCGCTATAACAACAAATATAACAAATATATAAATAAAAAATAGTTAAAAATTAAAGGAATCGTCATACAAGAAACGTGTTTTTTTCAGCGTTTTAAACTTGATCTTTATAATGGCATTACCTAGATACTTTAAATTTTCATCAATTATGTATTACTATGACCACAATAACAACAAATACTAAAAATTAAATTAAATTAAAAATTAAAGGAGGTCGTCATACAAGAAACGTGTTTTTTTCAGCGTTTTTAACTTGATCTTTATAATGGCATTAACTAGATACTTTAAATTTTAATCAATTATGTATGACTATGACCACAATAACAACAAATACTTAAAATAAAATAAAATTACAAATTAAAGGAGGTCGTCATACAAGAAACGTGTTTCTTCAGCGTTTTTAACTTGATCTTTATAATGGCATTAACTAGATACTTTAAATTTTCATCAATTATGTATGACTATGACCACAATAACAACAAATACTAAAAATAAAATAAAATTACAAATTAAAGGAGGTCGTCATACAAGAAACGTGTTTCTTCAGCGTTTTAAAACATTGTACGGTGGTACGGAACCCTTTATGTACGAGTCCGACTTGCACTTGCCCGTTTTGTCTATTTAAACGAGGTTGCCTGGAAGAAATTGCTTAGCGATAAGGCCGCCTTTTGCGCATGTCCTGTTTTTTTACTTTTGTGCAATGAAAGGTATTGTATTGTAACCCGTTAAATATTTATAATGATAATTATAATCTCACTTTGGTTTTAGAAAATTACGGTTAAAATAGTATTGCTTAAACGACGTATCTAATCTAATGTCTAAAATAGACGCGCAATGCACTCGGCACAGCATCCAGTTTAGAATTTTGCGCTGGATAATTCACGTCGCTGGAAAGCTCACTTTTATTTATTTATAAACTTAGACCGAAAATGTAGTGGTATTTTTGTATTAAAGACAATACCTCGAACGTTCGATGTCGTGTGGAAATACAATTTGCATTGGTAAAATATGAATGTTATATTTCAAAGTTGAATTTAAATTTAGAAAATGTAAAGTATAAGCTTTGAAAAGTATATTAAGTACATAATATCTTTTTTCGCCTTTTCTTTTCTTATTTGTATGCAAACCTATTTATTTAACGCATATTTTATGCATATCTTGGCAAAAAAATATGTAAACTAGATACATATATTATAGGAAAAAATATTTGTTTATTATAGACTCAAATAGGGGTCTTAACAAATATTAGTTTATTAAGGCCCCCAAGTGAGACAGAGGGCGTCAATGCGATATGCTGGTGGGGCTGCCACCTTAGAGTTTGCAGAAGCACTCGGTTTGATTTAGGTATCCTTTCTAGTGATGGATTCTGTTCTGCCTGCCCTGCATCTTTTGGCAACTCCAGCACTAGATGGTGGTCATCCTATTTAGTGCTGGAGTTGCCAATCCACGATAGCTGTAGCTGTTCCCATGGTGGACGACTGGGATATAGATGGCTTGGACTGACTAAGGCTCTGCTCAAGTGGGTGTCCTCCCATTGACACAGCAGATACTTGGCATTTTATAATGAGCCCTGACTAACTTTGAGAGCCTAAAACCAACTAGAGTAATTTGAAATTCTTGTCCTCTCATCAGTTAGAGACGTCTTGGAGGTCGCTGTCAATTGTTTTAACTATTTTTTTTTATCTATAGATAACATATGTTTTATTAAGGATCTTTTTCTAGTAGATAATTTGATTGATGATGATAAGATAGGAAAGTTTCAACAAATAAAAATATTATACTTACGTCATAACAATGTTTTTTTTCCAACAAAATATAAAATATCTCCCTTAGCAATGTCTCATACACTTCAGACAATAATAATTCATACATGATTGGCTTTGAGGATAAACCACGCTCGCGGATACAACGAAATTGCCTTTGGTTATTCGTTCTATTTTAAACCATTTTTCTTGTGATGTTGTACGGAAAATATTTAATAAGATCCAAAATACTATGATAATAACACATATTGAAACTTTTCTGTTTCTACAAGACGAACGTGGACTAAAAAAATAATTTAGCTCATCAGGTAGATTATTAAAAAATGTTGTAATACGTATTTTTTCTTTTTTCTGATTACCAAATTATTACGAAGATACAGCGCATTTAAATTCTGCATGACATCATGATCAAGTACGATATTCACTTGACGGTGACGTCAATCACTCCCACTCCGAAATTTCAACGCGCTGTATCCTTGTGTATATGACTTATTGGGCTTTTCAGATACATTAATTATTTATATTGTTTCAGTTTCATCTATTGGTACCGAGGGGAGCAAGTGGTGAACTACGCACAGAGAGGCGGAATCAGTGTTGAGACAGAGCAAAAAACTCGCACTAGCAGATTGCTGATTGCTCGCGCGGCTCCTCATGACTCTGGGAACTACACGTGTGCTCCTAGCAGTTCTGGTAAGTCACGATTAGTGCTGTCCCTAAAAAAGATGATGATGATGCTAGCCAAATTCGCCTAGACGACCGCTGAATTCGATTAAGAGTGGCGAACAATGCCATGTTTTTACAATTAAGAATATTGTACTTCGCAAATGAGATAGGGTTATCTTATTCGCGAATGTTCTTGCACAATGTGAACAGTACACCGTCTATCTAATTATATATATGTAATTATAATAAGTCACCGCAGGTAATGGGGCTTTTAATTCTTCGCATATATATAATGCTAGCTTTTGCCCGCGGCTTCGCTCGCGTCCTTTCTTAGCGGATGCCTACGTCATAACATCTACCTGCATGCCAAATTTCAGCCCGATCCGTCCAGTGGTTTGGGCTGTGCGTTGATAGATCACTATGTCAGTCAGTCAGTCAGTCACCTTTGAGTTATATATATTTAGATCTCGGTCCAAACGGCAATTGTACTCAAAATCTTGAACTCTTAGCTAGGCTTTTAACTTTCTGGTAAATATAGAATGATCTTAAGGCTCTCTTATCCAAGATTCCTAGAAGGAATAACACACAATGACGTGGTTCCTCGCAAGCCGAAAATTTTTAAACAAGTTCAGCACAAATAAATTCAAGGTGTTTTCTTTACTAAATAAGTAAACCCCAACTTACTAAAAAGTAAATAAGGAGGTAGCGTCTCAAAAGTTATGAATTCATTTTTTTATTAAGCTATATTGCAAACCACTAGAAAGTTCATCATCATCATCATCACTCACAGCCTTGAACCTCCCACTGCTGGGAATAGGCCTCTCTCAATGAATGCCATTTACCACGGTCCTGAGCTACTCTCATCCAAGGAAGTTAGCTATTACTAATACGTAAAAAAAGAAACGGGTAACTCACGTAGTTACAAGTTTTTTTTTTTTTTTAATTTATAGCTTGACGCTACTGCGTATTTAGCCAGGAACAAGTTAATAAAACGTGGGAATTTTTTTTTTCCTAACAAGTTACAATCAAAGGTTGGTGTAGGCCTTTGATTGCTTTAAGGGAGCTTCTGGCGACAAATCTATACGAGTCCACTGGTTTTCATAGCCGATTCAGTGGCGGACGACGCCCACACAGTCAGCGAAACAAATATCACTACAGCCGTACTATGACTATCTACTTTAACTATTTCACATATTGTTCATGAGCATGAGCATTTATAACACCAAATAACACCAATTTCATATTATAAGGTCCACTAAAATCAATTTGCAAAATAATTTAAAGAAAACCTTAACCAAACACCTTGACTTTCCGCCAAAAACTACCCGTTTATTACATATTAGTAATGTCTGTGTTACACATTAATTTTAATTAAACATAGCCAAAAGAGTATTGCTAAATTACTATTGCAAAAATATTACATTTTACTGTTGTCGTGCCGCGATAAAAATAATTAGTGGAAACACATTAATTTAATAATTAATAGCAGGAAACAGGTTAAATTTCACATGACGAGTATCGGTGTTACAAATCTTGTATACAATTACCAAATCTGACACAACTGGTAGGTATGGTACAACGTTGGGCAATATGTGACACAAAGCGATTATTAGTGATAAATGAGTTATTGATATTAATAAAACAAAAAGGTTTTAATTCTTATCATACTTCTACTACTCTTCTACTCATCAAAAATCATAAAACTAGCAGCAAATAGAGTTCTTTTTACATTCATTTTGCAGCTAGCTATGCGTGGACATACGATTAACTAGCTGCAAAAGTAATGTTTGATAAAAATAAAACTCGGGTATCGAAAAATAAGCAAAAACTAAAGATATTTTATAATGATGAATGAATCCAATAAATGAATAAACCACTAAGTAAACTCTGAGTATTTATCACGCAGATTGTACATTGTAACCATTTATTAATAAATTTTAAAAGCGATTTGAAATCGTCTTTAAAACTCAGCGAACTCTCTGGTCACCGAATCTTTCTGATAATCACCTTTGTAATTGAAATCTAAATCGAGTCAAGAGATTCCGATTGTCCATTGACTTTTGGTAATTGAAAGAAGAGGAAGCAATAATATTAAATAGAACATTTGTATTTTCTGGATTCTTGCATAAATTCAATTTCGACGGCACTCACTTTTTCCTTTCAAATGTACTTACCTTGGTAATCTTATGATTTCTCGTAGCTCTTTGAAATCATTTATTTATTTACATTCCCAATTTTGTGATTATGTCTAGATACGGACGACTTAATTTATTTCTACGAAAAACCGAATTAATATTTAATGACATTTTTTTTCATAACATGTTATGCGATACATTGTAAGTCAGCTAAGTACTATCTGACATGTAACCCGTTTATCGTATATTAATTAAGTTAGATAAGATATATTTTTTTGCAATAAATAGGGTGTACAATACAGGTGTTGGGAAAATACAATTAAATACAGTAGCTTAACTTATTTAGCCATATTCAATTATTCAATAGCATGTTTGTGTATCATGTTAATTTTAACCATAAAATAACAGCTTTCTATTCAATGTTAAGTAACATACGAGTACCTAGAGATAATAAAAAAGTCCCGTCATACCTATGTCTATTGCTATTTATTTCAGCGATGTCATAAAATTCTATAATATGGCAAAACTTTGAAAACTCGTACAAGGTACCCTATCCTATTATTATACGATTTTTATAATTATAATTGGCTAGGGTCTTCAACATGTACTGATAAACTCTGTCTAACCTTCTTTATATTGTTGTACAGAATCAGCTTCAGTGATAGTCCATGTGCTAAGTGGGGAGCGTCCAGCTGCAATGCAGAGCTCCGGGTCATCGCCGCCTTGCTTCGACCGCGCCATTCTCGGCACCGTCAGTCTCATCACCACCTTCAACCAGCCCAGGATCTGGATGCTCTTCATCCTCCCCATCATCGCTCCATACACCTCAACAGCGACTTTACTCGTCATCGTACTGTCTGCGAACCAAATCCCAGACGTTATCAAGGCTGTTGCTTGCTCAACTTTAAGACTATTGTCTTCAAGATGACCAATTTTCAGCCAAATAGAATAACTTCCAACTCGTTCTAAACAAGGAAGTAAAACTTTGTACAGTATCGATAGTTTCATTAGGTTTAACAGCGTTTGTAACTTAACAAATCTAAAGTATCTGTTCGATTCTTTTAAAGAGTATTAAATACAACGAGTTTAGATTTATGATTGATATTTCTGTGAATAAAATTAAAATGTAGGTCGTCAATTTGAAAAATTGTTAGAAAAATCGTTGAAACCCTTTTTTGCAAGGTGTTATCTGAATCTCGTAATGGCGTAATAAGATTAGCGGGTGTTTACTTTACAAGCAGCCGTAGCGAGATTATCCTTGGCTAAATTTCCTTTGTTTTTCAAGCTAACTACGCTTATCTTAATCCTGGACAGAGATTACGCGTACAAATCGATTTTGTTATACCAATCCGAGTAAACCGAGATTGAATCTAAGCAGCCTTATCTGTGTAATGGTTTTTAATCCACTCGTTGCTCTCTTTACCACGTTAGTTGCGTTCGATCAAGTTGGACAAACAGTTGTCTAGACTCCCATCCGCAGCGGAGACAGATCTCGCACAAGTCACGGATGACCTACATAGCGTAATCTACAATCTGGCATCTACTTGGAAAGGTCATGGTAGCGCTCGTCGTGTGATAACTTGCATTTTTGGCATTCTTAAGTGGCTTTTGACACCTATACCAAACAATTTTCATTACAGATCTGTGTGTACAACGATGTGTGTTCGTACACAAGTTCTACTCAAATGCCCAATGACGTTGCGGACGCGATCAGTGTTTTTAATTTTAATTTTATTAAACAATTTTACGGCTCTGGATACAAGTCCTTTAAAGCCTATCTTTAATTTTGTTCTTTATTCCTAATCCTAACAAGTTTCTTTTTGACATTGCTTGTCATGCTCTAAATAAAACATAAACATGTGACAAGCTTGCAGTGAAAAGCCGGCCAATACCGCTATGGATATAAACATATTCGTGGCTTCCCTGTAATAAATAGATTACGTTAGGATATTACCTATATTTCCGTTACTTACGATACGGAAGTATGGGATGTCGTTCCATGAACAAGAATGGCAAATAAATTATTATTCTCTCTCACGCATATTATTGACAGTCTTTTTTTGGTTCGAATAATTCTTAGTTTTGTCCAATAAACTGCAAAATATTGAACAGTAGCTTTCAAAATCTGTGCTAGAATTTGTCAGAATAATCTTTGTAATCTCCTTTCGTCGTATTAATTTTAATAACTGTATTAACCTATTCAATGATGTTTCTTGTGACAAATAAATTTATTATTTTCTAACTAGAATATGGTAAATACATTCACCGCCAAAACATGTCAAAAGTTTGTTGTTTCCTGTGTCCAAAGTATCTCGTACAAATTCGACTTCAGAGAAATATGTTCCTAAGAGATATTGGTACGTGCACTCCTACCATAAAACTTTTGCAAAGCAAAGATATCAAAAGTAACTCCAACAGAAGTTGTATTTCCTATCTTCAATATTGATACTTGCATGCTCTTATGAAAATGTAACCAAGTGGAGCGTACTGTAGTCCTATATATTTATATCAACTGATAGGCAATCGTTTACGACAGAGGGTCGGTTAGCGCTCAATCGTTTGTTCTGCACTCATCCGTGTTTGAAACCTTTCCTACAAGTAGGTATTAAACCTATCTCTTTATCCCTTTGACTGGGATTCTCTTAGAATTGATTCCATTGTTTATTAAAAGTACTTGTTTTGTTACTTTTGGGTACAATATTTTATGGTCTTAAAAGTAAAAGTTCTGATGCGAATGATGTAAGAATTCTGAACGATTATGTTTGATGTTTAGGCAAAATTTATTGAACAATTGTTACATGATATTCACAATAAAGTATTTTAATATTTGAAGAAGTTTTGGCAAATTGGGCATAAAATGCATTTATAAAAAAAAATACGAAATGAGTTACATTTTGGTATTTACGACTCACATTGGAACTTATCTATCATCATACCAACAATACACGATAAAGTATGTACGAGTAATAAATACAATTCTAAAAATGTCTACAAGTTGGGCACAGATTATATTTTATGTTTTCTAGGATTAATCAAAAGAACGATTGCAATTCTTTTATTATTATGACTTCTCTTAAACTTACTCTCAACATAAAGTTACAGGCAAAATTACTTTAATTTGTCTTAGAACATGCAAAAAGAAATTGGAATAGTACACTATTGGCTATTCCTGCCAGTTTCGTAGTTGTACCAAATCAACCAGATTGGTTGAACGACATCTCATCAAGTTGTTTTTATTCTGTGCTGCCCTTGTTCTTCTTACTTATGTCGAAAGAGGGGAGACAAACAAATTTACGAGTTTCTAAGTAAACGAACAAGATAAAAGGGTGAGACATAAGGTCACTCTCGTCTTATCAACGTTACGTCATTTTCGATGTTACTACTTTTATTTGTAGTGAATTTTATTAACATGCTTTACTATCTTGTCCTGGGCAAGCAAAACTGTAAAATAATGTTATCTTAATTATCTAGGACATAATCAATATGTGTATTTTAAATAGGTATATTAATGTGAAATCACAATTTTTGATTCTAAGAGAATTAGATGATGTACATATAGAAATAGGATTGTAAATATTCAAAGATGTAAATAAATTATATTGAGTTATTTTTGTGATTTCTGTCAGTCAAATAGTCTTTTATCCATCTGAATGTCCAGTAAAGAAGTGTTTTTTCTATGAGTAAACGCGTGACTGATATCGTACCTATAAGAAAGGTGAAAAGTGGTCGGGAAAGAAAGGTACGGGAAGTATGTAGGTATGTTGTAATTATTTTATGTTGATACCGTTGAGTACATGTTTTTCACATTCCACTCTTCGTACTTTTTTCCGCATTCTTTAAGTACGGTCTCATTTTTGCGATTTACCAAAAGAGCTACGGGCACGTGTAGTGCGCGTTTTTATAGTTCTCTCGAAGTCGTCGTTGGCCGGCCGTGATAATCAAAGGATTTACCTACTTATACAACGTGGAAGGGACAAACCCGTTATAAATTGAACTACGGTATATACTAGATCATTATAGTATGATGAAATTAAAATAACAGCCAAAAAAACTAAAAAAAATTCGGCATTTAGCCATACAAAAGTGTGCAGCCGCCCGGGCGATTTGTATGGGAATGTCGATTTTTTTTAGTTTTTTCACTGTTATTTAAATTTCGTTATTCTTTATTGATCTAGAATAGCTTGTGGTTCGATTTATTACGGGTATATCTCTTCCACGTTGTATATAAGTGCATTTAGAAAAATAAAAGATTATCCGACTTAATTTATTTCACGCGATCATTTTTTGAAACTGTCGCTGTCTTCTATAAGTAGTAAAAAAGGGTTGTGTAAAACTATCAAATTGTAGATGTATTTAACATGTTATTTAACATTTGTAACAATTACAATACAGAATAGAATAAAATGATTGCAGGAAAACATGAAGTTTTTTTTATAAATTTAAAAAGGGGATAAAAGAATAGCTCTTTATTTAAGCCGACGTTAATTCTTTAAATTAAATTTGTAAGCGGGAGTTAGATGAAGCGGATTCGGCTTAAGTTGCCGCCTACAAAAAAAAATAATCTCCAAAAAAGAATTCATCCGCCGTTGGGGACAAAAAATTCATTGTATTAAGTAATGTGACCACGAAACGGGCATAGCGGGATGGAGGTAGGATTGAGGGGAGGGGAGAGGCTATCTAAATGAAAGGAAAAGAGAAAGCGCGTATATTCTGCCTATCGTACCCAGATACGAGTATATTTTCGACGGAGGGAATCATTTAACTTGATGTATGGGCAAGGGTTACGCATTCGGAAGACACTTTATCGAATCAAATAGACGAGCTTGATACCTTTCGAATCACACCTCCTTGGTGACAACGTGTACGAAATTGAAGATTGGAAATAAATATATCTCTTTCATGTTTATTAATAAATTACTTTTACATCGAGAAACTGAAAGTATTATAAATATTAACCGCTTGTTTTATTTCTCGGGCCGTAACGTATACTGACACAATGTAAAGTAAGTATCTCTTACAATTTCAAAATTAAAAAAGGTGGTGCAAGTAGACAAACTTTACTTGTACCTAACGCGCCTAGAGCAACCTATAAATTTTAAAGCCATAAGTATACCTTGAAAAGTATAATTTGTGACAAATCAGTTTCAAAACACTAAACATGGATGTTACATGTCAACAAATGATATACTCGTATCTTTAGGTACTAACCTTTAGATACTAACCTAACTCTTGAACCGTAATAGCTAGACACCTGAAATTTTCACCGATTATGTATTACTGTAGCCGCTATAACAACAAATACTAAAAATAAAAAAGTTGAAAATTAAAGGGGGTCGTCATACAAAAAACGTGTTTTTTCAGTGTTTTTAACTCGATCTGTCACAGGGCTATCTCTTGAGCCGTAATAGCTAGACATCTGAAATTTTCACCGATTATGTATTACTATGCTAAAAATTAGATAAAGTTAATAATAATTAAAGGGGGTCGTCATACAAGAAACGTGTTTCTTCAGCGTTTTAAAACATTGTACGGTGGTACGGAACCCTTCATGTACGAGTCCGACTCGCACTTGCCCGTTTATTTGTTTTAATTATGATTAAATAATTATAAAAAAATTAAGAATTATGTGAAGGCATAGTTATCATTTAAAGTTCAGTATATATTTTAAGTTTAGATTTTTCAGAATAACAGTTTAGCTTTGAGATGGTGACACTCTATTATACTCGAACAAGAATTAGTTTAATATTTTGAAAACGGGTTACTAAATTCATAAGTTGTCTTAGAAAACTTTCAATGGTTTTAAAAGACCTATCTAACGATTCCCCTCTATGGGGTACACGAAAGAAAAACATCATCCCCACTTTACATATAGGGGAGTTAGCCTAAAAAAAATTTTTAACATTTTAGTTTACCAATTTGTCAACATACATTATATACCCATGCAAAATGCCATCTTTCTAGTACTATGTCAATTAAACAGTCACTGAGCTAAGCCGCGGATGGACAGACGAGCATTATCATCATCGTCATTGGCAGCTTTCTATATCCCACTGTTGGGAATAGGCCTCTCCAGAAGCACATTCTGTAAACACGTGTGGATGTTTGCCAAGTCCGATCAGTCTGGCTGCTTACAAAAAGTATTGAAATAGTTGATCAGGCATTAGATGTAATTTTGTTAAAAGTATATTTTTACTTTGGAATAATAAAGTGTTAAGAACCCCCTTACCCAAGACTTTCCCATACAAATATAGTGTATCATATCATTTTTGCCCATCAGTATGGAAAAGTTTTACACCCTTATATTTTCTTTCAAGTTCATATTTTGACTTTGAAAACTAATTATAACCCTAGATATATGCAATTTCTTTAAACTTACGAATTTTTACTAAAATCTGACATGTCGTTTCAAAATAAAACGTAGACTACGTTTGTATGGGAAACTCGGATTTTGTCTAGGGTAAGGAGACTCTTAAAATAAATAAATAATACCCGTACAGGAAGAACGTGAAAAATGCATTATCGTCCAAAAAATAGTTACACCTATAGAGCTCCATAACACGTCCGACTCACCAACAGCTGAAAGTGACCTTCTTCTTCGTCTAAGCGATTTCCCGGTTGCATCCTCAGCTGTGCTGCTTCGGAGCCCGGGGTGCGCTTTCCCGCTTTTTTCTCTCCAAATATAACATGCATGTCAATGGTCACCCAAGGATGCCAAAGACCTTGCAAAATGGAGAAGAAATAGCCGGAACACTTTGAATGATTTGGCTATTACAACCGGCTGTCTGCCTGACGTCAACCCTCTTTGGAAATGTATTTGTGCGAAATGTTTTACGACCGGCCGCCGCCCGACGTTAAATCCTTGGGAATGCAATTGTAGCACGAGGTGTTTGTGCTTAGTCCTTTAGTCGCCTCTTACCACATCCATAGGAAGAGATAGAGTGGTCATATACTAACCACCATACGGGTCAACAGATGAAAGTGACCATTAAGCTCAAATCAAGGTTTAATACTCTTAACAGAAGTAACAAACAGTACTATTTATGGACAATTGCAATATGTGAAAGAAAAACTACGAGACCTGGAAATTCAGCTAGGAAGTGCAAACAAAGAAATAGATAACCTCTGCCTACAAAATAATTAACTGAAAGAGCCAAAAATCATTATTGAGAATATAAGTAATATCTGGCACCTCTACGGCTCTTGGTCCATATGATAAACATTCGACTTCATTACACCGCTCTCATTGATGGTAAAATTGAGCATATAAACATCTTTTTACTGTTTGTAATTAAAACATGTCGACATAATCTACTTGCTTACGTCACGTAATAACTATACTTAACTACCGAAGCAAAAATACCACGTACATTTTATTTTCCTTATGTGATAGGTGACGTGTTTATTTTTCCCCTATTTCCGTTATCGAAGGAACAAGTAAATAACATTTTAGTTGTACGTCAGCAGCGACTTCATATGAAGAAGGCACAAAACAAACCGAGGTTAGGTATTTCCTTTAGTATTTCTCGATGTTACTTCCAAGTGTCTTTTCAGACATGGAGACGTTTTATCTAGCTTTTCTTTACGAGCTTTATTTTCTTTTACTTCACTTTTTTTAGATAAGGACAATTGTAGGAATTCGATTCTATTAGAAACTATAAGTGCTTGCTTACTATACGATTAAGTACGTGTATAATTTGTTAGGCCTTGTATAAATTATATTTACATCAGAAAAGATATTAATCATAAATAAGCTCTATCATAATAGAGCTTATTTGTAAGCAATATATTTTCTATATAATTAATTTTTTTAATTTTCCTAAGGCTGACTGGTAGAGAATGCAATAGCATTAAGTTCACTTTTGTACCATTATGGTCAATAAAGGTTTAGTAAATAAATGAACTACATAGTTATTTACACCCAAGAAGCATGTATTGATGTAAAAACATTTAATTTACACAAAAGCTTACACGATAGGCGCAACGCAAGTGTTTACATAAAAGTTTGTTGTGAATTCAACCCGAAAGATTTTCCAATTTAGCGAGAAAGGTCCGAATTCGGGTCACAAAGCTAATAGTAAAAATACATTCTCAAAACGTGACCGTAACTTCACTTCCCTGAGGGGGACGTGGTGTCGTATATATGAAAACACTATTTGGTACTAGAAAATTTGTGTGTGCGTGTGACTCTGGCAGTACATTTCCAATTTCAGCATTCAAAATAATAGTGTAATTACATGTCATCATCATCAGGTATTTTTTAGTCTCCACTGAAGGAACACAACCCTCTCTGTACTACCAGAGCCATACTTAGCCTGAGTAGCTAGAGAATTTGGCCTATACTCTCCACGCTGGCCAGGTTGGAAAGGTCTCATTGATGTTTATAAGCTTTGTTTAGCTTGTGTTTGTGTTTTCTAAGTCGCCTTCTACGACATCCACGGGAAGACTTGAACTGGTCTTATATTCTACTCTCATAAATAAACATGACACGTGATGTACCTATAGAAAGTTATCGACGTGTAAAGTGCCTAAACTAAAAGATATAAGTTCTCGGCACATTTCAGTGACGCGTTTTTTTTAAATAATACTGATAAGTAGATATTTGTCACCGTCATTATCAAAATTTCAGCTGCAGGAAGTCCACGGTTGGACGTAGATCTCATGAAATTCCAAATAAATAGGTCAAAGCTAAATAACAATTATTTAGCTCAGGTATAAAATACGAGTATACACATCCAATTTCGTAGCATCCAATGATATGCTGACCGCGACATATGCTGAATGGGTATTTTTGCCAAAAAAAGAAAAACCACACCACGCTATGGCAATGCTGCACAAATGTATGAAATGAAGGAGACAATTCTTATTATTATTATTATTCTTTTTTGTCCTTTATTCTAACCCTCTTATCTTCATTTGTGTATATAATTTCTGTTTATTTGTTGTGGTATTTCTTTTTGGCAATAAAGTAATTCTATTCTATTCTATACTATAATTACCAAGCACATAACGCCAAATGTTGAAGGCACATTATACTGTTACAATTAGCTCGTAGATTAATCGCGTCGGTTGAATCGAATAATACTGTGTTCTACGTTCGTGAGAAACAACAGCTATTAATTAATAGTCTATGGAAACAAAACAGATATCGGAGTATTGAAATGCGTATAAATTTGGCCGAGTTTCTAATGAAGTCAGCGCAATGCAGGCACATAATATTATAGAGGCCAACCGTATATTCTCAACCTCTTTAAGCAAGAAAACAGGTCCGGTCGCCGCTCCTAACACTCGCCCAGATGATGATCGTCTTAATCGATCGAAACCTGGTCAGTCTTGCTGACTACACTACGTGAGTAAACTGTTCGCAATATTTATAATGAATTTATCTTACGTTAGTTCTAATGATATAAGAAAAGTTAATAAAAAAATAAAATTGCGAACTTTGTCTGTATCTATTATAAATAAGTATATAGAATTATTAGAAGGTACTTAAAATTCTTTCTGCACAACATGTTACTTTTGTACAACATAACAAAATATATAGGTAGTAGAATAGTTAAAACAGTAATTAAAATACGTATCATTGTAGGCTATCTTACAAAGATAAAAGTAATAGTGATCTTATTTGCATGCCGATTTTTATAAATAAATATATAAATATATAAGGACGAATGACACTGATTAAGCTAGCACCAAAGTAAGTTCTAAACTTGTGTTATGGGATACTAACTTAACGATAAATACTATATTTTTACGATAAATACATATATAGATAAACACCCAAGACCCAGGCCAATTTGAAAAAGGCCATTTTCCAACTTGCCCTGGATGAGGATCGAATTCAGAAACTCCGGATTAACGATCTAGCGTGTTAACCATTACGCCACGGAGGTCGTCTATTGGCGCAACATGCCTGTACAATATAATTAACTATAAACAAAAAACAACACAAGTGAGCTGGCCGTGGTTATCACTGGATAAATTACATGTCTTATTATACAGGGTTACTGGTATCTAACGCATAACCTTTTTGGTGCAAGTTCAGTCCATAATACTGAACTACTTCCTATAAAAACCATTGTAGAAAAATGAAAAAAAATCGGCTTTCCATACATATCAGCATTCAGTCAAATGGATTTTGTATGGGAAGACTTAATTTTCTTTTCGTTTTTCTATAATGGTTTTTAATGGAAAGTAGTTCAGTATCATAGACTGAACTTGCACCAAAAAGGTTATGCGTTAGATACCAGTAACCCTGTATACCTGTAGCTTTTTTGCTTGCAAAAAATATTTCGTCTCTTTTCTACCAGACATCATTAGATCGAAGTAACAGAAACCATTGATACTGACAAACCGCAGTCACTTATTACCTTGACGACATACAAGATTTATAGAAAAGAGAACAACGTGAGTCGAATGCCCTCCCGTGGGAGGCGAGGCATCTATTTTGTAGTTCCGCCGAGTCACCGGGACGCTCGTTTGTCATTCTACCCTTATTGAGGAGCAAATTTCGGTGACCGCCTCCTGCCTGTTATCGTCCTGATATTTTCATAATTCCCCTTGAAAGACATGTTCGGCCAGCTTGATGTCCTGTCGTTTGCCTCGTAAATGGAACCCGACGATTTTCCTCGGACACGGAAACCTAAAAGTTGTAAGCCTGATTGCGTTTAGAGATTGGATATACGAAGTTTTTCGAATGGACAATTTAATCCAGCTCCGTAGATGATATTAGTGATTGAATCTGAAATTATATTTGGAGACATTGTCTGAATGTTTGTCTGTCTAGACGCATGGTTCAGTAACCTACGATTTCAAGGTGTTCATGATAGACCTAATTATTATATCTTTGAAATATGTCCGTTCTGACAATGAGGTGACCTATCTATACTTGAATACGCTATCTGTACGTATGTAAGTAGTAATTGTGTAGCAAATTTTAGTGTAAATTAATCTACACAATTATAAATAATTAAAATTTTAAAAAAGCGGCCAAGTGCGAGTCGGACTCGCCCATGAAGGGTCCGTAGTAGCAAGTAACATTTTACGATTTATGACGTATATAAAAAAAACTACTTACGAGTACTAGATCTCGTTCAAACCAATTTTCGGTGGAAGTTTGCATGGTTATGTACATCATATTTTTTTTTAGTTTTATCATTTTCTTATTTTAGAAGTTACAGGGGGGGGGGACAACATTTTACCACTTTGGAAGTGTCTCGCGCAAACTATTTAGTTTAGAAAAAAATTATACTAGAAACCTCAATATCATTTTTGAAGACCTATCCATAGATATCCAACAGGTAAGGGATTGATGAAAAAAAATTTTTGAGTTTCAGTTCTAAGTATGGGAAACCCCCAACATTTATTGTTTTTTTTTCTATTTTTGCTTAATGCGGTTCACAGAATACATCTACTTAACAAGTTTCAACAGTATAGTTCTTATAGTTTCGGAAAAAAGTGGCTGTGACATACGGAAGACAGACATAACGAATCTATAAGGGTTCCGTTTTTTGCCATTTGGCTACGGAACCCTAAGAAACAATCCTTTCTAAAATTTTTACATGGTTGTCGCAAGCAGGTTGTCCAAAAATATCTTAACATAGAGCGCCTACTTCTATTGATTATCAATTAGTCATTCTCTGCCTATAATTTACGACATACTCGTTTAAGTTTTGTGTATACAAGGACCAGTGCGGTAGGGGTTAAGTTTAATTTCCGTTTTCCTCCCTGTTTTACATAAGTATAACATTACTAATTTTATGAAAATTTTGTAAGTAAGGAAGTAAGTAACACTTTATTGCACCAAAACACATATAAATAATTTTGTAACGCTCTTATTAAAGATATTTAGATACCTGATATAATCAAAATTAGAATACATACATAAACAAACGTACTAATTACCTCTTTGTTCCTGACAGGGTAGATAAAGCTTTGGGTTTTATGACCCTGGCATAAAACCCAAAGGCTACTTTCAGCGTAACAGTGGAAGTGTAAGTAGCAAAGGGAATCATTATAGTGACGAATTGCTAGCAGCATCGCCTATTGATATGTTTCGTCGACATTTTCTCATAGTTTTTCTTATGCTGGGTTTTGATTTGGGACAGCCGATGCGTACAGGTACAGCAGATGGTGCAAAACTCAAGAATTTTCCATTTCGTCCTGATTTAAAGTCCTTCATATTTTTCATTTGAGGCCCCCACAAACCTAAATTAGGCTTCGGCTCGGAGTTTACTGAACCTGCGCCATGTTTCATTCCTCGCTATCACTGTGCCAATCAATGAAAAAATGAGTTTGGATGCGCCAGATTGGACAATATATTCTCATTTTTAGGGTTCCGTAGCCAAATGGCAAAAAAGGAACCCTTATGGATTCGTCATGTCTGTCTGTCTGTCTGTCCGTCCGTATGTCACAGCCACTTTTTTCCGAAACTATAACAACTATACTGTTGAAACTTGGTAAGTAGATGTATTCTGTGAACCGCATTAAGATTTTCTATGGATCTATGGATAGGTCTTCAAAAATGATATTGAGGTTTCTGATACCATTTTTTCTAAACTGAATAGTTTGCGTGAGAGACACTTCCAAAGTGGTAAAATGTGTCTCCCCCCCCCCTGTAACTTCTAAAATAAGAGAATGATAAAACTAAAAAATATATGATGTACATTACTATGCAAACTTCCACCGAAAATTGGTTTGAACGAGATCTAGTAAGTATTTTTTTTAATACGTCATAAATCGTAATCCGCAATTTACCTTTAGAACTTTTATATTATGTTACTTGCTGCTATGGAACCCTTCATGGGCGAGTCCAACTCGCACCTGGCCGCTTTTTAATCACCTAGTTTAGAAGTTTCTTTAAAAATATATAGGCTGTAGAGGTAGGTAATAATAGACAGGTTTATAAGTAAAGAACGACGTAAATTGCGCATTTTGCACAGTTGAAAATGATACAAATAAATACTTTATTTGTATCGTTACTACTATAATATATGCTTTATTTTTGTTTCGTTTTAAATTTTAGGTTGAACTAATAAAAACGAAAAGAACCACCCTTACTAATGGCCATCAATTTAATATTGTTGTGAAAAGTGCCAAGCTTGAACCTAATAGATGTTCTTTGTACAACGTTGGTTGAATTCAAATTAAAAACAAGTAGCACACCATCCTAACATTTAATACGAATAATCCTATTGTAAGCACTACTCCCATTAGCATGGAATGGTCGTTTCGACTGCGAAACCTCGCTCGCAGTGTTGCCAGTCCAAAATAAACGGATCCCGTCGTAAAAAATTGGAATAGCACTTTCGTAGGGGCTGAAAAACGAAATAGGATTTTCGGTTTCATTTAAAATTGTAATGTTTGAAGTGAGCTCATGGTCCAGTCTTGGCTCGAGCATTATTTAGGGAGACTTAGAAAGTACCAGCTGCTTCTTTTCCCGCGCTGATTGTAAAAGCTGATTGAGGGAATTGGCGAAAATGCGAATCATGTTAATAGGCGATGCGGCGGGGTAACCGCTGCATTACCTATTAACATGATTCTTTTTCCACCTTTTCTTACAGGTAAGTAATTAACTTTTCCCACAGAGCAAAATACCTGGATTAGGAGTAAAAACACACATGTCTTTTTATTGAACGCTTCCTTTACATAAAGATTTTTTTTAATTTAAATATAAATTTTTTGATTACATATCTACAACGAAACTTACTTGAGTTTCTAGGTAGATGAAATAAAAATACTGTAGGCGGGCAGCCCTAGCGCGTGATATAATGTAACTGAACAAATCAGTGACTACCAGATAAAGAAAAAAAAAACAAAAAGTATTATTAAGTATAACTCTGCATCACTACACAGAATTCCGGATACTTAGTACTTACCAGATAACGTCATAAAAACCAAAAAGCATACACTGCAACACTGAGAGCGAGTATGCCGTGGAATCAGCGATGCGGCCGCATTTTCGCTGTTTTTCGCTCTAGCAAATGACGGTTCTGAGCGGCAGAAAAAGATAGCAGCATAGGAAAGTGCTGTTCCGTGTGGTCAGATGTAGCTCAACGGTAACACAGTACAGTAACTCGATCCATGACTTACTTTTTATTTCCCACCATCCTCCTAAATTGGAGCCATCGTCCGGTTGCGTATAATTCACGTCAGCTTGCTACCTGCCCACTTTTTACAAGCTTTTTTTTTAACTTGCAATGTATGTAACTATGTTTGTTCGGGTGGAATCTTGCATCTCAATTTTGAAGCAGATATCTTCAACCGATTGAGCTGAAATTTTTCACGCATATGTATATCGCGTGACAATGCAATATTATGATAACATGGAGCTGATCTGATGATGGAGCTGGAAGGTGGCCATAGGAACTTTGTAATTAAACGACGCAAACCCATCGAATTTGGGCTCTTTTGATTTGTTGACGAGTATTTTTGTTCTTAGATGGTATCCAGGGTCTGAAGACTGAGCTGGAAGGTGGCCATAGGAATTCTGTAATAAAACGACGCAACCCCATCGAGTTTGGGCTCGTTTGATTCATCTTGACGAGTTCTTTGTCTTTCGATGGTATACAGGGTCTGATAATTGAGCTGGAAGGTAGCCATAGGAACTCTGTAATGAAACAACGCAACTTCATTCTTTTGCCGTGTGGTCCAGCAGAGTAGAATAGAATCACTCCAAGTCATCCCGTGGATGTAGTAAAAGGCGACTTAGGAAACACAAGCTAAATAAAGCTTGGACAACAGTGAGACCTCTCCAACCCGTCTGGCCAGCGTGGAGAGAGAAGGCCAAATCCTTTGGCTGCTCTGGCCAAGTAAGGCTCTGGTAATACAAAGAGGGTCGTGCTCCTGAAGTGGATAGGGAAAGTCCCGATGATGATGATGATGAATTATGAATGAAACGACGCAACCCCATCGAGTTTGGGCTCCTTTGATTCGTCTAGACGAGTTCTTTGTCTTTGGATACAGGATACAGGGTGTGATGATTGAGCTGGAAGGTGGCCATAAAAACTCTATAACGGAACGACGCAACTCCATTGAGTTTGGGCTCGTTTGATTCGGCTAGACGAGTTCTTTGTCTTTGGATACAGGATACAGGGTCTGATGATTGAGCTGGAAGGTGGCCATAGAAACTCTATAATGAAACGACGCAACTCCATTGAGTTTGGGCTTGTTTGCTTCGTCTTGACGAGTACTTTGTCTATAAATGGTATACCGGGTCTGTTGATTAAGCTGGATGGTAGCTATAGGAACTCTGTAATAAAACGACGCAACCCCATAGAGTTTGGGCTCGTTTGATTCATCTTGAGGAGTACTTTGTCGATAAATAGTATACCGGGTCTGTTGATTGAAGTGAATGGTAGCCATAGGAACTCTGTAATGAAACGACGCAACCTTATTCTTTTTCCGTGTGGTTTCCGGCAGAGTAGAATAGGATCACTCCAAGTCATCCCTTGGATGTCGTAAAAGGCGACTTAGGAAATACAAGCTAAATAAAGCTTGGACAACAGTGAGACCTCTCCAACCCGTCTGGCCAGCGTGGAGAGATTAGACCAAATCCTTTGGTTACTCTGGCCAAGTAAGGCTCTGGCAGTACAAAGAGGGTCGTGCTCCTGCAGCGGAAAGAGAAAGTCCCGATGATGATGATGAATAATGAATGAAACGACGCAACCCCATCGAGTTTGGCCGAAGAGCCTAAAACGACTAGTGCAGGCATAACTTAGCTCAACGGTGTAGCTGTGTAAATATCTAAGTATGTAGCATAATGACCGAACCAAATCACATCATTCGTGCCGTTGGTTATAAATGCTCTAAATTAGTGCCCATCATGCTCTACTAAAATTGATCTACAAAATTTCAGATAACTTTGTATAAGTTCTCTCTCATCTCAGTGTATTCCCGGTTGCATCCACAGCTGCAACGCTGCGAAGCCCGGGGTCCGCTTTTTGACTTTTCCTTCTCCACTTCGCACGATCTTGAGCATCCTTAGTTGTAAGACCATTTGGTACGCATATCATCCTTGACGACGTCAAGCCAGCACTTCTTTGGTCTACCACGTCTGCCGGGCCCCGGCGAAGGCGGCACGGCTATCGCAGGGTTTCCATAGCCACCTTACAGCTCCATCATGAAACCAGCTTCTTGTTATAATAATATTGCATTGTCAGCTACTTTACAAATTTCGTCTCAATTGGAAACCGCGAAATGGCTCAAATTTTACTTGCAAAATTTGACCTAAACAAATAAAGAACAAACAGGGCAAGCTAAATATAAGTTTGTAATAAGTAATACGGGATAAAATAATAATAACGAGCCTTGAAAAAAAAGATTCTTTCCTTCTGGACGGCGAGAAAAGAAAAATCTTAGAATGTACCAGCTGCTTCCCTTCCCGCGCAGATCGTAAAGCCGATCGAGGGAATGGGTGAAAATGCTTATCATGTTAATAGGCGATGCGGCTAGTAAACCTTCATTATTTTGGTTCCTTTTCCATCTTCTCGCCCAACATAACGCTAAAAGTGGCCTTTGGATCTTGCGTCTGCTTATGGATCCGCAAAATCTAAAACGCTCTGTCTGCCCGGTTAGGGATAAAGACGTGATAATGTATCTGTATCTGATAAAAAGAAAAAAGAAGATTAAAAATTACTACGACTAATTATAATGATTACATTTTCTGATACAGAATCCATTTGATCTAATGGTGCTTTGTCGATCTAATGACCATCGCGTCAATGAAATACCAATTGGATTTATTTTCCACCATCCTCATAAATGGGAGCGAGCGACCGATCGGGGATAATTCACATTGAATTCCTATCTGCCCACTTGTTACAATATTTACCGTCGTTTTCCACTCAATTACATAGACAACCGCGTACAAGCCTCGAAGTCAAATGTCGTTAATTAAATTACCAATATTCTCACAAATATCGTTATCTAATTGTAATAAACAGTTATTATCAGGTCTTTTTAGGATTCCGTGACCCTATTCCTGAGACTCCGCTGTCTTTCCGTCTGTCCGTCTGTCACAGGGCTCTATCTCATGAACCGTAATAGCTAATACACTTGAAATTTTCACCGATTATGTATTACTGTGGCCGCTATAACAACAAATACTGAAAATAACAAAAAACTTTTCTCTTGTATTGAACGACGACGATAAGCTTATTCCGCACCTCCGTTTTTGAAGAAACTTCACCATCAAGTGCATCAAACGCTCATTCTAAATGCTAATGTCAAACTTTAAAACATTTCATCATCATCATTATCATCAGGTATTTTTTAGTCTTCACTACAGGAGCACGACCCTCTCTGTACTACTAGAGCCTTATATTAGCCAGAGTAGTCAGAGGATTACGCCTACACTCTCTACGCTGGCCAGACGAGTTGGAGAGGTCTCATTGATGCTTTTAAGCTTTGTTTATCTTAGAAGACGACTTAGGAAACACATTTCCTAAGTCGTCTTCTACGTCATCCACAGGAAGACTTGGAGTGGTTCTATTCTACTCTGCCGGGAACCACACGGTAATAAACAGTGAATGATTTAGAATGTACCAACTGCTTTTCTACCTGCACAGATTAAAATGGGCGAGAATCTGAATCGTGTTAATAAACGATGCGGCTAGCAACCCATCACTGTTTTGATTCCGTTTTTCATTCCATTCATTCCATCTTAATGCCCTCCATCACGCTGGGAATAGACTTTGAGCCTTGCAGCCCTGGGCTCTGTCTACCTCTCTCTCTCTCTCTCTCTCTCTCTCTCTCTCTCTGAAAAACGTGATAATGTATCTGTATTTAAAATGTTTTTTGATTCTTATTAGAACCCATACCTAGATACATTTTATTACTTGCAATATCACACAAAAAACCTTGATTGCTCTACTATAATCAATTTATTTATTAAGGCTCACCATTGTTTACTGTAATAATAAATAAATAAATATATACGGACAAATCACACTGATTAAGCTAGCCCCAAAGTAAGTTTTAAACTTGTGTTATGAGATACTAAATTAACGATATTTTATGATAAATACATATATAGATAAACACCCAAGACCCAGGACAATTTGAAAAAGGCCATTTTCCAACTTACCCTGGCTGGGGATCGAACCCAGAACCTCCGGATTACATGTAATCCGGAGGTACTGGGTAATGTAAACATTTTTGTTAAATGTGAACACCGATCTAAAAACATTTTTCTGTACAGCTTCTGTTACAAGGACGTGTCAATTAAAAGCGTGATTTGTCGTTTAAATTACCGTCGCACCAATAAAATAGACTGCCAACTTGTTACAATATTTGCCGTCGCTTTTTACTCAATTGCCAGCCAGTGACGCGAAGCAGACTTGAAGTCAAACGACATCTGATAGCAACTTTCAATTTGTATTTTCCTAGGTATTCAATGCGAAATTTAAAAAAAAACCGCCACCGATAAAACATTGAGTGCAATATTGGTTTGATAGTCATATTTGTAGAATATTTTAGCCGCGATCTAGAATTACATTGTGAATAATACCTTATATAAGTAGGTACATAATCTCTTATTTTGTTTCATGTAAAGAAGAAAATCCTATGTATGAAAAGGCAAGACACTTTAAAAGTTTTGCACAATAACAATCTCAATATAAGATTGATATATATATTAAACCGAATCATTACCAGTTTATTTGCCAGACAAATTAAAAAGTACCCGACTTTCAAGCACTCACCCCAATAATTTTTGAACAGCTGAACCAATTTATATCAAACACAGCTAAAATTATCGCGACAGATAAGGAAAAATTATATATCTTCTTCTTCGTCTAAGCGCATTCCCGGTTGCAGACTCAACTGTGCTGCTTCGGAGCCCGGGGTGCGCTTTCCCGCTTTTTCTTCTCCAAATATGATATGCATGTCACCCAAGGATGCCAAAGATCTTGTAAAATGGAGAAGAAATAGCCGGAACACTTTCAATAATTTGGCTATAGTTTTACAACCGGCCGCCTGCCTGACGTCAACCCCCTTTGGGAATGTATTTGCGCGAAAAGTTTTACAACCGGCCGCCGCCCGACGTTAACCCTCCTTGGGAATGCAATTGTAGCATGAGATGTTTGTGCTTAGTCCTTTAGTCGCCTCTTACGACATCCACAGGAAGAGATGGAGTGGTCCTATTCTAACCCGGAACCACACGGGTAGAAAAATTATATATATATATATAAAGGATTTAAAAAAACTGCATTGAAATCGGTCTATTCGTTTAGGATTGTCATCGTAGCGATGATACAGACAGGCACACATACACACGGGAACACGATATGTCAAACTTATAACACCCCTCTTTTTCGTCGGGGCTTAGCAAAAAGCAGACCACATGTTTCGAAGCAGCACAGTTAAGCTTGTAACGCGGTAAGATGAGATAGAGGGTGGCCTGAGATTTATTAATAACATAAAAAGTCTTAATAATAAAGAAACACGCCAGCAGTAAATAAAAAAAAATGCTACTGATTGACGAAAGTTGCCGAGACCTGATAAAAAGCACGACCATCGAATGTCAAAAAGCTTTTATGAAAAAATACTCATTGAATTCTGGGAACCACGTTCATAATTCCATTCCTTCCATTTCCGCTCCCTTGAAACTATTTGGCAGGTGTCCTCTTTATATTGGTAACTGACAGCGCTAACCGCAAATTGAAGTTAATATTTGACGGCTTCGATAATTCCTGTTACAATTTCCTCGTAGTCGAAAGTGTAAGTAAGTAAGAAGTTTTAAAATCACACGTATAGGTACTGGAGCTTTTTTTTTCATTCAGTGAATCACATTACGAATGATTTGCGCGAGTGTTTCCAAACAGGCGCGTTTTTGAATTGATTGTATGCGAAGGATTTGCAACGAGTGGTATGGACCCTCTATCTCTGTATGGACCACTCGTAATTTTGACATTTGTAGCGTACAAATGTCAAAGAAACGTTCCATAGAATATCAGTTCCGTTTTACGCCGATTTTTTATTTTTGTTGAAATGTTTAGAAAACCATTGACAAATTTATGATATTTTCTGCGTAACACAATATTACTTCTCACTGACACGACGGTTTCAAAATACGATGCAACGCGTCGGAACGCGAGTGGTGAGTTGGAAAACTACACGTTTTGTGTTTCGCTGAGTCCCTAAATGAAAAATAGCACTCCTGGGTATCTTTGACATAAGTATATTAAATTATATACTCGTAGTAGGTAGGCGTATCTAAACTTGCCAAAACCGGATGACTTTTAATCTCCCAGCCAAATTTTGGAGCAAATTCAGTCCAGGATTCTGAAGTACTCTCCACAGGATTAAAATTAATAAAAAAATCTTCCTATATAACATCTGTTCGGCTCAGCGCAGATTTGTATAGGAGGAAATTTCTTGTTTTCGTTTTTAAGAATAATTTTTATTGAAAGTAGTTTAGTATAATGGACTAAACTTTTTTAAAGTTACCCTAGACTATTTGGTAAACGTAAACTTACAACTAATTAAAACAGTTAATAAAAAATAAACAGTTCGTTTGTTCAAATTGTTTGCAGACTGTCGACGCTCCACAAAGTCATCGTCTTTGAAGCCGGCGCAGCCTTAGTGGTACGTCGAAAGTCTACACATCATTTGAACAAACTGTATTTTTTTATTAAATTAGTATTAAGTAACTACGAGTATGGTGGAATAGATATTAGACACCTACAAGTATGTTTATTTTTTTTTCACTTAATCAGTCCATAAAAAAAGTTTACTACACCACAATTTAAATGTCACATGCTTGTGGGACAAGCATAATGTGAAATATTATTACAAATTAAGTTAAATGTTTCAAGCGCGATGGCCGACATATGTAAAAAGCAAGCAAATTACCAACTACTTCAGTTATTAAACTCACGCAACGGTCGGTTTCGCCGTGACCTTTCCTTTGCACAGCTGGGCTTTAATCTAATTAGCTATTAAATAAGTCTCCAAAACAAAACATCCAACAACAGAATTCAATGATATAGGTATATATGTTTCAAAAAAACTTAAATTCGCCACACGAGTCTTAATGATACATGGAGTCCAGTGCTGCCCTCATTTGAAATAAATTATTTGAAAGGAAACGGAGTTATTATTTAAAAATTTGTTCTAGTAAGCCCTAGATAACCCTTAAAACTATTTTATGAATTACTGTTTACAGTTTAAAGTGAGAAAGTGAATCTTTTCTTTGCACATTTGCGAAAAACGGCCACTTTTGGCAAATGTGCGAAGGAAAGCTGATATCTAAAAAATGATATCTCCGTTTCCTTTCAAATAATTTATATCAAATGGGGGCAGCACTGGACTCCATGTATCATCTTAAGAGATCCCTTACCATAGACTTTCCTATACAAACGTAGTCTAGCTTTTATTTTAAAATGTAATGTCATATTTCGGCTGTATTTTGTAATTTCAAATTTATTGCATATATGTATAATAAATAAATAAAATAAATAAATATATAGGGACAAATCACACAGATTGAGCTAGCCCCAAAGTAAGTTCGAGACTTGTGTTATGAGATACTAACTTAAAGATTCTCTATTTTATACCAAATACATATATAGATAAACATCCAAGACCCAGGCTAATCTGAAAAAGATCATTTTCCATCTTGACCTGACCGGGGATCGAACCCAGGACCTCCTGTGTGGCGGACAGGCGATATAAATAGATATAAAGGCATATAACTAGTTTTTACAGTCAAAATATGAACTAGAAAGAGAATACAGGTGAAAAATAATTTTTGGCTTCCCATAGTAGTTGAGCGATCAGCTGATCCGAGTTTGTATGGAAAGCAAAAAAATAATTTTATATTTCGATATATGTTTCTTGGGGAAAGTTGTTCAGTATCATGGACTGAATTCACCCTTAAAATAGTTTCAGTTTATTTTGTTAGTCGTTATTTAGCATATTATATCATATTTGACCATCAGTATGCAAAGCTTCTACACACTTAAATTACAAAATATTGCCATAATCTGAATGACATGTTTTAAAATAAAAGCTAGATTACGTTGGTATGGGGAAGTCTGATTCTGTCTAGGGTAAGGGACTCTTAAGGCACAAAACCCGTTCCAGCAGCAAACTTATTTGAAATAAATTATAAAATCGTTACCTAGTAAAGGTAATAATCAAATTTCAGCATTTATAAGCAGCCAAAATAAAGTTGTGATTTCTGTCTCGGAATTAACAAAAAGTTGAACAAACTTTTCTCTTGTATCGAAGGACGACAATAAACTTATTCCTCACCTCCGTTTTTAAAGAAACTTCACCATCAAATGCATCGAACGCTCATTCTAAACGCTAATGTCAAACTTTAAAATATTTCATCTGTGTAAAACATGACCTGCAGTGGAGACTAAAAAAGTCCTGATGATGTTTCATCAGGTCTTTTTAAGTTTCCACTGCCGGAGCACGACTCTCTCTGTACTACTAGAGGCTTATATTAGCCAGAGCAGTAAAAGGATTTGGCCTACACTCTCCACGCTGGCCAGACGGGTTATAGAGGTCTCATTGATGCTTATAAGCTTTGTTTAGCTTGTGTTTCCTAAGTCGCCTTCTACGACATCCACGGGAAGACTTAGAATGGTCCTATTCTATTCGGCCGGTAACCACACGATAGTTAAACTAAAAACAGAAATTAATTAAAACACCAACTAAGGCAAGGACTTTGTCCGATATAATTAGATTTACACAAAGATATCCAAGCCTTAAGGAGACGCATTTGTACGAGTACCTTCCCACAAAATCCATGCCTATTTAACCAGGCCTTTATTCCGGCGTAAATCTATACGTGAAATCCTTCATTTGACTACGCCCATGAATACCAAACGTAGGTGAAATTACCTTTCAATTACTGTGCCTAGAAACGTGGAAATTGAGATTAGTATATAAACTGGTGAATTGTGTTTGGAAATTGGGATTAACTTTGTACCTATTTGAGTTTAATTGCAATTACGTAGCTATTTCCATTATATCCATCTAAATCTAAAAGGGAAAATTAAATAACAATGACCACCATTGAACAGACGAGAGAAAATACATTCCAGACTCTTTGGAAAAGACTATTGAATCACTAATCAGACACATGCTATGAGAACTTTTTTGATATGGGGGACTAGTGCTGAGTGAGACTATAGAGTAAGACGTAAAATACCAAAGAGCTTGGAATGTCTGTAAAATACAAAATACGCATCATCTTTAAAAAAAAGAAAAACGTCAAGTCGGACAATATTAAAATGTCAAGTTTGTTAACATAAACAAATAATGAAAATTAAAAGGCTATATTTTGTTCTATTTTACATGTTTATTGCCACGGTTTTGTTCTTAAACTTGGATGAATATGATGCATCGTCAGTTCCGTAAGAAATGATATGAACAAGTTAAAAAAAGTTGGAATGAGAACAAGTACATAACTATTTCTCAAAGAGTGTTAAAGTAAACTGGTCGTTGAAGCCAGTAAAATAAAGTGATCCGTATTAGGTTGTGTATAAAATCTAGAAGTTAATTTGATTAAATGTACACATTTAATAAATCAATGTATTAAGGGATTTTTTTTTGTATGTAAGAACATTTTCGTAAGTTCAAAAAGCTGGATAAGACTAGCTGATTTGATAATAGGATCTCAGATAGCTTGTATCATTTTTAATGGCTCAGTGCTTTGGAGCTTAGGTACACTGACGGCGCTTAAAATAGATCTTTTCTATTGATGAAATCAGCATTAAAATCTGTTGCGCAGTTCTAAGCGTACTTACATACATACAGATGGACAGATGACGGGAAGCTCCGGGGAGTAACTTTATACTATGTATTGATAAAAAAAAAACACTTTTTTATTAATAAGGAAACATAAATCTTATACATTAAAGAAAAGTACAATGCTAATGAGTATTCTGATAGCGACGCGCAACGTGTATGATGTACTATGTATGTAACTCTCGCTCTCGGAATACGTAATTATGATAACATCTCGGTAATTATTAATACTGTGTCGACGTAGGCTGCCGTAGTATTATAAAAATATACCAGTAGAGTAACTCTCGACGTAGAGCTAAAGAAAATATTTAATTTGAAGATTCTATAATTTTATCAATGCTAATATACGACAAAACGGAGTAATAAATTGACTTATTTTGAGTTATGCGAGCTACATTTAATTCCAGAGTTATTATATTTATCAGAGACATTCATAAAAAATCACGAACCCGATTTTTCATAAAACATGGTATATCAAAGAGCAAGTCCCGTTTCTCAAACTCATGTAATTTACCGACTGCGTTTATCAGTGGGCTCGAGAGGCTGTCTTCTTATTGACGAGCTTAATGGCACTTTCAATGGTGGAGTAAGTGCCAAATTTCTCTGTCTGAGTAGCTTTTTAAAAAAGATTCTTAAAGGTCATTTTCAGACGAGAGGAATGGTATGAATGAATGAATGAATGAAAAACTCTTTATTGCACCTAAAAAATAAATTAAAAATAAAAAATTAACAAAACACAAATATATATACATAGGTACAATGGGCGGTCTTATCGCTGACAGCGATCTCTTCCAGACAACCAGTGGATGGAGAGAAATGTAAGCACGTGAAAAAGAAACGGTGGCGCAAAGAAAACGATAAAATGAGATTAATAGTTACATAAATAAGGCTACTTTTAAATTAGCATATATCAATACACTACACGTATAGGTATTCTATAATATACTTACACATAAAAACTACGTATTTATAATACAATATATCTACATATATAGGTATAATTAATATAGTATACATAAATATATATATATATATATATATATAAATACATATACTACAATTGCTTTAATAATGTACGATTACTCAGCTTGATAGACTTCTTTAAGTCTGTTTTTGAAGACAGAGACAGATTGTGCGCGTCTGATAGACTCAGGCAGTTCGTTCCACAAACGCACAGCTTGAACTGTGAATGGTAAATTGTTATTCGATTTGTTTCGTAATTTAAATCGTCAACTGTCCCCTGTGCACAATTTGCCTTGGCCTATTTGAATCCCTTAACGCACCGCAAGCCCAAGTAGGTCGCTACAAAGACAATCTTACTACTCGAGTATAGGTTAGTATCTATCTTGTTGAGAAGTCACAAAATGCGATTAAATCTGGCCAAATGTAGTTTCAAGATCAGGCAATGATTTTATTTATGTTGTATCTTTACATGCGAATATTATCTAAGGATATATTACTTATATCTAAGCTATCTGTCACAATACTTACAGTGCATAAGGGGGTCGGTTCACACCGAGATGCAACGCGAGGACGTAGCGTGGACTTTTAAAGAAATTAGAACTTGTTTACTACACTAACATATCACAGACCGCTACGCCGCGCTGCGTAGCGTGGCTCTTATTGAAATCTCACTCTTTTTGTGTAGTAAACAAGTTCTGTATTCTTCAAAAGTGCGCGCCACGTCGCGTCGCTTAATAAACTATATAAAATTTTTCTGTTGGTGATATTTTCAAGTCTTTGGATAAAGGATAAAGGCTTAGTAATATGGTCCGTTTGCTACTATAAACTGTTACCAGATACAAATCCTTGGCAAAAGGCATTCGCTTTTTATACTCCAGAAGTTGCAGTACCATACAGCTTTTATTATGACGACTATGAAATGACCCCCTTGTACCTACCACGCCCGAACTTGAGATTTGTTGAGCGCACCCTGACATTTTTATTAATTTATCAATGTAATGAAAATTTAGGGTGTACTTTCTTATACAGACAAAAGTTTAACAGATTTTCGTTATTGCACGTCTCATAAGCGAAGCGCATGAACTAGTGCTCTACTCCCGCCTTACAAAAATCAAGTGATTTTTTTAACCAAATGTGTCTCTATTTATTTTCTATCGCACTTGTACAATAATATTTACACATAAATGTCAAGGAAAAACACTAGTTTTAACACTTACTCGTATGAAATTTTTAAAAGACATTTTGCCTTTTAAATAAATAAAAACAATGTTTAATAAAATCATTTTGTGGACGTCCGTGTGTCGGTATGTATGGAAACTGGCGTGGTCACGATAACTCCCGAAAAACTTATCTGATCAAGTCCATTTTTTTTATACGCTTCAGTATTATCCAAAACTAAGTCCTTTCGAAGATCACGGTCTAATTCAATGTAGTTTAATCGTAATTATTATTATAAAAATACAGGTGACATATTAAAAATTATTTTGGATGTGAGGTTTGTTGAAAGAGTTAATACCTATGTATGATGAGTACGAATGTGTAACTGGCAAGTAAGAAAAAAAGTAAAAAGAAATTTGAATAAAGAATGTTGTGATTTTGTTTGTTTTATTAAATATGAAAGACGAATAAATGTAAAAGAAGCGATAAGTTAGTTAATATTTTATTTTATTTGCATTAACTAATTGAGAATGAAAAGAACAATCAGTGGTAACACTTTTCTTGACATTCGTGACGTAGTCTTGTCTTTTTCTTGTTTTTGCTTAGTTTTTTTGAGATTTCTCAAAATCTACCGGTCCGAATCGGTTTAAATTCACAGGAAATCTGAGTTGTATAGAACTCTTTGGAAAGGTACTTGTTTGGTTCCGATCGGTTTAGTTGTTCAAGAGTTATAAGCGGGTCACATACACACCCACACACACATACGGATAGGGTGCATGACACTTGCTCGTGAGTGGTCAGGGAAGATTCCTGAGACCTTTAAACGTCGAGATCTGATGAAAATTCGACTTTTCAAAAACGGGGTGAAACTAATAACGTCCTGAATTTTGAAAATTTTCAATTTTCTCAGCGGGAAGTTAAAAATAAAAGTTAAAAATAATCTCCATTCGTGCGTTAAAGCCGACACATACTTTTCTTCGTTTTAAGTTAGCAATAAAACAATCAAAATCAATTTAATTGTGAAAAATGAGATTATGAGGCGTGCACTTTTGGATTTTCCAAACTATTTATAATTTTTTTCTGCTATTACTTAACTATTTAGAAGATTATCATGTCATAGAATAATCAATATGTAGGTTACTCAGTATAAAGAATTTTTAATAACAGATTTTCGTTCCACAGAAAATCAATAATTAGAATGTTTGTTATGAATAATTTGAAATCATAGAATTTTATTACAAATAACATTTACTTTTGCGATGTTTCTTATATCAGAATATAAAATTAAATATTATTATTTTTAATAAGTTTAGTTAATATAATATTTATAACCTATAAGTTTGCCCTATTCTAGTAAAATGGATGAAACTTTCCCAGCAGTTGGTCGCAGTTCTAACCTAACCTAACCTATAAGTTTGCCCTAACCTATATTGTGGTAGCGATTTATAATGTATTTTAACTTATTATATGGTATTTAATTTGATTAAACAATGTTTTCACTTAATACTTCCTTAAATAATAATTTTCAGTAAAATAAAATTCTATGAAAGATTATACCGAACAAACAATATTCTTTAAAGAAATATGTTTGATTAGTTTGTTAAATGAAAATATGAGATTCTAAAATTCATTGAACTGTGTTTCTATAAATTGTGTTTCATTCAAGTACATAGTCTTTGAAACAATAATATTTAAAATAAAAATATAAGAATTAAATATTCTATGAAAAAATTTCTGTGAATCGAAATTCTATGAAATTTCAGTCTGTGAAACAAGGGGCACCCGAAAATTTATTAGGTGACAAGCTGGTTGATTTCAAATACTTTAGGTTTTAATTTAAAGAAACGTTCCATGACAGCTTTACAGTTTTAGTCCATTTAAATCAAACTTTTTCAATGCACTTTCAAAGTAAGATAAACAATTAAATACTTTTACACACTCAAAAAAAAACAACACGAGACAAATTTAAGTATAAATGATGTTTACTAACATAACCTTTTAACTGGGAATATTTTAAAGAACACAATGGTTAAACATATATAAAATTAAAAAGTTAGAAAAAAATCAATACATAGTATAAAAGAAAGCCGCTTTCCACCGTCTACGCTCCGAATTTTAATGCGGTTTTCATCAATAGATAGAGTGACCAAGAGGGAGGTTTATATGTATTACACATATCCGTGCAAAGCCGGGCACGCCGTTAGCACAAAACAGTACAAAATAAATAATTCCATAAAATATAAAGTGATACATCATTTAAAATTCTGGTAATAAGATATTAATTTACGCCAAAGTTTTAAGGACGTCCCTGCGTAACCTTTAGCCAGTTGCTAGTAATTAATGCATTTTAATAATCTTTTCGACAACCTCGGTTCGATGCGCTGGCTAAATCAAACTTATGTTTTGGGGATCAGACGTCGCCGGCGGCCCTTGTAATAAATTAAACAGGTCGAACTTATTTGGGCCCAATTGTAATTTAGTACCATCGTTAAAAGTTTTACGAGCAATCTTCGGCTCTCAGGCAATAATCTCTTTAGTCACCATCAAACTGTAGATCCGATAGCTCATTTCTCGATGCGAAATGGACTGAGGATTGCAGAGTTTTATTTTTAGCGAGTTAACTCTTTAATCAGTTCGTTTTATTGCTATTGATATTTCAGCTGAAAACAGACGATAAATATCTCGAGTTTGCTGACCATAAAATTGAGTATTTTACTCTCTGCTGTTTTGTTCGCGGCGTTAGTTGCTTGTATTTTATACGAAATGTTTATTTATAGTAAGTTCAGTCCGTGATGCTGATAATTATTTTCACCAAGAAACGCAAGGACGAAAAATATTTCGAAACTTCCGTAAAAATACAGAAGTTCGGAAATATTTTTTGTCACCAAATAAACCGTCCGTATCTGGACGGGTTATTGTGGTGGTACGTATTACTAGCGCTTTCGCAAGCCAAGCAACACCAGCCGTGGTCCGCACTTAAATGGGTGACCACAAGTGGCATAAAATTTTCTGAGCTCTTGGCTTTTTGAGCTTTCATTATTAGATGGCAGGTATCAAGCTATGTCGATGCCTTTAGGCAGCTGAACGAAATCAAAATTTGCTTATCGCGCGGAAAGCGAAAAGCTTCATGGGCTCAACTTAAATACATTACTAATATGTTATAAAGGAGTAACGTGTTTTTGTAGCTGATTTTCGACGTGAGTTACGTTTATAGCATATTAGTAATGTCTGTGTCTCACGTTAGTTTTAACCAAAAAAAGAGACTCAAATTACAGTAAAAAATTGCGCTCTGTAAAAATTTATATTTTATTTTATATAAGAACGTGATTACAACTACTTATGTGGGTAGTTGGGTACCTAATACAAGTAAAATAAGGGTGCGCATTGTCTTACATAACTTTTCAACTTCTATCATCGGAGGTCCGAAAATATTTCTCATACCATTTAAAATCATAATGATTATTCTTCATAAAAAATTGAAAAACTAATGATTAAAAATTATAATCATGAAATTCATAATACACTTAGTTTTTACTAATATTTGTTTTCATATATTTGCTTATACTAATGATTGAAACTCTTAATCATTCTAAAAAAATAACTAAATTTGTTTTTATAAATTTCTTAATCATAAGTGTTTTTATCCATAATATTGAAAATCATAATGTCTATAATCATACATTTGTTATAAGAGTAAATGCCCGTGGCTGCGATTGGCAATCTATAGTAGATACTGAGTCGGTTGATAATCAATTGCATTTGTTTAATTCCACAGTCTTACACCTTTATGACAAGCATGCCCCAGTGCGTCCGGTCCGTGTGAAACACCTGCGCCTTGGTTAACGCAAGAAATTAAGTTGATTCAACCCAAGAAAATCAAAGCGAAGGCTAAATATAAATCAAACCCTGACACTTACCGTGACGCATATGTCCAAGCCCGAAATCATTGTAATAAGGTGGTTAGGGAGGCGCAACGACGCCATATACATCAATCTGTCCAAAGCGGAGATTCCGCAGAGGTCTGGAAGTTTCTTAAAACGCTAGGAGTTGGGAAGCCCCAGGGTAACAGTCCTAGTAGTTCAAATGTTGATACCCTTAATAGGCATTTTTCAGATTCTGTTGCTATGGACAACAACATAAAATTAAAAACCTTAAACCCGCTTTCTTCTAATCCCACTCCTGATATTCCTTCTTTCGTCTTCAGTCCGATTTCTAATTGTGATTTTGAGAGAGAGGTGCGTTCCATAACATCGAATGCTGTTGGTAGTGACAACATTAGTCGGAAAATGATCCTACCTATCCTTGACATCGTACTACCTATTTTGACCATAATACTCAACAATTCATTGATGACTGGTGTTTTCCCAAGCGATTGGAAAAATGCCAACATAACTTCTCTTCCAAAAAAACCTAACCCATCATCCCTGTCTGATTATCGCCCTATATCCATACTGCCTTTCCTTTCCAAAGTCCTGGAACGAGTGGTTCAACAACAGCTCAGCCATTTCCTTTCTGTTCATAAACTTCTCAATCCTTTCCAATCCGGTTTTCGTCCAGGTCACAGTACGACTACTGCTCTCATTAAAGTTACCGATGACATTCGAAGGGGGATGGATAACAAACAACTGACTGTTCTTACGCTTCTGGATTTTAGCAATGCCTTTAATACAGTTGACGTCGATATTCTGCTGGGTGTACTGCGATCTCTCAATATATCTCCAACGGTTATCGATTGGTTTCATTCTTACCTGTCTGGAAGGCTGCAGCGTGTACGCTTTAAGGATGTTTATTCGTCCTGGTGTACTTCATCTGCTGGTGTTCCGCAGGGTGGCGTCCTATCTCCCCTTCTTTTTTCTATATTTATTAACTCTATTACTGCACAGCTTCAGTCTTCCTACCACCTTTACGCAGATGATCTGCAAATATACACTCAAGCCAGCGTTGATTCTATTTCCACAGCCATCTGTAATACTAATAAAGACTTAGAACGTATCTCTCTTTGGAGTAGAAATCATGGCTTGATTGTCAACCCTGCAAAAACTCAGTGTATCATTGTGGGTAGTTCGGGGTTACTAAGTGGGATTGATTTTGGTCAGCTTCCGCCAGTACTATTTAACGGGACTGTTATTAATTTTAATGATTGTGTCAAAAATCTAGGTATACAACTGGATAAAAATCTCTCTTGGTCACCACCAAGTTGCTGAAGTTAGTAGAAAGATCTTTGCCTCTTTTGCAGCACTGCGAAGACTTGGTAAGTTCCTTCCAATGGATACCAAAGTTACGCTCGCGCACACCCTACTTTTTCCTATCCTAGATTACGCTGATACTTGTTATCCCGGGCCTACTGAGGAGCAACTTGATAAGCTTGAGCGTCTCTAAAACATGTTTATTCGATACATATATGGCCTTCGTAAATATGACCATATTTCTCAATTTCGCAATGAACTCAAGTGGCTTCCGATCCGACGTCGCCGTGACTGGCATACCCTGTCAATGTTATACACAATTCTTTTCAATCCTAACTCTCCTATCTACGAGAATTATTTATTATATTTAGTAAGTCTCAAGGGCGTCCACTACGCAGCGCTGAAAACCTTCTTTTAAGAATTCCTGCTCACTCTCACCTCTTATGAAAGGTAATCTCCTTCCTTTGTTTCCACTTAGTTTCTTAATTTTGTCCTGTTATGTTTTCTTTGTGTAAGTTGTATGTATGTATTTAATTTATTGTATTTTTTTCTATATAAACGAGGTTGCCTGGAAAAAAATTGCTTAGCGATAAGGCCGCCTTTTGCGCATTTCCTAATTTTTAAGATAATTATGTTCTGTTTTTTACTTTTGTGCAATAAAGGGTATTGTATTGTATTGGAAACGAAACGGGATAGGTAACAATTATTCTTTTCTATGTATTAAACTAAGTTAGGGCAAACCTTTAGCTTAGGCTATGTAAGAACTGCGACCAACACACGCACGAGCCAAACGAGCGAAGCTAGCGTACCTCGGCAGCGGCCGGCGAGTGCTAGGTCAGTTATTTTCTTAGTATTGCCTTTATTAGTATAAAAAATATGATTTATTTATTATTTATTTATTGTAAAAACTAAATACAACGGTTTTCACCAATTACAGTATATAGAAAGAACTTATAGCTAAATGTAATTAAAATATTTTAGTATTGGTACATAGTTGGTACGACGGGTGTCATTACTAATAATGTACAGTAAAAACTTATTATAATATACAAGTTGACTCATTTTCGTCATTCTCGCAATATATTAATAGGTTCCTTACAACCATATGATGATTGTCTGATAAGAAGTATGTTCTTAGTAACAACATTATTAACTAAACCAATATGATCATTGAATGTTATGAAGAAAAAAGTTCTGAAATACAAATTATAAATTTAAACTTGTTCTAGGTAGTAACAGTATTAATAAAAAAAATATGATCACTAACTATTATGAGCTCAGTTGGTAGTAATAAAAATGTATGAATAAAAAAAGTATACAAATAAAATAATGAAGAGTGATTATTATGAACACAAATCGGTAGTAAGATAAAGAATAGGATTTAGAATTTTATGTAAGCCAATATGGACCCGTAAAATAAAACCTGCGCACATGCATCAGTAGGGATACATATCATTTAATACATGTACCTACTTATCAATTGCTTGACACCAAATATTGTCCCTTTTCAAAAGCACGTGTTTGCAAGAATCCCTATTTATTCCCGATGGATTTGTCCCGGAATTGTGTTATTTGTATCTTCTTAAGCGTCATTGGATGGGAAAAGTTGTAAGTACCTATCCAAGCAGGATTGAAAAGTTCCCGAATAACTCCGAGAGTCAGACCTGAGCATTTTGCATGCATTTGTTAAAAGTTTTCTAACAATGTTGCGTATCCATCATTTTTATTGAAGGTCGTTTCGGATTCATCGGCAAATCTTAGCTATTTTGTTGAATAGCAATTTATAAATAGTTTTACCTTTTCAACAAGTGTTTCTATGAGCTGTAGATCTCGCGAAATTTGTATGTATTTTATCGTTTTACCCATGGCTCTGCCATTTTGAAAAACTAAATCGACAAAAAAATATAGATTTATCGAAACTGCTATGGCGTTAGTATGACGGTTAGTACCACACGTTAGGGACTGGGTCATTCCACGGGTTAAACTTATCTATGGATAGTTTTAGCTACCACTACTTGTTTCCGGTGAAGAAAAACACAATGAGAAAATCTTACACTAGTGTATAATTCACTGAGCGAGCGAAGCGTCTTAAGTATCGAGATTGGCCTAAAATGCTTTTGTCCGGCAGTTTGTCGGTTTTTTCTCGCCTACAGGCCGCATTTCTCAACCGATTCTCGTAAAATTTTATAAGCTGGTTCGATAATTACATATAATTTTTTTGTCGATTCAGTTTCTGGAAGTTTTTCAAAATGGCGGAGGTATGGGGGTTAAACACAGACCTACCACTACTAGACTTGCAACGCTATTGCTAGAAAGAGACTGTCAAATACAGTACAACGTGAGTGTGAAAGAAACGCTGATATGTTTTTTGTCTCTATCGGCGTGGCTGCTATAAGCTGGCCTACTGTCAAAATCTGGGCCAAACAAACCACAAAACGATCGAAGAAAGTTATTAATTTTAGGGATTTCATCATTTAAAAGGTGATTTAGGTATAAGTTAGTAACCATAGTGTGTTCTGTGACGTGTGCAAAATATGGGCGGAGGCAACAATCAAAGATAGAAAGAGATACACTAAAGTGGCTACGCACTATGCAGGTCTAGTAGTGGTAGGTCTGTGGGGTTAAAACTTTAAAATAATCATATCCCTTTCGAAAAATTTTCAAGTATGTCATAATTTTTTTTGTTACCCATATTAAGACGCAACTTTTTGTCTGATCAACTTTTTTCTCTGAACAACTTTTTTATCCGATAAACTTGGTAAACTTGATAAACTAGCTCCTGAACCATCATCAAAATATTCACTAATTTGTAAATCTACAGACACAAAGATGTTTATCATGGTCATCATTACAAACACTGGACTGACCCACTGACCTTGCAGTTGTAAGTTACCCATTAGTGCACTAACGATCTAATTAGAATGTACCTATTTTAAACGAAATAACATCGACATTGTGTTAATCATCCCCTAAACAATTAATCATTTTGCATAAAAGACATTCCTTTTGTTTGATTTTCATTGTGTAATTTTCAATGGTAGGATAATTTTTAAAAGATTTCCTACAATATACATACATAGTACCTACACACCCGTGTGGTTCCGGGTTAGAATAGGACCACTCCATCTCCATCTGTAGATGTCGTAAGAGGCGACTATAGGACTAAGCACAAACATCTCGTGCTACGATTGCATTCCCAAGGAGGGTTAACGTCGGGCGGCAGCCGGTTGTAAAACTTTTCGCACAAATACATTCCCAAAGAGGGTTGACATCAGGAAGGCGGGCGATTGTAAAGCTATAGCCAAATAATTGAAAGTGTTCCGGCTATTTCTTCTCCATTTTACAAGGTCTTTGGCATCCTTGGGTGACCATTGGCATGCATATTATTTTTTAGAGAAGAAAAAGTGGGAAAGCGCACCCCGGGCTCCGAAGCCGCACAGCTGAGGATGCAACCGGGAATGCGCTTAGACGAAGAAGAAGACATGCATAGTTCCACATCTTTATTCTTTGCAATGTTGACAGGACCTAGGGCAATAAGACTCGAAAGCCATGTTTAGTTGGAAAAGTATAGTTGAGAAAAAATAATAAAATAGTGACGGGTTGACCGTCGATTTGCGAGGGAAAAGAAGCAGCTAATATATTCTAAGATTTTTATCTTTTCTCAGACCAGCATGGAAGAATATACAATAGAGATAGACCTCTCCAACCCATCTGGCCAGCGTGAAGAGTGTAGGCCAAATCCTCTGGCTGCTCTGGCAAAGTATGGCTCTAAAAGTACCGAGAGGGTCGTGCTCCTGAAGTGGAGACTAAAAAAAAGACCTCATGATGATGATGATGTATCTGAAACTCAATTGGTTGAATTTGGATAATAATATATTTCGTCTCATAATCTGATTCTCCAAAAGCCGCAATCAAATGTCACGCAATTAATCGATGTTTGCCCGACACAAACGATCACATATCACACTGATTTGCAGTAGCTTTTTTGGCACTTAAAGCTCCAATCCATAGATAGTATACTCGTAAAACGAAGTCCCCCGCTTCGTATATCTATCTGTACGCTTTTAACTCAAAAATACTGAACCGATTTTGATGCTGTTTTCACGACTAGATAGAGTGTTTATTCTGGAATGTTTATCTATAATAAATTAATAGTATTTTGGTAATATTAACTGAGCAATGGTTATGTTTTTGACAAAAATAGTAATTGTATGGTTACTGCGTCGGGCACTATCACAGCTACAGGGTGCAACTTAGAGGTTTACAACTTTTTTTTGTGTAGATTCAGCAAATTTGATAAGGAGCGTTTTATTGACTGTTTTATTCATAAAAAAACATTTTACTAATCCCAATCATGTATTGCGGAAACTTATTTCGGCCAAATTTTTTGTAGAAATCACAAACGTACCTTAGCGCGTAACAATAAGCAGCATGGCATTTTAGGGGGCTATCTAAAGGGACGTGTCTATGTGTGCTAACAACCGAATGAACCTTCAACAATTAAAACAAAATATCCGAGACACAGTCACTGAAAAAACTCAGGAAATGTGTGAAAATGCAGGTAATGAACAACGCAATGAAAACGGTTCACATCTGCAATGCTGCTGGAGGTGGACATTTGTTTGATTTTTTTTTTTAAACTTAATAATTTTTATATTTCATAAAATACAATTTAAAAAATAAGGTGTATACCTCTTTTTTGCCACCCTGTACTATAACGTATCTCGAGTCTCAATTGTCTTGCAAATCAAATAAATTAGGTCCTAGATTACATTAATGGAAATTTAAACAGTGTCATATCTATTAATAAATATTTGTGCTCTTTACCAGTTATTATGGAAATGCTTAGAGATAGCCTACATGCAGCAGTGGACACAAACTCATCACACAGAGTAGGTATACGTATGAATGTCACATTTATCAATTGAAAACGCGGGCATACCTGCGGGTAACAGCTAGTCTGTTATAAACTTAACACCCAGTACGGTGCATTACCAAAAAATAAAGCAAGCACGCAAAAGCAACTCGTCGGAAAAGATCGACGGGACCATTAACGCCATTGTTGCGGACCATTATAGTTCGATGAAACTATTTTGGATGTTTTGTAATATGTGCCGTAAAGTTACCAAGATCAACTCATCTATTCGCGGAAGCTCCATTTATATGATAAATTAGTAGTTTATGTTAACGTTTGCAGGCTTTGAATGGAGTAAGAAGAATGCTGAAGTTAGTATAGATTTAATAACTTGTATTCCATAAGAGCTGCGAGAAAATATTTAAAAAAATGGTCATAAGTAAGTAAATTCTTTATTGCACATAAACAAAGGACACAGTTAAAAACACAAAACATATAGTACAATGGCGGACTTAACCATATCAGCGATCTTTTCCAGTCAACCCTAAAACCAGAGGAAATTATGCCAAAAATTGGGTGGAACTTCGTACAATACTTACAAGCAAAAAACACAAGAAGCTAATAATAATTACACAAAAAGCAAGTCAAGGAAAAGCTGATAGCAGTGTCGTATCAAGATATCAAGAGGTTAGTGGAAGATAGAAAAGAATGAAAGAAACTCCACTGACAAGAGCGTCGCTCTTAAATTTTGATGATGGTACTTTACAGGTACATAATAGGTACGTGACTCTTTCATATCCATTGGTAGTCTGTTGCAAAGTTGAGCAGCTATAACAGCAAAAGATTTACCATAAGTTTGAGAGGAGTGAGTGGGAATATCTAGAAAAAGGTTATTACTTGCACGTAGGCGGGGATTAATGTCTTAAAATATAAATTCACAGATAATTGGGAAAGGTACTGTTAGTAAGAACATTCAAATTAAAAGTAAAAACATGAAATTGCGGCGGGTTCTTATGGGTAGTCCAGTCCAGAACGGTACTCAGTAATATGATCAAACTTTCGTAGCGCAATCAACATCAAGGTTGTCAGCCAATTCTTCCGTGAGATCCGGAAAGGCCAGACAGACAGACGGACAGACGGACAGACGGACAGACGGACAGACGGACAGACGGACAGACGGACAGACGGACAGACGGACAGACGGACAGACGGACAGACGGACAGACGGACAGACGGACAGACGGACAGACGGACAGACGGACAGACGGACAGACGGACAGACGGACAGACGGACAGACGGACAGACGGACAGACGGACAGACGGACAGACGGACAGACGGACAGACGGACAGACGGACAGACGGACAGACGGACAGACGGACAGACGGACAGACGGACAGACGGACAGACGGACAGACGGACAGACGGACAGACGGACAGACGGACAGACGGACAGACGGACAGACGGACAGACGGACAGACGGACAGACGGACAGACGGACAGACGGACAGACGGACAGACGGACAGACGGACAGACGGACAGACGGACAGACGGACAGACGGACAGACGGACAGACGGACAGACGGACAGACGGACAGACGGACAGACGGACAGACGGACAGACGGACAGACGGACAGACGGACAGACGGACAGATCGCGGAGTCTCAATAATAGGGCGGGACCCTATTATTGAGACTCCGCGATCTGTTGGCATGTTTTCGATATCGGACCCTAAAAAAAGATCAATAGAGATCGAGGCAGAAGCGCTTCAGTCGGCAGAAAATTCTGCAAACATTTAACAAATGAAGAGACAAGGATTTTTCGATTTGCGATAGGTAACCAGGATAGAGTTGCGTCCATGACAATCCTTAGATTTTTAACTACAGAAAAAAAGGAATAATGCCATTGCCTAAAACTACATAAGGAAAGGATGTTTTGTATAAATAGCTTGTAGAATTACATAGAGGAATTAAGTTATATACGAGTAGGTTTTTTATCTATCGCGCTTTATGTCGCAGTTGGATGGTATAAACCGCTAATACACGAAACCTCTAGTTGTTTGGCATTAGAGCTCAGTTTTGTTAAATAGCCGAATATCGTTCAGCTGGATTGTCTAACATTGCGCAACGTGTTACGTTCATTGAAACCGCTAACCATGTTTCCAAACGGCTAGCGGTTTTGTGAAACAGTACCAGTAATCCGCTGTTTTACGAAACCGTTAAACAATCCAATTGCGACACATGCATGATAAGATTTTTTCGACATCGAATTTCATTTCTCAGAAACTATTCACGATTTTTATTGCTATAGCACAGAATACAGTAAGAGTAAACAGAAAGGAATCTCCTAAGGTACGCGCAATATGCGTCCCCGTTCCCCGCACCCGCACCTCTCCCCCGGTTCTTGACGGCCAACGTGAGTCATCGAGGCGAAAACGGGGGAGAGGTGCGGGGACGGGGAACGGTGACGCCTGGGTGACGCATATTGCGCGTACCTTAGGAGATTCCGGCCTGTGGCTATAGGTTTGCCCTAACCTAGTAAAATGGATAGAACTTTTCTAGCACTCGCTGGCCGCTGCCGCGGCACGCTCGCTTCGCTCTCTCGTCATTGCCACTTCGTAGGCATTCTAAATTGTATATAATTTCTTTAGATAGAATGTTCAACAACTTCTCTAGCCGCATGAATGAATACAAGTCGTTCATTCCATTCCGCGTGTTAGGGTTCGCTGTTTTACAAAACCGAGCTGTAATGCTAAACAGCTAGAGGTTTAGTGAATTAGCGGATTATACCATTCAACTGCGACATATATACAATGTGGAAGGGACATACCCGTAATAAATCGAAAATCTTTTCGTAAAAATACTTAATAAACATCCATTGCAAGCCAATTTCATTCTTATTACTCTGGACAAACGATTCGTATAATTGAATTTACCACCCGGAGGGGCCGCCTGCGCGCATAGTAATAATGTAGGTACATTTTCGATACCTAAACGGGGAGTGACACAGGCCTGGCTATACTAGATCACTATTGTATAATAAAATTAAAATAACAGTCAAGAATCCAAAAAAAATTCGACATTCCCATACAAATCGCCCGGGCGGCTGCACAGTTTGGTATGGAAATGCCAATATTTTTTATTTTTTAGGCTGTTATTTTAATTTAATTATACCTACTATAATTATCTAGTATAGACCGTGGTTCGATTTATGACGGGTCCCTTCCACGTTGTATATGAATATAAATAACTTTTCATTTCATTTTTATATTATTTAACTTTTTTACAAATGTAATAGGAAGGTTTCCTATTACAAATGTAAAACTAATTAAAAGTATTAAAATTAAATGCTGAGAAAAGAAGACCTTATAGTTTAGTTTTGAAAACCACGAAAACCTATTGGTAACTTACATATTGTCCCGGTTACATGGCTACGAGAAAAATACATACACGATTCAATTCAATTCAAAATATCTTTATTATCAAAGGATATTTATAATACCTCTTAATCATAGTCACTTTCTTTTGTTTTGCACAAATGTTGACGTCAAATCGTAACTTTAGTGCCGCTTCCTAGGCGTTAGGCCACGAACGGGTAAATAATACAAGAAAAAATAAGTGAGTCTTTTTATAAGTACAAGTTGAAAATGAAATAAAAAAGAAATAGCCATTCAAGAGGTTCTCTAAATATATAATGTCGGTGCGGCTACGAGATAAGCCAAAATATCAGTGCAGCTGCGTCCTTCAGGAAACCATCTGTCTCCTCGCAATTTGTCACTGCAACCATTCGTTACAAGCGTCGCTCGCAAGCCTTGCTGCACAAATATTCAACTATTATTTTAGTGTAATTTTGGAAGATTATATTTTCTAATAAGATTTCTTCTTATACTTGGGCAGTTTACTCATTATGCTGTTTTAAAAAAGGCGATAAAATTGATACCTATACACTGTCTTGCCAAAGATATCCTAATTTTTAAATAAAAAAATTTGCCCCTCCTATTGAAGTCTTCTTTTCTCTACATCACCAGTGGGTTGACTGGTAGATAAAGACTATGGCTAGTATATAAAGTATTATTACATTTGTAATTAAGTTAATCCCTAAGGATTAAGTAACTTGATACTTAATAAACAGAATAGTTTTGAGAGCTTTGTACTGCTAAGAAAGAACTTATCCCCGCAGAATGTTCTTTAACAAGTTCCTTATAAAAAGTACCTTCAAAATTGCGCTATTAATTTATTTTTCGAGCATAGTTTGGCAGATGGCTAATTAAAAACGCCAAAATAAACAGTATCTAAGTAATCCTTCCCAATCACATTAAGTACTTACAAATGTAACGCGAAATTGCTTGTTCGGAGTATTTCTCATTTGCATTTGTAAATATACAACAAAAAGCGTTTCAGGAATGACAAGGGTCTCTTTTTAAAACACCGTAAAAGTAGGCAACCAGCCCGCTCTGGAAACTCTCGTTTAAAAGTGTTTTTTTTGCACTTAAATTACGTTTATGCAGAAGTTTAAAGCTATGTTACAAGCGTAGCGTAGCTTAGTTAGCATAGTTACAAGTTGTCACTATTCGCGTAGTTTTGTTAGAGTCAAAGTTTAGGTCAAACATTTTGAAATTTAAATTAATTATTTAAATGATAATTATTTTTAAGATAAAAGGTCCAATTTTTTGTCACAAAGACTGATCTCAAAAAAATACACGATACAATTTAATAATTGTAAATACTTAAACTAAATAATGAAATAAGGTAGTTAATCCTTATTTCATTATTTATTTAGGTAAGTACTGCATCTTGAATAAAACGTCTATGAAACTGTCTTAATTGACCGGGCGAGCGAAGTGTCTCAGTTTCGACTGGTCGAAAATTCTTTTGTCCATCTGTCTGTTCTCGCCTACAGGTCGCATTTCTTAACATGATACACGGAGTCTAGTGCTGCCCCCATTTGAAATAAATTATTTGTAAGGAAACGGAGATATCATTTGAAATTTTAAGCTAGTAAAATCTAGATAACCCTTCAAACTATTTTATAAACCACTGTTTACAGTTTAAAGTGAGAACGTTAAGCTTTAGTTTGCGTTTTTGCCAAAAGTGGCCGTTTTTCTCAAAAATGCAAACTAAAGCTTAACTTTCTCACTTTAAACTGCCAGTGGTTTATAAAATAGTTTGAAAGATTATCTAAGTTTTAGTAACTTAAAATTTTAAATAATATCTCCGTTTTCTTACGAATAATTTATTTCAAATGGGGGCAGCACTGGACTCCGTGTATCGTCTTAACCGATTTTCATGAAATTTTGTGAGCAGGTTCAGTAATTATATAGAATTTTTTGTAGTGCCAGTTTTTCGAAATTTTTAAAATGGCGAAGTTATAGTGGTTCGAAACTTAAAAAATCTCATATCTCAGCTATTTAAAAAAAAAAGGCAATATACTTTTTTGTTACTCTTATTAAGACGCAAGTTTTTTGTCTGAACAACTTTTTTATACGATAAACTTGAACGTGTTTATAGTCGGCAATTCGCCCAAAAGTTGTCTAGAAATTGATTTTCTGTATCTAGTATACATATTATAGTTTATTTTGTATTATTGCATTCAGTATGATGTCGTTAATACAAATCTATGGGATGACAAGTACGAAGATGGGGGGTAGTAACTGTCACGAGTTTTTTTTTTATAAACATACCATGTGCGGTATCAAATGAAAGGGCTTTATGAGTAAGTTACACAGTAATAAACTTTACTCCCATATTGGTCAAACCCACAGACTATATGTAGCACAAAAGTTAAATATAAATTTAAATGATACAAGTTGAAGTACGTGAAGTGGGAGAGGGAGTGAAATTGAACAACTTTCCCCAAGTAACATTATCTAAATATAAAAAATATTTTTTGGCTTTTTTAATAAAATAGATCCACATGCTATCCTGTGACTTGAACCCGGGACTGCCCAGCCACTTCTTTACCGAAAGTGCGAATGTTTGTCTACCATAATAGATGAAATTAGTGTCCTATTAAAAAATAAATAAACACAGAAAAAGTCGCAGGATTTGACACTGCCAAGGGTGGTTGTAGATTTAGGATTTCGTGAGTTAGCAGCGGGATGTTCCTACGTTGCCCTCTGTCGCTCTCGCCGGCTTGCGGACATAGTCCTGGAGCCTTTTAATTTAAACCGCCTCACCAAATTATGTACAATGAAACTTATTCTTTTAAGAATAGAGGAGGAGAAACGATTAAAAATGCTTGCAAGTGTAAGGGGTGGGTAAAGAATTTAAGTAGGAAAGGGTAATACACTACGGTGGGGCTTATGGGTAAAGGATGGGTTTTTCTACTTTCTTTCAAGCATTGGTAGGTTGGTTTCAAAACTCTTAAATGGCTTTGCTAAGCCAAGGAATCGGTAAATTATCGGTTATTTCGTGGTTGTAAGGGCTCGTGAGGTCTACTGTTCTCACAGAACCACAAGTTAAAGGATAGTTTTTATTTACGTATTTAGATTAGTACTAAGGTAAATCGCAATTATGACTGTTGATAACCTTTTTCTTTGTAAGTCGATTACCAAGAATTAATTTTAAGACTGCAAGAATTTACCGTTAATAATATATAAGACAATAAAAAGACCTAGTCTCTGTATTAACAAAAAAACAATAAAATAATCTGTTAGGATACTAAATTACTCACTGAGAAACGAGATATAGCTCATTATTTTCTTCAACGTCTTCATTACGTTTAAATCTAATAATCCTTATGGAATTTATTGTACCTACATTGTAAATAATATCATCTTTTGTTTCGCGAAGCCATTATCGCAGTAGGTATTTAATTACGTGAAAATTAATTAAGCCTATTTATAACTATACTAGGTAAATGTACGTACGTGCTTGTCATATTTGGAGAATATGACATGTAGGTCTCGTACCCACTGGGTAACATTTTCTTTTATATATTTTTTTATATTAGGGACAAATCACACAGATTGAGCTAGCCCCAAAGTAAACAAAATAGACTAAGATAGATACTCGTATGGGTAATATTTTACTTTTTTCACTAATAAGGTCATAAAGTACTTGGGAAGGTTCTTATTTAGTATACAATACAACACAACACACACACACATACATTATATTTTCCATTATATTATAAAATCTGTATTAGGTAAACTGATTAATGTTATTTTTTTTGTGTCTTAGTTTTGGTTAAGTTATTATTTATTATTACTTTAAAACTGTATCTTAATATTGCAATCTTTTAAAAAAATAAAAATAAATCTTTTAAATAATAGAATAGACTTGGGTTTTCCTACTATTTATCATCTGTATTTAATTCAAGTTTAAGCTCAGTGGTTTTGGAGATAAGGGGGGAATGGTAAATCTTTGCCTGTTTTCCTAAATAACTTCAAAAATATCGATCTAAAAAATAATAAAAAAATATATAATTAAAATTTTCATACAATGCTTTTTCATTTGATATGTCACACGGTATAGTTTACAAAACTTTTTTTTACTATGTCTAATTTACCCCCATAAGTGCCCCGTATTTGAAATTCGTTATGACTTACATGTGTGTATCAAATTTCAACTTAATTGGTCCAGTAGTTTCGTAGCTCTAAGTTAGCAGCTCGGGATATATGTATATACCACTAGTGTAAACTATACATAAGAAAAGTTATCCTTAATAATTCTTACCGTACCATCTTGTGTATTAAGGTTTCTTGAAGCAATACAATTGTTTCCACTCGATAACTCAACGTCGACCTTTTTCAATGCATAAAAATAATTCAGAGCTCCGTAGGGGCTGCCCGCGGTAGATACAGTGCGAGGAATCACGTAGGCCGTTCATTTATCATCGCACTTTGAGAGCACCACGTGTCACGATAGAAGAGAGGTTTCTTTGTTAGTACTAGGGTGACCATTCTATTAAAATATTCAGAAAATTATTGGGAAGGGTAAGTCATTGTTTATCTCAAATTAGGTCTGGCTAGATATATCTAGGTACATTTAATCAGAATTTAGGTAATCTATTTATAGAATATTATGGAACCAATGTTTAATAAACGGAAAGTTTTTTACATAAACGTACCGGCAAGCGCAGCGTTAGATATACAACTTCCAGGATAACACTAGGTTATGCAAACAGTGTTTTCTTGCACTTCAAAGTCAACGTCAATAGGCTCTCTCTCCTGGCTCTCTTGACAAGTTGATAGTATATGGCGATCCCGCCATCAATATATATTCTACAATATGGAAGATACACTGTATTATAGGTTTAAAAAGAGATAATTGCATATTATAAATAAAATGTTGGTGACATTAAATTACTGAAATAGAAATTCATTGTGTAATGGGAACGAACAAATAACCACCAAGATATATTTCTTATATCCGTAAATTCTGAAGGTATATGAGTATATTCAGAATTCAGTAGATTTACAACGAAAGAACTGGCTCTCTATCAATATCAGCGGTCTAATATATTTACTTGGGCGCGATCGTAAAATGTAGGTACCTGAATCCTGTACACACGGAACGTATGGGCGCCCTACTCCACTTGGGTCCTAGGGGACCGGTGATATCCATGTTGCTTGTATAGCATTGGTTCTTTGGTGCAAGTTTGCGACAGATGATAGTATTTCATTTCGTTTATAAGAAACGTTGTTCTATGAAACTTTTATTTTTTCATAATCATTTCGCGACGAAGCTTTTTCTGGAATACCTTTTTTGCTACTTTATTTTGCTAGGTTTTAAATATTTTTGTGAAAATATTTTGATGTATTCATTTATTTTTGAACTGTACTTAATTTTTTTTCATGCTAGTATTCCATGAAAAATAAGGCTAACTGCGCGACAAAAAAATATTCCTCTGTCGGTATTCCTCTGATGCACAGCGCCATAACGCTGTTTAAAAATACCTTAAAAATGTTTACCTTTGAAAATGATTTTAGTTACATAAAAGTTTTTTCACTGCATTGGTTCTTTGATGCAATTTTGCTGTGAAGATTTTTTTTTCCTAAAGTTTTCGGAGCCATACGTGCGAGCTCATTGCAAATGTACCTAATCAACATTAGATATTCAAACTCACAGCTGTTGTCACCGGATAAAAAAATAACAATTTGTATTTGCTACAGGTACAAATTGTAAAGAGAATATAGATTATTAATTTATTTATTTATAAATTTTTATTTAGTTACTTTTATACATAATGTGCTATACTCACATTATAATTTTAAAATCAGAAAGAATTCTAACATATTACTATACCACTTTAATTTTCAAGCTTATACATAAGAACAGAGAGCTATTCTAATTTCTAATCAAACACAAATTCAAGAGATAATCTTTCAAATGTTGACTATATCGTAGACTTTCGTAGCAATATGCTACGTGGGTCTACGAACAAACGAACTCGTTACTTTTAGTGCTACGAGTATCAGTAAAATGCTACGATCAAATTCATCGTTGCTATAGTGCTCTTCCATGCTGGTCTGGGAGAAAAGAAAAAACTAAGAATATACCAGCTGCTTCTTTTCCCACGCAGACCGTAAAAGCCGGAATGGACGAAAATGTGAATGGAGCTGCAAGACCCAAAATGCTCATTCTCCCTCGTAAGGGATGAAAATGTGATAATGCATTGCATTATCACATTTGCTTCTTCTCGTGTCAAAATCTCAAAATGTAATTAATTTTTTTCCCTCCAGAAAGTTGCTACCTATATGAGGCTACAGACAACGCTGTGAAAGTGGCAACTTTCTGCATAGTGCTACGGGTGTAACATTCAAACAAGCTGTAGTGCAAACTTTAAAGATAAAACCATATTTTTCATATTATTTATTTCTTTATTGTAAAAACTAAATACAACGGTTTTCGCCAATTACAGTATATAGAAAGAACTTATAGCTAAATGTAATTAAAATATTTTAGTATTGGTACATAGTTGGTACGACGGGTGTCATTACTAATAATGTACAGTAAAAACTTATTATAATATACAAGTTGACTCACTTTCGTCATTCTCGCAATATTTTTTTTTTTTTTTAAAAGTACTCAACTTTATTTATTCAATAATACATACATTATTTACAATATAACTCGACAATAATGTTAATAAAATAAAATCTTAAAATAAAATCAATCAAAAATGCCACCCCGGACTGTACCCGGTTCAAAAGTACCCATTAAGCTTGCTGCGTTTCCTCTTGGAATGGCTATGGATAGCCTTTGAACCAAGTACCATCCGGAGCGGTAGTCATATCCGCGGCACCTTAAACGGCGCCCTATCTCACTAATAAAGTGTTTCGCTTCTGAACACCATGGTCCTGCTGTTTCTACGGCAACCGGATCAAATTCGTACGAGTTGGACAAAACAGAATATTTGGCAATTTTAAGTCCAGCTGCCGCTTTTGCAGCCGCACCAGGTGACCGCATACTATTAGTGAGGTAGGACGCCGCAAATGTGCTAACACAAGTTGCGTCCTACAATAAACACCGTCCCCTCTGCCACGGTATTAAAGTTAGTCCGTCTGGACGTTTGCCGTCTGTACGCGAGAGACCAGGAGGTTCTAATTGACAAGGTATGTTTGCCAAAATCAGTGCCCTACGAATAATATCATTTAAGGAATGATGTCGAGACAAACGGCCCGCACACCTCACACACCCGAGAGCGTGATGTCCGCCAGCCTCCACCATCTTCCCACAAACGCAACGATGTGGTTCGCACACATCGCAGCCCAATCTCAGAGCCACCGCCACCCTTAGGGAATCATTATCCAAAAAGGTTCCCATTTGTGGAGAAGGGATGGCATGTAACCAAGCCCCAGATTCTGGCTGTGCTGCAGCTTTTAATCGTGCCAAATGGGCCCCGACTGCCTGACTTTCCAATTCTTCAAAAATTGATTTTGATGACTTTTCATCCCAAAGACGCTGCACCTCGGGCTTTTCAGGAACCAAGGAGTCCGGATTTTTAGCACACCAGGCCGTTAAAGCCCCATCTACATGCGGCAAGGTCAATCTGTCACCATTAATAGCGAGAATTTGAGTGACTAGATTGACTACCCCATGTGAGGAGGCCAAAAAAGCCGGGAGCGATATATTAATAGGTTCCTTACAACCATATAAAAGTAAATGTTATGTTCTTGTATAATCCTGACTCGCAAGGCGATTTAAAAGGCAAATACTGATTTAAGGGTAATTAAATAATTTTATAACAAATTAAATGTTTAGAGCTTTATTTAAATAACACAGTGACCCTCGTCAAGTCCACCTGCTTATTTTAGCTTACAATACCTTATGCAATATTATTTCTATTTATACTACCTTCACCCTTAAGTAGACACGTTTAGATTAAATATTTCTTTTTTACAGCATATATTGGTCCACTTCAATTGACGACCTCCGTGGTGTAATGGTCAACATCATTTGCTATTAACATTCAAGTAACAATCGCCTAGGATTTAACAACAACAGAACTCTTGTGCGACAGTCAAGCTTTTGCGCTCTATACACTTACTCTCTTAGTATTTGTAAGGAAAAACCATTTTATACGTTGCTATGTGTCGTCCCATAGCGGTTACATGTAGCTCTAAAATGCACTCATGTTAATGGCACTAAACAAACGTCCTGATGTTACTAGAACATTACTCTTGTAAGTTTCATATGCACCATTTATTTGCACTGACTGAAAGTGACCTGGAAGTAAATATTCTAGGTTAGTATTTTAAATAATATTATATGCCATTTACAACACTATTCAATACTAAAAAATAATTGTTATCTTTTAAAACCTAAACTTGTTTATAGCGTTCCGTACAAAAAATTGAAAAAACAGAACCCTTATAGGATCACTCGTGCGTCTGTCTGTCTATCCGTCTGTCTGTCACAGCCAATTTGCTTCGAATCTACTGAAATTTTGTAGGATGGTCTAATCCTATGACCCAAACACAGATGTGCAAAGTAAATAAATATTTTTTATAATAAGGGTCAATTTCGGGGGACAAATTAGGAAAAAAAAAAAAGTGTCATTTATGAAATGAATGGGGTCGTTATAAGGATCTCAAATATATTTTTGTTATTATTTTAAAACTAGTGGTTCTGTGAGAACAATAAACCTCGCGAGCCCTTACAACCACGAAATAACCGATAATTTACCGATTCCTTGGCTTAGCAAAGCCATTTAAGAGTTTTGCAACCAACCTACCAATGCTTGAAAGAAAGTAGAAAGACCCATCCTTTACCCATAAGCCCCACCGTAGTGTATTACCCCTTCCTACTGAAACCCTTTACCCATCCCTTACATTAGCAAGCTTTTTTAATCGTTTTTCCTTCTCTATTCTTAAAAGAAGAAGTTTCATTGTACATAATTTGGTGAGGCGGTTTAAATTAAAAGGCTCCAGGACTATGTCCGCTAGCCGGCGAGAGCGAGAGAGGGCAACGTAGAAACATCCCACTGCTAACTCACGAGTTCCTAAATCTACAACCACCCTTGGCAGTGTCAAACCCTGCGATTTTCTCTGTGTTTATTTATTTTTTAATAGGACGCTAATTTCAACTACTATAATAGACAAACAGTGGCACTTTCGGTAAAGAAGTCACAGGATAGCATGTGGATCTTTTTTTTTTTTTATTACTTCAGGATTCTAATTTTATTCAGTGTTTTCAAACATAAACATGATTCGCAGTATATGCTTTAATAAAAAAGCCAAAAAATATTTTTTATATTTCGATAATGTTCCTTGGGGAAAGTTCTTCAATTTCACTCCCTCTCCCACTTCACGTACTTTAACTTATTTCATTTTAATTAATATTTAACTTTTGTACTACATATAGTCTGTGGGTTTGACCAATATGGGAGTAAAGTTTATTACTGTGTAATCTACTCATAAAGCCCTTTCATTTAATACCGCAGATGGTATGTTTATAAAAAAAAAAAAATCTCTGTATCGCCAACGTCACAGTTACTACCCCCATTTTCGTACTTGTCATCCTTGTCATAGATTTTTATTAACGTCATCATACTGAATGCACTAATACAAAATACTCGCATACAGAAAATCAATTTCTAACAACACTAAGGTAGACAACTTTTGGGCGAATTGCCGACTATAAACACATTCAAGTTTATCGTATAAAAAAGTTGTTCAGACAAAAAGTTGCGTCTTAATAAGAATAACAAAAAAGTATATTGACATTTTTGTTTTTTTTTTTAAATAGCAGAGATATGAGATTTTTTAACTTTCGAACCACTATAACTTCGCCATTTTAAAAAATTTCGAAAAACTGGCTAAACAAAATAGTTCTAATTAATTACCGAACCTATTTACAAAATTTCATGAGAATCGGTTAAGGACAGTATGCACAAAGCCACGTGGTCGGATTTGGCTCTGAAATATGCAAAATTTTCCCGCTAGGGGGATAAAAATGTCAAGATGAAATTGGATAGAGTTAATAATGTGTAAACGGGACAATAGATGTAGGTAATCATAAATTGTAACGTAGAATTAGTATACAGCTTACTTTTTTCTTTTCGTCAAGACTTCCAGTCCGTGATACTTATTAAAATTTTCAAATCAATCAAATCAAAGAATTATTTCGTTTGAATTATTATTTCTGAATTAAGGCCTTGGCAGACGTCATTATAATGTACTTAACACTTTAGTAGACAGGCTATCAGTAGAAAAAGTAAAGTCGAAAATACAGTAGTGTGCGTGAATGCAAGATGTTTATTTAAAAAGCGAGTTTAAATATATGTGAAATTCATATAGCACTTTCTAAAAAATCCAAGTTATAGTTATTCGAATCTTGCGTATAATTTATTACTTTTTCAATTTATTAGTCGACCTCCGTGGCGTTTCCTTAACACGCTAGTCCGTCCGTCCGAAGGTTCTGGGTTCGATTCCCAGCCAGGGCAAGTTGGTAAATGGCCTTTTTTTAATTTATCCTGGTTCTTGGGTGTTTATTTTATCCCATCAAAAATATAAATGTAAAAATGCCAAGTTCAAATTCCGACAAAACAATTGAAATTTAAATAGCTGCCAAGTTATGTAGGTAGTGAAAACTGAAATTTATTCATAAGAATCTCAACATTTGACTTGGAACATTAAAATTGAAAGCACGGTCACCCATCCTAACTGTGACCAAGCTAGAAGTTGCTTAACCTGTAAAATCACGGTCATTCATCCATCATTTTTTGAATTTATCGTATGCGAAGTGGAGCGAAATATATGCACAAGTGGTTTTGATTACTCGTATTTTGAAATTTGTTAAAGCGCAAATGACAAAGATCCCTTAGAATAGAGAATCTGTTTAGTTTCACGCAGCTTTTTAGGGTTCCGTAGTAAACAAAAAACCCTTATAGTTTCATCATGTCTGTCTGTCTGTCTGTCCCCAGTTTTAATCATAGACTATTAGTACTAGAAAGCTGTAATTGGGCATGGGCATGGATATTTGGTAATAAAAACTTGAAAAAAAAAGTGTGGTGTGAGACGTCGTTGAATAGGTCTAACAAAAATATTGTAAGATTATGAACACCCTTTTTCGTTTTAGAATCCGTTTGTGAAATATTTGGTTTTTGATTGGAAATTTTTGTTAGAATCATGTGTCTCCCCTCTCTGTCAGTTGTATATGGACACTTAAAAAAATTCACGGCAGTAGTAGGTATATAACGTCTGCCTGTACATAAACTTATTTAAGGTGGATTCAGTTCATGATACTGAACAACTTTTCCTAAGGAACACATAATTAAATATAAAAGAAAATGTTTGCTTTCCATTCGACCTCCGTGGCGTAATTGTTAACACGCTAGACCGCTAATCCGGAGGTTCTGGGTTCGAGCCCCAGCCAGGGCAAGTTAGAAAATGGTCTTTTTAAAATTTTCCTGGGTCTTGGGTGTTTATCTATGTATGTATTTATCATAAAATATAGTATCATTGAGTTAGTATCCCATAATACAAGTTTAAAACTTACTTTGGGGCTAGCTTAATTAGTGTGATTTGTCCTTACGTATTCCATACATATATTACATAAATATTACATTTTGCCAAATCTTGTGTGTAAGAGATCAAAAATAATTTTTGTATTTCGTTTGTTCCTTGGTGAAAGTTGTTCAGTATCATTGACTGAATTCAGACCTAAAGTTAGGCAGTTGTTAGTTACATAAAACAAGTAGGTACTGACTACGGAACCCTACACTGCACGTGGCCCGTCACGGCACGTGGCCGGTTTATTTTGGTTAAATTTAAATTTTAGGGAACCATAGACAAATTTATGATATTTCTGCGTAAATCAATATTACTTATCGCTGACAGGGACGTTCTCAAAAATACAATCAAATAGTATTTTACGCGAGCGGTGACTTGGAAAACTACACGTTTTGTGTTCTACTGACAGAAAAATATATTTAAAAATATATGTTTAAAAATGTCATAAAAAGTTCTTTCATTTGATATGTCACACGATTTTGCTATCAAAACTTTTTTTAATGTCTAATGAACCCACCATAAGTGGCCCCCTTTTTTAAATTTCATTTATTTACGTTATACGTCTATCTTTGGGTCACTAAGTTAAATAAGTGTAGGTACTAAAACTCAACTAAATCATTCTAATAGTTTCGTAGCAGATTGGCTGTCACATACGGACAGACAGACAAGCGAAACCCTAAAAACTGTAAAAAAACCAAATAAATCGGTTCCTATACAAATTTCCCGGGCGGCTGCACACTTTTGTATGAAAACGCAGATTTTTTTTTGTTTTTTGACTGTTATTTTAATATCATTATACTATTCTAGCAGTCCACCCCGGCTTCGCCCTTGGTACACACAAAGCCTATGTCACTCGGGGATAGTGTACATTTCCAACAGTGAAAGTTTTTTTTAAATCGGTCCAGTAGTTTCGGAGCCATGCAATGCAAACAAACAAACAACCAAATCTTTCCTCTTTATAATATTAGTATAAATAAATAGCCTACTATAGCCTGCCTGCCTAGCCAAGTATAGATCTAGTATAGCCTGTGGTTTGATATATTACGCATAGTGTCAATTCGTATTTTGATATATATTCATGGGGAAAAGTTGTTCAAAATTTGAGACTGAATCACCCCTCAAAATAATTGTAAAACCCTATAATATTAAACAGCACCATTTATTACAAAAACAGTTAATATGATTCCGCGACCCGAGAAAGTTCCAATCCGATTTTTACCCTAATCGCCAATTAAAAGATATAGGTAATAAATCAAACCAAATTATTTTTTTCATTGACTTAATTTTCAATAAAATTAAAAAAAAAATGTGCGATGCCGTATCTGCGATAGCATTACATCTTTACTTGAACGTCAACAAAATGTCAAAACTGTACCATAGTGTAGCAAAAGTACGACATAATTTGGCAGTTTGTACATAGTTTTTTATTGAAATATTTTAGACTGTAATGCAATTTTACGTAATTCGAAAATGGATTTTTTTGAAAAATTCGACAAGGCCTTCTTCCTGAACGCCCGGCGGGCAAGTGAATTTGTATGAAAGGAACATGGCCGCAATTTCAGAGAATTCTGTCAAAAACGTTGCAAAACATCCAATTTTTAAAATTATTTTTTTTATTATTGCGAGATTGCATTGTTAGCAAATATTAAGAATAATGTTTCAAAATAGCCTTTATTTTTATAAAATATATGCAATCTCTTGTTAGAATATTTCTTTACGCAGAAAAACAAACCAGTTTTTAGCAAGATTTTCTAAAATATTTCTTTCAGGTTTCTTTACAATTATCTTACTTTTTCTGAATGAAAATTAAGAAAATACGGTTTTCGTCTACTGGCTAGTCTATTCACCTATAACTAGGTATGTAATTTTCTTAGTGGTCTTTTCGACTTAAGCCATAACTATTGCCCGCGCAAAGTGCGTTTTGCATGTTTTTGGGTAAATTCAATGCTTTTTTTAGGAAAACTACAAAATATTTAAAAAAATCCTTTTTTTCGTCTACTGTCCCAACTCTTCCTCTATCTATGTGTTTGCATTATTTGACTTAAATCAAACGCTTTCTGTACAAACTTGTTGCCCGCGCAAACCCAGTTTACATGGTGCCGACCCTTAAGGGTCGGCACCAAAAAGGATTTTTTTAAATATTTTGTAGATTTCCTAAGAACAAGCATTGAATTTACCCAAAAACATGCAAAACGCACTTTGCGCGGGCAATAGTTATGGCTTAAGTAGAAAAGACCACTAAGAAAATTACATACCTAGTTATAGGTGAATAGACTAGCCAGTAGACGAAAACCGTATTTTTTTAATTTTCATTCAGAAAAAGTAAGATAATTGTAGAGAAACCTGAAAGAAATATTTTAGAAAATCTTGCTACAAACTGGCTTGTTTTTCAGCGTAAAGAAATATTCTAACAAGGGATTGCATATATTTTATAAAAATAAAGGCTATTTTGAAACATTATTCTTTATATTTGCTTACAATGCAATCACGCAATAATAAAAAAATCAATTTTAAAAATTGGATGTTTTGCAACGTTTTTGACAGAATTCTCTGAAATGGCGGCCATGTTACTTCCTTACAAATTTAGTTGCCCGCCGGGCGTTCAGGAAGGAGGCCGTGTCGAATTTTTCAAAAAAATCCATTTTCGAATTACGTAAAATTGCATTACAGTCTAAAATATTTCAATAAAAAACTATGTACAAACTGCCAAATTATGTCATACTTTTGCTACACTATGGTACAGTTTTGACATTTTGTTGACATTCAAGCAAAGATGTAATGCTATTCCAGATACGGCATCGCACATTTTTTTTTTAATTTTATTGAAAATTAAGTCAATGAAAAAAATAATTTGATTTGATTTATTACCTATATTTTTTAATTGGCGATTGGGGTGAAAATCGGATTGGAACTTTCTCGGGTCGCGGAATCATATTAACTGTTTTTGTAATAAAATGTGCTGTTTAATTAGGGTTTTACAATTATTTTGATGGGTGATTCAGTCTGAAATTTTGAACAACTTTTCCCCATGAATGTATATCAAAATATGAATTGACAATTGACATGCGTAATATATCGAACCACAGGCTATACTAGATCTATACTTGGCTAGGCAGACAGGCTATAGTAGGCTATTTATCTATACTAATATTATAAAGAGGAAAGATTTGGTTGTTTGTTTGTTTGCATTACATGGCTCCGAAACTACTGGACTTATTTAAAAAAAACTTTCACCGTTGGAAAGGTACACTATCGCCGAGTGACATAGGCTTTGTGTGTACCAAGGGCGAAGCCGGGGTGGACTGCTAGTATAGTATAATGATATTAAAATAACAGTCAAAAAACAAAAAAAAAATCTGCATTTTCATACAAAAGTGTGCAGCCGCCCGGGAAATTTGTATAGGAACCGATTTTTTTGGTGTTTTTACTGTTTTTAGGGATTCGCTTATCTGTCTGTCCGTAAGTCACAGCCAATTTGCTACGAAACTATTAGAATGATTTAGTTGAGATTTAGTACCTACACTTATGTAACTTAGTGACCCAAAGATAGACGTATAACGTAAATAAATGGAATTTAAAAAAGGGGGCCACTTATGGTGGGTAAATTAGACATTAAAAAAAAGTTTTGATAACAAAATCGTGTGACATATCAAATGAAAGAACTTTTTATGACAATTTTAAATATATGTCGCAGCAGAAGGATTTCGGCCGGTTTCCTCCAACATAATGTGGGCTGACGTAGGTATCGCGCAATAAGAGGAGTACGAACAAAATAATCACTTGATTTATTCTTGATTAGTAACCACAATTCAACACTGAATTCACAATAACGAAACGTGGGACAGTTCCGTGACAACGTCTTCACTTGTCGGAGGCTCGATCGAAACTGCGTCACACCGAGCTCGAACGAAACATCACGACTCTGTCGAAGCGCACCGGAAACTTAGTTGCGGCGATCTCGCCGCTAGGGGCGCGCTTGCGTTCCGTTTTGTGTCCGTACTCATAACCGGATGCGACATATATATTTTTTTTTTATATTATTTCTTAGATTGGTATTTTTAAGTTATTTAAGAAAATGGGCGAAAATTGACCCCCCCCCCTAATAAACTACTGGACCGATTCAGTTGAAATGTTGTGCACATAATGTAAAAATGTAGGTAAATGAATAAATTTAAAAAAAATGGGGCCACTTATGGGAGATAAATGAGACATTAAAAAAAGGGTTTTGTGAACTACATCGCGTAAAATATCAAATGAAAGAGCATTTTATGATAATATTAAATATATTTTTCTAAATTTTTTAAGTTGATGTTTTTGAAGTTATTTTTGAAAATAAATAATAAAAATACCCTTATCTCCGAAACCACTGAACCCAATCTTTTGAAAAATATACAGTTAAAAGTTCTTTACCTATAGATTACAGGAAAACCTATTAGAAGATAAAAAATAAAAGGGTGTAGTAATGCTTATTACTGCTTCATTAATCAACCAATTTTTTTAGCTGTTTTCAGGAAAAGATTTCTTTTTAGTGCTCTTTGTTGATTCGTTAAAAATATTGTACAAAATCAAACAGTCAAGTCATTGATTGAGCACATACAGCTGCTAAGCCAAGGCTGTTGATCTGTTCAACGTGCAATCCTTTTTTACCCTCCGTACTTACATAATAAGGTGAATAGAAGTGAAGGGTGTTACGATTGCAGATGGTCGCTAAACGTATTGTTTCACAAAGAAAATTCAAATGTGTACATTTTCTGTCAGTGGAACACAAAACGTGTAGTTTTCCAAGTTACCGCTCGCGTAAAATACTATTTGATTGTATTTTTGAGAACGTCCTGTCAGCGATAAGTAATATTGATTTACGCAGAAATATCATAAATTTGTCTATAGTTCCCTAGAATTTCAACTTAACCAAAATAAACGAGCACGTGCCGTAACGGGCCACGTCCAGTGTAGAGTTCCGTAGTCAGTACCTACTTGTTTTATGTAACTAACAACTGCCTAACTTTAGGTCTGAATTCAGTCCATGATACTGAACAACTTTCACGGAGGAACAAACGAAATACATAAATTATTTTTGATCTCTTACACACAAGATTTGGCAAAATGTAATATTTATGGAATATATGTATGGAATATGTAAGGACGAATCACACTAATTAAGCTAGCCCCAAAGTAGGTTTTAAACTTGTATTATGGAATACTAACTCAATGATACTATATTTTATGATAAAAACATACATAGATAAACACCCAAGACCCAGGGCAATTTGAAAAAGACCATTTTTTAACTTGCCCTGGCTGGGCCTCGAACCCAGAACCTCCGGATTAGCGGTCTAGCGTGTTAATAACGAAAAATGAAAATAAAATAACGAAACGTGGAACAGTTCCGTGACAACGTCTTCACTTGTCGGAGGCTCGATCGAAACTGCGTCACACCGAGCTCGAACGAAACATCACGACTCTGTCGAAGCGCACCGGAAACTTAGTTGCGGCGATCTCGCCGCTAGGGGCGCGCTTGCGTTCCGTTTTGTGTCCGTACTCATAACCGGATGCGACACTGCCATCCTGCGTGACACACGTCCTCGGGTGTTAATCTGAAAGAGGAAAGAACACCACAGTTTCTGTTCGGCCATCCTATTTCGTAAAGTTTCGTTCTACTAAAAAAAATAAAGAGTCGTGATCTACTTTAGATGGTTTTTTTAATCATTATCAACTATTAGGGGACAATATTTACTATTACTATACATTCTAAATCAATCTAAAGCAGACACGAAATGAAATCAAACATTCCTTATTACTCCGTAATTCAATACTAGTTATCTTACAGCATAGGTAATCAAACATATTTTAAATCTAATAAAGACCGAAGATTACTGAGACCATGTACCATTAAGCTACTATAAATACTCTCAAAAGGGAATAATTTTAATCGATTTGAATTTACTACAGGCGCACACCTGGTATCGCATCCGTGGCCCTCTAACTATCATGCTAGCTCCAAAACCTTTTATTTTGTGGACTTCCCCTCGGGAATCCCGAGTCAGACTGTGACTCTATGATCTATGCTACTAGGCAAGATCCGACTGTACTACCCAGTACTACCGCCTACCGCCTACCCACGGACTTCTCAAGGAGATGACACCGATTTCTATCAGGCTACGGCTACGATATACTGGTACAGTCTCCGGCCCCCGAATCGATAACCAGATCGAGTAATTCAATCAGATGTTTCCGCGTCATCTATATCATCTTCCTCTACAATCTCAATAGGTACTTGGCCCTCAGGCATCTTCCTAATACGATCATGAGCGTACTTATAGGTACGCTTGTTAACCAATGACCTCAAAACATATCGGTCTCCATCAAGAACTTCTGTGATTTGGAACGGACCTCGAAACTTTACATCTAATTTGGTTTGGTTACGTTCTTCATTCTCTATTAAAACGTACTCGCCCACCGAGAACCTATTCACTGCCGCTTTATTGCTGTCAAAACGTGCCTTGTTATAACTCGCGGATGCCTGTATGTCCTCAGACGCAGATTGCCTAATTTTACTAAGGTCTATGACGTCATCGTTATCAATGGCCATCAATTCCAGCGGACGAGCTACCTTCCCTATTAATAGCTCTAACGGACTAGCTTTTGTGACACGATTAATAGTACAGTTTAAAGCGAGTTGCACATCATCTAGCGAATCCTGCCACGATTTATCGTCACACGTCTCTACCGCTGTCAACATTGACTTGAGGGTACTCATTATCCGCTCCACCTGACCGTATATTGTCACAGTTAACACTATCTCATAAACAAAATCTTAACTGTCATATCTCTAAACTCTATTAGTTAAAACAAAATCATCAGATTATCACACAGGTTTCACTTAAGCTTTTACTTCGACTCGACTAGTGCCACTCAGGCCAGTGAACAATCAGTACCAAAGCTATAGTCCAAAAATAAACCCTGCTAAACATACGTGTGTCCTTCCAACTAACCATTCAGGTTTAGCCCGGTACGACACGTTTTTACCAACTTTTCTAACACCCACACTGTCAATCTGCACAGAACAAGTATGTCCTCTCAACCAACCACACAAGTATGGCCCGGTACGATACTGTGTTCAGATTAACCCTAGATAACTAAACTATCCTGGGAGTTACACAATAACTAAACATTCGTCTAGCGGACTACGCATTAAAAAATCTTATATTATCAACATCATTTAACGTGAGGAAGAAATTGTTACATGATTCGTATAAAGGGCTCTTGTGAATAGAGACAAGTATAAATAATTTTATACTAATGATGCCACATACCTTTTATACACATCTACATTATGGGTGCCACAAATTGCATTTTTATATCTAAGGCATCAACTTTATGTCTTCCTTAGCAATTTCGACGGGCAAACGTATAATTTTTTTGTAATATTTCATACTTAAGGAAATGGAGCAGATTCTTCATATGATTTCACCAAGGATATCTCCTATCATGACCTTGATGTCACGTCTCAAAGTTACCGTCCGAACAAGTTGCCGCAACCAAGGCTCCATGAGGTGGTTCGTCAATTTCAAAACAAAATCTCGCCGTGTTGCTATTTTTTTATTATTTTTGATGTTATTCGCGACGTATCATAACATAAGTAGGAGTAATCCTAGTGCAGATGACCATTTATGATGAGTTTTACTGGATACAAATCAAAGAGTTGCTAAAGCACATGTCGGATGCTACCTGAAGTACGTTTCTTTTCATGTTCAAATCATCCGAATTAATAATTTGGGTTCTGTTGTCTTTTACTTGGTACTAAAAAATCTCATTCAGAACCCAAATATTGGCACGAGACATCAGTATCAATGCTGATATTGTATTGACTTGCAACCTTCCAATTATTTGTCATCACCACAGAAGTTAAATTATCTTGTTACTTTTATCAGAGTCATCAATCTTAATAAACGTGAATTTGTACTTTCAGCCTAGGACATATGTTTCCATTTATAAATCCATCAATAATATTAGGTATATGAGAAAAAGTTGAAAACAATTAGTAGTATGAATGACATCTTACTATTAAACCCTAGTCATTAAAAAATAACCGTTTTCATGAAGTTCATATTATTTCCTAGTATGCTAATGTATATTATCTAATTATAATACAAACATTTATTATTTTTATTTATTTTAAAATACTAATATAAAATAAAATGCAATTTAGATACCTTTGAAAATCTGCACCTGTTATAACTAAACTTTCGTAATCTAGACGACGCGGTGATTATAAATCACAAATAAAGACAATTGTTTGCGCAAACGCCGCATTTGTGCCACTTTTCACTCTAATTATGAAGGTATACAAAGGCGTGCAAGCAGGGGGTACGCGAAAGTTTGTGAACTAGACTTATGCAAGGGGTCGCGTAGTCTGCCAGACGAATGTTTAGTTATCTAGGGTTAAAATGAACTCGTTAAAGAGCCTAGACCAGACGAGTGTGTCCTTACAATCAACCACACAGGTATGACCCGGTACGACACTGTCTTTTTGTCCAGCTTTACTCTTGCTTCACATTTTATTGGTTTTCAACAAGCACAGTCTCGTTTTGCAATAAAATCTAGTAAGAACATAGAATCACTTACCAACAGTTACGGATCATTCTGAAATTATTTGCTATACTAGCCAAATCTAATTCTACACTTCTCTCATCCGTATTCTAATGTCTTTACTCAATTAAGAAACTAAAGAAATAAAATTTTGTTTAGTCAACCGTTTTGTCATGAATTCACTAAGTAGATAGTAAAATAGGACAGTAACTTGAGACGTAAGAGATCATTGAACTGTTCAAATATCAAAACGTTAAATCTACTTAGGTTTTATTCAGAATTGCGTTATTTCAATGTACACCATAGGCGCATCACCAGGCCATGGCTGCCACGTCCATCTGACTCAGTTTCCTCCTGAAACCTATCATTAGGCACGCGCATCACCAACCTGTGATCGCCGACTTCGCTTCACTGCGGTTTCCTCCAGAAACCCAAACTTAGCTAGAGCTACAACTCCAGTTTCCGTCACAACTACACAAACAACGCAATTCCACAAATTCACATTGTGCAATGAGCCTTGATCTATTGCTATCAATTTCCTCAATGATCTCCCTTGCCTTTGAAAGTATTTTAATTACGCTCGGTCAATCCTGACCTTACTTAACACAACATACTCGTAACTCAAATAAAATAAAAGTTATGTAGTCATCATACGCAACGTTAATAGTGTGTTTCTTATTTTTTTTTTTTTTACTTTACGTCGTCAAGTAGTAACAAACAAAGCCGTTTCCCCCGTAATTTAAGAGTGGTGGTCTACTTGGTCTTGCACTCGACACCATAATTATAACAAAATGAAAATTGCTCACCGGATCGAAGACAACGTTTCGGCACAGAAACTTACACACGAGATGCAGGTAGATCTCGCACTTCACTTCACCAGAAATTTCCAGCGCCAGCTGCGTACTGCTGCTAGCTCCCATCTCGCGGCAACGCGTAGCCAGCTCCATATGGCGGGCATCAAAATAATTACTAGGGACCCTAGCTGAAGGTTTGCTTCACTCCTTTGAACCATTTGCACTCAAAAATCACCAACGATGTCTTTGATATCTCTTGATTAAAACAGCTTAAACTCTGAACACGCGGCAAAGTCGCGTAAAGGTCAGTCACACCACTGCTAAACATTTTTTTTGTTCCACCTGCATAAGGCACTTACTCGATCTTACTTTCAATATAAGCTCCAGGTCTAAACCTCACTTGAGGAGCTACAGGTCATAATCTTAACTCTGATGTGAGCTCCAGGTCTTTTATCCCAATTCTGATGTCGCAGCAGAAGGATTTCGGCCGGTTTCCTCCGACATAATGTGGGCTGACGTAGGTATCGCGCAATAAGAGGAGTACGAACAAAATAATCACTTGATTTATTCTTGATTAGTAACCACAATTCAACACTGAATTCACAATAACGAAACGTGGGACAGTTCCGTGACAACGTCTTCACTTGTCGGAGGCTCGATCGAAACTGCGTCACACCGAGCTCGAACGAAACATCACGACTCTGTCGAAGCGCACCGGAAACTTAGTTGCGGCGATCTCGCCGCTAGGGGCGCGCTTGCGTTCCGTTTTGTGTCCGTACTCATAACCGGATGCGACATATATATTTTTTTTTTATATTATTTCTTAGATTGGTATTTTTAAGTTATTTAAGAAAATGGGCGAAAATTGACCCCCCCCCCTAATAAACTACTGGACCGATTCAGTTGAAATGTTGTGCACATAATGTAAAAATGTAGGTAAATGAATAAATTTAAAAAAAATGGGGCCACTTATGGGAGATAAATGAGACATTAAAAAAAGGGTTTTGTGAACTACATCGCGTAAAATATCAAATGAAAGAGCATTTTATGATAATATTAAATATATTTTTCTAAATTTTTTAAGTTGATGTTTTTGAAGTTATTTTTGAAAATAAATAATAAAAATACCCTTATCTCCGAAACCACTGAACCCAATCTTTTGAAAAATATACAGTTAAAAGTTCTTTACCTATAGATTACAGGAAAACCTATTAGAAGATAAAAAATAAAAGGGTGTAGTAATGCTTATTACTGCTTCATTAATCAACCAATTTTTTTAGCTGTTTTCAGGAAAAGATTTCTTTTTAGTGCTCTTTGTTGATTCGTTAAAAATATTGTACAAAATCAAACAGTCAAGTCATTGATTGAGCACATACAGCTGCTAAGCCAAGGCTGTTGATCTGTTCAACGTGCAATCCTTTTTTACCCTCCGTACTTACATAATAAGGTGAATAGAAGTGAAGGGTGTTACGATTGCAGATGGTCGCTAAACGTATTGTTTCACAAAGAAAATTCAAATGTGTACATTTTCTGTCAGTGGAACACAAAACGTGTAGTTTTCCAAGTTACCGCTCGCGTAAAATACTATTTGATTGTATTTTTGAGAACGTCCTGTCAGCGATAAGTAATATTGATTTACGCAGAAATATCATAAATTTGTCTATAGTTCCCTAGAATTTCAACTTAACCAAAATAAACGAGCACGTGCCGTAACGGGCCACGTCCAGTGTAGAGTTCCGTAGTCAGTACCTACTTGTTTTATGTAACTAACAACTGCCTAACTTTAGGTCTGAATTCAGTCCATGATACTGAACAACTTTCACGGAGGAACAAACGAAATACATAAATTATTTTTGATCTCTTACACACAAGATTTGGCAAAATGTAATATTTATGGAATATATGTATGGAATATGTAAGGACGAATCACACTAATTAAGCTAGCCCCAAAGTAGGTTTTAAACTTGTATTATGGAATACTAACTCAATGATACTATATTTTATGATAAAAACATACATAGATAAACACCCAAGACCCAGGGCAATTTGAAAAAGACCATTTTTTAACTTGCCCTGGCTGGGCCTCGAACCCAGAACCTCCGGATTAGCGGTCTAGCGTGTTAACAATTACGCCACGGAGGTCGAATGGAAAGCAAACATTTTCTTTTATATTTAATTATGTGTTCCTTAGGAAAAGTTGTTCAGTATCATGAACTGAATCCACCTTAAATAAGTTTATGTACAGGCAGACGTTATATACCTACTACTGCCGTGAATTTTTTTAAGTGTCCATATACAACTGACAGAGAGGGGAGACACATGATTCTAACAAAAATTTGCAATCAAAAACCAAATATTTCACAAACGGATTGCTAAAACGAAAAAGGGTGTTCATAATCTTACAATATTTTTGAAAGACCTATTCAACGAAGACTCACAACACACATTTTTTTTTCAAGTTTTTATTACCACATATCCATGCCCATGCCTAATTACAGCTTTCTAGTACTAATAGTCTATGAGTAAAACTGGGGACAGACAGACAGACAGACATGATGGATCTATAAGGGTTTCTTGTTTACTACGGAACCCTAAAAAGCTGCGTGAAACAAAACAGATTCTCTATTCTAAGGGTTCTTTGTCATTTGCGCTTTAACAAATTTCAAAATACGAGTAATCAAAACCACTTGTGCATATATTTCGCTCCACTTCGCATACGATAAATTCAAAAATTGATGGATGAATGACCGTGCTTTTACAGGTTAAGCAACTTCTAGCTTGGTCACAGTTAGGATGGGTGACCGTGCTTTCAATCTTAATGTTTTCCAAGTCAAATGTTGAGATTCTAATGAATACATTTCAGTTTTCTCTACCTACATAACTTGGCAGCTATTTAAATTTCAATTGTTTTGTCGGAATTTGAACTTGGCATTTTTACATTTATGTTTTTGATGGGGTAAAATAAACACCCAAGAACCAGGACAAATTAAAAAAGGCCATTTACCAACTTGCCCTGGCTGGGAATCGAACCCAGAACCTCCGAGTGACGGACTAACGTGTTAAGGAATCGCCACGGAGGTCGACTAATAAATTGAAAAAGTAATAAATTTTACGCAAGATTCGAATACCTATAACTTGGATTTTTTAGAAAGTGCTATATGAATTTCACATATATTTAAACTCGCTTTTTAAATAAACGTCTTGCATTCACGCACACTCGCAAACTTCTGTATTTTCGACTTTACTTTTTCTACTGAAAGCCTGTCTACTAAAGTGTTAAGTACATTATAATGACGTCTGCCAAGGCCTTAATTCAGAAATATTAATTCAAACAAAATAATTATTTGATTTGATTGATTTGAAAATTTTAATAAGTATCGCGGACTGGAAGTCTTGACGAAAAGAAAAAAGTAAGTTGTATACTAATTCTACGTTACAATTTAAGATAACCTACATCTATTGTCCCGTTTACACATTATTAACTCTATGCATTTTCAGCTTGACATTTTTTTCCCCTAGCGGGAAAATTTTGCGTATTTCAGAGCCAAATCCGACCACGTGGCTTTGTGCATACCGTCCTTAAGAAATGTGACCTGTAGGCGAGAACAGACAGATGGACGAAATAATTTTCGGCCAGTCGAAACTGAAACGCTTCGCTCGCTCGGTCAATAAATAGTTTTAATTTCATGAAAGAAGACGAAAATTGACCATTGGGGAATGGTCAATTTCTCCCCCTGATCTCCGAAACTATTGAGCCCAATTTTTTTTTTTTAATACAAAATATAGTTCATTGCTTGTAGATTTCAGGAAAACCTATGAGAAGTATGGAACCTTCTTCACGCGAGTTCAACTCGCACTTGACCAGTTTTTTTTTCTTTTACAGCCTAAATGAGTCCACTGCTGGACTTTTCTCCCAATCAAGGGAAGGATTTGTTCATAATCACCACTGTACAGAAACGATGCGTCGAATAAAAGTGTTATTGTATTATATTATCAAATAGTATCAAACTGAACAGAATCCCTAAAGAGCATCATGTCAGAAAAGAGCTTTGTAAACAATGAGATAAATTATTGTGAGGTCTATGCCTACATCAATCAACCCGTTATGAAAAACCAAATCCTTTAAGATTTTCTTGTATAATATTGAAATATTGCCGCTTGACATTTTAGCTGCACACGCAGCTAAAATGTCAAGCGACAATATCTCGTAAACTATTCTGTGTTTCTCAACAGTAATCCCGTGATAACTGGTCGAAATGCTCAATTATTAATTCTCTAGAGTGCTAAAGTAATTCAAACAACCTGTTACATTTAGTTTACTTTTTCTTTAATGCTAAAAGAGCAAAACTGACTATTGCAAAAGTTGTCTCGTACAGACAGTAAAGCGGTGATATCTCGTCAACTAATTAGCGGATCGCAACACTAATCATGGCATTGCCCTATGCTCTATATAGTGCCTTATTATTAACGTACTAAGTAGAGAATACACAAGCTATAAATAATTTAGTCATCGAATATTCTCGAAAGAGCAAAAATATCTCTTACAAAATACGCACAACTGGTTTGAATGCAAACTCCTTTCCTAGATAGTGCCAAAATGTTTTAAAGCTGTTAAGTGACATATTCACAAAAGAAAATTCCCAAAGAGCAAAAATATCAGTTGCAAAACACAGTCCAACTGTCAAGTGGTAATATCTCGTAAACTAATTTGCGGTTCGCAACACTAATCGTGGGACAACGGGATAAAAGCGGTCATTGTCCGGGGACAATAGGCAAGGAGCCCGGTAGGGTTTCTATTCAGACACGTACAGCAGTGCCCACTTGTCGCATGACAAATGGCCGTGTGTCGTGTTTCTCACCGGACATGACCTGGTCAAACAATTGCGCTAACGACTTATGGTTATATCTTGTATAACGACGTTCAATGGTCGATTTCAGATGTGGAGCTATTGTCACTGAAGTTGTATAGTATTGATATGGGCTTGATTAAGCTTCCTGCCAGTTCATGACATCTCAAATAATATGAGTTACAAATAAATTGAATTGCAGTTGACACGTAATCATGACCAACATCAAAGTTAGTTCATAGATTAAACAAGTCATTTCATATTAGGCGCAGAATAACCGAGAAATTTAATAAATAAATAAATATGAAAAAATCACACTGATTAAGCTAATCCCAAAGTAAGTTTAAAACTTGTGTTATATTTAGGATGCCCGTTTTCACCAGTATCACTCACTCAACGATACTATATTTTATAATAAATAAATATATAGATAAACACCCAAGACCCAGAACAATTTGAAAATTGCCATTTTCTAACTAACTCTAGCTGGGAATCGAACCCAGAACCTCTGGATTGGCAGACTAGCATGTTAACCATTACGCCACGGCAGTCGCCATTTGATACATCTCCTTGAATTTATATACTAGTGTTGTTCCTAGTAATATATTCAACAAAGCGTTTGTTTTGATTTTTAAAGCAATAATATCAACTGATATTTATTTTCTAAATACGTAAGTATATATTTTGTTACTTCATCTTTATTCTACGTAATCTATATTAATTAATATGTATATGAATAAGACAAACATATTTTTATTTTTGCGTACAATTTTCCTCAGTATACAATTGAATCACCTGCTAACCGCTTGCATTCGCTTGAAAATTTAATTAAAACCGAAACATAATTCAACAAAATATGTTTTTGTATCATAAAGGTCTTACGAGTATTCACGTTTTTTGTTTCTTATGTTCGATACATTTAAATTTGAGCAGAATAAAATAATAAGATACATATTTGTAAAATCCATCAAGTGAGGATACAGTGAAAATGTAAGGAATGAAAAGGAATTTAAATATTATTCCTATAAACATGGATTTATTCCCTTTAGAAATATGACGACAATATAAATAGAAGAACAAAATATTTCCGTTGCCGTTTATTTCAATATTAATATTGTTAAGCATAATCCTGCGATGAAATAATTCTCTTTCAGTAGATTTGTTCGCGAGAAAACAATTTTTTGCCTTGAAAATTTATTTCTTCAGAAGATTGCAATGTCCCTAAAGATAATTTTTAAATACCTTCACCTTGTTTTCAATGACATCGTGAAGTAAATAATTGAATTTGCGTTGTTATAAAATGAATAACAATATGTTACAACTTTATAAAATTAGTTATGGCCCTCTAATAGGCAGCTTATTTGCATAAGCAGCAATTTTAAAATCAAAATGAAAAAAAGTCATTTCTAAGTTATAGCATGGAGCGATAGTAGATTTCCTTTAATTTCAGTGTGCGATTTTTCGTATTAAATAATTACTAGTTTATTTCCACGATTTCTGTGATTTTCACATACATGTCTAGAGAAAAGTAAGACATTACATCGCAAAAAAAAGGCCCAGTGGCAGCATAATTTCTGTACTATACCTAAGGCTAGTTGTCCACCAAGTTGTACAAAACAGTGCTACAAGGTATAGGGCTGTCTATAGTGAACGAAGTAGGTATGTCACAGCTCTTGTGAAAAAGTGTAGTTGGGTGACATTAAGTATTGTGTTCTTGTGGATGACTTAACCCAGTATTGTGTGCGTGAGATAGGACCGTTCTACGATGTGTGCTCTAGACTGATATCATCATTACCATCAGGTATGTTTAGTCTCCACTGCAGGAGCATGACCCTCTCTGCACCAAAGCCATATTAGCAAGAGCAGTCAGAGGATTTGGCCTACACTCTCCACGCTGGCCACACGGGTTGGAGAGATGTCATTGATGTTTATAAGCTTTGTTTAGCTTGTGTTTTCTAAATCACCTTCTAAGATATCCACGGGAAGACTTGGAGTGTTCCTTTTCTACTCTACCGGGAACCACACGGCTAAGATTGATATACACACACATTATCACGTCTTTACCCCTAATGGGGCAGACAGAGCATTTGGGATCTTGCGGCTCTAAGCAAATAGAGCCCAGGGCCGCAAAACCCAAATACCACTTTTAGCGTGATGATGGGTGACAAGGTGAAAAAAGGAATTAAAAGCGTGATGGGTTATTTAAAATATTGAACTGCATCGCTCCGTTCTGCGACTGAATCACAGACGTGAGGAGTACCCTAAACTGCAAAAGAGAGCATGCAAAAGAGTAATTAGTGTTGACAAAGCAAAAGAGGTTTGTTATAATCGTAGCAAGTTGAGATCCATACTCCCTGCCTACTCCCATGGGAAACAACCATAATAATATGTATGTATGTATGTTTAGGGTTGATGAGGACACCGCTTCCGCATCCTCATAATACGGTAGTTCCGCATTTTATCAGATCAGAGACAAAGGTAGAGGATGTGACCTACCATACCTACAATAAGAAGGCTTAAATAAAAATGGATTGGTCATACTTTGAGAAGTAAGAGAAATAAATGGTCAAAAGATGTTACATAGTGGTATCCTCGTGACTAAAGGAACTTACAATAATATCAAGACGGTATCGATTTAAAGAGCAACGCAACGTTGTCCCGCAGAGATACATTTCCACAACTTCACTATGCCTATTAGCACTGCTTATCTTCCTCCCACGTTTACGTTCTCAAGCCCTGCTCTAAAAAGTTACGCAATGAAAAAGTCTTCTTGTATTATGGAAACACACCCTAACGTAGCGTAGTGACATTCACGCGGGCAGGTGCTCAACAATTTGAGCGCGCGTCAACCCGGACGTTTCCGGTTCCGCCGCGCGTCCGCCCCGACCGTTATTATTTTTATTACCCCTATATACCTTATAACAACCCTATAACAACATAATATTATAAAAATATACCCTGGACTTTAGTACTTTGTGAATTTATTTAATTAAGTGACTTTTTTTGATAAAGTAAAAAGTAAAAGCAACGAACGTAAGTCACCGAGTTGTTTACGTAGGTACCGTACCTATCTAGTCAACACTGACACGTAAAAAATATAAAACTGAAAACTTAAGTATTTATATCAAGACTAGATAGAAATAAAAAAGATATGAAATATATGAAATAATATATGAAGATATGAAAGATATAGAAATAAAAAAGCTTATACAGATGAAAAAAATATGTCGTTATAAAATTAAAACCAAACTTTGAATTCATATTGGCAGTCGGTTTCATTGAAAGAAAGATTGATTTAGACTCGTTTAATAAGCACTTAACGCAATCGAGAATATTCAAATTCCCTAAAAATATGTAAAATTGTTCTAAAAGGCAATAATTAAATATGTTTTCGCTTTAGACACAAAATTCTCATTATCATACGTTAAAATTAATGTATTTCTGCGTTTTTATAATTTGTTCGTTCTTTTAATAAGCTGTAACTTTTCGGCCGGCATACTTTTAAGTTATGGGAGAGTCTCTGTAAAGTTTTTTAATAATATTAAATGTTTCGTCTCAGTTTTCTGTTCGTTTGTCATTTGAAATAGGTATGCCAGATGTTTTAAGAGCTTTCAAGGGGCACTCTCAGAAAATCAGACAGTAATGAACCCGTTTCAATTGTTTATGCTTAGAATATCTTTAGATTTCTATATAGAGGTAGGTATATTTTGTTCGAGAAATATGAATTGAACAGTGAATACTGAATATTATATTTAGTGCCTACCTATTATATATTTTTCGTAAGTATTAATAACGAAAATTCATTGTTTATTAAATCAAATTTTGTTTATAATTTTTTGTCTATAAATATGACATCAATTTAATAGCTTGCAAATTTTAACTTAGGTAATGTCTTAGACGGGCAGTGTTTTAATTTGCTACAGGTGGATAATGTGCCCAGCTATGAGTGATTAATTTCAGATATCTATACTGAGTTTGTTCAGTTGAAGACTTTGCGAGTGATTCGAATGATATATTTGCTTGTGTAAAATCTCAAAGTCGCTTAATTAAAAAGTTACGATGAGATTTTCTTAGAAAATTCAAAATTTATAGATTAAAAACAATAAAAACTTAATTTGATTTTAACGTGAAATTATTCTTATATCTGCTTCTGGCACTGTGAATGAACTTGATTTTCACCCGCCCTTCTTGAATGTCACGAAAATTGTCTTCGCTTGTAGGGCGCACTATTTTGATGTCATAATTCGAAGGTTGCTCCACTCAAACAACTCGGTATTTTTCTTGGAAACATCGAGCTCAAAGAGATGAATGTAATAAAAACAAGCACAAATTATATTTTCAACATAACTGCGCATTTCTTATTACCAAGAAGATAACATGAAAACAGTTTATTAAAGGTTATTTCGGTATATATATACGATGTGGAAGGGATATACCCGTAATAAATCGAACCGGGCTATAGGTACTAGATCACCAAAGTGTAATAAAATTTAAAAAAACAGTCAAGAAACCAAAAAAAATTCAACATTCTCATACAAATCGCCTGAGTGGCTGCACAATTTTGTGCACAATTTTTTTTTTGTTCTTTGGCTGTTATTTTAATTTCAATGTACTATAATGATCTAGTAGGTATAGACCGTGGTTTGATTTATTACGGGTATCCCTTCCACGTTGTATATATTCGAAATACTATAATCATTGCATGTAGCCGGTCTAGGCGTAGTTTGGGAATGGTCTAGAAGGGGGATATTGAAGAATAAAGCAACTAGTTTCAGGTATAAAATGTAAAAGAAGAACCTAAAAAAAGAATGCGTGGCCAGAACTCCATCGATACCGCATTCTGTACTTTTTCCAAGTTTAGATTAATATTAACTCGCAAACAAATTACTCGCAATCCTAAAATACACTTAATGCAATATAGAGAAGTTGTAAACTTATATTACTTCACTATATGAAATTCCTTGGGGAAGTTACGCATTGTTAGGAAGTCACTATCTAATATACTTAGTAAACATTTGATGGAACATGTTTATTTGTTCATCTTGGAAATAATCATGTTTCCTGAGAATATAAGTTAGTAACTACTTAACGTCTCGTCGCATCTGCTAAACATTCAACTTTTTTAAATTACTTAATTTAGAGAGTTCTTTGCAATTTCTATAAAACTAAATATTGTCAGATGGAAGGAGAGGAAACTTACTTGCCCAACATTTGGAAGGTATAACGAAGTCTCATCATCATCCCAGCGTATTCCCGGTTGCATCGTCAGCGGTTACGCTTAAGAGCCCGGGGTCCGCTACGTAACCTAGGTGATTGGACGAGACTGGTTTTACACAGAGCGACTGCTGTCTGACCTTCGCAACCCAAAGGGTAGACCAGAATCAATCTTAGGGATAGGTACAAACGCTAGATGGCGTTCGGGATCAATAGCTTTACGTGCCTTCCGAAGCACGGAATCATCTTTCTTTTCGGATAATCAGATGATTCAAGCCTGCAATATCCTAAACAGACTGGAAACAACTTTTCACAAAGTATGCTTCCCAGTGGGATTTGAACCCATAACCGGATCACAAGGCAAACGCCTTGACCACTGGACCGCGGAGGCCATCTTATATAACGAAGTCTAACAGAAGACAAATCCTGATATACTTTAACTTCAATTAGTTCTTTGTAAATAGTTCAATGTACGTTGATATTGTTAGTCAAGTTAGCAGTTGAAACTTACTTATTTAAATTATTGAAATAAAACATCAGAGGATTGCTAAGTGAACAATACTTATTTGACTTTATAAATCGCAAAGCCATTTACAAAAGATATTATATGACATAAAACTATCGAAAAACAGTCTAACTAGCAAGAAACAGAGCATTGTGAGAGTTCCGAAAGAGGGCGTTCCGAGTTTTTTTCTCTAGTTACAAAATAATATATTAGTTATAAATCACATATACTTATCTTAATATGAATTTAAATTACTATGATTCAATCTAAATAGAAATCGTTTTTTAGAATAGTGTGAGTAATCAGATTATAAACAAATAAAATAAAAAAATATATGCGTGCCGATGTTCTTACTACCAAGGATGCTTAAGATCGTGCGAAGTGGAGAAGTATAAGCAGGAAAGCAGACCCCAAGCTTCACAGCATTAAAGCTAAGGATGCAACTGGGGATGAGTTGACATGCGAGAAAAGAAAAAAAATAGATTTCGGATATAATGACATACAACAAATTCACATCTTGTGATATAACGATTATCATCACAAATGTATATGAACCCAAGGCTTATAAATTATTAAGGGCGAGGACGGCTGCTAGTTTTAGTTACACGTGACAACAGAAACCACTTAAAATAAAACTCATACACTATTTGTTACACTTGCGCTTTAATTCCACGCACAATTATTCTGACAAATTGTTGCCATAACACGTTGTTTGCGTTTTATTCGTAATAAATTCATGTTTACTATATTTTGGCATAACTAACCGTCTGCCCTTGCTGAAGACATATGGGATTTACTATTGAGGTTGTATTCGCATCATCTATCTTAATTTTTAGGGTCCCGTACCCAAAGGGTGCAAACGGGACCCTATTACTGTGACTCCGCTGTCTGTCCGTCTGTCCTTCTGTCTGTCTGTCAGTCACAGGGCTCTATCTCTTGAACCGTAATAGCTAGACACTTGAAATTTTCACCGATTATGTATTACTGTGGCGGATATAACAACAAATACTAAAAATAAAAAATAGTTAAAAATTAAAGGGGGTCGTCAATTTTTTTTTTTTAATGTTATAGGGCGGCAAACGAACAAGCGGGTCACCTGATGGTAAGTGATCACCACTGTCCATGGACAACTGCAACACCAGGGGTGTAACAAGAGCGTTACCGGCCTTTCAGGCCTATACAATAAACGTGTTTTTTAGCGTTTTTAACTTGATCTTCATAATTGCCCGTTTATTTTTGTTTACATTTATTTGAAATAAGTAATTCAATGGTAATGTTTATTGAGAAAAAAAGAAATAAATACAATTGAGATTAAACTACAAACTAAACCATAAAACAAAACCTAATCTAAATTATTGTTTTAAAAATCTAAAAGATTATGACCGTGCGGCATGGTGCCAATAACGCTAGCTGCGTTTCATCTCTGGATAGCTATGCTAATTCGCTGAGAAAAGAAGCAGCCAGCTCTCTTGTCATCAGCGGCGGTGATCAGGCGCGAAGTTATTTGTTTCAGGAAAGCCCTCGCGGTGGGGCCCCATGGTCCAAACGTTTCCACACCAAACGGCACAAATATGTAGGTAATCTTTACTGAGGGACACATATTTGATTACACATAGAATACCACGTATTATATATTTGATTACACATAGGACACATAGAATTTATCGTACATATATATTTGATTACACATAGGACACATAGAATTTTTCCATGATGTCTTGTTTGAGAGGATCCGAACTATGTTCAGGAATAAACAGTTCACATTTTTTTAAAATTTAGCTCTAGTCCGATATTTTTGAATTTTGCAATAATTTCCAAAAAATCAGCGAAAACAGAATCCTTGCTTCCCGAGATTGTCCCGTCATCGAGGTACCACCCATTTAATTTTGAATTTAGGGATGAGATGATTGGGTGGATACCAAGACTGAAAAGCGCTGGCCCCAGAGGATCGCCTTGTTCCACTCCTGTTGAAGACAATATTGTGTTACCTTCATATAATAATTTGGAAGAAGAAGAATAGCATTGAGATACGAAAGGGAGGATATCTGGAAAGTGTGAGGAAACTTTATGAATAAAGACGCTCCTGTTTATAGTATTAAAACCATTCTTCACATCAACTTTCAGCACCACATGTAGGTTGACTGGTAGGAAAGGCCAACCTGTTAACAAATAAATAAAAATACAAAGGTATTAAAGAAAAAAAAAATTAAAAACTCAGCGTGTCCACACACCACGGGGTTGTCAACGCGGCGCGCTGTCTATATAGCGGACACAAACGTATGTCATGACGTTATGAGCATTTCTGTGCGTTATCATCCACTGACAAATGTTTGCGCTGGCTCAAAGTGAACAGTATTTCACAAACCTTTATAATCTCTGATTCACGCACCCGCCGGACCGCCGCCGAACAATAAAAAGCAATTTATTTTTCTCCCGCACACTTTTTTCATTAGCAAACAAGAATGACGTGTAAAACAAGCGCTCAGTGTGACGAGGGTGCCCGTAAATAACCGAAAGGAAGTAATTATCTGGCTGTGTATGTATCCTACATTTAAAAAGTCTTGGATGAATGCCACTAAATTGATCCTATTCATTCATTTTTCGCCTCGGGAAAAATCCCGTTGTTTGCGATTTTTAACCAATTTTGCAGCATTCATTGGAGCAGACAATGCCTGAACATATAAATCTTGGTTTTTTTGTTTCAAATGATTCATACATTTACATATGGCTGAGGCTGAATAACATTTATAGATTTTTATACATATTTTCTGTGATATCTTAAAGTTAAAAAAAACAACCTTTTACAATATTTTTATTACATCTTCAATTAAATAAAATTAATATTTACGACATATAGCTAAAAAGTCAAAGTATCAATGAAAACAAATTATGCAATAAAAAAACTCGTGCGTTTGTTGAAATCACTTCAAAAGCCTTATATTGTATGACTTTACTAATATTAGTATCTTTCTAGTTATCCCTTATACTTGATGTCGTGATGTCGTCTCTGACCTAAAATGCTCTGTCTGCCCCGTTAGAAATAAAGATGTGCATGTACGAGTATTTATTGACGTCGTAACTCATCAAATAGTTACATATATTATTTCATGACGGCTATTCTAACTGTGACCTACAATTTTTTGCTCCGCACAAGATTTAACTCTCTTGAGCCCCACTCCGATGCTGGGCTTAGCAGCGACACGGCCCGGATTAGTATTCTTCCCCCGACACATAAAGCCTTTTGTAAAACTTTACTGCTACTGATTGCGTGATTTTTGTACCGTCGCAAGTAACTTAAGAATTTTAAAAGATTATAGCCTTTTAACAAAATTAAACAAAATGAATGCCTATTTTACCTACCAAAGTTTTTAATACAGAATAAGAGAACACCAGTAGAGTTTTCGCTGCTACTTCAAAAGATCGACGGTTAGTCAATTCAATTAGTTTAATGTTTCCATTTATGATAAAAGTTCACAAAATCACTATAAATATGTAGATATTAGTACAGCATCGAACCCTGCAAGGGCACTACAGTATAACTACATTAAATGTCTGGGGGAGATGGCGCTAATAAATAAACTATAGTGTATAAAATAGACCTGGTCACAAACAGAACTCTAATCCATATTTTAAATCTACTTATAAAACTGAACACAAGCTATGATCTTCTCAAATAGTAACTTCTTCGTAAAAAAAGTTATTAATAAATGCACTCTGTCCGTAATCTAGTTGTGTCCTACAATATTCTGTTTAGCGCAAGATCTCTTTATTCTTTCGAGCCCACTACAATGCTGGGCTTAGCCGTGACACTTTTCAGATTAGTATTCTTCCTCCGAACACGTAAAGCTTTTTGTAAAACTTTACTGCCCGCTGATTGCGCGATTTTGGTACCGTTCGTAGAGAATTTTAAGCAAAACTTTTACAGCCTTTTAATTGTAACAAAATAAAAGCCTACCAAAAGTTTCTAATACTCAATTATGGGGACATAAATAGGGATTTCGTATTTTTAAAGTTTTAATACTTTCCATGGTAGATAAAATAATCATTATTTATACGAACATAATTTGCATTGCGATAAAAAACACGTATTTGACCTCCTTTTTTCATTATAAATATATCTTATTTAATTAATAAAAATAGTATTTACAAATAGGACTTATTATATATAGAATATATAAAGAAGCTTTGAGGTCTTTTATACATATACATGTTATATGATACTCATCAAATTTATTGGCATGAAGACTAAGATAAGTCCTTCCAACTGTTTGACTCTTCTGAAACTTCTTTAAACTGCGATGCAGTTTATTCGGTGGAATCTTATGGACACTTTTATATGTACATTTAGTATATTAGTTTTAGCCATTTCCGACTCGAAAACAAAAGCCAAACAGTGGAAATGGGATAGTTCTCATGCCAATATAAGTAAATGAGTATCATGTATGTACAGACAGAACATCGTATATCTTTATCTTCTTATCTCTAGGTATCGGTTGCTAGCCGCATCGCCCTCAATCGGCTTTTACATGCGCGGGAAGATAAAGCAGCTGGTAAATTCTATTTTATTTTCTTTTCTCCCTAACCAACATGAAAGGTATATTGTTGTTGAGGTTGTTATTCATTGAGGTCTCGTAGAAAGAGAAAAACCACTCGTGCTTGTTTCCAAATGCTTCTATTTCCAGCCGTTTGATTCCGTTCTCTGTTAAAAGCAGACTCTCATTTCTCCATTTAATTTGAAGTGTCTCTCTTCATCTTTTTCTACAATATTACATCGTAGGATAACAACCTTCTCAATTTCCAATGAGCCATTAATACAATCTTCTTAGGTTAACAATGTCATACTGTAAACTTGGACACATGGGAATTCGGCGTTACATCACGTAGCTCATTTATCATGCGAGAAATATCTTGGGACAGCCCTCACAGGCGATGTATCGCGGCATCTTCATTACTGTGATGCAATCGACCCGGTGTGGGATTCACTCTTAAAGGCTTGGGTACTACTCGACCGAGAAAACACGCCATCTGTCAAACGAGTATTAAGTACCAACTAGGGGTTCCGTGATAAAAATAGTAGAAGTAGGTATTTATTGGGCTTTTCAGAACACACATCCTTTAGCGCTCATTTTTATTCGCTCAAGGATGTGTTCTGAAAAGCCCAATAAATACGTTGAAATTTAAATACTTAATTGGGCTTTCTAATCCACTTCAACAAAGGCCCTCCGCCCCTTTTGGGTCAGTTCGTTACACTTTCAGTCAGAACTACTATGTTTATATCCATTTGGGCTTCCAGTCGCATTTTATGTCGATGAGCATTTTTGGAAACGCATCTTCCACTTCAGTCAGGTCTACTTCTTTTCCATCTATTCTGGTGACTTCCAATCGAATTTTAGACCATAATGTAGTGTATTTTTGCGAAGGTATTAGAATAGCATCATATTGCTCATAATTTATAATTTTAACTATGTGAAGACCAAGTACTTTCTCAGAAGTAATTATTATATCCACGTAATCTCCAATATTCAAAGATGTGTCAACTGATCCGGTGATAGTCATTTTCACTGTGCGAATGCCACATATTTTTCTCTTATACATGATTACAATATCCACGTGATCCCCAATATTCAATGACATGTCAACTGATTCGATGAACAGGTAGATATTTTAAAATAGCTGATACCCTGTTTTCCAAACTACTTTACAATAACTGATCAAAATTATAACTGAATCACATACTTATATCATATCACAGAGTCAGTTTGTTTCGATATATATAAACCGTTGCTTAAAAAATAAAAAAACATTCAATCAAAAACTGTCTTAGTGGTTAAAAGGATGAAATTCGTTAAACAATCTCAAACTTTACAATTGAGTAGAATATGTCTAGAGGAAAAAGTAGATGTTTCTCGACATGGTGACCTTCTACCTAATACTATTCGATGTATTATTTGCGGTCCCTCGAATTGTGGGAAAACTAATTTAATCATAGGTCTTCTATTACATGAAAATGGTTTACGTTTTAAAAATGTTTATCTTTATGCAAAAACATTGTATCAACCGAAATATGTGTTTTTAGAAAATGTTCTTAATTTAGTGCCAGATGTATCATTTGTAAAATATAAAGATAATGAACTTGTTTTAAGTCCTCACGATGCAAAATCACACTCAGTAATAATATTTGATGATGTCGCATGTGAGAATCAGTCCAATATGAGGGATTATTTCGCAATGGGTAGACATAAATTTATTGACTGTTTTTACTTGAATCAAACGTACAGTAAGATACCTAAACAGCTAGTAAGAGACAACGCAAACCTTTTAATACTATTCAAACAGGATGATGTGAACCTCCATCATGTATATGATGAACACGTTAATTCTGACATGTCGTGGTCCAAATTTCGAGAAATGTGTTCAAAAGTATGGAGCGAACCCTATACCTATTTGGTAATCAATAAAGATTGTATAAAGAATAAAGGCTGTTACAGGAAAAATTTTGATACTTTTATCTTGTTTGATGAGGATAAAAATACGAGCATATAAGAAGATTTATTCGATAATCATCTTCAGTTGAACTATTACCATACTAAGAAAATAACGTATATTCATCAAGTTCAAAATGGAAAAAGAGTTGAAGACTCAGATAGTTAAAATAGCAGAAGCTGTTAAAAAGAAAATCAAAGATATGAAAAGTATGGAATCCTATAATGAAAATGTTTTGAATACAGTTTTTAGACCTGTTACTGACCCAATGCATCAGTTGATTAAGGATGGGGACCATAAAATTAAATCAAAAGAAGCAAAGGATCATCATATTCAATCGCCTCAATCGCATTTTAACAAAACTCTTAAGAATAATATTTTTCAACAAAATTCTGAAGATGAATGTGGTGAAGATGATTCTGATGAAGATATTAGTTTAGAAAAATCTAGAGACTCTACCAATACCAGTAATACATCGTTTAGAACCGTTGAGTCAATACCTAGTCCTAGTCAAAATACTTCGTCCTGGTCACTTTCCTCCGAAATATTTAATGATGTACCTTTTGGTGTTAGACGAGAACGAGGTAAATTAATGATGGGTTCAGCACGTGTGCATATAAACGATCAAAATATTATATCTGTAGCAGGACGTGATTATCAAATTACACCAGGGTTGCAGGAGCTATTGTTAAAAAAAATACCTAATTTGGATGTGGTGACTGAAAATGACTGTCAAGAATATAAAACCATGTTATTAGACACAAATGCTCATCGACGAGACTTTGATCCCAGTAAACCAATTAAATCTAATAAAGGACGGAAGTACTTGCATATCATTAAACCGCTTTTTAGACTCCGAAAGCCTTCGACATCTTCTACCAGTAATGTTGATGATATCAGCGCTGGAGAAGGTTTAATACTTAAAAAGAAATATAAAAAAAATACTGACTACGTTTACTGGGATGACCCTAACGAATTAGTAGAAAGGCTAAAATTATTAATAGCTTCTAAAGATGCCGGAAACACTGGTCTGGATAACGAAATAATTTCAATCATAGAAGAACTACGTGAAAATGGTAGTATAAATTCATAACCGCATATCATACTTAGATCATTTATTATTTCACTGCGACCGAATTCAGTTCAAAATGAATGTTGATAAATTTGGTCACCATGTTCATAAAAGACTGCGTTTGTCAGAAATACTAGATTGTTCGACAAATCACCTACTTAGATCGGAAAACGGAGATTTTGATTTAAAATCATTTCGATTGAGAGGAGTTCCAGAACCTGTAGCACATGATGATGTGGTGAATAAAAAATATGTGGATAAAAAGATTGCTGATGAAATAACCGCTCATATAAAGGCAATAAAAGAGGATGTGATAAATAATCTCGATCAGTTTGAAAAAAAGTTTTATACTAAAGACTACATCGATAAAATTATTAAACTATAAAATGGCGAAACTGCAAGTGGTAGATGAAATTCATAGATCAGCACGCAAAAATTTTTATCGTCGTAATGTGATCTTGAAAGGAATGGACGACTTATGGCAAGCGGACCTTGCCGACTTTCAATCATTTAAAAAGTATAATAATGGATACGCGTACATTTTAACGGTCATTGATGGTTTCTCAAAATATGCTTGGATGATTCCTTTGAAAACAAAATCAAAGAAAGAGGTTCTTTTAGCATTTACTCAAATTATAAGGGAAAGTGGTCGTATCCCTAAAAACCTACAAACTGACAGAGGCACAGAGTTTTATAACGATGTTTTTCAAAGACAAATGCAGTTAATGAAAATTAACCATTATTCATCGTATTCAACAAAAAAAGCTTCAATTGTGGAAAGGCTAATCAGAACATTGAAGACTAAATTGTATAAATGTTTTAGTTATAATGGTAACTATAAATGGATAGGAAAAACTATAAACGGCGTTTTGTTTTCGTATAACAATGAAACACATAGCGTTACTAAAAACCTAGTGAAAAATAACATTAAAAAATTCCAAGAGAAACGTTGTAAATTAACCAAAAATAAATTTAAAATAGGTGATCACGTTAGAATAAGTAAGTTCAAGAGTAGTTTTGCAAAAGGTTTTACGCCTAATTGGTCTACAGAAATTTTTATAATTAAAACGGTAAATAATACTAAACCAGTTACATATTTAATACAAGATCAACGCAAACAAAATATATTGGGTTCATTCTATCAAGAAGAGTTACAAAAAACGAAATACCCGAATATATACTTAATCGAAAAAATTATTAGGAAAAAAGGCAATAAATTGTTTGTCAAATGGTTAGGGCTCTCTGACACAGAAAACAGTTGGGTGGATAGAAATTCAATTGTATCATAATACATATAAGTGTTAGCATCTAGTATTTTGCTCATTAGGTAAAAAATTATGAGAGGAGGTGGACTGATCAATAACTTGATAAACAATATCCCGTTTGAGCTTCACTTACCAGGTTACAACTATTGTGGACCAGGCACTAGGCTACAAGAAAGATTATTGAGAGGTGATAAAGGTGTTAACAAATTAGACGAAGCTTGTAAATACCACGATATTGCATATAACAATCCGGACCTCTCCGTTCGTCATAAAGCTGATTTACAGCTTATGAAAATGGCTAAGAAGCGATTACATTCTAAAGACGCTGGCAAAGGAGAAAGGTTAGCATCGTGGGTAGTAAACAAAGTTATGAAAGCAAAATTAAAAACAGGTGCTGGAATAAAAAAATTTAAAACCATTGTGTCAAAAATACGTTCACAAATAAAGAAACTGAAATCAAAGGATAACAAAACTGTTATTAAGTATGCTTATGAAGCGGCAAAAAAAATGTTTCCTAAAACATGTCACGTTCGTTTACCAAGAATAATACCAATCCCTAAAACAGGCGGGATTTTACCTTTGATACCAATTTTTGCGGGTTTATCAGCACTAGGCGCTTTGGCAGGAGGTGCGGCTGGTATAGCTAAAACTGTAAATGATTGTAAAATAGCTCAACAAAATTTTAAAGAATCTGAACGTCATAACAAAACTATGGAGGCTATTGCGCTTGGAAAAGGATTTTATCTTAAGCCATATAAAAAAGGAAGTGGGCTATTTTTGAAATCTACAAAAAACTAATAAGCAGGCTACCCAAACGTGCTCTTACGAATATCGATATTATTAAATACGCTAAAAATATTCCCTACTTTCGTGGTGTGTATATGAGAGATAGATTGCCACGTAAACCAAAACAGATAGAGTGTGGAATATTAAACTTAGACAGTCACAATAATAATGGAACACACTGGGTAGCTTTTGCAAAAATTAATAATTATTGTGAATATTTCGATAGTTTTGGAAATTTAAGACCACCCAATGAATTGGTGAAATATTTGAATGTTAGTGATATAAATTATAATTATACTAGGTTTCAAAACTTTGATACAGTGATCTGTGGTCATTTATGTTTAAAATTTTTGCAAGACTTTTGGTGTCAATATTGTATATATTAGTTATTACGTTTGAATAAAACATCATTTCAAAAATGTCTTTCACTCTGTCTATAACTGGAAACAGCTCAGTACTAACAACGAACTATTCCCCTCCATTGGAACTTGATGGTCAATACGAGTGCTCTCTTTTACATTTTTCTACTTTTAATTCTATACCAAATGTAACAAATACAAATAATAAATTTTATTACGGCATTAACGAAGTGGTTGAAATTCCTGAAGGAGCGTATGAACTCCAAGACATCAGCGAGTTCATACAATCAAAAGTAAAAAATTGTGTTTTCAAGTTATTGTGCAACAATAATACATTGAAGCTCTCGATATTCTGCTCTAAGGATATTCACTTTGAAAAACAAAATTCTATTGGACCTTTATTGGGTTACAGTAAGACTTTACTGATGAAGGATATATGGCACAAGTCTTTACTGCCAGTGAACATTCTACCTACAACTGTGCTCCGAGTTGAATGTGACATTACTGGAGGTTCCTACATTAATGGAAAATCAAGTCATATAATTCACGAATTTGCTTTGAATGTTCCTCCAGGCTATCGACTAATAGAAATTCCAAAAAATACGATTTATTTTCCTGTTAATAGAAGCACAGTGAATAGTATAAATATTAGAATATTGGATATAAATAACGATTTAATCAATTTTTGCGGTGAGCAAATTCAACTGTACTTACATTTAAAGAAAATATGATTGACTACAATAAATACACTACTACATGTATTCAAAAGATTAGTACCCATCGGGCAATCAAGAAGACTACACATACTAGTGATAAAAAAAAGAAATTGACAGCTGCCAATATACATTTTCTCAAATCGATTGGATTACTAAAATGAGTATTTTAAATATAACTAACCCACCTGCTTATGATAACTCTATAGACGGCATAGAAATTCATTCTTACAAGCCATATACCACTACTTTCAATATAAATGATGAAATTCGGATACCTATAAACCAACAAGATTTATATGTGCTTCCATGTGCAAGTACCTTGTATGTTGAAGCTGTGGTAAATGTTATCAATGTTGAGAAGAAAGAAGCAGCTCAAGCAGTACATTTTACCAACAACCCCCTTTTATTCCTTTTTCAAGATATAAGATATGAATTGAACGGTATTGAAATAGACAAAGTGAAGAATGCTGGTATAACTACTACTATGAAAGCACTGGTGTCTATGAACGCAGACGAGGCGAAGGTATCCAGAGCGTGGGGTTGGGATATACACGGTACAAAAAATGAAATTGCAGGTCATTTTGCTGCGTCAATACCTCTCAGCAATATACTAGGTTTTGCAGAAGATTATAAAAAAATAATTCTCAATTGCAAACACGAACTTGTGTTGTTACGAAGTAATACTAACCTTAATGCTTTAAAGCTAAACACTGGCGAAAAGGTTGAAAGTATTGACATAAAAAAAATTGTATGGCGAGTTCCTCACGTTAAAGTATCAGATAGAGAAAGAATTAATTTACTTAAAATACTTGAAAAAGATAGACCCATTCAATTAGTGTATAGAAACTGGGACCTTTATGAGTATCCTTTGTTACCAAAGACTACAAAACACACTTGGTCAATTAAAACTTCGTCACAAATTGAAAAACCAAGATATGTCATTTTAGGATTACAAACAAACAGAAAGAACAACGGTATGAATGATATGTCTCGGTTCGATCACTGCAATGTTCGAGATGTCAAAGTTTTTTTAAACTCTACATATTACCCGTACGAAAGTTACAACACCAACTTTTCATATCATAACTATGCTTTAATATACTAGCAATATGTAAATTTTCAGCAGTCTTATTACAACCGCCCATGCAACGCATTGTTGACTGCACAAGAGTTTAAAAATTTTGCACCATTATTCGTGATAGACTGTTCTAGACAGAACGATAATATTAAATCAGGACCGGTGATCAACATTCGCCTCGAACTAGAGTGTGATAAAGAGATACCAGATCAGACATCGGCATATTGTCTAATTTTGAATGACTGTATAGTCGAATACAGACCTCTGAGCAACATTGTTCGTAAAATATCATGAACTCGATTATTTTCGTTGATGTTCAAGGATTCAAGGATTGCTATAATAAATTTATTATCAAAGAGTTTGCATTATCTACTGAGGAGTTCACTCAAGTTTTTTTAATTAAACCTCCATATGCATATACTTCATTATCTACGAAAGAAAAGAAGACCGTTCGATACCTTGAAAGACAGAGAGGGATCACTTGGAGTGAGGGTCATATTGATTCTAGAGAATTTAAAAGAATTATTACACCAATAATGCAAAACAAAACTATTGTAATGAAAGGTCTCGAGAAACAGAAATGGATAAAGGAACTGTGTGAAGAGTGTGTGTTATTAGATATCGAAAAAATAGGTAGTCCTAATTTTTTGACGTTATATCAAACATATTGCAAAAATGAATGTAACTTCAATTGTTTAAGTCATAAGAACTTTTGTGCACTAAAAAATGCTATTTGTATAAAGAAATGGTACTTAGAAAATATTTAGTTTTGTCATGATAAAAGGTAAAATCAAGTTTTTTTTTGAATGTTTTATGTATAAAGAAGTTAATGATAGAAAAAAGTGTATTTTTATAAATTATTTGTAAATATATTTCATGTTTATGAATAATAATAAAGCAAGATAAATTTATAGCGTTTTTTATTCATTAGTTAATAAATTCTAGAGTAATATACAAACTTATTACATACAAAATATTTATTTTAATTTAAAATATAATTTTCATGAATACACACATATTAACTACATAAAATTAAGTTACAAGGAGAAATTAACTCTACTTACATATTTAAGTATTTATTCCAAGATATAGGTACTAAGCTATACACTATTTATATTTAAGTTAACACCCATAATTTATATTATTTACATTACCATTCAATAATTTTATTTCTTTAACAAAACCTTAAATAACCATAATTAGAATTACACAAAAAAAATTAAAAATTAAAATCTAAATAATAATTAATTTATATACGTACATAAATTTACTTAAACTATTATATACATATTTTACAATCAAAAGTTATCACTAGTTAGCTTTTTACTAATTTTACTAATTACATTTTCAGTCAGGTCCATAATTTCATCAAAAGTATCACTCAACACATATTGCGCACTAAGTATCACGTTTTCGGTACTATCACTGCACTGCGATGAAGAATAACTACTAGCTTCGTTTTCCAAATCCAACACCTGAATTTTTATCATTCTTATGCCTTTCTTTGCTTTGCTGATAACAAAAGAGGAGGATGAAATTCCACTTTTCTTTTTTGCAGCTTCTTTCTTTTCTTCTATTTTCTTTAGCTTTGCAATCCGATTTCTCCATCCTTGGAAGCATTCTTCAGCGTCTTCGATGGGATCTTGAGCGTATTGGGAGCACAATATGCAAGTCTCTTGCGAGTCCGTCATGATCTGTAAAGAACAAAATATAAATTAAGTGACTAATAACAAGAATAATATTTTAAAATACTGTATCGGTTAGGCATTATTAATGAAAAATATGTCTACTTACGTTCAGTTATAAAATTGAAGGCACTAGCTGTGAATCGATGTAGTGAGCGATGATGTATCGCAGTTTGGCTGTTCAATATACAACTGAAAAACCATTACAAACAGAACAAGTCTTTTATAAATAAAATTTGATTATATTGCAAAACACGGTGTTCCTCGCAAAACTAAATAAACAGGAATAGACATGTCTGTACATGATGTTCACCTTGTAACTAGCAGGTATATCAATAAAGTAGCTATCATATTTCATATGAGGCTCAATAATATTCTAATTTTAAGTCTTTCATTTGACAACCTCTGTGGCGTTACGGTTACCATGCTCGCCCGCCACTCACGAGGTTCTGGGTTCGATTCCCAGCCAAGGCATTGTGTAAAATGATATTTTTAAAAATTCCTTGGGTCTTGGATGTTATCTAGTTTTAAGTATCATAATACATCACAAATTTTTCATCACAAATAGTTATATAAGTTCATTCGATTCATCATCATATTTGGTGTCACGAACTCAATATTTTTTTATAAATTATCATATAAATGAAAATATTATGATATCGAATGTTTTTTGGGATTTGCGAGTAAATAAAACAAGATAATGATTTATTAAATATAATATTTATTAAAAATAAAAATCTTATTGAGCTACATTTTACTTAATATTACACTATTATATTCTAAACCGCTTACAAATTTTTATTTAAAAACTATAACTATGTATACATAACAAAACTCTTATCTACAATTTTCAACCCAGCCTTTTCTTCGTAATTTAATTACGATCCATTATCAGTGCATTCAGAAATTCAGAACCAACTTGACTTATGTCCCCAGGATAAAGTACTGGTTCTATCTCGCAATATAACACGTTTGTCGTCATTTGAAGATAATGCAACTTTGTCAATTGCTTGCGTGAAAAGTTCATGTTTAAGAGATTTAAATACTATATTTTTTTTTCTTAAGGACTTGTTAAACAATAACACTTTATTATAATCTTTAAAATGAATGTTTTTAATTTCAGATTTTTTTACACCCTTAGCTTTTTTTATTTCTTTGTCTTCTGTTTTAACACAATATAGTTTCGACCTCAAACCCACAAATTCTAAAATTAATTGCCCCCCAAACTCATCTTTAAATTTCCCCGGTACTTTTTTATTTTGACGTACAATATTGTACTGATTATTTTCGATAAAATTACTTGTATCAAAGTATGGATGAAAATACAATTTTATATCTTTATATATATCTTTTGTCTCAATTGAATATAAGAAACTATCAGTATCTGTGTAACAAAGCCTCAAATTGTTACCGTAGTATGGTTTAACAATAGAATAGTGAAAGTCATACATATGATGCTTAGAAATTTCCAAGACAGTAAATCCTATGTAAATAGGTTTATCTAAAACAACTGACTCCGGTTTCATTTGAACAGCCACCAAATTTTCCCCAAAAATAGTGCAACTATGAAAATTTGGTCTTGATATTAGTTGTTCAGCTGTGTATGTTTTTTTTGTTTTATTTCTAGTGTCAGACCACTGATTAACTAAATTAACGTTAACCCTTTTTTCTGGATCTTCTAATGTTTTTCCAAAGACACTGTTATTCAATAATTTAAAAAAATCTTGTTCGAATACTGACTTGGCTCTTTGACGTAATTTTGTATTTAAATCAATATACTGTTTTAAGAATGGACTTTGTTTAAATTTTATAACGCGGTGAATTTTTTTTAGCAGCAAACCATGTTTTACACATGTTTTTAAATGTACGTAGTGAATAACATAATTAAATTTGTCATACAAATTGGGAATAAGCTTTGGAATTTTGGACCCAGGTGGAGCAAATTTTTCAGCACAAAATGGTAGGTCATTATGCAAGTCGTGTAGTCGCTCTGGGTATTCTAAGTCTACTTCCAAAATGTAACCATATTCCGAATCATCGGGTATATCGAGGAAATTAAGTTTTGCTACATCTGTTTGGTTTAATAACTCAAAATTTGAATAAGGCATATAAGAGCACATGGCATAACCATACAAATTATTGCAATCAATGTATAGTAAGTACTTATCGGGTTCAGTTGCATCATAATTAGGTAAATACTTGTTGTTGGCCTTAGCATATCTATTTGAACATAAACAGATTCCACCTCGAATTCCTTTTTGGATTATACGTATAATTTCTAGGTTATCAATAAGTTGAAGTTTTGCTTTTGTTATGAGTAACATTGCGTCGAAAGAAAGAGACGGCGCAGTCATGTAAAAACAAGGGTCGAGCCTGTAAAATTTTTTACATGTTCAACGAAAGTTTTCAAATATATCTGCTAGTAAAATGACATCTGTTTTGAGATACAAATCGGTATATTCACCCAGATCTTTTAAATAAAATGTTTCCCATACTACTTGTGCGTGACAGTAATCGGACTCTGAAACATTTTCATCGGTTAAATGGCTATAGAAACAGTGACGCGGTGGCAAACTATTTTCTTTATATGAATTCCAACTTGTCATATATTCGTAAGGATATACACCTTTTCTTCTCAGAAGATCAAAATGCTTTTTTCTAGGAAAAAAGTTTGATAAGTGTATAAACTCATTGTCATTTAAATTTGCTGCAAGTTTTTCCAAGCTAGCACCTAAAAACTTAAACGAGTCAACAAAACGTACTGGTAAATATTCCTTATTACCGGTATTAAAAAACTTTGTAAAAGATATATAGTTCTCTTTGTTTTTTGCAATAACTTTTATTTTACCAGGCATATCTCCTAACTGTCGAATAAACAAATGGCTGTCATATCCAGAAAGATTATGGAAAAATACTGGAACAAATTTTGGTAAACGGTATTTTAGGTTACAGTAAGAATGAACTGCGCCACGATATCGCCCAGTCATATGACAGTGATCTTTGACTTTATCATCTAGTAGCAACTGTTCACAAAGGAAACAGTGTGTTGACTTGTCGAAATGTTCCTGCTCCTCCCATGACAATAATGTCATAGGAATTGAGTGTTTTAAGATCTTATGTATTTGTTTTATGTCTTTACCAAGAAGATCTAGAAATTTTTCAACACAATCATGTCCGCGATAGGAAACATATTTATTGCGAGAGCTGTCAAATGCACACACGATATAGTATGCAAATGCAGCTGGTACATGTTTTTGTAAAATATTTGTACATTTTGAATTATGCTGGTTATTTTTTGATTCAGGTTCTAATAAAGATTCAAAATCAGCATTTATAACAAATGGCATATCTTGCATTCTTTCGAAATGTTTGAACTGAATTACAGTTCCCTGTTCCGGTAATACTGTCCGAACCCCACTACAGATATGAGCATTTAATTTTTCTTGGTTATTAAAGAAAATCATACACTCATCACAAAAAAATATTTTGCCATGATGTTTTGTTAGTTGAGGTCTAAGTAATTTGCTTAAATTTTTTATTAAACAATAATGTTTAAATTGCCCCTTTTCTAACAGTAATAGATTAATATGATGTTTTCTTTTATGGTTAGTTTTATAAACAGGACCAACAATATTGTTCATGTCTCTCAAGCTATATACGTTAATACTAATAAGATGATTATTTTTTTCAAAAATTTTGATGTCCGAGATTCCTACGGGAAAGGTCATATTCTTTGTATTAAGAATATTTTCATAGGAGGGATAAGAAGATGTTCGATGATGATTATTTTTAGCAGGAAACAAAGCTGCCATTATACTCCATAAAAAACAGAAGGAGTCATTATTTTGTATATTTATACACGCACGTTTCAATTTTATATTTCTCGGCAGTTCAATAAAGCGGTCCCCTCTTAAAGGACTGTATTTGTTAATATTTACTTCTAAGTACAAATTACGCAAGAATGCCCAACCACTATCCCGTTCTTGAAATTCGTCTATTTTTTTAATAATAGTGTAAATTACTTTAGAAAATATTTGTTTAAAATCATAATTATTGTGTAATACAACGTTTTCAGTAGCGAAAGACTTTATTTCGCTAGTTAAGTTCGAAGCTAAATTAAATTCGGAAAACAATTCGAAGTTAACTTTGATAGATTGATAAGTGGCTTGCCTCGCCGCTATCAGTTGTTTCAAGCGCGACTTTAAACTTAGTAAAAATTCAGCTGGCGGTGTGACAAGGCTCTCACTACTGTCATCTCCCGTATGAGCAACCTCCGGCCACACCCTATATGAAGCAATTCGATTTCTGAATGCTGTACATATCTTTTGTATACCTTCACAAACTTCGACAGAATTATTATTTTTGTGTGTATTACTTCTAAGATGGGCAGAAAATGCGCTACTTTTTACAGATATGTCACAAACCGTGCAATAGACTGTTTTGTTAACCATGTTTGTAGTGCAGGTAACAAATGAACGAGATTAATCTAAAAATTTGAAATGATAAACGAAAACGCCTGATGTTTTTTTAATAGCTATGTGGAAAATAATTTTATTGCGAGTAGACAAATAATGAAAATACTGTGAGAGATTTTAAAAGTTAAGTTTTAACTAGTGTAAACCTTTAAACACAATGCGACAAGGAAGGCGTAAAATAAAAAATAGCTAGAATAATGCTTTGGTTTCAACCCAAATGTAAAATTCCAAAGGTTAGAAAAGGCTGGTTTGAAAATTAAACTAGACGTAATAAGTTAAAATTGAAAATATGTAATAAAAAAATCCGCCATGAGTGGGATTCGAACCCACGACCCTCACGTTGACGCCGTGAGTGCACTACCAATTCTTTAGACGTAATAAGTACTTATTTTAAATACTTATAACTTTTATCACAGAGTAATCATACTCTTTTATTGTATTGACTTTAAGAAAATTAAATGAGATGACGTGTCAAGTCAGCATTAAAAATATTAAAACTAGATAATGTAAACAAGCAAACAAAGACAACAGATAAAACAATAATAGGTATCAGTTATTTATTATTAGTACTAGGGTCCTTAATTTTAGTTTTAACAATTTTAAGTTTTAAGTTTGATTTTAAGTTAAAACCCAATTTATTTTTTCTTGTTAGAAAAGAAAGTACCCTCTTCCTTGAATGAGGGTTTGATTTGCTTTATAAATTCTTTCAAGACCACTAGTTGATCGGCATCGGAATGGGCTTGATACTTTAAAGATATAACTGCATGTTCCCACCGATCTTTTGGGTTCACAGTCAAAATATCTGCAGTGTTATAAATTTTAAGTTCTACAAATACGTCTCCAGGTAGAGTAGCGGTGCGACGCAAAGCACCATCAGCAACTCTTCTTGTCAACACTGACTGCAACGCGTGCTTCTTAATAGACTTCTGCTGGAATACCGCTTCGTCTTCGTCTTCACTTTCAAACCACCCGATGGATTTCGTTGGTTTTCTATTGGGAGCCTTCCTCTTCGGGGCTGGCTTGGAGACTGGTTTGGATCTGAAAAATAATAATGATTCATTAAATAAAATTATATATATATACAGGGTCTAACAAAATATACTGAAACTATTTTAAGGGTGGATTTAGTCCACGATACTAAACAACTTTCCCCAAGGAACATATATCGAAATATGAAAAATTATTTTTGACCTTCCATACAAGTTGCCCGATCAGCTGATCCGAGTTTGTATGCAAAGTGAAAAAATATTTTTCATATTTCGATATATGTTCCTTGGGGAAAGTTGTTCAGTATCATGGACTGAATCCACTCTTAAAATAGTTTCAGTATATTTTGTTAGACGTTATATATAGTTATAATTGCAGTTATTGCTAATCTACTTAAAATAGAGTAGAGAGATTAAGAGTGGTTTGAATTGACAAAATGTCCAAATAAACTCAAAAACTATTGAACTGATTTGAAAACAAGAATTAAGTATATTTTAAAAACAAAGAAGACGTCTGCTTTCAAAATTTTATAGCCAATGTCACTACCACAATTCTCTTGAATTTAACAACACTTCATTCATATCAAAACCGTTCTACCATTTGGGCGGTAGAACTCGCCAATTAAATGAACATACATACATACTTATACCCAAAAAACATTACCCTCATTCGGACACGGTCGAGTAAAAAACTTTTACTACTAGAAAACAATCTTATCCAAAACTAACATAGATTGTACATAAATATTTTTACAAATAATCACTGAACATATTTAACCGATTCCCTGTCCACAAATGAGATACAATAGTAAAACAAATTGAATTGTTTATAATATAATATGAATTCATGGGACAGAGAACCTGTTAAGTTTAGAAAATATAACAAGATGTTATGAAATGAATTAAACTAGCAAGATTTTTGACAACGGGACAGGTGATAGTAAAAATAAAAGCTAGTACCTAATAAATAATTTGAGAAAAGTAATGGATAGTACATACTTTTTAGGGGTAACTTCCTCGTCAGATTCAATATGATCTTCCGAATAATGTTTCTTGGCTCTCTTGGTACCGGTTGAGGTGGTTCTGAAAAGAAAAAAATATAATTGTAAGTCGAAATAATTTATAACCACAGTAAAGTTGAGAAAACTTCGTAAACAAAACATAATTTGTGATGTTAATTTTGTTACTACTCCTGTAAACTAATCATAATAATTAATTAAGTACTACTTTGAAACATTTAAGTAATATTAAAAATAAACACATACTTTACGCTGGAAGAAGTAGTCCCCTCTGCTTCTGAATCCACAAACTCTTCTAGAAATTGTTTTTTTGCTCCCTTGCTGCTGCGCTTAGCGGAGTAATATTCAGAATCCGACCTGCAAGTAATTTGTACATAAGTAATTAATAACGATGAAGAGAGAAGATACGAGTACCTATATAAAATTCAACAGAAATATACATGAACAGACAGAAATATAAAATTAAGAGATGAAGAGACAAGATATATAAAATTCGATAGAAATATACAAATATACATGAACAGACAAAAATATAAAATTAAGATTTATTTTATATTTCTGTTTGTTATCACAGTTTCAACATAAAAATTATTCAAACTTACGAACATGATTTCACGTGTGAAGATCTTCGTGGTGATAACAAAGTTTCAGCTGGTTGACGACGAGCAGAGAGACCTCGTAGATCAGTTGTACACATGTAGAGCTTCGACAGAGCTTGGTCAAGATGCAAATCGCAAAGATAATTTGGAGTGCATCACACCAATAAACGAATTAAATAATGCGTTTTAGCTAAATCATCAATTATTTTACAGGTATTGTAAACCTTTAGGTTTGCCAAAGAAACTCATGATTTACGTACAACAATTAGCAATGTGCAATGCAAAATGGTTTACAAACTCTGTATTTTTGAAAACATAGGCACTTTATTGAAGACATAAGCACTTTATTTTATTTCCTTTGAAATAATAAGTCGAAAACAAAAGTTTAATGTTTCATACTTCCTTTGTAACACGATCATCAAACACACCGTCTTTATCAATAGCGCACCGCAAATGTTATTTCAATTTATTACCCAACTGTCAAAAAAGGGTTATGTAGTTCTAATTTAAAATAATATTTCGTATTTTACTTTAGGTAGGTATTTGCACTTAGTAACTTCCATCCTTTACAACTGCATATGTTTGAGAACCTCTCTTTGTCTTTACAATGTAGATGTACTTATGCTACTTTTAGCATAACGCGCTATCACGATTGATTATCATCAGTGTTGGATTAACACCGCAGCAAGAGGTGTTGGCCACTTACACACACGAAAAACAGTAACCATAGCAAGAGTAGGTAATGCTGCGGGCCTCGCGCAAAAAGGGGCCCCGCGCTAAAGGTGTTACATTCTAAATTGCTACATCTCGTTAGACCTAGCATTGAGCTGCCTAGAGAATTAAGCATTGGGTGTATGAAGAAATAAGATATGGTAAAAAAATCCATGCGAGCAGAGCTGTTTCAAGAATTTTTTCATCATAAATCTTATTTATTTATTTAATAAGATTAAGATAGTATAGCATTGTGAATTCTTAAAATAACCCGTACAATCTAGTAGGCATACATTTTCGATTTGCATATACTCCACTATCCCCTCGTAACACTCGTGACTCGAGCCCCTTAAAATAATTGGCTACGGACTTCGCACTTGCTTAATCCGCCACTGATTATCATGTTACGCTCAGGAATATTCACGTGGGAGCGCATAACTGCAGGTTTAGCAAAATTTATCATAGTGCTTGAATAGTGTTACTTTTATTCGATTTATATTCATAGGTAGAATCGATAGAAAATATTCGCAAAACAATTTACAAGTAAACTTCTTTGAAAAACGGAAAGGTGTTAATTGAAACTAGATATGCTACCTACTATTAAACGGTTTACCAATTCATCACACAGAATTCTCTAAACGTTAATATGATTTGATATAATATAATCGATTACCGAATAATCGATTGTTTATCACTACCATACACCATGCAATGTTACATCACTAATACATCGTGGTTCATTTATTGGCAAACCGCATTTGTACAAGGATCGTGATTGTGTAAAGTGTAAAAATGTAGTTTAAAAGTTATTTTGTCTAGTATGATATGTGAAGTGATCTGAAAACTCGTGGTGGTTTTGGGGGGAAATAATATTCACACTGGAGTGTGATTTGGAATATGAAATTGGTTTGATATAAAGCGATGATCTATAGTATTAGTCACGGTGGATATCATTGTCTGCGAAGGATCTCATTTACTGGGTACCCACAAAAACCTACGGGTGATCGGGACGAGCCTAATCTGGACCAGCAACGAGATAATTCTTTCGCAACTACAGACGTCCCGTTGACTTTGCTATTAAATATCCGTCAAGCGAAAGTTCTTTCTCATCGCTCACGATAGTTTTCAATGTTGAGGAATCGTATTTAATGGGTGCTAACAACCTACGGGTCATCAGCACGAGCCTAATCCGGACCAGTTTGCGATACCTCAGTACTGTCGAAGACGTGTCTTGGGTCATGAGGTAGAATGATCGTCAAAGCGATAGATCTTTCGCATAGTTTACAGTGGGTATCAAAATACCAATGTCCTGACTTCGATATGAAGAAATTGTACTTACTGGGTGCCTACAATCTACGGATGAAAGGTACGAGTCAATCTGATCCAGTGATGCAATATCTGATTGTCGGAGACAGGGCGTCCTGTCAAGCATGCGTAGAAATATCGTTCTTGGTGCAAACTAATATAATCATCGTATCAGAACAGAGAGATTTTCCTTTCCCATCATTCACTACGGTTTAATCGTGTAATAATAGTTTAAGGTGATAGTGAATATACCTCGGGAAGTGGAAACTTGATTCGAGTAAAATACAGGTGAGTTAAGCATGATATCATATCTTTTATTGAGACTTTTGAAAAAGAGGGGCGGAGGCCTTTGATGAAGTGAATTAGAAAGCCCAATTAAGTATTTAAATTTCAACGTATTTTTTGGGCTTTTCAAAACACGTATCCTTGAGCGAATGACAATGAGGTCAAGGATACGTGTGTTGAAAAGCCCAAAAAATACCTACTAGTAGACCTCGCAAGCTCCTATAACCATGCAATAACTGACACTTTCCCCTTCCCCTGGCTTAGCAAAGCCATTTCTGTGAAATCCGTCCACATCGCTACAGCAAACTTCCTCCCCTTTTCCCCCTCCACTCTCCCGTTGTGGACTTTTTTTTTGCAACATCTTGTGTAGAATGAAGTCATTAGTGTGCTTCTCAAATATGATTGAAATCAGTCACTAAATAACGCTACAGCAAAGTGGTCCCCTTTCCCCCCTAGTTCTCCCGCAATTAATAATCGCTATCGACAAAAAAAAACATGAAACTTGTGCGTCATTGAAAAATGACAGACAGACCAAAGCATTTTCGCTTCGCTCATTTGGTCAATTATAAAGGTATAAAGTAAGCAAAGGGAATTATCTATTTAACTATATCACACGTGTATTATATGTACAGTTCCCCTTACATTTGCTTATAAGTTTATTTACCACTATTTGAACACGAGACTGTAATAGAAGCGATAAAAATGGCTGGAGACAGAAAACCCAAAACTGTATAATAAAGCCTTAGATGATATGATAGATACGTGGACACAAATGGACACGTGCGAAAATGGCAGAAGACAGCTTAGATAGAGAGAGATAAGTGGAAGAAAGCAGAGGGCATTTTTGCTCAGGAGTGACCAAGCTATTAAAAAAATAGCAGCTAATCTCCAACGAATTGACGCTGTAACATATAATTCCACATCAGATAAGGAAATGGAAATCCGATGACGGGAATTATCAGAAGAATCAAATATGAAAGAAAGAAGCAAAACATGTCACGATTTGTTGATAAATTCCTTTGCGAGTAAAGCGCCAATTTTCCCTGTGTTTGTTTTTACTTAACGTGAAATGCGTCATTGACAGCCTTATTTCTCGGTAGTGACTCCGAGGGGATGTTTTCAAATGTGTGTGTATTTAGAGGAAAAAAAATTGGATTGAAGATATCTTCAATCCAATTTTTTTCAGTCACAGTGATTTAGTTAGGAGAATTTTTATGATACATTACGACTAAGTAGAAGCAATCACTGTTCTAGATACAGACTATCACGTCTTTATCACAAACAGCGTAGACAGAACCTAAGGCCATAAAACAAAGATAAATTGCCTGATAGCAGTTTTTTCTTTTTTATGAAATGTTTATTCCTTTCTCTGAACTACTACTAATCTTGTCCAATTCTTGATAGATTATAAATTTAATAATATTTTTTTTGATTAGACTAATGTCGATATTATAATAATTGTCAAAATGTTCATCATGAGTAATATGATCCCTCATTTCCAGTAATCAAATAAATTACCAAGGAACATGTACGAGTATACTCAGATTCCCGGTAATTTTGAGGCATTATGGCAATTTAAAAGGGGTTCGTTAACATTCGTTTTAATGCAGCCGTAGACCTACGTTGAAAACTTACGCCGTGTTTACACAGTTTAAATATTATTTTAGAATCTTAACATACAGATGATGTAACTCCTGACTGGTTTCAGGCCTAGAATAGGACAACTTTATTTTGTCTTATAGATGTGGCAAACCGTGTGAATGTGTGTGTCGTAAAACCACAGCCAAAACGTTTAAATGGTTCCGGCCTTTGTTTTCACTTCACAAACTCTTCGGCATTCTTGGCTAACCTTGGATTGACACGCAAATTATACTTGGAGAGGAAATGCTAAAAAGCGCACTTTGGGCTCCAAAGTTGCATCGCTAAGGATGCTATCGGGAACATTTATTATCTTGTTGTTTAATCTAAACTATTTTGTATGCTTCAGCAATTGCCGGCTTGCGCCTTTATTACCTTAAAGACAAAAAATCAACCTTGAGCTTGACATCGCTGCCACGGTATTGTATCGTTGGTACCAAACTACCAACCTTACAAATTATGGCGTATAAAATCACGATGTGTATGTACACATCCTTACTTCCTCGTAAGTCACGGCAGCAAAATGAAATATGATGCGCATTAAGTAAAGCTCTTGTTATGTCCTGTTTTTGTCCCTGGAGCGTTTCGTGGACTCGTATTTACAAGTGGGTTTACTTCAAATGGTTAAATAAATGCCGGACTGACTCTACTGGCTAACATTTTGACTAATTTAGTCTTTGAAGTTTCTTTTTCTTAAGTAGATTTGGCCTAAGAAGGTTTTATTCTTTCACTATTTATCCTTAAGCTTACTTATCGAGCAAAGAAATAACTTAGAACGTAATGGTTGCTTCTCTCAAGTATATTGCAGAAATTAAGGATTGGGTGAATCTTTCTTCTAAAGAGTTGATGAACCAGCAACGTCTCGTCTTCTATATGAGTCTTACAAGCTTGCTAAATGTGGCCCTTTTGACACCCGGCTCTGTCTATTTCATATAGAATAAAACTGACAATATGGATGTAGAAATATATTAATATACGTAAATTGCTAAACTAATAGCTATAATTTTTACAAGATCTTTTGGTCCAATTAACTATTTTTTTTTACCAAAAACCCGAATCTATTAAGAAGCAGACAGCAAAGATTACATACCCATATAAGTTACTTAAGTGTAATTGTTGTATCTTCTTTGGTATTTCGGTAGGAACTTCACAAATTATGGCGTACAAAATCACAATGTGTACGTGTCCTTACTGTCTCGGAAGTCCCGGCCGCGAAATGAAATATGATTCGCATTAAGTAAAGCTCTTGTTGTGTCCTGTTTTTGTCGCCGGAGCGTTTCGTGGACTCGTATTTACAAGTGGGTTTACTTCAAATGGTTAAATAAATGCCGGCTTGACTCTACTGCCTATATTTTTTGACTAATTTAGTCTGTGAAGTGTACTTTTTTAAGCTCACCTTATGTAAAGCATTTTTTTTTTCAATTAGATTTAAGATTTCTTTATATATTTTTTTTTACTCATTCGAGAGCTAAATCATAGAATGCACCGTTACTTCTCTTCTATTCTCAAATCGCAGATTGACTGAACTAGACTGCTTGGAACGTAACGAGGTTCTTTGCCCAAATACTGCGATAAGAGTATGTGTGGTGTTACCTTGAAAGAGCAATGATCGAATAAGAAGGGAACTATTTTAAACAAGTTTATACAAGATTATACGTACAAATATTTTAAAGGGTGATTCAGTTTATCATTTCGAACAACTTTTCGAAAGACTTACATAAACTTCAAAATACAAAAAAAATAGCTTACCCTACAAATCGAAGTAATCACATGATCTAGTTACTAAAGTGAAATTTTTTTTAGGTTACTTGGTATAAAAGTATTGAATATTTACTTTAAGTAGATACCATAATTTTTTGAATATTATGTATTAAAAATATGTTATACTAGCTTTTTCCCGCGGCTTCGCTCGCGTATCCCACGGGAAAATTACTTTTTTCCGGGATGAAAGGTACCCTATGTTACTTCTAGTACCTCCCAGGATATGTGTACAAAGTTTCATGATGATTCGTCAAGTAGTTTTTGCGTGAAAAGGTAACAAACATCCACACTTTCACATTTATAATATTAGTAAGGATAATCTGCGATGGACTTATTCATGGTTACAGATACACTATCTCGACTTTATTCCAAACGGGATAGTCAGAGCCTAAGGCCGCAAGACCCAAAGGCCACGTTTAGGGTCAGTTCACACCAAGACGCGACGCGACGATTTAGCGCGCACTTTGGAAAAAATATAGAACTTGTTTACTAGACAAAAATATACTTATTTCAGCGACAGCCCGCTATGACGCGCAGCGATGCGTAGCGCGGCGGAGTGGGCTCTCACTAAAATCTTACTCTTTTTGTCTAGTAAACAAGTTCTATATTTATTTCAAAGTGCGCGCTACGTCGCGTTGCGTCGCGTCCCGATGTGAACTGACCTTTAGCGCATTGATAGGCGTGTAGGTGAAAAAAGGTGTTCAGGATAGCAATAGGTTGCTAACCGCATTGCCTATTGATATGATGATGGACTTGGACGTCTAATTAAAGAAAAAAAAAATTTTAAAAATTGTGTAGGACACTTGCGTTCACGTTATGAAATCAAATACAAGACTTACTTATACTCAAAAATTAAACATCTCCAGCCTACAAGTATGGGCATCATCATTAGATTATAGCAGTTACTAAAGTAGTGTAGCTTTGTAAATTTTTTTTAATTGTTTTGAATCACCTTTGGAATCACGGGTCTTTTCACCACGGTCCTTTTGGCTAGTACATGTTCTCTGGCTGTCCTAAACCCATTTTTTGATATACCAATGAAGGTGTAATCTTAAACAGAATTCAACAGAAAAAGGATCTATTACATAAGAAAAGATTATGAGGGAGATTATGGGGGTATGGAATGAGGTTGGGATAGACTGATGCTAGGCTATTGCAGTTAAAACAACGGCATCTACTCTACTATAATCATGATTACTGCTTCTGTTATTATTAATCACTCGCAACGTAACACTTCTGCTAAATTATCTCACATTCCAGGAAACTCGTGGAAAGGGCCCCAGATCTAAATTACATTGTTTTTTGGCCCATTAGTCACAGGGGTGCTGTTGAGGACCTCGAGGTCGACATTTCAATTTATCCTTACTTGGATTTTCATTTCCAAAATATTACTGCAAAAACTGGTAGACTGGGCGCCAACTATTTCGCAGGCGTTGCAAAAACCGAATAAAATAATTTCTCTCAAACCCCTTTTGAAATGTGCTGAAACATAGAATTTTACTTCACGGTAATAATTTCGAACAAGATAATACAATAACTACGGACTTTTTAGTTAACAGGGTTTACAGCTCAAGTCAAAAATATTGCAGCACTTTATTCATTGTGTAAAGTTTTTATGAGAAACAGCAATGAGCAAATTATCTTTGTCTATTTCGCATATTATAAATGTTTATTATATTTCTATTATAGAAGACTTGAGACGACGGCTCGAAGCCTTCGAGATATGGTATTACCGTCGTAAGCTTCGTATTAACTGGACACAAAAAGTCAGCAATGAAAAAGTGCTCTAACGTGTTGCAATGCAGCGGAAGTTATTGCAAACCATCAAGAAGCGCAAGGTTGAATATTTGGGCCACGTTCTGCGACATGACTGATATCAGTTGCATCAACTTATTAAAATGGCCAAAGAAGGCAAAAGACGCATTGGAAGATGCGAAAAATCCTGCCTAAAGAACATATGAGAGTAGACCGGAGTAACCAAAGTCGAGACATTATTCTGCTTATTATTAATTTATAGATAGAGTGGAATTTGGGACGCTGACGGCCAACATCCAGTAATGGAGAAGCACTAAAAGAATAAGACAAGCTGTTTCCCCGTGCTTTTAAAGATAAATTATCGCCTATTGTACTCGCTGATAATGTAGCTTTCTATAGATGAAAAGTTTTTTTAAAATCGTAATAGATTTTTATTTATTTTATCAAACTTTATTGTCCAAAGTAAAAATATACTTTTAACAAATGGTGGACTTAATGCTAAGAGCATAGGGATAAGCAGAGAAAATTGTGCGGCGTAAAAGCTATAAATACCTATATACTTACATCAAAAATACTAAGTACTTCATACACACTATTATATATATATAAATATATATCACAGTAAATACCTACTTACACAATACATATACTAATAAATATAATAACAGAAATAGCTAATGAAAAGAAGAACTGAATGATGATGACTTTATATAGAAAGGGAGTTTGAAAGGTGGGCGTGGACTTATATATATATATTTGTAATATTAGTATAGATTTTTTTATTGTATTTTAAAACTTATTAGTTATTATCTATCACCAAATAGGAGCTGATGGATGGCTCAATATTAGCAGAGACGAGAAGAGTGGTTTTGGTCCCGTTTACGTCACATACAAAACTATTTCGCCCTTTCACAATGCTATTTGTTGTGGCATTGATTTGTGCGTCCATATTGTGAAGTAGAAAGTTCCGAAATGTCTGACCATTTACAAAAAAGCTTTGGATTAGATTTACAGAGAATATTGTACCGGAATGAGAACCGTTAACCAAAGGGCCCATAGCTTATCGTATCGTACGTATAAAATCGGAAAAAATATAGGTAATCAAAAAGGAGTAAATTCATTTGAAGATTATTACTTTACTCAATGTAGGATTTGACTGAAACTCAGTATCCAGGGTTTTTTTGGATCGCGGAATGCGAATCTGAATTTATTTGGAATCCAAGATGGTGTCTGGAAATTAATTTTTATATAATTTTTTTACAAAACATCATTGAATTCTAAGTTAAGTGTTCATAAAGCTTTCGATTCTGCAGTACGGAACTTTGTTTTCACCGGGTATACTACGACACCCATCCTCGGGTTTACACGGAGTTACTTTAAATTAAAAGAAAAAGAATAACATATTTTTAATTAAATCTAGTCTTCTTCTTCTCGAGTCGAAAGGCTATTTATTAATTTAATTTAATCAAATTAAATCTAGTTACCTGGGTGGGTATATTATCTCGTCTGTATTTCTAACGGGGTATAGAGAGCCAAGTGACGCAAAGGCCACTAGTTAGTTAGTACAGAATTTAATTTAAAAAAAAAAGATTCTATATATTCTGTACCCTAACTATCCAAATTACGTAAAGGTATTAAAGTAATATGGGTAACTGTTAAATGATTTAATAAGAATTTCGATAAATTATTCATGAAAGTAAGTACCAGTTGAAACAATCGTAAGTAATGTTCACAAACACACACAGCGTGACAGGCTTCCACCGTGGTAAAACAACGTCAGACTTCAGGAGCGAGCAGGTGCGGAAAACTTATTCGCATTACTCTGAAAGCCTATTTACAGCTGTCCCATAGGTATACTTTTTAGAAATATAAGTTCATGTGTATGTTCTTATTTAATTACAAGACAGCGGTAAGTTCAATTTATTTATTTACCAATTTATATACACGGAAAATGTATAGGTACAGAGAAATTGTGTTTTGTTTAATATAACTTTAATGTACTATGAAAACATACAATTCGATATAATAACAACATAAAGGTAAATTGAAGCCGTTACGTTAATTTACGTAATTTAATTTTGTGAAATGTTAATCGTACAGTTTCAGGTATTTGCTGTATGTGTATTTGTTGAAAATAAAAATAACTACAATATAATAAATGGATGAAAATATAAAATAAAATAAAATATCTTTATTATCATAGGATATTTATAATATCTCTTAATAATAGTCACTTTGTTTTGTTTTGCACAAATGTTGACGTCAAATCGTTACTTAAAGCTAAGTTTACGCCGCTTCCTAGGCGCAAGTGCAGAAGAAGCGGCAACAAACTGCACTGCACGTTTTCTCCAAAGACGTCAACTAACAAACTAAAAACTTAAAATTAGTTATATAGATGAACAGAGATTACATTGTTTATTATGTCATAATTAAATTGAATTACGAAATTTAAAATAATGTCAATTTGTAAATTTAGTATGTACCAATGTACCTAAATTATGACATGTCTAAGTATACAAACCTTTAAGAGGGACCCGCGCCAAGCTCAAGCCAGACCTTTTTGTCTTTAAGATAGTCATCGGTCCTATAATAAGCCTTCTCACAAAGTACTTTCTTTACATAAGCTTTGAATTTTCTGTCTGGCATATCAAGGACCGATTCTGACAATTTATTATAAAAAAGTATACACTTCCCCATAAAAGACTTACTGACTGTATTCAGCCTGTAATACGGGCTAACTAAGTCATTCTTATTACGTAAATTTCTATCTGTAAAATCACTTACTTTATTGAACATAGAAATATTTTTCCTTACATACATTATATTTTTAAATATGAATTGTGATGCAAAAGTAAGTATACCTATTTCCTTGAATAATTCCATCAGTGAGTCTCTCGATCCTAAACCGTAAATAGCACGAATTGCTCTTGTTTGTAAAAGAAAAATAGTCTGAATGTCCGCTGCACTCCCCCATAGAAGTATCCCGTAAGACATTAGACTGTGAAAGTAACTAAAGTACACTTGTCTAGAAGTTGCTACATCTGTCAATTGTCTTATTCTCCTAACAGCGTAAGCCGCAGAGCTAAGCCTATTAGAAAGTTTAGTTATATGAGCGCCCCATTGAATTTTCGAATCAATTGTGATTCCTAAAAAGGTAGTACTTTCAACCAGATCGAGTTTCTGACCATTAATTAGTATGTCAACACAGGCTTGATTCACATTAGGAAGAGAGAATCGAATGCATTGGGTCTTGTTCGCATTTAACATGAGGTTATTGGCCGAAAACCAATCAGAAATTAAAGATAAGGTGCTGTTCACCGCGCTAGCATCACTGTTATGTCGATCTATTTCATTTCATCAGCAAACAGCACCATGTCAGCCTCTTTCTCAACCATGTAAGGCAAGTCATTGACATAAACTAAGAAAAGGAACGGTCCTAGAATTGAACCTTGGGGAACGCCCATTTTCACATTAGACCCGTGTGATTTTACGCCGTTTATATCAACAGTTTGAAGCCTATCAGTTAAGTAAGATTCTATTAATTTAATTGACTTATCATCAAAACCGTATTGACGAAATTTGAGCAAAAGTGTTATATATATATTTTCATCTATTTATTATATATTTATATATATATATATATATTTTTTCACATAGGAAAACTCATAACATAAAAAAATCCTTTTTTTACATAGGAAAAAATCACACAGATTGACTTCCGATAGTTCCGATGTCTCCTGGGTAGGGCAGAGGACAGCTGTGCAAAATTCACTGTTGTGTTGTTATTTTCGGGCAAGCAGATGATTAGCCAACTGAGTCTAAGTCTGGTGGCGGGGCTACCTTTCTACCTCTTATTTTGTTTAATTTTGCCATTTTCCCGCCTATCATCACGCTAAAAGTGGCATTTGGGTCTGGCGGCCCTGGGCTCTGCCTACTTAGAAAAGCAAGACCCAACATGCTCTGTCTGCCCCATTAGGGATTAAAGACATGATAGTGTATCTGTATCAAAATTTTATCGTAAACTGAATAAATGTTTCGTATGATCAATAGAATTTCCAAAAGAATTTACTCCTTTTCCTCAAATATAAGTAAGTATAATTATTTTTCAGTGTTATGCACCACGATAAGGTATGGGCCGTTTTCCCTGTAATCTTCTCTGTAAATATATATATTTTTGTAAATGTTTGGACATTTCGGAACTTTCAACTTCACAATATGTTCGCACAAATCAATGCCACAACTAATAGCATTGTGAAAGGGCGCAATAGTTTTGTGTTTGACGTAAATGGGACTAAAACTACTCTTCACGTCCCCAATTTATTGGGTCATACATCAGCTCCTATTTGGTGATAGATATTGAGTTATTTCACTGCTATTAGTTTAGTTTGCGGTATAAAAGGTAGTAATGCGGCCATTACTACCTTTTATACATAGACATTGCTCATTTCATTGACCCGCTTTTACAATAGTTGTTCAAGATGACCCATTAAAAAATATTTTTAAAGAAATTAGCAGTTTGCAGTTTCTATCAAATATAAATTTCCAAATACACATTTTAACATGTCCACTGTTGGCTTATCACAAAAAGCAAAAGTGAGCGACACGGACGCATTTTACATGTTCTAGAAATAAAAGCTTACATTAGCCATTTTAAAACTTCACCAGTATTTAAGATAGGTAACTAAAACGTGACCTAGAGAAACAGGGTTATATTCGGTTGCAATATGAAATTGGATTACAACACGGAACTATGAAAGGAATTTTTATTTCACAGCTTAATAAGTAGTTTTTTTTTAATACGTCATAAGTTGTAATCCGCAATTTACCTTTAGAACTTTTATATTATGTTACTTGCTGCTACGGAACCCTTCATGGGCAAGTCCGACTCGCACTTGGCCGCTTTGTTTTATTCCATCTGGTGCAACTTAACTATTGCTTAGTGTAAGATGTGTTATAACATTAACCTCCTTTTTTTTAGGCATCACCAGTGATTGTCTAGTAAATAGAGCCTACGGCTTTAGACCGCCTATATGATCAACTTAAATAAATGAACAAATGAAAATTAGTTTTACAAACAATATGGCAGCTCTGAAAGCGAACCAAACCAATATCATAAATAATTTTTAAATATTTTATAACTTTCTGAACCTTTCAACGAGTAATATTATCGGAATATTTTTTTGTGTACATATTGATATAGGTATGTATGTATTTATGTATATATTTTATATTTGTATGTATGTATTGTATGTATCTTTATTAATTACTTTTTTTTTTTCTTCTTACATTTAACTTCACCTGTTTTCGTTAAACATCTCCAAGTACCTAGGTTGCCTGGAAGAGATTACAGTTGCGAGAAGGCCGCCATTTGAAATCTGTTTTCTATAATCTATTATTCTGTATCATTATGTTTTGGTACAATAAATATTTTAACTAATATTTTTACCGGTTTTTTATTATACTTGCAACAGATAATATGTATGTTATTCTTTAATAAGTACCTATGTATATTTCCTTATTTCCTGCGGACAATCATTGGCATTTCAAACATTAGTTTTCGCACGCCGCTCTGTTTATCCCAAAATAGTATTTTTCTTTCTTTCCTAGCGTTTTAGTAATTACAAAAGTTACAGGAGAACTTTATTAATATTAATTCAGCCTTTCTGAAACTTAGATACTTAAAGTTTGCGAGTAGTTCATGCGAAAGGTCGTTAAAGCGTAGTTCATCCGACTGCTATAGTCAATCACTGAATAAGTTTATCAGTTGATTAGGTTTTGTGACTCCTTTGCCATTACTTTTTTAAATGAACGCGTATACCTTGTACCTCTACTTAAGTTCATACTTTGTCTAGCGGCACACCATTTGAAACGGTTACAATAGGAAACAATAAAACCGGCCAAGTGCGAGTTAAACTCGCGTGGAGAGTGTTCCGTACAATTGATTGAATTCTTATAGGTTTTTCTGTAATCTACAAGCAATGAACAATATTATGTATTTTTTTCAAAATTTTAGGCTCAGTAGTTTCGGAGATCAGGAGGGGGGATGGTCAATTTCTGTCTTCTTTCATAAATAAAATCAAAACTATTTATATTTTAATTATAACAAAAATATATTTGAGATCCTCATAACGAGTCTCTTTCATTTGATATATGACACAGTAACGTTTGCAAAACTTTTTTTTTAAATTTCCTAATTTGTTCCCCGAAAATGACCCTTATTTTAAAAAAAAAATATTTACTTTGCACATATGTATTTGGGTCATAGGATTACACAATCCTACCAAATTTCACCTGATTCGGTCTAGTAGATTCGAAGCAAATTAGCTGTGACAGACGGACGGACAGACAGACGCACGAGTGATATAAGGGTTCCGTTTTTTCATTTTTTGTACGGAATCCTAATTAGGTACTTTATTCGTATTTCATCATCATTATAGCTACAAAAAGTCTACTGCTGGACATAGTAGATCTATAATATTTAGAGAATGTATTTATAAATCATTATGGATGGACATAACTTGCTCAAAATGATTTCAAATTGTCGCATATTTACTGTAAGTATTTGTTTAAAACAACGTAAAACGAACAGTTTATGATGACAATATCAAAGTTTAAGTAATTTTTCTGCTAGAAACGTTCATAAAAGTATCTTATTAGGCATTACAAGCAATCTCTAAGAACCTCACCACCTGGGCGAAGAAGTGAAAAAAGTAAAAAGTTGCGGCCATTTATCCACCGCGGGCTTAAAAAAGAAACTGCGGCATTAACTCTTAGTTAAAATGTTGCAAACTGAAAAACGCAGCACTATTTGTCATAGCTACTTAGCGTCACAGACAATAACTTCACGTTGAGAAATCCCGCGCCACCTCTTTGTCACATTTTGCAAAGAAAAAGTGGTCTCCTTATTCATTTTGTCTTTTGCTATTTGCGTAAATTGTAAAAAGAAAATTTTGATATAGATTTTTCACCTGAATATGGATCGATGTAAAACCTTAATAATAAACCGGTCAAGGGCGAGTAAAACTTGCTTGATGAAGGTTCTGTACTTCTCATAGGTTTTCCTAAAAAAATTCTGTATTTTTTTTTAATTTTAGGCCCTGTTATTTCGGAGATAAGGGTCAATTGTAATTTTTTGCCTATTTTCTTAAGTAACTTCAAAAATAAAATATACATAAATTCTTTTATTTGATATGTCACACTATAACTTCATAAAACTTTGTCTTTGGATGACTGCCTTACATATACTTTATGTATCAAATTTCAACTCAATCGGTTCGCTAGTTTCGTAGTTAATTGGCTGGGACAGACGGACGGACAGACTAGTGAGTGATCCTATAAAGGGAACCCTTATAGGATCACTCACTAGTCTGTCTTCTTTCTACCTTCTACTACCTTACTACCTGTCTACTTTTTACCTTTTGGGGTACGGAACCCTAATAAAGTGTTATTTTAACCTATTGCGTGCCTAAATTCCTAAAAATTAAAAGTTAAAACGGACCTAAAATAAATAGGTACGAGCATGTGATAAGCTTTTTTTCACTTTTATAATTAAGTATTGCGAGGGTTGAAAGTCATATTCCTATATAATATTTGACACTGACTGGGCAAGGGTACGAAACTACTTTCAAGAAATTATACTTTTATGACCATTTTTTATGTATCAATAGATATTGTGTTACTCGTATATTGGCTTCGTAGATATATCACTGGTGTTGAAACCTGAGAGTACCTGTCGTTACCATCACTTTCATCACTCCCGAACACGAATGAAAGAAAACCAAAACCGTTTATTTATTTCCGTCAATCAATAAATTCACTTTCGTTTTTCATTCAATATATTCTAAGGAGAAAAAGAAAAGTAATCTTACGGATTGGGCTCGAACACGCGAAAAAGATATTGGAAGCCATCCGCGAAATAGGAACGCTTTTATTCTGTCAGAGATTATCCCTCATATATTAAGAAACAAACTTTTGCGGCGGACCTTATAATACATTTTGTTGAAAACAATCGCAGCGGGGTTTTGCGGGTTAACAATATATTTGACTTTCGCTTTCAAGGGGTTTTTGACTTTATGAAGTATCTTCTTTTATAAATATTAAGGATAAATATAATATATATTCAAACGTACGTACTGGCAAGCGAAGCATTGGACACCCACCCACAAGGTGGTCAGACGATCTGACCAAGGTCGCTGGGAAGCGCTGGACGCAGGCCGCTCTAGACCGGTCATTTTAGAAATCCTCGGGAAAGGGCTATGTCCAGCAGTGAAAGTTATGCGGCTGAAATGATAATATTAATACATCGTTTAAATACTCTTGGATTTCAATTACTATATGTCGGGTATTGGTTGATTGCTGAACTATGTGCCAGGCCAAAGAACTAGTTTTATTTTTATTAATTTTTAACATTATTTAAGACTGCAATGTCGATGTCGGCGTCAAGATGGCTAGACATCAATAGGATAGGGCAGGGCATGTGTGCCGTATGCAACCAGAGAGATGGGCTCGGATGACTACCTTGTGGGTAGTGAAATGAACAAGGTAGTCATCCGGGCCCATCTCTCTGAGGGCAACCAGAAGGGCCAGAACCACCAGAAGGGCGCAGGTGTACAGGTAGACCACTGAGGAGGTGGCGTGACGACATCAACAACTTCAAAAATCTGCTTTAGATAGAGATCAGTGGAAGAAGGAACGTACCTTTGTCCAGCAGTGAGACACAATAACAGGCTAGAAAAAAAACAATATTTCACAATCTTAAAGTATAGGTTTAGACAACATTAGGTACACAGACTCTGATAGTAATGCTGTCTACACACCGCGGCCGCCGGCCCGCCGGCATGTAGGCGGGATAGTGCCGGCGGGTTGACCCGGCGGCTTTAGAGTTTGTGAGCCGAACAAGTTTGCCGACGCGACAGTCGCGCCATGGAGTATTTATAAATTAGTGATGGCCAAGTAAGCCTTGAAAGCTGGCGGGCAACTAAATGAACGGAGAGGCGTGCCGCCGGCAGGCCACCGGCAAATACGCGCGGGCGCACGCCGGCAAGGTCGATTAAAATAAGGCCGGTGTGAAGACAGCATAAGCGAACATCCGTTCGGATTACAGTGGTTTATAAAAAAAACTCTCATACAAAATCCATTCGAATACATGTAAATCGAACTTGGATAACGGACCACTCGAGTCCGATATCCGGCTGGTTTTAATTTAGGTGAGCTAACAACTAGCAGTAGATACCAAGTAATTTAGATTCAAGACCATAGAAATTTGCTGAAGTGTTCGATCTACCTACAAGTAAATGTTACGTGTCTTTTTTATTATGATAATTTTTTATCAATCTTGCAGGCAATACAATACACAAAGAATTTGTAAATAAAAAGTGAAAAAGAAAAGGAAGATTTATTAGAAAATTATATAAATATTTATAATATAAATTGGCTAACATGCTGATCGAGGAGAAAAGAATAAACATAGAATGTACCAGCTGCTTCTCTTCTCCTGCAGATCGTTAAAGCCGATCGAGGGAATGGGCAAAAATCTGAATCATATCCATAGGCGATGCGGTTAGTAACCCATCATTATATGTATATATATATGTACAGATATATATAAATATGTATATATATATATATATATATATATATATATATATATATGTGTATATATATATATATAAAAGTGGCCTGGGCCTTGCCGCCCTAGGCTCTGTCTGCTCCGTTAGGGATAAAGACGTGATAATTTATCTGTATAAATTGGTAAATTAGTATTTCAACATTTTGATCTGAAATTAATGCTTAAATAATGTTTATGATAGATACTTTGAAGTTTTGTTTTCGTTCTGGATAAATATGTGTTCAATTCAAAATCTTCTAACAGTAAATACAAATTATAAATAAATTTTCAGTGAAAATATCTTGTTTTGCGTAAACATAAACAAGTAAGCAAAGTTCAGGGTTAGGTTAACGTTCAGGGAAAATAAATAAAATTGAACCATCTTAATAAGTCTTAAACAAAGGTATAAAAATCATTCATAGTCAATTCTTACTCAATATTTTCGTTCAGTCCACCTATTTGTATTCATAGGGAAATTTCTCTGAATAGATAAACGGATAAAAAGGGTTTTCCGCTTTATATTAGGGTCTGATGAATGGAAGACGAGCGAAGCGCAACAAGATGAACCTACCCAAGTTCTACATCATATGTTATATATAGAGACTTACAGCTCATCTTTGGAAGTGGCAATTTACATGTGGTTACTTTAAGATCCGTATGATTATATATATTCAGAAGAAAAAAACAGATCTACAGTTCTTTAGCATTAAAGTCCCTAAAACTAAGCTTTCCTTGCAAGGGGTGCCTGTTAAATCGTGTGACATAATATAAGGCAGCGTTAAATCTACCAATACGATTTACCAGTCAACCTAGACTGTAAGTATATTTTTCACTCATTCCAATTTGCCTATAAGTGATTGCCTCCTGTTACAAGTTTAATAGTGCATAAAGTATTTGTTTGTGTATTGTAAATTACACTTAATAATTTATTACAATTTATAATAAATAAGTAAAATAGTACACACTTCTGCTAGGCACAAATGTTTTAAAACCTACCTATCTAGGTAGGTTTTAGGTACCTTCTTATTTAGGGTTTTTTTCAAATAGAAAACAAACTAATTCAATCATTCTAGAAAGGTAATCTGTAGTAATAATCCCTAACTGTCTTCTGTTTAACTGGTCGAATGGAAAAGATTTGGGATAAGTCCACCATTTCTACTTAAAACGTAAAAAAAATTCTGCTAAAAGTCCTTAAATAAGTTTCTACATTATCACGTCTTCATGCCCCACGGGGTGGGCAAAGCCCAGGCCTAAAAGACCCAAAAGCCACTCTTAGGTAGCAATTCTCGTACATTCAATCGATTTTTTACATTTATCTCAGACCAGTATCACAGAATACATAAGAGTACAAACAGAATGGAATCTCACAGCGTCTCCCGCAATTTGGCGTCCCCGCACCTCTCGCCCGTTCTATGTGCCCCATAATGCGCTCTTGAACAGGGTTAGTTGCCAGCCGCACGCAATTCGCGACGTGTTTTGAGTACTGTCAACCAATAGTAACCATCATAGTGAGAAGATGTGCATATAATAATTGTTTATCCACCGAATACAATAAAGAACATATATTTCATAGATTTCCGAGTGATGAAAACAGGTAAGCAAAGCAACAATATAATTTCACGTTATTACATATAAAACTTAATATTTTTTACGTCATAGTGTTCGCAAATCTCCCGGTGTGGAAAGATATAATCGTAAATATGTCGAACTCGTTAGTAGGTAAGTATTAAATTAATTCTGTGGTGCGACCCTGAGTATAAATTTCAAACATTGACGTGTGTAAGGATAAATATTGTTTCGTTTGTAGTAGTAGTAGGTCTATGTATATATGTTACTCTGACTCTAGGAAGTGTCATACCTGTGCGTATGGAAGAAATAGTTTCTAGATTTTAAATAAGTCTTTTTTAATTACTTCAGCAATCACAAGCTCTAATGAGATTTTGTAACGATGTTTTTTGCAATCGAATAAATAGTAGAGTTCGAAAGCAAGCAAAGCTGACGAATCGGTTTTTTTATCATCCCAAAAATAACCAAAACCGAAAACAAAATGATTTTTTAAACAAAAATAAGTAAGTTATAAGCCGTTAAAATCTGGGGAAATTGTTTAGTAAAAAAAAACGACGGGTTGCACTCCGGGATTGCCGGCAGACGTGAAAACTTGAATATTAACGTTGTGCATTTTTGATATTTTGGAATGGTTAGGGAATAATTTTGCACGAATTGCTTTAATTGTCATTATAAAAGTACTATCATTTATGTGGTAGAATACAATATTTATTTATTGCGCTATCGTACACAAACATGACAATTTATATTACATTAAAAATTTATCTCTCAGCTAAACGAAACAGCAGGCGCAGGTATACATTTTCGCCGCGCCGTAGAAAGAGAGGGGAATACTTCCTCTCCTACGTCGCGCCGGCTGTCTACTCTCCATTCGTCTTACGAATTTTTGATCAGGTCACGTGTCCTGACGCGAGTTTAACATTTTTTACCCATTACAAAAAAAGTGCACAACGCCGCTAAAGAAGTTTTCACTTCAAAAAAATGGATCACCCGTCCTAATTCCGCAAATCAGTCGCCACCGCAATCGCGCGCTAATTCCCGGCCTATTCCCACGCACAACACGTCCGTGAAATTCGAAGTAACCATATAATATATCATTCAATTTGTCACACACACAACGCTAGTATACTCGTACAAGTAAATCTGACGCGATGGAATTCAATTTCCACGATGAGTGAATATTTCCGCACCGCGCCGATCTCACCTGTCACTCAAGTTACGAGTATATTTGACAGGATTCGAGTAGCGTGAGTGATAGCAATGGAGTTACAAACGCTTATCTTATTAAACGATATAACGCGGTCTCCATTATCAAATTCCCTGCTTGTCTGGGAGAAAATAAGAAAACAAAGGGAAAAGTGTCGTGGCACACCCGGTGAGAACGAAACTCCTTACTGCAGAATCGAAAGCTTTATGAACACATATTTTAAAATTTAATTCAATAAGAATTTGTAAAAACCCAACCAGTTCCGTCCTATCCCCATTCTCCCCCTTTTGTCCAAGATACTGGAGGCCTGTGCTCACAAACAACTCACCGATCACTTCCTTTCAAATGGTTTGTTAAATCCATTGCAATCGGGTTTTCGACCATTATATATATACATATATAGATATATATACATATATACATATGTATATATATTTCTGTTGTTATTTCTGTTGTAGTAATCAGAGGAAACTTTATTGGTTTAGGTATTTTATTTATGTTTTGTTAATATTATGTAACTGTTTGTTTCCCAAATAAAGTAAAATTAAAAAAAAATTAAAAAAAAAATTATTAGGTAGTAGGTAATTTAAATTAATATACTATATTTAAGTATTATATTTTGTAGTTTATGTAATTTATTCATAGCCATGCAATATATAACGTCTAACCAAATATAGTGAAAATATAGAGAACATATACCGAAATATGAAAAATATTTTTTGGCTTTCCATACAAACTCTGATCAGCTGATCAGTAAACTTATATGGGAGGCCAAAAATTATTTTTCATATTTCGATATATGTTCCTTGGGGAAAGTTGTTCAGTACGATGGACTGAATCCACGCTTAAAATAGTTTCAGTATATTTTGTTAGACCCTGTATATGTAAGTTTAAAGTTCAAATACTATTTAGAAAGTAATGATAAATTTTGCTCCTACTTTAGCCTCACTTGTAGAGACAAGTCAAAGTCAATTCATCTGATTTATTTGCAGAGGCACCACCTGTCGGTTGACTGGTAGATAAAGCCTAAGGCTTTAAGTCCGCCGTTTACAATTTTTGTAATAAAGTTAAATAAATAAATAAATAAAAAAAAAGAATTTAAAAATTAATTTTTAGAAGCCATCTTGGATTTACTTTGGATAATTCTGCGGTGCAATCCTGAGTATAAAACTCACACATTGACGTGTGTACAGATAAATTGTTTCGTTTGTAGAAGTAGTATATATATTCAGATTATATATGTTACTCTGACTCTAAGATGTGTCATACCTGTGTCAATGGGTAAAAATCCGATGCAGCATAAATCTTAAATATTACCTCTATATATTTTTTCCTAGGGAAGTTATTCAATAACATGTACTAAGAATCAGTCGGGTTGGCTGTTAGCGAATTGATTTGCGCTTGTTTGTCAACCCGCCTTGACTATAATGAACAACTTAGCACACTTATATCATTAACTACTATTTCGTTTTCATGTAACGTGTCATTATTTTGTAACATGTCATTTTAAAGACCCTGAGCACCCTAGATAAATCTATGATCAAAAAATAAGATAAAATCATTGGGTTTATTTATCTTTACTATTTAGATCAGATATATTTGGCTTGTGCTTTCATAACTATTCTAAGAACAACAATAAATCAGTGTCTTTATACAATAAACAAATTGTTTCAGGTTTTCTCATTATTAAGACACCAAAATCTAGAATTAAATATTCTGGAATTAAATTACCAAAAGCTCAACAATAATTCATTTCAAATTGTATAATTAAGTAACTAATACATCAATAAAATGTATGTGTGCCCGTACTACCCTAAAGTTCTTAGAGCGATCTTAAATATTATTAATATTAACAAAATAATCACGACTAAATCTATACATAATATGTTTCGAAAACACGATTGCTTCAAATTTTCTCGATAGAACAAAATTGCGACGTTGCCTCTTAATCACCTCAGAATTATAGTAAAACGGAAAGTATTCAAGAAATACAATAAATTAGCCCTTGTAACTTTGTATAATAATTGTATTAAACATAAGGCAGTCATAATATGTCTTACTTTTTAAATAACTCTTAAATATTCTTTGTAAAACGAAAAAAAACCTCCAAACCAAAACCAGCGTCATTGACCTACCATGATCTTTTCACCCCGCATGGTCTCGCTGTCTCGCTTTGGCTAGAGTAAATATTGTGTACGTGGAAGCGGGAGCAAAACTTAGATTATCCACATCAGGATCTAATAACTCTACTTGTTTGTACACAATAACTTAATTAGTAAGTTAGTATATATTTCTTACGTACGAGTAGATGCATAAATATTGTGAGGTTCATATCTAATTAAAATATATTTAACTAGTCGCTTTTTTCGATGGTTTGTTAATAAATAGGTACCTACTCGCACATCTAAAGTATTACTATGATATTTAAAGATTCAATTTATGACGAATATTTTGACTTTCATTCCTAACCAGTTAGTGAAAAATATCTAAATTTGTTTATTCATCTGATTTATTAACGGTTATTTTTATCAATTGTGCACGTAGCGTGTAATCGCAAAAGCTTATTCTTATGAAAACCATATAACCATATCTTATGACGACCTCCGTGGCGTAATGGTTAACACGCTAGACCGCTAATCCGGAGGTTCTGGGTTCGATCCCCAGCCAGGGCAAGTTGGAAAATGGCCTTTTTCAAATTGTCCTGGGTCTTGGGTGTTTATCTATATATGTATTTATCATAAAATATCGTTAATCCATTAAACACCAAGAAAACCAGACACAATAGATTAACAATGGATCGCTACCTCATAGGGTCATGCGGGGTTTGAAGCGTTAAGTTAGTATCTCATAACACAAGTTTAAAAACTTACTTTGGGGCTAGCTTAATCAGTGTGATTTGTCCGTATATATTTATTTATTTATTATTTATTTATATATTTATTACTGTATTAAATTGAGCCCAATTAAATTCCTTGAGTCTAATTAAGTACCTAGTAATTATTTAGGCGCCTACTTATATAGTAGGTAGGAGTGTAATTATAACAAAAGTGGAAATACAAAACTCAACTTTTTGGTTTTTGGCAATACCCCACGGTTTTTGGCATTGGTTTCGATAAACAAACATGTACTTATTTTATTTTCCTAGAGAAATATAATGCAAGGAGCTTTTACAATAAAGACAAGAGAATATTCAGTCGGAGATTTCAACTGTGGCTTATTTTTCCCCATTAAGAGCAGGCGAGCCACTAAGAATGCGTCCCGTGGCAAAAGAAAACCGTCGCTCACTTTATTTATTAGTTGTGAAATCTTAAACTGTACAATCATAAATTGCAATGTGCGCGAGCGTAGAACAAGCAGTGGAGGACGTTCACTCAAATTTATGAGTCGCACTGCGGAATATAAATTCTTCGTGGCTCTCCAACGATGAGGACGGAAAAATTTATAAACTGGGCTCGGAACTAGAAAAAATCGTTTGGCTTCGACTTCGCGAATGTACTTATTAGACTGGCTGTACTTTAGCCAACTAGGTGGTGTTGGTGTAAATAAAAAGTTCTTAAAATGTACTAGTATGTTATAGTATTTTATGCAACAGGGGATAAGAGGGTTCAAAAAGACGAGTGGCGCGGGTAATACGCTTTGAGTATTTTTTGACGTACTTATATAACGTTGCATACAAAACTTATTCTATGACTAGCATTATGATAGGTAGACCGTAGGTACTTATTTAATAAAATATAAAATTAAGCAAACAGTAATCTAGTTAGAAATGTGGAATGTGTGATATGTGATTTGACATATGTTTGGTAGATATGTGTCTATGGTGAACTTTGTTTTTAATTGAAGTTTACTTCCCAAGGCGTAAACACAAATCGTGTTAATCAGCGATGCAACTAGCAACCCATCACTATTATGATTCCTTTTTTCACCTTCCCGCTCATACATCACGCCATAAGTGGTATTTGGGTTTTGCGGCTCTAGGCTCTGTCTGCTTAGAGACGCAAGACACAAAATGTTCTGCCTGCCTAATTAGGGATAAAGACGTTATAGTGTATCACTGATACACTATAGATACTGATCTATTTCCCAAAACTATTTAAAGTTCCTAAAATACTGTGGAACGGTACCGTGCAAACTTTCAAACCAATTCCTGGAATTATTACTACACTTCAAAATGTTCAAAGAGACTAGTTTAGCTACGAATACCTAATTTGTCTATTTAGGTCATTTGGAGCGACATGGAATACTACTTATTATATCATACAAGCTTATGCCGCGATTTCGCCCACTTGGAGATTTGGCCCCATAGACAAACTGAAATGTGTACCTGATCAATTTTAATTTTAGAAAAATAATCCCCCCCCCCCCTCTTACAAATTTGATAAAAGCGCCCCCAAAGTCACTTGGTGGAGAGAAGAACTCCCTCCCCCCAAGTAATTTTCACGAGGCCACAGGAGGAGCCGGAAGGGCGAGACCGAGCTATCCACACCAAGGCTTGCTTTTTTTTTACATTTTTGGAAATACAAGATGGCCGCCTAAAGTCGACTGCTTCCGATTTGGATGAAACTCGATATCTAGGCGTATTGTGGGTTCTAAAATCCAAATTTGTCATTTTTTGGTAATCCAAGATGGCGTCTAGATTTTAGTAAAAAAAACTGATGTCGTTCATATCGTCTCACTGGGAACTCGTAGGGGTCTGAAATTTTGTATACTGGGGTAAAGAATCCTGCGGAACTTGAAACTGGAATCAAATTTTGGATTCAAGATAACCGAGGATTTTATTATAAATTCAAACAAGGAACGTTTAACAATCGTCGTTGCCAAATTCAAGAAGTTTATTGGAACACACAATATATTTGTAGTTGATGAAAACCATGTAAATGGTTATATGCACAGAAATAATCTTATTAGAGCGGTTATTGAAACATTTTTAGATATAAGATTACATTATATTTCTAAACGTAAGTCACAGCAAATTAGTTCTGAGTCTAAACGACAATATTATATAAAGCTAACTCAACAAAAGGGTACCTAGTTAAATTCAAATTACATTTTTAGTTTTGGTCCCTTCAAATTTGTATTTTACCATAATTCTTAATTTTAATCATATATATATATATATTTTAATTGTTCACTGTGTTACTCTAATTCTTCGTAATTGTAAGACATGTTGCAACTAATTAGCCTTTTTCCTCTAAAGATTCCAAAAATATCTGCCAGATGCCACTAGTAAGGGGGTAAATTTATTTTTGATTTCCCTAATTCTTTTCTGGTCAACTTTAAAGTTTTATAAATGGCAAGTTTGTTTTTGTAACTCATTTCAGTGATAAAACATACATTTGACGTTATTATCAGATGGAAAACTAATACATTTGTACCCCCCTACTAGTGAAACATCTGGTGGATTTTTTTTAACCTTTAGAGGAAAAAGGCTAATTGAAATTCTTGATAGTAGACACTAATTAATTTGTTTCACACTTTTTTATCACCCTAAGAGCTATTATGTACTAAAGTACAAGAAAAGACACCACATATCACTGTTTGTCCCGTTAAATTGTAGCTATCTCCATAAACTTCACTTAGTCGCTTGCTAGCTCTTATACGCCTATTCAACAGTTTATAAGCGAAAACCATAAGAAAACACTGTAAACATAATTAAAAATGCCTTGTTATGTGTTAAAATTCTGTACGAATAATTTTATTCAAGGATGGTAATCAGATTTCATTCTTTGAAAATTAAATATGAACGATTAAATTCTCGCCGCCATATTTAACGATTCGTCGGTTATCTTAGCAAATCTAGCGCTACAGATAACGACTTAGCGCTGCAGTGTGATAGCATTTTCCTAAATATAACAGGGGCCAATGTTCAAAGTACATAGCTAGTTTGTATATTTTATGTTGATGTTATGATCTAAGATACTTCTTTTATTTTAGCTTTTTTTGAGACATGCTGAAATTTAAATATAGAATTAAAATTTTTGGCAATCCCACGGGAACCTCACATTAGTCCGGAGTAAAAAGTATCTTGTGTTAATCCAAGTTTTATCCTATCTACATGTCAAATTTCATTGTAATCCCTTCAGTCGTCTTGGGGTGAAAGAGGATCAAACATTCATACATACTGTATTGAATACTTTTGTTTAACAATTATTTGTACGTATTAAAATTTTTATTTTCAATTGTATTTCATTTTTAAAAGCAGGAAAATCTACCTAAACCTTGAACGCTTCAAGCCATTGTACGATTCAAATTTATTGGGGGGTTTTAGCAGCTAAACAATAGGTTAGTATATTTTTGCATAATCAACACAACTTGTAAAACGATTATGCGAAAATATACTATACAACATTCATTCAGTACCTATGAATAAAAAAAAATATGTTTGTAATTATACTATCAATAGTTAAAATCTAATATTTTACCTAAACATTAGGCTGCACGAAAAACCGCGGGCTGCTTGCAGCTTGCGCAACGGACGAAAAGCTAGTTTATTAGTTTAATTTTCGAAAATAAATATTCCCTTTATTATGTAAACTAAATTATGAGATTACCCAAAAAAGTTGTATATCGCCCCTGAGCTAGCAACATTATGAGGGTGTGAAAAACGGTAAGTGCGGGACGTACGCCATGTTTTTGGACACAACGCATTGCATGCAATTATGTTAGAACACGACTTCTGTAGTTATTAATTATGTGGTCGGGACATGTCAACCCCAGAATTCAATTTTATTCAAATTCGTTCTACGGCATTTTGTTATGAAGATAAAACAGTTAAAATTAATTTTTAATTATTTCTAGAAGTTTTTCCCGCGATATATCTTACAACACTAGATCTACGCAACTACTGTTCTTGGCTCATATTCTTTCAATTTTTGTCTTAAATACTAGTGTACAAAATTTTTGCGTTAACAATATTCAAGTTCTTATTAAAAAAAACATATCTACCATTCTACATACAAAGGCCAAATTTCCAAGTACACTTTGAGAACTTCGCACACTTCTTCAATAATAGCTAAATATCTATAAAATAATCTTCTCAGTATATATTCATAAAAAAAAACAACAATTAAGTAACAACGAACCAGAGAGAAACCGTGTTATAGGTAATTATAACATCCGCAGAAAATAAAAATACGGAAATGAATTTTTATGAACTTATATTGCAGTTCATGCGACCATCGACCTTCGCAATTTGAGTAAATTGTTGGCAGGTATTTATTTGACAGACATTGACAAGTTAAGCCGCAGCTGTTGCATCCACCGGCCACCAAAGCCGACAGGTGATGCCCGTCTCGTTTCGGCTCTCTGCTGTGCTTTTGGAATTATTTTAATGTAACATTTAGACTTCTTAATACCTAAATACCATAATACTACCCTGATGGAAAGTACAAGATACTTTCCATCAGGGCTTGTTAACGATACCAAATTCACACTAAAAGTAACGTTAAATAACGTTATTTTAGTGGTAACGTTATAAGGGGTATCGATAATACAGTTTAAAACGTTATCAATTAACGATATAAGTAACGATACTTTTTTTCAATACTTGTAAAATATTATATAAATAGCTCTAGTAGCCTACTAGACAAACTCTCGTCAATTTATTCTGTCAAATATCGTGTAGTGTAGTAGTGTGTATGTGTCAACCTGTTATATGTTGTATACCAATAAAGCCTGGAGTACGTCAGTAAGCTTCGATCGTTTGACTTGGTCCTCACACCTCCCACCTCCCACCTGCCGACTGGCAGGGTCACCATGACCCTGCCAGTCGGTGCCTCCGTGCACCGGCGTTACGGCTGTGCGCTCGCGCCGTCCGCATAAATCAAAATAAATTAGAAAAACTATTAAAATTTATAAATAAGTGTTGCGCATAAACTTTAAATAAAAATCAAGCAAGAAGAATGAAGATTGGAAATTTAAAGGCTCAAGAAAGAATAAAAAGAAATATTAATATATACGATTTATGAAGAAACATGAAGAAATATTAAGTAAATTAGTAAAAATAAAATGAAGATTATTATGAAGAAAGTGTTTATGAAGATAACGAGAAGAAATAAAGTTGATCGAAGAAGAGAAGGATAATGCTGAAAGAAGAATAGTATTTATGACGTCAAATAAATAAAGTAAGAAGTAATTATAAAGTAAGAAGAGAGAAGAAAAAAAATTTTGTTTGAGCGGTGTCCAGGACGAAGAAAAAGAGAAGATAAGGTGTCCAGGGTTATCCCAGCCCATACAGCTTGCAGCAGCAGCAGTCAAGGAGGAGACATAAGCATCGTTATCGTCTTCAGGCGATAAGGAAAATCACAGGATTTGACAACCATGGTCAAGACACGAGATACGTTCTTAAGAAGTAGTATCCTTTTATTAAATACCTAGTAAATAACTTGAAAAGATAGTAGATACAAGATTTTGATAAGTTTTTTTTATTTTTAATTTTTTGTCGGAGTAGTTTTATACAATTTTTATACATTTTTTACATCTTTTTACAAGGTTTCTCTTATTGATTTTTTTTATTCATTGTAAATTTTGATAAAAAATAATGACGGATAATTTTGATCTTGAAACGGCTATTGCTCTCTTCCCTATTATGAAAAATAATGAAGAAAAGACTATTATATCGTTAATTGACAATATAGAATTCTACAGTACTACTTTAAATAGACTCTCTCAACAATTTTTAATTAAATTCGTTTTGAAAACTCGATTATCAGAACAAGCAAAATTTATTTTAAATCAAAGTTATAGTGATGTAAATAGTTTAATAAATGACATGAAACAATTGCTTTTGCCGAAAAAGTGTCCTTTACTTTTGCAAACCAAATTACTAAATTCGAAACAGGGTTTACGATCAATAAAACAATACGGATCAGAAATAGAAAATCTTTTTGTAGAATTAACTTTGGCACAATCCGATGGCGACAAAACAAAAATCGAAATACTTCGTCCTATAAATGAAAAATTTGCCATTCATTGTTTTTGTAAAGGTCTCAATAATTTCAGATTATATGTTATCATTTCTAGTCAAAAATATAAGTCATTGTCACAATGCATTCAGGCAGCTATCGATGAAAGTACACTCATGGCTTATAATAAAGTTTATTTTCAAAAACATCAACATAACATAAATTATAACAATTCAGGATATTGTCGTTCCCCAAAAACGAAAGTGGCGTTTACGAAAAATTATCAGACAGAAAGTTGCAGAAGCATGACGACATCCATACCTAATACGTCGTACACGTGCAACGCTCACGTTCCGTCGACTCAGCAGACGCCGCCGGACGAGGAATCTAACTGCAGCGAATCTCATTACGATGTTTTTGATTATGATTTGGATCTACCTCAATTATTTTATATTGACGAATATAGCTTAAAAGATGAACACTTAGTGTTAAAAGAGATAAACTTAGATAAGGAATTAAATATTAATAAAAAGTCATGTTCTCTAAAATCTAACAAAAAGAAACCCAAACGGACAAAAACAAATAAAAAATCGTGTATGCGAATAAAACTGGATTTGACAAATGAACATAAAAATAAATTAACTAAAAATAAAAATATATTAAAAAGAGTAGTAAGTTTTACTAATAAAATAAATATGTTAAGAAAAATGAAAATAAATAATGTTAAATGTAGAAAAGAAAACATAAAGTTAATGAGTGAAATAATGAATAAAAGGCGAAAAAAATATATTAAGAGAAAAAATTATATGATGAACATTGTCAAAGGCGAATATATTAGTAAGAAAATAAATGAAATGAAGTGTAAGAAAACATCAAATTGTGAAGATAAATACTTGAATACGAATACTAATTTTAACATAAGAAAGTCCTATATAGACAATATAAAAATAAATAAAGTGTACAGTAAGAGATCAGTAGGAGTTACTTAGATATAAATTGGAATAAATGTGTATGTATACTTAAATTCAAATAATTTTTCTTTTGTGGTGTATCCAACTTTACCTGTACTTAAATGATATTGTGTATTTTATACAAGATAATGTATAATCAAAGTATAAACTAAAAAAAAAAAGCAAAAAATTTAATTTTGTAATCATGTTATTTGAAGTATCTATGATATAATTTAATTGAATGTAAACTTATTTAGAATGTGTGTGTGATATGATAAGTCACTGCATTCCTCCACCCAACTTGCATCGGTGTACTATTTCGAAGGAGTAATTCAATCTGTTTGTCTCATAGTTCTTTGAAATGAAGTGTTTGAATTTTGATTTGTTGTTCTTATTTGAAAAAGGTATTTGATGTTTGAAATTGTGAATATTGATTTGAATTATTGGCATTTGTTTAAAAAAAAAATAGTACATAATTACTGTATATTTTTTTATATAAAATGAGGGGAGGTGTAGTGTAGTAGTGTGTATGTGTCAACCTGTTATATGTTGTATACCAATAAAGCCTGGAGTACGTCAGTAAGCTTCGATCGTTTGACTTGGTCCCACACCTCCCACCTTTACAATCGAAAAGAAATACAGTGTTAACAATACCTTTTACCATTAATATCATTGGTAACGTTATCTGATTATCGGTAAATAGTGGGAAAATACCGTTACCCGGCATAACGTTACCTTTGCTGATAACGTTAACGCCGTGTGACAGAATTAACGTTACCAAATTTTTAACGGTATTCCAAGCCCTGCTTTCCATTTCCCGTTAGAGGGTTTTCGAATCATGCGCCGCCAAATGTTCCTGTAGTATGTGATTTCCCCTTTATTTCAGGTTACAATACAATACAGGTTGGACAAATAAAAAGTATACATATACTATATTTTTTTAATTTTAGTCTATGAAATACAAAAAATATTAAGTATTTTTTAAAAATATAGTATTTAGGGCCGGGAAATAATTATAGTAAATAATGTCAGTCAAATGTTTAGCCTGCCTCAAATCACAAGACAAATGGAATTGTGATCCGGAGGTCGTGGGTTCAAGTCCCACTGGGAAGCATACTTTGTGAAAAGTTGTTTCTAGTCTGGTTAGGATATTGCACGCTTGAATCACCTGATTATCCGAAAAGAAAGATGATTTCGTGCTTCGGAAGGCACGTAAAGCTGTGAGTCCCGAACGCCATCAACCGTTCTGGTCTACCCTTTGGATCTGGTCTTCTGGTCTGGAATTGGAGGTCTGACGGCTCTCGCTCTGTGTAAAAACCAGTAACCTCGTCAAATCACCTAGGTTAGTTAGCGGACTTCGGGCTCTAAAGCGTTACCGCTAAGGATACAACCGGGAATACGATCGGATGATGATAATGATTTAATATTATTGTAATACATTTAGGCACGTGATCCAATAAATAAGCTCATTCGCTTCACGCGCTAGGCCTCTATCTATAGGCTGCGAGGCGGTGGGCGGGGGCCCACGTCGCCCACGCCTAGCTACGCCACTGCGAAGGGTAACTGAATACTAACAAGGAGCATTGTTATAGTTTTCGTATCAGATAAATTACATATCGCGCGACTAGCCTTAGACGTAACCATAGAAGACAGTAAGAGTACATAACGGAATCTCCTAAGGTCGCCTTGTCTCAGGGCGAGAGCAGGCGAACACACACTGCACGGCGCACGCGGCCGCCCAAGAACGGGGGAGAGGTGCGGAAACGGGGACGCATATTGCGCGTAACTTAGAAGATTCCAATACAGCTTACCTACCGTTCCTGCCGTGGAACAGTCTTATTTTTACCTGACTACCGCACAGCCTACGAAAGGTGATTTTAGCAGTCTATGTGTGTATGTATGTGGATATGTATATCTGGTCCACCACAGCATCCGAACTGCTTATTCAATTTTCCAAATGAGGTGTCAACCGATTCGCACTTATTGTCCTGGTGACATAGGCAACATTTTGTTACGTATAAAATAAATATGATGATTACATAGAAAAAAGTGTGGGTTTCAAAAAAAAATTGGTTCTGTGAGCTATCAAGCTTACCCCTTATATAATAATTTATGCGTGCGCGGGGTGCTTTACCCCCATATACAAAATTACAGATCCTACTAAAGCCTAGTGAGACGTTATGAACGAAATCTTTATTTTTATATACAGATGCCACTTTGAATTTTCAAAAAAAATTGGAAATTCGGAAATTGTCATTGTATGGCCGCCATCTTTAATTTCGAAAAAAAATAAAAAACAAATTACAGTCGTCAACTTGCTTACAACCCCCTACATTTGGGAAAAAAATCACGCCCCTAACCCCAACCGTTTACACAGGCCTTACCAAGGGGTATGGCTTGCGAAAACGGTTGGGGACAACACATCACGGTCTGGTAATCTTTGAGATGTCAGAGTTTTCTGGTACACACCGGAGCACCGTCTACACGACGGTATATCAATCATTACCCCCTGTCACTCTGGAACAGGGCAAACAACTATGTCAATCAGTGACTCAGTCAGTGTTAATGTAGGTTTATATACAATCTAAAAATACATGATTTATATATATATAACGGGACTTAGCACGAACCTTTTTTATTGTTTTGTCTAACGTTTTGAAAAAGAGTTACATCTTTCATAATGTCATTAGTGTCACTACCCAAATAGTCTTTATATTTACGTATTAACCCCGGTACACACTACACTAACTGTATCTGTCTGTTTGTTCGACACTGACTTACGCGTTTTTACTTTTGCAATCACTGGGTTCCATGTAGATGATAATTTAAATCCGTCTTCCCTGTTGAAAGTTTTGTGCTTCTTAATTTCAACAGCTTCTCGTACTATTATTTTATAATAGTGACGATCGGACGATAACACTTTTGTCTGGTGTAGTTCAATCCAGTGGTTGCAATTGGTGACCATAAGGTGTTCAGCTATTGCGGACTTGTTAGTACAGACCAACAAAACAGACAGCTGTGTAAAAAACAGACAGCTGTTTTTTTACAGCTGCGATATGTTCCTTGACTCTTTCCGCTATTGTGCGTTTAGTCTGTCCTATGTATGAACTTCCGCAACTGCAGTCTATTTTATAGACACCTGGCGTCTGGTAGGGACTGACATCTTGACATTAATGACATTATAAAATGTAGGTAGTGTTATTATCAAAAAATCTGCGTTCACCTTCAACAAGACGACACCGCTGCTCTCCAGTCAGTCTGCGACCACGAAAGATGTACCTCTTTTTCGAAACGTTAGACAAAACAATAAAAAAGGTTCATGCTAAGTCCCGTTATATATATATAAATCATGTGTTCAAAGCGCGATAGTTTAAAAACCAACCTAAAATACCTATGTAGGTATATGTATCGTAGAAGTTTGGTAACATCTACTACGCACACATACTTGAATTCCAATTATATCAATCAAATATTGATAATATAATAACGATCAACATCACAGATTATACACAAGTCTCAATACTTTCACATATACCTACCAAATTCCATTACCTACTGATAAACTTTTAATTTGGGCATATTACTTTCAATAAAATGTTATTTCAGATTATAATAGCCTTGGAACACGAAATCTTTTGTCGAATAGGATAACCATTGATTTTGAATCAATGGTAGAGAAACTTCAGAGAAATATTTACTAGATAGATGTAATTTGATTGAAATGAAAAATTATGACATGAAAATATTTACTTTTTTGTAAACATTTAATCTAAGTCAAATGCCATTATTACTGTTTATTGACAAATAAATAAACATAGGTATAACTAAAAAGTACACTACAGTAGAAACATATTACGTGGTCTCGTCTTGGCATCATCTGACTTTGATTTATTTGCGATAATATTTTGAATAGGGTAACGGCCTTCGTGGTCCAGTGGTCAAGGCGTTTGCCTTGTGATTAGGCGCGGTGGGTTCGATTCCCACTGTAAAGCAAACTTTATGAAAAGTTGTTTCCAGTCTGGTTAGAATATTGCAGGCTTGAATCACTTGATTATCCGAAAAGAAAGATGATTCGGTGCTTCGGAATGCACAAAAAGCTGTGGGTCCCGAACGCCATCTAGCGTTTGTTTAAATCTATCCTATAGCAATAGGATTGGTTCTGGTCTACCCTTTGAGTCGCGGAGGTCAGACGGCAGTCGCTCTGTGTAAAAACAAGTAACCTCGTCAAATCACCTAAGTAAGGTAGCGGACCCCGGGCTCTAAAGCGTTACCGCTGGGGATGCAACCGGGAATACAATGGAATGACGATGATGATGATTTTGAATAGTGTTAAGAACGAGTACACATATAATAATGAGAATTCTTAAAACAACATATATCTTTACTGAGGAACGATGAATGTATTTCACACGACGGAAAATCACCATGAATAAATTGCGCGGTGTATTTTAAAAGTCACTTTTCCTTTCACGCACTCATCCCCTATCAGTGGCTTCCGGAAGAGGGTGGCTAACCTTACTCGCCTTGAAATACTGCACGGCCGCTAACTTGCCAGCATTATGCGTACTTATATAAAGGGTTTATTTACGATACTCCTTATTTTTAGGGATCCGTCCTTAATAATAAATTGAAATAAATTGTATGTAAAATTTGTAAGTACATATTGACCCGATTTTCGATATCAGCCCTAAATTAATCATGTAGAGGCAGGTATTATAGGTACCCATGTATCAGTATGTTCTGTTTACTAGTTGTTATAACTTAAACTTTATTACTTATTTATTAAAACGTCTAAAACTCTCGTAATATAGTCGGAAAGGCTGACCAGATTTTTATCGATTTAAACGATCTCCAGGGCGAGTGTTACTAGCGGTGACCCGAAGGTATCATAGCCCGCCTTGCACTATATTATGATAGTTTAAGCCGTTTTAATTAATTATTTATTAACTTTATTATTTGTTACTTACTTAAAACATATTTGCGATAACAATTTAGGTTTGCCTTTTTGACTGTACTCGTAGCTGAGAATTGATTTTCTTTGATACATATAGAATGCTACTGTATGACAATCAATTATCTTCAAATTACTTAAAACACTGCCTTATCGACGCCAATACTTCTGGACCTTGAATCCATAAAACCATAAAGCCTAAGATTTTTTCAACAAAACCCACCAAGAACCCTCATTGCGCGAGTCAGACTAGCTCTTCATTTTGTCCGTTTTTCCTAAGACCCACAGACACTTTTATTGTGCGTATTTCTTTTATTTATATTCAACTTTAGCGGCTGGGCGGTTCCGTGAAAACGGTTACACATGAAATGTGTTTACCTAGGCAAACATTTATACAGTAGATAATAAAGGGCTTAATAATTTTCTGTTTGTACTACACTTCTGAGGTTTGAAAATGGCTGGAATGTTGTTTAATTTTAAAGATATGAGCAGTAATTTAAGTAATGAATAATTTATTATTTTATCAGATAAATTTGTGTTATAATCAATGACCTTCCATGTGGAAGGTCATTAGTTATGGTTATAATGAACACTTTGAAAGTAGATTTTATTTTTGGAATTAATATTAGAATTTTTTAAGATACCTACCTCGAAACGTGTCAGACAACTACAGCAAATATAAAGGTATGGACATAGAACAAGTTCCCACTGGTTGGAAGTAATTTAAATATTTAGCTATTACCTGCCTAGAACATCACATTTTAGATGATAATTTATTTATTTGTATAAAAAATATTTTTAATTATTCATTATTCATACACAGAGTAGGTATTTTTCTTTTGCAAAAATTACAGGATTTCGAGCAGTTGTTTGGTAACAAGTGTAAATCTTCTGAACAACCCAAGAAAAGCACTTCGGTAAGTTTAACATCGCCAAAACAAAGAGTTCGGCAAAAGAATTCTCATCAAGCGACAGTGGCTCCGCCCTAATTGGGTCAAGCGCTCGCAAACTGCACTCCAACCGTGCCCTCTTAATGAACTGCGACGAAACAAGCTTTTTTTAGCACTATTGTACAACTCCTTCACCACATCAAGTGTACGGTCAGATATCTAGTATACATAGATCTGGGGGCACGGCAGCGGCAGTAGCAGTGGCAGAGGCAATGGTGAAAAGCTACCAACATTAGCGTTTCGACTATCCCAACTAATATTATAAACGCGAACGTGAGTTAGTATATTTGATTGTTTGTTGATTTGTTTGTTACCTCTTCACGCTTAATCTACTGAACCAATCTTCTTGAAAATTCGCATACAGATAGTCAGGAGTACTGAGAAGGATATACTGGGATTTGGGATTTGCGAGCGAAACTGCGGGCAAAAACTAGTATAAAATATTTTTGGAAAGCCGTTAAAACTGCTAGAGAAAAATCATCGACCACGGAGCTAAACAATATCCGAGAAAAGAATGGAAGATTGTTAGTCGGGGAAAAAATTGTCTTAGAGAGATATTTTGAAGAATTATTTGAAAAACATAAAAGGAAAGTGTGACGAATGAAGAATTACAAGGGATCAAAATGAAAATTGTGATAATGAAATAAGAATGGAAGAAGTCGTGAAAGCATAACATAGGATGGAAATGGGAAAGGATATGATAAAAGTAATACTGAAATGCTAAAGGCCGGTCAGGGTATCGTGTCAAGTCAGCTGTGTCGCCTTTTTATTATATGTTTGAAAATAGACATAACACCAAAAGATTGTTGTAACTACCGAGGCATTAGCCTTCCCAGCATAGTCGGCAACTTGTAGGCTAAGGTTTTGATTGATAGAGTGATGGAAAATATTGTTGGAAAGATATGGTACAAGCGGGATTCAGAAAAGGAATGGAATGCATAGATCAGGTCTTTTTCTTAAAATATGCATTCTAAAAAAACTTTTCGCTAAAAGCCAAAAAGACTATTGCGTCTTCATAGATCTAGAAAAGGCCTATGACAGAGTGGTAAGTAATGAATGTAGCGTCGTCTTGGCTGTTTAACCTATTCATGGGCAGTTGTTTGACAAATCTGAAAGATGTTGAATGTGGTGTATAAGAATGGATGAGTTACTTATAAAGTGCCTCCTATTTGCTGATGATCGAGTAGTACTTGCAGACTCAGAGGAATTACAGAAAATGGTAATGTTCTGAATGAAGCTTTAGAGAAAAAGGGAATGAAAATGAATGTAAGTAAAACGAAAGTAATGGCGTTCTTGAGGGCTCCGGTACAGAACGTCTACTTTGCAAAATGTTCTACTACTTGTAAAATGTATCTTACTTATAACGTCTTTTTCTCAGAATGCGCCTTACGCAAAATATTGCTTTTTCGCAAAATATTGCTTCAGCAGAATTTCTGTTTCAAAAATACTTAGAATAAAATTTAGATTTTTAAAGAAAAAATAGATTAAAACAAATCAATTAATGAATAAATGTCATCATTTTGGTACTTAAATTTACTTTATGAATTACATTAAACTTTACGAATTAAAATAATCTGTGAAAAAATACCACGTGAGCAGGACTTGAACCCGCGACCTTAGTCTAAGGTCGCGGGTTCAAGTCCTGCTCACGTGGTATTTTTTCACTATTTCTTATTTCATTATTTAATTTGAGTACTTTAGTACTGCATCTTGAATGCCTAAAAAACCCTATAAAAATGTATTAAATGTTATGCAAAACAAAAAAATGGAAAATAAAATAAATACTTATAAATAAATAAAAAATAAATGAAATTAATATAAACAAAATACTCGTACATAGCAAATGAATTTATGTAGTTATTATTATTTATAAAAACTAAATTCTCTTGATACCCACCGATATTTCAGCATGCATATTAATAGGAAGAAATAATACTCAGTAAGTATAACCTATTCGCGTTTTAGACGAGGAAAAACAAATATTGCACCCTTTCAGCAATCGGGTAAGTAATAGTAGTCTGAGGCTCATCGTTTTCTCTTTTGCCTTATTTCTGTCACAAAAAATTTTCTCAACTCCGTGGTCGTTTTGACTGTCAATGGTTATCTAACTTTTTAAACAAGAATAAATATTTATTTTGAAGATGATAAATAAAAGCATTCGTTGTTTCTTTATCAAACAAGATTCGTTCGTCATACAAAAGTACATAGAGATCGTAGGTAAAATCATATTGCTTATGAAAACTAAATTAATTTTTTTCATTGATATCCTCAGTATATTATAGATATACTAATTTATTAAATAACTCAGTAAGAGTTCAACTAAGTTATATAAATGTATAGTTTTTATTTAAATTCCTACATAGACATGTATCATCATACATTAACATGTATTACAGTAGCGAAGTAGCTAGTGGAAATAAGTAATTCCTTACTTGTACCTATTAGATTTAAGAGTGCAGTTTCAGTGTTTACAACGTTTTCTTTTCCTTTTCTTTCAGTTTGTGAATATTGCGGCAGCAGTCAATCCCAGTGCTCCTCATAACTGACTCTAGTGCGCTTACAATGAGATCATTTATCATATGCATGTTTATATCTCTTATTCTTATATCAGTAATATTTATTCTATGTATGGTTTTTGTGGAATATTGCAATAGCACGCTTATTACATTCAAGATAGCCGATAAGTCAACTTCATGTGATTTTTTTGAAGCAAAGCTTTTTACTTATGATCTTTTGACAAAGGTTTCAACTTGCGAGGTTGAAGTCTGCGGCAATGGAGTAAAGATCAGTGGAAAGTTCTGCGGTAGAGGCCCTTGCAATATATTCGGTTACAACTGCGACGGTGGATGTATTGAAGGAAATCCAGTCACGAGCTTTACGGCCATTTTTGAACCTAAAGTGTATGAGGTAAAGGAAAAAAGTCACCCATTTTTTCCTTCTTATGATTAACAATTGTTTAATCCAAAAAGTAATAAACAGTTTAATCGGTATCTCATTTTCATCTTACTATGAAAAAATAAATGGCGAATGTGTAACGCATGCCTATATAACATGATTTTATTTTTCAGTATAGTTACAGCTTGTTATATGATAAATCGTAATCAGTTTAAAAACAAATTATTTATTAAAGAATATTTTAAAACAAGCGTTTATCTAAAACAATGAGCCGAAATGTTTAAAGCTCTTTAAGACGAATCAATTAAGCCCATATTCGGTGGAGTTATGTTGTTTTATCAGAGAGATGCCATGGCCACATTCCAGCTTCATCATGAGATCAGATCATTGGTATCATAATATTGCATTGACATCTAACTTACATAAGTGTGTGTAGATTCGGCTCAATCGAATAATGGGAAGTGGGTCAAATTTAGCTTGTAATATTTGATTACGGACACACATACAACGGGACAGGTGAAACTAAATAAAAACTTGTACCAAGAGAATCTTTTGAAAAAATGTTTTATCTAGAAGCACGGCAGTCTCCCGACAAGCCGAGACAACGGAAGCGCACCTACCTTTTCTCAAAGCGTTTCTTGGTATTTTTGTACTACATTGTAACTAGTAACTAGTTTGCTCTTAGCTATTTTATTCATGAGCTTTACTTACTTTGTTCTATACTTCTAATCTTAATCGTCATTCGAAGAATAGAAACTGATTAGCGGAAAGCAAAGTAGGTAGTACATTTTCCTGATTATTTTTCATCCAGAATAGCATCGAGAATATACAAGGTATATCTTCGATGATATTCAAATATACGCATATAATACAGTTGACACAACTTGAAGGAGCAACTTCTCAATCTGCCGATATACCTAAGGGCACAAGTCGCGCGGAATCGGGATAAAGTATAAGAATTTGGAGTAGACCTTTGCCTACCTGTGGAACAGTGTTAAAAAAAAATGGCAAAGTAGCCCTTTCAATTGTGTCGACCATAAATTTACATCTGCTTTTCGGCACGTGAGTAAATTATTACCATTTATCAATTTTTGTACCTCACGCTAGGTTTTACAATAAAATTACATTTTGTGAGAAATTATACTTACTTAACAATACATGTCTTAAATTATACGGGCCCGTGAGTTAAAAGGAATTGGTTTCATAGTCAATTAGAATTACTGTCCTTTTATATCACCAGGAAATTGAAAGCAAGTAGATAAGACTTTCGCCCTCATTCTGATACCGACTTTGAATACGACTCCTATCTGATTTATTGAAAGATCTACCTATGTATTAAACCGGGTCTTTTATGGATCTGTATTTTGAAATCTTTTCATTGGACTTTTTCATGTCTAGTTTGAACAGCATACCCAGGAAAGAAATATCGAAATAGGAAAACGTCAATAATATTGAGATTTGTTGAAAGAAAAGATATATAAATTAAGAGGAAATCAATGAGCCGTATTTTTTTTTTTTTTTTTTTATGTTATAGGGCGGCAAACGAACAAGCGGGTCACCTGATGGTAAGTGATCACCACTGTCCATGGACAACTGCAACACCAGGGGTGTAACAAGAGCGTTACCGGCCTTTCAGGAAGATTTCCATACAAGCGTAATCCCATGCTTCCTCGCCAGATAGTGCGAGTAGAGCAATGTTTTTTTTTTTTAGAAAAATCTATGGATATATTGGCATGTTTTCTTTCATTTCACAATTCAATTATTAAAAAGATGCGAACCTTCATAAACCTGAAAAATTGGTAAGATTTTTTACTCTGTAAAACATTTAGCACACAAAGACGAGATTATGTTATAAAATAAAACCAAAGGAACACAGCCATAGCCTTTTCTCAATTTTTAATGAAAACAGAAATGAAATCGGTTAAGTTTTAGAACTGCCTTTTTGCCCACCCAGCGTGGTGATTATGGGCAAATTCTATATTTATTGTGTTGACCTAGTGATGACTTATGGCTCTGAAACGTGGTCCCTTTCTATGGATCTCATAAGAAGGCTATGTAGAGGGCTATGCTAGGTGTTTCTTTACGTAATCGAATCAGAAATCAGGAGATTCGTAGAAGCACAGCGGATTAGCTCATTGAAGTGGCAGTGGGCGGGGCACATAGCGCGAAGAACGATGGCCGATGGGGCAGAAAGGTTCTCGAATGGTGGCCACGTACCGGCAGGCGCAGCGTAGGTCACCCACCTACTAGGTGGTCAGACGACCTGAGCAAGTTTGCAGGAAAACGCTGGATGCAGGCTGCTTCCGATCGGTCCTTTTGGAAATCTTTGGGGGAGGCCTATGTCCAACAGTGGCCTTCCTGTGGCTGATATGATGATGATGATATCTTTATTAGGAGAGGCCTAAAAGCATAAAGGACTGAAGTGTAGCAGTTGACTTATATAGGCTGTAAAGTCAAGTAGATTGAATGTCCCGCAAAGATTTGAAAAATGTGCCAGCCCAACCTTATTTTTATCCTGACTTTGGCAAAGTTTGACTTCAGATTGACTTTATATCGGAAGGGTAATGATGATTAAATAATACATAAATAAATATATACAGACATAATACACAGATTGAGTTAGCCCTAAAGTAAGTTCGAGACTTGTGTCATGGGATACTAACTCAACGACACTATATTTTATAACAAATACATATATAGATAAATATCCAAGACCCTGGTCAATCTGAAAAGATCATTTTCCATCTTGGCCTGACCGGGGATCGAACCCTGGACCTCCGGTGTGACAACCTGACATGATGACCACTAGGCCACAGAGGTCGTCAAAACGATTGACAAAGAAGACGAGACAAATCAGATACTCGTAAATGCAAATTAAAAAGTTACTAAAGTAAGTCAAACGTTTATTATTTTATCATTGAACGACAAAACTGTACTCGATCCATTTAAATGTGTTTTACATTCCACAACAATCTTCTCACCAATTTTAACGAGCGAATTTCCACAGATCCACTTCATCCAAGTTACCGCAACTTTTCCATTAGTACTTTGGGCTTAACTTCCCACTTAAATTTCAACTTAATCGCGAACAAAATATTCCTTTTCTTGGACTCCGTGTATTATTTTATTACACGGAAATTATTTTTAATCGTTTTTGTTATTTACACGGCGTGGTGTGAATAAAAAATAGGTAACTTTTAATGGTTTAAGGTTGTAATTGCAGCTATTAAGCACATTATGAAGGAAAGGTGTGCGTGATTATTTCAATCATGAAACTTCTTACGGTGACTACTATATTTATTTTATTAATTTTATTCATGAGGATATAAAAACAGCACATTTCTGAAAAAATTATTCAAATTTTCTTTCGCTCTACTACGATTAATATCTTCTTCAGTAAATACCTATAAATCTCTTAATCATAAACATGAAGGTTGACTGGTAGAAAAGGCCCTAGGCCTTATGTTCGCCTGTTACATTTTTGGAATAAAGTTAAATAAATAAAAAAAAACATTTTGATAGATTTTCTAAATCTATTTTAGTTAAAATATGGTTTTTCTTATTCTTGCAATGTCAAATACAGAAAAGAGTGATAGAGACAAAACATATTTTAACTTAAATAAGTTTAGCAAATGTTTGTACTTTTATGAATAAGGGAGTTAGTTAGCCTTTGCATATTTTGTTAATTTTAAATACATAGAGCTCGATGGCCTAGCAGGATTACACATTGTTAGCACTACCACTAAGGCATGTTGTGTAATTAATAAGGACGTGCATCGTCGTCATGAAATGGTGAGCATAAGTTACATTATATATATCAAGCTCTTTCTGCTTGTGACTGTGTACCGTTCCCTGTAGAAGAGTGGTAACAAGAGGATGAAAAATAAAGAAAATAGGCTAAATACTTAATGTTTATTAATTTATCTAGGGCCGTGAGTTCTAATTCGCACCGTAACGCCACTCGTAATGAGTCAAACCACACTGTCCTTGGTAGTGATAGGCAGCAGCGCAGACGCTCCACGTAGTAAGCGATTTCAGCTGGATTTCTTCGCGTGGTGGTGGGATGTAGCCAAGAAGGAGGACTGGCAGGCTACGGAGACGTAGTGCTCGGCAGAAGAGGCCGGCCGTTATAGCTGGTCTGGCAGATGATCCGTGGCGACGCCTGACCCAGAAGGAAGAACCCTGGAATCCACCAATTCGACCATTGAGAAGAAGTACTTTAAATTGAAAAAGAAGTACTTTACGCAGCACTGTTAAGGCGACATCACTTCCCAAGCAAGCAGATGGAATGACATTTTAAGACAATCAATAGTGATAATGATGAGGCAATTGAATTTATCTAACTACAAGTATTTATTAAAAAGAAAACAACAATAATTTAATAGCTAATAGATGATCAATGAAATTGAGGTGGGTAAGAAAGGTACATGAAATGATGAAATCATGATTTAGCGTTGAAAACACCACTAACTAAATGATTGATACTTTAAATATCGGAGGCAAATCATAATTATGCAATTACTAACATTATTTTTGCGTTATTTACGCAATAATCGCAAATTTATAGAAATATTAGGTTAATTTTTTTCAGTGTAGGGTAAACTAATAACATTCATCTAGACTTGCCTTAGGATTTGCCTCTTCAAAAAGAAAACAAATTGCAACACTCACCCGGTGTCTCGGGGTAACACAAAATCACATTACTTTTAATATTTTTAATAAGTAATTTAAATTAAATTTCCAATTTCAAAACAAAAGATGCTTAGCTAGTCAGTAATGACATGAAGTTAGTTGCATTGCCTCCCGCGGTTCACATCGTTCAGACGTTCATTCTTGACTGCACTTAAGAGCGCAGCCGCAGACCATTGTAACTGAGTTTTCTTAGAAGGTGAATCGAATAAAAATAAATATTGAGTAAGTTACATTTAGTTTGTATATATTTTTTTAAGGTTGTACATAGTTAGTTCTTAAGTTAAATATAATTTTAGTTAAAGTGGGATTAGTATATAAGTAGATTTGTAACGAATACCGTTACAACTGCACGCTAAGCTGTTGGTCCGCACTGCCAGGTGGCTGAAGAAACAGGCAATAGCTGGATGCACTTTCACGTTTTTATCTCTAACAAGGTAGTCAGGGCTTAGACCGCAAGACTGCGTCTTTTTACCACCACCACCACTACTTTTATCGTGATGGTGGAAAAAAGGAATCAACATAGTGATGGGCTGCTAACAGCATCGGTAATAACTAGTACATATGACAAACTAAAACGTGTGCTGGAAGGTCTGTAGGTATAAAATATGCTTATCTAAATTTGAGATATGTCCCGAAAACTGTCACAGACTACATATTACATTCCCAAGAGATGCCTATTCATAAAAGAGCTAGCTTACGCTAGTAGTTTCTGTATAAATATTCAACGAATTCATTCTTTGAATGGAGGTCGCCGTGAATGAAGTCGATGGTAAACTACTACGATACAGATACTAGTACTGAAACTGGAAACTAGTAAGATAAAAAAAAACTATCATGTCTTTACCCCTAATAGGGTAGACAGCGCCTAGAGCCGCAAGACCCAAAGGCAACCTCTTTGCGTAAATGTGGAAAAATGGAATCAAAACAGTGATGAGTTCCTAACTGTATCGCCTACTAACATGACTCAGATTCGAGCCTATACACACGATAAGCTTCTGTGATCTGCATGAGAAAAGAAACAGTTGGTCTATCCTGAACAGAATCTGTCCATAACCGAACAATCGGTACCGTCTACGTTTTGCTCTTCTTCCAGATCAGCGTAGAAGAAACAAGTAATGATACTCAGTTTCTTGACTAGAGATAGCTAATAATAAGCTATATAATATTTACCTACCAAGGTATACATAAAATAAAAATACAGACAAATCTATAAATAAAATATTAGCTTTTACCGCTTATTACAAATTAATAGTATAGTACAATCTCGCTTGGGAATGGAAATGATTAATGTTAATTAACGCACGAAATCGCTGATTTCATGTTGTGATTTCACTGCCAATAACCAATATTACTACGCCCAGGTGACGTAATTTTAGCAAATTGAAATTCTGGAAAACTCATTCCCCGATTACTTTTATTTGTTTTTAACTTCGAACATTTTATTTGATTGCTTAATATTACGTTAGGAGATTTCGAAAATAAAAAATATTTTGTTTTGTTTCCAGTGTTTCGTAGGAAATAAAGCAAGGAATGCGAACCCAAGTACCTACTTGGGTTCGCATTCCTTGATTTATTTCCTTTGTTTTTTAGTTTGTTATTTATTTTTTATTTTGTTTGTCCAGGAAGAAAATGTGTATGTGGCTCTTCCTCACAAACTGAGACGCTGTTAGATTAGCTTAGTATTGGGCTAAAAGAACATAAATAACAAATAAAAATCATCGATACGCAAAGAAGAGGTAACAAATAGAGATCCACGAAGAAAACAAGAAACCTTTCTGCTAGCTGATCGTAGGCCAAGTTTTCAAATAATAAAAACACACACCAAGTTAAATTTTATTATTGGAACGAATTTCCTACTCGCAAGTCGCGTACATTAATGCTGATTGAAAAAATATTAAAAGTGAAAGGTAATTTCGCCTTAATCTTCAGCTAAGCGGTGGCTCAGTTAGTTTAAGACGATACACGGACTCAGTGCTGCCCCCATTTGAAATAAATTATTTGTAAGGAAACGGAGATATCATTTAAAATTTTAAGCTACTAAAACCTAGATAACCCTTCAAATTATTTTATAAAACACTTTACAGTTTAAAGTGAGAACGTTAAGCTTTAGTTTGCATTTTTGCGAAAAACGGCCACTTTTGGAAAAAATGCAAACTAAAGCTTCAAATATTTATCAAATCAAAGCGCACCCCGTGCTCCAAAGCAGCACAGCCGAGGATGCAACCAGGAACGCGCTTAGACGAAAAGGAGTTTTAAAAAATGCATAATTTTAAAAATCAAGGGGATTAGTGTCGTGGTACACCCGGTGACAACGAAATTACCTACTGCAGAATCGTAAGCTTTATGAACTCTTAACTTAAAATTTAAGTCCAGACAGTGTAAAAAATAATTTTCAGACGCCATCATAAAATTACACACAGAAGTTTTAATGGTCATTTTACTGGAATGTCGTTCATTCCCAAATGCCAATTTGCTAGAATGACTTTGTGATACAGAGCGGGAGTGGCTCGGGCTGCGGCCCCGCGGGACAGCTCACTTGGTTACTTGGGGGGGGGGGGGGACTGCGGGGTAGGTGGGGGATTTGGAAAGGGCTTGGGCTTCGCCCTCGCCACGTAGCTCGGCCTTCGGTCTCGCGGTACACACTCGGTAAAAAATTGTCCTTGTAGGGCGACCTCTATAAAATATGATAAAAGTAAAAAATATATAGTAAAAAACCATTAAGAAAAAATTTTATTGATCGAAGATCGAATAAGGGGTTGAACCTGTAACCTGTGCATAACCTCTGCTTCTATCGTTAAACTATCTGTCTGAGCCGGTGGACCAAAGCTTAGCTTAGCCATAGGAGACAGTAAGAGTAACATACAGAACGGAATCTCCTAAGGTACGCGCAATATGCGACCCCGTTCCCCGTTCCCGCACCTATCCCCCGTTCTTGTGCTCTACGTGCCGTTGAGAATGTGTGTTCGCCCACTCTCGCCCCTCGACAAGGCGAGGACGAGGGAGAGGTGCGGGGACGGGGAACGGGACGCATATTGCGCGGGACCTTAGGAGATTCCGTTCTGTATGTTCCTCTTACTGTCTTCTGTGGCTTAGCTAAGCGAAACAAAATTACCTTTCAGTTCAATCATCATTTCACGAAATGTCAATTCGTGTGTATCGCGTGCGTAACGTGTAACGCGAATCGTGGATTTAGGGTCCCTCTACATGACCTGCAAAAAGTAATCAGTTTTAAAAAAATATTTGTAATAGAAATCATTCACATAACAAAATTGTATATAATTTATAGCGACAGCATCACGTGTTTGTATGTTAAAACCGCTGAACGGGCACTTTTCCCCGTAACAGACATGTAAATACCACGAAAATAAACAACTCTCATCGAGTGAACGATCTATACACAGCAAACACGCGCCGCGTTTCTCGTAAAAAATAAAGTGTAAATTCCAGTAAATTCCATGTAAATGTACAAATCTCAAATTTCTTTTTATCTGTTGTTTGGCTACTCCTGACCTAGCCGGCGAGCGCGACGCTTGCCATATATCAAGCAGTCCGCTTTTAATCTCGCAAGCCCTATTTATTCACATTTATTCTAAAGATATTTTCCCACCGGAATTTCCCCCTTGGAATTGGTAACATTTCCCGCGTTTAGCTGATTTGTACCGCTTCTGTTGTTGTGGTTTATTTTACAAGAACAAAAGCGGCTAAAATATTTCCAGTTTGACAAAGGCGGCAGTGATAAATTATAAGACGTTATATTAAAGCTATAGTATGCCCGAACACAACAGCTTAAATGGGCAATTCGTTTGTGTAATGCGGAAAATATAAATAAGTGGAAATAATAACGGGGAAAGCAAATTAGATTTCAGTTGTTTCATATTTAATGTTTATTTACTTTGATATTCATGTCAAAGGAAATACACTAAACGATTTTAAGAACATTACAAGATAAGCTTATTACGTTCACCATTTCATACATTAGGAAATAAGTTTGTTTTCCGTCAAAAAAACATTACAATACATGATCTATAGTGTCGGAAGAAATTATTTTATGAAAACTCGGGATGAACTAGAAAAGTCTTTTCATACTTGATTTCAAATGAAGCGAAATAAAGAGATAAGAGAATAAAAATTCAGCTAAATGAAATTTTCTTTGACCTCGTCACATTCTTCGCTTTTACAAAAATCAAACCATTTCTCATTTATATTTTTTGTCATTGTTTTCCAGGTCTTCGTTCAGGTGGGAAATTTTTAGAGAGTTTACCTTTTTTTTTTCATATTTATTCAATTTGATATTAGTTAAATAATATCCGAGTAGTATTTCACTATTGCAATTAAAAATACATGATCAATCAACAAAACATTGTTTTGTAGGATGTAGAAAGGTGGACTCTTTTTCTGATTAGATGTTTATTGTAAACAACTTAAAAACGATTATACTTTTTATAAAAAGTAATATAAATATTTATCTAACCAAAAATAGTCTTATTTTAGTGTTTTTATCTTTATTTTAGTTTTTGATAAATGTAATATGTATGTCGCAGTTGAATGGTATAATCCGCTAATTTACTAAACCTCTAGCTGTTTGGCATAACAGCTCGGATTCGTAAAACAGCGTATATTACAATTTTTCGTTACTGTAAATAAAAGAGATATTCACTATTTTTTGATAAAAAGTAATTTAAATATTTTTCTCATTGATTTATTCATCAACAACTGACTACCATAAGAATAACATGGGGGAGGTTCTCAAGTCATATAGTACTACCTACCGCCATACTGATATATTTATGACGCAAGATTTAGTAGTACACTTAGACCACTGTGGTCGTATGTGCTGTTTTCCTATGTATTTACTACGTGTAACTTTTTACAGAATAATTTGATTGTGATGATATTTTTTTATTGGATAGGATCCCCCTGAGTTCTGTTTATAAATTTTATGTTTCTGACATAGGTAGCTATCGTAGGTGTGGCTTATTGTAAGCAATTTCTACAAACATGGCAACTCTTTTCCGTTAAAATTCTAAGAAGTAGTGAGCCTGGGAGTCAATTTTTTAAACATTGGCTGAACAAAGGGCGTACAAACGAGAGATTTATCATGGACACAGAAAAAGTTCCAGCATACGTCACGCACAACTGTTACTCTACACATTTGCTGTTTAACACGACGCTTTGTGATTTTTTCAAGCTATGCGTGGAAAGTTTCTACGTATGTGTGAACAATGCCGGGCTTCGCTTTCAGTCCCCAGATTTGATTTTTATTTTGCAGTTGAATAAGCTATATAGATCCGCGTACCATTTTTATACTTTTGCCTTTTTTTCCTTCCAGTTACATCGACACTCTGTTGTATGTTAAATCTGAAGCGGGAATCTATTCTTGTTACAGCTTTTGTTAAAAAGGTCGGTCTGGATTTGCATTTGCTAAAGCAGCGCATTTTGTCCTAGAAGACTTTTAAAAAATTATAGATATATGTATAATTAGATCAAATAAATAATTCCTAGATTCTATTTCTATTTTTAGCCTATGCTGTATCACTGCCAGGCAAAGGCCTCTCATTCCTGTCTTCAAACTCCTTGATCAAGAGCTCTTAAGGCTAATTAATATATATAATAATCTAGACTCTACAAAAAGAGTAAAAATCCTCCCGCCATATTTTTTGGTTTTGTCGGATTTCTTTTCCCAGAGTGGAATCCACGTTGTTACAGCCCACATATCATGACGCATCCAGGAAATATGCCCAGCTTAGTTCCACTTAAGGGTGGTAGCTTCCTGCCCAATATCCACGATTTGTATTGTAGAGCGCAAGTATTGTATTTTCTACGCGGTCTGAAAGTACTGCGTTTCATAGTTCGTTATGGAATGAAAATCAGATTAGTAAAATTAAACGAATTTAATGGCATAAGCCAATGCACTGCAGCCTAGATATACTCGTACATAAACGTAACAACGTTTACCCTAGTAATACTGAGCCTGAGTTAGACACACAATCTCTTAGTCAAACAGTGAGGGCATAAAGTCGGAAGCCCCGTTGACATACACTTAACCTCCTCTATGTATAAGTAGTACAAGTAAGTAAAATTAAAATGACATAGAAATAAGGTACTAAGGCCGAGACTCCATTGGAGACAAGCGATAATGTGCTGTGTTTTAACAACGAATGACATTCCGTTATCCATTACAAAATCGATATAGTTTAGCTGTCTAGTGACATCGGGATCCTATTGGCTGTCAGAACACAGCGCATTCTCGTTGATCTTCTATAGAATCCCGGTCTTGGACATATAGATACATATTAAAAGTACTGCCAGTAAAAACTGGTTTATATGTTGCCGAGTTTTCGCTACCATTGTGTATTTATAGCATTTTTGTTTAGTTACAAAGAATATTTATACAGATACAGATATATATTGACGTCTTTAATCCTAATGAGGGATAGACCGAGCCTAGGGCCACGTTAAGCGTTATGATAGGCCTGAAGATGGAAAATGGGAATTAAAAAAGTGATAGCTTGCTCGCCACATCGCCTATTAACATGGTTCAGATTCTCGCCAATTCCCTCGATCGGTTTTTATGAACTAGACAGGAAGAGACAACATATTTGTATGATAGGTAGTTAAAATAATACTAACTAGTACATATCTAATGCAGTTAGTATTCATGGCTAGCCAGCAATGCTTTTTCTTCTTTTATTCTATGAACACGCCTGTATACCTTTCTTGTATAAACATGTCCTCTCACAGGCCTACTGAAAGAGATCTCTTTTGAGATAAGTAGTGCCTTTGTACAACTTTTATTTTGTGTACTTATTCATTGTATACATTAACCGTGTACATAAATTGGTAAATAAATAAATAACAATGTCGTTTGTCCTAGTAATATAACCTGAGTTATGCACGATCTCTTAGTCAAACAACGTCGGCATAAAGTCGGAAGCCGCTTCGACATGTGTGTCAAGTGATATGCACACTAAAACACGTATTCATCTCGCCAGTGCGTGGGAAATGTTATAATATCGTGCATTAGCATCAAACATACTGGGAAATACATTTCCAGCCAGCCTCAGCTTGTTTTTCAAATGAATCTCAAATGCCAATGAAAATAAGCGGCCAAGACAACATTCTAGGTGACAGGATTATATTTAGGTATGTATAATAAGAGATACTTGTTTACATATGTATGTAAGTACATGCTAAGTTTTTAACCACCTGCCAAATTTTTGGAGCAAGTTCAGTCAAAATAGTTAACACAATTACATATAGACATATAGTCAAAATAATTAACGAAAAACTAAAATAAAAATTCGCTTTCCCATACAAATCAGCGCTCAGCCGAACGGATTTCGAATGAGAGGACGAAAATTTTTTATCGATTTTTAATAACTTTTTTTATAGAATGTAGTTACAGTATCATGGACTGAATTTGCTCTAAAAATTTGGCAGGTGGTTATAAACTCAGCCTGTATATTGTTATAAAGATAAATTTATGTTCCAAACATGTGTTACAATTCAAGATTTTTACATTTCGGTACTCACGGGCTTCGCAGCGTTGCAGCTGTGGATGCAACTGAGAATACGCTGAGATGAGAGAGAGAGCGACACCACAGAATACAGTAAGAGTAAACAGAAGGGACTCTTCTAAGGTACGCGCAATATACGTGAGTAATCGAGGCGAAAACGGGGGAGAGGTGCGGGGACGGGGAACGGGGACGCCTGGGTGACGCATATTGCGCGTACCTTAGGAGATTCCGGCCTGTGGCGACACGTAAAAAGTCAGCTTCTGGCCGACATGTTTCAACCTCATCAATGTGTTTGGAATGGGGCTCCGGACGTCTTCGTATACGCGTCGCGAGTTACATTCGCCCTGAAGAAGGCCTCCGCATCGAAACATGTTGGCCAGTAGCTGTCTTTTTACGTGATTGACTCGTGTATCGCATATTAATAATGTTATGAATGTACGTATAGGTCGCGTCATGTAAAAAGAACGCTGGAAAAAAGTAGAGGGGTGTGTTTGCGCATGGATACACTCACGCACGAAGGTACTAGCACAGATTAATAAATAGTTTGGTACTAGGCCTATTGTATTATTTTCACTCTCTGCTTGGTTTATTTGGCTATTGGTAGGTACATTGAAAAATATATTCATTAAATAGATGGATAAATAGCCTAATTAGCCAGCTTGACAGCCAGCGTTCTTTTTACGTGACGCGACCTGTACCTAGGTTGGTACGTCGTACATTAAGAACATTATAGGTATACAAATACGGTATAATTACATAACAGGTGCATTATTGGGTATAGTTCCCCATCTATATTCCTCGCTATATATATCGGCAAACGGCCATGTTTGATTCTTGGCGTGAAGATCGAAAAGTAACCGAATAGTGGTGGGTTGCTAGCTGCATCACCTATTAACAAGATTCAGATTCACGCCCTTTCTCTCTCAATCGGCTTTTACGATCTGCGCGTGAAGAAAAGCAGCAGGTACCTCCTACGTTTTTTGTGTTTTCCTAAACCAACAGCAGGAATATGTAACACGGTATATTTAGAGGAAAACATTTGTTATTATATCCGAAAAGGGATGGAACAAGTAACGAAGGGGATTATTTTGTTAAGGAAATTTACGCAAATAGAAAAATCAATAGATATTTTATGACATTAAAATAGATCAAAACTTTATTCATCTTTTTATTAATTAAAAAATCCATTACATTAGGGTTATTCGGGTTATACACACTTATTCGGGCTGGAATTGTCGGTTCGGCAGTATTTGTCGAACAACAAAGCTGACCCAAAGCAATCCGCTAGATGACATTAAGTCAAATCAGACACTTTTAAACGTCAAAACAAACATTTTCTATGGGATTTGCATGAAATACAAAACCGTGACGTCATAGACTTTTTGAGTCAAATAGCGCTCAAAATATTAGTTTTTCTGCATTAACAAATATGTAAAATCATGTTGGAAATGGATACGATCAAAGGCAAGTGACACTATTTTTTGAAGTTTTATTCTCTTATCAGTACCAAATAAATTATTTTTGAGCCAGTCATCTACCCAATTGCATCGACTTTTACTCCGAAAATTCTACATTTCGATTTTACCGCCCGGCTGTGCCGATTAATGCCGGCCCGAATAAGTGTGTAGCAACCCTTACACATGAAATTATTTACCGATACATTATTAAAACTGACACGAGATGCCGATTTTGCTTTTTTGGTCAGTAAAGGCACAAGAAAAAAAATCGTCATATCAGCATCCATTTAATCTAGTATTCCAGTTACTTTAGGCTATCAATAATCAAACCTTTTTACATGCCTCGTAAAATGGATATATGAAATGATATGTGTGCTTGTAAGGCACGGAGCCCACAATTTTTCCAAGCAATTAATTTTCACGAAGCATTTGATAAAACTCGTGTAGGTTGTATTTATATTCTCGCATTAATGGCCTGTTTTTCTTGCTTATTTCTTTGTGATTTACTTAATACTGTGTGTAGGTATTACTTGAAGTTATGAATATAAAAACATAAAAATAAACAAAATGTATGTAGGTAAGCTTTTTCAATTTGATTTCAATAAGCTGACTATCAAAAGTCCTCTGCTTTAGACTGACATATAACGTGCCTACTTGTTGCAGAACTAATAGTATTTTGTATGGAAGGTTTTTACCTTTGCTAGACAACGTTGTTTAGAGGATCACAGACTCTTAAAATATGTTCAGAAGGTAAATTAATTCAGTTAAACCTTATTATAAGACTTTCTCTACTGCCGTATATAATATGTACCTCTGGTGTGACCTATTATTTATGAACAACTATAATACCTACCTACTTACTTTATATTTAAAACTTAAGTAAATATCAGCTATCAGCTTTTTTGATAAAGTGTTCCATATCAATAGAGATGGTGATACGAAATTCGTAATAATATTATATTCGTGAGTAACGTTTGAGATTCATTAATCACTAACGCAAAATGATTATTGCATATTACCTTTCTATATTTAAGTACTAGACAAGTAGATCCATATATTTGCAATTGCTTTACAAAATATATACCTATTGCAGTATTAATATTATTTTCCATTGCTGTTTAGTTCAAGATATAAAGAACTGGTAAAATACGAATATTTTATCTGACAGTGAACTTTATTGATTTAGTTCTAATTTACGACACTTTAGTTTTAAGATAAAAAGGTAAAGGTTCATTCACACAATCACACTTCCCCATATTTTTACCTAAAAACCTTGAAAATAAAGTGGAAGCGCGTCGTTAGCTCATTAATGAAGATTGATTAGCTCCTCTTTGTAACGTCACACCCTCTTCGTTTCGTGTCTCTCTGCAGCCTACTTAAAATTCTGAATCAACAAAGAAATAAAAGAGAAAGCCGTTTCTCATTCATTTGTGTTCGCCGTCAGAGAGATCTCTATCTACATGTAAAATATATACATAAATCTAGCTGGAAGCCATTTCCCTGTTTCGAGTTGAAATATCGCTGCATGGCAAGGAAACTGGGTAAAATGTTTGATAGAAAAATTCTGTCTTTTTACTTGTATCTGTATTGCACATAAAACTTGTACAGCTAGGTTTGTATACTCGTATTTCCATTAAATAATATTCACATGGATACAAAAAAAAGAGAACCCAATTAAAACATCTTATGTAACTTTCATTTTTTTTTTATTTTATGTGAATAATATACAGGTAGTAGGTATATTGCCTTTACATCGTCACAATGTTCGTTTTCGTACTCCTCCGAAACGGCTTGACCGATTCTCATGAAATTTTATGAGCATATTGAGTAGGTCTGAGAATCGGCCAGCATCTATTTTTCACACCCCGAATCTACGCGGGCGAAGCCGCGGGCAAAAGCTAGTAATATATAAAAATAAAAGCTTTTACAAAAGATATGCACTGTTTAAGTATGTTGTGCGAAGTATTAACTGCTATTCTATATGTTCTGATATTTTGTTTAATTTACAACTTTTACAAAAACTTTTTGGAAATAAGGTAGTTTCTTTTTCATTGCAAATTAATTAGGTATTTACCTACATAACAATAATTTGGCTTTAACTGAAATCGAGTTATTAGTGCCTTGTGGTTTCCAGCCTAGAATAGGACCACTTGACGTCAGGCAGACGGCCGGTCGTAAAAGTATAGCCAAATCATTCAAACTGTTTCGGCTATTTCTTTTCCACTTCACAAGGTCTTTGGACGACCATTGACCATTGAAATATTTATACATGGAGAAGAAAATATATTTTTTAAATTCGATATAAGTATTTGTTTCCGGCATAGAACTTTACCCAGAAATACTTTTGTACTAAAGAGTATTATTGAAGTACAATAAAATCAATATTCTTCTAAGCGCGTTCCCAGTTACATTCTCAGCTGTGCTACTTCGGAGCCCGGAGTGTGCTTTCCCGCTTTTTCTTCTCCAAATATAACATGCATATCAATGGTCACCCAAGGATGCTAAAGACTTTGCGAAATGGAGAAGAAATAGCCGGAACAGTTTAAATGATTTGGCTATAGTTTTACGACCGGCCGCCTGCCTGACGTCAACCCTCTTTGAAAATGTATTTGTGCGAAAAGTTTTATAACCGGCCGCTGCCCGACGTTAACCCTCCTTGGGAATGCAATTATAGCACGAGATGCTTAGTGCTTAGTCCTTTAGTCGCCTCTTACGACATCCATAGGAAGAGATGGAGTGGTCCTATTCTAACCCGGAACCACACGTGGTGTAACAATAAAATCAATATATTAGGTATATACTCGCACGTACAAGTAGGTAGGCGTTTTGTAAATAGCCAAAAACTTTAATTTTTCTTGAGCGTCTGCAATTAAATCAGACTTATTTTAATCAAAGTATTTGTTCTCGTCTGGAGTTGGAAAAACTCGTTTCCAATTAAACGCGATTCCAGATGGCCGCTGTAAATGTTCGAACAACAACGCCCTCTATTGGAGACTTGGGAATCCTTTTGTGCGTCTTCGGCAACTTTTAAACAGTAGAGTTTCTGGAAATATGGGTTTCTGGATATTGTGTTTTTGAAGCTGAAACTGTGTTAAATAAATAAATGGCTGAAACTTAAAACCGTTGTAATTAGTACTTGTCTCATTTGCTATACAGCGTGGAAAAGAAATTAGCGTAATAAATTATAGCACAGGCTATACTAGACCGCTACATTAATATAATAGAAATTATAAAAAAGTAAAATACTTAAAGTTAAAAAGCGTAATTTTTTTATTTTCATTATGTTCGAAGCAACTGAAATTTCAAAATTGATTTTCTTGAAAACTATTGAGTGGATTTCAATAATTCCTTGCATACCATTAAATATGTTTATGCTTTCTGAATGACACGAATGTCTTTTCCACGTTGTATAGACAGATCTACGTGTTAGTGTTAGGTATTAATAAATTTCATAATGAATTTATCTCATTATTAACCGACCCCACCTAAAGTGGAAAAAGGGAAAGACGAAAAAGAAATTAATGAATTTATCCCATGTTAATTTTAATAGGATTTTAGATCCTTGTTTACTATACCTATGTTTAAATAAAAAGCGGCCAAGTGCGAGTCGGACTCGCCCATGAAGGGTTCCGTAGCAGCAAGTAACATTTTACGATTTAAAACGTTTCAAAAAATAACTATCTAAGATGCCGAGACCGCTATAGTTTTAATTGAAAGTATATACTTTGAGGTATATACCACATTTTTTTCAGAATTATTTTAGTAATATTTCAAAAGTTACGATAGGGGGACACCTCAAATTTTAACTTTGTTTTAGATTATCTCAAGACTGGGGGGTTTGATCTACATAGTTTAAAGCAGTTTTTGTTGCATTTTAAAAAACCTTTTCAAAGATACCCCACACGTTGGGGTTAGTCCAATTTAATTCTTTAAAATTCACTTTTCGTTGTATTGTAGGGGGGGCTGAAAAAAAACATTTTTCATAATTTTAAAAACCAACTTTTGGAACTTCAATATCTATCTCTCCACCAATTTTCGTGACAATCGGTAGAGTAGCGGCGGAGTACGAGCCTGGACGGACAGACAGACGGACGGACGGACGGACATGACGAAACTATAAGGGTTCCGTGTGGACTACGGAACCCTAAAAAGGACGCCATTAAGGAATTTAAAATTGAAAAATATAAACTGTCCAGTATTTTCGCATGTTACTTAAATAACTACATTGTCATCATACCCACGTCGCTTCTCATAATAAAATGTTAATTAAGACTTTTCCTGCTGTATATTTAAAAGAGAACGAATTTAAATTTATTAACGGACTGGCAACAGCACAATTATAACGGATTTGACAAGATAATTGAATTTTTATATATTTTTATAGGCACTAGGAACTACTGAGTACACCAACTAGGTTGTTTGTTCAACTTCCCTATAATAAACAGATGTTTTTAGTGCAGATAAATCAATAAAAAACACAAATTAATATTTATAGTAGACTAGCTTTTGCCCGCGGCTTCGCTCGCGTATCCCACGGGAACATTACACTTTTCCGGGATAAAAGGTACCCTATGTTACTTCTAGTACCTCCCAGGATATGTGTACAAAGTTTCATGATGATTCGTCAAGTAGTTTTTGCGTGAAAAGGTAACAAACATCCACGCTTTCACATTTATAATATTAGTAAGGATTGTGCTACAAGGCATAAAGGTAATTATTTTTATAAAATTTTAACTATAACTAAAATTAGCTAGTAATATTTACGCTTCGTGCCCTTAGCTGAAGCTAGCTTGGTACCTAGTGAGATGATATCGAGAATGCCTGCCCTACTGAAGTTGTGCCGTGTAGACCGTAGAGACGTCACAGCTAATTACTGAAGATTGATGAAGCCGCTTACCGCACTCCGCTACACTTTATATGCTATTTACCAAGCGATTTAAGACGTCTACGAATGGTCTCAGTATAAGTAGATATTTAATGTGTCTTAAATATGTATCGAAAATACTCAACCTGCTTAACTGGTAAGACTTACCTAGTACTTACTTAGTAGTTTTTCTGGGACAAACTGGTTTTATCACAGAACACGTTTGCTACAGATATTATCTATACTAATATTATAAAGCGGAAGAGTTTGTTTGTTTGTTTGTTTAAACGCGCTAATCTCAGGAACTAATGGTCCGATTTGAAAAATTTTTTTTTTGTTGGGTAGTCCATTTATAGAGGAAGGCTTTAGGCTATATAACATTCCGACAACCACGCGAACGAAGTCGCGGGCACAGCTAGTTATTTAATATTACTACGTCTTTTTAAACTTTTAGGGTTGTCAACATTAGTATGAAATAACACGGGATGTTTACCGTGATTATTTTTCGTGAACATGCCTCATGCAACTGGGCCGAAATATCGAAGACTCAAAAATAATAATCACGGTAAATATCCCTATTTAATTCATACGAATATTATCACGTCTTTATCCTTTATGGGGTAAACAGAGCCTAAGGCCGTCAAATCCAAAGGCCACTTTTAGCGTGATGGGCGTGTAGGTTGAAAAGGGAATCAAATTAGTGATGGGTAGCCGTATTGCCTATTGACATGATTAAAATTTCTGCACATTCCTTTCATCGGCTTTTACAATCTATGCAGGAAGAGAAGAAGCTGGTGCATTCTTCGTTTTTTCTTTTCTCTCAGACCACCATGAGATTAAATTAAAGAAAGGTTCGGTGGCCACAAGGCGCATAAAATACTCGTATCTACACATACTCCATTTGGTTAGGTGCTTGTATTTAATGTTTAGTAAATTGAGTGAAAAGTAAACAATCTTGCCACGTCTTTTAGAATAGAATTAGAATAGAATTACTTTATTGCCAAAAAGAAATACCACAACAAATAAACAGAAATTATATACACAAATGAAGATAAGAGAGATAGAATAAAGGACAAAAAAGAATAATAATAATAATAATTGTCCCCTTTATTTCATACATTTGTGCAGCATTGCCATAGCGTGGTGTGGTTTCTCCTTTTTGGCAAAAAGACCCATTCAGCATATGTCGCGGTCACGATGATGTTACCGCAACGCTGGTTTTCAATGGACCTTATGTAATATGTGACTCACGGGCGAGTGTGGTTTATGTGTAAATAGTATGTGTGTGTGTGTGTCTATAAAATAAGTAGATAGGATAAATATATACGAATTGATAAGATAAATAAGCGTAAATGTGTACAGAGAGCAGAAATAACTAAAGAAATAAATACGGTGTAAAATGAATTATATAAGTAGGTTTTTTTTTTTTTTTTTAGCAACGTTGACTTCAACGCACAGTCAATGCAAAATCCTTTTTCACTAATATATACACTTTACAAATTAATATCTTATTGTTATACTAAGGACAACCTTGTGGCGTAGTGGTTAAAACGCTAGTTCACCAATCTGGTGGTTTCGATCCCCAGTCAGGACAGGCTAGAAAATGGCCTTTGTAGGTTTTCGTATCCAAATGGCAAAAAACGGAACCCTTATGGATTCGTCATGTCTGTCTGTCCGTCCGTATATCACAGCCACTTTTTTCCGAAACTATAAGAACTGTACTGTTGAAACTTGGTAAGTAGATGTATTCTGTGAACCGCATTTCACACAAAAATAGAAAAAAAACACAATAAACAGAAATGATTGGAAACAGAAAGGGAAGGCCTTTGCCCAGCAGTAGGATACCGAAATAGGCTAGTAAAAAAAAAATTAGGGGTTCCCCATACTTAGAACTGTTACTCGAAATTTTTTTTTCATCAAAACTATACTTGTGTGGTATCTACTCGTATGGATAGGTCTTCAAAAATTATATTGAGGTTTCTAATATAATATAATATATATAATAATATTTAAAAAAATTGTTTGCGCGAGAGAGACACTTCCAAAGTAGTAAAGTGTGTGTGTCCCCCCCCCCCTGTAACTTCTAAAATAAGAGAATGATAAAACTAAAAAAATATATGATGTACATTACCATGCACACTTCCACCGAAAATTAGTTTGAACGAGATCTAGTAAGTAGTTTTTTTTAATACGTCATAAATCGTTAACCGCAATTTACCTTTAGAACTTTTATATTATGTTACTTGCTGGTACGGAACCCTTCATGGGCGAGACCGACTCGCACTTGGCCGCTTTTTTTAAATTGTCCTTAGTCTTGGGTGTTACTCTATATATCTATTTATTATAAAATATAGTATCGTTTAGTTTGTATCCCATAACAAAAGTTTAAACTGGCTTTGGGGCTAGCTCAATCAGTGTAATCTGTCCCTATATATTTATTTATTTAGCCTAATTATTATAATTAGGGGCAACCCCGCGAGAATCCAGTGTCTTTCCACACGTGGTGCCCCGTAAACTAATAGAACTAGATAAACTTTGTTATTTTAATATTGCTATTTCCATATTTCAGAAACGAAAAGGCACACCTAATGAGGGTCGTCTTCATCAATCTTAAGCCTATATAATTAGCTAATTAGGGGCAAAGGTCAAGCCCGCGAGTCGAGGCGCCAGTGTCTTTGCGCACTTTGGTGCCCACAAACTAAGAGAACTAGGAAAACTTTGTGAACTATGCGGCACTAACTGAACCGATAATCTCGGCTAATCTAATTGAATACTTTCCGCTCTTTGTTTGATACTCTGTGGAATTTGAATAGGGATGTGAACTTAGTCCGAAAAATTTTTTATACAGTAATAAAATTTCACAAAAATACAGCACATCGAAGTTTCGGAGTAGGGGCGATTAAAGTCACCGACTAGTGAGAATCGTACTATATCGTGATGTCATGTGAAGTTTAAATGTTTAATCTTCGTCATTATTTACTAATCAAATATTTTTTTGTAATCTACCTGATGAGCATAAAATATTTTATAGTCCACATCTGTATTGTCGCTCTTTATTGAGATCTTTAGATATAGGTACATCGATAAATAAATATATAAGGACAAATCACAGTGATTAAGCTAGCCCCAAAGTAAGTTTTAAACTTGTGATATGGGATACTAACTCAACGACACTATATTTTATGATAAATACGTATATAGATAAACACCCAAGACCCAGGAAAATTTGAAAAAGGCCATTTTCCAACTTGCTTGATAAATTGTATATGTCTTTGTCTCTATGTGTTCGTAAGCCGCGTAATCATCTAACTTATAAACAACCGTGCCAATAACAAGTAAGTTAGAAAACAATAAGTTAACGCGTTGTCTATAGTCTGACGTGCTAACATACTTTAGCTAGTTTGAATAGTTATAGACCTAAGCGTAGACAGAAGTCTATAAGGGCGCGGATTCAAGTATATCGCCCGAGATAAAACTATTACCGTACACCGTGTAGCACATTCTTCTTTTCATCTCCATCTATGAGAAAAAAATTGCAAATATAACGAAAGAAGAATACCTACATACACCTAATCAGAGTTTAACAGTCAGTTACTAACCCTTATTTGGTGGCGCTTTCACTGAAGAAGTACTATAAAAATCTTTTTCTAGGACCACCACATCTTATACATTTTCCAGTCATTAGAATCGTTTCATTACTTTTTCCTTGTGCGATATATTGAAATATGTATTATAAACTTCATAATTTTAATCAAAGACAACAATTGCGCGTTTCCGTCATCATCTTATTCCACATAATGTGGGGTCGGAACAGCATCATCAACAGGTCTTTTTTAGTCTCCACTACAGGAGCACGACCCTCTCTGTACTACCAGAGCCAAGCTTGGCCAGAGCAGCCAGAGGTTTGGGCCTACACTCTCCACGCTGGCCAGACGGGTTGGAGAGGTCTCAATGATGTTTATAAGCTTTGTTTAACTTGTGTTTCCTAAGTCACCTTCTACGACATCCATGGGAAGACTTGGAGTGGTCCTATTCTACTCTGCCGGGAACCACACGGCAAGGGGTCGGGACAGTCTGTGAGTCTGTTATTATTTTCCATGTTGAATATGATTTTGCTGAAAAATTTACGGCCAGCCGCCTGCCTGACACCATTGGGAATGCATTCGCGCAAAAAGTTTTACAACCGACAGCCATCTTGTTGCACTAGATATAAGTGCTTTGTCCTTTAGTTGCCACTTACGACATCTACAGGAAGAAATGGAGTGGTCCTATAAGTATGTTGTAAGTTGTAAGTATTTATGTGTAAGTATATATCGTGGGGCCCCGGTGCTAGGGGTGTCCTTAAAGAGATCTCTCCAAGACTGATCACAGCCGCCGGTGACAAGAGGGTTGGCTGTTTTTTCGCACAACGTATTAGTATTGCGGTTCAACGCGGAAATGCGGCCAGCGTTCTGGGCACTATGCCACATGGACACGATTTTTTAGATTAAATTTGTAGTAGATAGGTATTTAACTTTTCTATATCTGTAAATAATTTACATAAAATTATTTTATCTTCCTTTTTCAAATAAACTTCTTCGGTGTGGAAACAGTTCGTGAAAAAAAAAGAATATTGTAATCTATATATATAAAAGCGAAAATCGAGAACTACTTAGCCAATGAAGATGAAATTAGGCAGGAAAGTAGAATGTGACTAGGAGACGTCACCTGAGAAAGAATTTTGGGAAATCCTATAATAGGGGTTGGCAGTTTGTATGAAATTACGTAATTTTCAAAGTGAGACGCATGAAATTTTTAATGTATTTTAGTGGTTAGTAGATGATGATGCATTTATTAGAATTTGAAAATGACATCCCTATAGGGGTGAAATAGGGGTTGCAAGTTTGTATGAATCTTTGTCATTTTTGAAGCGAGACACATGTCATTTTTGAATTGGTGGTTAGTAAAAAATAATAATCAATTAATTGGATTTTAATAAATTGCAACCCCAGTTTGAAAAAAACAATCTAATTTGTGTAGTCTACGCGGGCGAATCCGCGGGCTACTTATATATAACCGAAATCTGATATCCTTTTGCTTTTGAAATCAAATTTTCTTTTCATGTTTTTAAAAGAAATAAAATCATTGATGGCATAGTAGACAAGACTCTAGGCTCTAAAACAACAGCTGTAACCTACTGCAGGTCCCGAGATATGCAAATGGATAGAATTGACGACAAACGTTCTGTATCTGTATACATATATATTATATATACTTTACTTGTATAATATAACGATTAATATTAAGATTCTGTATAACACTTACGTAGAAAATGTGTAAAATATGTCGCAACTTTTACTTGAATATTTAGCAGTGGTGCCTGCTCAACATTCCAAGTCGCTGAGTCTCCAAGTCTCCAAACTCTGAAGCCACCAAAAGTTCATAATTTTAACTTGTAGCATACGTAGCAAAATATACCAATAAACTTTTCTTGCTGGTTCAATATAAAAGACTATAAAAGTAAGTGTTCAGTCCATGATTCTGTACAACTTTAAAAAGGAATGTACTCGTATAATGAGATACGTACGATACATTTGAATTTCTAATAGGTACAAGTTGAAAAGACGAGTTAAGGAACTATTACTAAGATTTCTTTTTTCTCTTTGACGTATAAGTTGGGGATACTACCCGTGTGGTTCCGGGTGAGAATAGGACCACTCCATCTCTGCCTGTGGATGTCGTAAGAGGCGATAAAGGTCTAAGCACATCTCGTGCTACAATTGCATTCCCATCTATCTATATTTAAGAGCTATGCTCTTGTCGGTGGAGTATGAATTCTCTTCCATTTGTCTCTCTCATCTGCCAGTTGTTTTACTTCGCTGTACGACACGACGTTCACCTTTTCCTTTATCTGTTTCATGGAGCTATGCCTCGGTCTTCCTGGTCCTCTTTTCCCTTCTATCTTTCCTTCCATGATGGTCTTTATGAAGTCGTCATGTCGTAGCAGATGACCCAACATCTTTCCTCGTCTATTCTCTATTATATCCAGAATGTACCTTTTATCTCCTACTCTTTTCAGGACCTCCTCATTTGTAATTTTTTCAACCTAGCTTATCTGTTCCATCCTACGCCAGCACCACATTTCAAATGCTTTTATTTGTTTCTTTTCTTTTTGAGTCAAAGTCCATGCCTCGCATATTTTTAAGAGCCGTTTTCGTGGCAATTTTGATATCTTTGCTGTTAGAAGATGTTTTTCTGTTTGAACGCTTGTTTTGCCATTGCAATTCTTGCAACTATATCTTGTGTAGAACGACCATCGGGTGTTATTAAACTACCTAAATATTTAAATACTTGTATTTGTTCTAAATTACAATTGTTAATTTGAATTGTATTTCCAAGGAGGGTTAATATCGAACGGCGGCCGGTTGTAAAACATTTCGCAAAAATACATTCCCAAAGAGGGTTGACGTCATTTTTTTTTATTTTTTTTTATTAGAAATTTGAGTGCGTTTGATCTCTATCTAGCCTGATGGGAAGCTAAGATGAGGTCTAAGGTGTATCACGCAGACTCAAAAAATGCCTGTTCACTCTTGCCTTGAAAATCCCTAAATTATATGTATGGGGAAACATCGACGCAGGGAGGGAATTCCACACCTTAGCGGTTCGCACAATGAAGGAGGAGGCGAATCGAGAGGTACGATGAGGAGGAATATCGACCACAAATGGGTGGAATCCCTGTCCACGTCGTGTTGTCCGATGGTGGAATGGTGCAGGGGGAATTAAATTATGTAATGCAGACGGTCGGTCGTAAAACTATAGCCAAATCGTATGAACTGTTCCGGCTATTTCTTCTCTATTTTGCAAGGTCTTTGGCATCCTTGGGTAACAATTGACATGCATGTTATATTTGGGGAAGAAAAAGCGGGAAAGCGCACCCCGGGATGGATGAAACCGGGAACGCGCTTAGAGGAAGGAGAAGGTATAAGTTGGGGAAAGTTATTCAGTATATCACAACCTCGGTGGTGTAATAGTCAACACGCTAGTCCGCCAATCCGGAGGTTCTGAATTCGATCCCTAGCCAGGGCAAGTTGGAAAATGGCCTTTTTCAAATTGTCCTGAGGCTTGAATGTTAATCTATATATGTATTTATTATAAAAATATAGTATCGTTGAGTTAGTACCCCATAATACCAGTTTAATCTTACTTTGGGGCTAGCTCAATTTGTGTGATTTGTCCATATAATTTTATTTATTTATTAATATTAACTAAACATGGCCTTCTGACGCAATTTGTAACTCATTTAATCATATTAATTGTATATGTATATTATTTTTATATAAATGTGACTTTCCACGGGTAAAGGTTTCTTGTAGCCAGTATGAAGATAACTCCATACCAATGGATACGCATAAGCGTATCCTAATATGTTGCAATCTATATATCAACTTAACAAGTTTATTTGCCAAACAAAGCGTTCACCCCCAGTAACTTTTGAACGGCTGAACCGATTTTCATTTAAAATATCTAAGAACCATGTCGACAGCCAAGGCTTTCATTAAAAATATCTAAGAACCATGTCGACAGCCAAGGCTTTGATTAAAAATATCTAAGATTCATGTCGACAGCCAAGGCTTTCATTAAAAATATCTAAGAACCATGTCGACAGCCAAGGCTTTGATTAAAAATATCTAAGATTCATGTCGACAGCCAAGGCTTTCATCAAAAATATCTAAGAACCATGTCGACAGCCAAGGCTTTCAATTAAAAAAACGCATCGTAATCGGTATATTAGTTGAGCTACGATGTCACAGACAGACCCACAGATACGTCAAAGCTATAACACCCCTCTTTTACTCTGGGGGGTAAAACGATCTACTTCAAATAAAAAACAGCCGCATTATCCTTATTCGTGCAACATCACAAATATCTTGTCCTTTCATTTTATTAAAACTAACGTGAGATAAATCCATAATTGATTAAGTGCTGAGCGGACAGCGACATCGTCGGGTCGCAGCTGAAACTCGCCCTGAAGATGATCGTCTAAATTAATCCAAACCTGGTAGGCCTTTTCCAACTATATCACGTGAGTCTACTGTTTTAAATTAATCAATCTTGTCCTTTCGGTAGAAAACGTATCGTATTTATTTTCATTTCGAAATCTTGTGAGACGCGCACCCGGCCGGAACTGTCGGAAGACAATTTAAATGGATGCGACTGATCAATCTTAATTTACTTAGTAAACAGATTTTAACGTGTTAATTAACTTGTCACGACGATTCCAGGATTCTCTCTCCGTTTTTGAATTACACAATCCATAAATAAATCAAAATTGAGCTCGAAATAAAGCCAATGCTTTTACGCATTTTGATTTCAATTATCTAGTTTGGCAACCCTTGAAGGATGTCTTGAAGGAGTGTTTTGGTTGTTAATTGTGCCAATAAATGTGCTCGGTGTTTCTCTACGTGATCGAATCAGAAATGAGGAAATTCGTAGGAGAACAAAAGTCACTGATATAGCCCAACGGATTAGCTCGTCGTTGAAGTGGCAGTGGGCAGAACACAAAGCGCGACGAACCGATGGCCGATGGGGAAGAATGGTTCTCGAATAGCGACCACGTACTAGCAAGCGAAGCGTAGGACACCCACTTACCCACAAAGCTGGAAAGCGCTGGACGTAGGCCGCTCTAGATCGGTCGTTTTGGAAATCCTTGTCAGACTATGTCCAGCTGTGGTCGTTATGCAGCTGAAATGATGATGATGATGTGCCAATACTGTCAAATTTTTAAGCCAAAGTCAACTACCATAACCCGATGATAGTCGGTATTGATGGCTTAACGTGCCTTCAAACCATGGCGGAGCTCGAGACATTTTATCCAAATGCACACTGCGCCCAGGGTTTAATACGTAATCTCTCTAGAAAATACGGGTTTCGACTGTTATCACATATCGTATTTAAAATGTTTGTCGCCGTCTTCCGGACCGTTTTGACCTCCAATGAAGAAGAGCTACGAGTAGTTGACTTTGGTTCTTTGAGTTGCACATTTTAGTTAATATGTATCCATGTGTTTAAAACACACACAAACCTGCCTCAGGAGGTACCTCGTCCCTTACGTCAGAAACTGAGGCTAGATTTCAGTTCTTGTACTCTCTGAATCTTCCATGCTGGTCTGGGAGAAAACAAAAAACGTAAAATGTACCAGCTGCTTCTCTTCCCGTGCAGGTCGAGGGAATTGGCGAAAATTGGAATTATGTCATGTCAAATCACTATTTTGATTCTTTTTTCCACCTTAGTTCTCGCCCACCTTTACGCTAAATGTGGCATTCCAGTCTTGTAGCCCTGGGCTCCGTCTGCTTAGGGCCGGAAGGGGAAAATAAGTAATAGTGAGTAAGTATAGTACATATACTCTTTGAATATTTATTTACGATCTTCACTAGAAAAGCAACTATATTTTACTTTTTTATTGGCCCCGGACTAGCACGGAAGATGTTTTAGTAATGAAGGATAGAAATTCAGCGCGCCTACGAGGTATTCTATCTTGCGCTGATAAATTTAATGCTCTTTAGTTTCGGATGAAAACGCAACGCTAAGCATCTATGTGTCTGCGCTCTAATTGTGACAAATTGAATACATGTCATGAATAACGATGTTTCAACTGGCCAACAGCGAATGCATTGGCGCTTTCCCATAACTCAACTGTCAAAAAGCAAAAGGTATTCGTTGAAATGTACAGCGAAGCGGTGATACGTTTGGTACATGCATTCGCGTGTTCGCTGACAGATAGCAATCAAGGGAGGGGGGCAGCGTAGCCTCTAATTAATGGCGGGGAATCGCGTGAAAACGAGCCATTTGTCTAAACAGGCGTCGGATGTTCACAGAAGAATTGTAAGCGATACAAATACCTTAAACGTCTTCAAAACACTTACCTTGCCTTCCCCACTGAAATTTTCACCGCAATCAGGGTTCCCAGTTTAGGAATTTTTCCCTCTGATGGAATAACGTCGAGGTGGAGACATATTTTAGGGGCCTAATATTCATGAACAACAATATAAAGATAATTTATTTTGGCTTGATTAAAAATATTTAGTATTATGGTACATTATTATTGATTTTTCTTATATTGTTTGATCATTGATTAACATGACCGGCCGACAACGGGCCGGGTTTAAGAAACATCTTGCTCTTAATTATTTTCATATGAACCAAAAAGTCATTGATTACCTCTACGGAAAGTAGGCGAATTAGCACAATTACAATGCATATGTATGTACTTACTCGTATCGTAAGGACTTCATCATCATCAATATCATTGGCAGCCTTCTATATCCCACTATTGGGAATAGGCCTCCCTCAATGTATGCCAACCACGTCGGTCCCACATCGTGAGGACTTACATATATATTATTTACGTTAGTGTTGTTTTCTCAATTCTCATTTCCTGACCCTATAATAGCCCACCATCATGCTAAATGTAACGTAACGTATAGTTTTGATACTCGGCTATAACTACCTGTTAAGACGTCATACTTTGTTTTTTCTTATGTTATAAGATGGCAAACGAACAAGCGGGTCACCTGATGGTAAGTGATCACCACTTTCCATGGATAACTGCATTACCAGGGGTGTTCTTAGTGTATCTGTTCAGTATACCTATTTACCTATATTAATACGGTAAGAACACCTACGATATCAGGGTCAATACTTTCTGAAGCTGGCAACCCTGCCACAAGCATTACATATTGTAGCAACCCTGCCGCAATCTGCAATTATAATAAACGAGATCTAGATTGTAAGTACACTGTGTAATGCCGTTTTATTTCGGTTGAATTATGGACGTTGAAATATCGTCGGACGGCGTCTGCGATGTTTTAACGTAATACTCAGATAGCAGCTGGAACTATGATGATTTTATGTATTTTGGAGAAATAGCGTACAAAATTGTATTTTTTGTGGGTTTAAATTGGCGAAGCAAGTTTAATTCGCGAGATACCATTAATATAAGCAATATTAATTTTAAGGACCTTATAAGGATTTCCGAGAGAAGGATCTCTGAAACAGCTTCAACGATTATGATGAAAGTTGGTATGTAGGGGGTTTCGGGTTGAAAAATCAATCTACTTAGGTTTCATTTTAATATAGCCTCTCTTTCTCCGTGTTTTTCATGGAGCAAAGCTCAATCACCCAGGTTCTTCTTCTTTATACGTATATATTTTCTTTTCTATTTCCCCGTAAGTGTCTTCTGCCAGTCATTACACATTGTAGTACCACGCCGCCTCCACTTTGTCCTTCATTTATTTATTATAGCTGTACCTGGATTTACCTCCTTTCCATCTTTCATTTTTTTTAAACTATTTTATTGCAGTCTTCATGTCGTGCTAAGTATCGAAATAAGATATTATATTTTGCCTATTCCCAAAAACATAAATAACGTATCCCAGTTCACTTACTCTTTAACACTCTTTCATATTTGTTATCCTGTCCTTTCATATCTGGATCCAAAGCATATTATTACAATTTTAAATAATATTTTAAAACAATGATTATCTCTACCGTTGTGCAAACACATAATTTGCCGAAGCTGTTTGCGCCGACCAAACAAAATATTAAATGCATGATTGCCAGTATTTACTGGATTGTTGTTATAAAATGACCTGTCGTAACACAGACAATACAAATACAGGGCTATAGAAGGATAACTCATGTATATTCTTTACTTTTTACCCCACGGTCAAGAGCCGCAGAGAACAAAAAAAATGCATGACACGTACTAAGTATCTTTACAACAAGTATTTATTTTAAAAATATGTTTAAATAAAAGCTTTTTCTTCCAACTACGCAGCTAAAAAACCGATCACAAAGTGAGTGCTTATTGCATCAAACCAAAACAGTGCAATAATGGTTGTATGAAATCTCATTGTTGCACTGTTTTACTTTTTAATTTTTAATTATTGCACTGTTTTACTATTTAATTTACCATAGATGCCAGGCACAGATGTTTAAGTTTTAATAAAAATGTATGCATTCAATCAAAAAGACACTGGCTGAAAAAAAAAATTGGCCAACGAAAAAGGACCTTGTTAAAAAAACAAAAATCGTACATTCTGTACCATTGTAAAAGTTTTAAAGTCAAATTATTTTACAAAAGAAAATATTTTTAAAATGGAAAATGACAGCGAAAGTGATAAATACGATTTGCACGACAAATTCAACTATAGAGAGCATATAAACAGCTGCAAATGATATTATTAATAACCTTTAACCGCAAAAGTTCCTAGTAAAATAAGTAAGTTAGTTTTGTTTATAATTTGTATTTTTTTTTCGTACTTATATTTTATACTCAAAGAATATAAGAAGTTGAAAGAAAAGTAGATTACGCACCTTGCTGAAGTGAGTAATTAATGCACTCGTGCTAATTTAATGCCCTCGCTGTCGCTCGGGAAAAAACATAGCACTCGTGAAATAATGACTCACTTTGTTCTTGGTGCAGTAATCTACTATTAATTAAACAATGAACTAAAAAGTTTTAATAGAGAACTTTCTTTACTGATCAAAATTAAACGGCTGAGCTCAAACTCGGTGGGGTTATGTTGTTTTATCACAGAGATGCCGTGGCCACCTTCCGGATGTCATTGGTCATTTGTATATTCTCAGGTCATTGGCACCATAATATTGCATTGTCACCCAACTAACATAAGTATGTGTAAGTTCAACTTGATTGAATTATGGGAAGTGGGTCTAATTTAGCTTGCAAGATTGCAATGGGACAGGTGAAACCTAATAAAAGCTTGTAACAATCTTTTTGGTACAGAATATGATGCAAGTGTAGCGAGGCCCTTAGAATACGACTTCTTCGTACTTGTATTATATTTGCAACATCCAAAAAAATAAACGTATAAGTTGTACATTTCTTGTTAGATATGCTGACGCTGGACAGCATATGCATCTGGAAGCAACGGTTAAAGTAAGAATGACACTTTCACATAAGTATATATATTTCATGTTTGAAAAAAAAAGTATAAAAATTTTATATGAAGCGCCATATCTGTTACTATTTTAATTAAAGCTCGGACAGCACGTGTTGGTAAACGGTGGAAACTATAGTAGTCGTATTTACATGCATGATAAATCAGTCCAATACGATCAATGTGTTGTAACGCGACGGCTCTGGGAGGGTGCTTCAACCGATTGTAAGCTGGACTGTTCGCGTCATTGTGTGCTATAGTTAAAGTATAGGTAATTTCTCAATTGCTTTTATTGTGAGGCCTAAGTACTTATCAAGTCAAATGTAATAAGCCCAAAATCGATAGGGTTGATTCGTTTTATTTATCTACCGGCGCTATCATTAGATCAGCTTCTTGTCACAGTAATATTGCATTGTCACCTTATTTACAACAGCAAACAAAATTTCATGTCAATCGGAAACCGGAAAGTGGCTCAAATTTAACATGCAATATTTTTAAGGACTATAGATACTAAATTTTACACAACAAAATAATATGGTTTTATTTTAACAGGAACTATTATACTTCTGCGTATTGTCAATTGTCTGACTGCCACGCATCCGCAGCTACATAACCATCCACCTACGAGTCGTAGCACTCGAAGCATCGTAGTTGGCTACGCCGTAGCCTAGTGTACAACGCTAGCTCGTAGCCCCTACGAATGCACTAACAAATAAGTAAATTAAACAATGTTGGATAGTGTTGTGTAAGTTATATATGCCATAGGATAAAACTATGATATTTTATCTAAATAAATGACACTCAAGCCTAAAGACTGATCTAAAATATTATCAATAATACCGAAATACTAACTTTGAAATAAAAACACAGCAAAGTTCAGCACTAATTCTAGTTATTTTATACGTTCATTCTCACTAGTACCATTGAATTTTGACCCATGGTACTACTGCGACCGTTAAAGTCGCAGTAGTACCATTACATCTATTGATGGTACTAATGCGACTAGATCAAAATGCAAGTTCTTACTAGTACCATTGAAATTTGTCCCATGGTACTACTGCGACCATTAAGGTCGCATTAGTCCCATTGCATCTATTGATGGTACTAATGCCACTAGATCAAATTGCAGAGTCTCAGTAGTTCCATACTAAAAAGGCTAGTATTCAAGAAATACAATAAATTAGCCCTTGTAACTTTGGATTATAATTGTACTAGCTTTTGCCCGCGGCTTCGCTCGCGTATTCCATGGGAACATTACTTTTTTCCGGGATGAAAGGTATCCTATGTCCTTTTCAGTACCCCTAACTATGTATATGCGAATTTTCAAGAAGATTGGTTCAGTAGATAAAGCGTGAGGAGGTAACAAACAAACAAATATACAAACTCACTTTCGCATTCATAATATTAGTTGAGAAGTTGGGATTAAACGCTATAATTATACTAATTGTGTGTTATAAATTCGTATGAACAATCCAGATTATTTATTTAAAGGAAAGGGGGGGGAGTGAACAATTCTGGCTAACAAACTGTGTTATCGGCAAGTTTATCTAAAGTAACGTTCTAGCTTTCGCATAACCGACGCCATTTGACCGACATAACGTTGTTTATACCACAGGTTTATATACTTTACTTGTTTGTGTTCGTAATTTTGTATAGACTATGATGCAAACAAAAACGTAGTGAATAAGGTATTATTTTTTACTGTACAAGGTAGTAGACCAAGGGAAAGAGACGGCACTTACATATTTTTTTAAATAGGTGATCAATAAGCAATCTATTTTATTAAAACTAACGTGAGATAAATCCTTAATTAATTAATTTAAACCATTTGACTCACGTGATATAGTCTGAAAAGGCCGACCAGGTTTGGATCGATTTAGACGATCATCTTCAGGGCGAGTATCAGCGTCGACCCGACGATGTCGCTGTCCGCTCAGCACAGCACTGAGGGCTGCTTCGCGCGATGAAGCCCGCGCTGCCGCTCGGTGTGCTCGACTCGAAACGATGACTGCTGGGAGTTTCACCGATACCGGCGAGGTTCTCATACTTGTATGTGGTGTATCATCGTTACTTTCCGCACCAGGTATAACTAAAGCACTTATGTGTACCGAGCTGACTGTGTCGATGATGACTGTGTGGTGTCTCATCCGGTTTTTAATTAATAATAATCTGTTACTATTTGTTCCCGTGTTCTATGTACCTATCTCTTCAAGGCGATGCTAAGCAACATGGTCTATATATCCCACAAGGATAAGTATTTTATAGTGTATTTGTATTCGTATTTGTATTTGTGATTCATAAACTAGAATTTTAAAAGCTTTCAGTGTCTAATATTACAATTATTATCATATCAGCTACGGAAAGTCTACAGCAGAATATTAAATATATTAAATTATTTATCTATACTAATATTATAAAGCGGAAGAGTTTGTTTGTTTGTTTGTTTGTTTGTTTAAACGCGCTAATCTCAGGAACTAATGGTCCGATTTGAAAGATTCTTTTTTTGTTGGGTAGTCCATTTATAGAGGAAGGCTTTAGGCTATATAACATTACGTTCCGACAACCACGCGAACGAAGCCGCGGGCACAGCTAGTATAATATAAAGTAGACATAAAAATGTTGATCAATAATAAAGTTTAAAAAGTTGAAATGCAGACGCGGTGATCATTATTTTTAACAGTGCAGTAAAATTATGTAGGATTAAAAATCTCCAGGAAAGTTGATCATTTCCTGGATATATAACGTCATTGACTATGCATAGTCTATGATAAACTGAACATATAACGTCCGTAATATTCACAATTTGCATTCGATGCATCGTTAAACAGGAAATGAGCAATAGCGATTTTAACCATGTACCGCTATATTGCAATATTTTTCTTTTCACTTGTACGGTTTAAGGCATCTTTGGGTTGACTATTGATATTGCTCCGAAACAGTACAGCTTAGGATGCAACCGGAAACGAAAAGATAACGCCCTACCCTACTACTTCATAAGTGGTACCTCATCAGCTAGGTGAAAACTAAAGGTCAGCTTGATGTAGTAGTCATCTTTGTTCCTGACTTTGGTTTTGTTATCATCCCGGTCCGTTCTTGATCCAAATTTTTCCTCTCAGTATTTATTTTTTTCGCGGCTTTGCGCATAATTATAGGAGATGTAACACGCGTAAAACATGAGCCAAGTAGAAATTTTACACCTTTTTAACGTAAGCATAGGTTTAAAGATATATATTGGTTTGACTCATAAAAAATACACTTATTCACTTACAATGAGCCTAATTACTATATTACCTATATATACTCGTATTATGAATGCATAAATAATGCAAAAAATAGTGTACCTAGTGCTTTAAACAGTGCTTTTAACCAATTTGTTGCAGAAATTTGACGTTAGATATCTCATGGATTAATGTAGATTTCATGGCCATTTAGTAAGCTAGTTTAAAATATTAAGGGAGGCTTAAAGTAAAGTGTTTGACTTATTTTGAACCCTTTTTATATTGAAAGACCCAAGAACACACGAAGACCTTTCCACAGTCTATTTATCAATACGAAAATGTATCAAAAATCAAAGCATAATTATTGAGAAACTAGGCCTTTGCAGGCAAGAAAAGACTTAGTTGCTTTGAAAATGTAAAATAATACCTATACTAGATATCATAGATGCTTATACTATATAATAATTCAATGGCTTATTACTATATTATTACTACATATTTCGTAATTCTAATAATTCAATTAAAATTATGACATTACAATGTATTCTCAGTCTACATATCTGATTTTAAGTTGTAAGTTGACGTCCTTGGAGAAAATGCTGCAGTGCAGTTTGTTGCCGCTTCTTCTGCACTAGCACTTCTAGGAAGCGGGACTAAACTTAGCTGTGAGTAACGTCAACATTTGTGCGAAACAAAATAAACTGACTATTATTAAGAAATATTATAAATATCCTATGATATAAAGAAATTTTAAATTGAATTGACTTTCAACTTGGTAGGTACTGAGTTTCTGGCTAGAACATTGTTGCCGATTGTGGTAGAAAATTATCAGCTCCCTGGTCGCCGTCTATTATCATATAGATTACGGAGACTTACCTGTAATGAATATAAATGTCCATCGCACGGGACCAGTAACCTATTTTAATGCTTTAATAACTATAAGCCCTATATTATATATGTACTTTAAAGGGCAGGCCACTTCCAATCGATCGTTTTGGAGGTGTAACGAAACTAAAAAAATACTTAAATTAAACTAAAATATATACATAAAAATGATTATTTAAAAAAGAAAATACATAAAATTATTTACCTAATTAAAGCTACTTACCTTAATCCTTATAAAATTAAACATACCTCAATGCGCGCCATATTCTAATACGTGCGACATCGCATAGGTACCAATGGAGAAACCGGTTCTAGCAAGCGGAGAGCGGGGGATCGACGATACGACTACAGAGTGCTTGCGCCTTGAGAACGTCAAGTACACTACTATCAATTTCCTACTTACATAAAAAAATAATCTATTATAAATATTATATCTACAAATATTTATTACCTGCCTATGGTAGGTATATATACATACTTAGTTGTTTAAACAAAAGTGTTATATGTGTTATCCCCATAATTTGGGTAAGTGTTGCATAGCATTATAATTATAACCTATTAGGTTTTATTATGCCAGCTGGAGAAGATACTATGCATAGGTAATGTCAAATTTATTCATATCTGAAATTTCAAATAAATATTATGTTTAATTCTAAGTGAATCATAATTATTAAGTTATGCTTATTTCTTTTGACTGCGTGTACGACCACGACCTTGCATGACCTTCACCAGTTGACAATCAAATTTCTATATCTTTAGTTTCAAAGTTCTTTCATACTTCATTAAGCTTATCGTAATTACCAACATTATTTCACTAATCGATTTATAAAATACGATTCCACGCAGTGCATATAATTCGTGCCATTAGTTGATACCTTGCATACCTATCACTTCAAATAAATCAGACCTTTTATTATCATTGTAATTTAAAAGCTTGCCTCATCCATCATCGATCACTATTCTATGCTAGTAAATTACGCCACTTCCTTCTTCAGTCTTTCGCCGCGCTGCGCTTGGTGACACGAAATGTTGCAGTCACTCAACGAAAGTCGACATTTCTTAAATGTCTGGAATTATGCATTTCAGGGACCACCGTACCGGTACTGGTTGACGTTTTCCACAACGAAGGAGTCATTAACTGGACCAGCTCGGACCAACCCCCACTACCCAACAAGGATTCTGGAAGGACTCAGGACAGTGGTGTTTTTTTATGAACTTTATTACGCGATCGGTTTCGTGTGAGTGAACGAACCCACACCCATTTTGTAAATTAGCTACACTTATAAAGTAATATATATTGTAATAACTGATACATTTTGTAGTTTCAATTAAAAATGTTACAGAGGTTCTTGGTGGAGGTCTGTATCCAACATTTACTTCTGTAGCTGATATGATGACTTACTTTGAACTTGATACTGAGTTTCTAGCTGGAACACTGTTGTCAATTATGGCAGACATTTATCGCTATTCTGGCTGCCATCTATTATCATATAGATTACGGTGACTTAGTTCTAATGAATACAAATGTCCGTCGCTCGAGACCAGTTACCTATTTGTGCTTTCACTACCAATTAAGTACTATTTGCTCATTTGAACTTGTTACTTACGAATAGGTTTTTTAGTTCAAATTTTTATTGTTTTATCTTAGCACACTGTTCTGGAAGATACTGGCACAGACTGATAAGATGAATTATGAATTGAAGTCACAAATAATTTGAACGAAATTGTATTTTTAGAAACTTATTGGTCTAGGTATGGAAATTGATGTATTATACAATGTGAGAACTCGCGTCACTTTTGATGATATTGCGAATTGTATTAACTTACTTGCAGCATTTAATTGTACGACTTACTCGTACACTCACAATTGGTAAATCATACAATGAACTCGTTTTTAGCAACAGCTAAAACATACCCGTATTAGAGCTGTAGCATAGTGAGGCACCAAATTAAATTACCTACTTCCCTGTAAGGACTTGAACATTTTATTGCATTTTAATGATAAATAATAATTTAATCATTTCGTATTAGATGCAGAATATAACTTTTTTTTAAACGTATAATAAAACATTGTGGGAAAAATAACATCATTGTTTCTAGGCTAGTTAGTTACTCGAATCGTAGTCCAAACTTAAACGAAAGTACTAAAGTATTCCTGTAAGTTGAATAGCCAATGCTCAAATGCCCTCATTTCAGCTTTTGTTCGGTTTTCAACTAAACTTAGTAATAGCTCATTCCTGAACCATATGCTTTTTACCCGGCTACGGCAGGAGAAAGGGTTATGAATTTAGCAGTCTATGTTCTGGGTTCGATCCCCAGCCAGGGCAAGTTGGAAAATGGCCTTTTTCAAATTGCCCTGGGTCTTGTGTGTTTATCTATATATGTATTTATCATAAAATATAGTATCGTTGAGTTAGTATCCCATAACACAAGTTTAAAAAACTTACTTTGGTGCTAGCTTAATCAGTGTGATTTGTCCCTAAATATATATATATATATATATATAGGGACAAATTATTTATTTATGTATGTATGTATGTATTTTACAATTTTTATTAAACTTGCCTTGTTTAATTTAACTTTGTTGTAAGTAGTTGAGTGACTAAACTCACCATTTACATCCAGTTTCCTAGAGTGTACTTAGTATTGAGTCAGTTCACATAAGGAATATATTAAGTATACTGACTTTATCAATGATAATTATTGATATTTTTTTCAGATCAAAAAACCGACTTCAATACCAAAAAGCAAAATGTTCAAGCAATAGTATACTAAGATGACATTTTTTTTTAACCACACAACTGATTTTGATAAAAATTCTATGGGACCACCTGGAAAGTTATACCTATTCAAACAAAAAAAAAGAATTTAAAGAAATAAATCGGTCCAAGCGTCTGCGAGTAATTGGGGAACATACATAAAAAAAGATTCCGACAAATTGATAACCTCCTCCTTTTTTGAAGTCGGTTAAAAATTAAGTTATATGCCGAGCTATCAACTTTAAAATAAACACCTACTTGCCTACTTATGTTTGTGATTTTTTTCTATCCAGCCAAAAATGCTCAATCGTGTTTTGGCTATTGTGGGTGTCTGTAGAAATTCCTTGAAATTTTTATGTAAACTTTTTGAGGAATAAATTGTAGTAGTTTAATAACAGTGATTTTTCAAAAACACGCACAGTCATGCAAATTGTGAACCCATTAGCATTCGTATTCGTATCGGTTGGTTTAGATGATATAAAATATTTCGAGCCTGTACGCTTTGATATGTATGTTATTTATTAGCCTAATAAATATATATATATATATATTAAGTAGCCGTGTGGTTCCCGGCCGAGTAAAATAAGACCATTTCAAGTCAATCCGTGGATGTCGTAGAAGGCGACATAGGAAACACAAACTAAACAAAGCTTATAAACGTCAATTAGAGCTCTCCAACCCGACTGGCCAGCGAGGAGAGTGTAGGCCTAGATTCTCCTGCAGTGGAAACTAAAAAAAATCCTGATGATGATGATGATTAAGTAGCCAATGACCCTAACTGTACTCGACTACCTTCGTGGTCCAGTGGTTAAGGCGTTTGCCTTGTGATCCCGAGGTCGTGGGTTCAAATCCCACTCGGAAGCATACTTTATGACAAGTTGTTTCCAGTCTGGCGGACTCAGCGGACCCCGGGCTCTGAAGAGTTACCGCTGAGGATGCAACCGGGGATACGCTCGCATAATAATGATGATGTCATGCGAGTGGGCAGTTAAAGACATCATCATAGCATTTTTTAGCTTAGTCAGATGTAGGTAGCGGTGTCTCTATATAATTGCTTTTTGTTTTGCTTTTTACATCTCAAAGTTGTTTAAATATCTCCATTTTGTTTCCAACCACTTTTCTCTCCAACAGCTTCCTTTCATTTTTATCAAAGTAGACAGTTTTTCTGTCTATCTCATTTCAGGGTTTTCTCTTGATATTTTCAGTCTGATGAACCCAGTCCCATTAAATTTTAATAGACCTTTTTTCAAGGTAAAATAGTAGTTTAATAGTGAAGTAAACACAGCGATTCAGGACTATTAATTTTAACCTGTGGACAGCGAATAACCCATTAAGGGTGGAAAACCGATTTTTAAATGGGTTCCCAACTAACATTCAGCCAAGCCACCTGGTTCGCGCTTCAGACTGTCGTTATTTTATTATCTTCGAACTATTTTAATTCCTCCAAATAAACAGTATTTCAAGGAACTAAAATAGTTTTAAACTAAATAAACTGTGTAGTTATATTTTTAGGTATTCTATTTCTATTTTAGCCTACCCTGTCCCAATGCGGGGCAAAAGGCGTATTATTTCTTCTTCTTTGCGAATCAATGTTTTTTTTTTTCTCTTGTGTCGAGGCCCTTGAGGCCCAATCTTTTCCTCTCTCCTCCAGAAGACCGCTTCCCGCCACTTTTTTTTAGGGTTTACCCGGCTTTGTTTTCACATTGAATTATTATATTCTTGTTTCTATTATTACATCTAGCCCAAAGTTAATCGGGCATTGTAGTACTAAAGTTTAGATTGAGTTGATTTAAACCCAAATTAAACTTTACTACTAGATAACACGCAGCTAATAAAATCCCTTGTAAAAATAATATATTTTAGGTATTTTCCAAATAAAGTTGGTAATAAAAAACCAATTTGTGAAGACAAACCCCTTTATATTATTTTCGTCACAGATAAAAAGTTTTCGTCTAATAATCCCAAAAGCGAAACAAGAGCTTTACTTTTGGGTGTTTACCTTTGTGACATTTTGTAAATTTCTTTAGTTCTAAGCCCCTAAAGTTATTATTAAGGTGAGTCTTGATCATCCATCAAACTATCACTTATATAATAAAGATAATAAAAAGTGGTTTTTGACTCGAAGTATAATTGTATTTATTTGTTACCAATACAATTCAAATCGGGATTGAATCGCTTATCTAAATTCTATACATCGCGCAGAAATAATAGAAGCAAATATTTGTACTGCAGGTAGGCTGATTCTTGGCTTCCACATAACTCACTCATACAAATTTTATATATAAGTGAATTGGGTGACTTCCACATAATTCACTGAGACATATAATTAGTATGTATTAATTATGCGGAAGCCAAGAAGCAGCGATTAAAATTTTAGAGCTATGTATGGACTTCTGCAGTTGACCGTACATAATAGCTTTTTGGAATGTACACAGTTTATTAACCCATTTTGTATTGAATGAGGAATTCAATAGACTAGTCAAGTGGTCGTTCGCATTTTTGGAATTATGCAAGCTTGCATGTCTATAACAGCCCTTACTCTTTGTTTGTTAACAAGTGGCGTATATAATATATAAATAGTTTGTCTTTAAAAGGCACTACTGAAATTCAACATTTGATTGTTATTATCAAGAACAAATTCTTGACAAGTGAACACTTCGGGGTACACCTATATCAATCAGCGTCATTTCCCAAAGTATTTCAGTTTGAGGTCTTGGTTCCTTCTGCATGTTCTAACCTACTATTTCTTTTAAATCATCCTTTCTTCTATTCCCTCAGATCATTAAATATAACGAAACATTATATAAAAAAAAATATTTTAATAAAACATATATTTCGATTGCACCAATTTTAGTTGGGGAAACTAATTGAAGTTTCTCGTGACCAGAAAGCTGTCATAAAATAAGCATTGCCATACAACATGGCAATGCCGCCAACTTTCTAGGTACGTTGCCGCAGGGTATAGAACTACCGGGTTTTTTTTGTAAAAAAAACGTGTTTTATATGTTTAGTTTAGTTTTTAAGAAATTTTATGTGTATATATTTTTTTCGTTGTTATAAAAGTTTACTGAAATTCATTTCTAAAACCAACCATTTGTAAAATCAAAAAGAAATGTGGAAAAACAATATTTATAAAGTATAAACAAAATTTAAAGTAATCGATTAATTTGAATAAAAAAGTAAGCTCTTATTTTATTGGAGAGAATATGCGCAGCAAAGAGCGACCGGCGCTAGAGGCTAACAATACCGACTTTTGTTCACTATAAACAAGGTTTTATTGGGAATTCCTGAGCCTCTGCCGTTTCTACGCCTTATAAGATTCTACGTTAAGTGGAATTTTATTAATTTCATTTTATTGAGAAAGTCATGTGGTTTTTGCAATTGCGTCATCTAATATCCATCCAATTTATATCCACTATTTCGCATAACAAATTTAGATGCATCAGATAAAAATGTCGTAACCAAATATTTTCACTGCAGTATCAAACAAAATAGAACGTCAATTTCATCGTCCATTTAATTTTGTATAAAACGAAAAGTGACGTTTAAAACGTTTTGTTTTTAGTTTTATTTGCGATAGGAAGTACAGCAAACAGCGGCGAAACCAACTGCTACTTCTATTGTTCACTATAAAGTAGGTTTTATTAGGAAATCCTATGCCTTTGCCGATTCATTCTTATTCGAGTAAGTTTTTACGTAAAGGATTTATTATTTCATTTTACTTAGATGTTTAATTTAATGAATATCGTAGTTTTTAATATTGACTTAGTTCATATACATCTAATCTTAGCGCATCCTGGTTGTCTATAAGGATTATCTGTGCTACTTCGGATTCGATGTGCTTTACAATTAAAATGTATTGAATTAATTTCATATAGTTTTGGTTATTGACTTCGTTTGTCGTCCACTAAATATGCATAAATTGTCCGTCACTCCGCAGAACAAGTTTTGTTATACCAGACAAAAATACCGTAACCAAAATTTTGTGCTGCAGCACCAATATAGAACATCAGTTTTGACTATTTCAAAAATGAAAAGTAAAGTTCAGCGTTTAGTTTTAGCAAGCGTTTGCATTTTATTTGCGAGAGGAAGTGCAGCAAACAGCGACGGAATCATTTGCGGGCGCCGGAGGACACAATACCGCGACTTCTATTGTTCACTATAAACAAGGTTTTATTAGGAACTCCTTAGCTTTTGCCGTTCCTACGTCGTATATGGTCCTAGTTAAAAAGTAATTATGAATTCTATTTTTATTTCATTTAGTTTGTTTTTTTTTCTTTTGTCTACAATGTACTACTTACCAGGTTACCTTACCTTACCTCTGCAAAAACCAAGTTACCAAAAGTTCTTATCAGAATTACTTTGTATCTGTATTTCTGGATACTCTAATGTCTTCTCAAAAAGTTCTTCCTTGGTAACTTGGTTTTTGCAGAGGTAAGGTAAGGTAACCGGTAAGTACATTGGAGCCATATGTTGTTTTTTTTTTCCATAGCATACTTTACTATTCATCTTATTTATATATATCAACTGTTGCATAATATTTTTTTATGTAGATAGATATCAAATAAAAATGTTGAAACCTAATATTTGTGCTGCAGTATCAATAATTAATTAGTTTTATTTCGCATGAAATGGAAAAATTAAAGTTCAATGTTTAGTTTTAGCAAGTGTTTCAATTTTATTTGAGAGAGGAAGTGCAGCAAACATCGGCGGAACCATTTGCGGGCGCCGGAGGACACAATACTGCGACTTCTATTGTTCGCTATAAACAAGGTTTTATTAGAAACTCTTTAGTCTTTGCCGTTTTTACGTCTTATCCATGTAGGACGTAGGAAGGTTGCATAGAAGGATTTGTCATATTTCGTTTTATTTAGAACTTTATCGTGTTTTTTCTTAGTTTTTGTTCGTCCGTTTCGTTTCTATTCTATTCGTTTACCTTTTTATAATATACAATGCATGAATCGTCTATCACCAAACCAATTTTGATGTAGGAACCAGATAAAATATCGTTACCAAATATTTGCGCTGCAGTATCAAAATACAAATTCAATTTCATCCATTAATTCGGCATAAAATAAAAAAATAAAGTTCAGAATTTAGTTTTAGCGAGCGCTAGAATTTTGATTGCGGGAGGAAGTGCAGCAAACAGCGGCGGAACCATTTGCGGGCGCCGGGGACGCAATACTGCGACTTTTATTGTTCGTAAACAAATTTTTATTAGGAACTCCTTAGCTTTTGCCGTTTCTACGTCGTATAAGGTTCTAGGTAAAATAAAACTGGCCAAGTGCGAGTTAAACTCGCGTGGAGAGGGTTCCGTACAATTAATTGAATTTTTATAGGTTTTCCTGTAATCTACAAGCAATGAACTATATTTCGTATTTTTTTCAAAATTTTAGCCTTAGTAGTTTCGGAGATCAGGGGGGGGGGGCATGGCCAATTTTCGTCTTCTTTCATAAATTAAATCAAAACTATTTATTTTATAATTATAACAGAAATATATTTGAGATCCTCATAACGGGCCCTTTCATTTGATATATGACACAGTAAGGTTTGCAAAACTGTTTTTTTTTATTTCCTAATTTATCCCCCGAAAATGACCCTTATTTTAAAAAAATATTTACTTTGCACATATGTGTTTGGGTCATAGGATTACACCATCCTACCAAATTTCACCTGATTCGGTCCAGTAGATTCGGAGCATAAATTAAATCAAAACTATTTATTTTATAATTATAACAGAAATATATTGAGATCCTCATAACGGGCCCTTTCATTTGATATATGACACAGTAAGGTTTGCAAAACTGTTTTTTTTTAATTTCCTAATTTATCCCCCGAAAATGACCCTTATTTTTAAAAAAAAATTATTTACTTTGCACATATGTGTTTGGGTCATAGGATTACACCATCCTACCAAATTTCACCTGATTCGGTCCAGTAGATTCGGAGCAAATTGGCTGTGACAGACAGACGGACAGACAGACGCACGAGTGATCCTATAAGGGTTCCGTTTTTCATTTTTTGTACGGAACCCTAAAAAGTAATTATAATTCTAATTTAATTGAATTGAGTTTATTTTTATGTTGTTTTTTCTATAGCCTTTCTACTCGTATTATATGCTTTCTCTATGTCGTCGTATCGTACAAGTGATGTTCTATATTAGATTCCACATTCAGTATTCATCAAATTTATAATTTTTTGAATCTGCTGTTGTGTAACAAATTTTGGTAAATAAATATAAATAAATATATAGGGACAAATCACACTGATTAACAGCGTAGCAGCAGTAACAGGAGCGTAGGACACCCACCTGCTAGGTGGTCAGACGACCTGAGCAAGGTTGCAGGAAAACGCTGGATGCAGGCCTCTTCTGATTGGTCGTTTTGGAAATCCTTGGGGGAGGCCTATGTCCAGCAGTGGACTTCCTGCGGCTGATATGATAATGATGACACTGATCGAGCTAACCCCAAAGTAAATTTTCAACTTATGTTATGGAATACTATCAACGATACTATATTTTATGATAAATACATATATAGATAAACACCCAAGACCCAGGTATATTTGAAAAAGGCCATATTCCAACATAGGTACCCTGGCTGGGGATCAAATCCAGAATCTCCGAATTGGCGGAATAGCGTGTTAATTATTACGCCATGGAGGTCGGCATGGTAGTCATTGATGTAGGCAGATATGAAATAAATATGTCGAAACCTTATATTTATGCTGCAGTATAAAAATTAAATTTTGAATTCGTATATATTTGGCATAAATAAAAAAAAAGTTAAATTCAACTTAGTTTTAGTTGAGGCTATTTGCAGAAAGTGCAACAAACAGCGGCGGTACCATTTGCGGGCCCCGGGGGACGCAATACTGCGACTCCTATTGTTCACATTAACAAGGTTTTATTAGGAACTCCTTAGTTCTTATAAAGCTCTACGTAAGACGGGATTTATTAATTTTATTTCACGTAGAATTTCCTTGAGTTTTTTTCTGTTATTTTGCATAACAAATTAAGATAACAGATAAAAATGTTGTTAGCAAATGAGAGTTTTTTGAGTTACATATTGTCTTTCTCTTCGCATTACGTACGTGTCTCACAACCAAGCCATTCTGTTACTTTTTACCTTGTCTGTTATCAGTGCAACCTTCGAGCGAAGCAAAGTATACTAAGATAATTCGGCATTTGTCTGTATATTTTTCTTCGGACTCCGTCTCATCCATCACTTTCAATCACCAACCAATCATAGAGCGAAAGGAAACACATCCATTAACGCATAATAACTACTCTCACCATAGAATAACTCGGCTTCAGTGAGAATTAAAAAGTGTTTAGGTACTTCAGGAGAGTAGTTGGATGCCTTTATCTTAATGTTGTAATTTTTAGTAGAATCAATAGACTGGTTTACTATTGTCTTTTCTATTTCATCCATTATTGAATTATAGATACGATATATCGTCCATGCTGGTCTGGGGGAAAAGAAAAACTCAGAATGCTCAGCTGCTTCTTTTCCCGAGCAGATCGTAAAAGCCGATCGAGGAAATGGGCGAGAATCTGCATCGTAATAGGTGATGCGGTTAGCAACCCATCACTATTTTGATTCCCTTTTTACATCTTAAGGCCCGATGTCAGGCTAAACGTAGCCTGATAGGGATTAAGACGTAATAATGTATCTTTATCTGTAAATATAAGTGTGCAAGTTTTCGCCTTATTTAAGTTGTGGTAGAAAAAAAAATTGTCAGACTTATTTGCAGGCTAAAAGTAAAAATCGAACAACGATAAACAGGAAAAAAATAACAACTACTAGACCAAAAACACAAGATATAATGTAAGCTTATGGTACAATACATATAAAATAATGTCAAAGTACTAGGTACGCTAACTTTATCGAAACTAAATTAGATTCTAACCACAATCAATCACTTCCGATCACTAATCAACCAGGGAGTTATAAATACCTAGAAAGCCATCCATTAACGCATATTACTCCAGCCTATATAAAGACCTGGTCTATAGTAGGTGATACTGTGTCTATATATACATATATATACACTGTCACGTCTTTATCTCTAATGGAAAAGCCTAAGGTCAGCCATAAAACCCAATAAAACAATTAGCGTTTTAGAAAGGGAATCAAAATAATGATAAGTTGCATAGCCTGTAACATGATTCAGATTTTCGCCAATTCCCTCGGTAAGAGAATCAGCACTGACATTCTAAGATTTTCTTTTCTCCCAGACAAGCATGCAATGATAAAAATTAGAAAAAAAACTAACTACTTATACACCGGAACTACTTATAAAGGTCTCCAAGTCTCTATATTTATGGAAATTACTCTTTAAGCTAAATAAAAAATACATATTCGTCATATGTAATTTAAACCAAAGATATCAGCCGACAAATGCTTACCAAAAATCTCCCAATTGAATGTCACCACCCGCTTCCGAGCTCGTGGCGGGCGGCGGCCGGTTAGCGGGGAGGGCAACGTATATTTAACATATATTATTACAAAAGGAATTATTTTTTACAAAAATAATTCGTTTTTAGGGCTCCGTACCCAAAGGGTGAAAACGGGACCCTATTGCTGAGTCTGTCCGTCTGTCACAGGCCTCTATCTATTAAACCGTAATAGCTAGACACTTGAAATATTTAGCGATTATGTATTACTGTTTTGGAAATCCTTGGGGGAGGCCTATGTCCAGCAGTGGACTTCCTGTGGCTGATATGATGATGATGATGATGTATTACTGTGGCCGCTATAACAACAAATACTAAAAATAAAAAGTTAAAAGTTGAAGGAGGTCGTTATACAAAAAACGTGTTTTTTCAGCGTTTTTAACTAGATCTTTATAATGGCATTAAGGCCGTACCTAAATTTTCCGGGGTCCAGTGCTGCCCCCATTTTAAATAAATCATTAAAAAGAAAACGGAGACATTATTTAAAATTTTGCAACTACCAAGTCCTAGATAACCCTTCAAAGTATTCTATGAACTACTGTTTACAATTTAAAGTGAAAACGTTAAGCTTTACTACGCACAATTGCGAAAAACGGCCACTTTTGGCTAATGTGCGTAGTAAAGCTTAACGTTCTCATTATAAACTGTAAACAGTAGTTCATAAAATACTTTAAAGGGTTATCTAGGACTTGGTAGTTGCAAAATTTTAAATAATGTCTCCGTTTTCTTTGAAATGATTTATTTTAAATGGGGGCAGCACTGGACCCCGGAAAATTCAAGTACGGCCTTAACTAGATAATTGAAATTTTCACCGATTATGTATTACTACATCGTGTTAATAAAAGAACGCAAAACCTCTCAGATGGTACCTCAGCCCATGTACTGAACAATTTTTGTTCAACAACTTTCACGAAATCCAAAAAAAGAATTCAGCAGTGACCTATATATACATATATATAACGGTTAATTAAAAATAACCCTATATATATATATATATATATATATATATATATATATATATATATATATATATATATATATATATATATATATATATATATTTTTTTTCATACACCCAATTTCACTCTCAGAATTAAGACGAATCTAACGACATCTCTAAAACTTAACTCCATTAAGCCATTTAGGCTATAGAGCGGTGCCATAGAAATATACACACATATATACACTTAAAAAACATAACCGTCCTTCTGGCGCAATTGGGTAAAAAGTGACATAGCCTATTGTTTGTTAATATTAATTTATTACCTGGTGCACTAGGCGCGTTGTTTCTCTTATCGCCGCTACTCTGGGCGGGCAGGCCACGCCTGTCGGTCCTGAAGCGGAAAGTGGTTCAGTATCACGGACTGAACTTGCTCCAAAAAGGTTGCCGGTTAATTAAAAATAACCCTGTATATATAATTATTGACCCGTGTGGTTCCGGGTTAGAATAGGACCAATCCATCTCTTCTTGTTGATGTCGTAAGAGGCGGCTAAAGGACTAAGCATAAAAATCTCGTGCTACAATTGCATTCCCAAAGAGGGTTGACGTCAGGCAGGCGGCCGGTCGTAAAACTATAGCCAAATCATTTGAACTGTTACGGCTATTTCTTCTCCATTTTACAAGGTCTTTCGGCATCCTTGGGTAACCATTGACAAGCATGTTATATTTGGAGAAGAAAAAACGGGAAAGCGCACCCCGGGCTCTGAAGCAGCACAGCTGAGGATGCCACCGGGAACGTGCTTAGATGAAGAAGAAAATAATGTCAAATTACTACGCTAATTGTGGCAGACTATATTAAATTCCAACTCCCACCAACACCAATAACGTCGATCACTAATCAAGCAGGGAGCTATAAATACCAAGAAAGCCGTCCATTAACGCATATTACTCGTGCCGTAGATTAACAGACTGTATGGCTAGCTCTATCTACGTTGCAACTTACTTAAACAAAGTTAGAAAATGCCAGAATCAGGGTATATCAAGCAGAAAGGAAACACAACTCACTTTCAACACGAACAACTTTAACAATGTGACCAATCCCTAAATCATCGGACAAATTAAGATGCACCCAATGATGATACCTATTATTTTATTGATAAATTAATACAAAATTAAATGATACCTATTTTTAACCGACTTAAAAAAGAGGTTATCAATTAGGCTGTATTTTTTTATTTTAGTTGCCTCAATACTCCGTCTTTAATAAAACGGTTTGAAAATTCTTTAAATTACCTAATGGATGTACTTCCAAATTGTCAATATTATCAAAATCTATTTAATAGCTTGCTTTTAAAACAACATAACATGTCAAAATCAGATAACCAGTTCAAATGCTTCTGTCGAACATACGTAAATATCGCTTTCCTGATCATGTTGCCCAAAAATCAAAATGACTACGAAGCAAGATGCCTAATCCACATTCCACATATAAACATAGACTGTGACTTTGCAAAAAAAGAAATAGGAAAACCCAAAACTTTTTAATCACAGGTTTACCTTTCTGATAATAAGACTGTGGGCACGTCAAGAGTACTCGTATATCTATCTCTAAAAGCGCACATTTTAGAACAAATAGTAGTTTTCTAGAATCACAGTAAGGAGGACCTCCTTTTTCCACTACCATTAAATTGTAGCTCGCTAAATTGCTATTTTCTTCTACAAATACGTAGGTTTGCTGTCAAAGTATTTTTTTAAGGAAGCATGCAGGAAAATTTAAAAGGAAGTGCCTTCTTATTTAAAAATCGAAAAAGTTTTGCTCATAAGTAACAAGAACATTTTTAAACGTTGCCACAATATTATTACCTGTCTGTTAGTAGTGAGATATATTCGATACTTAATTCTGGTGAAACAAAACTTTGTAAGAAATCAACAGCAACTAGCAAACAAGATGGAACGAACAGCAAAGCAAGATGAACTCACAAATCAAAAGCTACGAGCATTTATAAAATCTCAAATAGCAACAAATAAAAATTTATAACAGCCAACTGCCACATTAACGTTTTCAACACACACAAGCGTCAAGTTTTGCCGAGCGTCTGTGTTAATGCCTTGTAATTTGAACGTTACGAGTTTACGACTTAATTTGGACTCGTAATCAGTTTAGACGAGCACCTCTCGAGATTACCCCGAAAACAAACGGGCCGCACGTAAATCTTGTCATTCTACATACTAACATTGCGTTTTTAACTTTACTACTCCGCTTTGAAATGTCACATTATGTCCCGTTTCCTGTCCCGACTGTCCCAAATTTCCTTTGCGCTTTACGAGTTTCCATATTTACGTACCCGTATATAGTTCTGTCTTGTAATGAGTATTTAGTTTGTTTTAGATTTTATTAGCTAATTTAGATTAGTTTTTTGTACCTTAGTAGGTACCTGTACTTATATTTACAAAACATAGGCCGATGGTATTATAAAACAAGGTATTCTCTTATCACAATAGCCCAAGACTACGTCACAAATGAAAAGTGTTGCCATTTATTGTTATTTTCAGTAAATTCTAGTACTTTTGAATATAAAATAAAATACTAACTAACTCAAGTATATCGTGTATTGTGTAATTCATCTGTTTAATTTTACATTAATGTTGTATTAATGCAATATTATAATTATTAGTTCATAATTGGTTTGTCAAGTAAAAAAATGCATTTTGCTCGGGTAATTCAATCAGTGGCAAACAGTGGCAAATCTCAAATAGTATTTTATTATACCATGGATAGGCGCATATGCTTCCGATGACAGCTAGTAATACAATGACTTTGTATCATCATCAGGTCTTTTCTAGTCACCACTGCAGGACCACGACCCTCTCTGTACTACCAGAACCATATATTAGCCAGAGCAGTCAGAGGATTTTGCCTACTCTCTCCACGCTGGCCAGAGAGGTCTCACTGGTAAGCTTTGTTTAGCTTGTGTTTTCTAAGTCACCTTCTACGACATCCACGGGAAGACTTGGAGTGTTCCTATTCTACTCTGCCGAGATCCACATGGCTAATGACTAATGTATGTAGAAAGTGAACTCGCCATTTTTATTATGTGTTTGATTCTTTGTTACATACAGTTCTTAAAGTAAAGTTAAAAGCAAATGACCTTGAAGTGGCGCCCTCATTTTAAATAAATTGTCAAAAGAGGCCGTTTAATAACGCATATTTGCCAAAAGTGGCCGTTTTTCGCAAATGTTCGTAGTAAGGCTTAACGTTCTCACTTTGAACTGTAAACAGTAGTTTATAAAATACTTTGAAGGGTTATCTAGGGATTGGTAGTAACAAAATTTTAAATTATGTCTCCATTTTTATTGAAATGATTTATTTTAAATGGGGGCAGCACTGGACCCCGGAAAATTCAGGTACGGCCTTAACTCGTAAATTTGGTGAAAATTTCCATATTTCTCAATGTTAGGCACTAGATAGCCCTTTAAATTATTTTATAAACCGTTGAAAGTATTTACATTAGTCCACTTTTGGCGGAGGCAAGTTTTAAGGCTTAACGGATATTAACCCTAACGGATAACGAACGGACGTTCATTTAATAATTTAAAGGGCTATCGAGTGCCTAACATTGAGAAATATGGAAATTTTCACCATATTTACGAGTTAACAATTTATTTCAAATGAGGGCGCCACTACTGCTTGGTATTCACCTTAAGCTGAATATTGTTCGTAACTAGTTGCTGCGTAATTTTGGCAAGTCAACATTTCATATACATTGTCGAGTTAAGATTTTCGGAGGCGAAAGAGCGCTTTGCGAGGTTTAAGCTTTGCTAGCAAATTGAATTTTCCCAGCGTCTAGGTTACTGAAACATCTAGGGATGTGAAAGATAATCGATAGAAAGCTATATAAAATCGATTTCATTTAGGAAACATGAATTTTGTTTAATCTATTTTGATTTATGTATCATATATGTTTATAGTATAAAATAAAAAATAAAAATAGAAAGCCAGATTTAAACACCATCATCTATTACACGTAGCGTTGCCTGCGTGGTCAAAGGATACTTACATATTTTATGCTGGTCTTGGAGAAAAGAAAAATCTTAGAATAGGTATACCAGCTGCTTCTCTTCTCGAAAGCTGATCGGAGAATGGGCGAACATGCAAATAATGTCTATGGCCGGTGCGCCTAGCAACCTATAACTATTTTGATTACTTTTACCACCTTAAAACTGGCCTTTGAGTCTTGCGCAAGTCTTAAAATGCTCTTTCTGCCCCATTAGGGATAAAGACGTGATAGTATGTATGCCGTGTGGTTCCCGGCAGAGTAGCATATGACAACTCCCAAGTCATCCCGTGGATGTCGTAGAGGACAAAGCTTATAAACATCGATGAGACCTCTCCAACCCGTCTGGCCAGCGTGGAGAGTGTTAATATATGGCTCTGGTAGTACCGAGTGGGTCGTGCTCTTGTAGTGGAGACTAAAAAAGACCTGAAGATGATGTTGAGTATGAATGTATGTATTCAAGGTAGTTTGTGATTTTGCAAATAATATTGTTTCAGCAAATGTCTCAAAATGACTTTGATTTCCGCCAACTAAAATAAACATAACTTATCTAATCGAATTTCAAATCAACTCTGTAGGTATTTAGTTAGAATTTACCGATTCATGTGATTCACAAATCTTCGAGTACTCAAAGCATAACCTAATCACATCCCTGGCGTAGGTTGGATATAGTACAATGTGACCTTACTGACTGATGTGGACTGAAAGGGAAAAATGAAGACCACGTATATCACATCTGTGGATACGCCGTGTCCCGTTATAGCTAGGCGGATATTTTCAGATTCCATTCCGAGTCCGTTTTGATACAAGCTTTGATGTCCTAAACTACATTCTGTGGACCCTGTTTATCGTTACCCTTTGAGGCTTTTAGATTAGGTTGCTGAAAAGGACGTGTAGTGATTACTTATTTTATGAAAGTCTATCTATCCAGATTATGTTAAAAATACCAATGGATTCTTTTTTCTGATAATATACTTGTAGTAGAAATAAATCAGCATAGATAAGCATGGTTGAGCACGTGATGAGCAGAGATGAAGCTCATGTAACGAAAAAGGTGATGAACATGACTGTCAGTGGATATAGGCAAAGAGGAAGACCAAAACAGGACGGAAGGCGTGCATAAGAAATGATAGAATCTTCTAAGAGTAGATGAAAGTATGACTCGCGATAGAGAAAATTTGAAAGAAAAGACATTTTGCGCCGAACCCAAAATAAATGGGAAATGGTAAGAAAAAAAGTTACTACTAGTTATACTAGTACTAATATGTACCTGCGTATATTAATGCACATACTTTGTAAAAAGCGTAGCAACTAATGCCTAAATTAGTACCTAGGTACGTCATAACTACTCATCAAAGGACAATTTATTTCATTGAGAATAAGATATAGGTAATGGTATAAACTGTACCCGTATTCTAATTAATCCAAGGATAGCAACGCTTTTGTTTTGGTCCTTAATTATTCAGTGAAAAATACGTAGGTAGGTAATCTTATACTTCCTCTTGATTTTATTTTTACTTGCCATTTTGTTAAGTAAGGTGAGGTGTAATGGTTTGGGAAAAAATATTTGGTTACTAATACAAATGTGTATAAATGACCAACACTCGTGTCAGATTTTTCAAGCTCACAAAGAATTTCGATATAGTTAGTGTGCACTCTCTATCGTGATATTTACGCCATTTTTGTGGTCACCAAGTGTAAATTATGCCCTAAATTGCTTAACACATGTTAACGCTAATAATGCGTACGCATGCCTAGCGTGTACACGCTAGGCTATCGAGCTCTTCAACAAAACAACGTACCTACAACTTTGCAAGACGCCTACAACCGGCAAGGCTGCATAATGTATGCGCCTAACGACCGACAGCCGTGTCACTCTAAGTACTTTGGCAATCTAGTCGTAAAACGATTAACAAAGTCTGTTGAGTTCTTAACTTCTTGATAAGAATATTAATTAATTTTCTTCCATGCTGGTCTGGGAGAAAAGAAAAAAACTTAGAATATACTAGCTACTTCTCTTCCCGCGCAGATCGTAGAAGTCGATCGAAAGAATGGGAGAAATGCAAATCATGTTAACAGGCGATGCGGCTGGCAACCCATCAATATTTTAATTCCTTTTTCCACCTTCTCGTCCACCATCACGCTTAAAGTGGCCCGTGAGTTTTGCGGCCCTAGGCTCTGTCTGCCCCATTAAAAATAAAGACGTGATAGTATGTATAAAGTACTTTTCTGGGAGCCCTTTATCAAAGGCTGGTAACTATCTGGCACAGATAATGAGAATTACCAGACAACGTGGCAATGCTACCGGGCCACGCTGCTGAGCACACTCCAGCCACTACTACATTATGGCTTGCGGAACACGGAATCGGCAGCGACGCGACGATAAACTTTATATACAAAGCATCGTTCAAGTATTACGTAATTTCACCCATTTTTAATTGTTATATAGTTAGTAAGTTTTCATTTGTGAATTTTTGTACATATATTTTTAATGGCATAGAAAAGTTTACCAATTATGAATTATAAAGTACATACCTACTCCTTCATGAAATATATTGATAGATACGAATATGCTATGTAGGTAAGACTTGTCGTTTGTATGGGATGCAAAATATAATACACTATCACGTCTTTATCCCTAATGGGGCGGAAGAGTATTTTGGGTCTTGCGGCTCTAAGCAGATAGAGCCCGGGGCCGCAAGAAGACCCAAATACCACATTTAGCGTGAGGAGGCTAGAAAGTAGAAAAAGGAATCGCCTATACATGGTTGGCTTTTACGATCTGCGCGGGAAGAGAAGCAGGCCACTTTTCTCCCAAAAGAGCATAAAAGAGAATAAAAATCTTATTTTGGTATACATTTCAAAAGTTGTTCAGAATATGAGCTAAACTTTCCCAATATTTGGACTTAATTCTTCATTTCAAAGTCAAAGTCAAATTATTTATTTGCATTCATGTAAGCAAGCAAGGTGCTTTGCTTTATTGCTATCTGGCCATTGTTTACCTCTTCTCCCACATACTAAAGCGAAGCGCAATCTGAAATTCATACAACACGTGCTGTGTTACTATAAACTTTACGTCGCGTTATCTGACGAATAAACTCCGCGTAGAAGGAGACTGTCTTATATTCAACACAGTTTCAGAACCTGTTCTAAACTACAATTTTAACAGTTATGCTAAAAGATAGGGCAAGAGTAATCAAAACCGGATTACTAGCGGGTATATTTAAGTAAGATGAAGTCTGAGACATGGTACTTGAGAATAATGTCTACTACTGTTGGAGTAAGTTGACTGCTTATCACAACGCATTCATGCGCTAATGCAACATACTTGTAAATGCAAAAGAAGTTAGAAAAACCATAAAAGATTTGCAGATACTTTATTTTAAAGCTATTTAGAAAAAAAAAACATTCTAAGTAGGTATAATCAATTGGATTATACAAAATATCCTTAGAATGTTTTTGAAATGAAAATGTACAATGCGTGCATTTTTTTATATTTTTAATCGATAGTTCTCGTCGAAAAATAATCGTAAAAATTATGCCTGAAAACATCTATTACGCGCCATTTTAAAATATGACGTAAAAGTCTACATTAACTATAGACATGTTATTTGGAATATTGGACGTGTTATTTGAAAAATTATTGTGACAACCTAGCCTAGATTTTTTATCAAAACCCAGAGGTGTAAACTACCCACGGGCATCAACTGGGTGGAGCCAAATTTCATTAATCAGAAAATACAAAATCCCATTTATGGTTTTCTTTTAGATATTTGTAAATTATTCTCTTCGCGATTTTTGATTACTTAAAATTATTTTGGGAATAGACATAAAATGAATCATGATTTTATTAGAAATTTCGAACTGCCTACATCAAATTCAGAAATTTATTTAAATAAAGAAAATTATGTTCCATGAAAATTAATTAATTTATGAAATTAAAAATATTGCTAAATAATATTGGCGGCGGGGAAGGCAAAAATACCTTGCCCTTTGCTCGGGGAATTGGTAAATTATCTAATAAGCTGTCAACGCGCATGTTTTTCTTTTTTTTTGGTACGTTCTATATTTCCAGCAAGTGATGTTTATATAATCTCTATAATAATATAAAAATAAATACATACATCTTCTATGCCATCGGTAGTCAACTACATGAACGAGACTATGTCGTCATTTTCCTTATTGTTTCTTAGAAGATCGCGCGCAGTATTTGAATACTTTCTATAATTTATTTCTAATTCAAATAAGTTTCTTATAATAATTCTTATTAATAAGAAAAATAATTAGCAAGGCACGATAACGTTATAATTGAGATTGTAAAATAAAAATATGAGCCGGATTGGTATACATACAACTTCCCTATTAGAGAAATTCTCAGGCATCATCATATCATCCACAGGAAGTCCATTGCTGGACATATGCCTAACTGGACCTGGACAAGGTTTTTAAAATGTTTTATTTATTTTACTTATAGCGTATTTATAAAATATATTTAGTCATTAAAATAAATAGTTATGTTAGTAAGATTTCCGGATGAGATGGATCATACGAGTACAAAATGTCCATAGATTTTTTTATTATGACGATACAAGTATACTTGGTCAAACGTTTAACTACCATCAATTGTTAAACATTACTAGCGACATTCACCAGAGACTAATCTAGCTCGATTTGATGGCTCAATCAAGTTTGATTTCCAGTCACCGACGTAACTTGTAACGTAAGCCTGTGAGGTACACAGAACCCTCACTGAGTGCAGCGGGTGCCTCCGTGGCCATGAATATGAATAGAGCCGGCTCTAACATTTGATCCGGGTAAAGCGAAATTATGTTTTGGCGCCCTTTAGTCGACGTATAGAGAGAAGGAAGCAAATAGGAATAGGGGTGACGACAGGGTTAAACAAGTATTATTCTAAGTATCTTTGTAGATTATCCCAAAAAGAATGAACCCATATTTTTCAGTTTATCAAAAAAGTAAAAATTCACAAAGATTTCGTGTTGCTGACGTCTCTAGGTAGTCAAACGTGACTATTGTTTATCATTTTTCCTGTGACGACATCTTCCCTTATTTTTAATCCCTTATTTACATAGGCTGAGGATCGGGAGACATGGAAAATAGTCCACCGACAAGAACATAGTTCTTAAATATAGTGATGATGATGATGATTCCATAGTAAGTTAATTTTATCCCCGACAGGTGCAAATACTCCATCCAAGCAGTGATGTTTACTTATGGCGCCATCTGGCGCCTAAAGCGACGCTGCACTCGCTCTACCCTTGGACCAGCCCTGCATGAATATTCCAAGTACGTTTGCGCATTTCTTGCATGATTCCACGTCACACGCTGCAAGCAGCCGTGAACGCGGATTATCTTGATAAAAACGTCGGCGAAGCGCCGAAATTTCAGCTGCTTTTTTATGCTGTTGCGCTGCTTTTAATTATTCTGTGCACCGTTTTTTGGTGGTCGTAGGAAAATTACTTTGTTTTAAAAAATAAAATTTGCAGTTGATTCATGTGGAAATAGTTCTAAAAGCTGCATTTTTTCCAAGCATGATACTTAAGTCGAGCTGTTTATCTGTTTTATACCTACAGACATGTTTTCACTAGAAGTGTATTACGAAAAAGTCTCATATTCATTCTTTTGTGAAATAATACCTACCTTCGTAGTGTACTCTTACAATAGACAATTTTGTAATGGAACTTTCTGATAATTACTACAGCTTTTTTGAAGTGAAAACTTTAACTTTAGGCGCGCTGGGCATTTTTTGAGATGGAAAAACCATTGAACTCGCGACACTGTTAAAGTAACCACACCACCTTGTTTAAGTTTTCACTTCCATCGGCACTACCAGAGTGCCACTTTTTTTATATTTATATTACTAGTTTGCTTTACTATGCATGTTATATTTGGAGAAGAAAAGCAGGAAAGCGCACCCAGGACTCCCAAGCAGCAGAAGCAGAAGCAGCTTAGGATGCAACCAGGAACGCGCTAAGACGTAGAAGATTACTAGATTGCTTTAAAATAGTAAAAATATTACTTTTAGTAGAATTTCAGTTATAACTTAGTTCCTATTATGCATTTCCCTGTAGGTATTTACAGGGATCATTACGAAACAAACAATAAAATTAGCAAAATTGTCTGCAAACCCAGAAACCAAATATGGCTAGATTGCATATGTCGCCATCGCCATAAATCGCACTTTATGGGCAGTTAAACGCTGGTTACTCCGAGACATAAGTAACGTGCTAATATAAAACACAAATAAAAGCCAAGAAAAACATTCCGCTTTCTGACACCACCACGCTTATTATAATGCGCCTTTATGATTATTATATTTACGTCAATTTTGTTAATGGTCAATAATATTATCAATATAAAAATAATATAATTATACAGCAGCTATGAAGTCATTTTTACTCGATTTTGAACAAAAGATTTACAAGAATATGTTAGTTACGGTACTTAAAATAATTTAACGATACGAGATTTTTGCTTCTTAACAACACAAACAGATTTCTGTTTCTTATTTTTAGTATTTTTCATACTTTAGGGGTTTTATTTTAAAATAGCGATCATTTTCTATTCTTTGGTTTTACCTATTTTCGTCGAATTGCCTACCAATTTTTTTTTCTTTATTGATTCCTCAATGTGATTGTGATCTCAAACGTACTTCCAAGTTGTGCGGTTATTTGTGCTATGGATCACCTAAAAGTATGAATTCTTTAACAACTTTCTCCATCTATTTTCTGGGTCCCCTTTTTTTAACATTGGACACTTCGATTATTATCCATTTTTATCTCGATTTGAATTCTCTAGGTATTGATTAGTGGATAATAAATAAATGGGGATGTGCGAGTCGGACTCGTACATGAAGGGTTCCGTACCTCCGTACAATGTTTTAAAACGCTGAAGAAACACGTTTCTTGCATGACGACCCCCTTTAATTTTTAACTTTATCTATTTTTTAGTATTTGTTGTTATGGTGGTCATAATAATACATAATCGGTGAAAATTTCAAGTATCTAGTTAATGCCATTATAAAGATCGAGTTAAAAACGCTGAAAAAAACACGTTTCTTGTATGACGACCCCCATTAATTTTTAACTTTATCTTAGTTTTAGTATTTGTTGTTATAGAGGCCACAGTAATACATAATCGGTGAAATTCGGAAATTTCAAGTACCTAGCTATTACGGTTCAAGAGATAGAGCCCTGTGACAGACGGATAGACAGACGGACAGACGGACAGACAGCGGAGTCTCAGTAATAGGGTCCCGTTTGCACCCTTTGGGTACGGAACCCTAAAAATCACCGGTAGGATAGGTCCAACGTAACCAACTGACAAGGTCATACGAAATAACATTGTAATTCCTATTCTGGCACAAAAATTTATCAGGGCACGTCTATGAGCCTAAATTTATTTCCCGCGCATTCGTCGGACGGTAATTTATCCTCTAGAATCGTTCGACAAATCTTCATAACAGTGTGGAGTCTCGATCTACCTCGATTTTTCTTTTCACACACTGTCGCTTCGTACGTGCCGGGCCTGCAAATTAGCAGAATCTTCTCCATACGAATTGCATTTAGGTCAATTGTAGCATAAAATGGAGATTTGCTGCTGTTTGTTCTTGGGTAATTTTTTTAAAGGCATGACGGAAGTACTTCTACAAAACGGTACAATTTAAACGGCGTAGGCCACCCACAGATACGATGTAATAAGCAAGCAGGTTTTAAATATAAAGTAACTAACCCTTATCATACTTATTTTTATTAAACCTATATTTTTATGTTGAATGTCCCGCAAGATGTAATGTAATACTGTACATACGATGGCAATCACCATGAGGTAATCACCACTGAACGTGTTCCTACCACCCGATTGGTCCAAACATAGATAATAAATTTACCTAATTGTAAGATTTTTAACCAATAGATTTTGTTATTTAATGGTTGTATTAAAGGTACAGTTTACAAAACTAACAATCAACAAAATCTATTCGTTCAAATTGTGAAAAATTCAACGAAATCCACCTAATAGATTTTGAAATTATTTAGCCGTCTCTGAATATTTTCATAAAGATTTAATTGAGCGTGTCTACCGAGAAATGTGAGTACTTTTGTTATGAAGGCGCAACTAAAATCAAAATAAAGCTGCAAACTTAAGCCCAAAGGCCTGTGTTTGTGACGGGCCTCTTATCCCTTTAACTGGCTTTGTACTTTGTCCGGGCTGGGCCAATGCAGACGCTGGCTCTAAGCCTTTGTTCGCCCCGGCTTAGGTACTCTTGTCCGTCAAAAGGTGGAATTGAGACGGGTGGACTTTTCTCAGAACTTGAGAAATGCTAATTGCTTTCAAACATTGAAGCTATTGAAGACAGTTTTGGGAGAATTAGAAGTAAAGGTAGCCCTTTCAGTCAGAATTAATTGCTAAGTGAAGAACTGTTGTCACTATTAAATTTATGCTGAATAGCTGGGGTGAAAATAGGTCATGTTACTGGAAATTATTAGGAAAATGTTAGTAATTTAGGCAAGTATAGTACAGGAGAAAGGTCCAAAAAACGTATATGGAGTGTAAGAGCGTGTAAAGAAGAATATTAGTGAAAAGAATGTTAAATGAGATTACAACAGATTATAATCGTATAAAATAAGGTTGGCATATTTTGTCATATGTTATCTAGGTTAAGCTACTTCTATCGCATTAGGGTTTCCCAGTAAAGATAGATAAAGTTTATTGAAATAAATATGATAAAAAAAATAAAAAATACAATGGAAGATACGTGGTACTCTGATCCGACATAGAAAAGAAAAAAGAAAAAGAGAAAATAGATTTGTACTTACTGTAAGCCTTGAGCACAAATCTGTATATAATACTAGATAAAGAAAGTCCTTCAATTTGTATGAAAACCTGGCGTGCCAATTTTCAATACAATATTTAATAAGAAATTCACTTACAAACGGAAGGAATCTTTTTTATTACTTCCTCCAACGCTTTCGACGAGTTTCTACGGCTTAAAAAGACAGATTTAGGTATTTTACAGTAGAGAGCTCAATGTCCGATCTAATAAATTGACGTACACGCACTAAATAAAGTAAATTTGAAGTCAGATAGAAACGCAAAATTTATACAGAGGCTGTGTCTATTGCAAGCCTCATAAGCGGAGCGTTGAGGTAGTGCTCTACTCTCGCCTTACAAAAATCAAGTGATTTTTTGAACTAAAAATGTCGGTATTTATTTCTTATCGTACTTGTAGAATAATATTTACACACAAATGTCAAGAAAAACACTAGTTTCAACAGTCATGATATTTTTAAACGACATTTTGTTCTTTAAAATAATAAAACAAGTGTTTAAGAAAATTATTTCGTGGACGTCCGTGTGTCGGGATGTATGGAAACTGGCGTGGTCACGATAACGCTCGAATAACTTAACAAATCGAACCCTTCTTTTTTTCATACGCTTAAGTATTATCTTTTTTTTTTTTTTATTAGATATTTGAGTGCGTTTGATCTCTATCTAGCCTGATGGGAAGCTAAGATGAGGTCTAAGGTGTATCACGCATCTATCTAAAACTAAGTTCTTTCGAAAATCACGGTCTAATTAAAAGTAGTTTAATTATAATTAGCAATAAACTAAAATCCACCTATCGTTGGTATATCTAAATCTATGTAAATAAGGTTCGTAGACATTGACAATTTTTTTTTTAATTTTTTTTTACGGCGTTTAGCCTCTGCCTTTTAGCCATTCTTAATTTCCATTCTTTTTCTGGATACAATGTTAATCTTTTCATTTTTTTTTTCTTCTTGACATTGACAATACATGCGCAGTACCTTTTTTTTCTGTGTGGGCAATGGCGCGAAGATTTAAAAGAAAATTTTTTATTTTGTTCATAATACACCGATAAATATGCAATATTCAAGTTCTGTTTTTTTTTTTTGTGAAAATTGAGTGACCGCTATGAGGCGTGCACTTTTGGATTTTCCAAACTTATCTTGATCTATGGTCTGTGGCCTAGAGTATCAAACGCATCAAAAGTTTAAAAAATAAAATAGCTTTTAAACATTTTGTTCATAATTTAACAGGAAAAACAATGCTAAAAATTCAGTAAATAATAACGGAACAAATAAACAGCTTCCCAAAGCGCCTAATTTGAATAATAGCGTAAAATTGTTTAACTTCGCAAACCCAATAAAGACGAAGTGCTATCATCGCAACTCATCCAATAAGTTGCTAAATTCACAGGTACCGGGGAAAAATTGTATCTCACGATTACACCAATGAATAGAGATGATTGTAAACGAGCCTCGTTTTATCCCTTTATTGTAGGTACCCTTTCTTACAATTTCGTTTTCCTTTCCACTTATCGTGTCTTCGAAAGAGAAAATATCAAGCGATTCTATTGGACTCGGCGAAAACATGGGACGTCTGTTGAATGTTAATAAAATTATAAATAATGATGATAATATTCGTTTCAATGGCTCTTTGACAAAGGCTATTATTGTAGTTTTCAAAATGCTCCCGTGGCAGTTTATTTTTAGCTACAAGAAAATAGCTTTACGTACTTTTAATGTAGGTACTTTAATTTTTAGGGTTCCGTACCCAAATGGCAAAAAACGGAACCCTTATGGATTCGTCATGTCTGTCTGTTTGTCTGTCCGTCCGTATGTCACAGCCACTTTTTTCTGAAACTTAAAGAACTATACTGTTGAAACTTAGTAGATGTATTCTGTGAACCGCATTAAGATTTAAAAAAAATAGAAAAAAAAAGCAATAAATTTTAGGGGTTAGAACTACTTAGAACTGAAAAAGAAATTTTTTTCACATCAAACCCATACGTGTCGTATCTATGGATAGGTCTTCAAAAATGATATTGAGGTTTCTTATATATTTTTTTTCTAAACTGAATAGTTTGCGCGAGAGACACTTTCAAAGAGGTAAAATGTGTGTGTGTGTGTGTGTGTCCCTGTAACTTCTAAAATAAGAGAATGATAAAACTAAAAAAAAAATTGGTTGACGATTGAAAATTGGTTTGACGAGATCTAGTAAGTAGGTTTTTTTAAATACGTCATAAATCGTAAACCGCAATTTACCTCTAGAACTTTTATATTATGTTACTTGCTGCTACGGAACCCTTCATGGGCGAGTCCAATTCGCACTTGGCCGCTTTTTCGTCTAAGTCTAGGTTTACTACTGGATAAAACGTTTATTCATCCTAACTCGTATTTAATCTATTTTGTACTTGTACTAGATCTACTTCTCTTTCTTTTGATCCAAGCTCTTGTCGGTGATATTGTGTGGAAAAAGATGCATACAATAACTTTTTTTTGGCATAAATAATGCAGTGGTTTGCATTCGCCTTAATTTCACACACTAGTTACTTTAATAGTCACTAGTGTACAGGTTTCCTCACGATGTTTTCCTTCACCGGATATGTTTGCAGTCTATCGAAAGTAAATATACATAAATTTAACTTTTGAAAGCAGATTGTAATTCGATAAACATCTTAATCCGGAAATTTGACCTTAATAAAACAAATCCCTTGGTTCGTCAAAAACAAATAAATAAATTAGTAATTCCGAAATGTTCGGAGGAAACTTTTCTTTTTACGTTAAACCAGATTCATTTAAATAACTCAAACAATTCTCAAACAATGTTGTTCATAAAGAAATTCGAAAGAAGTAAGAAAGCACCCTTTTGTTGTGGTGTTTCAAGTTATCTTTATTGTTTGGTTATTAAGACGATAAAGTGTTTTCTTTAGGCGGGATTTCCTATATAATGGAGTTTCAGAAAGGTTTGATAAAAACCATGGAATGGCTTGGTGGAAGCGCGAGGAGTATGTGGCAATGCCTGTTGAAATTTATCTACTTGCTTGTCTTGTCATAGAAAAATCGAGTTTTGAATGTCAATCCGTTAGATGACAACAAGTCAAATCAGACACTTTTTACGAAACGTCAAAACACACATTATCTATGGGATTTGTATGAAAAACACAACTGTGACGTCATATTTTATTCGAGTCAAATCGCGCTCTTAATATTAGTTTTCTGCATTAATAAATCTAAAATCATGTTGAAAATGGATATGATCCAATGACAAGTGATACTATTTTGTGACTTTCTCTTGACAGTATCAAATACCCATTCATTTTAACCCAGTCATCTACCTAATTACTTTTTAATTATGACATCATCAGACGACTACATCCCCAGCAGATTTAGAGTTATTTCCTGATATGACCTAACTCTAAACTTTTGCAGAAAATGTCTAAGACTATCAAAGTGTAAATCTTTTCACAAGGTGAATTCGTTTCAACCCTACATGATTATTGTTCAAATATTCCGACTACGCAAAACCAGACACAACGTTTATATTTTTGCAAAAAATACCTAAGATTTCATCATGTTAGTACAAAATATAAAATACGCTTCCAAACATAATCCGCGCACGTTTCAAATAATATTCGCTTCAGTCAAAAGAGAGGCATCCACACAGAAACTTTGCAAGAATGCGGTCGCTTGTTCGCAGATTCATTTATTTAAATAAAGGAATACTTGAATATGAAATGTTTAAATACGTGGATGCTTTGGATGGCAGGGTAGCGTATAGAAGCCGTTAAAATGACACGATTGGCTTAAAGCCAAATCGATTTGTAACTGCGCACAAAAAGCAATAAAAACTGGACGTGAATGCTTGATAACCGGGATGTGCATTTGTTATAATATTATGAAATCCTGATATGGAAAAAGCTGCGGTCCGCCACTGCATTTTCTCTGCCGCAACATCATTGATAAAAATAAATAGCATGTACAAAATTTTTTTTTTTCATGAAATTTTAATTCACTGCCATATTTATTCATAGCATACTAAGAAAAAGGTGTAGCTAAGTTACTGATGTACATAATTTCACAATTCCACAGAAATAGGTATCCTTATCGAACTTCTACACTTATCAATAAAATTGTTTGGTTTTTTTCTTTTAGGTTAATTCTACATTTTCAAAACACGTAGGTAGCGCTTTATCATTATCGAGTCTTGAAAGAGATTCTGAATGTTCATGTTCTAAATCTTCTATTGAAAACATACAGTACAATAGAAAGGTTGATAATGTACCAGTTCTGGGTAAACATAACAAATTCAATTAAGTGCGCAATAAATCCTGTTTTCTTCACAGCATTATATCACAGAGTAATAATATACTACGTACAAATAATATGAACTAGATCTGCTATTCTATCAAATACAAAAAATCAAAGCTCACTGGAATGATTCAATGAAAGTCAATTTATATGTAATAAATGTTGTTTTACTGATAAGCACAAACCCATTACCAAAATATTATTGGTGCGATTTTATGAACTAAATGTTATCTGCGAATTCAGATAATAACCCACATTTACCAATAATATTCATCGAATTTGGCAGCAAAGATTTAATTATGTAGTACCTTTCTTTAACCTTCATATGAGTTTACTGGGGATACTAAGTCAATTTGAAATATAAATCTTTTGACAAAAGTAAAAATCTTTATTGCACCAAAACATTATGATACAGAATAGTAGTTTATGACACTGTCACATAATGAGGGGTATTACATACGAGTGTGGGTTTAAAAACCGAGCCGCAGGCGAGGTTTAGTATCACACGAGTGTGATAATACCGAGTTATGTGCAGTGTCATACACTACTTTATCTATTCTCATAAACTAGAATTCAAGTTATTAAATAAAAGATCAAAGTTGAAAGAGAAAGAAGTAGTTGTTTGCTTAATAATGTTTATTTTGAATATTTGGACACATCGACTTCGTTATACCTATACACTTTATGCACTCTTCAACATTGAGCATTTAGACCATAATGAGGAACACTTAAACTTCTTAAACAATTTCTGGAAATAGGGCAATAGTACGTTTTCCGAAAACAAAAACGCTTGTTTTTGCATTTTCCATGCCATGAAGTCCTGATAACACTTATCATATAGTTTTCTCGACTTTACTGGTAAACGATTGTAAGTCATTTCCGTCGCCACTTCTAGAATCTCGGGCGGAGTCCTACTACTACTACTACTACTACTACTTTCAGCCCACATCAACCCACTGTTGGGCATAGGAGTCCTATTTTCGTCAAATTAATAATAGGTATAATAATAATAATCTTTATTCAAATAATTCAGAGGTATATACATTTAACAATACATTATTAATATATATAAGATAAAATAAATTAATGGCGCCTGAGCTAGGATGAAAATCATCCTGTATTTCAGGCGTTACAAGGCTAACTAGTATAAACATAATAAACAATTACAATTAAAAATTAAATTATACAATAAAATAAATAATAAATCATTTATTGTTTTATAACTATTAGTAATTCCTCTGTTTCTTCATAGGGTATATTTATTAGGGCTTCTTGTGTAAATTCACTACTATCTGACATTTCTACAAGACGTAGGCAAGGAGATTACAAGATATTTATTACTTAAAAACGTATGAGGCGCCATAATAAATTAGGACACAGAAAATTAAATCTTTTTTTTTTTACGGCCTTGAATGCAAATCCTTTTGAGCCATCATATAGAAATTAAAACTTGTGTGTAATGCTATAAAAATTGAACAGCGTCTATAGCGTTCCATTAATAAAATAAATTGAACCCCAAGGATTTCCACCGTCAATTACAAGGTTTCGGAACGTATAAACGGTGTCACGATTTTTATGAGGCTCAAATTATGTGTATCCAGAGCTGTAACAAAAATTTACCTGAAAAAAATAAAAAAATAAAAAATCTTCTTAAAAAAAATCCTTTTAACATATATATTGTTCGGGAAAAAGTGTTAAAATAGTGATTCTATTTTTAAATTTTAGTATTGTGTTCATAAAGTTCGTAAATATAAAATCGTAATAAAAATAAAAAACGAGAGATACTGTCATCTACAGTTAAATGCATAAACCAATGATTTATGAAAAAAAAATTTCGAACAAGCTTTTATTTTGTGGCCTAAGTAATAAGCCCATACTCGATAGGATTGCGTCGTTTTGTTACAGTATTCTTCCACCTTCCAGCTCCATTATCAAATCAGCTTCTTGTTATCTAATATTGCATTTTCATCTGATTTACATTAGCATACAAAATTTCATCTCAATTGGAAACCGGAAAATGGCTTTTTAAGTTGCAAAAGACCTAAATAAACAAACAACAAACATGGCAAACTACGAGTAAATAAAAGCTTGTAAAAACAATAGACATAAAAACATCCACACTTGGCACTTTGCTTAATTCAATCAGTTTTAAATGAGCAAGGAGGGTCAGGTGTCACAAGGTGTCCCCCGTCTCATGAAGAATGGGGAAACCCAGCCAACGTGCCCCGATTATTAACCACCATACAAGTCCAATATTAGGCGAACCCTCGCCGCTTTCGTAATGTAAACGACTTACATTAATACCTAATTATTTTGCAATAACACCGGCACTGGGTCCTATGAAAACAGTTGTCTTTGATCGAACTTCCACGTACAATTACGCGTAATATGTTGCAACGGAGAAAAATCTGTTTTGTCTTTTTGAAGACCTCCGTGGTGTAATGTTTAACACGCTAACCCGCCTCTCCGGAGGTTCTGAGTTCAATTCTCAACCAGGACAAGATTAGGATATTGTTTTTTTCAATCTGTCTTGGGTCTCGAGTGTTTATCTGTATATGTATTTATTATAAATATTTTATCGTTGAGTTAGTATCCCATAATACAAGTTTAAACTTACTTTGGTGCTAGTTTAATCAGTGTGGTTTGTCCTTATTTAATTGCACGCCTCATAAGCGAAGCGTATGAGGTAGTGCTCTACTCTCGCCTTACAAAAATAAAGTAATTTTTTTAACTAAATGTGTCTCTATTTATTTTCTATCGCACTTGTACAATAATATTTACACATAAATGTCAAGGAAAAACACTAGTTTCAACACTTATGACATTTTCAAAAGACATTTTGCCTTTTAAATAAATAAAAACAATGTTTAATAAAATCATTTTGTGGACGTCCGTGTGTCTGTATGTATGGAAACTGGCGTGGTCACGATAACTCCCGAAAAACTTATCTGATCAAGTCCTTTTTTTTTTATACGCTTCAGTATTATCCAAAACTAAGTCCTTTCGAAGATCACGGTCTAATTCAATTTAGTTTAATCGTAATTTCAATTTAATTGTGAAAAATGAGATTATGAGGCGTGCACTTTTGGATTTTCCAAACTATTTAAACTTTATAATTAAAAAAAGCGATTTAAAATCCTGGTCTTCTTCATCAGAACCACTACTTCCACTTCGCCAAAACACACTTTCTGGATGCAAATGCTTGATTGATTGACAAAAACATCAATATCATATATATATGTGCATAGAACACTTGAGGAATTCCCTCGATTTCTCAAGGACTTTATCATCAGATCTTCACCTGGTGAAAATAGGACGAACTTGCATATATATGTCGCAATTGGATGGTATAAACCGCTAATTTACTAATCCTCCAGCTGTTTGGCATTACAACTCGGTTTTGTTGAACAGCTAAATATCGTACGGCTGGATTGTCAATGAGTCACGTTTAACAAACCAGCTAACCACGTTTAGACTGCAGAATAGTTTATATTCTATTAAAAAACCGACAAGTTATTGAGGAATATACATAAAAAAAACATATATATACATTCGAATTAGGAAGCTCCTCCTTTTTTGAAGTCTCTTAATATGTTCAGGAACTCAAATCAGTCATATAGTGAATAACCTACCAATCTAAGAAGTAAAGGCTATTAATTCACTTAAATCAGTCATACAGTGAGAAACCTTCCAATTTAGAAAGAGTATACTTTAATGAATTTGACAGAAAAATCAGCGCTCCTAAAATCAGTCGTCGTCTTCATAAAAAATAGTATAATGATATAGCATTCTACTGTTAACTTTTTTCCTAAACAAACTCTGAAGCCTAGACTTTCATTGTCAAACCGCACCCATGTATAGAGGTAAGTAATATGTACTCTTTGATAAAAAAATATTCATAAGCTCCTTTCTTTTTGGCAACGCAAGTTTTCAGGAGATGCCTCACCCTCACACTCCTTTGTGCGGTATTAAAGTCACAAAGAGTTAGTTGCACGTACGCTTACATTTGTTGCAATTGTCTAATGCAACTTTACACACCCATTATTTAACCTAATAGTTTTCCGAGGACATTTCCGCAGCGTAATGGCAATTGCTCCTTTTGTTACGTACAAGTGTTTCGCAGGCATTTGTCATAATGCTTTTATTTTATGTAGAAACTTTATTTCTCAGCTGCAAGGTAATGCCTACACCTTTTTAATTATATAAAATTTCATTAATTGTAGTTACATGTGGCCAACAGTACCAAAGCAAAGATTTCCTTAGGGTCATAAGATCCGAATGTAATGTTTTGGGTGAAGAAAGGCGTGTAAGTAGAAAAGATATTCAAAGACTTGAGACGACTGACTAGTCGTCGATACAAGTATTTTAAAATCTTTTCCTTGTCCTCCTTAGCCTCATCGCATATTAACTGGATTTTGGACAAACATTATAACCTTGCCGTGTTTGTTGATTGAAAAATGGAAGGTAGGAAACTGTACTAACTTTTTATTGGACAAGTTCTTTACTAGACGTATTAGGAAACTTGAACACTAGTTCACTAATGTGTAAAAATGGCTGTCACGATATAGACAGCCATTGAACAAGCAGTTTAAAATATTTGACACCAATGTTAGTATTAACACACTATAAACGATTAATTATTAAGAAGCTTTAGCTGAAGCTATTGTAAACTAAACACAAAGCTGGATAGTTAACATTTTAATCTGCGTGTGAAGCGTGCAATGGCCGCGCTGCGTGATATAGTGCGGTTGCGGCCTCGTTCTATTGCCAGATGATATATGGCGGGTGCAGGGATACACCATTTTAATATCTGTATTAACTTCTTAACAGGACTAGTCTCTGCAGCTGAAGCTATTGTAAACTGAATACTAAGCTGGTTATTTAACAGTTTAATCTGCGTTTGGAGCGTGCTATTTGTAACGCTGCGTGATTAAATGTGAATACGGCCGCGTTCTATTGCCAGATGATATATGGTTGCTACAGGGATACGCCACTTAAGGAACCCGTATGACCCCTGATAGTACTTAGAGCGATCCTAAATATTATCAATTTTAACTAAATACTCACTTTGAAATAAAAACACAGAAAAGTTCAGCACTAACTCATTATATGTTTTGAAAACACGATTGCTTAAAATTTTCTCAAATAAAATTGCGAAGTTGCGTCCAGAATTATACTAAAACAAACGGAAAGTCAAGAAATACAGTAAATTAGACCTTGTAACTTTGGATTATAATTGTGTTAAACAAAAAGCAGGGATCATATGTCTTATTTCTTAAATAACTCTTAAATATTCTTTGTAAAACGAAAAAAACCTTAAAAACTATAAACACCAGCCTGATTAACCTCCCGCAACCTTTTCACCCCGCATGGCTCGCTGCCTCGCTTCGGCTAGAGTAAACTTGGTGCGTGGAAGCGGGAGCAAAATTTAGATTATCTACATCAGGCGCCGTCTTAATATCTGCAGGACTTTAACTAATGCTATTGTTAACTGAACCCAAAGTTGGTTATTTAAAACTTTAATCTGCAGTCGAAGCGTGCTAATAGTCGCGTTGCGTGATACAGTGCGGATGTGGCCACTTTTTATTGCCAGATGATATATGGTGGGTGCAGGGATACGCCATTAAAATATCTAAATTAACTTCTTATCAGTACTAATAGTATCTTTAGCTGACGCTATTGCAAACTATTTTTTGTATTAACTTTTAGGATTTTTTATATTTCGAACTAGCTTTTTCCCGCGGCTTCGTTCGCATTAAGAAGTATATAAGTAAGTATAGTTTTTGCGGCTTTACTTTTTTTACAAACTTTCATCACCTATTTTATCCCCTTAGGGGTGGAATTTATCAAAATCCTTTCTTAGGGGATGCCTACGTCATAGTAGCTTTATGCATGCAAAGTCTCAGCCCGATCGGTTTAAAATTGACAAAGTTTCATACAAACTTTCATCCCCTATTTTATCCCCTTGGGGGTAGAATTGATCAAAATGCTTTCTTAGCGGATGCGTATGTCATAATATCTACCTGCATGCCAAATTGCAGCCCGATCCGTCCAGTGGTTTGGGCTGTGCGTGGATAATCACTATGTCAGTCAGTCAGTCAGTCAGTCACCTTTGAATTATATATATTTAGAAGAAGAAGATAGAAGAAGATTGAAGAAGAAGAAGAAGATAGAAGAAGAAGATAGAAGATGTCATACAAAAATAGAGAATAGATCTTGCAAAAATAGCTCAGTTAGCAGTTCTTCTTGTAGAGTCTAAGTATTTATATTTTTCTTAGATGTGACAAATTCTATAAACAACTGCATTCGTGTCTAGCTTATGATAGTCTAGCTAAAAAGTCTACCACTTTTTCTGGCAAGATTTTAAAGCTAGATGCATAAAACTTTCTAACATAAAATAATGTGAAGGGTTAGCTCAAAATTCACAACAGATTCTTTTCGAGAAAATAAAAATTCTTTTTGATTGAAGGTTCACCCACAAGGCGTTATTCAGCGGGGAATTTACAATTGTATTTATAAATGTAAAAGAAAAATATAAAAGTTTAAAAATATAAAGGCCTACAGTATGATGATCGTCTATTCCCATAAGCACGAGCTAAAATTTGAATAATTTTAGTAGTGAAAATATTCAAATAAAAAAAAATTACTATTAAATAAGTAAACGTGATTGATTTTTTTTTATTGGGTTTTTGAGGCATTCAAGATTATTTCATTATTTAGTTTGAGTGATTGAGTATCTACATACATTACCTACCTTTAAGGGATTCCCCCAAAATGTGGGTAGATATTTTGGATTATAGGTCTGTGTCATACATGCCTACATATACCTAAACTAGGTACATCTACCTCAGGGATGATGATCAATGGAGCTAGAAAGTACATTACTGGCGACCCCGCACAGGTAGACAAGCGTAGGTAACCCAGTAGCCATTGTTGAACGACATAATTACGATAGCAAGGTCGACCTGGATCAGAATCACTGCAGCAAGATCGGAATGGAAGTCCATAGAAGAGGCGAATGTTCAGCAGTGGGCACAAATATGTTTAGAAGAAAATGAATGTCTGTACCTACGAAGGCCCAGGCCTATTTGGGATCAAGACTCTCTTTGTTCGCCCTAAAAAATCATTAAATAAAAAAATAGTGATACTCCGTCAAAACGCTTTCACTAGGGTTTATAGGTATAGGGTAGGTGAGGTACACGTCTGGGAGGGTTCGGCCGTACTTTATAGCTGGCTTTGAGAAACGGCTATTATGAAGACGGCTCACTTTCCACACGCCGCCGCCCCTCGTTATCCTTTTTTAAATAGTCTGGGTTTACTCATAGTCAACGAGTAAAGTTTTTTTATTTGCCATAATATACGCAGTTTTTAAGTTTTTTACTCAAATTAATAAAAAACGAAGAGCTGGACTAATCAGCTGTTGTTTAAAATTTGGGACTATCTTGGCTCTGCTCGTAAATGGACTTATTACTTATTTTTTGAACATCGGAAAAAGAATAAATTCCGACTTTGCGGACTTCTTTAGCGTCATTTTTTATTATATTTTAATAAAAGTTACATTTTATTTACTATCTAATATCAAATTCTGATATATTGAACATAGATGAGAATGTGAGAGGCAGCTTTTATTATCTGGCACAGGCGAAGCCGTATTAACAAATCTATTGAAAACGCGATATCTCGATGTTTTCAATGAAAAACATGAAACAGTATGTACATTCCGTACAGTAATTGTACCTTTTATTCAATTTAAGGCAGATAAAGTTTTAAAGTCAAGCAAAAAGTTTATTCATTAAACAGACCACAATGGGGCTTATATCAAGATACGCTTAACATTCCACGGCGAGGGAAAGAAAAAATAAAATTACAAATTCAAGTTAGCTCTTACGATATCTTAATTAAACACCAGCTAACTTATTTAGAGGTGGAAGTTTTGACTCGGCGGCTCGTAGCGGCTCGCCAATGGTTATATTTTCTGCAGATGTCGCAATACATATATTTATACGATTTCTTCTGCCACGATTTTCTCGAAGGACTACAGCAACAGATTACTTCAGGGTAGGGTACGCGCTACGCGCATGATAATCGGGTTCTTGCCGATCGTATGGAAGTATGCAGCTTAACGCGTATGCACATGTGCGGACATAATTTTTTATGTATTTACATACATATCCTCCTATGGACTGCGTCCGTGGTCCAGTGGTCAAGGCGTTTGCCTTGTGATCCGGAGGTTGTGGGTTCATATCCCACTGGGAAGCATACTTTGTGAAAAGTTGTTTCCAGTCTGGTTAGGATATTGCAAACTTGATTCACCTGATTATCCGAAAAGAAAGATCGCCACGCCATCTAGCGTTTGTACCTATCCCTAGGATTGGTTCTGGTCTCTTTGGGTTGCGGAGGTTAGACGGCAGTCGCTCTGTGTTACAAAACAGTAACCTCGTCAAATCACCTAGGTAAGGTAGCGGACCCCGGGCTCTGAAGCGTAACCGCTGACGATGCAACCGGGAATATGCGCTTGGATGATGATGATGACATATCCTCCTATGATAGTATATGCTACTCTACTGCACAAGGTGAACATACATCTGTGGTTTGTGGAAAATTAAGTACCTACGTACAACCGCTTCAGCGCACACTCTATGCGACAAGAAAGATGGCCGACTCATGAGATGCATCTGTCTTTTATCCTAGTGACCCAGCAACAGGATGCAACAAACTCTCTAAAGGCACACATTTGTCAAAATATATTTGCCTTGATGTTACATCTACTGATTTCTTTATCAAAGCGCACTCGCCTATTCTTTCCAACTAGAATTGATTTGATCGGATTCGCGGGAGTTTCGCGAACTCGGTATAACTTGGATAAACTTGCGGTTCGGAAATAGGTTTAACTGAAGATGAAAGAAGTAGTTTTGAACAGAAATCATTCTTCCAAGTTCAGTAGACAGGTTATGGAAAATGACGTTGATTCATGCTGCTAACTGCTTCTTGGTTTAGTTTGGTGCCAAAGTTTTTATAAGTTTTATTATATCCTAATTTATTCTATCCAAAAGTTTTATTATATAAGAGAGAAATCTGACTCAGATATTAATGATGCACTCGGAAGTATATAAAGGTAAGCGTAGAAGGAAAACAAAGTGGTCATAATAACATCATATTTATACATATTTATGCGTACCACTGTCTTCTAATTACAACCAAGGACGCTCAAGACCGTGCGAAGTGGAGTAGAATAAACTGGAAAGCGGACCCCGGGTTTTGCAACATTACAGCTGAGGATGCAACTAGGAATACGCTGAGATGAGAGAGAGAAAGGGAGAGAGGGATCATATCTATATTTACTTATTATTATAATTAAACAGGTTCGCAGTCCGATGAGACACATGTGCCTCATGGGTGACTTCACTGGTACGTCCATGAGGCATATGTACTCGTACCTCATGGCCAGTATCATTTTTACTACGAGGACGTGTACAAAGAAGATCGGAACTTGCTTCGGGACTGTGAACCTGTTAAGTCTCCCAGAAGTTGTAGTGTACAAAGTAGATTTGAATACTGGTTGTAATACATACTCGTAGCATATAATTATAGAAGTATGAGCCAAAGACAAACAAAACCTCGGGGAAGCTCACCCTCGCTGTTACATGCGTAGGCCTCTTTGTTTTTTCACCAAAAACAAACTTTCGTTTTTGTCTTTGAACCTTTAGACCCATGTGTGGAGTGAACCATAAATCAAAGGCCTCTCAATAAATCTCGACTTGGTGAGAATATGGCGTAGACATTTTGCGCTTTTTTAACTCACGATCATCGATATATTTGTTATAAATTGTGTTATTGTGTCGGTCCTTATTAAAAGAGTGATCATTTCGAACAAAATATAAGGCAGTCATAAAAATTTTAAAAAAAGCGGCTAAGTGCTAGTCGGACTCGCGCACAGAGGGTTGCGTACAAACCTGTAGGTAGGTATATAACTAAGTTAAAAATTATTAAAAATATTTTTATTAAATGATGTAACTAAAAATGTATGCTTTTCGCAATTTTTCCTTTATCTGTGCTATAAGACGTTGCTTCGTACCAAATTCAAGATTGTGAGTTCACGGGAAGTACCCTGTAGATTTTGTATTCCTTGCGAGTGTCAAAATTTGCGGCATAAACGGCTGTATCTTTTGATTGAGTAGTAGTAGTAGTAGTAGTAATTGATATGAATTTCAGCTTGATACCTCCATGCGTTCCTGAGAAAAATAGTCTTGACAGACAGACAGACAAAGTGATCCTATAAGGGTTCCGTATTTTTCATTTTGAAGTACTGAACCCTAAAAATGACTTTTTTCTTAGATCGTACCTAAGAACAGCCTTAACAAAGTCACCTAAAAAACTTATTTAAAATTAATTGATCCATTTGAGAGTTACGACCCCAAAAACACATATCAACACATACCTGGATATCCAGGTGCATAGCTACATTCAATGGAGAAGGGAAGGGCAAACCACTCCAATATCTCTGCCAAAAATCGTCATTGTGTGCATCTATTTCCATACAATGACACCGACAAGAGTCTGGCTCTTAAATGTAGAAGGAGTAGATGTATGACGTAGTCAAACTTACCTAGACATTGCAAATTTTAAAACATTCGTTTATTTATAACTAAGTTAATGCTTGAAAAACAAAATAAATAAATTAAAAATTAAATCAAGAGCATCTATATCATATCTATTTTCAGAACAGGAAATTTCTTAGATAAAATGTAAAATTTTAAGACTAATAGTATCTACTCAAAGTTAAAAATTTTCATAAAAGCTCTTTACAAAGTAACAATCTAATTTAAACGGCACAAAGGCATAACTCACCTGGCTATTAACAAGGCTTTTAGAAATATCTGTCGGTTCGATAATATCCGGCTGGTCCTCGAGCGAGGATCCCTTAATCTTTCCTCGCGAAATTAAACCATTTGTAAACGCCCCGCGACGGGCCCACTGAATCAATCTATACATTGAATTAGTTGATGTTGAACGGGCGATTTCGGCAATATTTTAGAGGCGACGCCATAAGAATGGGTAGTGTTGTGAAAGCTGGAGTCTAGGAGTCTACATTTGTAAAATCGACTATTTACGAGCATGTGCAACTAAATCATTGATAAATTTAGAGCTAAGTCAAGCGCAAGTCAAAGACAGACTCCAGTGAAATAAATCACGAAACTAACTCCAACTCTGAACAATACTAGAGTTCACACAAGACCCATTAAAAAAAATGCTCTTTTCTTTTAGAATAAACAGAATAAAGAACAATAATAACATTTTATGACACCACGCGGAATGAAACCTTCAATTTAATACATGACAATACCTTGGAAATTAACAGAGCGCGCAAGTAACTAGTTAAGTACGAATATCAAATAATATCGAATAACACGTCGAGCATTCAGAGCTCTTTTTGTGAGCCGAGTCTATGATTTTGAGTAGAGTTCTAAAATTTCGACTCGAGTTTTTACAACACTAAGAATGTGGTTGTTTTGCACTCTGAACACGTTCTGGCCTATTCATCAAGCCACCGGCGCCATTACCACGCCGCCACCTGCACGATCCCTAGTTTGTATTACGTTAGATTATTTCCACGTTCATTTACTGCCCCCAATAACTTGTTGATGGTGAGTGATAATGCTTTTCTATGAGGAAAATGGCCTTATTGAGAGCTCGTCATCTGTCAATTTTATATTGGGTATTTTATTTTATTCATTGAGGAGAGAAAGTTGAAAGATTATACCTTAAGTAGGTAGGTTTTATTTTCTTTGACATGCAAGCTTATTTTAATAAAGTAGGTAAGTAGTTGAGACTACTTAGAAATATCTAATAAATAGTTAGATATGATTATCTAACTATATAATAGATAAAAATTATGTTAAAGACTTAAATAAATACCAAGCAAAAATTGATTTAAAAGCTTGGTGTTCCTTGCTTTTATTTACTTCAATAGTCATTGGCAATTTCTTTCTTTAATAGAAAAGAATAGCCAATAAAGAGATTTGAAAGCGCTTGCCAAGAAAGCAGATACTTGTTCCTAGGCCATGTTCACACTAGAACTCTGTGACTCGGACCGCACTGTCTAACATTTAGCTGTGTTTTTAGGGATTTGTACCCAAAGGGTGTAAACGGGACCCTATTAAGAAGACTCCGCTGTCTGTCCGTCTGTCCGTCCGTCTGTCACAGGGCTCTATCTCTTGAACGGTAAAAGCTACACACTTTAATTTTTTACCAATTATGTATTGTGGCCGCTATTACAACAAATACTAAAAATAAGATAAAGTTAAAAATTAAAAATGATCGTCAAACAAGAAACGTGTTTTTTTACTACCTATATGTTACATACGAGTAACTCACGTGAAAAATCTGCTTCTCGCCGACATGTTTCGACCTCAATCGAGGTCGTCATCAGGGCGAATATGTAACTTTTGAGTTTTAAAACATTGTATTTACGAAGGTACGGAACCCTTTACGTACGAGTCCGACTCGCACTTGAATGGATTTTTATTATTTTTTTAAAGTTAATGGCATTTTTAATATATAAAGATAACTCGAGTAGATATCTTTGATAGAAACTTCATAAAATTAGGTGAGTTGATGAAACGTCATAAGTATTGTACATTTATAATGTTTGATAATAATTTGAGTACATTATTCTAAGTTATGCCTCATTAAATACTTAAGGGCCTAGTCCTTATTTTAATGATTTTGACTGCTTTTTCGGAGCTGATTGGAGCCAAACTATCTTAGTAACAATACGTTAAGATATGTTAAAAAAGTGAATTAGACAATTTATTGATTTTCATTGTAATAGGTTATTTAATTCCAAATAACCTGAGACGTGTTTCGATTTTTTGCGGTGTGCGACGTTCATGTCATTGTTGTTTACACGGAGTTTAAAACATGAAGTTCTGTTTAAATTACAGAGAAATAAAGACAAAGGAAAATTCTAAAAAGTGAATCAGACATTTTAATTTTAAAAAAAAATAATTCATTCAAAAACTTAGATAAAAAGGTTAAACTTTGAAGACAATACAAGCGAATACGTCGTCGGATTTCTTGCGCATACGACTGAGTAAAAAAATAAAAAATACACATATATGAAGATTGATTCATGCTTAACCACGTACAATAAATAAATAAAAATAAATTTTCTATTGTAAAAAGATAGAAAAATTTAAAGTTCTCCGAAATTCTCAAATAAATATGGGGACAAAAACGCTGATAAGGCAGACCGCTCGCTGCGCTTCTGAATTCGTCTAAGTTCGTCTCCATGGTGCATGTACAATACAGCGCAATGCGTATGTGTAAATAGAAAATATAGATTCGGGTGTTCAATCAAAAATTCCCACGGTCGAAGACTGCAGTCTTAATGTATTTGTAAAGACTTCAGTACCACAGAATACATAAGAGTCAAATCAGTACTTCACTTCGGCACACGACACTTTCTTCGCCAACTAACTCTACATACATCAACACTACACTATTATTTTGGTCCTTCGAGCATGATGCATATTCATGCGTATGTTAAGGCATACGTCCTATTAGTAACTTATTTTTCCTGAAGGTAAGTTACAGTTTGTATGGCAGCCGCTGCAACATTTAAATTTTATATTTGATGGTGAGGTACTCAGTGTCAGTTTAAATGTAAGTAGTAAGATTTCTTTCTATATTTTTAATCAAAGTCATTTAGTTTTCTCGAGTTCACTCATATAGCTTGATACTTATTATCGTATTTATTTTCATTTTATGCGTACTAAAACGTAAGTTAAGTTTTATAAAATGATCAGTTATGCAGGCAGAGGCAAGGGTTCTTGTGATATTGCAGGGTTGTATTGAGTTAAGTCTCCAATATGTATTAGGTAGGCATTATACCTTTAGCCGTGTGGTTCCCGGCAAAATAGAATAGGACCACTCCAAATCTTTCCGTGGATGGCGTAGAAGGCGACTTAGGAAACACAAGCTAAACAAAGCTTATAAACATCAATGAGACCTCTCCAACCCGTCTGGCCAGCGTGGAGAGTGTAGGCCAAATCCTCTGACTGCTCTAGCTTATCTATGGTTCTGGTAGTTCAGAGAGGTTCGTGCTCCTGCAGTGAAGACTAAAATAGACCTGGATGATGAAGATGATGATACCTTTAGAGGTATTTGCTTATTAAAACTACAAGTATATGCTTCTCTTCTTAGTACTTTCCCGAAAGCAATATTACAAGTGTTTCTTCAAAGCACTGAGTGCGCTTTAAAGCTTTTTCGTCGTAGAAAAGCCTGCAACATTTATAATTACGATTTGACTAGCATGGAAAGTATATTAAGACACTAAATTCTCAATCCGCAATAAAATGTATCGGCGCTGGGACGTTAGGAGTTAAATCAACCCGAAGATAATGACTCCGTCATTCTGCGAGTAATTTGTTACGTGTAGCGAGTTTAGTAAGCCGAGCTGACGGCTGTGATGAACGGGACACTTAAATTTAAGTGTTACGACGTGTCGTTAAGTCTGGATATCTCGGCTTACTCACCTGAATAAGGAGCAAATTAATACACCATGAGCGATAATGCGAGAAATTGCGAATGAAGATATTTTGCAGTATTTAATTATCTATTTTATCATCATCATCATCAGGCCTTTTTTAGTCTTCGCTGCAGGAGTACGACCCTCTCTGTACTGGCAGAGTCATATATTAGCCAGAGCAGTCAGAGGATTTGGCCTACACTCTTCGCGCTAACCAGACGGGTTGGAGAGGTCTCATTGATGTTTACAAATGTTGTTTAGCTTGAGTTTCCTAAGTTGCCTTCTACGACATCCACAGGAAGACTTGGAGTGATCCTATACTACTCTGCCCGAAACCACCCGGCATTATATCCATATATAGGCATATATCCTATACCATTCACGGATGGTTCAGGCGTTAAAAAGGTAAACATCTATAAAACCGTTAAAGTGAATATATATTCACAAACGATGTACGTATGTACATAAAGTTACCCAGTACTAATATGCGCAAACTTTATACAGTCGGAAAAGGCCGACCAGGTTTCGATCGATTTAGACGATTATCTTCAAGGCATCATCAAATTAATTAGGTATTTATGGAGTAAGTAATCTCACGTTACTTTTAATATAATAATGACTCTCCAACAAATACGTTCGCTATACTTAACGTACCTACGTTTTATTGGTAAGTCATTTAAATTTTATCTTTTATTTTTATTTTATTTATTTGGAGAAACAAAGAGGCTTAAATATTGTATTGTATTTATTTATTTCAAACAACTGTCTTTACAGGCCTCCTGACCCAATGCAACATGCTTGCCTTACAACTTCTTCTTCTTATCGAGTCGAAAACAACTAATTACATATTACAAATTATCCTCAAGATGTTTTTGTGATGTTGATTTCACATAGGCTTTCGATTTATAAATTATAAATGTATAATTTATAAAACGAAAGCCTATGTGAAATTGATTCACATAGGCTTTCGTTTTATAAATTATACGTGTGTGTTTCTCTACGTGATCGAATCAGAAATGAGGAAATTCGTTGAAGATCAAAAGCCACTGATATAGCCCAGCGGATTAGCTCGTTGAAGTGGCAGTGGGTGGGACACATAGCGCGACGAACCGATGGCCGATGGGGCAGAAAGGTTCTCGAATGGCGACCACGTACTGGTAAGCGAAGCGTTGGACACCCACCCACAAGGTGGTCAGACGATCTGACTAAGGTCGCTGGAAAGCGCTGGATGCAGGCCGCTCTAGATCGGTCATTTTGGAAATCCCTGGGAGAGGCCTATGTCCAACAGTGGACGTTATGCGGCTGAAATGATGATGATGATGATGACAAGGACTTTACTAGAGACAAATATGTATTTGAACGAACGAAAGTAGTCGGGATCTTCATTGACAAAACAGCGCTTGTATTTATATTTTATTTAGTAGTAGTATTTTTGCTAATTTGCTTGGAAGAAATTGATTAAAGATAAGGCCTTTGCGTCCGCCCTTTGCATATTCAACAGTAATGTCCTGTTTTTATTTTTTCTTGTATTCAAGATCTCAATAAAGGGTATCGTATTGTATCTTTGATCGAAATTGCATGTTTGTCGATTCACTTTTAAGTTCGAACATGTCCCAAATCTGTTATTCTTAAACAATACATTTTAATTTTATAGCAATTGTACAATCAGTAGTATTACCACATACTGCTCCCGTCTAAAAAACTGCACCTTGAATGGCCGCCATAAACTTCCGATAGTGCTATTAAGGAAATCTTTATTGGCTGTATTATCGACACTTAAAAACAAAATAGGAGCGACCATAATATCTAGCAACTACTACTAGTTGCTAGAGATTAGAAAAGTTCTATCCATTTTACTAGGTTAGGGCAAACCTATAGCAATAAAAATCGTGGAATAGTTTTCTGGGAAATGAAATTCGATGGCGAAAAAATCTTTATTCTAATAGACACCCAGTTATATTTCATTATGGTAACCCTACACCAAATCCTTATCATGCATGTGTCGCAGTGTTGGATTGTTTAAGGTTTCGTCAAACAGCGGAATACCGCTACTGTTTCACAAAACCGCTAGCCGTTTGGAAACATGGTTAGCGGTTTCAATGAACGTCACACGTTGCGCAATCTTAGACAATCCAGCTGAACGATATTCGGCTGTTTAACAAAACCGAGCTGTAATGCCAAACAACTAGAGGTTTCGTACGTGCGACGGAGAAGATGCCCGCAACTGCTGGCAGTGCCGGCCGGCCAGACTAACCTCCTTTCGAAAATGCCACTCGTGCGCGCCATTCGCATTATAAACGAAGTGCACGAGCGAGTCGATATTTTTTCGTGTCCTTATAGTGAATTTGCAAAGATAACCTTATTTGTTAACCTCATTTATTGCAGTTGCCAATTACACTGCAAATTAAGTTGATCAGTAGTAGCGAATAGTGAACCAGGTACTACTGCCTTTTTTGATTGAGGATTTGGACTACACTCTCCACGCTGGCCAGACGGGTTGGAGAGGTCTCATTGCTACGTTTATAAGCTTTGTTTAGCTTGTGTTTCCTAAGTCGCCTTTAACGACATCCACAGGAAGGCTTGGAGTGGTTCTATTCTACTTTGCCGGGAAACACACGGCTATCATACGAGTACTATATCGCAATCATACTCTTACTATACAATGTATATTATTTAGGTACTAACGGGAAAAGTTGTCTGTTACGGCAAAAGCCTGGTATCTGAATAAAATACACAAATAAATTAATGCGAACGATACGATGTGATTTCGAATGTATGACGTGTAATCGTTAAGGCAATTTGTAGAATTAACAAAATATTAAAAATGGATTGGTTGGTTGGTTGCGATGAAATAGATTCAGATGATTGTAGGGTTCCGGAGTCAAATGATGAAAACGGAATTCATATTAGGTATTGGTGTGTTAGTAATAAATACTAAAAAAAAATAAGTTAGAATATACTTAAAGCTACAAAAAAATACTACTATTACTGTTCTGTATGTATGTACTGTGTACGCTACTGTTACATCAAAATAAAGGTGCATGAGGCTAATTGACGAAATTTTTAAATGAACCTATTTTAAACACCTATAAGTAAACACGCACATAATAATATTACCAAACTTTACAGGAGATCAATAAATTTGTTAGAGAAAAATCATTTTATAAGGGAATAATCATTAAACATAACCAACACGTTTGTAGTCAGTTATAGGCATCAAATATTAGGCAACACTGTCAGAATCAACAATATTGTTTGATCAGTAACCAACACCACAGTTGAAACGCAATCAAAAAATCGAATAAAGTCGTATTTTTCAAAAACTTTTTGATAGATTTCGCATATTGACTTTGATCCCGTTTTAATTTCACGGGCGAGAGCACTGATTTATACGGATATCTGGAAAAGCTAAACTTGGAGAAGTTGGTAGAACTGATCGGGAGTATAATTTATAGGAGCCGGTGATATATGCGCGAACGATCGGGCCCCACCTAGCGACGCACATTGATATTTTATTTTATCAAGATATATTATTCAATATAAAAACATTTTAACTTACCCAGTTCCTAATGCGATGTTACTTCCTGCGGTGCATCTTTTGCATTTTACTTTGTACGCACGTCGTCCAACGGCTATCTACGCTCGGTGCTGTAATAAAGTAAAGCTGTGTAATAAAGTGCTATAAAGCTAAAAAAAACACTGCTTGTATTTTTCTTTTCCGTGTTGATAAAGTAAATATTAATGATGCAGTCCTACTAGGTACATATTTCAAAATTGGGCTTAATTAGACATTTCAGTATAATTAAAGCCGATAATAAAGGGTGTTAAATAGACGCGCCTCTGGCGGATCCGTGGTATCGCCACGAAATAAATAAAACTTACGTATTTTGCCGGAGTAAATTATTTTTGAAGAGGTTTGTTATGATTCAATAACCCATTACCTTACTTGTATTGCCTTTGTAACATTTCCAATTAGCTGTTATGCCTTTGTGATTAATTGTCTTATTTGTAAAAGTAATAGTTAAATACTTGTTTTTTTTTTCTTTTCTTATCAAACATCTTATTTAAACTCTCAAACTATAAGTTAAGTTATATAGCTATAAATAGATAACTAGCTTTTCGGGCGCTGAGCGGGCTGCAAGCAGCCCGCGGTTTTTCGTGCAGCTGTTGAAGTTGGTTGGAATCTTATTTCCAGTTGAGAGAATAGGCAAGGTGCTAAAGTCAGTATAAAAAAAATAAAAACGTATACGGGCCGCCATCAGATAATGTATGTGTACCATTCTAACTCCTACTCCTGTCCTTACAATCCTAAATAAACCCAATTCCGAAGAACCTTTTAGTTAGTTAAGATCTAAAGCTTTGATCTAAAGCTTCGATTAAATAAATAAATGTTTTTTTTTAACAAGTTCGGACTCGACCTATACCAATTTTTTTTTTTGTATTATTGTGCTGATTTTAATGCTTGTATTACACTACATTTGACCCAAATATTATCAAATTTATATTACATATGTTTTTAGTGCCTCTTGTGATTAATCTACAGATTCCTATATCTATATCCACGCCACAAAAAATGTGACTATTATGACGTATTCGGAAATGGTTTACCCGACTCCACCTACAGGATTCACAAATCATGGATTTACATGAGATTTATGGATGCAGAAATATTTTATTCCATTTACGAAATGTACGTACAGTCAGTAAAAGTTAAGTATATCATTTTTCCAAAATGCTGCCGTGCCAAATGCCGTGAAAAATTATCCTCATTATAACCAAGTTCAGTACGTAAGGTTACAATTTTTTTAAATATTTTTTCTCGGTTATAACAGGTCTCAACCTGTAGTTATTGTACCTAGTTCCATCTATCTATCTATAATTTAAGAACTACGTTCTCGTCCGTGGAGTAGTTAATATGTACTGTACATGTACCTAGTTAATACACAAAAATAATTTTATGAAATGAATACCAATTTTTGTTTGGTATAAAATTGTTATTATGTAATGTTATTAAATAAATAAATAAAATAAATGTTTTTTATTGCCTATTCCATATTTAAGACATGTGTACTCAATATGCTGTACATAAATTAAACAAAATGATTTGGCCATTGATATGAAAATGAGCAGTGGTATCTAATTGAGTAACAAAACACGATACTATTTTCAGCAGCAAGTGTTGCGGTTTTTGATTTATCACAGCGTCGGCTATATCAAGGGCGGATCCAGCGTTAAATTCAAATTTTCCATAGGATTGGGCAGCTATTAAATATAGACCCCCACCACAACTTTCGCCGCCACGTCACATGGTTAATCCAGTTTTTCATGTCACAAATAATGTCACAATTATTTGTGACATGAAAAACTGGATTAACCATGAATAATATAAATGATAGTAACCAGAAATTTATCCTGTAATATGGATATAGATGAGGTGCTCGATATACAAGTGAGAGAAGGCAATAAGCCTTGAATTGGTCGTATGAAATACAAAAAAAAAACCAAAACAAGCCGTTAACCAGCCTTCTACAGTCATTCTCCAGTTTTTTTCACTATCTAATTAACGTGTCACTTTTTTTCACTTGCTTTTTGTCAAAATTTACACTAAATGTAAAAACTTAGTTGCTAAATTTAAAAAAAAACTGTCTTGTATTGTTATCCGCCTTATTAGAGTCGCTTTTTAAAAAAAAATATTCTATCATAAAAATAAATCGATACTTTCACACCTACACATCTGTACGAGTATAATTTACTCAGTACTCGTACTACTGTATGATACCTATATGTTTTAAAATACCTGCCTGAGCATCTCACAGGAGGATTTCACATAGCCCGGGGGAGAGCATGATACCCATGTCCCCCGCATCCTGGATATGCTCTTGGGCGATATTCAGCAAAAACGGCAAATCGGAGTTACATGTTGGAAATTGCAAATCCGCATTGGGCTGTTTTTGCCGTTTTATAATCAGTTACTATTCAATGCTCGCAAATTTAATTTCATTAATGGACCGTGTGAACAGTATTAAATCTGAATACAAATTACTTACAGCTGAATTGACTACGTGCAAATTGAAAATGTATAATTTGAAGAAATTTTTTTTAAATTTAAATTTGTACATTTATATTTTTCTATCTTATTAATATTATAAGTATACCTACTCGTATACTTGCAAGTAATTATTTTCTATTAACATTCGATGGTCTATAAAATTTAACTAAGTATAAACTAAAATTAAAATAATTGCCTAAAATGTATGAATTTGTCCATTATATGTTAAACAAATGCACATATGCGTACACAATCCGAAGCAGCACAGATAAGATAGATAGATAGATAAATCATTTATTGCATCTATAACACACAATACATAGAAAATGACAAAAAAAATCAACCAACATAAATCAAAGACATGTGTGTGCTACAGTATTACAAAAGGCTGTAGCTCAGTGTGGGGAATTGCCCAGTGAGCAAAACACTGATTTTCAGCTACCGCCAGAACGGATGTGCTTGCGTAGCCGAAGTTAATTTAAGTGCTTGTTATAAATAAAAAGAAGATATATTATAAATATTTATATAACATAAATGTTTTACCATAGAGAAAAGACAGTGAGGAAAAAAAGAAAGCAACAAGGAGTTACATAGAGTTACAAAGTCGTGCAAAGACTATAAGAATAAGAATAAGTGCGCTTCCTGAGAGCACGCTACCTAAGCGACAAAAACTGGAGTGGTATAGGATTTTTTTGACAATTTAGTAAATAAGCTTTATAATTTCGTTTAAACGAGAAAAGCAAACCCGACTGTCTTAAAGGAGGCGGTAAATTGTTCCAGCATTTTGTCGCCTGGTAACGGAAGCTCCCCTCGAACGCTATGGTTTTATGTGTGTGGTAGGATAACTGAGACCGAACATCTCTGGTACCATATCTACTATAACGGCGATAGAATTTTATCTTTTCATAAAGATATTCAGGAGCTTTATGTTGAAGGACATTAAACATTAAACTTGCCAAGTGTAATTTTCTACGTTAGTCCATGTTCAACATTGAGGCGTTATTTATTATGGTGACACTCGCGTTCGAGGAGGTATATTAAAGCAATACCTACAGCAAGCGTTTTGCACTCTCTGAATTAAACAGCGTGTTTTTGCGAGTAGACGAGGTCCATATACCGTATCTCCATAATTAAATCGTGATAGAACTAACGATTCACACAACCTAATACGCACGTTTGTATCAATCAGATGACGAATTTTGTACAGAACTTTTAGCCGATGAAAGCAGGTACGCACTACACTGAGGATATGGCTTTCAAATCGTAGTTGGTCATAAAAAAATATGCCAAGATTCTTAGCCTCGTCTACCCATTCAATCTGCTCTGATCCAACTTGAACAGTAAGATTATGGCATAAGATTTTGCTGATTTGTAATTTTGAGCCTGTGACCATGTATTTCGACTTATTGGGATTGATCAATAATGAGTTTCTCTCTGACCAAAGCGCTATTTTAATTAGATCCGCGTTCATTTTATCAATAGCATTCAAAATGTTATCCGGTGTTTCCGAGATATATAACTGCACATCATCGGCGTAGCAGTGAAATTTACAATGTGAGATTTCACTACATAAAACAGCGCTATATATTATAAATAATAATGGTCCAAGGATAGAACCCTGAGGAACTCCACGTGTGACTGGCCGTACATCAGAAGTAATATAAGTTCCGTTGTTTTGTAGCAATTTTACTTTTTGGGTTCGGTCACTGAGGTAAGACCTGAACCATTCTGACGCATGTGCATCCAACCCATAGTACTTCAGCTTGGCAATAAGAAGCGGAACATTTAAACTTTCAAAGGCACGAGTAAAGTCTAAGAAAGATAAAATAATTCCACGTCCAACATCTCGCTCAACGAGAATGTCGTCAACTACGTCCAATAATGCTGTTGAAGTGCCACAATCTTTGCGGAATCCCGATGGGAACTTCGGTAAAATGCCCATTTCCTCCACATACTTAAATAACTGAATATATACAGCTTTTTCTAGAAGTTTTGAAAGAAATGGTAAAATACTTATCGGTCTCAAGTCTTTAAGTTCTGAAGGATTGCTTACTTTGGCCAGAGGGGTAACCATCGCTTCCTTCCATTGCCGAGGGACAGTATGTGAAGTAATAGATCGATTTATAATAAGTGTAATAGTTTTAAGAGATCGAGGAAGTGTTAATAGAATCATATCACGACTGATGCCGTCGCAACCAATTGCATTCGATGAAATTGATTTTATAATTTTCCCCACATCGTTCTCAGATATCGGTTGTAACTGGAAGCTAGACTTGCTGAATTTACGATTATTGAAAAAAGATATTTCTGAAGCACAATCTTTTGAAGGGCCAGGGATATTAAAAAATGCTTGTTAATTTCATTTGGATTGGAAAATCGATCTGGAAGGATATTGCTTTCACAAGGATTAACCAAAATCTTACTCTTTAGATTTTTCCAGAAGGTTTTAGAGTTACTAATTTGAGAATTAATATGATGGTTGAAATACGCCTTCTTCTCCTGAGCTATACTGAATTCAACAAGCTTCTTTAAATCTTTATAGTATTTCTTACTCCCTTATGACCTCGAAGATTGGTTATGAGCTTCATCGCGTAACTGTATCATGTATCTACAGTTATCCGTCACCCCAAAGAATGCTCATTTTTTAATTTCCTTGTTATGACTGGTGCATGAAGGTCAAACAGCGAAAGGATGGATTTATTAAATTTGTCCACCATTGAATCTACATCTGGCATCTCTGCTATCGAACCCCAGTTAATTTCATCTAAGTCCTTGTTGAACATATCGAGGTTAATATTCTTCAAAGGCCTAAACTGTATAATCCTAGTTGGTGCTTTAGGTTTTTTCACTGACAACTCGGCAATTAACATAGCGTGTCTCTTGGAACCTGTTATCTTATATAAGGTAGATAAGGAACGAACTTAGATGAGTAAAGATCAATAAAGTTAATACATAGGTAGGCAATATTTATCTCTAATTAGATCTCTTCCAGTAGGCCGGAAACTAACAGTAAATTGTTGTACATAACAATACTGAGAGTATTGTTATGTACAACAATTTACTGTTAGAAATTATTCTGGACCCCTGACAAAAAAGAGTGTATTTATGGCAGTTTGTACAAGGCATACCTTCCATGCCGATGGACGTAACAGAATCGAACGCAGTTTCCATTACTTAGAACTACCTTATTTTAATAAAGTGCAAATAGAACTAGCCTTCTGCTCTTTTAACATATTTTTCTTCCAACTACGCAGTAATGTTATCATTAATCACAAAAAAACCGATCACAAAGTGAGTGCTTATTGCATCAAACCAAAACAGTGCAATAATGGTTGTATGAAATCTCATTGTTGCACTGTTTTACTTTTTAATTTTTCATTATTGCACTGTTTTGCTTTTTAATTTACCATAGATGCTAGGCACAGATGTTTAAGTTTTAATAAAAATGCATGCATTCAATCAAAAAGATACTGGCTGAAAAAAAAATTGGCCGACGAAAAAAGACCTTGTTAAAAAAACAAAAATCGTGCATTCCATTGTAAAAGTTTTAAAGTCAAAAATATTTTACAAAAGAAAATATTTTTAAAATGGAAAATGACAGCAAAAGTGATACATTCGATTTGCACGACAAATCCAACTATAGAGAGCATGTAAACAGCTGCAAATGATATTATTAATAACCTTTAACCGCAAAAGCTCCGGGTAAAATATGTAAGTTAAGTTTGTTTTGTTTATAATAGGTATTTTCGTACGTATATTTTATACTCAAAGAATATAAGAAGTTGAAAGAAAAGTAGAATACGCACCTTGCTGAAGTGAGTAATTAATGCACTCGTGCTAATTTAATGCCCTCGCTAACGCTCGGGCAAAAACATAGCACTCGTGCAATAATGACTCACTTTGTGCTCGGTGCAGTAATCTACTATTGCGAAATAATTTGTATTTAGATTGATGAAAATAATAGAATAACAAAAAAAATATGAATGTGTATGTTTTTACCGAATTTATCACCTATGTACTGTTATTGACCTATAACAAAATCTTTTAAAAATATAATAAACAAATAAGCGATGGTCATTCTTAGGTATGGTTGGTGAAACCCTAAGCAGCTAGGATCAAATGTATGCTCTACTTTTAATATTTGATGAGGTTTCATCAAATATTAAAGGTAGAGCATACATTTTTACTCATGACTATGAAATTACATGTAAGCAAGAAGAAAATAAAAAGAGGCGAACAATGTAGGCATGAAAGTTAGACAATAGCCGTGGAGGAAAACGTTATGTTAGTAGCGGGCGGCCAGCGCCATCGGCTTCGACACATGATTAATTATAGTGGAGATTTATGACGAATACTGACACAGATCACAGGAGATGATATATTTCTAAGGAATACGTACGTAGGTATATATGTGCCTTCTCCGCGCACGCCATATAGCTTAGTTAGAATAAAGTATGGACACGCGCTTCTCAAATTTTAAAAGCTTTTATTTCGTTTCACCTGTCCCGTTGTCTGTGTCCGTAATCATTGAATCTTGCAAGCTAAATAAAACCCACTTCCTATTATTTGATTGAGCTGAAACTATACATACTTATGTAAGTTGGGTGACAATGCAATATTATGATACCAATGAACTTATCTCGTAATGAAGCCAAAAGGTGGCATCTCTGTGATAAAACAACATAGCCCCACTTTAAACTTTTTTTTCGCTGTTTTAAATACTAGCTTGCTTTTAAAAATATTTTTAAACAATTAAGTACTTGTTTATGGTATGGATGGAGCACGAACGTTCGAATTATGTTTTCACTTATATGCATTTACTGATGACTGCATAGTACGCCGATCTCGACATTGACAGTTACTCCATCTGATAGTGACGTTTTTTTCTATATTAACCAAATTAGACTTAATTATTATTTCGTTATTCTAAAAGTTATAAATAAATATATAAGGACAAATCAAGTTGCTTAATACTGAAACGCGGACACGTATCTACGTACGTCTGTCGTGCCGCTTATTGAGTAACCTTCCCTATACTTATTCTAGCGCCGAGGGCAAGTATGTAATCTGTGATCAGGTTACCTCAGCAACAGATTGGAGTTAAAAATATACAGGCTGACTTTTTATCCACCGGCAAAATTTTTGGACCAAGTTCAGTCCATGATACTGAACTACTTTCTATAAAAAAAGTTATTAAACATCGATTTTTTATCGTCCCATACAAATCAGCGCTCAGCCAAACGGATTTTGTATGGGAGGACCAAAAAATTTTATCGATTTTAATAACTTTTTTTATAGAAAGTAGTTCAGAATCATGGACTAAACTTGCTCTAAAAATTTTGCCGGTGGATAAAAAGTCACCCTGTATACTTATATTTATTGCATGGCATCTCCTACTCCAACAAAAAGATTAAAATACCAATTGCCGGTTATAAGCACTCACGGCACTCAACATAAAACTGACGCATAAGAAATTCCATTTATCTTTCCAATAAAGCACACAAAAGGGATTTTATCCCTAAAGTGTAGCACGCAATAGACTACGAGTACATATTGATAACATCATAAAAGTATAGGTAAAACACGTAAAGCGTATAAGATAGGTACTATTAGGGCCTTAACGTGACCTACGCGAAAAGAATTTCATAAAAAATAATAGCGAGGTACACTTTATACGTCTTACGTATACCTACATGTTTTTTTTCTATTATACTTATATTTAATTTATGTTCAATTTACATATTTTGTCGAACATATTTTTCCTGTGGTTTTTTTTACAAATACATACCTAAATACATTATCACGTCCTTTTTCCTAAAGGGGCAGATTTTGGTTTTGCGGCTCTAAGCAGGCAGAGACTAGGGCCGCACGTCACGGCCGCATTGAAGCTGAGCGTGGATTTACTGTGTTTTAACAGCCAATGATACTCGTATTTTGCTATTGACTCATCGAAAAAGTTAGACATAGTAGGGTCGCTTAGCTGGTTAGCGACCACCCTTCGGTTGGCGACCACTTGACGGACTTAGTGTCTTAAAATCAAGATAATACTATTTCTAGAGATAACACAAATAAAAAATAAATCTTACGTGTTTCTCAAATGATTATTTAATATGAATTAACACACCTCGAAACAAATGGTTTACCCTAGCACCAAAGAAAAATTACTCAATTCGCGTGATCATTCAGCGGTGTGTTATTGAGTAGTAAGTTAAAAAAAATAATAGCACGACGCTCGGCGCTTAATGGTAAGATTCATTACTTATTTCATGTTGTATACACAAGTAAGATTTTTTTTTAGTACAATCGGTATGTTTTCATATTAATTTATTAGTATTTTGCTATTTTTATACTTTATTTTATAATAAAATCCGGTGGTTGGCAACCGAAGTGCATAATTGCAAAAATGTTGGATTGCGGCCACATGGTCGCAATCCGACGAATAAGACATTATTTTGTTTTGCTTATTCTGATCCTAATGGTTCATATAGGACAGTAACAATTAAGGGAGTGGCATTTATAAAGTGTAAAGATGCAATTCTTTAGTAAGGGACCACCAGTTTTAAAGGAACTTTGTTTAATTTACCTACAAACATTGACGCTAAATAGGCGGCCGTTAACCAACACAATTGAAATAAAGACGTTGGTTTACGGCCACCGCAATTTAGTATGAGAAACAACGGCCGCAAACCGAAATAAGCATTCAAGTTATCGGGTATGCGACCACGTGGGACTTTATTTACCTGTACCTGTTAAAAATGTATAAAAAATAGACAATATTAAACTAAAAACTAACTAAATTAAACTAGGTGTGTGTAAAATATTCTTTATCTAAAGGCAAAATAAAACATATATTTTGAATCAGTTATAAATGTTTTATTGGTATATTTTAAATATTAAAATAGTGGTCGCAAACCAGCTTACTGGTGGTCGTAAACTGAAAAAAGTGGTCGCCAACCGGCGAAATGGCAATTTTTTCACTTTTTCAGCTTTTTATTATATTTAATGGGTAAAAGTATTGTATTTTATGTTTTTTATCTAAACTAGACTATACTTGGGACTAATTAACACTAACATAATAAATGTCGCGTGTAGGTAACATTTTCTTTTACTCATCTGAAGTGAGTAACTCAGCTAACTGGTCGCTAACCGGCTTCCTTACCCTATATCTATCTAGTGTCATCTGAATCCTATTTAAAAGCTGGCCCTGAATATGTCACCAGAACCTAAAAGGTTGACGGTAAGGTATGTGCCCCGACCACGCACATGCCGATGGCACTACCTGAGATGCTGTATTTGTCTCTCTTGCCCACACAGATATTCTGTGTTCACCTGCCTTCAAAAAATAGTCAATGTAAGTCAGCCATCTTCTAAGGGTTATATATAAGCTAAATACTATTGCTATCGGGTTTTATAATGAATCCAATCATAAAATCCATCACGACATCTGAAATCTTACACAAATGAAAATGATTATAAACTCATATATCACTAAAATCCACAATCAAACAAAATACTAAATAAATGCTAATACATGTCTGGCTCTCTTTGGCTTATACGATGTTGCCTGAGTGACAGCCGGTATAAGACTAATTTTCAAATAAATGTCAACTGCCTTCGTTGTGATGTGAGGTAAAGAAGGTGCGCTAAAGGGAGCTAGCCTTTGACTACCTGTAAACAATGAGCTTACTGACAAATAACTAAGCCTCAGAGAATTAATATGATCTAAGCCTATAGTATAAATTATATAGATAAATTAATAAATAGACCTCAGAATTGTACTAAAACGGAAAGTATTCAAGAAATACAATAAATTAGCCCTTGTAACTTTGGATCATAATTGCATTAAACATAAGGCAGCCATCATACCTATGTCTTATTTTTTAAATAACTCTTAAATATTCTTTGTAAAACGGAAAAAAACCCAAAAACCAGAAACGCGTAAACCAGCCTCATTGACCCGCCGCGATCTTCGCACCCCGTATGGCTCGCTGTCTCGCTTCGGCTAGGGTACATTTTTGTGCGTGTAAGCGGGAGCAAAATTTAGATTATCAGCATCAGACGCAACCTTAACCAGATAGCTGCGACATTTACAATAGATACAGCGAATAAGCGCAGCCCGCGTACCTGCGACAATACCGCACGTCCGACCAGTCAGATTTTTAGGATTTTTTAATAGGTAGTGTTTAGTAGGTAGGTAGTTACAATAGCATAGTTATTCAAATAGTCTAATTAAGTACAATCGTTTACTTAAAAAAATTAAGTTACATTTTTAGTTTTACATACCTACTTAAGTATTTGGATATCATCTGATCAAAACAAATAGAGTTTTGAATTCAACTATTTCAATTTTCAGTAGGTTACGATATGTAATGAATAATCGCCCTAATCAGTTCGACCATCAATAAATTACCTCGAATACAAATTGACAGACATCAAACAAAAACCTAATTCCATTAAAATCAAACTTTAAATCATCTTGATAACAATCGATTCTATGAAATACCTGAGGGAGCAGAGATAAATGAAATTTGTTACAAAAGTTCCATTGGATGGCTCTCGGTCACGATATTAAATTTATGCCATCAAGTGGCATCCAAAGAATGGGCATTAAATTTAACTTAGATTTTCAATCGGGAAATCCAATAATGCTTTGGGAAAGTCGCTTCAAAGATAAAATTTTGTGTATTCCATTCGATTTTGATAGCGATCAATGCACTATGAAATACTTTGATTTCGAGAAGTAAATTAAATACCTACGCTGATGCAAATTCTTCATCTAAGCGCGTTCCCGGTCGCATCCTCAGCTGTGCTGCTTCGGAGCACGAGATGCGCTTTCCCGCTTATTCTTCTCCAAATATAACATGCATGTCAATGGTCACCCAAGGATGCTGATGATCTTGCGAGGTGAAGAAACAGCCGGAACAGTTTAAAAGATTTATCTGTAGTTTAACTACCGGCCTGCCTGACGTCAACCCTCTTTAGAAATGTATTTGTGCGAAAAGTTTTACCAAACCCGGAACCACACGGGTTGCTCATGTTACTAAAACTAAATATATAAAATTTTCAAAACATCTATAGGTCTATCACCCCAAATAGGGAGAAGGCGAGGAAGACGATGATGATGATGACATTCGTCCTTCCATACAAAATCCGTTTGACTGAGGACGAAAAATTATTATCGATTTTTAATAACTTTTTTTTAAAGAAAGTAGTTCAGTATCATGGAATGAACTTGCTCCAAAAATTTTGCCGGTTAATAAAACGTCATCCTGTATATGAGAAATATTTATAAGGTGTTGTTATTTTATTGGAAGCTGGAGAATCAAACCAGGAGATAGAAGATCTAGTGCCCGAACCAATCATCGGTGAAACGAAAGCAGCTACGCCTTGCTGGCCGGACACGTAGAAAGAATGGGAGAGGATCGGGCGGTGAAGAGAGCCTACTTGGGTCGGCCGACTGGCCGTCGACCTGTTTTTCGCCCCTGGTACAGATGGGCGACGAGATGCCGAAAGACCTGCCTCGTGCCTTGGAGTCGACGTATGGCAGCAACGCTTCCAAGACCGCAACAATTTAGCGCCATCTAGTGTCGGAGGCCAAGATCCACTTTGGGTCGCTGTACCACCGCACCGTAGTAAATATGTAAGTTGTTACATACTAGGTATATACTGTGTTGGTTTATTTTGTTTGCCTGTTATATTAGTTGCCCTAGAATGGAAATAAAATAAGGGACAATTCTCCACGGCTCACCCACAGTATTTTTACACTAAGTATTCATTTTTATCGCAAGCAAGACATAAACAATATATAAATGATTTATACGCGGAATATGATGCAGCCAGCACGACAATTTTCAACCCACGGAATATGGTGATTTTTCGCGGGTTGAAAACTGTCGTGTTGTAAGCGCACGTGGAGGTAGCCCAGATTTTATGTGCCCAGATTTTCCAGCGTGTCTCCGTTTATGCTCCGTAAAACTTTTATTCTTCTTTTATGTTTTTATGGATTCCCAACCTTTTGTCATTAATGTTGCGAATGTATCGACTCATTATTTATAAACAGGGAAATTTGTGAAATAACATACATAGGCATAGTAATTATAGCTTGTTACAGAGTCCGGCATCATAATCGTTAAATTGAAATTTTAACAAAATTAAATAGTTTTATCGAAAATTAAAATATTATAATATTTAGTTCATTACACTTACTTTAAAACATTTTATATATAATTTAAACATGCTGATGTGAATGTTGGAGAGAAAAAAGGGATATATAGGTAAATAGCTACGTTCTGCGCGGGCGCGGGTCTGCGGTCGAGGGTGTGGGCGAGAATTCTGATCATGTTAATAGGCGATGCGGCTAGCACCCGCGTGGTTCCGGGTTAGAATAGGACCACTCCATTTCTTTCTGTGGATGTCGTAAGAGGCGACTAAAGGACTAAGCTCAAACATCTCGTGCTCGAACAATTGCATTCCCAAGGAGGGTTGACGTCAGGCAGGTGGCCGGTCGTAAAACTATAGCCAAATTATTTAAACTGTTCCGGCTATTTTTTCTCCATTTTGCACGGTCTTTGCCATTCTTGGGTGACCATTGACATGCATGTTATATTTGAAGAAGAAAAAGCGGGAAAGCGCACCCGTGGCTCCGAAGAAACACAGCTGAGGATGCAACCGGGAACGCGATTAGACGAAGAAGAAGAAGGCGTGGCTAGCAACCCATCACTATTTTGATATTGTTTTCCACCTTCTCGCCCATCATCACGCTGCTAAGAGGCGAAAGATCCAAAATGCTCTGTCAGCCTCATTAGGGATAAAGACGTGATAGTATGTTGTATGTATTAATAGGTATTAATTTGGTAGTAAATAATAATAATAATATAACCAAGTTATTTGTTTACGTTACTACGACGTTCGACTAAGTATAATTTTAACTTAGGTATACAATGAAAACAAAAGAAAAGAAAGAAGGTCAAAGATAAAAATTAAAAATATTATCATAAATATTTACTTGTTTAGAGATACGATATCGATAATGTACTCATGACAAATAAATGATGTCGTATCGTAATAAATCTAAAGGGAGAGAAGAGAAAAATGGAAGCGAAAACGGAAAATTGTGCTACTTTTTGTTGTCAAATTGCAAGATAATGATTTCCTACAACGGAAATCGTTACTGGCGGCATACTCCGAATTCATTTTATGTAATGTATTGTTTTACGATCCTGCATGCCAGATGAAGAGTTAAAGAAATATGTTTCAGTAATTTTTTAACCATCGTTCGTTCCCTTGTCACATTATTTTAAGCTATTTTACATTTATATATTGTAAAATACTAGCTTATTTTTGTTTTTCTCGATCTCTAAATTATAAATTCAGGTTAAATCATGTATGTTTTTATTCAGGTCGTTTCCTAAAAACAGTCGCTTTTCCTTTGTGTTTATCTGTTAGTCTTCTGAACCACAAAATTAAGATGCAGTATTCAGATAATTTTAAAGAAGATTACATATGTAGCAAGTGATAGCTACACACTCGAGCCAAAACAGGGATTAAGGAAAACCACTTGACGTAAAATCGGCATCAGAGAACACGGGAATTGGAAATAGAATTCCGTATAATATGCCAAACTGCTTTTTATGCGTAAAATCGGAGGGTAAATTGATTTACACTACGAGCCGTTGGCTCCAAAACGTTTTGCTGACGTCTGCGTAAATCACAAAAGGCTCAAAACCACGGTTTGGACCACAAAGTGGAATTTAATTTGAGAATCGAACATGTAATTTTCGATCTATCAACCGCTAGTTGTGTGCTTGTAATGTAATTATATCTTTGTAAGCTACTTATAAGACCGTTTATATTAATTAATGCAAGGGGACGATGAACCTAAGTGATTATAAAACTGTGAGGTAAATATTATTGAATAAAAATACGTATTTATAGAGAGTGGGGAACGTTCTATATATAAAATGGCGCAGGTGTTTAACAACAATTTTCCTGTGATTAGATTTCGTCTTTTCCACTTTTACGTAAAGCCAGTAACGCAAGCCAGATCTTTCAACTACTCGGTAAAAGTCTATATTTGACCTACAGATCTACAGCAGCTGTATAAAGATACAAAATTCTCCATATCTACAATTAACAGAATGGGCATTAAACTTACGTAAACATAACATAAGTATGTACTTTCCCTTGATGTAAACAAAAACTTAGTATCTAATGACCCTATAAATTGGGAAATTTATTTAGTCGTAAATTTTCGGTCATTCCACATAAAACTCTTACCTTTAACGATCAAAACATAAATATTAGATATTCCATCGGAATATTCCTATTTTCTTTGGTAGGGTCCGGTATCCACTTTTACAGCAAATAAATATATTATTATTATTATTATAAACATATGAAACCTTTATGTGATGAAATCTTCACATCTTGGTACTCGATAACAGCGATACGTAGGTAGGTACGAGTATTTAATTTTTCTGATGATTCTGACTCTCACGATGACGCTAAGAGTGGCTTTTGGAATGCTTTTGGGTTAGTAAATATTTTTATATGTTCAGTACGAAACCCTTATATTTAGCACGTCGACTCGCACATTGTAAGAGCTAGGTATTTATTAATATAGTCGTAGCATTTTCTGCAAAGCGGGTTAATATAGGATTAGTGCTTCGTTAAAATGATACAGCAGTGAGAGCTTTCGCCTATTATTCGGATGAGAGCATTAGGCGAGTAATCGAGTGAGCCGCATTGTATGGATGCCAGTCCGGGCTAGTGCTCCGAGCTGCTAAAACGTACTCAAACCGAATTAATTAATATGAATAAGTATATACATACTATCACATTTTTATCTCTTACGGGACAGACACAAGGGGCGCAAAACCTGAGATTTTAAGATGTAGGAGTCTAAGATAGAGCTGAAGACTGGAGCCAGGTTTTTTTTTGTTTTTTAAGTGACAAATCACACTGATTGAGCTAGCTCCAAAGTGAGTTTTAAACTTGTGTAATGGGATATTAACTCAACGATGCTATATTTTATGATAAATACACATACTTATAGATAAACACCCAAGATCCAGGACAATTTGGAAAAGGCCATTTTCCAACATACCCTGGCTGGGGATCGAACACAGAACCTCTGGATTGGTGGACTAGCGTGTTAACCATAACGCCACGGAGGTCGTCTGTATGATTACAGTTTGCTACCCAAAAGCTTACAGATGGTAGGTGGTTGGAAAAGGGACGAGAATCATAAATAGGGTGCTAACTCATTGCCTATTTAAGGTGAAGATATAGGCAAATGGCCTTGAAGTGTGAAATAAATTGTTAACTCGTAAATATGTTGTGTGTGTTGTATGTTTACCATGTTTAAAGGGCTATCTAGTGCATGACGAAGAGCAATATGAAAATTATCTCCATATTTACGAGTTAATAATTTATTTCAAATGAGGGCGCCACTTCAAGGCCATTTGCCTATACCTTCACCTTAAGATTGTATATATTTTTGTGAAAAATATCTATACCTAAAGATTTAAAAAAAATCGTCAATTAATTGTACTGTTATGTCTGTTAATAACAATATGATGTTTACATCCAAAATGTGCGAGTAATCGCCTCTCCCATTTTCCGCCACCGGTCCGCACCTACCTTCGTGTGAAATTAAAAGGCCAAATTGCTTTAGCAAAAATGCGAGGGATGCAAAAATATTGAATCATCGATGCAGCAGCTGAATCGCAAATTGTTTATGGTAATGTCCCGCGCGATACGTGAAATATTCTCGTTTTATTAGCGAGTCGAATGTGCCATTAATGGCTCGTATATCTTTCATACTTTCGGCGACAGATCGGTACCGAACCTCCTCATTATAAAATAATAAAGCCCGGCTCCCCGCCATTAAATCGCGCTAAAAATAGTTATAACTCACCTATCGCCGACCTAAAAGTCGGGTATTTTATGCTCGCTTGATGTTCCCCATTTATTGCTTGTGGTTGGTACACGTCGTTTTCAATATTAATCATCTATAAAATATTGAATATGAACCCAGCTAATAATTTAATTAAGTATTTATAAATACTTCACTTTAACTCCAACAACAAGTGTAAAAGGATAAAAAGGAAAATTGCTACTCGAATATAATAATATAATTCCGCTTTAACAAATTAAGGAATTAAATTACATTTTCACCGTTTCGTTTGCAATTTTCCAGTTAATATTTGCCTTTTTTCCGGTTGTTACGCGGAAAAGCGATACCAGGTAGTAAGTTGTAAAAATTAGTAGGTAAGCGTTTCATGCCATTAATTTTTCGTCTCATTGGGACGAAAAGCTACTTTTAAAAAGTTTAAAGTATGTGTTGTGCAGTTCGTCCCAATATTTTTATTATTATATTATTTTAACTTATTTTGTAAAGACAGCAACACAAGCTTAATCAAAATAAAAATAAAAGACAAAATATTGATTTGTAAATAATATTTATTTGCATAGCAGTAATGGTTATCGTTAACGAGTCAACACTCGTTATTTGAAAAATTGTACATTGAAAAACTTTAAATAAGTGCCGCTTGACCCTTCCATTAAATCCCAGACTATCAAATATATAACTTCTTTGCCTCCCTTACTTCCTGATATTTTCTCCTTTTCTCCAGTGACTGTCGATGACGTTAAAAAAATCCTTCTTTCCATTAAATCCAAAGCCGTTGGCGTTGATGAAATCGGTCAGCGTATGATTTATCTCCTTCTTGATTTCATTCTCCCCGCTCTCACTCATATCATTAACTTTTCCCTGAGCACTGGGACCTACCCATCTTTATGGCGTAAAGCCTTTGTCATTCCTCTTCCAAAAACAGACAATCCCAGTAGCATAAAACAGTTTCGGCCGATTTCAATACTCCCCTTTTTCTCTAAAATACTAGAAGCTGTTGTAAATTCACAATTATCATCACTTATTTTTTCAAATAACCTTATAAGTAATCTCCAATCAGGATTTCGGCCTGGACATAGTACCAGTACTGCGTTACTCAAGGTAACTGAAGACATGAGAAGCGGAATGGAAAATGGCAAGGTAACAGCGCTTGTTCTCATCGATTTCTCCAATGCCTTTAACTCCGTTGACCATGATGTCTTATTAGCTTTACTGTCCCGCTTCAATCTCTCACCAACAGTCCTGGAATGGTTCTCTTCCTATCTTCGAGACCGACAGCAAGCAGTTCGCGTTGATCAGTCCGTTTCTGAATGGCAAAATCTGCATACTGGTGTTCCTCAAGGAGGAATCCTTTCTCCCTTACTATTTTCTATCTTCATTGATTCCCTCACTTCTCTTCTTTCGACCTCTCATCATCTTTATGCTGACGACCTTCAACTCTATCATTCTTGCGACCGCAGTGATACTGATTCCGCGATTTCCCTTCTTAATAATGATCTTCGGCTTATCACGGAATGGTCAGGACGGTATGGAGTTTCCGTCAATCCTAGCAAATGTCAAGCTATTCTTGTGGGAAGCTCTCGACAACTTGACAACATTGACATTGAAACCGTCACTCCAATACAATTTAATGGTGTCACCATACCGTTCTGTTCCAGTGTCAAAGATCTGGGGCTGCATATTGACTCTACTCTTAGTTGGTCCAATCATGTCGCTGAGGTTAGTCGCAAGGTTACAGGAACACTGCGCTGTCTTTATAGATATAAGAACTTTCTTCCGCTTAATACAAAAGTAACTTTGACGCAATCCCTAATTATTTCTATAATCGATTATGCAGACGTTTGCTATACAAATTTAAATCAATTTCTTCTACATAAACTGGACAAACTAGCTAACAACTGCATCAGGTTTATCTTCGGACTTCGTAAATATGACCATATCTCCTCCTTTCGGTCACAGTTGGCCTGGCTCCCTATTCCCCAGCGTCGAAACGTTAGAATCCTATGCATGCTTTATGCTATCCTCAATAATCCTTACTCCCCTGCTTATCTCAAATCTCAATTTTCTCTTCTCAGCTCTACGCATTCGCGAAATCTTCGCTCTTCTAATCTTCTAACATTATCCATCCCTCATCATCGCACTGAATTTATGAATAAATCTTTTCAAATTCAAGCCATCCTTCTCTGGAATTCTCTTACTGATTCTATTAGACGAGCGCCTAGTCGTCACGCTTTTAAACGGGCGGTTCAAAAACAGTTTCTCCAAGAAGTCTCTTCTCGTCGTGTCCCTGCGCGGTGATTTGTAGTCATCCATATATGTATTTATCTATCCGCATACATATATAATTAGTTCTTTATGTATTATATTTACATAATTATATATTTTGTATATTTATTTTATCTATAGTTATTGTATTGGTATATATTTCTTTAAGATTAATATCTATGTATATTCTTGATTTATTCTTGTAGGTATTTATAGATACTTTTAAATTTTGTTTACACACTGTCGCACCACCCAAATTATTTTTCTACTTGGTCCAATGGTTGACTGGCAGAGAACGCCATAAGGCGTTAAGTCCGCCATTTGTACACTTTTTTTTTATGTGCAATAAAGTTTAAATAAATAAAATAAATAAATGATTGTTTAATTCTGAGAACGATTAAAAAAGTCCAAATATTATTGTATTATACAATTAATTAAATTCATTATGATCTAAGTCAGTCTTTCCCAACGTGGGCGATAACGCCCCCTTGTGGGCGCTGCAGGCCTAAATGGGGGTGGTAAGAGACCCAGAAAAAAAAGGGGGCGTTGTGTAGGGCTTTGGGGTCGATTTATAATTTCATCTACCTAGCTAGGAAGACTCTTAGACACCGACTGAGCTCTCGACTACATCTTGTGAATATCAACTAATATTAATTAAGATATAGTTCAAACTCGGTTCGATATAATAGACATTCCTGTATCAATCGGCTGGTTCTATAATACTTGTTCTTGCTTGTCGAGTACGATTGGGCGTCGAATGAGATAAACGAGTTTATGCACGTTTGTCTTATTCCTGTTGGTGCGTGCTGCTTATGCAATCCTATATAAACGACGTAAATTTATTTTATTTTCATTTGCGGTTTCGCGTATAATAGATAAGCAGTACTTGATTTCAACACTTACGTATTTCTCAAAACAAAACAATGTCGGAAGTAAAAAAGAAGAGACGGCAATACTCTGCGGAATATATTAAATTCGGATTTATTGAAAATCCCACAAACTGTCCGAATACTATAAAGTTGCGTTTCAATAATCAGTTATAAGTACTTAGCGGTTTTTAAGTATGTTTAAAAAGGGGGGCGTTAAAAAATAATTTATTCTTAAAGTGGGCAATAGACAAAAAAAGGTTGGGAACCCCTGATCTAAGTGATACCTTGGGCGTTGAACACTAGTTCCAGCTTCGGCCAAAATCGTGCCTTTGGTCGGACACTAGTCTCAATCTAAAACGAAACATTTAGCATGGAGCGGATAGACTAACGCTCAAAAAAAAAAAAGTAAATACAACGAAGCTCTTGAGTATGCAGCGCATAAATTGGTCCTATCTGACCATCGCCTGACCTCTAATGGGCACAAGGTGGGACAGATCGTTATCGTGAAAATGGGAATTCTGCTGCCGCCACTTTGTCGATACAAGAAAATTTTGTTGCTCGTTTACTCGCTAATGTAGCACGACTTTCTGTGAATAACGAAACTGAGGTGATTAATTGTGTACTAGTAGGTGTGAAATGCTGACCAATGACATTTAAATTGCTTCTGTAACATTTTCGCTTGAGGTTATGCTTGTTTTTCTTTTTTAGCTTGTATTTATTTATATAATTTTTTTAAGTATTATTTTGTATGTCGATTAACGAACATCATAACCATTGTAATACTTATTCGTGAAACGTTTTACGAAAATCTACATCATTTTTGTGACTTTTCTCACCGTACCTGAATTTTCCGGGGTCCAGTGCTGCCCCCATTTAAAATAAATGATTTCAAAGAAAAGGGAGACATAATTTAAAATTTGGTTCTACCAAGCCCTAGATAACCTTTCAAAGTATTTAAAACTGTTTACAGTTTAAAGTGAGAACGTTAAGCTTTACTACGCACATTTGCGAAAAACGGCCACTTTTGGCAAATGTGCGTAGTAAAGCTTAACGTTCTCATTATAAACTGTAAACAGTAGTTCACAAAATAGTTTGAAGGGTTATCTAGGACTTTGTAGTAGCAAAATTTGAAATGATGTCTCCGTTTTCTTTAAAATGATTTATTTTAAATGGGGGCAGTAATGGATCCCGGAAAATTCAGGTACGGCCTTAAGATTTTAAATTATCAAAATTTGCGTAAGCAAGCAATAATTTTATAACAATAAATGCAAACTTGAAATGTATTATTAAATAAAAAATCAGGAGTCCCGTACACCAACGTCAATATACAGATAAGATTGTTTATTGACGTCAAAATACCTAATAAACCGCTCCGCACAATGCAGATCCTCGGAATCCTCCTGTTCACGGAAAATATTTAGCCGAACTGCAGTAAAAACTGTGATTCGAGAAGTTTATATCTCCATCGAGTTTGCGGAGACCAGTTGTTCGGTTACTTAAAAACTAGTGGAATGGAGTGTTTGGAGAGTCTCTACAGCGGACGAAAGTCGACATTGTAGCGAAGACACGCGAGAGTTGGCTCTCGAACAAAACATTGTAGCAGGTCACGCGAACACTGGACACTGCGAGAAGTGAATTCTTGTTGACACTGGAAAGTCCAGTTGGTGTGAATAATTCCATACCTTTTAAGACTATGTCTTTATACCTATCTACTGAATCATATAAATTTTAATATTTCCTTTAAAAATTATGTTCAGCAAGCTAGCTAGTTGTCTATGCAGATTGCTAAATATAATGAATGCATAAAAATATAGAAAGATATCGTTTACAAAAGCTCGATTGGTCCTTAAATAATATCGTTAACTTCCATCTTCCGTGATCCTCTTTTCGATTTCTTCCTTTATACAACAAAATAAAAGTAAATGCTTGTAATACAGAAACAAAAATAAAAAGTTATTTGAAAAGAACTAAACTAGTTCAAAAAGACTAACACTCTAAAGAACCGGATAGCAAGGCAGTGTACGCAAATAGCTGAACTAGTCAAAATTTGTTAAATAGCAAAACTTCTATTTAATAGGAGAGGCGCCAGTTCTTCTATAAATCAAAATTATTGATAAAGTTTCAGCGAGCTAGGCACCTGAGAAATTAATTCAGCCATATTTCATAATACAATTATTTCTGGTCAATTACAAATTGAGAAGAGAGAACTGAAAGCAATATTATAGGTAACTAAGTATTAGTTATTCAGTTTTTAATTAGAAAGTTGAGAATAAATACCACTGAATGAAGAAAAAGAAATTAGTACTAAATTACTGACCCAGCCAGCGACCAGTATTTTTGTTTACATAAGTAAAAAATAAATCAAATTTAAATAAAATAAAATACAAACACTATAAGAACATAGGTTTGGTCACAGATTTCATGCTTAGGTAAATATATGAAGGAATGAATGAATGAGTTACTTTAGTACGAGTACTTGTACATAGGTACCTCGTAGATGCATTTGGAGAAACGTGCGCCACCCTTCATCCTTGATGAATAAATAATGCATAACAATTTATTTTCAAAAATCTGCCAGAATAAATCAATGAGGCTCATTGAAAGTAAAAAATAAAGTTAATAACAAAGCTACCTAAGTTTTAATAATAAATACAAAGAAACCAAATCAGTCAGACATTACAGAGCAACAACGTTCCGTGGCCATTAATGTTAATGAATCGTTAAAACTTCTTTATCGGCATTCTCAATAATAGACTCGTCGGTAACTGTGGCACAGAAAATAACTTCGACGTTCCGCGACTAAACGTTGTAAATGTAGCGAAAAAATATTTCTTTCGCGAAGAAAAACAAAGGCGACTTCATCCCCGGGTTGAAATTTATGAGATGCGCCGCGGATTAAAAATGTTTGCTGTACCCTCCGGCGGCCGCCTTCATTAGAGCATGTTCTGGAATATTCTGATTAATATTTACCTTACACTTCTTGCGGATTGTAGTTCGTTAACCTTTTGTCTAGTTATCGAGCCGAGGACTTAGGGCTGGGAATTTAAAATTGGGACAATTGATATTTTTTTGAATTCATCTTCTTTAGCATAAAAGCAAGTCAAGTTAAACAGATCTTTGATCAACAAAAAAATATTTCGACAATGATTAATATTGAAAAAAAAAATCTTATTAATAATTTGAGCCATATTTTCAGAATTACTTTGTTAAAAGTGTATTTTTATTAATATTTTAGTTTTAATTCCATTTAAGTTCATTAAGTAGCAATTACACATTAAACTAAATAGTATCTAAATTGAAAAATGTTCCACATTCTGAACACCCGACAAAGTCCACAAAGGTCTTGAGATAAATTAAGTCATAATGCCGCCACTTCACATTTGCCAACGTTGGCACATATATTGGCCTATTTGTTATAGATCTCCTTAACTTTGGCGTTTTCGCTAACGCCTAGTTGCATGTCGGAATACCGTTTAAAACAATTTACCAATTTCATAAATATTTTAGAAGATGACTGATAAATAAGAAATATTTTGAATGAAGGAAATAGTATCGAATGGTCTCAAATGTAAGTGTTTACATAAAACATTTTTTTTATTCTTGTTTTGTCGATTGGCTAGTCCTTTTAGCAAATTGTGGTTTCACACAAGTACTTAGATTCATTTGAAACAGCAAGATCAAAACGTGGCAAGACATTTAAAAAACTCATACTTACCTAACTTGAATATTTTTAAAACTTTCAAAAACTGATTTTGCTGTCGTTACTTTTTCCTAATTTAACTTTAAATACAAAAATGCCAAGTATAATACACTATCACGTCTTTATCCCTAATGGGGCAGACAGAGCTTTTTGTGTCTTACGACTGTCTGTCTGAAGAGACAGAGCCCAGAGCCCGAAAACCAGATTACCACTTTTAGCGTGATGGTGGGCGAGAAGGTAAAAAAAGGAATCAAAATTAGTGATGGGTTGCTAGCCGCGTCGCCTATTAACATGATTTTTATTTTTGCCCATTTCCTCGATTGGCTTTTACGATCTGCCCGGGAAGAGAAGCAGCTGGTACATTCTAAGTTTTTTCTTTTCTCCCAGACCAGCATGTAAGACAATTTCCTTGTAATTCTGAATAGGGTGTAAAGTATCCTATTCCGAATTACAAGGAAAAGCCTAAATTTTGGCAAACAATATTGGCCACTGACTTTGGCGTATGCGACCAACACACAGCCCCCATAAGACGGATGACGCGAGGCTTCCATTATTACTGGAGGGCAGGTATTCTGCCGGTCAATTATTCAGTCAGACTATTAATATTCCTAGCGTGGCGGCGCATTCATCTCGGATAAATATCGGTTTTATCATTCCTGAGGTCGGTGGCTGGAGAGACGCCGTAAATCTAAATTAGGAAATAAATCTTTATAATTTTTTTAAGAAATCACTTGTGCGCCGCTATTTTCATTTGAAATGGATGATACATTAATTTTAGTTAGATACTATGGTTTCTTTTTAGATATTTTGATCTTATTAGAGAGCAAATGCTCTAGTTGTGTAAAGACATGGCACCTAACGCGATTTAATGGTTGACCGGGAGAGAATGCCATATGGCATTAGGTCTGCCACTTGTACTTTTATTTTAATTGTGTAATAAAGATTTAATTAATTAATTAACTTAACCTTCCCACTTCTCTCTTAAATCAATTTCACGTAAGAAAAAGGGAATCACAGCAGGGTATGCAAACTTTCAATATTACGATCTAAATACTTAGTTACAGAATGTATATCCTCTCCTGTACACCGCCGGCCCTCATGTCTATCATGCGAGGGCGAGGCGAGCAATTTTTTTCATGCTGATTGAGATCTTTGTAACTGATGCCATGATGACGGATTCTTACCACTGATCTTTGGTCAAGAGAAAACCGGTAAGCGGTCAGCTTTCTGGCAGGCTTATTTAAATAGCTGTGATTTTTTTTTATTTCTTGCCACGCTTTGAACTTGCTGTTTCAAATATATCTAGGTACTAATGTGAAACCACAATTTGCAAAAAAAGAGGCGGCCAATCAACAAAACAAGAACAATAAAATTTTGTTTTTTAATAAACTATTCACGTTTGCGACCATTAGATACTATTTCCTTCATTCAATATATTCAGCCGGAAAGATTTTTTACCATATTTCAATTCGAGTTTTGCACTACCCCTGTCATTCTCTACATCACCCGGTTGGTTGACTGGTATATAAGGCCTTTAAGTCCGCCATTGCACTCGTAACTATGAATGCCGAAAGGCGCGCGAAGTGAAGATGGGAAAGCCGGAATATTATAATAGTTTGCAGATACTTGAGCATCATGCACATAACAGCTTTCATCAAGTTTGGTCGCTTATTCATTTTTATAGAAGAAGACTGTGTCTATGTAGTATTTAGTAGTGATGTGGTTAGGTACGAGTAGGAAGGGTCCGCTGATGGATGAGCGCTGTAGAGTGCTCGCGTGTTTCCTGCCGTGTTGCTTTATCTGTCTCCGAGTGAGGTCTCTATTATCTTGTCGTTTGTAATCACCGGTTGTTACTGTAATTTACACGCTTTTGTATTTATTTATTGGTAGGGTTAAGAGTCCCCTTACCCTAGACTTTTTCATACAAAAGTAGTCTAGCTTTTATTTTGAAATGAGATGTCAGATGTTGTCAGTATTTTGTAATTACAAAGAAATTGCATATAACTAGTTTTTGACGATCACAATATGAACTTGAAAAACAAGTTAGTAGAAGTTTTCTTTACTGATGGTCAAATATGTAATGCTATATTCTCTTTCATGTTCATAGTTTGACTGTGATAAACTAGCTATATATGCCTAGATTATATGCAATTTCTTTGATATTACTTATTTAATTTTTCCGAAAATTGACATGTCATTTCAAAATAAAAGCTAGACTACGTTTGTATGGGAAAGTCTGCTTCTGTCTAAAGTAACAGGACTCTTAAGTAAAAGATTTAAGAATATAATCTAGCATTGTCGCTTTTGGCGAATAGCTCTGATTGAACTAGCGAGCAAATTTCTCTGAGTCTAAGTAGGTACTTGGACGATCCGGCATTCATTAAGTATATACCTATATTGTAAGTTCTCAGTTTAGGCCGACATATTATAATAAAAGTATTTATTCAGTATTCGCGTTTGTCTGTCATATTGTACTTTTTTGATACGTAATTGATGATGGATGGATGGGAATCCGTTTGACATTGTAATGGACTTTTTCATTACCATGTAGATACCTAATATATTTCTTGAAGAATATTGATATATAAGTTTTGAAACCAGCTTATAATAAATTAACCTGCTATGCCAACAAAAAATCACCAAGAAAACAACGAAAAAGAACGTATTCACATAGGTGCAAACTGCAAAATTTATTTAACCTACGTGTTTTATTAGGAGGTAAGTTGTTTCACTTTGTATTCCCTAACATATTAATAAATTCTTTCTCATATTTTGCTTATCCTTAGGTAGTTTTCATAAGTAAGGGTTTTATATTTATAAAAGAAATCGTGAGTTGCGGAATTTTGTAAACATCCTACAATATGTAAGGTGCCTTTATATCTTATTACATTCCCAATTATTATTTAAGTATAAAACGTTTATAAGAGTACCCTATTTGTAAGTATCTGGTTGTATAAATATACAATCTCCGCCCTAGTCATAAAATTAATACTATTCAATATAATTTTTAATTCAATATATTAAAATAATTTCAATATAAACTTTCTTCGCTAGTTCAACCAGAACAGTTTGCCAAAAGCGACATTACTAGTTAATTATCTTCTTAAATCTTTTACTTAAGAGTCCCGTTACCCTAGACAGAATCAGACTTTCCTATACAAACGTACCTAGTCTAGCTTTTATTTTGAAACGACGTGTCGGATTTCGGCAATATTTGTCATTTCAGATAAATTGCATATATCTAGGCATGTAGGTAACTGGTTTTCACAGTGAAGATATGAACTTGAAAGAGAATGTAGTGAATTTTACAGTTAAATAATACCTATCGTAATATATTATAATAAACTATATGTACATATACGTTATACTTTTACGTAAACCTACAAGATTCTTTATTTTGTTAGGTTATTAAATATCTATTTATTTATTATATTTTAGGAAGTCTTACAGCTGTAAATACAAATTACATACAAATCATAGGAAATAGCGAAGTCTCCACAAGTAGAAGTAAAGTAAATATTCTATATTTATATAAAACTTCATATATTTCAAAAGAAAATGTTTTTGGTCTTCGTGGATAAAAATATTATTTTAACAAGCACTGAAAGAATAACCTTTTTAAAAGTACATCGCGGTTTATCAAAGGTACTTTATTAGCAGTATACAATATTTCGTTTGAAGCAGCAGTCCAAATATTTTTATGCGTTACCTACCCGTGTCCCACACAAACAGGTGGATACGAGAATACTTATGAAAGTCGCATTCGAGAATTAATTTTATTTGTGAAATAAACAAAATTTGCTAACCTCTGAAAATGTCAGGCAATATTTTTATAATTTGAAGCGGTTAGTATACCTACTGAATTTCTTTTTTGATTGCAAATGTATTGAATCACATTCTAGCAGTAATATAATTAATTACTAATTAATAGCAACGTTTGTGCTTAATTATATTACTGCAACTTGTAAGCTGAAAGCTTTTAGTATGAATTACGAAGAGTTTAAAATACACATACCTACCTACAGCAGTGCAATCGTATTTTACTTCCACGTTCGGGATTGCAAGTGCATCAAGAAGATAAGCAAAAGCATGCTAACGTCCTGTTCATACAATGCGATTGTCTCCTCAACCGGCGCGGCGAGAGAATCGTGACGAAATAATCGTTGTACCACCTCACTAACCGAGCGAGCGAAGCGTGATGCGTCTCAGTTTTAAAATTGGGCAAAAATGCTTTTGTCCGTCTGTGCTCTCGCCTACAGGTCATATTTTTCAATCGATTTTGAGGAAAATTGAGAAACAAATTCCTCGATTTAGTGAAATTTTAAGTGAATCGCGATTTATGATTGGGGGAGAAAGAGGGGAAAAGAGGTGAGCTTTGAAGTGTTATTTATTGACGGATTTCAATTACATTCTTCTCAAGCAGACGGACTTCTTAAGGAATTTATTCTACACAAGATGTTGCAAAAAAAATCCATAAGGGGAGAATGGAGGGGGGAAGAAGGGAGAAGTTTGCTGTAGCGTTATATATGGACGGATTTCACTGAAATGGCTTTGCTAAGTCAGTGAAATGGGGAAGTGTCGGTTATTGCATGGTTATAACAGCTCGCGAGTTCTACTGTTCTCACAGAACTACTAGTTCTATGCTGAGTCTATGAACGTGTCCCCAAACAGCGACATCATCCCAGCGATGAGATGTATTGACTTATGTCAACTCGACGCGATCCTTTCGCCATTGGAGGCTACGCAAGTATAAAATACTATCAAGATCAAACGTTTATTCAGAAACGTAAAAAGGCAAGGGAAGAAAAAAGTTATCGGAGCGTAGACAGCTGTCAATTTGGCGATAGGAAAACTTCACGAAGGTAATTAGGACAGAAAGGATTGAAGAAAACATTGAAAAGAAGAGAGAGAATTTGGTAGTTACGACGGATTCCGATTTGTTACAACTTAAATTTTTCCCGATATTCCGATATATGATCGTATTTTCGAAGACCATAGACGTATATAATGCAGACGTTTTGCAGGCGTTCCAGTTTATCTAACAGTTCCTCCGTAGGATCCAAAAACGCGATATCAGCATTATATAAAAAAGGGATCAATAATGAACAAGCTAACATTGCTTTTGCATTTATAGGAAAAAAGTATTGTAGTCTTTTTAGGGCGATAAGGTGTCCGTATAAGTCACACAGTCTGAACAAGATGTTACGGATAGTTTTACTAAGAACGATTTTCCTGTTACGACAGAAGACACGTCTAAAAATATTTACTTTTATCCTAACTAGACCTTATCACTAAAGAATTATGGTCATAGCCTTAAACATTAGACGTGGCTGTTGTTTTCAGCGATATTATGTTGACATTAGTTCAGGAAATGCTGAAAGTGCATATCACGTTTTACAAAGATATATTAACATACATACCTTAGTTTCATTGTAAGGATAAAAGGCAGATGCTATTTATATATAACCTGATGGATTATATTATTGTCATTTACTTGTTTATTGATAAACTTACATTCCTTTACTTTTTAAACTAGGTAGATATATTCATAAGATGCATTCGTAATATTTTTTTAATTTGTCAAAAGTTAGCAATAATCAATAAGGCAAATTAATAAATATTCGATTTATATAATTAATATAGCCTTTTGGCCACTCTGCCGAGGGGTAATATTTTAGTGGGATTACATAATTTGTAATTTTTATAGTTTTAGTTCTTAGAGGTACTTATAAGTTTTAATTTATAAAAAAAATATATTATTTAGCTTTAATTTAATTTAAACTGTATTATTTATAATAGTAAGTTATATATAAATATTATATTTATATGATTATGTGGGCACGCCACAGTGGAAAAGGAAATGGAAATATATTCTTCTCAATATTCTTACCCAAAAAATTGTATGGTGATTTATAGAGAACCTTTTCCCCTCGAGGTAGCTTTCAAACTTTCATAATTTTTATGCAATACTGCTTAGTCCTCATCTACAAAATCAATTGTGTCACACAATAATATCCTCGAACGCATCAAGATGACGATATTAATTTTCATAGAATTTTATCTAGAAATTTACTTGAGGAGGTTTTATTAAAGACACGAGATAAATTTTTCACTGCAAATAAAAAAGAAACAAGCTATTTTAAATAATCTGTTTCATAGAATCTTTCATTTACAGCCACTTGAGTTAAGTCAAGCTTTTGTTCTTCGGAAAGTGTCTCCTGTCTAAAGGAAACTTCCGTAGCTTTTGCTTTAGCTTAGTTTTCTTGCTTTACTTACTACATGAATTTACCGGGGTCCAGTGCTGCTCCCATTTGAAATTGATTATTTCAAAGGAAACGGAGATATCATTTAAATTTTTGTCTCTACTATGCCCTAGATAACCCTTCAAACTATTTTATGAACTGCTTTTTACAGTTTAAAGTGAGAACGTTGAGCTTTTCTTAGCATTTTTGCTGAAAACGGCCACTTTTGGCAAAAATGCTAAGAAAAGCTTAACGTTCTCATTGTATTTCATAAAATAGTTTGAAGGGTTATCTAGGGCTTGGTAGAGACAAAAATTTAAATGATATCTCCGTTTTCTTTGAAATGATTTATCCTTGAACCGTCAACCACCTTTTAACCGCCAAAACAAACTCGAAACAGAGGAGGTTATGATATGAGTGTATACCTAAGTATTTGCAGCTTTATGTTTTCCCCGAAATGCTGAACATCCAAGAGTGGTGTAGAAAATGATGACAGCAACCTATGGTACCTATGACATAAGCCATGAGTATCAAGAAAAGTTAAACATAGTTTAAAAACGCGGAGGAAGACTTAAAAGTTATGTACATATTTTTGCATACGTCGCGAAAGTAAAAAGCTTGTGACATGCTACGTTTCTCACACTTGCCGCTGCTCTTTATTTCAACCTACAGTTGTCATATACTTTATGCCACTCTGTTTCCTGTTTATTTTTATTATTAAGATCATATATACTGCATCGCCTATCTCGAAATTCAGTTCTTTCTCTACTCAAAGGTTGCCTGGAAGAGATTGCTACATATGTATTGTTGTATTTCCTTTGTTTATGGTGCAATAGAGAGTGTTTGTATTGTATTGTATTATATGATCTATTTCTATTTCTCTAATACTGAGTGTAAATGCACAGTCGACACTCGAAGGGACGTTGTAGCCTGTCTATAGGTATTATGATTCCCTATGTGACCAAATGGTTTTGTAACCATTTGATCACAAATATAGGATGCAGTGATCAAGGATTAGGTACTGGCTGTAACGTCTATGTGGCATTAGTTCCATCCTCACAAAGCGCAATTGTACTCACGTATGGTCATATTCAAATACCACCATTTGCTTCATGTGAGGGAAAACAATAGTGAGGAAACCTACACACTAGTTCACTTTTGTGTAATATGACTGATGTCACTGGATGACAATCTTTGAGCTACGTAAGGTGCATTTAGGCAGCTTAAAAAATCTGACATCAGTGTTAGCAAATAACACACTCCATAAAAAAGCTTAAACCTTAACTATCCACATTGTTTACGATTAAGTAAATCTAAAATGAGGGTGCTACTGAACCGGGATCATAGCTGTATTATATCGTACCCTACGCTTTAAACTTATGGACATCAAACATCAAAGCGCAAAAGCTATCGTATCAAGATGGCAACATACATGCTTTTATATCGCTAACAAACAACAAACAAGGACATGAATGGTCGTATCATGGTCGTAGATAAATTGTTAGTACGGGTCGCAGAGACAAATCGGCTTAAGGACGTATACAATCTTCCGAAAAGAAGTTTAGTCGCTTTGAATACGACTCAAACCAATGATGATTTTGTTGATTTTTTTCTTTTGCGACGTGAAATTTAAGGACACAAAATTTACTTGAAAGAACACTTTACGGAATGAATACAATCATTTCATATCGAAATTAGGATTATATAGATATGACAAAAAAAATGTATGTCGTGATGAAACATACACAATATTTTATTGTTTTTCGTTATTTTATTATTTCTTTATTATAATCAAAATGACATAGGTAAAGAAACAAGAAAATCAAAAATCAAGAAACATCGTGTTTTATTACTCAACTAAAATAAAAAGAAAATTGTTATTACTTACGCGTATGTTTATACTTAATACTTAATAATAATTATATACGATAATACGACTAAGAAAGAGTCTTGGTTGTACCGTTTCAGTTAGTAAAACCTAGATTTAGGATCTAGGAAGATAGATGAGATAAAAGAAAGACCAGATATCGGCAAATGAGATAGGTATAATGAACAACTATTACATTATATTAGTTACAAAGATTCACATGAACACTAGGTACAGATTAGGTAGTCAGGGTCGTGAGTTATAGGCACTAGATCAGTTGAGTAGACCTTCTAGGTAGAAGAACTACTTAGCTTCAGATGCTGCCGAAGACCCACGCGAGCGCCGGCCGCCGCGCCTTATATATGGGCATGGGCCCCCCGCTGCGCCTAACAGGGGCGGAGGAGTGCTGGAGCCCGCACGATGTCACATGGTCACTAAATACGTCAGTATTCCTTATTTAAAAACTTACTAGAAGAAAAGGTGGAAGAGGTCCAGGAAGACCAAGAAAGAGCTATGAGGACCAACTGAAAGAAAAAGTAAGGTTTCAAGCGCGGAAGAGTAAGTCTGAAGACCAAGAAGTTTGGCGCATAGGCACCGATAAGAGCCACAAAGGTCTTCAATAAGAAGAATAAGAAGAAAAAGATGGGATAATGTCATATGTTAAATTTGTTGTAAACAAGTACCAAAACAACCCCAAAACATAATAATTAAATACTGAAAACTGTACTCCACGACACGACACGACAGCTGCTAGAAACAAAGAACTGTTTTACGATTTAATTATGCAGATGTACGCAAATGCTAAATACGGTGCGTTCCCTTACAAAAAATAGATTAGCTTGTACTTTACGCTGAATTTACGGTAATGTAAGGTTAACAACAGCCATTGCAAGATCATTATGTCCGTTGGCACGATATTGAGAATATTTATTTAAATTGTACATTTCTCCGTTTGATTTTTCGCTTAATGACGGGCGTGGAAAGAAATCGGAACCTCCTGCTAATGGCCTGCGAGCTGATAAATCGAGCGAGGCGGGACAGTGATCGCTCGTAAAAGTTTTAACGACTGGCCAAATTACTACCTATTACATTCGGCCGATCAATTGAATTATGGAAGAAGATAACAATCGGGAAAGGCCTCTAAACAAAGTGAAAATACATTTTCAGGAATAAGTTCGTACATTAGTTTTAGTTTGTTTTAGTTTTACTTATGTATAAGTTTTTTTTAGTTTCGTTGAGTATTTATTTTACCCTTGTGTTTATTTTTATTGAAAAAATTTTACAGATTTAAATATTTTTGGTTTCAGCGAACTTACTTGATGTCTTTGTTATATTGTTCTCTCTTTTGGGAAGATATTTTTTTATGTCGATAAACAAACAAAGCGATGCTTTACCAGATCCGCAATAGACAGGTGGATCGGTCGATTACCGATTCCGGTTCCAATACCAAAAATTTTACTTAAAGTTTCGGAACTGAAAATACAACAGCAACTTTGTTGGCCTTTGTGGCACGAAATGACACGTAGTCTAAACTCTTTTGCTTTGTAAAAGGACATCTGATGCTCGGATGGCTTTGTGATTGCTTGTCACATGTTCGTCGTTCATAGTATTGTAGTTCTGGAACTCGGGGATTTGAAAGGACGTTAACAGTGAACTTTCGACGACGATACGGACACACTACCACCAGGCCTGTGTCACTCCCCATTTAGGTATCGAAAATGTACCTACATTATTACTATGCGCGCAGGCGGCCCCTCCGGGTGGTAAATTCAGTTATACGAATCATTTGTTATCATAGTCATAAGGATAAAATTGGCTTGCAATGGATGTCTAGGTATCTATACAAGCTGAGTTCTGACGTGAGCTAAATTAAACCGTATCACTAACAACATTGAGTAGATATTTCTTTGAATTTCTTTGCTGAGTGAGACTTCTGTACGGAGTATTGGTGTCTATTCTGTGCAACCTCGTCTTTTCCCTTACGACATACTGTATATTGAGCCTAGGGCTTTATAGCCTTAGGCTCAATATACAGTATGTCCCAAAGGCCATATTAAGCGTGATGGTGCGCGTCAAGGCGTGAATGACTTGTTTCTAATTCTGGCCCAATTCCTCGGTTGTCTTTTACGATCTGCATGGGAAGAGAAGCAGCTGGTGCTATTGTATGCTTTTTCTCAGTCTAGCCTGAAAAAAATATGTATTCTCATTTTTCTTCCTTGCTCTCCATGATGTACCCTCTCTGTTCCGTTGGCTGTGAAAACCAAGTTAAGACCAGGTGCTCCTGAAGCAACTACCTGAATATAGTATCAACGGCCTTCAGTTATGTGGCCGTATAATTCATATCTATTTCTTCAAAACCGCAAAAATTACAAAACAGCTAGAACTTCATAAAGAAAAAGCAAAGCGAAACATATATCTATGTCCGCGAGAACATTGCGGTTTATATATGGATGCAGTTAGAGTGCATCGCATAAGGAAGCTAGGGCGAGTCCCGGCTGACAAGTGCAATTGCCGTGCGAGATACGAGATAGGGCAGGCACGCCCAGTTGTTAACACTTCCCCGACACGCCACCGACCGCTGACCCCGCATTTATATACTGTTTTACCGCCAATGTAAAGCACTTTATACACGCTGCATGTTCACGTAACCACAACGCTCTCCTTTCATTATTACACTTTTCTGTTCCGCCACCAAAAACTGATCCCACTTTTATATACTGTTACTGCCAATGTAAAGCATTTTATATACGCTGGATGTTGACGTAACCGCAGCGCTCCCTTTTATTATTACACTTTTCTGATACGTCACCAAAAACTGATCCCACTTTTATATACTGTTTTACCGCCAATGTAAAGCACTTTATACACGCTGCATGTTCACGTAACCACAACGCTCTCCTTTCATTATTACACTTTTCTGATACGTCACCAAAAACTGATCCCACTTTTATATACTGTTACTGCCAATGTAAAGCACTTTATGCATACTGGACGTTCACGTAACCGCAGCGCTCTCCTTTCATTATGTATTTATTTAACGGTATATTAAATTAATTACTTTCATGGTATACCTAGCAATAAAAGTATACTGTCCTTAAACGCCACCCAATGCTGACCCTTTTTCACCGCCAATTTAAAGCACACACTTTAAACATACTAGATATTTCCGTAACAACGTTCTCCTTTAATCGGGTATTTCTCTGATGATATTTCGAATTATTTTCAAGGTTTTGATATAAAATTATAGGTTCTTTCCTAAAACACCACCAAACTAACCTAGCATTTACATCCTATTTTACCGCGATAAGTTTTAGTAAATAGTGCACAATTGGTTATGTTCAGGGACCCAGCGCCTGCTTTCCGGCTTTTTCTACTCCGTGAGTGATGCGAGTGTCAAATTCAATGGTCTCACAAATAAAGATGTCAAAGCTTTATAAGATTACAACTTTCACTTCTCCGATACTTTCTTATACTGTACACATTCAGTAGATACGAATTAGGGCAAATGTAACATTTTCTTTAGTAACTTTTGGCCATTATGTGTACTATCCTTTAGATTAGTTACTAGCAGTGGATACTACAGTGACTTGCCTTATACTATTGTTTTTGGAAATGCGCCAAAAGAGAATAAAGAGTCGACAGGCTACGCGGGGAAACAGAAATGTGGCCAGAACACGGCCGACCATGCGTGAATCCTTCGATAGTTGCCTGTGAAAAGGTGCACCCTGCCGCTGTCTCGGGTGAAAAAGTTTAATTGCGATTCTGTACAGCCCTTCTCTTTCGTTTTTGCTCTGCCGCTAAGTAAAAAATAAATAATTTTAGTTTTACGTAATATACCTAGTGCTGCAATTATCTACTTCATTTCACTTACTGCTGAATTTAAAAAATGTCTTCATGTTTGGTCATTGTTAGAGAATAGACGAGGAAAGATGTTGGGTCATCTGATACGACATGACGACTTCATAAAGACAATCATGGAAGGAAAGATAGAAGGGAAAAGAGGACCAGGAAGACCGAGGCATAGCTACATGAAACAGATAAAGGAAAAGGTGAACGTTGTGCCGTACAGCGAAGTAAAACAACTGGCAGATGAGAGAGACAAATGAAAGAGAATTTATACTCCATCGACAAGAGCATAGCTCTTAAATATAGATAGATAGATTGGTCATATAGACACATTTTTTTTACCGAAAGCAGCAGGATAAAGGTGAAAATTACCATACACGAGTCAGACTAAGAACTCGGAGGCACACGCCGTCGCATTGCGTGGAATTTCAACTCGCGCCTCACGGTCACTTGTTAGTCCAATGCCCAGAACGCTTCGCCCAGAACGAACTCTTGTTCTTATTATTACTATGACTCATATAAATATCTTCATATCTGACTGTAGATTAAATATGAGTTAGATGTCCCAAACAATCATTATACAGTAACCATTTTAAAACTCCCTTTTTCCACCCAAATTTCAACTAAACATAACCAAGTTAGCAACTGGTTTCAAATTCCAAACTATCCCAATTTAATTCAAGCGCCATTCAAACCGCTGCAAATTTTAGTGTAACAATAAACTATTGTTTCTCTGAAGTGGAATGAATTGCCACCGTTACCTGTAATTACACGGTGAAATAGATTTTTATTGAAAGAACCATGTCGAATAGTTCGCTAAAAGCTTCGAAAATGGCCATTTACATAATACTTTATTCAAACACCTCACACGTAAACGCCTTTTGTCATGCAATATTCGTATTCAACTTACGACAATTAATTTAAAAGCACCAATATTTTTAGTAACTTCCCTAATAGCATGAATAAGTTCTTTTTAAATAATATTTTCCACAAGCTTTTATTTTTAGGATCTCACTACTTTTATCCGAATTATACCTGTCCGATCAACTGTTTAACACAAAACCGTTCGTCAATGGTCGACTTAACAAATTATACTTTGAAGACTAGGTTGGCCGCTTTGCCCTTTACGGTTTGACAAATTTTTCTTCACCGAGCAACTGTCAGACCAACTGTTAGACTTTTGACTCTTTACAGTCCTACAAATATTGGTTTACCGTTGTCCGCCAATGATACCATTCATCGCCGGTTTGGTAAGCACGAAAAAAAAATAAACGGCTCAAGAACGAAGTCACACCCAAGTACTACTTCTTGGGTGAGTGTAGTAATGACTACTCTTCAGTTTAAAACTCTATCTTACTTACTTGACTTTATGAAGTAACTTGGGGTAACTATGTAGGTTCACATTCAAGTGAAGTATACATTTTTATGAGAAACAATTACCTTACCTAAACCATTTTCATTCCTCATCGATAAGCTAAATATATTTTATTTCAGATATAAGTGCTTAGAAAATATCACTCCAATTGATCCGTGACCTTTATGAAAAAGACGTATCATCCGTCACCTCTCAATCCAATGGTAAACCTGCACCGGGGCCTGTCTCTGATCGATTGAAATCCGCATATTGATGAATTCCGCAGTATTTCGGTCCAACGCTCCGCCGCCGTCCCTAATTTTATACCGGGGATTATCCACTTTACACGTGTGCTAACGAGCGTGTGTACACTCTCACAAATACATTAGTACGAACCCCACTTATTCCGAGCCCATTTTAATTCCAATAATTGCTTTAATTTATTTATTTAAGTTTATTGTACATAATCTCATATTTGATTGATTACGATGGGTCAAACTTAACGCTATGATTTATCTACCAGTTTGCCTTTGGGACACATCGAGAAGTTGGTAGAAGGGGTGCAAGTTGTAGCAGTATTACAATACAACATTCTTACATAATATTACACATAAATACATATACTTAATTTAAAAAAATGGTTGCCTGTAAAGTCGGTTTTACGGGCGAAGATTTTACGTGACAACGGCGGCAGACCGATCATAGTTGAGTGGGAGAGAGACGCAAGGCATTCGGCGGGCCTCTCTCTCGTTCGGTGACTCATCGTAACGTTACCGAGCGTTACACTTTTTCATAAGTGACGCCGCAACCTAATTTAAGACGTTGTCACGTCAATATTATTAATTTCAACATAATTTTATTAAATGATACATGAAAAGATTTATAACAATACATACAAACACATATATCCACAGAAACACTTAATAAATACCATACGTGTATACTAAACCATATACATACATATACATATTTATATAATATTACATACAGCAGAGAGAGTTCAATAGCCAAACTTCTCCGCCGGTTCTGTTTGGGCAAAATTGCTGTCGTATGTCTATTGTCTATCCGGCTGTCCGTCTGTTCTCCTCTAAAGGTCGCATTTCTCAACCGATTCTCTTGTTTTTTTTTTTTTGTACAGGTAAGATAATTATAAAGGTAGATTTTTATTTTATTTTTCAAATTATTCAAAAAAGCGTAGCCATTGTGGTTGAAATGTAAAAATATCATATTTCATTACAATTATTTATTATTTCTTTTGTTTATTATTTAAAAAAAATGTGTAGCGAAATTAACTAGTAATTCTATATAGTTTTTTAAGTTATTTTTTAGTTTTAATTAGAATAATTTACCTTTATATTAAGTTTAGTTATTAGTTTTAATTTAGTTAGATTAATTTTACCAATATTATATTGTAACTTCTTCAGATTAAAAAAAATTAAGTAAACTTATAAGCACTAGTCATTTAGATTTTTGGTATACTTTTTATATAAAAAGATGATTTATAAAGTAGTAATATCTTTTTTAAAGGTAAATTTCGGCAAATTTCGAGGTATGTTAGTGACTTTTTTCTATCGAGCCAAAAATGCTCAATCGTGTTTTGAATATTGTGGGTGTCTAAAGAAAAGCCTTAAAATTATTGAGAAATAAACTGTAGTAGTTTATTAACAGTATTTTTTCAAAAACACGCTCAGTATTGGTAGTATCGGCTGTGAACCAACCTCGCCTTAAGATGCAACTTTGTTGCCTGAACAACTTTTTCATCCGATAAACTTCAAGGAGTCGGGGGTGATTCGCGAGGTCTACAGCTCACTTCTCATTTATACATATATAAAAATCATATAAGTATATGTTATAGTACACCAAAAAATATAACACAGATAACTTAAAATAATTTACATCAGGTGAGTAAATAACCATAATATTATAATTTCAAGCTTCCGATTTTATTATTTTGTTTAAACTATTATGATGTTTTTTTTTCATTTTTAGGAAGATAGACTGCGCTGTTATCGCCTGAGGAAACGCTATTTACTCTTACAGGATGGGTTCTTCTGAAACGTAAATTTGAGTCATTTAATCAGATTTTATCTTATTTCATAAGCTATTATGAAGCAAGAAGTGGCATTCAAGGGTAAAAACCTGAAATAATAGATGTTACGATGAATCGCGATCTTTTCGACTAATTATACTGCGGGTTTGTTGCTTTGTCGTCTACACTAAAATGAGTTTAAATTAGACTCGTTAAGTAATACCCCAGCATATTGTAGATAGTGGAGTGTGCAACCATTTGAAGGCAAAAAACTAATTTCATGGATAAGAACTTTAATTCCCAGATTCAAAATCTTGGTAACCCCTCACACTAATCCCTAGACGACCCTGGGACCTCTGCCACATTAAATCGTCTACTACCGTCACATTAATACAAGTTTGTAAAACAACGGCTTAATGCAAATTATAATAATTTACAAGTCTGTCTGAACCTATGTTTGTTGTGCAATAAAGAGATCACAAACAAATAACGAAGCATGCCTGTGTAATTTAACAGGAATTTTAGTGATATTGATAACGTGCACAATCTACTGTCAGTACCTAATAGTAAATTACGACTTTGCCCCGGTTCTGCGATCAGAACATTGTAAACTTATGAATAACCAACACTTTCACGTAATTTATTCCCGCGTGTTAACCGTCGGCGTCGGTGAAGTAGGTTGTTTACAAATGATCCTAAATTGATAGCAACACTTGAAACGGTGCAATTAATAGTTGCGGCCAGTTTTATTAATTTGATCCAATGCTTTTATAACCTCACTATGAAAACAAAATTAAATTATTAAATCCCTATGAACAAAACTAAATCTTTGTTAAACGCGACCAAAATCAGCTATGAAATTTATATAATAGGTATTAACCGGTCAGTGAAGCAGACTGTTTACAAATGAACCGAAACCGATAGCAACACTTGAAATAGTGCAATTCATAGTTGCAGCCAGGTGCTTTATAACCTTTCTATGAAAACAAAGCATATTAAATCTCAATACACAAAAGTAACCAGCAAATGAAGTAAGTTGTTTACAAGTAATCACTTGTAAACAACTTACTTCTGAGAGCAACGCTTGAAATAGTGTAATGTATAGCTGCAGCCAGTTTTATTTAAACAATCCGATGCTTATTATGAAAACGAAGCATATTAGATCTGCTCTTTTTGAATAGAGATTCTCTATACACAAAAGTAACCAGCAAATGAAGCAGGTTGTTTCAAATAATCCGAAACCGATAGCAACACTTGAAATGGTGCAATTTATAGTAACAGCCAGTTTTATTAATGAAATCCGATGCTGTATAACCTTTCTATGAAAACAAAACATATTAAATCTACTCTATTTAAATCTCTATACACAATAGTAACCAGCAAATGAAGTAGGTTGTTTACAAATAATCCGAAACCGATAGAAACACTTGAAATGGTGCAATTAATAGTTGCGGCCAGTTTTATTAACAAACTTTGGCGATTGTTTGGAACACTAATTAGGGAGTTAGCGGTTCGCGGCTCAGCTTGATAGCGAGTTATCTCGTTCGGCTGATTTTGGGTAATACGTTTGCAGACATTTTACTTTATTTGCTGAAAATAAATAAGTGATATGTTTTATAAGTGATTCCTTGTTGCAAAATTTTGTTCAATATTTTTTTTACGATTCCAATCTTCATCATCATCATCAGGTCTTGTTTAGTCTCCACTGCAGGAGCACCACCCTCTCTGCACTACCAGAGCCATACATAGCCAGAGTAGCCAGAGCATTTGGCCTACACTCTCCACGATTCCGATCTTAAACTTATATATTCAATTATTTTGCCTTATGCCCACAGTACAGTCTAATGAATCCCTAAGACAGGGTTATACCAAATTTAAAAAAAACGGGCAAAGTGTCCACAGTCCACAAAGTACGATTATATTTTAAAAATCACACATCGTGGCCGTGCCTGTCATTCTGACAAACTACGCGTGTATTCATGCAAGAAAGAACTCTATAAAGCTCTTCACATATTAAACAAATTTCCGAAACAACTAAGATTAACAAATAAAAACACACCTCCATAATCTTCTTGCCGATAAATATTACTACTCCATACACGAATATCTAGGTGATAAATTGGAAAATCTGACTTATTATAGAACCTAAATAAGTTATGTATAACACTGATGTAATATTGTATATTTAAGTATTATATTTTTTATGTTAAATAAACTCTTATTTATTACATTCCATTCTGTATTACTTAAAGATACTATATTAAGTAAACCCTTGTGGTAAAACATAGTGCAACAAGAACTTTAAATGTAACACAATATATAATATTTTGTATGACATAAACCTATGTTCCACAATAAAAAAACAATTAAATCTGATTTCTTGAGCCCCTCAGTGTTTCAGAAGTCTCAATTCCTCAGAAAGCGCAAACTAACTTTAGGACTTGGTTTATTAATTTATTTTAACTTCATTGAGCCAAAAGTTACAATAGGTAGACTTAATGCAAAAGCATTCTTTTCCTGTCAACCTTTAGGAGAAGAGAAACAGATAGAATAGTTGGCGTCTAAAATAGATAGAAACAATTCAGAAATAATAAGTACTTTTAAATGATCATACATAAATATCTAAAGATATGGTTTAAACCATATCTTTAGATATTTATGTATGATCTTATTTATTTTCAGCAAATAAAGTAAAATGTCTGCAAACGTATTACCCAAAATCAGCCGAACGAGATAACTCGCTATCGAGCTGAGCCGCGAACCGCTAACTCCCTAATTAGTGTTCCAAACAATCGCCAAAGTTTGTTAATAAAACTGGCCGCAACTATTAATTGCACCATTTCAAGTGTTTCTATCGGTTTCGGATTATTTGTAAACAACCTACTTCATTTGCTGGTTACTATTGTGTATAGAGATTTAAATAGAGTAGATTTAATATGTTTGTTTTCATAGAAAGGTTATACAGCATCGGATTTCATTAATAAAACTGGCTGTTACTATAAATTGCACCATTTCAAGTGTTGCTATCGGTTTCGGATTATTTGAAACAACCTGCTTCATTTGCTGGTTACTTTTGTGTATAGAGAATCTCTATTCAAAAAGAGCAGATCTAATATGCTTCGTTTTCATAATAAGCATCGGATTGTTTAAATAAAACTGGCTGCAGCTATACATTACACTATTTCAAGCGTTGCTCTCAGAAGTAAGTTGTTTACAAGTGATTACTTGTAAACAACTTACTTCATTTGCTGGTTACTTTTGTGTATTGAGATTTAATATGCTTTGTTTTCATAGAAAGGTTATAAAGCACCTGGCTGCAACTATGAATTGCACTATTTCAAGTGTTGTTATCGGTTTCGGTTCATTTGTAAACAGTCTGCTTCACTGACCGGTTAATACCTATTATATCTGATTTCTTGAGTCCCTCAGTGTTTCAGAAGTCTCAATTCCTCAGAAAGCGCAAACTAACTTTAGGACTTGGTTTATTAATTTATTTTATTTTAACTTTATTGAGCCAAAAGTTACAATAGGTAGACTTAATGCAAAAGCATTCTCTTCCTGTCAACCTTTAGGAGAAGAGAAACAGATAGAATAGTTGGCGTCTAAAATAGATAGAAACAATTCAGAAATAATAAGTACTTTTAAATGATCATACATAAATATCTAAAGATATGGTTTAAACCATTATCTGCTCAAAACAAGAAGTCCGCTTTTTATAATAAGACCAATTCCGTTTGTTACCGCTCTAGAAGGACGAGTTATTTTAAACAATCTTACAAAACGTTCAACACATATGAAAATAAACTGTTTTTTCAATATTACTTCAGTAAGTAGTGACCAGTGACCCACAACTTGTACTCGTATAATATGGCCATTACAAACATTTAAGCCAGATTGTGTTAAAAGGTTTTTCCTGCTCTATAAATTGGATTATTTCGTCTCTAACAAGCTTACTTAATCTTCATTATGTCAAATCAAATGCAAAACTAAATCAGGCCTGTTTAATTGATAAAATGTAAAGTTATTTATATACATAGTATTTTTAATACGCCATAACGCCATGGCTTTTCCAATGAACGACAACAATGTGAGAGGTTCTATCAAAAACAAAAATCCGCTTACGGCGTGAGGCCGTCGGCGATTGCCATTTGCCAACGTCGCCAATGCGTAACGCCGCCACTGATCGCTTTAAGTACTTGTTAACACAAAGTTAAGTAAACTAAAGTATCCTCGCTCATACTGAAATTTCATGGGCATACGTCGCTTTTTTAGAATGTTTACTTACAATTTTATTTGTTAATTGGTCTGAGAGTCAAGATGCACGTTACATTATTTATTTTACGCTGCTCTTTTTGTTCACTTTCATGAGACAAAATGTACAATTACTTTGAAATAAGACTAAAATGCCTTTGATAATAAGCTTAAATAAATTTACACATTTTAGTAATGTAAGTTATTTATTCTCTCCTAAATAACGTTATCAGATAATCCAAATCACATATTTCGTAGTCGGCGATAAAACTAACTTTATTCTCTATAAGTAGGTTATTCTTATAAGATATTATATGCGGCTTTTTACTAACTCCCAGTTTTTTTTTTTTAATTTTAAAACTATAAAGATTTTCTATTATTTATAAAGCCGAATTCGTCATCCTTAGAATATCTCTTTTGTGATACATTACTCAATACTTAAACGTTTAAATTATCGGACGTTACGTTAAGTCAGTCTTTGTGCTAATCTAATTAATTATAATTCCTAAATAAAATATCACTTTTATGGCTAAAATGATTACGATACGCACCACTGTTATGTTGTTTGTTCGCCTAACAATGTGCAATCAGGGCCTATTCAAAGTTAGCCCACGTGGAGCCCTAGGGAGCCACGCTATACGTTAAGTAGGCAAGTTCTGAGTAATCAGATAAGAGGTATCATTTAATTAAATGTTCTTTTGTGACTTGTTCCGCCGCTTCGTATAATTTTAATGGCGCTGCTGTCGTAGACATGTTCTATCTGAGCAATTTAATTACTTTAATGACACGCAGTTAAAATATTTTATTTAAAAAGGAATGCTTGTAGGCTAAACCATTAATTTGTAAATTAATTATTGTTTGAATGATTATTTCTATATATAATTTAACTAGCTTTTACCCGCGGCTTCGCTCGCTTATAATTATGAGAGTTGAAAAGAAGCAGTGTTTTTCAGAAAAAAAAAACATATTTCGGAATCATGGACACAGAACAGAGATTTATTTTAGGACACTGTTGTTTACTATATTGTTTGTTCTCTCATTAGGTGCCAAAATAAACAAAGTCTGAGCACTGGTCACATGCGAACATGTAGTACTATAGCTGGCCATAGGAAAAGCATGGCTTTTCCAGATGCACTCCTGAGACTGAGACCTGCAATATTTTGTGCTTTCTTGATTGTAATAACATAACTTAGCTTTATTGGGAACTGAACCCTTTCAAATTATAATGCCAGATCAGTCCACGACCACGCATCAACTCGTGAACGGATGCCGCTAGTAGGGAGTGGTCAGCTCGACTTCATATTTGAACTACTCAGTGTCACTTATTTCTGTAAATTGGATTTGGCACTCGTTCGCAAGCTTTACATGTTATATTGTGATAAATAACATTGTATTACGCGTAATCTCTTTGTAAATTAAAAAAAATTAAATGCTCCAATATTGAGATCTTTTAAACTTTTTAATAAGCAACTTTTGCATTTCAACTGTTTCTTTTACCATTTCTTAATACCTCTTTATTATTAACGTATGAGTAAAGAGTAACTAATAATCTATCTACTAATTAGTAAATTTAATCCGGTGAAGCGCTCTATTGAAATATTGTCTGTTAAAAACTAAGAGCTTTTACGCGCATCTCAAATTATCTAGACCGACATGTATTAATTCAATAGTTGAAAAAACTATATAAAGAAAGGTAGATAACCTCACAGTGACTAGCATACCAGTATCTTTTTTTTCTTTTCATGTATCTCTTCAAAAAAGCTCGACCGACTCGGCTAACCAGTTTCTTAGTGCCCGCACTAGGATTCAAGCAAATGAGATGTTAAACAGATAGTTTCCACAAAATCTCTAGTGTTCTACAAAAGCCCCAGTTTTCCGCTCTCAGACAAACAAATTGGCTGAACGTTAGACCTCCAGAAGCATTCCTAGCGGTCTTGCACAAGATAACGTACGAAATAAAGAGAACGTAAAGAAAACCGTTTGTCGGAGAATTCAAAGCTTTTGTCTTAAAACATTTATTTCAAAGAAATAACTTTTTAAGAAATTCTCGAGAATGTCATGAATGAACGAAAACACGTATCAAAATGTTGAAAAGTTACATAACACAATTGTGAAAGCCTCTTTAGCGCTTTGTCGACGGTCTTTCGTGAGAAAAACTGATTAAGAACAGTCGTACATACTTACATACCCACTTTAAAAATATAATCCATCTGCGACAGTCAGATAAATAAATCCCGTCTAATATAAATAGTTTCAATACTTTAGTGTATCTTTGTAAATTATATCACTTAGGTCAATTCAAGTTCTGTATAATTTCGTTAGCAATTAATGATGGTGTCTAGACTACAAACTATGTACATCTCTTTGTAAAGATAAAGGCTATATTCAAACTGGACAGTCGTTAAGAGCGTCCTTTAGTCCGAATAATATCTAATTGACCAAGCGAGCGAAGCGAGCAAACCGTCTTAGTTTCATTCGAGATTGGCCAATAATGCTTTTGTCCGTCTGTCTGTCTGTCGGTTTTTTTTTCGCAGGGCCTACAGGTCGCATTTATCAACCGATTCTCGTGAAATTTTATAAGCAGACTAGCTGTGCCCGCGACTTCGTTCGCGTAGTTGTCGGAACGTAATGTTATATAGCCTAAAGCCTTCCTCTATAAATGGACTACCCAACAAAAAAAGAATTTAGAGAGAAGACGCAACTTTTTTGTTTGAACAGCTTTCTTATCCGATAAACTTCAATTGGTTGGGGATGCATTCGCAACATACCCAAATAAACAATATTTACGTTTTTTAGAAACGCAATCACACGTCAAAACATAAAATATTGGTCGTACTGTACGAGTTTTACAAAGATTTTTGGGAAATATAAGAATTGTTTACCTTAAATATGCTCTCAGTCTTAATTTTAAATACGCAACCTTTTTCTGCCCAGTTACTTATAAGCACGCATTCGAAAACAAGCTATTAAGTCTAGACACAAGCGTTACGGTTGCCATTTAACACCCGTTCTCGTGTATGTAATCGTAGCGAGTTGCAAGAAAACATCGTTCTCATTTGGTAAGATTCCAACGTTTTCGTAATGAAGGTGGCACGGGCATCTTCTAAATGAGTTACAAAGAGTTATTCGAGTTGGCGTAGGCAATTTCGTACGATGTACACAGCGTGTGGATTTTAAAACCTCCAATAGAGGCTTTTAAGGGGAACAATAATGTGATTAGTGTATTACGGTTCGATGAGCCAATTTTCCGTTTTATACGCAACGGTTCCAAAACGGGACGAGCTGTACGTTGTTGTGAACGTAAAGCGTATCAAGAGAGCTTACTGTTTAGTCCAATTTAAAAAAATAACGACCTAGAGTTACATAAACATTCCTAATCTTAAACCGTCTTTGATGTATTTTTATTGCAACACAAGTCTATGATAAAACTACTTAGAAGATAAGTAGGTTATCTTCTAAGTAGTTTTATCATAGATCACTTAATCCAAGAATTATTATTATATGCGAATGTTTTTTTTTTTTAAATATGCAGCAAAGATAGAGGGTGAATGGAAAGCTGTCAATCCATTCAGTAACGTCGCTATCGTCTCCGTGTATTACCAAGAATTCCATGAAACAACAACACAGCACTTAAATAGAAAGGCATATTCGTCGTAAGGCACTTGAAAGTCGGAATGTAGACAGATTGTGGAGGCGATTCCTTGTATTTCGGAGCGTGGATCGAGTGTCACAGCGACACAATTCAGGCGTTATCTCGCGTGTACACATGCGACGCCTCTCTGACTCAACTTGAGGTGATTTCTACTAAGAAGGCGAAATCTGGTGCAACCTGACGACGCGGAACCGACCAGTGGCGTATCTGTTATTTATTTTTTTGTTAAGTTACCGCTGTAAAGCAATATGCTGATGCTAATCGAAAATATAAATATTGGCAGAAAGACTCTACTCATTTGTAATTTGTGCACTTTGGGTGCCATCAAAAGAACATAGTTAGTCGCTTGATTTGGGATCACTTCTTCTCCTCATTATTCACTAAGTTAAAACAACTAGATGATCGAATTGATAAACCTCTCAAGGCGCTTACGCAAGCTAACGATGACTTTGATGAAATTGGAACAAAGACATTTTCTTAGTCGCATTGTCTCATGTCCTCTCGCCTTGCTGGTAAACGTAGCTTTATTTTGTTTAGCTTTGTACATACAAGTAATTTATCCAAATTGTATATGTATTTGTACGTTTTACAACGTGCAAGCATAGATAAGCGGGTTAAAATTTAGGTTTTGGTAAAACTAAAAGCTAAAAAATGTATGAAATAAACATTTTATTTAAATTATGTTTTAAAACACGACAGATCTACTAGCTTTGACGAGTTATTATATTTAGTATAATGAACATAATAAATATATTATATTTAATATAATACATTGAACAAACAAACATAAGGAAATATTATTATGGGGGAGAGGAAGTTGGTAAAATTTTATTTGTAAAGATTTTTACAACATTCCTATTATTTTTTAGTGATCTAAAGGCTCCTTTCTATTTTTTTTTTCTATCCCTAAACATATTGCAACAGTCAATAAAATACCAATTTCTTATAGCATTATTTTCGATAAATACAACACACACTTGTAAGTAAAGCGTGTTAAGCGCGAAACTTGTGAAAATCGCCGTGCACCCTTTCTTTATCCGTTTGCTTCTCATTTTAATTCAATTTACTGGATGAAGGAGAAAAAGTAATCTCCAGGGTAGGGTCGGGACTCGGGACACGCTACGGAGAGATTGGAAGTCATCGGCGCGGTATTGGGACGAACTCATATACTTTTATGGCGGCAAAAGTTTTTTTATTCGTGGCAAAAGAAAAAAGATTCGCGATCCACGAACCCTCTCGCATGTGAGCCGCATACGTGAACAACTATGAATATCGGCATGAGAAATGAAAACATTAGTAGTTCCTTCATTTCTCCTCAAGGAAAACTGACTGTGTTATTCGTTTTCTTTTATTATCTTAGTAAGTAATTTAGATTGTTTAGTTTAATGAAAATAACATAGTTGGTTAGTCTCAAAAAAATTTATAAGTCAAATCAAAATTATCGGGCAAGTGCGAGTCGGACTCGTACATGAAGGGTTCCGTACCACCGTACAATGTTTTACAACGCTGAAGAAACACGTTTCTTGTATGACGACCCTCTTAAATTTTTAACTTTATTTTATTTTTTGTATTTGTTGCTATTGTGGTCATAGTAATACATAATTGGTGAAAATTCCAAGTATCTACTTAATGCCATTATAAAGATCAAGTTAAAAACGCTGAAAAAAACACGTTTCTTGTATGGCGACCCCCTTTAATTTAACTATTTTTTTAGTATTTTTTGTTATAGCGGCCACAGTAATACATAATCGGTGAAAATTTCAAGTGTCTAGCTATTACGGTTCAAGAGATAGAGCCTTGTGACAGACGGACAGACGGACAGACGGACAGACGGACAGACGGACAGACGGACAGACGGACAGACGGACAGACGGACAGACGGACAGACGGACAGACGGACAGACGGACAGACGGACAGACGGACAGACGGACAGACGGACAGACGGACAGACGGACAGACGGACAGACGGACAGACGGACAGACGGACAGACGGACAGACGGACAGACGGACAGACGGACAGACGGACAGACGGACAGACGGACAGACGGACAGACGGACAGACGGACAGACGGACAGACGGACAGACGGACAGACGGACAGACGGACAGACGGACAGACGGACAGACGGACAGACGGACAGACGGACAGACGGACAGACGGACAGACGGACAGACGGACAGACGGACAGACGGACAGACGGACAGACGGACAGACGGACAGACGGACAGACGGACAGACGGACAGACGGACAGACGGACAGACGGACAGACGGACAGACGGACAGACGGACAGACGGACAGACGGACAGACGGACAGACGGACAGACGGACAGACGGACAGACGGACGGACGTACCTTTTGGGTACGGAACCCTAAAAAAAAAGACTAAAAAGACCTGACGGGTGTGGCCTTAGTCCTTACCTACAACTACTTGGTAAATAAGAATTGCAACCTTTACCTGACTGGTCCTTTCAGATACTTGATTCACTAGAAAGGATCCCTTCCTGAGATAAGCCCGCCTTTGTGAAAATTCTCACTAAAAATTACAGCCGGTTGTGAAAAAATACTGAAATAGTAACCTGCAGACCTTCACTAGTTGCCCAAAGCAACGATTTTTCAATCTAACGCACCTATTCGATATAAAGAGAAGTCCACTTAAGCCCCCTTCAGAGCCCATACGAACTCGATCTGGCGTATAATACACCTACTGCTTGTAAGGATAAAACAGAAATGGAGTCCCGACTTTCGGCCTTTGATGATGCTCTCGATATCATGCATGCCGTGTATTGATACCACATAATTAATATGATCATTGATACATAGGAAACCGATTGAAAGCCTTAGATCTTAGTCGAAATTATGAATAACTTCAATGAATATAAAATTTATAGACCCACCAACTCGCAACGTGTCTTTAAATGAGCTCTATGTACCCTGTAATGGATCAAGACGTAATACTGATAATACGAACAAGTGTACTCGTATTTGTCCTTCAGTCATGCGGCTGAAATGTTGATGACATTTGTTCTTACACCATAACTGGTTCAGAGTAAATATTTCAATAGAACCTATTTAAAAATCCGTAATATGAAAGTGAAACCTATTTATACTAACCTGATCATGTGATAGAAGTATAGTTTTATAACTGACATTGCTTCTCTAAAAATTTTTAAAGTACCTACACTGATCATAAATGTGTATTAGCAACAGATTATTTCCTTTTATATGAAAATACGTCCTTTTATGTAAAATGTTTTAAAGTCAACGTAAATAAATGAAAAGACTGCCTGTAAACCCCGAGGACGGACGGTCCTTCATAGCAACTGTAAATAGCCTTTTGCTACTCAAGGAAACTAATATATTTTTTCTTAGCTTCCTAAATAAGTATGTAATACATTGCGTAAAAGTTTTGTTATTTTTATAAATACTATGTGAACTACCCTTGTGGGTCTACCAATAATTTTTTTCATACATGAAAATATACGAAACTATGTCGACTCGGCAAGAAGAAAGAAAACATTTACTATATATATTAAAGTTTTTATCTCTGGATGCTGTGTATAGCCACCACTAAAGGTGTACCACTGAATAGTGGTGAGTTAATGAAACCCAATGGCTCTGGTTGATCCATCACCGTCTATAGGCCAGGAGTGGCGACGGGATAATGGATAATTTATTATCATAACAACGGGTTTTTATATAAAAATATTTACAATGTTAACCCTAGATCTACACGTCCGTTTAGTACGTGATGTGCTATATTAGCAAAATATTAATTGCTTATTAATTAAATACATATATTCTAGTCCACATCACGTACGATTATAAGGATACAGCCATAATACTCCCCCTTTTTAGGGTTCCGTAGTCCACAAGGAATCCTTATAGTTTTGTCAGGTCCGTCCGTGCGTCCGTCTGTCTGTCCGTCCGGGCTCGTACTCCGCCGCTACTGCACCGATTGTCACGAAAATTGGTGGAGAGATAGATATTGAAGTTCCAAAAGCTGGTTTTTAAAATTATGAAAAAATTATTTTTTTCAGCCCCTCCCACACAACGAAAAGTGAATTTAAAAAATTAAATAGGACTCACCCCATACGTGTCGGGTATCGTTTAAAAGGTCTTTTAAAATGCAACAAAAACTGCTTTGAAACTGTGTAGATCAAACCCCCCAGTCTTGAGATAATCTAATACAAAGTTAAAATTTGAGGTGTAACCATCGTAACTTTTGAAATATTACTAAAATAATTCTGAAAAAAATGTGGTATATACCTGAAAGTATGTATATCAATTAAAACTTTAGCGGTTTCGGTATCATAGATAGTTATTTAATAATACGTCATAAATCGTAAACCGCAATTTACCTTTAGAACTTTTATATTATGTTACTTGCTGCTACGGAACTTGCTGCTGCTTTTTTTTATGAGCTTTCAATTGCTAGTTGCTTCAATTCCAGTGAGTCGGGAGATAATTTCTGCTCGTAGTCTTTCATGAGACTGTAGAGAGCGATATCGACGAGCGCCGGTGGAAGTCCTGCCGAAGTGCGCCGCTGGAGAGTGACCACTCTTTATAAAATCCAAAGCGTGAGTTAGGCGGATGTTCATTGCCTTAAATGTACCAAAATCGTAAATAAATCTAAGAAAATCCGTTAAATATATACCTTATCTAATCTATCGGTAGCCGGCGCCTATTGACATTCGCTGAAACGGGCATCTCTAATTCTCAGTGATTTGTTATACCCCACTTTTTATCCGCTTGACCTAATTAGATTACTTCGGCAGATCGCTAATCGAATAGCTTTTAGGTCAAATGTTCAATTTAAAAGCATAATTAATATATAGGTACTGATGATGAGATGTGGTTTATTGATTCAGTGGTTATATGTTCCCGCCTGTCATTATAGGGGCAGACGTCAAGCTATGTCAACAGCAGTGTAGGCTGACACCACTTAAATACAAAAACACACGAAAAACAAAATGTAATAATACCAGGGAGATAGGTAGGTTTAATAAAAATCCGTTAGGTCAATAGTAAAAGCGTTTTTTCAAAATGTATTTTTTTATAATAATACAATGATTCTAATGAGCATTCTCAGAGGAATGTAAAAGAATAATCTCTCGTACAAATCAACTCAATCAGCTGACCGAGTTCCTTTGAAAATATATTTTTTTTACTCTTCGACTATAAATATGAATATTCTTGAGGAATTTGAGCCGTGTGGTTTCCAGCAGAGTAGAATTGGACCACTCCAAGTCTTCCTGTGGATTTCGTAGAAGGCGACTTAGGAAATACAAACTAAACATAGCTTATAAACACCTCTCCAACCCGTCTGGCCAACGTGGAGAGTGTAGGCCAAATCCTCCGGCTACTCTGGCCAAGTATGGTTCTGGTAGTACAGAGAGGGTCGAGCTCCTGCAGTGGAGACAAAAATACCTGATGATGATGAGGATGAGCCTTAAGGAAAGTTAATAATTATTGTAGCTAGACTAAGTCTCATGCTGTAGGCACGCTTCAAAGGCGGCATCGGCTTTTACAAAGACGCGGCCTTTGTGAATCGCCGACGGTATTCACATCAATTCAGCAAGTGAATTAACTCTGGAAAGACGTAGATATTTTGGATATATACTTATAAGTAAAAAAAAAGTAGTGACCGTAAAGGAGTCGTAAAATAATGAGGTGACCTTTAACGCCGAGGTTTCCTTTTAGAAATAGGTGGGTAAATATTCTGAATATGGACGATTAAAGAATGTGACCCATATAAGTCGTTCCGTCGAGCGCTAAGTTATTTCTTCGGGTCCTTTCCGCATTTTCTTATATTTCCGCCGCCGCAGAAAATTTATTTGGGCTCGGGAAGTGTGAGTAATACCGGCGGGCCGAATAGCGAATATGCGACACGCGGCACCTAATATATCATGGAAGCTAAACTTTAATCTTACTCTCTCAATGTGGAACGAACCGTTGAGCACATAACTAACCATTGGAATTTTCCAATTGCAAAATTGCAAACATCTTTATTTGTTAATAATATCTTGTGTTTTCTTTTGGAATCACGGGTCTTTTCACTCCGATCCTTTGGGAGGATTGCGTAGGGATACAAATCCAACACGTAGAGGCCCTTTGGAAAGGTTGATGTAAAGTAGCGTTCCCGCCAAAACCCACTCTTGTATATACAAATGAAAGGTGAATGTTGTATATACAACAGGTTAAGGTAGGTATATACCTATCATAAATAGGTTTCGGCAGAAGAAAGATCTATTGCAAGAAAAAATTAAAGTTCATGGGTTATGAATGATATTGGGATGGACTTTGATTGCAACAGCAACAACAGCACCTGCCAATAAAAACTTGTGATAATATTAATGTTGCTATTGCTGGGTTATTTTGTATTTTTCTTTCTCTCTTTAATTTTGAGTGGATTACACTACCTTTACAGTATGAAAATAAAATTAAATACAGTAGTCTCGTATAAAATACTAAAAGAGACTGACAAATAACGGAGTATAAATAACTAAACATTTACGCTTTATCGTCATTAAGACCTGAAAGGTATGTAAATGTAGAGAACCATTTCGACGTTGACAAATTACTTATAACAACCGTGAAAAACCAAAATTGAACGAAATAAGATATCTAAGAGTTGCCAAGTCGTTTGATTACCGTATTATTACCGCTCATATTATCGACCTTAATCGTGTACATTTACGTCGTATATGCATAGGTTTAACATGAAGCAGGTACTTCATGTATTCGTGACCTTGTACACGCAATGTTTAGTGGTTTTTTCATATGTATGCGATACAGAAATCTTAACGATAACTCGCTTATCGGAACTTGCAATCTTATTTTTATATGTAGGTCTGGTTCGTGACTAACCCGAACAAAATTATTTGAAGACGTCAAAGCAAAACAACTACTTTTTACTACTCGGTTTATTATAGAACTGTCTCGTATAAAGCAAATCTATTTTTTCACTACAGTAACTTCTGATGTCGTAAATTGAACGTACATGGCGTGTGCAATTACGAGTATCTATCTAATAATCTTGCGTGTCATTCTAAATGACTAAACGTTTAGGTACATGTTATTTTATTGCAGGTACCATATTTATTCTAAATGTTAATCTACTTATTTTGTGCATAAAACAATGCGAAAACTGAATAAGTTGACCTCAGCACCTGAAACAAAATTCAATTAAGTGGTTATTTTTGGTTTAATATTGAATTATCCTATATTAAGATTTATCCTAGCCAGTGTAAAGCACTACCACCATTTACCTGACTTAAGTAAAAAAAGGCCTATTTGGAGCAGAAGGTGCCCAATAATAAATTCTCCAGCTCGATTTGCGCTTGGCTTCACTATACGGTCTTGCTAATCTTTTACCTCTATTTTAATTGTACATTTTTAATGGGAAAGATATTAGTCGGAGGAAAAAAATTTACTGACCGTCAAAAAAGTGCCATACGTCAAATCTATCATCTTGAAAGCTTTCATGACTGGCGGACGCAGGGTTTGCATGCAAGCATGGCGGACTAAACGCTGGTGGTTGCGATGTGGCGGGGGCAACGGAGGACAGGCATGCCAGCCGCAGTAGAATATCGCATCCGACAACAGCGATGCCTGCCAACAATATTAATAATCATAGTATCATAATGGTCATTTTGACGCCACACAGCAGCACAATAAGCCTTGGATATAGGCATGGCAACTTGAGGTACGAAATATCTACCTACTTATCTCTACTTTATTAATCGAGTTTCGACTCAAATACAAGTAAGTAGTATAGGTATTCCTTACAACTGGGTACAGCAAGAACACCCAGCTCCTATCGCCTCTTAATTGTAACGTTAGCAAAGAAAATGTTACAGTAGGGTATGTTTTATAATGTTGACTTTCAAAGCGAACGCATAGACAGGAATAAAATTATGTTAATTCCAAAGCAATAAAGAATACGAGACAATGGAAACGATAACTCCGAAGCTTGAAGTGGAAATAAAGTACATTTTTCAAGTGACGTTACGAAACAAAACCTGCAATACAAAATGTGTACGAGTATAGTGCAAGTTATAAATCACTCTGTATAACAAACTAGGACTACCTCTTTTCTCTTAAAACGTATTTTAAACTCGTAACCGCGATGTTATCTACTCTGCACGATTTTCAACTCACATTTTCGACACTTCAGTTAAAAGGAAAGTTGTAGATTGGGAACAAACCTAGAGTTGGACTAGCCATCCACGTCCGAGCTCTTAAACCATTCTGGAGTTACGTAATATACTTAAACAGACTAGTAAGATTTGGAACCAAGACCGAAAAAGACAGCAGTACTTACTTTTTTTATATTTAATATCTATTATGTACATAATATTATTTATTATTGTATATATTTATTTTTAGTATGGATGAAAATGCCTAGTATAGAGAGGGTCATGCTCCTGCAGTGGAGCCTAAAAAAAAGCCGATGATGATAATGAATATGCATAAATTAATTTTTAATACCAATCGGCTTGACCTTGGTACAGTTGAACACTTGCAAGCGATACTTGTATCGGAATCATGGTTTAAGTCTTGTATTGATCCTTTAGTTGCTTTCCATGCAGCAATATTTCTTATAAGGTTCTCTGCAAATTACCTCAGTACCTACTCTGGTTTGACGACCTCCGTGGCGTAAATGGTCAACGAGCTAGTCCACCAATCCGGAGGTTTTGGGTTCGATTCCCAGCCAGAGCAAGTTGGAAAATGACCTATTTCAAATTGTCCTGGGTCTTGGGTGTTTACCTATATATTTATTATAAAATATAGTATCGTTGAGTTAGTATTCTATAATACAAGTTAAAAACTTATTTTGGGGCTAGCTAAATAGTGTGATTTGTTATTATCTATTTATCTTCTGGGTCTACTGAGTATTTTTTCATTGAAGCAGAGGTGAAACGGGTCAAAATCGGTTTTGACAAACTTGACTTATGGTCCCTTAAATTCCTTAAAAAATATACTCTTTTCAAAAAAGTTATTCGTACCTATTTAGTTTTTAATAATTTTACCTGGTACGTTATTTCTCCAGCATTACAAAGAAAAAGACCCAACAAGAAGAACAAAGCCACTACAAAGAAAATTATTTTCATGCTCGCGATGAAAGTCAGCTGGTCCGAAAGCTGAAACAAATGGATTCATGAATTATTCACCATTGCGCATTGATTAAAACAATTTGGAGAAAAAATAACTTACCGCAATTTGTAGGAGCAAAGATATCGCGGATCCGGAGCTTTGGCAGAGTTGCATCGCTATCACTGTGCCAAATGCTTGGTCAATGTTTCTGCCCAACCTAATTAGCGAAAATTGAAATCACATATTTATAAATCAGTATGAGCTTCTTTCTTTCTTTGCCGTGTGTGTAAGTGGCCAATACTGGCGTCAAATTTTTCAAGCTGCCTAAAGGCATCTGACATAGCTTGACGACTGTCGTATAATGATGACAGCCTGGACCAACGGCTTAATGTATCTTCCTGAGCAAGGAGGAGCTCGAGAAATGTTTGTGCTACTTGTGGTCACCCATCCAAGTGCGGACCACGCCCAGGTTGCTTAACTTTCGAAAGCGCTAGCAATGCTTACTCCCACCGGCCCACCGAGCTCCTCGGTGCCCCAGTTTGAGTGATACATACATTTTAAAAAATTTAAAAAGCTCTCGGTGTGCGATATGTCTATGGAGGTATAGGCTGATCTCAGAAACTACACTGTCGAATTTAATGAGTTTGAAATTTCATTAGTATTTAGAACAATGGGAAAAATACAAGTATGAAAAAGCACGTGCGAAGCTAAGATGGATCAAAAAAAAAAAAGATACTAATTTATTACCAAATATAACTAAATAGAAATTAAAGTAATTTCTGTTTTCCTAAAAGTTGACTGGTATAGAATGCATTAGCGCTAAGTTCACCTTTGGTACCATTGTGGTCAATAAATAAACAAATAAACAGAACTAGTACAAAATAAAAATACAGTAGTTTGTTGCAATTGCAAATAGAATCAAGAAAAGTGACCAAAAGCTAGTTGATTGTTCGCTCTCTATGATCCGGGCTAAAACAGCTTTCCAGCATGAAATGCAATAAAACAAACTGAACGAAATAGTTTCTGAAATCCAGCTTACGTACAACGGGATTTTAGAATATATTTTAAATAAATAACGTCTTATTACTAACTTCAGGAGCTCATTATGCATTACAATTCCTTCTACAAGTCCATTTGTTAACTTCTCCGCCGCCAACCTCGAATTTCCAGACTCGTTAATTTTGTCAAAATCTAGTCTTAATCTCTCAAAATAATGCCTCAGAGTTATGAACTTATATTTCAGCATGATGAGGTACGCCATCGTGAAGGAATCCACGGAAACAATCATCGTCATCATCATCAGGAACAAGACGACTGTCGTGAATACTCTAAATAAATTTGCCAAAGTGGAATCATCTTCGAAACTCGGGTAATATGTAACAACTGTTACGAAATGCGAGCCTGCAGAACAAAACGTGTAATTAAACTCTAATTAGTTTTTCTGAGAAATATAGGTATCTAAAATAGACATTTCAATTAACTATCTTCGTTTGGAAGATATTTCATTAAGAATTCGTAACTTAAATTTAAATGTAACTTGAATATCAAACGTAATTAGAATTTAGTTCACTTTACATTGAAGTTTGCGAACATAAAGATTAAACTAAGTATAGTTCGAATGACGATTGATAATAATGAATTTTACAAACTGTGAAGAGATATTTGATTAATTAAGACTGATTCATAACTATTTCGTTTAACTAGTCAACTCTAAAAGTGAATATTTTTTTTTTGTATTAATTTCTTAAGTCTTTATAATGATAAAACAAGTGTCCCATATCTAACATCTAGTACTAACCTGCATACATTTTCCTCAAGCCTTCAAAAACGTAACAGGCAGCAGATCCGTAGACAGTAACAAAATAAGCTATAACATTTATCTTCACCGATTTGAAAGTTTCCTGGATCAGCTTCTCTTCTTCGTGGCTGGCACAGGCTTTTATCATATTTTCATTCATCGACCTCACAAGATTTTTGTTAGAAATAACTGATACCATCTTTATCATTACTATAGTATGACTCACTGCGAACGTTACGGCATCGCTCATTTCATCTTCGGGGAAATCACCGAAAATAGCTGCCATGATTTCTAATATCGTCAGAATAGCGTAAGTAGAAAAGAGAGTGACACTGAAGAACCTGTACGAATAGCTTTCATCGTCTCCTACTTCAACTTCATTGGACCAGAAGTTTCCTGAGCCGACTAGGTATATATTTTTGCAGTAAGTATTTAAGATACCGTAATAGCCCATGTTAGCGTAAAATATATCTAACTGTTATATTTAGCTGATGAATAAACAAAGGAGTTGTTCATACTCGTAGAGTTGTAACGCGAGTAATGAGCGCTGTACCTGTGATCCGCTACACTTCGCTGAACAAAGGACGAGTTTAACACAGTGTGTTAAGTAGTTAGCCAACTTGTGAAAGTAGAAACTAACTAATCATGTAATTGCTCGAGCCACCTTCATCCAAACAGCGTTGTTTGTCCGTGGATTAGTTGGTGCTAGTAGTATTTAATGTTGTTTTTTTTTTATTCCACGATTATTACTACTTCTAAGTGTATTGTATTGCATTTAATTTAGGAATGGCAACGTTAATCATTTGTGTTAGATATATTTAGAAAATTGTGTAGCTACTGCGACAACAGCAGATATTTTTACGATATCGGTATATCTCAAAACTGTTGGTAAGTGTCACATTTAGCTTGACCCCTTCCAACAAGTATAGTAGATAAGATGTCAAAAATATTCGAACAACATAGCTGAAAGCAGTGTGAAAAAGCTATACGTACCATTTCATCCATCCCTTATTATGTTAAAAAAGTTTTAATATCTGTATAATTTTGTAATTTAGTATACGAGTAATAGCGTCTAATGACGCGAGAGCTGTAAAACTAAAGTTCGGATATTAAATGTTTAATTTTCTGCAGAAAAACGGGAAAATACACACAACGAGTAGTTCGGCAAATAGTGCTATTATCAAGTTAAATTACTTTCACCTCGGCACAATGGGCCTTGTACTGAACTCCTGTGAGGGATTTTGATTAATTATTATTTAGTCCGACCGCCTTTTGTTTCGCTCCTTTTGTAACGAAGGCACCCGATGTAAAAATATCAATAAGCGCGAATTAATCACAGCTAAGAGCCGGGCTGGTTGTTCACTGAGCTTTAGATGTCGACTTCACCTGTTTCCCTCAATCAATCAAATGCATCTACTACGTAATAATGGTATCAGTTCGGAACAATTCAATTATCTATGACGTAATATATATGTCGTAGTTGGATGATATAAACCGCTAATTCACGAAACCTCTAGTTGTTTGGCATTACAGCTCGGTTTTGTTAACCGAAACCGTTAAATATTGTTCAGCTGGATTGTCTAAGATTGCGCAACGTGTTATGTTCATTTAAACCGCTAACCACGTTTCCAAACGGTTTTGTGAAACAGTAGCGGTAATCCGCTGTTTGATGAAACCGTTAAACAATCCAACTGCGTCCATCCAACGATATGGATTTAGTGTAGGATTACCATAATGAAATATAACTGGGTGTCTATTAGAATACAGATTTTTTCGACATCGAATTTCATTTCTCAGTCAACTATTCCACGATTGTTATTGCTATAGGTTTGCCCTAACCTAGTAGAATAGATACTTCTACTTCTTCTTCTTCTGTAACTTTTCTAGCACTCGCCGGCCGCTACCGCGGCACGCTCACTTCGCTCGCTCGGCTCGTGCGTGTGTTGGTCGCAGTTTTAACCTAACCTGACCTATGGGTTTGTGCTAACCTAGTAAAATGAATAGAACATTCCTAGCACTCGCCGGCCGCTGCCGTGCACGCTCGCTTCGCTCGCTCGCCATTGCCACTTCGTAGACATTCTACATTGCATATAATTTCTTTAGATATAATTGTTCAACAACTTCTCTAGCCGCATGGATGAATACAAGTCGTTCATTCCATCCCGCGTATTAGGGTTCGCTGTTTTACAAAACCGAGCTGTTTAGTAAATTAGCGGATTATACCATTCAACTGCGACATATATATTTTACAAAAATGTAGCTCTAAAACTTTTATGCCCAGAATCTTGCGATAGTTAAATATTCAAAAGAAAAAGTTAAAAAATAAAATTATTTAGCAATGCCAAGCAAACATGTTTCTTGACATTCTAAAATTTTCTTGTAAGAAAAATTATGTGTAATCATCATATTATGTGTAATATGAATAATTTTAATAGTGACTTGCGGTTGTTGTGTGGGGTGTACTGTTGTACATAATAAGGTATTCCCACAAAGTTTCTTCGATATTTTTTTGTCCAAGTAGCTGATTTTTTCGTCTTAATATTATAACACAAGTTGATGAACACACTGCATCATTCGTTCCACTTGCAGAGAAATTATCATCTGGCAGTGAACTGCCATGGCCAATCTGGAACTGCCTTAACAGGTTGAGAACCCAGGTTGGCCGATATAACGATAACCTGGTCAGGTGGAAACATACACAGATACGACAACGCCTGTGGTTGTGGTGCATCTCCACAGACTATGGCACACCTATGAGCTGCCCAGCGTGCCCCGATACCTGCATGCTGGAGGACCTGTACAGTGCAAGCCCTAACGCAGTACAGGTCGATGGATACTGGGCCCAGAAACATATTAAATTTTTTGAACATCGACACGCTAAGAAGAAGAATAAAAGTTAACAACTTACCGTGGGCTAGCTGAATTTGTCCCAATTTTACACTGTATGATAACCATGCATACCTAAAAGAGTATTAGGACAATTTGTCTTACTCCGCGACCCCCAACTGGCGGCCAGCCAGGCACGACTGCCATTCATATACGAAATTGTTATCTCTCCCACTTCATCTAGGAACTCATATAAAACTCACTTATTTTTTTTTTATTGTTTTGTATTTTATATTATGTATTTATGTATGTATGTGTATGTATGTAGATATGTATATAGTATGTGTAGAAAAACATACTTATCTCGCTAATTTAAATTTTCTGTTTTTCCGAAAGTCTGACTGGGAGAGAATAAAGATTTAATAAAATAATAAAATAAAATAATATCATTATTGTGATATACGAGTATGAAGATATTACATTACGGAATACCCTCGAATTTATCTTCTGCTCTGGGAGAAACAGTAGAATGTATCAGGAGAATGGAAGTTTGGAGTAATCCTAAAGGGTCGTAGGAACCTTCAGCCTTTTATCCTTCTTTGGACATATGCTTGCTCCGTAGTTTTCCGTAAGTCCCTATTCTTTCTTCATCGAGTTGTGGATGAATATTTTGTTGTTAGAAAATTATCAATATTGATTATTTCCGTTTTTCGTCATTTTGTTAAAAGCATAACTATCCTTTATATTTAGTGATAACGGATGTTGACTTGCTTCTTCAAAGAAAAAATATGGAGACGGAAAATACCCGCATAAAACATCTAAATTGTAAACCAATTTTCTTTTAAAATTGAAAGCCTTTAACAAAAATACGAGGCTATTTCGGGTCTACCTGTGGAGCTTTCGCCTGAATGGCTGACACCGTGACATCGGTTAAGCTTCCGCTCCTAAACCAGTCAAATATTGAGAAAATTCATTCAGCACCGATCGATTGACATGTGTCCACTACACGGGCCAACTCAGCTGAAAGGAATTTGCATCCATGAAAAAGCACGTAACGTTATCCAATTTATTTCTGGTCTCAGAACAGAATATTATTGAAAATCCAGGTTTGGAAAAATATTTTTCATATATTTTTATATGCAATTCCATACTGAATTTATAAATGAAAAGTGTATTTGAATGTCCATCTTTCACGCAAAATGAAAGCATTGATCAACTTGATTTTTTGCATGTACACCTGAGAGTATAGAGGAATAGTCATATAGAGATAGTAATATAGTAAGTTAAATTACCACATGGATGTTTTTTAAACCAATTTTAGTGTTCCATGCCTCAAAAGGTAAAAACGGACCGCTTATAGGAAAACTCACCCCTTATCTCCGAAACCACCGAGCCTTTTTCGAAAAAAAGTTCTTTACTTATATAGATAGATTATAGGAACTACCGGGCCTAAAATGTTGAAAAACAAGTAATTATTTAAAAAAAAAAAAAAAACCCGACTTCGTGACACAACAGCAGTACTTACCTAGGCCTAGGCACTAACTGTCTTCTGTGGCCTAGGTAAGACCACAGGTAAGAAGCAACCGGCAATGCTCTTGGCAAAGTGATGTTATATATTGTTTTTAGCATTTCTCATTTCAAATTTCATTTAAACATATAAGTTGTATATATGTTTGTAATCCTTGATTAAAATCCTTCAATTTGAAACACCACTCGATAGGTTTGAAAATATTTTTTATGCGGTGCAATATGGCACCAAAAATCCGCCATTTTGATTTCTAATAATTTTAATATAGCCTATTTATTTATTTATTTAACTTTATAAACAAACACAAGTGTAATGACACCCTAGTGGTTAAGACGAATCTAACTACGTATAATTTATCAAAATCGGTTTGGCCGTTAAGTAGTTACAAGGGAACATAGAATTATAGGGAAAAACATACAGGTCAAACACATAACCATCCTTAACCGCAGTCTAGTAAAAATACAGAAAATACCTATAAATTTCAGGAAAACCTGTGAGAAGTACGGAACCCTCCTCTGTTTTTAATTACTTTTTGTAGAAACTAGACTAAAAGAATAAAAGCTTAATTTAAGGGAAGAATTTAACAATATTTTTTACATAAATAAAAACGATTAAAGGTCGACCCGTTTTCCATCGGTAAAAATATATACCGATAAATGTCTTTCTAAAAATAAACACAGTTGGTACTTTTTCTCCGAAATTTTATTTCTTTTTGTAACATCCGGCGGAGTGTACGAATGGCGCCTCCAAATAATAGGATATCGTTGGCATCGCTGAGCTGCACACATAGGCTGTATCAGTTGTTTATTGCCAACCACTTTATTGCGCTGTTCTGGTTTTAGCAAATGGACACTCTGTAGCGGCAGCTTCGGCCCAATCAGCCATGAATTTAGTTGCTGTTAACGATACTTATAACGTTTTATCACGCGCAATATCATGACTTTATCTCTTGCATCGAGAGTCGCAACAACCAAAAGCATACTTGCTAGCTCATTGCATATTTAGAAGTATTCATAATACGGCGCCCATTCCTTGCTCAACTTCTACGATGCGCGGGAATAGGAGCCTGGCTCCAGAGAACTGGCTCTACTTTATTTTTATCAGATCAGTACGGAGAACCTGGAACAACTTTTTGGTTTAACAGTATTCCCAAAGCAAATAGGTCAGCCTACATTCAATCTTGCAGACCGTTAACTTTATCTTTTTAAGTTTCATTTATTTATAGTATCTATAAGCAATGTGGTTGTTTAACCTTTGAGAAACGTTTTTACGCTGTGTTTTCAATTACTGCTGCTATTTTAAATGTCTCTTCAGGAAATTATTTAAAGGGCAGACGCCTACGGACTACAACCTTATCCCAAAACTTGAAAGGCAATATATGTAAGCTTCTTCTTCTATACTAAGCGCGCGCGCCTGACGTTAACCCTCCTTAATGTTTGTGCTTTAGTCGCCTCTTACCACATCGACAGAAAGAGATGGAGTTGTCCTATTTTGACCCGGAACCACACGGGGTTATATATATATATATATTAATAATATAATTGTGGGATATATTAATAGGACATCATTGAAGTTGCACAACGCCCTCATCTTTTTATTCTTCAACATTTTAAAAATTGTATTGCATAAATTGCTCTCAATATTATAAAAATAATTTTATCAAAATACATTCCAAAGCTCCAACCTTTTTCTTGTGTTATGTGTTAGTTGGCCAATAACTAGTGCTAAAATTCCTTAATCTAAATGGCCCAGTGGTGTGGTTGAAGCACTGTAGGTGACCAAAAATGGTATAAAATATCGCAGAAGGTGCATTTACCCGACTCATGCGACTGTTATATCATAAGATGGTATATATCGTTTTAATGTTGCCGTAGTCAGATGTCATTGGGCAGCTTGAAATCATAGACCTAGATTTTTTGCTTGAAATACCTGACACAAGTGTCACACATTTGCATTCACGAAACAAGTACAACTACTTAGGTACTATTTTACACTATTAGGTAATATTGTACCTCGTGACACAATCGAATACCTTGTTTAAATGATTCAGAACTACAATTGTGATCTAATTACTCGGGAGTTAACTGATACTGCAGTTCAAATTTTGCCAAATGAATTCAGTTTGTTTACATCCAAACACTCAATTACAAATGCAAATTATCCATTGATAACATGTTTGCATCGTGAAAAGCAATGTTGCGGCCGAACAATGAATTATTTAATTGCTGTTTTTAGCTATGATTTATTGTCATTCTAATAAAAATAATATTTTTTATTAGATTAATATTTGTAATGTTATGTATTAATGTAATGTATTATTAATGTTTAATTTTTTAGTTAAAATTTAAGATTTTAGCTTTATTTTGTTTTGTTTGTTTGCATTTTATTCTAAACTTTTTGCTCATTAATAAAGATTAATTTTAATACTTACTTCATTATATATTACATAATTTAAAAAAATCCCGTAGTATTCGTTTAGATCATTAAACATTTGGTACTCCAGATTTCAAAAATCGAGTTTTTTTGTCATGTGTACCTACTAAACTTGTTGAAGTAAAATTTCAGATATTTGTAACAATATGTTGCAAAAAACATAAAAACCAATGATTAACTGAAAAGATTGCACAGAATATAAAAATATAGTTTGGAAAATCCAAAAGTGCACGCCTCATTCTTCTTTTATTACTCCTAACGATAAGATAATAAAAAATGAAAATAAAAATAACCTCAAACGCTCCGCTTATGAGGCGTGCAAAACAGCCTTCCTGTCTTTTCCCATGTCAATATATAAGAATGACCTTACAGAATTTTTTTCTGGTCTACTTGACAGGGCTTATCAAGCTCCCAAATTATTGTTAATAACCCAGCAGCACTCTACGAGCACTCTACAAACCCACCATTATCGACAGACAGATGTCAAAATATTCACGTCCCAAATTCCGCTCTGAATATTGGTGATACCAGACACTGTCGTCTGTGCCGACTGTTAATATATTTATCGGGTCGCCTTGAAATAAGATAGCACAGGCACAGTCTGCCATTTGCAGTTTGTCTATTTTAATTGGTAGTTGCATCCATTTAAGTGATTTATGATTTAATATAATAATTTCTGCAAGGGTGGAGCGAATTACGTACCTATTACATAAAGGAATCATACAAACATACTTGGAGGTCCTTCCATGCTAGTCTGGGAGGAAAGAACAGACTAACACCCTTATTCATAAAAAAATTAAAATATGTTTTGTCTTGTTCTTGCAATGTCAAATTTTGAAGAGAGTGATAGGGACAAAGCATATTCTAACTAAAAAAGGTTTGGCAAACGTTTCTATTTTTTTATGAATAAGGGAGTAAGAATGTCCCAGGTGCTTCTCTTCCCACGCACATCGTAAAAGCCGATCGAGGGAATGGGCGAAAATGTAAATCATGTTAATAGTCCATGTGGCTAGGAACCCATCACTTTTTTAATCCTTTTCTTCTGGCACACTATCACGCTAAAAGTGGCCTTTAAATCTTGCGGCCCTGGGCTCTGTCTGCTTAGAGCCGCAAGACCCTAAATGCTTTCCCATTAGGAATAAAGACGGGATAGTATGTACCTATGTATGTTGGAAGAATTACACATTGTTGCCTCTGCACTTGTTAATATTTACAGTTCACCCTGAAATTAGATACCGTCGTAGGCGACGCGCATCTTGGTAGTAAAATTAAATTAGTATGTGCTTTTTAAAATATATTTAGTAAGTGAAGTTACTCAGAATTTTGCTAATATAATTACCTCCGGCTAAGTTTTTGCTTAAAAACTTATCTAGGTATCCAATTAACTTAGTTTTAATTTTGTGCTGAGACATGGTCCCTGAAGGATACTACACTAAAGAATATCATCATCATCAGAGCATATTCCCGCTTGCATCATTAGCGGTAACACTTCAGAGTCCGGGGTCCGCTATCTAACCCGGATACTGGTTTTTACACAGAGTGAATACCGTCTGACTTCCGCAACCCAAAGGGTAGACCAGAACCAATCCAAAAGACGAATGCTAGATGGCGTTCGGGACCTACAGCTTTACGTGCCTTCCGGAACACGGAATCATCAGGTGATTCAAGCCTTTTTTTGACGGGGAAAAAATCCCTTCGGATACCTTACCGGTTACGGGACACCGGTAAGGTTACGTGGTGCTACCACTAAAAACTCCGCAGTGTCACCTCTCAGCCGCAATCGGCCGGGGCCATGTGCTTCTACATGCTCCACAGCCCCGGCGCGCCCGGTTGCTACCTCAGCGGCCCATGCTCGCCCATGGCCTCACGGCACCCTCTATTCAAAAAGAGGAGCTGGAGCAACCATCGCTTTGGCCTCTCGGCCCGACAAGAACAGACGCGCTGACACGACACGCGCCTGCCTTCCACTCCGGAGGGCTGTTCGTTGGACGATGGAATACCGTTTCCACCGTCCAACCAGCCTCATAAATTGGGGCCTGCGAAAGCAGGCCCTGCCCCAGTCCACCTGACGGTGACCAAGGCCCACCCAGCCGGCCACAGGGGATAAGGAGAGCGGCAACGTAACACCGACACTCCTCTTACCCTGTAGCCCCACCGATGCCGTGCCAGGCGCCACGGCCGCGCTTGGTCGCGGAGAATAGGGCGAGTGGCAATGACACTCTGATACTTCTCTTCCCCGTGACCCCCTACCACGGCTGTGTGAGTAGGAAGTTCACCTTTCCCTTCCCTTACAGCCAAGCCATTCCAGGTATCCTTCATCACGACCTCCAGATCACAAGGCAAATACCTTAACCACCAGACTACGGAGGCAGTCACTACACCCTACGTACACCAAAATATATATCTAGTCATATATACATGTTAAAATATTGTCTCAATATTTACTAATTCCAGATTTACAGATTTATTAATGAATATTTAAGTCACGACTGACTACAACCTGACCCATTTAAATGAAGGAGAACCAACATAGGTCGGTTATTTGGGCCGTTAGTGCCCCTCATTATTAGTACCTACATAGAGTTGGAGAGCTTGACTTTAACGATGTATACGCTCCTCTTACATAAATAAACAGGACTTGCCTTCTTGATATTAAGCCTAAATTTTAGATGTTTGTTGTGAGACACGCCTACAATAGGCCCAAGAGATAATATTTTGTTTTATATTACTTATTTATACAGCTTTAGTTTAGAAGGTACGATTATAATCTAAAAGGAGATCAAAGTAAAAAAATAACTATATTTACTGCTAAATTAAATTCTTCGTGTTTATTATATCAAGGTATATTTGTCTTCCTCTAATACATTAATATATTATTATATTTTTCTATTATACCTATCATTATTTTAAAAGTTTCAACACCCGGTTTTAGGTACCTGTGGTTTTACCAATTGGTATCATAAAACTAATCGTATTGGTGATAAATATAAAATGAAATTAAAAAGAATCAGTAAATCTAAAATGTAAATAGTTCGAAGGATCTTCAGACCAATTTATTAACTTTAGTAGGTATATAAAAGAAGCCTGAGATGGCTCATTATTACTATTCAAAATTTCATCTTGTACGTAGACACTGAAATATATTTCATCTGGTTTACTAACATGTTTGTGTGTGTGATTTGACAATATATATATTTTTTTAATTTGGTTTTCATAAAAAAATAGCATACGAATAAAAAAGGTTTGATTTAAAAGGACATACAAAACTAACAGCACACAGCTGTGATAATATTACAACAGACTTTTTTACATTTCATTTTAAAACACAAAAGCATCAAAATAATCTGTTTTTCGCGATAACAGCTCAAAACAACTCTAAGCAGCAAAAAGTCTGCCTATTTCGGCGTAAATCATGTTGTAATGAAAGACAAACGTCCATAATCTTAATAAGCTAGGTGCACAGCTAAATTGAATTATAAATTTCGCCCGAGGCAGAATATTATGCAAATTGACGGGAGTTCTGCCGGGTGAAACACGTATACACTACACCTTAACCCTGCATACACCTTCCTATTTTCAAACTCGGACTGTAGCTCAAGGAAATATATTATAAGTTTTAAGAAAAGAAAAAATATATATAACGTAGTGGAAACAAACTAAAAAAATATATTAAATGTATATTTTAATTCATTTTCACGTATCCTTGAATAATAATACAAGTTTAATATAACGTATGTAATGTAAAATATTATATGTCATCATCATCAGGTCATTTTATTCTCCACTGCAGGAGCACGACTCTCTTTGAAGGTTGACTGGTAAACAACGCTTTTAGCGTTAAGTTCGCCTATCGTTCTGTACAATTTGTATTTATTGTCCATAAAGATCAAACAAAAAAATAAAAACTACCAGTGCTTAAGTAGGTAGCCAGAGGATTCGGCCTACACTCACCACGCTGGCCAGACGGGTACTCGTAAGAGAGGTGTCACTGATGTATAAAAGTTGGTTTAGCATGTGTTTCCTAAGGCACCTTCTACGAAATCCACAAAAAGACTAGGAGTGGTCCTATTCTACTCTGCCAGGAAGGACACGGCTATATTATATGTAAAATATAATAAATTATAGTATAAATAAAATAAAATTAACGTATAAAAATATTATATTGTCACTTGGCAAAGACGGCACAGCGTGCACTGAAGGGTTATGTCAAGTTCTATTTACTGCCGAGATGTGAGCGTCTCCGCCTCCGCAGGTTTAAACATTTATCATAAAAACAGATGAAGTTCTAGCGAAAGAAAGATATCTCGGTAATGGATCTCCACAGCGAGTGATTCGAGAAACACTTCATAATTTCCTTGGAAGCCATTACTAAGAGTACTTTGTAACTAACTTGTCAGGATGATTAATACTACATTTTTATTCTATTTATCATGTGCAAAATTATACATGTTTCTAAACTACTTATAATAGCTGAAACTATTCCTGACTTGAAATTGAAATTGCTTTGTTATGTAAGTAACACATATTGTAAATGTTTGAACAATCTTTGAAATGAATTTCTAAGTCATAGGCTATAACTTGCCCTGGCTGGGAATCGAACCCAGAACCTCCGGATTAGCGGTCTAGCGTGTTAACCATTACGCCACGGAGGTTGTCAAGTTAAATGTCAATATTAATGACTAGCATTATATAATTAAAATTATATAATGCTAGTTTCGTCCGTTGTATACCCCAGTATCTTATAAATTACTTCCATGATGACCAGCCGCCGGGATACTGAATGTTTTTACACTTCGTAGATAAAGTCCATATATCTTCGCGTATAATCTGATGTGACGTCGAAAACGGCCGCTTATCTCCACCGCAAATAATGCACGGCATTTGTCTTCGGGCGCCTCATCGTTCTGTCGAATCATATTCTTCTCCATCCATCAGCATCATTAAGAAAAAGTACGTTAGATACTCATGAAAAATAATCCGATTTTTCTTTCCTTTCCACGCGATTACGGTCCGAAAACGAAAACTAAAGGTTTTCGCGGAAAATTCACAAACTTAATTTGCGAAATGTAACGATGACCAAAAAGTTTCTCCCGCTCCGCTGAGCAATTCTCGGATTACTTTTAAAAGTCACTCTATACCCGCACTTTTTTTTATCATTAATTTTTATTATATTTTAATCCTTAAAACGTTTTAGGTCCTTTTTAGGAATTGGTAGTATATAGTTTCCTCTTACAACATCCACAGTGAGAGATGAAGTGGCCCTTTCAACACTTGTTCTCATTTTAGGGTTCCGTACAAAAAATTAAAAAACGGAACCCTTATAGGATCACTCGTGCGTCTGTCTGTCACAGCCAATTTGCTCCGACTCTACTAGACCGAATCAGGTGAAATTTGGTAGGATGGTGTAATCCTATGACCCAAACACATATGTGCAAAGTAAATAAATATTTTTTTTTAAATAAGGGTCTTTTTCGGGGGATAAATTAAGAAAATAAAAATAAAAAGTTTTGCAAAACTTACTGTGTCATATACGAGTATCAAATGAAAGGGCTCGTTATGAGGATCTCAAATATATTTTTGTTTTAATTATAAAATTAATAGTTTTGATTTTATTCATGAAAGAAGATTAAAATTGACCATTCCCCCCCCCCCCTGATCTCCGAAACTACTGAACCTAAAATTTTGAAAAAAATACGAAATATCGTTCATTGCTTGTAGATTACAGGAAAACTTATAAGAATTCAGTACGAAACCCTCTCCACGCGAGTTTAACTCGCACTTGGCCGGTTTTGGTCTATGGTCCGGACAACAGAATAGTTGACAGTTACTGAGTTCACAATATTCCACAACTCCGCATTCGACAAAAAAAACTACACAGATAAATAACGTTTTCAGATAGTCAAAGGAAAATAACATTGTAATGTTAAGTAACCTGTCAAAAGTAAAAAAATATTTCAAAAATGTTATTCTTCCATACTGGTCTGAGAAATAAGAAAAAAACTAGAATGTGCCAACTGCTCCTCTTCCCAGGCAGATCATAAAAGCCGATCGAGGGAGTGGGCGAAAATGCGAATCATGTTAATAGGCGATGCGGCTAGCAACCTATCACTATTTTGATTCTTTTTCCATCTTCTCGTCTACCATCATGCTTAAAGGCCTTTGGGTCTTGTGTGGCCTGGGCTCTGACTACTTAGAGCCACAAGACCCAAAAATGCTCTGTCTGCCCCTTTACGGATAAAGACTTCTTCATCATCATCATCCAGCTCCAGTGGTATGGTTTTATAAAAATATTCTTATTTGACATCTGCTTTAAATAATCTGCGGGGATAAAAAAAAATACTGAAATTACGTTAGCGCGCTTTTCGCGCGCGTTTATACAGTTTATATAAAAGTATTCACGTATTTTAATAAGCGTGTTTCCATGTTGACAAAAATTATTTTTCGTTAAGTCCTATTCAACGGAAATACGTTATAAAAAAGTATTACGGCAAGCGATCCCGCAATTGTTTTTGTTTCGGTTTCCTCTGACATATAACGGTTTTGTCGCCGATAATGATACGCGCAAATCATGGAATTTTTCAAAGAAAATCAAAGGGAAGAATGCTTTTTGTCCAAATCTAGGTGACGTCAATCTTTCTTTTTGAGAAATAGGGGAATAGGGGAATATATTTTATTTTTAAATCTTCATGCTTGCTTATAAAGCGGTGGCGAAAAAAAGTGACACAAAAGTATTCAATTAAAAAGTATTAATAAACTGAATAAATAAAATACTGAAATGCAAAATGTCACGTAAATAAATTAATTAAAAAGGATAAATAAAGTAGTCGAATCGTGTCGAGCATTTTTTAATTGATACATACAGCCAACTGCGAACTGTGTTTTGTTGACGTTGAGGTAAGGATTAACCATGTTTTAAATTATAGGATGAATTTACTAGTGTTACCCGCGGCGTCGCGCGTGCGACATACACCAATGGAAAATGCTAGAGGAGTCCCTTGCCAATGGGCACACTGAATTGTTCTACATTTAAGAGCCAGGCTCTTGTCGGTGTCATTGTATGGAACGAGACGCACACAACGGCTATTTTTGGCAGAGATAATAGAGTGGTTTGCCATTGCCTTTTCCATTGAAATACGCGTCATAATTTAGAATATTTTAGTAAAATTATGTACAAAAGTACAATTATGTACATACAATTCAGAATTATGGACTTATTATTATTACCCGCGTCACCCACATGGTAGAAGTCTATAGTTTTATGTCAATCCCAAAGGAACCTCAAACTTTTTCAGGATGAAAAGTATCCAGGTAATAATACTTACATTACGAGAATTATATAATAAATAGTGTAAGTAATATTTTATCAAAAGACACACACACTACAAACACACAACTATTATGATTTCCAATACTTAATATTTCAAAATTACCTACCGTGCCATATTTATTATATTACATTAGCGACATCACTTCAGCTGAGTCACTATAGCAAGTTATCAAAATGAAAGATGAAAGACAGATATTACAGCTTACTTTAATCTCGTCTTTGACACTGACGCCTCTGAAAAATATCGTATTTGCCTAAAAGAAGTGTGAATATTATTTAACAGCTTTGTATTTAAAATAATGCCGTTTCGCGCTCTATCTGTAGTTAACTACCAAGTTATAGGTATATGACGTAGAAGCCACTTTGTTGCACTAACATAAAATCTACTAGTAATTTAAAATGTACAAACAAGCAAATTTTATGATCGATGTGTACAATAAATACCTTTATAAGGATTTATCATCTCACTGCGAGCAATATCACAAAAATTACCCAAGTACGCAATATATCTACCTATCAGGTTAAATAAAAAGATAAGCCAGACAAATAACGTCAGTTTTCTTATATTTCCGCACAAGTGTAAATGTCTAGAGCGTATTATATATAAAATAAATACGGTATAGAAGTAAAGCTCAGAGAGACAAGTGTTCTGTTCTAGTATGAACTCCAAACCACAACTGCGTCAAAACTGGTCCTGCACTGTTTATGTCAGCTACGTCTGTAGTATTAAAGGTATATTAGATGAACTTTATCAAATAATTCAATTTCAAGATTTAGATTCGCAGATTTATTTTAGACTGAACATGGTCAACATTAGGGCTTATTGCTTTAATTCTTCGTCTTTCGCTTTCTCAGTGCTCCTATTACTAAACATAAAAGGTGAAAAGGTGTATTTGATCGCTTTAGCGTCAAGAAAAAGTAACAAATGACTGGCATCAAATAGTAAATGCAGTTATATCGACGAGTCGAGAATGAACTACTTACATAGAGTTCTTGTGGTATTACTATACTACTGGTCGGTTGAAAGTGAATTTCTGTAAGTTCTTTATTTTGTGACGTTATGCTGCTCACGCGCTGCTTGTCGGGCGGGTCACGTGCGGGAAGGGGTGAGGCCGCGAATTCGCCGAATTCCCGTAATGGCCGCCATCAGACCGGCAACCCCACGCACCGGACTCTTGATCACTTCATTGACATTCTGCCCTTTATCACCTCAATATAACAACTGGATTATTTGCGAGATTAAACATTTATTGACTTGTTTCGTAATTTTTTTGTAGTTGCGTTCTTTTTTATCAATCAACAGAGTATGGGTTATATCTGTTTCTCCTCAGAGAACACACAAAAAATATTACTTCCAGGGTCATCATTTTGTAATCAAGCCATTTCTACGTGTTCTTACTCGTATATGAGAACAAGTGTTTAACCGAAACCACTTGGCTACTGTGATCTGCACTGAAAGTTTATATTTTATATACCCATTTTTTTCGAGGACTATCGATATAAATAAGCACATGATTAATTCATGTAATTACAAGTTTCACAGCTACGTGCGATGTTATTTGCGGCTCAGGGAATCAAGGCGAATGATTGATCCAGCGCGGAAGCTTCGCGGTGATCCATCAGCTCTACGAGCGCAGATCAGCTATCGAATTAGACTACTCATACTGTATCTAGTTTGCATAAATGTGAAGATAGACACTTAGGCATAAATCTAAACGAATCATATCAATAGACGATGCGACTAGCAACCCGTTAGGGTTGCTACACACTCCAAAAAAACAAAGCTGAACTGAAGAAATTATATTAGCTTTCTCCCCGAACATTTATTAGAATTTACCGCCCGGCTGTGCCGATTAATGCGGACCCAAATGAGTGTAGCAGCCCTCACAGTTACTCTTTACCACCACAATATCGCTTTATCATCTACAAGCCCGCCATGACGCTGAAAGTCGACTTTGGGTCTTATGACCCTAGGCTCTATCTACCCCGCAAGGGACAAAGATGTAGTTTTGTGAGTGAATGTGTAACATCGTTTATTTAAATACATATTTAACAAAAAAATTCAAGTACTTTAAATTGTTAATTGCTTTTTTGCGTAAAACTATTAAATTATGTTTGTTAGAGTCGAGCATGCTCGTCAAGTAGAGTCAGCCATATGCAGCAGCTAACATTCCTTTATTTCTTTGCAAGCACTATCATACCATTATGTTGTCTAATTATAATGCGTAATCGTAGTAGCAGAAATCATCATCATAAACCTTACATAACACATTGCATAGATAATACGTTACAGCACACAAAGAAAAAATATTTCGTACAAGTTGCAACAAATAAATAAAAAAGAACGTTTATCCAGATTATTTGCGGTTACAGTCCGATCAGAACATGAACATGAGCTATCTATTTCTATGTACGTCTATGACCATGCTCGATTAATTATGATATCACACCTCCGCCACTCTAATTTATTGGCGCGTTCCGTGGCGGCTTTCCGCCCGACATACTAAGCAGGTCAGAACTTTTGCCAGCGCTTCTTCTGCGTCTACGTACTCCACTAATTGAAATTGAGTTTATATCGCCCGGCTATTCTCAAGACTGAAATTTATACTATAGAACACATAGTATTTCACACTCGAATCAGTATCAGATTGTACATCAAATAGCCATATAGAGGTAGGATTGTGTACCTATAGGTAGGTACAGTGGGCCACAAAGAATAGTATACCACTATAGTATAGAGGTATAGAGTATACTTTTTTATGTGGCCCACTGTACATAAGAAGGGAAACTCTTATTGAAACAAGCAAAAAATGAAACCAGTTTGAAAGTAATGTTTTTCATAGTAATATAAGTGTAGACATGGTGTATACAACATGTTGTCTATGGAAAAGATTACTTTCATCCCCTGTGCGGCAGACAACACATGCATATTCAGGCACACTAATGCAGCAGATTTTTGATCTCGCCATTTTCCCGATAATTTACAATCTTGCAGTTACAAGGTCTTAGACTATACCTGGGTAGAAAGCCATTGTACGATGCAGTAGCAGAAGCTCTCTCATTGCACGAAAAGCGACAGATACGGCTCAAACCACTCGTCATTAGTAGTCTAACGACCGTAAATTTAACGACCGTTTGCTCAGATTAAGTTTTGTTATTATTTTTTGCGATTTTTTGGCTTCTACTAGATTTGCGTTTTTTTTCGATATAAGTTTTGAATTTATATTTAACTTTATAGAAAACACTCTATAAAACTCACTTTAAATACACTAACATATAAGTCCGGGATGTGCCTGTTCCTGTCACCCGTCATCTCGAACTTCTCGGTATCGATCTCTCATCAAATCTTAACTTCGGTAGCTATATTGAGTCCAGGGCTAAGACAGCTTCTAAAAAACTGGGCATCCTCTCCAAGGTCCAACGGTATTTTACCCCTGACCAACTGTTGAGCCTTTACACAGCTCAAGTCCGCTCATGTATGGAGTATTGCTCCCACCTATGGGATGGATCTGCCCGCTATCAGCTCGAAGCCCTGGAAGCTATCGACAGACGTGCCAGAAGACTCGTTGGTGATGAGTTGCTTTTGGCAGGACGGCTCCACAGCCTCGAACATCGCCGACTGGATGCAAGTCTGTGTGTCTTCTACAGGTTGCACTTCGGGGAGTGTGCGCAGGAATTACATAATTTAATTCCCCCTGCACCATTCCACCATCAGACAACACGACGTGGACAGGGATTCCACCCATTTGTGATCGATATTCCTCCTCATCATACCTCTCGATTTGCCTCCTCCTTCATTGTGCGAACCGCTAAGGTGTGGAATTCCCTCCCTGCGTCGATGTTTCCCCATACATATAATTTAGGGATTTTCAAGGCAAGAGTGAACAGGCATTTTTTGAGTCTGCGTGATACACCTTAGACCTCATCTTAGCTTCCCATCAGGCTAGATAGAGGTCAAACGCACTCAAATTTCTAATTAAAAAAATTAAAAAAATTATTAAACCGCTAAAACAATGATATCCGTTTTTTTTTTACTTTTTATCTTAAATTAGCCGTACAAATGTTACCTTACAGTCCGAAATTTCTCTTATTAGAGCGGTAGACTGTAATTACATAGCAACTGCGGCATAAGGCTTCATATATATTTAATTTGGACCTTGTGGAATGAAAGCATGCGACAAAAACTATTTATTCGTAGGTCTTGCGAATAATTTATCACACCAGCCGTTGCCGAGGCTTGTTATTTGAGAATGGCTGGGCATATTGCTACAGAGAAATTGCTTTAAAGTATAATATTTATAAAATGTTATAATTAGGATTTCGTACCCAAAGGGTGCCAACGGTACTCTGTTACTGAGACTCCGCTGTCTGTCCGTCTGCCCGTCCGTCTGTCACAGGGCTCTATCTCTTGAACTGTAATACTAACTATTACGGTTCAAGAGATAGAGCCCTACACTTTAAATTTACACCGATGATGTATTACTATGGCTGCTATAACAACAAATACTCAAAATGAGATAAAGTTAAAAATTAAAGGTCTTCATACAAGAAACGTGTTTTTTCAGTATTTTAAAAAAACCCTTCATGTACGAGTCAGCCTCACACTTGACGTTTTTTTTATTTATCGTGTGCAAGAAGATTATAAACAAAATAATCAAAAAAACATGAAATGTAACTTAAACATACTAATAACAATTAAGAACTTAAATAAGTATATGTTGTTTTGTAAGTTTATTACAAGTACTTATTTGTATTTTAAAAGTGTTTTTTTTTTGTAATGTACATACGTACCTAAGTTTTTCTTTTGTGTACACAGTCAAAAGCTAGGTATACTTGGATACCTACGTACACACTAGATACACGTAGACACGTAGATACTCGTATATAGTTACCTGATATAATCAAAATTAGGATAATTTAAATAAACGTACTAATTACCTCTGTATACACGTAACATAAAATAAAATGTAATACCAATGAGATATCAACGCCACAAGACAAGTTTACACAATTCTCAACACTATACATAACCAAAAACCATGTGTTATGTAAATAAGTATGCACCACTGAAATACTATAATGTTTCTTAAAATAAACTACAATTTTTTTGTGTATGGCACAAAAATATCAAACCAATACAACGAATGCATAAAAATAGCACCAAATACGCAGTAAGTAGTATAACTTTTGACTTGTTGAATAGCGAGCCACTTGGGCGGTATAGCGCGGCACTTATTCAGTGTGACGTCTCACTCGCATTCAACTCACTTGCACGTGAAATTGAAAACTCCCCTCAGAAATGCTCATTTTGCTCTCAGAACGACCGACTAGTATGGAATTATACTCTCGGGGGCAATTTCAGGATATTCTGAAAGTTTTAATCTAGAAGATAAATAGAAAAGTTACGTAGGTATGTAATAAGGAACTATTACATGTAAGTGATGAACTTAGGCTAAGGCTAAGTAATTTAGAGTTCTCTTCCGCCAAATATTACTAAACAGTTTATATGTTTTATACCTAGGGATAAGTAACTCTTTATTGCACCAAAAACACATAGAAATAATATTCAAAAATATGTACAGTATAGGTACACAATAGGCGGCCTTATCGCTCAATTTCTTACAGGCTACCTTTGGGTGAAGGAAATTGTGCTAAAAATATATGGTGGTGCGATGAAGAGAGTAATGTGAAACAATATATAATTTAGTGATAAATACGGAGATGAAGTAAAAATTAATAAAATAACTTTTTTTTTTAATGGCTTGACGCTACGGCGTATTTAGCCAGGAACAAGTTAGTAAAACGTAAGAAATTCTTTTTTCCTAACAAATTATAATCAAAGGTTGGTGTAGGCCTTTGATTGCTTTAAGGGAGCTTCTGGCGAAAAATCTATACGAATCCACTGGTTTTCATAGCCGTACTATGACTGTCCACTTTAACTATTTCACATATTGTTCATGAGCATGAGCATTTATAACACCAAACAACACCAATTTCATATTATAAAGTACACTAAAATCAATTTGCAAAATAATTTAAAGAAAACCCCATCCGAACCCCTTGACTTCCCGTCAAAACTCAATAAAATAACTTATATAGTTAGAATACCTACTTGTAGTCCAATCTAGACCAAAAAATGAGAGTGAAGGTGCATAAAGTCCCAACAAGCTGAAAATCAGTAAAATTGTTCAAAACATAATTATAAATATAATTTTAAAGTTCCCCATCATTCCCGTTTATGGAATTTTTTTTATTCGAGGTTAAAGGTCAAAAAAATGAGTTTTTCGCAATTTTCAGCAAAACGGTAAGTTTTATCATAAAAGTACTTCAGACAAAAATTGTAGAAAATACTTTTTTCCTACGAGCCACCGTTTCTGAGATAAAACGATTCAAAAAGTTGTGAAAGTTGTTATCGTCATAATATGCACACTTTTCCACGCCACCTATGAGGTAGAGTACTTAGCGCGTTTTTTTTAACGTGGTTTCCCCAGTAGGCCTACTCCACGGGTCAGTCGTGATCCTCTTTAATTTGAAACTATTGCAAAATAACGGAAATTTTTAAAGATTGGAAAAGATAAAAGCGATGTAAATTAAAAAATGTGGTAAAGTTCATTCGCCTGATTCGTAACTTTCAAATTCTTGTTCTTCTTCTTGATCTTCTTCTTGTTCTTCTCCTGCTTCTTCTTCATCTTCATTTTGGATGCAAGTAAATTGCGTAAAGAACAAAACAGTCCGACTTTCTTGCAACCACATTTAGCACTGTGTGGCGTATCGGACCTGCCGTACGCCAACCTTCTTTGTAAATAATCTCATAGAGATGACGACATCGTCGAGCGCACGTCTAACAGTGCGCGCGCATGGATGGCCCCTTCATATCGAACCTGTCAAATCGGCCGTCACGGAAAATTCCCTTGCATATATTTTATTAATTATTTTATATCAAAACAGTGCAATAACTCATTGTTAATTTATAAATAAATACATAGCAGCATACCAAATACTTTCACTGCTATATTGGTGACCCCGACGTGATACCGCAACCGTACTTCGCGAATATGGAAAAGGATGAAAATTTTGGAATCCCAACGGCCGAACCAACTCAAGGTACATTTCAACAAACATTTAAAGTCGGCGTCAAAATTCCGCCATTCTGGCCTGACCGCCCAAACCTATGGTTCGCACAATTAGAAGGTCAATTCATATTAGCCGGTATAACAGCCGATACTACCAAATTTTATACTGCGTGTAGTTACTTAGAACATCAGTATGCCGTTGAAGTCGCAGATGTCATTGAGAACCCGCCCAAAGAGAATAAATACGAAACGCTCAAGAGAGAGTTGGTGAAGCGTATGTCAGCCCCAAGAGAGGAAAAAATCTTACAGTTCCTGAATAAAGAAGAAATGGGCAATCGTAAACCTTCGCAGTTCTTAAGGCACTTCAAACATCTGGCGGGCCCTCAAATCTCAGACGAATTTATACGCACGGTATGGTGTAATGGCTTACCTTCGCAAATACAGCCAATTATTGCGTCGCAGACCGACTCACCACTAGAGAAATTAGCTGATTTGGCTGATAAAGTAATCGCTATCGCCTCGCCCGCTTCCCAGGTATGTGACGTCAGACCAACAACTTCTTCAGCTGACCCGTATTTAGGTATAATGGAGAGTATGGCCAAGCAAATAGAGGAGCTGCGCAGTCAAGTACAGCAGCTAGCCACGCGAGAGAGTCGGCCCAACTTCAGACGATATCGGTCTAGTTCGCGATCCCGGTCACGTGGTAATGGCCTATGTTTTTACCACCGCAAGTTTGGTGCTGCGGCCTTCAAATGCACAACGCCCTGCGCATATAAAAAGCCGGAAAACTCCAGCGGCAGCCACTAGTGGCGGCAAATGACTGCCCGCAAGGAAACGGCCGCCTCTTCGTCGTCGACAGGAAGACCCGGGTAGAGTACCTCATTGATACAGGATCTGACCTCTGCGTATTCCCCAAATCGATGGCCAAAGGGTTCCGTCCTCGTACTACGTATGAGCTGTATGCAGCGAACAACACCCGTATTAATACGTACGGATTTCTGGATTTGTGCCTTGATCTTGGCCTGCGTAGAGACTTCCGCTGGCGCTTCATCGTGGCTGAGGTATCCAGGCCCATCATAGGAGTTGACTTCTTACAGCACTACAATCTTCTGGTAGACTGCCGACAACATCGACTGGTTGACGGACTCACAACGCTTTGGATCGCAGTCCCATGTCGTCACAGCACTTCGCCAGAGACCGAAGCAGTCAAGACCATCAGCAGTGACTCCAAATACCTGGACTTGCTGAAGCAGTACCCAACCCTCACCACGCCAGCAGGTAGGCCCACAGAACCCAAGCACAATACTAAACATCACATCCGCACGACTCCAGGACCTCCAGTGGCAGCTCGTCCTCGCAGATTGGCCCCTGATCGCCTAAAAATCGCAAAGCAGGAGTTTGATGCTATGTTGCAGAATGGAACAGCACGACGTTCGGAAAGCTCATGGTCGTCCCCACTCCATCTCGCTCGTAAGAAAGACGATGGCTGGCGCCCATGCGGTGATTACCGTGCTCTCAATGCGAGAACAATTGCAGACCGCTACCCAATTAGGCACATCAACGACTTCACTTACCAGCTGTCAGGTGCCAAGATCTTCTCGAAAATTGACATGATCAAGGCGTATAATCAGATCCCAGTCGAAGAAGCTGATATTTCGAAAAATGCCATCACAACACCGTTCGGGCTCTTCGAATTTCCGTACATGACGTTTGGTCTACGAAACGCAGCTCAAACCTTTCAAAGGTTCATCGATGAAGTACTGCAAGGCTTGGATTTCGCGTACGGATATTTGGACGACACCTTGATCTTTAGCAGGTCTGAAGAGGAACACCTCCAACACCTGGAAATCTTGTTCGAGCGTTTCAAGGACTACGGCTTACTGATTAACGTGTCCAAGTGCGTTTTTGGCGTTGAGGAAATACAGTTCCTAGGATATTCTGTTTCCACAGATGGTATCAAGCCCTTAACAGAAAAGGTAGAAAGTATACAAGCCTATCCTCCTCCGTCAACAGCTAAACAACTTCGACGTTTCTTGGGCATGTGCAATTACTATCGCAGATTCGTACCAAAAGCTGCTGAACTTCAAGCACCGCTCGACAAAGCCCTCACTGGCAATATCAAAGGAGCTACTCCCATTAACATGACGGAAGAAATGTTATCAGCTTTCAACGCTTGCAAAAACTGCCTATCTCAAGCTGCACTTCTTGCACATCCAGATGTCAACAAAGAACTGGCATTGTTCACTGATGCATCCGACGGAGCCATTGGTGCAGTTTTGCAGCAGAACAACAACGGCAGCTGGGAGCCTCTCGGTTTCTTTTCCCGCAAACTTTCGTCATCACAAAAGAAGTATAGCCCATATGATCGAGAGTTGTTGGCTATTTACGAAGGCATCCGATACTTCAAGTACATGCTGGAAGCTAGAGTGTTCACGGTTTACACAGATCATAAACCCATCACATTCGCTTTTACCACCAAAAGAGACGGATGTTCACCCAGACAGTTCAGATACCTCGATTACATTTCACAATTCACCACTGACATCAAATTCATATCCGGTTCTGACAATGTCGTCGCTGACGCTATGTCCCGCATTGAACAAATTTCATCTTTCATCAACTTCGCAGATCTTGCAAGAGATCAGGAGCAAGACCCTGAACTGCAAGACCTGCTAAGGCAGAAATCATCCCTCATCCTCAAGAAACTGCCTGAGAACAATTTATACTGCGACATCTCATTAAATCACCCACGTCCATACCTAACCCCTTCCTACCGCAGGAAAGTCTTCGAGAAGATGCACGGTTTGAGCCACCCCGGAACCAAGGCAACCGCTCAACTCATCGCCGAACGCTTCATTTGGCCGGGGTTGCGCAAGGACCGCACCCGCTGGACTCAGCAATGCACAGATTGCCAACGAAGCAAGATCTCCCGTCATCTCTCTTCCCCTTTTCAAACTTTTCCTGTACCTTCAGAACGTTTTTCCCACGTTCATCTTGATCTCATTGGTCCTTTATCCTTTTCCAAAGGGTATAAATATTGCCTCACCGTCGTCGACCGTTTTTCCCGCTGGCCTGACGCCTATCCCCTGGCGGACATCACTGCAGAAACTTGTGCCAGTGCCTTTTTATCCAACTGGATATCGCGCCATGGTTGTCCTTCCACCATCACTACCGACAGAGGACAGCAGTTCCAGTCACACCTATTTCAAGCCATTTCGCGACTGATTGGTGCAGAACATCGCCCCACCACTGCCTACCATGCGCAGTGCAATGGACTGGTGGAGCGTCTCCATCGCCAGCTGAAGGCAGCCATCATGTGCCACAACAACCCGCAGTGGACAGAAACCCTCCCTCTTGTGCTGTTGGGCATACGAGCAGCTTGGAAGGAGGACCTCGGCGCGTCGGCTGCTGAGATGGTCTACGGCGAGCCTCTGAGACTACCTGGACAATTCTTTACTCCATCTTCAGCCAGTCATCTGGATCCTGTGGACTACGTGTCACGCCTAAGGAAACACATGGCTGGATTGTCTCCTGTGCCTACATCAAATCACGGCAACAAAACTTTCTACGTGCCAAAGGACATACATACGTCGGATTACGTATTTCTACGCCGGGGCCCTGAAAGACGAGCCCTTGAATCGCCATACGTCGGCCCATATAAGGTACTGCACAGAGGAGCCAAAGCCTACAAAATTGAAGTCCAGGGCAAAGAAATTACTGTCACTGTAGACAGACTGAAGCCAGCGTATCTTACTTTGGATGATAATAAAACTTCAAACAAGACAACCGTCCATCCTTCTTCAGCACCTGAAGAAAAGGATCCTCCACGGACAAGGAGCGGACGTGTAGTCAGATTCCCCGCTCATCTTCAGCACTATCGACCGTGAACCGGTCTCAGCGGGGGAGTAATGTGGCGTATCGGACCTGCCGTACGCCAACCTTCTTTGTAAATAATCTCATAGAGATGACGACATCGTCGAGCGCACGTCTAACAGTGCGCGCGCATGGATGGCCCCTTCATATCGAACCGTCAAATCGGCCGTCACGGAAAATTCCCTTGCATATATTTTATTAATTATTTTATATCAAAACAGTGCAATAACTCATTGTTAATATATAAATAAATACATAGCAGCATACCAAATACTTTCACTGCTATAACTGCATCCCTTTTTGCAGTTGCACAAAATATGTGTTCAGCAGTTTTTCCGGCGCAGGTGGGAGTAAAGTTTGAACTGGCTCAAATATATTTTTGACCAACTTCCAACCCCAGTCTGTAGGGTCTAGCTGATAACCAAGCCATACTTGAACTTGGTAATATACCCGAAAAAGATGTTTATGAGCAGCTACTGAGGTTGGAGGAAGACAAGCTAATTGAACTTGTTTTTTATTTTTAGTATTTTTAACGAAACATGCATATCGATGCTTATCTAAACAGGTATTTTTTTAGAAGCTCCGTACATAAAAAGAAGAAAGCGGATGACGTTTGTGATAACTTCTTGTTGAGTTGAATTACTCTTCTTAAAAACTTCAGCACATTGAACTAAATCTTGTTTTTCAAACATTTTGAAAACTGCTGTTTTACCCCTCCTGTAAAATGCAGATGTCGGTATCACGGCCAGTTATTGCGTGTAAAAATAGTACATGATTTTGACACTTTACAAAAGTATATAAACTTTTTGATGAATATATATCCGATTGATGTTGAGCTTTTCCTGGTTTTAAGAAGAAAATAGGTTTTTCAGTTGGCGTTCGAGCAGTGAATAATACGAGTACTTACTCGTCATCTTAACCAACAACAATAGTTGTATTTGTCAAACTGAGTTGCTCTATTGCTGTTTCAATAATCAATACATCAGCATCATTATTAGCTTGTTTTACCAATATATTTTCAGCAGTAAAATTTTCTTTCAACATTGAAATGAACCGAGACTTGTTGTGAGTATTTGTAAGAAATTTCTGTTGACTGGTTGGAACCGTCATAAGTTCATCAAATAAAATATCAGAAGATAAAGATGTTGCTAAAGTTGGACGACGATACGACATCTGCATTTTACAGGAGGGGTAAAACAGCAGTTTTCAAAATGTTTGAAAAACAAGATTTAGTTCAATGTGCTGAAGTTTTTACAAAGAGTAATTCAACTCAACAAGAAGTTATCACAACGGCATCCGCTTTCTTCTTTCTATGTACGGAGCTCCTAAAAAAACTACCTGTTTAGATAAGCATCGATATGCATGTTTCGTTAAAAATACTAAAAATAAAAAACAAGTTCAATTAGCTTGTCTTCCTCCAACCTCAGTTGCTGCTCATCAACATCTTTTACGGGTATATCATCAAGTTCAAGTGTGGCTTGGTTATCAGCTAGACCCTACATACTGGGGTTGGAAGTTGGTCAACAATATATTAGAGCCAGTTCAAACTTTACTCCCACCTGCGCCGGAAAAACAGCTGAACACAATTTTTTGCAACTGCAAAAAAGAATGCAGTGCTAAATGTGGTTGCAAAAAAGTCGGACTGTTTTGTTCTCTGGCATACACAAATTGTCAAGGCCGGTCATGCTCTAATGTTGAATCACCAACAGTGGAGAATTCGTTTGATTCCAACGAAGTGTCATGCGATACATCGCTATTGACGCAATTTACTTTCATCCAAAATGAAGATGAAGAAGAAGAAGAAGCAGGAGAAGAAGAACAAGAACAAGAAGAAGCACAAGAACAAGAACAAGAAGAAGAACAAGAATTTAAAAGTTACGAATCAGGTGAATGAACTTCACCACTTTTTTTTAATTTACATCGCTTTTATCTTTTCCAATCTTTGAAAATTTCCATTATTTTGCAATAGTTTCAAATTAAAGAGGATCACAACTGACCTGTGGAGTAGGCCTACTGGGAAAATCATGTTAAAAAACGCACTAAGTACACTACCTCATAGGTGGCGTGGAAACGTGTGCATAATATATAACGATAACAACTTTTACAACTTTTTGAATCGTTTTGTCTCAGAAACGGTGGCTCGTAGGAAAAAAAGTATTCATACCTTTTTTTTAGATAATTTTATGATCTACAATTTTTGTCTAACGTATTTTTATGATAAAACTTACCGTTTTGCTGAAAATCGTGAAAAACTATTTTTTTTGACCTCAAAGGTCAAAAAAAATAGTTTTTCACGATTTTGAATTAATTATTTTCCATACACGGGAATGATGGGGAACTTTTAAATTATATTTATCATTATGTTTTGAACAATTTTACTGATTTTCAGCTTGTTGGGACTTTATGCACCTTCAAATGTATCAATTGAGCGGACTATTGTTTTGTCCGTGATTTCTTTCAGTCCCCTAAGAAGCTGCTCCAGGGATAAAAAAAAAACTATCTTAATGCAAAAAACACGTTAAGGCCGTACCTAAATTTTCCGGGGTCCAGTGCTGCCCCCATTTTAAATAAATCATTTAAAAGAAAACGGAGACCTTATTTAAAATTTTGCAACTACCAAGTCCTAGATAACCCTTTAAAGTATTTTATGAACTACTGTTTACAGTTTATAATGAGAACGTTAAGCTTTACTACGCACATTAGCCAAAAGTGGCCGTTTTTCGCAATTGTGCGTAGTAAAGCTTAACGTTCTCACTTTAAATTGTAAACATTAGTTCATAGAATAGTTTGAAGGGTTATCTAGGACTTGGTAGTTGCAAAATTTGAAATAATGTCTCCGTTTTCTTTTAAATGATTTATTTAAAATGGGGGCAGCACTGGACTCCGGAAAATTTAGGTACGGCCTTAATTCTTTACTTCATTTTTCACGTGAACAACAAACGTACAAACCAACAATTTTTTGCATTTTATATATAAATTATGATATAAGTAGATCAAAGAAATTTTATTCAAATTTCGAAAGCAGTGATGTTTACCTGTAAATGTAAGGTTGAATTAGATCCCTTGATTCAAATAATTACAACAATTTAGGCCCCGAGCGAGATATAATATTATTCAGATACGAGAATTTAATTCTCAAAGAAAATCAACATCAACAAAATATTTAATGGAATCGAGAACGCTGAAAACGCCTTTGGGTTTTTTACTATCTGACCATCCGGATCTGAATAAAGTCAGTGAGTGAAATCAAAAATAATATCTAAAATATTCTGGTACCCCCAGGAAAACAGCGTCCACTGTGCAAAGAATCAAATATTTATTTAATAATTAGGCCTTCGCAGGCACTTTTACACGTCAATAATACAATTACGTGGAATGTTTATTCATATATTTTTTTTTTTAAAGCCGAAAGACACTCATTTACACAGTATTGATCGCCTACGAGCCAGAAGGGTTTGTCGGTTTACAAAGATTTTATGCTACAATGTTAACACAATATATCATATACCACAACACAATAGAGCTTTCGTAAGAATTTATACCATATACTGCGGTGGTAATCACTAGCCCGCCTGCCCACCGAGTGATTATATTAACAAATCTTTCATTTATTCGGAGAGGCGTTTAGTCCAGCAGTAGACTGATACAGGCTATAAAGGAGAAGAACTAATTTACGAATAGGTAATATAAAAAATTCGCCGTTTTGTTTATCCAGGTATATATCTAAAACGAAATAAGATTCCGGAATAAAATTGAGGTTTTCTTCCGGAGATTTCACTATCTGCTTACGTCAACCCGTTGCTTCTCGTTTTTGCTTTCCTACTACCTTGCAGGCCTTGCCCCAATAGATATATCAAGTTAGAACTATCATGGTACTCGTGTGTGTAATAACTTTTGTCCCAATAAACTTACAACTTAACAAAAGTGGTAACGCCTTTCTTTTCAATAGACTTACTACATTTTTTTCCGTGTAAGACTCATACATATACTTGTAAGTTAGAGAGAAGTTTGTAGAAACAATTAAGCTAAAATAATCCGATAGTTTCCAACAAGTCAAATCAGATGCTTTTTTCTAAACGTCAAAACAAACATTTTCTATGAGATTTATATGAAATACCAAACCGTGACGTCACAGATTCTTGAAGTCAAATAGCGCTCTCAATAAATCTATAATAACGTTCAAAATGGATATGATCAATGATAAGTGACATTATTTTGTGACTTTTCATTCTCTTATCAGTAAAAATAATTCATTTTTACCCAGGACACTACCCTATGAATCTGAACTACTCGGGTGGTCACTTTTGTATGGTCAGTTACTGAATAACCCGCCTACGTCGTTAGGTCCTGTATGAAGCCAGTTATAAATTTTACGATTTCTGGGAGCCTGACGACGTCGCTCAGTAATGTTTATTTGAATAACATTCGCCTTCGCCACAGTCGTTTACGAGGGCAGCCCGGCAATATATTTTCATTAAGTATGTTCCATTTATTCGTTGGCTGCCGATATCGACTCTTTATATGCTTACCTTCAAATGTTAACAACGTATTCCGACGAACTCACAGCGAATGTAAGGCGATTTCGTTTAATTTACATAATGTTACCGTGTCTTCAATACATGTATGAGAACTTTATTTCGCATTTTCGAAACGATATTGAATTTTTACGAAATCGTAGTTATATATTACGTTGACGTTTCAGTTATTTGAAATACTTAGTGGATTCGTATTCTTGACACGTGTGGTTCTCTTCCTGTAGATGTCGTAAGAGGCGACTAAAGGACTAAGCACAAACATCTCGTGCTACAATTGCATTCCCAAGGAGGGTTAACGTCGGGCGGCGGCCGGTTGTAAAACTTTTCACACAGACACATTCCCAAAGAGGGTTGACATCAGGCAGTCGGCCGGTGGTAAAACTAAAGCCAAATCATTTAAACTGTTCCGGCTATTTCTTCTCCATTTTGGTAGGTCTTTGGCATTCTTGGGTGACCATTGACATGCATGTTATAATTGGAGAAGAAAAAGCGGAAAAGCGCACCCCGGGCTCCGAAGCAGCACAGCTGAGGATGCAACCGAGAACGCGCTTAGACGAAGAAGAAATGGATTCGTATTCTTTAGTAATTACGTAAATAGTGTTACTTACAGTCAAGCAAGATCTGCATTTGAAACATGTTATATAATTATGTATATCCTGAGTATTCCTGATATCTTAATTGGTAGAGTAGGTGCAAACGACACTACAAAGTACTGTAATACAAAGTTAACAGCAGCTTACTAAAACCAATTAGTGAAGAGGTAGACCGATTTAATTCAGGCAGCTCCTCGCAATGTTAAATTATACCGTAGTTACATGTACCTAAGTAAATATAATTGACTATGTTACTAGTTTTCATACTCCTTGGCTAAGAGAAGGTCCTGGGTAAGAGAGGAGACATGGAAACTACTCCACCGACAAGAACGTAGTTCTTAAATTATAGATAGATAGATGTTACTAGTTGCATAGAAATAAACATTCATTCGGATAAGCTCGTTAGCCTAGTGGGAATACGCTTTCGCAAGTTAAGCAACCCTGGGCGAGGTCCGCACTTGGATGGATGACTACAAGTGGCATAAAAAATTCTCGAGCTCTTCCGTGCTTCGGAAGGCACGCAAAGCTGTCATCATTGTTTGGCAGACGACAAGCTAGCTATGTCAGTAAATGTACCTAATTATAATAATTGTATTGCATAATTGTTATAACTTGTGTAAGATATAAGTGATGCACAAGTAGTTGAAATGAATGAAGTAACCAAGTTATTTTAAAAAGCAAATGTAGAAAATGTTTAACAGCAGTAAAGTGACTACAGTAAAAGATTTTCTTTATTGTTTCGTATTCCAATACCAGTACAACATGCTTAGGTAGATATAACTTGTTACAGCTAGATCGTAAAACAGAAGTAGGTACTAAACAAAGATTAAAGAGACTGTAAAAAATAGTACCAACTCAAAGGAGATTATGGGCATTGTGTTAATTTATTACAAAGCTAGTAACGCTCCCAACGATGGCTGTCATAAACCTCCTTTTTAAAATTAGCTACTTGTCTCCCACTGCTATGCAAAATCCAAAACCTACTTTAGAGATAAGATAATCAGGACAAAATAAAATGGTCGGAAAGACTTTCGCTTTGATTTTAAAAGCTACATCATTTCGTAGAAGAATTGATGTTTGCGTATCTACGACATGAAAAATACATTTGGTTTTCATTTGGAACCTACATTTAATCAAAAGTACTCTAGTCGACAACTCGAGCCTTAATAGGCCGAGTTGTCGACTAGAGTACTTTACCAGAAGCTTTATAATTCAGTAATCTGAATTATAAAACTTCTGGTCTGTAAAGAACAATGCTCTCACTTGACCGGATAGTTGGTTTATGTAAACACAAGTTGGTAAACACTCTTAAGGCCCACGAACTCGACCTAGTTTGAAACTAGCACTGCCAGATTAGTGAGGGGTTAATACATTGTAATTTATGTTACAGAAGTTTTTGTTCACAAGTAAGTTTTCTTGTAAACAGTTTTGTAAGTAGACTTTTTTCCGTTTCGACAACCCTAAAAAAGGTTTCCCTTTAGCACAAATATTTTCTTGTTTGGAGGGTTGTTACCACTTTAGGATAGTTTTATAGGACAGTATGTAGCCCTTGAGGTACTTGAGCAATGGAAGTTTGTACATGTCGCATTGTGCCAATACAGCCGGCGTAATCCTCGCGAGCGGCCGCCCGCCTCAACTTTTCCAATTCCACCCGCCCATTTCTCAGGGTTGCCACACTAATCCCGGATTGTCCCAACTTTCATAACAGGAATATTCAAAAATGTTTTGAAGTCGCGACGTCAAAAACTACAAAACAGATGTGCTTTGTGCGGAAAATGTTGGCAACTGTACGTCTTCCGCTGGGCAGAGTTAGTTTAGAAGTGAACGCATAGAACGAACATAAGCATTGTTCATTTCCGTGATACAAAGGATGCTACGGTTGAAATAAAATGTTTTCCTACTCTCGGGACATTGTGATAATGTGACACAATATGGACATTATCATAATGTCAGATGTATTAGTCTTGTACGACAGGCAGTCATTAGCGTAGCGAGCCAGGTACATAATATAGTACATCAGTAATGAACATGCTGCATTAACGCGGTCAAATAATCACGGCTCGGTAATTGAACACGATGCAAAGGGCGGTAATTAGGCACGCTTGAGCATAAATTAGCTACTTCACCATTTACTGCCGGGCTCATGGTGAGAGAACGGTTTTGAATACATTAACGTCAATTCATATATTTGTAGGTAAAAATTAGGATTAATACTAGGTGTAATAGAGGCTTCTCAGCTTTAAGCAATTGTATTACCTATTTCAGATGATGTATTTAAACGATGACTGAAGAGTGTCACACTAAAATGGGATTGTGCGGGTCACGCTTGGCGAATGGTGCCAGAAAGATGGGCTCACATAACTACCATAATAATAGACTCCAGGAGACGAAAAACTATCAAGGGAACTAGCCTAAGATGATACGGAGGGACGACTTGTTTGCTTTTTACAAGGATTGGAAAAAAGTAGCTGGAAACAGCAAGGGGAGGCCTTTGCTCAACTATGGGACCTGAATGGCTTGCAAAAAAAAATATTATCGAAGAGATAAGCAGGTCAAAGTATAGGGTCAAGATATACAATATAAGGACATAAAAACTTTTGATGTTCTGTAAAAAGAGTGTCATCACCATCATTATTTCAGCCGCATAACGTCCACTGCTTGACATAGGCCTCTCCCAAGAATTTCCAAAATGATCGATCTAGAGCGGCCTACGGCCAGCGCTTTTCAGCGACCTAGGTCTGATCGTCTGACCACCTTGTGGGTAGGTGTCCAACACTTCGCTTGTCAGTACGTGGTCACCATTCGAGAACCTTTCTGCCTCATCGGCCATCAGTTCGTCCGCTATGTGTGCGAGCTTATCCGCTGGGCTATATAAATCACTTTTGTTGTCCTATGAATTTCCTTATTTCTGATTAAAATACGTGAGAAACACCGTACATAGCCCTCTCCATTTAAAAAAGAGTGTAGCTATAAGTAAGTAAAAGCTTTGTCAGTCGCCAATCGAAGCGAAATTCCAACTTGTTCCAGTGTTAAATGCAATGTGATGGATGGTATTGGACTTTAAGTTAGCGGCGGGACTAGTGCTAGCTACCTATTGCTCTCAAGATTTGTGGGTATTGATGCTGACCTCATTTCCAATAGCTTCATATCGATCGTATTAAACCACTACTAGATAAAGTAGGCAAAACTAAAAATATATTTTATTAAATATAAAAACATGTATTCTTTCTCTATTGTTATTTACATTTTGTAGTATAGTAGATATAAGTACATTATTAAATTAACGACGTTATTTTTAGTACACGTTTCAAATCTAATATCCAGGTCCACGGAGTTCTCAAACTGTCAGTCACGGCCGTCAGTGGTTTATTTTATTATTTCCTTCTCTAATTTACAACGCAACATTCGGATTTATGTACGAAGGATTACGATTGTTTACATTTTCTCTTCGCCGAAATCCCTCGTGTAATCCAGTAAAGAGGTCTTTATTAACAGAAACGCGTTATGTCGTAGGTACCGTTTGAGCTTGCCGCGGTCGTCATTGTGCATTAACTATAATTAAGCAAAGTGCATGGTCGTGACACAAATTAAGGTAGTAACAGATCCCACGCTCCTTTATTCTTAGAGTGCCGTTTCTCTATGATTTTACAACCATCATGTTGCACTGCACTCTCGACTCTTTTGCGCGGAAGGTGACAGAGTATTTAAATTAAACCACTGGTCTACGTTTAGAGAAACGTAGACCACTGGTTTAATCCAGAGGGATTTTCCCTTATAGGTATAACGAGTTGAAGAATTCTGTACTTTCCCACTCTCATAACGTGGTTTGAATTCTATATCTGTGCCCACATAAAAGTAGATATTCTTTTGTTACAAATATACAGACGTCACATACACGCACGTCTTTATCCATAAATGGGCAGACCCAGAGCCGAGGGTTTTAAACCTCAAAGGCCGGGCGTTTAGCGCTTTAGTGGGTGTGAAGGTGGCACGGGGAATCAAAATAGTGATGGGTTGCTAGCCGCGTTGCCTCATGCCATAAATAACATTTTTAAAAGACGTTACGGTGTTTACTTCTTTGTATCGGGACACAAATAACTTAGGTTACACTGCTCACAATGAAGTGATACATTTTTCACACTTTAAATTATGCGGATTATGAGTATTTTACACAATAAACTACGTCGTGACTACGAAAACTTTTAGTTTTTTACTTTATCTACTCTATGAACTACGACGTCTACAACGGTGTAGCTTGTAGATACTCCTACACGCCTATTATGTAAACTACGAACTACGTCGTCTATAACGGTGTAGCTTGTAGATACTACTACATGCCTATTATGTAAGCTACGAGCTACGTCGTCTACAACGGTGTAGCTTGTAGATACTACTACACGCCTATTATTTACGCTACGAACTACGACGTCTACAACAGTGTAGCTTGTAGATACTCCTACATGCCTAGTATATAAGCTACGAGCTACGTCGTCTACAACGGTGTAGCTTGTAGATACTACTACACGCCTATTATTTACGCTACGAACTACGACGTCTACAACAGTGTAGCTTGTAGATACTCCTACATGCCTATTATGTAAGCTACGAGCTACGTCGTCTACAACGGTGTAGCTTGTAGATACTACTACACGCCTATTATTTACGCTACGAACTACGACGTTTACAACAGTGTAGCTTGTAGATACTCCTACATGCCTATTATGTAAGCTACGAGCTACGTCGTCTACAACGGTGTAGCTTGTAGATACTACTACACGCCTATTATTTACGCTACGAACTACAACGTCTACAACAGTGTAGCTTGTAGATACACCTACATGCCTATTATGTAAACTACGAGCTACGTCGTCTATAACGGTGTAGCTTGTAGATACTACTACATGCCTATTATGTAAGCTACGAGCTATGTCGTCTACAACGGTGTAGCTTGTAGATACTACTACACGCCTATTATTTACGCTACGAACTACGACGTCTACAACAGTGTAGCTTGTAGATACTCCTACATGCCTATTATGTAAGCTACGAGCTACGTCGTCTACAACGGTGTAGCTTGTAGATACTACTACACGCCTATTATTTATGCTACGAACTACGACGTCTACAACGGTGTAGCTTGTAGATACTCCTACATGCCTATTATGTAAGCTACGAGCTACGTCGTCTACAACGGTGTACCTTGTAGATACTCCTACATGCATATTATGTAAGCAACGAGCTACGTCGTCTACAACGGTGTAGCTTGTAGATACTACTACACGCCTATTATTTACGCTACGAACTACGACGTGTACAACAGTGTAGCTTGTAGATACTCCTACATGCCTATTATGTAAGCTACGAGCTACGTCGTCTACAACGGTGTAGCTTGTAGATGCTACTACACGCCTATTATTTACGCTACGAGCTACGACGTCTACAACGGTGTAGCTTGTAGATACTCCTACATGCCTATTATCTACGCTACGAGCTACGACGTATATAACGGTGTGGCTTGTAAACTGCCTATACACGACACAACATGCAATGCAATCTGCAGTTGCGGCATGATGGAGTTGCGGTCACCAGATATAACTGCAAATTATATGAAAAATTGTGGCGTGCGTGGGCTGCTTTAGATACTCTACTATGCCTACTATCTACGCTACGAACTACAACAACTATAATGATGTGGCTTGTAGATACTCCTACATGCCTACTATGGCTGTATCTTTATAATCGTAACGTGATGTAAACTAGGATATATAATTAATAAATAAGCATTTTATATTTCGTTCAGTTAACACATCACGTTCTAAACGGACGTGTAGATCTAAGGTTAATATTGTAAATATCTTTATATAAGAACCCGTTGTACTTTGTATGATAATAAATCATCCATTATCTCGTCGTCACTCCTGGCCTATAGACGATAATGGATCAACCAGATCCATTGGGTTTCATTAGCTGACCACTATTCAGTGGTGCACCCTTAGTGGTCGCTATACCTAATATCTACATTACGACCTACGACGTCTATAACTGTGTGACTTGTAGATGCTACTACATGCCTACTATCTACATTACAACCTACGACGTCTATAACGGTGTGGCTTGTAGAAACTCCTACATGTATACTATCTACGCTACAAGCTACCACGTCTATAACGGTTTATCCCGATCAAACAAAACAATATAAAAAACAAAGTTCATCGTATCCTACGTATGTATATACCTAGCTATCGCACGTTTTGCTAGCTGTAGTATGCTACTACTACTCAGTTATTCTTCTGTAATTACCTTATAGTGTGTTTATGTGGAGGAGCCACACTTGCTGCTCGGCCTGTGTAGCGGCCTCATCATCATGATTAGGGCATAGAGTGTACTGTGGTTTTCCACCTACACTTCACACGTTTACTTACCTATTACCATACGTTTTGCCAAAAAAATATGTATCTAATGCCTTATCGGTAACGACTCCTTAATTTTTCCCTGGCTACGCTCACCCATGCTGAGCAAATAATATCTTTCAGAGCGTAGAATTCTATTAAAGGAATAAAAGTTAACCATGGAATCAGCAAATTGTCTCTGAATAGTTAATTCTGAATTTCGATTTCGATCACACCATAGCCAATCGTGGCATTGATGTTTTGCGATCCGGCTTTATCTTCCCCGTAGGAGATGCAGTTATGATTATACGTAGATCAGGTATGTGAAAGGTACATTTTTCCGAAAGATATAAGGTCGAAAATTATTTTCGATTTCAAAGTTAACAAATTAATACCTAGGTCAAAAACGACAGCATATTTTTTGTGTTCTGTGATACAAACCACAAAAACATATCTACGGACGCAGACGGATTACATTTATCAATAAATTATCGTATATTCTTACAGGCCTCCGATACTATATTTAGAAAAGTCAACGCTTTTATGAAAATATTCTACCACAAACATCAATTAGTGGGTTCATTAGCTCAGAAACGAAATTAATTTCCTCATTACTTGGTGATTACCTTACTTATGTAAGTATTCAAAGAAAACTTTTTACTTACTACGCGCCTAATTGTTTTTTAAAAAACAATTAGTACACAATCACATATTTACTTTACTAATTAAAGTATTACGTATCTCTATTACTATGTACAACCACGCTAAAACACAATTTGAAATAAACAAATATTTGTTTCGATGTCTGTATTTGATTCAATGCAATGGACAGAATAAAATGTACTATTCAAAACTATAAAAAATACTATTAAAGCAGGTAAGTAAAATTATGATATAGGTACAGACGTGTGTCAAAGTACGAAGGTAACACGGGACTGGAATTAACCTAAAAGTTATATTTTCACTGACAGTGTTCTGTCAGTCGGTGTAGATGGGTAACAGACTTGAAGTTGTCCCGTCCGTTGTACCAGCCATATCGGCCAACTTTGCCTCAAACACTTTAAAAGGCCATTTACACGGAGTGGTACCTCGCAGGAGACTACAAAACTTCACCTGCAGAGCTGTGGACACTGCGACATCAGTTGAGGACTAACTTCTGTTGGGCAGCTGGAACAGAGTGCTTGCTGACAATAATAATCCCAAAAGATTATCTCTTAGGCTATATAGCTTTTACATAGTGTTGTTTTGTAAAATAATTTTAATTTAGATTTTTTCATTTAAGATTACAGTTTCTAAATTTATAGACAATTACAAAATACCTATGAGTTTATTTTTAATATCAATTTGTCTCAGTTATTTTTTTCTAATGTAAAGATTTACTTAGTACAGTACCACCCACCTAATTATACGGTACCACTAAAATATTTTTAACGGTTTTTTAATAAGATTTTCTGTTGGTATGTTATGAAAGCTGCTAAATGAACTTAGCCGGAAAACTGGAACTTTTATTGTTGTCGCCTTTAAGATTCTGATATCTAATCATACTTAATGAACTCCTGAATTCCATGCTTTGATCTCTTTATACATATCAAAAGAAAAACACAAATAGGTAGTTTTCCTAGAACTTTCAGAATAAGAGACTAAACAGGTTAGGTACGTCCACAGCGAACAATTTTTCTTTTTTTTTTTTTTGTAAAAATCATAATACCCGAGCGTGACCGCCATAACAGCCTGATACGTAGCAAATAGAGCAAATGTGAACGGTTCTTAACCGAGCTATTGATTCTATTCAGCTCAATAGACGTGATGCCCTCGTTGTGCGCCGCAGATATATTGCTACGACGATGTGCGCCGACAAACTTCCAATGAAATTGTAATTAAGTATTCGGCCATATTTCAAGCGTAACAAGAAAACGAAAATTCAACCTCAATACGAGTATGTGCTCAAGGTGTCGCTATTCAGTGAAGCGAGGCAAAGGAGCGAAGTTTTCGAATTCGCCCCGGGGGCCGATCCAACTTCTCTGTTGCAATAAATAAGGATTTTAGCGACAAATTACCACACGAAAGCGTTTCACCCTTTCTTCAGAAAGTTCGGAACTAGTGAAAATAGGATAGGCGGCTGAGAGGCGTTTGACAATGCAAACAAAGGCTTCGAATCAATTTCACTCAGTGCCTGTAAATGTTTTTGGGAACATTCTTCCCTTCCCCAGTCTTTGATTGAACTATAAATAGAAACTGTACTAGGAATCTGCTCTCAGTGTGTGGGTGAGGGTTCGTTATCATTTTGGACTTCAAACGCGTTAGACTAATACTATATTAAATTCAGTTGTGCGCGATAAGTATTTTTTTTTCTTTTTTTATTAAGTAGTATATATTTATTTATTTATTTACACTTTATTGTACACATACAAATGTAATAGTACAACAGGCGAACTTAATGCTAAAAGCATTCTCTAACAGTCAAACCTTTGGGTTGATTGGGAGAGTTTATGTGGGTGTAACACATAATAAAAAATAACAATGAAAAACTAAATAAAATTTTAAACTTAAAAATAAAATATAAAGAATATAGTACCTAATCTACTCAGGTATTTATTGACACCATGATTGGCACCAAATAAAAAATAAAAAAAAAACTGGCCACGCCATGTAACTAAATATGGTACTTACTCCTTGATGGAAAAATATTATATGATATCTATTTTTAAATAGTTTCAATGATTTTTAAATAGGTAGTTTAAATAGTTTCGACCTTATTTCAAGTGTAACAAGAAAACGAAAACTGTTTGTTTATTTACTTTCCATTTTGCATAATAATTTAGGTCAAACAGTGATATACCTACTTACACTATATTATTATTAAAAAAATATGAGAAGTATACCTGCATAATTATTTTTAGATCATACAAAAACTTAGTTTTTAGGGTAAATTTAAAAATCTGAATAAATTTGTAATCCACAAGTATTTCAAGAAACTGACATTTTCATTACCTAATTCCTTAAATTCATTTGATTCTACTTCTTTATTACGACCACTGATGTCCCAATTAATTACGACTTAAGGAAGTTAGGTAAGTACCTACTAGGTACCTATAAACCTTCAGAATCTCTAAAGCGGCGCAGCTAATATTTGCATCGTTCGAGGTGGCTGTGTTTTGAGAGCATAATAAAGACATTTTCCAGGGCGATAGACCGTCCGATATCTTATTACAGTGAGCTTGTAAACTGACGGAACGCTCCTCGAATCACTGCCTTTATGGCTTGCGCTCCCTATATTCACCTTCGTGAACGTTTCAAACGCTATATCTTAGCCCCAATATGTACTCTTGTACTAAAACATTAAGGTTGCAAATCGATCATCCTCCTCTGAAAGGCGGTGCGGGCTGATATAGGCAGATTTTTTTGTCGACTGTGATGGATAAAGCGAAGGAGAGGAGGGCGACTTGATTGAAAATCCCGTTAAAGGAAAGAGGTGCTTTTAGGAGGTTTTGAAAGACTGAAGGGACCTGACGTTCGAGATTTGATCACCCGACCGAGCCTCTGTTTTACTACTACGCTTGAGTTATATGGCGTTCGATCGGGAAAAAATCAAGTTGCAATTTGTCTGTAAAACAAACCTACCGCCCGTGTCATATCTTTTATGAGATTAGGTACCTACTTACCTATTAATTTATTTTTTAGCACCGCAAGCTATCTTAATTAATACGGCCGAAGGTTCGTCGTTTACATCTATACTTACCACAGATATAGATAGGTACAAATCGTAATTTTGGAGTAAAGTAGGTACATAACCAAACTATTATTTTAAACCTTCGGTTTCTTTCGAGGTCCTAATGATAAATTGCTGATATCTACTAGAATTTATTTAGCAAATAACAGAATAAGAGATTTTCTGAAAAGGGACAACAAAGCGGCTCGTTTATTTAATTAATTTGTCACAGTTGGTGGTTCCCTTCCCTTACACAAAGCAGCTACCTACAATGCAAAACGTAAAATACTTTTGTGGCGGACCTTTGCGTTGCAAGCTAGCTATGAACCTACTTATGAACATATATATAATGGACTACCCAACAAAAAAAGAATTTTTCAAATCGGACCATTAGTTCCTGAGATTAGCGCGTTTAAACAACCAAACAAACAAACTCTTCCGCTTTATAACATTAGTATAGATACGCTTCTAAAAGGACGAGGGCCGGATGGCCGCGTACCTCAAGCAGTTGAGTCTTGAAGGATTCTGAAGAACTATCGCTAATATATTTCATAGTTTCATTCCGTGATATAGGTAAAACCTACGAATAATAAATTCTCTAGAATTGTAACGCTCCTACATTCACCGCTTCGATTCTGATTCCATTTATGCAAACAAACTAACAGTAATAACAACGTAACACTCAAACACACTCATAGACAAATATGCATGCGATTGGTCGCGACAAGGTAACGCTTCGTCGCCGGGTGGGGGCGGTCACCGCAACGAGCGATGAGGTACAACGCGTGGCATAGGTACATTTTGCATAACACTTTCCACAGATGTCAAGTATGGATTATTAAAATGTTTATGAAAGGTGAGTCCTGTGTTTTTCATGTCTGTATGGCTTCTACACTACTTCACGGCACATGACGGCATTTTTAATGAATCAATTATCGCAAAAACACAGCAATATTCTCAAAGGAAACTTTTTGCGACGCAGCCGCACGACTCGAGTGTCACAGCGAACTGTCGCGCCGCGCGGTTCATATTTTAAACCCCGCCCGCCCCGGTACATATCGCGTGGAATGATTTTTCGGGATTAATTACGCTTCTAGGGATTATTATTCGTAGGATAAAACAGTTTCCTCTATAAAATAACGAAATAAGTAGATACTTAATAGAATCAATCCAAGTGTGAAACACGCACTAAGTTTCTTGTATAAATAAGTAGGTATAAGCACCATAATGGATAGGATAGAATAGGTCCCTATCCCGATCGGCCATCGAAAATATAACGTTTTATTATTTGAAACCCAAACAATGCGAGATAGTACTTGACTTCCGATAGCAGGTCAGCCTATCCCCCCCCCCCCCCCCCTACATCCAACTTCCGGTACCTGGCAAAGGCGGTGGGTAAGCGTAAAGAGTTTTATTGCATAATAAAATGCCGATATTTAAGCTGATTAACCGTTATTTGAAACCCAAACAATGACAGATTGCCTGTTTTCGGCCAGTTATTGCAATATTGTTAATTTTTGTTGGTGCCCATCCCATGTGGAAATATATTTTCCCATTTCTCATACTTACAATACTGAGATGATACTTATACCTACAGATGTTTTAGGCAATCAAATTGTATAAACGAAAGTTAGAAATTAGTCTCCTAGGTGTCCTAAACTTTAGTTTATACTAGCTGTGCCCGCGAATTCGTTCGCGTGGTTGTCGGAATATTATATAGCCTAAAGCCTTCCTCTATAAATGGACTACCCAACAAAAAAAGAATTTTTCAAATCGGACCATTAGTTCCTGAGATTAGCGCGTTTAAACAAACAAACAAACAATCAAACTCTTCCGCTTTATAATATTAGTATAGATTATTCCTCCTAAAAGGTAAAATTGTAGGGAGTTATGTTTTTACCGAGGTAATCGACAAATTCATAGCAATTCATGACATGACTACTCGTATATGTCGAACGTTACCCCAGCAGAATTTTGAATACCTACGAGGGACACATTATTGTGCTTCTTATCCTTTCGTATACGGAAACGCGGATACGTGATGCGTCACGAGCGCCTTTCATAATGCTTACATGCGTATCAGTGTAGCCGGGTCTGCGGCCACTTTTATTCAATTTTAAGCTTTAATATATGATTTTAACGTTTAAAGTTGTTTGTATTGAATCCCTAAATAAAATATAAATGAACTAACCATAGACAACATTCACTCACTGAAGCTAAAGTAAAAAAATACCGTGTGACCAAATTCAAATTCGGGCTTCTAACCGCGAGTGGTGCTATCGACTGCGTCAGGTAAATTTTAAAATAAAGTGTTATTTTACTGCAAGGATAGTAAAATTCTATTGTATAATGTTGAAAACTTATCATAGTATCGGTATTTCGTAAAATATATTATATTTCAATTGTAATATTGAAAAACAAATGCGAAAGTTTTAGTTTGTTCAGCATTTTTTTTATACTTTTACGTTACATTGTTATTTAAAAATAGAATCTGGCCACCGAATCGTGATATTGACCTTGAAACAGAATTCTTTATATGGCAATACACAACACTTGTCAAACCATAGTACGTCGGCTGTCACATTGTGTAAATTTTTGGAATAATAAACGGTTATCTTGTGTTATAATGTCGAAACCTATCAAAAATTCAGCGAGAAAGTTAATTTATACAATGGTGTATAAATTTAAAGCGAAACAGGAAGAACTAGCCTCTGCAATCACGAGAAAGAACGATATTTCCATGAAATAATGGATGTGACAGGCTAGTGCACTGCAATGATTTTGATATTTGGTGAATAGTTTGTACATACAGTTTGTGTTAAATACACATTCTACATATATATCCCTTATCTCAGATATATTCAATAAATATTTTAATAGATTGACAAGTTACAATATCAACAAAACAGTCGTCAAGGCAACACGCAACGAGGTTCGGTCATAGAGTAGTCTTGAATACAAACTCATTAGTACATATATAACACATTCTATAGTTATTTATTTACAGAAGACATATTTCATTGGATTTAAAATATTATTTGTTAAAATGCGGTTTTATTATTGGCGTTATATAACTTTGAAACATTGTTTTTTTTTACGTTAGAGGTTATGTTCCGATTGTATTGGGAAATATATATTTTATTTGTTTTGCATGTGTTTTTAATTTTAGAGAGAATGAGACATAAACCCGATGACAATGGCAGCATGAGTGACATTACTAACACTGTGAGGAGTTTACAACTAGAGGAAAATAGTCAGTTCAGAACAGAATAGTGACTGAAAATTCTCATTCAACATTGAGAGAGATAGCCGTCGAACTTTCTGTATCTCACGAATCGATCGTATCTCGGTACCGTCTTAAATAATCACTTGGGCATGAAACATGTTGTCGCTCGGCTAGTCCCAAAACTCCCAAAAGACCTGAATTTTCTCCAAAGACTCAATTGCATAAGAGTAGCTAAGAGCAATTCGCGACGAAAACTGTATCAATTCCGGAAAAAGCGTTTAAAAAATGTTCTGATGATTGGATTATTCGTTCGCGTAAGTGTATCGCCTCTGAAGGAGCATACTTTGAAGGTGATAAATACATTTGGATAAATAACTAACATTTTGTGTATTATTGATCTTTTCCCGGTTCTTTCTTGACAGATTTGTATGATGGGTACTAAATAAACAGAACTGTTGTTTTTTGTGTTAATAAGTAGATTAGTATTCGACTGGGTCGGAAAATTGTATTTTAATTAGTCCGTCAGATTATCAAAAAATATTTTTCGGTTTATCAAAGGAGTGTAAATTCACAGAGATACAACGCGACGAAGTTTCGGGGTGGGGGTGATTAACGTCACCGTCAAGTAAAAATCGTACTTGATCGTGACGTCATACGGAATTTAATGCGATATATCGTTGTAATTATTTGCAAATCAGAAAAAAGAATAAATACGAATACAATATTTTTAATAATCTACCTGATGAGCTTAAAAGATTTTTTTAGTCCACAACCGTACTATCAAGATTGCTTATTCTTAATTTACAAAGGATTGCCATGTCTACATATTTCAAATTAAAAAATAAAAACTCAGTATCACGATTCGGTAGCCAAACTCTAAAAGTCAATTTGAAGATAATTTTATTCGATATAGGAAACTACTAAGAGTTTTTTTATAATAAATTGAAACATTTTGATGAAATTTAATAGTTTTCATGGCAATCTTAAAATTCACGCACACATACACCGCGTAATGACTGACGTCACGTGACTTCACGTGAAACTGTGTGTATACGCACACAGATCCGTGTTCCAGCAGACGAGCGCCCATGTAAATATACGCACACATGCATACTACAACGGTCAAAAATACATTTTTTTACTCATTTTTTTGTGCAATTTCAAATTAGTTTTTATGAGTAATCTTTTATATAAACCTAATAAAATGTCATACAATACATAGCTTAGTTAATTATATACACTGGGAAATAAATAAAATAATGAAATATGCAAAAAAATATTTGTAAAACAATATTTTTTACAAGAGGTAAACATTCTGAACACAACTTCATAATTACAGGGTCTAAGAAAAATAACAGTTCGTATTTTTTGAAAAAAAAATTGTCATAGGTATATTATCAATTATTTATCTGATTTTAAAATTCAGTCGTTGTTTTATTCATTTTTATAAAAATAAATGTTTTTTTTACCCATAATCATGAAAATAACATGAAATCGACGCACCCACCGTTGCCAAAGTTTGACAGCGGTCAAGCATAGGAAAGGTTTTCTCCTACTTACAATACTGAGATGATACTTATACCTACAGATGTTTTAGGCAATCAAATTGTATAAACGAATGTTAGAAATTAGTCTTTAGATGTCCTAAACTTTAGTTTATACTATTCCTCCTAAAAGGTAAAATTGTAGGGATTTCTGTTTTTACCGAGGTAATCGACCAATTCATAGCAATGCGGGCAAAAAATATTATGACATGGCTATATGGAGAACGTTACCCCAGCAGAATTTTAAATACCTACGAGGGACACATTATTGTGCTTCTTATAATATATAACAAAACTTTCTGCTGAGGTAAATTTACCCAAGTAAAAAATGTTTTTGGCCAATAAGTCAAAAACTACGAGGACCAATTTTACACTTTGATGGACATTTACGGGCGTATAGTATATGACAAAATATCTAAAATGCTCAAACTATCAAATTCGGTACTTTTCTGCCAGGCAGGGGAACGCATACCGATACGTACCGCGAGTTCGGCGTTTATACTCGTATTTCCATAGAGTGTCAGACTGGGACGCAATAATTGGCTGAATAGTCGTGGGCAATCCATTGTACCACACAGTCCTTATAAACTCATCAGTTATCTGTGGTAGATGACGTAAGTGACGCAAAAATTGCGAGGGTTTCCTGCTTCCCATCTGCTCTTTGTTGAGAAACATCATGATTTCTTCTTCCCTTGAAGCTGACAATCGCTTGACTAATTCCCTTTTGAGGGTTTCATATTTATTGTCTTTGGGTGGGTTCTCTATCACATCCGCCACCTCGACAGCATACTGATGATCTAAATAGCTACATGCTGTATAAAATTTTGTTGTATCAGTTGTTATCCCTGACAATATAAATTGCCCCTCCAATGAGAGGTTTTCAATTTGACAGTAAAAAAATTAAAAAACGAGTTGTCATATGTTGAAGAATAACGAAATTTAAAATAATGTCAATTTGTAAATTGAGTATGTACCAATGTACCTAAATTATGACATGTCTAAGTATACAAACCTTTAAGAGGGACCCGCGCCAAGCTCAAGGCAGACCTTTTTGTCTTTAAGATAGTCATCGGTCCTATAATAAGCCTTCTCACAAAGTACTTTCTTTACATAAGCTTTGAATTTTCTGTCTGGCATATCAAGGACCGATTCTGGCAATTTATTATAAAAAAGTATACACTTCCCCATAAAAGACTTACTGGCTGTATTCAGCCTGTAATACGGGCTAACTAAGTCATTTTTATTACGTAAATTTCTATCTGACTTTATTGAACATGGAAATATTTTTCCTTACATGCATTATATTTTCAAATATGAATTGTGATGCAAAAGTAAGTATACCTATTTCCTTGAATAATTCTCTCAGTGAGTCTCTCGATCCTAAACCGTAAATGGCACAAATTGCTCTTTTTTGTAAAAGAAAAATAGTCTGAATGTCGCCATAGAAGTATCCCGTAAGACATTAGACTGTAAAAGTAACAAAAGTACACTTGTCAAGCAGTTGCTACATCTGTCAATTGTCTTATTCTCCTAACAGCGTAAGCCGCAGAGCTAAGCCTATTAGAAAGTTTAGTTATATGAGCGCCCCATTGAAGTTTCGAATCAATTGTGATTCCTAAAAAGGTAGTACTTTCAACCAGATCGAGTTTCTGACCATTAATTAGTATGTCAACGCAGGCTTGATTCACATTAGGAAGAGAGAATCGAATGCATTGGGTCTTGTTCGCATTTAACATGAGGTTATTGGCTGAAAACCAATCAGAAATTAAAGATAAGGGCTTTTCACCGCGCTAGCATCACTGTTATGTCGATCTATTTTAAATATTAGCGAGGTGTCATCAGCAAACAGCACCATGTCAGCCTCTTTCTCAACCATGTAAGGCAAGTCATTGACAAAACTAAGAAAAGGAACGGTCCTAGAATTGAACCTTGGGGTACGCCCATTTTCACATTAGACCCGTGTGATTTTACGCCGTTTATATCAACAGTTTGAAGCCTATCTGTTAAGTAAGATTCTATTAATTTAATTGACTTATCATCAAAACCGTATTGACGAAATTTGAGCAAAAGTGTTGGATGATCAACGCAATCAGATGCTTTAGAAAGATCGCAAAATGATCCAATTGCATCAGTTCTGTTTTCCACGCATCGTAGATATTAGTAATAAGTGCTACTCCTGCATCGGTGGTCGATTTTCCAGCAGTAAAGCCGTATTGTTGGCTATGGAAAAGATTATTGGTCTTAAAGTGAAGTAGCATTTGATTGAGCATTATCTTTTCGAACACCTTACTCAAAACTGGCAGAATAGAGATAGGTCTGTAGTTGCCAGGGTCTGTTTTTTCTCCTTTTTTGAACAAGGGGATTAGTTTACTACATTTCATTAAGTTAGGAAATATGCCTTCATCAATACATTCGTTAAATATAGTTTGGAAAATCCAAAAGTGCACGCTTCATAATCTCATTTTTCACATTTAAATTGATTTTGATTGTTGTATTGCTAACTTAAAACGAAGAAAAGTATGTGTCGGTTTTAACGCACGACTGGAGATTATTTTTAACTTTTATTATTAACTTCCCGCTGAGAAAATTGAAAATTTTCAAAATTCGGGACGTCATTAGTTTCACCCCGTTTTTGAAAAGTCGAGTTTTCATCAGATCTCGACGTTTAAAGGTCTCAGGAATCTTCCCTGACCACTCACGAGCAAGTGTCATGCACCCTATCCGTATGCGTGTGTGGGTGTGGGTGTGTATGTGACCCGCTTATAACTCTTGAACAACTAAACCTATCGGAACCAAACAAGTAGCTTTCCAAAGAGTTCTATATAACTCAGATTTTCTGTGAATTTAAACCGATTCGGACCGGTAGATTTTGAGAAATCTCAAAAAAACTAAGCAAAAACAAGAAAAAGACACAAGACTACGTCGCGAATGTCAAGAAAAGTGTTACCACTGATTGTTTTTTTCATTCTCAATTAGTTAATGCAAATTAAATAAAAAATATTAACTAACTTATCGCTTCTTTTACATTTATTCGTCTTTCATATTTAATAAAACAAACAAAATCACAACATTCTTTATTCAAATTTCTTTTTACTTCTTTTCTTACTTGCCAGTTACACATTCGTACTCATCATACATAGGTATTAACTCTTTCAACAAACCTCACATCCAAAATTATTTTTAATATGTCACCTGTATTTTTATAATAATAATTACGATTAAACTACATTGAATTAGACCGTAATCTTCGAAAGGACTTAGTTTTGGATAATATTGAAGCGTATAAAAAAAAATGGACTTGATCAGATAAGTTTTTCGGGAGTTATCGTGACCACGCCAGTTTCCATACATACAGACACACGGACGTCCACAAAATGATTTTATTAAATTGTTTTTATTTATTTAAAAGGCAAAATGTCTTTTAAAAATGTCATAAGTGTTGAAACTAGTGTTTTTCCTTGACATTTATGTGTAAATATTATTGTACAAGTGCGATAGAAAATAAATAGAGACACATTTAGCTAAAAAAATCACTTGATTTTTGTAAGGCGAGAGTAGAGCACTACCTCATGCGCTTCGCTTATGAGGCGTGCAATATAAAAGTTAAATCGGCAGCAATTATATGTATAATATGACTTACTACGGCTACTGACATGCCCCAGTGATCTTCTGATTTTTTTAAATTTAACTGTTTAAAAGCATCTATTGTATCGGTAGGGCTAACATGCTTAAAATTAAATTTAGAATCACAAGGGCTAACATTACTCTTAAGCAAAGCCTCAGCACGCTGGGCGCTAGAACTCACATTAGAAGTGAGTTCCAAAGGAATGTTAGTAAAGTAATTATCAAATATATTTACTATTTCTTCAGTTTTTGAAGTATTTTTACCACTACATTTGGTACGGCAAATATTTTCTTTGGTTTTATTTTTACCTGTTTCCTTATTTATGACACTCCATGTTTCTTTAATTTTATTAGGAGCATTATTATAAATTATTGAAATGCTATTTTTTAAATGAGGGAATCAGCGAAATACAAAACTTGTAATTTTCCAACTCATTTTCTCTTTAAAAAGGTACCTTTTTTGCTCTTTTAGTGGTCAAGACAAGACCACTCGTTCAAATCCTTCGCGTACGGTACGACCGATTTAAAAATGCGCCTTTTTAGAAACGCTCGCGACAGTCATCCGTTATGTGACTCCCTATTTCAAAAATAGCACTCCTGACCAAGAAAGACTGACAACTTTGCTTGACATATGCTCCATCTACTGGCGTAATAAAAAAAGTTTTTTTTTTTTTTCTGAAAAGCCCTCATTGCGCGAACTAGAGGCTCGGGCGATCAGGCCAAAATGGCGGAATCTTGACGCCTACCTTAAAGGTTTGCGATTGCGACCCGCTACTGTATCCGTGGGCCGCAGCAGGAATTGGTTCCGCAGTTAGTACTCCAAAATTTTCGCCGTCCGTCAACGTTGTATTGGCCGTCGTGTTTCTTATTCAAGGGTCACCAATATAGCTATATATCAAATGAAAAATGCTAGGTCTTGCTATTTATTTATTTTGCTTGTGTTTTACAATGGTTTGCTAGATAATATATTTTACATTGGTTGTATTAGGAAAATTGTTCCGAGTTTTCTCTAGTAATCTTGAGAAGTAAAATCTGTGCGCTAAAACTCAAAGGAGGTTGGCGTGAATGGAGACGCCACATTATATATAATAATTTTCAAATACTTATAGTTCCCAAAAGCTGTACCAATATTTGTAGACGTCCCTTTCCCGCAAACTGCAACCTTTTTGGGAACTGCCTAGATTGTATATTATTTTTTTGAATGAAACATATGGTAGAATTTTTAATTCAAGAAGTGGCAACATTAACTAACGATGCGTCATCATCTGTCATTTGTAAAAAATACTTGTCAAATTTCGACTGCACAGCTGTACAGCAGTCGTAGTTTTATTCCATTTAGAAATTATTGATTCCTATTAGAGAGTGTTTTCTTCGGTAAAACACAATGGGAGACTCCCTAGATGGGAATGAAAACGCCCCAGAGGCGCAAAATGTCGTCGTGGTTGATTTCCAAGACTTCGCCAACTACCTGCGGCGCGCCGCAACGGTACTTTTGCCCGACGATGACATCGTTCCGCCGACGCTGAACGCCGCACTCGACGACAAAGTAAACCAAGATTGCATCCGAAAGTTCATCTGCGACCCGCAGGTGTCTTCCTTGTATGTGCAACGGTTTTCATCCAAAGGTTTGCTATATTTTACTTGAAAATGCGTCAACTGCATTGTAAAGATCGATCAGATCAGATGATATCATATGCATACAAATTATGCATTTCAATTAGTTCTGTAGCTGCATAGTAATTTATAATTCTGGTCTGATGAGCACAATATTTTTTATCCTACCTACTTTCTCGTTTGCTATAATTAGTTGGATATTTTAACTGAGTACAATTTTTCAGTATTCTCTTTGAATAGAAAGTAATATTTGTACTTATTTATCACAGAAGATGACAATGAACAGCCAACGGAAGGTGAAGAAGAGAAAGAAGCTGTCACTTATCAACTCAGCAACGAAGTAAGTTGATAAAATATAACAAATATGTAATACGTATGAAAAATATTCTCATCGAGCTACAGACATGAAGCCAGAACAAAGTAATACAACGTGTATATTCAATCCTAAGAAGAAAATTCGGATTTTCATACAAATTGACTCGATCAGCTAATCAGTTTGTATGAAAATTCAAATTTATTTATTTTTATTTAGTGAAAGTGGTAGAACAAAAGTTGTTCAGTTTCATGGGCTGAGGTACCATCTGAGAGGTTTTGCGTTATTTCATAAACACATTGTACATGGAATGTAACTATTTACAGGTGCACTTTACATCTCCAAGAGTTGCAGCATTTGTCTGCATCAAACGAGGTGGAGTCATCGAGGCTGACAAGTCCATCCACAGCCAGCTACGGCTCATCAACCTGTCTGATGGCTCCCCGTATGAGACCCTCCATGCTTTCATTAGCAAGACCATGGCTCCATTCTTCAAGAGTTACGTAAAAGAGAGTGGTCGAGCTGACAGGTGAGTTGAAATTAATGTTGCTTTATATTATCAAGGCAAAACAATTCCATCTAAACTTGTAACATTGCATTATGTGCAGTTATCAAGGCTTGCAAATCAATACACTTGTTGATACAACAAAAAATATTTTATAGAGAACTATGTATCATATAATGTGAAAGCATTTTCGTGCAGATTTATAAACACGTGAAATAAGGAATCTTGTAATGATTCCTCAAATATCCACCCCTTTATTTTTATTTTAATATCCATTCCCTTGATCGGGTACATTCATCGTCTAGGCCAGCATGGAAGAAAGGAGAAAAAGAGAGTTTTCTCTCGCATGGAAAAAAAAACAAAGATGCACTTAGTAATCGAAAAAAAAAAATCACAGGGATGGAGACAAGATGGCCCCATCTGTGGAGAAGAAGATTGCAGAATTGGAGATGGGTCTTCTACACCTCCAGCAAAACATAGACATCCCAGAGATCACCCTGCCCGTGCATCCTCTAGTGGCAGCTGTTATCAAAAGGTACTCAGATATTTTACAATGTTTAAAAGAATGCTTATGTACCAAGTAATATTTCTTTTGTTTAATTTTTTTGTTAATTCCAGAGCTGCAGATGAAGGGCGCAAACCACGTGTGGCAGACTTTGGTGATAAAGTAGAAGACTCCACTTTCCTCAATCAACTTCAGAATGGAGTCAACCGCTGGATCAAAGAAATTCAAAAAGTATGGTTTTTCTTTAGAATAAATTTTCTTCATCATGAAGGACAACATTATGTAACATCTTTTTCATATTTTTTTTTATTAGGTCACTAAATTGGACAGAGATCCATCCAATGGAACTGCCCTTCAAGAAATCTCATTCTGGCTCAACCTTGAGAGAGCTCTGCATCGCATTCAAGAGAAAAGAGAGAGTATTGAGGTTTGTATTGTTTATGAGGAAATTGATTTCATACCTATTTGCTTTTGTTGGTTGGTTATTTATGTTTGTTTTCTTTTTAGGTGGCTCTAACTCTGGAGATACTGAAATACGGGAAACGTTTCCATGCAACAGTGTCATTTGACACAGACACAGGCTTAAAGCAGGCTTTAGCCACAGTATCCGACTACAATCCCCTCATGAAGGACTTCCCAATCAATGACCTGCTGAGTGCAACTGAGTTAGAGAGAATTAGGTATGAATTTCATGTATTCTTTTTATTTATAAACATGCCTGGCTAATATAAAAACAGGACTCCTGTTTTGAAAAAAATTGTATTGGCAACAGATTGTGTATCTGAATAATAAACAGGTATATTAAATAAACATTGACAGTATATGGATGGATAGTGGCGCCCCTATATATCTAGATTTATTTGCCAAACTATATTAAAATATGTTACCATCAAACAATTTCAATGCATGTAATAATAAGCCCTTTATTCTGAATTTTTTTGTTGTGCGCTGTGGTACATTGTTATTCTAAATTATGTCGCCTAATTCAGTGGGCTTGGCATAGGCGTCCTTGAGCATAATCCATTGGCTTCTGTGGCATGCTACCCTTCTCCAGTGATGTCCTGCTTTGGGTTTTATCTTGTCTGCCTCATTTTCTAACGTCCTCTGTTTCATTTTCCATCTTTGGAATATTAGTCTGAGTTCTATGCATATAAAAAAACCTAAAAATAAATCACCAGGCTGGCAGTGCAACAAATATTCTCGCATCTCCGCAAGATCCGCTCCACAAAGTACCCGATACAGCGCGGCCTGAGACTTGTTGAGGCTATCTCCCGCGACCTCGGACAACAACTGTTAAAGGTAACTAAGCTTGCTCATAAATTAATGCAGTTTTCTTTTTGTCATACCTTAATTTTTGAAAGCGAGTGAAACTTTCTGTGTTTATGGAAGTTTTCCTAGTTAGCCATAACTAGCCTAATTTAAGTAACCTACAGATATTAGAAACTCGCACTAAGTAATTAAAGTTAGATTACATTCTTCATCCAAGCGCGTTCCTGAAGTTGCATTCATTATAGCTGTGCCGCCCCGGAACCCGGGGCGCGCCTTACCTGCTTTTTTTTCTCCAAATATAACATGCATGTCAGTGGTCACCCAAGGATGCTAAAGACCTTGAGAATTAAAAAAATAACCGAAACAGTTTATTACATTATTTGGCTTTAGTTTTACGACCAGCTGCCTGCCTGACATCATCCCTCTTTGGGAATGCATTTGTGCGGAAATTTTTACAACGGGCCGCCGCCCAACGTCAACCCTCCTTGGGATTGCATTTGTAGCCCTAAACGTTTGTGCTTAGTACTTTAGTCGCCTCTTACGATTACGACATCCACGAAGAGCTCGAGTGATTCTATCCTAGGCCGGAAACCACACGGCACGGTAAATAATAAGATTACATTGACTGATAATATGCTAACTAGTTGAAATGTTTATTTGCATAGGTGCTGGGAACACGGCGTCTCATGCACATTCCATTCGAGGACTTCGAGCGCGTGATGACGCAGTGCTTCGAGGTGTTCTCGTGCTGGGACGACGAGTACGAGAAGCTACAAGGGTTATTGCGGTCAGTGTATAGCACCAATACTTTTATGCATGACTTTGATTTTTTAATGTTTGTGTAATTTGTATTCATTTAGTTTAGTTTTTTATACAAGTTCAGCCATCGGGGACCCGCTCTAACAGGGGTTAATCGATTAAAGAGTTACTCGACTACAAAAATAAGATGTTTCTTGTGATAACTTTTCTGTGTCCACCATATCATTTACATAGAATCCTTTTCCTCTATGAACTTCTGATTGGGAACAACTTTTTCTATAATATGTCAATTTACGCAAATATTAGCCACCTCTGCTACGGTATCATACTTTATGCCATTTTGAAGTATGAATAGCTTTAGCCAGCTTGCAGGAGATAGTCGATGGGTGTCACATCAGGTTTTTTTTTTGGTCTCCACTGTAAGAGCACGACCTTCTCTGTACTATCAGAGCCATACTTGGCCAGAGCATCCAGAGGATTTAGCCTACGCTCTTCATGCTGGCCAGATGGGTTGGAGAGGTCTCATTATGTTTATAAGCTTTGTTTAGCTTGTATTTCCTAAGTCGCCCTCTACGAAATCCACAGGAAGACTAAGTGGTCCTATTCTACTTTACCGGAAACCACACAGTATGATAAGGGGTGTTTATCTATTGTATTTTTTATAAATTATAGTTCCGTTGAGTAAGCCCATAACAGAATCTTAAACGTACTTTGGGGCTAGCTAAATCAGTAAGATTTGTCCCTATTTATTAATTATGTATGCCTAATCAACCGCTTATATTCACAGAGATATAGTAAAGAAGAAGCGCGACGAGCACCTGAAGATGGTGTGGCGCGTGTCGCCGTCGCACAAGCGGCTGCAGGCGCGCATGGAGCACATGCGGCGCTTCCGCAGGCACCACGAGCAGCTGCGCACCGTCATGCTAAGGGTGAGCATGCTTCTACATTGCCCTGGAGTGCTATTTTTCATTTAGGGACTTGGCGAAACACAAAAAGTGTAGTTTTCCAAGTCACCATTCGCGTTCCGACGCGTTGCATCGATTTTTGAAACCGTTGTGTCAGCGATAATTTATATTGTGTTACGCAGAAAATATTATAAATTTGTCAATGGTTTTCTAAACATTTCAACAAAAATAAAAAAAGCAGCGTGAATCGGAACTGATTCTCCATGGAACGTTTCTTTGACATTTATTCGCTACAAATGTCAAAATAACGAGTGGTCCAGACCACTCGTTGCAAATCCTTGGCATACGATCAATTAAAAAATGCGCCCGTTTGGAAACACTCGCGCAAACCATTCGTAATGTGAGAATGCCTGAATGAAAAATAGCACTCCTGAACATATTTCTAATGCGATAAACCTGGAGGGCCATTTTTGAAACACTGAGTCACTAAACTATTTTTTTTTCATACAAAAAAACTGCTTGTTTAGTGGCACGATTCAAAAATAGTACCACTGACTTTTGGCTTCTGTTCTTCTTCATCTTAGCGCGTTCACGGTTGCATCCACAGCTGTACTGCTTCGGAGCTCTTCTATAAATATAATATGCATGTCAATGGTCAGCCAAGGATGCCAAAGACTATGCGAATTCGAGAAGAAAGCCGGAACAGTGGATTCGGCTATAGTTTTACGCTACAGCCTGCCTGTCGTCAACCTTCTTGAAAAGTTTTAGCTTTTGACATCTATTGTCTATAAATTTTTTTCTGTATCAATAAATCCCCTGCAACTGAATCGGAATTTTCAATTTTTATTGACACACTGAAGACTAACTTTTCCCACGCCAGGTACTACGGCCGCGTGCGACAGTGACGCCAGAGACGGGCGGTGCCGGCGAGCCAGCGCAGCCTCACTCGCTGCCCATGGATGCGGCTGACGCCAACGCCATTGCGGAGGTGACTTAACTGTTTCTTCTAGTATATTTTTAATTATCCGAGCTCATTTGTATCATTATCATCATACGAGCGTATTCCCGGTTGCATCCTCAGCGGTAACGCTTCAGAGCCCGGGGTCCGCTACCTTACCTAGGTGATTTGGAGAGGTTACTAATTTTTACACAGAGCGACCACCGTCTGACCTCCGCAACCCAAAGGGTAGACCAGAAACAATCCTAAGATAGGTTTAAACAAACGCTAGATGACGTTCGGGACCCACAGCTTTACGTGCCTTCCGAAGCATGCAATCATCTTTCTTTTCGGATAATCAGGTGATTCAAGCCTGCAATATCTTAACCAGACTGGAAACAACTTTTCACAAAGTATGCTTCCCAGTGGGATTTAAACCCACGACCTCCCGATCAAAAGGCAAACACCTTAATCACTGGACCACGGAGGCAGTCAATTTGTAATCCTATCAACACTCATTAAAAACTTACTGTTGGATTAAACTTAGTCTATGTGATTAATCGCTCATTCATCTTAGCATATTCCTTAGAAAGAACACAACCTAATATTTCTGTATAATTGATAGGTGAACCTGGCATATGAAAACGTAAAAGAAGTAGACTGCTTGGACATCTCTCGCGAAGGATGTGACGCTTGGGAAGCAGCTGTACGCCGCTATGAAGATAGAATTGGTGAGTTCTTTAACATTGTAATAAACCTAAAAGACACAAGTGCCGCATATGGAATATTGTTCCCATCTCTGGGCTAGGGCACCTCAAGACCAACTTCTTCCTTTTGACCCTTAGATCATTTAATACAGGATAAGCCTTACCTGCGCGTTCCCCTCTGCCGAAGTATAAGATCGCATGCTCTAATCTATACTAATATTATAAAGCAGAAGAGTTTGTTTGTTTGTTTAAACGCGCTAATCTCAGGAACTAATGGTCCGATTTGAAAAATTCTTTTTTTGTTGGGTAATCCATTTAGAAGAAGGCTTTAGGCTATATAACATTACGTTCCGACAACCACGCGAACGAAGTCGCGGGCACAGCTAGTACGTTCATAAAAACTAGTTGCGTAATCGATTATGATCTATATGTGCATCGGTAAAGTATCGAAAGGACGTCTACAAGTGCTCGATTAAAAATGCCAAATTGTGCAGTTAACGCATGTAAAAAGAGGTCAAATACTTCTAATCTTAGTAAAGATGGAATAACCTTTCATTTGTAAGTATTTTTTTATTTTATTAACATTGATTTCTATATAAAAGTAATTACTTAAAAATCGATATAATATCTTTCAGTATAGATTACGGAAAAAATAATCGAGTCTAGTTTGCAACTGATTTCCTGCCATCCCAAGCGATTTTTTATCTTATTTACTGCCATAACCATACCAAAAAGATCTATAATCACTTATCACAATGTTGACATACTTCATTTTTCAATGTTATTATTTTTTCACTATCCTTCGACACGAGACTTTCTCATTTTAAATATATCAATTACATTCATAAGGTTCGGTAATAAGATTCAAATTTAAAAAACGATGAGTTGATGACGTAAGCGCACTCCCCACGAGACTACCAGATTTTGATGCGCACTCCCCACGAGGCTTGTCTTTTTATGATATACAACCTTCGTCTTTATTCTCTGGTCATTAGATTTGAATATAGATTAACCACTCAACTGTCTAAGTAAATTTTTGCTACTTTTTGAGTGACGAGACATCGCATTATTATCGATGTCGATAAAAATTACATTTCCTTGATATAGTTTTATTTGTGATATAATTTTTATATCGAAATATTTAAATTTTTTTACAAGCTTTTATTCAGTTTTACCTGTCCCGTTGTCTGTCTGTCTGTAATCAAATCTTGCAAGTTAAATTTGACCCACTTCCTGGTTTCCGATTGAGCTGAAATTTTGCACGCATACGTATGTCGCGTGACAATGCAATATTATGACAACATGGATCTGATCTGATGATGGAGCTGGAAGGTGGCCATAGGAACTCCATGATTAAACGACATAACCCCATCAAGTTTGGGCTCGTAATATACATCTTGACGAGGATTTTGTCGTTAGATGGTATCCAGGGTCTGATGATAGGGCTGCAAGGTGGCCATAGGAACTCCGTGATTAAACGACATAAACCCATCCAGTTTGGGCTCGTATGATTTGTCTTGACGAGTATTTTGTCTTTAGATGGTATCCAGGGTCTGATGATAGAGCTGGAAGGTGGCCATAGGAACTCCGTGATTAAACGACATAAGCCCATCGAGTTTGGGCTCGTATGATTCATCTTGACGGGTTTTTTGTCTTTAGATGTTATCCAGGGTCTGATGATGGAGCTGGAAGGTGGCCATAGGAACTCCGTGATTAAACGACATAACCCCATAACCCCATCTATATATGTATTTATTATAAAATATACAATCGTTGAGTTAGTATCCCATAATACAAGTTTTTTAGTTTTCTGTTTCGGCTATTTCTTCTTCACTTCGCAAGGTCTTTGGCATCCTTGGGTATATAACTGTATTATATTTGGAGAAGAAACAGAGGAGAAGCAGCACAGCTACGGATTCAACCGGGAACGCGCTTAGATGATGAAGAAGATGATAAAATATATATTGTTGAATTAGTATCTTAAGGACTGTATGCACAAAGCCACGTGGTCGGATTTGGCTCTGAAATATGCAAAATTTTCCCGCTAGGGGGATAAAAATGTCAAGATGAAGTTACATAGAGTTAATAATGTGTAAACGGGACAATAGATGTAGGTAATAATAAATTATATCTACGTTACAATTTATGATTACCTACATCTATTGTCCAGCTTACTTGTTTCTTTTCGTCAAGACTTCCAGTCCGCGATGCTTATTAAAATTTTCAAATCAATCAAATCAAAGAATTATTTGTTTGAATTATTATTTCTGAATTAAGGCCTTGGCAGACGTCATTATAATGTACTTAACACTTTAGTAGACAGGCTATCAGTAGAAAAAGGTTAAAGTCGAAAATACAGTAGTGTGCGTGAATGCAAGACGTTTATTTAAAAAGCGAGTTTAAATATATGTGAAATTCATATAGCACTTTCTAAAAAATCCAAGTTATAGTTATTCGAATCTTGCGTAAAATTTATTACTTTTTCAATTTATTAGTCGATCTCCGTGGCGATTCCTTAACACGCTAGTCCGTCACTCGGAGGTTCTGGGTTCGATTCCCAGCCAGGGCAAGTTGGTAAATAGCCTTTTTTAATTTGTCCTGGTTCTTGGGTGTTTATTTTATCCCATCAAAAACTTAATGTAAAAATGCCAAGTTCAAATTCCGACAAAACAATTGAAATATAAATAGCTGCCAAGTTATGTAGGTAGAGAAAACTGAAATTTATTCATAAGAATCTCAACATTTGACTTGGACAACATTAAGATTGAAAGCACGGTCACCCATCCTAACTGACCATCCATGACATCCTAGTGACCAAGCTAGAAGTTGCTTAACCTGTAAACGCACGGTCATTCATCCATCAATTTTTGAATTTATCGTATGCGAAGTGGAGCGAAATATTTGTACAAGTGGTTTTGATTACTCGTATTTTGAAATTTGTTAAAGCGCAAATGACAAAGAACCCTTAGAATAGAGAATCTTTTTAGTTTCACGCAGCTTTTTAGGGTTCCGTAGTTAACAAGAAAACCTTATAGTTTCGTCATGTCTGTCTGTCTATCTATCCCCAGTTTTACTCATAGACTATTAGTACTAGAAAGCTGTAATTTGGCATGGGCATGGATATGTGGTTATAAAAACTTGAAAAAAAAAATGTGTGGTGTGAGACGTCGTTGAATAGGTCTTTCAAAAATATTGTAAGAATATGAACACCCTTTTTCGTTTTAGCAATCCGTTTGTGAAATATTTGATTTTTGATTGCAAATTTTTGTTAGAATCATGTGTCTTCCCTCTCTGTCAGTTAAACGGTTGTATATGACACACACATATGCACTTTAAAAAATTCACGGCAGTAGTATATAACGTCTCCCTGTACTAAAACTAATTTAAGGTGGATTCAGTTCATGATACTGAACAACTTTTCCTAAGGAACACATAATTAAATATGAAAAGAAAATGTTTGCTTTCCATTCGACCTCCGTGGCGTCATTTTTAACACACTAGACCGCTAATCCGGAGGTTCTGGGTTCGAGCCCCAACCAGGGCAAGATAGAAAATGGTCTTTTTCAAATTGTCCTGGGTCTTGGGTGTTTATCTATGTATGTATTTATCATAAAATATAGTATCATTGAGTTAGTATCCCATAATACAAGTTTAAAACTTACTTTGAGGCTAGCTTAATTAGTGTGATTTGTCCTTACATTACCATACATAAATTACATAAATATTACATTTTGCCAAATCTTGTGTGTAAGAGATTCGTTTGTTCCTTGGTGAAAGTTGTTCAGCATCATGGACTGAATTCAGATCTAAAGTTAAACAGTTGTTAGTTACATAAAACAAGTAGGTACTGACTACGGAACCCTACACTGCACGTGGCCCGTCACGGCACGTGGCCGGTTTATTTTGGTTAAGTTGAAATTTTAGGGAACCATAGACAAATTTATGATATTTCTGTGTAAATCAATATTACTTATCGCTGACATGACGTTTCTCAAAAATACAATCAAATAGTATTTTACAAGAGCGGTGACTTGGAAAACTACACGTTTTGTGTTCCACTGACAGAAAATGTACACATTTGAATTTTCTTTGTGAAACAATATTTTAGCGACCATCTGCAATCGTAACACCTTTCACTTCTATTCACCTTATTATGTAAGTACGGAGGGTAAAAAAGGATTGCACGTTGAACAGATCAACAGTCTTGGCGTAGCAGCTGTACGTGCTCAATCAATGACTTGACTGTTTGATTTTGTACAATATTTTTAACGAATCAACAAAGAGCACTAAAAAGAAATCTTTTCCTGAAAACAGCTAAAAAAATTGGTTGATTAATGAAGCAGTAATTAGCATTATTGCACCCTTTTATTTTTTATCTTCTAATAGGTTTTCCTGTAATCTATAGGTAAAGAACTATTAACTGTATATTTTTCAAAAGATTGGGTTCAGTTGTTTCGGAGATAAGTGTATTTTTATTATTTATTTTCAAAAATAACTTCAAAAACACCAACTTAAAAAATATAGAAAAATATATTAAATATTATCATAAAATGCTCTTTCATTTGATATTTTACGCGATATAGTTAACAAAATGCTTTTTTTAATTTCTCATTTATCTCCTATGGCCCCATTTTTTTTTAATTTATTAATTTACCTACATTTTACTTCCGTCTTTGGGTCACAAATTTACATTATGTGCACCACATTTCAACTGAATCGGTCCAGTAGTTTAGTAGGGGGGGTCAATTTTCGCCCATTTTCTTAAATAACTTCAAAATACCGATCTAAGAAATAATAAAAAATATATATATTTAAAATTGTCATAAAAAGTTCATTCATTTGATATGTCACACGATTCATTTATTTATGTTATACGTCTATCTTTGGGTCACTAAGTTACAAAAGTGTAGGTACTAAATCTCAACTAAATCATTCTAATAGTTTCTTAGCAAATTGGCTGTGACTTACGGACAGACAGACAAGCGAAACCCTAAAAACACAAAAAAAAACAGTAAAAACACCAAAAAAATCGGTTCCTATACAAATTTCCCGGGCGGCTGCACACTTTTGTATGAAAATGCAGTTTTTTTTTGTTTTTTGACTGTTATTTTAATATCATTATACTATACTAGCAGTTCACCCCGGCTTCGCCCTTGGTACACACAAAGCCTATGTCACTCGGGGATAGTGTACCTTTCCAACGGTGAAATTTTTTTTAAATCGGTCCAGTAGTTTCGGAGCCATGTAATGCAAACAAACAAACAACCAAATCCTTTCTGTTTATAATATTAGTGTAGATAAATAGCCTACTATAGCCTGCCTGCCAAGCCAAGTATAGATCTAGTATAGCCTGTGGTTCGATATATTACGCATAATGTCAATTCGTATTTTGATATACATTCATGGGGAAAAGTTGTTCAAAATTTCAGACTGAATCACCCCTCAAAATAATTGTAAAACCCTAATTAAACAGCACCTTTTATTACAAAAACAGTTAATATGATTCCGCGACCCGAGAAAGTTCCAATCCGATTTTCACCCTAATCGCCAATTAAAAAATATAGGTAATAAATCAAACCAAATTATTTTTTTCATTGACTTAATTTTCAATAAAATTAAAAAAAAAATGTGCGATGCCGTATCTGCGATAGCATTACATCATTACTTGAACGTCAACAAAATGTCAAAACTGTACCATAGTGTAGCAAAAGTATGACATATTTTGGCAGTTTGTTCATAGTTTTTTATTGAAATATTTTAGACTGTAATGCAATTTTACGTAATTTGAAAATGGATTTTTTTGAAATATTCGACACGGCCTCCTTCCTGAACGCCCGGCGGGCAACTGAATTTGTATGGAAGAATCATGGCCGCCATTTCAGAGATTTCTGTCAAAAACGTTGCAAAACATCCAATTTTTAAAATTATTTTTTTTATTATTGCGTGATTGCATTATTGTAAGCAAATATTAAGAATAAAGTTTCAAAATAGCCTTTATTTTTAAAAAATATATGCAATCCCTTGTTAGAATATTTCTTTACGCAGAAAAACAAGCCAGTTTGTAGCAAGATTTTCTAAAATATTTCTTTCAGGTTTCTTTACAATTATCTTACTGTTTCTGAATGAAAATTAAAAAAATACGATTTTCGTCTACTGGCTAGTCTATTCACCTAAAACTAGGTATGTAATTTTCTTAGTGGTCTTTTCTACTTAAGCCATAACTATTGCCCGCGCAAAGTGCGTTTTGCATGTTTTTGGGTAAATTCAATGCTCGTTTTTAGGAAAACTACAAAATATTTTAAAAAATCCTTTTTTCGTCTACTGTCCCAACTCTTTCTCTATCTATGTGTGTACAAACTTGTTGCCCGCGCAAACCCAGTTTACATGGTGCCGACCCTTAAGTTAGTATAATAAGTTTTCTGTTTCGGCTATTTCTTCTCCACTTCGCAAGGTCTTTGGCCTACTTGGGTGACCATATTATATTTGAAGAATAAAAAGCGGGGAAGCGTCACAGCTAAGGATGCAACCGAGAACGCGCTTAGATGAAGAAGATGATAAAATATATATTGTTGAGTTAGTGTCCCATAATACAAGTTTAAATACTAAAAAACTTGTATTATATTGTAGTATGCTTGAAGCGCCACGTAGGCAGTTTAAATAATAAAACTTGTTAAACTAATTAACAAGTTTTTTAGTATTCGTAAAGCGCCACGTAGGCTGTATAAATAATAAAACTTGTGACTTTTTTTGTGACACAAATTATTTTTGTGACTGTGTGTTTTTTAGATGTAGTAGCACCCTCCCCCCGCACAAAAAACGGCAGAAAGTTTTGTAAGAAGATTTGTCTGCGTGACTTATCCTGTATTAAATGATCTAAGTTTTGACCGTATTCCAAATCGCGCAACTCGTATAATCGGCGATGATACTCTCGTCGGCCGTCTAGATCCTCTGCATCTACGTAGGGATGTTGCATCCTTGTGCATTTATTATCGCATTTATCATGGGGAATGCTCTGAAGAATTATTCGACCTAATACCTGCTGCCACCACCACACTCGCCAGAAATAAAAATTTTATCCACACCACTTGGATAATTGGCAATCAACCACCGTACGTTTTAAAAGAAACTTTCTGCCTCGTAGTACGACCGAACTGTGAAATCAACTATCTGCAGCGGTTTTCCGGACCGATATAACATTAAAACCTTCAAAAAATAAGTCTGTATCTTCCTGGAAGGCAGGTAACGCTCTTGTTACACCCCTGGTGTTGCAGTTGTCCATGGGCAGCAGTGATCACCATCAGGTGACCCGCATGTTCGTTTGGCGTCCTATAACATAAAAAAACCTATGACTAGCTGTGGACTTCCTGTGGCTGATACGATGATGAACCTGGGGTTCGTGAAGTAGTCTGCCACTCCTGAGGTTATGGGTTCGATCCCCAGCCAGGGCAAGATGGAAAATTGTATTTTTCATACTGTCCTCTTGGGTGTTTATCTATATAGTATATATGTATTATAAATATTCTATCGTTGAGTTAGTATCCCAATCAAAATTACTTTGGGGTTAGCTCAATCAGTGTGATTTGTCCTTATATATTTATTTATTTTGCTGTCCACCAGATCGCGTGGAGACCCGCATCACGGCGCACCTCCGCGACCAGCTGGGCATCGCCAAGAACGCCAACGAGATGTTCCGCATCTTCTCGCGCTTCAACGCGCTGTTCGTGCGCCCGCACATCCGCGGCGCCATCCGCGAGTACCAGACTCAGCTCATACAGCGCGTCAAGGACGATATCGAGACACTGCACGAGAAGTTTAAGGTGGGTTCGACGTTTGTACGTGAATTCGTAAGTGAAGCTCGAAAAAATTCGGTGTAGAATCTAATGAAATCCCAAACAATCCACTGTTTGTCGCAAATCAATAATATAGTCCATTCGTTCGATTGGTTGAAATGTCGGCTTTTTCACGCGGCCTTTGTGCTGCGCCGACGTTATGCACGCCATTTTAACAAATAGACTAACAATGTATACAAGTGCTTATATATTGAGTAAGTTAATCTGTAGAAACACCCACCCCATAATTATCTCAAGAACTTAATCATAGACTACGTGGAATCAAGAAAATGTGTAATGTCAATATGCTTGATCAGCAAATCTTGCCATACATTTATTATGTTCCTGATTTTCATATAAAATTGCTTTAAATGTTTAGGTTTGAGAAAAAGAAAGAACTACAAAGTTATCATTGCATACGAAACTAAGTTCTTTAAAGTGTAGTGACCATAATTGCATGTGATCATTGTTCCAGCACTTTCTCTTTCATTCCGAACCAAGGCACTTGTCTCACCCGGTGTTCATCTCCATGTTTCCTGACTGGTCCACCGAGCCTCATCCATTGGTATTCGTTACAGTAACCATCACCCACTGAGCGTATTCTTCATGCCACGATCCTTGGCCGAACACGCTTGTTAAGAGTATATTGAGCGATGCGCGTCTTTATCGTTGTCTGGTCGTTGACATTATCACTTTATGATACACCTAAGAAATCTGCGTTGAGCCTGGAAGCACGTTGGTTGGCGCCTCTGTCGCAGCCCTGATAGGCAACTGTGACAGGTTAAGGCGAGGCCCGCTTATGTGTGTATCAACCCTAATTTTAACGATTTTAGGAAATCCTTTGTGTGATATTGTCAAGTGGTTATGTTAATTACCTAGACAACGATGTTTATACCAATATGTCCTATTCCTGGCTATTTTATTTGTTCTCGATCACTCTTTGACCAAATGCCGTCGCCAATGCAGCCACATTGTCTTCTTACCTGTTTTTATGTGTTCAGTCAGATTTACGTGATGATAATGAAAACATCAATAAAAATATTCAATGATAATCATAAATATCAGTCATATTTATTTATAAAAAAAATGTACACATCTAGTATGTATTATAAAAATAAATCAAACTTTTCAACTACAACACACAAATCTTCATCCAAACTGGGCTTCTATGTGCCACTCTTCGCTTTGGAAGCCACAATATCAGGCGAAAAAGCAGAAATACAAAAATGTGTATGTGAACAGGTGCAATATCCCCAATCGAAATGCAGCCGGCTGTCCCTGGTGCGCGACCTGCCGCCCGTGGCTGGCTCCATCATCTGGGCGAAGCAGATCGACCACCAGCTAACCGCTTATCTCAAGAGGGTTGAGGATGTGCTTGGTAAGAACAAAACCCAAGTGTTCTGTATCTGTAACTTGTCACCTTGGTCTTAGTGCGTTCCCGGTTTTATCAGAGTTGTAAGACACAAAGGCCACTTTTAGCGTGATGGTGGGCGTTAAGATGGTAAAACGGGATCAAAATAGTGAGGGGTTGCTAGCCGTATCGCTTATTAACATGATTTAGATTCTCGCCCATTCCCTCGATTAGCTTTTACGATTTGCGCGGGAAGAGAAGCAGCTGGAACATTGTAAGTTTATTATTTTCTCAGCATGAAATTGTAAAAAATATATTCACAAGTAAGTCTGCTATCACAAAGTAAGTAAGTTTAAGTATATCTACTTAAAGGGTTAAATGCTTGAGCTACTGAAAAAGACTACTAGTAATAAACAGACTATTTAAAATTGTAATTTTGATTTATGCTTGTTTGTCCATTTACTTAGGTAAGGGCTGGGAAAACCATATTGAGGGTCAAAAACTAAAGGCTGATGGCGACAGTTTCCGTCTTAAACTGGACACCCAAGAAGTTTTCGATGACTGGGCCAGAAAGGTAAGATGTCAAAACTATTTTCAGAAAAAAAAATTGGTATTGTAATATTACATGTCTTTGCATTATTAAAATGATAATATTTTAGGTACAACAACGCAATCTCGGTGTATCCGGCCGAATCTTCGCTATCGAGTCTGTACGCGCCCGCTCTAGCAAAACTGGCACCATTTTGAAGCTGAAAGTCAACTTTTTACCGGAAATTATCACCTTGTATAAGGAAGTGCGCAACTTGAAGAACCTTGGATTTAGGTAAAATGAGCGTATTAGTGTAAAAATAGTTTCTTTTGTATATCATGTAAACATATGTACTTGATGGCTTTTATAATTGTACATGTATATCCATCGCACTTAAAGTGCATTTCAAGGGATGAACAGCTTTTAATCAGACAAATGTAACTTCTACAGGGTCCCCTTAGCGATTGTGAACAAGGCTCACCAAGCTAACCAGTTATATCCATTCGCCATTTCGCTCATCGAAAGTGTTCGCACATACGAACGAACCTTAGAAAAGGTATGTTATTATAAGCAGTTATTTCTTGACAAAGACATTCTCACAGTGTTCAAGCACTATAAACGAAACAGTTACTAGAATGATTGGCACACAATAATCACCTATTCAACAATTACTATCTTACAAAATACACTATCTTTTGTGTGTGTGATATCACTAACACATGTGCATTTTTATTTGTGCAGCTAAATAATAGGAATCATACCAAGGTAGTCGATATAATGCTGCATGGTTCCGATGCTTTTTTGTTATTTATTTTAACTGCACATTGTTTGTTAATATGTATTCTATTTTGTTGATCGGGACCCGAAAAAAGGACTATTATTGTGCTTTATAAAATATTTATTCTTTATTTCTTGTCACTGAAACACCAATTCAAGATTGTTTTATAATCATTTTTGTCATTTCTTCGTTTTGTAGCGATTGAGCATATTATGTTCGACCTTCGCTCTTGCTACATGTTATTTCTTTTAATAAACTGTTCAATAAACTTTATTGCTTTCGTATAATATTCGCAAATAAATTTGTATTAATATTTGAACTATTGCAACTTGACTGTTTTCCTTTTATTGTATTATTACTCCCTGCAATCATCGCCTTCGTAACTTTGTATTATCTGTTCGATCATAAGTTTCAAAATGAAAAAATCTTCAGAAGCTAAATTGAATTTGTACTTTTAGATCCGCGACAAAGCTTCGATCATACCTCTCGTGGCCGGCCTGAGACGTGACGTGTTGAACCAAGTGTCGGAAGGAATGGCTCTTGTATGGGAGTCATACAAACTGGACCCGTACGTGCAGAAACTGAGCGAAGTCGTATTGCTATTCCAAGAGAAGGTAAGTGTCTGTTTATTTTCCGATTGGTATTTTGTGAAAATTAAATAGAAAATAGCTTATAATGTTATCGATCCTAAGTCTAGGCCATTAATATTTTTATCATTATTATCGTTGGACAGGATGGCGGGTTGTCAATATTACCTATTAGAAACTATGGTTAAATTAGTGGAAATAAATAAAAAGCTAACCCCAAAGTAAGTTTAAACTTATGTTATGGGATACAATCTCAATGATACTATACTTATATAGATAATACCCAACTGGGGATCGAACCCAGATCCTCCGAGTGACGAACTAGTGTAGCCAATACGCCACGGAGTTCGTTAGTCGGTTGAAGAGGGCGAAATTTCTGATTACAATGTTATGTGACGACCTCCGTGGCCCGTGGCATAATGGTTAACACGCTAGACCGCTAATCCGGAGGTTCTGGGTTCGATTCCCAGCCAGGGCAAGTTGGAAAATAGCATTTTTTTAAATGTCCTGGGTCTTGGGTGTTTATCTATATATGTATTTATCATAAAATAAAGTATCGTGAGTTAGTGTCCCATCATACAAGTTTAAAACTTACTTTGGGGTTAGCTTAATCAGTGTGATTTGTCCTTATGTATTTATTTTATTTCAGGTTGAAGACCTTTTAGCAGTGGAAGAGCAGATATCCGTTGACGCCAGATCATTAGAGACCTGTCCATATTCTGCACAAAGCCTCGCTGATATACTGAGCCGTTTGCAGCGCGCAATTGACGACCTTTCCCTGCGCCAATACAGTAACTTGCATCTGTGGGTGCAGCGTCTAGACGAAGAAGTAAGTACTCCTTTTTTAAAACTTGCCTTACAAGACAAGTCAGTACTCCTTTTTTAGAACTTGCCTACAAAACAAATCAGTACTCCATTTTTAAAACTTGCCTTACGAGACAAGTCAGTTCTCCGTTTTTAAAACTTGCCTTACAAGACAAATGCATTTTACGTTATATTTTATTTAATTCAGTCAATAGAATGGAGACATCTCCACTTATCTTCATCGACAATAGCAAGCTAGGCTCTTTAATTACAAGAATGAAGAATAGAACTAACTGAAATAAATGAAATCCTATTTATTTAAATTTGTATGTGACTTAAAGGTAGAGAAGAGCCTAGCTGCTCGTCTGCAGGCAGGAGTTGAAGCATGGACCATGGCTTTACTAGGCAAAGTGAATGAATTAGATCTCTCCATGGACACGTACTCGCCCGCCGAGCCCACGCACAAGCCGGGCGGCGAACCGCAGGTAACATAATTGTCTTATACGACTATTTTTAGCAACTTTTTACCTGATACGTGGTGAGTATTTAGACTACTACCCCCCAAAAACATCACGTAATTTTTTTCAATCAATATACCATCTTATAGTAAAAACAATGTACAGAGGAAAGATGAGATACCTGTGCCACCGCGCGCGTCGCGCACTACGTGAGGTGGCACAGGTATCTCACTTTCCTCTGTACCATCTTTAAAAAAATCAAAATATTGTTTAAATGCAGGTATCATCTAATTTAATTCTAGAAAACTAAGTCACGCGCTGCTTTTCGGATCAGAAATAGCGCGCTCAACAAAAAAATAAATACACGTGATATCTCACTACATCCCCCCTTCCCGCCTTGTGATATTTCGTGATTTTACCGAACACCTTTCGAGCCTCGCGTGATTAATAGACGATCCATTAAAGTTTACAATGACTTACATTGTATACGCAAATGGTTAACTTGACGATGTACTAATATTAATGAAATAATTGCAGATCGCGCGCGTGGTCCACGAAGTGCGTATCACGAACCAGCAGATGTACTTGTTCCCTTCATTGGAGGAGGCACGCTTCCAGCTCATGCGGCAGATGTTCGCCTGGCAGGCGGTGGTCACCAGCCAGCAGCGCTTACAGAGCACCAGGTACCTGAATATTATAGTTTACACAGAAAAATTAAAGTGACATTTCAATGTACCTTATTACTTTGGTATAAAGTTCAATTTCAAGTAGCATTGCATTTTATTCTGCCTTAGGATTTTTATTATTAGAGAAACAGATTATTTTTTTTTATTCTTACAGATACCAAGTGGGCGTGTCCCGTGCTCAACCGGCGACGTACCGAAACCTGCTGACCAAGCTCCCCGGTGGCAGTATGCCGCTTGAAAGCGCTTATGATGCGATCGAGCAGAAGATATCGCAGGTTCGCGAATACGTTGACGAGTGGCTACGGTAAGATAAGTTATTTTTTCTCTACTAAGCCGGTGATGTATCGCTTTTTAATTGAAATTTTGTTTTTAGTACTGAATCTGCCGACATTTTTTAGTAAAATCTAAATAATATTAATTATTTCAGTTACCAAGCTTTGTGGGATCTACAGCCTGAGAGTTTGTATGGCCGTCTTGGTGAGGACATCACCCTGTGGATCAAATGCCTGAATGATATCAAGTAAGTCATAGTTTTCATATAATTATGCAATTTTTTGGTAATTCATGCATATGTCGACAAGTCTTAAAACCGACTTATTCTATTGTAATATGTATTAACCCTTACCAGGAAATCTCGCACGACATTCGACACGTCGGACACCCGTCGCGAGTATGGGCCAGTTGTGATCGACTTCGCTCGCGTACAAAGCAAAGTTGCATTGAAATATGACGCTTGGCATAAGGAGGTGCTTGGCAAGTTCGGAGCTCTGCTCGGAGGCGAGATGGTCACCTTCCACTCGCAGCTCGCCAAGTCCCGGAGCCAGCTCGAGCAGCAGACTATTGGTAAGAGACTCGACTCAACCGTGTTGAAAACAAAGCTGACGTTTAATCTTGGTTTGTGAATTCGAAAACCACTGCCGAATAGGTAATTTTTATTATATTGCTTTGCGACCAATACAGTACGAGTTTCTTTCGGCGTTTCTTCTCAGCAGTGGTCGTTACGGAACACTATCGGTAGCTTTTCTTTAATATAATTAATATTTAAATATAAATAAACATTACACGTATACCAAACTGTAAAAGTAAAATGTGTAAAAATGCCTGCAAAGGAACGGAATTGCTGAATAAACATTTGAATTTTGTCAATGAAACGTGTGTTTAAAAAAATCGAAGGACTAGTGTTGTTGAATAGACCTTTTTTATTTACTATATATTTTATGTACACAGAAGCGGCATCTACTAGTGACGCTGTCTCTCTCATTACTTACGTGCAGCAGCTGAAAAGAGAAGTGCTGGCATGGGAGAAGCAAGTTGACATCTACAGAGAGGCCCAACGCATTTTGGAGAGACAAAGGTAACATGGCAACAATTTCTTCTTTGCCATCACATAAATTAATATTAAGGTGAAGATATAGGCAAATGGCCTTGAAGTGTGAAATAAATTGTTAAATCGTAAATATGGTGATAATTTTCATATTGCTCTTCGTCATGCACTGGATAGCCCTTTAAATTATTTTATGAACTGCCGTTGAAACTATAATTGGTGATCTGTCTAGCTTTAAAACTTGCCGTGGCCACTTTTGGCGGAGGCAAGTTTTAAAGATAGACGGACTAATGTAAATACTAGTGCATGACGAAGAGCAATATGGAAATTATCTCCATATTTACGAGTTAACAATTTATTTCAAATGAGGGCGCCACTTCAAGGCCATTTGCCTATACCTTCACCTTAAGGCAAAAAGGATAAACATGTTATTTATTATTTTTTTAATATCGACTGCCGTTTGTGCCCAAAGATATTCTGTTTTTTTTTTAAATTTCTATTTCAATGGTATCAACTTCTTTTTAGGTTCCAATTCCCGGCGCAGTGGTTGCATGTTGATAACATCGAAGGAGAATGGAGCGCGTTCAACGAAATCATGCGCAGAAAGGACTCTTCTATCCAAACTCAGGTAAAAAAGATATCAAAAACTAAAATACTAAGTTTAAAGCGTAAAAAAAGTAACAACATACTTATGAATACAAGCAACTTTTGCTTTAGAAGCAAACTCAAAATCGCAAAGATTAAGTTATGCCATCCATCTTACATATGCCCTTTTTGACTAAAGTTGCATCATTTATTAATTATTTACCCACACTTTTCTGTTAGGTTGCATCCCTGCAACAAAAGATCGTAGCCGAAGACAAAGCGGTTGAGGCCCGTACTCTGGAGTTCTTGGGCGAATGGGAGCGCAGCAAACCCACCGACGGCTCCACGAGGCCAGAAGACGCCCTTGCTCGGCTCCAGGCCATGGAGACCAGATACACTCGCCTGAAGGATGAAAGAGACAACGTGGCTAAAGCCAAGGAAGCGTTAGAGCTGCATGACACTGGTGAGAATTCTGTCTTTATTGACTCCATGCCATAAAGAGCACGTGTTCGCGCACGTTCCCTACTTAATTAATTTAATTGCAAGTGTGGTGTCTCGCTTGCCGATATCATATCATCATAGGATCAGCCACAGGCAGTCCACTGCCTGCATCCAGCGTTTTCCTGCAACCTTGCTCAGGTGATCCGACTGTGTTTGCCTTATATTCATTTTCTATTGGTCAGAACATAGGAATCCTGACCATTAGGGCCGTACCTAAATTTTCCGGGGTCCAGTGCTGCCCCCATTTAAAATAAATCATTTCAAAGAAAACGAAGACATGATTTAAAATTTTGCTACTATCAAATCCTAGATAACCCTTTAAAGTATTTTATTTTATACTTTACTACGCACATTTGCCATAAGTGGCCGTTTTTCGCAAATGTGCGTAGTAAAGCTTAATGTTCTCACTTTAAACTGTAAACAGTAGTTCATAAAATACTTTGAAGAGTTATCTAGGATTTGGTAGTTGCAAAATTTTAAATGATGTGTCCGTTTTCTTTGAAATTATTTATTTTAAATGGGGGCAGCACTGGATGTTTTAAAATACACTCACTTGAAGGATGAGACAGTCTGACTACATACTTCTATTTATCTATAATTTAAGAACTACGTTCTTGTCGGTGGAGTAGTTTCCATGTCTCCCTCACTTGATCCATAAAGAGAAGAAGAGGACTTCTTGCTTCTATTTTTCCTTCTTTTATGTTTTTAATAAATTGATCGTGGCGTATAAGATGACCAAACATCTTTTCTCTTCTAATATCGATTGTTTTCAATAAGTTCCTTTTCTCATTAACTAAATTAAGTACTTCTTCATTTGTCTTTTTCTCTATCCAACCTATACCTTCCACACGTCTCCAGCACCACATTTCGAATGCCTCTAAACGTTCTCGATCCTTTTAAGCCAAAGTCCATGTTTCACTACCATATAATGCTATACTCCAGATGTACGTCTTTATAAGCCGTTTTTTTAATGCGCGACTGATTTTTGAATGAAAAATATGTTTTTTTATTGTTATAGGCTATTTTTGCCATAGATATTCTGGCTATTATGTATACTTCAATATACGTTAAATATACTGTTATTTTTACTATTTTAATATACATATAAATATTTTTTGTCTCAGGAACCTCCGTAAACAACGAGCGTATGACTGTTGCTCTGGAGGAGCTGCAAGACCTGCGCGGCGTGTGGTCTTCGCTGAGCAAGATCTGGACGCAAATCGACGACATCAGGGAGAAGCCGTGGCTGTCAGTGCAGCCCAGGAAGTTAAGGTGACTTTCAACATCTTAACCTGATTTTAAGGAGAGCTAAAAACTGAGCAACAGTACTTTTCCTTGTTTTTTCTGACTATTTTTGGACATATTTAGTACTCTAACCACAAATGATACGAGTTCTAGAGTAGTTCATTACTCTTGCCCTAGTACCTATTGCTTAGAACACTTTAAATGCTTATGTTTAACCATTTTAGTATTTGAGGATGCATTCCTCCATTCAGCACAGAACTGAATATATTGATTGTTTTGTCCCCAGGCAACAACTGGAAGCTATGTTGAATGAATTGAAGGAACTGCCCGCTCGTCTCCGCATGTACGACAGCTACGAGTATGTGCGCAAACTGCTACAGTCCTACACGAAGGTAAATATTCTGCCAATAAGTTTTCCAAAAAAGGTCGCACAGAATTAATAAAAGTATAACATCAGAACGGAAATCCGCAGCGTCCCCCGAACCTCTCCCCTGTTCTCGGGTGCGTTGATGGCTTTAAACACTAACACTCACACATTGACGTGTGCACGGATGTAAAGAAAACTTACATAATTAAACGTTACATAAATATTCCTTCGCGCGTCTTCTTCTTCGTCTAAAGGCGTTCCCGGTTGCATCCTCAGCTGTGCTGCTTCGGAGCCCGGGATGCGCTTTCCTGCTTTTTCTTCTGTAAAACATGCATGTCAATGGTCACCCAAGGATGCCGAAGACCTTGCAAAATGGAGAAGAAATTGCCGGAACAGTTAAAATGATTTGGCTACAGTTTTATAACCGGCCGCCTGCCTGATTGGGAATGTATTTGTGCGAAAAGTTTTACAACCGGCCGCCGCCCGACGTTAACCCTTCTTGGGAATACAATTGTAGCACGAGATGTTTATGCTAAGTCCTTTAGTCGCCTCTTACGACATCCACTGGAAGAGATGGAGTGGTCCTATTCTAACCCGGAACCACACGGGTGAACGTTACATAAATATTCCTCCGCGTGTATGAAGCGCCATACCTGTGACGACAGGCTTTAAACATATCATAGCCATTATGATGTTAAAGTGTATTTAATCCACCGAGCTACAATAAAGAATCTGACGCTTAAGTGCTGCTGTCTGGTGGTGTTACGCATTCATTTATTTAGTTCATGTATCGCCCTTACAAGTAAGGTCCTGTGTATTACATATGCAACAACAATGTATATTTATTTTCTAGGTGAACATGTTGATCGTGGAGCTGAAGTCCGACGCGCTGAAGGAGCGTCACTGGCGCCAGCTGTGCCGCGCTCTCAAAGTAGACTGGTCTCTGTCCGAGCTGACTCTGGGGCAAGTGTGGGACGCAGATCTGTTGCACAACGAGCATACCGTAAAGGACGTCGTCTCTGTGGCCCAAGGCGAAATGGCTCTTGAAGAGTTCTTGAAACAGGTCATTAAATATATTATTTCTTAATAAATCAGCGTGGAGAGTGTAGGCCAAATCCTCTGACTGCCCTGACGAATATATGGCTCTGGTAGTACGGAGAGGGTCGTCGTAAAAAAGACCTGATGATGATGATTACTTAATTGTATTTTTTATATCGTATCCCGTTTTAAAGGCTATTCAAGCCGTATCCGCTACCGCCGTGCGTAGCGATATCCCAACGGGTATGCAATTAGCGCGCTATTCAAACCATAGAGGTATTCGCTACCGGAGCCGGTAGCGGTATTCCGATGACACTCGAGTTTCCAAGTTTCGCCGAATACGCAGTACTATCGCGTCAGTCTGGTCAGGGGTGCCATTCCTTAATTACCTGTCCGGTAGTTTAATGGTTATGTCATACGGGTACGCGGACCCGGGCCTCCCGAGCTGCTATGGACTCACTCCTTATGTCTTCCGAGTCAGTAGTATCCCATAACCTCTTGTCCTATCCCAATCTTAATAAATCCTGTCCTTATATATTTATATATCTCGTCCTTACATATGAAATTGCCGATTTTCAATACTGGCAACTTTAAAATCAAATATCTTGCATTTCATTAGGAATTCCAAATTCAAATTTATTTCGAAATAAAGCCAGAAAAATATTGTTTTAAAATTCGTATTTCATTGGTTTTAACATCATTTGTTTGAGTTTCAACATTGCTATAACAACAACTATGGACAAATTGAAAATTCGCGGTATTTACGAATTCGAGTTCCACCGTGGCACCAGTGCTGCAGAAACGACTCGAAGAATTACCGACGTGTATGGACCAGGCACCGCTAACGAACGAACGGTGCGTTTTTGGTTTCAACGTTTCCGTTCTGGAAATTTCGATTTACACCATGAGCCTCGTGGACGACCTGATACTCAAGTGAATAACGAAGAATTGAAGGCGATAGTGGAAGCGGATCCATCTCAAACCACTTCTTAATTAGCAGCAGCCTTCGGCGTAAGTGACAAAACGATACTTATCCACTTGCGCCAAATCGGAAAAATTAAAAAACTCGAAAAGTGGGTACCGCACGAATTGACTGAAGCAAACCAACAAACACGCGTTGCTTGCTGCGTTTCTTTGCTTAATCGCCACAATAATGAGGGGATTTTGAACCGTATCGTGACTTGTGATGAGAAATGGATCCTGTACGACAATCGGAAGCGATCACAATGGCTTGACCCTGGAGAACCGGCAAAACCTTGCCCTAAGCGAAAACTGACCAAAAAAAGATTCTGGTTAGTGTTTGGTGGACCAGTGCTGGTGTTATCCACTACAGCTTCTTGAGATCAGGCCAGACGATTACTGCAGACTGTATTGCCAACAATTGCAAACAATGATGGAAAAGCTCGCCATTAAACAACCGAGACTGATGAATTGCTCTAGCCCACTGCTCCTTCAGGATAACGCTAGACCACACACTGCACATCAAACGATCGCCAAGTTAGAGGAACTGCGACTGGAACCTCTGCGTCATCCACCATACTCTCCAGATCTTGCCCCAACCGATTACCACTTTTTGCAAAATTTGGATAACTTTTTACTAGGAAAAAATTTCAAATCTGATGAGGCAGTCAAAACCGCCTTCAAACAGTTCATAGACTCTCGCTCCCATGATTTTTTTTCCAAAGGTATCAATGATCTGCCTATAAAATGGGGGAAGTGTATCGATAACAACGGCGCATACTTCGATTGATTAAATAATAATTTCATTAAAAAAAACTTGTTTCACTTTTTTGATACTGAACGGCAATTTCATATGTAAGGACCTAATATGTTACTTTCTCCCCGTCTTCTTTTTCTTTGCCAATCCAAGGTCTGCCGTGCCGAGAGATGCGTGGCTAGGGGCGAGCCTAGTCTCAAGCGTGCCGATTTGTCCTGAGGTTAGGCGCCCTCAGAACAAGGCTAGCCTTCGCCTGGCAAGGGGCTCTGTCAGGTGCGACCGTCTAAATCCCCATTACTCGTGGGAACGCAATGATTCCAAAAAAATTAAGAAATCAGTATGGCGGCGACGCGGTTCGCAATCCGTCACGTCCCGTTTCCCGCAGGTGCGAAAAGCGGTCTTTGGACAGCCGCTTGGCTACTTTGAATATTAGAGGAGGATTGAATGGTAAAATAGATGAGGTGTATCAGATGATTGAGTGAAAGAAAGATTGATGTCCTGTGTGTGAATGAGACGAAACGGAATGGATGCGGGACCACTAAGTGTGGTTCTTTCACGGCATGTTGGTCAGGAGTACCAGAAACCGCTAAAGGCTGTCAAGGAGTTGGCCTCATTCTTTCTAAAAGAATGGCAGAGTGTGTGAATGAGTACGAATTTGTAAGTTCAAGACTTGTCTGGATGAGAAGGAAAGTTGGGTTGAATCGGATTTATATTTTATGCACCTATAGAAGGTAAATCTAGAAGAAAGAAAGGAATTTTGGGATAGTGTAAATGATGTTTTGAGTGGTTGCAAAGGCAATGAGAAGATAATTATGCTAGGTGATTTTAATGGATGGGTTGGTATTAAGCGAGATGGTTATGAAAAGGTATTGGGTTTGTTTGGCGATGAAAGGGAGAATGAAAATGGAAAAAGTTTGTTTGAGGTATGTCTGGAGAAGAATCTTTGTGTGACAAACACTATGTTTGATCACAAAAAGATTCACATGTACACAAGGGAGGAAAATGGAGTGAAGAGTATGATTGATTTTATAATAGTGGATGAAAGAATGAAAAAGAATGTGTTTGATACAAGGTATTTCCGTGGAGTAGGGATTTCTACAGACCATTATTTGGTAATCTGTAAATTGAGAAACCTTTTTAGAAAGTGGCGAAACCATAAATTTAAACCCTCCAATCGGCTGGAAAGGATAAAAGTTGAGAAGTCACAAGATGAAGATGCAAGAAAGGAATATAAATCATTACTAACAGAAAAATTTAAAGAAGTAGAGGATCAATGTGAGGTAGAAAACGTGTGGACAGTATTAAAAGAAGGAATGATTGACGCTGCTGTTGAAGTATGTGGTTCAACCAAAAGTAAAAAAAAAAAAAGAAAAAAAGAAGAAAAGGCAACGATGTGGTAAATGTATGGTGGGATAAGGAAGTACAAGACGCAGTACAAAGAAAGAAGAAAGCATGAAAGGATTGGTTGTCAGTACGAGCTGATAAGAGTAAACAAAATGCGAGGGATAAAAATGTTTTTGCAGTGAAACAAGAATATAAGAGGATGAATGTACTTGTGAAAGAGATAGTAAAAAGGAAGAAAGAAGAACAAAAGGATGATTTTGATGTAAGATTGTCTCGAGATTTCCAAAGTAATATTAAATACTTTTGGAAGAGCGTTAAAACAGCTAGAGGGAAAAATACGACTTCTACGCTAAATAATATCAGAGACAAGAATGGAAGATTAGTAGTCGGGTTACAGAATGTAGTAGATGGATGGAAGGAATATTTTGAAGGACTGTTTGAAAAAAATTAAATGAGAGTGCCAGAGCCGGAAAATGAAGTACAGGGGAGTGATGTGCAAAATTATGATGAAGAAATAAGTATGGAAGAAGTAGTGACCGCATTAAATGGTATGAAAATGGGAAAAGCGGGAGGGTATGATAGGATTACTGTCGAAATGCTGAAGGCTGGACAGGGCATTGTAGCTAATCAGTTGTGTGACCTTTTCAATCTGTGTTTTAAAAAATGTGTGGTACCAAAGGATTGGTGCAAGGCGGTAATTGTACCACTGTATAAAGGAAAGGGTTCACAGCAAGACTGTAAAAACTACCGAGGCATTAGTCTTAGCGTGGTTGGCAAATTGTATGCAAAGGTCTTGATAGAAAGGGTTGTGAAAGATACAAACGAGAAGATATGGGATGTACAAGCGGGATTTAGAAAGGGTATGGGATGCACGGATCAGGTCTTTTCTTTAAGATGCATTTTAGAGAAACTTTTGGCCAAAGATCGAAAAGTCTATTGCATCTTCGTAGATTCAAAAAAGGCCTATGATAGAGTGGAAAGGAATGAATTGTGGTCAACACTGTCTACGTATGGGTTGGGCAGCCATCTGATCCAGGCACTGAAATCTCTTTATAAGGATTCTAGTGCTTGTGTCAGAATTGACGGCGAATACACAGAATGGTTTAACATCGAAAAAGGTGTTAGACAGGGATGTGTAGCGTCGCCTTGGCTGTTCAACTTATTCATGGACAGTTGTTTGACAGATTTGAAAGAAGATGAATGTGGTGTTAGAATGGATGAGTTATTTATCAAATGCCTTCTCTATGCCGATGACCAAGTGATACTTGCGAAAGAAAGCATGAAAGCAGAATAAATGCAGTTGAAATGCGAGCGCTGAGGAGTATGTGTGGTGTTACCTTGAAAGACCGAATAGGAAATGATGTTATAAGGGATCGGTGTGGAGTGAAAGAGGATGTAGTGACGAAAGTAGAACAAGGGATGTTAAGATGGTTTGGGCATTTAGAAAGGATGGATGAAAATAGATTAATAAAAAATATTTATAAGGTAAGTGTGAAAGGAAGAGCGGGACAGGGTCGACCTCGGCGAACGTTCTGCGATCAGATTGCAGACGTTCTGAAAAAGGGAGAGGTAAGAAGAACACGTAACCGAAGGGCATGTATGAAGAGGTAGATGAAGCGAAAGAGGTCTGTCAAGATCGTAGCAAGTGGAGGTCCATAGTCTCTGTCTACCCCTGTGGGAAACAGGCGTGATAGTATGTATATATGTATGTATCGCGTACCACTGCGTTATGTTTTTCCAGTTTCGCGACAGCTACGGTAATGCTGACGGGATATCGCTCGTGCATTAGCGCTCCTCATGACGGTAGCGGATACCGCTTCCGTTTGAATAGCCCTTTAATAATGCAATAAAATAACAATGGGTCAATGTCTCGATCTTTTTTCTCCCTAGAATAAAAAAAACTGGTCAATGTTATTATGCTTACCTGAACGACTGGCACCGGAGGAAATTTAATTTGAACACCTGTCACTCTTTACAGTACTATGAAGCGTCACGCTTGGTGGCACTTGGAAATGTAGACATTTTTGAAACTTCCCACTTGCAAAAGAAGACAACGTATTCTTCTTTTTGACAATTGTATAGCTAAATACATGTTATAGGTGCGCGAGTCGTGGCAGAGCTACGAACTGGACTTGATCAACTACCAGAACAAGTGCAAGATCATCCGTGGCTGGGACGACCTGTTCAACAAGGTCAAGGAGCACATCAACAGCGTAGCCGCCATGAAACTCTCGCCCTACTACAAGGTAATATTTAAAAATATCTATAAAAAATATTTTCTTGTAATTTAAGAACTTGTTCTTGTTGGTTGAGGTAAGTGGAGATGCCTGAATTCCCCTCTTCTCTCTGCCATCTTTATATGCACGCTATTCATTTTTTGGTTATACTTTTTATGTTTTACTATATTGAGACCAAACTGTAGTTTGTTTCTTTTTTTTTTAATTGTTTTACAATTTAAAACATAAACTGACAGAAAGTGCTTGCGGTCTTCTCCAAAGACACGGCCGAGAACTGAGGGTTTGGACACATCTTTCAGCATCATCATTATTCGGCAGCATCGCCGATTCCGCGGCGTTCCGTCGCTCTCTCTTGCTCTAGCAAATGACGGTTCTGAGTGACAGAAAAGAATAGCAGTATAGGGAAATGTGTCCCAACCCTAATCCATTCTAATTCTATATTGCTAAAAATTACGATTAGTTACTGAACTATAGTAACTCCCGATCACTTTTTTGTCCGTCTGTCTATCTGTCATGACCCTTTTTAGGGTTCCGTAGTCCACAAGGAACCCTTCGTTTTCGTCATGTCCATTCGTCCGTCTGTCCGTCCGGGCTCGTACTCCGCCGCTACGGCAATGATTGTCACGAAAATTGGTGGAAAGATAGATATTGAAGTTCCAAAAGTTGGTTTTTAAAATTATGAAAAAAATTTTTTTTTCCCATACAACGGAAAGTTTATTTAAAAAATTAAATTGGACTAACCCCAACCTGTGGGGTATCGTTGAAAAGGTCTTTTAAAATGCAAGAAAAACTGCTTTGAAACTATGTATATCAAACCCCCCAGTCTTGAGATAATCTAATACAAAGTTAAAATTTGAGGTGTCCTCCCACCGTAACTTTTGAAATATTACTAAAATAATTCTGAAAAAAATGTGGTATATACCTCAAAGTATATACTTTCAATCAAAACTATAGCGGTCTCGGTATCATAGATAGTTATTTTTTTATACGTCTTAAATCGTAAAATGTTACTTGTTGCTACGGAACCCTTCATGGGCGAGTCCGAGTCGCACTTGGCCGGTTTTTTTTCTTTTGTTTCTCTTTCAAATACTTCTCGAAATCATGTATTTACCGTTTTCAATGTCTTGTATAGGTGTTTGAAGAAGAAGCTTTGACCTGGGAAGAGAAACTGAATCGTATTAATGCGTTGTTTGACGTGTGGATCGACGTGCAGCGCCGGTGGGTGTACCTCGAAGGCATCTTCAGCGGGTCGGCCGACATCAAGACCTTGCTGCCGGTAGAGACTAGCCGATTCCAGAGCATCAGGTATTGTACTATGTCTAGTATATTAAGGCAAATTTATAGGTCAATAAATAAAATAATTTCTTTAGTCGTAAACAAGGTAACAATTAAAATTCTGATGACTTCTAGGACATCGAGCCCTTAAGAGTCTCCTTACCCTTGACCAAATCCGAGTTTCCCATACAAACGTAGTCTACGTTTTATTTTGAAACGACATGTAAGATTTCGGTAAAAATTTGTAACTTTAAAGGAATTGCATATATCTAGGGTTATAATTGGTTTTCAAAGTCAAAATATGAACTTGAAAGAAAATATAGTACATTATATCATTTTTGACCATCAGTATGGAAAAGTTTTACACCCTTATATTTTCTTTCAAGTTCATATTTTGACTGTGAAAACCAATTACAACCCTAGATATATGCAATTTGTTTAAACTTACAATTTTTTATCGAAATCTAACATGTTGTTTCAAAATAAAACGTAGACTACGTTTGTATGGGAAAGTCTAGGGTAAGGGGGTTCTTAAATTAACACAGCCGTTGGTAATTCAAGTGCCAGTTAGCTTCATCCTTTCTAGCTCGGTTTCAATAGATTGACGACCTAAGTAACGTATTGATAATCAATTTTGGTTTCGATTCCCAGCCAGGGCAATTTGGAAATAGCCTTTTTCAAATTGTCCTAGGTCTTGGATGTTTATCTATTTATGTATTTATCATACGACACCAATACGACACAGTTTCGTTAAGTATAATTTCCCATAACACAAGTTTGAAAATTAAGTTTGGTGCTAGCTCAATCTGAGTAATTTGCCCTATCTATTTATTTATTTAAAAAATACGCACCCAGTCCTGTGAAAATATTGTTTTAATCTCGTTAAACGTCATCAACCTCTTAAACATTATTTCTGCTATAATTTCCTACAACTAATTCATTCTTCATTCCAGCTCTGAATTCCTCGGGCTGATGAAGAAAGTAAGCAAATCGCCGATGGTGATGGACGTGCTGAACATCCCGGGCGTGCAGCGCTCGCTGGAGCGGCTCGCCGACTTGCTCGGCAAGATACAGAAGGCGCTCGGAGAGTACCTCGAAAGGGAGAGGAGCAGCTTCCCACGGTAACACTTCACTACAAGCACAGAAATTAATAAGAGTATATCATACAGAACGGAATCTCCTAAGGTCTCGCGCAATATGCGTCCCCGTTCCCCGTTCTCACCTTGTCTGTACGAGTATAGTTTCGTTTTGTAGTAGAAGTACGCATAAATGATACTTCGCTTCTATTTCGTTTCATACCTGTGCTACAAGCATGTAGTTCCACTTGAAAAGCATAACCTTAATTCCAACCGTAATCGACTTCAAAAAATTAGGAGGTTGAAATAGTCTGAATGTTTTATTTTGTATGATCCCTGATTTTTTGTTTTGTTTTTCGTGTGTGTAAGTGGTGTCAGATTTTTCAAGCTACCTAATCTGATACCACCTTGACGACTGCCATGCAATGATGACAGCCGGGACCAACGGCTTATTATTAATATAGACCCCGATTACTCGAAGACACCTGGACCGATTTGGAAAATTTTGGTTGAAACGGTATACTTGCCAGGTGGTCCCATAGAAATTTTATCAAAATCATTTTTAAAGTTTCGTTTTGGAACCTAAATGAGTGGAAAAATATGTGACTGACACTGGTGTTGAAGTATGTTTTTAGTTTTAAAAATACTTACATGTGGAGGTGGAGAGACGAGCTTGACTGCAGGAATTGGGCCTCCCTCAATTGGAAGAGGGACTCCAAGTGCTGGAAGGGAGGCCTTTTCCCTGCAGTAGGACAGTATAGGCTAAAAATAGAAAAAGACACGTGGGAAAATTAGTTTATACTAGTCAACTGGGGCTACAAAATACTAAATGGCTACACTTTTCACGCCGCTGACTCTGAAGGTGATCTGCGATGGTTTAATAACATTAGCGGCTAATATTAAGCAATGTTGAAAGCCTCTTATCACTATGCGTACTTTATAACAACTCAGGTTCTACTTCGTGGGTGATGAGGACCTGCTGGAGATAATCGGCAACAGCAAGAACGTCGCTCGCCTTCAGAAGCACTTCAAGAAAATGTTCGCTGGCGTCGCTGCAATCATCCTCAACGAAGACAACACTGTCATCAACGGCATAGCCTCGAGGGAAGGCGAAGAGGTACAGACGAAAGATAAGACACCTGTGCCACCTCACGGAGTACGCGACGCGCGCGGTGGCACAGGTATCTGATTAACAGACTGAATAACATCTTTCCTAAAAAAAAAAAGTAGTCAGGAGTGCCCATATCCAGAGGGTATGTGCAATTAAGAGAGTGATCAGTATAAATCATGGACGAACATCAGTTCTGACAACCTTCATATTTTAAAGCGTAATTATGTCTTTATTTAAAACAAAACAAAATTATAATATAGGTACATTATCACAAATAAAATATCTCTACCAACGCACCACATCGAAGCAACGTACCAAATATGCTGGCAGCAATCCGCTAGATGACAAAAAGTCAAATCAGACACTTTTTCTAAATGTCAAAACAAACATTTTCTATGGAATTTGTATGAAATAGAAAACCGTGACGTCATAGATATATTGAGTCAAATAACGCTCTTAATATCAGTTTTTCTGCATTAAAAAATCTAAAATCACAAAATGTAAATGTATATGATCAATGACAAGTGACATTATTTTGTGACGTTTTTTATCTTAACAGTACCAAATAATTTATTTTGGACTCAGTCATCTACCCAATTTTCCTCGCTGTATACCGAGACTTATTCTATGCCTCGATAAGGTGCGTTGTGACGTCCATAAAAAATATCTTTGCTTCAGGGCGCCCCCAAGGTCCTATCGTCTCTACTGCGAATGGCAGAAAGAAAGCGTAATTAGATATCTAGTTTAAATGTTGGAGCTAGATGGAGCTGCTTTATTTCGGAAAGATGGCGGAATAAACGTTCATTTTCTACGAACAAACAAGCGCCATCTCTAATAATAATAATAATCTTTATTGACACTAAAAATATTTGACATACTAGTATATATGAAGCCTCTGGTTTACGATATAGTTTTCACTGTGTTTCGAAAACCAGCGTCTTCTCCCATATCAAGCTGTGGTTTGACACTTGTGCATATTTAACTTATTTATTTAAGAATAATTTAGGTAGAGACTATATAAAACAAAAGAAAACAAAGCGTGCAAGTAGTAATCTCTGTTTGTCATTGTTGTGGATACCGTCAGCCTAAATACCCAGCTTCCTTTATGGCTGGCGGGCGAGATACTAGTGACATCTAGAAATAATACCTTACAGAATTTTAGCTTTCTAGCAGAGTACTCCCTCTTGTATGGAGTTATCCACAGACCATGGATCAAGATAGACACAGCCTCTGTATGAATTTGCGTGTCGATCTGACGTCAAATTGACTTCATTTAGTATCGTCACTTTTAGTTTTTGTATGTCAATTCATCAGATCGGACATTGACAGCTCTCTACTGTAAAATACCTAAATCTGCCGTTTAGAGCCGTAGAAACTCGTCGGAAAACGTTGGAGGAAGTAATCAAAAAAAATCCTTCCGTTTGTAAGTGAATTTCTTATTAAATATTGTATTGAAAATTGGCACGCCAGGGTTTCATACAAATTGAAGGACTTTCTTTATCTAGAGTATATACAGATCTGTGGGGTTATCAGTCCTCTTGTATTTATTCGTCCATGGTATAGATGAAGTGAGATATATCTGTACCAATGAAAGTAAACATCCATGATCTACATACTCTCTCATTTAAACGCGTTTCTTGTGACATCCTTACTTCGGAAGCCGGGCCGGAATCAAGGACGATTTAGTTTCGTTTATTGTTCAGAAATGCCGTGCGTCAGAAGTTTTCTCTACAAAATCACCTCACCAAGCTTGTGTTTCGTTAACGTTGGGGATCCATAAAACAAAAAAATAAATGTAATATGTTTTCAGGTATACTTCATATCGCCGGTATCAACCGTAGAGAACCCGAAGATCAACTCGTGGCTGTCTATGGTCGAGCGTGAGATGCGTGTCACCTTAGCTTGCCGTCTCAAAGACGCAGTAGGGGATGTAAAACAATTCAAGGACGGGAACGTCGACCCACAGAAGTTTATTGACTGGTGTGACAAGTATCAAGTAAGTTACACTCACACTTATAAAAAAAGTCCAATTCCATGTGTCAAGATTTTACTAGATTTTTAACAGACTTAAAAAAAAGGAGGTTATCAATCGTTTTATTTTTTTATGTATGTTTCCTGATTACTCGAAGACGCCTGAACCGATTTGGAAAATTCTTTATTTGTTTGAAAGGGTATACTTTCAGGTCGTCCCATAGGAATTTCATTCAAATCGGTTGTGTGCTTTATTTTTAAACGAAAATAACTAAACAAATATGTCGTCTGAGTATACAATTGTTTGAATATTTAACTTTTCTGGTATTGAAGTCGACTTTTTGTTTTAGAAAAAAAATTATACCTATTATAAAGCGTACATTTTGGTAGGTGCTGTAACTGGTTTATCTTTGAAAATATTAACTGTAAAGTAAGGTTTTGTAAATGTATATGAACTTCCATCATAATGGTAATCATTTTTCTAATAATACTCCAACTTTTCAGGCACAAATCGTAGTGTTGGCCGCTCAGATCTTATGGTCAGAAGACGTAGAAGCCGCGCTCGCCAGCGGTGGAGGGGATGGCCTGAAGCGAGTACTCGCGCACGTTGAAAACATGCTGAACATCCTCGCTGACTCCGTGCTGCAAGAACAACCGCCGCTGAGGAGGAAGAAGCTCGAACATTTGGTAAGATTTTTTTTCTTTTAATGTAGGATTGACAGACACCTTTTCACGTTCCTGCCTGTGTCTATTCTTTGTTATGGGCATAGTGCAAGGGTAAACAAAGTGAGTGTGGCTAGAGCCAGTGTAAAAGTCACAGCATCTTTCCTGTGACATTTAAAATGGTCAAGCTTCGCGCTAATGAACTAACTTTGCGTGCGGCTTTATGATTGACATGGCAAGTCATGGGCTATCGCTGTTGTTGTCCAAATATAGCGCCGCATATGCATATCATTATCTCACATACTATGCTTCAATTTCCGCTGACTTTATTGCTAAACACCTACTTCATGTTTACAATTAACTCGCTTTCCCGTCAACAGATCAACGAGTTTGTGCACAAGCGTACAGTGACGCGTCGCCTGATCGCTTCCGATGTGAACAGCCCGCGCTCCTTCGAGTGGCTCTGCGAGATGAGATTCTACTTCGATCCCAGGAACAACGACGTAAGTTATAATAGTAGAAGTTTATTACCTCCACACATTAGACGGTTTCAGTCACGGCTAGTAAAGTAGTGGATTATAGCGGCCACTCTTCAGCTTGTCATTTACTGGTGGTCCCCTCATTTGATTGCCACCACCTACCTACCACTAATGATTGCGCCTTGCTATAATAGGTCTTAGTCGATTCAAAACTACGAACAAGCTTAATATTTGTCTTCTTTCAATTACAAAAAGCAAATTACTAGAAATTAACTTCATTTATCAAATCTATACAGGTATTGCAACAGCTGACAATCCACATGGCAAATGCCAAATTCTTATACGGCTTCGAGTACTTGGGCGTCCAAGACCGCCTGGTACAAACCCCACTGACGGATCGCTGCTACCTTACGATGACCCAGGCTTTGGAAGCCAGGCTCGGAGGGTCTCCGTTCGGTAAGAACAATACGATTACGATGGATGGACAACATGGCTAAAGTTTTTAATCATGTTTAGAGCTACGATAAACTATGCCTTATGTACAGTGGTCGTATAATCGGATGCATATTTACCTAAACATCCGCTGGTACCTAACACAGCGTTGATACAACCACCAACATATAATAAAAATAATTGTATTTCACAGATTAATCTTTGCGATTTATGGTTTACGCACTAACAGCCTGAACAAGCCAAGCTCGAAACCACCCTTGTAGGCACGATGTGCATGCCCATTGTGGGCCTAACAGACAGTCTTTCACGATCCCTAAAGGGTAGAAGAGGTCCATGGGGACCAAGAAAGAGTTATGTAGACCAACTAAAAGAAAAGGCAGCGGTCATGTCGTATCAAGTGTTAAAGCACAAAGCAGAAGATCGAGAAGTCTAGCGCATACTCCACCGACATTATCGTTAAGCTTTAAATGAGAAAAAATAAAAAGATCTCAACCTTTTTTGAAGGCTGGATCTGCGCCTGGATCATACTAAGTTTATGTTTTTTTCCAGGACCCGCTGGTACGGGTAAAACAGAATCGGTGAAAGCGCTGGGCAACCAGCTTGGTCGGTTTGTGCTGGTGTTCAACTGCGACGAGACCTTCGACTTCCAGGCCATGGGCCGTATCTTCGTGGGTCTCTGTCAGGTAAGCTTCGATGGAGTGCTACTCTTGTTAGTACGGATAAAACGTGATCTTTAAATGAGTGATAGTATTAGTAAAACCATAGAACTGGAACGTTAAAAACTTAATTGATTTGCAATACACAAACGGGTCCTAATTATGAAGTTGACAAACGTGAAAAAAGTTTTGCCATCATAAGTGTTTTAGCAAATTTTTTTTTTTCATCCTTTACAACCAATTTAAGGAGGTGCGCAGCGTCAGACAAAGATCCCCGACGGGTTCAGCTCGTCTCAGTCACAAACCTTACGTATGACAAACACAGGCGTCATACGACGGTTCAGTCTCACTAGTTCCATCCAAATTCGTCTCATGAGACCTTCACGGTCGTAGTAGTTCCATTCTTCTGTTGATGGAACTAATGCGACTAGAACAAAATGTAAGTCTCAGTAATTGCATTATAAACATTGCCTAAGGAACGAGAGAATCTAGGATGTTCTGGTGGTGATTTTGGGATGTAACTAATGCTATTAGTGTATTCTGCCCACATCTATCGCACGTAGAGTTTGAACCCGTAACAAAGACGCGCTAAACTGGCAGACCATGACGCTTTTAGTATTTGGGACTTCATTATGCAGACCTAGTTCTTTTAACCAGCTTAATATCTTCGTCGAGTTCTACAGCAGCATTGTTGTTTCAGGTGGGCGCTTGGGGTTGCTTCGACGAGTTCAATCGTCTCGAGGAGAGAATGTTGTCGGCAGTGTCCCAACAAGTGCAGACTATTCAAGAGGCACTCAAGAGTCACCAGGAGGGAGATAACACCAGTAAGCGAATATTTTGTTTGCATTATATAGGTACCTAGCTGTTGCTTTTCGTGTGTGTAAGTGGCAAACATTTGTGTTAGGTTTTTTAACGTAAGTAGGTACGTAGTTAGGAGTTATCTTTCGTCATTTGTGGTTACCGAACAGTGTAAACAAATACAGTAGGACATAAATGAGGGTATATGTCGTCATCAAGCTTCTACGTGCTTCAGAAGACACATAAAGCCGTTTTTTGCGGTTGTTGTTACTAATACCTTCGGAAAAAAAACACGGAAGTTATTACCATTGGATCAGAAAGAAGAAGATAAGTAAGACTGTAGCATTTAAAAGCATTTTGGATTGCTTTTAGCTACTAATTAATATAGAAATACACCAGTAAAAACACATTGTTTTCAGGCAAGTCCATCACAGTGGAACTAGTGGGCAAGCAAGTCCGCGTGTCTCAAGACATGGCGATCTTCATCACGATGAACCCTGGCTACGCGGGCCGCTCCAACCTGCCCGATAACCTGAAGAAGCTGTTCCGAAGCCTGGCCATGACCACCCCTGACAGACAGCTCATTGCTGAAGTCATGCTGTTCAGCCAAGGGTTTAGGACCGCTGAGAAGCTCGCTTGCAAGATTGTGCCCTTCTTCAAGTAAGTAATTCATAAAATTAAGAGTATAAACAAATAATGCCATGACTATAAAGTTGATGTCAATGTTGTTTTTACTTTTTGCGGCATCAAGAACTTATGAATTTGAAAGATCTTCCACTTAGTCAATTATTTTTTTAGTAAAACTATTTATTTTTTATTTGATCAACAGATTGTGCGACGAACAACTGTCCAACCAGTCTCACTACGACTTTGGGCTGCGAGCACTCAAATCTGTGCTTGTTTCAGCTGGTAACGTCAAACGAGACCGCATACAGAAAATCAAGGTAAATTAGCCTCGAGTATTCTAAATTAATTTGATTATAATTATTATACATTTTATTGACAAATATTTCTAAAAATATACTCGTGAATATGAGTAAAGAAGTACTTCAAAACATGTCGTTATAAACTTAGTTCCTATAGTTACGACAGGAAAATTAAGATATTTATTTCTCATCTGGCGTTTAGATTATGATTTTCATGTATTTTTCTCTTTTCCAACTACCAGCAATTCAGATATAGCACACCTGTAAGTTGATTAGCTAATTGAATTAAAAACAGTTTCATATACGGTCTTATATTTTATTAGAAGATCTGCAATACGTTTTCTCTTGTAGGAGAATCTAGTCGAGCGTGGAACGGAAGTGCCTGATGAGGCATCTATTGCTGAATCTCTGCCGGAACAAGACATCCTAATTCAGTCTGTGTGTGAGACCATGGTGCCGAAACTGGTGGCTGAAGACATCCCGCTCCTGTTTTCTTTGTTGAATGATGTGTTCCCCAATGTTGGATACACTCGCGCAGAAATGACTGGTGAGTTTTTGGTTACCTTGGATATATATTCGATAAGGTATCCGTAGCTGAGTTCTGGTCGGAACGAAACGCACTTATATAATCTTCATATAAAGGATGAATTCATTCTCTATAAAATGGCATATAAATCTTTTGTGATAATTTTATAAAACTAATGTGAGATAAATTCATTATAAATATTTTATCCGATATTTTAACACGGTTAACTCACGTAGTGTAGTCGGAAAAGGCCGACTAGTTTAGACGATCATCATCTGCGAGTGTAAGAAACGGCTACTCGATGGATTCGCTGTCCTCAAAGCACTGAAAGTCGCCGCCCGAGCTGCTCTATTAGACGTCTGAACCGATCGAAACTAGTCGGCCTTTTTTGACTACACTACGTGAGTAAAGCGTATTAAGGCGAAGATATAGGCAAATGACCTTGAAGTGGCGCCCTCATTTGAAATAAATTGTTAACTTGTAAATATGGAGAAAATTTCCATATTACTCTTCGTCATGCACTAGATAGCCCTTTAAATTATTTTATAAATCACCGTTGAAAGTATTTACATTAGTCCGTCTAGCTTTAAAACTTGCCTCCGCCAAAAGTGGCCACGGCAAGTTTTAAAGCTAGACGGATCACCAATAATAGTTTTAACGGCAGTTCATAAAATAATTTAAAGGGCTATCTAGTGCATGACGTAGAGAAATATGGAAATTGTCTCCATATTTACGAGTTAAGGGTTAACTGGAGGGACGAAATCCCATACAAACGCACTTTCGTTTTAATTTCGAAACCATAAAACTCATCGTATTCAAATTTTTTACAAGCATTAAGATGATAAATATCTAGATCTGTAATTAGTTTTGGTTCGAAAATAATAAACAAAAAAAAAGTTATAGCAACTTAAAATTTGCCTTTTTTATCGACGAAATCGAGTAATATTTAGACGCCTATTACACTTATAATTATATTTTCGATCCTTATGGAAACTAATTATACGACTAGAGTTAGGACTTTAAATTCCAAATAATTTAGTTTTATTTGGGTATGTATCGTATTTATCGAAATAAACGAAAACTACGAAAACCTTTCGATTCATGGCCTATAACGGCCCGTTTATTACACCTCTTCCGTTTATCACCCTTATTACACCTCGCGCGGGTGCCGGCGGTGTGACGGATTCTCTGTCTCGTTTTTTTAGCGCCCTTTCTCTTTCTCGACGAAATAGCAACACGACGAAGCGCGTCGGTAGGCAACTCGCTGTGGAGTTCGCCCGCGCCTCCAGTACCACCTTAACGATTTATTTCACACTTCAAGGCCATTTGCCTATATCTTCGCCTTAAAATATGTATATCTCGTGATCAATGAAAACCACCTTTCTGAAAAAAAGCTAGTGGTTTTCCGCGTGTTCGTTTAGCGTTCGCGTACACGCACGTGCATTAACAGGTCTGCTATGTTTCCGCACATATATAATTATATCCTAACTGTTAAAATCAAGTCAATTATTTTTAAAGGTCTTAAGAACGAGATCCGTGCCGTTTGCGCTGAAGAATTCCTCGTTTGCGGCGAAGGCGACGAACAAGGCTCCACCTGGATGGACAAGGTATGTCGCGTTTCTATTTACTTTATACCACTAATAGCTAGTTTAAGGGAATATTGATCATTTACAATGGACAAGGATGATAATAACAGCTAGTTTAAGATTAATATATCATTTCATCAGTGAACTGCACAGACAGTACAAGATGTCCAGCACTACATTAATCATAATTTTAAATTCATCTTAATCCAGAAGGTGATGGTGTATGAATAATATATTCTATAACCATAATATGTACCTAAAGAATAAATATTTATATTAATATAATAACTAATAGAATAATCATTCGATATTATCATAACAGTTAACATAATGCTTTATCATTTTAGCGTTTCGATCCCACTTTATCATAAAAGTAAATAAGTACCTTCATTTTTTTCTTCATCCAAAGACTTCTTATATATCTGCAACTTTTTAAATTACTTATATTTGCCCAGCCAATGTGACATAGACAACAACTAAAGCGTGTACGCAATAGCCTCGCACGCATTTCGGTTCGGTGTGTATCATCCTTTCAATGTCATAAATTTTTCGTTTTGAGCTGCAGTAATTAAAAAAATATATAGATACATGACATTTTTTATCAAAATATTGATTATAATTTATGAAAAAGTGGTACCGAAGCGCGTACGTTATCGTTACCATACGGTAGTACGTGAGTGTGAATGCGTATGCGTTTCCATGCTAACCCGCTAACGGCACGTAGAGGCGCAGCGCGGCGTCGCGCGCGCAGCACAGCACGTGGATCGAGAAGGTCAGTGAGGCAGCCGTCCGATCTCTCACTGTGTCGTGTGCATACACCCTACTGTTATATGGTTGCATGTAATGTTTTTTTGTAGTTTTGACACTTTAAGCAACTTTTTGTATCTTGAAACACCACGATGTGTCAGTTTCACAATTCAATATTTCACGAAACTTTTTTTTATTACTTTGATTTGTTGTTGAATATTACCATAGTTTAGAACTCTCTAGGATTTTGCTGCTCCTATAACGCTGACGTGATAAACACTTTCAGAATGAATATTATGTAATATATAAAGTCTAACAAAATATACTGAAACTATTATAAAAATTAATTTATTTGGAAAATTAATTTTTAGCTATCCATCCAAACTTGTATGGGAGGCCAAAAATTATTTTTCATATCTCGATATATGATCCTGGGAAAAGTTGTTCGGTATCATGGACTGAATCTACCCTTAAAATAGTTCAATATATTGTGTTAGACCATGTATAACATCAACATTTACATTGATAGTAAATGTAATGTAATGGTAATAAAAAAGGGGAGAGATATAGAGTAATAGTATATTTAAGTTCAAATTATCGTTACATGCGACCAAAACATTTACTATTGTAAAACTCATTTGTATGTTGTCTCTTCCCATGTCTACTTTTCAGCCGCTCCTGTTTTATCTGTGTGGTAACTTGTACACCATTTCATCACAAACCATTTTTTCTCCATTTTGTACATATCACTAACAGTATACACAAGTACAGATTAAAATAAATGTACATACATACATGTCACACTATGTCTACTCTGGTATCTTACTCTTTCACACCATTATACCAGGTAATCATTTTGTCAGAAAGTTATTTACTGTAACGTTTTGTCATAGTTGTTGAATTAAAACGTAGTATAAAGTAATAAGAGAGATTAAATGAAATGAGAAATTAGGTTATGTGAAAAGTATTCTTAAGGTCACGTTCTATTTTACTCAGGCAGTTATTTTATGACAATCAAAAAAATCTAAATTTTGGCGACTTAATTTAAAAGGTTATGAAACAATGTTGTTTTGAAATAGTTTTGGTTTTTTGCTTGACTGGTTTTCTTTTACAATGGACGTAGGGAATGTGATTATACGAAACCCTTTTTGTGTATACAGGTCCTCCAGCTGTACCAGATTTGCAAACTGAACCACGGTCTCATGATGGTCGGTCCGTCCGGCAGCGGTAAATCTACCGCTTGGCGCGTACTGCTCAAGGCTTTAGAAAGGTACATTCAAGGAAAATCAAATAAATATAACAAATTTTATAAAATAAATTGTGGGCAGATTGAAGTAACTTTGTTTTCTTTTATAGATTCGAAGGTGTAGAGGGAGTAGCTCATGTAATCGACCCGAAAGCTATGTCCAAGGAAACGCTTTATGGCGTTCTAGACCCCAACACTCGTGAATGGACTGACGGTCTTTTTACTCATATTCTAAGGTAAGCCACATTGAAACCACAATTGAATTACAGTACTTTTAAATCTGGGGTATTGCCGTGTTTTGACTTATCTGTTTACTTTGCCAGGAAAATAATCGACAACGTCCGAGGTGAGATCAACAAACGCCAATGGATCATCTTCGACGGCGACGTAGACCCCGAATGGGTCGAGAACTTGAACTCTGTGCTTGACGACAACAAACTGTTGACTTTGCCCAACGGCGAACGTTTGTCTTTGCCTCCCAATGTTCGAGTCATGTTTGAGGTAAAGTTATTGTTTTGAGTTGAAAACCATATTATGTTTCTTTTTAAGTGAAAACTGGTTTAGGCGTGTTAGGCATTTTTCAGTGCAACTTAACGGAACAACAATAGAACAAGTAGAAAAATTTAAGTACTTAGGAAGCATATTGACAGAAGACTCTAGATGTATTGCAGATATTAAAACCAGAATTGCCATGGCCAAAGGAGCATACAATAGTAAAAAGAAACTTTTCACAGCAAATATATCCAGAAAAATACGCAAACGCCTTATAAAAACGTATATCTGGAGCATAGCACTTTATGGATGCGAAACGTGGATACTGAATAAAAAAGATAGTGACAGGCTGGCAGCTTTCGAGATGTGGTGCTGGAGGAGAATGGAAAAGATCAGTTGGATGGAAAGGAACACCAATGAGGAAGTATTAGAAATAGTAGGAGAGAAAAGAAGACTGCTGGGCGAAATAGAAAATAGGAGAGGGAAAATGATTGGTCACTTAATACGACATGACTCCTTATTTAAAAACATACTAGAAGGAAAGATAAAAGGTAGAAGAGGTCCAGGACGACCAAGAAAGAGCTATGTAGACCAACTGAAAGAAAAAGCAGGGGTCATGTCGTATCAAGCACTAAAAAGTAAGGCAGAGAACCGAGAAGTTTGGCGCATACTCCACCGACAAGAGCCACTAAGCTCTTAAATAAGAAGAAGAAGAAGGCATTTTTGAGATGGGTAACGACACCGTTATCGTAACCGACACCACCTTGTTTAAATTTTCACTTCTGTCGGCACTCCCAGAGAGCCACTTTTTTTGAAGTGTAAACGTCGATAGGCGCGTTAGACATTTATTAAGATGGAAAAAACCATTGAACTCGCGACACGGTTACCGTAACCGACACTTCTCAAGTTTTCACTTCTGTCCGCACTCCCGGAATGCCACTTTTCTTTTTAATCACTTGCTTATATTGGCAATGTGTACGTTTTAGGTCCAAGATCTGAAGTACGCGACGTTAGCTACAGTATCGCGTTGCGGTATGGTCTGGTTCTCGCAAGACGTACTCACTACTGAAATGATTTTCGAGAACTATCTCATGAGGTAAGCAACTCTATTCCATTTGCTTCTACTGTTTTTTATGTGGCTCTGCGCATTTGAGCAATATTGAGCGTCAAATTTATGTAGTGAATACGTATTATAGTATAGTAGTAGTTTCTTACCCTACATTGGTACATACTACATTTACAAATTGTCATTATTTAAAATTTCGTAATTCTTATAGTTTAATTTCAATTATGACATAACAAATCATGTATTCTTAGTCCATCCTTATATCTAATTTTTAAGTAAGTTTGTTAGTGGACGTCTTTGGAGAAAACGTTCAGTGCAGTTTGTTGCCGCTTCTTCTCACTTGCGCCTAGGAAGCGGCATAAACTTAGCTGTAAGTAGCGATTTGACGTTATTATTTGTGCAAAACAAAAGAAAGTGACTATTATTAAGAGATATTATAAATATCCTATGATAATAAAGACATTTGGATTGATTGATTGAGTAAGTGCAGTTAATTCGTACTTTACAAAAATGCCAATATGGTCTCATGGATCCGGGTTCCGAAACTGCACAGCTAAAAGATTCAACCGAGAATGCGGAGAGTGTAGAAAATTGGAATAATAAATTATAATGCATTTTTAGACTGAGAAACATCCCTCTGGAAGATGGAGAAGAAGACTCGTTCAGCATTGTCATGGCTGCTCCCACAGCCGGCGGTGATCAGAATGCCGTTGAGAATATTCTGTCACCAGCCTTACAGGTAAGCGTTTTATTCAAGCAATAGCATTAAATACATAATTTGTCTAGCCAATTTTTTTATTGGCGGATACTAAACACATCTCATCTCCACTCTGCGGCTGACGAAGCCTAAACTGATTAATGCTTGTACCTGTAAAACATTGTATTGGCTCTATTGTTCCAGCTATATTAATGACCACAAACTTCCTTATAAGCCTGTTCCTTAGGACACAAACTGCTGTTACCCCTTTTAGGCTGCCTGTCCACTAAAGCTGAGCTAGGTAGCTAGTAGTGCGAGAAAGTACTGCGGACCAGAGTTGCGGACTGTGTCTGCCCATAGACGCTGGGCAGTGTTGCGAAGTGTAGGAGCGAACTATGATTTTCCATGCGCGGAGCTAGGCCACAAGTCATTTGAGCTTTTCATCGCCTCGCCTCGATTTTCGCTCGTTCCTCGCTTCCTATCTCCACAGTCCTGCTCTGGATTGGTTAATTTTGGCACAGCTTCGCTTCTCTTTTTTTCTCTTGGCTTTAGTGGCCAGGCACCCTTACCCTTTCCTTTATGGAAAATTTTTGTTATTTATTCCTCTCAGACTCAACACGACGTAGCAGCGATCCTGCAACCTCTCTTCTTTGGCGACGGCCTGGTAGTGAAATGTCTTGAGCGCGCGGCATCACTCGACCACATCATGGACTTTACAAGGCACAGGGCCTTGTCGTCTCTCCACTCCATGCTGAACCGAGGAGTCAGGTAAGATTGAATTGAAAAATATCGATTACTCTTGACGGACTGATTTTTATTTTTAAAACTTGTGAATCCCTAAAAATAAACATTCTCAAAACGACAACTAAATTATTACACTGTGTGAGCCCTTTGTTCTGTCGTTCGTTTGTAACAGAGTTCAATATCTTAGCCCCAAAAATAAAGGTTTGGAAAATAATGAACTTTTGTGATCATTGGATCTTGTTGATAAATATTTATTTGAAGTTCCTTAAAATTTGTGTTTTATTTTAGGAACATCCTGGCATACAACCGCCAACACCCTGACTTCCCCATCACAAACGAACAGCTTGAGGCTTACGTGCCCAAATGGCTCGTGTACTCGCTACTGTGGTCGTTTGCTGGCGACGCTAAACTAAAGGTAGGCTATATCTTGGCACAGGGCGCATTGTCTACGTCAAACATCCCGTTATCTATCGCCATCTGTCATACTTAATGTAGATACGAGTAACTAGGATAGCGATAGATTATGGTGGTTTGAAATTGTTGAAAATGACAGCGCGCCGTGATTTCGAAGTCGAATTTCATTAAAGTTTTAAACTATATTGTCAGTTTTTTAATATCGTTGTGTATTTCTTTCAGGATCGTAATGAACTGGGAGATTTTATAAGATCGGCTAGTACCATGCCGTTACCTAACTGCGGAGCGAATCAGCATATTATCGACTTTGAGGTAAGTAACGCAGATTCACGGCCTACACTTCTACGGCTCATTTTTATTTTCTTCATACATGATGCCTTTTGAACCAAAAAAAGCACCCTTTCTGTTCATTCCATTCGCTTTGTGAGTGATACGGACAGCTATATCTATTGCAATTTATTTTTTACGTACTAGTTGAAATAATAAAATCTCACAGGAGAAAATACTACGTTCGATCAGGCATATTTTTTTAATGCCTTGTACCTTTTTTAGGTGTCGATAACGGGTGATTGGGTGCCGTGGTCGGCCAAAGTGCCACAGATTGAGGTGGAAACCCACAAAGTAGCCGCACCAGACGTCGTCGTGCCCACACTCGACACTGTTCGTCACGAGGCATTGCTGTACACTTGGTTGGCAGAGCACAAGCCGCTAGGTACGTATGGCATATTTACATTTTAGATGCTAATAACAGTTTAGGTGTAGTGGCCCGCCAAGTTAGTACGTACAACTAGACATCTTGGATGGCGCTTGAGTGGGAGTTACTCAAATTGTAACTCAAAACATAATTTGGCGCTAAGTTAAACTTTGTAATGTTAACGTAGAGTCTATTGCCGAAAGAGTCATCGAAATTTAAGTGGTAACCATAGATCTAAAGGTACAAGGTACACATAACGTAATGAAAAATGTGACAAGAAATTAAATGTTTTTGTGTGACTTTAAAAGGGTTGTATTTGTTCCTCTTACACGAACAATCGAAATTGCAGCACTTACCGTCTTTCCAAGGTAAGATAACTTAAATTAACACAATTTACAATTTGGAAAATCCAATTATCGTGTGACGATGTTCGTGCCGAGCTGCCAAGTCCTGACACGTCTTGTACCAAAATTTGTCACATTGTCATTATGATCGCTATATCTTTTCCTCTTGTGAGAGTGACAGTTCGCGTGTTATTTGTCGCTCTCGGCTATGGTGGTCTTTTTACACAGTAAAAAAATCTAGATCTGGTGGGAAACAAATGTACAAATGTAGAAAATATATTAATTCACTTTTTTTAGTGCTATGCGGGCCCCCCGGTTCAGGTAAAACCATGACCCTATTCTCCGCGCTGCGAGCGCTTCCGGACATGGAAGTTGTGGGCTTGAACTTCTCGTCTGCCACCACTCCCGAGCTGCTGCTAAAGACCTTCGACCACTACTGCGAGTACAGGAAGACGCCCAATGGAGTCGTGCTGGCCCCTGTACAGGTATGTACCATAAGCAAGATTTTGTTGAAGAGGACTCTCTTCAGAAAGAAATCTTCCTCTTTTCCAAAAAACCAAAACCAAAACAACTCTACTGATTCAAATTCAGAATGTAACCCATACTTGAGAAAGGTATTTAAGAAAGGTTTCCAAAATGCATGACACTTCCAAGCTGGGAGGTCCAAGGAACTGTTTTCATCTGATAGTATTTAGAAGTCTTCGAACAATAACAACAGCTTCAATTTTACAAAACCTCATTATACTTCCATCTACGAGTGTCAGTTTATTTGGCAAATCATTTACTACAAGATATTTATTTTATCTTTTGCAGCTTGGCAAATGGTTGGTGCTGTTCTGTGACGAAATCAACTTGCCTGATATGGATCAATACGGCACACAGCGTGTCATTTCTTTCTTGAGGCAACTACTTGAACATAAAGGATTCTTCAGAGCAAGTGGTAAGTTCTTATTTCATTAACTTACATTTCCTTTTAATTTGTATTTTAGGTTACTTACAACCTGTTACAACAGAAACGTTTGTCATGTTATCATTTAATTTACCTGGGCCCCGATCGCGCTAATTTTGAACGGTAATACCAAAACTAAACGACAACCAAAAACGTTACGTTAGGTACATTTCGTATCGCGCTAATCATTTGAACGGTAACAGATTAGCTTTGTTTCGGAAAATACATTTAAATAGCGAACGATCGAACTTTCTTTAATTTATGGTATCACGCTATTTTTTGACAGCGTTAAAAACCAAATGCGTTTCGTTGGGAACGCGTATGCCGCAGTCAAATAAACGTTTTTAAATAAGTTAGTGGTTAGCAACTTTTCATAGCAGAAAATATCAAAAAAGTAGCGAAAAATTTAATAAAAATGGTCGGGCTTTATTTAGATAATTTAAAACTAAGTCATGCAGTGGATGTAGCAAAGCAAAGACAAGAAACCCGCAAGCAGAATGCAATTTTCAGGCAATCAATGCTTTCCATATCGGAAAGCAGTTTTAGAAAGCGTTACCGTCTTTCAACGGAGCTGTTTACGGAGTTGGTGGAGGAATTAAAACCCCTCATATTTATGTACTATGGCTATTTTATTTACACTGAAAGTATTTACAGTTTATTTACAACGAAACTAGCACAATACAACTATATACATTTTTAGAAGGAGCACACGAGTTAATGCGAGAAACAGAAAATATACATACAAAATTTGGGTGAAAAGGAGTGGCAGTAGTGGAGGCAACATGTATACCTACTGATTAATTATTTTAGAAAAACAATACTTACCTATTGGTAAAAAATACAATTTTTCACTCACAAATTCACAATCTCATTCAAACAAAGATTCAAAAGATTTGAAACAACGAATACTATACTCCTCTACCGAATTTGAAACTTTTGAATTTTGAGTTTTGACATACCGAAAGTGTCATCGATTTGAAAAGTTTACTTTTTTATTGGCTAATTCATCCATTTTGGGTTGGCAACGGGACTAGGCCATACAGCCAATCATCGATAACGAAATAAATACCTAGTATTTAATGCATACTAGTTGTATGCTCTAAACGTTTCAACTTTGGACTTCTTTTGGTAACGATGTGGTAACGTCAACGATTTAACCGTTCAAGAAAAATAGCGCGATACCATTTTTTACATCGGATTAACCAAATCCAAACCAGAACCAAATACGTTACGTTCGAATGGCAAAACCGTTCAAAATTAGCGCGATCGGGGCCCTGATATACATAATTTAGTAAAGATTTTTTTTTCTACTGAAAATATATTTCTAACGTTATTAGAAATATTGGTTTACATGGCATTAGTATATCTTCCTACGTCATGCAACACCTTCCATCAGCACATTAAGTATACCCGCGATATCCTTGTTGAAAACAAAATAAAATATTTTTTTCCGTTTGATCTTTCGTTTTTTTTACAATTAATTAGATACCCATTTATGTTTGTCCAGATCACTCTTGGGTCCACCTGGAGCGCATCCAGTTCGTGGGCGCGTGTAACCCGCCCACCGACCCCGGCCGGAAGCCTCTGTCGCACCGTCTGCTGAGACACGTGCCGGTCATCTACGTCGACTACCCCGGAGAAACCTCCCTTGAACAGGTAACGTAACCTCCCTTTCCCTCTTTTCAATATTTGACATTGAAAGAACGAGACCTAACATATTTTACCTAAAATAGGTTTCGCAAACGTGTGGTAATTGTTATGAAAACAAGCTATTTTAACGTCGTTACTTTATGCATTTTAGAATTATGAGCCGTCAGGGCTAGTGAATGAATGACTATCTGTTAAAGGTCACATGGGGATTATAAATTAGAGCCTATCCTAGCTCAGCTTAGAGTGACAAAGTCGGCAATGAGAAATAGTGGTTTGACAATTACATTGAGTGAATGAACGTAAGAGAGCATTCAAATTTCGTCAACAGAACATGCACTGTCACGTCTTTATCCTTTACGGGGCAGACAGAGCATTTTGCTTCTTGCGGCTCTAAGCAGAGCCCAAGGCCGCAAGACTCAAATGCCACTTTTAGCGTGACGGTCGGAGAGAAGGTGGAAAAAGGAATCAAAATAACGATAGGTTGCTAGCCGCATCGCCTATTTACATGATGCGCATTTTTGTCCTGCTCGTCGGGAAGAGTAGCTGCTGGTACATTCTAAGGTTTTTCTTGTCTCCCAGACCAGCATCGAAGAGCATGGAAGTCGACAGAACGCTCTGATTTTTACCTTCTCCCACAGATCTACGGCACATTCACCCGCGCCATGCTCCGCATGCAGCCAGCTTTGCGCGGCTACGCAGAACCGCTCACCCAAGCCATGGTGAAGTTGTACTTGGCGTCACAAGAACGATTCACGCAGGACATGCAGCCGCACTATGTGTACTCGCCCAGAGAGATGACCAGATGGGTGCGCGGTATATGCGAGGCCATACGGTGAGTAACTCTTAATACACGGAGTCCAGTGCTGCCCCCATTTGAAATAAATTATTTGTAAGGAAACGAAGATATCATTTAAAATTTTGAGCTAGTAAAACCTAGATAACCCTTTAAACTATTTTATGAACCACTGTTTACAGTTTAAAGTGAGAACGTTAAGCTTTAGTTTGCATTTTTGCGAAAAACGGCCACTTTTGGCATAGTTTAAAGGGTTATCTAGGTTATACTAGCTCAAAATTTTAAATGATATCTCCGTGTCCTTACAAATAATTTATTTCAATTGAGGGCAACACTGGACACCGTGTATCTTCTTAATATTGAAACCTTCATTACTGTTTCGGGTTCCCAAAGGGTGCCAACGGGACCCTATTACTGAGACTGCTGTCTGTCCATCTGTTACAGTGCTCTATATCTTGAACCGTAATAGCTAGAAGCTTGACATTTTCACCGATTATTTATAACTGTGGCCGCTGTAACAAATGCTAAAAATATGCTTTTTTAGCATTTTAAAATATTTTACGGAACCCTTCTTCATGTACGAGTCCAAACCCGCACTTGACCGGTTTGTTTGACACGCTTCCGCCGCAATATTTTTACATAATTTTTTAAAATATAAAAATCTGAGGAAGGTTTTGATACGGAAATTGTAGAATTAGCTCATAGTTTGTTCCTTTGTATAAAAACAGGCCACTGGATAACCTGTCGGTGGAAGGCCTGGTGCGACTGTGGGCGCACGAAGCCCTGCGTCTCTTCCAGGACCGACTGGTCGAGGATTCAGAGAGACAATGGACCGATGAGAACATCGACAACGTTGCTATGAGATTCTTCCCAGGTAACCACCATTTTGAGCCGTTTGGCTTCCGTCCTATAATAGGACCACTCCATCTCTTCCTGTGGATGTCTTAAGAGGTGACTAAAGGACTAAGCACAAACATCTCGTGCTTCAACTGCATTCCCAGGAAGGGTTAAAGTCGGGCGGCGGCCGGTTGTAAAACCTTTCGCTCGAATGCATTCTCAATGAAAGTTGATGTCAGGCAGATGGCTTGTTGTAAAACTACAGCCAAATCATTTAAACTATTTCGGATATTTTTCCTTCACTTTGCAAGGTCTTTGCCATCAATGGGTGACCATTGATGTGCTTATTATATTTGGAGAAGAAAAAGTGGGGAAGCACACTCCAGGCTCCAAAACAGAACAGAAGAACTTAACGAACATTTTAACACCTTCCACGCGTGACCTTGTCTGAGTGCTCCTGGTGGCCCCCTAGTGGTCAAAAACTAGCCGATTCAACTCCTCTTAATCCTGCTATTATGTCATGTAGATTTTCCGCCTCATATTTATTATTATTTCAGGTATCAACAGGGAACAGGCTCTTGGCCGTCCAATCCTTTACAGCAACTGGCTAAGCAAGGATTATATTCCAGTTCAAAGAGATCAACTACGCGAATACGTCAAGGCTAGGCTTAAGGTAAACGATTTAGAACTTGGTGTTACAGTGGAACATGTTTGATAAACTTTTCATGTATTTTATTTTAATTGTTACTCTTAATATCTGATCAATATAAATATTATAAAGTCCTAAGACCCAATGAACAATAATACAATACTGTATCATTCCTAGGTGTTCTACGAAGAAGAATTGGACGTGCCTCTGGTACTATTCGACGAAGTTTTAGACCATGTGCTGCGTATTGACCGAATCTTTCGACAGCCGCAAGGCCATCTCTTGCTTATCGGAGTGTCGGGCGCTGGCAAAACCACGCTCAGTCGCTTTGTGGCTTGGATGAATGGCCTCAGCATCTTCCAGATCAAGGTAAGTTGTTCATAAGATAAGGTAGAATAAAATTTTCTGTAAGAATCATGTTAATTACACTTGACTGTGTTTGAATTTGTACAATAACAAAAGTAACGAAACAATAATTTACACTTTAAAGAAACCTTTTTCTGACAACAGCAAGAAAATTGGGTATTAAATGAAGCAGTTATTAGCATTTGAATTATTAGTATAAAGAAAAGTGGGAGCGTGGTGTGGACATCTTTTGTACGTGCGGAACCTAATGGCAGTAACGTCAAATTTCTATACGTGCATCCTTTTTCTGTTACTTGGCAGTTCTTCTTTCAACCAGATTTTAAAGGCTTTCAACTTACTTATTTTTGAGCATTTAAAAATACAGATTGTTTTCGGTTTCAGATTGTTGTTTGTTGTTTGATATGAATAATAATAAAAAATAGTCAAGTACCGATGTTTTCTTTGTAGGTTCACAACAAATATACCGGAGCAGATTTCGATGAAGACCTCCGTTCGGTGCTGAGACGCGCGGGCTGTCGCGACGAGAAGGTGGCCTTCATCTTGGACGAGTCCAACGTTCTCGACAGCGGCTTCCTCGAGCGCATGAATACTCTGCTCGCCAACGGAGAGGTAAATAAAACCCACAATCTTAGGGCCTTCGCTGCGTTAAGCGAACGAACACGTCACAAACTGTACGTGCGAAAGAGACCGCAGAATCCGTCGCGTGATGCCGTGTCTCTGTTGCACGTAGAGTTTTTGACAGAGATAGACTGAACCCGTCGCGTGCGCCCGCTTAACGTAGCGAAGGCCCTTATAGTAAAGGCTGTAAGCATATTAGCCTCGTGTCCACTGTGAAACAATTGCAGCTCAACTGTTAAAAGTTTCAAATTTTCTATCATTCGCGACTATAGTCTTATATTTATAGACAACAAGGAATACAATAGAAATCATCTAGCCACTAGTAGCACTTACATTTTTCTCAGGCTAAAATTAAAGTTTATTGCTAGTTTCATATTTATCTTTCATTTGTTTCCCTTTTCTTAGGTGCCTGGACTGTTTGAGGGCGACGAGTTTGCTGCTCTCATGACGCAGTGTAAAGAAGGCGCGCAAAGAGAAGGATTGATGCTGGACTCCAATGACGAACTTTACAAATGGTAAGTCAACCATATCTAGCTTCTATTGGCTTTTCAAAAAAGGTGAAAGTTGAATATAAATTAAAAAAATATTTGTATTTCTCTTTATAAAAAAAATATATATTCATCTTAGAATTTTAATTTTTATTTGTATTTCCCTATATTTCTCCAATCAATGTTTTTTCGGTTAGGTTTACTGGGCAAGTAATGCGCAATCTGCACGTGGTGTTCACGATGAACCCTTCGTCCGAGGGTCTCAAAGACCGCGCGGCAACATCGCCCGCCTTGTTCAACCGTTGCGTGCTCAACTGGTTCGGTGATTGGAGTGATGGAGCCCTCTTCCAGGTACTATTTCTAAAATCTTATGTCCTTGTTAGTAATAGTTTTTCGTCTTATTCGATTTTATATAGTGTTGTCTGCTTCTGGGTGTATGTTTGGTCACAAAAATACATAGCCATATGTTGTCTATTTTTTATAAAGCATGAAATTACATCACAAATTATTAGGGCGCCGGAGTTAACTATGGAATATTAATTTATGTTTATACCATGCAACTAGAATAAGATCACGAACTAAATAAACTTAAGTACCCCAGAGACTATAAAGGTGCAGTTTCCACACAAGCTCAATTTGATTTTTTACCCAAAAAATTATTCTTTTATTAGGTGGGAAAGGAATTCACAAGCCGCATGGACCTAGAGTGCGCCGACTACGTGCCCCCGGAGTTGTTCCCGGCAGCGTGCGGCGAGGTGTCGCCGCGTCCGGCGCACCGCGAGGCCGTGGTCAACGCCTGCGTGTACGTGCACCAGACGCTGCACCGCGCCAACGCTAGGTTGGCTAAGCGCGCCAACCGCACCATGGCTATCACTCCTAGGTGAGTCACCTGGCTTAACGCGCTATTCGCATCATGGTTATTAGGCCTAGGTGACATTTTTATCTTTAGCAATTGCTCGATGCCTCAACATGTACTCTTCCTCTCTATATCAAGCTCTGAATTATTATCTTCAACAATCATCATGTACTATTTTTGTCTATCTCGAACTCTCAATATTATCTTCAGCTTTCTTCTTCTCTATCATGAGCTCTAAATATTATCTTCAGCTTTCGATTGATGCCTCATCATGTACTCTTCTCTATCATGAGCTCTGAATATTATCTTCAGCTTTCGATTGATGCCTCATCATGTACTCTTCTCTATCATGAGCTCTGAATATTATCTTCAGCTTTCGATTAATGCCTCATCACGTACTCTTCTCTATCATGAGCTCTAAATATTATCTTCAGCAATCGATCGATGCCTCATCATGACTCTTCCTCTCTATCTCTTACGAGCTTTAAATAACTTTAATAGCAAGAAAGTATATTTCTTACATAGCTCAACTCCTTGGTCTGAGACCTCAACAATATAAAATCACTTATCCGTTTTTTTCTGATTTTTTTTATTTTACTGTTGTTAATCAGCCGCAGATCATATTAATCTCCTCTATAACAAATGTTTTACCTACAGACACTACTTGGACTTCATCCAACAAATGGTAAAGCTGTACGCCGAGAAGCGCGCCGACCTCGAAGAGCAACAACTCCACTTGAATGTGGGTCTCGGCAAGATCGCGGAGACCGTGGAGCAGGTCGAGGAGATGCAGAAGAGCCTGGCTGTTAAATCACAGGTCGGATATTGATTAAAGCTTTACAACGGAAATTACGCTGATATGGAAGAGCGCCAGGACATTGAACCCATTAGACAGGAGAGAAAAATACAACACAGATCTGCGTGTGTATGTATTTTCTACCATTATGCAGAAGAGGCCAGGATTTGCTCAATTAGATCGCTTTGAGTACAAATTTATGTTTATAGGCGTGATATAGTTTGGATATTTCCAAATACTTGACATTCTTACTAAAACCTCCAGATGACGCAGGGAGCCGCAGCGCGAATAAATCATTATTTTGTTTTTTAGGAACTGCAAGCTAAGAATGAAGCCGCCAACGCAAAACTGCGCCAAATGGTCAAAGATCAACAAGAAGCGGAGAAGAAGAAAGTAGAAAGCCAGGAGATTCAGGTTTTTTTATTGTTTTGTTTTCAAATGGTTCCTATTGAAACTGCAAGAAAGATTATTAAAAATTTTAATTTGGTTTTAAAAATAGGTTGCTCTGGAAAAACAAACGAAAGAGATCGAAGCCAAACGCAGAGACGTAATGGCTGACTTAGCTCAGGTGGAGCCGGCTGTCATCGAGGCGCAAAACGGTTTGATTTTCATTTTCCTTCGTTTCGTAGTTATAGTCGTATATTATAACTGACTTTTGGTGAACTATCCCTTGCCCTTATATTTCTAAGTACATTACAATCTGTGTAGGATTTTGTGCAATAAAACAGTTTCAATGTTGAAAACATGCGTTCAAAGAACCAACGCAGGTTATAGTTCACCACGATTATACTCGAGTAGAATACATCGAATAACATAGCATGTACATATCTACGTGTTTTTGTTGTTTATTTGTTACTTATGAAAAGTCACTGACGATGTGCTTACTTTTAGTAGTTAGTTTTATATAACATACATACAAAGTCACAAAAAGATGCCTTCACAAATATTTTATATAGTTTCGAATAAGAACGATATAAGATAAATTGTATGCAGTAGTTGTAGTCAGGAAGACGAAAGCCTTTGACGAATTTGTTCTTGGTTGTTATTATTGAAATGTTTAATTTTTTTTATTCAATAATTTTTCTCGCATGATAGCCTGTTCGTTATGAAGTAGTTTTACCAAAATGGTTTTGATATACATTTTCTGCTGCCAGAAAATCATACTTTAAACTACTTCTTGTCGAATCGAAATGGCTTATAGTTTTACTTGTATTTTGCCACGACGGCAAACCCAGATCGACGAAAAAATGGTGCACATTTTGATTTAAACCTTCAAACATGAAACGACACATTTCTAACTACACCTACGCCTAGTATTAAACATGGAGATACCACGCAGCCGTGCGGTCCATCAAGAAGCAGCAGCTGGTGGAGGTGCGGTCCATGGCCAACCCCCCCTCCGTCGTCAAGATGGCGCTCGAGTCGATCTGCACGCTGCTGGGCGAGAAGGGGGACACGTGGAAGGGCATCCGCTCCGTCGTTATGAAGGATAACTTCATATCCACTATCGTTAACTTCGAGACTGAGAACATCACGTTAGTTCTTCTTTTGTTATGGATAGCACGTCCGTATACCAAGTCGTATGTATGTATCTACGTTTGTTATTAATTCGTGTTCAAACAAACGTAGTAAATTTTTCATAGAATTGGATATTCTGCTATGATTCTGCTACATAAAAATGTACTTTACGAATAAATCATAACGTTGAAACGGCTGTTTATTATATAGCGCTCTCGCATTTGAAGTAATAACAAGAAAATCGGTTCGCCTATTTATTGTATTGATGTTTGAAACATATGAATGAAATTCGCGATGTGCTATCCTCATGTTATTAAATTACTTTTGAATAACATTACAAAGTTAAACTACATAATGTTGTTTGATAGTTGAACATTTTAGATAGCAATAATCTTATTACTTATATTTATTGGCAAAAACATACTGTATTCCAAACTTTGCATAGATTTTTTATTTATTGAAATGTATTACGTAGTGTTTACGTTTCTTAATCTTATCGCTATGGATTGTACGTTTAATATTATAAATAGTCACATTTTGGACTAATCGATAAAAGAAATGTAACAAAAAATATAATTGTGTAAATAAGCTAAGCTCGCTTGCATTATGTGACTGTTGTTATTAATAATACCAAAAAAAACCTATGATCACTGTATGTGTATTGAAAAATGGCATCTATGTAAGGCACACTAATAGTACTCGTGACTAACATACTAAGCATCGTCATGAAATATTAACAATCGTTTTAACCATTGTCGTAAGAATTTACCATGTTTTGGTCAGCATTTTCAAATGTGAACTTTGGGCCGTAGATAACTGTGTCCTGAGCTTTGCTTCGCTTTTCTTCGACTCTTAAATATGGGATTTCTATTAGTTTTAGATTTCAACCTTACATCTTCTTGCTGTACTCTGTAGTAATAATACAGTACTGATTAGTTTGTTTCGATCTGCTAGAGAAAAGCGTTTCATAGCGACACACGTCTCGGTCCGTCTTACAGTGATCTAATTCAAATGTTAACCGTACAACAATGCTAGCCGCATGAGACACGACGCTAAACGCCTTTTTTGTTTCTCTCCTTTTGTATTCTCTCGCTCTCGCTTCGTGCTGGTGACGGACGCGCCGCCTCACCGCCGGACTCGTCGAAACCTTAACGTATACAGCGGTGAAGTCGATAAAGAAGCAGCACCTGGTGGAAGTGAGGTCGATGGGCAACCCGCCGGCCATCGTGAAGGTCGCGCTGGAGTCCATCTGCCTGCTACTCGGCGAGAACGCTACCGACTGGAAGGCCATCCGCGCCGTCATCATGCGAGAGAACTTCATCAACAGCATCGTCTCCAACTTCTCCACTGAGGACATAACGTGAGCACTGTTCCGCCCCACTCCCCGCCCCTCACACCCGGACCCTCCCTTTTTGGTGGAAGCGCATGGCGTTTGTTCGTCGCATCAGAAGCCTGATGTCGCTTGAAGCATGCTTGTAGCACGATGGTCAATTTTCTTTGCACGTTCTAATTTGATTTGGGAATTGGCATTGTGGTGATGGCTTACTAATTGATGTAGCATTTTGAGTATGACTTAAAATATCGACGCCAGTATAATATTAATATGGCGGAGTAATTAACTAGTAAGAATTTATTTTTTTAAATTATGTCTACAGATATTCATAAGTAACTTTATTGTCGTTATTTCATTGTAAATCGAACAAGTCATACTTTGTAAAACAAATATTTCCGTTTGTTTTGGGAGTTAAAATCAGACTTCATAAATATAACGTTCACGTTTCATTTTTATTTCTTATAACGTATCGAGAACCGGATGAAATAACGAAGTCGACTCCCATTAGTCATACAATGGACGCATGAATGTATTTGCCAATAAATAACATCTGTCGTAAAATATTTCAAGTCACCATCGACAGTGAAACAATAAGCTTGTGATTTATTTTTATTTGTTCCTTTTATTTGATTTTTGTTTGCTATCTAATGTGTCTTTCTATTGAACAGCGAGAGACATTGGATTGGCCTTTTATTTTTGTTTGCTGTATGTGGTAAGTGACGTCCAATCAAATTGCTCAAACTAAGTCAGGAATAACAGGGGTTTTGCATGTCACAGAAAAGATTTTCACGGGATAAATTTTATACAAAATTATTTTATATATTATTTGGGTTCATTGGCATTGCACGACAAGCACGTTAGATTAAACCTGTTTGAGAATAGAGCTCCTTTTAATCACTTTGTGTTCGCCAGTGACGATGTGCGCGAGAAAATGAAGACTCGCTACCTCAGCAACCCTGACTACAACTTCGAGAAAGTCAACAGGGCCAGTATGGCTTGCGGTCCTATGGTCAAATGGGCTATCGCTCAGGTGAGATGTTAATAAAACTTATCTAAATAAAATACTCAACTGTTAATCATGGCTAAATATGGTTTTTTTTACCATGAAAAACATAATGAACAAAGTCAACTTTCAGATCGAATACGCGGACATGTTGAAACGCGTGGAACCTCTACGTAACGAGCTCAAAGCCCTGGAAGACCAAGCGCAGACTAATGTTACGGCTGGCGACGAAGTGCGTGACCTCATCGCACAATTGGAGAAATCTATTGCCTCGTACAAGGAGGAATACGCTCAGTTGATCAGTCAGGCGCAGGCCATAAAGACTGACTTAGAAAATGTGCAGGCTAAGGTATGAAACTTTAATAGAATGTTCAGTGTCTGACCGTCTAGTCGAAGGGGCGTTTGCTAGCGCACTACCGTACCTACCTAGGCTTCTAAATTTACGGTATAATACCAATACCAAATAATAATGAATATTACAGAGATATAAAGATTCTTTAACATATTAGTCCAGATGAAGCATTAGTTGAAATCAAATTAAAAATCATTGTTGAAAGAGCAAAAGTATCTACGTCCATTATAAAATTGTTGTTTACTTACAGGTGGATCGCTCCATAGCCTTACTGAAGAGTTTGGTAATCGAGCGCGAACGTTGGGAATCCAGCTCAGAGACGTTCCGCTCCCAAATGAGCACCATCGTCGGAGACGTGCTGTTGTCTGCTGCCTTCATAGCGTACGGAGGGTACTTCGACCAACACGTGAGTACAGATTGTTAGCCTGATGATAGGTTCTCTAGAGGCCAAAAGAGCAGCCGCTTTTATGTAGAACATTTGTACGCAAAACCCTTCTGATAAAGTAAAGCATACTTCTTCAGATATTTATTATGCACGAAAAATCTGAGTTTCTATTTGAAAATATATACATCGTTTTTTAAAAGCTACTTTCCTTAACACTTTTAAGGACACACTTAGTCTATACCTCGACGTAAATCAATTATTTCTATTGTGTCTGGCTTAGTGTCCAACAATGTATGAAGATGATGCCATGAATTAACGTTTAGATGAAGTAACTGAACACGTTTTTTGATTCCAGTACCGTCAAAACCTATTTTCGACATGGACGGCCCACTTGGCAGCGGCAAACATCAAGTTCCGCGCGGACATCGCCCGCACGGAGTACCTCAGCAACCCCGACGAGCGTCTCCGTTGGCAGGCCAACGCGCTGCCCACTGACGAGCTTTGCGTCGAGAATGCCATAATGCTCAGGGTAAATATAAAACCATGCAACTACAAAAATATTGTTGCTCTCTCTCTTCCTCTCCTTCTAATTCTCTATTTCGCTCTCGCTTCTTCTCTTTCTAATTCTCTTTTTCCCTCTATTTCAAATGTTTTTTGTCCCTCTTAACGCATTCCCAGTTGCATCCTTAGTTGTGATGCAACACTTCGCCTGCTGAAAACGCACCGTATGTATTTTAATTTAAAACAAAACACACGGTGAATTTTTCAGCAGCCGAAGTGAAACCTAGGGTACGCTTTCTAGCTTTTTCTTTTCCACTTCGCACAATCTTTAGCATCCTAGGTTGTGAGACCATTGGACGCATACATATGGTCTTTGAGGATCAATATGGACGTCAAGCGGGCCTTTATGAGTTTCCTCTGCCGGGGTCCCGCGGAGACGCCATGGCCAGACTTTGTTATGTTATTTATTTGTTGTTTAACTATCTGGCACTAAGTCTTGAAACTACGTCAAGCGAACGCCCGCGACGGGTTCAGTCCGTCCCTGTTACAAACCCTACGTGCGATAGAGATAGCTGAAGCCTAACTGAAAATGTTCTTGTACAGCGCTTCAACCGCTACCCGCTGATCATCGACCCGTCGGGCCAGGCCACCGAGTTCATCATGCGAGAGTTCAAGGAGCGCAAGATCACCAAGACATCCTTCTTGGACGACTCGTTCAGGAAGAACCTGGAATCTGCGTTGCGATTCGGCAATCCGCTGCTTGTACAGGTCAGTGTTGTAACGTTAACATTTTGTTATATAGATTTTCAATGCGCTTTGTGTAGTAAATTATATCATGATACTTGAAAGGAAATTAAATTGGTCAGTAGACCCCGCCATATTGGGGAAGAAATTGAAACTAAATTTACTTTTTCACCGCTCATAACCTAAAGTAAAAAACATTTGGCGGCCCTAACATTTGAGTTTCACTGACAGTTGACAGGTCAAAATAGAACTTACTATAACTGATTTATTTCTCTTAGGAACTTAAGGTGGGTAGGTGAAATACGAAATATAATTGACTTCTCGTACTGAATTGGATCGTCATATCGCCCATTTCAATATTTTTTTTTGTCTTTCGCTATATGTTTCATAGGGGATGTTGTTCAAAATTATGGCTTGAACTTGCTGATTAAATACTGTCTTTGAAGATGTTGGCTTTTTGATGACTTTCCGTCTTTAATTTTGCGTATTTGTGCCAGGACGTGGAGAACTACGACCCGATCCTCAACCCGGTCCTGAACAGAGAGCTGCGCCGCACGGGCGGCCGGGTGCTCATCACGCTGGGCGACCAAGACATCGATCTTAGCCCTTCGTTCGTCATCTTCCTTAGCACCAGGTACCTAATTTGTTTCAGGACTTCCTACTGATTTATTATTGCTTCAGTGTTTAAACATTAAGTCAATTTTTATGCACCGTTCATGGTTTGTACTCCGCCTAATTAACGTGTCGCTTTTAAAGTGGAAAAAGCGACGCTTTATTTAAGCAGAGAAAAAATCATGGAGAATAACCGACATTATTCTTATGTCATTTACCTAAGGATAATGTCGGTACTACCCAACATTAGAATATACAGTAACGTTTCTAATATTGCCAGACAGGACTCAAACAGTGTTAAAACAAAAAATGTTTGCGACCTTCTTCTGTATAACATGTTATAAGGTTGAGAAAATGTACATCTACTGCATGCCTACACTAAATGTAGTAGTGTAGGCATAAATGATGCTCCGCTTCTATGAAGTTTCATACCTATGCTACAGGGATCCGACAGTGGAGTTCCCTCCGGACATGTGCTCGCGAGTGACGTTCGTCAACTTCACGGTGACGCGGTCGTCGTTGCAGTCGCAGTGCTTGCACCGCGTGCTGAAAGCGGAGCGACCGGACATCGACACCAAGCGCTCGGACCTGCTTAAACTGCAAGGTAACTTCAACAGCAATTTGATACACTACACTACCACGTCTTTATTCCTAATGGGGCAGACAGAGCATTTTAGGTCGCCATCAAGCATTTTTCGGATGATGGGCAAAAAGGTAGAAAAAGGAGCATCCAAAATTTGTTTAATGTTTATTTGTTTTTAATAATATCAAAATTTCAGGTGAATTCCATCTTCGTCTGCGGCAGTTAGAGAAATCTCTGCTGCAAGCGCTCAACGACGCTAAGGGCAAGATCCTGGATGATGACTCCGTCATTGCTACTCTTGAGACCCTCAAGAAAGAGGCGGACGATATTGGACAGAAGGTAACACAATAAAACTGAATGGAAATAAGGAAATTTTGCTTTAAAATTGTTTGTGCGGGCTCTCTCATAATAAGTGTTATAATTCTGGAATTTGTTTAAGGTGGAAGAAACTGACAAAGTCATAGCTGAAATTGAAACCGTCAGTCAACAGTACTTGCCGCTCTCACAAGTAAGTGTTTGTTTATTAAAAATTGTATTTATGTACTCGTGTAAAAAAAACATTAAAAGCTAATGAGTCAACTAATAAGTCAAATAATTAAAGTCAACTTGCGAAGTTAACATAAGAAAGAAATGGATAGAGTTGACATACAGAGCCGACCCCAAATAGGGAAAAGGCTAAGAAAATGATAATAAAGTCAACTTGCAGCTAAAGCATTTTAATCTTTTTTGAATTTTTGAAATTAAAAAAGAAACGTAGAAACGATTTATTTCGTGCAAATACAATGTTTTGTGTGCAGGCGTGCAGCAGCATCTACTTCACGATGGAGTCGCTGAACCAAGTGCACTTCCTGTACCAGTACTCTCTGAAAATGTTCCTCGACATATTCAGCTCGGTGCTGGTCTGTCCCCTGCTCAGCGGGGTCACGGACTACACGACCAGGCTCAAGACTATCACGGAAGAACTGTTTACTGTGAGTTTGGTCTTTTATAACAAATTCGTTTTAGAAGAATTAAACCACGATTTTTTGTTTCACGATTTCAAGAATTTTCGTATTTTACATTGTGGTTCTCGACGGGAAGCACGTCGAACCGTTTGGTTATTTTGTACTTACCTCCTTGCTTTACTCATCCACTTCAGGATTTCTGAACAAGGACTGCGAAAAGCTTCAGAATATCACCTGAAGCGTGCAGGCGCGGATCTGCTATAGTGGGCACGATGGGCATGCCCACAACCCTAACGGACTAAGGACGCAAATAGGAGTCTAGTCCTAAATTTTTTAACGAGAGGCAGTAAAATGTAAATAAATATGATCATGACCACTTGACCGTGCAGATCTGTAAATGGTAAATGTCAGGTAGTGAGTCGCAGTTACACAAATATTATCTCATTCTTTTCTGATTCCTCACATGTCCTACATTTTGGACTCTCGACAAGTCTCATTTCGAGAATTAATAAAGACATGTTTTTGAATGGAAACGCTAAATCGCTTAATTTAGACTCTCTGAGGAATGGGAGGACACTAATTTAATTTTATTGGTTCAAGTATACTTAAAAATTTACAAACAATACTAAAAAAAGAAAACTTAGTACTTATATGCTACTTATTTTCTAAAGAAATTTCATAAGTTTTTGTTAGTCATACTAGTGAATTTACGTTACGTTTGTGCTCTCAGGCGGTGTACGAGCGCGTGGCGCGCGGCATGCTGCACACGGACCGGCTGACGTTCGCGCTGCTGCTGTGCCGCATCCAGCTGAAGGGTGCGGGCTGCGAGGACACGCTGGAGCGCTCGTTCAGCGTGTTTCTGCAGGGCAAGGACGGCTACGTGGCGCCCGCGCAGCCCGCCGACCAGCTCACGCCGCAGCAGCACGACGCCGCCGCCCGCCTCGCTAACAGGTCACCATCCTTTTCTCTTTGTTTTTTTATACAACTCAGGTGTGCTTGAAAAGATGTGAAAAGTATCCAGTTTTTCCACTTGTTTCCGATATGAGCTCTGTTCCCTCAATTTCTCTAAATAATACTAACATCTCACTCACTCAATCCGTCAAAAATCTTGGTCTTCTGATGGACTCTACGTTTAGCTGGAGAAATCAGGTAACTGATATCAGCAGGAAAGTCACCTATTCCTTACAATACCTGAATCGCTATAGAAATTTTCTTCCAATCAAAACTAAAATTACTTAAATACAATCTCTTGTTCTTCCTATTATTGATTATGCTGATGTGTGTTATCCTGATCTAAATGCAGATCTTCTTGATAAGCTAGATCGTCTCATTAATAATTGCATTCGCTTTATCTTCTGCCTTCGTAAATATGACCACATATCTTCTTTCCGATCTAAGCTTAACTGGCTTCCTGTTCGTCAGCGCCGACAACAGAGAATGCTCTGTACTCTTTTCTCTATACTTAAGAACCCTCTTTCTCCCCAATATATGAAAACCAAATTTAAATATCAGTCTGAAAGCCATGACCGTGAGCTTCGCTCCAGTTATACTCTTCAAATTTATCTCCCGTTATTTCGGTCTGAATTTATGTCTAACTCTTTTACTCTTCAAGTTACGCGACTCTGGAATGCCTTACCTGAAGACATCAAAAGTATCTTATTTAAGAAGAAAGTTCACACGCACCTTTCTTTAAAATTTTCGCAGCAGAATTAGTCATTATCTTAAACATTTGTAGTATATATATGTGTATGTATATTTATATAAGTATTTATATGTATTAAGTGTATTATATTAATGTATTTAAGTATACTTGTAAATAGTAAATTATTAAGTACATCTTTAAAGCGCCTATCGCAATTAAATAATTTCTGTTTTTCCTAAAGGTTGACTGGTAGAGAATGCATTAGCGTTAAGTTCACCTTTTGTACCATTTGGTCAATAAAGATTTTAATAAATAAATAAATAATAATATTATGCTTGGGGACCTAAATCGAGTTTCCCTTCTCGGGTATTTCCATCGGTCCTTAAAATATAAATAGAATACGCGCCCCTTACCTGTTTCTATTGGAAGCTCCACCCTCGAAGTTGTAGAACAATATATCTACCTGGGTCAATTTATTCATGTTGAAAGTTCCAGCTTCGAGAAGGAGGTCTTCCACGAATTTAGCTCGGATGGGCAGCGTTTGAGAAACTACGCGTCTTTTTATCCAAAATATCTCAGTACCTTAAGACTAAAGTCTACAATGTGTGTTACCAGTGATGATTTATGACTCTGAAACGTAGTCTCTTACTATGGGTCTCATAAGAAGGCTCAAGGTCGCTATGCTCGGTGTTTCTACGTGATCGAATCAGAAATAAGGAGATTCGTAGAAAAGTCACTGACACAAACCAGCGTATTAGCTTAACGGGACACATAGTGCGACGAACCGATGGCCGATAGGGCAAAAAGGTTTTCGAATGGCGACCACTTACTGACAAGCGAAGCGTGGGACACCCAAGATAGTCAGACATCGCGTCGTGACCAAAGTCGCTGGAAAGCCTGCATCTAGAGGCCTCTCTAGATTAATCATTTTGGAAATTCTTGGGAGAGAGCCTAGCCTATGTCCAGTAGAGGAAGTTATGCGACTGAAATGATGATGACTAGGGAAATAATTTGTAATTAAAGTCATCTAGGTTTGAGAACTTGCATTGTTTTGCACAAAACTGTTTTCAGGCGATCTATATTTTGACAATCGTATTTTATGTGTGATTAATGAGGTAACGACTTGTTGCAGACTGCCGGCGTTCCGTCGCCTGCTGCAGAAGGCGGGCGAACTGCCGGAACTAGGCGCGTGGCTGTGCCAAGCCGCGCCCGAGCAGTGCGTGCCCACGCTGTGGGACTCGGAGGCTGCAGCGCCGCCCGCGCCGCACACGCTCGCCATGTACCGCCTGCTGCTCATACAGGTTTGCCACTATCATTTATACACTTCTCGTTCCAAGTGGTAAACGAGCGCACTGCATGTCAATCTAGACATATTACAAGATACCCAACTTATCTTTAGAGAAGCCAGTCAGCTCACCGCGGGCTCTGAAGTTAGGATCATCTTAGTGCTTACTCTGCTGCAACTTTAACTCTGCGCAACTTTACCTCTGCAACTTTGGATTAAGAGCCAGGGTAGAATGTATAAAATATGCTGCTTTTGTTATTTCACACCTGATTTTCCTACAGATTTCATAGAAAATTCTTCCATGCTGGTCTGGGAGAAAAGAAAAACCTTAGAATGTATCAGCTGTTTCTCTTCCCGCGCAGACCGTAAAAACCGATCGAGGGAATGGGTGAAAATGCAAATTGTTTTAATAAATGATGCGGCTACTAGCAAAAAAAAAAAAAACTTATCACTATTTTGATTCCTTTTTCCATATTCACGCTCATCTTTCGCTAAGAGTATCCTTTGAATCCTGCTATTCTGAGCTCTGTCTGTTTAGAGCATCATCATCAATCATCAATATATTAAAGAACTATGTTCTTGTCGGTTTTCCGACTGCTTAGATCAGCAAGACCCAAAATGCTCTGTCTGCCCCATTAGGGATAAAAACGTCATATATATTTTCATCCAGGCGTTCCGTCCCGACCGCGTGATCGCGGCGGCCACCCAGCTGGTGACGGCGGTGCTCGGCAGCACCTTCATGGCCAAAGCGGAGACCGAGCTCGACCTGACGGCCATCACGGAACATCAGCTCAACGCCACCACGCCAGCGCTCTTGTGCTCGGTGCCCGGATACGACGCCAGCGGTGAGTGACTCGCAAACAAAAAATATACATTTGCGAATTTCAAAAAGAAGTCTGTCGAAATTTCTGAATTAAGAATATGTGATGAAAAATTTCGCCACGAGTGAGATTCGAACTCACGCCCCCCACATTTATACTGTGAGTGTGCTACCGTAAATTTGAATCACCCTGACGAATTTCCTCATCACATATTACTTATGCATTTAATTTAGATATTTTCCGAGCATTGTAATGCTGTATAAATCAATTGTTGATGGTGTTAATTTTGAAAATGTTTATTTGCTAGTTATATCCCATTGCTGGGCAAAAAGGCAAATAGCAAACGTTTGATTTTTAGGGTTCCGTACCCGAAGGCTGCAAACGGGACCCTATTACTGAGACTCCGCTGTCTGTCCGTCAGTCACAGGGCTCAATCTCTTGAACCGTAATAGCTAGACACTTGAAATTTTCACCGATTAAGTATTACTGTGGCGGATATAACAACAAATACTAAAAATAAAAAATAGTTAAAAATTAAAGGGGGTCGTCATACAAGAAACGAGTTTTTTTTTCAGCGTTTTTAACATGATCTTCATAATGGCATTAACTAGATACTTGAAATTTTCACCAATTATGTATTACTATGACTACAATAACAGCAAATACTAAAAATAAAATAAAGTTAAAAATTGAAGGGGGTCGTCATACAAGAAACGAGTTTTTTTTTCAGCGTTTTTAACATGATCTTCATAATGGCATTAACTAGATACTTGAAATTTTCACCAATTATGTATTACTATGACTACAATAACAGCAAATACTAAAAATAAAATAAAGTTAAAAATTGAAGGGGGTCGTCATACAAGAAACGTGTTTCTTCAGCGTTTTAAAACATTGTTCGGTGGTATGGAACCCTTCATGTACGAGTCCGACTCGCACTTGCCCGTTTATTTTATGAACCCCTTATTCATAAAAAAGATCAATCGTTTGCTATTTTAGTTAAAATATGCTTCGACATTCATTCTTATTTGTCAAATATTGAAAAGAAAGATAAGGAAAAAATATATTTTAACTAAAATAGGCGAAGCAAATATTTGATATTTTTTATGAATAACCTCTTATTCATAAAAAATATCAAATATTTGCTGGTGTTTACTTTGACAGAACTCTACTTTAGTTTTTACTTTTCAAGTGCTGAGCATCCGATATTTTAGTTCCGTCGATGATTCATCGTTTGCTTATTTACCATGGTTTATTGTGAAATTCCTCTAGGTCGTGTGGACGACATGGCTACGGATATGAACAAGCCACTGTCGAGCATCGCCATCGGTTCCGCCGAAGGATTCAACCAAGCCGAGCGGGCTATCAACACGGCTTGCAAGACAGGACGGTCAGTATTTACCTCCATTTTGGAAATACAAGTGTCACCGTGATTTTTTGTATCAGTTCTATAAAGTTAATAGCCCTGAAGCACTTTTAGAACTGATTTTTACGTCGATAACATGTTATCGGTTACTGTTATTATCAATATTATCGTATTTTCTTTTTTCGAACTCTTTTAAAATTGGAGATCGGTATACGGTAAGACATATATCGGTATATTTATGTTGCATGTCTGTTTAGTTTACATCACTGCAAACAAAATCTTGTCCTATTTATATTTGCTAGTATCGATGTCAAATGACATCGCTAGTTATACAGTTGCTAACTGTGAGTTTGGGAGGACAATTTGTTCCATGCTGGTCTGGGAGAAAAGAAAAACTTAGAATGTAGAGTAATCGTAAAAGCCGATCGAGGGAATGGACGAAAATGTGAATCATATCAATAGGCAGTGCGGCTAGCAACCCATCACTATATTGATATATTTTTCCATCATCACGCTAAAAGTGGCCTTTGGGTCTTGCGGCCCTGGGTTCAGTCTACCCCATTAGGGAATAAAGACGTGATAGTGTTAGGAGGACAGACATCATCTTATTTGTATGTGTAGATGGGTGATGCTGAAGAACGTTCACCTAGCGCCGGTGTGGCTGGTGCAGCTGGAGAAGAAGCTGCACTCGCTGCAGCCGCACCCCAACTTCCGGCTGTTCCTGACCACGGAGATTAGCCCCAAGCTGCCCGTGAACCTGCTGCGCGCCGGCCGCGTGCTCGTGTTCGAGCCGCCGCCCGGCATCCGCGCCAACTTGCTCCGGACCTTCGCCACTGTAAGTTCTTCTTAACGTATTCCCGTTTTCATCACCTTCTCTAATACTATCTTTAGTACATATACAGGGTTACTTCTAAAACACCGGCAACGTTTTTGAAGTAAGTTCAGTCCGTTATACTGAATCACTTTCCATAAAAACAATAAAAAAATTTGGTCCTCGCATACAAAATCCATTTGGCTAAGCGCCGATTTGTATGGGAAGCCGTAATTTTTTTTTTCGTTTTCCGACAATTGTTTTTATGGAAAGTGGTTCAGTATCATTGACTAAACTTGCTCCAAAAATTTTGTATAATTACTTAATATTTTTTAACCAGGTACCGGCAGCTCGCATGATGAAACCTCCTTCCGAGCGCGCACGATTGTACTTCCTCCTCGCCTGGTTCCACGGTAAGACAACCAAACCAAACTTTTTGTTTACTTTTTATGTTGTTATCTGCATTCAACATTGCAGATTGACTTCTGCAATGTCATGGCCGAAACAGTGCATCACAATTTAGTCTTATAAAATTTATCGAAAGAATATTGGTTATTTATTAAATTATCTTGTTCAGGTATTGTACAAGAGCGTCTCCGCTATGTGCCGCTGGGCTGGGCCAAGTACTACGAGTTCAATGAGTCCGACCTGCGAGTCGCTTGCGATACGCTCGACACCTGGATCGATGCTACAGCTATGGTAAGTCAAAGGAAAGTTCAACCGCTTTGTCAAATAGCCGTAGATTCCAGGACTAGACATTTAAAAAATCTACTTCTATTAGGATGTTCCAATTACTGTGTTTCTGTTTTTAACTTTTAAAAAACGTTATAAGTTTAAAGTGCTTATCTGTCTTCCATCGTATCTCCCAAACGGAAAGAACTGATTTTGATAAGATTTTCTTCCGAATCGAAGGTTCAAAAAAAATTATAAATGAAAGAAGACAAGAAAATGCTGCTTCATGCCTAATAAATACGACATCCTAATGTCTATTATCCAGGGCCGCACCAACCTGCCTCCCGAGAAGGTTCCGTGGGAGGCGCTCGTGACGCTCCTGTCGCAGTGCATCTACGGCGGGAAGATCGACAACCTGTTCGACCAGCGGCTGCTGCACTCGTTCTTGTGCAAGCTGTTCACGCCGCGCTCCTTCGAGGCGGACTTCGCGCTCGTGGCCAACGTCGATGGCGTCAGTATAATATCTAAAATATATACACTAGCCACGCGGCAGTGGGTCCAGCAAAGTTCAAAGAAAAAGAAGCTGGCGACGCAGCAGCTATTTGTATATTTACACGAACCAGCTACTTTTGAACCATTAGCAGCCATTTAGGTCTCAATTCTTTTGTCGAATATTGAACTTGGCTCCCATCTCCATATTTATGTTTTTGGTGGGGTATGTAATTACCAGAGGTCGGTGTAGGTTTCGGGTTCGATAGCGGGAGTACTTTTAGTTGACATTCTATTGATGCTTCTATCGCAGTTGTCTTATTTGAACGTTAGTCAATGCTGGTATAATTAACGAATTACAGCATGATATTGCTGAGCATTTAAAATATAAATATATACAGACAAATCACACTGATTAAGCTAGCCCCAAAGTAAGTTTGAAACTTGTGTTATGGGATACTAACTCAACGATACTATATTTTATGATAAATACATATATAGATTAACACCCAAGACCCAGGACAATTTGAAAAAGGCCATTTTCCAACTTGCCTTGGCTGGGGATGGAACCCAGAACCTCCGGATTAGCTGGATTTTTAAACGATTGCGCTTTGATGTATTTATTTAAACGGGACTTAGCACAAACCTTTTTTGTTGGGTTTAAGGTTTTTTTTTTATAATCTGAGACCACGAAGGGTGTAAAACTCTTATTCGAAACGTTAGTCCCAACAAAAAAAGTTCGTCCTAAGTCAACTGTAATTAAAATTTGTTAAAGCTAATATAGTTTTAACAAATTTTAATTCCAGTTTTATTTGGTAATTTATTTGTAGGCTTCTGGCAACCAGCGGCACATCACGATGCCGGACGGCAACCGGCGTGACCACTTCCTGAAATGGATCGAGGAGCTCTCTGACCGTCAGACACCGTCCTGGCTTGGACTGCCCAACAACGCAGAGAAGGTAAGCAAAATTTATTTAATGATTTTGTAATTTAACAGCGTGTCCGGCCAAGTCCAAAGGAAAAGGAACTGGTAACGCAGCAGCCGTATATTTACACGAACCATTTCGAGCTACTTTTGAGTCCTTTACAATCAAACATACATGAAATGTTGAGATTCTTAAAAATAAATTTCAGGATTCTCTATGGAACTTGGCAGCAATTTAGATTTTCATTCTTTTGTCGGATATTGAACTTGGCTCCCATTTTCACATTTATGTTTTTATTGGTATAAAAAGAAAGAAAGCAAGTAAATCCAAATAGATGTGAATAACTATAGTTATATTTGTGTATTTTTCGTTAAAATAAAAGAAAGTATGTAACCGTGTGAATGTTTACAAAGGTTCTGCTGACTACGCAAGGAAGCGACTTGGTGTCGAAGTTGCTGAAGATGCAGCAGCTCGAAGACGAGGAGGAACTCGCCTACAACGCCGCCACGCAGGACGACCCAAGTATGAATAAACATTAGCTATCATAAGTTTTTTTAAACAAACATACTATAAAAAACGAGAGCAAAGATAGGTCTGTAGAGGGCGTTTTTAAATTATTTTATTTATTTAACTTTATTACAAAAATTGTGAACGGTCAACTGAAAGGTGATGCGACCAAAGTAGGAACAATAATAAAATTTTAACTTAGGTACCTAGTATTTAAACCTATATTACCTACCTTTTGCAGGTTTGCTAGTAATTTGTGTGGCTTGCGCTGCATCATATAGTGTACAAGTCATCCGGCTTCTCACTTTCGCTAGCGACAGCGCACACCCTCAAAAGTGTTCTGTACTGTGTTTCTTTGTCTTAATTTCTTTATTTCACTGCACACTAACCAATTTTACTTGATATATCGCTTTTGGTTGACAACAATGCTTATGTTTATAATTTTTATTTCGTAGTGGCCATGGTTGTGGAGGGAGACGGCCGACCAGCGTGGATGAAGACCCTGCACCAGACAGCTACCAACTGGCTGCAACTGCTGCCCAAGGAATTACCGGTACTTACACATTATATTCTCTATCTGTTTTTTACGTTTTATTTATGTGGTTTTCGTATTAGTAAGATTTCCATAAGGTTAAGAAAATAAATGAAACAAATAATTTAAATAAATTAAAATATGACAAAAATTTCCTAAAAAATTATGTTCCTCTGGGAACATGATGACAGGTTCATTGATTTGCCCTTTCATCTAATTAGTTTGGATCATCTGATCATCATCATCCGAGCGTATTCCCGCTATTGCTTCTTTAGCGGTAACGCTTCAGAGCCCGGTCCGCTACCTAACCTAGGTGATTTGACGAGGTTACTGGTTTTTACACAAAGCGACTGCCATCTAACCTCCGCAACGCAAAGGGGAGTCCAGAACCATTTCTAAGATAGGTTTTAAACGCTAGATGGCGTTCGGGACCCACAGCTTTACGTGCCTTCCGAAGCACGGAATTATCTTTCTTTTCGGATAATCAGGTGATTCAAGCCTGCAATATCCTAACCAGACTAGAAACAAGTTTTCACAAAGTATGCTTCCCAGTGGGATTTGAACCCACGACCTCCGGATCACAAGGCAAATGCCTTGACCACTGGACCACGGAGGCAGTCTAGTTTGGATCATTATAGTAACTATAATATGATCCAAACTGTTAAACTGGATTATCATGATCAGGTCTTTTTAAGGGTCGGCACCATGTAAACTGGGTTTGCGCGGGCAACAAGTTTGTACAGAAAGCATTTGATTTAAGCCAAATAATGTATACACATAGATAGAGGAAGAGTTGGGACAGTAGACGAAAAAAAGGATTTTTTAAAATATTTTGTAGTTTTCCTAAAAACAAGCATTGAATTTACCCAAAAACATGCAAAACGCGCGTGCATAGTTATGGCTTGAGTAGAAAAGACCACTAAGAAAATGACATACCTAGTTATAGGTGAATAGACTAGCCAGCAGACGAAAACCGTATTTTTTTAATTTTCATTCAGAAAAAGTAAGATAATTGTAAAGAAACCTGAAAGAAATATTTTAGAAAATCTTGCTACAAACTGGCTTGTTTTTCTGCGTAAAGAAATATTCTAACAAGGGATTGCATATATTTTATAAAAATAAAGGCTATTTTTAAACATGATTCTTAATATTTGCTTACAATGCAATCACGCAATAATAAAAAAAAATTTAATAATTGGATGTTTTGCAACGTTTTTGACAGAATTATCTGAAATGGCGGCCATGTTCTTCCATACAAATTCAGTTGCCCGCCGGGCGTTCAGGAAGGAGGCCATGTCGAATTTTTCAAAAAAATCCATTTTCGAATTACGTAAATTGCATTACAGTCTAAAATATTTCAATAAAAAACTATGTACAAACTGCCAAATTATGTCATACTTTTGCTACACTATGGTACAGTTTTGACATTTTGTTGACGTTGAAGCAAAGATGTAATGCTATCGCAGATACGGCATCGCACTTTTTTTTTTAATTTTATTGAAAATTAAGTCAATGAAAAGAATAATTTGGTTTGATTTATTACCTATATTTTTTAATTGGTGATTAGGGTGAAAATCGGATTGGAACTTTCTCGGGTCGCGGAATCATATTAACTGTTTTTGTAATAAAAGGTGCTGTTTAATTAGGGTTTTACAATTATTTTGAGGGGTGATTCAGTCTGAAATTTAGAACAACTTTTCCCCATGAATGTATATCAAAATACGAATTGACATTATGCGTAATATATCGAACCACAGGCTATACTAGATCTATACTTGGCTAGGCAGGCAGACTATAGTTGGCTATTTATCTATACTAATATTATAAAGAGGAAAGATTTGGTTGTTTGTTTGTTTGCATTACATGGCTCCGAAACTACTGGACCGATTTTAAAAAAAATTCACCGTTGGAAAGGTACACTATCCCCGAGTGACATAGGCTTTGTGTGTACCAAGGACGAAGCCGGGGTGAACTGCTAGTATAGTATAATGATATTAAAATAACAGTCAAAAAACAAAAAGAAATCTGCATTTTCATACAAAAGTGTGCAGCCGCCCGGGAAATTTGTATAGGAACCGATTTTTTTGGTGTTTTTACTGTTTTTAGGGTTTCGCTTGTCTGTCTGTCCGTAAGTCACAGCCAATTTGCTAAGAAACTATTAGAATGATTTAGTTGAGATTTAGTACCTACACTTTTGTAACTTAGTGACCCAAAGATAGACGTATAACATAAATAAATGAATCGTGTGACATATCAAATGAATGAACTTTTTATGACAATTTTAAATATATATATTTTTTATTATTTCTTAGATCGGTAATTTGAAGTTATTTAAGAAAATGGGCGAAAATTGACCCCTCCCTACTAAACTACTGGTTTGAAAAGGAGAAAAAACAGACCCTGGCAACTACAGACCTATCTCTATTCTGCCAGTTTTGAGTAAGGTGTTCGAAAAGATAATGCTCAATCAAATGCTACTTCACTTTAAGACCAATAATCTTTTCCATAGCCAACAATACGGCTTTACTGCTGGAAAATCGACCACCGATGCAGGAGTAGCACTTATTACTAATATCTACGACGCGTGGGAAAACAGAAATGATGCAATTGGATCATTTTGCGATCTTTCTAAAGCATTTGATTGCGTTGATCATCCAACACTTTTGCTCAAATTTCGTCAATACGGTTTTGATGATAAGTCAATTAAATTAATAGAATCTTACTTAACTGATAGGCTTCAAACTGTTGATATAAACGGCGTAAAATCACACGGGTCTAATGTGAAAATGGGCGTACCCCAAGGTTCAATTCTAGGACCGTTCCTTTTCTTAGTTTATGTCAATGACTTGCCTTACATGGTTGAGAAAGAGGCTGACATGGTGCTGTTTGCTGATGACACCTCGCTAATATTTAAAATAGATCGACATAACAGTGATGCTAGCGCGGTGAACAGCACCTTATCTTTAATTTCTGATTGGTTTTCGGCCAATAACCTCATGTTAAATGCGAACAAGACCCAATGCATTCGATTCTCTCTTCCTAATGTGAATCAAGCCTGTGTTGACATACTAATTAATGGTCAGAAACTCGATCTGGTTGAAAGTACTACCTTTTTAGGAATCACAATTGATTCGAAACTTCAATGGGGCGCTCATATAACTAAACTTTCTAATAGGCTTAGCTCTGCGGCTTACGCTGTTAGGAGAATAAGACAATTGACAGATGTAGCAACTGCTAGACAAGTGTACTTTAGTTACTTTCACAGTCTAATGTCTTACGGGATACTTCTATGGGGGAGTGCAGCGGACATTCAGACTATTTTTCTTTTACAAAAAAGAGCAATTCGTGCTATTTACGGTTTAGGATCGAGAGACTCACTGAGGGAATTATTCAAGGAAATAGGTATACTTACTTTTGCATCACAATTCATATTTGAAAGTATAATGTATGTAAGGAAAAATATTTCCATGTTCAATAAAGTAAGTGATTTTACAGATAGAAATTTACGTAATAAGAATGACTTAGTTAGCCCGTATTACAGGCTGAATACAGTCAGTAAGTCTTTTATGGGGAAGTGTATACTTTTTTATAATAAATTGTCAGAATCGGTCCTTGATATGCCAGACAGAAAATTCAAAGCTTATGTAAAGAAAGTACTTTGTGAGAAGGCTTATTATAGGACCGATGACTATCTTAAAGACAAAAAGGTCTGGCTTGAGCTTGGCGCGGGTCCCTCTTAAAGGTTTGTATACTTAGACATGTCATAATTTAGGTACATTGGTACATACTAAATTTACAAATTGACATTATTTTAAATTTCGTAATTCTTATAATTCAATTTAATTATGACATAATAAACAATGTAATCTCTGTCCATCTATATAACTAATTTTAAGTTTTTAGTTTGTTAGTTGACGTCTTTGGAGAAAACGTGCAGTGCAGTTTGTTGCCGCTTCTTCTGCACTTGCGCCTAGGAAGCGGCGTAAACTTAGCTTTAAGTAACGATTTGACGTCAACATTTGTGCAAAACAAAACAAAGTGACTATTATTAAGAGATATTATAAATATCCTATGATAATAAAGATATTTTGAATTGAATTTTGAATTGAACTGGACCGATTCAGTTGAAATGTGGTGCACATAATGTAAATTTGTGACCCAAAGACGGAAGTAAAATGTAGGTAAATTAATAAATTTAAAAAAAATGGGGCCATAGGAGATAAATGAGACATTAAAAAAAGGATTTTGTGAACTATATCGCGTAAAATATCAAATGAAAGAGCATTTTATGATAATATTTAATATATTTTTCTATATTTTTTAAGTTGGTGTTTTTGAAGTTATTTTTGAAAATAAATAATAAAAATACCCATATCTCCGAAACCACTGAACCCAAACTTTTGAAAAATATACAGTTAATAGTTCTTTACCTATAGATTACAGGAAAACCTATTATAAGATAAAAAATAAAAGGGTGCAATAATGCTAATTACTGCTTCATTAATCAACCAATTTTTTTTGCTGTTTTCAGGAAAAGATTTCTATTTAGTGCTCTTTGTTGATTCGTTAAAAATATTGTACAAAATCAAACAGTCAAGTCATTGATTGAGCACATACAGCTGCTAAGCCATAAATTTATATATATAGTTATAAATTTTTACCCTCCGTACTTACATAATAATGGTAAAGGTGAATAGAAGTGAAAGGTGTTATGATTGCAGATGGTCGCTAAACGTATTGTTTCACAAAGAAAATTCAAATGTATACATTTTCTGTCAGTGGAACACAAAAAGTGTAGTTTTCCAAGTCACCGCTCGCGTTAAATACTATTTGATTGTATTTTTGAGAACGTCCTGTCAGCGATAAGTAATATTGATTTACGCAGAAATATCATAAATTTGTCTGTGGTTCCCTAAAATTTCAACTTAACTAAAATAAACCGGCCACGTGCCGTGACGGGCCACGTGTAGTGTAGGGTTCCGTAGTCAGTACCTACTTGTTTTATGTAACTAACAACTGCCTTACTTTAGGTCTGAAATCAGTCCATGATACTGAACAACTTTCACCAAGGAACAAACGAAATACAAAAATTATTTTTGATCTCTTACACACAAGATTTGGCAAAATGTAATATTTATGTAATATATGTATGGAATATGTAAGGACAAATCACACTAATTAAGCTAGCCTCAAAGTAAGTTTTGAACTTTTATTATGGGATACTAACTCAATGATACTATATTTTATGATAAATACATACATAGATAAACACCCAAGACCCAGGACAATTTGAAAAAGACCATTTTCTAACTTGCCCTGGCTGGGGCTCGAACCCAGAACCTCCGGATTAGAGGTCTAGCGTGTTAACAATTACGCCACGGAAGTCGAATGGAAAGCAAACATTTTCTTTTCATATTTAATTATGTGTTCCTTAGGAAAAGTTGTTCAGTATCATGAACTGAATCCACCTTAAATTAGTTTTAGTACAGGGAGACGTTATATACTACTGCCATGAATTTTTTTAAGTGTCCATATACAACCGTTTAACTGACAGAGAGGGGAGACACATTATTCTAACAAAAATTTGCAATCAAAAACCAAATATTTCACAATCGGATTGCTAAAACGAAAAAGGGTGTTCATAATCTTACAATATTTTTTAAAGACCTATTCAATGACGTCTCACACTACACATCTTTTTTTTCAAGATTTTATTACCACATATCCATGCCCATGCCCAATTACAGCTTTCTAGTACTAATAGTCTATGAGTACAGACATGACGAAACTATAAGGGTTTCTTGTTTACTACGGAACCCTAAAAAGCTGCGTGAAACGAAACAGATTCTCTATTCTAATTCTTTGTCATTTGCGCTTAAACAAATTTCAAAATACGAGTAATCAAAACCACTTGTGCAAATATTTCGCTCCACTTCGCATACGATAAATTCAAAAACTGATGGATGAATGACCGTGCTTTTACAGGTTAAGCAACTTCTAGCTTGGTCGCAGTTAGGATGGGTGACCGTGCTTTCAATCTTAATGTTGTACATAACTTGGCAGCTATTTAAATTTCAATTGTTTTGTCGGAATTTGAACTTGTCATTTTTACATTTATGTTTTTGATGGGATAAAATAAACACCCAAGAACCAATTAAATAAGGCCATTTACCAACTTGCCCTGGCTGGGAATCGAACCCAAAACCTCCGAGTGACGGACTAGCGTGTTAAGGAATCGCCACGGAGGTCGACTAATAAATTGAAAAAGTAATAAATTTTACGCAAGATTCGAATAATATATATATATATAACTTGGATTTTTTTGAAAGCGCTATATGAATTTCACATATATTCAAACTCGCTTTTTAAATAAACGTCTTGCATTCACGCACACTACTGTATTTTCGACTTTACTTTTTCTACTGATAGCCTGTCTACTGAAGTGTTAAGTACATTATAATGACGTCTGCCAAGGCCTTAATTCACAAATAATAATTCAAACAAAATAATTCTTTGATGTGATTGATTTGAAAATTTTAATAAGTATCGCGGACTGGAAGTCTTGACGAAAAGAAAAAAGTAAGCTGTATACTAATTCTACGTTACAATTTATGATTGCCTACATCTATTGTCCCGTTTACACATTATTAACTCTATGCAACTTCATCTTGACATTTTTATCCCCCTAGCGGGAAGATTTTGCATATTTCAGAGCCAAATCCGACCACGTGGCTTTGTGCATACAGTCCTTAAGTCTCCACTGCAGGAGCACGAACTAGCTGTACTACCAGAGCCATATATTAGTCAGAGCAGTCAGAGGATTTGGCCTACACTCTCCATGCACACTAGCCAGACGGGTTGGAGAGGTCTCATTGATTTTTATAAGCTTTGTTTAGCTAGTGAAGTCGCCTTCTACGACATCCACGGGAAGACTTGGAATGGTATAATTCTACTTTGCCGGGAACCACACGGCTACTAGTGTAAAACAACTTCACATTGTTCTTCTTTCTTTGTGATTGTAAATAAAAACAAATGTGGTCGTTCAGACTCTGCGGCGCACGGTGGAGAACATCAAGGACCCGCTGTACCGGTTCTTCGAGCGCGAGGTGGCGGCCGGCGCGGCGCTGCTGCAGCAGGTGCTGCACGACCTCAGGAACGTCATCTCCATCTGTCAGGTTGGTAACAACTAACATGCTTCTTCGAGAACACAAAATTATACAAAACAATACAGTACCCTTTATTGCACAAAAAAAATACAGGACATAATTATCTTAAAAACTAGGAGATGCGCAAAAGGCGACCTTATCGTTATGCAATTTCTTCCAGGTAATCTTGCAATTATCCGCAACATGATTTGTCAAAATTCTTCTGCCAAAAAGTTATGACATTCATTAACTTTTCTCAGCGCGTTCTCAGTTGCCAACTCAGCTGAGCTGAGCCTGGGGTGCGGTTTTCCGCTTTTTTTTCTTCATATATAATATGCATGTCAATGGTGCCAAAGACCATGCGAAGTGGAGAAATAATAGCTGGAACAGTTTAAACGATTTGGCTATAATATAGCTTTACGACCGGTCGCCTGCCAGAAGTTAACCCGCTTTTGTCCGGAGGTTCTGAGTTCGATCCCCTGGCTGGGGATCGAACGCAAGTTGTATGTATTTACAAGTATGTATTTATGATAAAATACAGTATATCTAAGTTAGTATCCCATAACACAAGTTTAAAAAAACTTACTTTAGGGCTAGCTTAATCAGTGTGATTTGTTCCTATATATTTATTTATTATATTTTGTAGTTAGTCCTTTAACAACAAGACATGGAGTGGCCCTATTCTAGGCCGTAAGCAACACGGTCTACATTCATTACCTTTTCTCTCTTTTTCATTCTCTCTTATTTTCTTTCCTCCACCCTGTCATTTATGGCTGAATTGTTTTGAAGCCCTAGAGCACTTCGAGCTGAATCTGCATTGGTTTGCTCACACTATCAATTTATTTGCCTAGTAGACAATTCTATCTCCAACTCTATAATGATGATTGTATGTGGTCAGGGCGAGATGAAGCAGACAAACGAGACGCGCGCGATGGTGGGCTCGCTGGTGCGCGGCATGCTGCCGGGCTCGTGGCGGCGCTACGCCGTGGCGCGCGGCTGCACCGTGCAGCAGTGGGTGGTGGACTTCGCGCAGCGGGTCACGCAGCTCGCCAAGGTCTCCGACGCCGTGGCCGACCGCGGCGCCAAGAGACTGCAGGTAGATTATGGTTATACACCACGATAACATGGCCTTGTCGTTGTCAAATGACTATTTGGGGCCATCCATAAATTATTTCATACATTTTCATAATATTTAAGGGGAAGGGGATCAATAAAATGTGACAATAGGTGGGAGGGGTAAATAGGATTTGTGACGTCATAATACATAATCTATGCCTAAGCATTAAAACACGAAATTAAATTATAAAAAAAAATTAAAAATATTTTGAGTTTTATCAGTATAAAAATAAGACGTTATTCATGGATGACCCCTTTCCTATCGCGATTTTGTGTGTAAAAAACACGATAATGTATGACGGTTTTTTTAAAGTGTATTTAACAGCTCTCCAAAACGGAAACTTTGGCATTGGCATAAGATTACTATCTCTTTCTTATTTTAACAAAAGAAAGCAATTTGCAATTGTATACATAGGTAACACTACATAGGTAGTGTAACGACAAGTCTATATTTTTCAGAGCATTCCAATTTGGTTGGGCGGCCTCCTAAATCCCGAGGCATACATCACAGCAACGCGCCAATGCGTCGCGCAGGCTAACTCGTGGTCTCTAGAAGAATTGCACCTACAGGTACATTTATAAACTTTTCAAGCAATTTTTGTTTTATTCGAAATTCGAAAAGATCGAATGTGTTGTTAATAGCTAACACCGTTTTTTACTTTTAAGGTACGGAACCCTAAAAAACAATAGTTAAACAATGGACATGAATCATATTTGATCCATGGGACAGGGATCCTGTTAATGGTGTTGTTTTGTGTGCAGGTGACAATCCCCGACCCCGGCAGCCCCGCGGACTCCATGCAGACCGAGTGGTCGTTCACGGTGACGGGGCTGAAGCTGCAGGGCGCCACCGTGAAGGGCAACCGGCTGCTGCTCACCAACACCATCATGGTGGACCTGCCGCTCACCGTGCTCACTTGGATACGGTAAGTTACTATTGTCACAGAAGACAGTAAGAGTATTACATACAGAACGAAATCTCCTAAAGTACGCGCAATATGCGTCCTCGTTCCCCGTCCCCGCACCTTTCCCTCGTTCTCGCCTTGTCGAAGGGCGAGAGCGGGCGAACACACACGCATTGACGAGTGCACGGCGGCACAAGAACGAGGGAGAGGTGCGGGGACGGGGAACGGGGACGCATTAGTGGTTTGGAGCATTAGTAGAAAATTAAATTATAATATCTGAGATATATTTTAGTTTCAATAAGTTAAAATCTGCCATACATGCGACTCATTTATTTTAAAAGTACGAGTATTTAATGTTTTCTTTCATCGGAAGTAAGATAAGGATATTAACTGCGTCAAGCGGGATCACGCGACGGGTTCAGTCTATCTCTGTCACAAACTCTCCGTGCAACAGAGACATGGCATCACGTGACGGATTCTGCTATCTCTTTCACACGTAGAGTTTGTAACACATATAGACTGAACCCGTCGTGTGATTCCGCTTGACGCAGTTTAGGCCCTAAGATCATATTATAAGGAATTAGTCCTTCGTGTCGACAAAGATAAAGCAGAGGCTTTATTTCCAACAACATACCTTAATAAATAATAATAAATAGGTAAGGACAAATCACATTGATTGAGCTAGCCCCAAATTAAGTTCAAACTTGTATTATTAACGATACTATATTTTATAATAAATACATATAGATAAACACCCAAGACCCAGGGCAATTTGAAAAAGGCCGTTTTCCAACTTGCCCTGGCTGGAGATCGAACCCAGAACCTCCGGATTGGCGGACTAGCGCGTTGACCATTACACCACGGAGGTCGTCATGATGATGAACGTTACGCTTGGTTGCAGCGGCGCGGAGCCGGCGCAGGCGGGGCAGGCGCTGACGCTGCCCGTGTACCTGAACAGCGCGCGCTCGGAGCTGCTGTTCACGGTGCGGCTGCCCGTGGCGCCCGCGCAGGAGCCGCACGCCTTCTACGAGCGCGGTGTCGCCTTGCTCACTTCCACCGCGCTCAATTAAACACTCCCCTCTATGTTACTCTTCATTTCAACTTACAACCTCTGACAGTTCGAAACCATAATCTAAATTAGACTTTAATTCGTCAAACTTAGAACTCACATTACGTTAGCTTTGAAACGTTTTATATGTATAACCTCTAATTACAAATGTTTCGTATTTACATAAACGTTTCATATTTATAAACATAAATAAGTTTGTTTCAATATTATTGGTCAGAGGTAAAAATATACTTAAAAACGATGTGGTTAACGAACTGATATCAGGTTATTCAGTGTACTCGTAAAGAATCCTTAGGTTCCCGAGATTATATAAACTTATTTAGAATTAGCCCAGTGCTATTGCACTAGACGTGAATAAATATATTTGTTTAGCGTCGAACGCATCATGTATTCACACCGCTTTATTATGCTTAAATGTTATGTATGTTATGCTTCTATTTATTATCTTATAGCAAAATAAATATTTATCAATATGACATAGTGATTTGATTTATACACCAATTTCCTCATTAATCTATATATATAAAAGAACAAGGGTGACTGATTCATCAACGCCCAGCCTAAACCATAAAAGCTTTAAACGTGAAATTTGGATAGTAGTTTTATGTTATTACATAGTGCTCAGATAAGAAAGGTTTTTTCAAAATTCAACCCACACGGAGGTAAAAAGCGGGGGCAGTTTGTATGAAAAAAAAATTAAAATCTTTACTGATTTACTTGAAACTTGCCATAAATATTACTTAACATAAATAATTAAACACGTAGGTATTTCAGCATTTTTTTTATTCCACCTCTATGAGCGTAAAAAGTGGAAAATAGACCATAAATTTTAACGTAGTTCCTATGTGATTTTTGTATATAATCGTAAATAACAGTAGTATTAGAACATAATAAATAGCCATCCACTGAGTCTGCAAGAAAAAGAGATAACCATCATCTATCTATATATTTTATAAAAGAACAAGGGTGACTGATTCATCAACGCCCAGCCTACCATAAAAGCTATAAACGTGAAATTGGACAGTAGTTTTATGTTATTACATAGTGCTCAGATAAGAAAGGTTTTTTTTAATTTGACCCCTAAAGGGGTAAAAATAGGGGGCAGTTTGTATGAAAAAAATTAAAACCTTTACTGATTTACTTGAAACTTGCCATAAATGTTTCTTATCTCGCTGGTTTTAACAAAAATAATTAAACACGTGTTTCAGCATTTTTTTTAATTCCATCTCTGGGGGAATTAATAATGATACAGCTGCTGTTATAAATGATATTTATTGTTGAAGTCATTCGAATCGACTGAAGTGCGGTAAATCAGTAGATTCTGTATTGCAAACAGATGACGCAGTAATTACCCGGAGAATTTCTTAATTCTCTAAATCCAGCTGATGTCCCTCCTCATATACTGGTATCCAAAATTATGCAATGGAACGAGACTACAAAAAAAAGATCTCCATTGTCGAGGCTATGTGGTCAAGGGAAACTGTTTTCATTCCTCGCATTCCATTGATCCCCTCAGAGTATCCATTTGAGTTCAAGAGATTGCAGTTTCCCCTAAAGTATGCTTCGCAATGACCATAAATAAAGATAAACGTTAAGATGATGGGATCACTGCTTGTTTTAAACTGCCTTTCCTATATTTTTGTAATACTCATTTGGTACCTTTTGATACCTATAATAATAATTTTGGTACCTCCTTAGTTTGGAAGATATTGAAGGTCCAGACTGATCCCGCTATTTTGACGCATCAAGATGACGGGATCAAGCTGTTACCACAAAACTACTAATTATTTTATTAAACTAACTACTCTGTTATTTAATACTCATGTAATACCTTCGGAAAAACTTGTAACATTGCTTGAATAAATGATAGATTTTTTGTTATTATTTTTTTTAATTTTTATGGCTTTCACGCCTGCTTAATTGTTAAGAGCAAAGCTTATAGTACAATAAATTTGCTCTTCAAATTAGGTAGGTGGTTTTGCTTATATTAAACTAGCGGCCCGTTCCCGGCTTCACACGGACTAAGGTCAATAATTGAGATGAAATGTAATAGTATTAAAACTCTTATTTATTCTTTAACTAACATAATATTTTTTGAATTGGGCCTGTATAAAACCCAATAAAAAAGTCAGATTTTTTGTTATTTTAGTTTTCAAATCACCATAACATTTCCATTTTCCTGACAGACCTACCTCGACCTACTTCCTACCTGACACAGTGACATTTAATTATGATGTCCTAGCCTTCTGATCCCAAAATTGGTGGTATGGACTTAATGACTGGTACTATTTAATAATATGTATTATTTATTCAGTTTTAAATAAGTTGGAATTTCGTGTACGTTATATGTTTTATACAGGCCCAATTCAAAAAATATTATGTTAGTTAAAGAATAAATAAGAGTTTTAATACTATTACATTTTATCTCAATTATTGACCTTAGTCCGTGTGAAGCCGGGAACGGGCCGCTAGTTTAATATAAGCAAAACCACCTACCTAATTTGAAGAGCAAATTTATTGTACTATAAGCTTTGCTGCAGGCGTGAAAGCCATAATAATTGAAAAAAACTATAATTTATTCAAGCAATGTTACAATACTTTCCGAAGGTATTAAATAAGTATTAATAACAGAGTAGTTAGTTTAATAAAATGATTAGTAGTTTTGTGGTAACAGCTTGATCCCGTCATCTTGATGCGTCAAAATAGCGGGATCAGTCTGGACCTTCAATATCTTCCAAACTAAGGAGGTACCAAAATTATTATTATAGGTATCAAAAGGTACCAAATGAGTATTACAAAAAGTTAGGAAAGGCTGTTTAAAACAAGCAGTGATCCCGTCATCTTGACGTTCATAAATAAAGCCCAAGGGCAGTCATTGAAAGTAGCTGGGATAGATTAAGATCTGCCTGTGTGTGTTCCAGAGTGAGTTCTGCTAATAGTCTCATAATCCTTTCTCCCAATGCTAATACCGTTAATGTGGTTTATAAAGAGATTCTTCGGTAGTAGAAAATTAATTAAAAAATGTACATAGGTATATTTTTTTCCACAATAACCTTTACATAAAAGTTACCAGCTGGATTAAGTAAATTAAAAAACTAGAAATAGAGGAAGATTGGTTTCATTTTGCTTAGTTATTGAAAATAGGATTCAGTAAAACCGAAATTTACGCGAGCGAAGCCGCGGGCTAATAAGCTAGTATAGGTATAAGTAGGTACAGAAATTCTAAAACGGAAACTACAAAATAAGTAGTACATATTGAAATTTATTGTAAACTTACTAACTACAATAAATGACACGCATTCTTAACTAGCATTTGATAACACTTTCACTGCGGATGGTTTCTGTTCATCCCTGGAGGCTGCTGCTTCGGTAACCTGCAAGCAAAATGCACAAACTTCATATAAAGGAGCTCTTAATTAACAAACAATCGGACAATAAATTTATCTTACTAAAAAAAAAAAAACACGCCCCCTCAGTCTCACAAATGGGTAAAAAGAAAAATGTGGTGTTGCTAATAAGATCAGTTTTTGTGTTGCAGACCAATTAGTAAGAAATAGGTGTAAGGTGTAATAGTAGTACCTAGTGCAAATTATCTTCTGCGGCGAAGAAGAATACACGTAATCGGAACTTCTCTCCCAGTCCGCACGCTTCTGGTATTGACTCTGCCGCCGCCTATCCACGTAGCTTATCTGAAAAATAACCAAGCTAATTTTATAAAACATAAAGCGAGATGCCTCATTAAAGAATAAACCGGTCAAGTGAGACTTCAACTCGTACAACGTAGGGTTCCGTATCTCTTTTCTAAAGTTTTTGCCACTATGGACAATAGTGACAGGTCTGACAGGCGTTCATGTCCCATCGAAGTTCTTAGGTATTTGTTATCAGTTTTAATTTTAAAAAAATTTTTGCTTACGCACGCGGCCACGGGCGCCCCCGTGGCCCGGGGGTCCGGTATAATTGATACGGCAGAAACGGCGGCAGCTTCGCCCCTGTACTTGACCACGATAACATGGCGCATGTCAAATGGTAATGACACTTACAATGCAGCTCGCGGGAATCCACACGAAGGCGGTTACGAGCACGACCACGCCCACGATGTTGTCTCGCAGGAAGCCCAGCACGTTGTTGATGTTGATGTCCTCGATGATGTCCCAGAACCGCTCTACTACATCTTGGATAGTTTTCTCGCACACTCCCTGAGCATAGCAAGAGAGAGAGATTAGACTAATTTACAAAATTTAATACTTTTGACTGGATACAGCCAGAACACGTTGGATATACGCATAATAAATTCATTCTAAGGGCGTCCGTTACGTTAGGCGCCTGGCGCAAGCAACATATTCAGTCTACGTGCGACAGAGACACGGCATCACGCGACGGATTCTGCTATCTCTTTCGCACGTAGAGTTTGTGACACAGATAGACCTGAACACGTCGTGTGCGCCCGCTTAACGTAGCGGACGCCCTAAAATTCTAAGCTTCATGACGAACTTACTGAAGATGCTTTGCTATTCAAATAAGATTACTCAATGCCTACTTCGTACGGATTTCAGCAAACATCACTATAATGCCAGATTTATGCGTATAACTCTAGGGTGGCAATATTTGTCGGTCACCAGGTGACCGCCATGGCGTTTAAAGACTCACCCCCTTATTCATAAAAAAATACAAACGTTTGTAAAATCTACTTGAGTTTAAATATGTTTTATCTCTTTCCCTCTTTTCAACATAACACATTGTAAGATTAAGACTAAAATATTTTAACCGAAACAGGTTTAGCAAACGTGTGTAAATTGTTATGAAAAATGGGGGGTTAAAATATTTTAAATAAGAAATCCTGTATAAAAACAAGTATGTAGTAAGGCATTAAACTAGTGAAATAGGTGACCTTATTGCAGAAGCCCTGGATGCAAGGAGTGCCGTCGGGCAGGATGTCGTTGTGCGCCACGGGGAAGCACGTCTTGTTCAGGCTCTTGCGACAGCAGCGCTTGCACGCGTCCGCCACTGAAACCATTACATATGCCACTTATGAGAACATATACAGGACATCTACACATCGACATCTACAGGACTATAGATTTCCATATCAAAATGGCTATTTTCTTCAATAAAACCACTTTTAGCCAAATCATATTGGAGATTGCCCTAACGCAAGGAGATTTTAGGAGATCTCCCCGCGACTGTTAGCCGCCGCTGGTGACAGGAGGGCTGGCTATTATTCGCTCAACGGATTAGCTTTGCTATCCAGCGAGGGAACGCAGTCAACATTCTTACTACCATGCCATGGACTGGCGACAGTTTTTTTATTTAGTTTAATTAGGTTTATTTTATTTAATACTTTAGTTAAGTTTGTTTGTTTGTATGTTTGTAATAACTTTATTGTACCAAAATTTAAGTATAAAACACAACATAATACGAAAGAGCAAATATACAAAGGCGGACTTATCCCATGTAGGGATCTCTTCCAGTCAACCTGCGATAGATTGAGAGGATATTTACTCTATTATATATAAGGTAGAAGCCGGTACGTATAAATTACTTATCTACACACATAAATATATACGAATATACTTACATAAATACCTATAGCAATACACATAAACAAACTATACATAAAGTATATATCTTACATACATAGGTATATATTTAATAAATATTAAAGATAAGTACTTCATTCAGTCCAAGCATGACGTAACCAGAGAAGACTTCGATAATCTAGTTTTAAATGAATCCAGTGAAGGTGCCATCCTTACATCATCTGGAAGTGAGTTCCAAAGCCTTGCCGCCAAGACTTCAAACGATTTGGAGTAAGACTGTGACGAAAGCGGTGGGATGTCCAAAACGAGGCTGCCGGCTGTGCGCAAACGACTATCCACAACCCGAAAATTAAATTTGCAATGGAGGTAATCAGGGGAAGAAGGATTAAAAAGGGCGTTGAAGAGGAGGCAGAGAATGTGGATGTTGCGACGTATCCTAGCAGGTAACCAATTTAGCTTCTTGCGAGACTCCGAGATGTGATCAAATTTTCGAAGGTTGAAGACATACCTAATACAGTTGTTTTGGAGGCGCTCTAATTTATCTAGAAGTTCCTCTGTAGGATCCAAATATGCAACGTCAGCATAATCAAGAATAGGAATTAATAAAGAAAGTGTCAATAATACTTTCGTCCTTATTGGGAGAAAATTTTGCAATCGCCTCAGAGAATGCATGCCCACAAACATTTTGCGACTCACCTCATTAGTTTGGGTAGACCATGACAAAGTTTCATCCAAAACTATTCCCAAGTTTTTAACTGTTGGAGAGAAAGGAATAATAATACCATTTAGCATAACATTGGGAACAACGGTGGAATGAAACTTTGCCATGAAATGTAGACTACCAATTACTATTGCTTGGGATTTATCTGCATTGACCATAAGCCCGAAGTTATGGGACCAAGTCGCAATAGCGGCAAGGTCGGAATTGATAATGCTCACTGCGTCGCTGAAGTTATCGGGGCGGCCGTATAAATCTGCAGATCATCTGCATACAAGTGAAAAGAAGATTTAATACAAGACGTGATACCGTCAATGAAAATTGAGAATAATATTGGGGAAAGTATTCCACCATGCCTTGAACACCGGCAGCCAGGTCACACCACTCAGATTTACTCTGATCAATTTTCACCAACTGTCGACGCCCATAAAGGTAGGAATGAAACCAAGTAAGAGAAGATGCAGAGGAGTTAAGGGAATTTAGAACGCCAAGTAGTATGTCGAAATCAACTGTATTGAATGCATTAGAGTAATCTAACAGAACCAGAATAGTGAGCTTCTTGTTATCTATGTTCATTCTGATGTCGTCCGTTATTTTGACGAGGGCGGTGGAAGTGCTATGTCCAGCACGAAATCCAGATTGATGTTCATTTAGTAGTTTGTGTGAAGATAGATATTTCGTTAATTGTTGCAGGACATAGTGCTCCAGGATTTTTGAAAGGACAGGGAGTATACATATGGGACGGAATTGGGAAGGTAAGGAAGGGTTAGGTTTTTTAGGGAGTGGAATCACATGCGCGCATTTCCAAGCAGAAGGAAAAACCCCAGTGGACAACGAACAGTTGAAAATGTCAATCAAGATTGGGGACACCACCGGTAAAATAGGTCTCAACATATCAAGAGAGATGCCATCATTACCGATCGCATTAGATTTCAGCTTGACAAAAATATCCTGAACATCCTTAATTGACATCGGCGGCAAATTAAATGCTGGGCAATCAGGCTTAGTTTTATCAGCAAGCTCCGCAAGCGTAACATTCCTGACACTCGAAGGGAGGGTGGAGCCAGTAGAGCAGAAATGTTTATTAAGAGAGTTCGCATCGATACTGAGAGTAGGATCGGATGATTGCTTACCAACTCCTAATCCCTTCAAGAAAGTCCACATCTTACCAGGAGGGCGATCCACAACATTTTCGTGAATGTATCTACGCCTAGCTTCCCTACAACGCTTATTACAACGATTGCGTAGACATATAAACTTCTCATGATTATGATCGGAAGGGTTACGGCGAAGTTTTTTTTTAGCACTGTCCCTTTTTGCCATAAGTTTTTTGATATCAGGCGTCAGCCAGGGTGCTGGAAAGTGCTTAACTCTAATTTGCTCGACCGGGGCATGTTTGTCATATAGGGACAGTAAGCGGGAGTTAAACGCATCCACTTTTGAGTCAACATTACCCGCCTTTAGAACCGTGTCCCAGTCCAGATCACGGAGATCACCCTCAAACGATTTCCAGTTTATAGCACTGTAGTTTCGTCTTAACACAAACTTATGTCTTGGCTTTTTAGTGCGTAGCTTGAACGATGCAAATACAAGATCATGGGCCGAAAATGCAGGAGCATGAAGTTGACCATGCTTAGAAACAAGCTCTGGAGAAGAAGTAATTATCAGATCGAGAAGGGATGGAGGACCATTATGAGGAAAATGAGTAGGATTAAGTGGAAGAACGTGAAGATCAAGAGAATAAAGGAGAGACAGAAGAGAATTAGCACGAGAGTCTTTTTTAATAAGGCATGTGTTGAAATCTCCCAAGAGTATAAGATGGTCGAATTGGAGACGAAAATCAGATAAAAGAGATTCGATCGAATTGAAATAGTTAATATGCAAAGAAGGGCTGTAATAAACGCCAAGAAGAATCTTAGAACCGTGGAGATTAACGTTAAGAAAGAGAGAAAAGAAGAGATGTTCAGGCATTTGGGCAGTGGTGTCAGATTGTGAAAGGAGTTAAGTTTTTATTTAAAGTAATTTAATTGATTTTTTTTTAATGAACTATTAAGTATCTTAATTAAAATTCATCAAAATGACAAAGTAAAACCTGATAAATAAAAGCAAAAGTGTTACCGATGTCGCACATGCAGCTGTGCATGCCCTGCGTCTCGCAGTACGGCACGCAGCTGCCGTTGCGGCAGCGGCCGCGCTCCGCGCACTCGTGCTCGTCCGCGATCGCCGGCGCCTGCCAACACACCACACACTAATTTTACTAAAAATATTATTAGAATTAATGTTAATATTAATTTCAAACGTACTTGTCTGAATTCCGAAGAAAAAATATTTTTTAAGGAACGCCAATCGGAACTGTCATTAGTTTTTACAGAATACGTTTACGAGAGAACTCCGTACTCCGAACCGACTGCCTCCGTGGTCCAGTGGTCAAGGCGTTTGCCTTGTGATCTGGAGGTCGTGGGTTCAAATCCCACTAGAACGCATACTTTGTGAAAAGTTGTTTCCTGTCTGGTTAGGATAGTGCAGGATTGAATCACCTGATTATCCGAAAAGAAAGATGATTCCGTGCTTCGGAAGGCACCTCCGCTGACGATGCAACCGGGAATACGCTTGGATGATGATGACGTTTACGAGAGAACTGAACACTGAATACTGCTTTTTTTGAACAAATCACCTAATATTAGCCACGCAGCTTTAAAATCTGAAAGAAAGAACCTGTACCTTGGGGCAATCAGCGGAGGCGCCGTTGCAGGTGGCCTCGCCCTCGCAGGCCGAGTGCGCGGCCTCGCGACACACCACGCCCGGCGGCGCGAACACGCAGCCCGCGCAGCACGGGGAGTTCTTGTCGCTGTCACACACAACATATGTTTAGAGATACCTACCGACTTAGGGTTGGGACACATCTGTCAGCACCCAACAGCACTTTCCTGTGCTGCTATCCTTTTCTGCCGCTCAGAATAGTCATTTGCTAGAGCGAGAGAGAGTGACAGAACGCTTCAGCATGGCCGGTGTTGACGCGTTCCATCGCTCTCTTTCGCTCTAGCCAATAACGCTTCTGAGCGACAGAAAAGGATAGCAGCATAGGAAAGTGCTGTTCCGAGCTGACAGATGTGTCCCAACCCTTAAAGTCGATTCACAAAGAGACGACGCGACATGGCGCGTACTATGGAAGAAATAAAGAACGTGTTTATTAGACAAAAAGAGTGAGATTTGTGTGTGAGAGCCCTCGCTAGTATATTTCTTCAGAAGTGCGAGCCGCGTTGCGTCCTATCCCGGTGTGAATTGACCCTTAAGAGATTTAAAATAAGACGTGATCCAGGATCCTACTGATATTACAAATCGAAAGTTTAGATATTTGTCAGATTGGATGTTTGTTATTGTTACTCAATCACGCAAGAAAGCTGAACGAATTTGTAAGAAATTTGGCATGAAAATTGTAGATAGCTTATTCTTATTCTTCCTCACCTTACTCCACTTTACGTGGGGTCGGGACAGCATGTAGATAGCTTTTTACCTGTTTGAATTAATCCAAGTGTCTGACAGACTCACGAATAAAAAAAGATAAGCTGAAAATCAACATTATTTCATCAGAAAAGTTACCTGCAAACAGCTCCTTGAGTCTTCCTTAGTTTACAATTTTTGTCACAACACATATCGTTATCTTCAGTACCTGGGAAAAAAGACGCCCTTTGAACTTTAGCCGTCTTGGTATGTTTTTAAACGATTATGCGCCAAAAACAAAGACCTCCTACAATATGTCACATTCTCCTTTGTCACTGTCAACTTCGTTTGGGTGAATAATGGTCCCACAGTATCTCAGCGCTTTATAATAAGACGGTAGAGGTAATCACCATCCATCAACATGTACGTATATTATTATTTTTCGTCCATGGAAAAACTATTTTTAACCCCCAAGAAAAAGAGGGGTGTTATAAGTTTGATGCTAATGTCTGTCGGTCTGTCTGTGGCATCGTAGGGTTCGAACGGATGTACCGATATCGATGCGGTTTTATTATATAAAATCAAGTTCCCTTGCGGTGGTTCTTAGCTGTGTTTGATAAAAATCGGTTCATCCGTTTAAAAGTTATTGGGGGTTAACGCTTGAAAGTCAGGGCTTTCTCTAGCAAATAATAGATGGCGCTACGAATACGGACATCGGTAGTTCCGCTGCCCATCACTAGATTGCGTTTTTGACAGTCGGGGTATTTTTTAATTTATTTATGCCCCATAGTTGCCAAATTTTTCTTCTAACCATGCTTATCTCCAGCAGTTTCCTTTTAAAGTAGGTAAAATAGAAGAGAATGTAACCGAGCAGGCCGGCGTCGCACTCCTCGCCGCCCTCGACGCGCAGGTTGCCGCAGAAGCTCTCCTCGGGCTCCGAGAAGCAGCGCCCCGACTTGGCCTGCAGCACCTTGCGGATGGAGCGCAGGCTGCACGGCGAGAATCGCTGCCAACCAAACAAACTCTTACTAACTTCACGCTTCCCGTGACACTTGCGCCACTACCTTTGTCAAAACTGATGAGAAGCAAACCCATTTTCGACGTTCTGAGAAGTATGTCCAATATTAAGGGATCGGGATATATTAAGTTTAGTAAGGCGTAAATGAGTATGGACCAGCGTCGATCACGGCCGATGTACTGAGTATTGGCAATGGAACACGGAGCAAAACATAGAGAACTTATAAATAAATAAAGGAATATAGGGACTAGTCAAGTCACACTAATTGAGCTAGCCCCAAAGTAAGTTTAAACTTGTGTTATGGAATACTATGTATACAGGCTGACTTTTTAACCACCAGCCAAATTTTTGGAGCAGTCCATGATACTAAACTACTTTCCATAAAAACAATTAACGAAAAACTAAATTAAAAATTCGCCTTCCCATACAAATAAGCGCTCAGCAAAAATTTTATCGACTTTTAATAACTTTTTTTATAGAAATTAGTTCAGTATCATGGACTGAACTTGCTCCAAAAATTTGGCTAGTGTTTAAAAAGTCACCTGTATAGGTAAACACCAAAGACCCAGAACAATTTGAAAAATGCCATTTTCCAAATTGCCCTGCCTGGGGGATTGAGCCCAGAACCAAATGAATAGCGTATAATATTAATAAAGCAAGAAGGATCGATACATCAGAACCGTTATTAGTGAAAATGTTTATAATGTGCGTAGCATCGTATATTTGTTCACCTTGTTGTTGACGTCGTACCCGCTAACGCTGTAGGTGTACATGAGGTAGGAGCCGCCCTGCGAGGCGGCGGGCGAGCACTCGGCCACGTCGGGGTCGTGCTCGGAGCCCCAGTTGTGGCCGAACTCGTGCGCCGTCACCAGGTCCGCCTCGCGCGTGATCACGCGCTGCCCGTAGTGGTTGCGCGACGAACTCAGGCCGGAGTTTAAGTACAGAGTATACCCGTTCTTGAAGTACTCTGCAAGTCATGTTTCATTTTTATGGCTTGTTAATATTTTTAATTGAATTGAGAATTAAGACTTACTATAAAAGTACATTAAGTACTGCAGTATATGTATAGATATAGAAAGCAAACAAAAAATCAACTTGGACGACCATAACAAAAGCTAACAAAAACAACAAAACACTCACACTATTGCGGCTAAACAGCTGAAAATAAAAACGAAAATATTATATATTATTACCAAAAATTACGAACGTTATGATAATCAAAGTAATAAGGATACTTCATAAAAAAAACATGGTAACATGGTAAACATATAAAAAAAAGAATATTTTATAATTGACTAATACAACGGTTTGGTTGACCGCGTAACTGCAATAACGCGGTCAACCGAACCAATACTGATTTGGTACCCATAAAGCAAAAATCTAGAGGCGCAGCCACCGCTAATGGCTTCGCGGTCTAAATCGTCTCGCACGGGACGCGGATGACCTTTTTACGTCTCTACTCTATTAACCAGAAAGCTTTGCAAAACTAGCCCGCCCACATTATATCGCTCCACCACACCACATTAACCGCAGTATTCATAGTTATACAGGGTGACTTTTTATCCACCTGTTAAATTTTTAGAGCAAGTTCAGTCCATGATACTGAACTACTTTCTATAAAAAAAGTTATTAAAAATCGATAAAAATTTTTCGTCCTCCCGTACAAAATCCATTTGGCTGAGCGCTGATTTGTATGGGAGGACAAAATTTTTTTATCGATTTTTAATAATTTTTTTATAGAAAGTAGTTCAGTATCATGGACTGAACTTGCTCCAAAATTTTAGCAGGTGGATAAAAAGTCAGCCTGTATAATGTGTAACAAAATATACTAAAACTATTTTAAGGGTGAATTTAGTCCATGATACTGAAGAGCTTTCGCCAAGGAACACATATCCAAACATAAAAAATAATTGTTGAAGCCAACAATTATTTTTTATGTTTGGATCCATACAAACTTGGATCAGCTGATCGGCCAATTTGTATGAGAGAAAAAAAAATATTTTTCATATTTAGGGAAAGTTGTTCTGTATCATGGACTTCCTTAAAATAGTTTCAGTACAACGCTTACTATACAATGCTACTGATTTAACGAGCACTGTTTTTTCTACTAATTGCATAAAAAGTCTGCATTCTTTAAATTGCTTCAAAATCACTATATGACTGATTTAGGAGGTTAGATGTTTTTGTGAATATAATATGAGGTTTAAGTTGTGGTAAAGTCACGTTACTGGCAAAACTCAAGTTTTGCTAGTAGCATGAATGGGCCGGCCCGTCCGGGGAAGTACCACACTCTCACAGAAAATCGACGTCTGAGTAGTAGCTTCACCGCTAATAGTAGCGGTGAAGCTACGAAACCTATGCTTAGGTTTCGTTCAGTGAGTGAGAGAGCCGGAGCCCCGTCTCCCCCCTCCCCCTCTGGGGAGGGCCCTGAAAGGCCGGTAACGCTCTTGTTACACCCCTGGTGTTACAATTGTCCATGGGCAGCGGTGATCACTTACCATCAGGTGACCCGCTTGCTCGTTTGCCATACCATAACATAAAAAAAGGGCCAGGGACAGTTCACAACGAGACGCGACGACGTGGCGCGCACTTTTGAAGAAATATAGAACTTGTTTACTACAATGGAAGGTCATTGTTACTACACTAAAAGTTACTAATTTCAGTAAGAGCCCGCTGCAGCGAGTATCTTTTTGTGTACTCATCATCATCAGGTCTTTTTTAGTCTCCACTGCAGGAGCGCAACCCTCTCTGTACTACCAGAATCATACTTGGCCAGAGCAGCCAGAGGATTTAGCCTACACTCTCCACGCTGGCCAGACGGGTTGGAGAGGTCTCACTGATGTTTATGAGCTTTGTTTAGCTCGTGTTTCCTTAGTCGCCTTCTACGAGATCCACGGAAAGATTTGGAGTGGTCCTATTCTACTGGTGGAGAGTGTAGGCCAAATCCTCTGACTGCTCTGGTTAATATATGGCTTTTGTAGTACAGAGGGTCGTGCTCCTGCAGTGGAGACTAAAAAAAGTCCTGATGATGATAATGATTTCTTCAAAAGTGCGCGCCACATCGCATCTGGGTGTGAACTGCCCCTAGGAGCCCTTGAGTAGTGGAGGTGTACCAGGAGTGCAGATCCCCCCAACGGAGTTCCTGCGCGGCGAGCCGACGTACGCCAGCCCCAGGATGCCGCCCTCGAACTTCAGGTCCGTGAACAGGTGCGCCAGGCAGAAGTCCTTGTGCGAGTACTCGCGGCTGAATACCTGAATAACCATATTTTGTACAGGTTTGTGTAAGACTTGATAATCACTTTGAACTAATAAATTATACTTACTTTATCTTGATGAAACCTACCCCACCTCATTGGGTTCAAGACCCCTCTTCCCCCTCCCCCCCCCCCCAAACCAATACCCTGGATCCACCACTGCTCTCATACATACTAATCACATTAAAAATAGTGACGTTTTACTTCGCCGCATTGTATATAAATACGATTCCTAGAGATTTTCGCTTATTGCCTTGATTGGCTCATACTATCTGCACTAAAAGAGAAGCAGCTGTTACATTGCTCGTTTTTATTTTCTTTTAGACCAGGACCTTTATTCCATAAAATAACACGACAGTCGTCCGATAGTGTCGCCTTATTCCGATGACAGACCAAATTAGACTTATCATTTGACACTGCAATGCGACGACGTAGCGTACGTATGTCGTACCGCTTTTGGAGTTAATGTCCAGCATGGAAGAGGGTATATTTAATAAATAAATATATACCTAAGGACAAATCACATTGATTGAGCCAGCCCAAAGTAAGTTTAAATTTGTATTATGGAATACTAACTATACAACGTGTTAATGAACTAACGCAAAGCAAAACTCTTAGATGGTACCTCAGTAGACGTGGGTAACTCCGGATTCGAATATTTAAATGAGCCGATTCATCAACAGGAGCCGATACCCGTACTGAACCCCGGTAATCGTTATCGGCTCCCGCGAGTTATTGAGTCCGCACCGATCTTGGTCCCGCCGGGAACCGGCGGCGCTTGTCAGATCGCGAGCTCGTGCCGCGTTTCGGGAGGAATCGGGAGTCGGGAGTCAATATTAATCTGTATTGAAACCGGACCAGAAAGGACGTCTGGAAAGGATACAATAGCGAATCTTAACGGACATCGGAGATGGAGCCGATAAGGGAGTAGGAATCATTAAGATGAGTCGGCACCGGATGCGGAGTAAGATTCAGTGAGCCGAAACACTCCTCGGAGTCGAGATTACCCATGTCTATACCTCAGCCCATGAAACTGAACAACTTTTGTTCCACAATTTTCACGAAACCAAAAAAAAAATTCGGATTTTCATACAAAACTCGATCGATGTTCGGTTTCGGTTTCGGTCGAGTTTCGGCAAAAAAACGGATTTCGGTTTCGGCGGCAAACCTGCCAAAACTGCGACCGAAACCGAAACTGCATTCGGGAGTTCTCTACGCTATGCTCGGTTATGTTCGGCGCGGTAAATTCCATCCAAGCGTGAAGCGACGAAGACATTTTGTCGCGTCCACGTGCCTAATCATTACGTGACTGGCTTGTTTTTGCAGTTCGTTTTGTTTGTTGTGAGTTTTCGTGTGATTTATTTTGAATTCGGTAAGTTTTATCACGTGATATAGCATAAGAGAAGGTAGTAAACATTTATAATAACGTTTTCTTTATTTTTCGCTTAAAACATGATCCTTGTAAGGAAATTTCGGTTTCGGCCGAAACTAAGACCGTTGCCTAAATTCGTTTTCGGTTTCGGACGTAAAAACCAGTTTCAGTCAGACACTAATCATCAGTTTGTATGAAGATTGATTCTTTTTGGGTTTGGTTAATGTTGTAAAACAAAAGTTGTTCAGTTTCATGGGCTGAGGTACCATCTGAGAGGTTTTGCGTTAGTTAGATAGGGAAATACGTCAGAATGGTGCAAGCGACTAGGCCTTATGTCCTATAAGTCCTTTCTTCTCGTGCCAACCTTGGGTTCCGTAGTAAATAAAACCCTCATAAGAAGTTTGCGCGTTTTCTCCAAATACCGAACCAGTGTTTTTCGGGACGTCGTCATGCGGCGTCGCGCGTCACATTTGCCCTGATGACGACCTCCGGATGAGGTCGAAACATGTCGGCCAGTAGCTGATTTTTCACGTAAGTGACCCGTATCTTAAACATAGTAGTAATACCGAACCCCGGCTTCGTAACAATATTTACCTCGAGCAAGTTCCTGACGTCCCACTTTTCGCGCACCATGTTGTAGTGCGCCTCCCCGCCGCGCACGCGGGTCGGCTCCGAGTGAACCAAGATCTTCTTTATCACGAACCCCATGCCTTTGAATCCGTCCATGTCCTAGATTGTACGAGAACTTATCATACCATTGTTTTAATAGAAAAATTTACTTGATGTACTTAGGAAACACAAGCAAACAAAGCCTATAAACATCAATGAGACCTCTCCAACCCGTCCGGTCAGCGTGAAGAGTGTAGGCCAAATCCTTTGACTGCTCTGGCTTATATCTATGGCTTTGGTAGTAGTTACTACAAAGAGGGTCGTGCTCCTGCAGTGGAGACTATAAAAGACCTGATCAAGCTGATTTTGAATCCCCTAGCTATATTTACATCTTGAAATCAGATACAGATACACTATCATGTCTTTATCTCTAATGGGGCAGACAGAGCCTAGGACGGTAAGGCCCAGGCCACTTTTAGCGCGATGGTGGGCATTAAGGTTGAAAAAAGAAATCATAATAGTGATGGGATGCTATCCACATCTATTGATATGATTCAGATTCTTGCCCATTCCCTCGATCGGCTTTTACGATCTGCGCGGGAAGAGAAGCAGCTGGTACATTTCTATGTTTTTTCTTTTCTTCCAGACCAGCAAGGAAGAATCAGAATATCTATTTATTTCGAGCCATCATGTCTCCCACTTCTTCCATTCTGTCCGGCTCTGCGTTTTTCCTTCCATACAATTTTAAATTTATCCAATTCATTGCGCAATCGAGTTCTTGGTTTACTGGGTCTTCTAGTGTTCAGGTAACCTTTGCCCAAAAATCATTTGACTTGCGGTTTGTGGCCACCCCAGTCCCATTTCAATTTTGCGACCTTCAGTCAGTGATTCCAGTCCGGGAGCGTAGTTCGGGAGCGTAGTTCGGTGTTACGGATTTTGTCCATTAGTTTGGCACCCAGAATCACTAATAAAAAAACAAAACCCTAGAAAGAAGAATTTGAACCCTATGACATTATTAACTTATGCAACTTACCTGACGATCTTGCCACACGGTATCATTGTAAATTTTGTGTACACGATCTATGAGACTTATCTGAAATCAAGCAATTATTTATTAATTATTATATGATAGTTTACACAGCTGCAAGATTTTTTAAATATAAGGATGTCCTCGGTGGAGGGGAGGTGTAATATATCAGCTACACAAGATTTCTTTTCAATCAGAATATGTATGTATAATTGTATAATTGCACAGTGTGAAAAAACTCACCAAATAACTGATTGTAGTTTTAGTATTACTTGCTCCCATCTCCTGGAAGAATCTATAATCGGCTACGAGCAACAGCGGACACCTCGTCTTGGTAGGCGTGTACTCATAGTCACTCTGCCTCTTAACTCTTCGCTTCGTTCTAGATCCATTCTCGTTAAACAAAGTCTGATTTAAATATTTATCTCTTTCCATCTGCTCCTGTTCTAGGTCCAAATCTATTTCATCTTCGTCTTCCTCTTCTTCGTCATCATCAGACTCCAATTCTTAAATAAAAATATGTGTTTCAAAATTCACTCATTTAAACTATTTTAAAAAGTGGTTCTTCCCAAATGCTAGTATTCTGTGGTTCTTTTCTTTCAGGTAATATAATGATTATTACCTAAAAGAAAAGAATCATATCTAGATAAATTTCATCGAAACATCATGGAAAGAAAGATCGAGACAAGGAAAGGAAAAGAAGTTCATGGATGAAGTAAAGGGAAAGGAAAGGCAGTATAGGCAAGTCAAGCTTTAGACTGAGGATGAGGCGGACACATGGAAAATAATAAAAAAAATATATAATCTATCTGTTGGGCCAAAAAACTTTCTACAGTCGATAAGCATATCGATGAGAAAAATAGTTTTCTAATGCTTAAAAATAGTATAGAGATATTAAATTAAAAAATCATTAAAAATATTACCCTGTCCATCTTTGACATAGCCGCACACTCGGGGCTTGCTATGTTCATCTGCAGTGTCTGACCAACTGAACTGTATGTCGGAGGAGCGATATGTTATCATGGTCCTATCATCCAGGTGCGGCAAATGGCGCCAAGATGGCTGTAAGTTAAATGATGTAACAAAATATTTATTAATATTTGCGCACTATTCATGTAACTGCATATGTTGAGCTTTGATCTTCATTTACTCTGATTCATTGTAACTTATAGAAAAGCAAATAAACACACAACTATTTGCCATTTCTCTTAATAATAAATTATCTGTAAAATTAAAAATAATGTAAACGTATATCAATGCCAAAAGCATTTTGTTGTTATTTACTAACTTTGCCAGTAACAAATTCTTGCCCAGTTAGTTTTCCTATTCAAATTCGCAAAAAAGATTACTCAGCTGCTTTATTTTTTTTAAAGTTTTATTCACCTCAATATGATAAGTGTCTTCCGGCAGATGGATAGCTCCTGTGATCATGCCATCCTCCATATGCAACTTCACATCAGATGCTGACTCTCCAAACACTCGGCCAGAGTAGAAGTTATCTCGGTCTGAGGTAGATCAAATGTTTGTCAGTAATAGTGTACACTCTTTTTTTAGACAGGGCCATAATTTTTTTTGGACAGGGCCATCAGTTGCAAGACCTAATCTACAATAATATATTATAAATAATAATACAAAAATAAAAGTTGTCACTAAAGCATTTAAAACCTGTTGCTTTAGGTACTTCAGAATCCATACAGTTCAGAAGGCCTGGTGGGAGTATGCATTATTAGCACTCCAACATGTAAAGCAACCTTGAGCATGGTCCACAGTTGGATTGATGACAAGTGGCATAAAAATATCTCGAGTTCTTCCATGCTTCCATTGCTTATTATGCAAATAAAGCAAATATTTATCATAAACTTAAAAGTAATAATAGGTGTGACATCTTAGTCTCACTCTTCAACACTTACCAACATGAATAGTGCTTTCTTTTCCATCCCCATCAACTTCATATGCTTTGAAATTGGAATGTAATACAGAGCTGTGGGGGTGAAGGATCAGACGAAATTGTTTTCCATGTGTTTTGAAGTGCAACTCTTTGATTGTATTGAACGGGTGACTAGATAATTTAGCACCACGTTTCATTATGTGATGTGTAAAACTTGAAGCATGCAAAGTTTCAAAATATTTAAAATTTTTGTTGATAGAACCTAGAAAAATATCATCAAGTAAGCACAACTTACAAAATTTTATTGTACTAACCAAATTAAATGAGTTAAAGTACTTACAATGTCCATAATACAAGAAAAATGAAATTAACCACAATACAATGGTTGAAAACACCATATTAGAGAACATTTTATCAACAATATTATTAGACTAATATTTATTTGCGTGCATCACGTTGACTGACAGACACAAGGAGTGACCATACCCATGCCTATGAAACTTAGAACATTGCAGAATTTTGATAAAAAATTCAATAAAACGCCATCTAGTCACGAATCAGCTGACCTAACTCCTCATGCGTGTTATAGAATAGTAATATCAAATGGTGGAGAAATTCGCCACACGCGGTAGAACACGTGATAGCTCAGTTTTTTAAAGCATGGTTAAAATAGGAGCAACGTTGCTGGTTCAAGTCCCACTCACGCAGTATATTTTTTACACCATTTTTTTATTTGATAGGAATATTATATGATGGATAAATTCGACGTGCGCGGTTACTTACTTAATAGCTCAGTTGTTTAGGCTATTGAACATATTCGTATTTGAACCGAGATCGCGGGTTCAAGTCCCGGCTCACGGAGTAAATTTTTCACCGTTTTTTTAATCTTTCAGTCCTTTGGTGTTGCGAAAGCATGTTACCAGATGGCGCCACTGGTTTGACCTAATGTTAAAGCTACAGTTTCTTATCTATTTCAGTATATACAATATTAATCTATGACCATACCATACCTATGATATAAACAATATCTTAAGGCAGTACCTGAATTTTCTGGGGTCCAGTGCTGCTCCCATTTAAAATAAATCATTTCAAATTTCAGCTTTACTACGCACATTAGCCAAAAGTGGCCGTTTTTCGCAAATGTGCGTAGTAAAGCTTAACGTTCTCACTTTAAACTGTAAACAGTAGTTAATAAAATACTTTGAAGGATTATCTAGGGCTTGGAAGTAACAATATTTTAAATGATGTCTCCGTTCTCTTTGAAATGATTTATTTTAAATGGGAGCAGCACTGGACCCCGGAAAATTCAGGTACGGCCACTGGTATGACTCTCCATTGATTCAGAGTAACATATATGCCTACTACTACTACAAACGAAACAATTTATCTGTACACACGTCGATGTGTGAGTTTTATGCTTAGGGTCGCACCGCAGAATTATTTTAATACTTACCTACTAACGAGTTCAACATATTTACGATTATATTTTTCCATACCGGAAGATTTGCGAACACTATGACGTAAAAAATATTCTGTTTTATATGTATTAAATGTTTCAGAAACGTCGGAAACAGCTACATAATATCACTTCACAAATATTTTTCATTATGTCCATTGTCCATTTCACCATTAGTTAACTTTACTGATTATTATTGAGTCATTTATAATGTAACGCACTAATTTTACTAATTCACTATTGTTATATAGTAATTTGCATATTCGGCGCAAAACTATACGGTAATTATATGAATTAATTCAATAAAAATAAACAAATGTTTATCACGCTTACACGCACAGCATGTCAAGTTGTCATTGTCAACAATGGCATTATAGCACTATAACCCGCGGAAATCTAATTGGCATCTGCGTGTATGGGATTACCTGTGAGCGAGGAGCCTATGTAACATTACCGGATTGCTTATTAGCAATCCGGTAATGTTACAATCTCACTCTTGTGTATCTCTCGCCAATGCGAGAGAGCGAGAAGGGTATATATATCAAGATGGTTGCTGGGTAATAACGTGAAATTATATTGTTGCTTTGCTTACCTGTTTTCATCATTTGGAAATGTATACACATGGTGGTGGATACACAATTATTATACGCGCACCTTCTCACCATGATGGTTACTATTGGTTGACAGTTCTCAAGACAACACACGTCGCGTATTGCGTGCGGCTAGTAATTAAACCCTGGTTTAGAGCTGTCAAAGCTCACAAAGTGCGGGGGAGAGGTGCGGGGACGCCAATTTGCGGGAGACGCTGTGAGATACCATGCTGTTTGACTCTTATGTATTCTGTGGTACGGCCTTAAACCGAAATCGCGAGTTCAAGTCCCACTCACGGAGTAATTTTTTACCATTTTATTTCTTTGGTGTTGCGAAACCTTGCTACCAGATGGCGCCACTAATTTGATCTAATGTCAAAGCCTTGTTTCTTATCTATTTCAATATATACAAACAATATTAATCTATAGGAGTGACAAGACAATGACAGTGTCGCCAGAACCCAGGTAGTCAAAAGTTTACATATCCTGAATTTAATATTATCCCGATTATCCGTCATGTTATGATATTATAAAACACGGCCTAGAGTCAAACCAGCGAGTCTTTGCTTTGCACAATAAAAGAGCTGCAAATTCAATAACTGGTAGGTAACACAAAAGTGTCAAGATATTTCAGGCCGTGTCACACGAGCGCGAATTTTTTCGGCGCGACACAGCGCTCATGTCGCGTAAGCATCGCTTCCTCTTTAGAAAGATTGGAATTAAATGCTTATCTATTGTAATATAAAGTTTGAAATATCTCGATATAAAATACGCGCGCTCGCTCAGCGGTCGCGTAGTAACAGCGTCGCGATCGCACAGCGCACGAGTAGAGCCCGCGTCGCCTATTTTATATCGAGATATTTTAAACTTTATATTACAATAGATAAGCATTTAATTCCAATCTTTCTAAAGAGGAAGCGACGCTTACGCGACATGAGCGCTGTGTCGCGCCGAAAAAATTCGCGCTCGTGTGACACGGCCTGAAATATCTTAACACTTTTGTGTTACCTACCAGTTATTGAATTTGCAGCTCTGATAAGCATTTAATTCGAATATTTCTTCTCTGCGCGTTCGCGACGCGATCGTGACGCAGACCCATATTCAAAGCTGGTTCTACGCGATCGGCGATCGTGCGCGCGTGTCGTCTGAACGCGCCCTTAGAATATGTACAAAATGAGGTTTGAAAGATAAAATTGTTGCCATGTATAGAATTCTGAAAAAATGCTTGTGCAGAGACTCGCTGGGCACTCTCACTTTGTTCTGCTGCTTCTGCTTAACCTTGATATAGTAAGTACCAAGATAAGTATTGTAATAGGTACTAGATGAGTATTATAGCCCGCCGATGTCATGTGGTTCCCGGCTGAGGTGCCTGTGGTTCCCGGCATAGATGCCGTGTGGCTCCCGGCAGACATGCCGTGTAGAATAGGACCACTCTAAGTCTTCCTTTGGATATCGTAGAAGACGACTTAGGAAACAAGCTAAACAAAGCTTATAAGTAATTATTAGTGAGACCTCTCCAACCCGTCTGGCTAATATATGGCTCTGGTAGTACAGAGAGGATCGTCGTACTCGTGCAGTGGAGACTTAAAAAGACCTGATGATGATTATTATTATAGCCTGTGTTCCGTGGTTCGATTTATTACCTACGTTGTGTATATGTTACCGTATGATTGAAAACACCGGGAGTTTTTAAATAAATTGTGAATTGTACCGTACTCCTTACAATATAATGTATTAATTTACGATAGTTTATAATTTATCCACGTCAAACTGTTAAATTGTGAATGAATCTGCATTTACAGACCGGTGGTCGCTCAGGACGACTTACAATTTCACGACTTCACGAGTGATAATATCGGATAGATTGTGAAACCTGTCTGTATAAGCAGGTTCATTCACAATTTAACGGCTTGACGTGGATAACTCGTCCCTCATTAGTCAGTCTTGCTTGGCGGTAGTTCGTTTTGCGTCCAAATAAGAGATGAATAAACGGGCAAGTGCGAGTCGGATTCATACATGAAGGGTTCCGTACCACCGTACAATGTTTTAAAACGCAAAAAAGCACGCTTTTTGTATGACGACCCTCTTTAATTTTTAACTTTTTTTTAATTTTTAGTATTTGTTGTTATAGCGGCCAAAGTAATACTTATTCTGTGAAAATTTCAAGTATCTAGTTAATGCCATTATAAACATATAGTTAAAAATGCTGAAAAAAACACGTTTCTTGTATGACGACCCCCTTTAGTTTTTAACTTTTCGTAATTTTCAGTATTTTTTGTTATAGCGGCCATAGTAATACATAATCGGTGAAAATTTCAAGTGTCTAGCTATTACGGTTCAAGAGATAGAGCCCTGTAACAGACGGACAGACAGCGGAGTCTCAGTAATAGGGTCCCGTTTGCACCCTTTGGGTAAGGAACCCTAAAAATCTTTTATTTTATTTTTAGTATTTGTTGTTATTGTGGTAATAGTCATACATAATTGGTGAAAATTTCAAGTATATAGTTAATGCCATTATAAAGATCCAAGTTAAAAACGCTGAAAAAAACACATTTCTTGTATGACGACCCCCTTTGATTTTTAACTATTTTTTATTTTTAGTATTTCTTGTTATAGCCGCCACAGTAATACATAATCGGTAAAAATTTCAAGTGTCTAACTATTACGGTTCAAGAGATAGAGCCCTGTGACTGACGGACAGACAGACGGACAGACAGCGGAGTCACAGTAACAGGGTCCCGTTTACACCCTTTGGGTACGGAACCCTAAAAATCACTGTTGTTGATGTTCGGCGAATAACAAATGAGAGCCAAATTTTACGTCACGGGCGGGCACATGACGTGATTCAAGTATAATGTCAGCTCACAATTTGACGGTTTGACGTGGGTAGATTTTAAACTATCGTAAATTAATACGTTATACTGTTAGCATTATTGTAATTGAACTGTATCCCTACATAGTTTGTGACTGTACCGTAATCGTGTGATGACATATACATACATAAATTAAAATACAAACTATTAAAGATAATGATTAGGTAGGTTTGCTGCACCTGTAAAAATAAGCGAAAAGTTCGTGTGGACTTTTCTCATAAATAGGTACTTGAATTACCCCTTTAAGTTTATGTAACTGTTACTTAGATCATTTAGTACTAGTATTAAATGATCTAAGAACTGTTATAATAACATAAATACGGTCTTTTAAATTAGGGGTGGGGTAGCATTCCTAAACGAATATTAAAGTTACATAAAATGTAAGAATGTCAACAAGCAGACAACATTTAAAAATAAAACATGAAATATACATGAAACATACATGAAAGCCTGCGGCTTGCGCAGACGAAAGAGTAAGGACTGTCCGCTGGGGCTGGGTCTGGTACCTACTTGTTTGCCCCTCACTAAATACCAAAAACTGTAAGTAATAGCAATTGCACACACGACACGAAATACCTGCTTAAAGTACCCCGGCAAAAAAAATATATTCAGTCAGTATTCTGAGCACCGCCGGACTTGACAAAAGTATGCGAGACCCCGAAAAAAAGGGTGACTGAGGAACTGAACTGATCATGTATTCATGTGACATTTACTTTGCGGACAGTTTTTGGTCTACGCACGCAAGCCTATACAAGGTCTAACAAAATATACTGAAACTATTGTAAGGGTGGATTCATTCCATGATACTGAACAACTTTCCCCAAGGAACATATACCGAAATATGAAAAATAATTATTGACCTCCCATACAAGTTGACCGATCAGCTGATCCGAGTTTGTTTGAAGTTGTTGAACAAAAGTTGTTCAGTTTCAAGGGCTGAGGTACCATCTGAGAGGTTTTGCGTTCTTTCATTAACACGATGTATAACCCTTATCCCACAGATTTGGTTGCGGGGGATAGATAGTAGAAACGAATTTGCCGCCCGGGGCTAAATGAAGAATCCTCACTCTCTTAGGCTTCTTCAAAGACATCTTTGAATGAATTATTATTTGAACTAGGTAGGTAGGTATTATTATTATTTATTAATAAACACACTAGCACGTAAGTACATAGATCTCGTTGCTAGCAGCTTATAATGCTGATGCGTGTGCGTCTTAAATGTTTGGAGATTTTGTTTTTGTCCAGTCTATTCTTGAAGCTGTTCACTGAATTCTGCTACATTCTCTGGTAGCTTGTTCCAGTTTGTGGTATGTGGGAAAAAAGTTAAAATCTAAGAATCACCAGCACACCACAGCCGTGTTCATCAATGGCTCACACGTTTGATTATCAACAGGTCACAGCCACAAGGATCTATACTGGATAGTGGGTACCTACCTACGAAGTAGGTAGGTACCTACCTAGTTATACGGTCGCAGCTACCGCTTTTGGGGTTGAATCGTGCATGAGTCAGTCTCTCTTCTTTTTCATGACCTAAATTGTGATTTATTACTCTTGTTCCAGGATCCAGATACAAGATTTAATTCTTGAAACAAGCAAGGCCATCAATTTTATAAACACACGAGATTTTTTGGATGTTTAAGTTTTTGAAAAGTAAAGCAAAAAAAAAACGAAGTGCCTGCGCCTTGTGCACTAGAAAAAATTAAAACAAGTTTCTTACTTGAATTTTTTTTTCATTTAATACAATCTTCCTGTGATTTTTGCGCACATAAAAAAAAGTACCTTCTGTAATATAAAAGTTCTGTGTAAAGGTTGACAAATAAGTTAGTGAACGCAGATCAATCGCAACTAAATCTAAAATGGCACCTCGCACCTCCCATAACATAGATTAAAAAAACTTTCAATGGCACTATCATTTCCGATCCACTAACTTCGTCAACAAGTCAACAAATATGTTGACCTATAAAAAGAGGTAATAAAATACATTATACTTTTGATTAATTTTATTACTGTTTGAATGGTTTTACTTTCTACATTTTAAATATTTCTACATGCCACCTCTGAGACGCAGCACTAAGTGAAGAGTAGACTCTTTCTGGATGTTGTAGTCTGAGAGAGTACGCCCATCTTCAAGCTGCTTTCCAGCAAAGATAAGACGCTGCTGGTCTGGAGGAATGCCTTCTTTGTCTTGGATTTTAGCCTTAACGTTTTCAATAGTATCTGAGGGCTCTACTTCCAATGTGATCGTTTTCCCAGTCAATGTCTTGACGAAGATTTGCATACCACCTCGTAAACGTAATACCAAATGCAAAGTAGATTCCTTCTGGATATTGTAATCGGAAAGTGTGCGTCCATCTTCCAACTGCTTACCGGCAAATATCAGCCTTTGCTGGTCTGGCGGGATTCCCTCTTTGTCTTGGATTTTAGCCTTTACGTTTTCAATTGTGTCTGATGGCTCTACCTCAAGTGTGATGGTTTTCCCAGTCAGTGTCTTGACAAAGATTTGCATACCACCTCGTAAACGTAATACTAAATGAAGGGTGGACTCCTTCTGGATGTTATAATCTGAAAGGGTGCGACCGTCTTCCAACTGCTTTCCGGCGAAAATAAGTCGCTGCTGGTCTGGCGGGATTCCCTCTTTGTCTTGAATTTTAGCCTTTACATTTTCTATTGTGTCAGAAGGTTCAACCTCAAGTGTGATGGTTTTTCCAGTCAATGTTTTGACGAAGATTTGCATACCACCACGGAGACGCAGCACTAAGTGAAGTGTCGATTCTTTCTGAATGTTGTAGTCGGAGAGAGTACGCCCATCTTCAAGCTGTTTTCCAGCAAAGATAAGACGCTGCTGGTCTGGGGGAATGCCTTCTTTGTCTTGGATTTTAGCCTTTACGTTCTCAATAGTGTCTGAGGGCTCTACTTCCAATGTGATCGTTTTCCCAGTTAATGTCTTGACGAAGATTTGCATACCACCTCGTAAACGTAGAACTAAATGCAAAGTGGATTCCTTCTGGATGTTGTAATCAGAAAGTGTGCGTCCGTCTTCCAACTGCTTGCCGGCAAAAATTAGCCTTTGCTGGTCTGGTGGGATTCCCTCTTTGTCTTGGATTTTAGCCTTTACGTTTTCAATAGTGTCTGAAGGCTCCACTTCCAATGTGATCGTTTTCCCAGTTAATGTCTTGACGAAGATTTGCATACCACCTCGTAAACGTAGAACTAAATGCAAAGTGGATTCCTTCTGAATGTTGTAATCAGAAAGTGTGCGGCCATCTTCCAACTGCTTGCCGGCAAAAATCAGCCTTTGCTGGTCTGGTGGGATTCCCTCTTTGTCTTGAATTTTAGCCTTTACATTTTCTATTGTGTCAGAGGGTTCAACCTCAAGTGTGATGGTTTTTCCAGTCAATGTTTTAACGAAGATTTGCATACCACCACGGAGACGCAGCACTAAGTGAAGAGTAGATTCTTTCTGAATGTTGTAATCGGAAAGTGTGCGTCCGTCTTCCAACTGCTTGCCGGCGAAAATCAGTCTCTGTTGGTCTGGGGGGATTCCCTCTTTGTCTTGAATTTTAGCCTTCACGTTTTCAATTGTGTCAGAAGCTTCAACCTCAAGTGTGATGGTTTTTCCAGTCAATGTCTTGACAAAGATTTGCATACCACCACGGAGACGCAGCACCAAGTGAAGTGTAGATTCTTTCTGAATGTTGTAGTCTGACAAAGTACGCCCATCTTCAAGCTGCTTACCAGCAAAAATAAGACGCTGTTGATCTGGGGGGATGCCTTCTTTGTCTTGGATTTTAGCCTTTACGTTTTCAATAGTGTCTGAGGGCTCTACTTCCAATGTGATCGTTTTCCCAGTTAATGTCTTGACGAAGATTTGCATACCACCTCGTAAACGTAGAACTAAATGCAAAGTGGATTCCTTCTGGATGTTGTAATCAGAAAGTGTGCGTCCGTCTTCCAACTGCTTGCCAGCAAAAATCAGCCTTTGCTGGTCTGGCGGGATTCCCTCTTTGTCTTGGATTTTAGCCTTTACGTTTTCAATAGTGTCTGAGGGCTCTACTTCCAATGTGATTGTTTTTCCAGTCAATGTCTTGACGAAGATTTGCATACCACCTCGTAAACGTAGAACTAAATGCAAAGTGGATTCCTTCTGGATGTTGTAATCAGAAAGTGTGCGTCCGTCTTCCAACTGCTTGCCAGCAAAAATCAGTCTCTGTTGATCTGGGGGGATTCCCTCTTTGTCTTGAATTTTAGCCTTCACATTTTCAATTGTGTCAGAAGCTTCAACCTCAAGTGTTATGGTTTTTCCAGTCAACGTCTTGACGAAGATTTGCATGCCACCACGGAGACGCAGCACCAAGTGAAGAGTAGATTCCTTCTGAATGTTGTAATCGGAAAGTGTGCGTCCGTCTTCCAACTGCTTGCCGGCGAAAATCAGTCTCTGTTGATCTGGGGGGATTCCCTCTTTGTCTTGAATTTTAGCCTTCACGTTTTCAATTGTGTCAGAAGCTTCAACCTCAAGTGTTATAGTTTTTCCAGTCAATGTCTTGACAAAGATTTGCATACCACCACGGAGACGCAGCACCAAGTGAAGTGTAGATTCTTTCTGAATGTTGTAGTCTGACAGAGTACGCCCATCTTCAAGCTGCTTACCAGCAAAAATAAGACGCTGCTGATCTGGGGGGATGCCTTCTTTGTCCTGAATTTTAGCTTTTACATTCTCAATTGTATCAGAGGGCTCCACCTCCAAGGTGATGGTCTTTCCCGTCAAAGTCTTCACAAAGATTTGCATTTTGCCTGAAACATGAAAAAATACAAGTAAGACTGTGTGTAAATAATGTAAATATCAACATTTTTTCTTACAAAAATCGAAGGCTATTCATCATTTTTAACCTGATGAACAAGTAATTATTAAAAAAACAAAAAACCCGACTGCTTACGTATAAGTTGTATATATTTTTGTAATCCTTGTATAAAATCCTTTAATTTGATACCCCACTCAATAGGTATTTAATTTTAAAAAATTTGAAGACTAATTTTGCGCGAAAATCCGCCCTTTTAGGATTATTTTAATTTTTGATATACCTACCCAGTGTCACTCTCAGAGATAGGCAAATCTAACGACACCTCTCAAAATAAAATCAATCAAGCCGTTTAGGCTGTAGAGCGTGCCAAATAAATTTACATACATACATAAACTCTAAAAACATAACCCTCCTTTTGGCGCAGTCGGATAAAAAGAATGGTTGCAGGTATTCATTTATTAAACAATATTACAAAATATTATTTTTTGTACACTAAAACACAAAATTACTACTTTTTTGATTTGTTAAATATTAAAACCTACATTAGAGTACTTTTCATAAAACAAATGTGACTAAAATTCGTGCAAAGTTATGCTATGTTTTCTTATACCAGTATTTTTTACGATAATAGCGGCAGTAGGTAGGTACCTACATAGGCCGAAAAAATTGAGGTACCTATTTAAAGAGTCTGTTGCAATTGCAATCATAATGAATGTTCTTTTGCAGTAAACTCGTTAAAAACTATGTCCATTATCTCTATTGCAAACTGCGAATTGTTTGCAGTGGCTGAAACAGATAGGTAGCATGTTTCATCCGCGTACGTTATCGTCACAATCTTCATAATATTACTACAGAACAAAACAACTAGGCAAGGCAACGTAGTAGGTCAGTAGGTCATGTTCATGAATACAGAGCCAGGCATAGGATTAGCTTGATAGTACTTCCTTCCAGAAGTAAGTAAGTAAGCTTGATATGTAGTAGTTGTAAGTAGGCCTACTTACATATGACGAAGCAAAACTGATTCGTATATAGGTATGTACCTTTACGAGCTCTGTAAAAAATTTTCTATAATATTCTATTTTATAGATATCGTAGGTAGGTACAAAATTAATAATTAAAGTGCCATTTTTAAACCAGTGCCAGTGCCATAAGTTAAACACTCTTTCACAGTAGCACAGTAGGTACGATTCTACTCTGTAACTTTCACGTTACAGAGTAGGTATGTACCTAGTATCGTATCTATATTATTTTTATTTATGATTGCGTAGTTCATATGCGCTGTTGTGCCATGTTGGCAACCTAAATAATGATTCACCAAAAGATAAATTTATTGCACAACACAACTCAACATACTATCCATTCCATGTTCTAACAATCTAAATTAAAACTGCACATTCAGGTAGGTACATTGTTCTATTACTTTACCATACATAGTGCTAACAAAATGGCGATGGTTTCATCACCTTTTCAAACAAGTAAAACTGCACTACGATGCTAAAAGAAATACCAACACCTGATTTGCGATGTAAAATAAATATTTATGTGCAAACTCACCGTTTATTCACTAGAATTTAGTCAAATCTGATAATTCCACACTTGAAAACTTGAAATGAATATGTAATCTCAAATAAGTATTTAATATAACAGCTCTGAAGAGTCACACGCTTGTATTGTATGTTCTTTCGAATCAGTCACAAAGTTTAAATGCGCCACCAATAGGGGCGCCCGTTCTTTTTATAGACGCGTGGAATTGCGATCAATGTTTTGTCACGATATTTGCCGAGGTCTTCCGAGGACAGCCGATTGTTTTTACGTTTCATTTACTCGTTTAAAATAAAATGAGAGAGAGAATAATAAACTTCTAGAAAGCATGCGTCACGGTTTCCTCTTTGTGACGTAGAGTCTGGAAATTATCGATAAGTAGATAAACTGAATCCAGAACATTGAGTAAAAACAAGTTTATATGCTTAAAAACTGCTTAGCTTTAAGCATGATAAGATACCTACTTTTATGATTTTATTTACGTAAAATCAGATTAAATCTGTCTGATCAATAGGTACTTGTAAAAACCTACCATCTTTAAACATTTGCATTATCATCTTTATTCCCCGAGCAAAAAGTGGTATTTTACATAGTAATATAATATACATCGTGTTAATCAAAGAACGCAAAACCTCTCAGATGGTAGGTAGGTACCTCAGCCCATGTAACTGAACAATAATGAGAACGTTAAGCTTTACTACGCACATTTTTCGCAAATGTGCGTAGTAAAGCTTAACGTTCTTACTTTAAACTTTAAACAGTACCTAGTTCATAAAATACTTTGAAGGGTCTAGGACTTGATAGTAGCAAAATTTTAAATGATGTCTCCGTTTTCTTTGAAATGATTTATTTTAAATGGGGGCAGCACTGGACCCCGGAAAATTCAGGTACGGCCTTAATTTGTATGAAAATCTGGATTTTTTTGGATTTCGTGAAAGTTGTTGAACAAAAGTTGTTCAGTTTCATGGGCTGAGGTACCATCTGAGAGGTTTTGCGCACGATGCATATGTCAATGTGTTCTACGGTCCACAGCAGATCACATCTTATGCTATTCGTGTAATCGGAGAATTTTCTTTCATCGCCCTATGTGTAGGTTTTATTTAACGAAGGTAACTACCCAGGTAAGCTGAGGAGGGTAAGATACTCGGCGTACTCTTCATTGCAAAATAAGGAATTTTAGAGGTAGGTACTTAATAGGTAAGTATAAAGATAATTTAATTAATGTAAGTACTTAAGTAGGTACCTCTATAATTAAATTATATTAACTAAGGTTAACTATTAGTTAATAACCGCAGTAGCCATGAGCACGGCGATACACGAATCACAATTGCCATGAGGTACCTAGGCTGTTTGATAAGTACCCGTTTATGGAAAAAAAAACATTTTTTTTGTATATATGCATTTATTTTTCTACGTAGTCACCTTTTAACTCTATACATTTGTTCCACCTATACTTACTCAAGCTTCAATAAACCATCCAAAAAGTATGATTTTGGAAAGTCATTAAAATAGGCCTCTGTGGCGGCAATGACTTCGTCATTTGATCCAAATCGCTTGCCACCGAGCCATTTTTTTAGGTTGGGAAACAAAAAGAAATCGCATGGGGCCAAATCTGGAAAATACGGGGGGTGAGACAATAGTTAGTAGCGTAACTGTGCTAATTTAGCCGTCACAACTCTGGACGAATGAGCCGGGCGTTGTCGTGATGAAACAGTACTTTTTTATTAGTTAAATGGGGTCGTTTGTCCTTCAACACGGCTTCAAATTCATCCAATAAATTGGCATAGTACTGTCCTGTTATTGTTTTTCCCTTTTCTAAATAGTCAATATGTATAATACCCTGCGAATCCCAAAAAACGGTCGCCATGACCTTTCCAGCCGATGGGACGGTTTTTGCTTTCTTTGGAGCAGGTTCACCCGGTAAAATCCACTGCTTCGACTGCTCTTTCATTTCCGGGGTGTAGTGGTGGACCCACGTTTCGTCCACGGTCACGAAACGACGCAGAAACTCCTTCGGGTTACGTTTGAACACGGCCAAACACTGCTCCGAAGTAGTCAGTCGGTTCCGTTTTTGCTCCTCCGTGAGTAAACGCGGCACCCACCTCGCCGATACTTTCTTCATACCCAATTTTTCTTCTAATATGTGTTGTACACTCTCGATTGAAACATTTACAGCATCAACGATTTCTCGAAGTTTAATTCGGCGGTCGGCTAAAACGATATTTTCAATTTTCTTAACCATATCGTCTGTAGTCACCTCAACTGGCCGGCCTGGGCGATCCTCATCAAAGACGGTTGTTTTCCCCCGCTTAAACTCGTTATACCAATATCTGACGGTTGTCATAGAAGGAGCACATTCATGGTAAACCGCTTGCATTCTTACTTTTATTTCATCACATGTTTTTCCTTCCAAAAATAAGAATCTAATTACAGACCGATACTGTTCTTTCTCCATTTTAACAATTTTAAGTTCACGCCTTCACTGAATCGTCGGCAAAAGAATGCCATTTTTTTTTTAATTTTCCCGCCTCTGAAAAATGGCTTAAAAATGTGGTATACTTATTTGCGGCCAGTGATATTAATATATTTAGAAAATAGGTACTTATCAAACAGCCCTCGTAGGTATTGTAGGTTAGGTAGGTACCTTACCTACCTATGCGCAGTTAGAGGACGTCATATGTACGAAAACAAAGACTGTGACAAAGAAGATAAAAACACGTTCCCTAGAATTCCTATTAATATCCTTCCTTGAATTTGCAAATACGCAATTTGGCCGACTTATAAATACATCATTAGTTATCAGCAGCGAATTTAGAACCATAGCGTAATGTAAATATCTATTATACCTGAGATTTAGAACTAAACGTTTTTCCACGCGCCCCTCTAATAACATTAGTCTGAGTCCCCCCGGAGCCCCAAGGTCCCTCCCAAACTAAAATCCTGGATACGCCACCACAGGGTAAGTTTGTGCCTTCCTACATCCCTACTAGGGTAATGATAGAAGATCAGATTACTGAGAGTGATGAGCATAGAGAATATTATAGGTACTTATGTGTTGAGCACGTGTTGAGATTGAGACCAAGAGTTTTTTTAGGCCCGAGCGCGAGACTGCAGTCCGCAAGCCACATTGCATTTCTACGATGAGTAAGTAAGTATAAAATAAAGTAGGTAGGTATTAATGCTGCAACCTCAAACAACTTATCACCCCATCATTCAGTATTATAACGTCTAAAAAAATATACTGAAACTATTTTAAGGGTGGATTCAGTCCGTGATATTGAACAACTTTCCCCAAAAAATATTTTTTGACTCTCAGTACAGACTCGAACAACGAGGTCTATGTACTTACGTTCTAGTCTAGTACCTACGTAAGTACATAGATCTCCAACCAACAGTTGTGTTCTGTTCATCATATGCTATCACTGTTAACCTCACATTAGTCACTCGCTAGCAATACGCGCATAAAACACTCCACATTCATTAAAGAAAACACTGTCAACTTAGTCAAAAATGCCTTGGTGTGTGTTGAGATACTGCACTAGTAATTCAAAGAACAAAGCAAAATATGAAGAAATGACTTTCCATCGGTAAGTAACTAGATTTCATTGATTGAAAATTAAATACGTATTGCAAAATTTCGGCTGCCATTATGAATGTAATGAGTGAATGATCTGTCAACCGATGGAATGATTCGTCATAGACTAACAAAACAGAAGTGAAATGTAGACATCATAACATAAATATGCCTACATTTCACTTTCTTCATGGAAGCATCGAAAAACTATTTGTTTGCTACTCAGTTATTAATGTTTGTAAAACGTTTAAAAATGTTTAAGTTTTATAATTTTTATATACGTATGCTATAAATGCTTTCCAAAAGTTTCCTAAAATCCTATAAATCCTTTATAGGAGTCATAATATCTCGTAACGTCTCACTAGGACCTCCGATCCGAGGGCTCAAAAATTTTGTATGTGGGGGCTGTACCCCTACAAGTGCCCCGCGCAACTTGAAACTGCTATCAGATTTTGGATCCAAGATGGCCGCTTACAAATCTTCATATATGTAATCTAAATAAACATATGTAATTTAGACCCAATACCTATATGTACGTATATGATTATAAAATACATTAAATACAGAGATAGCTAACAAAGGAAAAAAAACAAAAAGGTATACAAGTACAAGAAATCACTTTCTTCTAGTGCAAAATATTATGTAAAGAAATTAAGTAAGAATAATAAAAGGTTACCAAAGAAACAGATACATATCTGTTGCACATGCAGTTTACCTTTTACCTTTATAAATATGATAGTCGTGAGTCTACAATCTAAAAATCTATACAACCATGCAACCATCCATACACCCATTCGTACATCCAGCCATACTTACCAACATCCGCATTTATTAAAATATATGTAGGATTTAATTTGAACCACGTACTCGTAGGTATATAAAAATATATTGACCTTTCTGTACTACTCTCGTGATTAGTCTATATTACCAAAAAGGACATGGCCACAGAATACATAAGAGTCAAACAGAATGGTCTCTCACAGCGTCTCCCGCAAATTGGCGTCCCCGCACCTCTCCCCGCACTTTGTGAGCTTTGACAGCTCCAAACCAGGGTTTAATTATTAGCCGCACGCAATACGCGACGTGTGTTGTCTTGAGAACTGTAAACCAATAGTAACCATCATGGTGAGAAGGTGCGCGTATAATAATTGTTTATCCACCCAATACTCTAAAGAACGTATATTTCATACATTTCCAAATTATGAAAACAGGTAAGCAAAGCAACAATATAATTTCACGTTATTACCCAGCAACCATTTTGATATATATACCCTTCTCGCTCTCTCGCATTGGCGGGAGATACACAAGAGCGAGAGGGGTATTAGCAATCCGGTAATGTTACATTGGCTCCTCGTTCACAGGTAATCACATACACGCAAATGCCAAATAGATTTCCGCGGGTTATAGTGTAAATGCCATTGTTGACAATGACAACTTGACATGCTGTGCGTGAAAATGTGTTAAACATTTGTTTATTTTTATTGAATTTATTCATATAATTACCGTATAGTTTTGCGCCGAATATGCAAATTACTATATTACAATAGTGAATTAGTGCGTTACATTATAAATGACTCAATAATAATCAGTAAAGTGAACTAATGGTGAAATGGACAATGGACATAATGAAAAATATTTGTGAAGTGATATTATGTAGCTGTTTCCGACTTTTCTGAAACATTTGATACATATAAAACAGAATATTTTTTACGTCATAGTGTTCGCAAATCTTCAGGTATGGAAAAATATAATCGTAAATATGTCGAACTCGTTAGTAGGTAAGTATTAAATTAATTCTGCGGTGCGACCCTAAGTATAAAACTCACACATCGACGTGTGTACAGATAAATTGTTTCGTTTGTAGTAGTAGTAGGTATATATGTTACTCTGAATCAATGGAGAGTCCTACCAGTGACATGGCCGTGTTTGAAGATGCCGAGTTATATACTACTAGATAAGTTTAAGTCCAATTTGTATGAAAACCTGGCGTGCCAATTTTCAATACAAATATTTTATAAAAATTTACTTACAAACGGAACGAACTTTTTACTACTTTCTCCAACGTTTTTCGACGAGTTTTTACCGCTCAACGACAGATTTAGGTATTTTACAGTAGAGAATTCATGAATGTCCGATCTAACGGACTAAAAGTGACGATCCTAAATGAAGTCAATTTGACGTCAGATTGACACGCAAATTCATGCAGAGGCTGTATCTATCACAAATTAGATAGATATTTACTATCTTTATCCATGGATGGTCTGTGCGCCTGTCCTTATCGGGTCGATAGGCCAAAGCGATGGCTGCTCCGGCCCCTCTGAATGAGCAGAGGGTGCCGTGAGGCCATGGGCGAGCCGGGGCCGCTAAGGTAGCGGCCGGCCGTGCCGGGGCTGTGGAGCATGTAGAAGCACACGGCTCCGGCCGATAGCGGCAGAGGTGACACCGCGGCCGCGGAATTATTTGTGGTAGCACTGCATAACCTTACCGGTGTCCCGTAACCGGTAAGGTATCCGAAAGGATTTTCTCCGCGTCAAAAAAAGGTACACACAGAAAAGTAATGCGGTTTCCACCGTATTTATTTGTGTGCGTGTCGCCCGAGCACACCATCTTATTATTCAAAAAACGAGTCTATATCTTCCTGAAAGGCCGGTAACGCTCTTGTTACACCCCTGGTGTTGCAGTTGTCCATGGACAGTGGTGATCACTTACCATCAGGTGACCCGCTTCTTCGTTTGCCGCCCAATAACATAAAAAAAAATCTATCTATGACACACTATTGTTACCGTGTTGTCGTCCTATCAAAACAATGTGCAGATGTATTGGTAAATGTAACTCATAATGACACACTAAGAAATGTTATGAATATTCATATAGTGCTATAACATGATCACTTATTTCATGAATTCGTAGTAAGCATGCGCAGTGCGCTGGCCGTTATACAAATAGTGCTCTTGAGGCACCGGGTTCAAATCAGGAATAGCTTGGATTTTTTTTACTTTTTTTCTGTAAGCTGATTTTTTTCATATCATAAGTAATTGAAAAGTAACATATTATAATAAAAAAATAGGAAAAATATAAAAACAGCTCATTCATATTAAAATAATTTATTATTTGGAGTGTTCACCTTTTGTGAAGATTATACAAACAACAAAGAACAAAGAAGTCATGTTTAAACTGTAATCATCATTAAATTAGGTGTAAAACAGATATTTAATGTTAATTTTTCTATTATCTTTCAACCAAAATCTTTAATATTCTGATAAAAATGGACGTAATTTTTTGACTAAGTAAGTATATGCGTCTGTTTTAGTGAGAGAATAAACATGTTACAATTACTATAACAATAAACATCTCTCACGCAAAACCTCATCATATTCACTTTATAATATTCACAATAATAATCCTTTCGAAATATAAAATAATATATTATTCTTATTTTATTCTTACATAAGAAAATGATCACTAACTAAAAAAAAATCAATCGTGTGGTTAATTTAAAGCAAACTTATTTATATGAAGCCACACGTAATTTAAAAAATATGTATTTATTTTCGTCACAATAAACTTCCATTTTTATCAGACTTAAGACATTTTTTACATTAAAATAAACAAAATCAAATAATAAATATATTTTAAAGTAACTACTAATATTATTCAAATTTTTTATTGGTCCTTCCTTTTAGCCAGCTTCCAACATTTGATAGCAGTATATACTCGTAGATCCACTGTGTGAGTGAAATAATTAAAATATTTGTTATTAGGCCTGGTCTTCAAAAAGACCTCGATGAATCCAAGATTTTCACATTTTTCTGATAAGATGATCTGTAGTTCTTTATTATCTGGTTTGCTTGTCGAGATCAATAGGGCTAAATTTGCATTACAATATCTCTTGAATTTAACAGTTCGTCGATATTATTCTTTAAACTGAGACAATGCCAGTGCAATGAAACAATGCACGCCTCACAATCACTAAGTATCATATCATTAAATAAAAGAGGGTAGTATAGATATTATTACTAATAATTTAAAGAACTTAGTAACGTAATGAACGATGGTTTGCAATGAGAGCTGATTTTATAATTTTTGTATCTTGCTAAATATGTTATAGCTTTTGGCTTTTGTGAACCTTGACTTTGTCTTCCCCGTAATGGATAAATATGCTCTTATTTATCGGCTGTTGAATAAGAACGAATATCGCAATATTTCAAGTTTAACTCAAATAAAAACATTGCACAAAACATTCACACCTCAATCGGTGAGATTCGATCATGGAACTTCCAGATAAGAGTTGAATGCCTTATCCACAGGGCTACGTTTGCTGTTGTAATGACGGCTAAAATAATGGTTTGTATTGTAATAGCTCACGCGTTTACGATATTATTGACACCAGTAGCGGCGTTAGGGTAGGGCGCGGTTGGGCGACCGCCCAGGGCGCCAGATACAAAGGGGCGACAGGGGGCGTTTTTGGGCAAGGGAGGGTCACAGGTAATAATAAATATATAAATAGCGGCTGGTTAATGACGGCATCTCCTAGCCTCTTATTTGTATGCACCCCCCCCCCCCCCCCCCACCCTCCCTTCGTTTACAAAGGGGCGGCAAATTTGAAGAATCCTATATCGTAAGATTGAAGCCTAAGTCAGTCTGAATTACAGTTTGGGGGGGGGGGGGGGGATTAAATGTATACAAAACGTATATGTGTTACGTATAATAAGCTCAACATAGATAAAACTGTATGCTGATTGGACAGCAATCATTTGTCTACACAGTGTTGCAGTGCACACAGGGAAATGTAGTTGTGTGACCTGGAAACCGAACTATTTTGCCGTGTGTACCTAGGTACCTACCTACATAAGAAAGTTGCTGTATTATTATATATTATAGTTTCCATTAGAAACTTACCTAGGTATAGTTTAAATAAGTTTTTGTTTGTCTTGTCCTTATCTCCAGTTTTCTTTTTTACAAGAACGTGAATGATCTCTATTTGAGCCATTCATGATGCACGAGTTCATGACCCGTTTTTAAGGCGTCAATGTACGGTGTCGGTGGGGTACCTATCTACCTAAACAGTACTTGGCAAATAGCCAATCCAAAGAATAAAGAAAATAAAAAACAACAGTCTGACAATCAGAATCTACAGAGTTTTACTATATTGCAAATTGTGATAAAAGACAAAACATTAATTTGAATGTGCTAATCGTCCAAAATATGCTTTTAACAGCAGCACCACCTGTAGGTTGACTGGTAGAAAAGGCCCTGGGCCTAAAGTCCGCCTCTTACTAAATTTTTTGTAATAAAGTTAAATAACTTTTTATTTTTATTTCTTTGTCAGCTACTTGCTTAACTTATTACAAAATGTTGAAGATGCATTCCCACCATGTATAGTTCCGAGTTCAGAGTATCTAATTATACAGCTTTTATTGTAAGCAAGAACCAAATTAATTTAGGGATATTATTAATTGCACATCTAATAAATAATCACCCATCAATTTAATCTCATCATTTATATACTTTTTTACATCAAATAAATCAACAATCTTATCATAAGTACTGATTGCACAGCAAATAAATACTGACTGCACATCAAATTTATTAGGTTAGGGCAAACCTATAGGTTAGGTTATGTTAGAACTGCGACCAACACACGCACGAGCCGAGCGAGCGAAGCGAGCGTGCCGCGGCAGCGGCCGGCGAGTGCTAGGAAAGTTCTATCCATTTTACTGCGCCACAAATATAAATTGCAGTTTGTTTAGTAATATTTTCAGTTGAGTATTTTGCTGTGCAATCAGTAATTTTGATTTGCGTTTAAATACTACCCATTAATTTAAAATTGAAACATTTTTGATAGATATCTAAAAATACAAATAATTGTAACAAATTAATTTGTTTTATTATATTACTGTACAGACATTACATAATAACATTTTTAATGTCTAAATTGTCCTCTATACTCTAACTATGCAAATAAAAAAATAACATCATTTTATTTTTCTTGACCGCTGGTGTTTTCCCAAGGCCTGGGTCCTCTTTTATTCTCCCAGTTATCAATATCTAATTTCTTTATTTCCTCAAATGCATCTTCCAAAGTCACATCTTTAGCTTTTTGAAGGCCCATTCTCTCTGCTTGTTCTTTACTCACTCCTTTCACTTGTGAAAACTGGTACCTGCACAGAAGAAGTTTCTTTACAAATTATCAGACAAGTGAATATACATATTTGTATATTTTGGAACTTAGAGATCCTTCTAAATAATAGGCAATGGGCTCTGTCAGTCCTGTATGGGCTAGCAACTTGTCACTTGTACATATACAGCCACCATCTGCCTAACAGTTTCCATTAGATCTTACAACCTGTGGCTTGTTCTACGACAAGAGATAAAATCATAATAATGTATAAGTATTACTACTTCGACTTATTTCATAATAATATGAAGGTATACCTTATTTGTGTCCATTCTCGAAGACCAAAAGAGCCACCTAATACAAATAAAAGGAACGGCAGACCGTACCTTAAAGATTTTCTTTTACTGATAACAGAAATATAATTGCGAAAAGAATCGACGGACGCAAAATTTTTGTTTTGTTTAGCAGTCATATTTATTTTGTTTTGAACACAAAACTGTACTGTTAATAAACTCCAGCCAGCCTATTTAAATTTCACGGGTAATATTAATAAATGGAACATCAATTCAATTTTAATTTATTTTTTATTTATAATTAACCACTTGAAATCACTTAATTAATGGTAGGTTAGGTACCTAACCAAAATATTGATTTTTTGAACGATTTGACGTTTGACAGTTATGTTATATGACATTGACATATGTGTGACCACGACGCCAAGTCACGAACAGCCAAACATTGTTCATGAAGGCTTACCATGACCCCTTATCTTAGATCATTTAATACAGGATAAGCCTTACCTGCGCGTTCCCCTCTGCCGAAGTATAAGATCGCATGCTCTAATACGTTCATAAAAACTAGTTGCGTAATCGATTATGATCATTATGTGCATCGGTACAGTATCGAAAGGACGTCTACAAGTGCTCGATTAAAAATGCAAGGTTGTGTAGTTAACTCATGTAAAAAGAGGCCAAATACTTCTAATCTTAGTAAAGATGGAATAACCTTTCATTTGTAAGTATTTTTTTATTTTATTAACATTGATTTCTATTTAAATGTAATTACTTAAAAATCGATATAATATCTTTCAGTATAGATTACGGAAAAAATAATCGAGTCAAGTTTGCAACTGATTTCCTTCCATCCCAAGCGATTTTTTATCTTATTGACTGCCATAACCATATCAAAAAGATGTATAATCACTTATCACAACGTTGACATACTTCATTTTTCAATATTATTATTTTTTCACTATCCTTCGACACGAGACTTTCTCATTTTAAATATATCAATTAAATTCATAAGATTCGGTAATAAGATTCAAATTTAAAAAACGATGAGTTGATGACGTTAGCGCACTCCCTACGAGACTATCAGATTTTGATGCGCACTCCCCACGAGGCTTGTCTTTTTATGATTTACAACCTTCGTCTTTATTCCCTGCCATAGATTTGAATATAGATTAACCACTCAACTGTCTAAGTAAATTGCTACTTTTTGAGTGACGAGTCATCGCATTATTATCGATGTCGATAAAAATTACATTGCCTTGATATAGTATTTTTGTGATATAATTTAAATATCGAAATATTTTCATTTTTTTACAAGCTTTTATTTAGTTTCACCTGTCCCGTCTGTCTTTCTGTAATCAAATCTTGCAAGTTAAATTTGACCCACTTCCTGGTTTCCGATTGAGCTGAAATTTTGCACGCATACGTAATTATATCGCGTGACAATGCAATATTATGACAACATGGATCTGATCTGATGATGGAGCTGAAAGGTGGCCATAGGAACTCCATGATTAAACGACATAAGCCCATCGAGTTTGGGCTCGTATGATTCATCTTGACGAGTATTTTGTCTTTAGATAGTATCCAGGGTCTGATGATAGAGCTGCAAGGTGGCCATAGGAACTCCGTGATTAAACGACATAACCCCATCCAGTTTGGGCTCGTATGATTTGTCTTGACGAGTATTTTGTCTTTAGATGGTATCCAGGGTCTGATGATAGAGCTGAAAGGTGGCCATTGGAACACCGTGATTAAACGACATAAGCCCATCGAGTTTGGGCTCGTATGATTCATCTTGACGAGTTTTTTGTCTTTAGATGGTATTCAAGATCCGATGATGAAGCTGAAAGGTGGCCATAGGAACTCCGTGATTAAACGACATAACCCCATCGAGTTTGGGCTCGTATGATTAATCTTGACGAGTATTTTGCCTTTAGATGGTATCCAGGGTCTGATGATGGAGCTGGAAGGTGGCCATAGGAACTCCGTGATTAAACGACACAACCACATCCAGTTTGGGCTCGTTTGATTCGTCATGACGAGTAATTTATTTGTAAAACTAATTAACAAGTTTTATAGTATGCGTGAGGCGCAACGTGGGCAGTATAAATAATAAAACTTGTAAAACTAAATAGATACTTAACAAGTTCTTTTATTTAATCTCACGTGGCGCCTCACGTGACGTGTTAACTTCTATCCCGAATTCCCGACATAATTATTTGAAAACATTTCAGAATTAAAACGAACGTAATTTTTTTTCCGAAATATCGTTGTCGATAATTTTTTTTGTTGTTCAATCCTTTTGCACTAGGGTGTATTATTACGTGTACATATACATTTGTTTTAGTGTGAGTCTTGCTAGTGTGCAGAAAATAAGCTTGTGTGTCAATTTTACGTATGTGTGCGTTTATAACGACACAAATAATTTTTTTGACCGTGTGTGTTTTTTAGATGTAGTAGTACCCTCTCCCCGCACCAAAAACGGCAGAAATTTTTGTAAGAAGATTTGTCTGCGTAACTTATCCTGTATTAAATGATCTAAGCCCCTTATACAGCAAGACCTAAACTGAACAGCCCTGCTAAGCTAATTCGTACCGTGACACCCTTTATAGTAGGTTTTCAGCAGGATTGTTTAGGCTGACGTCACAAAAGTTCACAAAACCGTTCACCAAGGAGGGTTAACGTCGGGCGGTGGCCGGTCGTAAAACTATAGCCAAATCGTTTAAACTCTTTCGGCTATTTCTTCTCTAGCGCAAGGTCTTTGGCATCCTTGGGTGACTATTGACATGCATGTAATATTTGGAGAAGGAAAAGCGGGAAAGCGCACCCCGGGATCCGAAGCTGCACAGTGCTAAGGTACAACCAGAAACGCGCTTGGATGAAGAAGACGACTGCAGTTAATGAAGTGACGCCACCCTGAGACCTTAATTCTATTACCTTACCTACATACTTTTTATTGGAAAATTGAATAATATAACATAATATCTAACTTAGGTACGTTTTTTTGTATTAAAGTGTAAATTATATAATATTATACTTGTCAAATATTTATTCACAATACCAACATTAACAACACAATGTAGTTTTAAGTTACTTATTGAAGCTAAAATAACAGACATATTAACAGTATTACTTTATATATTTTGCCTTACAGGTTTCTCTGGTTAGATGCTCTCTGAGAAGTAATTTTTAATTGCAAAATTAGGATTCACTAGAAGCCTATATACAGACAGATAATATTGAGAGAGCCATAGAAGCTGATTGACTGCCTCCTTTGGCATCTGTGATAGAACCAGTGAAACTGCAGATTGTTGAACTTCAGTAGGTATCTTAACGAGGCAAGATCTGATTGCACGCGTCTTGTTTTTTCGCTGTAATTGATATTAGTAGATTGTGTGACATGTAACCTAAACTATTAATTTCTTTTAGGTACCTATTACAGATGAAATACGTATGTATATTTTGGTTATCAATTCGTCGGAATCTTTTTTTATATGTATGTTCCCCGATTACTCAAAGACGCCTGGAATGATTTGAAAAATTTTTTTTTGTTCGATATAATATCGGTTGTGTACTTTACGTGTGGTTTTTAAACCAAAATAACTGGAAAAAATATGTCTTTTAAGTATACAATACACTGGAGATGAAGTCGGTTTTGGTTTTGAAAAGTTATACATAAATAAATTGTGTTAAAACACTAGTCATTAGTCACTACACTACACTACTACAACCAATGTGTCGTTAAAAGTTTTATCACATTACCTAGTGAAGTAGTATTATAATAATCCAAAAGAAAAACTATGTTTACATAATAAAATGTTACATCTCGCCAACTAATAAAGCAGCCAAGTGCGAGTCGGACTCGCCCATGAAGGGTTCCGTACCAGCAAGTAACATTTTACGATTTATGACGTATTAAAAAAAAAACTACTTACTAGATCTCGTTCAAACCAATTTTCGGTGGAAGTTTGCATGGTAATGTACATCATATATATTTTTTTAGTTTTATCATTCTCTTATTTTAGAAGTTACAGGGGGGGGGACACATTTTACCACTTTGTAAGTGTCTCTCGCGCAAACTATTCAGTTTAGAAAAAAAATATATTAGAAATTGAAGATCTATCCATAGATACCACACACATATAGGTTTGATAAAAAAAAAATGGGGTTGCACTCCGGGAGTGCGGGCAGAAGTGAAAACTTAAATATTCACGTTGTGCATTTTTGATATTTTGGAATGGTTAGGGAATAATTTTGCACGAATTGCTTTAATTATCAGTATAAAAGTACTATCATTTATGTGGTAGAATAAAATATTTATTTATTGCGCTATCGTACACAACAAACATGACAATTTATATTACATTAAAAAGTTTATCTCTCAGCTAAACGAAACAGCAGGCGCAGGCATACATTTTCGCCGCGCCGTAGAAAGAGAGGGGGATACTTCCTCTCCTACGCCGCGCCGGCTGTCTACTCTCCATCCGTCTTAAGAATTTTCGATCAGGACACGTGTCCTGACGCGAGTTTAACTTTTTTTACCCATTACAAAAAAAGTGCACAACGCAGCTAAAGAAGTTTTCACTCTCCATCCGTCTTACGAATTTTCGATCAGGACACGTGTCCTGACGCGAGTTTAACATTTTTTACCCATTACAAAAAAAGTGCACAACGCCGCGCCGCTAAAGAAGTTTTCACTTCAAAAATTTTGAGTTTCAGTCCTAAGTATGGGGAACCCCCAAAATTTATTGTTTTTTCTATTTTTGTGTGCAGTTCACAGAATACATCTACTTACCAAGTTTCAACAGTATAGCTCTTTTAGTTTCGGAAAAAAAAGGCTGTGACATACGGACGGACAGACAGACATGACGAATCCATAAGGGTTCCGTTTTTTGCCATTTGGCTACGGAACCCTAAAAAGACATGATAATGTGAAGACAAACAAATGGATATTTATCAAGTGGTTGCTCCACTTCAATCAAGCATTAAAGACAATAAACATTTAAGATTTTTACGAATTCACAGATATACCTATCTATACCTACCTAAACCTAACCTATAAATTATTAAATATTGTATGTTTTTAATTTTAGGCAGAAATCCGTTCCAAACTTTCCTTCATAATTTTTTCACACTCATTTTAGCGCTTTGTTATGGTCAATTAGAAATTAAATTTTTTACCATAATAAAACTTTAACTTTCAAATATATAAACAAAACGTAAATAAAAAATACTGGTAAAAATAATATTTTTTGTCAAATTGAAGTGAATAAGAGATTGTTGCCTGAAATATTAGGCTTTATTCAACTATAAATAAATTCTACATATTACAAGAGTAGTGAGAAGTATGACGGACTTGATAGATGATTTTCTTTTAAGGTGGAGGTATAGGCAAATGACCTTGAAGTGGCGCCCTCACTTGAAATAAATTATTAACTCGTAAATATGGAGATAATTTCCATATTGCTCTTCGTCATGCACTAGATAGCCCTTTAAATTATTTTATGAACTACCGTTGAAAGTATTTACATTAGTCCGTCTAGCTTTAAAACTTGCTTCCGCCAAAAGTGGCCACGGCAAGTTTTAAAGCTAGACGGATCACTAATAATAGTTTCAACGGCAGTTCATAAAATAATTTAAAGGGCTATCTAGTGCATGACGAAGAGCAATATGGAAATTATTACCATATTTACGAGTTAACAATTTATTTCACACTTCAAGGCCATTTGCCTATATCTTCGCCTTAAATCATGAACTCTATGACATTCTTTCCCCCTAAGTCCTAAGTCTTGTAGTCATTGAGGTAGGCAGGCGGTCGTCGTTCCCTCGCTGAACGACACGGTACCTCAGAAACCCGACGAGGAGACGTGGGTGGTGTAAAGTATTCCAAATCCGGCGCTTGATCTACAATCGGCTCTGAACCTGTTCCGGGCTTACAGGTACCACATCACTATCTCGACTAACTATATTGTTTTCGTAAGGAGACATATCTTTTGCAGGATCAAGATGATGATCTGGTAATACATTACCCCTAGGAGCAAGGTGGCGATTTGAAACAATCAATTCCCTGCCATTAGATAGTCGCACGGAACTATAGTGAGGATTTGGTTCCAGTAGGTCAACTTCTTCTACAATGGGGTCATATTTGCTACTTCGAACGAATTTCTTTAGGAGAAACTTTCCGGGTTGCAACCACGACGGCATGGACTGTCCCCAAGACGATCGCCGTGGATGTTTAAACATTCTTTCATGTGGGGTCGAATTTGTTGAAGTGCATAATAGTGACCTTATGCAATGAAGTGCTTGAGTGAGTACAGTCTCCCACATATCAATAGATAGATTTTTATCTTTCAAAGCAAGACGTAGGAGCTCAACCTGTCCATTACCTTGAGGATTATATGGTGAAGATCTGCTGGTAGGTATGCCCTTACTGTGCAAGAACTCTTTGACTTCTGCTGACATAAAAGTTGCTCCCAGATCTGTGTGAATTGTCGCTGGCATTCCGAAAATGGCAAAGATTTCGGTAAGATTTTTTATGGCTGTTTCGGTGCTCATATCTGGACACGCAAAAGCAAACGGGAATCTCGAATATTCATCAATTACAGTCAAAATATATTTGTTCTTAGTAGATGACGGTAAAGGTCCCTTAAAATCCAAGGACAATCTCTCTAAAGGCATAGTTGCTTTGATTAATGACCGAGTTTATTTATTGAACCTTGGCCACTGGTAGGACTCTCCATTGATTCAGAGTAACATATATACCTACTACTACTACAAACGAAACAATTTATCTGTACACACGTCGATGTGTGAGTTTTATACTTAGGGTCGCACCGCAGAATTAATTTAATACTTACCTACTAACGAGTTCGACATATTTACGATTATATTTTTCCATACCTGAAGATTTGCGAACACTATGACGTAAAAAATATTCTGTTTTATATGTATCAAATGTTACAGAAAAGTCGGAAACAGCTACATAATATCACTTCACAAATATTTTTCATGATGTCCATTGTCCATTTCACCATTAGTTCACTTTACTGATTATTATTGAGTCATTTATAATGTAACGCACTAATTCACTATTGTAATATAGTAATTTGCATATTCGGCGCAAAACTATACGGTAATTATATGAATAAATTCAATAAAAATAAACAAATGTTTATCACATTTTCACGCACAGCATGTCAAGTAGTCATTGTCAACAATGGCATTTACACTATAACCCGCGGAAATCTATTTGGCATTTGCGTGTATGTGATTACCTGTGAGCGAGGAGCCAATGTAACATTACCGGACTGCTAATACCCCTCTCGCTCTTGTGTATCTCCCGCCAATGCGAGAGAGCGAGAAGGGTATATATATCAAAATGGTTGCTGGGTAATAACGTGAAATTATATTGTTGCTTTGCTTACCTGTTTTCATCATTTGGAAATGTATGAAATATACGTTCTTTAGAGTATTGGGTGGATAAACAATTATTATACGCGCACCTTCTCACCATGATGGTTACTATTGGTTGACAGTTCTCAAGACAACACACGTCGCGTATTGCGTGCGGCTAGTAATTAAACCCTGGTTTGGAGCCGTCAAAGCTCACAAAGTGCGGGGGTGAGGTGCGGGGACGCCAATTTGCGGGAGACGCTGTGAGAGACCATTCTGTTTGACTCTTATGTATTCTGTGCCTTGGCTTTATTTCAGCACATGTAGGACAAGTCATTATAATTTTCTTAACATCATCATTCATCACTTATCTTATCTTGCATAGGGGTCCACGATAGGAAGCACGTCGAACCTTTGGATTATTTATTGTACTTACCCCCTCGCCTAACTCACCCGCCGGGATTTCTGAAGAAGGACTGCATAAGCTTCAGAATATCACCCGGTGCGTAGTGCCTGTAGTCCTCTAGCACAGGACATGCTGATCCGAAGAGGTCCATGCGCTTACCAGCCATCGAGTCGCAGCTACACATGATGTGTTTCATTGTCTCCTCTGAATCCTCACATGCCCGACATTTTGGGCTATCAACAAGTCTCATTTTAAAGAGATGACTGCGATTGTGGTAGTGTCCAGTCAATGCTCCCAATAGAGTTCTTGCCTGTTTTCTGTTAAATTTATTTAACCGTTTGTACCACTTGGCAAAATCCTCGCCGAGTGTCTCTTTAGAGTGGGTGTGTCCACTTATATCACTCCATTCAGCCTTGTGTCTCATCCTGACATAGGCGTTTATGGCATTTTTATGGCAAACATCATCACTTGAAAAAGGTAGATTTTTAGACCTTATCCAATGAGTAAGACGTGATATGCCAGGGTGACAAAGGGATTGGTGCAATTTCATAAGGCAATTGTCATTTATTGCTCCACATACTTGTCTTGACAAAGCATCTGCTATTGTATTTAAATGGCCAGGTCTATATTTTATGGCAAATTTGTAATTTGAGAGCTCTATACGCCATCTTTGGATTTTGTCATTTTTTATTTTACTAGCATGGCCTTGGAGCATATAAGCTACCGATTTTTGATCAGTTATCAAATAAAATGAACGTCCGAGTAAATAATGTCTCCATTTCTTTAGGCTTTCCATTATAGCATATGCTTCTTTTTCTATAATAGGATACTTTCATTCGCTATCATTTAGAGACTTAGAAAAGAATGCTACTGGACGCCCGTTCTGCGTAAGAGACGCAGCTATGGAATAGTCAGAGGCGTCTGTTTCTACAGTAAAGATTTCTTTAGGATCCACTGCCGCCAACGATGATTTTGAAATTATTATGTTTATTTCTTGAAAAACTGCCACTTGATTAGCGTTAAGTGGGTATGCCTCTACTTGTGTCAAGGCGTGTAATTTGTTTGAAAAGTCGGGTACCCACTTTGAATAATGTGAAAATAGTTTGGAAAATCCAAAAGTGCACGCCTCATAATCAATTTTTTTTTATACAGTGGTATATTAGTTTTTTATAAATTATAATTAAACGACAGTACTTAGAACGCTAATAATAACTAGGAATCAGCACAGTGTAATACTTTATATATTAAAAACAAAAGTATTTCGGTAAGATGAATTTTTCGACCAATTTCTCTGCCACATACATGGTCACATAAACACAGACTCACGGACGTCCAAGAATGATTAGTTTTAATGTTATTATTTATTATATTAAACAAATGAATTGTTTATAAAATGTACCATATGTGCTAGACAGATTATTTAACTTCATATTAGTGCACTCATATTATCCTGTAAGTGTTATATTAAAAAAAAAACGTCATTTAAGTTTCGAAAGACTGGGTTTTTTGACATGTCGAGAGTAGAGCACTACCTCAACGCTCCGCTTATGTGGCGTGCAATAAACCTATAGCACATCTAAGAGAAGCTGAATCAGTAGGTAACGGTAGATCATTTAGTGGTCGTAGGCGTTCTGGATCTGGCTTAATAATTCCATTATTGACATTATACCCAAGAATGCTTATGTCAGTTAGAGAAAAATCGCTTTTTTCTTTATTAATAGTGAGATGAAATTTTTCTGCAATTTTCATGAATTTGTTGAGCTTTTCATCATGATCTTCCTGATCAAGGCCGCATACGGTAATATAATCTAAATAACTAAATAGTACCTTCAATATCCGCCTTACGAATGATTGAACCTAAAGCTCTTTGAAAGCAGGCCACTTCATTGGTCACACCAAAAGGAATTCGACGAAATTGGTATAAATTACCTACCGCTTTAAAGGCAGTGAGTGGTTTATTTTCTGGAATAATTGGAATTTGGTGGTACGCAGATTTCAAATCAATTTTGCTAAATACTTTATAGTTTGCTACTTTCGTTACAATATCTTCAATGTTTGGCAATGGATATGCATCGAGGTAGGTGAATTTGTTTACCGTTTGTGAATAATCAATGCACATCCTCTTCTTATGATTTGTATTGGATGTGACTAGAACTTGAGCACGCCAAGGAGAGGTACTCTCTTTAATAATTCCATCAGCGAGTAATTTCTTGACTTTTTCTTGAATGAATTTGTTATCATCATATGAAAATCTACGCGATTTCACAACAATCGGTCTGCAATCTTTTGACATATTGCGAAATAGATCAACAGGTTCTATACTAGCTACTTCTAGTGCAGATAATCTAAGTGGAGGATTTTGCCCATCAAATTAATTTTTTTTGGGGCAGAATACTGTTCTAAAACATCGTGTCCTAGTATCACATTACAGCAAAGATTTTTCATGATGTAGCCACTACAGAATACGTCGCGCTGAAAATTCATCACCATATTTGGTCATCAACTTACATCACACGCGCTATTCGTCTACAACTCCAAATTAGGAAACATATCGGGACACGGGAGCAGTGTCGCACCGCGCCAGCCAATCAAAACACAGGAACGAGAACATTACCTTATTTGGCTATCTGTTTGTCCCTAACCACTGTATATAAACCCGAATTTTGTAAATAAATTATTCATTCGACTATCGACTCAGGAGCATAGAACACGCATTATTATTTACCTCCAGCTAGGTACACGTACCCTACTACACACACCATCGTTTGCATCCATAAGCTACAGTGGTGACCCCGACGTGATACAGTGGTGACCGCCGACGACTCCGCGTGTCACGCGACACGCGGACCACCAGCTCCAGCGTCAACCAACGCGACGTCCTAAGCAAGTGATGTAGAAACACTCACCGAGCCCACATCCTCCGCACCCACGTCCAGCTGCCACCGGAAGAAAATTCTGCCCAGCTGCGCGCCGTGCACCAGGAACTCCAGGTCATCTCTACGCAACCAGTGTTACTTTTATCGTGCACTTCATTTCACTGGCACTGTATGTACCAAGCACTACGATGTCCACGACCGTTCAAGAATATCAAGAGCTCGTCCAGAGTCTTCAAAAACTATCACAAGAAATTGCGCACCTCAAGAAAGTCAGATCCGCCACTTTGTCAAACACCGGGTACAGCCATCAACATCGTCAGTCGAGTCATCACCGGCCGGCACGTTTTCATCACCGCTCTCGAATCCCACTACCGCGTCCCACGTCACCTGCCCGTTCTACGACGACCTGCCACAAGGAAGCTAGAACTCTCGCATCGACAGACAACAGCGACGCCGCCGGAACATACCGCCTATTCGTCACTGATAAGAAAACCGGCTTATCATTTCTTGTCGATACCGGAGCCAACATCTCTGTCATACCGAGAAGAAAAGGCCAATTATCGACGCCTCTACCTTTCAAGCTGTACGCCGCGAACAATACTACGATAAATACCTACGGAGAAAAAACGCTCGAACTCGACCTCAGCCTACGCCGTCCATTCAAATGGAAATTCATAGTCGCCGACGTCTCGAAGCCTATCATCGGAGCCGACTTCCTCAAACACCACCAGCTCGTCGTAGACCTTACAAATCGAAGACTTGTTGATGGAATCACGAATCTCCAAATTCACGCTCCAGTCTGCGCCTCAAGCACTCCGACTATACGAAGTATCGACGTTCAACAGCCATACCACGACATACTAGCTGAATTTCCCGGCATCACTCGCCTAACACCGACAAAAGTTAACCCGAAAACAGCTGTTGAACACTACATCGAAACTCAAGGCCCACCAGTCTTCTGCCGCGCTCGCCCGATCGCGCCTCATCGCTATGAACAAGTACGAAAACTATTCGAAGATATGATGCAACAAGGAATATGCCGCCCAAGCAAAAGCCCTTGGTCATCACCACTCCACATCGTACCTAAGAAGAATGGTGACATCCGTATCTGTGGCGACTACCGACGACTAAACGCCATCACGAAACCAGACCGATATCCCGTACCACGTGTTAAAGATTTCACATACCAACTCTCCGGCAAGAAAATATTCTTTACCATCGACCTAAATCGTGCCTACCACCAACTATCAGTTCGTGAAGAAGATGTTCAGAAAACTGCGATAATAACACCAATGGGATTATGGGAATTCCCAAAAATGGTTCCAGGTTTGAAGAATGCCGGTCAAACTTTTCAACGGTACATCCACGAAGTACTCAGAGGACTCGATTTCGTCTTCCCATTCCTCGACGACCTACTGGTAGCTTCCTCGTCAGAAACTCAACATCGCGACCATCTACGTCAAGTTCTCCGACGACTTGAAGAAAACGGCCTCACCATAAATCCCGCCAAATGCAACCTCGGCAAGACAGAAGTTAAATTCCTTGGCTACACAGTTTCACAAAACGGCATCAAACCACCCGAAGAAAAGGTCAAGGTCATCACAGAATATCCACGTCCAAAAACAATAGAAGAACTTAGAAGATTTCTCGGTATGGTTAACTTCTACCGTGAGCACATACCGAACGCCGCCGTCATACAAGCACCGCTTAATTCATTTCTACACAATTCGAAAAAACGTGACAAAACACCAATCACTTGGAACGACGAAGCTACGAAAGCATTCGAGGCATGCAAAGCAAGCATCACCAACGCTGCTCTGCTCGCCCACCCATCGCACGAAGCCACTCTCGCTATTTTCACCGACGCGTCGAACACCGCCGCCGGCGCAGTACTTCAACAAAACATAAACAACACATGGCAACCACTTGGCTACTTTTCGAAAAAATTCAGCGACGCACAGAAGAAATATTCGACGTACGACCGAGAACTACTCGCAATCTACATGTCTATGAAACATTTCCGAAAAACATTCGAAGGACGACAACTTATTATTTTCACTGATCACAAGCCACTGACATACGCAATGGGCAAGGTACAATCCGCGACCGAGACACCACGGCGAACGCGACAATTAGCCTTCATTAGCGAATTTACTTCAGACATACGACACATCCATGGAGAAGAAAACACCGTTGCCGACGCACTTAGCCGAATTGAAACAATTACCTGTCCGTCTACCATCAACTTTGAAGATCTGTCACGCGCACAAGATCAAGATAGCACTATTCCATCATTACTACAACAGCCAAATCTCGCGATCAAGAAACTCACGATTCCCGCTACAAACATCGCTACCTACTGCGAAACGTCGACATCGCAAATTCGCCCTTATGTACCAGCGAACTTTCGCCGAAAAGTCTTCGACGCAATTCACAACGTAAGCCATCCCGGAATTCGCAGTACGAGAAAAATAATAGCACAGAAGTACTTTTGGCCGTCAATGAACACGGACATTGGATTATGGGCGAAAACTTGTATTCCCTGCCAGAAAAGCAAGATACATCGACATACTCAAAGCAAACTAGCCGAATTCCCGCCTACGGACAGATTCGAGCATTTGCACGTCGACATAGTCGGACCTCTCGAAACCACCGCTCAAGGACATCGCTATCTCATCACCATGATCGACCGAACTACGAAATGGATAGAATGTGTACCAACAGACCATATAACAGCCGAAAACGTCGCAAAAGCAGTGTACGACCACTGGATCACAAGATTTGGATGTCCGATCACCGTAACTACCGATCAAGGCCGCCAGTTCGAAAGTGAACTTTTCACCAAACTTATGAACCTCATGGGCTGTCAACGGAATCGAACTTCGTCCTATCATGCTCAATCGAACGGGATCCTGGAACGTTTCCACCGTTGTCTGAAAGCTGCACTCCGTGCCAAGCTCACCAGCGCAAGTACCAATTGGGTCAACGAACTCGGAACAGTACTACTGGGACTTAGAACCGCCCTACGCGAAAATGGAGTTACGCCCGCGCAACTGACCTATGGCTGCAACCTACGACTTCCTGGAGACTTCTTCATCACCTCGCCATCACCAGAAAACACCCTGGACTACAACTTCGTCGAAAAACTACGAAAAATAATAGACGACAACAAGCCACGAAACGCAACGACGTCACATCGAAACAGCAGGCGTATTTTCGTTCACAAGGATTTGAAAACATGTAGTCACGCCTTCATCAGGACTGATGCAGTTCGAAAACCACTCCAAACTCCATATGAAGGCCCATACAAAATACTTTCACGAACCGACAAGCCATTTAAAATTGTTAACTTCAATTACCGAACCGACAATCTACTATTTCGATCGACCGACTGAAGCCCGCCTACATTATAGAAGATTTTCAAGATAGTTCACATCAAGACACTACTCCCGGATTTGTCATCACAAATCATCATCACACAGCACTGCAATCCCATTCCAACCGCAATCGCCCGCGCGTTAAATAACGTCAATGACCCGCCGCCGCGTGCCAGCAGCGAGCCGCCCGCATCGCACACGCCGCCCGCGCGATCCAGTTTACGCATCCCGGCCGCGCCTGATACAGCGCTTCTTCCCGCCACAAGACAAACTCGCTCCGGAAGGAACATCAAGTTACCGGTACGCTTTCGCTAAGGAGGGAGTACTGTAGCCACTACAGAATACGTCGCGCTGAAAATTCATCACCATATTTGGTCATCAACTTACATCGCACGCGCTATTCGTCTACAACTCCAAATTAGGAAACATATCGGGACACGGGAGCAGTGTCGCACCGCGCCAGCCAATCAAAACACAGGAACGAGAACATTACCTTATTTGGCTATCTGTTTGTCCCTAACCACTGTATATAAACCCGAATTTTGTAAATAAATTATTCATTCGACTATCGACTCAGGAGCATAGAACACGCATTATTATTTACCTCCAGCTAGGTACACGTACCCTACTACACACACCATCGTTAGCATCCATAAGCTACAGTGGTGACCCCGACGTGATACAATGACACGAAATAGTATTCCAGGTAGGTATGACTTGATTATCCAACTTTAGTGTAGCTGAACAGACTGCTGTTATTTCAGATGTGTGTGATGACGATGCCATTGACACTTCTTGCCTCCATGGTTTAGTTTGTAAGCCATACTGTTTTATGACTTCTTCGACGACAATACTACCTGTACTTCCAGTATCAACTAAAGCTTGCACTAATGTTCCATCGATGGTTACGTAAGTAGTGCATTTCTTGATTCCTCTATTAAATGCTGCTAATATCAAACACGAAGCTGCTTCTCCGCCTTCTTCTGTTGCAATGTACCACACTTTAGGCATGTGGCCTCCGATGCCGGACATGACCGACGTGGATGTCGTGGATTGCCACAAAAATAATATGTCTGCAATTTAGAGTTGTCTATAGTTTTACGACTTTGTAATGTTGAAGTCTGTGTAGCGGCAATTTGTGGACAGTTAAAACTTTGCGCCTGGATATGAGCAGATTCCAGAGTACGAGCTTGACTATTAGCACTTATGTATTTTGTGCTATTAGCTTCATCTAGAGTGAGTGACATATTTTCCAGTAGTCTCTGTCGAATCGCAGGTGAAGCCAGACCGGCTATGAAGGAATCTCGTATGTATTCATTTTTATACTGACTTGCAGTAACCGTTGTAAAACTACATTCTTTTGATAGGAGTTTCAGTGATTGGAGGTATTGGTCGATAGTCTCATTCGGTTGCTGTTTTCGAGAATCTAAGTTGTGTCGGGCGAATATTTCACTTTTTGGTTTAATAAATAGACTGTCTAATGTAGATATAGCTGTCATATATTTTTCTGCTTGAGCTATGTACTCGTATATAGTCGGTGATACCAGATTTATTAGTAATTTATGCTTTACCTCCTCTTCTGTAGCCTTTGCGGCGTCTAGAAAATTTAGGAATGTCTTCTTCCAGTGAGACCACAACGCTGTGTTTTGTTTACCCAAAGGGTCAGCTTCGAACCGTTCAGGCTTTAAATACTTTTACATTTTATAGTTGAATAAATTGAAGTGAATAAGAGATTGTTGCCTGAAATATTAGGCTTTATTCAAATATAAATTCTACATATTACAAGAGATATAGATGATTTTCTTTTAAATCCTGCCAGTCGGCGCAGCCGTGCGCCGGCGCGGTTGCGCATCCTGGCAGGATCGCCATAAGATGTGGGAGGCGACTGTTTTCAAAGACGACTTGATTAGGACTCTTTATTCATATGTTACTCTTATAATATATACTTACTACACTACAATGAACTCTATGACAATAATATTTCTGGTCAAGGATTTGAACGTTTTCGTAATCTCATCACCAAAACAAACCAATAACCATTCAAAAAACGTTTAGCTGTAACGACGTCATAGTAGGATTTACAGCAAGCAGGCTTGTTTCTGAATGGTAGACCTCCTGTTCTCTAGTCCGCGGCGCCGGTGTGTGAATACATTCACACACCGGCGGCGGACGAGACGAGAGTTTTATGTACCAAATTGTATGAATGGCTATTCACACACTTGCGGACGAGAGTCGATATGTACCAAATAGTATGAATGGGTTTTATTCTTTTGCTACATTTTTTTAAGGAAGTGATGACAACATCGAACAAATTTATAAAATGGCGGACCTTTGAGTGACGTATCGTGTTGTGTGTTTATAAATTTCGTTTTTTAAGACTTATGTGAATTCAGCATGAAGTGAGAACTATTTGAACGGATACTCTACGGATTTGTGTTTTTCGTATTAGGTAAGTAATAAGAATTATTCATATCTCTAGGCTATACATTGTAATCACTATGTATGGACCGACCGAAGGCTGGCTGATGCTGCAGATTGTAGGCGGGATAGGACGGCCTCGTTTATGAACATTGACTTAGTATTTCAATGTTTATGAATTGATAGAATTTAGCTATTTTACCGCTTAACATTCCAAATCCCGACGAAAAAACTTGCAGGTTTTATTGAATAGCCTCCGTCATATAAGCCGTGATGTTCAGGAAAAAAGAGCTATCATGATTATATCTACTTGTTTTTCCTTGGCGTAATAAGGAAACGAGAAGGATAAGTGCTATGACAACTTTACTATATTTTATTGTAAGCGCATAACTATTCTTATAATATTCTCATAAAAAGGTTAGGTACACTATAGGTATATCTTCAAAAGTTAGTTACTATATTCACATATTGTTCCGAGCATAATAATGCTATCTAAATCAATAATTGTTAGTAAATTAATTTTTTGCATTAAATAAACACACATTCAGAAATCAAATACTATTAAAATAACCATAAAATATTAAAAACGGCCAAAATTTTTTACACTCTTCTCGTCAAAAAATCCTCCCTTGCAATGTTTGACCATTTTTACAAGTCGTGGCAAACATTCAATCAATTTAACCATTTTTTCTTGCGTAATATTGTTCCAGCCTTCTTGTAAAATGTTCCACATGTCCTCTTGCGAAGAGGGACAACGTCCATGGACATTTTTGTCAAGCTCTTCCCACAGAAGTTCAATGGGGTTGAGGTTGGGGCTCTGAGGTGGCCACACCATGTTTTTAACACCCCTTCTTGCTCTTTTCACTCTAAATATCCGCGGCATAATTTGGACTGTCCTTTGGGTCATTGTCTTGTTAGAAAACGAATCCATCTCCTATTAATCTGAAGCCAGAAGAAATGGCATTTCGCTGTATAATTTGTTTATACTGCTCTTTTTTCATGATTCTCTCGATTTGCACCAAATCTTCACTTCCATGGCCTGAAACACAACCCTAGACCATGCCTGACATGAACTGCTACCATGCTTGACTGTTGGCACTTGTATAATTTTGTCTTCAGCGCTATGTTGAACATAAACTCATCTTTTTGACCAAAATATTTTGAACTTCGATTCATCCGTCCAAAGAACTTTTTAAAAATCTTTTTCAGTCCAATCTTGATGGGCAAGGGCCCACTGTATCTGTTTCTTCTTATTTTGTGCCCTTAAAAGAGGTTTTCTGACGGCAACGCAACCAAACAACTTTGCATGTTGCAATCGCCTTTTTACTGTAGTCAATGATACAGCTTCAGATCGTGATTTGTTCACTTCAGAGCGGATTTCCAGTGCTGTTAAGCGTCTATTCCACTTGCTGGTAATGACGATGGAGTGGTCCTCGCTAGAACTGGTAGCTTTCGGCCTTCCTGAGCGAGGTAGGCCTTCATTACTGCCAGTCTGCTTGTATCGAATGATGGTGCTATGAACACAAATTTACGACACTCTGAGTTGGGTAGCGATCGTATGCTCGGATTTCCCTTCATTATTTAATACAATGATGGACAAATCGCATTTCAGTGCTAATTTCGCGATTTTTACCCATTTTGAGGAACTATTTGTGATTATCTCAAGAAATCTCAAGTAATTATTTGCGTTTTGGGAAGCCAATAATGCTCACGATCTGAGAGTTCATAACAAAAGAAAAATTGATTAGAATATTCAAAGTTTAAAAATATAACAATGACTTTATAAACTCTCTCTTGGTCGGCATTTTTTGGTGCATTGAAAAAACAGAAATTAATGGCGTAAATACCAAATTATATAGATAAGAATGTCTTTTTCGACATTCCTTGATAATAACAGAATACAAATGTGGCCAAATTTGTGTTTTATTACATTACTAGCGGCCCGCCCCGGCTTCGCACGGGTATGTATTATACATATAAACCTTTCTCATGAATCACTTTATATATTAAAAAAAACCGCATCAAAATCCGTTGCGTAGTTTTAAAGATCTAAGCATACATAGGGACAGACAGCGGGAAGCGACTTTGTTTGTATTGATGTGTATGTAGTGATTTTTAAGTATTTTTATTTAGTTTTTAGTTTTAGTTAATTATTTAAGTTTGTAAGTGGTCTTAAACTGCTGGCCAGCAGTGTATGTCTGCTTATAAAATTCACAACAATTTAATTTGTTTGATAATAGCACAGAATACGATACTAGTACTCCGTACAGAAGTCTCACTCAGCAAAGCAATTCAAAGAAAAATCTACTCAATTTGGTCAGCGATATGGTTTAATTTAGCTCACGTCAGAACTCAGAACCTTTTCGTTTAGATACCTAGACATCATTGCAGGCCAATTTCATTCTTATTCCTCAGGACCAACGATTTGTATAACTGAATTTACCACTTGGAGGGGCCGCCGCGCTCTTAGTAATTAATTATGTAGGTATATTTTCGATACCTAAACGGGGAGCAACGTTTTATAATCAATCTGGCATTTTGTACATGCTGATGATATCCAGTAAAAAATGAAGTATAAATGAATTACTAGTCTATGCTTGAATTGGACATTTTATTCTAAATAGATGGTACATTGGTAACATAGTATAAAACAAAGTCGCTTCCCGCTGTCTGTCCCTATGTATGCTTAGATCTTTAAAACTACGCAACGGATTTTGATGCGGTTTTTTTAATAGATAAAGTGATTCATGAGAAAGGTTTATATGTATAATACATACCCGTGCGAAGCCGGGGCGGGCCGCTATTTGGTAATAAAGCAATGTTTTATTTTACATAGACCTTGGAGAAAATGTTTTGGAACAAAATGACCTTTGTATGTGTGATCTGCATAGTGCAATGCTACCATTTAACATAAAACAACTCTCTGATTGATTGGGGAAAAGATTCTTCTTCTGAACTACTACAAGGGCAGAACCTTCAACTGATAGTTGGTAATATAAATACATATAATGTAATAAATGAAATGATAAGTATATTTTGTTATAATGACTTTTGCGAAGGTATTTTAGACTTTATTTCCAGAACTAACAATATAATGTAAAACTAACAAGTAACTAAATTAAAACTAAACAGTGTTATTATAATGTTATTTTACACAGATTAATTACATTATGTTGCACCACACTCATAATACTTTTTGAATTGGTCTCAAAATATTGCAAATATAATTTACTATATAATTAATTACTTTATAATAATTTGGCCGAACATTCGGTATCTGGTATCCGGCCGAACAACTATCCGTTGCATATCTAATCACAAGCTATTCTGGGTTTGACTTGTCTTGGCATGATTTTTTTAAAACCCAATAATAAGATTTTTGTTTATCTGTGTTAAGGTAGATAATAGTCTGCCTCACACTGATCGAAATATCAGATTTCAGAGAAATAGGCAATAAATTAATTGTTTAAGGCATTGTTCAATTTGCGCAGCAAATGACAACTTTTTTTTTGGGTCCACGTATAAATAAATATTAGAAAGTTTTAATGGTCCAGTACCTATGTCCTAAGACTTTCACCATGTTGTCATTTGTTCTGGGGTGCTATCACTGTCAAAATTTCCTAAACCCTAATGACCAGGCCACAGGACCAGGCATACTTTTGGCCAGTTATGAATGTTCAGTACACTCCCTATTATAATTAGCTGGGCAGGCATAACAAGCTGAGGCTTGTTTGGTACAAGAAAGTTAAAACCACTAAAATAAAACCACCACACACTAAAATAAGATATTATATATTATATTATAAGATAAGATACTTAAAGTAATAAGATACCTAATGCATACATAATGTACACTAATGTGTGAAGGCATTTTTTTCTGTTAAAAATATATTTTGATTTCTTTGTCAAAGTTCAATATTGTTCCTTTAATTTTTATTTTTATATTCAAATGTAGTATAGTAACACTACATCAAGCTAACTAAATTCATTGCTTTGCCAATATAACCATTGCATAAGGAGCGTAAAAGTTTAGGCATCCTGCAATTATTGCCTGTACCTCCATGTTATCGTTCAAAAATGTTTTTAGTATTTAATTCCTGACAAATACTGAACTATTTAACCTAATATGACTTATCATTCCAAGATGTTCCAGTGGCCACCCTAAGTCGATTATCGCGACCGCAATAATAACAAGTTAGGTCGATGTAATTTAAAGACAATACTGTCAAGTTTTTATGTTTATGAGTCATCGAGGACGCCCGCGCCGTAGCCGTGACATGAGATCGGTAACCCCTAAATAGTAAGAAAAACTATAAAAGATAGCTTTTCGTACTGCTATTTGCTAGTAAGTTCGATATAATAGTCTGGCGCGGCACTGCTACTCCCACAGGGGAGTAGCAGTGCCGCGCCAATTCGAGAAAAAGCAAACAAACAAAGGCCCATACCATACCGTAGAAAAATTTTCTGGAAACCCTTCGAGTCATTTGACACCCCTGTAACTTCATTGTGGATATAGCTACAAGCCTTAATAGAAATAAAATTACCTGGCTATTCCACAGCAACATAATCACATTATGTTAGAAAAGTTGAGCAACTTATGTCGCCGAGGCATTGCTAAGTAAGTACTTAATTTTATTTTTAACTGACTTGGTTTTTCATGTCGGTTGTAATCTCAAATTTTTTTACGGTGGAAAAAACTTTTGCTAGACTGGCATTCTTAACCAATATTATTTTTTAAAGGATTACATTTTCTGTCTTGCATCTCTGCGTACTTCTATGATATCGTTAGGAACGTAAACTAAATTTCAAAACAGCTAATGGTCACAGGAGTCACAAGACTCACAGGTGGATATGGTCGGCCATCGATGCGCTCGTTGCTGCCCTGAATAAGGGCATTCCGACGACAACAGTCGGTCACGGGGCGATGCGGCGGCTCGAACGCTACCGTACGCCGGATTCCTCTCACGCTCCAGTTGCCACAAATACCACTAATTGTATTGCATTTTGCCACTGCACGGATGTGGAGTCATGGATGTACTTACTTCGTCACCATTTTATTGTAAACATTGCTATTGTCACTTTAGCGAACTTTAGCAGCTTATGCACGATGACACGATGGAAGTAAAATGTACCAACCCTTATACTGACTTAGGGTTGGATCTCATCTATCAGCACGGAAAAGCACTATCCTATGTTGCTATCCTTTTCTGTCGTTTGGAATCGGTGCTGAAGCGTTCCGTCGCTCTCTCTCGCTCTAGCAAATGACGCTTCTGAGCGACAGAAAAGGATAGCAGCATAGGAAAGTGCTGTTCCGTGCTGATAGATAAGATCCAACCCTTATTGAATACTGAGATTTTATTGAGAAGAATAATCTTTCTGTTCTTAAAATCAAGATTTTTTAATTACAATAAAAAACAAACAAATCTATACCTGCCTTTGCCTATATTAATTACAATTTTATATTACTGTATTTTATAGTCCAAATTGATCAATCATCTCATCTCATACACAGGTCTCATAGGCATCATTTTTTAATAAAAAACCGTTTTGAAAACGGTTTCGTAATTATTAGGTGTTTAGATTAGAAGTTGTTTGCGGACAGTAAATACATATACAGAGTCAGATATACCATCACGTCGTTATCCCTAATGGGGCACACATATTGTCATTAATAAGTAGTCCCAATAAGCTGGAATAAGAGGATAAAACAGATACGAGTCTATAAACTGATGCAATATTTTGAATTATATTGCATCAGTGTATATTGGTATCTTCGTGCACGCTAACTCCGTCCCATCCAGTTGTTCAGGTGTCAGTAGGGCTCTTGCATTTGCAGTGCATACATAAGCTATATTGCTGGGTTTATCTGGGCACCAACTTACATTAATGGAAAAAACTGTTGTATCAGGACAGTAAGTTGGCTCTAGTGCCTCTTAGATTAGCATAGTGTTCCACTTCCTATGGTTGATAATGGGCTGTGCTGGAAACAAGCCTGTTTACCTCATTTTATGGTTTGTTTTAGACGTATGTTTGTGAGGTTATGATTCGTTTCAGCTCAGTGAGTGCAGTAACGAGTGCCCCGTGTCAATTACATGCAAGGTATCAGTGCAGCGTTTCCTGTGCGCAGATCAGCGTCAAGTTGCCGTAACCGGAGCTGGCTAAGAGATGTATTGGCGTCAGGAAATAAGCACCTACAATGCTCATGTGCTTAATGTATCAGTATTTTTGCAGTCCATAGATTCGTTTGATTGATCTTTTATGACTGATTTGGAACTCCCATCATTGGCGTGGCGAGTATGGGCAGAGGATCTACGTAAACCTATGCCATGTGGTGACGGTAGACTAGAATACATATTGTCGCTACTTCTTTGTCGTCGTGCGGGTGTCGTAAGAGATGACGAGGTATTGGTAACAAATAACACGCGGTAGCGTGTTCTGTGCAACGACTATACTATTTACTGCGTTTACCAACATTCCTGCCCAGTGTGGTGACTGGTGATTATGGGTAAACCCTTCCTTTATTATAAGAGGCCTTCAGTCCAGCAGTGGGCTGATATAGGCTGTTAAAGTACAAAGTAAATAAACCTACATTTATTCTGTGTTTAGTAGCCTTTTGCATAGATTAGATGCCTTTTCCCTAAATTGCTCAAGAAATTCTGCTAACAGATAGTTTCATCATTTCTCGCTTAGCGGAGGTAATGTGTGCCCACCTATGCGTAGTAAATCAGTAAATGTGACTGCTTGAATCGGGAAAAGGGTAATTTACTTTTAAAATGCAATAAGTATCAAAATTAGAAGTAGTTTTCGGACTCGTACATAAATAAATTATTCGAGCCTCCCGTTTCCACTTATGTTTCAGTCAACCTGCAACCATCATGTCGCTAGATTAAAGCATTCAAACATTTTTACAATATTACGAGTACAGTTTTAAAGTTGCTTGACAATATACCCAAATACGCTGTGTGTGATATATATATATTTGTACGGAGGAATAGAATCGTTAAATATATTTTATCCAGAGTCCAGAATCGTTTTATCTCTACGTACCTAATCGATCTCGAAACCCAGTGGTACGTTTACATGGTGAGTGACATCATCATGGCGCCCATAAATCGGTACTTGTATCATTTCCGTACAACACGTAGGTATGCGTATATGCAAATGTTCAGTCTTCACGGCCCCGATTTCGATTACGCAGTTAAGACAAATGGCATAGATGTCGACGGTCATTTGTGTAATGCCTTTACTAATAGGGAAATTCGTTCGCTGGTGGACAGATTGCCGACTAACTTGACTTACGACTTATTTCTCTGACAACAGTTTGCGTTCAGCGATCGTTTGGTCTGCACGCCACTGTCGGCGGTGCGACTCGCACCACTCCACTCGAGTGTACCGCTGTGTCACACTGCTGATGTAAACAAAGACACCACCGCAGGTCTTTCTTGACTCATGTCGTAGTATTTTTACTTACATTTTAGTGTAAACATGGTTTAGTGTTGTGAATTTGTGATGAAATCAAGACTTCATGGCTAATGAACGTATCTAATCTTGAAATTTGTGCATATTTTTAATATTTTTGTGCTGAGTGCCTATATAGTGTGCTCATGTTCGACTTTAAAACATGATGACCATTTGAATAGGTATGCTGAAAGTCATATAGGTATGGTACGTTATTGCACCATTTTATTTTATAGTTCTAATTTATCGTTGCGCAGTAACTTTGTTAACTATTAAAGCGTGACGTTTGCAATATGATTCTCTTTATAGCCATGTTGCAGACATTTACAAATCGATAAATATGAATGTTAAGTTAAAATAGCTTTCGTTTAGCGGCATTAAAACAAATCTTAGGGGTTGTCTACTTCCATTGTACCATCTACTAGGTACCTAATCTTTGTAGGTATGTCATACTTTTTAGGGTTCCGTACCCGAAGGGTGCAAACGGGACCCTATTACTAAGACTCCGCTGTCTGTCCGTCTGTCACAGGGCTCTATCTCTTTAACCCTAATAGCTAGACATTTGAAATTTTCACTGATTATGTATTACTGTGGCCGCTATAACAACTATTACTAAAAATAAATAAAAAGTTGAAAATTAAAGGGGGTCGCCATACAAAAAATGTGTTTTTCAGCGTTTTTAACAAGATCTTAATAATGGCATTAATTAGGTACTTGAATTTTTTACAGATTATGTATTACTATAGCCGTTATAACAACAAATACTAAAAATAAGAAAAACTTAAAAACTAAAGGGGGTTGTATGACACAAGAAACGTGTTTCTCCAGCGTTTTAAAACATTGTACGGTGGTACGGAATTCATGTACGAGTCCGACTTGCACTTGCCCGTTTATTTTAAGAGCTGAATTTTCCTGGTTATTGTCAAAAAAAATTTATGGTATTTTTATGCCGTATTTTACTATTTGGTTTTATGGTTTTACTCTTCTTTGCTAGTTTTCATTTGTTTTTCTCCTAGCTTTGTATTCATTTTTTTTAAATAATTTTTCAGTTTTATTATATTAATCTTTCTGTTACTTAGTAAATCAGCAATCAAAATGTTAAGTGTTTTTACGTTTACCTTGAATAGTTTCCTATTTATATATAACAGTTAACATTTTTATATATACATATGTATGTCCCCTAAATTTGTACTTAAATAATAAAAAATATGAATTTAAAAAAAACCACTCCAATACGCCCAAAAAAACCTTATAATTGATTTCTGTTTTAAATTCATCATTAATAATCATTCTCTTAATTTCACGTCGTAGGAAATGCTTGGGATTGTCATCAAAGCGGCATCGCTGCCTAGATGCGGTACAAGGCCATAACACGTCTGCCTTGATGTCGACGTGGGTAGCGGTTTGTTGTGTATATGGTGTATATGGCACATGTACCCAACTGTCAGCTCCTAAAATGCAGGGCATTCTAGCGTGTATGAAAATTTTGTATGTTTTGAGGAAGGTTTTGGTACAGTAGACCTAATTAGGCTAGTTATAATAAAAGAAACTTCGGTTGTTAAAGAATTTTAGCAAATAGAGGATTTGACCTGACTGTCAAAGGAGGGTTTTATATGTATAACCTAACGAGCGAGTGAAATTCTCCTGAGTCAGTTATTTGTGATCGATCATAAAAACTATGTCATGAAGTCATCAACGTATATGCTGTTAAGTTATCCGCCATGTATAGTATTTCTTTTACACGGTAATGTCAACAAAATACCTGACTCATGCATTATTACTGCAATAAAAGTAGGGTGCGTCTTCGTATTCTATGATTTATTGTAACGTCGGACCCAGCCAAAACAGTATTAATGGTTTCAAAGCATGAAAATATAAGAATACCATTCGGAAGCAGTTTATTTATGGCAGGCATTTTCACGTTACCATTGTAGGCGCAAACACGAAATTGCAATTTGTTCATGTTATGTTTGTCTTGATCTTCCACTTCACCCTGGACTAGATACACATGCACAACTTTCTACACATACTGATCGTACCAAAGTTGATCAAGATAATAATTTTAAACGAAAAAAAGCGACTTCTAGTTTTGGGCTTCTCTGATTCCACTTCACCTAAACACATTATATAAACTAACATTCTGTGCTAATAGCCTAATTTTAACCTCTCCTGAAAGATAAACCTAAGTTTAGCCGGCTACTGTTAAGTTTATGTTCACACACATCTTTATATATATGTGCATAGAATATTTGAGGAGTTCACTCGATTTATCGAGGATTCCATTATCAAATCTTCACTTGTGACAATGGGACCAACATGCATGTATACCCTTTCAAATAAAAAAAAATCTAAATCGGTTAAAAAACGGAGAAGTCATTGAGGAACATACATTAAAAAAAAAAAGTATACATTCAAATTGAAAAGCTCCTCCTTTTTTTATAGTCGCTTAAAAATTAACGTAATTAAGATTACTTACCACCTAGGCGAGGTTAGTACAAATCTTGATATTGCTTTCATCTTGCTAAGTTTCCTGAGAGTCCTAATGACCGTGGCTTTGTTTATACCATGATTTTGTTTTAATAAACCTTATATTCGCCAGTCGCCACATAAATATTCTACGTAGCAACTCTTCAATAGCGACCTTCTTGAGGGGAAGGAAGTAATTCCTATTAGCATTAAGGCCGCAATGCAATTTTCTTTGTAAAATAACTGCGTCTGCCGCTCGGAAAATCAATTTAAACGGGAAACAAGAGTTTCACTTCAATTTGTTTTTTGTTGTTCATTTAAGGCGAGATGAGTTTACAATTTGCAATACTGTGCGTGTTTTTGAAAAATCACTGTAATTAAACTAAGCTGCAGTTTAATTACAGTAAAAGACAATTAAAAATGCTCAATCGTGTTTTGGATATTGTGGGTGTTTGTAGAAAAGCTATAAGATTCTTATGTACAATTTTTGAGGAATAAACTGTAGTAGTTTAATATAAATAAATATATAAGGACAAATCACACTGATTGAGCTAGCCCCAAAGTAAGTTTTTATACTAACTCAACGATACTATATTTTAAATAAATACATATATAGATTAACACCCAACTACATTACAGTAATAACAGTGATTTTACAAAAACACAGTTTTCTTGGCTCTGAACTGACGGGGCCTTAATACTAACCTGTAAGAAAAAAAAATGTCGTTGAAACTGAAAGGCAAAATCTATAAATCCGCCATAAGACCTGAAGTGAAAGACGACAAAAGGCTTCATTCTGCAAAAATTAGGACTTGACCACCGCGTTTAATCGTGAACATTTTCAATAGACGACTTTTTTTTACTTAGGTATTTATTGCTTTATAAAAGTTGCATGCGCATGCATAGTAACAAGCTCGTCTTGAAATGTAGCGTGTTTTGCCGTGGGAATTAAAATATTCCTATTAAATATTCCCCAGCGTGTTTAGATAGGAATGTAAGGTTCCTGTTTTTATACCGTCTATTGCCACTGAAATAAAATAAAATGTAAACATGATGCCGCTAATGTAAACAGTGGTAAACTTGAATATGTAGTCAGTGCTGCGTATCACTTCCTACATTTATTTAAAGGCCACAAGTCAACGACCATCATGTTTTGCTTTATCCCAATGTCCTCTAAAATCTTGTAGTGCTATCACGGATAATATGGTGCTATATCTTTTTTACTGATGTAATAAATTTTCTTGGCAATTGTGACAAAATCCATATATACAATCAATAAATTCGTATTTCACATGTTAAGTTTGCAACATTGCAAATAAAAAATAAAGAATCTGGGTCTATCAAAGAAATTGTATACAAATCTAGAACGCTTAGAAAATGGCAAAGCCGTTCCCAAAAATAATACCTAAAGTTATAGCTCTCCCCTTCTACTTTACTGCACTGACAGTTTGCGGGAAAGGGACGCCTATAACTTTAGGTACATTTTTTGGGAACGTTAGGTATTTAAATATAAGCATTATGAAAATATGAGCTTTATATGCGTGACATTAAGTTTAATTTTCAATGTTGTTTTTGTGAGATTATTGTTCGTAGTTATTCTAGATAGTATTATAAATTCTTTAGGGTCTATAGTGCGGAGGGGCGCAAAATTTTGCATTTTTATTTAAGTATGTTAATTTTTCTAAAATAATTTGTCTTTTATATGGGTACACTAAGATTATAGAGAGAGAGAGACTAAGAAGTGTGATTAGGTGTCATGATTCGTAAGTGCCGCAGGGCGTCCGCGGTACGGTGGCTGGATGCGATGAAAGTGAAACGCGTCGAATGCGCCGCCGTGGTCGTTCAACCCGGCACGCGCCTGCATCCTCCGACGGCCAATCTCGTTGCTCGTATTGTGTTTATGTTTTCGCTGCAACAAATCTTGGCCTCGCTCGCCCTTTAACTAGTCCGCCCTGCCATACTCGGAACTTCGAATGCGGATTGGCGCTCGTCGCATATCCGCTTTACTAGCTAATTAACAGTTTTGCTTTTCATGGACAATTTTAAGTACCTATCATTAATTTTTAGTGATGCAACGAATACTACTTTTACGAATACGAATATCAAACCTACTATTCGGCGAATACGAATACGAATATCTCGCAATGGTAATAAAAGACTTATTTATTGAATCGCTATGCGTTGTTCATGTAATCTCTTCAACATCTGATATGTTGAGTCGCATCTAGTTTCAACATCTTGAAACAAAACATGTTTCGGTATATTGTTAGCTTGTTGAGAATCTTTCAGTCGTTTGATTGCGGAGGTTGAGTGATTAAAATGAGTAATAACTCCCTTGCATGTGGTTAACATTTCAGTTATGCGTTCTTGACCAAACAAACTTTTTTTCAGCGCTAATTGGATGCTGTGTACCAAACAAGAAATATGTTTAAGGCTAAGATCAAGCTCATCATTTGCTTTAACCATATTCCGTGCGTTGTCCGTTACAACTGCTGCAACTTTACCCACTAGCTGCCATTCCAGAAACATCATATGCATATTGTGGGTAATATTTTCTCCTGAATGTGAGTCGCCTTCAAAAGGAAACACTTCCAGACAATAAGATTTGAGCTGGAAATCTTCATTGACTCCATGTCCAGTAAGACTTATAAAATCATTGACTTGTGAGGAAGCGTCACTGGTCCACATGTCTGTTGTGACAGAGAGATATGGGGTCTTTGTTAACTGCTCCTTCAATTTTATTTTAACACGTTCATTAATATCCGGCAGATTTTTTTCTGTAAGGTGGGTTCTAGATATAATGTTATAATTTATCTGTAAAAAAATAACAGTCAGGAATTAAAAAAGGTTTTGTGAATGTTTAAAGAGTATCCCACTAATATGTATGAACAAAAGTTTAGCTTCTTCTTCTTATCGAGTCGAAATGTAGCTTCAATTTCAAATCACCTGTGACCAGTATGTGCCACGGCGATCCTTCTGTCGTTAGCTTTATTAAGGTCCTCTATGGTACATGACGTAGGGCAGCTAAAAGTTTAGCATTTTAATAAAAGCAAACAAAAACAAACCATGGATCTAGTTCACTGAGCAAACGACGGTATCCCTTTTTATTTACCAAATCCAGGGGCTCCATGTCTAGACAAACTTGTTCAGCAATCAAATATGTGATTTTGACAGCCCGAGGATCACCAATTTCATACGTAGTACGTTTTTCCCATATTTCCTTTAAGGACGCTTGTTTATTCGCTGGTGTTACTTCAACTTCAGTGCTTGTTTCATCTACAGTATTTATACAGGCAGGTAGCTCCTTCTCGTGAAATCTCTTCACATGAGTCCACAGTGCGGTCGTAGTAAATCCTTTAATAGATGCATTTTTCCCTCCCCGAGACAATTCACAATATCTGCATCTAGCTTTGCTTTCATTGTCTAAAATAAAAACAATACAATTTAAAATCCTATCCCACTACAATATTACATGCAAAAGTAAAACCGAAGTCTGCGCGGACGAAGCCGCGGGCAAAGTCTAGTACTACATAGACGCAGCCATTACTAACGTTCGTCTAAGTTACTTACTTACTATCCTACTTTTTGTTGATACAAAAGAAATACAGACCATATATACTAACTAGGTAATTTATCGAAGTGTTTCCATATGTCACTTTGTTCTCGAGAAGTTTACGAGAAGACATTTTCAATTGAACTTCAACTTCTTTAAATTCGCAGCAACCTCAGAAAATAAATAAAACAATACTCTCTTGCTTGACTTGTGCTCACGGCTGACAAATGAAATGAAATGAATGAATGAATCAATCCATGGTTCGTAATCGTAATGATAGGGAAACTCCCGGAGCCGCGGAAACTGTATAAGCTATGGCCGGGGAGTCCCCCGTCGCGTTGTCGTTGCGGTTAAGGGCCTCTGCACACATCATATTTTTACGCGCGTTTTTCAAATCTGCAGTAATAGAGTTGCGTACAAAAATATTAGTTTTTAAATATTCGTATTAGTATTCGCCGAATACGAATATTCGGTAAATGTCTACTATTCGGCAAATACGAATATTCGTATTCGTTGCATCACTATTCATTTTATTTAACGTAACGATGGGCTAACTTAAGCATTAAAAACATATTTTTTTGGATTGATCGTCTTTACAATGTATTTTAAGGATGAATCACCTGTCCAATTTACATAATTCGTATCATTAATTTAGGAAGAATTAAGGCAACGTCTACCGTGGTTTTACTAAGCAAAGTTAAGAGAATACGGTATTTAACAAATTTTTAAAAATCGTTTTAAATAATTCTTTATTAGGTACATAGTAAGCACAAAACATTTATATTTTCGGGATATCTAGTTATTGTATTAACAATAAAAATTAATGTTGAAGTTTAAATTTCCAAAAACGCTGTCTGTCAAGGCGGCGATTATTTGTCAGATGACTTGCAGATGACGTCACACAGGTATTACGCGCATACAAAAAGTCCGTCAAAACACCATGTTTACTTTCGTGTGACGTCTCGGAGAATTAGGTAGCCATTCACAAGGCGTTTTCGCCTAAAACATATTTTTCACCGCAAGAACTGAGTCGTATTTATATAATAATTAAGTGAAATGTTTCTATAGGCTCATCTGATACGATGACAACAAATTATGGTTAATTTTAAATGTTGTCCAACAGCCTATTATATTTAACGTTGTACTAATTAGTCATTGTGTTCTTTATCGGATACCATACTCGGCTTTGTAGCAAATTCCAAGTCGATGAGCTAATGTCAAACAAGGTTCGACAAATCCATCTCGAGTAGCCTTCACACGACATTGAATCCTGCAGTCACGATCGCACTTTTGTTTGCTCAACAAATGATGACCAAATGATTGACGAATTTGTAAACCCTCCTAGTTTGCCTATTATTATTTTTGGCTTCTTACTAATCTAATAAGTGCTAGATCCGGGTGTTATTTTTCAGTTTACTTGACTCTTTAGAATAATAAAGTGTGCCAAAAGAATTTACAAATATAACAAATCTCTTGACAACTGCAACGGTCGACCGTATATTGCAGAAATAATCCAGAAGTACATCAGTGTATGTAAGGATCTGTTTATTATAAACCTGATTACAGTGCCTAAAGGTCTGCTAGCATTAAATGAGACACACAGTTGTGGTCGTGAAATACCTGTCTGCTAACGGAAGTTGGCTCTGTAATTTACTCACTGCTTCTAGCCAAGCCACACTTCTGATGACTGATTAGAAATTACTTTCTGTGGGATAATAATGAATTTAAAAAGTCCCCTTACTCTAGCTAGACAGAATCAGACTTTCCCATACAAACTGAGTCTAGATTTTATTTTGGAATGACATGTCAGATTCCGGCAGTGTTTTGTAATTTCAAAGAAATTGCACATGTCTAGGCATATTAGTAGTTTTCGACATGTGAATATGAATATGAACTTAAAAGAGAAAAGAAAAAATAGCTAGACTACATTTGTATGGAAATGTCTAGGTTAAGGGGACTCTTAAATGTATGAAATAGTCATTATTTCTCACTATTCTATACGTGATTGCAAGTAAGCATTTATAGAAATACAGTACAAGTAGGTATTTCAAACTAAATAAATTACCATAAAATAATGCTGTTTACACCACAGGGAAACTTACAAAGAAGCCTATTAAGTCAGTCTTGTTAGTCTCATGAGTTGGTTTGTCATTACTAAACGTGATTTTCCTGCTGGTTGGTCATCTCGTATAGTCCATTACATTCAGTGGTCATAATTTGGATTAATTACACCGAGGCAACACTATGAGCTGGTGACCTTCATCATTGTATGTTCAGATGTGTCAATTGTTATACACAATTGATTATTTATTTCACTGGCTTCGCACGTTTTTCATATCGTCGATCGTCTTATCGTTTACTTGTCCTTTATTTAAGTAGTAATCTACGTAATTAGTTTGTTAATAATAGAACCACGTGTTATCAATCCTAATTAGTTTCCTAATTATTAGAATATTCATAATCTTTATAATTATTGGAAGTTGTTTTGATCAAACTGTCACTGCCAGTTTTAACCGGCAGTGACTAATACGATTAATTCATTCATACTTCACTTGAGAACGGTTTGAACTGTGGTTCAAATGGATACAGATCTGTGGATCTGTATCCATGGTCTGTGGTTTGAACACACGCTCGCTCCCTCTGGCAGTCGTTATTCAATTCGAAAAGAGAACAGTCGCATATTGTATAAATGCCCAAAGAGTCAGAATACAGTAATGAATGAGCGATAATAAAACAAAGCATTATTTATTGATCTATCCGCTGTTTGATTTTGTGATACCGAGCTTCGATATTTTAAGTCTCCAACACACGTTCTTCCATAGCAGTTAAAACTAGCTACAACATTGCTATTTTATGCATTTTTAAGGGTTCCGTACATCAAAAGGTAAAAACGGAACCCTTATAGGAACACACTTGTCTGTTCTTCCGTCCGTCACAGCCAATTCGCTACGAATCTACTGCACCGATTGAGTTGAAATTTGGTACACTACTCGTATGTAAGTTAGTGACGCAGACGGGCGTAAAACGTAAATAAATTAATTTTAAATAAGTATAGGGGCCACTGAAGGGGGGTGAAAATTAAAATAGTTTGGAAAATCCAAAAGTGCACGCCTCATAATCCTCATAAGCAAAAATTTTTCACAATTAAATTGATTTTGATTGTTTTATTGCTAACTTAAAACGAAAAAAAGTATGTGTCGGCTTTAACGCACGACTGGAGATTATTTTTAACTTTTATTTTTAACTTCCCGCTGAGAAAGATATAGCGGGCACTGTGAAGGAGGACCCATTGCAAACCTCTTTGCCTACACCCCGACGATCTACGCGTGCGCGAAGAGCAGCTCAAGTTCTGTCACCCTGATTTGTTTTTTACAGTAAGATTTTGGTTTGTAACAAAATGGCGAGCTCACGCGCGACGATTTGAATTTTTTTGCTGCTCGCTATAATTAAACTACATTGAATTAGACCGTGATCTTCGAAAGGACTTAGTTTTGGATAATACTGAAGCGTATAAAAAAAAATGGACTTGATCAGATAAGTTTTTCGGGAGTTATCGTGACCACGCCAGTTTCCATACATACATTTATATAAAAGGCAAAATGTCTTTTAAAAATGTCATAAGTGTTGAAACTAGTGTTTTTCCTTGACATTTATGTGTTAATATTATTGTACAAGTGCGATAGAAAATAAATAGAGACACATTTAGTTAAAAAAATCACTTTATTTTTGTAAGGCGAGAGAAGAGCACTACCTCATGCGCTTCGCTTATGAGGCGTGCAAAAAAGGTTTGTGAACTATATTGTGTAACATATCAAATAAAAGAGCTTGTTATGAAAATTTGAAATAGGTATATTTTTTTAGATCGGTATTTTTGAAGTTTTTTAAGAAAATTGTGTGTTCAAATTTCGCATCTCTCCGAAATTTAATATTGAAAAAATACAAAATATAGTACTTTAACTATAGACTTCAGGAAAACCTGTGAGAAGTACGGAACCCTATTCACGCGATTTTTACTCGCATTTGACCAGTTTATTTATGAATGTATGAGATACTTGATAATAGTGTCGTACTATTACGATGTCCAGATGCATTTGACCATGACATATTACATAAAAATTGCGTGATAAAACAAGATGCAATTCAGAAAACATTGAACACGAATGTGTGCGAGGGGCGACGATGCGAACAGTCACGCTTCGTGGAAAAAGTTTGCTGCGATTGCATCACTGGTGCAATCGTTGTCGCTTAGTCGCCTACTTGCACTCATTTCAGTCTTTGGACATGAATGACATCAGTTTTACAGTAAATTATCATATACATATATCTGCTGTAGAAGAAACCTAACCCAAAATTCATAATAACTGCGCCTAAATGTTCGATTTACATGCTCCTGATCAGGTTCCGATTCTAGTTATGTCTCATTTTACCAGTTAGAACAAAGACATATCTAAATCTGAACAGAACTGAAGTAGTCCAGAAATAGTTTTGTAACCAAGTCGAACATGCTTTATGATTATGATCGCAGTAAGTCGTCGCATAGAGGAAATGAGGCAGCTGCAACAGTTATTAAGTTTCCTGATCGCCAGCTACCGTTCCAAGTCGTTTATTGGGTATAGCAACTTCGGAATACGGGACGCTCGTTCTAGATTGCCCTTGCTTCTAATGCTGTACACAATTTTATCACTGAATAAATAATTTTTAATTTGTACAAATCACAAATTCGATCCGATATTATAACGTCTAACACATATACTGACACTATTTTAAGGGTACATTCAGTCCATTATACTGAACAACTTTCCCTAAGGGAGTAGTATCAAAATATGAAAAAAACAAATTGCTTTCCATAGAAACTCGCATCAGCTGGTCGGTCAACGGTCAACATGTATGGGAAACCAAAAATGAATTCTCATACTTCGATATATTATGTTCATTGGGGAAAGATCACTATCATGGACTGTATCCACCCTTAAAATCGTTTTAGTATATATTGTTAGATCCTGTATATGTAGTCGTTTTTGTGACCTTCGATTGGCAAAACTCTTTTCGTATGACTATATTTTCCATATTGGAATGACTGCCTCATCCTATCAACAGTTTTCCACGTTACATAATCAAATGCACACGCGCAATAGGCTAGGAGTCACGATAGCCGTCACGCTTCGACGACGCTGCTTGTTCCATACATACACATAATACAAGACCAGCCGACAGTGAGTCAACCAGCCACTCCCCACCCCCTGCTGTTTATGTATTAATTTTAATAAAATTTAATGAATAACTAATGGTGAATGAGGTTAAATGTATTATCTTGCACTTCTACTCTGATAGCGTGCAATGCAATACGTACGGTACACAAACTTGTTGGATGAAATACTGTAGGAACTCTTTCCTACAGTATTTCATTAACTATATGTGATTTGCAGAAACATTCTTCTTTTTTAAATGAATGGTCATTAGTCATAGTCAGTCAACCGCCGAAACCAATGACAAAGTGCCATCTGCGTTGACGACTGAAGCTGAAACCACAATTCAGTCATACCAACCATAAATTCAGTCGCAATTTCTCAGTGTCATTTCCTTGTATTTAACTTCAAAGCTCACAAATTGTAATTTCCACAATCATTGTTTTCCTAAATAGGAAAAGTAGTGCCAGTGCAGTATGCAGTTTTAATATGGAATGTAAAATGTTAGTAATTTATATAATATTGATTTCTGTAACAAGAAAGTCTGATGCCTACTACTTTGTCCGCGTAAGATACATGATCAGTCGGGTAATAAAATAAGCCTGATGTTACTGACTTACGTTTAATGAAAAAAATTAGGACATAGGCTAAAGATAGCTAATCTTATTTTATGGATTTTTCAACGTACTTACTGAATTCAGAACTTTTAATATAACTGTTACGATAAGTCTGTAAAGGTATAGTAGAATAGATAGTAACAAAAATTCACGTTTTCTGTAAATGTTTTATGACCGTGATAAACTATTGCGTTTTATCGTGCATTATCTTAAAATTATTATCTACGCTACGCCAGAAATAAATTGCAGACGACATTGACTATACCAATTAAGACTTGCAAGACCCGTGCTGAAATGTAACTACACCGAATTTAGTCATTCAAATAAAATTACAATGTCATAGTCGTATACATAGTCATGCACGACATGCAGTAAAACGTAATTTTTCTTTATGTACTTTGTTTTGATTGATATCTTGTTTGTTCACAGATGATGAGGTGTAAACAGGGCTGGTAGGGAGTCGGCGTGGACATGAACTCGGACGTTCACCGTCATCAGGCGCATCCGCCTCTTGCACAGGTATATACAAACTGAAAAACATCTCACTAAGATATGGATTGGTTATGCAATTGAGATGTAGGTAAATGCTTTTTTAATAAAATCTATCTATGGCGAATAGGAGCGCGATTGAGGCACATTCCTTGTCGATGTATCAGCAGGCAGTACTGGTACCACGATCGCGTAGGTGCGCCCACTATGACTAGCTTTCTTTGATATATTATAATATGTATGTATTGTTAACTTTATGACCGGAAGCATAATCCAATTTCATGAATTAGTTTGTATTGTGCAACAAAGAAGTCATATAATCCTACGCCGATTTTCTGCCGTACCTACGTTTCCATAATTTCAGGATTTTCAGGCTGACCGCAATGCAGATGTTAACAAAAGATGTCAAAAACGGAACAATGAAATTTCATGCACCAGTTGGGAGTCGTGCGAATATGAGAAACAAAATTATTTTGCGTGTACAGGCTGTCCACAAAGTCCCCAACACTTGCGCTGCGCTGCGCCAAATTTGGCACTGCGCCAAGGTTGTGCGTTTCAATAGATCATTACACTCTGTTTTACGGGGTATTATCTTTATTCAAGAACTATCAATCCAATATCAGCCACTACGATAGCGTTCGGTTGTAAAACTTGTAAACGAGCATTTTATCGCCGATTTATCGTAATATCCTGATGTCCTAGTATTTTGAACTAATTACTGGTAGCTTTATATTGCGGCATATTTATAATATTTATCATTAGATCGTGAATCGTGACTTCTTACAAATAGTAAATCTATTTATTAAGGAATATGTTATGATCATTGTGTACTATAAACTAAATAATCTGTCTGAAACAAGTAATTATAAAAAGTCTTATGTTACAGTAATTTAGCATTTTTCGGCCAATCATTTGTTTATTTAATATTATCAAAACATTCGTTTTGATGCACCTAATCAGATCGATATGTAATCAATGTAATGTAACACTCCTCAATTTGGTAACCGTGACCAAGGTGCTAAGTAATGCAAAATGTACCTATGTAACAGTAACGCTATCTAATATAGATATCTAGGCAGTTTATGATGGATCAAATGGATGTTCAATGAAACACGTGTGCCTTCAATTTCTTTATTGTAAATTTTTGAGCTCAACAACTGACTGTACTTACATGTATATCGATAGATCCCAAGGATACTTTTCTGCTCTTGACGCCTATTTACTATAGAGGTATAATAAAGTTAAGAGTGAACTATGTTCTGTAGCACGGCGTGCACGCGGGCGCGCAGAGCGTGGGCCCATGCGGTTGGTACTCTGCGTCTGCCGCGGCCGCACCCACCGCGCCTGCGCGACTCAAGCGCGCCCAGCCGCCGCACCAGCTGCCGGTTAGTGCCCACTACATAAACAAACAAATCGTAAATATCACAGATCAAACGCACGCGCCTCTTGCGATTTCAAAGCCTCGAACAAAGACCATGCACGACATCGCGACGAAGACATCATCGCGCTGCCATTTTTGACCATGCGTGTTTCCTTTTTCATCCGAGGTTTGTTTCCTTGCTTTTGTGTGGTATTGTTTTGTAGTTCGTTTTCCACATTTGGTAGTTTAGTTGTGTTGTCCTTGCTTATCCTTGTTACTAGCACAACTAGCACACAAACATTTAATTGCCAGTACAACTTATCTAAATCACAGGAAGTAGTTGCATAAATTATGAAATTATGCAATTATGCATTGTTATAATATCGTGTTATATATGGAATAAACAAGATAAAAATTGCAAAAAGGACTCTTGAAATTCGTTGGTTAGCCAACTCAATAAGAAGACTTAATCTTAAATTATAAACGGAGTAAGTTACAATGTATACACAAAACGTTACAGTGGAGCGCTACATACATTTTAGGAAGCAAAAACACTGTGTCAAGGACACGGTTCTGTCGGCTAATCGCGTAAATGTTAATGGCAGAACGACTCGCAACTATAACGTAACCAATTACTTCGACTAGGACTTCTTCCATGCACATACATACACGACACGACTAGTTTGTATTGCATATACAATCCACCTACTCATAAAAAATATTAATAATGATGTTTATACATATTATGTACTTATGTTTTATTAACGAGCTACTGGGTGCTTGAAATAACATACTTATTTTATTTATTCTTTAAAAATTGGAAAGTACATCACTGCATATTACTCGTATTATAGTAATAGTATGAGCTCCTTAGTCATGAGAGCCCAGGGCCTTCGTTTCTTAAAATACGGCGCAATGTTTTATTTATTTATTTAACTTTATACACAAATACAAGTGTAATGGCGGACTTAAAGCCTAATGTTACATTACATTCTAATTCATCTATAACTGCAATTTTTCAGTAGCACATTGGTCTATTAAAACCCACGTCAGTTTAATAATAAATGATCAGTACAAAAATTATTTTGATCGAATGCCAAACATGGTGGTTGTAACTTAATGTCTCTTTGTTCAGAAAGTCCATTTATTCTCGCGGAAACCTATAGTTGGCGGACAAAGATCCATTAGAAGTAGTACATACAATAAATTGTAGGTTTATTGTGACCACGTTATAACATAAGTATTCAATCTTTGGTATAATTGCCTGTATTTATATAAGTTGGTCGAGTTGTACTTGTAAAATCTAAATCGACGTTCTAACATCAATTCTGGTAATCAAATAGTTAAGTATGTACATTAATATGCGATTTAGATTGTAGCGTAGCTGTAGCCTGTAGCATGGGAATGTCAGATCAAATAATATGTATAAACGGTTAATGACAATAGCTCGCGTGCTATTGCTTTTGCCGTGCTCTTCGCGTCGCTAATATATGTACATACTCAGGTCTTTAGCTAAGCTTAGACGCTTACCATGGAGTTAATGAATGAAAATGTTCCCACGACTAGAAAGTAAGTCACTGCTACTGGCGTTACTGCAATTAATGGCGGTCGAGCGGTGAGCGCGAGCACGCATCTGCAATGTTTGTTTTATCCATATAGTTTTTGCATGAAAATAGTGGCAAGTTATTTTTATCATAATCTCAAATTGTTCCAGTCCGGAGGTGGTGTGAGCGGCAGTAATGGGCCACACGCACCTCTCTCGCCCACCGCATTGCAGAACTCCGTTCCACATAACGTAAGTACTGAATAATATATTTTGTTTACTTTTATGGTATTACCGCTGAGGGTTTCAAGCGCACTGAGTACAGCGGAATAAGGTCATCACCATCACACAAAGAGTATTTTATTGGTTCAAGTTTCAAGTTTATGCCCCACAGTACCTATTTCTCTATTATGAATTTGGAGGGTTGGCCACATCTGATCAACTAAAAAAGAGGGTTTTCGCGTTTTCGATATAGGTACGTATACATATGTGTATGTGTGATAAGATAGCAAATATGTATAGATATTCTAAGTAAAGTTTATAACATATAGCTACAACGTGTAAGGGACATACTAGATCACTATAGTATAATGAAATTAAAATAACAGTCAAAAACAAAATAAAAATTCGTCATTCCTATACAAATTGCCCGGGCCTTTTTATGGAAATGCCGATTTTTTTGTTGTTTTTTTAATTCAATTTAATTACACTAAAGTGATCAAGTATAGCCCGTGGTTCGATTTATTTCGTATATGTCCCTTACATATTGTATAACATTTTGTTTCTTTGTCCACAGAACATAATGTCGTCGTCGGTGCGGGGGCCCGCCCCGACACCTCGCCCCGCCATGCATACTTCGCAAACATCACCTGGTAAGACTACTGGTTACCCTCTCCTTAAACCACAGCACAGTATAGCAAACGAAAGCCTTAGCAATGGCACAGAATTAATATAAGTACTAGCGTACAGAACAGAAACTCACCCCCTCCCGTGAGATGACATTCCTGTGAGTGTCACCCGCATATCGGTATAATACCTAGTGGATGGATATAAATTAAGGGTTGTCACCACAGATCTGGACTTGACTACTGCTTTACAATAAGGACAGACAGAATAAATCAGTTGGGTAAAATTAGTCAATCTACGTCACAGACACGGACGCGTGTGTACATGAACGTTGTATTTATGGTTGTATGTTCTTAATTTTGCTCAAAATATATCGCGCTTCATGCACAGCTGTGGCAGTGGGCTGCCTTCTGAGCTATAATAAAACTTTTAAATATGGTCAGGTTATATTGGGGAAATAACCATACTACTTAAAAGTAACTTGTTTTAAAAATAATGTTAATTTAGCATTTCTTATTCGCACCCCAAGCTCCAAACCATCAAAGCTAAGTTACATTAACAACACGCTAATATGAAAACTCATATATTTTCTTAAAGATTTGTTCAGAAAAGATGACTGAATCTAGTTTTGCCAAATGCTCAATGGATTATTTCATTACGAGAGGAAAAAGAAAAAAAAAATAGTTTTCTAATACAATATGAATGACTATATTAGTTAGTAGTTTCATTTAAATAATTTTATGTGGTTAATTTAACGAACGGCCATGTTGTTCATATGAATGTACCTCTACATTGATATTATAAGGATAAATTAAAAGTGAATCACGAAGACTGTACATACAACAGTTTTAATATGCCTATTTATGGACATATTTATATTTATTTATCGTCAGTTGAATAACAATTTGTTTGAGGGAGTGAGTCAAGTGTTTAACTGTAAACATCATTTGAGTATTTGTGTTTTTGATTTAATTTCTAGTGGTGGTGTCGAAAGGTGCTAGTGACGTACTGGTGAGCTCAACGACGGCACAGAACCCTCCGGCGGCCGGCAACAGGCTGGCCAACATGACGCAGTGGTCGTGAGTAGAGTACATATTTATTGCCCCGTCCACTATGCTGATTTTATTATATATTGCCTATTTTACAATGCTCGTTCAAAATTGTATTGTCACTACAAAACCAGCAATGTATTAAAACTTAAAATCTAATTTCAGCAAATGGACTGGCGCCCTATTTTTTTGCAATGATGTTCTAGTAAATATTGCGTGTTTGTTTACACTTACATGTTTTTTGCCCTTGAAAAAATGTCTGTGAACTGAAACTGATTGCCATAACAGTAACAATAGTTTGAATGTCATGGTGTGTTTGAAAATAATGCATAGAAATAAACTCGCTTCAGTGATGGCGAATGTGGAAATTAATGGTGTAAGCTGTGTGTGATATGATAATGTACTCATAATGTCAACAATAACAATACCATTTACGAAATTAGGTAGGTACACGTTAGGTACACGATACTTCTGATTCTCCGATATAAATAACTTTTACGATAATTATTTTATATACGATTACAAGAGTCAAATATTATGTTTCGGGAGCTAATAACATGTTCATTGTTCGTGTGGTTCGTACTGTGCTCGTATTCTGCTTCAGTGGAAATACCCCACTGGATATTTACAAAATAATAGGTTTGCCTCTTTGCCAGTGCATCATTAGCATGTTTACCAAATCATCTTCTAGTAATTATGCATAAAATATTTGCAATATAGAGTACTGATTGTTGTCTGTAATAGAATGCAAGCGTGAGATAATGATGCAATTGTATCTTCGCATTATCTCGCTTTTTGTATTGGATATTATTTCCTTTACAGCTGGAGACAAGGACACATATTAATATACCTACTAGAATCAGTTACACATAAATACTCACTTGGGAAATAAAGTTGAAGAGCCATTATATTGTCATATTCCATTTGTTATTCAGCCTGGGTTCTATATAATAATAATAAATAAATAGATAATGAAAAATTACACTGATTGTGCTATCCCAAAGTAAGTTATAAAGTTGTGTTATGGGAAACAAAGTCAACGATACTATATTTTATAATAGATACATAATTATATAGATAAACACCCAAGACAATTTGCATAAAGCCATTTTCCAACATGTGGACTAGCGTGATTACCAATACGCCAGTGGTCGTCAAATCCTATTTTTATCAATTCTAAATTCTTCAGACAATAAGTTCTAAAAGTAGTTTTTGGATCCTTACAAAAGATACATAATTATATAGATAATCTCCAAAGATAATTTGCAAAAGGCTATTTTCCAACTTGTGGACTAGCGTGGTTACCAATACGCCAGTGGTCGTCAAATTCTATTTTTATCAATTCTAAATTTTTCAGACAATAAGTTCTAAAAGTAGTTTTTGGATCCGTACAATAAATACATAATTATATAGATAATCACCCAAGACAATTTGCAAAAGACCATTTTCCAACATGTGGACTAGCGTGGTTACCAATACGCCAGTGGTCGTCAAATCCTATTTTTATCAATTCTAAATTCTTCAGACAATAAGTTCTAAAATTAGTCTTTGGATCCGTGCAACCAATAGTTATTAGGAATTTTAAGCAAACACTGAAAGTAATTGAAACCTTTCATTTTAGCATGTTCTATTACAAAAAAAAATCATTATAGTTTAGCAATATCCTAATTAAAATATTGTTTAAAAATGTTTTGTTTTAAACAAGTAGCTATTACATTATCAGTAAGTTATCGGCTTTATCTCATTGATAAAGCGTCCACCCAGTCAGTTGCACTGAGTACGATGGAGAGCGACATTGCCGAGTGTTTCCACAAGTCTCATAAAGTGAAATTGTTTATCCCGCCGGTGCTGGTGTACGATAGTTGCAAGTAAATATCGCCTTCCTTAAGTTTTCTGTGTTGATGTTATGTTGTATGTATTCAATTGGCAGTTTTAATCTTTGACTTCATTAGTAGGTAGGTAGGTACGGAAAAAGAAAGTGATTAAAAGCTAAAAATTTTAGGTAGATAGAGTGATCTCTTATCAACTCAAGGGCTACAGCAACTGATGGTACAGTGAGTAGAAATTCCAAAGCCAAGCCAGGGTCGGTACGATATACTTGCTCTTCAAAATGCCATAATTCAAAGAAGTTCTAAGGTACAATGTCCTTTAACTCCTTATAAGGCAGGTATATTTGAAAATCATTGTTTTTGGATCTTAATACTAAGTCATAAGGTTCAATTTTTGGTGGTATAAGACTATAAAAAGCTAATTTCAATATGTCTTATTATAAAACACGGATTAATTACTTTATTACTAGATTTAAACTACGAGTATTATCCGCACGAACCCAGAGAGATAGATGAGATAGTGTCATTTTACTAAATTTTAACGTTGGATAATGGATTAAACCATGGTATAATATACTTATAATATGGTATTCTCTTCCCGCGATAGCCCAAGACTACGTCACAAATGTTACGAAAAGTTAACACTTGTTACCCACTGATGGTTTTAGTGGTAACCCACTTATCATTCTTTTCAGTAAATTTAATACCATGGATTAAACCTAGTAGTAAAGTAACCGAGTTTTATATACCTATAACAAGACGGAATCTGTCTAGGAATCATTTATCACTGACTAACGCACAGCACAAGGTTTTTTTATGCAATAAATTAGTATTGCAATGAGTTAGGTGTCGTGACCGTGTTCTTGTATGTGTGATGTTAATGTGTTGGCGACAGGTGGCACCACGGCGCGATATCCCGGGAGCGCGCGGAAGCGCTGCTGTCGGGCTCTCCCGACGGGGTGTTCCTGGTGCGGGAGAGCACCAACTTCCCGGGCGATCACACGTTGTGCGTCAGGTTCCGTGGACGAGTTGAACACTACCGGTCAGTCCTTTCAAATTTTGTATAGCCACCTATTTTTTTTTTATCTGACTTATCTAGCCGCGTGGTTCCCAGCAGAGTAGAATAGGAACACTCTAAGTGATCCCGTGGATGTCGAAGAAGGCGACTTAGGAAGCACAAGCTAAACAAAGCTATAAATATTAGTGAGGCCAGCGTATAGAGGGTAGGCTAAATCCTTTCACTGCTCTGGCTAATATAATATGGCTCTGGTAGTACAGAGAGGGTCATGCTCCTGCAGTGGAGACTGAAAAAGTCCTGATGATGATAATGATAGCCACCTATATAGGAGCTCGGTGACTCAGTGGGAGTAAGCATTTCTAGCGCTGAGCACAGAAAATAGCTGTGACTATAGTCACAAAATATACTCAAATGTATAAAATACCTTATTTTTTTTTGTAATATTGTCCTTATTTGCTACATTTCCGTTAATTTTCTAGAAAAACTAAACGTTTTCCTCTTCTAGTACCTTTCCTAAATATTATATACAACAAAAACTATAATGTCACCTTTGCTCTCATTTCCAGTGTAAAATGTTAGTACCTTTACCTATAATGATATACAACAAGAACTATAATGTCACCTTGGCTCTATTTTCCAGTGTAAAATGGGCGACGGCGCCGGACAGCCAAAACCAGCGATTGACGATAGATGACGAGGAGTTCTTTGACAATATGACTGATTTAATACATGTAAGTGTTACGATGCATTTTAAACCAAACGGAACTTTCCCAAAGTCCCCATTAGAATAACCTCCAGTGGGGGTCGTTTGTACATACTTACTTAAGGTCCTAAGGCCCCTAGGTGCGGCAGAGGGCTTTAACAGTATTCCTCCATCGCGATCGGTCTTTGGCTACGCGCTTTACTTCGAACCAGGTAATCCCAATTGTCTTAATTTCCTCCGCAACTGTGCGTCGCCAGGTCTGCTTGGGATGGCCAAATCCAACGTTGTTACATAAGAGAAGTTTTAATTTTCCACCAACCTTCCTACCAAAATATTTCTCTAAAAATTCTTAGTTCGTCTTTCAGACAAACTGATAATTTTAAAATTCAACCAGACGAATTATAGAAAACAGGTGAATTGCGAAACTTACAAGCTGAGAAACACTCCTCAAAGAGGCGACCACTGTTTCATTAGATCTCTTAATTATCTTTTCTTATTTCGAATTTTAATTTCTTTCACGAGCAAATATTATTATTATTATATTATAAAAATGGCATTTGGATCTTGCGTCTGCTTTGAGCTGGAAAATCTAAAATGCTCTGCCCCGTTAGGGATAAAGACGTGATAATGTATCTGTATATATGATCTCGAAAATACAGTGTTGCCGTGTGGTTTTCGGCAGAGTAGAATAGAATCACTCCAAGTCATCCTGTGGATGGCTGATGTCCAAGCTTTGTTTAGCTTGTATTTCCTAAGTCGCCTTCTACGGACATAGGAAATACAAGCTAAACAAAGCTTGGACATCAGTGAGACCTCTCCAACCCATCTGGCCAGCGTGAAGAGTGTAGGCCAAATCCTCTGGCTGCTCTGGTCAAGTATGGCTCTTGTAGTACAGAGAGGGTCGTGCTCCTGCAGTACTAGACAGACCTGATGATCATGAAACAGTGTTACAATATGTCTTTTCGTTTGCAGCACTACTTAGAAGACGCAGATGGGTTGTGCACGAAGCTCGTTCGATGTCTACCGAAAGCATCTCCTAACGGTGCCAACAACAATGGGGCCATGCAGCCGCCATACCCACCACATCCCCAGGTAAGCCTTCAAAAATAACAAACAACTCTAGCTATGTTATCAAACAGATTCTGGTTTTGTCCCGTCTTATTCATAAATTTGCTAAACCTTTAGTTAAAATATGTTTTGTCTTTATCTCGCCTTTCAATATTAAACATTGGAAGAACAAGGCAAAACATATTTAAATAAAGGAGGTTTACCAAACGTTTGTTTATATTTATGAGTGAGATGATTGAATGTTTAAAAAAAATTCGGCTTCCCATACAAAATCCATTTGGCTCAGTGCTGATATGTATGGGAAGCCGAATTTTTTTTAAGAATAAAAATAATTTATTTGCATATAGTACATAAGATGTAGATTGCGTAATTAGTATCATCGTATATATTATTACTCTGTGGTATAATGTATGCAACCTAAATAAACTAGTCGTTTTTCAATAATGGTATTTATGGAAAGTAGTTCAGTATCATGGACTGAACTTGCACCAAAAAGGTGTTTTACAAATAACCCTGTATAATACAGCCAAAGACCACAGCTTTTGGTTGTTAATTTTAATTTTTTGGTAAGAGGATTACGATTATACGAGATTAGTTTCATGTACATTGTATTCAACTTGCGCGAAAGATAATTATGTGATATTCCAGGCGTGTTTATAATTTCATGTTGATGGTTCTAATAAGTGTGACTGGTTGCAGACGAGGGGTGATTATAACGTGTCTGCCTAGTTGAACACGTTATTGTGTGTTATTAATTAAACTTCGATTAAAATCACGTTATTTTTTCAGTTTCGTGCTCAATGAAGTGTGTAGTTTCTATGTTTACTTTTATGTTGGTAACAGGGATCTATTACGTTTTAGACTGAAATGATAATACAAAACTATAAATCTTGACAGTAGTAGGAAACGAATCGTTTCCGAAGAAATTTACCTAATTGACATTAAACTCGTCTCAGATTTTAGAAAGTGTAGGTTAAGAAGTTATTTAGATCGATTTCTGGACATAGGTGTCAGGACGTACTTTATTTTAGTTAAAAAATCAAATCTATTTGGTACATTTTGTTGGAAATAATAAAGGTTAACAACTGATTTAGTCTATAGAAATGTCTAAACTTAATTTAAAATGGAGCCGCTCTTAATACATATTAAAAATCAATCGGTGGCGCCATCATTTCAGGTTTACTTTAGTTGTTAACCTATACACGCGAACGAAGTCAAGCAAAGACTATATTGATATGTGATTTGAATACGATTGTTATGTGTGTGCAGGGGGTGCAGCAGCCGTGCGCGCCGCCGCCGTACCCCCCGACGCCGCTGGTGGCCGCCGCGCCGCACTTCCAGCACACCTACTCCGCGCAACACCCGCCACAGCACCCCGCACCGCACCCTGCGCAACACCCCGCACCGCACCCAGCGCAACACCCCCCACAGCACCCCGCACCGCACCCAGCGCAACACCCCCAGCAGCACCCTGCACCTCACCCGGCGCCGCAAGACCAGCCCGACAGTGCGCTCATGCCGCAAAACTTCGTAGATGCGCGTAAGTACTCGTGCAATTCGTACAAGGAATTTAAAAAAAGTAAGTTAGGAATACATGAGAAATAGGAGCCAATAGCACCGGTTTCTCAGTGCTCAGTTTTGAGTGGCTTAGGTTGTCTGTTTAGCTTGATGAGGTCTTGGCTTCGAAGTTTATAAATTGTTACTGTAAAAACTACATAATTCTAAAGTTAAGAGTCGAGGGGTCGTAGGACGAAGTTCGCCAAATAGGATGCTCTTTTGATAGATGTGAACCAAAATACAGGAAATTCGTTATTTTGTATTTCAACTGTAATATATTTTGAATATTGTCTTTCACAGATTGGAGAATAGACGAACGAGACTTGGAGATCCGAGAGAACATCGGCAAAGGCGAGTTCGGCGACGTGATGCTGGGCATCCTCAATGGCTCGCAGAAAGTGGCCGTCAAGATCCTGAAGGACCGCGAGGCCGCCAGCAAGTTCCGCGCCGAAGCCAGCGTCATGGCGTAAGCATGCATACTATACAGCATACTATCTTGTTGACCATATTAAACTTAATCAAAGAGTTCATCAGCATTCGACGTGATGCTGTTCATCCTCAACGGCTTGAAGAATGTGGCCGTCAAGATCCTGAAATACTGTGAGGTCGCCAGCAAGTTCTGCTTTGAACATAAAGCGTGATGGTGTAAGCATTCATACGGTACAGCATGCTATCTCACTGGACACATAAAAGTCAATCGAAAGTCATAACCGCGTTGCGGCGCTGCAACGCCGAAATCAGCGGCAACGCTGCCGCAACGCAAAAATTTGCGGTGTGTGACGCGCTGAACATTCTAGCTTAAAAAATAGTGATATAGTTTATACAAATATGCGATATCGATAAATAGCCCCTGAATTTCATAACCTGCAAACTAAACTAAAATTATTTAATAATTTTTGTAGCGGTGTTGCGTTTATGTGTTTAATCCCTTGAGTCCTCAAAGTCCGCGAAAACACTAGTAAATTCAGTGCTAGACTTTAACAGACGAATCAGTTATGACCGCCGTCTGATGCAGGGGTTGTCCAATGGCTACAGAGTTGATTTGAACAGGCATCATGCTTATAGGTCGTTAATTTTCACCAAATCTCTTAAAAATACATATAAAATAATCTCATTTTACAACTATACTCCGTTGCTGGTTAGCGGCCCTTTATTAGATTGCCAAAAACCGTCTGCAACATTTCCGTAAATGGCCTGCCAACTAGCGACAAAAACTGTCACGGCTTTAGTAGGCCAAATAAAACCACTTGTAGCCAAACTCACCAGATATTGATAGCGGGCTTCTTGCCACAGTTGCCATGCGTGAGCGCTAAGAATGCGCCATTGAGCTAAGATTTAAATCGATAATATTTAGTTTTTACTGCTACTAAGTAGACCACGTTCATGTGGTGGGAGAAAATGTGTGCATTGGAAAGCTGCTCCAATTATTTCTTGATAGTACCATAATAAGAACCATCATACGGTATTGACAGTGATTACACGATGATAAAAACGAATAATTAACACAATGCATTCTTCCACTGTTCGCGTATCGATATCTTCCCATCATAAGCGTAACGAAAAAATACGTTTCATTCTTCGTAATTACAAATCGGTATAGGCGTGCCTTATAAATTTTTTGTTTAGTGTTATTCAGAGGCGTAAAAACAACGCTTGTAAATCAGTAATTAACGTCAGAAAAAACAGAGCGTGATCTTCAATAAGATATCGCCTGAAAAGTTTTGTTTGTTACGCTGTTGCGAATTGCTTTTTTTATCTTTTCGCTTATATTTACATAAATCACGATTAATTAATATGAAATAGCATCACAGCAAAATAAATAAATATATAGGGACAAATCACACTGATTAAGCTAGCCCTAAAGTAAGTTTAAAACTTGTGTTACTAACTTAACGATACTATATTTTATGATAAATACATATATAGATAAACACCCAAGACCCAGTACAATTTGAAAAAGGCCGTTTTCCGACTTGCCCTGGCTGGGGATCGAACCCAGAACCTCCGGATTAGCGGTCTAGCGTGTTAACCATTACGCCACAGAGGTCGTCAATTAAAAATATATTTTATATTGAACAGAAGACAGATTTTTATGAATGCTGAACTCTTATACTCGTTACTGTTTTAAGTTTTCTAAAAGTGAAAACTTTATGTACTGTATTTAGTAAATCAATAAATAAATATATATATATATATATATTATTAACAGTTCTCTGGAACTTTGACGTATAACTGAACCTTCTCAATTTAAACCTCCTCACGTTCAAGGACCTACCTAGTGTTACGCATTTTAGAAAAAAATTATACATCTACGGTCTGGTTAATTAATCTAGAAAAGGAACTTATGGCAATACCTTGTGTACTCCGTACAACAAACGTCGAAATGGGATAGCAATTATCATTTTGGTACAGACAAGGGTGCTCCTATTTGTTTTCTACTTTTATTAGTCACCATAAACCCAATCCGTATACTGTTTTTTTTATTAGGTTTTTAAACCTTTATCCGCCCAAATCAAGTTGACATTGTCAGGAGACATAGTATCATTTTACTAAATGTTAATTGTTTAAAGTGGATAATGTTTTAAACCTAGTAATAAAGTTAGTCCGTGTTTTATATTATAGTCCGTGTTATATACGGGGCGTCTGACTTCTTCGTCTCTTAACGTAGTTTCAAGCCTTAGGGGGGCCGACCCCGTATAGGAACAAAGAATATTTCTCATGCAAACTTCTCCAAAAGCAACATGACGAACTATATAAAATGTGAGTTTTACATGCAGGTCGCTGAAGCACGACAACCTGGTGCGGCTACTTGGTCTGGTGTTCAGCTCCAACGGCGGCACGTGCATCGTGACGGAGCACTGCGCGCAGGGCTCGCTGCTCGACTACCTGCGCAGCCGCGGCCGCCACTACGTCACGCAGCTCAACCAGATCAACTTCGCGTAGTGAGTACTTAACGTCATATCTAGTATTGTCTCTTTATATCTATCAGCAGTGTTTATATCTAACAGCGGTGACTGGAGTAGCCAGTTTGCATTTCGCCGCAGCCAGGAAAAACGAGTGTTTATTTTATATACGCCTAGCAAATATTCAAACACTCCATCTAAAACGTTATCTCTTTGTCCCTTACACACATGCACTTCATGTACGTATGTAGTTTCCGACCGAAGTTACGACAGTCAATTCGCATCAGGCGGAAAATGCTCGAGCACTTTTTAAGTGGTAATTAAATATCAACCTTATTCCATTTAGTCAAAGCTGAATATAGAATGCAACATTAAAATCTTATCAACTTTAATGGTGTATACTATTTTCACGCCTGATGCGAATTGACCCTTTGGCCATCGGCTTCGGCAGGGACCATTGGTCGCACACCAGGGAGTATGTTGCTAGTAGCACTAACAAATATGATAAAATTTAAAAAAAAAGTCCTTTGACACAGCCGCTGTTTAGGGCGTCCGCTATCTCTGTCACTAACTCTACGTGCGAAAGAGAAAGCAGAATCGTCGCGTGATGCTGTGTCTCTGTCGCACGTATGAATGAAATAGACTGAACCCGTCGCGTGCGACTGCTTAGCGTAGCGGACGCCCTAAACAGCGGCTGTGTCAAAGAAGCAGAGACGACTATACGCTTTATCTACTATCTGGCAACGTACTCCCTGGTGCCCGACCAATGGTCCGTGCCGAAGCCGATGCATAAGTAAGGGTCAATTCACGTTAAATGGAAAAATGCTCGAGCACTTTGTAAGTGGTAATTAAATATCGACCTTATTCCATTCAGACAAAGCTGAAAATAGAATGCAACATTAAAGTCTTATCCATTTGAATGTTGCCCTGGATGCCCTTATGTCGCGCGATGCTAAGTGCGTCGTTCCGTTCTGCAGCGACGCGTGCTGCGGCATGGAGTACCTGGAGCGGCGGCGCGTGGTGCACCGCGACCTGGCGGCGCGCAACGTGCTCATCTCGGCCGAGGGCACCGCCAAGGTGGCGGACTTCGGGCTGGCGCGCTCCGACGCCGTGGTCGACGACCCCGCCGACGCGCTGCGCCTGCAGGCCAAGCTGCCCATCAAGTGGACGGCCCCCGAGGCGCTCAAGTACAACGTGAGTCACACAAATGCTTACACCAAGAGCACGGAAATTAATAAGAGTAATTCATCAAAATAGAATCTCCCTAAGGTCCCGCACAATATGCATCCCCGTTCCCCGTCCCCGTCCCTGTCCCCGCACGCCCGTTCTTGCCTTGTCAACGGGGCGAGAGCGGGCGAATACACACGGATACGGATATATACGCTTCTATGAAGTTTCATACCTGTGCCAACAGTTTCACTCTTATTAGATTGTGTCAATGAAGCCCCGACATAAACTTTGTAGTTTTCCCGTTTTTTACGAAGACATAATAAGATTTTACTAAGTCCGCGACCCTGGTCAACGACGGGCCACACAGGTCACCGACCTGGGTCGCGGAAATACTGTCTCAGTATGCCCGCGACCCCAGTCAGTTAGAGATTTAAGGGCTCTTACAGACGAGCGACAGTGTGTCAACGACAGTTCGCGATACCAATCGTCGACCAATGTCGCGAGAACTGTCTGCGACAGTTCGCTATCGCCGGTGACAGTTTGTGGCATTTCGATCGTCTGGCTGCCCTTAGGGTTCTAATAGACGAACGATAATATGCCATAAGGCTTGACGCTACGTTACGCGTAGCCCCGCGTCGGTCGCCCGTCGCGGGGCTCCGCGCATGTACAACGGGCCCCGGCGCGGCTACCCAACGTCAGTGTCAGTTAGTTCAATTTTTACGGCTTACATTCACAGTCGTGTCGATGGAGAATTTAATATATTACTATGTAGAAATATGTATGGCAGTCATTCGTCTGATCATAATTATCTGCTCTATAGTCTATGCTAAATAAGCCCGACCCGCGCGGCTCACACGCGGGGGCACGCGACCCCCGCACTTTTAAATGGAACCGCGCGGACGTCCGCGTAACGTAGCGTCAAGCCTACGATTGTTATGCTATGAAGTTCATGCTTCCCCTTACCTATATTTAATGGAGTCTTGACATGTGCAATATGTTATCGCACGTTTACCAACAAATTGGGCTACACAAGACACTACAGAGCTAACAGAGCCCCACAGGGAAGGCATTGAAACGCATGACAAAATAGTCGACGAGGTTGAAACCGGCCAGGATATCATCATCCCATTATACTTATTTCAAAAGTTAAGAAGGGTTGTCTAATTCTCAATTTATTATTCTTTACAGAAATTTTCAAATAAGTCTGATATGTGGAGTTTTGGAATACTTCTGTGGGAAATCTATTCGTTTGGAAGAGTGCCCTATCCTCGAATTGTAAGTCAACTTTTTCATAATGAATTGTGTGAAATAAAATAAGGTAGTTTACCACCCATTGAGTCCTATCTACACAAAATGTGTCATTGTTGTGAACTAAGTTTGTTATGAAATAAAAGACATTTTGAAGAGGCAACTTCAGTTATTGAAGTGTCCACCAGTCAGGGTGGTAAGGGTAATTTACAATTTTTTTACTTTTTTTCTATTAGTGTTTTGACATAAATTCTTCCAGTTTGTAGGCAGGCTGTGAAGTCTGGGAAAAAAAATTATATGTATTTATATTTCTTCCTGTCAAGATTGTAAAAGCTGATAGATGCGAAAATCCGAATCATGTTAACAGGCGATGCAGCTAGCAACCCATCACTATTTGATTGCCTTTTCCACTTTGGTGATAGTGTATATGTATTTTTTACCTGTGTAAAATGACCAACACAGCCGCGTGTGAAAACTAATACGACAACGGCAAGCACAAAACAGATAGCGACCAAAGTGACATGTGAAAGTCTTTATAGTACAAGTATCAGCCGTTATTAGCCGGATTCATATTCCGTCACTCGAAAGAAAGTATTTGTAAAATTGTAAACTGTGTTGATTTATAACTATCTTACATTGGAAAGATCGTACCGTGCTGCATTATCCCAAAAAAATACACGTACAACCCGCAGAAATCAACTTGGCACCTGCGAGGAATGTTTTTCCATCAGAGTTAACTTCTAGTAGTGCGCACTACTAGATTATGTAGCACGGTACGATCTTTCCAATGTAAGATAGTCATAAATCAACACAGTTTACAATTTTAAAATCAATTTGTGCGGGTTGTACGTGTAAACAATCCATTTCTGGTCACATTTTACGTTACGCTTACTTACTTCCCTCGCGGACTGTTTTTTTGCAATTTGGCCCACATTATCGGGACCCGTTTTGCGTGGGGAGCCAGCACCTCAGTTCTTGAACCAGCCCAAAGCTTGATGTTCCAGGAACCTTCTTACGTTACGCTATGTTTATATTATACCTTTATGTATGTATAATATTTATATGTTTGTGTGCAGCCGCTGGCGGAGGTGGTGAAGCACGTGGAGCGCGGGTACCGCATGGAGTGCCCGGAGGGCTGCCCGGCGGGCCCGTACGAGGTGATGCGCGCGGCGTGGCACGCGGAGCCCAAGCAGCGGCCCACGTTCGCGGCCACGCGCCTGCGCCTCGCCGCCATGCGCGACGCCACGCTGCAGCAGCCGCAGCCCGCGCCGCACCCGGTATGACACACTTTTATTTTTTTTTAATTATTTTACGGACCTGTACACTAGTTCTTTAGCCTTGAAACTGCGTTAAGCGGGGAGACCCGCGACGGGTTCAATCCGTCCCTGTCACAAACGTGCGACCGAGATACGTGACCTGCGTCGGTTTCAGCTATCTCCATCGCACGTAGGGTTTGTGACAGGGACGGACTCAACCCGTCGCGGGCGTCCGTTTAGTTTTTCATTTTCAATCAAAGGATGGTCTAGGCCCGTTGATTGCTTCAAGGGAGCTCCTGACGACAAATCTACGAGTCCACTGATTTTTATAGCCGTAGATCAATAAATATTGCCCTTGTTTTATTATAGCTCATTACTGTGTTTAAACTCTTTGGCATTTATACATTATGCGACCGTTCTCTTTTAAATCAAAAAACAACTACCGGAGCGTGTGTTCAAGCAGTTCTCAAGGGAAAAATGAATGAATGATTCGTATTAGTCACTACCGGTTAAAACTAGCAATGACGGTTTAATCAAACAATAAGGAAAAAAACAATGAAGACACATTCTTATGATTACAGGTATAGTTAAATGAATCATAAATAAAGATAAAATTGTGATCCTTCCATGCTGGTCTGGGAGAAAAGAAAAAACATAGAATGTACCAGCTGCTTCTCTTCCCGCGCAAATCGTAAAAGCCGATTGAGGGAATGGGCAAGAATCTGAATCATATCAATAGGCGATGCGGTTAGCAACCCATCACTATTATGATTTCTTTTTTCCACCTTCATGCCCACCATCACGCTAAAAGTGGCCTGGGCCTTGCCGCCCTAGGCTCTGTCTGCCCCGTTAGGGATAAAGACGTGATAGTGTAAAATTGTGATAGTGTTATTTTACTAGATGTCAACTTGTTTGGTCCGGTGGAGGAAACATCGTGAGGAAACCTACACACTAGTTCCACACAATGACTCCGACAAGAGCCTGCATGGCTCTTAAATGTTAGACAGACAGTTATATGAATTTCTTATATTTACGAAACTAATTAAGATTGATAACAATATGTAAATAGAATGACGATGCCGTGGACACCCCTACGAATGTTTGTATTCTATTTCAGATAGAATTCTCAAATTCTCTGAAAATCTCTTAGATTTTCAGAGAAAAGCTGGCATTACATTTGTATTCCTTGTTACAGTGAACGTCGCCGGTGGAATAGAAAAAGGACTGCATAAATAAAACTATATTTTATTAAGTAGGCGATGTGCTGTGACGGTTGCGAGTTGTATTTTATATTACTTGACATAATTTAAGTACTAAATTATTTTAATATGATTAAAGACACTCCCTCGCTTAAGAAGTAACTCTAATGTAGATTAATGTGTAAAATTGGTGTGTCGTAGAGGAAAGTGGTGTCCGGTGTTAGTGTAATACTAGGCCATATTACAGGGCTTTTAGTGCAGTACTCCGCGCGGAACTAAGTTGGCTCAGCTGTGTTAATCGCAGGTCAAGGGTGAGTTACCCTGGACTTTTACATAAAAACGTAATTTAGCACTTCGACAGGTGTGGCGAGGTCCTAAATTTACGTTTAGTTAGGTTTCTGTTTTTTAAGTATTGGAAACTAAAGAAATATAAAAAAGATGATTTGAAAGAAAGTTTTTTCCAATTAAAAAAAATTATGCGAAAAGACAACAAAACCACACAAAAGTAAAATTATCCTGTAATTAACCAACCTTCGGCTTCCAACGGCTATACAGGGTGTTGCTTAGAACTATGCGCCAAAACAGCCTGTTTAAGTCCACGGCCAACAAGTGGCGCTCGTAGTACAAGTCCTATGTGATCTGATTCCTGACGGAAACTACTGACTGACGTGTGAGAATGCAGTTCGTGATTATTTACATTGTACAAGAAAACTGGTGCGATATGAAACCATCAGATTATTTACTTTCAAATTAATATTAATTAAAAACCAGTGATATAAAGTTAAGTTGTAATGTTGCCATAACACAGAGTATACTAAACATTACATTATTTACAAAACAATATTTCTCTGAGGCTATTTCGCTAAAAGCTCTGTATTTTATAATTACCCATTCGCGGGCCTAAAACTAACGAATTACTTGTATTATTCTCGTAAAGATTCCACCCAATATTGGCCGTATGTCGGCACTATGGCGCTGTCTAGTCAAAGTAAAGTTTGTAATATTCATTGTATGATAGTTTTTATTTCATGTTATTTAACGGTATACGGTGACTGATAGATAACATATATTGTCAAGAATTTCAATGCGACAGTATTGTTTAAGATGCATTGGATTTCATTTGCTTGATCATTATGAATTCAAATGTTGTTCTAACCAAACGTCAGTATTTTAAATATTAACTCCATGATGGTTAGTGCGAAAATGAAGTGCAGCTGAAATTGAGCGAGATAAATTCATTCCACGTGTAATATCTTCAGTGCATTTTGACTAATAAAGCAGAGTCGATCTTTAATACCAATGCATTGATGTTTGCACTTTATTTGTAATTTTAAGATATGGTTAGCCATATATATTAGAAACGAGTTGCATAAGCCAACTTACAGGTTGTGTGTATTAAAATAAATTGTAGAAAGTATTCAACTGTTACTTTCTCGATATTTATAGTGAATTTATAGCAGTTGTGCTATTTAAATGTGTCCATTTATGAAATCGCATCTCATCACTTTGGTTGGAATTGTTTTTTAGATTTCTTCTACAAATGAAGATGTAATAAGTACCTATTTTATTCTAGCACGTTGCCATTAAAATAATAAATAATACACATTCCTTTCATAATCAACCAAAAAAAAACGTAAATTCATTCTTGTCAATGCACAAATTCAATTTTAACTTGTGTATTGACCCAATGGCAGTAGATAAATTTCAGTGAGATTTGGAATTTGAAAGTTCAGTACTTATGTATTTTTCCATTTCTCTAAAATGCTTTTGTGCCAGTATTTACAATGAGTGTTGCTTTTATACTTTTAAAAAAATATTAAATTCGTGCGATATTTAATGTAAAACGTAATTAAATGTTAAATGCGGTTAATAGGTAGATGAAATAATATTATACAATTAAATGAATCTCATTGGCTCGTGTCGTGACTCGTAATAAACTGATAAGATTTCTTATATCCCCTGTATAAACTGATCCATAGCAAATTTTTGTATCCCTTTATTGATGTCAGATGAGTTAATAAAATAAAATATTTTCAAAAGATTTTTATATGTGGATTAACGTGGAGAGATAAATTCTTGTACTATTTAAATTAAATACTTGAAGTATTTAATTATTGTTAGTCTAAAAATCTATTATTATGGGATTAATGTTGTCTTACTATGCTTAAAATTTTGATGTAGCTAAATGGGTTTCTGAAATATAGACTAAAATATACGTACATACGTATATTTTAGTCTATTTCTATATATTTTGCCTGTTAGTGATCGTATTTTATTACTTTATGCACTAAAAGCGTATGGGACAACATTATACTTTTAAGTTTACTAAAAATCTGATTCAAAGACTATATTATGAAGGTGTCCGTTCAAGTAATATGTATTCTTATGCAATACTAGCTGTAAGTGTTAAATTGTTTTTACGGTTTATTTATGATCTATTTGCAAATCGATGAGAAATGATTTACCAAATCGATTCATAATGCGAGTCATTTCTTTTCTACCAAAGCGTATTTTAAATGACTTGTGTAGTATTTCAAAGTCTTCCTTTTTTGTCGATGATATATTTTTTAGTGTACGACTGTGTGCTAGTCTCAGAGGTTTACATGACCCCAGGACTGATACGTTTGCAGTTGTATTTTTGTCACTACATTTTAAATAATGAACGAAAATCTCAACTTTGTTTTTGTTTATTACTGTATGTACTATTTTATCCAACACTGTAAATATATGTAATTATAAGTGATAAAATGTATTATAACAAAATATAAATCCACAATACATTTGATGTGTTTCATTTAACACTTTCTCGACTGGCTTTACTACTGCATGGCGAACTGTCAGATCCGCTACTGATAATTTCATATACATCTATGAGTTTTTCCGAAGACTGTGCAAGCTTATTCTGATTTCGACTGAATAACTTCTTTGGGGACCAAGACTTACTGCAACAAACTTGTGCCTTCGTGTGAAGTGACGAATTCGAGCATAATCCAGTTTGCGTCTGTCCTTCAACCTCTTTAACGTTACTTGCTTGATCGTTGTACGTGACCACGGCTTTATCTGCGATACTTTGTACGTCACAGTAGCAATGTACTTTACTCTTTTTCTCCCTAGATACTTTCTGGCCGCCGACATCTGCTCCTTTCTTCCTCTTTTTGCTCGCTTTTCGGTTGTCGTAGCATGATGAACACGATGAACATAATTTATTCTGCTTTTTCTTTTGTGATTTAGATTTTTTAAGGCTATAAGAACTTGTGCTTGCTTTCGATTTATTAATGGACATTTTACTCGACCGCTTTTTTTCTAATTTCTTACATTTACATTGAACTTTGTTAGTATTATTCTTTTTTATATTATTGTTACACGTACAATCTGCACTGGTGCAAGGGACGTTGTAATATTCAGTTTGACAGGGGTATTTTGCATCGGTTAACGTCTCTACTTGTACTGAAGCTGGGCATGTAGTTACCAGTGGGGGTCTTCGTACAGAAGGACAAAAGTAGTGGAGGTCCGTCGTTGACGTGCAACAGTCGTTGTGAAACTACAATAACAATCAAAATGTTTTTAAGGATATTGGTGATGGCTAAAAAGACAATTTTCTTTCGGCGTCTGAAAATAAAATAGCTAAACTTATTTCAAGCTATATTGCGTATGAATAAGCATCTCATTTATATTACAGTAATAGTTACCTACCTTTAACTGAAAGCTTGGAGCGATATTGGTATTGCAGTCGTAATTAAAACATGGATTCGTAAAGGAACCAGGATGAATTCTCTGACAGTAATTGGCTGTTGCTTGATTAAAAACTGGCGATATCCTGTAAGATAATATAATTTAAATTGTATACATTGCAGAATATATCTAATGTAGGTACACACATACTGTAAGATATTTCCAAATACAAAACAAAAAACTTTATGCACCAATTAAAGAGATAGGCTACATCTGGCCGCACGGAACAACACTTTCAAATGCTGCTATCCTTTTCGAGAAAGAGAGTGGGTATGCCGCGGAATCGGCGATGCGGCCGCAGTCCCGCTCTCACTATAGCAAATGGCGGTTCTGAGCGACGTGCCGTTCCGTGCGGCCATCTTACAAAAATTTAAAGGTCAATTTAACATATAAAATACATACGTATTAGATATTTTTGTGATGATCCAAACTCCCGAATAAGGCCTACTGGAAGGATTGTAAAAGGAACAATCATTGAAGGGGCAAGATGGCCATTGCCTCGTGTAGACGTCGCTCTGCCATCTCACTGGCAAGAAGTAGTACTGGATGGTGCCATCCGGGAATGTAATGGCGGTTACTTCTCCTTCACCAATTACATCTGGAGCTAAATTATGGCTTGGATTTACTGGAAATTAAAATAAGTAGATTTATCTGGAGCTCCTCCGTGCTTCCGAAGGCACGTTATAATTGGTTGGTTTAGGGCTCTCGACTGCCATTATTAGAAGGCAACTGTCAAGCTGTTAGATGCTTTATGTCAGCTTGATGATCACAAGAAAATCAAAACTGGTACTATTTTTACCAAATCCTTCCTATCTATGGGCGCTCGAGGGTGTATAGCCTTTATCTTGAGCTCCTTCGTGCTTGGGAATATGTAAAGCTGTTACATCAGCTCTTTTTATCATGTCATATTCGTCTTTTAAACTCCGTCAGATGCCATAAGCCGGCGGCATGTGTGGCAAGTGTGACACATGCCGCCGGCTTTCAGACTGCTTAGGCGGCCAGGCCGCCGCCGGCAGCCGCCGTTCCGCCGGGCATGTGTGGATGCGCCATTTAAAGGCAGCTTAAAAATCTTACTCCCAGTGTTGACCACTAACACATGCGATCGATACTGTTCCTCATCAATGGACGTTTTGAACCCACCGTATATTGCATTTGCAACGTTGCATCATCAACAATTTGAAAAGTTAAATTTCCCCTGTCATATTAAGATAGTGTGAACAATATTTATCAAAATCTGAAGTCTGCAGAGGAGGAAGGCGTGTCATCTGCAGGGCCTTACACGTGAAGTTAACAAGCTTATTTGTAGAGGGCTTCGTGCCTGAATTTTAGCAGTCCTCTAACCAGATTCCTTACCTGGAGGGTATTGTCCGGGAGTAGGACAGCTAAATCCAAAAAGCGGTTGGCGGCACTGCATGGTTGAAGCTGTCTTGTGAACTGATTAGTACCTATTCTGTATTGTGTGTGTAATGCATAGTGGCTTACAGTGTTGAATATCAACTTAAATTACCCATTTTATTTTAGGTATTTTTGAGGTTGCAATTGAACAGTTTGATTTGTGATGCATCAATGATTGAATGTGTCAAAATTCTTTGTCAAATCTGTATTTCCTTTTCGGTATAAAAATCTCTGTGAAGAAATCAACTTAGCGGATCATAGAGTAAAAGCGTTTTCACACGAGCCGTAGCGGCCGTAGCACCGCCGCCGGACACTTGTTTTTTTTAATCCCAAATAAAACAGACTGTTATAAATTTGACGCTAATATCTGTCTGTGGCATCGTAGCGCTCGAACGGATGGACCGATTTCGATGCGGTTTTTTTTAGTACGTGAAAGCTAGTTCCCTTGCGGTGGTTCTTAGCTTTGTTTGATGAAAATCGGTTCAGCCGTTTAAAAGTTATTGGGGGTTAACGCTTGAAAGTCAGGGCTTTCTCTAGCAAATAATAGATGGCGTGGCTAGTATCGGTAGTTCCGCTACTCGTGTGCATCAGAATGACTGACCAAAATCACAGATCACTTTTAAAGTATTACTGAAATTTAATACCTATTTGGTACTATTTGGTACCTTTGTTTAAATATTTGGTACCTGATTAATAATTGAGAAAATAAATTTAAAAAGTGGGCAGTGATTCTGACGTCTGAATGGCTGCCCACATTTCGGATTACCACGAAAGGGCTTCGAAATTTCAATTTGCCTTTACAAAACTTCACTACCTATTTAGTACCTAAACATATCTTTATTTCACATTTTTAGGGCAAAGAACAAATATTTTATCAGATTTTATTTGTTTACTATGGTTAACTAATAACAGAAGGTAATGTCTGTCTAGTTTTTTCTTTTTATATTTCAATATAAATTATCTTTAATTTAAATCGTATACATAATAATACATCTTTACAATAAGAGTGTTTGACGTGACTGTGTGTGTGTGTGTGTCTGTCTGTGTCGCCGTAGCTCTTAAGGCCGTACCTGAATTTTCCGGGCTCCAGTGCTGCCCCCATTTAAAATAAATCATTTCAAAGAAAACGTAGACATCATTTAAAATTAAATAAAAACTACCAAGTCCTAGATAACCTTTCAAAGTATTTTATGAACTAGAACGTTAAGATTTACTACGCACATTTGCGAAAAACGGTCACTTTTGGAAAATGTGCGTAGTAAAGCTTAACATTTTCACTTCTTTTAAATGATTTATTTTAAATGGGGCCAGCACTGGACCCTGGAAAATTTCAGGTACGGCCTTAAACAGATGATCCAATTTGGATGCGGCTTTTTTATTTATTCTAAATCCGGTTTTGTCGTGGTTCTTAGATATGTCTCATCAAAATAGGTTCAAACGTTTAATTTTCCGGGGTTTTTTATGTTGGGAGTTGATAAAATATTTCTATTTTGCTTGTTAAATCGTGGGTTAGTAGTAATAAGGGCAAAAAATTAAAGCATTAATAAATTAAATTATTTTGATGAGACATATTTAAAACCACGACAAAACCGGCTTTAGAATAAATAAAAAAGCCGCATTCAAATTGGATCATCTGTTTAAGGCCGTACCTGAATTTTCCGGGGTCCAGTGCTGCCCCCATTTAAAATAAATAATTTAAAAGAAAACGGAGACATCATTTAAAATTTTGCTACCAAGTTCTAGATAACCCTTCAAACTATTTTGTGAACTACTGTTTACAGTTTATAATGAAAATGTTAAGCTTTACTACGCACATTTGCCAAAAGTGGCCGTTTTCCGCAAATGTGCGTAGTAAAGATTAACGTTCTCACTTTAAATAATAAATAAATATATAGGGACAAATCACACTGATTAAGCTAGCCCCAAAGTAAGTTCTAAACTTGTGTTATGGGATACTAACTTAACGATACTATATTTTAACTTTAAACTGTAAACAGTAGTTCATAAAATACTTTGAAAGGTTATCTAGGACTTGGTGGTTGGAAAATTTTAAATGATGTCTACGTTTTCTTTGAAATGATTTATTTTAAATGGGGGCAGCACTGGAGCCCGGAAAATTCAGGTACGGCTTTAAGAGCTACGGCGACACAGACAGACACACACACACAGTCACGTCAAACACTCTTATTGTAAAGATGTATTATTATGTATACGATTTAAATTAAAGATAATTTATATTGAAATATAAAAAAAAAAAACTAGACAGACATTACCTTCTGTTATTAGTTAACCATAGTAAACAAATAAAATCTGATAAAATGTTTGTTTTTTGCCCTAAAAATGTGAAATAAAGATATGTTTAGGTACTAAATAGGTAGTGAAGTTTTGTAAAGGCAAATTGAAATTTCGAAGCCCTTTCGTGGAAATCCGAAATGTGGGCAGTCATTCAGACGTCAGAATCACTGCCCACTTTTTAAATTTATTTTCTCAATTATTAATAAGGTATTAAATTTCAGTAATACTTTAGTGATCTGTGATTTTGGTCAGTCATTCTGATGCACACCCCTACTCATCACTACATGGCGTTCTTGACAGTCGGGGTTTTTTTTTATTTGCCTAGCAAATAAACTTATTATTCATTTGTATGGACCTTTATAACCGGCCACCGCTTTCCGTGTGTAAAGGTCAGTATTTACTAATTCAAACTTCATCAAAGCGCGCGGCCTCTGCGACGCTTTTGAAACGCTCTTAGATCGCAGCGGCAAACTTAGCGCGAACGAGTAATAGGAGTTTTTAATCTCAGGCCAACCAACTTAGCATTACGAAATTTTTGTACTTAGGTAAGTATATAGGTATGTAAGCTTTACTGAATAGGTACACATCAGGATAAATACATATCTCGGGCGACGAAGGTCTGCAACCGACCGCCTTGTAAGACCAGCGAGTATTTTAGCAATACCTATTAAAAAGTAAAAACACTAGATGCTTTATTATATGCATTTTATTACAAGTAGAAATATGAAATAAACACTACATAGTAGTAACTCGTCATATCAATCGTGTTTTGAGATCAATTTAATGTACTTATTATATCTACAAGAGAAAATTTTTTTATTTACCTCTGACAGAATAAGGTTGAGATAAAACGTGCGTAATTTCTGCTGCAAAAAATGAGTTACAGAATTTCTGTTGCATTTGGTTTTATACAAAAGTCCAGTTTGTATTACACGGCACAGAAAATGAGTAAGTAGTCAATGTGTATAGAACAGAAATTGTTTAAACCCAAATTACCAACTCATTTTCTGCAGCCGAAATTACGCGCAATTGGCTTGACCCTACCAGCGACTGTAGTATCTTATGTTGAGCTGTATAACAACGGAAATTACACCATATTACGTTTCTTAACTAACTCATTAGTCAATTGTTTGTGGACCTATGTACATTTTCTTGACTAATGTTCCACAAAGGACAGTATGAATCTTTCTTCATAAACGCCAAAATTATTACGTGCTTCTGGCCCTTCTAAAATTTCTCGGTATTCTTTTGAAACATACGAAATGCGGTCGAAATCAGCTGTACACAGCATTCCTGATGTGGAAGTTGACAATGTACTCAGAGTTAGTTCTCTGAACGCTGATGGCGAAGGGGTCCGTGGGATGGAATGTGAACGCGACGAGCCTGCGCGCGCTGGCCGGCACAGACTGGCCCAGGACGCCCGCGTAAATCTTGAACTTTAGTAGGCCGGAATCCCGAGCGTAGAATCTTTAAAAGAGCAAACATTCGTAAATGGAAAAATAGTGCTACAAGATATAAAGGTGTACTCAGTACAAGCTCTATATAAATACTAAGCAACATTATTGTCTAAGGCTTGAAACTAAGTTACGCGGACGCCTGCGCGGTTCCATACAAGTGTCCCGCGCGGGCGTCCGTCGCGGGGAGGCGGGCCCCCCGTAGACTAAAAAATCATTGAAAAGTGTGATTAAGTTGTAGAAGAGTCGATATGACTCTTCTACAACTCAATCACACGTATATGATTTTACAAGAAACAGAGCAATGTGGAAGAGCTTCATGGAAAAAGAAGCAGAATCTTTAATGTCTTACCTGATAGGATATTCACCATAAGCTTTGGGTCGCTCCATGACAGAAACCCATTTGTCATCGTAACTAAACAGGCCTAAATCTAAATATGGAGAGCCACTGTATGATTGTGCACTTATTGGAAGTTGCGCCAGTATTCTCTTCGTAGCTTCCGTGCGCCCGCCGTATATAGCTCTGACTATGGTTTGTTTGAACCTCTGTTGTGTCATTCGAGCATACAAGTTGTTTGACGGCGAGCATGTAAATTGTGAATCAGCACAAAGTCTAGCATTTCTAAAACAGTCACAGTAATTTTCGAATAGTTGCAACAATCCTTCAGAAGTGTTTTCATAAACTTCCAATATTTTGCTCTCACTTATGTTGTATATCACAAAGAATGATGACTGACTATTAGGTTCAGCCACTCTCAATGTAACAACTTCTTCACTGGCATATTTTATAAACAGATGGTCTTCATCAAGTAACTGCATCTTCCACATTCTCAGACTTCTAAACATGTCAAAATACTTGTAAAACTTTCTCAGTTCAAGCGGATCTCTACTTTCGTCACTTATTGTCTTTGCTCTTTTGAACAAGAACACTAGCAATCTGTGTTTTAAACTATTTATTGTCTCTTCATGAAAAGGTCTGTCGTGCAGCAACGGTGCAAATACTGAACTGACAATAAAGGGGTCATCATCGTAGCAGAATCTTCCAATTTTTCTCATCTCTATTAACATTCCATCCACAATTTGAAATAAATGTATAGTTTGATGCTGGACAGATAGAACTGCCAGCACTTCTTTGTACAAGTAGATGCCTTGGTTATGAGAGAGGTAGATTTTGTCAATCCTAAAATGTTTTGTATCACATAATTTCCCATGGTGTAAGTCCACAAGATGAAGGGAATAATCTTCTAAAGCGGACCTGGAAAGCGAGTAGAAAAAAATATCACTAAGTGGTAATCACACATGTTTATTCCATGTTTCATCCAAATTTCATAATTAGTTAAAACATATTTATTTTTAAGTAGCAATAGCCATCATCATCATTTTTGCTATGGTGCTCCTAATCAACCAACTCGTTTATGTACTAATAGGAACATAATACACCATAGTTACCTCATTGTGGGTGTGACAGCTTCATTATTGCTGTGTATATGATAGAAATGTGGCCTAAGGTCATCTGGAATGTGGGCGGCCGAGCCCACTATCACATACCGGCCATCCTCAGTGAACAAGCTACATTCTCTGTTCAGTTGTTGCTCCATAAACGGCATTTGATTAGCATTTCGCTCATTTCTTGGCACTTCTCTTTGTTGGCAAACATTAACTGTGTATTTAGGCTGTGAATAAAATAAAATTGTACTTATATAGATTTATCTTACCCCATACTACTGACATCAATCAAATATTACTGTAATATTTGATTGATGCTACTGATCATACTCGTAGTAGTATTTTCTACAAACAATTTATAAATAATAATGATTCATTTTTAATAAATAATTGTGATAGTTATGTCCCATACATTAATATGGATGTGGAGTAAAAAAATATTTTTAGCTCATCAGGTAAGTAGATTATATTAAAAAATATCATTTACATATTTTTTCTTTTTTCTGATTAGCAAATAATAACAAATATACAGCGTATTTAATTTCCGCATGACGACGTCATGATCAATTACGATTTTGACGGTGACTTCCATCTCTCCCAAATTTCGTCAATGTTCACTAATTTGATAAACTTAAAAAATATGGGTCCTATATTTTTGGATAATCTAACAGCTAACTGATGGACTAAAAAATACAATTTTCCGGACCCAGCCACATCCCTGGGGAACTCTTTATTCACAGACAGAAATTTCATAGAATTTCGGTTCGCAGAAAATGTTTCATAGAATATTTAATTCTTATATTTTTAGTTCTAATATTATTGTTTCAAGGACTATTTACTTTAATGAAACAAAATTTATAGAAACACAATTCAATGAATTTTATAATCTCATATTTTCATTTTAACAAACTAATCAAACAGTAGAATGTTTTTTTAAAGAATATTGTTTGTTCGGAATATTCTTTCATGGAATTTTATTTGAATTTTTCTGTAAAAAAAGGGTCAACTTTTATTATTGGAATTATTATATAAGCGAGCGTGCCACGGTAGCGGCCGGCGAGTGCTAGGAAAGTTCTAACTATTTTACTAGATTAGGGCAAACCTACAGGTTAGGTTATGTTAGAACTGCACCAACACACGCACGAGCCGAGCGAGCGAAGCGAGAGAGGAGTTTAGAACTATTACATGATAAAATGTTTTTCATGGTTATAAGTTTATATTTATATTATATTAACTAAACATATTGAAAATAAAAATATTTGATTTGATATTATGATATTTTAAACATCGAAAAAGTAAATATTATTTGTAAAAAAAATCTATGATTTAATATTCTTCATAATAAATATTCTGAGTATTTAATTTACTGTATAACAAAAATCTATTTTTAAAAATTCTTTATAGTAGGTAATGTATGTATTGATTATTCAATGAAATGATAATCTTAGAAAAAAATTCTATATAACGAAAATCTATTAAACTTTTGTGTATAAAAGAAAGCACACCCCACATCCCCATTGTGAGCAAGCAATATAATAGCACAACTGATGAATTTATAACATCTAACAATGTATTATATGTCACCGGCAATCTGTATAGTTTGGGTATTCTCTACAATGCCTAGGCAGCGAACAAAGCGAGCGAGTGTCGACTAATGTGTGTAATCTATGAATGATCTCCCCCAATTAGTCATGGAAGGTAGGTTGGGTTATGGTTGTGCAGTGACCATCACAGGAGCGAACGAGCGAAGCAAGCAAGCGTCAACTAAGTAACGAAAGCTGGGCGATTATTTCCAATCGCTATTTCATATATTACTGGCTGCGCTTTCGGTATTGTATAGAATACCTAGGCAAAGTATAAAATAAATAATATTTCATACATTACCTAAACGTTTTAGGTATTCTATACATTGCCTAGGTATTGTATAGAATACTGGATCATACAGATTGCCGGTAAAATATACATAAAAGAAGTACCAAAGATAAAACAATTTTGAGGTACCTACTTTGAAAAATCTGTAGAAAATATGTGTTCTGATCCGGTAATGTATGTCAGCATCAGCATTCAGCAAATCTGATGGGTACCCTGCCACCAGGTCTCCGGCGGCTGCTGCTCCTCTATATTCATATATCTAAAAGAGAGTAAAATAAATTTTAAAAGTGAAAATAAAATATAGTACTTAACAGTAGCCTGATAAACCAGACCTAAAAATTTTTGATAAATAATATACTTAATGTTCCTAAGAATTATTTCAATAACAATATTGGACAGTAAAGGTTAAAAAAGATTTTATTGTAGATTTGATTGAATGGAATAATTTTATACTGTTAGATTTTTATAGCTTACCTCTAATGAAGTCTGGTCAGCCGAAAAAGCGATGAAGTGCTTTCCATCTGGACTGAATTTCCTAAGAAAGCATGGCGGTTTTTCAACATTAACAATAGTCAAGTTAGGAAAAATATTCTGGTAGAATTCTCTAACAACATGAAAATGAGAACCAGGCTTTTTAGAACCGTGTATTTCTCTCTCCATTAACCTTACAACGATATTTTGAGGTTTGATTTTCCTAGGAACAATGCGCTCTGTACAAATGAACTCGTCTTCATTGAGAACGCCTGGCGGGATATCTTCATAATAAACATTACTCTGGCTGCTTGATGAAGCCATTTCGACTTTCTGTAAAATGTTAACCCTGGATTCTCAACAGCTAATAAATAACAGGGATATAAAAGTCCATTATTCAGTATAATCTATCAAATTTCATTAGGTTGATTATTAGTTAATAAGCTTAGAATATGATATTCTTTCATTTTTGTAATTTAATGTGAATTATAATATGTAAATAAAAGAAATAAAATTAATTTCAGTGATTTCATTATTGTGTTATTTTTACGAATTTGACAGTGACAGACCAAAGAGAATATAATCACTACGTTTTAAGAGACGGGACTCCATACAAAAAAAATTTACTCCACTTGCCGGTCTTACCAATACCAAAACTAAGTAACAAAACGTCAAACGTGACTTGTTAGAGCTTGACACTTATTTAGATTGTATCGATAACGATACTAATATATTCAATATTTTTATCGATATCGATACTACAGGATGACGCATGGGTCCTCCCAAGTCTTTCATATATTATATATATTTTACATATTTATACACATAAAATATGAGGACTCAAAAATAAAACAAAAAATACTTTTATTACTATTTAATTACGATTTTGAAAGACATAAAAATGCAAACATAAATATTATTACTTTTTCACTGCTTGCTTATCGTGCTTCATCCAAAGGAAATTTTGCCATAAATATTATTTTCTTGTTACCTACTCGATTAGTTTATAATACCACATATTTGTAAAGTTTTTAGTTATTAGTGGAGGCATTTAATATAATCTAAGTCGTTTAACACAATTACACCACTGTATCACTAATTTACTGAATTTAATTGCAAAAATAAACTTTTCAATTTCTCACAGTGTTAGGATAGAAAACAAAATGGCGAACACGAATGACAACATAACGAAACGAGCAGTTTTATTTTTAAAACGAAAGAGAAACTCGACTGAGAGAATGAGATAGTAATAGCCGCCATCTTGGTTGCCATGAAAAGCGAGCCAAACTCCATACAAAATTTATGGTCTTCGTAGTTTCAGCGCACGGTGAGAGACCAATGAATGAGATGAGATTGACAAATCTGCATGAGCACAAACTACAGACCATACCATAGACAATTCCACATCAGTTCAAAAAATCTTCGAATCAAGATGTCAGACGCCCAATCACGCTCACGCACGCACGCCCAAAACGCCACGCCATGCCATGCACCACGCACGCACGCACGACGTGACGTACGCATGCCATGATGACACCACGCACGCATGCACCGACGACGGACGGGACGGACGTAAGAAACTCACAAATATAAGCATGTGCGTGTGCGGTGCGGCTAGACTAGGAATAAAGAAGAAGCAACAAAAGACAGGCTCTAAAAGACTTGTATCCAGGGCCATAAAATTATTGTAAAAAAAATGCACTCAAATGTCAAAGGATTTTAAAATTTTCATCAGTTTTTGGTTTTTGTTTTGAATTTGTAAATGTGGACAAAATTTAGAAATATGAAATCGAATGCCTAGTCAAAGCTTTCATATAAATGTTTAAAATTTATTAACAAAAGTGCATGAAGAATAAAAGTTATATATACATTACATAGTTTTGTTTATAAGGAGATAGTTAAAAAATTACTAAGTAGACCATGGATGAACCAACTTTGCGCTATGAAAAAATCGACTTTCTTGGAGAAGGACAGGTTAGTTACTCCGTTCAGTTCTATATTTTTCCTTCGAGCTTGCCTCATTACATTTATTACGTGTATTTTTTATAACATTACCAATATAACCTACATTATATATTTATAATTCTTTTTTATTGTTATGTGCTCTCAATTTTCAGTTTGCAACTGTGTATAAAGCTAGAGACGTTAAAACTGATAAAATAGTTGCTGTAAAGAAAATAAAAATAGGATCTCGACTAGAGGCTCAAGATGGTATCAACAGGACTGCTCTAAGGGAAATTAAGCTGCTGCAAGAACTACAGCATATAAACCTGATTGGACTATTAGGTAAAAAAAGCTCTTTACTTTACTGCAAGAATTTTTTTTATCAGCCAGTATGGTGTGTCCCACTGTTTGGCCATGGGTTACTTTTTTTACTAATCACTATCTTGAGCAATCTGTTGCCATCCTTTTAAAAAAAGCCTTGTCTAATCATGGTAGAAAAATGTTAGTATAATTTGCTTTCTTTACTTTTCAAACTGGCCCCAAATTCTTGTGTGCCCAAGGGCCTTAGCATAATCCTTGATCTACCCCTATGTCTTCGCTCATCTGGTACCCACACTTAGACTTAAAAACTTTTTTATTTTTATAGTGTTGGGCTGGTTGATAGTCTAGTTAAGGCCCCGACAAGCCAGCATAATTTTTTGAGTTTTGAATTGTGTAAAATGAGTCTCGTATTTTACGTTGCATTTGCTTTCATACCACCAGTCCTGTTTGTGCCACATAGTGACTCACATGCCACCGTGTCAAAAATTATTCTCCTTTCTTTAGAAAACAACTGGTTCTATTCAAATGATTTGTATTATAAAAAAGGAATAGGATACCTGCTAACACCAAGATTTATTTTTATTTTTAGATGTTTTTGGACAGAAATCAAATGTTTCTTTGGTATTTGACTTTATGGACACAGACTTAGAAATAATTGTGAAGGACAACAACATTGTACTAACTCCTGCAAATGTCAAGGCTTACACGATCATGACTTTAAAAGGTAAGACTTATCCGCACTATGGAAATGAAACATTAGTGTATGTTTGGATTTTACTTCTGAAGGGTAACTTCTGGGTTACTTTTGGGGTAAGTTATGTTATGATAAGCTTTTTAAAAACTCAACCCTTAGTAATTATTTAATATCACAGATTTTATTTACATTGCAGTAACATAAAATATTAGGTGGCACAATAATTTCAAGTCTTTAAGGCCCCTCGCCCATGGCGACTTTTTGTAGCGATTCTGTCGCGCGTACTCATCGATAAAGTCACGATGCGGTCGCAAGCTGTGTACCCTCGCCCACGTAAACACGATTCAGTCGCGATGCAAACGCGATACTGTCGCTATGCAAACGCGATTCAGTAACTCCGTTCTCCTCACGCGCCACCCTCCCTCTATTCTCTCCCCGATGTCGTCTGACACGGTCGCGCGTTTGCATCGCTACAGCAATGCTGTAGCGCGTTGCAAATGCGACTACCGCGCCTTAGAAACGATGGTGTCGCGCGTTTACCAAACGCGCGTCAATAAGTCGTCGTGGGCGAGGGGTCTAACACCTTGACTGCCACCATTGCAGACACAAAAGATTTTTAATTGTTTATCAGTCACCAAGTTACAGCCATGGCGTAAGACTTCATAAACTTCATGGTTAACTTTTACTTGTTGGGTTAAAAATTATACTTTGTTTTATTAAAAAACGCCAATTTTGTTATTCCTAAACCATCCCTGAACTATAACGAAAAAAACAAAAAAAAAATTATCGAAATGGGTCAAGCCGTTTACGATTTCATAAAAGACATACAGACAAACATTCATTTTATATATATAGAGTTTTTAAGTTTAGTATAAGTAAATTATACTTTTTTATTCTAAAATTGCTTTTCAGGTTTAGAATATTTGCACCAAAACTGGATATTGCATAGAGACTTAAAACCAAACAACTTGCTCATAAACAGAGAAGGAATTCTGAAAATTGGAGATTTTGGTCTGGCGAAGGCTTTTGGATCTCCCACTAGAATAAATACACACCAAGTTGTAACGAGATGGTATAGGTAAGCAGACTGAATTAAAAATTCCTTTATTCTATATTCAAACTTTAAGAGATAAGTCCATACAGAGTTTACAAAATATTAACTCTTTACTTGCTTACTGGCCACTAGCTCCTTTATTATACTTATAATATTATCAAAAAAAAAGGTCATACAATATCAATGGCTATATGGCTTTTATAGATCTTTGGTTATTATTATTACAAACCGCCTCTGCTTGCTCTTTCAACAAAAAAAAAAGTTCTTAGTATACAATATTTTTAAGTATAAAAGAAAGGACACTTCTGAGCTCATTGTTTTCTTTGTTTAGATCGCCAGAGTTATTGTTTGGAGCCAGGCAGTATGGGACAGGAGTGGACATGTGGGCAATTGGCTGTATATTGGCTGAACTTCTCTTGAGAGTTCCTTTCCTGCCAGGAGAATCTGATTTAGATCAGCTCTCTCGTATTTTCCAAGTGTTTGGTACACCTACTGAGGAAATTTGGCCTGTAAGTATTTGAAAAGATTCACAATCCTTTTATTTTATTCAATAAAATACAAGAATATGGTTACACTATGTTAGACTACACTCTGGTGGTACAGAGAGGGTTGTGTTCCTGCAGTGGAGACTAAAAAAGACCTGATGATGATGATTTTAGACTTAATGGCACACATATCAGTAAGTGCACTGCAGTCGCCGCGATGCGATGCTTACCCTCAATTTGTCCAGAAAATATCCAAGCATGATTTCATGAGAGGCTTTCTTTATAGGGTATGAAGAGTTTGACAGATTATATACAATTCAAGCAGTTTCCGCCTCAGCCGCTTAGACACATATTCAGCGCCGCCTCTGATGATCTCATCCAGCTTCTAGAAAGCCTCCTGTCTATATACCCGCCCAAGAGGTGTGACTGCACCCAGGCACTTCAAATGCCATATTTTAGGTGAGTTTACTTTTTTTCATATAGAGCAATACAGTGGGCGGGAGTGACGCTTACTTAGCGGCTCAGCACCCAAAGCAAAGGTCTAGACGTGGTATATTTATTTTATTTACTTGTGGTAGCACACTTTTGTGTCTCGATTACGGCCGCAACGATTCACTTTTGTCTGCGATTCAATGGCGGCGCGATGCAAATTGCGCGAAAAGAGAGTCGAACTCGGCGTGAGGTCGAATCTCAACGTGACGAAAATTTTTATTAAGTCTGTACCATGAGCGTACTTCCAATTGTGCTACCGTGACTTCGAATAACCCTGAAGAATTTGCTCATCATACACGCATTTGAAACATGCTTCAAATGCTTGATGCCGGTACCAAGGATCAATAGTATACAGAACTGTCTTTATTACTTAATGTATATAGATCTGGTAATCTAACATACATTTTTTATTTCTTTCAGTAACAAACCAGCACCAACCGTAGGTACAAAACTACCAATGCCTTCCAATATATCGAAAACGGAGAGCGAAAAACCATCGCTCAAAAGAAAACTACTTGAGAACATTGATGGAGGTTCATTAGCAAAGAGACTGCAGTTCTAGTTTACAAACGACGTTGTTATTGGACTCTGCCATAACCTAATACAATATCAAGTGCAATCGTGGACAGTAACTAGGTTTGTATGTAGATGTGTATAATGTAGAGGTATATGGATGAATTAAGTGAATTTTTAATTTAGAATTAATGCTAAGTGATTTTGATGTTAATGAATGCCTAAATGGGTTGTAGTATAAAGCAGGACTTTAAATATTCAGAAACCTTTTTAATTTAAAGTTAAATTTATATTTAAGACAATATAACTTGATACAAAAAGTATTTGAAGTTTTAATTTAACATATATTGTAAAATACATAGTATGATTATTAAGATGCAAGGTTATTTTGAAGAAAAAAAATGTAAATTTACATAATCATGGCTTGCTAAATTCTTCATACCAGAATTTGTTATAAGTAAGCAAGGAATTACTAACGTAACAAAGTTAATTAACAACTATACCAATAGCGAATCATATTAGGAAGCTATATGAGAAATATCTAACACTTCCGTACTTAACGTTTTATATTGGCAGTAAAAAAATAGGCACCGCGAGCTAAAGGCCCAGTTACGGTTATATTTTGCATTGTCAATGTCACAGCGTGTAGTCTCAAAAACACAGGACGGCACTGAGGTCGCATAAGTAGCAGAAATTACGGTTTCTTTTTCTTACTTCGAAGGTGGGCGCACCGAAACTGCTAATCTGAAACAATAAGTCAACTTCTATTAAATCGACATTAGGGATTTAAGGATAAAAGAATTGACAGACTTCCATTTACCCTTTAATTTAGCTGGATATTTTATAAAACCATTCGTAAATAATTAATAAATCCATACCACAGAATACATATTAGTACAATCCATACTTATTATACAATGAAGTCCTCAGGGTCAATTCAAATCAGGCGGAAAAATGCTCGAGCACTTTTTAAGTGGTAATGAAATATCAACCTTTAATTCCATTCAGACAAAGCTGATAATAGTATGCAACATTATAATGGATATGATTTTAATGTTGCATACTATTTTCAACTTTGTCTGAATGGATTAAGGTTGATATATTTAATTATCACTTAAAAAGTGCTTGAGCATTTTTCCGCCTGATGTGAATTGACCCTTATGAGTATAGATAGATAGATCTATTAGGCAGATTTTCATGCGGTCGAGAATGTTTCCGGGAAGGTTCACATGTATAATGCATACCTGTGCGAAGCCGGAGCGGACCGCTAGTACGAGTATCTAAATACAAATATCGTTTCAAAGCAATACGACGAACATTCACACTAAGCCTGCGTTCCGTATGTCGTGTCGGTGTAAAATGAACCATGTGTGCTTAATCTTACGAGTTCATTTTCCATATGGTGTAGGCCGTGCGTACGAGATGCGTCTTGGTGGAGCGCTCGGCGACGTCGAGCGCCGCCGCCGGCCGCTCGTATATCACCGCGTCTCGGCACTGTACGCGCAGCCCTGCAAATTTTTAGCTTCGTAAATAAGTTATACAATTTTAACAAGTTTATTTGCTAGGCAAATTAAAAAAACCCCGACTGTCAAGAACGCCATCTAGTGATGAGTAGCGGAACTACCGATACGACTTAATATCCGAACGCCATCTATGATTTGCTGGAGGCCCTGACTTTCATGCGTAAACCCCCAATTACTTTCAAACGGCTGAACCGATTTTGATCAAATACCACCGCAAGGAACATGCTTTCACGTAAAAAAAATATAATACCCATCTTTTTTGTCGGGGGTTAAAAATAATTAACCCCCCCGACACAACTGTGGTTAAGAACCATCTCCATCACGGCAGCTATCATACAAAACAAAAACGCAGCATAGTCAGTCCATTTGTTTAGAGCTACGATGCCACAGACAGACACACACACGTCAAACTTATATCACCCCTCTTTTTGCGTCGGGAATTAAAAATCTAAGATATTCTTGGGATAGCGGAACGAAATAACATTACCAGTCGAGCGACATATTTATCCATGTTCATATTTATTGTAAATTGAAGGAAAGTAGACTGATCGTTCTGGAGGGAAAATGAGAGCTTTTCAAGGGATATTGCTATGAGCTCCGTACACAGGGTGACTTTTTAAACACCAGCCAAAATTTTAGAACAAGTTCAGTACATTATGGATTGAACTTGCTCTAAAAATTGAACTACTTTCTATAAGAAAAAAATATTTAAAAAAATCTTCGTCCATCCATACAAAATCAGTTTTGCTGAGCGTCAATTTGCATGGGAAGCGAATTTTTTTTTCGTATTTCGTTAATTGCTTTTATGAAAAGTAGTTCAGCATCATGGAGTGAACTTGCTCCAAAATTTTGGCTGGTGGTCATAAATCCATATCTACTGAGATCACGAGTTTAGAGCAGATTTAAATTATTTTAATTAGACGACCTCCGCGGCGTAATGCTTAACACGCTAGACCGCTAATCCGGAGGTTCTGGGTTCGATCCCCAGCCAGGGCAAGTTGGAAAAAGGCCTTTTTCAAATTGTCGTGGGTCTTGGGTGTTTATATCTATTTATGTATTTATCATAAATATAGTATCGCTGAGTTAGTATCCCATAACACAAGTTTAAAAAAACTTACTTTGGGGCTAGCTTAATCAGTGTGATTTGTCCATAAATAAATATTAAAAAAAAATCGACATTCCCATACAAATCGCCCGGGCGACCGCACACTTTTGTATGGAAATGCCGAAAATTATTTTTGTTTTTTGGCTGTTATTTTAATTTTATTATACTATAATGGTCTAGTATAGACCGTGGTTTGATTTATTACGGGTATGTCCCTTCCACGTTGTATATTTAAATAGACGGATAAAAAGTAAACTCACCATCTGGTTGGTCTCCGAAGGCTTGTGGCTTGTGCTTGACTTTTGTTTTACTCTTTTTCACGGCTGTCTGCACACAAAATTTTATGTTCCCTTTTGTCCTCTAACACATTATTTTACGTATTTTCAGGTTGATTTTACATTACACTTTCTGTTGGCAAACACAATATTTCATATTAGTAAATTGATATCGTTACAAGCAAACACATTTTCTAATGTTCAAAACGCCAATTCATAGTAATTTAACATAAAAAATAAAACATTGTGTTAGCCATCACAGCAAAAAAAAAGTATAATCCTATGAAATGGCTTCAGAACATTTTTTTAAAACGTTAAAATGTATGTTACCTTGGGTGAGTTTGAAACAACAGATAAGCGCCCGTAGACTCCATACTTGCGCTCGTCCTCTGGTCTCAGTGTTCCCATTTTTTTCATTACGAGATATATCTGGAACACAACGACAACAAGAAGGCTAAGTGAGGAATACGCAATCACAACTCTTCTATTGTTGAAAGCATATCCCCAAAGTGATGATTTCAATCGCCCATTATATCGAAGACAGATTGAGGCCTAGAGCGACGCGACGAGCTCCTTCTTCTTATGGTCATCCAAGGATACCGAAGGCCATGCAAAATGGGAAAAAAGCCAGACCCATTAAAACGAGCTGGCTGTGGTTTTACAACCGGTTGCCGTCCGACGACAACCCTCCTTTTATACAGCTGTTGCTCGAGATAATTGGGCTCAGACATTTAGTAACCTGTTACGACATCAGCAGGAAGATACAAAGTGGTACTATTCCAGGCCAAAAACCATACGATGCAGCCGAGTGTGTGGTCGGTCGTGGTCATACCTGCTGTATGCCGTAGCTTCTAATCAGGAAGTCCTGCTACGCCAGCAACTTCACTCGCTAGCGTTCCTCCTTGTCTACAATAGAGTCAGTGTGTGGTCAGTGGTACCTGCTCCAGCATGCCATTAGAAGTCCCGCTGCGCCAGCAAGTTCACTCACTCACGTTCCTCCTTCTCTACGATAGAGTCAGTGTGTGGTCAGTGATACCTGCTCCAGCATACCGATAGAAGTCCCGCTGCGCCAGCAAGTTCACTCACTCACGTTCCTCCTTCTCTACGATAGAGTCAGTGTGTGGTCAGTGATACCTGCTCCAGCATACCGATAGAAGTCCCGCTGCGCCAGAAAGTTCACTCACTCACGTTCCTCCTTCTTTACGATAGAGTCAGTGTGTGGTCAGTGATACCTGCTCCAGCATACCGATAGAAGTCCCGCTGCGCCAGCAAGTTCACTCACTCACGTTCCTCCTTCTCTACGATAGAGTCAGTGTGTGGTCAGTGATACCTGCTCCAGCATACCGATAGAAGTCCCGCTGCTCCAGCAAGTTCACTCACTCACGTTCCTCCTTCTCTACGATAGAGTCAGTGTGTGGTCAGTGATACCTGCTCCAGCATACCCATAGAAGTCCCGCTGCTCCAGCAAGTTCACTCACTCACGTTCCTCCTTCTCTACGATAGAGTCAGTGTGTGGTCAGTGATACCTGCTCCAGCATACCGATAGAAGTCCCGCTGCGCCAGCAAGTTCACTCGCTCATGTTCCTCCTTCTCCACGATAGTGTCAGTGTGTGGTCAGTGGTACCTGCTCCAGCATGCCGTAGCTCCTGATCAGGAAGTCCCGCTGCGCCAGCAAGTTCACTCGCTCACGTTCCTCCTTCTCTACGATCGGGTCCGGCTCGAAAGAGCACAGAACGTATGTCGGCTTTGGTTCCTTTTCCTGGAACTGTTAAATTTCGCATTTGGGAATGTATCTATTCTATCTATCCTCAATAGAACTAAATTAACTATTGTGAGGACCTCTATGAAAGGATATGTGAGGATCTGCTTTTCGGGAAAGAAGCGTACCTACAAATATTTGTTATTGTAACAAATGAGAATATGGGTAGTAAGTAAAATATGTTTTAGTAAGTTGCCGATGCGAGCTTTTCATTTACGGACATCATAATTTTTGCAGATCAAATAGAAGCTTATTGAATATTAAAACAAGTTCAAAAAAGACATCAATGGACACCTATGATTTTAATTTATTTTATTTATGATTTTTTTATTTTATGATTTTAATATATTTTATTTTTTATGAATGATTTCACATTTCACTTACAATCTGCTGCACCATGGACGGTTTGGGCCCCAGTTTCGTTTTCTCCTCCTTGTCTTTTTTCTTTTGCTCCTTATCGACTTTCTTTGCTTTAGGTTTGTCCGTGCGGTTGTCGCTGGTAGTGTTGGTGGTTGCCGTCGCCGTGCCGGTGCCGGTGGAGGCGGCCACAGTACTGGCTTCATCACTTGCTTTCCTCTCGCCCTCTTTGGCCGATTTAGGCTGAGATGGCTTTTTAAGAGCTTCCGCTTTTGCTTTCGTTTGCTGAAAAATGTTAAAATAGATGACGACTAAAAAGGTGGAGCAAGGCGTGGGCGACGATGGCCACCTACTACGGCCTCGCAGTATCCAGGGCCTCGTACGTAAAGTGGGTGAGATTTTTTACAGGGTATCGCGCATTATAAAGCATTTTTGTCGGCACTAAAATAGAAGGCCGCATACTTTGATCTCTCTACGCCACTGATTATTTTACAAAAATCGTTAAAAATAACTAAACACTATCCTTCTTTCCCCTCCTATCTACGTGAGCGCTTTTCCTTTTTATATTCTCCAAATTCTCTTTGCAGATCCCACCTAAAAACTGTCCTTAAATACCCTTCACACAGCACCACTACCTTTTCCTACTCCTTCTCGGTACATGCGGTCAGACTATGGAACTCATTACCACCTTCTATACGCGAATCTAAATCGATCTCTATGTTTAAAAGACGAGTAAAAGATTATTATTTATCGGAATCATCATAGTTGTAGTTTATATATTATATATTAAGTAGGTATATTTATTTCTAATAGACATATATATATTTATTTAAGTATGTATATTTATGTTTATCTGTAGTTTCATAGTATGTTAATTTCTTCTTCCTTTATTTAACGAACACGCCTGTATGCCTTTCATATATGAACATCTCCTCTCACGGGCCTACTGGAAGAGATCTCTTTTGAGATAAGTAGTGCCTTTGTACAACTTTTTGTTTATATATTCTCTGTATATATTGTCCGTGTACATAAATTGGTAAATAAATAAATAAAGAAAGTGCTTCCTACCTAAGTTTGCATATTCTTTTATTTCAAAATCAAATGTTATAAATTTCTTTAATAGATCTATAAAATCAATACCATGGACCTAGATTTTTTTTTACTGTGTAAACAGACCATCATAGCCGAGTGCTGCATTACCGATTGTTCGTATAGTAGGTACAAATACAACCCTTTTAAGGTCACACACACAAACATTTAATTTCTGGTCACATTTTTCATTAAGTTTTTTTAATGTTATAGGCCATGCGCTGCCCATGGACAACTGCAACACCAGGGGTATAACAAGATCGTTACCGGCCTTTCAGGAAGATGTTGACTCGTTTTTTGAAGGTTTCAATGTCGTATCGGTTCGGGAACATCGCTGCAGGAAGTTGATTCCACAGTTCGATCGTACGTGGCAGAAAGTTCCTTTTAAAACGTACGGTGGTTGATTGCCAATTATCCAACGTTATGTGTACTTGTACCTTTAGATCGATGGTCAGTAGTTACCTGGAACTCCTCCCGCTGCAGCCGCGTGCAGTCCCCGCGCGCGCGCGACGACGCGGTGCCGGTGTACAGGGAGCCCGACGGCTGCTGGAAAAGCGACGCATACTGCTCGCCCACTGGGTAAACGCGCCTGTCGTACACAAGTGTTTTTTTTATTATTCGAAATTTTTTAAGTCAGTCACATTCAAACAAAAAGAAACCGAATTAAAATTGGTTCATCCGATCATCATCTCTAATCTGATGATTCATTTTTTCAAATTTCCGTCAAGGACGGAATTTTAAAAAACACATCAGATTTTTGGTTTTCTGATATTTATTCAACTTTCCGCCTACGAGGGGAATAAGTTGAATAAATATCAGAAAAATTCTGATCTGATTTGGCTCATGCCTAAAAACACGATGAAAGAAAGAAATACTACTAAAATGTTCTCCATTTTTGTATGACTGTATGTACGATACATACAGTGTGTCTTATATGAGTCTTATAACCGGATCGGAATTTTTATACTTAGAGAACAAAAAGTCACAGATAATATTTTTACCTAAAATTGCCAAGATGCGTTTCTTCCCACTGTATTTGCATCTGCCAAGGACTTTTTTCTGGCTCCTTTTCTTCCGTCGGAGTGAATTCGGCAAATCTAAAAAAAAATGTTATTTTAATACTTTCGTCTCTTTCTAATCGAATACTACTTACATAGCTTAAAAGTTAGAACGTAACCTGTTTTGCCAGCAATTTTCCGCAATACTGTCGAGAACACGCCTGACTGTAAGGTACAGTCATGGGTTCTAAATTCTAAAAATATACTTACCTAAGTACTTCAATCAGTCCAACCAACATATTCTTTTATGTACCAGAGTCTTTCATGTCAACTGTTTTTTACTAGCTCGTGTGTCTCACTTCTGAGCAAAGGGAAGCCTTTGCCCAGAAGTGAGACACACACTTTCTGCTTCCAATCGACATTATAAGTTGTTACCCACGATAGAAACATCTTATGTCAACTTAGAATGATGAATTTCTACAAATTCCTCAATGTTTAGCGATGATAATCGCTCGACAAGGCGGGAACGGGGGAGAGGTGCAGGGGCGGGGACGCATATTGCGCGAGACCTTAGAAGATTCCATTCTGTATAAAATACTCTTATTAATTTGTGTGGTTAGACTGAAATTACTTGTTGGTTTGCAGCAGCCTGTCCCGTATCCTCTTGCGGTCCTCGTCCAGCACCCGCTTCTTGTCGCACTGCCAGATGTTCAGCATCGTGAATGTGTCGGTGAGCAAGCCCTCCTTCACCTCCCGGTCCAGCTGCGTGTCCGTGTGGAAACTTGGCGAGTGGTTCACCTTTACAAATGTTTAACGTTACTATACACAAATACAAGTGTAATGGCGGAAAGTCATTCATAAAAATTTAAAACGTTTGCTAAACCTATTTTTAACCTCCGACAAAAATGAGGGGTGTTATAAGTTTGACGCTAATGTCTGTCTGTCTGTGGCATCATAGCGCTCGAACGGATTGACCGATTTCGATGTGGTTTTTATACGTGAAAGCAAGTTCCCTTGCGGTGGTTCTTAGCTATGTTTGATGAAAATCGTTTAAGCCGTTTAAAAGTTATTGGGGGTTAACGCTTGAAAGTCAGGGCTTTCTCTAGCAAATAATGGATGGCGCTATCCGTAGCGCGACTTAATATCCGTATAAGTCGTATCTATAGTTCCGCTAATCATTACTAGATGGCGTTCTTGGCAGTCGGGGTTTTTTTAATTTGCCTAGCAAATAAACTTGTCAATATTTGACATTGCAAGAACAAGACAAGCTTTATAGCTTGGACACTAAAAGAATGTGTAAAGAAACCACTCCGGTTAAGTCGTTTATAATTGGATACTTATGTGCCGCTTCATTGGCACAAGAGCAGAAGAGCTGACAACAAAGTTCACTGTAGCATCTTCTTACCTCTAAGATAAAAGGGTGAAGCTTGTGATCCAAAAGTATATCGAATCCGAGAATTTCGAAGCACGCGTGTACCTGGAAATAAAAATATTGACGCTCTTGTATATAATAAAAATATAATTAGTAAATTACTGAAATTACTATGTGAAATGAAAGTATATTGTGAATCTACTTTGGTATGCCTATATTTCTATTGTAAGGCTCTTACAGAAGCGTATTGTCGCGAAAAAGATATACGCAGAAACCTCGCGAAGACAAGTACGTCAGCATGTTACAAGCGAAGCTAGGCCTTATGTATTATGAGAGCATAAAGTCTAGAGTTCTTTATCCGGGTTTGACTCCGTTGCACTCATACACATATCCGGCGCTTCGATGTTTCCCGTCATCGAAACTCAACTATGGAGAATATTCGAGAATAATGTGGACGTCTTTTCCGGCGCATATAAAAAGAAGGAACCGAGTATGCGCTACGCCAGTTCGATACGATAGAAACCTACCTAAGTGTTGAGGGTCAAGTCAAGTACCTGCGACAACCTTGACGAGATACTAGGTCCTCAGCTGCTATGCTAAATGGATCTTGGACATCAGAATAAAAACCCTCATACAAAGTTTGACGTTTTTCTTCAAATCTCGAAATCCCGTAACAGTATCTTGGCCAGATGGACTATGCTACTGTACTGTGATAAAACTACTGCAATATGGTTCCTACTAACGTGTGTTGTCTACGGTTAACTACTTATAGACTGGTTATGGCGATCTACTACCTAAAGGTGCATCCACACTGATGTTACTCTTTGTGGAGCATAATGAAATTTGACAATAAAAAAAAATCTCTGCCTACCCCTGTGGGAAACAGGCGTGATAAGTACTAGTAAGAATGATTTTCCTCATTAAAACTTACATTTAAAATGTTTACTCACCTTTATTACCAGCATTGCAGACACTTCAGATTTGTAAAATTGTTTGTCGGTCACCAGGTGATTGCTATGGCGTTTAGGGCTTGAAAGTACGTCAAGCGGACGCCCCGGACGGGTTCAGCCCGTATCTGTCACAAACCCTACGTGCGACAGAGATAGCTGAAACCGTCGCGGGTCACCTGTCTCTGTCGCACGTAGGGTTTGTGACAGAGACGGACTGATCCCGTCCGGGGCGTCCGCTTGACGTAATTTCAAGCCTAATAAAACTTAATTTTCATATTGCTAAATCATCACCATCCTCCCGTATTCCCGGATGCATCGTCAGCGGTTACGCTTCAGAGCCCGGGGTCCGCTACCCACCCAAGGTGATTCGACGAGGGTACTGGTTTTTACACAGAGCGACTGCCGTCTGACCTCTACAACCCAAAGGGTAGACCAGAACCAGTCCTAGGATAGGTACAAACGCTAGATGGCGTTCGGGACCAACAGCTTTACGTGCCTTCCGAAGCACGGAATCATCTTTCTTTTCGGATAATCAGGTGATTCAAGCCTGCAATATCCTAACCAGACTGAAAACAACTTTTCACAGAGTATGCTTCCCAGAGGGATTTGAACCCATGACCTCCGGATCACAAGGCAAACGCCTTGACCACTGGACCACGGAGGCAGTCAATTGCTAAATGCTTTCACATTGCTAAATGTTGCTCCACAAAGGGTAACATCAGTGTAGATGCACCATGATAGAGAAAAGTAAATAAAAGTCACAAGTTAACAAAGACCATGTCATGCGAGGGGAAGCACGCGTGGTAGCTGTGCTTCAAGATGGGCCACGCGGATATGATGGTCTTGACGATGACCTGGTCGATGGCGTGCCACAGCCGGTCCAGGTCCACGCCTTGCGACAGCAGGATCTTGTTCAGCGTCGATATCTTGCTGACGCCCCGAAAGTTGTACATTAGTGAACTTTATAAAGCAAAGTTGGATAAAATAAAACTAATGACGTTCTTCGTGCTAATTGATCTGTTAAGGCTGGGCCTGATGTGGATAATCTAAGTTTTGCTCCCGCTTCCAAATTCGCAAATTTACTCTAGCTGAAGCGAGACTGAGGCTGGTTTTGAGGTTTTTTTCGTTTTACAAAGAATATTTAAGAGTTAGTAAGACATATTATGACTGCCTTATGTTTAATAAAATTATAATCCAAAGTTACAAGGGCTAATTTATTGTATTTCATGTATACTTTCCGTTTTAGTATAATTCTAAGGTGATTTAGAGGCAACTTCGCAATTTTTTTCTATTGAGAATATTTCAAGCAATCGTTTTCTCGAAACATTTTATGTACTAGCAGTCCATCCCGGCTTCGCCTGTGGTACACACATAGCCTATGTCACTCGGGGATAGTGTAGCTTTCCAACGGTGAAAGAAATTTTAAATCGGTCCATTAGTTTCGGAGCCTATTCAATGCAAACAAACAATCAAATCTTTCCTCTTTATAGTATTAGTATAGAAGTATAGATAGAGTTAGTCCTAAACTTTGCTGTGTTTTTATTTCAAAGTGAGTATTTCGTTAATATTGATAATATTTAAGATCACTCTAAGAACTAGGGTAGTACGGGCTCTTAACTGCGTTCTCCATATCATTTATATATAGACTGAGTGAATCAAGTATTCCGAAAGTTTCCCTTTATTAACGTATACTGCAATGTTCTGCCGCCAGAGTGCAGCATAAGCGCAAAATGTAAACAGATTTTTGACAGTATTTTAAAGCGGCGTAGATATTGCAAAATTACTTACAAAGTACCTATAATAATTCGAGTTTCAACTGTTTAAGTTTTTAATAGATACGGATTTAACAGAACAGAACTAAAACACTGTTGCTTCAAAATTCTTGCAAACCAAACTGATGAACATTACGTTCATTTTTGTACCCCTTCAGCTGATATCCGTCCCACTGTTGATTTCGGATGAACCTATTTTTATTTACTTTTTACTTGCAAGATGACTCCATCGAGTGTTGTGAGAAAATGTCTGTTCATGGAGTTTTTCTAATGTATGTTTTATCATTATCACACAATTAAATTAATATTATGCAAACTATGTTGCAAGTACTCGTATCGTAAATAAAGTTATTGGCTCACCGTTTACTGCCTGCCTCAGAATCGTAGACATAGGTGCGACTGTGTTTGTTGAGTGCGTAGTTGGTCAAGTGCATGAATACGTTGGTCGTGTTGTTCACATTTGGGTCAGCGTAGCGGCTTGTTGCGAACCTGGAAATAAAATTAATAAATAAATTAAACAAATCACACAGATTGAGCTAGGCCCAAACTAATTTAAACTTGGATTATGGGATACTAACTCAACGATACTAAGTACATTTTATGATAAATACCCAAGACCCAGGACAATTTGAAAAGTCAATTTTTCAAATTGCCCTGGCTGGGGTTCAAACCCAGAGCCTCCGGAGTGACGGTCTAGCCTGTTAACCACTACGCCACGAAGGTCCTGAAAAGTTAATCAACCCATCCATGTTTGTATAAATCATCGTCCTTCATACATACACCAATGTTCTACATACATACATCACGTCTTTGACCCTAATGGGGCATACAAAGTATTTTGGGTCTTGCGGCTCTAAACAGACAGAGCCCAGGTAGACAAGACCCAAAGGCCACTTTTAGCGTGATGGTGAAAAAAGGAATCAACATAGTGATGGGTTGCTAGCCGCATCGCTTATTAACATTATTCGCAATTTTCGCCCATTCCCTCGATTGGCTTTTACAATCTGCGCGGGAAGAAAAGCAGCTGGTATATTCTTAGTATTTTATTTTAACTCCTAGATACCAGCATGGAAGAAATCTACAATCTACGTACATGCTATTCCGTCTTGGCGGTCTTTCACAAACTTCAGGTCGCGGGGAGGCAGATGCGTTTCGATTGAAGCAAACGCGGAGTTAAGTTACGCACTTCTCCGCCCAGCTCCATTTCAAAATGCATTATAGCAAGCAGGCATGCAAAGCCCACATAACTTAGCACACAGAGACCACAGCGGTTTAGCGTTAGCAATAAGCGAGTATCGGTCATTTAAATGACAGCGAATGCCGTGTCATACCAGGCCTGTGTCACTCCCCGTTTAGGTATCGAAATGTATCTACATTATTTCTATGCGAGCAGGTGGCCCCTTGTGGTGGTGTGTAAAATAAATGTGGTGGGTGGTAAATTCTGTTATACGAATCGTATGTCCAGAGTAATAAGAATGAAATTGGCTTGCAATGGATGTCTAGGTATCTATACGAAAAGGTGCTGAGTTCTGACGTGAGCTAAACTAAACCATATCGCTGCCACATTGAGTAGATATTTCTTTGTATTTCTTTGCTGAGTGAGACTTCTGTACGTTAGTATTATTTATTCTGTGGTCATACTTAGATATGATGATCCAGAAAAATGCATTTAGGATTCTTAGGAATAACCTACCTTACGAGACCCTCGTTGTATACGAAGATTCGAAGTGGATCGCAAGACGTTATGAGCGTGTAAACTCTGATGTCAAACTTGTAACCGTCTACTAAGTAGGGCTTTGACAAATACACCTGAAATGAAATGAACATTATAGGAGATATACTCACAGCCCGTAGATTTTTAAGAAAAGAGAGACAAACTATCTACTAACTCAACGACACTATATTTTATGATAAATACATATATAGATAAACACCCAAGACCCATAAAAATTTGAAAATGGCCATTTTCCAACTTGCCCTGGCTGGGAATCGAACCCAGAACCTCCAGATTAGCGGTCTAGCGTGTTAACCATTATGCCACGGAGGTCGTCGTCGTCACCAATGCTGAGAAGAAGCTCAGTATTCCACCTACCTACCACTCAGGTAGTAAGTCAGTACTTTATTATACGCGCGGCCGGCGCCCGACACGAGCCCGGTAGCGGGTGACATTCAAATGAAAGATTATTTCGCTTAAAGATTACTTTCCTTGAATTTAGCTACAAGGTTTAAAATCACCCTGTATTGTGGATAACATCATACGAATTTTTGCTTACACGTTCGGGCCTCTGTAGCCTGGGGGGGGAGCCGAACGTGTGAGGGGGGTGGCTGAATCTTCGATACGGCTGATACGACGGTCGCACGCCTATGACTACACACTAACCTGACAAATAAGTTTATCTGTAGGCTTGATGTCTTTAAGTGACTTTGTAAGGTAGATGCCGCGACCTTGGCTCCCGCATTCCGGTTTGATTATAAAAGTTTTGGTTTTACGCGATTTGCTGTAATTTAGAGCTTCCCCGAAGCTAAAAAATAAATATTAAAATGAATAAGCGAATAATTACATTAAGTATTAATTACATTCGAAAATTTACGAAATGAATGAAGAAATGTAAAATACATGCATGTAGGTACTCACTCTGCAGGAAGACACCAAGTTTTCGGAAAGAAGTTGTATTCCTTTGGATATATCTTTTGCATTCTATTTAGATTACGAGCTAATAGATCTTTCCTGTAAATAAAAAAATAAATAACAGCAACAATAACATTGTGATTTTACTATTGAAATTAAATTAATTAAATGTATTCTTAATTTATTTTAGGCAGTAGGTACATGATAATTGATGAGTAGACAAGACGCAGGAAAACAGGCGTAGTTATGTATTAGTTATTAGTTATATTATTCTTATAGTGAGTATAAAATTGTCTACAAAAAGCAATAGTTATGTAGAGGTACATTCTCGCAGGTATACATAGGTACTTAGAACTTTAGATTAATATTTAATCTGAGCTTAGAACATTTTAAATTTATTTACGAACCAGAAAACGCGTTTTCGTGATTCATAAACTAGTTAGTTAAATCAGAATTATAAGCGCGATATTGACTGCACCAGTAGGTACCTCCTTGCAGTTCAGACACGCAATGCAGTAGTAACTTATAATGAGTTTGCTGTCTGCTTTATTTCGACTGCAAGTGCTAAAAACTTTGTTTCATTGCGAACATAAACGACAAATACTTGAATATAAATTACTTCCTTTTTTATTTTAACGAATAATTGTAAGCCATTGCGAGTACGAACACTCTAACATTCCATTTGATTATGGGCTATATGGTTACGTTGTTACAGAGAACTTTTAGATACCACGACGTACACCGGTCTCGCAATCGTAACACTACCTACCTAAAGAATTTTAGGTACCTACATATGAAATAGGCCAAAAGAGTCCAATATAAGTCTGATTTTATTATTATGACAATAAACTATAGGTATCTAGCGTGGTTGTTATAGACAGATTTAATACAGAATGACTGGGTATGACTTCATACTTCAAAACTTTATATCCATTCATCGTTTTAGATATATCTACTTTGTATGACAAAATAAAATGACATCTAGGAATAAAATTAGGTACATGTAGACTGCTATAACACAGAATAAAAAACAAGTTTTTTTTTCAAAAAGTCTGAGTAGGTACCTTAGTGACATGCGAGATACCCAAACAGTCCTTACCGGCAAATCTCCAGCATGCCCGGAAAGTGATTAATCCGCTGGAACCGCTTCATCTCTTTGGCCCTCTCGACGGAGACGCTCATGTCGGTCCAGTAGAAGTTCCACGCGTCTTCCTCCGACACCTCGCGCATGCCAAACGCGCTCGCGACCTTCCGTATGGACTCGTAGCGGCAGTTTGTCAGACATATTGATATTTGGGATCTGAGTTCAAAAAGCCTTTTAAAAATAAGTAAAAGTTCGTGGCGAGAGCGGGGGCACAGCGCACAGTGTTGCGGCCCCATACAAGCTATGTGACAAAAGTATTTGACTTTGATTAATGCTTGATTATGATGTAAAAATAGTTAAAATATACAGAAAAAATATATTTTATTTGAAATAACGCACTTTATAATTTAAAAAAGCCTTTGTTTGATTTGCATTGTATGTATGGTTCTTTTTTTTTGGGACAAAACAATTTAAGCCAGTACCATCAACCAATTGAGCTAAAATTTTCCATACTTATGTAAACTAGTTGGCAGTACTCGTACAATGTTTTGAAATGAGCTTTTCTGATGATGGAGTCAGAAGGTGGCCATATAAACTCCTCAATTAAATAAGACAACTTTATTTTGTTTAGGTTCATTTACTTTGTCTTAAATAGCACTTTACAGTTAATGCATGGAAAACTTTGAGTAAAACAAAGCCAAATGTGAGTCGGACTAGCGCCGAAGGGTTCCGTATCATCATCTATCTAAAAATCACGTATTGTTTTTGTCATTGTTGTATGGGAGCCCCACTTAAATATTAATTTTTGAAGTAAATATACAAATTAATATTCTGTGAATATTTCAAGTGTTTGCCTATTGCATTGAGGCATCTAAATGTACATAAAGTGCTTCATTTGGTGAAAAGAGTCTATTCTGTTGGTTTCGTAGTGAAGCCATGCAACATTGTAAGCTCTTCTGATGAATGTGTCGCTTTATTGATTATATTCGCCACAGCCTTTTGTCCTTCTTTGCGATAGTTTATACAAGTAGCATAGTTCGCTTCCACTCCTAAGTTCCAGCAAATGGTCAACTTTGCGCCTTTTTGATCGCTCGCAAACTTGATCAAATGTTGCTATTGGACAACCAGGTCTATACACATTTTTAAACATGGGAAAGATTTTATTTTCAAGAGTTACAAAAAAGAAACATACCTGTTTGAATAGATTCCATGATTTTTTCCTTTATATTTTAAATAATATAGATAAATACTTTAATTCCAAAGTACGCTTTTTCACGCATTCGAAATCGCACGTAACGCATCATCGATGTTTAGACGTGCCTATCTCTCAAGTTTATTTTAAAATGCCCTCACCTTTTTTCACACCAGATGCAGAATTTATCGTAGATTACCCTGATTTTTTTTTACGTACCTAGTAAACATTTTCAAAATTTCAATTTTGTCACTCCCGTGCAACATCGACATTCCACTGGTTAAGTCATCAGCATCAGATCTTTTAGTCTCCACTGCAAGAGCCCGACCCTCTCTGTACTACCAGAGCCATATAAGCCATATAGTCAGAGGATTTGGCCTACACTGTCCACGGTGGCTAGACGGGTTGGAGAGGTCTCACTTATGTTAAAAGCTTTTTTTAGCTTGTGTTTTCTAAGTCGCCTTCTACGACATCCACAGGAAGACTTGGACTGGTCCTGTTCTACTCTGCCGGGAACCTACCGACTGGTTAAGTCACCATAATGATAAATGTGTGTGTGAACGATATACGATACGACTGAAGGTTGGATGAAGCATCTTTTTTGAAGACATACGACACGCTATATCCGTGCACATCGTAAATGCCGATTAAGGAAATATGCGTCAATGTGGGTATTACAGGCCTTATCATGACACAACATCCGATTCCATTTTCCAGCTTGATAAATGGGCCCAATTGGTATTGCAACCCTGTGGACGTACCCCACACGATAAAGACATCACGACATTTTGTGCCGTGTGGTTCCCGGCAGAGTAGGAATAGGACCACTTCAAATCTTCTCGTGGTTGTCGTAGAAGGCGACTTAGGAAGTTAGGAAACACAAGCTAAACAAAGCTTATAAACATCAGTGAGACCTCTAACCCGTTTGGCCAGCGTGGAGAGTGAAGGCCAAATCCTCTGACTGCTCTGAGTAATCTGGCAATACAGAAAGGGTCGTGCTCCTGCAGTGGGGACTAAAAAAAATCTGATGAAGATGAAATGGTACATATGGACGTATTTATGTAGGTGAACACACCTACAACTACACTAAGGTGATTCACCTACTGGCAACGCCCCACCGCGGTGCGCGGAATCTGCCGCGTTTTCAGTGTGTGGCAGTGGACTAGGCGTGTTTCTATACAAACTGAGATACTTGCATACAATGTTTAAATCTGCGCGCCGCGACGGTGCGCGGTGCAGTGGGCTCACCGACGCCCAAATCAAATTACCTGCATACTACAGAAAAGAATCATGAAAAAAGAATGAACCTCTTTCTCTTTTTCTTTTTGCGCGTGGCCTCGATGGGGATGACGGGCGCGGCGCGTGACGTCGGCTGCGACGTGTCGTCCTCGCCCGACAGCTTCATGTCGTAGTTGCGCATCAGCATCGTCGCTATATTCTCGGCTTGCTCTTTCTCCGCCTTTGCGAGTTGCTCTGCTGATTTTTCATCTGCAAGTATGCGGTGCCAATGAATACAAAGACGTATATTCTGATATTGTCCAGCAACGTTCAGTCAATGCAGATGCTACGCCATACCATGATGTCTGTCGCTCAAGGCATCCAAATCAAACGGAATTTCCTTAAAACTAAGTACCCATCCTGAGTTGTCCCTACGTTACTATTTAGGGTTCCGTACCCGAAGGGTGCAAACGGGACCCTATTACTGAGACTCCGCTGTCTGTCCGTTTGTCCGTCTGTCCGTCTGTCTGTCTGTCTGTCCGTCTGTCTGTCCGTCAGTCACAGGGCTCTATCTCTTGAACCGTAATAGCTAGACACTTGAAATGTTTACCGATTATGTATTACTGTGGCGGATATAACAACAAATACTAAAAAAAAAAATAGTTAAAAATTAAAGGGAATCGTCATACAAGAAACGTGTTTCTTCAGCGTTTTAAAAAAATGTACGGTGGTACGGAACGCTTCATGTACGAGTCCGACTCGCACTTGCCCGTTTATTATAGAAGAACATAAACGCACGATGCCTCAATGGCGACAGAACTGCGGCTATATGTTATCGTCGTGCGTGCCACATAATTCTATACTGACTCTATGAAACGCGACACTATCAATCACGTCTTTATTCCTAACGTGGCAGACAGAGCCCAGGGCCTTACAACCCAAAGGCCACGTTTAGCGCATCGGTGGGCGTGAAGATGGAAAAATCTCGCCCGTGGAGGCAACGTTACAAACGTCACGTATTATAGCATAGGTTTATGGTATCATATTCTTAATGCATTGTTACCTGGTCATATCTTCTAGATGTTGTTAATCCTTTTAGAAGAGTGAAATGCATGAAATAAAAAAGTGGGAAAAATATTCTTTATAATTACACGTTAGTTTTGTTTGTTTGTAATAACTTTATTGTACTTAGAAAATACATAATAAGTATTTAGGTACCTACCTAGGTATATACAGTGTCTAACAAAATATACCTACTAAAACCAAATTAAGGCAGAATTCAGTCCATGATAGGCACTGAACAACTTTCCTCAAGGAATGTACATTCCATACCTATATCGAAATATGAAAAATAATTTTTGGCCTCCCATAAACTTGACCGATCAGCTGTTCCGAGTTTGTATAGAAAGCAAAAAAATTTTTTACAACTAAACAACTTTCCCTTTCTTGGCGAAAGTTGTTCAGTATCATGGACTGAATTGACCCTTAAATTAAAATAGTTTCAGTACCGTATATTTTGTTAGACGTTATAATACATATATATATGTACAATGCACCTAATAACTTGCTTAGTACACTAATTTTAATCGTGGCTGGTCCTGGAGCTACTTACATCGTAACATAAATATATTCCGTAGTCAGCGAAATAATTAACATAGGTACCTACGTACCTGTAATCTTATCTAGAGTTTCATTTTTTCTTTTAATTTGGTGTGAATGTGTAAGAGGACCATGGAAAGATTGCTGATCTTCGTCACGCAAGAAAGTGTCTACCTGCAAAAGGGTATTGATCTACTTGAGCTAAATAATGTAGCCCTTGTTTTTTTTACCAATAATAGTTTAAAAATACACAATGACTTACCTCCATTTGCTGTAAAGGTAGGTAGTCATCAAAATAAGCTAAAAATTAGTGCTAGACATCTCCGGTAATGTACCGAAAATAATTAATAATTAACACGCTCAGTGGTAAAAAAATAAGACAAGATACGACAGAAACCCAAAACCTGAAACAAATCAAAATATGCTTAGGATACAATTTTCCTACAAATTGTATATCACTACACTGTTTTAAATCTAACATTTACGACCTTGCTTTGCAGTAATTTCATAAAAATTTTGCGAGAGACATGATTGAAAACTGTTTTTTGTTTTTATTTCATGTCAGCCTGCCTTTCAAGTAGTTTCAAGTCAAATTACCGCGGCAGTGACCAACATCCGTTCGCAAAGAAAAACGGAAGTAGAACGTGACATATCATAGCTAGCAGTGATGTGGTAAAATGTGCCAGAACCAGAATATCGATAGGTAAGTCAAATGATCAAGCACAACAACAAAACAACGCATACCATCACATCACATAGCATAGCGCATCACTCGCACGCATTCGCATTGCATAGTCGCACTCGCATCGCATGAGTCGCACACGCATCGCATGATTCGCATGAAATCGTATCAGCGCATGCATTGCCGGGCCGCCCGGCCGTCTGGCCGGGGCCGGGTGCAGTGCAGCATCACATGCAGAATGCAGATGCAATGCAAATCATTTACCACGGGGATCCACGGCCACGATATTGTATTATTGTACGTTCATATCAAAGAGATTATAATCGTACGTTTTATTTCATGTATTTTGTACTAGCAGCTAAACTAATAAGCTCATGTAAACGAAAATTAGTCCCTCTAGATGCCATAGACATTATTATCTTTTTCAGTTCGTTGTGTTGGTTGGTAGCACTTTAGTAGCCGTCAAGCCGTCAACGCAAGTCTTGTCCGTCAAATTCTGTAGTGCTTGTTGTACAATTTTACTTTTCCGCCAAAGTACAGAGTCATTCTAGATTTGCCAAAATGGCAGAGGGCCAGGAAGAACCCAAGAAAATTACAATTACAGTAAAAACTCCAAAAGAGAAACAACAGGTGGAGATAGAGGAAGATGCCGACATCAAAAAAGTGAGTACGGCATTTCCAGAATCATTGCCCATGGCGTAATAACATAGATATTGCATACGCAATCAGTGATGAAATTCGTTTAGTGATTCGGCAGCATAAATATTAAATGGTTACGTGGTTTTTAGTTGAAAGAAGTGCTGTCACCGAAGTTCAGTGCGGAACCGGAACAACTGTGTCTTATCTTCGCCGGGAAGATCATGAACGATGCTGACACTCTAAAGCAACACAACATCAAAGATGGGCTGACAGTTCACCTGGTGATAAAGACGCCACCGAGACCGGAGCCGGAGGGCGCGGCCCGACGCCCACCAGGTAACCCTTTACAGTTCATTCCTACAGTAGGGTTAACTAGATGACAAATAACAGGTAATCTTATCTGTATGTACTTGTAATTTCAATCATTTTTTTTCCATAAACCTGCCCATATTTTTAATATCACAATATTTTTCAAATTCAGTAAAGTTATATGAAGTGACTTAATAAACAGCAAAATATTGAATAAATATGACCTACCAAAAAATGTTGTTTGCATGAGAATGTCAACTTACTGCGAATAAATCTAGTATTTACAATGTTAGAGAATGCTTTTCATAAGTGTCATTAACCAAGAGAATGTGTGAAACAAGTCACTTCTAGGTCACAGCAATTGTAAAATTTTAATAGCAGTTGTACTTGAGAATTCTCAATTTGTTTCTTCATATTTGTATGGTGAAAATGTATCTATCAAAAACAACATATAAAGAAAATATATTTATTTCTGAAATCAAAAATGCGTTTTAGTGATTCATAAATTTATCTAATTTTGTTGTAGTAAATTTTTTTTTGTAGTAAAAATCTATTCTTTATAATTAAATGTTTAAAATGTTAAAAAATTACTTTACCCTCTCATATATATAATGATACAGAAGTAGTACCCACAATTTTTTATAGTGGCACAGTAAACAATGACTGAAGCCGAATAAAAAATGGCTGTGAGCTATGAGAATAGTATATTATTCTCTATTTTCCACAGTAGAAAAGTATTGAAATTTTAATCTGGCAATCTCTCTTGCCCTTTTTTAAACCGCTCAGGGTTAACTATTATATGTAAATATATAGGGGTGATTTTAAACCTCATTGCTATAGTCAAGGAAAGTACTCTTTAAGCGCAATAAAAAATATGTGTTCTGTCATATGTATCTTGTTTCATAATAAAAACTTAAAATATCAGCGTGCAAATGCATACCAAAAAGCTCCCATTTGAATGTCACCATCCACTACCGGGATTGTGGTGGTGGCCAGCAAGTGAAGTCAACAACGCGCATATAGTAAAATTAGTATGTTATTTTATTCGAGATTTGGGAGGAAAAAATGTCTATTTTTCTTATGGTTTTGTGGTCTATTAATGATTGATTCCAAGATTTAATTTTTTTTTTCAAAATGGCTTAAATGTATCATTACAGTTGTGAACCAATACGATAGAGAAGCAATCAATTATTGTAACACATTATATGAGGAGCTCCGGAACAAAAGCCGATAAATTCACTTTACGTTTTTTTTTCAGGAAATACAAAAGATTGATTTACGTAAGAATGATTGTTGTTTGTTAAACTAATTTAGCATAAATTTGGCTTGTAGCAAGGGCTTTTAAATAGGTAAGATTTAAAAAATCTACTGTTTTTAGTTTCCCCACAATTTCGGTTTCAGAAATGGAATTATCGGGTTTTAGTCCAACCATAGTGTAATTATCGTATTTGAACGGCTATATTGTAATTATCGGGTTTTGTCCCGGTACTTCCGTAATAACCGTCTTTATGCAGTTATAAGTTTTTTATGGATAGGTAAGTTAGTATAAAATACATGTTTGTTTTCTCTAATCATTATAATGTCGTTTTATTAAGTATTGAAAAATTACAAATGCCTACACTAAAATATTGCTTCTTTACAGTCACATAAAATTTCTTCATCTTCAGGTTCCTGCTCATGTTGGTTTTCATTTTGTATTAAATCTTTATACCACTTAAATTCCTCATTTATACTCCAATTATCACCAAATTGTTTTTTCATTAAGTTATTAACGTCTTGTTTTTTAGCTGCATTCAGAAATTTAAAGTTGTTTTTATTTGAAAGTGCTATTGGGTGCTGTTTGCCTCTTTTAAGCAGACAAAATGGGTTACGCTCTTCGTCTGATTCATTCCTGAAATTTTTGTAGGCGTTGATCAAATACTGTGTTATTGTTTCCATTCTTCTGCCTTTTTTTTTTGCAACTAAATGTTTTTTTAACACTATCCTCTTTATGTCTCTCAATCCTTCAATCCTTCAATCACACTTGATTTGACACAAAACTAGTGTTTTCGTTCTAAAAAATAGAAAAGTAAAAGAAAAATACATTTGTCGGTTATTGGTCTAAACAGGATTTTTTTAAAAGAATTTGTAAAGGATTTGTCGGTAATAGATCCGAAAATTTTAAAAAATTTAGAAATACATGTATTTGTCGGGTTTAGGTCCGGCTGCCTATCTTTAGAAATTTATTTAGTACGTTTTTAACGAGATCTGCTGCGACCTGTTTGATGTATGTTATGTATAAGTACTAGGACTGTTAGAAAAAAAAATATCAGGCCTAAAATGGATTTATCGGCTTTTGTTCCGGAGCTCCTCATATACAAAGCTGTTTTTATGAGTTCGCTCAGAGAACAGGCAAACAGGTCTATTCTTTCTGCAATCTGGTTAAGGTTGCGCAGGTAGGTAGAGGTAGGCAATGTTAGGTAGCTAGCGGGGCAAAACCAATCTGTATTTACTGTTTCTCTTGACAGAAAATTATAAGAGATGCTTAGCTTTTTAGGCTTGAAACTATGTTACGCGGACACCCGCGCGGTTCCATAAAAAAGTGCCCCGCGCGGGCGTCCGTCGCGTGCATCCGTCGCGGGGAGGCGGCGGGCCCCGCGCCCGCGCGGCGCTGTGCCCCCCCGCGACGGAGGCACGCGCGTGGCCATGCGCGGCTCGGACTTGTTCAGCATAAACTATATGTAGAGCAGATAACTATAATCAGACGACTGACTGCCATACATATTTCTGCAAGAATAATTAAATTCTCCATCTACACAAATGTAAATGTACGCCGTTAAAATTTTACTAGTTGACACTCCGTAGCGACGGGGACCGTTGCGTATTCGCGGAGTAAACGCGCGTAGCCCCGCGAATGGGCACGCGCGCCATGCCGCGACGGTCGCGGCGACTGGGTCACTCGTAGCGTGGTCGCGCGTCGACAAAGGCAAAGAGCCAGCATAGGTTGAATAAAAAAACCATGATTATTTGTTTTACATGATTGACTGTTTCTAGCTGATATTGGTGCTACTCCATTTGGTCTTAACTCACTGGGTGGTCTGGCTGGTCTGGAGAGTTTGGGACTTGGACAAAGTACATTCATGGACTTACAGGTAAATATAGAAAATTTACTGCTGTCTATAGTTTGTTACAATAGTTCAACATTAGGGATGTGATGAACAAAGTGATTTACGTTTGGAATACAGTATTTTTTATATTTTATATTGTTTTCAATAAGCGGCACGGCGTGCGACGCGTGTCCGTGGACGCGGCCTTAGAGTGCAGTATTTATAATTACACATACATATACATTACTCAAAGTACTAAATAATCTAAACATTTCTTTGTACATTTTAGGCTCGTATGCAGCAAGAGCTGTTGTCCAACCCCGATATGCTGAGGCAAGTGCTGGATAACCCACTTGTGCAGCAGATGATGAATGACCCGGAGAACATGCGGACCCTCATCACTTCAAACCCACAGATGCAAGACCTCATGGCTGTAAGTACATTACGCAATTAGCCAAGGAAATTTATTTATGGTTTTTACAGTAACACCTTATCATTTGTGACTTGGTAAATCAATTAAAAGTAATTTCTGCACTGCTCAATAGACAGTGCACATACTGAAGAAACTAAATATATGGGTTTGCAAACAATCATACAAGTTATTTTATTTGTTCAAATTTGAAATATGAAAGGAATTTTAAGAAAGGATTTTTAATACATATGTGGACTGCGTCAGAAAAGTAATAATCTAATAATTTAGTCTGTTTTATTAATTTACACTTTGTTGTACACACATACAAATGTAATAGTACAACAGGCAACCTTTGGTTACTAACTGTTGTGTTGTTGTTAGATTAGATTTTATCCATAAATAATTCAACCATATTTTACAGTTTATGACACTAGTAAAAATTCACAAAGATAAAGAGTATCCAAGTTCCGGAGTGGGGGTTTGTGACATTGTGGCCCTGTAAGAATAGTAGGCTTTGACATTGTGTCACACACAACTAAATTTAAATGCGTTGTATCTTCATAATTTTTTGTTAGAGAAAAGAAAAAATCCTAAACAATAGTTTTAGATAATCTAACTAAAGGATTAAAATATTTTTTCAATCATGTCTATTGTTTAGACTTGGTATGCAACATATGCTTCAGTATTTCCATAATTTATGCTACTTAAATTATGATTTTGAGAAACATTTTATGTAAAAAATGATCCAAAATCTATTAAAGCTTGGATCTACTGAGAACGTTAATTCTTACTAGATCCATTATGGATCTGGTCAATGGATCTACTGAAAATGAAGGTTCTCACAGTAGATCCAATCTGTCAAGTCTTGGATCTACTGAGAGAAAAAATTCTCACTAGATCCATAATGGATTTGGTCAATGGATCTACTGAGAATGATCCAAAAATAAAGTGTTCTGTAGGTAGTTGACTACTAAAGATTTTCTTTGTTTATTTGACAAATAATCTTCTTCGTCTAAGCGCGTTCCCGGTTGCATCCTCAGCGGTGCTGCTGCGGAGCCCGGGGTACGCTTTCCCGCTTTTTCTTCTCCAAATATAGCATGCTTGTCAATAGTCACCCAAGGATGCCAAAGACCTTGCACAATGCAGAAGAAATAGCCGGAACAGTTTAAATAATTTGGCTATTGTTTTACGACCGGCCGCCTGCCTGACGTCAACCCTCTTTGGGAATGTATTTGTGCGAAAAGTTTAACAAACGGCCACCGCCCGACGTTAACTCTCCTTGGGAATGCAATTGTAGCACGAGATGTTTGTGCTTAGTAGTCCTTTAGCCGCCTCTTACGACATCCACAGAAAGAGATTGACAATGCTATTTGTCTTGGTTTGTCCATGGCAAGCCTGAACAGCATTCTTTATCTGTATTCACTGTTCTTTATTTAGTCCCTCAGGCACCAAAGCGGCCGGGTCCGTCCAAAGGCCGAAATTGAAATTGGCCTGATCCGGCTGCTTGTTGCTTGAAATTGCTTTACAGGGTATTATTTAATGTGTTCGGTTTAATGCGTGTTTACAGAGAAACCCAGAGATCAGTCACATGCTGAACAATCCAGAGCTGCTCCGTCAGACTATGGAGCTGGCTCGCAACCCAGCCATGTTGCAGGAGCTCATGCGTTCCCACGACCGAGCGCTGTCTAACCTTGAGAGCATACCTGGTAACAATCTTTTTTAACCCCCAACAAAAAGAAGGGTGTTATAAGTTAATTGAATTAACTTATAACACCCCTCTTTAAAATTGACGTTAATTTCTGTCGGTCTGTCTGTTTGTCTGTGGCATCGTAGCGCTCGAACGGATGGACCGATTTCGATGCGGTTTTTTTTACGTGAAAGCAAGTTTCCTTGCGGTGGTTCTTAGCTATGTTTGATGAATATGAATTAAAAAAAGTTCAGCCGTTTAAAAGTTATTGGGGATTAACGCTTGATAGTCAGGGCATTTTTCTAGCAAATATATTAATGGCGCTACGGATATCACTAGATGGTGTTTTTGACAGTCGGGGGGTTTTTTAATTTGCCTAGAAAATAAACTTGTTTATTTAGCATTTAAATACCTAAACAGGGCGAAAAGCTGTACCCTTTTATTCATAAAAAATATCAAACGTGTGCTATACCTATTTTATCCTTATATCTGTCTTTTCAATATTTGACTCAGAACGAGAAAAAATATTTTAGCAAAAACAGGTAAGGCAAACGTTTCAAATGTTTTATGAATTAGAGGGTTAGTATTTATTAGTTGAATACCAACTGACTTGGAAACTTTTAGTCATGCTGTAAGTACTTACAACTCCTTCATTTTTGCAGGAGGCTACAATGCTCTTCAGAGGATGTACAGAGACATTCAAGAGCCTATGCTGAATGTCGCTAGCAGCATGGCAGGAAATCCGTTTTCGGGGCTCGTAGACAACTCTGGTAAGCAAACGTTTGGGTTTTAATACTTCCAATAAAAATAATTTAAAATTATTTTTTGTCTGTAACGAGAAAATGAGTCATAATATTATGTGTGAGTAAAGATTTGATTATAACTTACGTGGTCCAATGATTCATTGTAAATGTATGTGTAAACAGCATGACAAACAGTAAACAGAACTATAAAAATCAAGGCGATTTCGAAAGTCTAATAGGAGTTTATAATCTACAAGGCCTGATTAGCAGTATAACTCATTTTACATTAAAATTTAAATTTTTTTCCTAACTAGATATATGTCCAGTCTGAATCTACTGGATAAGCAATAGAGACATCGAGAGATCATTTAGCAGACTCCACATAAATAAATGGAATAAAGTAAGGAAAACAAAGAAGAGACTATTTTTGAACGCTATAACAATTTTGGCTTTGTTCCCGCCCTGTTGATATCTCTTCTAAAAAATTACAGACTAGAGCTAACAAAACAATCGTGCCATGTGTCTTCCGGTCTAGAATAGGACCGCTCTATCTCTTCCTGTGGATGTCGTAAAAGGCGACAAAAGGACTAAGCACAAACATCTTATGCTTTAACTGCATTTCTAAGGAGGGATTAACGTCGAGCGGTGGCCGGTTGTAAAACTTTTCGCAAAAATGCATTGCCAAGGAGGGTCGACGTCAGGCAGGCGGCTGGTCGTAAAACTATAAAACGTGGCCTCTGCTTACAGTCAATATTATTGCAGACGGCACCAACCCACAACAAGGCTCAGAGAACCGCCAGCCGCTCCCCAACCCATGGCAGCGCGGCGGCGGGGGCGGGGGCGCGGGCGCGGGCCCGGGCGCCGCCAGCGGCGTGGCGGGCGCGGGGCCCGGCCTCATCAACACGCCGGGCATGCAGTCGCTGCTGCAGCAGATGTCGGAGAACCCTCGCCTCGTGCAGTCCATGCTCTCCGCGCCCTACACCAACGACATGCTGCAGGCTTTGGCCGCCAACCCTGAGATGGCGTCCCAGCTCATCAACCAGGTATGTTAACCCTAAATAGGGCAATAGTAGAATAAGGTAGGATCTAGGTCAAAAATAAATTATTTTGCAATGAATGATAAGAGAATAAAACGTCACAAAATAATTTCATTTGTTTATCACAATCGTTTTGAACGTGATTATAGGTTTATTAATGCCGAAAAAATGATATTAAGAGCGCTAATTGACTCCTAGAAGCTATGTCGTCACGCCGCACGTTTTTCATAGAAATCCCATTGAAAATATTTGTTGTGACGTTTAGAATAAAAGTATCTGTTTTGACTTGTTGGCAAATAGTGGATAGTTACTACATTAAATTGAACCTTATGTCTTTGACATAAAGTTCATAACCAATGAAAAAAAATATACCTACGTTTACCAGGTTTAGGGTTAACAGTCTTTGCTTTTAGAAGTGAAAACTTCTTTAGGGGCATTGGGCATTTTTTGATATGGGTAAAAACCATTGAACTCGCGACATTGTTACCGTAACCGACACCTCACGTAATTGTTCAAGATTTTTCTTTTATCGGCACTCCCGGAGTGCCGCTGTTTTTTTATTTTATTTTCGCATGTGTATTAGACATCTGACTTGACCAACGGCTTTACTTGCCTTCGGAAGCACAATTTTTATGATTTTGTTATTGACACATTGAAAGAAATACCCTCATATTCATAAAAAATCTGCCCTCCTAAATCAATAGCATCATACTAGTATTTCCGAAAAATCGATAATACTATCGATAGTTTTAATCTTAAAATTCCAGACTTAATAATGATGATAAGCCTATAGATACTATCGATATTATTGTTGGTTACCGACAGTATTGCACCAAAAGAGAGATCGATACTATCGACACCATCGATGAGACTATCGATACTATTGTTTTTGCTTAAACTATTGATAGTCTATCGATAGTGGACTATCGAGCGGCAACATTAAGTTATACTTTATAACTGATTTAAGGTGAAGGTATACAAACAACTTTAGACATTATAAGACATAAGTTTCGCTTGTAAATGGCCTTGAAGTGGCGCCCTCATTTGAAATAAATTGTTAACTCGTAAATATGGAGATAATTTCCATATTGCACTTCGTCATGCACTAGATAGCCCTTTAAATTATTTTATGAACCACTGTTGAAAGTATTTACATTAGTCCGTCTAGCTTTAAAACTTGCCTCCGCCAAAAGTGGCCACGGCATGTTTTAAAGCTAGACGGATCACCAATAATAGTTTCAACGGCAGTTCATAAAATAATTTAAATTGCTATCTAGTGCATGACGAAGAGCAATATGGAAATTATCACCATATTTACGAGTTAACAATTTATTTCATATTTCAAGGCCTTGCCTTCATTTGCTTGTATATTCACCTTAAGGCCCCGCCGGTTCAGAGCCAAGAAACTGTCAGTGTTTTTAAAAAATCACTGTAATTAAACATTATCTTGCGTGCATGACGAAGAGCAATATGGAATTATCACCATATTTACGAGTTAACAATTTCTTTTACACTTCAAGGCCATTTGCCTATATCTTCACCTTAAGGAGTGAAGACGAGCGTGTACTATATAAAAAAATATATTTGTTTGTTTGCAGAATCCTATGTTTGCTAACAACCCACAACTGCAAGAACAGATTCGCACAATGATGCCTCAGATGCTGGCCCAGCTACAGAACCCTGAAATGCAACAGATGATGTCCAACCCACAGGTTACATTCTCTTTTATCTGTCTAATTAAACCTAGGACGTATTCCGCATTAATTAAAGTCAAGCACAGCAATGGCACTTCATAGAAGCGGAGTATCATTTATACCTGCACTACTACAAACGAAACTATACATCCGTGCACACGTGAATGCATGTCATCGCCTGCTCTCGCCCTCGACAAGGCAGGAACGGGGTACGGGGACGCATATTGCGCGGGACCTTAGGAGATTCCGTTCTGTATGAAATACTTTTATTAATTCTGTGGTCAAAGTCACAATTTTTTATTCAATTTAGGATAAATATATCACTTATTGAAGTTCATTATTTTTTAATTATTTTCTACTAGCGTTTCGGAACGACCACTGTTCTCTCTCATCTTAGCATGTTCCCGGTTATATCCTTAGCTGTATTTGGAGTCCGATGTCCGCTGTTAAGTATGATTGCGCTTTTCCTGCTCTTGAGTTTAAAATATTGACGCGAACGAGATATACGCAGAAGTTTCGCTAGATATCGTTTCGATAGGATCGCTACAAGCGAAACTTATGTCTTATAATGTCTAGAGTTGTTTGTCCGGTTTTTGAAGCATGGAATCATTTTTCCTTTCGGATAATCAGGTGATTCAAGCCTGCAATATCCTAACCAGACTGGAAACAACTTTTCACAAACTATGCTTCCCGGTGGGATTTGAACCCATGACCTCCGGATCACAAGGCAAACGTCTTGACCACTGGACCGCGGAGGCAGTCAACCCTCCTGGCGCAGTCGGGTAAAAATAAAGAAAAGTTTTTGTCGTGTGTCGCAGGCGCTGAACGCGCTACTGCAGATCCAGCAAGGCATGGAGCAGCTGCGCGCGGCGGCGCCGTCGCTGGTCAACAACCTGGGGCTGGGCGTGGGCGCCGCCGCCGCCGCGCCGCCCGCCAGCCCGCCGCCCAACCCGCCCGCCAACCCCGCGCAGGCCCGCCAGCAAAACAACTCTGAACTATTCACGCAGGTATGTGATACTTTTTTCTATCCTGGTTCTGGTCTACCCTTTGGGTTGCGGAGGTCAGACGGCAGTCGCTCTGTGTAAAAACTAGTAACCTCGTCAAATCACCTTGGTTAGGTAGCGGACCCCGGGCTCTGAAGCGTTACGGCTGAGGACGCAACCGGGAATACGCTCGGATGATGATGTGCTTTTTTACCGGACTGCAGCAAAGGTAGGGTAATGATTTTAACAGTCTATGTATGTATTCGCCCGGGTATTTATGTGTGTTTCACCATAGCATCTGAACCGCTCATACTCAACATTGTTTCATGAATAGAGATGGTAAGAATGATAAAATGCCACTAATCTTGAACAAACTGGAATACTGTTAGGAATCTCTTTAGTCTTTTCATACAGTAGGTTGCCATCATAACATCCCAAACTACTTACAAAGGTAGGTAAAATTGTGCAGAGTACGGAGCGACCTCTCGCCGAAGCCGTTGCCTCTGAAAGAAGCGAGCGTGACGTCACCACGCAACCTAGCTCCCCACACCCCCCCATACAAGTCCTACAAAATAACGTACAAACTCTGCAGCAAGACCCCTCGGATTCTCTTGCCTGTGAGGTTGGTAACGCAACCGAAGATTTTGTTGGTAGCTGGTTTAAAACAAGATTGTCGGATTTAGAAATGAACGCTCATCCACTAATTATAATTATTTCAGTGCGTGAGTTAATTATTATTGTGGCATTTGAGACTGTGCAGCAATTTTACTGTAGATTGGTCTCATCCGTGGTCTAATCTATGAACTAATCAGGCAATCAATTATGTTATGGTGACTTGTGCGCGCTTGACCAATGAGGGAAATAAATTATATGTTTTGAAAATATACATCTATTTTGCTTATGCGCGTAAACACATTGGCGGGGCGTTCAGTTTTTAAGTAGACGATCTCTAACAATCTATAACGTTTTAAATAGCAATCATTCATACAGTAGTTCACATTAAAGCTCAGTTATTATGTATGGAAACGATATGTATGGTAAATTATTGTTTTCATGATTAATCACACTTCTAATCAATTATGTATGTACCTTAATTTTATAATCCATTTTACATTTACTCGACACACCTTTATTTAGCGAAGTATAATATTATGGAAAAGAGAGATCTTCAAGTGTGAAGAAAAAAAGATTTATCATGATCGTAGCAAGTGGAGGTCCATAGTCTCTGCCTACCCCTGTGGGAAACAGGCGTGATAGTATGTATGTATGTATCTTCAAGAATTATTATCACTGCGTACAAAGACTCGTAGAAATTTAAGTATATAACGTGTAACAAAGTATACTGAAACAATTTGAAACAACTTTTCCCAAGGAACATGTATCGAAATATGAAATTAGAAGTACCCGTAACCGGCGGACATGTATGAAAAGAGTGATGTGTGTAGATGACACGAGAGGTCTGTCAGGACCGTAGCAAGTGGAGGTCCATAGTCTCTGCCTACCCCTGTGGGAATCAGACGTGATGATATGTATGTATGTATGCATTTACGACTCCTCAAGAAAATAGGAAGCATGGTCAACCAAATCAAACCTGGCGGCGATCGGTAGAGGCGGAAATGTAGACAATCGGGCTGTCTTGGTCGGAAGTGAAGCGAGTTGCTCAAGACAGAACGAGATGGAGAAGCACTGTAGCGGCCCTCTGCCCCACCCAGGGGACATAGGAAAATAAGTCAAGTAAGTCATGCATTTACGTGGTATGTAACCGCATTGAATGTCCACAGTTCATGCAGCGGATGGTGTCAGCCATGTCCACCAACCAGGGCAACTCGACGCAGCCCCCTGAGCAGCGCTACTCGCAGCAGCTGGAACAACTCGCCGCCATGGGCTTTCTGAACAGGGAGGCCAACCTGCAAGGTACGCTTGTGACTTATTACACTATGTTTCGGTTTATGAATATGGTCTCTAGATAAACTTCTACTAATTTAACATTGAATATTTCGGGCTTTTTTACCTTTTTGTGACAGGAATTTTTAGATGTGCACTCGCACCTGACAGGCCGTAGGCCGTAGCTGAAAAACAGTGAGCTGCTCTCTGACCAGCACTAAGCACTGAGCTATGCCCTATGTTCTTATGTTGTGTATTTTCTGTATGTGTGTGACAATGGCTACAAATAAACTTCTTATCTATCTTATGTATTCATTTATGGTGAATGCCGTGCAGAAATGGCGCCCTCATCGATTTTTGGATAAACTAGTGTCATGAAACTGATATCGTGTAAACGCGGCGCGAAACTAGTGTCGCGAAAGCAATACAATAACATTTTGCAATGCAGGATTAAGCTTCGATGTTGTCGGAGCCATGACCACAGACATACTGTGGATTTCAAGACACTATTATTTTTAATAAAACTAGTTACACAGGTACTTGAAAGTAGTGTCATGGAATTAATTTAATTATGCATGAAACTTGTTACGTAATGTAAATTCGGCTTCAATTTATCGTTTTATTCGTCTCAAAAACCAAAGTGTCATTAGATAAGTGTTAAAAAAAATGGTGGATATTTGGCGCTATATGGCAGATTTTCAGGCTGTCAGTTATTTTCATAATAACTTGTTATTCTAAACAGTAGCATACAGGTGATTATTTCTTGTAATTTAAGAGCTTGCTCTTGTCGTTGTAGTTAAGTGAAGATGCCTTCATTCCTAGGACCTTACTCCCAACTGTAGCACAGGTCAGTACAGTGGTATATTTTTTGTTGCAGCTCTAATCGCGACCTTCGGTGACGTGAACGCAGCGGTGGAAAGGCTACTGGCGCTCGGTCAGTTGTCCATGAGCTAACACTAAAGCGCCCACTACGCGTCACACCTGGCTACTGCTACACTTGAGTTTGACACATCACTACGCTCACAACCGTATTTAAGGCTTGTGAAAATTATAATCTATAGGATAGGTACACATTTATCATGAGCTTTGGGTGAACGCGCTCGCCATGTTTGTCAACGACCCGTGCGGTGTCGGTAGCGGTTTCATACATTTCAACAACCCGTGCGGTATCGATAGCGGTTTCATACATTTCAACAACCCGTGCGGTATCGATAGCGGTTTCATACATTTCAACAACCCGTGCGGTATCGATAGCGGTTTTATACATTTCAACAACCCGTGCGGTATCGATAGCGGTTTCATACATTTCAACAACCCGTGCGGTATCGATAGCGGTTTCATACATTTCAACAACCCGTGCGGTATCTATAGCGGTTTCATATATTTCAACAACCCGTGCGGTATCGATAGCGGTTTCATATATTTCAACAACCCGTGCGGTATCGATAGCGGTTTCATACATTTCAACAACCCGTGCGGTATCGATAGCGGTTTCATACATTTCAACAACCCGTGCGGTATCGATAGCGGTTTCATACATTTCAACAACCCGTGCGGTATCGATAGCGGTTTCATACATTTCAACAACCCGTGCGGTATCGATAGCGGTTTTATACATTTCAACAACCCGTGCGCTATTGGTAGCCGTTTCGTACATTTGAATAATCCGTGCGTTTATTCGCAGATCAAAGGGATTCATTGCCAATATATCAAATGTATACGAGCTTGTACAATATCTGACGCATGTTTTGTAATGCAGACACATTCGTTAAATATGGTTTTCCTATCGGCGCCGCAAGGATTCAGCCTTGAATCATTGAAAAATGGTCGACTCGATCTTAAGTTATTGACATAAAATGTCCCTCATATGAAAAGTGGCCAAAATTCTTATATTGCTTTGCAGTACTTTGAATCACATGACTACTGATTTTAATAGCTTTATATTGCCAGTTGACAACTTTGTATAAATCCTAGCAGAATCTAACTTTTCATATTAATAAATTCATACCTCAAACATTTGTAGACATACAGTTGTGAGACGTAGTGATCATTTATTTTTCATTCTTACGGCTAAATTTCGTGTCGATAACAGTAACTACATAAAATGTAGATAATTGTTGTGTTGACTATTTTTGTCTGTATAAATTTAGAACAAAAAGTCTAAAATAGGATTAAAATGGGGGTAGAGTTTAGAAGCGAGTTTCCAAATCTTTCACACTTTCGTTTATCTATAGCTATCACCATGTGTTGCACGAGTTCTGGTCTGTGTCATTTTGAATTACAGAAGGCAATTTTTGTTATCTAGCTATATTGATATTTGTATAGTTATGCAAATAATATAATGCAATACTTGTGTATAATCAAAGTGTGAGTAAGTAGCCATAATATGAAATATGTTGGTTTAAAACTACGATCCTTATTTCCAGACCATCAACTTAAAGTAGGAAGTAGTCCTGCATAAACAACAACTATTGAATTTCATTCCTTCTTGATTTAGGTGTTATACAAAATTGTTTATTAGTAATCAATAGTATACATAATTATTTTATAAAAAAAGCGCTAAGCTCGCTTGTTCTATTTACTACTGTAAAAATATATGGTTATAATTTATGGTTTAATTTAATTCGTTCGCGCCAACACAAGCAAGAACTTTATTTACGTTCGCCGTAGTTGCGTACGCGTCTGCTTAGGTTATGTAAATAGTTTCACTTCGGAATAGATAATGTGTTATTTCATACGTCTGATTGTTGGGGTGAGCCACGATTATTTCTCGAAATGTATAGTATAAGGCCCATTTACACTTTTCATTGTTTAATAAAACAAGGTATTCTTTTCTTATGACAGCTAGGTCACGTGATTGGCCCAATAATACGGCATCAGTTGGGAGTGTTGCGACTGTGTGATTGAATTACCTGAACAAAATACATTTCCTAACTTATCTAACCATTTCTGAACTAATAATTCAATATATAAATGTCATCACACGATATTTGAAATAGTTAAGTTAGTTAGTATTTTATATTTATTAACTAATTGAGAAAGTCCTTAAATTTAGTGAAAAGAACAATCAGTGGTAACACTTATCGTGAAATTCGTGACGTGGTCTTGGGCCATCGCGGGAAGAGAATACCTTGTTTTGTGTGCAAGTTTCTTACCTGTTGCATACAATTTAATTGAAGCAATAAATGATTTGCATGGTATATACAACATGCAGTTGTATAGACCATGCAAGTCATCTATTCATTATCATCATCAGGTCTTTTTAAGTCTCTACTGCAGGAGCACGACCCTCTATACTTCCAGAGCCATACTTAGCCAGAGCAGCCAGAGGTAAAGCCTACACTCTCTACGCTGGCCAGACGGGTAGGAGAGGTCTCATTGATGTTTATAAGCTTTGTTTAGCTTGTCATTGTTATCTATTGCTTTAATTCAATTGTTTACAACAGGCAAGAAACTTGCACTGTGTAAATGGGCCTTTATTTAATATACTTGAAACGTCAGAGTACATTATGATCGGCACGCCTTGAATTGGTTGTGTTAAAGATATTTGGCGTCGTGGTAACGGTTTCTTAGAATGGTTATAAATATTTTGGTATTCATAAAACAGTCATTATCTTTTAATCTGCGGGTTCATTCACCGGAAATGTTTTTATATCCATTTAACATATATGTTTGTTTTTAAGAGCATTCACCTAAATGTTTTCTTTTTTTAAGTTGTGGTGGTATAAAACTATTTTGGATTTTAAAACTTATAGGCTATTGCAAAGGTTTTATAGCATTTCGTAAATTTACTTGTAAAATACGAAGGATTAGGGTTGCAGAGTTGCTCAGTTGTATAGAGGAATACATAAGTACACAATTATAGTTTCAATCAATAGCATGCGTATTGATTAAAAAATAATTCCTTTTGCAGTGACGGTTCCGTTCTTTGACAGAAAGTTGAAAATTCCAATAATTCCTTTTGCAGTGACGGTTCCGTTCTTTGACAGAAAGTTGAAAATTCCGTGCTATTTTTATCGCACCTTGTTTACGATATTTTGTCTAAACTTGATTGAAAATATTAAAAAAAAATACTGACACGACGGTAGTTTAGAATTTAACCCGAACATTGAACATCTTGTTCTTTTTGAACCGCTTAGGTTCTAAAACGAGTTTGTTTTATTTATTAGGAATACATGCAGATTTTTATATAAAAATAAAGGAACCGTGCGTGTACTCTGTGATGTGTTCTAGACTGCTAGAAATGTTTGAAATCGTATGAATCTGGGTGTAACATTATATTATGACAGAATGCAATTATTATAAATAAATAAAATTCAAATGAAAGGTCGTTTTATTTTTATAGATAATTTCCTCTTTCATCATCTAGTCATCCGCCCTTATGGGTTGAGTTAGTATTAGCACCGCGCATATTTGATAGACGCTGAAGATCATTCCGTGTCATTACGGTTCATGGTCATCAGTCGGCAGGCTCCTTACGCCGGGGTCATTTTACATTTTCTGATTTCTACTAAATACGAATATAAAATAAACTTTTTGTAAGCATTGGTGAACAAGACTTGAGCTTCAAACATACGAACTTTGGTGCCTAAATTATATGCACCAAAGTTCGTATGTTTGAAGCCCAAACCAAACCGTTGATCCAGTAAACCCAATCAAATGCCTAGAACAAACGACATAACGAGAATCAATCAGTAAACAGAAAAATCCAATTTTGACTAGTATTTCGCATGCCTCGTGATTTTCTAAGTACGGCACTTTGAATTTTTAATATCCGTTCAGAAATGCAGAAGTTATTCAACATTTCATTGACCGTGATATTAAAACACGCGTCTGCCGACCGAAAGTAGCGATGACGTCACTATCTCTAAGCGACACCACGACACGCCCTCTGAGACACGCCGCCGTCCGCGTGCAATCGCTTTCGTTCAGTACAGATATTCGTGATAATTCAGTGGTTAGTGGTGGACACTGTTGGGTTTTTGCATTGTTTCTGGAACTGTAATAATGAGCAACAAATTAATAAATATAAATATATAGGGACAAATCACACCGATTAAGCTAGCCCCAAAGTAAGTTTTAAACTTGTGTAATGGGATACTTACTCAACGATACTATATTTTATGATAAATACATATATAGATAAAGACCCGGGACAATTTGAAAAAGGCCATTTTCCAACTTGCCCTGGCTGGGAATCGAACCCAGAACCTCCGGATTAGCGGTCTAGCGTGTTGACCATTACGCTACGGAGGTCGTCAAATTGAAAGATAGGTTTGAAAAACAATTACCCTTAAATCGGTATTTTATATAATTTTCCACCTACACTACAAAGCAGTTTACATTATGTTGATTGATACTAGAGCTACATAACTAAAATTTAATAATATTATCCATTCTAATCTTTTTAGCAAAGTTCTGACTCTATGCGTAGATTAGGATACAGAATACGTGTAAAATAAAACCGGTCAAGTGTGAGTCGGACTTGTACAATGTTTTAAAACCCTAAAAAATAGACGTCTCTTGTATGATGACCCCCTTTTATTTTTAACTTTGTTTTATTTTTACCTGACTGCGGCAAAGCCCAAAGGAGGGTTATGTGTTTGACCTTTATGTATGTCCAACTCTATGTTCCTCCGTTACTACTTACTAAACGGCTGAACCGATTTTAATTACTTATACGTGGTAAGATTCGTCTTAGCAACTATTTCATAGGTCATAGACTATATTAAAATTCTTGGAAATCAAAATGGCGGATTTCGGCGCCAAATTGCGCGGCATGAAAATTCTTTTCATTTCAAAACCTATCGAGTGGGATATCAAATTGAAGAATATTACAAAAATATACACACATACATACTATCACGCCTGTTTTCCACAGGAGTAGGCAGAGACTATGGACCTCAACTTGCTACGATCCCGACAGACCTCTTTATAAAAATATATACAACTTCTATCTTAAAATGAAATTTGGAATGAGAAATGCTAAAAACAACACGCATAACCATCCATTTGCATGGTAATGTACATCATATATATTTTTTAGTTTTATCATTCTCTTATATTTAGAAGTTACAGAGGGGGGACACACATTTTACCATTTTGGAAGTGTCTCTCGCGCAAACTATTTGGTTTAGAATAAAATGATATTAGAAACCTCAATATCATTTTTAAAGACTTATACATAGATACCCCACACGTATGGATTTGATGAAAAATATTTTTTTGAATTTCAGTTCTAAGTATGGGGAACCCCCAAAATTTATTGTTTTTTTTTTTCTATTTTTGTGTGAAAATCCAAGTTTCAATAGTATAGTTCTTATAGTTTCGGAAAAAAGTGACTGTGACATACGGACGGACAGATAGACAGATATGACGAATCTATTAGGGTTCCGTTTTTTGCCATTTGGCTACGGAACCCTACACGAAAAATTGTATTCTCTTGCTGTTGCACTATGGCACGATCACGATACAATATTTATAGGAAATATTTTACGCTATAAATCCACAACAAAACAAAAGAGGCCAAACACGACTCAAAAATGTGGGTAAGTACGGAATATTACCCACAAAACAGGTGAGCGCGCGCGGCGGGCAGTACGGGATGAGTTTAATGACGTCACAGCGATCGAGACTCGTACTCTTGGGCGTTTTTTGAACTGCTACAGTAAAATCTTCGTCATTTTTGGTCGGATTTGGATATTTTTTTCACTGCATGTTATGGTTTTCTTCATTTTATCAATCTACATACTTAACAAAAAACGTGATTGATCCTCATTGCGGAAAACACCAGTGAAAATTAGCTATAGAGTATGGTATTGAACTACGTATACGTACGTACTCGTAGGTACTCGGCACGTACTTACGACTTCCATCGAACCCAGAAGAACTTGGAGATAGGAAAAAGAAAGGCTACGAACTAATAAGCATGTTATTTTATTGAAAAACACCCTGCTTTATTGATCAGTCAGATAATAATTATTTGTTTAACAAAAAGCCGACAACTTTTTATAGGAGTTTCTTCCATATCTCCAAAGTTATTAATCATATCTTCACCAAAGAATCATCAAAATCGGTTCACAATTTGCGAAGATATCGCGTAACAAACACACATTTAAAAAAAAGTCGAATCGATAACCTTCTCCCTTTATGTAGTCGGTTAACAATACAATATAAGGCTGAAACGTTGGTGATACCTTTGCGAAGTATAGTTTCAAAAAACTAAAATATCAAAAAAAGCAAAGTTATAATGGGAGAATAGCAGATTTGTTGCTTTGTCCGATTCACGTTGATTTTATTTATTTATTACTCCCTATTTACAATGAATATCATTAATTGAATTATAGTTCGACTTACTAAAGGTAGTACATTATAATAAGAAATGTATAAATAAACAAATCGCATTTTTGTATATCTTCGTACTTTTTTCAGTTATGTATTCTCCGAGGCAAAAAATACTGTGGTTCGCATTTAGTACAAGAGTTGTTGTGATAATTCTACAGGCGATAGCAAATTTTATTATACCGGATCACGATGCTAACGTTTTCACCAGCCCCGAAGACCCAGCGCTGCGAAAAACATTTGCCGATACTACAGTGGACATGCTGCTGGGCGGTATGAAGAGGTGGGACGCTCAATACTTTATACATATCGCACAATACGGGTACACTTATGAGAACTGTCTAGCATTTTTCCCTTTATTCCCTATGATTGTTAGATATGTCGCATATGGATTATGCAGTTTGTTTGGGTCATCATTAAACTTTCATAGTGCACTTTTAATATCTGCAACGGTTGTAAATATCCTAATGTTTATAAAATCAGCAGATATATTGCACAGTTTGAGTCTGAGAGTACTCCGCAGTGAGTGTAAAGCTTATAAATCTTCAATACTGTACTGTGTTAACCCAGCAAGCATTTTCTTTACAGCTCCTTACTCAGAAACTTTATTTGCATGGATGTCGTTTTATACAATGTTAAAATGTACAGAAAACGAAACATTGAGATTTGCAAACATTGACATAACTAGTGGTCTGCCCGCGGGCTTCTCGATGATATCTCGCTCTAATGGGTCTGTCAACTTAGGGTTCATACTTTATGCTAATTTCAAGAATGTAATAGAGAGAACTCTGCCTGAAATTGTGTACAAATATAAAACTTTAAAGCGTAAGATAATAATTCCATTCTTGTTACTCCCGTTGTTTACATCTTGTGTGGCATTATTCTTGACTGTGATAATAGCTTTGATTCCCTTTCTCTTAGTTCAAACTTACAATTACTTCAAATACTGCATTCAAAATGATCATAACCTACCGGAATTTTTGTCTAATACTAAGTATGTACTTCCAGGCATGGCTGAGAGTCCATGGTGTAACTACACACTGCCATTATCTTACTCATACATACAAAACCACTACTGGGATATTGGTTTCTTCAAGTATTACAAATTAAAACAGATTCCCAATTTCATCCTCGCTATTCCTATCTTATTCATTATTGTATATCATTGTATGACATACATAAACAATAATTTCAAATTATGCCTTAGGCTTGGACTTAAATCAAATATATTTGGATATTCAACCAAGATGCCTTATAGGCCAAAGCAATATTCTAAAGGATTTGGGACCAATGATCCTTCAATGTTTGTATATGTAGTTCATGTGATGTTTTTAACTACGTTTTGTATTGTTTTTGTTCACATTCAGGTGTCAACTAGATTGCTAGCGTCGGCTAGCCCAATTTTGTATTGGATATGCTCTAGTAGAATGAATGTAGGCCCCACTCCCACCACTGACCAGAACACTATTAATGAGCACTTCCGTCGCATTGGCGTAGGCAAGAGAATTCCTTCTCATCACTTATCTATAGCAAATTTAGAAGGTGTTGACAATATGTATAGCAAATGGAAAACATTTATAATTTCGAGACAAATGCCTGATTTTCAGTCTCGACTAATGCAGTATTATTTTCTTGGGTATTTTATAATAGGAACTATTTGTTTTTCAAATTTTTATCCGTGGACTTAGGGACTTAATTTAGAGACATATCAGGTTACGTATCAAATATTTTAAATTTTTTAAGTATATATAATTTTCAACATATCAATAAATTTTTACTATTAATACATTCCACTAGTCATGAAGCAAAGAATATGTGTTAAGAGATACTTCCAAGTAGTTTTTATTTAATGATCAAATATATTTAAGCATATCTGCATAGATTGTTACAATCAGCAGGTTAATTTCGATAGGTGCCTGTTGTTAACAATGTTTTAAACAATTACCTACCATCTTTTAAAACTCAGACTATGCTTTATTACTAGGTTTTAACCCAAATTCACCCAAATAAAGTTGACAGTGACAAAATAGGTGATTGTTTTGGGTGGATAATGGTATGGTCTGCATATTATAAGATGGTTAGACCTTAGGCGATTTTCACATTGCCCCGCACCACGCAGCGTAGTGCGTGAACGCGTGTTCTAACGTTGCTTGTAAGTACCTCCGTTTGTATAGAAAACACGCACAGTCCAACACACAGAAAACGCAACATGCAGTGTGATGCGTGGCAGTGTGATAATCGCCTAAGATAGTCAAATTTAAAATAGACTTAATTTTGTCTTTGATCAATGAGATATTCATTAATATACAACTATTAATTAATATATCAACAATTACCATCAATAATATTTATTAAGGACATGAATTCTTGCAAAAGTTAAAATTTGGAAACGAGTACCTATTAGAATTTTACTTCATAAGTTAAGAATAAAGAAGTTTTAGAAGTATAATACCTCTTGTTCAACATTCTCTGCTTGAATATTAATAAAGAATGGGGCCTTCAAAGGAAGTCCATTTTTATTAATGGCATTTTATTAGTCATAAATAATAAATTTAATATTGCCTTTATATGTAGAATTTTAAGCTAATTACGACATAGAACTGTTGTTAAATCTAGTCATTGAATATGTACATATTTTCTACATTTCTTCAATATTAAGTAATGTTTTTCAATTTTAATACTTTACAGCTTAACTGTGCATAACCATGTGGCGTAGCTAGCAGATGGTTAGTTGGTAAGGCGGCTGGTTAGTAAAAGGCGGCAAATGTAAAGACTCCTAACAACTGGACGGCATGACATTTTGCCACTCCAAAAAATAAAAATCCGGTACTGTCCCTAACGGCCAATCCCATAGCTACGCCACTGTGCATAACTTTCGAATTACTAAAAACGCTTGGGGAATTGACTTATGCTACGTTATGTAGGTTGAATATTTTTCAGATTTTAAATAAATATAGTGTTAGATATACCGCACTTGACACATCGCAGCTTTACTATGCAATTGGTTTGCACATTAGCGACCGTCCATTTTATAATAGTCACAGAGTACCACGACATGTAATACATACCTATTGTATTTTTTTTTCTAGTATAAGATAATTATTAGGAAACAGCGACGCTTTTGGCTTTTTGAATTTATTTAAGATTGGAGATAAAGCCAAATTTTTTATGGTTGTGAACTAAAATTTTAAATAGTAGTAAGCACAATTGTCACAATCCTTAATCTGAAAAATAAAATATAAAATTGAATACAAAATGTTTTATTTATTACATTATACAAATCACAAACTTTATAATACTACATTTAAAATGGAAACTCAACTACACACCAAAATTCACACAACGCAACATAATTTGAATTCTAAACTTATAGAGATTCCAGCACGCATTCATTATCCTCAAACTCTGCGTTACACTCGGCGTCGACGGGTATTTTCGGCGAATCTTCTGTGGAGTCGGGCATGGTTGAAGAATCGGGAAGGTCGGGGAGATCGGGCGGCGGCGCGGGCTCCGGCGCGGGCTCGGGCTCGCGCGTGGCGGCCGGCTCGGGCGCGGCGGCGGGGCCCGCGACGTCCCCGTCGCCGCCACATTGCTACGCGGCCGCTAACGCCTCCTAAAAACCGTAAAAAAATATATGATATACATCGAGGTATAATTCTCTAGAGATCTAACACTCCTACATTCACCGCTTCGATTCTGATTGCATTTACGCAAACAAACGAACAGTAATAACAACGAAACACTCGAACGCACACATAGACAAAGATGCATGCGATTGGTCGCGACAAGGTCACCCCCAATGCAACGAGCGGTGAGGAACAACACGCGGATGGTAGGTACCTAATGCAGTACGCTACCTGTGACGCTACGCTAAAATAAATAACCTTGTTTACGTGTTACTTTTTTTAATAACTAATTTTCATATCTGTATGGCTTCTACACCACTTCACGGCACATGACGGCATTTTTAATGAATCGATTATCGCAAAAACACAGCAATATTCTCAAAGGAAACTTCTTGGCTACGCAACCGCACGACTCGAGTGTCACGGCGAACTGTCGCGCCGCGCTGTTCATATTTTAAGCCCCGCCCGCCGCGGTACATATCGCGTGGAATGATTTTTCGGATACTTACGATTTTAGAGAATTATTGTTCGTAGATGATATATAATACCCATAGGACACATACGAGGTCGAAGGAACAGGGAGAGATAAATTACCACTTTAGACGCTTCTCATAAGAAAAGTTTTGACATAAGTAACATTTTTGCTAATTTAATAGCAATTTTTATACGAGAAAGTCTATGTATGGTTATCATGGTTACAGCCTGAGGTTACAGCATATTGGGTACTAATTATTAATTTCACTCATATCTTTCATAATTACACGAAAAGTAGCCTTTTGGGTCATGCGCCCTAGGGCTCTGTCTGCTTAGAGCCTCACGATCCAATGCTGCAGCCCTATTAGGGATAAAGACGTGATAGTGTGTATCATGTTGTAGTCTCCAACATCATCCAACAATAACTATTAACCATGGCTAGTGTTCATTCCACAATTTTTACGTACATGGATCCACAAAACTTAATTTTTTCCCACTTTTAAGGGATTTAAGTATTAGCGTGTGTTTGCTATAAAATACGATTGGTGATCAAGAGATTTCCTTTGGCTAAGTTGATCCTTACTCCCCTCCTCTTTTTTCATGTTCCAGTGCGATGTGTGATACTTTGAGATTATGAATGTAAGTTTATAAGAAAAAATACTAACTCATGGAATTGGAAACCAAAAAAAAAAAAAGTAAATGTTAAAATTTTCAAAATTGCTTTAATGACGTTAGATATGAGTATACACAACTAATTTGGCGTCTGTTTTATAAAAATTCGTTCAGCCGTTTTCTACCTGCAGGAGCCCAAACTTGATATGTATTCAAAATGTTTTTTTGTTTTTTAAGAAAACAGGTGACTGAAATGTAATGATGTAAGTAGTATATTTCTATAATCGGCACATAAAGCCCTTTCATTTGATACACCACACTAGTTTCGGAAAAAAAAAATTCCTTACCCAATTTTTTTTTATTTTTTGTACTTAAAAGGTTCAGAAGGTTCAGAAGGTTCATCCTGCCAAAGGAAATCTTTTGGTCACCAATTCCGTATATTGGGTTTTTATGTCGTGAACACACGCTACTAAATATTATAAATGATAAAGTGAATTTGCATATGTGTTTGTTCACGCTTTATCTACTGAACCAATCTTCTAGTGGCCGACCGAATGTTCGGTTTCGGTGGAGTTTTGGCAAAAAAACGGGTTTCGGTTTCGGCGGTAAACCTGCCGAAACTACGACCAAAACCGAAACTGCTTTCGGGAGTTCTCGGGCTGTGCTCGGTCATGTTCGGCGCGGTAAATTCAATCCAAGCGTGAAACGACGAAGACATTTTGCCGCGTTCACGTGCCTAATCATGTTGTGAATGGCTTGTGTTTGCAGTTCGTTTTGTTTGTTGTGAGTTTTTGTGTGATTTATTTTGAATTCGGTAAGTTTTATCACGTGATATAGCATAAGAGTAGGTAGTAAACATTTATAATAACGTTTTCTTTATTTTTCCTTCAAACCATGATTCTTGTAAGTTTCGGTTTCGGCCGAAACTGAGACCGTTGCCGAAATTCGGTTTCGGTCATAAAAACCAGTTTTGGTCGGACACTACAATCTTCTTGAAATTTCGCATACACATAGCTGAGTCCTGAGAAGGACTTAGGGTACCTTTCATCCCGGAAAAATGTACTGTTCCCGTAGGATTGGGATACGCGAGCAAAGCCGCAGGTAAAAGGTAGTTCATCATAAATCTGGGCGATACACACCTGCAAGCGAAGGCGCGCGCGCTTTACCCGCTCTTCCTGGCGCCTCACGTCTTCCTTAGTAATCGTCACCGCGGCGATCAGAGGCTGCTCAGGGTTTAAAAAAACTCCAGGGTTCTCCATGATTGCTTGTTTTGATCCGATTTGCCCTAAAATGCATCAATATAGGGAATCATTTTCGTACTTATGCAAAGGCTAACCTAACCAAGCTCTTAATCCTAGCAAAACTTTTTAACATCATGCTATTAATTTGAAAAACATGTATAAAAGAACTGCACCCATCCTGTACGTCATCATCATCATCATATGAAACAGCCACAGGAAGTCCTCTGCTGGACATAGGCCGCCCCCAAAGGATTTCCAAAACGACCGATCGGAAGCAGCCTGCATCCAGCTTTTTCCTGCAACCTTGCTCAGGTCGTCCGACCACCTAGCAGGTGGGTGTCCTACGCTTGAATATATGAAAACACAATTTTTGAAAATTTTTATGTTGCATCACTAAGTCTTTTGGTTCTTAAAGTAACATACGTAAAAGTACAGCAATTGAGGGCAACTGGGAACACATCAAGACAGAATACAAAGTTATAACATTCTTACCAGTTATTTGCTGGGATGAGACATGTAGGGCTGTTGCCAGCGACTGAATGGTGGTGGCGTCTGAAGTGTAGGGCCCGAGCGGCTTGATGTACCTCGGAAGAGATGTCGTTCCAATCACACCATTCGCGTCACAGGCTGTAAGGCCCTGGAATACATTTTAGAGGATATGCTGATAAGTTGTTGGGAAAAAATTATTATAAAATGAAGATGATTAAGAAAAATAATTTAAAAAACTAAACCAGACTATGGGAAAATTCTTCCTGAAGAGTAGGTTTATCCAGTGAATACAAGCACGTTACAGCAGGGAAGGGTTAACAGGTAATAATGTACATATTGTCGCGAACGAGATAGAACCTTCTCAAAAATGAAAAATGATTATTTTATTTATATAAAAGCTTTATTTAAATGTCTTTCTGTACAATTCGATGTTTTTTATTATTTAGTTCATTACTTTACGGCCTTTGTATAAAGGGCGCCATATTGAATCTACGTGACATCACATGGCCTATAATAACCAGTGGACAGCCATTTTGCTTCCAACGAGATCTCATTTGTAAAGATGGTTGTCATTGAAGATACGAGGGGAGCAGATGAACATACATACATACATAGCGGTGAAAACTATAGCCCTCCTTTTGTCCTCGCCGTTGTTGGGTAATAAATGTATACAGGGTGACTTTTTATCTACCAGCCAAATTTTTGGAGCAAGTTCAGTCCATGATACTGAACTACTTTCTATAAAAAAAATGTATTGAAAATAGATAAAAGTTTTTCGTCCTCCTATACAAAATCAGTTGGCCTGAGCGCCAATCTGTATGGGAAGGCGAAATTTTTTAATCGTTTTTCGTTGTTTTTATGGAAAGTAGTTCGGTATCATGGACTGAACTTGCTCCAAAACTTTGGCTGGTGGTTAAAAAGTCAGCCTGTATAAATAAATGTATATAATCTGAGGCTTTCGTTATACCCCCGGGGGGGTGTATAAAATTTTACATCTTTCAATTTGACCAGGAAGTGACTATGGGCACAAAACGCTACCCCATGTCTGCTGCGCGCCCATTTTCATGACCTACCAGTAACAAAAATGCTTTTCTAAAATGTGAATATTACCTCCAATCTCTTTTCCCAGAACAGCTGCTTCGGCTTCTCCTGCTTATCTCCTGTGCGTTCATGTTTCTGATCAGTCTTGACCTTGCTCTCCTGTGTCTTGTACACAGTCACCGGCTGCTTGAAAATCGACGCCGTTTGGCGGATAGGTGGCACTAGCGACGCATCAGAGCGGACGCCCCTGTTCACAGATAAACAAATTGAATTACACCATGAAATAAATTTACTTTTTCACTTAAATAATGTCATCAAATCTACTGATAATAATACTACAAAAGTACAGTAATGTACAACCCGCCGAATTTAACTAGGCACCTCGCTCTGTTGGAAAAAAAACATTCCTCGCAGGTGCCAAGGGTCTGTTTAAGTGTTACATAAGCACCAAAGGGGGGGGGGGGGGGGCTTTAATTTGCTCATTTTTGATGACATAGGGGGTGGGGGTCTGGAGTGATTGATTGTTGTTGATTTTTGCGGGTCGTAATTTGTACTAAAATGTACTTTTCTTGAATATTATTTTAACTACTTATAAGAATTGTAACCCGCAGAAATCTACTTGGCACCTGCGAAGAATGTTTTTCCATCAGAGCGAGGTGCCTAGTTAACTTCTGCGGGTTGTATGAACACAAAATATTTAAAAAAATCTGTACCAAATAAAACAATAAACAGACTCATGCTACATGAGATTGTGTACCGTGCATGTCTAAAAGGTGCATTATGGAATGCCAGTTTGGACTAAGACTAAAAGCAGTAAAATAATAAATAATATCAATGGGTATGGTAGAGTCAACAGAAAAAATTATCTGTACAAAATATTGACTAGGAGTGTCCATCATATTTATTGTAAAAATATTAGATATTGATAGTTACTCAAACCGTACCAAAAATAATTTTGTACTTATTGTTTCTGAATGAACATTTCCAATTTTTATTTTAAACCGAAGCATACATATCTAGGTATTTATATTTTTACGAAAATAATTTTGAATTTTGATTAATTTATTGAGTTCCTACATGGACAAGGAAACTTAGAAGTAGAGCTTTAACCTACATATTTAAATACAATCTCTACATCAACAAACACAAATTAACACCAAATATTAAATTTGAAGAAAATCCAATAATACATAAACAAAATTAGAATTGGAGCAACTGGGGGTTCTGATTCTTTGTTATATAGACTACAAGACAAGGCAGTACTCATTTGTACTTCAACAACAGCAAAGGGAATCCACCATTTCATATTGCTATTAATGTTATATGGACTGATGACCTTTCTATCGGGCTATAAATCCACCAATCTATTTCAAACTATGCTTATTCATATCATAACTGAAATGGACATACACACTCCAATTCTAGCCTTGAAAATTATAAATACATGACATACTTAATATAATAAAACAACACACAAATAAAACAACTACAACAAAAACCAACTTGTGGAGTGATAGCCCACAACATACTCCTTGGTGCTCTACAATATTGAGATAAAAAAAGTAAGTTAGCAAAGCCGTTGTGATGGTGTTACTACAATGAACAGTGGAGTGATACAGGCACTACAAAGCCTAAGCTTAAACATAGAATACATGTTAAAACAGTTACTAGTACTGGTTTGTTCCGTAAGCTGTGCAATACTTGTGGGTCAAACAAAATATTTATATGTATAAGTCAACAAACTATGGCACAACACACAAGAAAACTAACTAGGTCTAAGGCACACTGACTAACAAGCGGACAGTAAGGACACAAAGCATAGGACTGCACGAAGTTATTGACACTAATGGGGAACCTGTAATCGAACTGAGCCCGTGCTTTCTTGGCCTTGCACAGCAACATTGTGTTTATTTGACCCTGTTGGAAGTCGAAACACGACAGGTCCATACTATCACCGAGATAACGAACTAGCTCGGGTTTACTGCGAAACTTTTTACCTGTAGGGCTATAGAAAATTCATAGTCATGTATCCGAAAGAGTGAAATGTTAGTGTCACATGTTAATACCTTGGTGGTTTTTATCATGTGTGAGTAGACAGTTGATTGAACTTCCAAAGCTTATAGTCAGCAGTGCCAGATTTTGTTAATGGGTGTCACCATTTATGATTCATGACATGACTAATAGCAACCCAGAGCAATCAAGTAATGAATTACCTATGTCTAAGTAGATTACATAAATAATCATGATATTTTACCATAACTATATTTAAAACTAAATAATTTAGTAAGCACTTGTAATCTAATCAAATGTCCATCTCATCTTATATCAATACACATGAATAGTTCTATTTTAAACTTTTACTATTGATACTAATCAATAATAATCAAAAACATAATAATTCATTTCTCTTCAATAGTATGTGCGTAAGTATATCTTCTTTTTTAACAAGTTTAAGAAAATTGTTTTTATTCTGTCTGTTTTTATTAATATAATAAAATAAAAGAACTCAGAACCTACGTAGGTTCTGAGTTCTTTTATTTTATTATACAACAAATATTTATTATATTATTAGGGGTCTGCTTAGTAAATTATAGCATTGAAGACATATTATCAACAAGGAATTAATCAACAGATGTGTAACATTTATTTACCTGTAATAGTAAACATCAACTTTTCCAGCAGTCAGTCCGGTTTTCCTTAAAACTTCTTCTCTTTGCCAGCCTTTGGGAAGCGCTGAACAGTCCGATCTTTTTTTTTCAATAGAAATATTCATGTTTTTCTTATCTCTGTAAATATAGTTGAGATCACGTATTAGAAACACAATGGTACAATACAGGGCTCAAGAAGAAAGTAAATTACTGCCGGATTTACCTAAAATAAATTATAACTAGCCCAGCTGTTAGTTTATTCGGTATCCAGATTACACTAGGTTTTTAATCACGACTCACGAGTTGCCGAGAAAACAATTACCTTCACTGAAAAATGCAAGAAGTAAGCAACAACTCGCAATTCTCGCAATCGCAATACAAATTTCAAATATAAATCATCAGGTCATCACAAGCACAAATTCATCCACAAATTAGTTAAAAAAAATAAGTAGAAACTGTAGGTATAAACCCATCAAGAAAGAATCTGTCACTCAAAGAAAATAATACTCTCTATTTTTTTTTATTAAATAATTTTACGGCTCTGGATACAAGTCCTTTAGAGCCTTTCTTTAATTTTGTTCTTTATTCCTAATCCTAACCTAACCCTAACAAGACAATCAAAGGGTGGTGTAGGCCTTTGACTGCTGCAAGGGAGCTTCTGGCGACAAATCTATACGAGTGCACTGGTTTACATAGACGATTGAGTGACGGACGACGCCCGAAGACGCCCACACAGTCCGCAAAATAAATATCACTACAGCCGTACTATGACGATCCACTTTAAGGCCGTACCTAAATTTTCCGGGGTCCAGTGCTGCCCCCATTTTAAATAAATCATTTCAACGAAAACGGAGACATCATTTAAAACTTTGCAACTACCAAGTCCTAGATAACCCTTTAAAGTATTTTATGAACTACTGTTTACAGTTTATAATGAGAACGTTAAGCTTTACTACGCACATTAGCCAAAAGTGGCCGTTTTTCGCAAATGTGCGTAGTAAAGCTTAACGTTCTCACTTCAAACTGTAAACAGTAGTTCATAAAATACTTTGAAGGGTTATCTAGGACTTGGTAGTAGCAAAATTTTAAATGATGTCTCCGTTTTCTTTGAAATGATTTATTTTAAATGGGGGCAGCACTGGACCCCGGAAAATTCAGGTACGGCCTTAACTATTTCACACATTGTTCATGTCATGAGCATTTATAACACCAAACAACACCAATTTCATATTATAAAGCCTAATAAAATCAATTTGTAAAATAATTTAAAGCAAACCCCAACCGAACCCCTTGACTTCCCGCCAAAAACTCGAATAATAATACTCTCTCTCTGACGAGTGGCTGTCACTTCACTGCACAGAACAATAATACTCCTGGCGAGCTTCATTGGCACCACTGGCCACTGGCAGTCAAAGTCATAGATTAATATTGTATATACTGAAATAGATAAAAAACTGTAGCTTTAACATTAGATCAAACCAGTGGTGCCATCTGTTAACATGCTTTAGCAACACCAAAGGACTAAAAGATGAAATAAAACGGTGAAAAACTTACTCCGCGAGCTGGGATTTGAACTCGCGATCTCGGTTCAAATACGACTATATTCTATAGCGTTAACAACTGAGCTATTAAGTGATTAACCGCGCATATCGAATTTATCCATCATTTAATATTCCTATCAAATAAAAAATGGTGTAAAAAATATACTGCGTGAGTGGGACTTGAACTCGCAACGTTGCTCTTATTTTAACCATGCTTTAATCAACTGAGCTTTCACGTGTTTTACCTCGTATGGCGAATTTCTCCACCATTTGATATTCCTATTCTATAACACGCATTAGGAGTTAGGTCAGCTGATTCGTGACTAGATGGCGTTTTATTGAATTTTTTTATCAAAATTCTGCAATGTTCTAAGTTTCATAGGCATGGTCAAAGTCAAGTCAATCAATAGACAACATCGGATAATAACCCTATGACTATGATACTTTTTCCGGGGTGAAAAGGGTCCATCTTGGCTGATCTTGGGTCCACCCAATCATAATGTTGATTATGTTGAGTAATTCGAAATGATTTCAAAATCTTTCTTGGAATAAGCGCTATCCAGTATCCACACATTAACGGGTTCCCGTCCCGGACGGACGGGCCGTCCGTGCCTGTTTTCCCGTCAGTGCCGTGCCGTCTGAATTTTTTGTGTTCACACATATCAGGGAAATCGGTGTCCGGGTAATTGTGTCGGTGACTGAAACGCACACAAGGATGGCCTTATTTAACACTGAGGAATTGGTTTGGCAATGATTGCAATAACGCTCGATGAAGAAGAAGAAGAACCTCGGCAAAATGTCATCCCGTTAGGTAAAAATCGGATAGCCTGTCAGGGGCGTACGGGCGGCCTCCGTGCCGTGCGTGACACTGACGGCCCGGCCCTGAACTGTATGAACGAGTTCATACAAATCGTATGTAACTAGAGATGGGCAAAGTGTTTATGCCCAAACGGGCATATTGGGAATATTCCCGGAATTTTGGGCATAAATCCATAAATGCCCAAAATAAATGCCCAATCACAAAACAAAAAAAAATAAAAGCTAAAAGGCGTTTTTTAGTATTCTGAAGGGCATCTATGCTTTAAAATATAGTAGAAACGTTATTGACACCATGCCGCACTAGATCAGATTAGGTTTAGTTTGTAGTAATGTAGTTTAATTTCAATTGTATTTATTTATTTTCTCCTTATTAAACAATTTGTAGAAAGGGTATCTATACTTATAGAGAATTAGCTGCCTAAGTGGTTCAAAGGCGTTTGCCTTTTGATCCAGAGGTCGTGGGCTGAAATCCCACTGGGAAGCTTGACTGTCTCGTTAATAATTGTATACGTTTCATTTGATAATCTTAAAGACAAAAGGTCTGGCTTGAGCTTGGCGCGGGTCCCTCTTAAAGGTTGTATACTTAGACATCTCATAATTTAGGTACATTGGTACATACTAAATTTACAAATTGACATTATTTTAAATTTCGTAATTCTTATAATTCAATTTAATTATGACATAACAAACAATGTAATCTCTGTCCATCCATATAACTTATTTTAAGTTTTTAGTTTGTTAGTTGACGTCTTTGGAGAAAACGTGCAGTGCAGTTTGTTGCCGCTTCTTCTGCACTTGCGCCTAGGAAGCAGCGTAAACTTAGCTTTAAGTAACGATTTGACGTCAACATTTGTACAAAACAAAACAAAGTGACTATTATTAAGAGATATTATAAATATCCTATGATAATAAAGATATTTTGAATTGAATTGAAATTGAATTTTTTGTCTTCGCAAATATCATCTTTTCGTTCTGAGCTTAAATGGCACCTATCCGTGAACGCAGACAAATGCGAATTCTTTGCACTCTCTTTTCAATTCTTTTGAGTAAAATGTAAATTTTAATTTCTTGACACTCATGCAACTTCGTTCTACTGATAATCTTCTCCTTTCTGTTCCTCCTCATCGCACAAATTTTATGTCAAGCTCTTTTACCTTACAAGCTATAGGGCTCTTTTTACATTTTTTTCTTTTAATAGAAGTGTGCACTCTTATCTTTTTGATTGATGTTATTATATTCTTTATTTTTCACCATCATCATTCATTATTTATATATATTGCATGTTTGTATATACTATTTATTTGTTATATGTATTTAGAGTATTAAAGATAGTCTTATGTACGTATGTAGGTATATTCTATGAGATTTATTTTATTCAATTGTATATTATATGTTTTTAATTAGGCATATATATTATGCACATATTTTAATACTTTATTTTGTATCTAGTTTTTTGCGCCGCAACATAATTCGTATCTGTTTATCCTTATGGTTTACTGGGAGAGGACGCTTTTAGCGTTAAGTCCGTCAATATTTCATATTGTGGAACAATAAAGTTTTTATAAAGAAAAAAATAAGCATAGGTACTTTATTAAAAGTTGTTTCCAGTCTGGTTAGGATATTGCATGCTTGAATCACCTGATTATTCGAAAAGAATGATGATTTCGTGCTTGGGAAGGCACGTAAAGCTGCGGGTCCTGGACGCCATCTGGTGTTTGTTTAAACCTATCCTCGGATTGATATACCCTTTGGGTTGTAGAGGTCAAACAGCAGTCACTCTGTGTAAAAACCAGTAACCTCGTCAAATCACCTAGGTAGGTAGCGGACGGAAGCCTGGGCTTTGAAGCGTGACCACTGAGAACAACCAGGAATAGTCTTCAATGATGATGTTATCTATGTACATAGATAGATAAATTTAGGTGGTGCGACATATTGCGTAAATTATATGAATAATGACTTGGTATTACTAGTCACAAAGTGTGTGCAAACGCTATGATATGCTTAAAATGTAGGTATACGACAAGTGAAACGTTAAAGTTGATGAAAACAATGATGTTTTCATAAACTTTAACGTTGCACTCCTACCTACTAATCATACATTGAAAGTAGGCATCGTTGAATTATTATCTTTTCTTTGCTGGGAGGTGTGAAAAGACGTAATTATATGTATAAATAAGCAAAGGCACTGATTTAAAGAGGCAGTTGTAAATAGCAGTTTTGGTAAGTTAAAAATTATAAATGGCATGTTTAATAACTAGTTCAGCAGTTAAAACTAAGCAGTTAAGTAACCAAAAATGAGTAATAAAAAATAATGAACTGGATCAGTGAGTATATAATTGAGCAGGAAAATAATTAAATGGGCGGTAAAAAAAATTGAACGAGTGGTTCTATAGGTTTCCCTAACCTAGTAAAATGGATAAAACCGACCTAGCACTCGCCGGCCGCTACCGCGGCACGCTCGCTTCACTCGCTCGGCTCTAGCGTGTGTTGGTCGCAGTTCTAACCTAACCTAACCTATATGTTTTCCCTAACCTAGTAAAATGAATAGAACTAGTAATGATAAAATAACCGACTAATTGATTTTTTATTACTGTTCATGTTTTACTGCCGCAATAATTAATCAACCGCCATTAAATTAAATAACTGCTCAATATTTTTTCCAACTAATCATAATAACATCTCGAATATTTAAATAATAGCTCAAAAAATTAGTTTCCATAAGCAAACAGACATCAAATGCGATATCAACAAATGAGCACCCTCGATATATGTAGTAAATTTTTTTGACAGTCTCATACATTTTAGATTTCGTATGGACTTAAAACAGACAGATTTTGACGCTACAAGCATCATTTAGACTGATTGAGAGATAATACCGAATAAAACCGCTATTATATCAACGGAACAAAATATATTCATTTTGACGAGTTCTTCGATTCCCTATCAACTTGTTATAACATTTCCCAAAAATAGGTAGGTAATGCTCTGGCATAATATTTACCCCAATTTACTCGTCATCGGAAGGGGACATATGAATTGACAGGTCTAAGTTCATTTTTTTACTGGCAAATGTTTGTAGACCTAATTATATGTTAAAATATGCAAACAGAAATTAAATGTGATGTCAACATATGAGCACACTCATACATTAGTCGAGAGTAGACTTCTTTTACTGCTCATCCAAGAGCCTAGGTACTGATTTGGGAGTTGGCCCCGGAACAGGAGATATTCGTATTGACAAGTTCTTCGATACCCCATCAACTTGTTGATAAATAAATGCATAGAATGACCCGAATGTATAGGCTTTATTTAACTAATAAATTCAACAGAATATTATATTTTATAGAAGACATATATCTGACAAGAATTCGTATTATGTCAAGGATTATCTTTTAAATTCATAACCATAAACTATGACATTCTTCCCTCCTTCCTTAATCATGGACGTAGTCATTCAGGTAGGCAGGTGGTCTCTTAGATCGTGCTGACCTGCGTGGTTCATCAGCTATAGTTGAGCGGTGTGGTGAAGAAGAAGAAATCGGCGTAGTGTAGGCATCCAATTCTGAGCTATCTGTAGTCGGTTCAAATTGTTCTGCATTAATATCTTGACTGTTATTGTTTACATCATCAGATGATACTGTATCCGGTGTAACAATCGGTACTGCATCACCTCTGGGTGCGAGGTGGCGATTTGAAACCGTTAATTCTCTGCCATTGGAAAGTCTTACGGAGCTATAATGTGGATTTGGCTCTAGAAGGTCAACTTCTTCTACCATTGGATCATATTTGCTGACTCTTACGAATTTCTTTAAAAGAACCTTTCCAGGTTGCAACCACGACGGCATGGATTGTCCCCAAGACGATCGCCGTGGATGATTAAACATTCTTTCATGAGGCGTTGTGTTAGTTGAAGTGCATAGGAGGGACCTAATACAGTGGAGTGCTTGAGTAATAACTGCCTCCCATTTATCTATTTGGAGATTTTTATCTTTTAGTGCAAGGCGAATCGTTTGCCAAAGGGTCCCATTCAGTCTCTCCACTTGTCCATTACCTTGTGGATTGTAAGGAGAAGATCGACTAGTAGATATGCCCTTAGTATGTAAAAATTCTTTAATACCAGCTGACATGAAAGACGCTCCTTGATCTGTATGAACAGTAGCTGGCATTCCAAAAATTGAAAAAATATCAGTAAGATGCTTAATTACTGTCTCTGTACTCATATCTGGGCATGCATAAGCAAACGGGAACCTCGAGTATTCGTCAATTATTGTCAAAATGTACTTGTTGTTTGTCGATGATGGTAGTGGTCCCTTAAAATCTAAGGACAATCTCTCAAAGGGCATAGTAGCTTTAATTAATAACCCAATATTTTTATTGAATCTTGGTTTTATCTCTGCACAAGTTGGACAAGACGCCACAACCTTTTTACATCATCACTGGTAAACGGTAGGTTTTTAGATCTTATCCAATGCGTAAGTCGTGAAATACCAGGATGACAGAGAGATTTGTGTAATTCTATAAGGCGATTGTCAGTTGTGGCTCCGCATACTTGCCTGGACAATGCATCTGCTACAGTATTCAGATGTCCTGGTCGGTATTTTATATCGAATTTGAAATTTGATAATTCTAATCGCCATCTCTGGATCTTATCATTTTTTATTTTACTTGCATGTCCTCTGAGCATATATGATACAGACTTATACATTCGGGTCATTCTATGCATTTATTTATCAATTTATTTAACTAATAAATTCAACAGAATATTATATTTTATAGAAGACATATATCTGACAAGAATTCGTATTATGTCAAGGATTATCTTTTAAATTCATAACCATAAACTATGACACTTGTTATATTACATTTCCCCTAAAATAGCATGCCGGGTATTTACGCCAGTTAATGGCAACAAACAAATATATGGTACAGGTAGGTATATGTTCACATTTTTTACTGGAAAATGTATATGATAAATTAAGCAATCAGACATTAAATATAATGAAATCTGTACGGTAATTTTACCACACTGACCGGTAATGCATATAATTTGCAAAGTTTTTTTAAAATGAGATGTCTTAAACTTACTTAACTTCGCGAAAATAACTTTACTACCTATTAGCTCTATTAACAATATTGTTTATTTTCAATGTCAAAATAGAATAAAAAAAATAATATCGACATAACAAAATAAATGCCCAGATAAATGCCCAAGGGAAGGAATTTATCAGGCATCTATTGGGAATATTCCCAATGTGCCCAAAATGCCCGGGTATTTGCCCATCTCTATGTAACCGTCCGTCCGGGACGGGATCCCGTTAATGTGTGGATAGCGCTATAGGATGCTTTATGTATTTTTAGGGTTCCGTAGCCAAATGGCAAAAAACGGAACCCTTATGGATTCGTCATGTCTGTCTGTCTGTCTGTCTGTCCGTCCGTATGTCACAGCCACTTTTTTCCGAAACTATAAGAACTATACTGTTGAAACTTGGTAAGTAGATGTATTCTGTGAACCGCATTAAGATTTTTACACAAAAATAGAAAAAAAAACAATAAATTTTGTGGGTTCCCCATACTTAGAACTGAAACTCAATTTTTTTTTCCATCAAACCCATACCTGTGGAGTATCTATGGATAGGTCTTCAAAAATGTTATTGAGGTTTCTAATATCATTTTTTTAAACTGAATAGTTTGCGCTAGAGACACTTCCAAAGTGGTAAAATGTGTGTGGCGAGAAATGAGTAGTCCAGTGGTGTGGTGGCAGGCTTGTATTTCTTGGTTAGTGGTTTGTACAGGAGAGAGGCAACAATGCGAAAGAGAGCTCAGATAAAATTTCGTTCTTTTATAGTAAACGAGAAAGCGCCATCTGTTGGAAACCGGGTGAACTGTCAATAACTTATTGTAATAGCAGTGTTTTAGGTGCTTTGTAGTGTTATGCTTATCGAGGGTCACTATCAGTGTCATGTGGTGACGAACAGATGTCGCTTTTAACAGTGTGTCTCCCTCCCCTGTAACTTCTAAAATCAGAGAATGATAAAACTAAAAAAAATATATTGATGTACATTACCATACAAATTTCCACCGAAAATTGGTTTGAACGAAATCTAGTAAGTAGTTTTTTTTTAATACGTCATAAATGGTAAACCAAAATTTACCTTTAGAACTTTTATATTATGTTATTATGTTACTTGCTGCTACGGAACCCTTTATGGGCGAGTCCGACTCGCACTTAGCCGCTTTATTTGTATCTAGCAACACCTGCAACGAATGTCACTGTGATGTCAACTGTCAAAAGTGATGAGTGATTGAGTGATTTTCCTAGAGTTGTGAGTTGTGATTTGTATTAATTGCGTGTGGCGGTTTTGGACTATAATATAAGCGATTTGTTATGTTTCATCACAGTTATTAAGTGAAAATAAAAAGTTAATTGAATGTTACGTCAAAGCAGCAAAAGGTATGTGCCTTTTCGTGAATTTGTAGCTGGTATTTTTCTCGGTGATGTCAACTTTGCTAATACTTTCACTTTGAAATGTTTTACTTCTACAGTAATATTGTTTATTATTAGAAGTTCAAAAGCATTTTATGATTATTTATTTTCAATTAATAGATGTTGTGGCGGTTGGTAAAGTACCTACTAACCATATTTTCACAGGTTGCACTGACTGCCTTTTCAAAAAAAAAGCTACCTGGTAGGGCATGGTAGCTTTGTTTTGCAATTATATTCAATGCACCTACAGAGTACTGTTTTATATAAGGTCAATTACAGTGAGACCTGATCCAGTTACCTTGCTACATACATACAAGTTAACAATATATATGTATAGATTGAGAGCTGGCACGAATTTTGGGTAGGTGTTTGAGGCAAGTTGAAAACTTGTCACATACATCTCCTATTATACCCCAACACGGAACTGCAGACCTGGTTAGTGAGTAGCGGGGCTAAAGCAACCTATGAATTTTTAAAAGTTTTTTTTTTCTAAGAAGGTATTTGAGGCAATATGCATTTTTTATATGTTGTAGTTTAGTGTTTAAAGAATAAAAAAATCAATAAGCCAGATGATTTGGTCGGGGCTTTATATTGCCAGGCGCGTGCAAAAGTATTTTTCAAAAAAATATAAAAAAGGTATTTGAGGCAACTTGAAATTTTAATAGGGTGTTACTTATAACTAAAAAATAAGTTTCTCAAAAAGACAGGTCATTTTGATGGGACTTTCTACCTGCCAGGTCAATTTAAATAAATCAAATTTTGCAAGCGAAACTAGTTAAAGACTAGAGTTGTCTGCTTTGATCGTTGTAGTCATACACACATATACTATATTTTATAACTAATATAATCCCACGTGGTTCCGACCACTCCATCTCTTCATGTGGATGTCGTAAGAGGCGACTAAAGGACTAAGCACAAACATCTCGTGTTCGTACCATTGCATTCCCAAGGAGGGTTAACGTCAGGCAGGCACCGGTCGTAAATTTATAGCCATATCATTTAAACTGTTCCGGCTATTTCTTCTCCATTTTGCAAGTTCTTTGGCATCCTTGAGTGACCATTGACATGCATGCTATATTTGGAGAAGAAAAAGCGGGAAAGAGCACCCCGGGCTCCAAAGCAGCACTACATTAAGTAATTTGCAAATAAAATTTAAACCTAAAAATAATATCTCGTGAACTGTGAATTTCCACAACTTGAAATTTTGCTAGAAGTTTTCTTTTTATTTGTGTCGGATATCAATCACTATTTTTAATTTAACACACTAACATGCCCCCATTTTTAATTCTTTTGAGAAAAATTCTTTATAGTAATTACCCCCATTATTTTTTTATACTGGGCTCATCTAGGGCAACTTATCACAGTGTTTGACCACAAACCCAATACCATTTTTCTATAAAAAAATTATTTAAAATATTTTCTTCTTATATTTTAGAGCTGGGCTCTTGTCGGTGGAGTGCTTTCCATGTCTCTCTTTGTTCCGCCAAGTTCTTAACCTCCTTATACGTTTTCACTTAAAATTTTTCTTTTATTTGATCGAAAAATTTTCTTCTGGGTTTTCCTACTCCTCTTTTTCCTTCTTTTTTTAGGGTTCTGTACGCGAAGGGTGCAAACGGGACCCTATTACTGAGACTCCGCTGTCTGCCCGTCTGTCACAGGGCTCTAATTCTTGAACTGTAATAGCTAGACACTTGAAATTTTCACCGATTATATATTACTGTGGCCGCTATAACAACAAATACTAAAAATAACAAAAAGTTAAATATTAAAGGGGCCGTCATACAAGAAACGTGTTTCTTCAGCGTTTTAAAACATTGTAGGGTGGTACGGAACCCTTCATGTACGAGTCGGACACGCACTTGCCTGTCTATTCCTTCCATTATTGTTTTAAAAAACTCATTGTGAATCAGTAGATGGCCGAACATTTTCCCTCTTCTATTTGCTATAATTTGTAGTATTTACCTTTTTTTAATAATAATATCATTAGGTCAATATTATGCATATCACCAGGCCTGTGTTACCCCCGTTTAGGTATCGAAAATATACCTATATTATTACTAAGCGCGCAGCAGTCCCTCGGAGTGGTGAATTCAGTTATATATGAATTGTTTGTCCAGCGTAATAATAAAAATGAGATTGGCCTGCAATGGATGTCTAGGTATCTAAACGAAAAGGTGCTGAGTTCTGGCGTGAGCTAAATTAAATCATATCGCTAACCACATTAAGCATATTTCTTTGAATTTCTTTGCTGAGTGTGACTTCTGTATGTGAGTACTAGTTCTTATTCTGTGATATTACTTAGTATGTATTCATATGTAAGTCTAGGTATATACATATAGGAAGGTACCTTATATTACAGGTATATGTAGACAGGGTTGCTTTTTGAATTACTTGTAATCAAAATAAGTAATCCGCTAGTTTCCAACAAGTCAAATCAGACACTTTTTAGGGTTCCGTACCCGAAGGGTGCAAACGGGACCCTATTACTAAGACTCCGCTGTCTGTCCGTCTGTCTGTCTGTCCGTCCGTTAGTCAGTCAGTCACAGGGCTCTATCTCTTGAACCGTAATAGCTAGACACTTGAAATTTTCACCGATTATGTATTACTGTGGCGGATATAACAACAAATACTAAAAATAAAAAATAGTTAAAAATTAAAGGGGGTCGTCATACAAGAAACGTGTTTTTTTCAGCGTTTTTAACTTGATCTTCATAATGGCATTAACTAGATACTTGAAATTTTAACCAATTAAGTATTACTATGACCACAATAATAACAAATACTAAAAATAAAATAAAGTTAAAAATTAAAGGGGGTCGTCATAAAAGAAACGTGTTTCTTCAGCGTTTTTAAACATTGTACGGTGGTACGGAACCCTTCATGTACGAGTCCGACTCGCACTTGCCCGTTTATTTCTAAACGTCAAAACAAACATTTTCTATGGGATTTGTATGAAATATCGGACTGACGTCATAGATTTTTGGAGTCAAATAGCGCTCTTAATATCCGTTTTTCTGCATTAATAAATCTAAAATCTCGTTCGAAATGGGTGTAATCAATGGAAAGTGACATTATTTTGTGACGTTTTATTCTTTTCAGGTGAAGTGGTAGCATAAGTGGCGCCCTCATTTGAAATAAATTGTTTAAAACGAAATATGGTGATATTTAAAAATTTGATTTGTATCAATGTCTAAAAAGACCTTCAAACTATTTACATTGATACAAATCAAATTTTTAAATATCACCATATTTAGTTCTAAACAATTTATTTCAAATGAGGGCGCCACTTAAGCTACCATTTCACCTTAACAGTACCACATAATTTATTTTTGACCCAGGAAACTACCCAATTAAAATACAAATACGTATTTACTTTGTTTTAAAAATAATTTGTTTTTAGGGTTTCGTACCTGAAGGGTGCAAAGGGGACCCTATTACTGAGACTCCGCTGTCTGTCCGTCTGTCACAGGGCTCTATCTCTTGAACCGTAATAGCCAGACACTTGAAATTTAACCGATTATGTATTACTGTGGCCGCTATCTCAACAATTTACGAGTCCGACTCGCACTTGCCCGTTTTTTATGTTTATCTATTGAATTTTACAGGGAAACTATCAGGGCTAAGTTAGCTTTATTAATTTAAGAGTTATAACCGCCGAATTATTTCGTATAAGATACATAATCTTTATAAAACAGTTACTTACTACAGTAGATAAAATATACATACTTATGAACGAGTATATACAAACATTCATACATGACATGCCTCCAAATGCCGCTACTACAATAAACTACAATCTGCCACGCTAGGTTCCAGCTTACTTAGCCTGCTGGTAGACCGGCACTGCTCGTCTGACCCTCGAGTTGACATAAATACTATTAGAAATATTTAAACATACTCGTATGATTTGCAGCGGCGCGACGGCCGCGGCTGCTAACACTCTCACGCGCTCTTTCAATTATCTCTTTCAATAATTTATTGGTGACGAATGTCCGTGATTTCAGATACCTTGAACTTTCTTTTCGCAAATATTGTGCTTTGCATTACGTTTGAATATGGATGGATATTCAGGATTTGGATATGGTCCACTTGGGTACTAACATTCCAACATGCTAGTGGGCATCTAGGTTAGGTTTTTGTAATATGTTTATATTTTAGTATGTTTTGTGAAGACCAAGAAGATAATTTATAGATCAAGTAAAGTAGAAAGTTGACGCCGTGTCGTATAGGGAAGTCAAAAGGATGGCTCAAGAGAGGGAGACATGGAAACTACTCCACCGGCAAGAACGTAGTTCTTAAATTATAGATAGATGTTTTATATTATAGAAGGAGGGTTATAGGTTTTTTGAGTGTATGTATGAATGTTTGTATGTACTCGTACTTATGTATGTTTATTTTATCTAAGTAACTGTTTTATAAAGATTATCCGTCTTATTATAAAAACAGGACTAACTTTGTTACCAGGTTTAAACCATTACCCGTCCATATCAAGTTGACATCTAGTAATATCTCACCTGTCAATGTCAACTTGATTTGGGCGGATAATAGTTTAAACCTAGTAAGAAAGTTAGTCCTGTTTTTATAATAAGACGGTATGTATCTTAGTCTGATTGCTCGGCTAGTACTAAGTTAATTGAGGGAGGCGGTGTTCTGGCAATTAAAAAACAACAAAGTCTTGCGTAGGTGTCACTGGGATAGTTCACATGAGGACTTAAATTAAGCTATTTTAAAATGTCCTCTTTGATCTCTAGAAGACAAAGAAATAGTCTGCTTTATCTATATAAATTGATTCATTCAATGATTGATTGTCCTGACCTGTTGATGCAAATAAATTTTAATACTTATCGTATTCGACATCCTAATACGTTCACAGTTTTATCTGCCAAGAATAACGTCTCCTTCAACAACCCCATTTCTGTCATGTGCAGATCGTACAATTATGTTAATCTTGATGGTTTTAATATCTTTGGACTGAGTTACGGACAATTCCGCAATTTTGTTCATAAATTATGCCCATAGAATTGTTTTAAATGCCATGTTTTGCGTGATATATGTATATTAACTGTAACCCTATTATGATAATATTCTGTTAAATTAAGAACTTAGGAATTTGAGTACTTCTTTTTCATTGTTATTCAGACTCACATTAGTAGATCATGCTGTGTACACAAAGTTTTGGACTATTTTACTAGACCGAAATAAATAGATGTATCTATTAGATAATGTTAGTTGTAATGCAACTTTGTAAAATGTCTGTTTTGTGTGCCTAATAAAGTAAAATAAATAAAATTATACGAAATAATTCGGCGGTTATAACTCTTAAATTAATAAAGCTAACTTAGCCCTGATAGTTTCCCTGTAAAATTCAATAGATAAACATAATAAACGGGTAAGTACGAGTCGTACTTAAAGGATTCCGTACCTCCATACAATGTTTTAAAACACTAAAAAAACACGTTTTTTGTATGACGACCCCCTTTAATTTACGCGGTACGCCACCCTTCATGTACGAATCTGACTCGCACTTGTCCGTTTATTTATATTTTATTTTAACACTTTGTCAGCGTACGTATGCGGACGGATAAGCGAACATACCGAAACTATAAGTTCCGTCCGTGAAGGAAGTCCCCAAAAATGGAAAAATAGAATGTTTAAATTTTAATTACTAAAGTCTGATGTTTTATTCCGTAGAATTTTGACAGCTGAAAATTTTGACATGTCAGAGATTAGAAACCTTTTTCGCCGGGCACATATTTTTATTAAATTCCAGGTTTCAATAAAAGTCTGAACATCGAAGTCGGTTCATTTTATTTGTTAGTGAATGTAACCATTTCGCACGCTCCAAATCAAAAGGAGATTTACGGCGAGCGATATTTACGTCCCTTTTCATTACGACTATATTTATTTAATATTAGATTTTAAATAAATTCTACTAGCTTGCTACCGCAGCCAATAAAAAAATACGAATTTAGTTTTATTTAAATTAGTAGTTAATTTTTTTACGAAAAAAATATTTTTCAAATGCTTTGAAAAGGTTTATTATACATGAATTAGTAGGGAGTGATGCCGGCTAAAGAAAAATAACCTCCTAACTTAAAATTATAACTTTGATAATTCAGTATTAAAAAATGTCAATACATTTTAAATATACCAGAAAGTTTAAAATTTATCTTTTTCAAGGTAAAACATAAAAATTTATCCCGAATTTATTTTTTTATTGCCTTTAAATGGGTTCCCTTTTTAGCTAGAGAGTTTTTTTAGTTGCAACACTTTTGAAATGTCAGAATTCTACGGAATAAAAAATCAGACTTTAGTTATATTCATTGAGCAGGAAGTGTGCTCAACTTCATTTTAGGTACCTACCTAATTCTTGAATATACATGGTGTACGTGTACAGTTGGCCGCATAGAAAAGTACACCAACAATAGTACCAATAGTATAGATGCAGTAGGAATACTTTTCTATGTGGCCCACTACATATATATAAACATGTGCGATCAACACATACTTGAAGGGGCGACTCGACCCGTCCATATGAACATCTTTTCCTGTGGGACTAATGCGGAGATCGAAAATAATTATAGAATTTTAATATACATATGTATACATATATGCCATAGCAACGCCCTGCTTCAGGGCTAGATCCAGCCTGGATACTTACCATGTCATGGCTCTGTGATCTTCGCATAATATGAAATGGAGGAAAACGGCCAAATGCGTGACAAACACGCACTACCTTTGCGTATCGGATGGCTAAGTAATTGAGAGATAACTATTACATCACATACATACATATAATACATAAGTAGGTATAAGAAGCCTTATAATATGATAATACTAAGAGCTGGTATCCAATCCACTTGATTTGATTTATCTTTTATATCATTATCGTGCTTTTATCGACTTCGAAAAAGGAGTATTTGTATTAGAGTCGTACTTAGGAGAATGAAAATGACAAATGTGTATGTGTATCAAATTACGAAAGTAAGTAGGTACCTGTGGTACCTCGACTGTCCCGGCGGAGCCAGGTGAGTTTCCACATGATTAGTAGGTACCGAGTAGGTGTAGGCAGATGTAGTGGAGAGCAGTTAGATTACAAATTTATACCTAAAATTTATTTAATTTGATATAGTTGTAACTATATCAAACAGCACTAATATAACATTTATAATTAGACTTTATAAGTAGGTAATAAGTAAATAAATAAATAAATATATAGGGACAAATCAAACTAATTAAGCTAGCCCCAAAGTAAGTTTTTTTAAACTTGTGTTATGGGATACTAACTCAACGATACTATATTTTATAATAAATGCATATATAAGTATAGATAAACACCCAAGACCCAGGACAATTTGAAAAAGGCCATTTTCCAACTTGCCCTGGCTGGATATCGAACCCAGAACCTCCGGATTAGTGGTCTAGCGTGTTAACCATTACGCCACGGAGGTCGTCAAGTAGGTCGGTATTATCGAGGTGGTAGTGGAATGAGCACAAATTATATAGTAGTCATAAAGGACAGAAAGGAATCGAACCTCGTAAACCTCAGTTCATACTAACTAATGACATAACCAGCGTACCCAGTGTCACTCAGGATTAAGACAAATCTAACGACACCTCTCAAGCTAAAATCCATCAAGCCGTTTAGGCTGTAGAACTTGCCAAAGAAATAAACATACATACACTTGAAAAACATAACCCTCCTTCTGGCGCAGTCGGGTAAAAAGTAAGATGGACAACATAAGATGGAGAAATAAGGTGAAAACGAACATGCAGCATGCAGGTGACAACAACTAATATATATACAATACAAGCTACAGTGAAACCATTTCGACTCAATAAGAAAAAGAAGAAAATGTGTCCTAACCCTTATTCACTCTCCAGACTCCAAGGTGGGCCTAAAAGTCTTCACTTCAGAAATTTAATAGTAGATTGTGCTACAAGGCGTAAAGGTAACAGTTTTAACGCGAGGCCGCTACATTAAATCCAGAGCGTAACGAAGAAGGATTCTACGGTGGAATCCTGAGTGAAGCGAGCCTGTATATGGGTAAATAACTATACAAGATAATTCAATTTTATTCAATTTAAATAATTATAATTAAATTTAAATAACATTATTTAATTTTATTCTGTTTAGAATTTAAAAGCCTGACACAATGTTTCATATCTCTGAGTAGGTATGTAACACATAATTTAAAGCGAGACAACTGAAACACTGCATTTCGTCCTTGTGTTTAAATTAATATTTGGTCATTACTGTGTCGCACAGCTGGTTAAAATGTTCATTTTGCCTTGAATGGCCATTAAATCTTCATAGGCCTACGCCCCCTTGATTGACCTATCGTATATTACGTGCTCTGTTTTAACTGTCTATACTCAGTTATTACGCAATTTTGGCTGTAATTTATTCGGAGTTTGACCCTTGTAAATAAATACCTAAATATAATGTCAAGGACAATAAAGTAAAGCGAATCATATATACTATTCTCTTTTCGTTTAGCTATTTTGGCGCGCCTATAATAGACATACTACCTATCAAAAAAATGACTATAGAAAATGCCAAGGTGAGGTACTGCAGTGGAAGCGACCGGGCCGAGCAAATAACCCGAAAAGCCCTAAGCATTATTAAGCTTTTTCTGTTATCAGCCGTGAGGGTAGGTAGGGCTGTTTTGTTGCTTTATTCGAAAGGCCAGGCGTGGCCCGTTACGTCAGCGTGCGCCAAAATGTCGCGCCATTTCGCGGTACGTTCGCCGCGCCCTTTTACACCCTAATCTCTTTCGCGGCCGGTTGCCCTTGTTGGCCAAATCTGCCGCAAGGCGAGCAGATACGGCCTAGTTATTTATGGTTAACTAACTTCATTACCTCTAGGCTTTCCACCGCATAGAGCTCGGTAAATCTAGTCAGAAAACCGTGTTCTTTGGCATTGATCCAGATTGGTTTTGTTTTGACCAATCTTGAGAAAAAACTAACATGAAGTCATTAGTCGACAACAAATATCTTGAGTGAAAAAAAAAGTACTCCATAATAGTAATTTGTTGTTGCTATGTAAAGTTTTTGAGATAAAGTTTTGATTGTGGTAAACTACAACTATACGAGAAGCGATCGCAATCGCAACATGCTGTCATCCACATTAAAATACAATTGCCGGAACGTTCGCAATATTTTCATCATCAATTGATGAAAATATTGCGTCTTTATCCCTAACGGGGTAGACAGAGCCAAGGGCGGTAAAGCCCAGGCCACTTTTAGCGTAATGGTGGGCATGAAGGTGGAAAAGGGAAATCATAATAGTGATGGGTTGCTAACCGCATCGCCTATTCATATGATTCAGATTCTCGCCCATTCCCTCGATCGGCATTTACGATCTGCACGGGAAGAGAAGCAGCTGGTACATTCTATGTTTATAAAAAAATATACCTACATATATATTTTTTTAGACAAAATAATAACTAGGGAAAAGCCCAGACGGCTCATAAGGGTAGGTAGAGAAGAGGCGTTGAAGATTCAAGATGAGAAAGAAAATTAGAAGTTAATAATGTGCATATCTAATAACTAATAATAACTACTGGAAGAGATCTCTTTTGAGATAAGTAGGGCCCTTGTACAACTTTTTGTTTCTGTATTCTCTGTATATATTGCCCGTGTACATAAATTGTTAAATAAATAAACAATACTAACACTATCACGCCTTTTACACATAGACAGAGCCTAGGGCCAAAGGACCCAAAGGCTACGTTTAGCGCGATGTTGGGCTTGAAGATGGGAAAATGGAATCAAAATAGTGATAGGTTGCTAAGCGCATCGCCTAATATTAACATGATGCAAATTTTCACCCATTCCCTCGATCAAGAATCAAGAATAATCTATTTGCATTATACAATAGATATTAAATTTATTATGTTAGTGAATGTTAGTAGGTATGTACATTGTATAAACCTGCAGATAGGTATGCAAACATTTTTCCGGCTCGGCATCGGCTATTCACTGAAATTCAGTATGTAGGGGGTTTCGGGGATGAAAAAACGATCTAGCTAGGTCTCATTTTTCGAGAACCTCCTTTTCATGATATTTTCATAGAGCGAAGCTCGGTCGTCCAGGTACTGTAACCTGATAGGGACTCTATGTAGGTTATCTTTGAGCTCTACGATCAGTTGTGCAACTTATGCTACTTCTATGCTTTTACAGCTGAATACATAATAAGGCCTATTATTGAAATATCACTTTAATTTCCAATCAGAATTGACTAAGCTTGCTTCAATGTTATTAAATAATAAATCAATAAGTAAAGTATTTAAATAATAAATGTACTACATTTCTTGGAATAACATTGATTACCGTCACTGTATGTAAAGTACCTCATAATGTCACTTAATACATACCTAGTGTTATGCAGTAACGTGTATTATTATTTATTGTGGTTTCAAATAAAACATAATTGCAGAAGCAATGGTGTTCCGATGCTTTAAAGAAAGACATGGTGAAGGATTTAAAGTTATAATATAACATCATCATGCTGCATCATGTTTTAACCTTATTTCTCGATCTTATCCTGTCCGCTTTTCATTCTTCATTTCATTTTTAATTTCATTTCATTTTCTAATAATTTTCACATCCCTCTTAATTTTGACTCATTCCACCATTATCTCTTACCCTGGAAAGATATTCAGAACTACCTACTTATTATAATATCTGCTATATCATCATCATCAGATCTTTTCTAGTCTCCACTGCAGGAGCACGACCCTCTGTACTGCCAGCCATATATAAACCAGAGCAGTCAGAGGACTTGGCCTACACTCTCCACACTGGCCAAACGGGTAAGAGATCTCATGGATGTTTATAAGCTTTGTTTAGCTTGTGTTTCCTAAGTCGCCTTTTACTACGAAATCCACGGGAAGACTTGGAGTGATCCTATTCTACTCTGCCAGGAACCACTCGGCTAGTTGTTAGTAATGATGGACACTGATGGAGTGTAAGTTCCAACTATGAAAGCCTGTGAACTTCCTGGCCGAAATCAACGTGCATTTGTAATCTCATTCGATTGATATGCCTGTAGATTTCCGCCGTCGAAACGCTCTGGGGTTTGGAGTGCGAATTTTAACTACATAAGCCTGTGTGCTTCCTGGCTGAAATCAACGATTTATGGAATTTCGCCAATAAACCAACAAACTAGAGTTTGTGTCTTGAATTCTTTTACTCGTTTAATCCTGAATTTAACCAAATTAAATAACTTTTTCTTGTTTCAGATATTTACGATAACCACCATGGCTGTTATTTTTTCCGCCATGCTACGTTTGCTGACGTAACTTCAGGTCAGTGCTTCTGATATTAACTTTTTTTGGGACCCAAACCTGCAAGCACTCCTAACAAAATCACATCTGTAATGTCGACATAGCTTGCTTGATATTCAAATATCTTGATTGCTTTCGTGACAAAATGAAACTTGAGTTATCGTGCTGTCTCCTGGGATTGCTATAAATGTTGCCGTGTCCATTGTGAGCCAATAACAGTTGTTGTTTGGATGTCAGCGACGGTGATGGATGATAGCATCTCTTTTATGTTGATGTGACTTCGCTGCGAATTGTCATTTCTGTGCGAAAGCTAACGCAGCGCAGGGCACATCTTTGCCCTAGGATTATAAAGAGCATACTTACATAAATTTTTCGGGGTCCAGTGCTGCCCCTATTTGAAATAAATTATTTGAAAGGAAACGGAGATAATTTAAAATTTCGTATTAGTAAACCCTAGATAACCCTTCAAACTATTTTATGAACTACTGTTTACATTTAAGGTGAGAACGTGAAGCTTTTCTTCGAACATTTGCGAAAACTTTTGGCAAATGTGCGAAGAAAAGCTTCACGTTCTCACTTATCTTTCATAATATATCCAATCAAGCAATGGGTTTTGGCTTGAGAACCACATTAGATCAACTTTATATCCAAATGGCCTCTACGTGTTGGTTCTGGTGATACAGAGCCAACGCAAGCCTCCGGCGAAAAGACCTGGAAATAATAAAAATATTGAGTATATAGTATATTGAGTGTATATAATCTATTGTACTCCAGATATTTTTAATAAACAAGCAAATAATGAAACGCGAACTGCTAACTGCTACCACTTAATCCATATTAGCGATTTTCCACAACGCCCTAAAATAATATTGCCAGCCTAGTTGTCAACGTATAATAATTTCACAGTGACTGTGTCTGTAATTACGTGAGAAATGATGTACAATTCGTAAGTTATGGATGTATTACGATATTGGCTACTGCCGCGTGACTGACTAATATTTTCCCATGTCTACGTTCCCACTGTCAAGTATTTTCTTTTTAGTGTATAAGTACGTGGGGCGCACTATAAGTTTCCGGAATGAATATGAAAAAATACTATTAAAGGTACAAAATTAATTTATTGTTTTTCAAAATAATCTCCCTTGGCGTCTATGCACTTTTTCATTTTTGGAGCAGTTCAGTATCATGGACTGAACTTGCTCCAAAAACTTGGCTGGTGTTTAAAAAGTCACCCTGTATGTATGAATATAAAAGACCGAGCGAGCGAAGCGAGCGAGGTCTCTAAATCGAGTTGGGGGCGAAAATACATTGTATGTATGTATGTTTGTACTGCGATAACTGCCGAACCGATGGTCCGATTTTGATGAATCTTGGTAGGCTTGTAGGAAATATCAATAGAATTTTCTAGTTCGTTGGGCATAAAAATCGGTTCAGTAGTTTTTGAAATATTAATAAAAATGTCCGCGATTATGTAGCAAACGAAACCATAGCGCATTCTAACTTTGGATAGCGCCATCTAGGTGTTACTTAGGGAACTATAATCGCGAGGTCTAAGTTCGCGGCTAACTACTAGTTAAAAATTCATGCACAGAGCCTAGGGCGGTAATGCTCAGGCCGTTATGCGTGCGAAAAGGGAAATAGTAATTGTGATGGGTTGCTAATCGCATAGCCTATAAATATGATTCAGATTCTCGCCTATTCCCTCGATCGGGTTTTACATTCTGTAGAAGCAGCCGGTAGATTCTATGATTTTTCTTTTCTTTTAAGCCAGCAAAGAAGAAATCCTTATTTTATATATTTTTCTTGGACTTCTTTATTGAGTACATAAGTACTTTACGAGTACAAACAAGACCAAAAAGATAAATGATAAAGACAAGTGGGTTTCCCAGTAATGATTACAGACTTGTTGTGAAAGTTGATCAGTGTCAAGAGTATGTTGAACTAAGTACTAAATTAACAATAACACCGTATGTGAATTTGGGCGATATGAAATGATAAATAATAGCTAGTCACATTCTCGAAGTACCATCTGTTATTGAATGAAATTTTCATGTGAGATTAGTAATGGGGCTTAGTTAGCTTCTTTAAAATTCATGAAAACAACATATGGTATAGAGCTGAAATGGTTTGGTACAAAACGTAAGTATACAAAACTGATCCGGTTCTGAACTGATTTTATTAGGCTTATTATTAGAAGGTCTACTTCTGTGAAATAAATTTGATCTTTCATGAAATACATGAAAATTTGCCTCAGGCATCGCCAGGGTATATAACCTATAATATTTATTGGACTAAGTATGTGGGGTTTGACTTTCAGTAATAAGCTTTAATTTCGGCTTATTTTTAACACAAATATTATAAAGAACTAGCTGACCCGGCAAACGTTGTTTTGCCATATAAATAAAAATAAAAAAATAATTTAGGGGTGGACTACCCCTAACATTTAGGGGGATGAAAAATAGATGTTGGCCGATTCTCATAGATACCGGATAAGCACAAAAAATTTCATCAAAATCGGTCAAGCCGTTTCGGAGGAGTAAGGCAACGAAAACTGTGACACGAGAATTTTATATATTAGATATGCTTATAAATTTTTAACTAAAAATCAATTCTAACTAAATAATCTAAGTACAAATTAAAAAAAGCGGCCAAGTGCGAGTCGGACTCGCCCAGCAGCAAGTAACATTTTACGAGTTTTGACGTATTAAAAAAAACTACTTACTAGATCTAGTTCAAACCAATTTTCGGTGGAAGTTTGCAAGGTAACCTACATCATATATTTTTTTAGTTTTATAATTCTCTTATTTTAGAAGTTACAGAGGGGGGGGGGGGGACCAACATTTTACCACTCTGGAAGTGTCTCTCGCGCAAACTATTCAATTTAGAAAAAAAAAATATTAGATACCTCAATATCATTTTTGAAGACCTATCCATAGATATCCCACACGTATGGATTTGATGAAAAAAATTTTTTTGAGTTTCAGTTCTAAGTATGGGGAACCCGCAAAATTTATTGTTTTTTTTCTATTTTTGTGTGAAAATCTTAATGCGGTTCACAGAATCCATCTACCTACCGAGTTTCAACAGTATAGTTCTTATAGTTTCGGAAAAAAGTGGCTGTGACATACGGATGAACAGACAGACAGACAGACATGACGAATCTATAAGGGTTCCGTTTTTTGCCATTTGGCTACGGAACCCTAAAAATCGCGAAAAATTGAATAAAATAATATTTTAAAAAAAACTTGCAATAATAAATGTCACGCAGGGTAGAGTGCTTAAAAGACTGACAGCATTGCCATGTTGGATTGCTGATGGTTTTTTTCAGCTTATCTTAATTTATCAAAGAAGTTCATTATGAGTTTTAAACCCGTCCACTGCTCTGCATTAGCCTCCATTTTGGTCTTCGTCTTCTGTCCTATCAAAAAGGTGTTTTATTTTACTGAACAATTTCTTGTGAACTTTTAGCGTGCATATCAACCCGGGCAAACAATGCTTTCAGGTAAACAGGAACCCCATAACGGATGCTATCAAACCCCATCAGTTAAACGTTCCCACCTATTTGTGTAGTCCCGTTGACCGCATATAGTGGTGTGATGGGCGCCACGCCTAACTCAATCACGCCCACCGAGACTAAGCTAGTAGGGTCACCAAATAAATGGAGAAATCAATGCTGCCTTAAGTCCTGGTTTTCGATCTAACTCTAAAATATCTGGGTAAAAAAAAAGTAAATAGTTTTATATCCGTGCATGCATATAAAGGCAGAGGCGGATAAAATATCGAGAGCGCCCTAGGCGCCCATGCAGGCATGTTAGTTCCGGATCTAGACTTTATTCGTTTATTTCTTTCTGATTATTATTTTTAAAAGCATTACAATGCTCGGAAAATCCAAATTGAAAATATGCGATGAAAAAATCCGCCACGAGTGGGACTCGAACCCACGACCCTCACGTTAACGCCGTGAGTGCACTGCCAATTGTGCATATTTTCAATTTGGATATATGTACATATTTCTTTCTGGTTACACGGGGAGGGGATGAAGCAGAAAGGAGGTCTAGGAGCCGACGCAATAAGGTTTCGTTAGCTGTTACGTTACGGAGGTAATTCAATTCAGTGAGTCAGAATTTTCAAAAAATTTGATTTTTCGACTGTTTTTTTTCTATGATTGTGTTAAAACTATTTAGCTGAAAGAATGCAAATTTAATAATCAAATAAGGGAAAGTCATGCATTTATGGTGACCCTAGCCAGCGCGTTAATACTGCTGAAAGTAGAACGCGGAATCATGAGCACGTGTCACGCGAAACTACAACTTCGTTGCTGCCATTAACGTCCAATGTCCCCTGCTCGATGTCACCAACTAAGGGGTTGATTCTATTGACTTTGGAGGCCTATATTTGGCCTAATTTGACGGTTATGGCGTTAAACGTATAACAGTTGTTAATCCGGTCAATATCACCATTAAACAATTTCTTGCGTCAATTCTACTCGTAAATACAAAAATTAAAGATTCACGTTATAGTTAACTAACAATAGCAATAAACTAAGTTACGAGTATGTACAATTTAATTCGACAGATATCGTCATAATCTCACTGAATTCTATTTTGCTTGGAATGCTGCCATAAGATTTGCTTTCTTTGATTTTTCTGAATTTATTTTTAAATTTGTGGTTTCCATGATACTTATGTAAATAAAGTAATCGATATGAGATAGGTTCTATTAATAAATAATACATTAACAATTGGTGTTTACTTACAATAAGCTGCATGTATTTTCTTGAATAATGAACTCAAATTGTTTTCCTCATTTTTATCACACATCAACCTATGTTTCAAACCCATCATACAATTCTTGGCTCTGTCAACCCTATTACTATGTATATTATAGAAAATATATTTACATTATTAAATGTATTATTAACTATAATGCCCAGGAAATATTTCTGTGGTTTTTCTTTATACAACATGACATATGAAACGATTAGGGCCTTACGTCATGCATGACGCATCAGCATTTTGGGTAGGACGTACTCACTTGCTACAGCTATCATAATACAATACAAAAACTCTTATTGCTCTGACAATTGGACGATCACAATTTATAACTAAAATGCATAATATACATGTTTAAAAATATAAATAATTACATCAAACAGATGTCAGACCCTTTTGTAATTGCAATTTGATCACAAGTATGCATTTTAATCATGGACATAATTGTATGGACTCTTGGCCTTGCTCTGACCACAACGATTTGTGAATCATCATCATATCAAATGTTTAGTTTTTATTGTTTACTTAGTCCGCAAAACTTAAAAGTAAAAGTCAAGCTAAGGCTTTTAACTTTTATTAAGGTATACATATTTCGAATGACCTTATTTGCTTTAATTTTTAACGCGCACTGAATTTGGGTATCTTTTGCTTATCGACCGCAGCAGGTATTCAATAGCTCGGAACTTTTCGCAATATTAAAACCCGCATCGGATAAAGCGTCGAACGAAGCAGTCGATGGTGGTTTGTGGCTCGTGGTACAACTCCCACTCACCTTGGGGTACGCTAAAATACACTATCAAAACAGTATGTTTCGTTCGTCGGCGGTAGTGGACGCATACTCGCGTTGTATTCTTTACATGATATAAAAAAATCGCGGTACCGAAATAACGCGTTCCTATTACTTTTGTGCCTTAGTGTCGACAATAAAATATTTAGTGTATTATAACTTTAGATTAAGTATAGAAGTGATCAAAGAAGTGTAGACTTTAGCGTCTTGGATTGTCTGAGATTAGTCTGGTCGGAACGTAAATTACACTCATAATGTAAGTTTAAGTCCATATTTTTATTAAGTTGTTGATGAAGTTTTTTTACATCACTAGTATGTTTTGAGTTTAATATGTTTTTTTTTTGTAATCTAAAATAAAAATGATACCAACTTAATGCGTTGTAGTAATGCAACGTGATGTGGTTTTGCTCTTGTCTTAAAGGTTTCAAAGGATATAAGTACCTACTCATGTATATTAGAAACATGAATTAAAAAATTAATGGTTAATAAAAAAGCTTTTGATATGTCTTGTATCCTATTGTGGTGTGTCATTTTAGATAACATTTATCTTTCATTTAGCAAACCACAGGAAATTTTATCTGCAATTTACAGACTTAATCAAATCACTTGTCAAAATATATTCATGTTAGGTAAATTATTTTTTTAACATTAAGCTATAAGTACTCTATGAAAAGAAACAATAAAAATAAAACCGAAACAATGCGTGTAGTACAAACGGCGACATACTTAATTGACGATTACAAAATGCACTTAGCGCACAATAAGGAATATGCATGGAATACCAATCCGGCTCATATTTTTATTTTACAATTTCTTTTAATACGTTACCACGCCTAGTTAATTATTTTTCTTACTGACTCTTATTTGGATTAGAAATAAATTATTGAAAATATGCAAATATTGCGCGGAAACTTTTGACAAACAAAAGGGAAATGACGACAAAGTTCATAAAAAGGAAATGACAAGTTCGGGTGCGTTCGGTAGGACTGTCCGTCCATGTAGTTTGACTATCGATGACATTCGAAATGTATGTACTTTTATATAGAAGTTTAACAAACATCACTGGCTGATAACATCGAAAGTACCCAAAAAAGAAAAACATGCGTTGACAGCTTCTGTCTCTAGCGGATATTGCAGACATTGACGTCATATTTTAAAATGGCGTGTTTTAGTTGTTATAATCTACTTGCTATTTTTAATATTTATTTTCTACATCATATACATGTTTTTCGGCACTGATTTATTTTTTGCGGCTATTTCTCGACGAGGACTATCGATTAAAAATATAAAAAAAAATCATGCATACTCTCTATTAGCTTACTGAACTCGTATGAATTAACATATACCATACCTACCTTACCTCAAAGTTTTGTCATTATTATTTATTAACCTATAAATGCTTTAACTATTGATTTTCGTAAATTTTATCATCATTCATCAATAACAGATCAATTAAAATGGAAAAGAAATCATAAATAATGGTTTGTTTTTTCGGCAAAAAAATTATTTAAAAACAGCTACCTACTACATATTTTTATTTTATGTATTGTCAAAATATGTTTAGTTTTCTATTTGATGCAATTGATTTTGTATCGATCCGACAATTTTAAGTATCTAGAGGTAAAATATTTATAAACATGGAATTCGGCTCTATGGTCCATTGATGTAATAGAAAATAGTGTATACTGGACAAGCTTTGACCTGTTTACAGTATTTGCATACTTGGCCCATCGTGTACTACATCTTTTTTTAGGGTTCCGTACCCGAAGGGTGCAAACGGGACCCTATTACTGAGAATCCGCTGTCAGTCCGTCTGTCTGTCTGTCTGTCCATCTGTCCGTCTGTTATAGGGCTCTTTCGCTTGAACCGTAATAACTAGATACTTGAAATTTTCACCGATTATGTATTACTGTAGCCGCTATAACAAGAAATACTAAAAATAAAAAATAAAGTTGAAAATGAAAGGGGGTCGTCATAAAAAAAAATGAGTTTTTTCAGCGTTTTTAACTAGATCTTTATAATGGTATTAACAAAATACTTGAAATTTTCACAGATTATGTATTAACTATGGCCGCGTATAACAACAAATACTAAAAATAAGATAAAGTTAAAAATTAGAGGGGAGTCGTCATTCAAGAAACGTGTTTCTTCAGCGTTTTAAAACATTGTACGGTGGTACGGAACCCTTCATGTACGAGTCCGCCTCGCACTTGCCCGTTTATTTTGTTAGTCTTTTTTTTGGATCCCAAAAATATTTTTCTTCAATCTCAAAATCGAAAATGAGGGTACATCGAGAACAGTGTTAGATGCGTTAGATATTATAATAAAATGAGGTTACTATAGCTTTCGTACTAAAACTTTACTGTGCAAAGCAGATGGATAATAATGATGCAAAATATTTAAAAGCAAAAATAATATTAAGTTTTTTATTTATTTTGGTAACCTAAATGAGGCAAAAGTGATGGAGCAGTCACTGTGGCCAAACAGTCAGGTTTATTTATATAAATCGACTGGAAAGAAGTTAGCAAACAGAGTATGTAGTTCTTAGTAAGTAGTATACTGCAACATCAAATACAAATTATTTTAAAACATACTCGTATATAGGTATATTGAAAGTTTCCAACTTTAAAAATGTTAACATATACATGTTTAAGTTAACACATGTTTAAGTTGGATAAATAAAAAAGCTTGTTTTCTTACAATGCTATGTATATATAGCTATGTAAGTATGTATATATATGGTCGGTCAGGCTCAACTATTTGCAGTACTTACCAGTACAGCGTAGCTTAGTTCGAGGGCCCTCGAACGTTTAGTTTGTGATAACAGAGCTATGCAACCAACCCGTTATTGTAAACATTCGAAAGTGAGTAATAGTACCTACAAGGTAACAATCCAACAAACCAACCTGTGCACCAGTCACATAAATAATGCTATGAGTTGAAGTTGCAAAATGAAATTTAAAGTGGCAATGTTGGAAATAGCCTCCTATTTTCGGCAACGTCAAATTAAATTTAATCTTTGCTTTTCTTTTTTTCTTGTTTCGAGTCGAATTTGCTATTTTGTTTATTTAAAGATAAAAAGTTCTTGATAGTCTCTGTCTACCCCATTGAAAAACAGGCGTGATAATATGTGTGTATGTATTTAACAAGGTTTGCCAGACAAATTAAAAAACCCCACACTTTCCCCTCTTTTCGTCTCGTCGGGAGTAAAAAGTTACTTAAAAGATGTACGTGCGATTTTTTTAAAATCACTATTATTTGACAACTATGTAAGTACCTACAATACAATTAGTAAAGTTCAGTTAGTTAATAAGAAGTCCACTGTAGATTAAAGTTTTAAAATCAAGGCTACAGAGCATGCCATAAATAGACGTATATTGTAAGTACCCTTGAAAAATAGGCTCCTTTGGTAGCCGTTAAAAAAAGATAAATAAACCGGCCAAGAGCGAGTTAAACTCGCGTGGAGAGTGTTCCGTACAATTGATTGAATTCTTATAGAATTTCCTGTAATCTACAAGCAATGAACTATATTTTGTATTTTTTTCAAAATTTTAGACAGTAGTTTCGGTGATCAGGGGGGGGATGGTCAATTTTCGTCTTCTTTCATGAATAAAATCAAAACTATTAATTTTACAATAATAACAAAAATATATTTAAGATCCTAATAATGAGCCCTTTCATTTGATATATGACAGACTAAAGTTTGCAAAACCTTTTTTTTCAATTTCCTAATTTATCCCCCGAAAATGACCCTTATTTTAAAAAAATATTTATTTACTTTGCACATATGTGTTTGGGTCATAGGATTACACCATCCTACCAAATTTCACCTGATTCGGTCCAGTAGATTCGGAGCAAATGGCTGTGACAGACGGACGGACAGACAGACGCACGAGTGATCCCATAAGGGTTCCGTTTTTTAATTTTTTGTACGGAACCCTAAAAATTGTGTCGTCATGAACTTATGATTGCTGGTCTGTCGATATTCTAGGATAAGCCACAATACGAGTATACTCTAGTATGTCCTAGTTAAATTGTTTTAATTATGCAAAACAAAATACTAACGTCCTAACCTAAATAAACCAGTAATTATAAAAATACTTAATTCACTATTTATAATTAGGTGTATAATAATTATACGTCTTTTATTAGGCGTCGGGAATCGCGGTGGGTCAACGAGGCTGGTTCTGGTTTTGCGGTTTTTTTCGTTTTACAAAGAATATTTAAGAGTTATTTAAAATAAATAATAAGTAAAAGATACTATAAATATATTCAACATTTTATGTATTCAAGTAGGTATATGTTAAATATTATAATATGTAATCTTGTTCATTAACCTTATTTATTTCCTTGTAGATTAACTAGTTATTAGCGTATTATTACAATGCTGTGTTTCTTGTTATTACGTCTTTAAATTTCAAATAATTATACTCGCTACATAATGTTTGTCAAATCGATACTAATGTAATGTATGTAGTTAGCAAGTGATTGTTTTCTATCGTCTCTGAGTAATTGTGGGATCTATGAATCAATTGTACGGAACACAACAATCTTAAAATATTAATTTTAAATATCGCTCATCACGGTACCTAATACCTATATTTTATTGATATTTTACATATCAATAAAATATAGGTATTAGGTACCGTAAATAAAGCGAAATCGAAAATGGGTACTTAGCACAAAGTAAAGTGCAGTCTCCGAGGGCTGAACTTCTTAAGGGACATCTCTTTGGTTTTTCCTACAACCTAAGATTCCTAAACTGTTACAGAAATCCGTTTATTTGTAGGATTTTATTTAAACTAATATTTTGGCTTGTCTCTTAAATATTTTATCCTAATATAATATTGAAATATTTAGCTTATGAAATGTGAATGGTGATGGTATTTTACGAGTGAAGGTCGGTCAGCTTGTTTACTATGCAACGCCTGGAGTTGTGAAACCAGCTTAAGAGGGCGCCTGATGTCAATAATCAAAATTTTGCTCCCGCTTCCACGCACACAAATTTACTCTAGCCAAAACGAGACAGCGAGCCATGCGGGGCGTCGGGAATCGCGGTGGGTCAACGAGGCTGGTTCTGGTTTTGAGGTTTTTTTCGTTTTACAAAGAATATTTAAGAGTTATTTAAAAAGTAAGACATATGATGACTGCCTTATGTTTGATACAATTATAATCCAAAGTTACAAGTGCTACTTTATTGTATTTCTTAAATACTTTCTGTAGTATAATTCTGAGGTGATTTGGAGGCAACCTCGCAATGTTTTTCTATCGAGAAAATTTTAAGCAATCGTGTTTCCGACACTTATTATGTTTAGAGTTAGTCCTAAACTTTGTTGTGTTTTTATTTCAAAGTTAGTATTTCGTTAATATTGATAATATTTAAGATCGCTCTAAGAACTTTAGGGTAGTACGGGCTCTTAAGCGAATTTGACTATTTGACTAGATGATCCTGCAAAGGATGTTTTGCTTTGCTTGCCATTTTGTATTGTACACTCAGTGTCAACTGTCAACACAAAAAGATTTCATAATTTCTAAATAGATTGTGTAGAAAAAAATTTATGGAAATACATTAGATTATTTACTCGCACTTATTATGAAATATATTATTATTACCTATCCATATTTGGTATAATCTTATGAGAGATTTAAAAATGTATACCAAAAATTCTGGTTTGGGTTTTTTATTAATTAAGTTACACTAGCGAGTAGGTATATCGTCCACTTGTAGAGTTGTAAAGTTGTCAAAGTTCATTTACTGTTTGCATACAGTTCAAACTTCACTATTGTTTCTTTTTTAGGGTTCCGTAGCCAAATGGCAAAAAACGAACCCTTATGGTTTTTTTTTAATCTTTATTGTCCATCAAATACAAATTGTACAGAACAATAGGCAATATAACAATAGGATTCGTCATGTCTGTCTGTCTGTCCGTCCGTCCGTATGTCACATACTGTTGAAACTTGGTAAGTAGATGTATTCTGTTAACGGCATTAAGATTTTCACACTAAAATAGAAAAAAACTTTTTTTTTCATCAAACCCATACGTGTACGGGTATCTATGGATAGGTCTTCAAAAATGATATTGAGGTTTCTAATATAATTTTTTTCTAAACTGAATAGTTTGCGCGAGAGACACTTCCAAAGTGGTAAAATGTCCCCCCCCCCTCCCTGTAACTTCTAAAATAAGAGAATGATGAAACTAAAAAAAATATATGATGTACATTACTATGCAAACTTCCACCGAAAATTTGAACGACACCTAGTAACTAGTTTTTTTTAATACGTTATAAATCGTAAACCGCAAATAACTTAATTAAAAAAATACACTATTATTAAAACATCGATCAAAGTTACAAAGAACTACAAGAACTTTTATATTATGTTACTTGCTGCTACGGAACCTTTCACGGGCGAGTCCGACTCGCACTTGGCCGCTTCTCCTACAAACTGTCTTGTCATAAAATTAATTGCAATAAATTGATGACTCATATTTGGATAGTTTATTTTTAATGATTTTATTTCGAGCACACAAGTTGCAAAGCTTACATTTTACTCAATTTCCAATCGTATGCACAATCACGTTCCAGCTTCGTGCGTGACCGCTGCGCTGTATCAAGCAGCGTGCATCTCAATTCCCTCAATCAACATTAATATGCTCTTATTAGGTGCACTGCTTGATGATTGTTTCTTAATGACAAGTAGTCACAACTATTTATAGTGTAAGTTTGTTTGAGACTTCGTAAATGTATTTTGTCTATCATTTTCCATAAAAAAAAAAATATGTGATTGATTTATTTTAACCAAATTAAAGTTAAAAACACTTGCATTTTCGATCTTGTGTCTTTCTCTAAATATGCAGTTAATGGGTTCATATTTTAGCCCTAATGATATTATTATCTAATTGTTCGATGGCCGAACGAGCGTACGCATTATTGCTGTTTACACATCTTTAACAACTAAACCTAGGCTCGGGCGTGTTAGTGCCTACAAGTGACATTAAATCGGGATCATCCGTGCTATGGAAAGCAAGCAAGGGCCGTTGGTCCCAGCAGTCAGTCAAACTTTAAGTTACGTAGTAACTTATTAGTAATCTGTGCTTTAAGTACCTACTTAATGACCTATCCAAATTGCACTCTTCGTGAACGGGTGCCGCCAGTAGGGACTGGTCATTTCGGACTACTCAGTGTTACTTATTTCTGTAAATTGGATTTGGTACTCGTTCGCAAGCTTTACATGTTACATTGTGATAACATTGTACGAGTATTAGGCATAATATCTTTGTAAACTGACAAAGCCATTCTGGCGCGTAGGCGACCAATACAGTGTAAATGAGTTTCTTTCGGCGTTTCTTCTCAGCAGTGGTCGTTGCGAAACGCTAGTATCTGGAGCTTTTGCACTAAAAATAATTAAAAATAATGACCTTCAATAAGTGATATATTTATCCTACATTGAATAAAAACTTTTGACTCTTTGCACTTTAAACATTTGGTAACTCAACGTTAACTTCAATTGGTCATATAGAATTAAAATTATGATGTATTTGTTACAGGAAGGCAAGGTGTTCAATTGAAGCGCAGAATGCCGATCGCGCCGCGCGGCCCTCCGCCCGTTTCGACACCGCCCTACCACCAGCCGCTCCGTAGGAGACCTAGCTTAGACCACAAGTGTCCTTCTATAGTCTAACGTTTTATACACCTCTTTTATACCGACCTTTAAGTATAAGTACGCACAGTGTTAGTGTTAAGTGTCGCGCGCGTGTGAGTGTATATGTGTGTCGATGGTGCGGCCGACATGGGAAAGTCCTCGGCGAGAACACATGGCCAAGGTGAGTGATGAGCCCATCGGCGACCCAACCAATGCCGCGGATGTGGACACCTGTCCTCAAGGCCGCCTTTTGCTAGCATACACGTACGCCTTTATGACCTCGATATTATAATAAGAAGCTTTTAAATATGTACCCACTCGTACTGCTTTTACAAGTACAATATGCATTTGTCCATTTTAAATATTTATAAACTTTTAGGGTGCATTATACACACGATATCGTTTAAAAAACTAAAACCCGACTATGGGAAAAATCTGGCTAAAAAGTATGTTTGTCCAATTAATGTTAAGTTAAGCAAGCACAGTAGGGAGAAACAGCCAATAATGTATATATGTATTTTTAAACTGTGCTAATTAAGCACGTTCATTTGTTTGATACCCAACACGGTGTGTATTGATTTATTTAATTTTTGAGCTCATTATAACTTTACGACTATAGAGGGCGCCATATTGAATTTAGTGTGACGTCACACAGCCTATAACCAACGGACAGCTAAGACGCTTCCATCGATACCTCATTTGTCAATATACTATGATTATCATTGGAACATGATACGACGGAACAGATGAACATAGTCGTACATAAATACACACATAGCGGTGAAAACACTCCTTCTGGCTTCGCCGTAGTCGAGCAAAAACATATACCGCATATAACTATATGATATGTGATAAATGGGTGATAGCGCGCTTAGTTTTTATTGAAGAGGCCTTTCCAATTAGCGTTATAGTAGCTTTGATTCTTCAGATATACAAAAACATCCCCAAGAGGAACTATGATTATGTAAATATACATACTCGTATATGTAAGTCTCTGTGGGAATTATTTCACCTACGCTACGCCTATTAGATATTTATTGCAAAATTGAAATATATAGACGTTTGTCTATATATTTCAACGTTCTTTTGAAGCTTGGCCATATTTTGCCTACTATTTACTACACGAAAGTTTCTTATAGTAAGAGTCAACAAGATATAGTTCTAACTATAACCCGACTACGTAAAAATCCACTGCAAAGTACAGCAATTCAGTTAATGCAAGCTAGAGGTGAAAACTTCGGAATATTTCCGAAACTTTGGAATATTTCAGGAATACTTCCGGAAGTATTCCTCATAACTTCCAAAATTACCAGCAACTTTGGAAGTTTTCAAAATAGATTATTGACTTAGAAAACCTGAGGATACTATTGATAGACAGTGATTATTACAACTTACCTATTTTTTATTGTCATTGGGTACCTATTATAAGTAAATGCATATAAAACATACATATTAAAATTAAGATTTCAACACAGAAAATCGTATTCACTTCAATCGCCTTCTTATAGGTAGACTTAAAAAGTGTTAAGCTTCTGCCTACCTATATACCATTTAAGAATCTTATTATTTTACTAAATGTAACGAAATTAACCTATTTTTTGGTAAAAAATATGCAACGTGACGTCTACATCACTGCTTTATAGACTACGAAAAAGCGTTCGACCGTGTTCAACACGAGATACTTCTAGAAGAACTACGACGAATAGGTCTAGATGGCAAAGATATCCGCATAATTAAAAATCTGTACTGGAACCAAACAGCAACCGTGAGAGTGGGAGGACAGGAAACCGAACCCGTTGTTATAGAGAGAGGCGTCAGACAGGGTTGCATACTGTCCTTTACTCTGAGGCTATCATTAAAGATGCACTACAAGACGTGGATGCCGGTGTGATCATTAACGGCAAAGTAATAAACAACCTGCGCTACGCAGATGACACGGTGCTCATTGCCGACATTGAAGAGGATCTGCAGAAAATATTGACAGGGTTGCGGTATGCAGTAGGAATGCGGGACTGAATATGAACGTGAAGAAAACCAAGTTCATGGTAATCTCAAAAGAAGCCAAAGATAGTAGTAGAAAGTGGTTATTTTTGTAGACAATCAACGACTAGAGAGAGAGTCGACAAATATAGGTCTTGGCTAACCCAGTCATGGGAAAGTCAATTAAAGATTCGAACCCGCATAGAAATAGCCCGAGCCCGAGCAGCCTTTGAGAAGATGAGAAAAGTGCTGTGTAGTCGAGAACTCTCCATCAAATTGCGAACGAGGTTGCTTCAGAGCTATGTTTAGCCTCTTGTGTTGTATGGTGTGAGTTCTGGAGCGCATGAGAAAAAAAGTAGAGCTCGTTCGAACCATTAAAATAAGAAAAATTACATATCTTGGTCACGTGTTAAAAAACCGACAATATCATCTGCTCCAGACAATAATGATGGGTAAAATTTCCGGAAAGCGGGGTCGCAAAATGTCTTGGCTGAAGAACATTAGACAATGGACTGGTATCAAAACTGTAGAACAACTGTTCAGGCTTGCCATGGACAAATCAAGAATTAAAGAGCTGACTGCCAATCTTCAGGTATGAAGTGTCACCTAAAGATGAAGAAGAAGGGAAAAAACAAGTAAAACGGAAATTGCTAATTAAATTAAACATGGTCGTAGTTGCTTAAAGAATTTTGATTGTGAGAAGGTGCATAAATCTCCAATAGATATCAAAGGTAAAGGTAAGGCTGTTGAGTTCGTACTTCGTCATTTGTTTGAGCTGTTAAAAGTGAAATATTTATAGTGTCGTAAATTTCTTTGTTATGAAATGTAACGTATTTTATAATCAACGCGTTCCAGCTGCCACCTTGATAGAAGCTACATAATATAATGGTTATAGGACAATAAACAACATATTAGGATATTATCTAACATTTTTATTTAGTACATAGCCATGACATTGCATCTATAAATAATTTTATATTTGTCTTGTCGTATGTAATATTCGGTAAATACTAAAAAAGAATGAAAAAAAAATGGCGAAATAAAACGCAATATAATAAATAACTTTAGAAGATAAAAGGCAACACAAAATAAACTATTAATATGAAAACCTTTGAAGTAACTATCTAAAAAGTATTTTATCAATTAAGAGATTTAAAGCTACCTAAAAGTAGGGAGAATTAAACTCATCTGCCTAACTGAGAGTTTCGATCTGTTGAACAATAAAGATTGAGTGCCGGCAACACTGGCGATTCCTTGATGCGTGCGCAGCAGTGGCGGCGCTAGTGTGTGCGGCACAAGAGTCTCGTCCCCGCGACGGGTGGGAGCGCGCGTGCGGGTCGCGTGTCGCGTTCCTGTGCTGCAGCCTGAAGCCGCTGCTGCGGGCGGAGTGGCCGCTCGCGGCGCGCGACATGGGGCGGCGGTAGCGGCGCGGATGTGCGCGCGCTCGGAAGCCGTGGAGCTGGAGGTGCTGGGCGCCGACGGCGGCGAAGCCCGTGTGCCGCCGCGCCCGCTGCGCCTATCAATCCTCGAGCTCCTTGGCAAGCTGGTGCGCCGCGACCAGCCCGCACCGCCGCACCGCCGCGCCAGGCACAATCACCGATTTCGCACCTTCGTATCATGTGGTCTGTATTGTTTCTTCGCGAATATTCCTCTTGTGGGAAGTCCTTTATTTGATACCCATTTTCACGCAGTTAAAACTGCGCCATATTCATGTGCCATTACGAATCAGTTGCACATAAGTCTCTAAGACTGTTTGAGTTTGCATTACATGACTTAACGACGCGTCGGTTCGCATACGAAAGGAAGTTAGTGAGCCATGTTTTGTTCTCAGTTTGGCGCAGACGAGGTCGAGTGGTTCGGAATTTTGGGAGTATTGTATGAATGAGAATAATGTATCATATTGGCCAAGGTCGGAGTCGGCGCGTCCCCGCACGGTCAACGTCCGGGGCAAACGCGCTTCAGGGCTTTGCGAATCGCGTTCGACTGCGCGTTTTATCGATTACCTACCAATCTTTTACGGTAGTTCCATAAGTTTTCTAAATTTGATTATATGTATGTGTAGCGTAATCACTTATATTATAATCCTTCTAAGAAATAAACGACCAAAGTATACGAATCTTAATAATACGTGGATTCCTATGGTGGAGTAATAAAAATCTGCACTTTATCTTTGTGTTGCTAAAACAGTTAAGTTTGAATGAGGTTAATCTTTGTAGAAGTCATTTGGAAAAAATCTTATTGGTTATTAGAACGGCAGGCCTACGCCCGGTAGGCCGTCATACATAATTTAAAAATAGGAATTCAGCCCCAGCTGATGTCGACTTTCAGTCACCATTTCGCTTTACGTAACAAGGAAGGAGAGGTAAAGCTAGTCTTAATTGCTACTCCCGATTAAATATTCAGAAATATTTTATATGATGCTTTGCTGCAGAGGCAAAATACCATTTTTATACATTAAGGCCAGAACACGAACCAGTGCTGCCCGCATTTTAAATAAATAATTTATTCGTAAACAACTTGCTATCGGATATTTTCTTACCTGTTCCTACGTCCCTATGTTTAAAACTCTTGATATTAAATAATGGAATGTCCATATTAAGATACGAGTTTTGAATATATTCCATATGATGGACGCTTTTTAAAAATTCATTAATATTATTCATTTTATCACCCCATTTTTTTAAATATTTTAAAAGGATAGATCTAATATTTGGTGCTACTAGTCCATGTCCTTCGTCTTAATGCGTTACTTTAAATCGTCGTGGCCGAGTGTTAACTGCAAAGAAGAATACGATTTCTTACCACCCCTTTTTACCAGTGTCGTAAAAAGTGACTACCCCTTAGTCACCTTTTATGACACTCGTGGGAGAAGCGACAAAAGAAGGTATATTTATCAGAGAACCGGCAGCAATGTCCTCTATACAGACTTTATGTCGTCTGCTGCGTTCACCAACCCGCTTGCCTAGCGTGGTGATTATGCTCAAATGCTCAATTTATTGGGAGACACTAAGGCCGCGTCCACGTACACGCGGCGCGGCCTTCCAGCAGGGCGCCCGGCGGACCGCCGCAAAATTTCCTAAGTTTGTAGTTGCAGCGGCCGCCGCGCCGCTTGTCCGTCGACGCGGCCTAACAATTTAAAGAATTTTGATGACCGAAAACTTAATAAAGCAAAGACTATTTTTTAAGCTTCCGAATAAAAAGTAAAGTTGTGTAATTTTACGTGTCATAAATAAAACTGTTCCTCTCAACGACGGAGCCATTATTCAGGTCGTAAATACGATATTGAAACTTACTAGGTCGTGCGTAAAATAATCCAGGAACTTACTCTACCCTATAATTAGGAATTAGCTCATTTGAAATGAACTATTTTGCAGCAAAATTAACCTATTTGGCTTAAAAATGTACACATATATTATGTGTATGAATAATGTTATCACTGCGGGATATTTGAATGAAGTCTCGAGAAAATTTAAGCGCAGCGGATACCTGAATATACATTACTTTTAAAAAAATATATTTTACTAAGCCACTAAACAGCCGGTATTTTGGTTACGTACCTATAAGGTACTTGGATATTAGAGCCTGCTATTACAATAAAAAACATATTTTTCATTCATAAATCAGACGCGCATTGAAAAAACGGCTTATAAAGACGTACATCTGGAGTATAGCATTATATGGTAGTGAAACATGGACTTTGGCTAAAAAGGATCGAGAACGTTTAGAGGCATTCGAAATGTGGTGCTGGAGACGTGTGGAAGGTATAGGTTGGATAGAGAGAAAGACAAATGAAGAAGTACTTAATTTAGTTAATGAGAAAAGGAACTTATTGAAAACAATCGATATTAGAAGAGGAAAGATGTTTGGTCATCTTATATGCCACGATCAATTTATTAAAAACATAATAGAAGGAAAAATAGAAGCAAGAAGAGGATTTATGGATCAAGTGAAGGAGAAAGTTGACGCCGGGTCGTATAGGGAGGTCAAAAGGATGGCTCAAGAGAGGGAGACATGGAAACTACTCCACCGACAAGAACGTAGTTCTTTAATTATAGATAGACCTATAAGGAATAATAAATTAAAATTTATTGAAATGGTCTGGATTAAATCTAGGAATAAAAATTAATTATCTTTATAACATTATCTTATATTATCCAATAAGTTTTTACGAAAAACAGCTTCCTAATACAGGTTTATATTTCTTTATTACTCTGGGGCTGGTAGACTTCAACCCTAGGTTTTCAGTTTTCAATAAAGTTAAGCACCTATTCTTAATATTTAGATTGAAAGTTCGCTTAAAATAGATGGCGACGATGTTTAAGAAAAATTAACTTTTACAAAGTGGAAAGCAACAAGTCGTATTGACTTTGTTCAAGTTAAATTTAGAGTAGAAATAGAGTAGAAACGTTTATTTCATAGTGGATTTGATTTTGCATTTGTTTTCATTAAGTCTGAGCTCCAATTACGATTACTGGCTTAACTAGACAGGGTAGGGCGCAGGAACTGCCCCTGAAACATTATTACTCGTAAACCGGAGAACAGATCGATAGGCGTCCCCGCGGCGCCGCCGACTGGCGAGACTTTCTAACCCCTATTCGCTGCTAAGAGCAATTCAGCTGTAATGTTTATCGCGACAGCTACAGGCATCTTCCGAAATAAGACGTTTTCATACCATATAATTAACGTGCAAACAAATGTGCACAACGTGTATCACAGAAACTATGTACTTATTTGGATAAAAAGGTGCAATCGTATCGTGTAGCAACTATTTAGCTCTTCCGCTTTCCCATGACCTGTTAGATTAAAGGTCAGATTAATGCAAAATAGAATATAACAGGGTTGGCAGTCTTTGGGTGTGGAATCCAAAAATTGAAAGTTTTTTTTAAATAAAATTATGTGTGATACTTACAGATTACAGACTAAAAGTCATAATCCTTTTATAGTTTATTACGCTTACTCTTTACTTATTATGTTGCTAGAAAGTAATATACTTATCTATGATGATGTTGATAGTAAACAACTGAGGTATTGTGATTTAATCAGACAAGTGACAATAGCCGGCTAAACACAATTAATCGTGCGTCATACTCGTACACTTGAACAGTTTTTATACACTATGCATGTATTACTATAATTACATATTATGAGCAATTAATATGTATGTACCTAACCTATGAATCGAAGTTGTATGTAGGTACGAAGTAAAAGTATGCAACTGATAAAAATAAAGCAAATCTATTCAATGAAATTAAAATATCATGCGTACATTCTTGCATACACATGCAATGCGACAAATGCTTATGCTGATTATATTTTGTTCAACATTATTGTCGGTTTTTAATAAGAAAAATGTAACATTGAACTTTGTCAAGTGTGAGTCACTATCACTAGTCTGCAAATGTCTGGATTGCTCATGTCATGAATCACTCACTGGTCTCGGGAGACTCTGATAACATATAAGATGTCCAGTTAGATGATCTTTGACTCGCATAAAGATAAAGATGCTTGTTTTGTGACTTGTACCTCTTGTCGTATCTATTGACAATAAAAATAATTTATTGACGGTCATAGTGCTTTTGGATAAGACACGTACCTGATTATAAATACTTATTACTTTTATGAACTGTGTACGATACCACAGACAAAAAATGTTTTGTTCGTACTTACATCTAATTTTTACTCTACGTTATCAAGTAAATAAATAAAATTACTTATCTACCTATTTTGTTATGTTTTGGTAACAAGATTAAAGTTGATTTTCATTGAGCCTTATTTTGGTGATAGAGATAAATGATAAAAAGCGTTATCATTATACTGGAGTGTGTGACACACAGTATTGCCATTATGTTTTATTTATTTTGTCTAATCCTACATACAATTATAATAATGTAAAAGTTTGTAACCAGTGTGTTAGTGTAGATGTTTGGCTATTTACAGATACACAGTGTATCTGTAAATAGCCAAACATTTAGCATCCCCGTTAGGGATAAAGACGTGTTAGTGTATTATACACTAACACGTAACACGATAAAGACGTGTTAGTGTATTATACACTAACACGTCTTTATCCCTAACGGGGCAGACATAGTATGTTGGGTCTTGCGGCTCTAAGCAGACACAGCTCAGGGCCCGCAAGTCCCTAAGTCCAATTTTAGCGTGATGACGGACGGGAAGACAAAAAAAAAGTTTTAAAGTTAGTAACTTAGTAAAGTAGTTAAAACGGCAATGGGTTGGAAAAATGAAAGTTTCCTGTAGGATTGTTAAAACGCGGGCGTCGACGCCGTGGGCAAGTAGCTAAATCTTTCAACGATTCATAGAAATTATTTTGATTTACCAAAAAAAGTACATGTACGATGTACGAGTTGAATGCAACCGGGTTATGAAACAATATAATATTTCGATTAGGTATATAAAATATATTTAATTTTATATGCTTAACATGTAAGTAATTCAACTTACATGTTAAGCATATAACTACTAAATCTACATATATAATACATCAACTACCTAAATATTCTTAATAAGTTCAGTGGCAGGCATGCATTCTCACTCGGTGGCACGGTCTCTTCAATTGAGGTTCATTCAGATATTTAATATAGGTAGCTTCCTTACAACGTCTTCCTGGCGAATGCCGCAGCGTGCATTTAATTTTACGATTATCACTTTCAAGTGGCAATGCACCGTATTATGCCGTAAACCGCATTACAAAACTTACTGAGTACTCATGTACGAGTGGGTATATGTTTTTATGGTTTCGAGCCTTAATAGGAAAAACAAAATCCTTATAAATAATAAATATATAGATAGAGACAAATGATACTAATTTAAGGACTTATAAGAAGATAAACATTATATATGGATAAATGGAATATTAGATCCTTACATATGAAATTGCCGATTTTCAATACTGACAACTTTAAAATCAAATATCTTGCGTTTCATTAGGAATTCCAAATTCAAATATATTTCGAAATAAAGCCAGAAAAATATTGTTTTAAAATTCGTATTTCATTTGTTTTAACATTATTTGTTTGAGTTTCAACATTGCTATAACAACAACTATGGACAAATTGAAAATTCGCGGTATTTACGAATACGAGTTCCACCGTGGCACCAGTGCTGCAGAAACGACTCAAAGAATTAACGACGTGTATGGACCAGGCACCGCTAACGAACGAACGGTGCGTTTTTGGTTTCAACGTTTCCGTTCTGGACATTTAGATTTACACAATGAGCCTCGTGGACGACCTGATACACAAGTGAATAACGAAGAATTGAAGGCGATAGTGGAAGCGGATCCATCTCAAACCACTTCTGAATTAGCAGCAGCCTTCGGCGTAAGTGACAAAACGATACTTATCCATTTGCGCCAAATCGGAAAAATTAAAAAACTCAAAAAGTGGGTACCGCACGAATTGACTGAAGCAAACCAACAAACACGCGTTGCTTGCTGCGTTTCTTTGCTTAATCGCTACAATAATGAGGGGATTTTGAACCGTATCGTGACTTGTGATGAGAAATGGATCCTGTACGACAATCGGAAGCGATCATTATAATGGCTTGACCCTGGAGAACCGGCAAAACCTTGCCCTAAGCGAAAACTGACCAAAAGGAAGATTCTGGTTAGTGTTTGGTGGACCAGTGCTGGTGTTATCCACTACAGCTTCTTGAGATCAGGCCAGACGATTACTGCAGACTTGTATTGCCAACAATTGCAAACAATGATGGAAAAACTCGCCATTAAACAACCGAGACTGATGAATTGCTCTAGCCCACTGCTCCTTCAGGATAACGCTAGACCACACACTGCACATCAAACGATCGCCAAGTTAAAGGAACTGCGACTGGAACCTCTGCGTCACCCACCATACTCTCCAGATCTTACCCCAACCGATTACCACTTTTTTCAAAATTTGGATAACTTTTTACAAGGAAAAAATTTCAAATCTGATGAGGCAGTCAAAACCGCCTTCAAACAGTTCATAGACTCTCGCTCCCAGGATTTTTTTTCCAAAGGTATCAATGATCTGCCTATAAAATGGCGGAAGTGTATCGATAACAATGGCGCATACTTCGATTGATTAAATAATAATTTCATTAAAAAAAACTTGTTTCACTTTTTTGATACTGAACGGCAATTTCATATGTAAGGACCTAATATTACGGTTCAAGAGATAGAGCCCTGTGACTGACGGACAGACAGACAGACGGACAAACAGCGGAGTCACAGTAATAGGGTCCCGTTTGCACCCTTTGGGTACGGAACCCTAAAAAGCTACTATACTTAATACTTGCCGCATTACCCAAAAGTTTTTAACCTCATCTAGCGTTTCTAGCTCCTTCACCATTGCTCCTACCGCTTGGTCACGGCCCGCGGTAGTTACTAAATTTACCATTATTCGAGGAGAAAATATTTGAGTAATAATAATAATATATAGATAGTTCTCTACCTATACATTTTAGAAAAGCCTATGAGAAGTACGGAACCCTCTTCACGCGAATTTAACTCGCACTTGACCAGTTTATTTATAATATTGGAATGCTTAGTTACCAAGTTATTCAAGAAAATGTAGTTTATATACGCATACTTTTTACAAGCTTTTATTTAACAATGTATGTATGTAACTATGTTTGTTCGGGTGGAATCTTGCAACTCAATTTTGAAGCAGATATCTTCAACTAATTGAGCTGAAATTTTGCGCGCATATATATATCGTGTGACAATGCAATATTATGATGACTTGGAGCTGATCTGATGATGGAGCTGAAAGTGGCCATATGAATTCTGTAACGAAACGACGGAACCCCGTCGAGCTTGGGCTTATTTGTTTTGTGTTAACTAGACCTTTGGTCTCACAATAAAAGCTTGTACAAAAAATATACTTAATTTTTTATAAAAACTTATTTATAAGCATTTACAAAAAAATACATGGAGACAACCCAAAACCAAGACATGCTTATTTTTATTAAAAGTATCTATTTACTATTTGTATAATTTTTTTTTGTAGGACCCCCAGTTTTCTTTATAGGTATTTGTGTTCATATAGAGGTCAATTACATGCCGTTTAAAAATATTTTGTTTGTTACAGACAATGAACGAAGAATCAAAGCTAACAACAGGGAGTACAACGCGCAGTTTCGCTATGCAGTAAGTACCGCCTTCCTAACATTTATCATATCATATTTATTTCAAATTTTCGTAAAAAATACTTGGCCAAATATTTTTCACGTTGTTAACAAAAAATAAATTAAGAATAATGTAACGGTAATTTAATTAAAAACACCGTGGAAAGATCGATCGAGGCTTGGATAGGAAAATTAATACCGAAAAGTAGAAGAAAAGGCAGAAGTCGTGTCGTCGTATAGGGAAGTTAAACATTCGGCAAAAAATTTGTTGACATGTTAAATACTGTACTTGTAAATAGAAAAATCTGTTATTACTAGGATGAGAAATATCTTCTTGACACTAAAACATATCCTTTGTTGCAGAACAACTACATCAAAACATCGAAGTACTCGATCGTGACATTCCTGCCGCTGAATCTGCTCGAGCAGTTCCAGCGGCTGGCGAATTTCTACTTCCTGTGCTTGCTAGTGCTGCAGCTCATCCCGGCAATCTCGTCCCTCACGCCTATCACCACCGCAATCCCGCTCATTGGCGTGCTGTCGCTCACTGCCATCAAGGATGCGTACGATGACTTTGTAAGTACATTTAAGGGATTATTCCCAATTCTGAGAATCCCATTACAGATCCTCAATTCTACAGATTCCCAATTTTACAGACTTCTACCCGATTCCCATTTCTACAGAAATTAAACTGTACGGATTCGCAACTCTACATATTCCTAACTGTAATGATTCCCGATTCTATTTAGTGTAACATAATATTTACAAAAAATGTACATACCTACCTATAGTTTTTACAATCAAATCATTATTCAAAACAAAAAACCGACATCAATACAAGTCTCAATAAAGCAACGGAAAATTTATTTTTTAAACAAAAGAGAATTTTCCAAATCGGTTTATAAATGACGGAATTCTATGTTAACAAACATAAAAAAATTACAACCGAATTACCTACTCCTTTTATGGGTTTATATATAAGAGGATACTTCTGTAGACATTGTTAAAGCAAAAGGCTGAATGTGTAGACCCAAGAAACTGGTATGACGTCGTCAGGGACGATATACGTGCTATTAGTCTCACTACCAATAAGGATACCAAAGACCGAGCAAACTAGAAAAGAAAAAGCCGGAAAGTCGACTCGGGTAAGGCAGCTAAGGATGCAACCGGGAAAGACTAAGATGAGAGAGAGAGAGAGAGAGACACACGTATAGATGTTGAGTAAATACTAGATCAGTCGGATGAGTGACAAGCGGCACCGACACGTACCTTGCCATTATTCTATGTCGTCATATACCTGGTTATTTGTTTAATGTGTATAAAACTGGCGTTTGGAACTTGCCGCCCTGGGCTCTGTCGGCTTAGAGCTGCAAAACCCAAAATAGTCTCCCTGCCCTATTAGGTATAATGACGCGAAAGTGTACGTATATATTTTTTTTATTCTGTAAGCAAATTTTATTTTCACAATTTTTCCTTGTACCATGTACAAATACGTACTTAACCTCATTGGCAATTTTTTTCCAGAAAATAAACAATGTTATCATAGTAAATAATGTTATAATTAAAATTACGTGTTAAAGGGCATTTTAGTGATATTAAATTTAGCAATTAATTAGATTAAGTAAACGTTGTTTTTTGGCATAACACTGTGCTGTTAATCATGACATGACACAAGCCTGCTGTAGTCAGTTTTATAGTGTAAGCCATAAACGAAATGTTTGTGGCTTATTTACTTAAGAGGATAATGCAAGCTATGTAGTTGCAATTATCCAAGTATTTATTTATAGAATGGTTAATTATTGTCCCTACAAGTAGTAATTAGCAATTACGACATATAAGTCAAAGATGTGTTTAGATAACATTGTTTAGTTCATATTAAAGTAGTATGATGTATGCCTTTTTTTAACTAAGTACTAAATAAAACATTCGAGTGCTAATATAAACCGAACCCGCTTATACAAAAAATAACTACCATCGCTGCGCGGATCTTGCCTCAAGTAATAAACTTTTAACCCCCTTATTCATAAAAAATATGAACGTTTGCTAAACCTATTTTAGTTAAAATATATTTTGTCTTCTAGTTCTTGCAATGTCAAATGTTGTAAAGAGTGATAGGGACAAAACATTTTTTAACTAAAATATGTTTAGCAAACGTTTGTTAATTTCTATGAATATGAGGGTAGGTAACTTAATATGTAGGCATTTCACTTGCACTTACTAGTTACACTAAAAAGCTGTAAAATAGCGGGTGTATCACCCGCTATCAGCACCAACAATCGGTTTTCAAACAAACCTTCACATTCGACCAAGGACAAGTCATTAAAGACTGGTTGCAAAAAAATTAACAATGACTTCCCTTGTTCGGTTGAGTTGGTAAGTCTGCGGTAATTTTTTTTTTTTATATATGATTATATTAACTTAAACATAAGATAATGCCCAGCGGTGGGTTCCTAAAAGCTGTCGATCATGTTGATGAAACTCATATCCAAATGTTTTTAATATTGGAATAACACTATATGGAACATATTGGAATATGGATATTGGAATTTACAATTACATATTTATTAATTTTATTGACACTTTCCTTGTGTTATCCAATTTGTTTCTATAATTTTTTATTTTATTTTTATCACAAATTATAATTTCTTAAGATTTTGTGTAGGTATATCTATTAAAATATATATTTCTTAAAGTTTAACTGGGAGTACATAAAACGTTTTCAGCATTGGGCTACTTATTGGAGCTAAATAAAGTATTCAATAATTGCGGTGCGTTTTAGTCACTATCAATAGTATCACAGTAGGTCATCTTAGACTATATAACAAGAAGTGATACAAGTGAGTGACTCAGTATTATAATATTGTGTAAATAGAAACAAACACCTTGTAATTGAATTTACTTACATACAGTCGGTTGTACGTTGTATCCATTCTTTTTCACTTTATATTCAGATTTATTTATATTGTTATATTTTCATAATGAAATCTCCAATCATGCTATTTTTCTATAATTATACTATGTTTGACTGGAAGAAAATGCTTTTAGCATTATGTCCGCCATTTGTGAAAAGTATATAAATTATATTTTTACTTTAGACCAATAAAATGTTAAAATAAATAAATAAATTAAACTTTCCACAAATTCTAAACTTACATAATTATAAAAAACAATAAATTCTTCATGAAAAAGTAAGTAAATAACAGGTATATTATGTACTAGATCATGAAAAATTTACTAATTGTAAAAAAGCTTAACAAACACAAAAGTGGGCCAATACTTCCGCAAGGAATGCACGTTCGATCAAAATACTCGTACCTAGACACATTATTGAAATCACTCTGCACAGTGTGGTGTGACCTTCGTGATTTGAGGCGGCCTTGTCTATGAATAGTCCTTTTATGAACTGAGAATACATAAGTGAACAAATTGTATACATTAGGCGTTAACTAGAACAAACGAGCATCTGCCATGAATCGAAAGTTATGTATTTTTTTATGAAGCTATCGCCCGTCCAATCAAGGTTACAAGTGCAAAGAATTTACATGGTTGCTATTTTTTGCATTGTTAATTTACGTAAGCCATGTCTTGAACTCTTGATCAATGTTATACTTTACTTTTTAAGTTTTTAGTTTGGCTTCGTTTATTATTTGATTTAAAGTTTATTAGGTACTTAATTAATTAACAATGAGCACAGTGTGCATGGACGTGGAAACAACCTACGCTCTTTTTGAAAACACAATGATTTTACAAACAATGTTTAAATTAACAAATAGTAAGTCATCTTTCTTTCGTTTCAATATCTTATTTGAAATAATACATATCATAAATATGAGCTAAAAATCTTACATTTTTATGCAGTTTTAATGTCAATAGTAATAAAGTATAAAATAAATAACATATGCGCAATAAGTAACAATTTTTACAATCTTGAGATGATGTATCTATTCCAATTTTCGCAGAACTTATAACTTACCATAGAACAAGTAGCATTTTAGACATTGTTTTCTAAATTTGGCCTCTTACTACCTGCTTAGTATTCGGAACGCGCTTAGAGTGAACAGCTATTGCGCTTCACAAATGTCCATTTACTTCTGCTGTCCCATGTTATACCAATGGCTATTTACTCGTAGTTTATAGCAAAGTTTGTGTAACTTGGTGAAACGCGCCTCAGATTGCCTCATCGTGTCCTTGTATGTTTTTACGCAGGATACTAGACAAAGCAGTAGGTCATGTCATATCACAAATGAGATCACGGTTTTTTAATAATTAATGTAATTGACTGTCTGCCCACACAAATTAAGATGTTTCTATGTTTTTATAGTGCAATCTTCTCTTCTTCTTCTAAGCGCTTCCCGGTTGCATCTTTAGCTGTGCTGCTTCGGAGCCCGAGGTTCGAGAACCAGTTCTCGATGCTTTTGGCTCAATTTACATTGCCGCGGAATCAAGGCGAATTTTAATAAATTCATGAAGATAATGGCTTCTATGATCTAGGAGAATATAGTACAAATTAGCATAAAGAAAGAAACTTCGCGGGAATTCCCGCATTCCGCAAAATACTATGCGGAAGTTTCTTTGTAGTCACAATTTTATACATAGCAATATTTGTTTGGTTTACGTTTTCATTACGTGTTACACCCACATAAGCTCTCCAATCAACCCGAAGGTTTGACTGTTAGAGAATGCTTTTAAAATTAAGTCCGTGTTTTGTACTTATTACATTTGCATGTGTGTACAATAAAGTAAATAATGAAACACTACTTTGACATAAAGTTCAATATGCTTTGAAAAGTTTTAACAATTCACTTCCATTCCACGGAAATGTAAATTGAGCCTTTACATTAATCATCTTGTTGCTCTCCAGCTTATTGTTACTAAACAATATAAAGCAAAACGGTAGTCTCGTCATTAATTGAAAACTGTTTGTTCCAGCAACGGCATCAAAACGATTCCCAAGTGAATCACAGGCGCGCGAAGACCCTGCGCAATGGCAAGCTGGTGGAGGAGAAGTGGGCGTCGGTACAGGTGGGAGACGTCATCCGGCTGGAGAACGACCAGTTCGTCGCCGCGGACATCTTGCTGCTCAGCAGTTCGGAGCCCAACGGCTTATGTTACATAGAGACGGCCGAGCTAGACGGGTAAGTGTCATTTCTTCAGCCAGACAAGAGACAAGTAGACTTTGGCCTTCAGCATAATGTACTCGTATGTATAAGTATGGTCCGGAGCAATAGTACGAGTATGTACCTGAGGGCTATACAAATGCTGAAAAGATGAGTTCTACATACATAAATAAATAAATATAAGTATATTAGGACAAATTACACTGATTGAGCTAGCCCCAATGTAAGTTTAAACTTGTGTTATTTATGGGATACTAACTCAACGATACTTTATTTTATAATAAATAAATATATAGATAAACATCCAAGACCTAGCACAATTTGAAAAAGGCCATTTTCCAACTTGCCCTGGCTGGGGATCGAACCCAGAACCTCCGGAGGGGCGGACTGGCGTGTTAACCACTACACCACGGAGGTCGTCAAACATAGACTACACATATTCTCATAATTCTGACATCAAGCTGCAATGTTAAGATAGTTGAGTACTTATGTGTATAAGTTTTTATATTATGCATATTTTGTTTTTTATATTCATACCTAATAAGGCTTTCTAGGTAGGCAACGCATTAGCGAAATCTGTCGTGGGTGTAGCTGAAATCCATGAGTGACTAATATTACTTATATTATTAATGCTATCAAGATGCATTGTTTCCTTTCGATATATTCCTGTCTATATATATATATTTCTTTCAAAAATATACCCGATTCTAAATATTAATTAGAAGAAGAAATTCTGCGTCATCATCACGACACAAACTAAATGAAGATAATAAATACTTATTCGCATGACTGTCTAATAGCCTCGCCAGAACTAATGGACTGTTTCTGTCTGTTCAGGAAATTACTGAATCTGAATATACTTTGTTGCGATTCATAATGAATAAGTGTTATGTTTTAGAAGTAATGAGCATTCATATGTAAATGAACTATTATTCATATACAGAGCAATTCAACCATAATTACTGTTGGCTTATTTCATAAGTTATACAATGTTTAAGTAATCTTAGGATTTTACTGATTATGAACGCTTTGCACAAAGAAGTTGATTCATGCTGGTTAATTACCGATCGGTCAGCAAAAATAGCTTATTGGATTTGAAGGTGAGAGTCAAGGATTTGGAATGTTGCATTGGCAATAATTAGGCTTCAATTAGGAAGCAACGTAATTTGCGTTTATTTTACAATTTTTGGTGTTACAATTAGTTGAATTAGTGGCTCCATTGAAACAATTAGAAAAAGCAATATAAACTGAATGCAAATATTTTACAAAATAATTAAATTTTTAACAAAAAAAACAACCGACTTAAATTTTTTTAAGGAGTTTCTTCCATATCTCCAAAGTTCTTCATCATATCTTCACCAAATTAAAATGGGACCAACTTGGTAGTAAAGGCTTTCAAATAAAAAAAGAATCATCAAAATCGGTTCACAATTGGTGAAGATATCGCGTAACAAACATAAATTAAAAAAAAAAACATACAGTCGAATTGATAACCTCCTCCTTTTTTGAAGTCGGTTAAAAAAGCATAGAATAAGTAGGATTTTAAATCCTTTTTTTTTGTTGCTAAATCGAAATTTCCTAAGTAACAGATGGAAAATGAGATGAGGAGGACCTATTTTATAGCTTTATTTTTGTAAATTTAATTGAAATTATTAAAAGAATTTAAAAATGATACCTATATAGTTATGTGTTAATTTTTTAAAACTACTTAACTCATGGATTATGTTTGCTAAAATCATGAGCTGTCCTGATAAAATAAACTTATACAGCTATGTGATTTCATGTAAGAAATATACAGTTCTAAAAAAGTAATTTTGTTTAAACAGGGAGACGAATTTAAAATGTCGTCAGTGCCTTCCCGAGACGGCGGCGATGGGTCAGGACGACGCACAACTGGGCGCCTTCGACGGCGAGATCGTCTGCGAGACGCCCAACAACCTACTTAATAAGTTTGAAGGTACAGTACCCATCAGTTCATTGACCCGCGTTGTTTCCTGGGTGAGGCAATAGGTACGTCGCAATGTGAAATTCGCGAGGACGCGACTCGCTACAACGCCGCCATGTCGCAACCATAAACTCGTCATGTTAATACATAATCATTTGCGAATTGCACATTGATGCTATCTCCCTGCATGGACTTTGTTATCTACCATTTTATATTGACAGTTTGTTAAATGCAGCACCGTTTTATTTTTTCTCGAATATAGGGTATACCTGATGCGGAAATGTAGCAATTAATGTAAATTAGCAACTGGACCCTGGTTTTCGAAGCAAGAATGCAACCGGGAAAGCGCTGAACTAGTTAAAGTCAAATCAAATTGGAAACATGGGAACCAAGATAGTTTGGTTAATATGGTATAAAAGTATTTCGAAATCTTATTTTTTATTTAAAATACATACCTAGTATGAAAATTTACTATCCGGAGTCCGGCCGGATAGCAAAAGTGAGCCGGATGGTGTCCAGATATTCGTTGCAACTCTAGTATTTACAGTAATGAGCCGGATAGTGACCAGATATTGGTTGCAACTCTAGAATTTACAGTAATGAGCCGGATAGTGACCAGATATTCGTTGCAACTCTGTATTTACAGTAATGAGCCAGATAGTGACCAGATATTCGTTGCAACTCTAGTATATACAGTAATGATGCTAGGAGAGGAGATTGAGGCATAACATATTAACTGTTAACGTCATTTAATCTGCTCCCGGAGATAAGTTATGCGACTGTAAACCTAGTTACCTATACTACCTACACAGTCTAAGATCAACAGAGATTATCAATACTACGATAGTAATAAGATTGCCGTGAAGTGTAATAAAATAAAATCATAAGTCATACGTAACATATGTTATTTTATACTACATATAATATTTTCAATTTAATAACTTATGCAAATTAAATGGGGTTTACTCATATGTGTATAGATACAGATACACTATCACGTCTTTATCCCTAACGGGGTAGACAGAGCCAAGGGCGGTAAAGCCCAGGCCACTTTTAGCGTAATGGTGGGCATGAAGGTGGAAAAGGGAAATCATAATAGTGATGGGTTGCTAACCGCATCGCCTATTCATATGATTCAGATTCTCGCCCATTCCCTCGATCGGCTTTTACGATCTGCACGGGAAGAGAAGCAGCTGGTACATTCTATGTTTTTTCTTTTCTCCCAGACCAGCAAAGAAGAATAATAAAGTATGGAAGTTTGCTTATGGTTACTGAGACTGTTCAAACCATGGCTCAACTACTGCCATGTCCCAATTGTCCATCCCCTTGTACAATAGACGACTTAGGCTTAAAACTACGTCAAGCGGACGCCCGCGTCGGATTTAGTCCGTCTCTATCACAAACTCTTCGTGCGATAGAGATAGCTGAAACTAGACATGGGTAACTCCGGATTCGAATATTTAAATGAGCCTATTCATCAACAGGAGCCGATACCCTTACTGAATCCCGGTAATCGTTATCGGCTCCCGCGAGTTATGAGTCCGCACCGAACTTGGTCTCGCCGGTAACCGGCGGCGCCTGTCGGGTCGCGAGCCGTGAGCCGCGTTTCGGCTCCACCGCGTCTCGGGAGTCGGGAGTCAATATTATTCTGTATTGAAACCGGTACCAGAAAGGACATCTGTATTCTGTAGATTCAATAGCGAAACTTAGCAGACCTCAGAGCTGGAGCCGATAAGGGAATCATTAAGATGAGTCGGTACCGGATGCGGGTAAGATTCAGTGAACCGAAACACTCCTTGGAGTCGAGATTACCTATGTCTAGCTGAACGGCGCGTCCGCTTAACGCAGTTTGAAGTCTTAAACTCGGCTAATGACAAGTAAGTTTGGCCACACATTGGTCCACAATGTTATACCAATATTAGAAAAAGAAGAAGTACCTACGTGCTTTGGAAGGCACGTAAAGCTGTTGGTCCCGAACGCCATCTAGCGTTTGTACCTATCCTAGGATTGATTCTGGTCTACCCTCTGGGTTGCGGAGGTCAGACAGCAGTCGCTTTGTGTAAAAACCTTGTCAAATCACCTAGGTAAGGCAGCGGACCCCGGGCTCTGAAGCGTAACCGCTGACGATGCAACCGGGAACACGCTTGGATGATTGGATGATGAAAAGGTATCTATGGAAGTAAGGAAAGAAGGGAAAGGAAGTATGAAGACTTTTTTTTTTACATTTTGGTATGTTGCCCAGGTACGCTTAGCTGGCGCGACCAGCATTTCTCGCTGGACAACGACAAGATCCTGCTGCGGGGCTGCGTGCTGCGGAACACGTCGTGGTGCTACGGCGTGGTGGTGTTCGCGGGCAAGGACACCAAGCTCATGCAGAACTCGGGCAAGACCAAGTTCAAGCGTACCAGCATAGATAGGCTACTTAATTTTCTTATTATAGGGGTAAGTTCGACCTTACTTCACTAGAGCATTGAGACCTAATTCCATTTGTTAAGCCCAAATATTGAAAGCTGAAAGGTTCTGTTTGCCAAGTTTGATCCGAATTAATTCTATAATTTTCTGTGATTGATCCCATCCATACATTTACGAATGATCAAAATTTTCGCATTTATTATTATAAATGATGTCCTTCAAAGATGGGTGTCCGGTGTCCTAGCCAAATTTTTGGAGCAAGTTCAGTCCATGATACTAAACTACTTTCTATAAAAAAATGTATTGAAAATAGAAAAAAAAAATTTCGTCCTCTCATACAAAATCAGTTGGCCTGAGCGCCAATCTGTATGGGAAGGCGAAATTTTTTTATCGTTTTTCGTTAATTGTTTATATGGAAAGTAGTTCCGTATCATGGACTGAACTTGCTCCAAAATTTGGCTGGTGGTTAAAAAGTCAGCCTGTATAAAAGGCTAGGCAAAGAGAACAATAGGATACCACCAGTTTGACGGCCTCCGTGGCGCGATGGTTAACACGCTAGTCCGCCACTCTGGAGATTCTGGGTTTGATCCCAAGACAGGTCAATTTGGAAATAGCCTTTTTCAAATTTTTCTGGGTTTTTATCTACCTCTATACAACGAGTTATTGAAATAACGCAAAACCTCTCAGTTTGTAAAAATAAAATTCGGGTTTTTATACAAATTGACTCGATCAGCTGATTAGTTTGTATGAAAATTAATTTTTTTTTTATAGTTTTCGTGAAAGTTGTAGAGCGAAAGTTGTTCAGTTTCATGGACTGAGGTACCATCTGAGAGGTTTTGCGTTATTTCAGTAACACGTTGTATATCTATACTAATATTATAAAGCGGAAGAGTTTGTTTGTTTGTTTCTTTGTTTGTTTGTTTAAACGCGCTAATCTCAGGAACTAATGGTCCGATTTGAAAAATTCTTTTTTTGTTGGGTAGTCCATTTATAGAGGAAGGCTTTAGGCTATATAACATTACGTTCCGACAACCACGCGAACGAAGTCGCGGGCACAGCTAGTGTATTTATAATAAAATAGTATAATCGCACTCAAATCTGTAATAAAAAAAAGTGTAGTATTTTTGAGTTAGTATTCCATAACACAAGTTATAACTTACTTTGGGGCTAGCTCAATCTGTGTGGTTTGTCCCTATATATTTATTTATATTAAGTTTTATAATAATTATTATAAAACAAAAAATCGACTTCAATACCAGAAAAGCTAAATATTCAAACAATTGTATACTTCGACGACATATTTTTTCTAGTTATATCGTTTAAAAACAAACCACACAACCGATTGTAATAAAATTTCTATGCAACCACCTAAAAAGTATACCCTTTCAAACAAAAAAATAATTTCCAAAGCGGTCCATCGCCTTCGAGTAATCGAAAATCTTTTCTTTTTTTTTAAGTCGGTTAAAAATGAAAATCAATCCGGTTATGAAATAATTTGAAAATATTTGGTCTACAGATAGTGTTCTTCTTGCTGTCAATGTGTGTGTTCTGCACGGTGGCGTGCGGTATCTGGGAGTGGCTGGTGGGGCGCTACTTCACGGCGTACCTGCCGTGGGACACGCTGGTGCCCAGCAGCGACCCCACCGTGGGCGCGGTGGTCATCGCCTTCCTCGTCTTCTTCTCCTACGCCATCGTCATGAACACTGTCGTGCCTATATCGCTGTATGTCTCTGTTGAGGTGAGTCACGATTTTTACTACTTTACTGAATAGAGTATTTGATTGTGTTTGTTTTTGGACAATATTTTTTACAAAACAACAAATAACACTAAAAAGAAATCTTTTACTGAAAACGACAAGAAAATTTATTATTAAATGAAGCAGAAATTAGTATTTCAAATATTGGTATGAAGAAAATTGGGATCGTGGCGGGGACATCTCGCTAGCTCTCTCGTACGCGCGAAACCTAATTGCAGTGACGTCACAATTGACACATTTTTCACCTAATTGCAATTGATGCAGTTAAAAATAATCGAGTCAAATACCGTATTATCAGTGGGGTGACGGCAGAGTAGAAATACGGTTTATCACCACCCATCTCCTCTTCTACGAGTGTCGTAAGAGACGACTAGGGGAGGTATAGGTAACAGAAACCGGACAGCGGCTTCCTCTGCGCAAGAAGTTTATACCACTCACAGCGATCACCAATGCGCCTGCCCAGCGCGGTGATTATGGGCAAATCAACCCATTATTTGGAGAGGCGTTTAGTCAGCAGTAGCATGGTATAGGCTGCCTCTTTACTTATCAAGTGTGTTCATACCTTACACTGGTGTCAGATTTTTCGAGCTGCCTAAAGGCATCTGACGAAGCAACTCGCGCCTAGTCGCCTCCATCGCCTAGGAGGTTTACAGGACTTGGCACTTGGGCGCATGTTAGAGATTAGCATAGAGAATATGCGCTAATCAAAGCCGGAGGGTAATATATGAAAACTGAATTTTAAACAATTTTTGCTTTTCCATCTTTAATGTTTTGGTTTTTTAAATTTTAATGTTATTTTACCCTTGATGTAGACCTAGTTTAGCTCATATTAAGTAGAAAAAATAGTATGTCTTACGAGAATATTTTGTTTTGTAGGTAATAAGATTTGCACAGAGTTTCCTAATAAATTGGGACGAGAAGATGTATTACGATAAAAATGGGACCGCGGCGAAGGCGCGGACCACCACACTCAATGAGGAGCTCGGTAAGCACCACACAACACGGAAAGAGAAAGTAGCTAACAAGGTTTATTTATTTGTAGATATTCAGTTGTATAAATCAAGTAGGTAAAAATTAAAAAAATATTTTGCTTCATAAAAACACAACAATCGTTCATTGAAAGTAAATAAGCGTAAATTTTTTAATTCGATGTTTAATTCGTTTATTTTTCTCTTTAATTTCATTCTCATCTACTTGAACTTCGTTCACAATTATTTCAGTCAGAAGGAAATATTAATACTAGGAAAACCCTAAGCACGAGTTCGTAAAAATGACCAATATTCTAACTCATTGCTTACTCATACTGAGGACATAATTTATTACAGTTAGGTATTAACGATATAATATCCTAATTAAGTAAACTCATTTCCTTTTTTGAAACAAACTAATTTCATGGTATGCCACAGTCCACAGAAACATTTTGCTCACTGTATCCTTATTTATTATATGAAAGTATTATAGATAAAAATTAGAGACTTATTAACTTTGCGTAGTGTTTAAAACGGTCATTTAGGCTAGCTCTAATGAATGAACAATAATAACATATTGTCGCGAACGTGACAGAACCTTCTCGAACAATATGTATCTGACCCTAGAGCCTACTATTGCAAATAAGTGATTTGGTTTGATTAGGAATAATAATAAAATGTTGTGCTGTTTAGTACTTCCGTATTAAAATAATAAAATATGTAAATAGATAAGGATAAATGTACTAAATGATGTATTATATTTCAGGTCAAATTCAGTACATATTCTCAGATAAAACGGGTACGCTGACGCAAAACATAATGACGTTCAACAAATGCTCGATCGCGGGTATCTGCTACGGCGACGTGGTGGACGAGGCCACGGGCGAGACCATCGAGCTCACAGAGGTACGTCGCTTTCCGCCTAACATAGCTTTGTATACAATCTCTAGCGCTATACCACACAAATGCGATATTAATGCTCGATAACATCGCCTGGGTTATTCCGATCTCTTTTAGTACATTTTGCATAGAACTTTACTATCTTCAATTGCTAAATAATAATGAAGTGGTTGAAGTCTTGAGATCTTGCTTCTTGTGACATTTCAATATCAGTCCTTATTAAATTCTATATTTTGACGCATATCATTGTAAAAGCGCGACATCAAGAATAGATGCGTGCTTTGCGTTCTGACATTATGACTAGTGAAATTATTGGGTGAAAAATGCAGCTGTGTGGCAAGAACGCGTCACAGATCGAATAACGCTCGTGGTTTTATAGCTCATTATATCCAAGCAGTGTGGTAGTGCCTTTTTCAACACGTAAAAGTTAGTCAAGCATATTGCTATAGTTTGATTAGAATCACAACAATGCATGTAGGTTGCATTTTCTTTGAACAATCACCAAGCACTGCAGTATGCAACAAGAGAAACAATCGCACGTATTCGAGTACGACGAGCCTCAGATTGATTTTGCATGAAGTTTGTTCGATTTATCAACAAGAATTTTTTGACTAGTTTTGATATTGATACCCATCAAAGTGTTTTGTTCTCATATTCCCGGCTTTTGGGGTAATGTTGTGATTTGTTTGAAATTTATATGTCATGTGGTTACCGTTTCTTAGTGTTTTCCTGTTTGTGCACGGAGTTATCATAGTAAAATAAATATTATGCGTGGTTCATATTTCTTTATTTAGTTAGGAGTTATCATTCATATTCACTCACATGTGCAGACAGTGTTTCACCTAATTATTTACTGTTCACCACACACCTACCAAGCGCTACAGTACAATCAAGCATGGACACGCAAACTTTGGCATTATTCGTAGGTAGTTAGCCACAAGAAGCCTACTTTTAAGACCATTTGTTTTGCGGTAGCATAAAACTCGCAACAAAATTAAACTTTTTATTTATAATTTTGGTGATATGTTACAATACAAATGAATTGACAAATGAATGGTAATTTAAGAGCCTTTTAGGCGTTATCTGTATCTAAGTAGGCCGCGATCAGTTTAAGTATCGTACGCCGAAAGCAAAATAAGCCAGCGGCCAGGCAACTAGCAGCGAGCGTGGATCGCTATGCGCGTTGCAGAGCGTGACGTATGTATGGTGCAGGCCAGCGGCGAGCGCGGCGCTCGGCGGGGCGGCGCGGCGAGCGCGGGCGGGGGGCGCTCGGCGGCGCGCGCGCGGCTGCTCGACACCGAGCACGAGCAGGGCCGCAGCACGCCCGGCGCTCGCAAACCCACTCACGAAGCGCATGTATGACTTGTATGACCGCAATGCTCGCTACCTCTAGCTGTTTGAGCCGCGATTTCCGCCTTCCGCGTATTGTGATGCTCCTGCTCAATTATTAATTGGTGGAGGTGCTCGATAGACCAAATAGCAGACTCGTCACGATGCTCGGAAAGCTCTTCTTTCGTTTTCTAAAAACCAACAATGCGCTTCGCTTTCGTATTTTAATTGTTATTTACAAATTTGAGATGAAATCTGTGAAATACGATTATTTTTATGACTATTTGTGTTTAGGCTCGAAACGGCTAAGGGTTGGGACACATCTGTCAGCTCGGAACAGCACTTTCCTGTGCTGCTATCATTTTCTGTCTCTCAGAACAGACTTATGAGCGACAGAAAAGGATAGCGGCATAGGAAAGTGCTGTTCCGTGCTGACAGATGTGTCCCAACCCTTATACGACTTTTGTCATTATGAAACCCCATAACAATAATCTTTACCTAAAGCTATTACAATAATGCCATACGTAATTTTATTTGAGTGGCCTTTTACTATTCAGAATGCGCATATGTTGATTTTCAGATAAAATATTTTAAAATGTCGATATTATTTTTTGTTTAATGTTATTTCTTCAAATTCTATTTGAGTAACACCGAACTAGTAAAATCTAATTAATCAATGTTGGTCTCGGAATAAAAATAAATGTATTAAACGTTGCCATTTCTTTAAATCCTATCCAATAAAATATTTGTATTCTATGAAATATATTCAAAGTATGAATTAATAATATGTGTGTCTGAATGTTGCACATCACCAGCAGCTCTATCTCGCCCGCATCACCAATGGCGGTGATTTTGTCGTATAATGATTTAAATGTAAATGTAGCTTAATGTTTTATTTATATAAAAATCTAGCTGATTTTTATCAACTACGTACTTTTGTACATACTTTGAAAATATTTAATACTTATAACACTAACTGGTTATCTATTGTAAAAATAACATCTGTTTCTTTCGAGACCTATGTATCTACTTATGTATTTATGGAATGGTCCTAGGCTAACATCTATTGTAAAGGCTATTAATATTCTAAATGTAGGCAAGATATACTCACAATTCACATCAATGAAAAACTAATTTAATTTTCATACACAACATCTATGTCTACCTACTGTCACCAAACCTTTCATTATTTCTTGACTTTGACTATTTGTAGGGAATGCTATGGACGTTACCTTACCCCTCCAGAATAGTTTCTAAAATTATTCGCCACGAATTTTTGTAGTCTGATTGAAAAAAAATACACTTTGTCTCAATATTCTGTCCCAGATTCGTGGTAGCAATTTCTATATACGATCTTGCGATAAATACTAACATTTCCGTCAGGCTACTACTTCCTATGGGGTATTTTATGTATATCCAAACATATATATTGTAATGTATCGTGTTGGGAAGTGTATCGTGTAATCTAAACGAGTGTGCGTGTAACTAACCGCTCTGTAATTTGTTATGTCACGCATGTCCGCTTCGCATCCCCTGTATGTTGTAGAGTCGCTTCTAGCACAGTAACAAATCTATAGAAAAATTACAAACCTTCCTTAATAAGTAATAACCCAGCGATGCCTTTTTGACTCTCTATAAATGTATTAAATAATAAATATAACGTAACCGAAGATTTATTACGTTTATTTTCTCACGTATTTAAATCAGCCTCTTCTTGATTCAAAAAATAATTACTTCGTTTTATTGTTCTCTGAAGGTAAAAGATAATAATTCGACCTAAATTATATTTTTTAAATTGGTTGAATAATTATATTACATATATATTTATTAATAAATAGATGAGATTCTTTGATTTTACTGCTAGCAATTTTTCTGTTTGTAAACAAATATTATATATATATAAAAGATGCGAATTAAGGAAGGTTTGTCCCTCACTTTGCTCCACTGCGTCGTCTGATCGTGGCCACTGTCGCAGAACTCGGAGCCGCTGGACTTCTCGTTCAACCCGGAGTACGAGCCGGAGTTCAAGTTCTTCGACTCGACACTCCTGGAGGCGGTGAAACGCGGAGACCCGGAAGTCCACGATTTTTTTCGGCTACTCGCGCTTTGCCACACGGTCATGCCGGATCAGAAGAATGGGCGGTTAGAATACCAGGTAACTTTTAAAAAGTGACGTACGGTTAGCATCTACCGTCACTCGGCTAAATTAACAATGAATGCCTTCCGAAATTGATCAAGATATTTGACGAAGAGTTATGTATTAACATGTCGGTCGAGGACACTTAAATCATAATCATAACATCACTGGGGACGTCCCAGTGATGCTTAAAAACTTGTGTTAGTTTACAACATCAGTTTTACAAACATTGACTTCATCCATCAATCCACACTTGGCTGTCCATGTGTTGTGGTTGTTCCCTTTGCTGTTTTACATAATATTTGAATAAGAGTAGTCTTTATGATGATTTTATATTCAAAATGTCTATATTTAAATAACTTACTATAAATATGCATATTTTCAGGCGCAATCTCCAGACGAGGCAGCGCTGGTATCGGCCGCAAGAAATTTTGGTTTTGTGTTCAGAGAACGCTCGCCTAATAGTATTACAATAGAAGTAATGGGGAATACAGAGGTAACAATTTATTGATATTTTTTATTAGTCCTTATATTTAGTCCTACATTTTACAAGACACAAATTCAATCAATTAACGTAAGGCTGATCGTATTAAACTAATTATATATTTTTTCTTTGTTTCAGGAGTATGATTTGTTATGTATATTAGATTTTAATAATGTTAGGAAAAGAATGTCCGTGATATTGAGGAAGGATGGTGAAATTAGATTATATACAAAAGGTGCTGATAATGTTATATACGACCGATTAAAATCAAACCAATCCGAAGTCAAGATGAGAACACAGGAGCATTTAAATGTAAGTAATTCATTTATTAATTTTAGGGGTCGGCTTCACGAGCAATAGTCCCGTCGAGTCTTGCTGGTACCTACTCGTATCCCTGTGAGTCGATGAGTGACATTTGAAGAGCAGTATGTCATAAACTCAAGCCGTTATCACAACTCATTGGTGTGTTAGTTGGAACGTCGACTCGTCACACAACACGTTACGAGACAAGACGACATGCTGACAGTAATCAAATGCTTGTAGACTTTTACTCGTGGAGCGATTCCAATCTTCAATTTCACTCATATAATGTTATCCTTCTTACATATTTTAAATATAATTTCATGGTTTAGTCTCAATTCCAAAAAGTTTTAACATTTATGTTCGACCTCACCTGCTATTAATAATAATTATAATGTTTATTTCGGACAAAGAAATCCATAAAGTGTTAGTTACATTATGTTAGTAAATTACAAGCATAAAAAATGTAATTTCAAACTTCTTCCAAATTGATAGATAGGAGCTGTAATAACACGTATCATGTATAATTATCGGACTGCCTTTTGAAGTTCGCAATAACCGTTGTAATTGTGGGTGACACTTCTGGGTAGGTAGCTTACAAACTTTTAATTATCGTAACGTTGGTATGTCATAGATATTTTAACTATTACGCTATTATAAATCGATGTCATAATGCCTATCCAATATGGATAAAGTTAGACTATAACTGTATTTTGTTTCTTTTTAGTATTCTCAGTAGCATCCCAAATTTTTTTTATAACACCTGTTGCGTGGGGTTAATTAATCGAAGTCGGGTCGTCGTATATACTAGTACACAAACCCTTTTATTACAAAACTCGAACCAACTTTAGTACTTAGTTTTAAACCTACCCAAAACTGGCGGACACTGACATATGAGAATGTGGCACAATATTACCTACTAGATGTCAATTTATTTCGGGTTGATCACATGGTATAATAATCTCAACTAGTTAATGAATATAAAATACTCACTAACTCAACTATTTCGTATATCGTGTGATTCATCTGTTTTTTTTAATAAATATTTATCATATTGAATTATTAGCTCATAATTGGTTTGTTAAGTTAAATGCATTTTGCTCGGGTAATTTAATCACAAACAATGGCAACACTCCCAACTCATTAGTTGGGATACGTCATCACGTATTCTTAGGCCAATTACTTGACGTTTAAAGTTTTAAACAAAATCAGGCTGCGTTATGTAATGAGCCGGAACACTCGAAACTATGAAAGAAACCTATATAGAGGTACAAAGAGAATATCTACATATATGCAATGTTTCCTCTTGGGAAGATGGCACAGTAATTAATGAGAGTATTTCATACAGAATGGAATCTCCTAAGGTCCCGCACAATTAGTGTCCCCGTTTCCCGTTCCCGCACCTCTCCCCCGTTCTGGCCTTGTCGAGGGGCAAGAGAGTGGGCGAACACACACGCATTGACGTGTGCACGGATGTATAGTTTTGTTTGTAGTAGTGTACGCATAAATTATACTCCGCTTCTATGAAGTTCATACCTGTGGCGATGGTCATGACACGTTCGTTTGTGGCAGAAATTCGCGGGCGAAGGTCTGCGCACGCTGGCGCTGGCGTGGCGGCCGCTGGAGGAGCGCGGCTTCGCGGAGTGGAAGCGGAGGCACCAGGCGGCCGCGCTGGCGCTGCACGACCGCGACGAGCAGCTCGACGCCATCTACGAGGAGATCGAGACCGACCTCATGCTCATGGGTGCGTGTGCTGCTCTTGTATTAGATTTAAAGGCATATTCAACACTTTCTTTTGGAATGCACAGGAAATTGTATATTATTCAACCCTTTAATTACCGTTCATAATGTCCAATTCTCAGAATGTCCAATTATCAAAATGTCAAAATGTCCACTTTAAAATTTTAAAAATAAAATATATCTAATCATACTGTGTGGAGAGTACCGTGTAGTCGGGTTGTAGTTTTTAAAACCATGTCTTGCGAGTTTATTTATTTGCCTATCTAATTTTAAAGACTGGACATTTTGAGAATTGGACATTAATAAACTTAAACGTTTATAACTTCCATGCTGGTCTGGGAGGAAAGAAAAACTTAGAATGTATAAAATGCTTTGGCGATGCGGTTAGCAACCCATCACTATTTTCATTCCTTATTAGGGTTCCGTACCCAAAGGGTGGAATAAATAAACAAGGTGCAAACGGGACCCTATTACTGAGACTCCTCTGTCTGTCCGTCTGTCACAGCGCTCTATCTCTTGAACCGTAATAGCTAGACACTTGAAATTTTCACCGATTATCGATTACTGTGGCCGCTATAACAACAAATACTAAAAATAAAAAAAAGTTAAAAATTAAAGGGGGTCGTACAAAAAACGTGTTTTTTCAGCCTTTTTAACTACATCTTTATAATGGCATTAACTAGATACTTGAAATTTTCACAGATTATGTATGAATATGGCCCCTATAACAACAAATACTAAAAATAAAATAAAGTTAAAAATTAAAGGGGGTCGTCATACAAGAAACGTATTTCTTTAGCGTTTAAAAAAAAAATACGGAGGTACGGAACCCTTCATGTACGAGTCCGACTCGCACTTGCCAGTTAATAAACTTAAACGTTTATAACTTCCATGCTGGTCTGGGAGGAAAGAAAAACTTAGAATGGCTCAAATGCTTCGGCGATGCGGTTAGCAACCCATCACTATTTTCATTCCTTTTTCCATCTTCTCGCCTATCATCACGCTAAAAGTGGCATTTGGCTCTATGCAGACAGAGCCCAGGGCCGCAAAACCCAAAATGCTCTGTTTACCCCATTAGGGATAAAGACGTGATAGTGTGTGTGTGTGTGTGTGTGTGTGTATTATTCAACACTTTATTTAGGAATGTAGATAGACACGTATTATAACGCAGAAATCGAAGCACGGGCTATACTAGATCACTATAGTGCAATGAAATTAAAATAACAGTAAAAAACAACAAAAAAATCTGCATTTCCGTGCAAGTGTGCAGCACCCCGGGCAATTTGTATGAGAATGTCGATTTTTTTACTGTAATTTTAATTTCATTGTACTATAGTGATCTAGTATAGCCCATTAGACATGGGTAACTCAGGATTCGAATATTTAAATGAGTCGATTCATCAACAGGAGCTGATACCCGTACTGAATCCCGGTAATCGTTATCGGCTCCCGCGAGTTATTGAGTCCGCACCGATCTTGGTCCCGCCGTCCCGGGAACCGGCGGCGCCTGTCGGGTCGCGAGCCGTGAGCCGCGTTTCGGCTCCACAGCGTCTCGGGAGGAATCGGAAGACGGGATTCAATATTATTCTGTATTGAAACCGGTACCAGAAAGGACATCTGTATTCTGTAGATTCAATAGCGAAACTAAGCGGACCTCGGAGCTGGAGCCGATAAGGCAGTAGGAATCATGAAGATGAGTCGGTACCGGATGCGGAGTGAAATTCAGTGAACCGAAACACTCCTCGGAGTCGAGATTACCCATGTCTTTAGCCCATGGTTCGATTTATTACGCATGTGTCCCTTATACGTTGTATACTTAATAGATAATAATAGTAATAGAAACCAAAAAAATATCTATTTACCTGACTGACAACAAATGGTAAGATTCAAACCACTGCTTTCAACTGGTATTTTATTAGTACGAAATAAACTACGATAATTAGGCATTTTAAAGTTATACAAACAACGTTGTTCTATTCTGAATTCAACTTGCAGGTGTAACAGCAATAGAAGACAAATTACAAGATGGCGTTCCAGAAACGATAGCGAATCTCAGTATGGCGGGAATCAAGATCTGGGTTTTAACAGGAGATAAACAAGGTAAAATCAGCATCATATCTACCTAACTATAGATACTGTATCATTTGCAAGTGACAAAAATTAGTCCCTAAAAATTGTTCTTGAACCATACACTAAATTCCATTTCTAAATGAATCTCTACGAGCATTTAACAGAAACTATACCGAGTTTTGTATAATTCATCATCATCATCATTTCAGCCGCATGACGTCCACTGCTGGACATAGGCCTCTTCCAGGGATTTCCAAAATTACCGATCTAGAGCGGCCTGCGTCCAGCGCTTTCCAGCGACTTTAGTCAGATCGTCTGACCACCTTGTGGGTGGGTGTCCAACGCTTCGCTTGCCAGTACGTGGTCGCCATTCGAGAACCTTTCTACCCCATCGGCCATCGGTTCGTCGCGCTATGTGTCCCACCCACTGCCACTTCAACGAGCTAATTCGCTGGGCTGTATCAGTGGCTTTTGTTCTCCTACGAATTTCCTCATTTCTGATTCGATCACGTAGAGAAACACCGAGCATAGCCCTCTCCATAGCGCGTTGAGCGACCTTGAGCCTTCTTATGAGACCCATAGTAAGGGACCACGTTTCAGAGCCATAAGTCATCACTGGTAACACACATTGATTATACACTTTAGTCTTGAGGCACTGAGGTATTTTGGATGAGAAGACGCTTCGTACTTTCGCCCGAACGCTGCCCAACCAAGTCGGATTCGTCGAAAGACCTCTTCCTCGAAGCTGGAACTTCCTGCCTGGATCAATTGACCCAGGTAGATATATTGGTCTACAACTTCGAGGGTGAAGCTCCCAACACAAACAGGTAGGGGCGCGACATGGACATTCAACATTACTTTCGTTTTGTCCATGTTCATTTTGAGGCCCACCTGTTGGGAAACTCGATTAAGGTCTCCGAGCATGGTACTTAAGTCTTCCATGGATTCTGCCATGACAACGATATCGTCGGCAAATCGAAGGTGAGTGATATACTCGCCATTGATGTTGATGCCAAGTCCTTCTTATTCCAGAAGCTTGAAGGCATCTTCCAGTGCAGCGGTGAACAGTTTCGGAGATATCACGTCTCCCTGTCTCACACCTCTTTGCAGTGGAATAGCCCTCGTGCACTGCTCCTGTAGTCGGACTGACATAGTTTCGTTACTGTACAAACACTTACCACATTACAACACTGCCAACGCAGGAATCTTCATATTTTATGTCAACTTTATAATATACTTAATAATCCCCTTGCCACTAAATACCTCAAATCTAGTTTTCAACTTTTATCTTCCACTCATGAAATAATCCTGCATTCTTCTAATTATTTGACCCTTTCTATTCCTTCTCACCGTACTGGTTTTCTTTCTAACTCTTTCGGCATTACGGCAATAAGACTCTGGAACGCGCTTCCTGAATCCATTCGAACTGCTCCTAGTCGCGCTAGCTTTAAGACACAGGTATTTAAACACTTCTTGGCCAAGTTATAAAAGTTGATTTAACCCCCGACGTTAAGAATTGCTGCATTTATCTATTTATTTATATGTATAGTATATATAGCGTATATATATGTATGTATGTAGGTATATGTATAGCAATTATATATATATATATATAAATATATATTTATTAATTTATATATATTTATTTATGTACAATGTGTATTTTATGTATACTACACTTTATCTTGCAACCCACATTTAGACTTTCTGTATAACCCAAAAGTTGACTGGTAGACAACGCTTTTAGCGTTAAGTTCGCCTATTATTCTGTACAATTTGTATTTGATGGACAATAAAGATTTAATAAAATAAAAATAAATAAACACTTCAACACTTCGATATACCAATAGTCAATACGGCATCGCTGGAGAGACTGAAGCACGGCCCATGTTTCGATCGAATCGAAGGCTTTTTCATAGTCCACAAACCCCAAGCATAACGGCCGGTTATACTCCCTCGTCTTCTCTATAACCTGCCGTAGCGTGTGGATGTGGTCCATGGTACTAAAGCCTTTACGGAATCTGGCTTGCTCGGGAGGCTGGAAGGCATCAAACCTGTTTGCGGGCCGATTCGTGATGACCCTCGAAAACAACTTATATATATGACTCAGAAGCGTGAAAGGCCTATAGTTCTTCAAAAGGGCGTTATCTCCCTTTTTGATGAACAGGACCACCACGCCCCTGTGCCACGCTTCTGGCGTTACGCCCTCGAGCAGAACGGAATTAAATAATTAATTTTGTATAATTTGTATAATTCAACATATTTTCTTAAAATCACGCATTATTAAGTTGAGTTGAAGTTCTGTGTATTGTCACAGAATACATAAGAGTCAAACAGAATGGTATCTCACAGCGTCTCCCGCAAATTGGCGACCCCGCACCTCTCCCCCGCACTTTGTGAGCTTTGACGGCTCCAAACCAGGGTTTAATTACTAGCCGCACGCAATACGCGACGTGTGTTGTCTTGAGAACTGTCAACCAATAGTAACCATCATGGTGAGAAGGTGCGCGTATAATAATTGTTTATCCACCCAATACTCTAAAGAACGTATATTTCATACATTTCCAAATGATGAAAACAGGTAAGCAAAGCAACAATATAATTTCACGTTATTACCCAGCAACCATCTTGATATATATACCCTTCTCGCTCTCTCGCATTGGCGGGAGATATACAAGAGCGAGGAGGGGTATTAGCAATCCGGTAATGTTATATAGGCTAGGCAAATGCCATTGTTGACAATGACAACTTGACATGCTGTGCGTAAAAATGTGATAAACATTTGTTAATTTTTATTGAATTTATTCATATAATTACCGTATAGTTTTGCGCCGAATATGCAAATTACTATATTACAATAGTGAATTAGTGCGTTACATTATAAATGACTCAATAATAATCAGTAAAGTGAACTAATGGTGAAATGGACAATGGACATAATGAAAAATATTTGTGAAGTGATATTATGTAGCTGTTTCCGACTTTTCTGTAACATTTGATACATATAAAACAGAATATTTTTTACGTCATAGTGTTCGCAAATCTTCAGGTATGGAAAAATATAATCGTAAATATGTCGAACTCGTTAGTAGGTAAGTATTAAATTAATTCTGCGGTGCGACCCTAAGTATAAAACTCACACATCGACGTGTGTACAGATAAATTGTTTCGTTTGTAGTAGTAGTAGGTATATATGTTACTCTGAATCAATGGAGAGTCATACCAGTGGTATTGTACCCACTCTACGCTATGTTGTAAATGTTCCTTTTAATTCAAGGTTGACTGGATAGGAAGAGATCCCTATCTGGGATAAGCCCGCCTTTGTACCTGTTGATGTCTTGATGTTACGTGTATTTTTGTATTTGTTCTTTGTGAACAATAAAGTTTTAACAAAAATACAAACAATCAAAGTTCTTTCATCTTTTAAATATAACGTAATTATTGATCGTTTACAGAGACTGCGATAAACATCGGATACTCGTGTCAGCTGCTGACGGACGACATGGCGGAGGTGTTCGTGATAGACGGGCTCGCGTACGACGACGTGGAGCGGCAGCTCGCCAAGAGTAAGGAGTCCGTTCGCGTCGTCAACACGTTCCTGCCGCACGGTACGACCGCACTACACAAATTAATAAGAGTATTTCATACTGAACGGAATCTCCAGAGGTGCCGCGCAATATGCGTTCCCATTCCCCGTCCCCGCACCTCTTCCCTGTTCTAGCCTTGTCTCAGGGCGAGAGCGAGCGAACACACACGCATTGACGTGTGCACGGGTGTATAGTTTCGTTTGTAGTAGTGTAGGCATAAATGATACTCCGCTTCTATGAAGTTTCATACCTGTGACGGCATTACCAACTCTGCATGAACTAATATAGCATATTGGTCTTCGATTTGTCGAAGCTATAGAGTGGGCCAGCAGCAGCAGAAGAATTTTTTCTACGGCAACCATGCCTCAATTTTACCATTTTTTACCCCTGTGGGAAACAGGCGTGATAGTATGTATATATTTTATTTATGAACACTGCTATCAAAGATTGATTATTTTCTATCCATTATCTCCTATTACATTATTCATTACGTAAAAATGTTTCTTAGAAACGAACTTATTTGATCATAGTTCAAAGGGTTTACTTTTTTTTAAGAAATATAATTGATGTCCTCACCTTCGGTCAACAATACAACTAGATATCGGGTCGGAAGATTATGATGATTAGCCGTGTGGTTCCCGGCAGAGTAGAATAGGGCCACTCCAAGTCTTCCCATGAAACACAAGCTAAACAAAGCTTATACAACGTGTTATTGAAGTAACGCAAAACCTCTCAGATGGTACCTCAGCCCATGAAACTGAACAACTTTAGATTTACAACATTCCCAAAATTCCAAAAATAAAATTTGGATTTTCATACAAATTGACTCGTCAGCTGATCACTTTATGAAAATTCATTTTTTTTTTTGATTTCGTGAAAGTTGTAGAACAAAAGTTGCTCAGTGTCATGGGCTTAGGTACCATTTGAGAGGTTTTGCGTTAGTTCATTAACACGTTGTATACATGAATGAGACGTCTCCAACCCGTCTGGCCAGCGTGGTGAGTGTAGGCCAAATCCTCTGTTTGCTCTGGCTAATATGACTGGTAGTACAGAGAGGGGCGTGCACCTGCAGTGGAAACTAAAAAAGACCTGATCGTGATGATGTTGATGTTTGTGCAGGTCCGTCACTACCGAAGTCGGATTCGGAAGCGAACGGCGGCGCGGCGCGGCCGTCCCCCAACCGCGCGGCCAACGTGAAGCTGAACGCGCCCGCCGTCTCCGTCGTCACATTTAGGTGGGAACATAACACAATTCCACACGACAGGTAGAGAGACAAAGAGCTACACCTTGTATACATCACGCCTCTCATGCTGTGTCCTCTCCGTTCTTGTCAACTGTCTATCGAGGTGCGAATCACAATGATTGTTGACACAAAATGAGTGTTGGAGTTTCTCTCTCATCTAAACGTGTTTCCAGTTCATTCTTAGCTATGCTGCTTTGGAAATGGAAAGATTAGTGAAGTATGAAGCATAGTTTTTGTGTATGGATAGATTAGGTATAGCTTGAACGTTATATGCGATTACAATAAGAATGGACGGACCGTTTGCTAACTTCAGATGCTTGAGTACTGTTTGCAATAAAAAGGATTAAAAAGATATATAATCGAAATCCCATGTGTGTTTTTCACACCTCATCTATTTTCCAAATATCGATTGAAAATTAGATTAAAAAGGAAGATGATGTCGAAATGAGTGAAATCGAAGAATTTGCGTAATTGGCGTAGCGCCATACATTAATTAAATACTTTCACAAACTATGTAGGGATCTAAGGATAATACTTTTAAAAAATATATATTTCGCCCTAATTTTTTTGCTCATCATACTGAATTGAAGTAAGTTTGACAGCATGATGTCACAAAATGGCGGCGGTTCGATCCTATTGTTATTTTAATCGAAGTATAATCAAGCGATGAAATTAAGTTTACATTTCCTACATACTTCACAGCTGTTCAAAATTTATTTATCTTTTAGAAAAACTCTAAAAACTACTAGTAAAATAGTCTAAAAGAACTGAGAGCCGATATCTAGAGTAAAATAAATTGATACCTATTACAGTTAAATAAAAGTTGTGATTCGTATCGCGTCTATTCTACTGTGAGGGCCTTCATTGTAGTCAGACTTCAGTTGTCAGCATTGCTTGTTATAGTGAGTGTGGCGACGTCGATCTCACGTACGTGTTATACGTATTTTGTTTTATATATTATCAACAGTTATAAAAAATACTACCTATGTACATATTCAAAGCAGTGATGTGGATGCTTATTGATGATTGCTTATGTAAATGTATATTTCGTGCTTTCGTTTCCAGTTTATTTACGTATATTTTGTAACTTGTTACAAGTGTACTGTACAGTGTACTGTATAGTAGTAAGCCTATATCTTTGTTTATTGTTTTTAGACATACTCGTAATAGTTTCAATACTATGAGCGTACACACAGCACAACGCATTTGATGTTGCATTAAGCGCACAGAAAACGCAACGTGAAAATTGACACACATTTGACCAAAACCCGCAAATTTGCATACGTATAATTTATATAACGTTTCGTTGCCGAAGCAGATAGCGCCAGATTTGAAAGAGTCGTATAAGTCGCCTAAAATAAGTTCAGGATTTTCAAGTGAAGTCTCCCGATATCTAAAAGGTTTTGCCGTATTAGGTTTTTTTTAAATCCATGAAGAAGAAATCCATGATGAACCTTTAGCGTTATCATTTATTCTGAAACCAAAAGTAACGAAAGCGTTAGCTAGGTTTTTTTATTCATGTTTAGCCCAGTTTATCTTCTTGGAAACTTCCATAATTTATTGAATTTGTAAATACTAACCACATAAATGCGTTGAGTCTTATTTGCATAAAATATTGCTTTGTTAAAATTTAACCTTAAATAAGTGCGGTGCCACTTTTACACTAACTGGCAAGTGAGCAAATTATTTCCCCCAGATTTGATTGAACCTTTTGTTGCAATGTCATGCAACAGCTAGGTTTGTTAAGGTAAAAGAGTACAAACTTTCGTCAGTTCTACCCCCTTAGCATGGCATCGGCGATAGCGTATATCGAGCGCTATCATATATTGCTATCTCGCTCTACGTAATAATAACGAGCAGGATGGCACTAGTCCGTCGCGCAATACACTTGTAAAACTTTATCTGGGTTTATCCACGGTGCCTTGCTACGGGGGCTGCTTTTTCGTATTGTCTACTACAAAATGAATTGTGATTCTGTTAACTGGAGTTTCCTACTACTTGTTACTAATTCCACTAAATTGTCTTCCCACACCTATTCAGATGCTCTTTCTCTCTCTGACACGTGTTTTCTAACCACACCCCCACTACGCCCAGGCACAACCATTATATATCACTTGCTAATATAGTTTTAGAACCCGCAATTACACGTTTCCAAATTAATAATAGCTAAATAGTGACGTTTACCTTTATGTGATGCTTATGTCGAGTGTAATAGCTTTTTATTCTAAATTTTAAATATATTAAAAGATGAATATCAAAATTTTGGTTCATAGAACAGATGTTGGTCATTAGGTAGCAGAAACGCATTTCAAACAGTCTTATTATAAAACACAGACTAAGATTAGGACTTGGTTTAAACTATTATTCACCCAAATGAAGTTGACAATGACAAAGGGAAGGTGAAATATTGAGGGAAGTATTTTTTTGGGCGGATAATGGTTTAAATTAACCGCGTTCTAAAGTTGATCCGCTTTTTATAATAAGGCAGAAAGAGTTTAAGCTGATACTGCTTAGGCAGTGACACTAGATAGCTAGATAGCTAAAGTAGCATTAACTTTGAAATGCATTACTGTAACCAAACATAAATTAATAGTAAAATAATGCCAACATCGCACTTTATAATTTTTAGATTTATTAGTTAATTTCAAAATGTAATTCCACGTTCATTCAGTATCACTTTTTTACCGTTCAGTCTCTCTTGATTTTGGCTTTCTATGGCCGAACGACAGATCAACGCTGGTTGCGTAATAGACCCGGTTAGTTCGCCGAACTGTCATACCGATGCAACGCGTTGTCTCAAGTCTGAGAGTCGTTTTTACAGTTGGAGTTATCTATCGAAACCTGATATCCAGCGAACTGTGAGCAATAAACGAATGTGTCAGTGTGTTTTGGAATTGCAGCAACGAGTACGTATCCGGCTGCGGGCCGTACTCGGCCGAGTCGCACGAGCACGCAAATGACGACACCAACGGGTTCGCGATCGTCGTCAACGGACACTCGCTCGTACACTGCTTACACCCCAAGCTGGAAGAGAGGTTAGTTGCTTGCATGGACCTACATTTTTTTAGAAAGACCCCGAGTGCGACAAATAATAACGATAACTGTCACCCTCAAAAGAGCAAAAGAGATAGCGATCAAGTGTGTATCTTGTACCTTTATATCAATGGTTGCTTACAAGTATAATTTTAAATGTAACAAAAACGTCCATAGAAAACGTTAAAGTTGCCGTAAAGAGGTGGATGATGAAAGCACAAGACGTTGGAAGCCTACACTTAGCATTGGGAAGAACGATCTGAAGAAGAAGTGAGCCCAAGGAAGCCATACCAAATTGTCAAATATTAACACCTTGACCACAATAGGGTTTTAATTGTTTGTTGGTCACCAGGTGACCACCACGGCGTTTATTAAGTCTGTCGGTCTTGGGTTAATTTTCAAAATTCATTCCATTCGCTCTTAATCAATCTTGATTTTTCAATTACTTTTGATCATCCCCAGGTGTAAATCCTAAGAAGCCGCTTTAAATGTCTGTAATGATTCGTAGGTTTCTAGAAGTGGTACTGCAGTGTCGCTCAGTGATCTGCTGCCGCGTGACGCCGCTGCAGAAAGCTATGGTTGTGGAACTCATCAAGAAGAGTCGGAAAGCCGTCACGCTGGCCATCGGTGACGGCGCCAATGATGTCTCCATGATCAAAGGTACAACTTAGTATACAACGTGTAATTGACATATGCTTAATAAATCGAACCATGGGCTATACTAGATCACTATAGTATAATTTAACATAAAAAAAATTGGCATTTCCAAATAAAAGTGTGCAGCCGCCCTGGAATTTTTGATGGGAATGTCGTTTTTTTGACGTATTTTATTATCATTTATCATCATACTATAGTGTAATAATAATAATATTTCGATTTATTACGCATATTTGCATTACATGATGTATATACTTTTTTAATAGGATCTTAATTTTGCCTGTCCTAGAAATTACAAAACTACCTTCCTTTTACTCTTTGCATACAATTTTATTTGTTATTCATCATCAGGTCTTTTTTAGTCTCCACTGCAGGTGCATGACCCTCTCTGTACTACTAGAGCCATACTTGGCCAGAGTAGCCAGAGGATTTGGCCTACACTCGCTGGCCAGACGGGTTGGAAAGGTCTCATTGATGTCTATAAGCTTTGTTTAGCTTGTGTTTCCAAAGTCACCTTCTACGACATCCACGGAAAGACTTGGAATGATCCTACTCGTATTCTAATGTGCCGGGAATCACACGGCTTATTTTTTTTAAGGGTAACTAATTAAAATAAAATGGATTTTGACTTTCTAATTTTCCTTCCAGCGGCGCACATAGGCGTCGGCATCTCCGGCCAAGAGGGCATGCAGGCAGTACTAGCGTCGGACTACTCGATCGCGCAGTTCCGGTTCCTGCAGCGGCTGCTGCTGGTGCACGGCCGCTGGTCCTACTTCCGCATGTGCAAGTTCCTGCGGTACTTCTTCTACAAAAACTTCGCCTTCACCGTCTGCCACTTCTGGTTCGCGTTTTTCTGCGGATTCAGTGCGCAGGTTTGTTAATGTTTACATATACATCTTCAGGAATTGCCCTCGTGTAACTAGATAAAATTACAAATCTTAATATTGATTTTACCATATTGAAATATTAACCGAAACAATTTTCGAAGCGACGGTATACTTGTGCAAATGGTGTGGACACATTAACACATGCATATATTAAACTCAATCAAATCATCTTTCAATCAACCCATTTGTTTAGGGAGCGCAGGGTACAGTTATATATAGAACGATATTCATATGACTGAATTAGCAGACGCCGCGCCGTTCGGCAAACAGTTCAAAAAAGACAAGTTAGTCGCAAAGAAAATGACAAAGAATAATGACAATACTTTTTAAACACCGGCAACGTTTTTGGAGCAACTTCAGTCAGTTATACTGAACTACTTTTCATAAAAACAATTTTTGGGAAGCCAAATTTTTTTTCAGTTTTTTTGTTTTTATGGAAAATACTTAAGCATAATGGATTGAACTTGCTCCAAAAATGATGCCGGTGTTTTAAAAATAACCCTGTATTATACTTTTCTATTGGACAGACGGTGTTCGACGAGATGTTCATATCGGTATACAACCTGTTCTACACGTCGCTGCCGGTGCTGGCGCTGGGCGTGTTCGAGCAGGACGTATCGGACGCCACCTCGCTGCAGTTCCCCAAGCTGTACGCGCCCGGCCACAGCAGCCAGCTGTTCAACAAGACGGAGTTCATCAAGTCCACGCTGCACGGCTGCTTCACGTCGCTGGTGCTGTTCCTGATCCCTTACGGTGAGTCACAGAGATAAAGTGTCCCCGTGTGATTCGGTGTGTCCCATGTGTGGCGCGAATCGCCCGCTCGCGCACTGTTCAGTTGAGCTCCTGTGTTTTGTTATTCGTTTAAATAGATAATCACCTTTTATTTGACTAATTTTGTACAAAAATGTTCCTGAAGTGTTAATCTATTGAATCACACAAAGTTTTAGTATTAAACAGTGTTCTAACTAGACAATTACTTAGTGAAACAACTTGTGAAGCCATCCATTATGATTAAGCAAATAGTGCCGTGTGCAGTGTAATGACTCATAGTTACCGCAGTGACAATTTCGCTACCATATATGGTCATTAAGAAGTCGCTCGAGGCCGGACTGTGGAGCAACTGGCTACTATTTTCAGTTAGCTAGTTAGTAAGTTGCAGTTAGCCCAGCGGTTAAGGCGTGCATCCGCAAGACCGCGTCAGAAGACCCCCGGTTCGAGCTACGCAAACTACACCTCCCAATTTTATATGCTTCATTTTTATAAATACTTTTGATTTTTTTTTTCTATCATGGCACATTATAACTGTGCTGGATGTAAACAAGCCATCGATACCAATGACAGGTTTATAATATGCTCAGCTTGCAACAATAATTATGATTTAATCTGTGCGGGCCTTTCTGTAGACGCATACAAATCTCTCTCAATAGACGCAAGGAGTTTATGGAAGTGTGTCATATGTATGAGTAAAATACCAAAGAAAGATAATTCTTCGACACCGGTCCGCCAGACACCGAGTATTTCAATCACCGCTGGCGAGAATGTCACCGAGACACCTACTGGTGAGCAGGACAACGTGACTCTAAGACGTCACCAGAGAAATCAACCTATGTGCAATTGTCCAAGTCTAAATAGTATACGCATCGCGGTACGTGAAGAATTACAACTGGCCCTGAATCAAGTTACTAGCAATATCAAACAAGAAGTTTCGAATCAATTAAGAACTCTTGAAGATAAATTGTACAATGCATTCTCAAAGAATATATGTAATGATAATACCATGATACATGAAGAAAACCTAGAGAGCCAAAGTAAAGTAAAACAGACTACGCTGACTGAGAAAGGGCTACCTGAAATAATACCGCATACCGATGAGCCACACCGTAGGACTCAAGCTACAACCACGTCTTCTCATAGGGCACAATCAAACACCAATGCACAAACCACAACGAAAAAGCGCAACAAGACTAGCGCTAACTTTTCAAGTGGAAAAGGGGTGGACAACCCACCTGCTACACCAAATCCTAGCTTGAACCTTCTTCCAACAAATAGTGCACCACCTGTAACCTCTAGTCCATCAGATAATCAGTCTCTGATGGAAAACGCTGAATATAGACGCTCTGTTGTTCCTGATGAGTCCATCGTGCTATTGGACTACCCCGCTCCTAGTAACACTGCAACTGGAAAGTTCATTTCAATAAATAAGGCAAATGAAGGCGAGTGGTTTGACGTTAATGGTAAGCGTTCAACGACTTCGAAACCCACTGTGCTGAGGGGATCGGCGCCTCCGGGTACGACATCTCTACAGGCGTCCGAACGACGAAAATATCTACATCTCTACTACGTTAAGCTTGGAACAACGGAAGCTGAGGTATGAGGGACATTATAATTATTGGTGACTTTAATTTAAATTCTTGTACTGATCGTTTGAGAAATCAGTTTTTAGTTTTTAAGGAATTGTGTAATATTAACCAACACAATGTAATATTTAATCAGTTTGGTGTCATGTTGGATCTGGTGTTGAGCGAGCATGCTCCTGAACTTGTAACAGTCTCAGAATCTGACCATCATCTTGTACCTATGGACGTGCTTCATCCTCCATTGGATGTTGAAGTTAAATTTTGTGGCATAAATGTTAGCACGCGAAAGTCTTCCTCAGACCCTATGCCAAACTCCTTACCGCAGTGGAATTTCTATAAAGCTGATTATCATGGACTATATTCATCTTTATCAGAATTAGATTGGACCGAGGTAATGAACGAATCTGACGTTGATACTGCTGTTGACATTTTTTACAATAAACTAAACACATGCTTTGGAGAGTACGTTCCTTTAAAAACTACACCCTATGCTAGGAACCGCTATGTATACCCAACATGGTATACAGCTGATATCATAAGCAATATTAAAACAAAATACTTTTATCTGAAACGTCTAAAAGCTGATGCAAGTGAATTTAATAAAGAAATGTTTAAATTTTATAGAAATCGTACCAAACATCTCATAAAAGAAGCATATCATAGACATATTAAAAATACCCAAGAACAGCTTGTAGACAACCCGTCAAAATTTTGGCAATATGTAAAAAATAAAAGAAAAAATCGACAAAATTCTGATACTTTTACATATAAAGGATGTGAGATATCAGGACAAGACGCCGTGGATGGATTTGCAGAGTATTTTAGCTCAGTTTTCAGAAAAGAATTGCCTAAGCTTGATGTAGCCGATGCTGAACACCACGCCTCCAGCTCTAGTTGCTCAAAACGTGTAGACATATCAAGTGTAGACTGTAATGATATATCTGCGGCTGTAAAGAACTTAAAAGCTCATTCTGCTCCAGGTCCTGACTGTATTCCAGGATTTATTGTAAAGGACTGTATTGAATCCTTAAAATCCCCACTCTTGTATATCTTCAATTTAGCTTTGGCAAAATCTACCTATCCGAATGCATGGAAAACTAGTAGTGTCACGCCCGTTCCTAAATCAGGTGCTACAAATGAAGTCACAAATTTTCGGCCGATAGCGGTGATGTCAGTTTTTGATAAAATATTTCAAAGTATCATTGATACTCATTTGCGTCGGCAGATAGATGTCTGGTTGGATGATTCGCAGCATGGATTTAGGAGGGCTAGGTCCACAGTCACTAACTTGGTCAACCTTATTGACTACGTAAGTACTGAATTGAATAATGGTAGACAAGTTGACGCGTCATACTTTGACTATCAAAAGGCGTTTGACTTGGTCGATAATGACGTACTTCTACGCCAATGTTCGGCCATTGGTTTCACACCCAAACTTCTTGAGTTCATTGCGAGTTATCTCAGCAATCGGTCGCAATATGTTAAACTTGGCAAATACACTTCGGAAGGTTATTACACAAGATCTGGAGTTAGTCAGGGTAGTACGTTAGGCCCCACTCTATTCTTGATAATGATCAATGACCTCCCGAAAGTCATAAGTTCTGCCAGATGTCTACTGTTTGCTGATGATTTGAAGTTGTTTCTTGGGGTGAGTAGTGTTCATGATGCTGAAAAGTTGCAAAAAGATATTGATGCTGTGGTTGAGTGGAGTCGAGCAAATAATCTCAGTTTTAATAAAACCAAATGCAAAACGATAACATTCAGTCGTTCAGCCTCTCCTGTAAGTGCCAATTACCATCTCCACAACACAGCCATTGAGCGAGTCTCGGAGATTCGCGATCTAGGAGTCACGTTAAATACCAAACTGGATTTTCACACTCATATAACAAACATCTGCAAGGAGGCCTCTCGGGCTCTAGGTTTCATTATGAGGGTAGCAAATGAGTTCGATGATAATAGAGTTGCTATTACGCTTTATAACGCCTATGTCCGGAGTAAATTGGAGTATGGGTCAATTATCTGGGACCCCTATGAAAGTACCTATGCTTTGATGGTTGAAAGAGTCCAAAGAAAATTTGTTAGATGGCTATACAAACGGAACTTTGGATACTATCCGTACCTCTATCCATCTATGTTTGTTATAGGTATGGTGGAGCTTAATACTCTTATTTTTCTAAGGAAAATGCTCCTATTGGTTCATTACTACTTGCTCCTAAGGAACAAAGTAAATAATGAGTCAGCATTAGAGCAAATAGGGCTTTGTATTCCCCTGAGGTGGAATCGCAGGGAGGGCGCTGTGGTCGCTCCTCGACGGCGACCGCGACTTTTCTCTCCACCAGTGTTTCACACTAAAAATTATACAAATAATGCTCCTACGGTGAGAGCCCTGCAACTATTAGAGGACATGCTCGTACTACACAATGATCTGGATGTATTTAGTGATACAATAAATGTATTTATGGACAATTTATTCACATTTCTCAATTCTATTAATTATTTTGATTAACTATGACATATTCGTATTAGCAATCATAGACATTTTTTTTTCCAATTTTATATGCATGACGATTTTTACCTTTTATTATTTTTTTCCACACTGTTTTTTGATTGTGTATGTTTCTATGTAATTTGACCCTATTGACAATTAATTCTTTAATTTTATTGTATTTTTTGACTACTGTACAGATGCTTTGGTGAATAACTGTCAATCTGTATGTGATTTATGAATAAATATAAAAAAAAATATATAAATATAAATTCCGGGTTAGATTAGGATTACTCCATCTCTTCCTGTGGATGTCGTAAGAGGCGACTAAATGACTAAGCACAAACATCTCGTGGAACAATTGCATTTCCAAGGAGGGTTAACGTCGGGCGGCGGCCGGTTGTAAAACTTTTTGCACAAATACAATCCCAAAAAGGGGTTCACGTCAGCCAGGCGGCCGGTCGTAAAACTATAGCCAAATCATTTAAACTGTTCCGGCAAATTTTTCGCCACTTCGCAAGGTCTTTGGCATTCTTCGGTGACCATTGACATGCATGTTCTATTTGGACAAATGAAAGCGGAAAAGCGCACCCCGGGCTCCGAAGTAGTACAGTTGAGGATGCAACCGGGAACGCGCTTAGATGAAGAAGAAGAGATAAAATGAAATAAATACTAGCGAACATAAAGACCACTTTCTGGCTTAGGGGGACGTAATGATTCTTCCGGCATAACTTGCTTTATAACAGTATTCGGTTCGAAACGCAGTTAGATGTTTGATTTAGCAATCATTTTAAGTCATAAGTTAAGACGTGTTTAATTTTTAGAAAAATTTAATCTTCAGTTGTTGGTATTTTTTTTAATCCAGGATATAAAGTACCCTATATTGTACACTTTACTTTATTCAAACCCGTCATTAATTTTTCGTCCGATTTTTACGTAGTTTGATGTGAAACAGTTATCCAATTTAATACTGAGCTTACTTAAAATTGAATTTTTTATTCTCACGTCAATTAACAATTTCTTTTTCTTATTTTCAGGTACATACAAAGACGGCTTGGCCCCCGATGGCAAGGTCCTATCGGATCACATGTTATTAGGAAGTGTCGTTGCTACTATATTAATTATTGATAATACTACACAAGTGAGTATTTTATGCGATTTTTTTCTTATCGATCATCTATGTAGAGTAATAATATTGGTCTCGCTAAAACTTGAGAACGGCTGGACCGATTTGGCTAATTTTGGTTTTGAAATATTTGTGGAAGTCCAAGGAGGGTTTATATGGTGAGAAAATATGGAACGGTAATGGGAACAGGCGGTAAAATACTTTGTGATCTTATTTAGAATGATTAGGATGACAGCTTTTATAATGTTTACAGCTGTAAAACCAAGTCTTTGAGTCAGAGAGTTGTAATGCTTTTATCCCATGCTATGTCCGATAAACATGATAGGGTTGAAATTCTATTCTGCTTGCTAGCGTTTTGTTTCTTAAGAAATGCTTCCGTTGTTGGTGTAACAAACGTGGTCGTTTCGCCGCAGATCGCTCTGGACACGACGTACTGGACCGCGTTCAACCACATCACGATATGGGGCTCGCTGGTGTCGTACTTCGTGCTAGACTACTTCTACAACTACGTGATCGGCGGGCCGTACGTCGGCTCGCTCACCGTGGCTCTCACACAACCCACCTTCTGGTTCACTGCCGTTTTAACCGTGAGTTCATTTTATATATATATTTAATGATATAACGTGTAACAAAATATACTGAAACTATTTTAGGGGGAGATTCAATCCATGATACTGAACAACTCTTCCTAGGAACATGTATCGAAATAGGAAAAAAATGTTTTTGCTTTCTATAGAAATTTAGCTCAGCTCATCGGTAAATTAATAATTTTGAGCCATACAAATAGTGTATGGCTCAAAATTATTAATTTATTTAATTTTTCAATATAATGTTTTTCTTGGGAAAGTTGTTCAGTATTATGGACTGAATTCAGACATAAAATAGCTTCAGTACATTTTGTTAGACCCTGTATATTTTATCAAAAAATAATTAAAAATGAAAAGAATAACTTCCATTCACATTGAATAGTTTTTTTTATTGAATGTCTTTTTCATTAATATAAATTTTTTACAATATATGTCAACTTACATATTGGTCAAAATTCAAAAATTACGACGATGGAAATGTTTGGTTGTCCAGATGATAATCCTGATGGTGCCGGTGGTGTCGTGGCGGCTGGCGTGGTCGTGGACGCGGCCGACGCTGGGCGAGCGGCTGCGCGCGCGCCAGCGACGCCGCGCGCCCACCACGGCGCCGCGCACGCCGTCGGCGCGGCGCGCGCGCCGCTCCGTGCGCTCGGGGTACGCGTTCGCGCACCAGGAGGGTTTCGGCCGCCTCATCACGTCCGGCAAGATCATGCGCCGCATCCCGCACGCCGACGCGGCGCTGTCGGCGCTGGCGTCGCTGCCGGGCAAGTTCCACGCGCGGCCGAGCACGCCGCCGCCGGAGCCGGAGCCGCGCGCGCCCACGCAGAACCTCGCCACCGTCGACTTATGAGTCGGGCGCGCGCGCCGCCCCGCGACCATTGTGATAACGTTGATAGATTTAAAGATTCGTATTATATTATTGCCTATATTAAATTATATTTGTTGATTGAAATATATATTGATAGATATTTATTACGATACGTACTAAGATTACTCTTTTATATTGGAAAAGCGTAGCTAGTTTTCGTAATGTTCCTTTACGTGTGTAGACGTGCATAGTTTCGTTGACCACCGGCACCCGACGTGCGTGCGTCGCTTCGGACGCGGACGTTTTTAAAATAGAATTTCTACTGAAATCGTAAATTGTAAATGATTAGATTTGTATTGTCTCCACATACTGTTACATTCTCGGCGGCAGCCGCGCCCGCTAGTTTGGTTCCCTCTGCCCGCGGGCTAGCTGTGTACGTTCTCTCCCCGCAGCAGCCTGTGCGCGGCGCCCGCACCACCAACCAGCTCTATCAGAAGAGCCTTAATTTTTACATTTACATGCTTTTTTACTATTATTTTCAGTGTCTGAAACCATAGTAAATTGTGCATCATACCAAATAAAATGAGGATTACGGACAGTCAATATATTATATAAGTTAGGGAATTACAATATTGTGTCGAAAAAGTTATGGCACAAAAATAAAAACATCATAAAATGTTGTTCTGCATGTGTTGTTAACATATAGCATTTATATTTAATATAATCTTATCTCTAAAGACACGGAAGTAAAACAAAACATTAGGTATGGTGTTTTGAAATGTGAATGTGAAAACAAAATTAGGATCTTTCTTGTTATTATGTTACGTTCAATTAACTTCGTTTCTTTTTTGTCTTCGTGGGTTATTAACATGCGCTCACTGGCTGTCAGTGAAGAAGTAAGTGGTGATGAGTGGGACATTTTGTTTTGTCCAAGTTGTCATTGGTATCTGTGCATAAATAACCCAGATTAGTCAATAGTACTTAGTGTCATTAGTGCCAAAAATTACACACAAAAACAACCATCAAAATACATTACATAAATAAGTTACAATTTGATATCCTATTATGATTTGACTTTCTTCGCTATCGTTCAAAATAAAGTAGTTGCTTACACGCTTTAAAAATGTAACATTTTGACTGTCCGTGAATAAGATCAATGTTATATATTTGCTTTCGATTATTATTTTTTTTAATAAAAATGTAATTCTTATAACATTTTTTTTTATTTCTTCCACCTATTTATTGAATTTCTTTTGACTTACAAGGACCACTTTCCAAAACGTCCACCCAATACCGTATAATCTGTGCGTGTAATAATAGGTTTAAAGTTGGATCTCATCTATCAGCACGGAACGGCATTTGTTCCGCCTGTGCTACAGCGTGCGATCGCATGCTGCAGTACGCGATAGCATGCTTTCGCGTGCGATCGCATTTGAGTGCTGCGGAATGCGTTAGCACCATTAGCACGCTTCAGCATGCTTTCGCCTCTACAGAATACATATTAGTACAAGTACAGAAGATTCACTCCGAAAATCAATTTAAAAAATATAGGAACTCGCTTCGATATTCAGATCGCACAGCGCCAATCACCTAGCAGTTGTTTTTTTTTTGTATCGTGTAACTCTTACCTGTTTTTACGACGTAAAGGTTGCCTTCATTTAAAGAATAATTTAATCGAGCTACGGGTACAACATCCATTAAATGATAGGAGTTCATATTCCGTGGTGTTAAGTAAGGCCCATTTACACAGTGCAAGTTTCTTTTTGCACTGTGTAATTACAATTTAGTAAGCAATTAATGATTTGTACAATTGACGTAGTTTAGGTGCCAGTCATCTAAATATTGCTTAAATTTTATTAAGCAACAGGCAAGAAAGTTGCAGGGTGTAAATGGGCCTAGCGTAGCCTCCACGGCATGGTCTACTGTTGAGAATATAGCGACGAGTTGACGTAAATCGTTCGTATCGTGCGTGGAAGTCGTGAAGGGTAGAAGAACGTGTGACACTTTCTGGCTTGGCCATCATAACCGATTTAAATTGTGTAGTCAAAATTTTTGCCAAATATAAAAATTAGTTTGTAGTTTTTTTTTTTTTTACTTACCTAGTTTTTATTTATTTAAAACTACATCAAACTAAACTAAAATCTAAATTAAAAAACTAAATTAAAAAATAAAGTTTAGAAGTTACAAGCATGTATTAGTGGCCAAGCCAGGGAGCATGCTGTGTAATACCTAGTTATACATATATTTTACATACGTTCAAAAGACAATTTAAAGCAAGAAATAATCACAAAAGAAAAAGAAACATGAAGAAAAGAAAAATGAATAAGTTCAAAATAAGATTCTCCTAGAGTTTGGCCAGGGAAAGAAGTCCACGGCTTTTTTGCAAAACTTTGAAATGGCAACACTTTTTGCCTGTCAGTGTTGTGACGTTGACGTTTGAGCTTAACTTATTTTCAGAAATTTCTTCTAACGTATTACATTGTACAGTTGTAAATAATGCCGAAAACCGTAAAAAGCAATACGAGGAAGATTCTGTTTACTATGATTGAGAAATTCAAAGATGTGCAAGGTGAAATAAATCGGACTAACGCAGAAAAAATACGACAATTAGACTCGATCAATTCAATTTTAGGTTAGTATCTCAGAGTTATACGAAAACGTCTTGATACTAATACATTATTTTGAACGATTTTGCAATGATTCTCACAATTAATTAATTGTTTTTGTTGTTCATTCTTTTTAGAAAGTATTGACAATGTGGAAACAAAACACAAAGTGGTGGAAATTGTTAATTCACTAAAAGCTCTGGAAACAGACGAAATGCTTACAAGTGAAACACGTTACTTGGAAAAAATATCGTTAATGACAGGTATTTTATCTCATGAAATAATTTTCTGGTAACAATCTAATGTGGCATTGAGAACCTAGTGTTTATATTACCCATCTACTATATTATTGATGAATGAATATCATAAATGATTGATAAATGAAAAGAAATCTATAGTTTGTCTACAATTTTTTTCCTGGTATGCAAGGTACTTATAGGAAATATAATATATTTCGCATAAGTACCTCCAGATTAAAATATTATTTTGTTTATCAACAATTAAGTCTGGCTAAATAGTTAATGATTATAATTATTCAATGATTATAATTAAGCTAAAGGGGGTCAAAAGTATGTATATTGAGTGTACTTGAAAATAATTGTCTGAAGGATTTTGGTCTGTATTGTATTGTCAATAATAAAATTAAAAGTCACTTTATTTATTTATTTCAGAAATAAGTGTTAAGACATTAAGAAGAATAAAAACTGAAGGTTCTATTAACCAGGGACAGTGGAACACTCCAGGAAAAAAGCGACCACACCCAGCCCATGTATCTAACTTAGATGATTTTGATATAACAGCCATCAGAACTAAAATAAACGAATATTACTGTGTGAAAAAGCAAGTCCCGACACTGCGCACTTTGCATACTGAGTTGAAAGACTCAATTGGATTTAGAGGATGCCGTGAAACATTGAGAAAAACATTGCACAATATTGGGTTTAAATTTGAAAACAATAAAAATGAACGAGCTCTGCTTATAGAAAGATTTGAGATTGCTGCATGGAGACACAAGTACTTGAGAACAATACATCAAAAGAGACTTGAAGGTAAACAAATTATTTACATCGATGAAACATATGTGCATCAAAATGATAAAGTAAAAAAATCATGGCAAGGCCCTTCTACTAGTGGTGTTATCAGTAATATATCCTCTGGAAAAAGACATATAATTGTGCATGCAGGGTCTGAGGACGGTTTTGTACTGGGTGCATTATTGGTCTTCAGCACAAAATCCAAATCGGCTGACTACCATGATGATATGAATGCATCCAATTTCATGAAATGGCTAGAGGAAATGCTGATACCAAATCTGACAAAACCCAGCGTACTTGTGATGGATAATGCAAGCTACCATGTAAAACAAGTAAATAAACCACCTACTATGGCTACCAACAAACCTATTATCCAAAAATGGCTTCAAGAAAATGGCGTTCATTTCGAAGACTATCATACAAAAGATGAATTAATGTGTCTTGTGAGAGATAATAAAACTGCACCTATTTATGAAGCAGAAGAAATACTCAAGAAACATAGCCACATTCATAATCATGAAATTTTACTACTACCTCCATATCATTATGATCTTAATGCAATCGAAATGGTCTGGAGTCAGGCAAAAAGAATAATCGCAAGCAAAAATATAGGCAGGCCAGGGACCGAAATGCAAGATTTAATAAAAGAAAGCTTTTTGACTGTGACTGCTACAGACTGGAAGAAATATACAGATCACATAATACATGTTGAAGATCAGTACAAAAAGAGGGATCACATTATGGACACTGAACGTGATAGCTTCATTATAAATGTTGGCAATAGTAGCAGCAGCAGTGAAGAAAACAGTGACGCCGAATCAATTATTTCAGGTGTAGAATACTTGGAATCCGATTTCGACTATGAATCATCCTGAGTTATGTTTGTGTCTCATTAGTAATAATAAAAAGTTTTTTTTATAACGTTAGTTTAATTCATCTGCCTTCTTACCAACCTCAACAAAACATGAGATATCAGCTGTAGTTTAGCTGTACAGTAAGACAGCGTTTTGTATTGTGTGAATAATTAGTATTATATAAATAACCCTTTGAGATCGAAAAAATTGTAGAATTTGATACTTATGAAACGACTTTTACTTGGGACAACGGGCTGAATAAAATCTTAAGAAAATTAGGGATTTACTCCATCCATATTTCACTGTAAAAGTTGTTTTTATTCATGACTAGCAGTCTGCCCCGGCTTCGCCGGTGGTACATACATGTAGCCTATGTCACTCAGGGATAACTTACCTATCCAACAGTGAAAGAATAAATAGCATAGTATCAACTCTGTTTATTCTGTATATAGTCAGTGTTACAAGATGCAGATTTTTTAAATTTGCCGCCTTTTCTTTTGGACTTCTTTCCCTGGCCAAACTCTAGAAAGAAAAAAGAAAAATAATGAAGAATGGCTAAAATGCTGATGCCGAACGCCGTAAAAATATATTAAAAATAAAATGTCAGTCATCATGTCATTGTCATGTCAATCAACAGTCAACACGGGTAAAATGTAACATAACCTAAAATTAATATTTTCGGTGTACATATGTATTGAGAAATTTATATTTAAATTTGTAATTAATATAATTGAATTACCTACTCCATTTATTGTTCTTGTAAGATTTTATCATAATTTTCAAAATGACTGAATACTTTAACGTCGTGCCATGGTACAATAGCAAGGAATGGCATGAAGTGTATAATAAAGTTTACACTAAAGAAAGTAAACAAGAAGCCCTCAACATATTGTTAATTTGGAAAGCGAGATGCCCCTCACTTCCTTCAGGTATAGAATCTACAATGACTTTATTAGAAGTACACCTTCAAGATGCTAAGAATTCTGGTGACATTACTAAAGACCAATTCTTACGTTTGGCCTTCGCCTCGGCTATTATGCGATTTGTTAATCACATGTTAGATACAGAAACTGCTAAAGGATCGAGTTTATACAATGCTGCGAAAAATTTAGGCGTTCCAGACTGGATCATCGACATGAGGCATGATACTGCGCACAGTAGCAATTTACCATCAATTGATTTACTGAGAGAAGCCTCACTTATTGGATTAGAATGGCTTCAGAAAAATTACTGGGATAAATATAAAGAATGCATACAAGATTATACTACATCTGAAAATACTTTGGTGGATGTTAATGGCGATGCAGATAAAGTCACAGCCTTACTCAATTTTTGTTTATCTCTAAGTATCTGTATACATTCTAAAATCAAAAAGTTATCAGATATATCAGATGTCACCATGAGAGAATCAATTTTTAATGATACTAGAGATTTATTTGGCGATCAAATTGATTTATCTAATTTAAAAACTGTTTCCATCATGTCACTGGTGAACACTATGAAAACACACTGTAAAAGATTGTTGCAAGCCACTAAAACAAGTCATGTTACTAAGAATTTACTGGGGGAAGATTCCATTTTTCTGTCTTTAGAACTTGTGCATTACTTGAGTGATCATGATTTTACTCATAAAAGAAGATTAAATGCAAGCTACACACAGTGTTTTGAACTTTTTTTGACATTTCTGCATTCCAACGACTTGCTGCTGGAGTTTGTGCTGGAGCTTGTTCATGTCACGCAGGGCAGTGATGACAAAGAGAGGTGTCTTCTAGCAGCAGTCTGGCTTTCTGAGATACTCAAGGCTTTAAAAAAGTCAAAAGAATTTGTTAATAAGATGAATAGGTAAGCTGAGACTATGCTCAAGATGTATATATTTTAAAATACCAGGCACACTATTGCTATTTCTTTCAGGAATTTCATAATGGTGAATACGAAGAAGAAGAGGCGCCCTGATTTGAAAAAAATTGTTAACTCGTAAATATGGTGAAAATTTAAGTATTGCTAAATGTTAGGCACTAGATAGCCCTTTAAATTGTTTTATGAACTGCCGTTTATTTATTTATTTAACTTTATACACAAATACAAGTGTAATGGCGGACTTAAAGCCTAAGGCCTTATCTACCAGTCAACCAACCGGGTGATGTTGAGAAAGACAAGGGTAGTGCAAAAACTCAAAAAGAAATGGTGAAAAATGAACCAAGTATACTTAAATATGTAATAATAAACCATAAACTACATACGAATAATACACAATAGTGTGTATTATTCGTATGTAGTTTATGGTTTACGATACTAAGATATACTACTCACATATACTACATACACTAAGAACTATCTGACAGTTGTTTAAGAAAATGTGCTTTCACCTGATTTTTAAATGAAAAGCGGGTTTTAGCCTTCCGAACATCAACTGGTAAGGCATTCCAGAGCTTTATAGCTTGGACAATAAACGAATGTGAAAAGAACCCACTCCCGTGAACTGGTATAGAAATGCTGAGATTGTTACCGTTGAAACTATTATTGGTGATCCATCTAGCTTCCGAAAACCCTTCTGCAAAAAGTGGCCAGTTGTCAGAAGCGGGTTTTACAGCTAGATGGACTAATGTAATACTTTTAAGAATGGTTCTTAAAATGGTTTAAAGGGCTATCTCTTATGGCTATCTAGTGCCTAACATTTAGCAATATGGAAATTACACCATATTTACGAGTAAACAATTTATTTCAAATAGGACGCCACTTCTGCTTGTCATTCAGCTTAATTGCTTTAGGTTATGTACTCTCTATTTTGCGTTGTTTGATGATTTTGGGTTATTTTTATGCTATAGCTGCTTTTCTTCCCATGCATATCTTTAAACCAATTGAAGGGAAATCAAAAAGTCTGGCGAATTATCACCTATTACTTGTGTATATAGAGAATTGAAAAAACACAAGAATTGTTAGTATATACACAAGAAATTGTTGGGAGCCGTTTCAGAGAAAGCCTAGTATAGAGATATACTAGGCTCTCTAAAACGGCCTCCAAAAATTTTCGATTAAATTGGGTATGTGCTAGGTTTTTAGAATATAATCTGTGATCTCTGTTTCTCATCGAGTGAAGTATGGTCGTTCAGATAAAGTGGGTGATATGAGCAAAGCGGCTGCAATCTGTCACTATTTTTATTGTCTTCCGCCTTCACATACACCATCATGCTAAAGTATGTTTACCTCATACATAAAAGAGAAAAATGTAATTAATATTTTGTTTGTAAATTTATTTCAAACGGATGGCCTCTGACGTTAGTACCTTATGTGGTATTTTTCTTCAAACATTGTTTCAACCTATATTTTATTTTCAGGATTAATTCAAAAGACATGCGTTCCAGAAATAGAAAAGACCTAATATCTCTGTACCATCATTGGTTTCCTAATGATAAGACAAGAGGGCTACTGCTGGATCTACTCAAGTCTGTACCATCAGCTTTAATGAGCATCAATTTTGTCCAAACTATTATATCCTCATACAATCCCTTCCTGACTTACTTTATAGTGGATCTTTTAAATTTAGTAGAACCACAATTACCTAAATTAGTGAAGGATAAAGTTTGCAAACTTGCTAATATGATATCATCACCAGAAAAACTGCCCAGTGCACCATCAAAAATTTACACTGTTGAAGACATCAAATATGAAAATTCAGAAGCCAGCAACACCCCAATGGAAACAGAAGATAATGACTCAATTGAAACTGAAAATAGAAGCCTAGAAATCAGCTCAATAAAAAATAATCAAGAAAAACAAGGGCTCTGGAAATTGGCTGATGCGGCTTACGATTGGTCTGCCTGCTCTATTGGATGTTTAGTTAGCCAACCCAAACTTGTTATTAAGTGATGTTATAAAGATAAATAAAAAGCAATAAATGTACACAGCAATTTGTTTATTTTTCTTTTATAGTTGTGTATACAGTAGAATGTTTTGGTTACATTTCATTGTATTGATACAATATATGGCCCTTAAAATAAATTGAACAATATACATGTTATTATAATACAAGATCATTACGTCACAGTCAAATAACATACAGGGATATAAAATGTCAATTTGTAAACAGCATAGTATTGGTCCTTAGCACAAATATAACTATAGATTCAGTAAACACAGTAAGCAAGTCTGTAGAAATATCAAATAATATCAAGTACATATTCCACAACAGCAGTTCTATAATTATAAAACTTTGTCATGATCTACCATAACAAAATGGTAACCCTACAAAAATTTGGAATATTTCAAAAAGTGTACAAATGGCATGAATTCTCATAATATTTACCGATGATAGAAACCGGTCTACTTTCCTCATCAATCCATTTTAACTAGAAGGATTGATGTAAAGTCGTAAGGAGACGCCATGTCATCTCATGAACATCTTGATATTTATTGGTGATTTATTTTCAGGTTTATTTATATCACGTATTTTGTGTTTATATATTTTTTTAAATTATTATATAAATACAATAGAGACACGATCTATTATTTTTATAACATTTCGAATACAGAAAGATTTCTATTCTGTTTTTTTACAGAGATGGAAATTTGCGCATTGGAAAACATCTGGAAAAAATGGACTGAAGTCCTTTCGAATTTACATCGATCTATTAACATTTATGTCGTGTATAATTTAACATCATTAAAAGACAACAGATCTAAGTTTTGTTACGTATATAGATTACACATTTTACAGTATCAAAAAAAATCAAACTATGATAAAATTTCAAAAGTCCAAATATTTAGGCACCAGATGTGAATAAAACCAAATTTACAACGAAAATGATAACAAGATGTCCAAATAGGCACTTTGATAAATTAAAAATTACAAAAAAGCAGTTTAAAATAGAACCTTCCTAACTTTAACACTAAATATATTTACATAATTCTCACGTGGAACGACGTATCTATCTACATACACTTCTAGTGTTTTAGTGCTACATGTAGCCACATTGCACATTAAGTATAATAACTTAAATCAACTTGTTAACATGTGTAGTATATAAGAACCTTCGATTACTTCAGCGACACTGTCGAGACCTGTGTTTAAGTAATTAATTTTATCACTATGTAAAATAACGTTACACGCGTACGCATTAACAATATTAGATAAAAATATAAGAACACTATCATTACGTAAACAGCAACAGTCGACAAACAGCTGATCATTCGTAGACGCGGACTGCTGAAAGCAAACTAGTCGAAGGCACAGAAATACAGTAGACTACTGTGGCACAACCTCACTCAAACAAAACAGGTCTTTATGTACAGAAGTATATATATTTGGAGGGGCCAAGAAGGTATGCGAGGCAACCAATAAAAAAAAATTAATTCAACACAGAGGCCGCGTTTATTATGGGCAAAGAATCGTTATTGAATTTATTTATACATGTATAAACATACCAATAAAATAAGAAAATAAATTATTGCTGAAGTAAATCTATTTTTGTCTAATCACTTATAAAATTGAGCTATAAATATCTTATACAAGCAATCTTAGCAACAAGTTCAAATTATAATTGATTTCACAGAGATAATTCGTTGTTTGAATAGTAAACAGTTAAAAACTAATAGAGCAGGTAAAACATTTGTGACTTATATAACGATAATAAATTCAATAGCTTATCAGTAGACAGTCTTTTTGAATACAAAAACATTGAGAGATATAAAGCGAATGCAAGGAACGTCCGACACAACCGTCCGATGAGGGATTAATTAAAAAGTCGGATAAAATATAATTAAAAATGGTTTGATGCAAATTGCGTTATTCGTGGTATTCCTTTGAAGTCATGATACCACAAGAACGCAAACCAACTACTCTGTTTATATGGAATGAATAGTTTCATGGCAGACACAGTTTACGTCACACATTTAAGGACCACAAATAATACCAGAATGGATGGGGTGCTTTAGTTAGCAGGAATATTTTTTTATTGTTAGTTTGTGACTTATTAGTAAACTGAAAGCTTGGTACATCATATGTTGTCATGGTGGTGAAGATTCGCGAAACACTTAAAATATTTACGAATTTAAACAAATTACGCAAATCGTAATAAGATAAAAAATATATATAAACTAGTTCAATTTATCGGATTTATAAAAGCAAACTGATTGTGATTAGTATAGAAAAAATAAAGTTAAAATATTATTAAAACCGGGTTTCTTTATAATTTGGCCTTCTTGTCTATATTGATTTTGGAATTTTAAGTATAACACGATTATGAGACGAAACATGTTAAGTACAAAGTTATAAAGGATCGAATTAATCACAATCTTATACCTTATTCTAAATTTGGCGTAGAAGGAAAGTAATAATAATCAGAATGAATGTACGTACGTAGTAAGAATATAATTTGATAAAAGAAAAACTTATTCAATAGAAAGAAACTACCTACATCTTTTAAAATTTAAGATTTACATATTTACAAGGAAAATATATCATAAAATAGAATGTCAGTGGGAAGATGATATTTTGTATAGTATATTGATTATATATTCACATATGAAAAAATATGTGCGTCTGTGTAGTGGGCACAGACGCGCTCAGGGCGCCGGCCGCCCGGCGGGCGCATTTAGTCCTCTATGCGGGTAAGCTCATCACTAAATGTTAAGTACATGTCACATGCTATCCGGCGATACTCGCACAACTAGATCTATGCTTTATACATAGCTATTATACGTAGCCAAATATCAGTTATTATTCGTTCCTACTCTGGCTCTACCACAAATGGCAAGAAGTTTAAACAGTATGAGTATTGCTTACTTTATTTATACTCGTAATTAAAAAACATATAATTGGAGCAGTCGCTTTAAGAGGCCCAAGAATAAAATTAAATGTAATTATTTGTTACCAAAGTTACTGTCTGATTTGTTATATGTGAATTCCAAACATAACACGGTACATATAGGCCTGTATATTAATAATATTTTTTACGTGTGGACACACCAAAAACTTTAAATACGGAAAGAAACTAACTGGCATGAATAAGAATGAACAAATGAGCGAATCGGATTTACTATGTAGGCTTTACATCCAGATTGTGTAAAGACTAACTGACACAACCAGTGCGTCAGCGAACGGTATAGAAGTAGATCGACAACTCTGTATATTTTGGCATATGGCGCCTACGTCAGCACAACAAAAATGATTTGAAAAAAACCGTCGGTGGCGCAATAAGTTTAGGTGTACAAACTTAGTAGCCAAATGACAACAGTAATACATAAATACCACAGTCCAGGCACAGCACGGAGGTATAACTTTGTTGCACAATCACTGGTATGACACTTCATACATTCAGAATAACATATATACCACTACTACTACAAACGAAACCATTTATCTGTACACACGTCGATGTGTGAGTTTTATACTTAGGGTCGCACCGCAGAATTAATTTAATACTTACCTAGTAACGAGTTCGAAATATTTACGATTATATCTTTCCATACCGGGAGATTTGCGAACACTATGACGTAAAAAATATTCTGTTTTTTATGTATTAAATGTTACAGAAAAGTCTGAAACAGCTACATAATATCACTTCACAAACATTTTTGTGTACTCTCTTGTGTATTCTCCTGCCAATGCGAAAGAGCGAGAAGGGTATATATATCAATCGGTGTTCAAGATGTTTGCTGGGTAATAATAACGTGAAATTATATTGTTGCTTTGCTTACATCACTCGGAAATGTATGAAATATACGTTCTTTGTTGTATTCGGTGGACAAACAATTATTATATGCGCATTTTCTCACCATGATAGTTACTATTGGTTGACAGTTCTCAAGACAAGACACGTCGCGAATTGCGTGCGGCTAATAACTAAACCCTGGTTTAGAGCACAAAAAGGCGCACAAAGTGCGGGGGAGAGGTGCGGGGACGCCAATTTGCGGGAGACGCTGTGAGATTCCATTCTGCTTGTACTCTTATGTATTGCAACTCCACTTTGCCAATATTTTAAATTAAAAATAAATTTATTAAAAATTAACCCAACCTAATATTGAAAAAAAAAATCGTTTTTAATATCTTCGGCCCTTCTAAGGAGATTGGAATATAAATTGAAATATATGAAGCAAATTGAAATCCAATGTACATAGATAACATCATCACATGAAGTCCACTGCTGGGTAAACATCCATCACATTACAAAATACTGATAAATAGATTTTGTTTCTCAAAAAATCTGTTTCACTAACTTATTTGTTTTCAATATGCGTAACTACGGAAGTTCTCAATCTATAAATATACATTTACACACGCGTTTGTGTCTGTTAACTGAATTTAAACAGTAGTTTTGTATCAAACGCAAAGCATTTTTCGCCTATAAAAAACGCACGAAAGATTTTTTTAAACATGTGGCCTGATCGTAGTTTCATTCAATGACTGTTTTAAATCGGTGGTTTGGCGTTTTTACAGAAGTTCGGCCGCTAGGCGATCTGTCTCAAGTGTCGTCGTATAAATTTGTGAGGAAGATCCTACCTTACTCGTGCCAGACTGTATTCAATGAATGCTCCTTAAGTGGAACTGGATTCTCACCAATCTAAATAAGCTATTTATTTCCCAAAGGAAGCGTTACGTCGGCTTCTCCAAACACCTAGAGACGCACCGCACGAAAACAAAAATATCAGGAATAATATGTACACATTTGGACTGAAAAAATATTTTTTAGCTCATTGGGGAAGATTATTAAAAACTGTTGTAAACGTATTTTTTCTTTTCTCTGATTAACGAATAATGACGGAGATACAGTGCATTTAAATTTCGCATGACGTCACGATCTAGTACGATTTTCACTAGACGGTGACGTTAATCGTCCCACTCCGAAAATTTGATGCGCTGTATCTTTGTGGATTTTTACTCCTTTAATAAACCGAAAATATGGGTTCCTTATTTTTTACTGATGAGCTAAATAAAATTATATTTTTCGGACTCAGTCTACATCCCTATTGAAGTCAAACGCAAAGTTCAATCAGAAGGAAGCTCTTTGGTTACCGAGTACCGTAATAAGTAAAGAGTATCACCTTCACGATGGCTAGACGTGGGCACCGGTATGAAACTTCATAGAGGCGGAGTATCATTTATGCCTACACTACTACAAACCGTGAGGCTACTTAGTACCTAAGGCGATGAACCCACTGCACCGCGCACCGTCGCGGAGCGCGGTTCAACACATTGACGCTCCCGCGCGTTGACGCGTTGTCAGTGTGTTGGAGTAGGCGTGTTTTCTATACAAACTGAGATACTTGCATACATGACGGTGCGCGAGGCAGCGGGATCACCGCCTAAGTAAAGAGTTCCACCTGAAGGTTGGCTAGTCGTGGGCAGGGCGTGCGCGGGCAGGGCTGTGCTACACCATGATGGGGTCGTCGGAGGAGAGCTGGCGGTGCAGCAGGCGCTGCGAGCGCAGCGACGCCGCGCCCGTGCTGAGGTCGTCGGAGCTGCCGAACTCGCCGTCGTGGTCGGTCGTCGACAGCAGGTCGTCGTCCGACGTCGCCCTGCAATAACACACATATAATTAGTTATATCTGTGGTGCTTCGAAAGGTACGTAAAACAGTTGGTCTCGGCTGTCATCATTGGGCAGCTTGAAAAATCTGACACCAGTGTTTGCCACTTACTTATACAACTAAAAACAAACAAACACACATATTTCAAAACGGTATTTGTCAACAAGCAAAATCCCGACAGCATGATACAACAACAGTATGCCTAGGCTTATCCAGAAAATGCTCAGATGAATTTAGCATTTTCTCATTCCAAATTACATTTAAACATAAGTTATTATAATTTTGTAATCTTTATATAAAATACAGCACTCAATAGGCTTTGAATAAAAAAAACAGTGGCACTCCGGGAGTGCCGACAGAAGTGAAAACTCGAACAATGTGGTGTCGGTAACAGTGTCACTAGTTCAAGGGTTTTTTCCCATCTCAAAAAATGCCCCACGTGCCTAAAGTTTTTGCTTCAAAACATTTGAAGACATGTTTTGGCGATTTACATCGCCTTCCGCCTCGAAATCAAGGCACAGAAATTAATAAGAGTATTTCATACAAAATGGAATCGCCTAAGGTCCCGTGCAATATGCGTCCCCGTACCTCTCCCCCGTTCTCGCCTTGTCGAGGGGCGAGAGCGGGCGAACACCACACATTGACGTGTGCTGACTGATGTATAGTCTCGTTTGTAGTAGTGTAGTAGTTTCCTACCTGTGGTCAAGGTAAGGCCGCATAGTGTAAATGTGTTACCTGATGAGCGTGGGCAGGTTGGAGGTGAGGATGGCCTTCTCCTTCTGTATCTCGTGGATGTGCCCCACCAGGATCTGCTCCTCGGGGCGCGGCGCGAGGCTGTGCGAGCGCAGCGACGACAGCCGGTTTGTGGCCGTGTGGCACGCCGTGTCCAGCGTCGCGATGTCTTGCAGCATGCCGCGCACCTGCACGCACACAGACCTCCACTTTAAGCACAAGTTTTCATTCCCATGCGTGTACATGCACTACATGGTTCTTTAGGTTAAAGGCATAATGTATATTCCCTTGCCGTTTTTGGCTTTGTCTTTATTTATCAAGTATCGTTTTATTCCAGGTATGTGACAATATTAAAAAAATTGTGGAGAAGGACAAACAGAAATGGAAATTCGTCTTTGTTTAGACAAAGACCAATAATAGTGTATTGGATTCGAAGTGGTTGATGTAAATGTAGGAGTCCACCAGGGGTCAACTCTCAGCCCTCTTGTATTCACCATTGTCATGAACTGTGTCACAGAATAACTTCAAAAGCCATCTCCGTGGACACTATTATATTACAGAATCGCTACTGCAGCTCCTAAATGATCTGATGGAATGGTGTAATGTACTAGAAAAACGTAAAGAAACAAAAAACAGAGTATACAAGGGCTGTTTGATAAGTACCCGTTTTCTAAATATATTAATATCACTGGCCGCAAATAAGTATACCACCTTTTTAAGCAATTTTTCAGAGGCGGGAAAATGAAAAAAAAGGCATTCTTTTGTTTTTTTCTAATTTGACAACGATTCAGTGAAGGCGTGAACTTAAAATTGTTAAAATGGAGAAAGAACAGTATCGGTCTGTAATTAGATTCTTATTTTTGGAAGGAAAAACGTGATGAAATAAAAGTAAGAATGCAAGCGGTTTACCATGAATGTGCTCCTTCTATGACAACCGTCAGATATTGGTATAACGAGTTTAAGCGGGGGGGAACAACCGTCTTTGATGAGGATCGCCCAGGCCGGCCAGTTGAGGTGACTACAGACGATATGGTTAAGAAAATTGAAAATATCTTTTTAGCCGACCGCCGAATTAAACTTCGAGAAATCGTTAATGCTGTAAATGTTTCAATCGAGAGGGTACAACACATATTAGAAGAAAAATTGGGTATGAAGAAAGTATCGGCGAGGTGGGTGCCGCGTTTACTCACGGATTAGCAAAAATGGAACCGACTGACTACTTCGGAGCAGTGTTTGGCCGTGTTCAAACGTAACCCGAAGGAGTTTCTGCGTCGTTTCGTGACCGTGGACGAAACGTGGGTCCAGCACTACACCCCGGAAATGAAAGAGCAGTCGAAGCAGTGGATTTTACCGGGTGAACCTGCTCCAAAGAAAGCAAAAACCGTCCCATCGGCTGGAAAGGTCATGGCGACCGTTTTTTGGGATTCGCAGGGTATTATACATATTGACTATTTAGAAAAGGGAAAAACAATAACAGGGCAGTACTATGCCAATTTATTGGATGAATTTGACGCCGTGTTGAAGGACAAACGACCCCATTAAAAAAACAGAAATGACGAAATATCACCAAAAAATGGTGTGAAAGTATTAGAGGGGGCCGACCCCGTAGAGGGATATGGCAAGGAGAGAAAAAGAAGATTATTAGTTAGAAACAACAGCTTAACGTGCTTTCAGAGTCATAGAAGAGATATTTAATGGCACAAATCCAACTTTTAAATGTGATCCAAGCTCGGTCGCAATGGATCCGCTGTCACCCAGTACATGTATGAACGTGTAACTCACGGTGCGCATCTTGTCGACAAGGATGGTCTCGAGGCAGGTGGTCTGCTTGTTGATGTCGTGCAGCGAGTCCTGCGCGGGCTGCACCTTGCGCGTGCGCAGGATGCACGGCGCGAACACTATCGCCAGCGCGTTTGGGCCCATCCTGTGTCAAAACACGTTACATGTACACGAACTATATTTCATTAGGACTATGAGATTTAGATTTAGTTTGCATATACAATACAATATATAATATATACAAAAATGTTACGCTGAAAGTATTTTGTAACTTTTTTTACTGAAACCATTGTATTGAAAAATTATCCTATTTCCTAAACACTGATACATTATATTGGATCCAAGCTCACCTATTGTGGTTTTCTCCCAACGCCACCCTGGCCAGGTGAAATATCAATCTCTCCACAAGATCAAAATTGGGCTTCGGCAGTTTCTTTAGGATTGTAAATATACTTGATACTCTTTCCTGTAAACAAAAATTTATTGATTCTTTCTATAAATAAGCGCGCATGTTTCTGCAAATGTGCACTATTATTATAAGAACTGGAGAGTAGCTCACAACTTGATGATCAAAAGACAACTTTCTATTTTTTTCATAGAGTGGAAAAAAAGAACATACACATACTGTCTATGCGAAAAATCTAATTTGCGAAAGTTAAGCGCTGATGAAATTGTATGAAAGACGTTCTGTGTGGTAAATCGCAGTTGTCTTTCACAGTCATATATCACACTCGTGTTAGGTGCGTATTTACTTATGTATATTGTTTAACATTGAAAGCAATGTACGGGGTTAACAAAGTTACCTCGTGGACCTCGCCATATTGCGAAAAAAATAGGAACTTTTAATAACGCACCGGCCATAACATAAATTAAAAACAACTGATAACGCCATCATTTCAGGTTTACTGACTTAGCTATTACTGTTTTACCACCAAGTCACAGGTTTGAAACTTCATAGAAGCAGAGTATCATTTATGCCTACACTACTACAAACGAAACTATACATCCGTGCACACGTCAGTGCGTGTGTGTTCCCGCCATCGCCGCTCTCGCCCCTTGACAAGGCGAGAACGGGGGAGAGGTGTAGGAACGGGAAACGGGGATGCATATTGCGCGGGAACTTAGGAGATTTCATTATGTATGAAATACTCTTATTAATTTTTGTGACCAAGTGCGCTGGATATGAGAGTGCGACGTACCTGCGGGTCGGTGATGTCGGCGGCCAGTATGAAGTCGTCGTAGAGGTCGAAGGTGAGCAGCGGCTCGGGCAGGTCCCGGAAGAACCCCTTGAGCACGGACGCGCGCACGTGCACGGCGTACGAGTCCAGCCGCTCCACGCCCTCCTCGGGCCGCTCGTCCAGCAGCCGCCGTAGCTCGCGGACCTAACACCCAACCACAGGTATGAAACTTCATAGAAGCGGAGTATCATTTATGCCTACACTACTACAAACGAAACTATATATCTGTGCACATGTCAATGCGTGTGTGTTCGCCTGCTCTCGCCCCTTGACAAGGCGAGGAGGGGGGAGAGGTCCCGGGTTAGAATAGAGGACCACTCCATCTCTTCCTGTGGATGTCGTAAGAGGCGACTAAAGGACTTAAGCACAAACATCGTGTGCTACAATTGCATTCCCAAGGCCGGTTGTAAAACTTTTCGCACAAATATTCCCAAAGAGGGTTGACTTCAGGCAGGTGGCTGATCATAAAATTACAGCCGAATTATTTTAACTGTTCCGGCAATTTCTTCTCCACTTCGCAAGGTTTTTGGCATCCTTGGGTTGACGTGCATGTTATATTTGGTGAGAAAAAGCGGGAAAGCGCACCCCGGGCTCCGAAGCAGCACAGCTGAGGATGCAACCGGGAACGCGCTTAGACGAAGAACAAGATCAATCTGCCTAACGTATTGACCACAGCCATCACGGAACTATTTATTATTTACCTACAGACTTTTTGTACGCATCCACTAAATGTAAGTTCTACTTTTATGTACATTTTGTAGAGTCCTCTATGAGAATGAATGGCTTTAACCAGATCATTTAATAATCGGCCACTTACGAAATATTGTGATCTGCCGGGGCAGATCTCGGTGCACATATAATATAGTTTACCTTGGAGCTGAGGCCACTCTTGCGGTAGAGGCCCTCATTGTAGAGCCCCGTCATCTCGATGGTGGTGATGAGGCGGTCCACCACGATGGGGATGTTGCTGTCGCCCGTCGGCAACTCGCTTAGCGGCACGCCGAACACCTGCAAACAAGATTAAAATGCTGATTTAAAAACAAACTAGGAAAAACGCGTACGTAATTTTTAAAACTATTCTTTATTTGCCATACTCTTTGTAAATTAATTTAAATAAATAGTTATGCAATAACAGAGAAGATTACATTGGTGATGAGCCGCTTTACTATACCTATTCTACTTTAAAAAAAATATATTATTTGAAAGTGTACAAATAAGATATGTGTGTGTAACTTTACAATTGTACTTTTCATTTGATCGCAGTTAGTTTAGATTAGTTAGATAAGTTGAACTCTTACCAGCCCCCTCGTGACAACTCCGTACTGCTCTCGCCCACCCGCATCTAGTACGCCTACAATCGCCGCAGAGTCCTTCCGACATTGCGTATTCACCTGCAGAATGGAAAAAAATAATAGTTTAATAATCATTAATCAGCTTGGCATAAGCCTTTTTTGATCCTCCTGATTCGTCGCGTGATTTGGAAGGTTTGCCTCAACATTCGTGGCAACGGTAAACAGGTTGTGAAAATGTTTTTGACATTGAAATTTAAAAAAGAATCAAATATTTATTTTAAAGACTAGGCCTTCGCAGGCACTTTTTCACGCCAGGAAGAGAAGATGCATGAGACAGACAGATGCCGAACATCTGGCTAGTAAAATTGTTGTTATTTTTTTTTTTATGTTATAGGGCGGCAAACGGACAAGCGGGTCACCTGATGGTAAGTGATCACCACTGTCCATGGACAACTGCAACACCAGGGGTGTAACAAGAGCGTTACCGGCCTTTCAGGAAGATATAGACTCGTTTTTTGAAGGTTTCAATGTCGTATCAGTTCGGGAACACTGCTGCAGGAAGTTGATTCCACAGTTCGGTCGTACGTGGCAGGAAGTTCCTTTTAAAACGTACGGTGGTTGATTGCCAACTATCCAGGTGGTGTGGATGGTATTTAAGTTAAAGGTGAATTGGCCACAGAGATAGAGGACGACCAAAAAAGTCGTGAAATTGTGTGAAGATATGATGGAGAGAGGGTTTAATACAAATATGGTAAATGATAGAAAGCGATGGAGGGAGTTGACATACAGGGCCGACGTCAAATAGTGAGAAGGCGAGGAAGATGACGATGAAAACAGATGATCATGTGTATAGATGTACCTTCATATAGCACTTCTTGTGCGACGCGAGCTTGCAGCACTGGCAAATGAGCGAGCGCTCGATGGGCCACATGAAGAAAGTCTTGCAGATTTCGCACTCCGTCGGGATGTTGATCATCGACAGGATGAACGTGTGTCCCTTGTATTGGATCGGGTCGTCCACCTAAAAAGATTAATTTTGTCAATAAGCCGCTGAATAATTCTTCTCTAATAGGACATATTACGCAAAATTCGGCGCAGATAACATGAACACACAGTAAACAATCTGCTGACATTCTACATGTTATATTTTTTCCCAAAAAATATTATAAAAGTATTAAATTGTTATAGTTTTATTATTATTCACTCATTCAAAACCTGTACTGTAGTGTTATGGCTTCCTATGGCCATTTAAATGCCTAATACCTATATAATTACACAAATTTATTGCGTGTCTGCGCTAATGCTGCGCTCTGGCGGCAGAACATTGCAGTAAAATCTCCTACTGATAATAAATATTTTACTCAATTTTTCTAAGACTGTAGTACGCAAAGCCTGATATTTACGTACGTTACATGGCTAGTTGAGCATCGTCACAAATCGGCACGAAATAACGCGAAGACACAAAGGAACCATCACCGTCTTGGCTTAAGCTATTGTTCTACAAAATCAGAACAAACAGGCCATCAGAACACGAGTAAAAAATAAACCTTACCTTTCTCTTTTTATCCTTTTTCCTCTTCGTCCTTGCTTTGTCAGTCTCATGCTGGCTCATGAACTCGTCCATGAACCCCCGGAACGCGTTCACCCCCATCGTAATTGACAGCGTAGACCCTTCCCTGGCGCAGACCGTCTCCATGACGTGTAGAAAGTTCCCGATAAGATCCTTGTACTTGAGCGCAGAGCCGCGAGTTTCGACCACGCTGTACGTCGCGACGAGGTTGTCTTTGAATTCGCTTAGTGCGTGCTTGAACACTCGGTCCACCTAAAATATAACAAAACATTAATACTAAGAGTCCGTATGAAATATTAGGTTGGGGAAAAAGTCTTTTCGCATATAGTATGTATGAACTTGTGATAAAACCACTTTGGCTATACTATTTGTACCTGGCTGGTTTTGGTATCATTTAAAAGTTTTAATTTTAAAGAAGATAATTCCAAATTCAAATTAGGAAAATGCGTGATTTTTATTTGTTTTTCTTACCGTCAAGATGAGTAAATCTAATGAAGAAATTAGATACATTTTAAAATTTTACTACCAAAAAGGTAAAAATGCAAAGCAAGCCGCGAAAAAAAAATTGCGATGTTTATGGACCTTGTGCAGTGTCTTCGAGAGTAGCACAAATTTGGTTTAAGCGTTTTCAATCCGGAAATTAGATGTCAAAGATGCACGTCGCTCTGGTCGCCCTGTTACGGATAAAATGGATGCTATTTTTGAAGAAGTGGAGCAAGATCGGCATATCAGTAGTTACGACGTAGCTGAAGAACTGGGAATTGACTACAAAACAATTTTGGCGCATTTGAAAAAAAATGGGTACACAAAAAAGCTCGATATTTGGGTACCTCACGAGCTCTCTGAAAGAAACCTAATGAATCGTTTACTCATTTGTGATTCCTTATTACGACGTAATGAGACCGAACCATTTTTGAAGAAATTGATAACTGGTGATGAAAAGTGGATCACGTACGACAAGAACGTGCGAAAAAGGTCATAGTCAAAGGCCGGTCAGGCTTCACAGACTGTGGCGAAACCCTCGCAACAAGGTGATGCTGTGTGTGTGGTGGGATTGGAAGGGCATTATTCATTATGAGCTGTTACCACCAGGCAGGACCATCGATTCAGAACTCTACTGCGAACAACTGATAAGATTAAAGCAAGAAGTTGAGAGAAAGCGGCCGGAATTAATCAACAGAAGGGGTGTGGTTTTTCATCTTGATAACGCTAGACCTCACACATCTTTAACCACTCAGCAAAAATTAAGAGAGTTTGGCTGGGAGGTGTTAATGCATCCGCCGTATAGTCCTGACCTGGCACCTTCAGATTTCCACCTGTTTCGGTCTCTTCAGAATTCTTTAGGCAGTGTCAGGTTAACATCACGAGAGGACTGCCAAAACTACCTGACGAAGTTTTTTGATCAGAAGCCCCAAAATTTCTATAGCAATGGGATCATGTCCCTACCTATAAGATGGCAAAAAGTTATCGAACAAAATGGTACCTACATACTTTAGTTAAATGTAAATAAACTATTAAAAAATGTTTTGAATTTTCATATAAAATGCGAAAAGACTTTTTCCCCAACCTATTAATATGAATAAATCAAGGCATCCCAATTTGTACACTTCAACAGTGTGATACAACAGTATTCACGTACACATTTAGCAATTACACTGCCTGGTTATTTGGAGAATAAATTAAACTTAAAGGGTTGGGACACATCTGTCAGCACGGAACAGCACTTTCCTATGCTGCTCTCTTTTTCTGTCGCTCAGAACCGTCATTTGCTAGAGCGAGAGAGAGCGACGAACGGCGAATCGGCGATGCTGCCGCATTCCCGCTCGCGTGTTTCCGAATGCTTCTTCAAGTCAAGAGAGAGAGAGAGAGAGAGATGTGACTCTAATGTAGTCAGTAAAGAACTTACCTCAGACTGTTTTTCGTTATCAGACAATCCCATCTGATAAATCTTCTTTGTGATGAAATTCTGCATCGCTTGCAACTCCGTCGCATCGGATATGATCTTATCCGTGCGGTCCATGAACTCCGAAGTACCAGTTAGATTGAAATTAGACGTAACCGAGCCCTTTGACTGTTCCCCTAACATGTGATAAGGTTCCTTCATGATAATTCTTTTTCTGTTCTTAGGCCGTGTTCTGGTGTTGGCGACTACTGGGCTGGTGCAGGGCATGGTGATCACGCCCTTGTTCTGGATGCACTTGGTGTGGTAGAGTTGCTTGCAGTCAATACATCTCTGACCCTGTGTGATGAAAGCATCGATGGCCTCGTGACAGTACACACATTTGTCATCTTTTGAGAACCGCGTGCCTTTGCGAAACCTGTAAGGAAACGTAGGTTTTAGTTAAGTTTTCTAATTTTTATACGTGAATGAGAAATGAAAAATATACGTGAATGTGAAAAATTTTAATAATGTGAAGAAAATATTTGCTTCATGGAATTGAAGAATTGAGGTGATTGAACTTGGTATAGGTGTCGAAATACGAAACATTGAATACGATTCTGATTACATGCGTATAGTGGACTGACGTTGCTGTAATTTTTTTATCAATTATCTATGTCGCACTGCTGGGCAAAAGCTTCCCCTCTACGCTTTCAATCCTCTAAAATTTCGCAGCTCATTCGATCACCTCGTTCTAGATCTGCCTCTCTTTCTCTTATATCTGTCAGTCGTAAAAAAATGCACAATAAATATGTATCCAATATACATCGTGTTAAGGACTGTATGCACAAAGCCACGTGGTCGGATTTGGCTCTGAAATATGCAAAATTTTCCCGCTAGGGGGATAAAAATGTCAAGATGAAGTTACATAGAGTTAATAATGTGTAAACGGGACAATAGATGTAGGTAATCATAAATTGTAACGTAGAAGCTTACTTGTTTCTTTTCGTCAAGACTTCCAGTCCGCGATACTTATTAAAATTTTCAAATCAATCAAATCAAAGAATTATTTTGTTTGAATTATTATTTCTGAATTAAGGCCTTGGCAGACGTCATTATAATGTACTTAACACTTTAGTCGACAGGCTATCAGTAGAAAAAGGCTAAAGTCGAAAATACAGTATTGTGCGTGAATGCAAGACGTTTATTTAAAAAGCGAGTTTAAATATATGTGAAATTCATATAGCACTTTCTAAAAAATCCAAATTATAGTTATTCGTAAAATTTATTACTTTTTCAATTTATTACTCGACCTCCGTGGCGATTCCTTAACACGCTAGTCCGTCACTCTGAGGTTCTGAGTTCGATTCCCAGCCAGGGCAAGTTGGTAAATGGCCTTTTTTATTTTGTCCTGGTTCTTGGGTGTTTATTTTATCCAATCAAAAACATAAATGTAAAAATGCCAAGTTCAAATTCCGACAAAACAATTGAAATTTAAATAGCTGCCAAGTTATGTAGGTAGAGAAAACTGAAATTTATTCATCAAGAATCTCAACATTTGACTTGGACAACATTAAGATTGAAAGCACGGTCACCCATCCTAACTGTGACCAAGCTAGAAGTTGCTTAACCTGTAAAAGCACGGTCATTCATCCATCAACTTTTGAATTTATCGTATGCGAAGTGGAGCGAAATATTTGCACAAGTGGTTTTGATTACTCGTATTTTGAAATTTGTTAAAGCGCAAATGACAAAGAACCCTTAGAATAGAGAATCTTTTTAGTTTCACGCAGCTTTTTAGGGTTACGTAGTTTACAAGAAAACCTTATAGTTTCGTCATGTCTGTCTGTCTATCTGTCCCCAGTTTTACTCATAGACTATTAGTACTAGAAAGCTGTAATTGGGCATGGGCATGGATATGTGGTAATAAAAACTTTTTTTTGTTAGAATCATCTGTCTTCCCTCTCTGTCAGTTAAACGGTTGTATATGGACACTTAAAAAAATTCACGGCAGTAGTATATAACGTCTCCCTGTACTAAAACTAATTTAAGGTGGATTCAGTTCATGATACTGAACAACTTTTCCTAAGGAACACATAATTAAATATGAAAAGAAAATGTTTGCTTTCCATTCGACCTCCGTGGCGTAATTGTTAACACGCTAGACCGCTAATCCGGAGGTTCTGGGTTCGAGCCGCAGCCAGGGCAAGTTAGAAAATGGTCTTTTTTAAATTGTCCTGGGTCTTGGGTGTTTATCTATGTATGTATTTATCATAAAATATAGTATCATTGAGTTAGTATCCCATAATACAAGTTTAAAACTTACTTTGGGGCTAGCTTAATTAGTGTGATTTGTCCTTATATTACCATACATATATTACATCAATATTACATTTTGCCAAATCTTGTGTGTAAGAGATCAAAAATAATTTTTGTATTTCGTTTGTTCCTTAGTGAGTTGTTCAGTATCATGGACTGAATTCAGTCCTAAAGTAAGGCAGTTGTTATTTACATAAAACAAGTAGGTACTGACTACGGAACCCTACACTGTACGTGGCCCGTCATGGCACGTGGCCGGTTTATTTTGGTTAAGTTGAAATTTTAGGGAACCATAGACAAATTTATGATATTTCTGTGTAAATCAATATCCCTTATCGCTGACATGACGTTCTCAAAAATACAATCAAATAGTATTTTACGCGAGAGGTGACTTGGAAAACTACACGTTTTGTGTTCCACTGACAGAAAATGTACACATTTGAATTTTCTTTGTGAAACAATACGTTTAGCGACCATCTGCAATCGTAACACCTTTCACTTCTATTCACCTTATTATGTAAGTACGGAGGGTAAAAAAGGATTGCACGTTGAACAGATCAACAGTCTTGGCGTAGCAGCTGTACGTGCTCAATCAATGACTTGACTGTTTGATTTTGTACAATATTTTTAACGAATCAACAAAGAGCACTAAAAAGAAATCTTTTCCTGAAAACAGCTAAAAAAATTGGTTGATTAATGAAGCAGTAATTAGCATTATTGCACCCTTTTATTTTTTATCTTCTAATAGGTTTTCCTGTAATCTATAAGTAAAGAACTATTAATTGTATATTTTTCAAAAGATTGGGTTCAGTGGTTTCGGAGATAAGTGTATTTTTATTATTTATTTTCAAAAATAACTTCAAAAACACCAACTTAAAAAATATAGAAAAATATATTTAATATTATCATAAAATGCTCTTTCATTTGATATTTTACGCGATATAGTTCACAAAACCCTTTTTTTAATGTCTCATTTATCTCCCATAAAGTGGCCCCATTTTTTATTTATTTATTCATTTACCTACATTTTACTTCCGTCTTTGGGTCACAAATTTACATTATGTGCACCACATTTCAACTGAATCGGTCCAGTAGTTTAGTAGGGGGGGTAAATTTCGCCCATTTTCTTAAATAACTTAAAAATACCGATCTAAGAAATAATAAAAAATAAATATATTTAAAATTGTCATACAAAGTTCTTTCATTTGATATGTCACACGATTTTGTTATCAAAACTTTTTTTTAATGTCTAATTTACCCACAATAAGTGGCCCCCTTTTTTAAATTTCATTTATTTACATTATACGTCTATCTTTAGGTCACTAAGTTACATAAGTGTAGGTACTAAATCTCTAAATCATTCTAATAGTTTCGTAGCTAATTGGTTGTGACTTACGGACAGACAGACAAGCGAAACCCTAAAAACAGTAAAAACACCGAAAAAATCGGTTCCTATACAAATTTCCCGGGCGGCTGCACACTTTTGTATAAAAATGCAGATTTTTTGTTTGTTTTTTGACTGTTGTTTTAATATCATTATACTATACTAGCAGTCCACCCCGGCTTCGCCCTTGGTACACACAAAGCCTATGTCACTCGGGGGATAGTGTACCTTTCCAACGGTGAAAGTTTTTTTTAAATCGGTCCAGTAGTTTCGGAGCCATGTAATGCAAACAAACAAACATACAAATCTTTTCTCTTTATAATATTAGTGTAGATAAATAGCCTACTATAGCCTGCCTGCCAAGCCAAGTATAGATCTAGTATAGCCTGTGGTTCGATATATTACGCATAATGTCAATTCGTATTTTGATATACATTCATGGGGAAAAGTTGTTCAAAATTTCAGACTGAATTACCCCTCAAAATAATTGTAAAACCCTAATTAAACAGCACCTTTTATTACAAAAACAGTTAATATGATTCCGATGACACCCTAATCGCCAATTAAAAAATATAGGTAATAAATCAAACCAAATTATTTTTTTCATTGAATTAATTTTCAATAAAATTAAAAAAAAAAATGTGCGATGCCGTATCTGCGATAGCATTACATCTTTACTTGAACGTCGACAAAATGTCAAAACTGTACCATAGTGTAGCAAAAGTATGACATAATTTGGCAGTTTGTACATAGCTTTTTATTGAAATATTTTAGACTGTAATGCAATTTTACGTAATTTGAAAATTGATTTTTTTGAAAAATTCGACACGGCCTCCTTCCTGAACGCCCGGCGGGCAACTGAATTTGTATGGAAGAATCATGGCCGCCATTTCAGAGATTTCTGTCAAAAACGTTGCAAAACATCCAATTTTTAAAATTATTTTTTTTATTATTGCGTGATTGCATTGTAAGCAAATATTAAGAATAATGTTTCAAAATAGCCTTTATTTTTATAAAATATATGCAATCCCTTGTTAGAATATTTCTTTACGCAGAAAAACAAGCCAGTTTGTTGCAAGATTTTCTAAAATATTTCTTTCAGGTTTCTTTACAATTATCTTACTTTTTCTGAATGAAAATTAAAAAAATACGATTTTCGTCTACTGGCTAGTCTATTCACCTATAACTAGGTAAGTATGTAATTTTCTTAGTGGTCTTTTCTACTTAAGCCATAACTATTGCCCGCGCAAAGTGCGTTTTGCATGTTTTTGGGTAAATTCAATGCTTGTTTTTAGGAAAACTACAAAATATTTTAAAAAATCCTTTTTTTCGTCTACTGTCCCAACTCTTCCTCTATCTATGTGTATACATTATTTGACGTAAATCAAACGCTTTCTGTACAAACTTGTTGCCCGCGCAAACCCAGTTTACATGGTGCCGACCCTTAATTAAAGAACGCAAAACCTCTCAGATGGTACAAAAGTTGTTCAGTTTCATGGGCTCAGTCCGCAACTTTTGTTCAACAGCTTTCACGAAATCCAAAAAATAGGATTTTCATACAAATTGAATCGATCAGCTGATTAGTTTGTATGAAAATTAATTTGTTTTTTTGTTGTGTGAATGTTGTTAAACAAAAGTTTTTCAGTTACATGGGCTGAGGTACCGTCTGAGAGGTTTTGCTTTATTTAATTAACACAATGATGTATAAAATAAACAATTAATATAAAGTTTTGATGTACAAAGGAGTGCGATACTTTATTCATACCTATGGCCAGCGATGCGAAAGAGTCCATTAGTAGTGGTCCCGATAAAGTCTGTGGACCTCGGGTCGGGCGCGCGGGGCTCACAGGGCGCGGGCGCGGGGTCGGAGTTGCGGCGCCGCAGCGCCGGCGGCAGCGGGCCGCGCGCCGCCGGCGCCATGCACGCCAGCGCCGCGCTCGTCGGCGCCGATACCGACGACGTCTCCAGCAGCGGCGCCATGAGCTCTGATGTCGTTCTGGGACAAACATTCAGAATTAAACGTTTTTCAGAAACTATTGACCCCTGCTTTGCCCGTTAATTTATGGATTATGAATTATTTTAAGTTAAGTTTTTTTTGTGTCAAAATCAAATAAGTAAATACTCATTTTGCCGATTAACTGATGATGTACGGCATGTTTACCAGACATCTATATTTTTTCGTTCATTCATTCGGTACTTGACTCATTTTTTTATATCATAAGTAAAAATCTGAAACCGAAAACAAAAAGATGTTCTTTATCTGCACAAAAATAAGTAAGTTGGCTTTAGAATTTTGTGGAAAGGGAAACTGTCAAGTAACAGAAAAAGGATGCACATATAGAAATGTGACGTCACTTTCAACATTAGGTTTCGCGCGTACAAAAGAGATCTCCCACTTTTATTTATAATAATATTTGAAATGCAAATGAAACTATTCATTTTCATTTTCTTATATTACTGTTCATTATTGTTTCGTAAAAAATATTGTACATAATTAATTTTTTACCAAAAAAAAAACAACCAACTTAAATTTTTTAAGGATTCTCTTCCATATCTCCAAAGTTCTTCATCATATCTTCACCAAATTAAAATGGAAGCAACTTGGTAGTTAAGGATTTCAAATAAAAAAAGAATCATCAAAATCGGTTCACACGAAGATATCGCGTAACAATCATAAAAAAATATATAAACACTCCTCTCACGGGCCTATGCTGGAAGAGATCTCTTTTGAGATAAGTAGTGCCTTTGTACAACTTCTGTATTCTCTACATATATTTTCCGTGTACATAAATTGGTAAATAAATAAAAACATAGTCGAATTGATAACCTCCTCCTCTTTTGAAGTCGGTTAAAATCAAGTACCCAAATGTATTGTGTGTGTGAATCGTTATTCGTTTCTTAAAATTACTTCACTGCTTAAAAATCCTGTGAAGATATTCTTTATAAAAAAAGCTGAACCCGTCATATCAATTCCAAACAAAAGCTCACCTGACGGGGTACCTCTTGATATCGAGGTGTTCAGTGGTGGGCTGCGCGGCGTCCAGCGCGTCCAACGCGGCGGCGGCGCGCGGGGAGCGACGCGACGAGCGCGCGGGCGGCGCGGGCGGGGAACACGCGTCGCCGGCTCGCACGCTTCGCGGCGCTGACGTCAGCACTGCACAATGACAAACATATTATTGTTAACAAAAACTCTTCTAAGGACCTAACCACAGTATAACCTAACCGAACGCCCACCGCTTTTTATTACCGCAGTTATCTTAGTTCAATCCCTTTCTTCCATACTGGTCTGGGAAAAAAGAAAAAACATAGAATATACCAGCTGCTTCTCTTCCCGCGCAGATCGTAAAAGCCGATCAAGGGAATAGGCAAGAATCTAAATCACATCAATAGGCGATGCGGTTAGCAACCCATCACTATTATGGTTTCCTTTTTCCACCTTCATGCCCACCATTACATTAAAAGTGGCCTGAGCCTTGCCACCCTAGAGCTAGTGAATCTTTATTTAGAAATAGTGTATCTTAGTTCAAATGTATGTAAGAAAGAATCTTTGCAAAAAGATTTTCAAAATAATGCCAATAAAAGTGGTTAACGATTACGAAACCGACCACAAATATTTGACAACGATCCACAATGACACAGTTCTATAGTATTCTACTTCTGTATTTATTTTTCCCAGCAGTAGGATGGTTTAGGATAGTACACTTTTAGAAGTAACGCAATCAAAATATTTTACTAAGAATTGCAGTAGTAGCCAAGGCTACCAAAACATTACGACGATTTAGACGATGCCACAAAAACATTTCGATTTTAGTTTAGTTTTAGTTGTACATAGTATATTATTACTCTGTGGTTTAGGTAAGATTTTTATTATGAAAGGTTAACCTTTAAGGATTAATATCAAATATTTTTATTGAATAAATGAATTTTTTACTAAGACAGAATGTCTTTAGAAAAAAAGAATTAACTCCTATTTCCAGTTACTGAATGGATTACATATAACATAAGGATTCACTGGGATATTTTGATTGGATACGGAAAGCGCTTCGGACTCTCACCATAGTAATAGAACATTATCTTGATGCACACAGTCAGGTATCCCATCATCAACAGCACCATGAAAATACCCGCCAAATACACTACAGATACACAATGACACTTATGCTCCCGTTCACTTTTCGCACTCGCGATCGGCGATATCGACATCCTGCACATCTTACTCGCTTCACACATGACACTCGAATAAAGGTACTACATGTCAAAAGAATAGGACACAATCATTAATTTATCAAGTAAACATCATTAGGTACAGCCTAATGACTTCAAAACAAACTGTTTACTATTTTGTTGTTTAGCTATTTCGTTAATAACAAACTACTTAATACTTTACATTTCTAAGTATCTTTTGACAATTGCAAAATAGTTTATGACACTGTCACGTAATGAGGGGTATTATACACGAGTATGTGTTTAAAAACCGAGCCGCAGGCGAAGTTTTTAATAATAAATGTGATGACAAGTGAAATTATTTTGTGACTTTTTATTATCTTATTAGTACAAAATAATTTATTTTTAATCTAGTCATCATCCCTAATAGAATAGGTATGATTACAAACCTGTGGAACTGGTAGTGGTGGTGGTGGGTGCAGGCTGCGAGTGCGAGTGTCTCGGGTCGCGGTGGTCCCGGGGGTCTCTGCGCACGGGCGGCAGGCTGTGCAGCGCCAGCGGGCACGCGGGCTCCAGGGTCGTGCTCGACAGGCTGCGCTGGTATACTTGCGGGGAACTCCGCCTATTATACCATGTCAACGTAATAAACGCAAGTGGACCTCATATTCCCTTCCCCTCTTATTCATAAAAATATCAATCGTTTGCCAAACCTATTTTAGTTAAAATATGTATTGTGTTTTTTATTGCAAGGTTAAATATTAAAAGGAGAGATAAGGACAATACATATTTTAACTAAAATGGGTTTATCAAATATTTGTATTTTTTATGAATAAGAGGGCTAGAACGCTGTGGTAAGTTTTAGGAACTATATAATAAAGTTACGTGAAGTATCTCGCTGCCTTTATACAACGCTTGTCGAAAAGGGTAAATGGAGCTGGAAATACATATCAATATGGAGCATATTTTCGCGAGACGGGGTTGTTTCTGAACTCACCTAGACCCTGTACTTTTGTTTGTATCCGAGCTATCTCCTGAACTGCAGTTGTTTATCCTTTCTGTTACATCTACTAACTCGATATCTTTGTCATTCATCTGAAACAAATATAATCTTTTACTATAGTCTGACCACGACCGCAGTACCGCGCCTGCGGTATGCGAGCGGCGAGACGGGGGCTGTCTATACTCTATGTCAGACGCACATGAGATAGAATATCCAAAGATGGGTCGTGCTTTATCTCGAGATGTCAAGGCTGACGTTTTCAAAGTGGCCGAATATTTTAGGAAAAGAAAAGCAGACAGATAGTTTTGAATATAAAAGTGATTTTCGAAACGTTTTATTTTTCCAATAATTAATTTTACTTATATTGGATTTTTTATTTGTGTTTAAAAAATCGTATTGAACCATAATAAGAATTGGATATAATATGTATACAGCGTCAAAATATTGTACTTCGATATCTTAAGATCTATCCGACAGTATGAATCTCTTGTGAGTCCATGATCCCCCTGCCTCCCCGCGCAACCTCAGGCGCGGTACAGCGGTCGTGGTCAGACTATGACTTCTTTTTTTAAACATAGACTAGAACAAGGCTTTCGTGTAAAGCATTATGTTAGATCAGGGTTGGTACACACTTATTCGGGCCAGCATTAATCAGGACAGGCCGAACCTACAATACCGGCCCGGATAAGTGTGTAGCAACCCTAAAATATGTTAACGTTAAAAAAACACTACCAAAAATTTCGCGTACGAACGTTATATTCTATTTAGCTTAACCTACCTTCGTTTTACTGGCCAGTATGTTTTGGTCTAACCGGAGCCACAACAGCTCGTCCGCCAGGTCCGCCGGAGTGATCTTGTTAGGCATCGCGACGCCTTCCGGATTCCATCGCCCGATGTCTAAGAACGATTTCACTTCCTTCTTTTTCTTTCTTTCTTCTTTTTGGATTTTGCTGTAAAGTATAAGCAAATTTGTTATATGCTTCTTGCCTTCTGACACTTTTATTGGAGTACATGAAATAGTTTAACCTGTCCAGGGTTCCAGGGTCAATATTTTTTGTCAAGGCACCAATATTTTTACGTCAATGTAATAAGGTTGATTGGCTGTGTTCTACCGGCCTCATGGGGCCGGTTCGCTACTCAGAGTTTAAGATGAAGCTATTGAAAATGATGATGATGATTTACGTAGCAAGATCGCTGAACTTGCGCAATTAGTCAATGTGTAGCAACATAATGCAAGATTGCACTTTCGTGAAGCGACTGGCGGACGTGCCCCCTGCGCCTTCAGTCGTCGTTGCCCGGCCGCTCGACCATAACATGTGCGTCATGGTCAATTCGCGAACTAAATAAACCAAATTATGTTTGACTGAGATATTGATGCTGCACCAAAGGAAAACCTTACCCTTTGTTTATTGAAGCGATGTCAGCCGTGACTTGAGTGTTGGTGACATTTTTGCTCTCGTATGTCGCCGTTGTCCCCACGTACGTGTCTCGCTTTTTTTCCAAACTGCAATAAAATAAATCATATTAGTTATCGTTGGTCGAAAAATAAATAAATATGGACTATTTTCAATGCCAGTTGTCATGTCAATAGTGGACATTGATTTCTATGTACGTTTTAGTAGTATACTTTTGTATACGGATCTCTGTCTCACCGTTCAGTACGTACGTAGTACGCGATCGACAGAAACACACGATCACAATTTTAGAAGTAGAGTTAATTAAGAACGCTTATGACCCTGATAGTACTTAGAGCGATCTTAAATATGATCAATATTAATGAAACACTTTTAAATAAAAACACAGCAAAGTTCAGGACTAACTTTATACATTATATGTTTTAAAAACACGATTGCTTAAGGGCCGTACCTGAATTTTCCGGGGTCCAGTGCTGCCCCCATTTAAAATAAATCATTTCAAAGAAAACGGAGACATCTTTTAAAATTTTGCTACTACCAAGTCCTAGATAACCCTTCAAAGTATTTTATGAACTACTGTTTACAGTTTAAAGTGAGAATATTAAGCTTTACTACGCACATTTGCGAAAAACGGCCACTTTTGGCAAATGTGCGTAGCAAAGCTTAACGTTCTCATTATATACTTCTTTTCCATTCTATTTGAACCCGCTACTCCTGCATACCTCAAGTCTAACTTTCAGTTTCTGGGTGACACCCATGTCAGACATCTTCGTTCCTCTAACAATCTCAGTTCGTTTATTGTCAAAGCTATAAAGCTCTGGAACGCCTTAAAGGCCTAAAATTCGGAAGGCTAAAACCCGCTTTTCATTTAAAAATCAGGTGAAAGCAAAGCAAGCATTTTCTTAAACAACTGTCAGATAGTTCTTAGTGTATGTAGTATATGTGAGTAGTATATCTTAGTATAATAATAGTGTGTATTATTTGTATGTAGTTTATGCTTTATTATTACATATTTAAGTATACCTGGTTCATTTTTCATCATTTCTTTTTGAGTTTTTACACTACCCATGTCTTTCTCGACATCACCCGGTTGGTTGACTGGTAGATAAGGCCTTAGGCTTTAAGTCCGCCATTACACTTGTATTTGTGTATAAAGTTAAATAAATAAATAAATACTGTAAACAGTAGTTCATAAAATTCTTTGAAAGTTATCTAGGACTTGGTAGTAGCAATATTTTAAATGATGTCTCAGTTTTCTTTGAAATGATTTATTTTAAATGGGGGCAGCACTGGACCCCGGAAAATTCAAGTACGGCCTTAAAATTTTCTCATAGAAAAAATTGCGAGGTTGTCTCCAAATCACCTCAGAATTACACTAAAATAGAAAGTATAATTGTATTAAACATAGGGCAGCCATTATATGTCTTATTTTTTAAATAATTCTTAAATATTCTTTGTAAAACGAAAAATACCTCAAAAACCAGGAACGCGTAAACCAGCCTCATTGACCCGCCGCGATATTCTTACCCCGCATGGCTCGTTGTCTTGCTTCGGCTAGAGTAAGTTTGTGTGCGTAGAAGCGGGAGCAAAATTTAGATTATCAGCATCAAGCGCAGCCTGAAGTAAGAAGTTGTGAAGGACCACAGTCAGGTATTTAAAATTTACCTTGCAATAGGCAGAGATTGTGTAGCTCGTAATTGCCTCATGTTTTCCACACCTCGGTTGATCAGCATATCCCTAAAACAAATACTCAATAAATGATGTGCAATTTCGACTGCTGCTCACGAAAGATTCATAGAAACGGCAGTAAATATAGATGCAGGTCAATAACGTATTGTTTACTGTTGCGGTGAAGCCATCAATTTGATGGCAAACTCATCGTACAACTAGGCTATAAAACGAGTAACGTAACTGAAATTCGTACTATGCTAAATGTTGCTATAAATAAAAAGTGATACTTTTGAAACTTTTTATGATCATCAGGGGAATTTATCGAAATACCATCATCACACGTCAATTAACTCACAATATATATTATGGTGGATAAATACGCCGGATCTAATTTTTTTTTTTTTTTTAAGTTTTGTAGCGCGACGAAGGCTTTGCTTGAAACTACGTTAAGCGGGGACCCGCGACGGGTTCAGTCCGTCCCTGTCACAAACTCTACGTGCGACAGAGACGTGACCCGCGATGGTTTTAGTTTTTCAGCTATCTCTATCGCACGTAGGGTTTGTGACAGGGACGAACTGCACCCGTCGCGATCGTCCTTTTGACGTAGTTTCAAGCCTAAAAAAAGTGTAAAAAAATATAAAGCATTCGCAATCATCCAATATTTTTACTTACAGCTGCGTATCGATAATGTTCTTCAGTTCCTCGAGACTTGGCGCCCTGTTCATATCGTCGTCCGTCGCGTCCGCCGCGCTCCTATTGTCATGCTGTCAACACAAACACGCAACACAACGCTGTATATACATGTGTGTTCTGTCACACGTTCACAACAAATCAGTCGAGATTCGAGCGCGTTCCCGATAATTATGTGGATTTGGATACTATTGATATAACATGCGCCTGTTAGCGAGTGAATGGCGTACATTGACCTCTACGGTTGGCGAGTCAATGTGACTCTTTAATTTTCACCTTAAAAAAGTTTTCAAGACCCTTTTAGTGTTCCTTAAAAATAAAGTCAAAAACGTAAATAAGTTGTTTGAATAGGAAAGTTTCGAATTGCCCCTTAAAGTTGTGTGTTTCATAGAATAATAGTGTGTCAAGATCGTAGCCAGTGGAGGTCCATAGTCTCTGCCTACCCGTGGGAAACAGGCGTGATAGTATGTATGATGTTTCATAGAATCACAATACCTTGTTAGTAGTGTAATTTTACTTCTTAATTCTTTTTTGAGAATGAAGAGACACCACACGTACGTGCGAGCGATAGAGATAGGTGATATAGGTCAACGTACGCTATTGTTTCGTCAACAGTTGCTTATATTTGCTGTGGCTGCATATAGACTTCTTAAATGTAATATACGTTCGTGTTAAAGGGAAAAGATCCGACACAGTCGTCCAAAAAAAAAAATGTAATACGACACAAGAGGGAACACGCTCTTAGGAAGGAGATTAGTGACAATGACGGTTCTAGTTATTGTATGTAAACTTGATAACATTTAACATTCTCATTCTATAAACCAAAATGCAACGATTTAAATTATGTATGTAAAGTTTGAAATTGATATTGTTGATCAAGAGTAAGATTGAATAAGAATATTTTTTTCTTTTGTACTGAAGGCGCAACTTACACCAAGGTTTGACATATAGTAGTTTTTGTGTGCATACTCTTTAATAAGGTTTAAATAGTGTTGTCTGTATGACCTGAGTTTAACATGCGGATTATATTGGAAAACTTGTTTTCTGATGCGCCTTACGTGTCATATGTAATTTACACATAGATTTTGTGACGACAACCAATCATTCATTTGCCAATTATTTACATCAATCACACGTCATTAGCAGAACAAAACAGCTGAGAACTTACGTCGTTTTTGTCTAATATTCTCGGTGGCCTCCGTAGCGCCGGTAAGGTCTTTCTGAGTAGGTAGCCTTTAGCTGCGGCTTGGAAGCCCACCACGGCTTTGCGAAGCTTTTGATACCATCTCCGCACGCGGCCACCGCGAAACCACGCTTGGACTTTTACAGCCGCTTCGACACGGGACACGAGCCATTGTCTACAAATATAAAACGTTATCACACGTCTATGGACATCATTGAGCTATTATGTATTAAAGTACTAGAAAAGACACCACACATGAACGTTGTGTCCCGTTCAATTGTAGCTATCTCCCTACTCTTCACTTAGAGCCAGCAAGTGCTCTTATGTGCGTAGTAATTTTGATATTTTATAAGCGAAAACCATAAGAAAACATGATAAACATAATTTAAAATGCCTTGGTGTGTGTAAAAATACTGTCTGAATAAATTCAATTAACACGGCAAAATACCGATGATAAAATTCCTGCCGCCATATTTAATGACTCTTAGCAAATCTAGTGCTGCGGTTTCGAAGGACGGGTTAAAAACGACTTAGCGCTGCAGCGCAATAGGTGTAATATACTAAAAATAGAACACGGCAAATGTTCCAGACAGGTGGTTTAGGTACATATTATGTCGATGATAGACATAGGAATATTTTTGAAGTACAGTATAGCGACCTGCAATAGCCCTGTATGACGAGCGAGGCGCGGCGCAGCGCCAGGAAGCGGCGCCGCTCCAGCACGGCGCGGAACCAGCGCTGGATGGCGATGATGGACGCCATGATCTGCTGGTGCAGCCGGTACTCCAACTTCGTCTGCTCGCTTTCGCGCATGAAGATCTTCGTTGCACCTAAAAGTTTTCGTCTTACTTTATCGAAAATGCGACTAGATATTGAGAGGATATATCAATAAAGAAAGATGATTTTACGACTCGTCTAATTTAAATTACTCGAATGATCGTGAATTCGTTTCTACAGTAATAGCCAGTGGAGATTCAAATATTTTCTTGTCGAGTGTATTAAGGTGAATATAGAAGCAAAATGGCCTTGAAGTGTGAAAAGTGCCTGACGATTAGCAATATGGAAATTATCTCCATATTTACGAGTTAACAATTTATTTTAAATGAGGGCGTCACTTCAAGTCCATTTTCTTCTATATTCACCTTAATAGCTTGCGATAAATCTGACACCAGTATGTCAGATTTTTCGAGCTACCTAAAGGCATGTGACGTATAAAGACTGTTATCTAGTGACAACAGCCAGATAACACACTAATTCACTATTTTGTTTTGATGTTTTCCATCACCGGAAGCAAGTGGTGGTAGTTGAAAATGACACAAACCTCGAGGTACAAGTCGTGTCTAGTGAGGTTCGAACTCGTCATCACAGACGCACAGCTAGTGCCTAAACCGCTTCACCACTACCACAGAATACAGAAGAGTACAAACAGAATGGAATTAAGATTCCAATTTGCTGTGAGCAGCGTCTCCCGCAAATAGGAGTCCCCGCACCTCTCCCCTGCACTTTGTGCGCCTTATATCACTCTAAACCAGGGTTTAGTAGTAAGTAATTGCATGCGGCTAGTAAGCCGCATGCAATTCGCGACGTGTCTTGTCTTGAGAACTGTCAACCAATAGCTGTGACATTGTTGACAATGACAAGCCGTGCGTGGATGCGTGATAAACATTTTTTTATTTTTATCGAAATTAATCGTATCGTTTTGCGCCGAATATGCAAATTACTATATTACAAGAGTGTATTTAGTGCGTTACATTATAAATGACTCAATAATAATCAGAAAAGTGAACTAATGGTGAAATGGATATAGACAATAGACATAATAAAAAATATTTGTGAAGTGATATTTGTAGCTGTTTCCCACTTTTCTGTAACATTTAATACATATAAAACAGAATATTTTTTACGTCATAGTGTTCGCAAATCTCCCGGTATGGAAAGATATAATCGTAAATATGTCAAACTCGTTAGTAGGTAAGTATTAATTAATTCTGCGGTGCGACCCTAAGTATACAACTCACACATCGACGTGTGTACAGATAAATTGTGTCGCTTGTAGTAGTAGTAAGTATTAATGTTACTCTGAATCTATTAAGTGTCATACCAGTGCCACAACCACTTCAATAACAATGAAACATCTACTTTCTAACATTCACTACAGATTAAAATGGAAAAATAAAAGCACACAAATGGAACAACTTACCCAATTGATAATTGTCTCTGTCTAAGTTTAATGTAGCAAGGAAATGTCTGACATCAGACTGTGAGCTGAGCAATCCTTTAGGCAGCAAGATCCTGTACAGCTGGATGAACTCCTCGTACGTCAGCCGCACGTTGTAGCCCGCTTGCCGTATGCGGACCGTTTCGAGCATGCCTGTGTACCGGAGCTGTCGTTGGACGGTTTCTTCGTCGAACACGTTGGGTATCTTATCACTGTTTGACTTTATACATCTGCCAGAAAACATCAAACGTTATCGTAAAATATTTAGTATAAAAATGGTCAGAAAATATTGTAAAACGTAAAATAGAAATGCGTAAAGTAACGGAACGTACAAAACATTAACTTTATCTATCGATCTCTGTCCTTCTTGCAAGTTTGTAACACTATGGAATTGAGACGACGACACAAATTTACGCAAGTGTCCAGGAAAGTTTAAAGTGTCTCTCTATTGATCTCACTTTACTTAAGAAAAAACAGTATCTCTACTACATTATTGTTTCAAACAATGCAATGTATGACTAAGGGTTGGTGTTCGGGTTTGAACCGAAATTAAGAGTTCTGATCAAATTAAAGTCACTGATAAAAAAGATAAATATATTCTTGTTAATTAACTTGATGTAAAATGATATACAAGTCGCGTGGCACGCTTGCTGGCCGTAAGTAGCAGACTATCAATTTTATAAAAATGAGGCGAAATTGTGCAAATGCTGTTCCGTGCTGATAGATGAGATCCAACCCTACGGTTCCTGTTGTTTTAAATTTCACCCTCTTTACCTGACTGGTCCTTTTAGATACTTGGTTGGCTGGAAGAGATCCCTTCCTGAGAAAGGCCGCCTTTGTGCAAATTGTCATAGTTTTCACTGTCACTATTTATGTCTTTTTTTAGTTTTTTTTTTCTTTTTACAGATTACAAAGAAACAAACTAAAACTGACCTTATAAAGAATGGGTTAGCTTGATTGAGCGTCTCCATAAGCGCTGCTAGGGAATGTTGGAACTGCGCGGCCACCGTGAGCGGCTGTTTCCGCTTGCCGGTGGGCGCGGCCGTGCGGCCCGCGAGCGTTTTCACGCTTTGCAAGTTCTTTAAACCTTTCTTGGCCCGCTCCCGAGGCCTGAACGACTTGTTTTTCCTGTGGACATAGTCGACTGTGCTAGAGGGTGGTTTACATGTCTGGATTAGCTCGAGCTCATATTCCGTTTCATGGTAAACTAATGCAGGATTATTAGTTTTGAGTCTGATTTATATTTACTTACGTTTTTCTACTCATTCACTTTTCATTCTTGAGAGGTGGATAAACTTGTCTCTAAATTAGATTATTTTATACTACAGCTAAAAAAATTACTTAATTACGCGATTATTTATAAATACTTTATGAAGCAATTTTATGAAATACTAGCTCGAGCTAAAGGCGCCGACCACCGAGAGAGTAGAACAATAACTACGTGAATGATGCGTTTGTATTTACAGCATGCGATTGCGCTGTGAACATGACAAGTATATGTATGTATTGATGACAATATTTTTACCTGATATAATGAATATTGTGATACAAGCTGACACAGTGAATTTATGTTTGTAAAATAAAATATAAAAAATCCACATCGATTCAACATAAAAAATTTAATCAGAACCAGAACTTATACAAATCATAAAAAATAGTAACATAAAATAAATAATTTATCGTATTACATTCCCGCAAAATTCCGTCCGCCGACAAGCCATGTATATCCCATAGTAACATACAGCACCCGGTTATCACACACAACATTCAACATAAAGTAACGCTCGGAAAATTAAAACCCATAGCCATCACCGTGAAAGACAGAGTGTAGAATCCCCACCGAAAACCGCAATTTCATCAAACAAAATGTAATGTTTTCAATAATAGAAACTTTCAATTAATGATACTATAAAAAATTTCGTACAACGATCTGGTTAAGCGATATAGATCGCTATACGAAATTGTTTCACTGGTCGATGTTATAGAAGTTATCGATACAGAAGTTTGTTTGATGAGAGTGCTAGTGCATCAGAGACAGAGCTGAAGAGCGTCGCGACGTACATGACGATCTGGCTGGCGCGCTGCATGACGTCGGCGTCGTCGAAGTCGCGCTCGACGCGGCGCGTGCGCGTCTCCGCGAGCCTGTAATGCTTAGGCGCCTTCCCGTCGGCGCGCGCGCCCTCCGCGCGCTGCCTACTATCGCCGCGCGCCGCCTCGCGCACCTTAGCCGGCGCCCTATGCGGCGTCCTGACGAGGACGCGGACGAACGCGATCACAACGTTAAACAAATAAACTCAATAAATCAAATCGTGAGTCGCATGCATGGTGGTGCCTGGACGTGATAATCTATTAGAAAGACTCGTTACGGGTTGCCTACTACTAGTAGCGGTATGTTTACACAGAAGTTAGGCTGTGCCCAGACTCCGGAATGATCATTATAGAATGGTTGGTCTGTCGTGTGCGGTCGTCTAACCACAGCCCGAGGGTGACAAGGTTGACGGAAGTAACATAATGTCCATGCGTTAGGTGCACATAGAGTAATAAGCATGCCGTATAGACGGTGACTTACGCAATGCGGTTGATTGCGAGATTGATTGACGATACTGTCACCAGTTGGCTGAGCAACAAGACACAAATCATTACGTCACATAACCATACTCATAAAGCTTTCATTTCATAAATAAAGTAAATGTAAGGTGGCCCCTAGCAAGCCCTCTGTAGTCTCAAAGCCATCTAGGAAAGTGAGAATGAACAACTAAGTATCTGGCCACAATGCACGCTGGACGGCATGCCAAGACAGTTTTTAGTTATAAATTAGCTCATGTCATAGTTAGCATCTCTAGCGCTAGTGGCATCGCTTGCTCGAGACATGGCCGTCTAAACTGAGACTAAAGTATCTAGTTACAATATTCTTGAATTATGACATGCCATTTACAATTAAATAGTATTTGTTACGAGTCTTGCAGTTAGTTGTATGTTTCATCATAAAGCAATCTTTGCATATTGGACACGAGGACATAGCATAGAGTTGAGAAGAGCATAGAAGTGGACTGACCTGATGATGCTGTCATTGGGCGCGTGTATGGAGGCTCGCGGCAGTCTCGAAGCGCCATCTGTCCTATGAACTCTGTGTTTTCTGCCCGCTTCTAGGAAAGCGAAATATCCTCTGAAATATAAAGAAAAAATCAAGTAAAACTGTCAATTCCATCATTCGATTTTTATCATCATCATTAAAAAAGTCTATGCTAAATCCAAAGGGTTATCTTACAAATTCAAATCTACTGTTCACTATACAGTATAAATATGTCATGTAAATCATGTAATAAAAGCATTTACATATAAGTAAACGCTTTTAGTAGTATCTAACACATAATTATATTATAACCTTTTCAGTTTAGAAATTTTGTATTCGTTTTTCTTTAATGGTTTTTATGGAAAGTATCATGGACTGAACTTGCACCAAAAAGGTTATGCGTTAGATACCAGTAACCCTGTATATGTATTTGTTATAAAATATAGTATCGTTGAGTTAGTATCCCATAACACAAGTCTCGAACTTACTTTGGGGCTAGCTTAATCTGTGTGATTTGTCCGTATATATAAAAAGCTGTTCTTGACAAATATGTAATGTATTTTCATTTCCTGAAAATGGTAAGTACCTAAATAGGTAATAGGTAGATAATTTACCTAAAGAACGCCCGCACGATGGCCCAGCGGAACACAGCAACGGGGTCGACGCCGACCAGCTCCCGGACGAACGCTAGCGACGAGTTTTTCAGCACGCTCACAATGTCTTGCCGCATCAGATCTAAGTTCTTCTCCCTCATCGCTGTCACCTGTCAAGAGAAAGTCAACGCATATATTGGACAACTACTAAGACAGTGGACCTGTAATTTTCGTTTCAGGATTTTTCCGCAATATGGCGTATAACTTAATACCATGCTTTTGTATAGACATGTAATATACGAAAGGTAATGTATCTACTCGTAATAGTAAAACTGAATGTGGCTTGTTTGTTGTTATTTTAGACATGATGAGAGGGGTGGAAGTGAGGATGGAGGTTTTACCCACGCCGGCAACAACTATACAACAATCTTGATTCCAACAACTCAAATCAGATAAGTTTTTCTTTACGACAAAACAAACTTTTTCTATGGGATTTGTATGAAATAAAGTTTCTTGAGAGCCAAATAGCGCCTTACTACTATAAAATAATTTATTTTTAACCTAGTCCACATTCCTATTACGCGCTCTAAAATGACAGAGACTGTTAAGCCGGGTGGTTCTCGGCAGTTCTCCAGAATAGACTAGATGTCGTAGAAGGCGACTTAGGAAACACAAGCTAAACAAAGCTTATGAACATCACTGAGACCTCTCCAACCCGTCTGGCCAGCGTGTAGAGTGTAGGGCAAATCCTCTGGCTACTCTGGCCAAGTATGGCTCTGGTAGTACAGAGAGGGTCGTGCTCCTGGAGTGGAGACTAAAAAAGACCTGATGATGAAATTGAAAGATGCAGTAAAGGTGGATCTTACCTGGTATTTCACTCTACCAGCATAGTGCTTGACGACGAACGCGGGCTCTCTTCGCTGGGGCTTCTCATAGAATTGGTTGTCCTCGTGCACAGAATTAAACTTCTGCAGCAAAGTCTCATTCGTCGCCCAAGGGAAACTGAAAAGTATTTATTTTATTTGTTATCCAGTTAAGTTTTCTTTTTCAGAATTAATTCAGAATTGGATTGACTTAATTCGTTTTTTATGATAGATTAAATTACACACAGATTTCAGTCTTCATTACAAAGTATATGGTGACTTAAAATTCGTAAGAGTCTTATTCATAAAAACTATAAAACGTTTGTTAAACCTATTTTAGTTAACATATGTTTTGTCCTTATCTCTCTTTTCAATATTTGACATTGTAAGAATGAGAAAAATATATTTTAACTAAAAAAGGTTTAGCAAACGTTTCGTTATTGTTTGTAAGAGGAGTGTTTCTATGAGGTATAATTCCCATCAGGCTTAGTATCATATTTCAACTTGCTAATCTATACTTCGCAACAAGTTGCAAGAATGGAAGATAAGTGGTTATTTAAATTATATTTTCTTTTACATATTGCATATACTTCTTCGTCGTGTCAATAACTAAAAGTTCCTCTATGTTCCTCGCACATTATCTGTAACCGGTATGAGGTCATCCAGTGTGCAAGATTCAGGGCAGGAGCTCGGTGGCCCGGTAGGAGTACGAATTGCTAGCGTTTTCACAAGTTAAGCAACCCTGGGCGTGGTCCGTACTTGGATGAGTGACAAGTGGTACAAAAATTTCTCGAACTCCTCCGTGCTTCGGAAAGCACGTAAAAGCCGTTGGTCCCGTCATTGTATGGCAGTCGTCAAGCTATGTCGAATGCCTTTAGGCAGCTTGAAAAATCTGACACCAGTGTTGGCCACTTACATACACGAAAAACAAACAAACAGGGCAGGATGCATGCATTTAAGATGATGATGCATCTACTCACTTGCACTGGTCATCCAGCAAACACAGCAGCCCGCTAGGCTTGCCCTCGATGAGCTGCAGACACTGCGTGTTATCAGAGAAGCCGATGTCCGTCCACCGGATCCCTTCGCGGCGGTACTCCTCTTGCTCATACTTGAACACGTGCTGGTTGAAGTAGTACTGCAGGTGCTCGTTGGCGTAGTTGATGCAGAGCTGCTCGAAGCTGTTCGAGGGCCCGAAATCCTCGAAGCCGAATATGTCGAGAACACCTACAAAAGGGATTTAGACCATAAAATGATACATCAAAGATTTTTGTTTGCGAATCGCTACTTCTAATATTAGTCCTTTTTAGGGTTCCGTACCCAAAGGGTGCAAACGGGACCCTATTACTGAGACTCCGCTGTCTGTCCGTCTGTCACAGGGCTCTATCTCTTGAACGGTAATAGCTAGACACTTGAAATTTTCACCGATTATGTGTTACTGTGGCTGCTATAACAACAAATACTAAAAATAAAAAAAAGTTAAAAAATTAAAGGGGGTCATCATACAAGAAACGTGTTTTTTTCAGCGTTTTTAACTCGATCTTTATAATGGCATTAACGAGATACTTGAAATTTTCACCGATTATGTATTACTATGACCACTTTAACAACAAATACTAAAAATAAGATAAAGTTAAAAATTAAAGGGGGTCGTCATACAAGAAACGTGTTTCTTTAGCGTTTTAAAACATTGTACAGTGATACGGAACCCTTCAAGTACGAGTCCGACTCGCACTTGCCCGTTTATTAAGTTGACTGTTTAAACCTTGTTAAATTATGAGCTTATCCAATCACAAACATTTACCGTATACATCACTTTAAAGAGGCTTTAGCATACAAACAGAATATTTACATACCAGATTTGTCAGGTGTATTGTTACTTCACAAGTATAAACAATATAACCTACAAAGGTACTTTTTTTAAGTCTGTTGTCCCATTATTTCCCTTTGCGGCTAGCAAACCCTTAACTCCTTTTTCCATCTCTGCGGCTACCATCACGCTAAAAGTGGCCTTTGGGACTTACGACTCTGGGCTCTATCTCCTTAGAGCCGCAAGACCCAAAATGCTCTGACAGCCCCATTAAGGATACAGACCTTTGACAGAAAACTAGTCATCTGAACCGACAAAGTCATGAAGTGTTCAAACACATCTTCATAATTACAAAATATTCTCTTAAACTCACATTTTTAAATCTTAAAGCAGTTAAACAATTAAGTCAATTTATAATTATAACGTGATATTAACTAACCAATGCTGTGTCCTTGATGTTCCCGTAGCGTGTCTTTCTTCGACAGCAACGCATGGTTGACTTGCATCACGATCCAGTCGAACAATGCACCGTACAGGCACTTTGCCATGGCATCTCTTGTTGCTATTGCTTCGGGTAATCTGAAAATTATATATAGCTTGTAGCAATAGTAGGTCTAGAAAATCCTTCTTTAAAAAAGATAAACAGATGTATTGAAAAAACTCAGGCGGCGCTAAGTTTTCAGTATTCATTAAGAATTTGAAATGTACCCCTGTCCATGTAAAATATTTTTGGTATTTTGGCATGTTTTATACTTTTATAGATTTCTATTCCTAATGTTTACTTTTTGGATTTTCTATGTATGCAGACACTATTTCCAGAAAATTATAGTTTTATATCATTAACATTGAATGATATACTTTGTTACAAGGAAATATTATGACCATTTAGTGTCACATGATTAATTTATTATCCCTAAAAGGTATTCCAATAACAATGCGAGAAAATTATTAATTTTAGTAGGCTGCATGGGTATTTTCAATAATGCGTTTTTCTAATGACAAATATATCTGATACAAGGTAGTAGTTCGTCACAATGAGCGAGTATTTTCTTGACAAGACGTTGATGCAAGCAAGATATTTTTTGTTCTTTAATGTTCATTTAATCTCCAGGCATGTACTGGGCCCATAACCTATTAGGATTATGAGCATTTTAATTGAAATTTATGAGAATTTATTGAACTGCTATTACTAATAAATTAATCATCATGCATATGTAAATCTACCTAGAGTATTTAATTACCTGTAGTTGATGACGAGGGTCTCGCCGGATGCCCTGGCGCGTTTGGATGTAAGGGCCGCTAGTAGAGTCTCCTGTTTGACGTGTAGTAGCGATGATATAAGCGACACCACCTCTGGGTTCCTGACACCCACTGCTTCGTCGTGGTGGTATGATTTCCTTGGCTGGAACTCCACATTACCTGTTGGTGATTTAATTACACGTGTGAAATACATATTATGTTTAATTTTAAAAATATGATAACTTATTTTTATTATTAATATACATATAGCTTTATTAAAAAAAGGATTTATCAGGCCAAAGGAAATTCAATCCAGCTGAATGTTAAAAGTTTGGATTATTGTGGAATGTTTGTTACAGGATACTCAGTTTTATCCTCAAGCTAAATATAGGTTTCTATTTGAAATTTTTCAATAGATGCACGCAGACGAAGATGTTAGACAATGAATGTATCATCAATATGAACAACTAAATCTCTATCATTAGTAAAATTAATCTAAAAATGTAAGTTTAAGAATAAAGTTAAAATTATCTTACCTAAGAGCAAAACAGCTGAGAGCACTGCAAACAGTCTCCGCCGCTTGTCCATAGTGAACCCCACCATGTCCATGGACTGCTTGAGCCGCGAGAACTCGTACTGCTCGTCCACCCCCGGCACAACACTGCACCCAGTCCGAGACAAGTAGTTATACTTGTCCACACTGAGCAAATGCAACTGCTCCTTTTCCTGCTCCGATGCACCAGCCAACAAATAGTAAAACACATGATAATTTCTTTCGTTTCGACCCTGGCTGCATATTCTCGACTTTTCCAATAGATATTTCTGTACAACAGCACCATGAACCATTCCATTTTCCTTGTAGTTGACTTGTATGAACTTCCCGAACCTACTGGAGTTGTTATTGTGGGCAGTCTTTGCATTGCCAAATGCTTCTAGGACGGGACCAGCACTCAAAATCGTCTGCTCAACGCCGCTTCCGTGCGACCCTTTCTGGCTGAGCGCTGTCAAGTGATGCAGTAGAAAATTGGTGCTCTCTGTTTTTCCTGAACCACTCTCACCACTAATGACAATACATTGGTTTGTTCGCTCGCGCAACATAGAATGATACGCAGCATCTGCTACAGCAAATATATGTGGAGGGAGAGTCGACCCTATCCGCTTGTTCTGGTAGAGCTTCACATATTTCGGATTGTAGATGGGGTAGAACTTGAACGGATTGAGAGCTATGAGGATGGAACCGACGTATGTGTAGATGTAGCCCGCCGCAAACCTCGCTCTCAAGTTATTCAGCAGAGTCTGTTCATTGAGCTCCGGCAGCTGACACAGGTCGGGATACTCCCGGTCCTTCGGCTGATAAAGGAACCTCTGGAAATAATCCTTTATCAGCTGTGGATCCACTGAGAAATTTTCCATCCATGGCTCGTCCGGTATTTTTTCGCGCAAATAGAACCTGCCGACAAAATAATCACTTCATTACACGCAATCGTACGTAATACACTCAAACAAGTCTAACTAAAAATAAAATTACTTTTGAGTCATATTCGGATGATTAAATCAAAATATTTGCGTGTAGCCGTACAATTTTCGTCCATGATGGACGCGAGCGGCAATGTTTTAGTTTAATTGGCAGGATGGAGACGGCGTTATCAGGCGGTCGCAGCAGGAAGAGTGATTCACGCGCACCATTGGAACATTATCCCCAATCACTATTATCCTTTAATAAACAACATCAATTTACAACGAGAGCGCGATGTAAACACAAATCATTTTGCTATTCGAAGCAAATAACAGGATGCGAAATTTTTAGATCATGACCAATGTAACCATAATTTATTTTATTAATATTAAAATTAACGAAGTTCATGTCTTCTCTTGTATGAAGTCTAAAAACGAATGTACTCTGACTGACGCAGCAAGTAATCATCAATATTGACATTAAGAATAAACAACAAATAAAATAACAAATAATATAGTGGTAGAGAAATATTAATTTGAATTTACAGCATCATGGATAAGACGGAAAAATATTGCTATTAAGGAGTTAAAACTTTTAGATTGACTTTATCTACACTAATATTATAAAGAGGAAAGATTTGTACCTATTTTTGTATGTTTGTAATGAATAGGCTCAAAAAGTACTGGGCCGATTTAAAAAATTCTTTCACCGTTGGAAAGCTACACTATTCCCGAGTGACATAGGCTATGTGTGTACCATGGGCGAAGCCGGGGTGGACTGCTAGTAATTATATATAATAATATGTCGTTTATTTTCAACAGTGGACCTATGTAAGTAGGTAAGACGGAGTGATCCTATTCTACTTTGCCGGAAACCACACGGCAGCACATATTTAGAAAAGCTTATTCCTGTGATGTATGATTGTTCTATCATCGCCCTTGGTGTACAATCTAAAATGGACCTAATTTATAAATTATAACAAAATAGTTTAAGACACATTTTTTATATTTTAGTCCGTTTTTTGATACTTCAAACTTCGTTTAGTAAGCCGGTTCATTATATTTATTGTTTTTTCTCATAAATTATTTTGTGCCAAAACATTACAGTTGGCGTGGTGCCTAACTTCGCGGTTTAATCTCAAGATTGTATGTTCGTTTCTTTAATTGAGACAAATTGCATAGCAGTTGTTTTATGTGTATTATACGAGAAATCCTTGAGGTTAATTTGGTAATTTGTTGTGATAAAAAACATCAAAGTACAAAATAATGACGACAAGTACAAGTGCCGATAAATTATTATATCACTATCATATTGTTAAATGATACAGTGATATTGATACACGATATATCGTTTACCACATCAAAATACTAAATTATATGTCAGATACACAACCGCATAATCAAGTTTGGCCCAGGAACATGATTCATTTGTTAACTCTAATGACTCGACTCGCACAGGTGTGAATAGACAAACGGTTATGAGATTAAGACTTCAAAACGAGGTGAGAAATGTACACTCACAAAAAAAGCAAAAGTAATCAATATTATGTTCATCATACATAAATCATCAATCAGTTAAAATTATTTGTATAATAGATAATGTAATCGGACAGACAGAGAGACATTAAATGGGCAATAAATCACATAAGTATACCACCCTTATGTATCAAATGTTTAATAAAGATGCAAATGAAAAATCTAGATTTACTTACCTATTCATGATCTTTATTCAAAGACTGGTTAACAAATTTTGTAAGTACAAAAAGGATGATGAAAAATCTACTTTTAGTTGATTTGTTACTTTTGCAATCAGTTATGCTTTAATATATTTTATATTTTGAAATGCTAATGTATGTCCCCCCCCCACACTTGAAATATTCTGCATTCTTATAATAAAGACTTAATTAAAAATGCTGCATGTTCAAGCATAATAGAGTATCTCAACAAGCGAGCAAGACAATGGTATACAAGTGACAGGACTAGGCAATTAGTAAACAGGTGTTTATACAAGGTTAGATGTATTGGAGTTGAATATAATTGGCGTGGTAATTATGGGTATGTAGTACTTTAGAATGGTACAGAGATAAAGTAAACGATACGCCGCCTATTGCGAATCATTTTCAATATTCTAAATAGCTGTCACTGGAAATAGTTATGACGCACTAAAAGCTTCTTTGATAGCTAAAGTACTTACCTATAAGATAAGATTTGTTAAATCGCCTATAATCTGTTAATTGAGATTTGTAAACAAATACAAGATAAAATGTTGAAATATGCCATTATCAATTAGATTCCATGTAATTAGTTAATTCATCTTTTTAATAATTTTCTAGATTGTTCTATCATCGTTCTTACAAAATAATCCAAATAAGAAATAAATATAATTGACAGAGTAGACAAAACGAAACTCTTGGATTCTTGCAATACAAAAATTAAAGGACTTTTATTTTATAAGCCTCTATTTGTGTAAAGGACTGCTCATTAAAATACCTTTCAAAGGAGGCTGTTATCTATTTCTGCCGAGAAGCTATTTTAAATTAATAAAGTCCTGCCATCTCAGTGCTTTTGGTAATGTATAAACTTTTGATGATATGCAATGCACATCAAATAAATATTGTCAGGATGAGTGTGTGAAAGCTTTAACTATCTCTATTTCATAATTGTTCAGAGGGTCGACAAGTTACAATATTGTAAACAACTGCAAATGTTGCTAAGCAGTTTTCAGTAGTTATTTCGTGATAGATTGGAGACATGAATGAAATGTATGTGAAAATATGCTTACCTGTAGTACTGCTCTGAATTGTTGTTAGGCCATAATAACATAACGCCAACAGGAGATTCATCGGGTGCAAGCCGTCTCTCCTTGCACTCTCCACTGACCACATCACCAACAACCTGTAGTAAAAAAAACCAATAAATTATATGTAAAATACTGTAAATTACTTATTGTAAATGCCTATAGAATAAGTAAATCTGACATATGCACTATATGTATGGAATTTTTAAACAATCTTCTTGCAACATGCTATGTAAAAAGGAAGTAGCAAAGGCATCCATTGAGTCATTTATGTGCATACTACAAAAAATAGATGACAAATAGCACGAATGTCAATTGCATGAGTAATATGTCAATGGTTCCTAATGATTATAAAAATGTTAATATTCAGTAATAAAATTAAGAAAAGTAACTAATTCAGTTCAGTTTCAGAAGAAATAGTATCCTCCTCAGTCCAAGAAGACCTCAGGCGTATAGATATTACATCTGAAATGTAATTATAGATTGCTATTTTGAGTGTAACAAGTGAAATTTTGCACTTGGTATGAATAACATATAAACATAATATGTTTTATTACATATTATGTTATATACTGTAGCTTATGTGTCAATGGATTAATTTTCATCATACAAACCTAGGCCCACCCCAGCTGCACACCTGCCTGTTCCATATAAACAACATTCCAGAAGAAATGCTTTACACAATTGTGAAAAATGTTGTTGATGGACAAACAAACAGGTAAACAAACACAAAAATAATCTTAGTTTTGTATAAACATACATAAGGACACATATCCAGAGTGAGCCAACTGTTTGTTATAATAAATTGTGGATGAATAAATTCCAAAACTGTAAATCCGTTTTGCATCAGATGATTTTAATAATTTGACTTGATGAGTGAATCTAATTAATTAAGATATATACAACTGTATGTACTGCTAATTGCTAATTACACATACCTCTGCCAACTCGTATGGTCCTCCGGAACCATTACTGAGGTTTAGTTTGTCTGCGATGCAGCACACAATCTCTTCGGAGCTTGTCTGCTTGGAAGCTTCTACTGACAGTGCCTCATATTGTGCAGACAAGGCACCCACAAACACCTGCCATATATGTATATAGTGAGTTTTGTGTTTATTTGAATGTCTAAATAAATACAAAAGTGGCTTTTCAATAAATAAGGAAAATTTCATAAATCACTTGCAATAATCATTTTATATACCTATTTAGGATTATATATATGCATGCATGACATATTTAGAAAAACCAACAGGGATTTGGAACTTAAAGTTGAGTTTTTATGGACACAATGTGTTTCTTTTTCATGATGGAGGCTTTTACGCAACATGTTTACATCTCCTGACCAAACAACCAACAGACAAATAACTTCATCTTAATTAGGTAATTTGTGGAAGTAAAGCTATAATAATAAGTCCATAAGCAAGTATTATCTTTTTGAAACTGATATGAGCATTAAATTGTTTAAATAATAAACAACTGTCTAAACATTCACTCTTCAAAAGTTCTTTCAAATAGATTCTCTTTCTTTGCATAACCATACATATTAGGCTAGGCTATCCGGGTACAGCGCCCCTACAGGAACAGGAAAAAACTCTTGAATGTGTTTTCTACCAACATTAACACTTTCAGGAAATTTCTGAATAGCGCTTACTTAGGTTGCTCAGTCTTTGACAAATGAATGCATCTACTAATACAGGCAAAAATTCAATATTCACTGCCGACACAAAACCTACTATAAATTACTGCTAAATTTTCAACTGTGACAGATAGCTTTTGGCAGCTTGAAAAATATAAATTCTGAAACACACAACAAATTAAATAGACTGACCTGCACAATGTATCTATAGTTCTCAGCCATCCTGTGTCATTGTTCTCTCTGAACTGCTTAAATCAATCTCCAGAAACCTTCTCTGCATGTTCTCCACTGACCAGACGCCTTACATTTTTTTGGGTACTTTTATACATAATGAATTTATATTTTTTTATGTAGTTTCCTTCATCTCCTAAAACATTTTTCAAATTGTATCATCCAATTATGCATAGAATGCAGGTTCCTTTAGTATATCATATCATAACTTTTAAAATATGCAAGTATTCGGTGTTATGCACCTGACCCCCTGTGAGCTGAGCAGGTTGAATTCAACCGTGACAAGTACGAAATATGTGGAGTAATGGAGAAGCTAGCACTTTCAATATAATCTACATTAAACTTAGACATGGTTACTAACTATTTTGAAGCAAAATATATATTAAACACCAAGACACAGAGAAGAGAAATCACAGATTTGGGTCACATGCTGATTGAATAAAATCTCTTCGACTTACACAAGGGGTTTTCGCGGACTTCTTTGTTAATTGCTTTAGTGAAATTCTCTCCAGATGTTCACTTTGTTAAACATAAGAAAATTGGTTCTCGAATCCCACATCGAAGAGCAAAAAAAACAACAATTTACACATAAAACTGAAGCGAAATCGGTGTCTCCAACAACCTGTTATTTGTCAAACACAACTCTCGCTGTCGCGCCGATATATCGCGCCAATTGTATATTTTTATGGAATTACATAAAATAAACCTCGTTTGATGTTTAAAATAACTTTAAAATGTATGTAACGTATTTCAATTAACAAATATGTTCAGAGAAATCTAATCTATTGAACCACCATTTTTATTTGTGTCGAGTTGAATCGTGTATCAAAACTTAATTTAAAAATACACTTCAACACAGGGAAACGCACATGAATTAAGGACCGTCTTTATTTGACAGGATAATACCATAGACATAGAGACGTTAGTAGACTATAAAATCTTAACTCTATGGTATGACGTTCGGATACACACAAAATACATTCCTTGTTAGCTTGTGTTGTCGTCGTGGAAAATAACTTACTATTCTATTACCCGCAACTTCATCCGCGTGAAATTAACTTATATCAAAGAAAATATGAACATATATTGCGATACGGCACATAAAATCTATAAACGCAAATCTTTATATATCTCTAATATACAGATTTACTTACCCGCAAGCAGGCCACGTACACTGCCCGTGGGAAAAACATTAATCAACACCCCCTGGGACATTTTACGTTTGTCGCAAGTCACAAAGTAAGCAGCTATGGGAAATTTGCGAGCTAGAACTGACATAAGACATTCTTGGGGATCAGTGGCTGTGGCTGGTGTCTATTTGTGGTATGAGCATAGTTTCGAGACTGAGAAGCGCCTGGCAAAGATAAGCTGTGGGGATGAGGAGGTTGAGGAGGACCAGCAAGATGTCCAACTCACCGACTCGGACCCGGATGACTGAAGTCATCCAGATAAACCTCCAGCAGGCGAGCTGGAGAAGATTATCGAGGAATCGTGGATCAGACGCAACACCATATGTGGACATAATAACATCGGAGGTAAGATAATAATTGATCAAACCTGTGCTTGTCCCAGAGCTTGTGTCTATCTACCCCGTAACTTTATGGCAATTCCACTAACACTTATTTTCCAGAGATCTGACAGTCATCAGGTTCTCAACGAGTAACTACAAAACTTTACCGAATACAATGATTGCGTCTACCTCCCGGGGAACGAGGGCATCTCTATGCCCTCGTTCACCAGTTCTATGAGTTCTGTGAGTTCTCGGGTTGGTATAGACATACCAACCCGAGAACTCATAGAACTGGTAAGTTACTGTGAAAACAAGCAACTATAGCTCATCATTTTCGTGGATTCGAATGCTCACCATCCCCTCTGGGGCATGGAGTAATCTAACCCCAGAGGGAATGAGCTGGTTAACTACCTCATACAGACAAACCTCAACATACTAAACAAAGGTAACAAACCCACGTTTATAGCCAGGTGATGTCGTGCTATTATCGACCTTACCCTAGCTACAGATGGTATTAGAACACATCTCTGACTGGCACGTCTGACGAAGCCTCCTACTCTGATCACTGATGGCTTCGATACAAGGTAAGCCTCACAATTGCCAAACCTACTTCTTAAAGAAATCCAAGAAAAACTGACAGAAGCACTTACAACAAGCTTCTACAGAACAAACTTAGACCTATACGTAGACCTTGGACCCATACCGTAAAACGACTAAAAAGTCTTCCAAAAGTAGAAAAATATGCAGAAAACATATCACAAGCAATCACACAAAGCTACAAAACTTCATTCCCTCTCAGCACCAAAGGCGGTAAAAAATTCTGGGGCCCCGAACTAGAAAGGCGTAAGTGTCAAGTACCCGACTCTTCAATAGAACGATAAATACAAGGAACGAAAAAGACTGGGACAACTATGCCAGGCTTCAAGCGCAAATCCTGATGTAAATTCTGCACGAGTATCCAGACCATGTCCGAAGCCTCCAGGGTATACAAACTAATGTCAGGCGGGGGCAACAAAACCATAGGCATCCTAAAGAAACAGGACGGTAGTTACTATGCAAATACTGAATAAATTTGTGAGAAACTGTAAGAAACGCACCTCCCTAGATGCCTCAAATTTAATCCTCTGGATAAACCAGAGGAAACCATACACCACCTTACTGAACAAGATTGGAAAACAGCCCGAGATATTTTAACCAGAGACAGAGTCGAATGGGTAATAAACAGCTTCCAAGTGTTCTTCCAACTCTATAATTGGTCCTTTTTTTTTATTTCCATTTATGACCTTCCTTGTCTTGCGGAAAAGCTGTGAGGTAGTATTGTTTGCGGATGACACATCTTTACTCTTTAAAGTTGACAGAAAGTGCAAAAACTATGACGATGTAAGCAATTCTATGTCACAGGTGCTTAATTGGTTTTCAACTAATTATCTGGCCTTGAACACACAAAAGACTAAGTGTGTCAATTTTTCACAACCTAACACACATATCTCTGATAATCAATGGTCAAGCTCTAGATTGGGTACCCAATATCAAGTTTTTGGGCTTAACTGTAGACAAAAAGTTACAATGGGATAAACACATTGGGGTCACTGCCAAGAAACTTAGTTCGGCAGCTTTTGCGGTAAGGAAAATCAGACGACGTACTGACGTTGAAACGGCCAGGCTCGTACCTATATTTCATTACTTTCATAGTATATTATCTTATGGTTTGCTTTCATGGGGCAAAGCGGCAAATATAAATTCAAATTTCGTGTTACAGAAGAGAGCAATTAGGTCTATATATGGTCTAAAACCACGCGATTCTTTATGAGAGTTATTCTTACTGTGGCATCTCAATTTATTTTCGACAATCTTGTTTTTGTTAAATCTAGGCTAAATACTCGGAACAAAAATAAGCTTCGTATGCCTAAATTTCGACTTACTAGAGCCAGGCATTCAGTGCTGGGTCTAGGGATAAAATTATTTAACAAACTCCCTGAAACAAACCTACCTATGCACAATTAAAAAAAAAAGTTAAAAAAGTTTTGATGGAAAATGCGTATTATACGGTAAATGATTATTTAAAAGACAAAAACGTGTGGAAAGTTTATATTTAAAAAATTGTCACTTCACTCCACACATGAAACTCAACTCAACTGTTGTTTAACTGTTTTTCTTAATGTAAAATATGTAAGGACTGCGATCAATGGGTGACAGTGACAGCCAAATTAACCTAGTATTCCCTCTTAGTAAGCTCTGTGAGCCCGAGCCTGGCATGCTCACTAAAATGTCCAGACTGGTGGTGGCGTCGTGGGTCGGGTCGCTGGATTCCCTCTAATATGGTTGAGTTTAGCGATGGCTGATCCACGCGTCAACTCGTGAACGGGCGCCAGTAGGGACTGGTCAGCTCGGCAGCCGTTTTTTTTAAATTACTGAGTGTATCTTATTTCTGTAAATTGGATTTGGCACTCGTTCGCAAGCTTTACATATTATGTTGTGATAACATTGTATTAGGCATAATATCTTTGTAAACTGACAAAGCCCTTCTGGCGCGTAGGCGACCAATACTGTATAAATGAGTATATATATAAAATAATTTAGATATAAATAAACATTACACATAATACAACTATTCTTTCTGTTTCTCTTCTCCTAAAGGTTGACAGGGAGAGAATGCTTTAGCATTAAGTCTACCTATTGTAGCTTTTGGCTCAATAAAATTAAATAAATAAATAAATAAAATAATGTACACTATAATTATTGACGTGTAAAAGTGCCTGCAAAGGCCTAATTACTGAATAAATATTTAATTTTGATTTTGTTCAATCACCAGATAATGTGATAGGCACATTAGAGTCACGGCATCAGTAAAGTACCCACTACACCCAAAACAACACGCGTACTGCACGGGTAAATCAACTGAATCAGCGTTACACGCAGTGGTAACAGTACTGGAGATCGCAATACACAGCAAAAACCTAAGGCAAAAACCTATGCTTAGAAACCTTCATTGTAATCGAGGCGCCCTTGACAAGACAAACTTTAAATGTATACAAGAAGCATATAAGCATGTATAGAAGAAGAAGAAGGCTGAGGTACCAAGTACCATAACTGGCTGGATATGCAACATGTTAAAACTACGTAGGTAACATACAACTAGACATATGCGACACCACAAAAGTAATGGCAACCAGAGGATGTCCACAAGGAAGGGTATTATCTCCCCTTCTCTGGAGTTTAGTGGTAGATGATCTAATTACTTAATTAAATGAGAAACACTACCACACAGTTGGCTACGCGGATGACTTGGCAATAACTTCTTCGTCTATGCGCGTTTCCGGTTGCATTCTCAGCTGTGCTGCTTCGGAGCCCGGGGTGCGCACTCCCGCTTTTTCTACTCCAAATATAACATGCATGTCAATGGTCACCCAAGGATGCCAAAGACCTTGCGAAATTGAGAAGAAATAGCCGGAACAGTTTCAATGATTTGGCTATAGTTTTACGACCGGCGGCCTGCCTGACGTCAACCCTCTTTGGGAATGTATTTGTGCGAAAAGTTTTACACCAGCCGCCGCCCGACGTTAGTCCTTGGGAATGCAATTTTAGCACGAGATGTTTGTGCTTAGTCCTTTAATCGCCTCTTACGACATCCACAGGTAGAGATGGAGCGCTCCTATTCTAACCCGGAACCAAACGGGTGATGACTTGGCAATACTCATACAAGGGAATTCGGCAAGTATCGTGTGCAGCCTAACCAGAAGTGCATTACGCATTGTAAAGACATGGTGCACCACACATGATCTCTCAGTGAACACAAACAAAACGGAACTGGATATGTTTACCAACAAAAGAGCCTTAGGCAAGTATGAACCACCAAAGCTCTTTGGAACGACCTCTCACTATATCAAAAGAAGTCAAATACCTAGGTATAAAACTGGACTCCAACCTAAATTAGAGCACGCATCTAGATGAAAAGATAAACAAAGCAAACATAAATCTTTGGAACTGCCGAAGGTTAGTAGGTAACAACTGGGACAATTCCCCTAAAATTATGAAATGGCTATACATAACAGTCATCAAACCTGGACTTATATACGCGACTTCATTATGGTGGCATAGGACCACACTGACAACAGTGCAAGACAAACTACAGCGATTCCAAAGAACAGCATGTCGGGCAATAAGCGGAAGTATGAAAACTTGCCTAACGGCGGCACTGGAGGCAATCTTAGATATCAAGTCGCTACACTTACACATCAAACAAGAGGCACAAGTCGCAGCTGCAAGACTTAACCCACTGGGCCTGTGGAAACGCAAAGACAAGGCCCCACACACACAAATCCTGCCAGTACCAGGCTCGAGAAACCAGGTGAGCACGTATATAGGATATGGAGTGTGTGGGGAGTTGCAGTCTGGGAAATGGGGAAGTGAAGGAAAATTAGAGTCTACCGTATTCCAGCAACAAATCTTCGACAAAACAATTACATGAGGAATTTTCAGACAGCTCAGGCATTGAATTGCAAAGGCAATTGAGGGTATACACAGACGGCTCAAAGACACTCAATGTAGGTACTGGCGTATTTTCTCATGATCTCAACATTTTCTCTGCATCTGCCCTGGGTAAAGACAACTCCATTTTCCAAGCCAACTGCGCAGCTATAACCCACGCAGCTATAGAAATTATTAGAAGGAAGGTATCAGGTATGTCCATCCGTATCCTAACTGACAGCGCAGCGGTCCTTCTTGCCCACAAAAGAGCATACGTGGACTTTGCCTTAATACAAGAATGCCACAGATCCCTGGAAATAAATCTGTAAGTACCTATAACAAAGTCACTCTCCAATGGATCAAAGGACACAGCAACTCACTGGGTAAAACAACTGGGACAAGCTTGCGCGTCGAGGATCGAGTATGACACCGATAGGACCTACCTACCTATGGCTCCGATCCCCTTCACGCAGGTTCGCACCTGGATAATATAGAAATGCTACTTCAGTACGTTTCCGCCGGCTAAGACGAATTGAATTAGCATTTACTAACTATAATCATGCGTCTATGCTACTCCAATACGTCTCAGAGAGTGATGTACTGGACAAGGATTTATAGGTTAATACGCATTTAGATGTACTAGAAACCCTCATCCTATTCGTCAAGCTCGCTTGACGTATTTGGTGTAAGATTTTTAAGTACTTAGAAAAGCTAACGCGATACGTCTCTCTATGGCGACATTGCTATCACACGCACACAGTACATTATTGCGTATTTTCTATCTCGCTCTGCTTAAAGTCGCACAATATAGGTGGAGAAAGATTTCTAAAAATCATTATCGGTACGCCAAGAATGAGCGTAATTTAGAGTGAAGACGGCTTTCATCAGTAAATGAACTCAAAAGGTGACCACTTCATTCCCAACAATTTGTGACAATATTGACTATCGCAGGGGCTTCTCTCATTTCTTTTTTTCTTCACTAAAGCGCGTTCACATAACCAAGAATTTTCTTGAAGTGATAATCTCGAAACGTCCATAAATACCTACTGGACCTTTACTCCATAAAATAAACGACAGTCGTCCGATAGTGTCTTATTTCGATGTCAAACCAAATAAGACTTTATCATAATTTTGTAGCTCTCAATGTTGCTTGTTACTGCAACGCAGACACGTAGCTACGTACGCATGTTGTGCCGCTTCTGGAGTAAATGTCCTGAACTCTAAATTATTTACATGTTCTAAAGAAACGAGGGTGGCAATACCTGTTTCTCCGAGCTGAGCCTACTTTTAAGAGCCCATACTTCCCTACAGTTCTTAGAACGATCTTCATGTATTATCAATATTAAAGAAATACTCACTTTGTAATATAAATGCAACAAAGTACAGGACTATACTCGTAGTCACTATATGACTCAAAAACACGATTGTTTAAAATTTTCTCTATAGAAAAAATTGCGAAGTTGCCTCTAAATCACCTCCGAATTATACTAAAACGGCTAGTATTCAAGAAAAACAATAAATTAGCCCTTGTAACTTTGGATTATAATTATATTAAACATAAGCAGTGATCTTATTTTTTAAATAACTCTTAAATATTCTTTGTAAAACGAAAAAAACCTAAAAAAGATTTTAATTATGTAAAATGCATCCATTACTGTACATATTCCATGTACCTTTTGTATACATATACTGTACATATTTTTGAATATTATAGAATATTAATGAATATTATAGAAATGTGTTTTTGGTGCATAAAGTGTTACATTACTTCCTTACGCACAAATTCGAAATCGTGCGGTAAATTCAAGGTCCAAGCTCTTTGGGTAAATTTACTTACGAAACAAGTGCTGTAAAGTGTTCTTTTAAGTGTTTTATGAATAAGATTCTACTCGTATAATTCCAAAATAGTTTAGAAAATCCAAAAGTGTACGCCTCATAATCTAATTTTTCACAATTAAATTGATTTTGATTGTTTTATTGCTAACTTAAAACGAAGAAAAGTATGTGTCGGCTTTAACGCACGACTGGAGATTATTTTCTACTTCCCGCTGAGAAAATTGAAAATTTTCAAAATTCGGGACGTTATTAGTTTCACCCCGTTTTTGAAAAGTCGAGCATTCATCAGATCTCGACGTTTAAAGGTCTCAGGAATCTTCCCTGACCACTCACGAGCAAGTGTCATGCACCCTATCCGTATGTGTGTGTGGGTGTGTATGTGACCCGCTTATAACTCTTGAACAACTAAACCGATCGGAACCAAACGTTTTCCAAAGAGTTCTATCCTTATAACCATCAAAAAAGGAGAAAAAACAGACCCTGGCAACTACAGACCTATCTCTATTCTGCCAGTTTTGAGTAAGGTGTTCGAAAAGATAATGCTCAATCAAATGCTACTTCACTTTAAGACCAATAATCTTTTCCATAGCCAACAATACGGCTTTACTGCTGGAAAATCGACCACCGATGCAGGAGTAGCACTTATTACTAATATCTACGACGCGTGGGAAAACAGAAATGATGCAATTGGATCATTTTGCGATCTTTCTAAAGCATTTGATTGCGTTGATCATCCAACACTTTTGCTCAAATTTCGTCAATACGGTTTTGATGATAAGTCAATTAAATTAATAGAATCTTACTTAAAAGATAGGCTTCAAACTGTTGATATAAACGGCGTAAAATCACACGGGTCTAATGTGAAAATGGGCGTACCCCAAGGTTCAATTCTAGGACCGTTCCTTTTCTTAGTTTATGTCAATGACTTGCCTTACATGGTTGAGAAAGAGGCTGACATGGTGCTGTTTGCTGATGACACCTCGCTAATATTTAAAATAGATCGACATAACAGTGATGCTAGCGCGGTGAACAGCACCTTATCTTTAATTTCTGATTGGTTTTCGGCCAATAATCTCATGTTAAATGCGAACAAGACACAGTGCATTCGATTCTCTCTTCCTAATGTGAATCAAGCCTGCGTTGACATACTAATTAATGGTCAGAAACTCGATCTGGTTGAAAGTACTACCTTTTTAGGAATCACAATTGATTCGAAACTTCAGTGGGGCGCTCATATAACTAAACTTTCTAATAGGCTTAGCTCTGCGGCTTACGCTGTTAGGAGAATAAGACAATTGACAGATGTAGCAACTGCTAGACAAGTGTACTTTAGTTACTTTCACAGTCTAATGTCTTACGGGATACTTCTATGGGGGAGTGCAGCCGACATTCAGACTATTTTTCTTTTACAAAAAAGAGCAATTCGTGCTATTTACGGTTTAAGATCGAGAGACTCACTCAGGGAATTATTCAAGGAAATAGGTATACTTACTTTTGCATCACAATTCATATTTGAAAATATAATGTATGTAAGGAAAAATATTTCCATATTCAATAAAGTAAGTGATTTTACAGATAGAAATTTACGTAATAAGAATGACTTAGTTAGCCCGTATTACAGGCTGAATACAGTCAGTAAGTCTTTTATGGGGTAGTGTATACTTTTTTATAATAAATTGTCAGAATCGGTCCTTGATATGCCAGACAGAAAATTCAAAGCTTATGTAAAGAAAGTACTTTGTGAGAAGGCTTATTATAGGACCGATGACTATCTTAAAGACAAAAAGGTCTGGCTTGAGCTTGGCGCGGGTCCCTCTTAAAGGTTTGTATACTTAGACATGTCATAATTTAGGTACATTGGTACATACTAAATTTACAAATTGACATTATTTTAAATTTCGTAATTCTTATAATACAATTTAATTATGACATAATAAACAATGTAATCTCTGTCCATCTATATAACTAATTTTAAGTTTTTAGTTTGTAAGTTGACGTCTTTGGAGAAAACGTGCAGTGCAGTTTGTTGCCGCTTCTTCTGCACTTGCGCCTAGGAAGCGGCGTAAACTTAGCTTTAAGTAACGATTTGACGTCAACATTTGTGCAAAACAAAACAAAGTGACTATTATTAAGAGATATTATAAATATCCTATGATAATAAAGATATTCTGAATTTTAAATTTTTCTATACAACTCAGATTTCCTGTGAATTGAAATCCGTAATAATGTATGTATGTATGTATGTATGTATGTATGTATGTATGTAAGTATGTATGTATATGTGTGTGTGTGTGTGCGCGTGTGTGCGTGTGTGTGTGTGTGTGTGTGCGCGTGTGTGCGCGTGTGTGCGCGCGTGTGTGTGTGTGTGTGTGTGCGTGTATGTATGTATGTATGTATGTATGTATGTATGTATGTATGTATGTATGTATGTATGTATGTATGTATGTATGTATGTATGTATGAATGTATGTATGTATGAATGTATGTATGAATGTATGTATGTATAGGAATACCATGTTTGACTCACGTAAGTTCGAGTTGATTTTATTGACCGAGCGAGCGAAGCGTCTCACTCAGTTTCGAGATTGGCCAAAAAATTTTTGTCCGTCATCTTGTTAGTTTGTCTGTCGGTTTGTTTCTCGCCTACAGGTCGCATTTCTCAACCGATTCTCGTGAAATTTTATAAGCAGGTTCGATAATTATCTGTATAGGATTCCTTGTCTATTTATTTTTTTGGAAATTTTTAAAATGGAGGAGATATGGGGTTTAAAACTTTAAAATATTATTTCAGCGGTTTCGATTTTTTTTCAAATATGTCATAAAACTTTTTTGTTAAGTACTCTTATTAAGGCGAAGATATAGGCAAATGGCCTTGAAGTGTGAAATAAATTGTTAACTCGTAAATATGGTAATAATTTCCATATTGCTCTTCGTCATGCACTAGATAGCCCTTTAAATTATTTTATGAACTGCCGTTGAAACTTTTATTGGTGATCCGTCTAGCTTTAAAACTTGCCGTGGCGACTTTTGGCGGAAGCAAGTTTTAAAGCTAGACGGACTAATGTAAATACTTTCAACGGTGGTTCATAAAATAATTTAAAGGGCTATCTAGTGCATGACGAAGAGCAATATGGAAATTATTTCCATATTTACGAGTTAACAATTTATTTCAAATGAGGGCGCCACTTCAAGGTCATTTGCCTATAACTTCACCTTAAGACGCAACGTTTTTGTCTGAACAACTGTTTATCAGATAAACTACAACGGATGGGGGTGAGCCGCGAGGTTTACAGCTCACAGAGCCACTAGTATGTGTTGTTGTTTATCGTGTATGTAAGTGGCCAACACCGGTGTCAGATTTTTCAAGCTGCCTAAAGGCATCTGACGTAGCTTAACGACAGCCATACAATGATGACAGCCGGGACCAACGGCTTATACGTGCCTTCTGAAGCTTTTATGCCGAACGAATTTTTTATGCCACTTGTGGTACCCATCCAAGTGCGGACCACGCCCGGTGCCACTTTACTTGCGAAAGCGCTAGTAATGCGCACTCCCGCCGAAATACTCCACTAGTACAAAACACTGTCAAACAGGCATACCTACAGTGTACCTGATGGAAAATGCTTAGAAGTGATGAAAACACCAGAAAAGAAAGGTAGGGGAAGACCAAAGAAGAGATCGATGGAGTGCGTCGAACATGACATGGATATAGTTGGAGTGGATGAATGAATGACGGGTGATAGAGACGGTGAAATGGAGGGATGATGAACTCCTTTGTCTGCTCTGACTAATTATGGCTTTGGTAGTACAGATAGGGTCGTGCTCCTGCAGTAAAGACTAAAAAATAAACGGGCAAGTGCGAATCGGACTTGTACATAAAGGGTTCCGTACCTCCGTACAATGTTTTAAAACGCTAAAAAAAACACGTATTTTGTATGACGACCCCCATTAATTTTTTATTTTTAGTATTTGTTGTTATAGCGGCCACAATAATACATAATCTGTGAAAATTTTAAGTATCTAGCTAATGCCATTATAAAGATCTAGTTAAAAACGCTGAATAAACACGTTTTTTGTATGGCGACCACATTTAATTTTTAACTTTTTATTTTCAGTATTTGTTGTTATAGCGGCCACAGTAATACATAATTGGTGAAAATTTCAAGTGTCTAGCTATTACGTTTCAAGAGATAGAGCCCTGTGAAAGACGGACAGACAGACAGACGGACCGACAGCGGAGTCTCAGTAATAGGGTCCCGTTTGCACCCTTTGGGTACGGAACCTTAAAAAGGACCTGATGATGATGATGATAATGACGGAGTCCTGCTGCCTGCGCCGATAGAGAAGGTCATAGCATGAAAATTTCATGCTATCAACGCGAGTTCGAAAAGTTTTCAGTGCTAGTGAGCATGTATCGCTCGCTGCAAGATTTATTTGATAGATACTTAACTGCCTACCTATAAAATTTTAACTCCAGAGTGAGAAACTAGGCTCGTACATATCTTGAGCTGAGCTGAATATTTTTAATTTTTACTTAGAAAAATATGTATATTTTCATAGTTCTCTAACTAAATAAATATAGACGTGTCATTATATAATATTAGGTCCTTACATATGAAATTGCCGATTTTCAATACTGGCAACTTTAAAATCAAATATCTTGCGTTTCATTAGGAATTCCAAATTCAAATTTATTTCGAAATAAAGCCAGAAAAATATTGTTTTTATATTCGTATTTCATTTGTTTTAACATCATTTGTTTGAGTTTCAACATTGTTATAACAACAACTATGGACAAATTGAAAATTCGCGGTATTTACGAATACGAGTTCCACCGTGGCATCAGTGCTGCAGAAACGACTCGAAGAATTAACGACGTATATGGACCAGGCACCGCTAACGAACGAACGGTGCGTTTTTGGTTTCAACGTTTCCGTTCTGGAAATTTCGATTTACACAATGAGCCTCGTGGACGACCTGATACTCAAGTGAATAACGAAGAATTGAAGGCGATAGTGGAAGCGGATCCATCTCAAACCACTTCTGAATTAGCAGCAGCCTTCGGCGTAAGTGACAAAACGATACTTATCCACTTGCGCCAAATCGGAAAAATTAAAAAACTCGAAAAGTGGGTACCGCACGAATTGACTGAAGCAAACCAACAAACACGCGTTGCTTACTGCGTTTCTTTGCTTAATTGCCACAATAATGAGGGGATTTTGAACCGTATCGTGACTTGTGATGAGAAATGGATCCTGTACGACAGTCGGAAGCGATCATCACAATGGCTTGACCCTGGAGAACCGGCAAAACCTTGCCCTAAACGAAAACTGACCAAAAAGAAGATTCTGGTTAGTGTTTGGTGGACCAGTGCTGGTGTTATCCACTACAGCTTCTTGAGATCAGGCCAGACGATTACTGCAGACTTGTATTGCCAACAATTGCAAACAATGATGGAAAAGCTCGCCATTAAACAACCGAGACTGATGAATTGCTCTAGCCCACTGCTCCTTCAGGATAACGCTAGACCACACACTGCATATCAAACGATCGCCAAGTTAGAGGAGCTGCGACTGGAACCTCTGCGTCACCCACCATACTCTCCAGATCTTGCCCCAACCAATTACCACTTTTTTCAAAATTTAGATAACTTTTTACAAGGAAAAAATTTCAAATCTGATGAGGCAGTCAAAACCGCCTTCAAACAGTTCATAGACTCTCGCTCCCAGGATTTTTTTTCCAAAGGTATCAATGATCTGCCTATAAAATGGCGGAAGTATATCGATAACAACGGCGCATACTTCGATTGATTAAATAATAATTTCATTAAAAAAAACTTGTTTCACTTTTTTGATACTGAACGGCAATTTCATATGTAAGGACCTAATATTAACTTTATAAGTAGAGTCGCCCAGAGCGGTCACCGCCTTGAGGTGCAATCCTTTCAATTGGGTCCATAAGATGAAAGATGCGATTTCCGGTGTAAGTGCCAGTCACCGCTTGCTACGGTCCAAAAAATGGAAGATTCTATGTCACACATGCATGTCACACAATGAACATTAGTTAGGTACATACGTATTTTATTCAACAAGTGCAAGATATTAAACTTACTTAATAAATTAATTAAAAAAAAAATATATCTACTTAATTCAGTCACTTCTAACTATTATTGTATCATTATTTTTTATCTATAACGCGTGGTCATAGAATATACATAATTTGCTTAGGTACCCTACCTATTTACTGATTTTATTAGGTAGGTACACAAATCAAAATAACACTAAGTAATTGTAGAGAAACAAAAAGCGTTAGCTTGCTTATCAGCCTACTAGTACTAGCGGTATACCCTGAAATTCAGTAAAAAGCTATAATGGTGTTAAAAGCATGAAAATCGGAACAATTGATATTTAGGCCATGAGAATCAATTTGACCCGTAACACAAGAAAAAAAAAGGAGAGGAGTTATGACATCATCTTTTTTTGTATGGATTTTTTTTTTCTGAACCCTATCGTGTGTGATATCTTATAAAAGGGCTTACTAAGCCGGTTGTAAAAATATATCACATCATTATATTTCAGTCACGTGTTTTAAATTAAAATGAAAATCATTTTCAAAACATACCAAGTTTGGGCTCCTCCAGATATGATACGGTTGAATCATTATTTGTAAAATATACCTAAAATAATATGTAATAGCCTTATATCCAACCCCAAAAAAGCAATTTTAAAAATATTTACGTTTAGTATTTTTTTTATTATTTTTTAATATTACAAAATGTGAAAAAATCACACATGTATAGAAAGTTCAATTTTAAACATTGGGGATAATAAATACTAATGCGAGAGGAGTTTTCAATCATATTTATATTATTTATCAATATTAACATATTTATTTTTATTTAAAAATCAATCTATCAACTAAATACTTAAAAAAATATTTTGTAAACAAAAATAAATATGTTAATATTAATAAATAACATAAATATGATTGAAAACTCCTTATTCTCCTCCTTATTATCCTCATGCAGTGTCTAAAACAGAACTTTTTATATATGTTTCAACTAATTGTGGTTTTATCACATTTTGTAGGTAATATTAAAAAATTTAAAAAAAAATACTAAGTACTTAAATATTTAATTATAAATATGTTCAAAATTGCTTTCTTGTGATTGGATATGAGGCTACATTTGATTTTAGGTATATTTTAGAAATTGATTCAACCGTATCATATCTGGAGGAGCCCAAACTTGGTTGCTTTGAAAATGATTTTTATTTTAATTTAAAACAAGTGACTGAAATATAATGATGTGATATATTTTTAGAATCGGCTTAGTAAGCCCTTTTATTAGATACCACACACGATAGGGTTCAAAACAAAAAAAAATCCCATACAAAAAAAAGATGACATCATAATAACTCCTCTCCTTTTTTGTTTTTTTTTATTGCGCTACGGGACAAATGGATATGTATGGCCTAAAGATCAATCGTTCCGATTTTCATGCTTTTACACTATTTGCAGCTTTTTTTGGCGGACCGCTAGCACTATACTAATAAAGAACTACTTATTGAGAGGATATCTACATCTAAGTATGTTGTTTGCAAATAAACTCTCAATTTTTTTCAACACTTATTATTTTTTACTTACATTAAAATAAAACTAACAGTCCTTTACATTGTTTTATCACTTTTTCATTACATCACGTCACTCTCCCATACACTTCTACAATAAGTATGCTTTCTGCAGTCTTAATATCTGTTCTTTAAGTACTAATGGACACTAATATAAATAAAGATCACGATGTTCTTCTTGTTCTTGTGACTCGCTTGGAGACAACTCCATGTAAAGCGGCAGCAGCGGCCGCTGCCTCTGCGGCGCGGCGCCGGCGCTCGTGCACGCGCCCGTGCTTTGAAAGGTGGTCTGAACGAGCGAACCGTTTCCCACATTCGCCACAGCGGTAGGGCTTGTCCCCAGAGTGACTCCGCCGATGTCTCGCCAGCTCGTCCGACCTCGCAAACCGCCACACGCACCCTGCCCACGTACACCGATACGGCTTCTCACCGCTGTGTCGCCGTAAATGCGCCCGCACGTGCGAAGCCTTTGCGTACAACTTCCCACAGTCCTCTACTGGGCAACGAAACGCTCCTAATTCAGCACAAAACTTCGGTTCTCCCCACGATCTCACTTTCGCATTAACTCTTTCAATGTCCTCGTCGATACCCTGTTTGCTATTCCATTGTGGTGCGTATGATGCAACATAGTCATGAGTTTCTAATACATTTAAAGACTCCCTGCTGCCGGCAGAATCTGTTCCTGATTGTGGAGAGTCGTTAGATAGATCACTGCTAAGTGCTTCTAATAAGTACACGTCAATTATACTTTCGTCTAAATCTTCAAAGTCGAATACAGGAGAACTTGCTACCAAGTTGAAATCGTCTTTGCTGGTATCTGCAGCAGCGCCGACAAACGCATCACAATGTATGTCCAAGTCTCTGATTTGCCAATCGTCTTCTGAATCAAACATGGGCACCTCATTATTACTTAGACCTAGGTTTTCTGGTGGTAAATGTTCGAATAAAGTAGGATCACTTGTGAGGCTGTCTTCGAACAACGGGCCATTGATGTCGAAGAACATTTTGCCTGAAATTAAATGCGATTTATAAATAAAAATTTTATTTATACTGGTATGGGTACATATACATACTATCGCTTACCTTACCATACCTCCACAATATCCAACGTACCAAGAATTACCTTACCATCTCTAAGAACTTTTTTTCAAGACATCAGAGAATCCAGAAACACAGAGATACTAAGTAGTTCTTATAAGAACTTTTGTATAGATTGTGGAGGTATGGTAAGGTGCTTACCTTACCATACCTCCCGCTATTACATACTTACCGCTTGGTAAGTATGTATATGTAGCCATACTGGCTTAATTTATATAAACTTTAAAAAAAGGAACTTAATTTTATAGTGGATTAATAATAATAAATAATATTTACATGTCCGTCTAGTAGACCAGGAACGTCTAAACAATGCGGGATTGTGCGATCAGCTAGTCGACTCGTTATTGTGAAGGCGACCGGAGCGATCACAATGTGGCACCGAGGAAGTTATCTATCCGGTTCGGGATGAGCAGCAGACAGCAGGCGGCTGCGTCGCGGCCCGGAATTGGACTGGACGTGGCCAAAGTGCGGCGCCCGCGCCTCGCAGCTCCGGACATACGGACTGATAACGAACGATCTCCGATTATCGGGATCCGCGCACGCACATGTCCGAGCCCACAACCATCGATCGCTGGTATGTAGTTTCAACAAGGCGAGATTAACGCACAACTACGAATGACCGCCTCATGAGTAATAACTGTAAGCAATCGTGCGACATACCCCAAGCTTAGGTAGGTATAATTACTTTGTTTTCGACGACATTTTAACACATAGCGCAGTTAAAATGATAAAAAGTGGAAATATCAATTAACAAAGCTGTTTATTGAATATAATGGAGTCGAAGATCGTTCACTTTCTTTCCTCTTATCTGTTGTTATTGCTAGACTTATCCGTCGGTTCTTTTACCCTAGCTTTACCTACCTGTACATTTACATTGTCCTGGGTCTTGGGTGTTTATCTATATATGTATTTATTAAAAAATATAGTACCGTTGATTTAGTATCCCATGACACAAGTTTAAAACTTACTTTGGGGCTAGCTCAATCAGTGTAATTTGTCCTTATATATTTATTTATTTACCTTTAAGTTAATGAATAAAATATCAAATCCGGGTGCCCTTCGATTTGTTTAAAATTTTTGTTTCTAGTTCACTTCGCCGAACTTTATTGGCCTAAACTTGTAATGCAAAATTATTGTTTAGCCTAATTGATGTTCTTGCACAATAATAGTAAAGCCTAAAAATTTCTACCTCTAATTTTAGAATCTCTAATATTAGAGGTCCTAAAATAAGTTGGCTTTTTATTTCTTTACACGTAACTATAACCTCGTATAACTAGGTATGTTTGAGACAACTATTTACGCGACTACAAAAATGGCGGAATTTTCAAAAAAAATATCAAATGTAGTGCTATAAAAGTCAGCTGCCGGCCAGCAAGCCGAGGCTGCGGTGGCGAAAGTTCTATCCATTTTACTAGGTTAGGGCAAACCTATACCTATACCTAAACCTAACCTTAGGGCGACCTACACAGGAAAGTTCTATCCATTTTACTAGGTTACATATTGAAACATGTTTTTATGGACAGTTTTATCGATAACTTAATAGTTTATATGAAATATTAGTTCGATATACTGTTTTTCTAGTAACAAAATAATTTTAAAATACTTTTTTATAAAATTTTGTTCGATACTTACTATGAAACTGCGATGATACTATTCGATTTCTTATGAAAATAAATATTTTTAAAATCGTGGAATAGTTTCCGGGGAAGTGAAATTCGATGTCAAAAAAATCTGTATTCTAATGATACCCTTGCTGCATGCTTGATTAGGCATGCCGTTAAAGTTTTGTGCCTAATATTTTTGTGTGAAATATTCATTAGTAATTGTGAATATTAGGAGTTTTTAATAATTGGGCCTAATGACTAATTTGGGAAGTAAATATACGGCGATAAAATCTTAGGGAAATCAAAAATAGGCCATAGTACATTAGGAATAATAAAAATGTACGAAAAAATATTGTGCTAAAAGTTTGTGCACCAACCAAAATTAGGAACACAAAAAATTAGGGGAGCCAATAGAGACCCAGCAAATCCATCATCATGTACATATGAGTACTTAGTACTTAGTACTAAAATGTACCCGGTGGAGCCCTGGGACTCCACAAAGTCTCTGTGGGGGCTCCGCGGTAATAATTGTCATAATACAAAAACTTTCCTCTATGGTCGAATAAAAACATATCTCTACAATAAACCGGCCAAGTGCGAGCTAAACTCGCGTGGAGAGGGTTCCGTACAATTGATTGAATTCTTATAGGTTTTCCTGTAATCTGCAAGCAATGAAGATGCAAAATATATTTTGTATTTTTTTTAAATTTTAGGCTCAATAGTTTTGGAGATCAGGGGGGTCGAGTCCTTTCATTTGATATATAACACACGAAGGTTTGTATAACTTTTTTTTTTTAATTTCCTAATTTGTCCCCCGAAAATGACCCTTATTTAAAAAAAAATATTTAATTTGCACATATGTGTTTGGGTCATAGGATTACAACATTCTACCAAATTTCACCTGATTCGGTCCAGTAGATTCGGAGCAAATTGGCTGTGACAGACGGACGGACAGACAGACGCACGATTGATCCTATAAGGGTTCCATTTTTTCATTTTTTGTATGGAACCCTAAAAACAAAAATACCGCGATTGTCTGGACTCCGAATCTATAATATTTTCATGTATCATTATTCATTCATCAATAATGTAGAACGCAAATAAATTAAGTACCTTTTGATAATTTAAGGGTTCTGTCAAATATTTAACTTTAGTTGCAGGGTTCCGCTGCTAAAAAAAATTTAAAAAAAAAAAAACTGACTTAATATATATATTTTTTTTTATCACAGGATATTTATAATATCTCTTAATAATAGTCACTTTGTTTTGTTTTGCACAAATCTTGACGTCAAATCGTTACTTAAAGCTAAGTTTACGCCGCTTCCTAGGCGCAAGTGCAGAAGAAGCGGCAACAAACTGCACTGCACGTTTTCTCCAAAGACGTCAACTAATAAACTAAAAACTTAAAATTAGTTATATAGATGGACAGGGATTACATGTTTATTATGTCATAATTAAATTGAATTATAAGAATTACGAAATTTAAAATAATGTCAATTTGTAAATTTAGTATGTACCAATGTACCTAAATTATGACATGTCTAAGTATACAAACCTTTAAGAGGGACCCGCGCCATGCTCAAGCCAGACCTTTTTGTCTTTAAGATAGTCATCGGTCCTATAATAAGCCTTCTCACAAAGTACTTTTTTTACATAAGCTTTGAATTTTCTGTCTGGCATATCAAGGACCGATTCTGACAATTTATTATAAAAAAGTATACACTTCCCCATAAAAGACTTACTGACTGTATTCAGCCTGTAATACGGGCTAACTAAGTCATTCTTATTACGTACATTTCTATCTGTAAAATCACTTACTTTATTGAATATGGAAATATTTTTCCTTACATACATTATATTTTCAAATATGAATTGTGATGCAAAAGTAAGTATACCTATTTCCTTGAATAATTCCCTTAGTGAGTCTCTCGATCCTAAACCGTAAATGGCACGAATTGCTCTTTTTTGTAAAAGAAAAATAGTCTGAATGTCGGCTGCACTCCCCCATAGAAGTATCCCGTAAGACATTAGACTGTGAAAGTAACTAAAGTACACTTGTCTAGCAGTTGCTACATCTGTCAATTGTCTTATTCTCCTAACAGCGTAAGCCGCAGAGCTAAGCCTATTAGAAAGTTTAGTTATATGAGCGCCCCACTGAAGTTTCGAATCAATTGTGATTCCTAAAAAGGTAGTACTTTCAACCAGATCGAGTTTCTGACCGTTTCTGACCGATTAGTATGTCAACGCAGGCTTGATTCACATTAGGAAGAGAGAATCGAATGCATTGGGTCTTGTTCGCATTTAACATGAGTTTATTGGCCGAAAACCAATCAGAAATTAAAGATAAGGTGCTGTTCACCGCGCTAGCATCACTGTTATGCCGATTTATTTTAAATATTAGCGAGGTGTCATCAGCAAACAGCACCATGTCAGCCTCTTTCTCAACCATGTAAGGCAAGTCATTGACATAAACTAAGAAAAGGAACGGTCCTAGAATTGAACCTTGGGGTACGCCCATTTTCACATTAGACCCGTGTGATTTTACGCCGTTTATATCAACAGTTTGAAGCCTATCTGTTAAGTAAGATTCTATTAATTTAATTGACTTATCATCAAAACCGTATTGACGAAATTTGAGCAAAAGTGTTGGATGATCAACGCAATCAAATGCTTTAGAAAGATCGCAAAATGATCCAATTACATCATTTCTGTTTTCCCACGCGTCGTAGATATTAGTTATAAGTGCTACTCCTGCATCGGTGGTCGATTTTCCAGCAGTAAAGCCGTATTGTTGGCTATGGAAAAGATTATTGGTCTTAAAGTGAAGTAGCATTTGATTGAGCATAATCTTTTCGAACACCTTACTCAAAACTGGCAGAATAGAGATAGGTCTGTAGTTACCAGGGTCTGTTTTTTCTCCTTTTTTGAATAAGGGGATTAGTTTACTACATTTCATTAAGTTAGGAAATATGCCTTCATCAATACATTCGTTAAATATAAAAGCTAAATCGGCAGCGATTATGTGTATAATATGACTTACTACGGCTACTGACATGCCCCAGTGATCTTCTGATTTTTTTAAATTTAACTGTTTAAAAGCATCTATTATATCGCTAGGGCTAACATGCTTAAAATTAAATTTAGAATCACAAGGGCTAACATTACTCTTAAGCAAAGCCTCAGCACGCTGGGCGCTAGAACTCACATTAGAAGTGAGTTCCAAAGGAATGTTAAGTAAAATAATCATCAAATATATTTACTATTTCTTCAGTTTTTTAAATTTTTACCACTACATTTGATTCGGAAAATATTTTCTTTGGTTTTATTTTTACCTGTTTCTTGACACTCCATGTTTCTTTAATTTTATTAGGAGGAATAATATATATTTAGAATATATTTTTTAATTTAGAATATATTTAGGTTTTCAAAACTTGCAATAAAAAATGATAGATACGAGTAGGTACTCATATTTATATATCATTGCGGATCCATGTTAGTAAGCTTATAAACAGTATAGATTGTTAAAGCTCTACTATGTAATATATAATACTCTTACTATCTTCTGTGGCTCTACCAAAGAAAAGCAAAGACTAAGCTGAGCAGGTACGTGTACCTTTATGAAGTACCTACATAGTCAATGAGATATAATAGCTACTTTCTGTTACTCATCATAACTGCAGATTATTAAGTATGTTTTTTTTAAACCTATATTGTCCCACTGCTGGGCAAAGGTCTCCCCCCTCTCTTTCAGGACTGTCTATGTATATAACAAAGTTTTTATACAGGCTGACTTTTTAACCACCAGCCAAATTTTTAGAGCAGGTTCAGCCCAACTACTTCAACTACTTTCCATAAAAACAATTAACGAAAAACTAAAAAAAAAATTCGCCTTCCCATACAAATCAGCGCTCAGCCAAACGGATTTTGTATGGGAGGATGAATTTTTTTTTATCGATTTTAATAACTTCTTTTATAGGAAGTAGTTCAGTATCATGGACTGAACTTGCTCCAAAAATATTGCCGGTGGTTAAAAACTCAGTCACCCTATATACCTATCTCTGTACATTAAAATAATATTTAAAAATCATGAGAAAGTGTTTTATTTAAATAAGAAAGTTAAAATAATTAAGTACCTACCTATATATTTTTTGTATATCCCAACTAATACGAGTATTATAAATGAGAAAGTTAGTTTGTATATTTGTTTGTTTGTTTGTTACCTCTTCACGCTTTATTTACTGAACCAATCTTCTTGAAAATTCGCATACACATATTATAGTTAGGAGTACTGAGAAGGACATAGGGTACCTTTCATCCCGGAAAAAAAATTGGTTGCCTGTAATGTCGGTATACGGGCGAAAGTTTTACGTGACAAGTCTTTTTATGTCTGTCTCTCTCGCTCTTAGGCGGGCTAACCATGCCCGAGTGGAAGGGACGCGTGCCTCTCACTCGCTCTCATTGTGAGCGCATAACGTGAGCGGAGCGTAACGCAGTTTCTTGAAGTGTCACCCGGCTAACCAATTTATAAGACGTTGTCACGTCAAAAAGTAATGTTCCCGTGGGATACGCGAGCGAAGCCGCGGGCAAAAGCTAGTGTAGGTATAAGGCAAAAATTTCGTATTTTACGAAAAATTCAGTAATTCAAGATGCTCGGTGGCCCGGCGGGAGTACGCATTGCAAGTTATGCAACCCCGGACGAGGTCCGCGCTTCGGGAGGCAAGTAAAGCCGTTTGGTCCCGGATGTCATCATTGTATGACAGTCGTTATGCTAATTAAAAAAAGGAAAATTAATAAAGACTGGCTAAAAGGCTAATGCCAAACGCCGTAAAAAATATTAAAAATATATATATATACAACGTGGAAGTGACATACCCGTAATAAATCAAATCACGGTCTATACTAGACCATTATAGTATAATAAAATTAAAATAACAGCCAAAAACAAAAATAATTTTCGGCATTTCCATACAAAAGTGTGCGGCAGCCCGGTCGATTTGTATGGGAATGTCGAATTTTTTTTTTGTTTTTTGACTGTTATTTTAATTTTATTATACTTTAGTCATCTAGTATAGCCCGTGGTCCGATTTATTACGGGTATGTCCCTTCCACCTTGTATAATAATCAAAAGTAAGTATGTAAGTTAAGTAGTCTAAATTAGGTATAACAATTAGTTTTTTATTTTTTCAAGATATCAGATTACTAACTGTAAATGACGTACCTACAGTTCAAAGTGTGTTACATTCATTATATACATTTGGTATATGAATTCGGTTTATTTATCAACGTATTCTACGATTTATCTCCTCGCTGAATCGGATATTCAATTCGTCATTGGATTTTCGACGGAAACTAATGCCGCAGGCAACATAACAAAAAATTGTTATGTATAAAGTTGAAAATAAAGTAACTTAAAAATATGTAAAAATTTGTGTCATGAAAATGTAAGTAATTTAATTTATAACGTACGTATATCTGCGATTAAAGTTGTAGTGGCCCAAATATACACCCTTATTTTTAAATTAGTACACAAACTTTAAGGGGTGATTCAGTATTCAATAAAGGTATACGAAAGACGAAAAAAAAATTTCACTTTTCATACTAATCGAAGTAGTCATGTGATCTAGTTACTATGGTAAGTAATTTTTTTTTTCCTATTTCGATATAGGTACATTTATTGGGAAAAGTTGTTCATAATGATGAACTGAATCACCCCTTAAAGTTTGTGTACTAATTTAAAAATAAGGGTGTAAGTATATACATAAAAAACCTAAATGTACCTACTTAGTTACCTACTTATTAAAATTAATTAAGTACTTACTTAGTGCAATTGTACAATAAAATACTTTTAAGTAATATAAAGGAATAGCACTTTTATTTTTTTTATTTGTGTTTAATAGTACAGAGGAGCTTTAGCAAGTTAAGTAACACCAGGCGTGGTTCGAATTTGGATGGGTGACTACCAATGACATTATTGTCTTCATTGTCTGAACTCAGGGGGGTTACTCCATAAAATAATACGATAGCCGTACGATAGTGACGTCCTATTTCTATGTCAAACCAAATTAGACTTTATTATCATGTATTTACGCTCAATGTTGCTTGACACTGAAACGTGGAGACGCAGTTACGTACGTCTTGCGTACCGCTTTAGAAGTAACGCTACATAACTCAGACTAATTTGATTGGACCCTTCTATTATGATTATGACTACACTATTGGTACTTAGGTACTTGATCTAAAATAAATATGTAAGTATAATAACTAGATAATAGAGAATATATAAAATATGTATAATTTTAGATTTAAGCTATACCTAATAGTTTAATCACCTACTTACACATTACCGTTTTAATTGGGTTGAACTGAATCGACCGTCTAATGCAAAAATAAAAATAACGAATTTAAGATATTTACTCGTATGTACCATAAGTAGGGTATATTATGTATACTATAGTAGGTAAGATTTAAGTTTTCCACATCTTACAATTACTCAATCAGAACATTAACATTCCATAAACCATACATCATGGCGTTATTACTCGTATAACAACACCTGGGTTAGTAAATTGTTTCTGTTAATAAGATTTTCCTTTAGCTAAATCACCGACTGACAAGAACTTTAGAAAGAGAAGGATACCTATTGACTTATATATTACTTTTAAATCATTGCAGATATCTATTTACGTAGGCGCCTATTACAATTGTTGGTGATTCTTGAATCAGACTATATTTATGTAAATGTTATGTGTAATATTGTAATCTATATGCTTATAAGATTGTATTGAAGTTCAATCGAAATATTAAGGTGAAGGTATAGGCAAATGGCCTTGAAGTGGCGCCCTCATTTGAAATAAATTGTTAACTCGTAAATATGGAGATAATTTCCATATTGCTCTTCGTCATGCACTAGATAGCCCTTTAAATTATTTTATAAACCACCGTTGAAAGAATATATAATAGGCATACTAGAATTTTCCGAGGTCCAGTGCTGCCTCCATTTTAAATAAAATCATTTAAAAAAAACGGAGAAATCATTTAAAATTTTGCTACTACCAGGTCCTAGATAACTCTTCAAAGTATTTTATGAACTACTGTTTACAGTTTAAAGTGAGAACGTTAAGCTTTACTACGCACATTTGCGAAAAACGGCCACTTTTGGTAAATGTGCGTTTTACTACGCACATTTACCAAAAGTGGCCGCTAAACGTACTCCATCTCTTTTTGTAGCTGTAAATGATGTCTCCGTTTTGTTTGAAATGATTTATTAAAAATGGGGGCAGCACTGGACCCCGGAAAATTACGGCCTTAAGGCTTTTCTACAGACACCCACAATAACCAAAACACGATTGAGCATTTTCGGCTCGATACAAAAAAATCACAAACATACCTCTAAATTTGCCTAAAGCATTTATAATACAAATTACTATTTTATACAATCACCTTTTTATATGAAAATTATACCAAAAAATGAATTATCTATCCGTTTTGGCTACAAAAAAATTATAAATAAAACACAGTGAAATATTCATCAAGAGCGAAGAAAGGCCCGGAACCGTGCACGACGATATTTCGCGTAATAAAATAGTAATATGCATTATAAAGGCAAAAGGCAAATTTAGAGATATGTTTGTGATTTTTTTCTATCGAGCCAAAAAGGTCAATCGTATTTTGGCTATAAAGGTGTCTGTAAAAAATCCTTAAGATTTTTATGTAAATTTTGTGAGGAATAAACTGTAGTAGTTTAATAACAGTGATTTTTCAAAAACACGCACTGTATTGCAAATTTTGAACCCCACCTCTACTCGCCTTAATTGCAATGTTTCGAGGGGATTCCTGGTAGTAAGTAAATTACTTTTTGCTGGCCAACTTCATTTGAGAAGATGTGTATTGTATGTACATCAGGGAGCTGTTTGCTTCAATACTTTAGACCATAACAAAAAAGTAGGTAATATCGCAAATTGCGTCACAGTTCACGCACAGAGCGCGTTGCGCTTGCGACGCTTCGGCGCCGGCGACGGCGTCGGCACCGGTGGCTGGTACTGCCGGCATCTGGCGCGAGCATTCCATATCTATCTCCTCCTCATGTTACGATGGCCTCCGTGTTTACCAAACAAACAGATTTGAGTGTTTTTGCTCTGCTCATTAACCCACAACACAAAATAGGAAACACGGTCTAGTCATTAAAAAAATATAAGTTATTTGAATAAATCATTGCGCGCCCCGATTCCCAGCATTAGGCTGGGAATACACTATATATTGAATTTAAGATGCTGATTATACATTGCTGTTTTGCATCGATCGGTCAAAATTGTATAATTACAAGACCAGCAATGTATATACAGGGTGACTTTTTATCCACCAGCCAAATTTTTGGAGCAAAGGTCAGTCCATACTGAACTACTATCTGTAAAAAAATATTAAAAATAGATAAAAATTTTACTTCATCCCATACAAAATCAGTTAGGCTGAGCACTGATCTGTATGGGAAGGCGAAATTATTTATCGTTTTTCGTTAATTGTTTTTATGGATAGTAGTTCAGTATCATGGACCGAACTTGCTTCAAAAATTTGGCTGGATAAAAAGTCACTGTATAATCAACATTTAATTCCGGCAAATGGATTGGTGGACAGCCTTAAAAGGTACACTGCAGCTTGAACTAAGATACGTACTTACAAAAATGTAGCAAAAACTGCATCTTGTAGACATTTGTTACTGAACGTCTCAAGGAGTCAATTTTTGTTTTAATAGGACTAGTTTCTAAAATAATTACAATATGATAAAAATATAACAGCGTTCTCTTGCCAAACCTTAAAGTCTCGCCTCGCCCATATTAGGGAAACTCCACTGATATATCCCATCTCCTCATTATGGTGACTCTACTATTAATAGAGACTGAGCTGAGTAGTTAGTAGAGATCTAAAATATTTAAATATCCGGACTGGAACTGACAAACCATGTTTAAATTCCGTAGTCAACAACGATCTTATAATTTCGCCTGTCTGTCTGTCCGCGGTTTTACTTAGAGACTATTAGTACTGGAAAGCTGTAATTTGGCTTGAATATGTATCGGGGGGCACGGCAGTGCCCCCGCCAAGTCGAGCGCGAAGCAAACACTGCCGTATCATCCTTTACTGGAACCATTTCGCCGCATTTTCAGGCCCCTATACTTACTTCCCATAAACTCAGAGAGCTGAAATTTGGTACAGAGTTACGGTTTAATGGCCACATAAAGGAAAAACTATAAAAACTAGGATAATCAAAGATCTGGAGTACCTCGTGACCCTGATTAGAATACACAAGAGCCCAACCAAACTATTATTAGAGATCGACATACCACCTTTACAAAAAATATTCAACTTGGTGGGCCGCTTCATTTGATGTCAATGAAGCGGCCCAATCGAAGGTCTGAAGTATCTGATGAAGAACCCTCAGCTGGTCTCAGCTGTATTAGAGATATGGTAATGACCCCTTCTACTATTGGTACATAAAAAAATCGACTGTCATTGCAAAAATCCAGCGTAGTGGGACAAATCTTCTAATTTAATCTAGCCTATAGCGTCCCACTGCTGGGCAAATGCCTCCCCTTCTGCTTTTAATACGCATATAAATAAAATTAAAGGAAAACTCTGGATAAGACTAGACTGTCACACAACATTAACTACAATAATAAAGAAATCGCAGTAAGGAACCTTAGGCTTGGCACGACTTTGTCTAGATTTTATTACTTTTTAGAGATAAACAAGCAGCTCCATCGAGACTTCGCTAGTTTTTTACAGAATGTTTTTGGCGGGATATTCATTACGCCGACAAAGTGGCAACTAAAATAAAATTTACAATTATTTTTTTTTTATAGTAAGTAGCTCTTATATTTTTCATTGTAAATACTATGGACACGTGAAAAAATTTACGACAGTAGTATATATAACGAAGTTAAAAGGAGAACTATCAGAGCTAAATAGGATTTACATATTAAAGAGTTATAGTCGACCAACTTATTAAATGTCCTCTGAAAAGGAGAATTTTATGAAACAAATCTCAATTGAAAATGAGTTACGTAAACGGATGTTAATTACGTAAAACAAGTAGGTACTGACTACGGTACCCTACAACCCTGCGCGTGGCCCAACTCGCACTTGACCGGTTTTTAACTCTACTGTAGGAGACATTGTAACAATATCGTAATACTTTTACGGAGCTTTTATGGTCTTGCTATCAACATCAGAAGACCTGCAAGTACCTCCTGCATGTTTGTTAAAATTCCGATAAAGGGCAAAACAGTTATTGACAACAAAGTTCGGGTTGAGATGTGTTTACCAGAATACGTAACAATTTGTTGAAGTAACACTGTAGGTACAATGAGCGGCGATAACAGCCGGTGGCTGGCACTGCCAGGTCTGTCCGTTAGCCACCACGATCTGATTACGTGCTGGACGGGCGTACAGTGGGCAGCAGGTCAATTGTTTATATTACTTTTATTTCCTGTAAAGAGAACCCTTTTTTTTCAACTTGATCTAAATAATTTCTGACAGCACACCGGCGCATCGGTTACAAGTGTTACAACTTACTTACAACGGCCCCGCTGTACCTACACGAAAACATTTGGGGGAAAATGTACTATGTGATAGTGAAGGCAGCATAAAAATCTGTCTAATGGTTTTGTCTGTTTGTCCAATTACTTTCAATAGTGATTTTATTCAAAAACTGCAATTGCCGTGGAAAAAAGCTTCTTGTTTAACGTAAATATCCCTATGCCTATTGAGCGTACCATCTTTTCCTACCTACGCTTACGCTCAATTATTGTTATGAAAGAAAGTCAAATATAGAGAATTTTAAAATTTTTTTTAGTTATTTTGTAGCTATATATAGTTGTTTAGCTGTAATAGCAGTAATAGTACGAGTAGGTACGTAGTAGACGTGGAAATATACTTGAAAAATTGAATGACACGATGTGGCGATTGTGACTCAATCAGTTCCGAAAATGGACGAGTAAATAAAAAATAGGAAGTGCAATATTATCCTAACACACAAATATGATTAAAATAAATGCCTATATACCTAGTAAGTATAGTTATTACTACTTAGATAAATATTTTCGTTTTCACCCTTTGCCGAGTAGTTATATGTATAATCCATTAAAAATCGTCTGTACCTATTTATCCGTAAGTTCTGTGACAGAAATAGGTCACAGGGTAGTTGTAAATAGTTAGGTAGGTAAACGTTTGTTTGTCTGTTTACTGTGTGTCATCATCTTCTTTACCTTACCCCACTTTACGTGGGGTCGGGACAGCATGTGAGTTTTTTCCATTTTTCTCTATCTTTTGTCAAGGCACTTGTTATAAGCGACCAACACTGGTGCAGAGTCCCTGACATATCTTAGGACCACAAAGACCAAACCTTTAAACGGACTTTACGGCCTGCGTGCAGCTGGCAAAATATGTGTTTCTTCCATAATTCACAGTCCCACACAGTCCAAACTCCAGTATCTAAAATGTTATATAGGATTTTGTTTGATAATTACAAAAAAAAAGTGGCACTTCGGGAGTGCCGACAAAAGTGAAAACTTGAACATGGTGGTGTCGGTTACAAGGTAACAGTGTCGAGAGTTCAATGGTTTTTCCCATTTAAAAAAATGCCCAACGCGCCTGAAGAAGGTTTTATTTCAAAAAAGTTTCAAAGTACAAAAGACGGAAATCGTACACATATCGGTTTTTTTAATCACCGAGATAAACCAACCATATTCCTGAATATGGTGTCCACGTGTCAAACTAATATAGCAAACCCATTGATAAAGTGGCTCAAATAACAGCCATTAGACATCGATTTAGCAGTGCCTATTGCTGAGTGACACGGAAATGAATTATTGTCAAGATAAAAATGGAAGCGATTGTGGTCTGGCTTGCCTGTTTAGATTCAAACCCGTCTTTAGAGTTACATATTATGATTGTTACAGAATCATTTTGGGTGGGAAGGTATATTATTTACTTTTCGAAGAGCATGTGACTTTTAAAAACTAAGTAATTACCTATAATATACATATATATATTCGTACAAAACTTTTCTTTCTTTTAAACATATATGTTAATAATAGGTACGTAGATGTAGTTAAACATACTGAGGGTGCCTTTATATACAGGCTGATTCAGTTTGGCAGTGGCTGTCTGTCTGTGTCTGTTCATAAATATGAATAACTTTTTAAGATGTAGGTATAATAATAAAACAGCAAAATTCGCATGTCTGTACATTTAATAAATTTATCAAAAAATGAGTGTGTGCGATAAGAAAAGATTACCTGAACACAAAAATTATTTAAAAAAATAAGTCAGTCTGTCTGTATGTTTACACTAATCTCCGATAGTACTAAACGGATTTTAGGACGCGGTTTTCAAAAATAGATTTAACTCAACTCAGAGCAACATACCTATATGCTTTTGTTTCATTAAAATCGGATGTCATGGATAAAAGTTATTAAAATTTAAAAATATTTTTAATACGCTGTGAAAAAATGCGTATAAAAATATCACTAGAAGGGTCGATGTTGATTCCCATGATTCCAAAGCTTACCTGCCCTAAAAGTTTAACAAAAATACTATTTTATCTAGCTGTACGTAGCCTGCGACTTCGAGCGAGTGAAATTGAGTTTTATACCGCACCCCTGCACGGCTAGTAATAAATAAATTGGCCAAGTCCGTGTCGGGTCACGCTCAGAGTAACAGGTACGAATAACATTGTCATAAAAGGTCTTATTATTTTACAAATTTTACCTTTATAAGGCATTGTGAATTCTAATAAATTAACCAAAAGGAAACACAAAAAAAAAATTATTCTTCTAAACACAATTCGAAGTCCAAAAAAAAAATTTTTTAATTGTTTATAGCTATTTACATGTCAATCAATAAAATTAAATTAAATTATGTAATAATAAAGTAAAATGTCAGTCCAGTATTCAGCTAATTTATAATACTTTTTATTGGTCAAAAGAGTCTTTAATTCTTTGTCAAATTTAGGTCCCTTGAATTCTTTTAAATGCTTTGGAAGGTGGTTGTAGACCGAGATAGCCATGTAATAGGGACCGTTTTTATAAAAATCAAGGTGTGGTGCGGGTTGAACTCGTTTCCTCTGCGTGATGCGTAGCGCCTAGTCCTGTCATCGTATCGTTCGAAGTAGTGCGCATGTTTACGAACGAAGCGGCATAATTCAAAAAAATACATTCCCGTAATCGTTAACACATTTAATTTACCAAAGAGTTCTCGACATGTTTCTCGAGGTCGCGTGAATGTTATAATTCTTACAAGGCGTTTCTGTAAAATAAATACCGCTTGGACATCAGTCGAGTTTCCCCAGAAGATAATTCCATACCTTATCCAGGCTGCGGCATGGCTATGATATACAGTGAGAGCACATTCCTCGTTTGTACTTTTCCGGAGTTCACGCAGTGTATAAGAGAATTTGTTAAGTTTACTAACAACAGATTTTACGTGGTTTTTCCAAGTAAGATTTGAGTCTATTATGATACCAAGTAACGAAAACGACCTTACTTAGGCCTTACTTAGACCTTACTTAGTAGTTTCGAAGTAACGCGTTACAATTAGCGGAATCTTCTTTATATAAGCGCGTCCCCGGTTGCATCCTAAGCTGTACTGCTTCGGAGCCCTGCGCTTGCCCGCTCTTACGACATCCATACGAAGAGATGGAGTGGTCCTGAACCACACGAGGGATACAATAAGCAGGATGTTGAATCAACAGTAAATTACTAATTAAAAATCTCGGGATCCCGGGATCCCGACTGTATATCCCGACCGTTTTCTGGCCCCGAAAATCCCGGGTCTGTACTTGCCTAATCTCGGGATTTTTGGGATTGCCACAAACAAGTGTAGTTTGTATTCCGTAGTCCGTTGCGCCTTGAAAATAACCTTGCCTAGATTATTTTAATACATTACGACAAAAAGCAACGCGTACAATACGTAGGTACCCACTATTTACTACACAGGTACAGTCCTAATAATATGTTTGTCGTAGAACTTAGAAGGGAGTTCCCCACTCGGAATACTTTAATACAATACTCTTAAGGTAATTCCCCAACGAACCACAACAGGGGAATCACCGATCATCTCATATCATAATATTGTTGCGGGTATTTCCCGTTGGGGATTCCCTGTACGAAAGTATCAGGTTTTATTTTTTTCATTTATTTTTCTGTCAGTGACGGGTTACGTAGGCTACGTCATTAAAATTTAAAAGTCAATTAGGTATCTGAAATTAAGTATTTCAAATGGCGGGAGACTTTGTTAAACATAAAAAAGACAGTGATACGACGTCAGTGTGGAGTTATTATTTAGTTGCGAAGGACGGGAATAGTGCTAAATGTAAGCGATGCCCAGCCATCCTCAAGACTTTGGGTGGATCAACTAAGGGATTACATACACATTTGTTATCAAAACATAACATCAAGGTTATATCAGCTTCAACAAGTCAAGATTCTGAAAATCTGAACACAGCACCGCCGCCAGCCAAGCGAAAGTTAGATGATTATTTTACTAAAAGTGCCAACGATAGCCTGGATGATATTTTGGCAAGAATGATTGCATTAGATGGATTTCCATTCAGTGTATTCATAACCTCAGATGATTTGAGAAAATTGCTCTTAGCAAAATACACGGATTTACCAAAGTCAGCCGTCACTGTTCGAAAACGTGTTATGAATTACAGTGAAAAAGTCAGAAAGCAAGTAACTGCAGAATTAAAACATTTGAAAAGTGCAGGTGAAAGATTTAGTCTTTCTTTCGACGAGTGGACTTCAACTTCCAATAAACGATACATGGCGGTCAACGTTCATTCATATAAAAAATTTTGGAACTTAGGACTTGTTCCTATTTACGATAGTATGACTTTATACTATTTTTTTTTTTTTTAATTACTCGTGTTTTTTATTTTAGCCCAATTAGAAACCACATAGTCTAATCCCGGGATCCCGGGAAAAGGCTTCAAAAATCCCGTAAGCCCGGGATTGAAAAACATGCTCGGGATTGTATTCTTTACCTGTGACAGACGGACAGACAGCGGAGTCTCAGTAATAGGGTCCCGTTTGCACCCTTTGGGTATGGAACCCTAAAAACACCCTAGTGTCATTATTGTCTTTGTTGTCAGTGTTACTCAGTGAATTCAGTTGCTCATGATTGGCGGAAAATTCTTTTCTTAGCTATGATTGACTGAAACGGTGACATTTGACGTTATGGTCGGTGATGGATAAATACCATAAAGGCGACTCGGTATTTTTTAATGAAAGGACTTAGAGCATAAACCTATACAGCCGCGGAGTAAGGTCAAACAAAGGTCATACGTTTGTTTGTAGAAATATCCAAAACCGTTGATTATTTTGGCAATAAAATGACCCACAACTGTTCATTAACTCTGTATCACGAAACGGATTTCAAAATAACGCTTTCCAAAAAATTAACAATGCCCATTGCAGGTCATGTGATCGGAACACCTTTTCTCACAGTCTACCAAATGCTGCCAAAGCAGCACCAATCCGGCTATTGACTTCTGAGTCCAGGTCACTTTTGGATGTGATGGTAATACCAAGATATTTTAACTTGTCCACCGTCCAGAGTCCCCATCGAGTCGTAGATTCAAAGGGTCCTGATCCTGATCTATGGAGTCCATAGCCATAACTTGGTCTTAAATTTTATTTAAGACCGAATTTACAACATGATCGATCAAGATTAGCCATCATCTCTTGCAGGCCTTCGGGAGATTCAGACATTGCGAAAACATCTCCGCGTCAAAACGCAATCTAGCGGTGAAGCAGCTCCGATGATCATTATGATTTTGTGATATTATCTAAACTACACATTTTATTTTTTAACATAAACATGAAAAACTGGTCAAGTGCGAGTCGGAGTCGTACATGAAGGGTTCCGTACCATCGTAATGTTTTTAAACTCTGAAATAAACACGTTTATTGTATGACGGTTGCCTTTATTTTTAAACTTTATCTTATTCTTAGTATTTGTTGTTATAGCGGCCACAGTAATACATAATCGGTGAAAATTTCAAGTGTCTCGCTGTTACGGTTCAAGAGATAAAGCCCTGTGACAGACGGACGGATAGACGGCAGACAGCAGTTTCTGTTTTAGGGTCCCGTTCCGCACTCTTTGGGTACGGTACCCTAAGAATGGTTACTGTGACCATTACCTAACATTAGGAGATAGACATATGCTATAGCGGACTTTTTTGTAGAACTTTTAAGACCTAAAACTTTAGATTTTATATTTATCTCGTAAAACCTAGCCAGTGTTTGCCATGAAAGTGCCTAACGCTGCGTCCGTATTACTTTGACAAAAGCTAAATCATAGGTGATCATAGCTCAGATAACCCTGATCGACAAAATTTGTAATTTTTTTTGTTACTGGAATATTGTATATATAATGTATGTAATTATTATTGTCTCTTATAGATTTTTGTAACTTAAAGTGTATATGGACATAATTTACTTTTATTCCTAGGACGTCAGAATTTTGAATAATGTTATATCAACGATCCGAGTTTCCCGATTTTCTGATATTTTCAATTATTTATATTAAGGCCGTTGTTTTGAATAAAAGTGCTTTGTTAGGAGACTAGCGCCATCTGCGTGTGATCTCCACAAACACGGGCAAGATTATCGATTCATCGATATCCCGTGCGCGGATTGTCTTTGCCCGACCAGAAAAATAATCATTGTCTTTACGTCAAAGTCATAAAATGTAAAAAGTGTAAAAGGTTTGATTTGGGTGTGGCCCCTCGCGTGCTATGGCAGCATTAATTTTGTAATTTTTGATATATATAGTGAATGTTTGGTGGAGAATTGTCGTTAATTGTTTGTGCCAAAATTGTTTGGAATGGCGTGAAGCCGAAATTGTATGTATTACGTAAAGAACAGTGATTTGTGTCAAATGTGAAGCGCGTGCCATGCGGCCTTATAAAATAGTTATGTGAATAATCTTGAAGTGTCCAAAGAAGAACAAGAAAATTATTGTGCTATAGAAGTGGTGTAATAAATACGACGTATTCATTTGGGGCGACGTACATGAGCTCATGGGGAGGTTATTGTAGGGACCCAATTCTCCGCACCACTGACTCGGGATCCATGGAGAGACCTGAGGCCGTCGCCAGCCCTAAGGAGGACCTCAAGATCGACGCGAAGGCCAGGCGAGGCTGCCTGAAGACCGCGTGGAAGCGGTGAGTTTTATAATTAGTGTAACTACATTTAATTAGAATTAAGTTCAACTCATAATTAGGTTAAATTAGATTAGGATAGGTCCCTGTACCTTATACAGGGTGGTAGCAGACTGCGTAGGTTGTTTGTGCGTTTGTTTGTTGCCGGTGAGATTGCCGGACTCGTACCAAGAGCGTAGTCACAAAATCTCTTGGTATCAGAACGTAATCTTAGCTATCTGCGCCCACAGCCGTACCTGAATTTTCCGGGGTCCAGTGCTGCCCCCATTTAAAATAAATCATTTCAAAGAAAACGGAGACATTATTTAAAATTTTGCAACTACCAAGTCCTAGATAACCCTTCAAAGTATTTTACGATCTACTGTTTTTTTAAGCTTTACTACGCACATTTGCGAAAAACGGCCACTTTTGGCTAATGTGCGTAGTAAAGCTTAACGTTCTCATTATAAACTGTAAACAGTATTTCATAAAATACTTTGAAGGGTTATCTAGGACTTGGTAGTAGCAAAATTTTAAATGATGTCTCCGTTTTCTTTGAAATGATTTATTTAAAATGGGGGCAGCACTGGACCCCGGAAAATTTAGGTACGGCCTTAAATAGCTTCTGTGCAGGTTATTTAATTCTGCCACATTAAATAATGTAATCACTCATCGAAATCTAAACAAAATTTGGTTTACCATTATACCATTTTTATTTAAGGAGTTATACAAAATTTAAGTTACTATAATATTTCCCATACATTGTGTACTGCGCGTATTGTATACCGTTACACCGACACGCACAAAATCTTTAATAAGTCCATTTTATTAAATAATTTAGAAATGATGTAAAAAGTAGGGTTTTCACAGTGTTAAACTGGTATTTTAAAATTGAAAAGGAGCTAATTGAATGAATGGTACAATTTTAAAATTAACAATAATTAAAAAAATATGTATTTTTGACGTGATATATTTGAAAACTTAGACGTCCTACACATTTTTTATAACAAGATTCATGTTTTGTGTACTAAATTCTATTAGAAACCGCTACAAGTATGCTTGTGGCAAAATCTTGTTGACCAGTGTAATATAAACTTATGTCAATAGTGTGTTTACTTAATTGCAAGTATTATAGGACCGATGACTATCTTAAAGACAAAAAGGTCTGGCTTGAGCTTGGCGCGGGTCCCTCTTAAAGGTTTGTATACCTTAGACATGTCATAATTTAGGTACATTGGTACATACTAAATTTACAAATTGACATTATTTTAAATTTCGTAATTCTTATAATTAAATTTAATTATGACATAATAAACAATGTAATCTCTGTCCATCTATATAACTAATTTTAAGTTTTTAGTTTGTTAGTTGACGTCTTTGGAGAAAACGTGCAGTACAGTTCGTTGCCGCTTCTTCTGCACTTGCGCCTAGGAAGCGGCGTAAACTTAGCTTTAAGTAACGATTTGACGTCAACATTTGTGCAAAACAAAACAAAGTGACTATTATTAAGAGATATTATAAATATCCTATGATAATAAAGATATTTTGAATTGAATTGAATTGAATTGCATACCTACTGGTTTTTTTGCCTATCGCACGTCACTAGTACATCGCAGCTAATGTCATATTCAAGGGTCATTGGAACAATTGTAATAAAAGATAAAAATAGTTTGCGCATATCTTTTCTTTAATACGAGCATTTTACAACAATATTGAAACGAAATCATCATTTGAGATCTGCTGCCAACATACACTACGGGCGCTCAACAAATAAACATAAAATCGCGCACACTAATCTATATAAACAAGTCGCATAAGTACATACAGGCTTCCCAATATAATCTATACATACACTAAAACTATATCACCACTTGCCACTCTACGTTCGCGGAACGTCACTCACTGTACACAGTCACTTGATCAGTTTTGTTCGCTTGTTTGATTGTCTGTCTGTCACTAGTAGATCACTTCGTAGACTGTGGCCTTCTTGTCGCCGGAGCCCGTCACGATGTATTTGTCGTCTGAGGAGATGTCACAGCTGAGCACTGATGATGATTCTTTTGACTGCAACAAAAGTGTTTGCGTTATGACATTGATTCGGTTGTTTAGACAATAGCAGAGCACAGCACAGCTAAAATAATTTGTATGGAAGGAAAATTTAGGTAGGTACGAGATTACGAGGGTTGGATCTAATCTATCAGCACGGAACAGCATTTTCCTATGCTACTTTTTCTGACCTCCGTACGTAATGGTTAACACGCTAGACCGCTAATTCAGAGGCTCTAGGTTCGATTCCCAGCCAGGACCAGTTGGAAAATGGCCTTTTTCAAATTTTCCTTGGTCTTGGGTGTTTATCTATATATGTATTTATCATAAAATATAGTGTCGTTGAGTTAGTATCCCATAACACAAGTTTTAAACTTACTTTGCTAGCTTAATCAGTTTGATTTGTCCTTATATATTTATTTATTTAACGGTTTTTCAAAGACTTCCAATAGACGACTCGAGTGGTAGTTCAGTGTGATTTGTCCCCATCTATCTATTTCTTTATTATTTTACTAGCAGTCCACCCCGGCTTCGCCCGTGGTACACACATAGCCTATGTCACTCGGGAATAGTGTAGCTTTCCAACGGTGAAAGAATTTTTTAAATAGGCCCAGTACTTTTTGAGCCTATTCATTACAAACATACAAAAATAGGTACAAATCTTTCCTCTTTATAATATTAGTATAGAAGTATAGATTACCCGACTACGGCAAAGATAAACGGAAGGGTAATGATTTTTACAGTCTATATAATGTATGTACTCATATCTATGTGTGTTTAACCGTACCATCCGAACCGCTTGTCCAATTTTCACAAACGAGATGTCAATCGATTCGTCAGTATTGTCCGGCTACAAATTGTATGCAAAAAATTTGGGTATATAAAAAATATTACATACAAAATTCTTTTTTTTTCTATTTCTATTGCGGTATCAAATTAAAAGTCATTTCAAAAATATATACATTGTTAGCTGTAATTGGCTGCGAGTATTAATTGGATAATTCATACTTTTCAGTAAGAATTTTCCCGTAGTAAGATATTAGTTTTTTAAATGTCCCTTGTTGATTTGTAGAAAGACCGACCTGGAATATGCTAGCTCCGTAGGGCGTGCGCCAGGCGTTGAGCAGGTTGTCTTTGCCCGTGGACACGAACCACTTGCCGCACGACGCGAACCGCAGCGACAGCACGCACGACTCGTGCAGGTGCAGCTGGTACTTGTCTGGCTTCACCGCGTGCAGGACCTCCACGTTGCTATTCTCCATGCCCACCGCTAGCCACTCTCCTGCAAATTAAATTTATTTATTTAACTTATCACGATTATTGCAACTGGATACTGGAGATCTTAAAGCATAAGACCTTCTCTACTACAACCTACAGGTAATGCTAAGAAATAATCTTTGGGTGTAAGTAAATAAAAACATTTGGTGTAATGGTTACGCTAGTCTGTCAGTTCTAGGTTCGATCCCCTAGCCAGGGCAAGTCGGAAAATGCCGTTTTAAAATTGTCCTGGATCAGATCCCGTAATTCAAGTTTAAACTTACTTTGGGGCTAGCTCAAGCAGTGTGATTTGTACTTATCCATTTATTTATTTATTTTAAAAATCTCTTAACTTGCGAACTGACCTGTTGGACAGTAGCCCAATGAGAATATCTGAGAACTGAAGTCATGTTGCTGTAACTGTCTGCCTTCTCTTAAATCCCAAGACCTGAAACAAAAACAATACTTAATTATAAAATTATGATGAGACAAAGTTCCGCAAGCTTCGGATGCAAAGCGTCTCCCGGAAGGCAGGAAAGTAGGAAATAATCCGCGAGATGACAAGAAATCAAATCAGACACTTTTTCTAAACGTCAAAACAAACAATTTTGGCCAGCGTGGAGAGTGTAGGTCCAATCCTCTGACGATTTGACCTACACTCTCCACGCTGGCCAGACGGGTTGGAGAGGTCTCATTGATGTTTAAAAGCTTTGTTTAACTTAGGAAATACACAAGATAATTCAAAATAAACCGGCCAAGTGCGAGTTAAACTCGCGTGGAGAGGGTTCCGTACAATTAATTGAATTCTTATACGTTTTCCTGTAATCTGCAAGTAATGAACGATATTTTGTATTTTTTTCCAAATTTTAGGCTCAGTAGTTTCGGATATCAGGGGAGGGGGAATGGTCAATTTTCGTCTTTTTTCATGAATAAAATCAAAACTATTAATTTTACAATAATAACAAAAATATATTTGAGATCCTCATAACAAGCCCTTTCATTTGATATATGACACAGTAAGGTTTGCAAAACTTTTTTTTTTATTTCGTAATTTGTCCTCCGAAAATGACCCTTATTTTAAAAATTTATTAACTTTGCAAATATGTGTTTGGGTCATAGGATTACAAAATTCTACCAAATATCCCCTAATTCGGTCCAGTAGATTCGGAGCAAATTGGCTGTGACAGACGGACGGACAGACAGACGCCCGAGTGATCCTATAAGGGTTCCGTTTTTTCATTTTTTGTACGGGACCCTAGAAATATCTAAAGAGGATAGTGAAGGGGGAAAGGGAGAAAGTTGAAAGAAGATGCAATGCATTGCACTGAAATGGGTATTTGAAATGGCTTTGCTAAGCCAGGATCAAGTGTCGGTTGCATGGTTATATGAGCTCGCGTGGTCTACTGTTCTCACAAGACCAAACCGGCCTAAATGGGGGCGATATTGCAATAAAGCTGAGTAGTTTTATATGGTATAGACTGAGCCTACAGATGCTTGTTTGTCATTTCTAGGTACCTAATCAAACTATGTAAAGTGTAGTGCTCACCGCACAGTGTTGTCGAGGCCGCCGGTCCAGAGTTTAGTGCCGTCTGCCGAGATATCGATGCATGAGGCCCCGTCCGTGTGGCCTTGGAACTGCCTCACCAGCGTCTGGTTGTGGAGGTCCCACACCGCGATGTTTCCATCTGAACAACAACTGAAGCACACCTGAAAGAAACAAACAATACTTAATAATGTTTCGGAAATCCTAATGTGGAAAACATATTGCCGAAACATAATTTAAATGTTACTGAATTGTTTAGCAAAAATTCTTAAAAATGAATCTGTTCTTTTTGTCTGACATACTTTTTACAGTTTACCTCAGTACACAATACAGGTAAGTATCTATTATATAATTATAATTGTTATTGTATGTGTTGTCTCCTATCATTGTCTTTATATTTATTGTGTTGTATTGTATTTTTCTGGGAAAATAAATTATATTCTATTCTATTCTATATACCTAGGTATAGTAGATTTTTTTTTGGTTTGAATCTCAAATTTGGTTTCCTTGGTAGTAGACATGCTAACTTTCAGCACTCATCACATCACAACCAATATACGTATAGGAGTTATTACGTCAACCTGAGTTCCAGGCGAGATAGTTGGGCGAGCAATCCGTTACAGATACACTATCACGTCTTTATCCCTAACGGGGCAGACAGAGCCCAGGGCGGCAAGGCCCAGGCCACTTTTAGCATGATGGTGGGCATGACGGTGGAAAAAGGAAATCATAATAGTGATGGACTGCTAACCGAAACGCCTTTTAATATGATTCTGATTCTTGCCCATTCTGCGCGGGAATAGAAGCAGCTGGTACATTCTGTTTTTTTTATTTTTTCCCAGATCTTGCATGCTGATCTGGGAAAATATAAAAAAAACCGTTTGCCCCAGATATAATAACACAACCTAAACTTTAAATATGTTAGTTTCTTTCAAGTTGCCGTAATAAAAGCACAGAAGACAGTAAGAGTATTACATACAGAACGGAATCTTCAAAGATACGCGCAATATACGTCTCCGTTTTCCGTCCCTGCACCCTCCCCTGTTTTTGTGCCGCCGTGCACACGTCAATGGGTGTGTTCGCCCGCTCTCGTCCCTCGACAAAGCGAGAACGGGGGAGAGGTACGGGGACAGGGAACGGGGACGCATATGTCAAGGGACCTTAGGAGATTCCGTTCTGTATGTAATCACTCTTACTCTCTTCAGTGACTAGAGGTTAAGTTACCTTGGAATCGGGGCTGATGGCGAGCGCGTAGCAGGCGGGCGCGGAGGACGTCAGCTCAGCCTTGATGCGCGGCGTGGGCGACGCCAGGTCCCAGATGGACAGGTTGGACGCCTCGCCGCCCACGATCAGCGTGCGCCCGTCTGGCAGCAGCTTTACCGACCGGATGTAGTTATCCCTTTGCTGAAAACAATGAACAGAAAATGAAAAGATATCCACTGATTCTGTGAGATTATATGAATTTTTAATTCATAACCCAAAAGAGAACCTAAGTACCGATTTTGTCTAAGGGCCTAGGCAAAAGAACGTAATTTGTGAGTTGCACAATTACGTTCTATAGAAATTCAACACTCATATTCTGTCGCCGTGTGGCACAAACAACACTTTCGTATAAACATTTTACTTTTATACATTCATAACGTAACTCAAAAGGTTACGCGTGTTTTCCTGGGCCCTAAGTTTTTTTTTCGTATGTAAGATGACTTGATCGAAAGTGTTCTTACTATGTGTTCATGAAATCCATTTATTCATGTAGAAATAAAACAATCTAAAATATCAACCACGCCAAGTTTATAGCACTTTGGCAACAATCATGTCTAAATTGTTTTCGTATTATGTACAATAAGTTAATACAGTCTTTCTTATTTATAACTTGGCTTTATTGGCATTATATAACAAATATATAAGTTAAAATATAGTCATATCGCCGCGCGCCGTTTTGATACAGGCTGAGTTTTTAACCACCGGAAATATTTTTGGAGCAAGTTCCCATACAAAATCCGTTTGGCTGAGCGCTGATTTGTATGGGAGGACGAAAATTTTTTTATCGATTTTAAATAACTATTTTTATAAATAGTAGTTCAGTATCATGGACTGGACTTGCGCTGATTTGTATAGGACAAACAATTTTAATCGATTTTAAATAACTTTTTTTATAGAAAGTAGTTAAGTTTCATGGACTGAACTTGCTCCAAAAATTTTGCCGGTGGTTAAAAACTCAGCCTGTATAACCAACATGATGCGAATGAAAAAGTAATAAAACCTGTGTGGGACAGTTACCCACTCACCAAACAGTCCAGTTGGCTGACGGGCGCCTTGCTGGGCTGGCTGATGTCCCACACCTTGACGCAGCCCTTGCCGCCGGTGTACACGTACTTGGTGGGCGACGACACCGTCACCGCACACACCACCTCACCGTGCGCCAGCGCAGACACCTGCCGCGCGTGTCTCGGAATTCCCGGGCCCATCAGCGCGTCAGGGGGAAAAGGGACCGGCTGCATTTGACCCTCAGCCGATACGTGGAATGAATATGCTCTGGAAAGATTAGTATTTCCTGTTATTCAGTGCTTAATTAACCGCATTCCGTGGTTAGCTGTGTTAGTACATAACGTGTTTTCCCTCATTGCTGATAATTACCACAGTGATAGCACTGTGGTTACAGTATTATTATTTCAATAAGGTAAATTTATTATTAGTTAGGTTTACCTCCTTACCAGTAGGTACATATTTTTTTATGTCGATAAGAGATATTTATAAGCGCATTTACATCGTCGCCATTATTTAACTATAATAAAGTAAAACAAACATATTTTCCTAGTGCAATCGGTAAAGTCCACGTACCTAGTACCTACTAGCTTGCCACATTAGACATTACCTACTTAACCTAAATTACCTACTTGATAAATACGAGCAATGTATTGCCTATTTGCATGGAGTATTTAATCTATTTGCCTTCAAAATATCAATGTGTATGAACATTGAACTTACGGTTTGCCACCAGGAATAGGCGCCAAAGCAGCGGGTCCCAGCGGGGGACGTAAAGGTTCATACGCGAGGGCTGCTCTCGCGGAGTACCCCGCAAGGCCGTACGCGTCATGCGCTCCGTTGCCCAAATAAGGGTACTGCAGCGACGGCGGCTTGACGGCAGCCTTGAGCGGAGCACCCGCGGGGCCCGCGCCGCTCGCGCCCGACGTCGGCGTCACGGGTTTTGAGATCGGAGTGCTTGGTTTCTCGTCTAGTTTCTTTGCGGAGGGGGTGGACGCATTGCTTGAGGTTCCCGACCTGGAATTTGAGTTGACGATTGCTTAACTTTAAAATGTTATTTTATAATAACGAAGGGAAAATATCTTTGAAATCAAACTACGAGTATAGACGAAATGTTCAACATTAGTGTGATGTTATTTGTGTCAACATTTTCGTGCATTTGTAATGTCCTAATATAATAATAACAAAGACCAAATCAATTAATTACATTTCCATTCTAATCCATAACACACAACGATATCACGTTTAAACAAAAAGTAATTAATACGCGCCGTAATAACAAGCTATAAACTTAACCCAAAAGGTTAGGTACGCAAACTGTTGAAGTTTGTGTGAAGATTATCATCAGCTATCCACGCGGGCGTGTCTAATCTTATTGTTGTTAGTAGGACTACATGAACCTCAGTCGGGCTCCAATTCTGTAATTGATTTAGTGTGGAGGCGGATTAACTTTCGTGTTGGGCTCGTGTCTGCAAACGTTACTAGGGCTTCTATTAAAAGGATCGCGCGATCGTCGACAACTTGCGCTCCATAGGTGATGAGACGGCAGGTGTTAAAATGGCTTCTATAATACTCCACTCCACCATCGCATTATGTTGTATTTAATTAAGGGTGAAGCGTGCTGAGGATAACGCGACTTTACTAAATGTGCGCTGGTATGCGGCGATTAATGAGATTTAGTTTAGGAAGATGACTGAGGAAAACAGATACGGAAACGCTAACGTATATTATTTGTTCAACGATTATTTATTTCAGCTATGAACTGCTGATAATCAATTAAATAAATTTAAGCGCACGGACAATATATACAGAACTAAGTGTCTTGCTTTTTAGGCGATCGATTTTGTGTTGATCTAAGGTAGGTATTTCTTCGAATTATACGTAGGTGTAGAATCTACCAATAATCATACAAAATGTTTTTTTTTATGATTTTACTATATTCCTTTTTCTCTATTCATATACATAGATTATAGTCCCAGCCGTAGCAACTCTAGCGCCCCAGGCGGAACATATGTGTGCGCCCTTTTATTTTTACAATAAACCTATGTCATTTTCTGGGTTTCTGTAGGTGGAATCCAGAAATGACATTCTGTTTATTACAAACTCCTGTGAAAAGGGTTGACGACTCTAAAATTTGTATTGCATCTCTAAAAATATATGTATTTGCGAGTCTATGATTTTTTTTTATTTCAGAAAACTTATAGCTTTTTCTTATCTATGTAAACAATAATGAATGAGTTAAAAGTACCTTGGACTATGCGGCGGGTGTTCCTTCTTGGGTTGCAATTTGTCCAAGCCGTTTTCTCTTGGCGACGGCGCGCCGTTGTGTGGTGACGTCGGCTCTTCGCTGGCATCGTCCACTACCAACTCCTGAAAAGTATACAAGAACATTGTTAAAGACCGACCGATGTCTCAAAAGTAGTGTAAAAACAGAAATTAATTCGTATTACGGAGAAAATTAGACAAAAAACTTACATGGCCCATATCTTTCTCTTCCTTCTTTAGCTTCTTATGGTCGGGTTCTGCAGGACTCCTCGTTCTGTACTTTTCTCTCTCCCCTGGAGATATAGAATTCCTCTGCAACAACGAAACAATCCGTCAATAACAACAGTCCGTTTAATAGAGGCGGTATCGGCTTTGTTAGTTTAGCAAATACGAATAGGTAAACATAATCAAAACGCTTACGGCCGGGCTTACGTAGCTATAGCAATCAATCGATCATTGTTCGCAAATAAATCGGCGCGCAGCGAGGCGAGTGCTACAGTCAATATCAATATCAAAACACGCTGAGGCAGAACAAACTGACCGCATGATTAGCTCCGGGAGTGGTCATCGCCCCCTCGGAGAGTGGGCTGGGGGCAGCGCGCAGGGGGAGGAACAGGCCGCAACATTTGGATGAACGCGCAAATACGGACTAATGAAATAATCATATACGTGACGAACGACCACCACGCTCACTGATTTAGACCATGTTGACGTTTCAATATAACGTAGGTACCCAGCCAGCTCGGATTATCAATATTCGGTCGAATGGCTGCGGCGAGTTGTGTTAGACAGATGCCATTTCAAGTGTAGGCACGCAACCGTGAGTGCGGCCATTCGAGCGAAAAGGCTTTCGCTTCCCGAACGATTCAATATGGGATGATATTGCGCAAACTTTCATATCGTGGAATTGCGAGTATATGCGAGTGCCGACGTTGGTTGCGGAGCGCAGCAAGTACTATTCTAATACAATTTCGCTCGAGTAGAAGCAGGCGTTGAATGCGAAACGGGTAGGGTCTAATATTGCGTCCTCGGGGAGTGTAGCTGCACGGTTCGCTTCGGCCTGAAGGGGTCTAACGGGGCCTAATTTTACGAGGTACTAAGTTAGAGGCGAGTGGGAAGCGGCTGTTAATTTGCTCTCCTCGCCGCCGCCGACCTGTCGCCGCCCGCTGTGACTTACGACCGGCCGCTGCGAACCAAGACAATAACACTTTATGTCGAGATCCACATCTATTTATCGCAGCCCGAGATATGGCGAACATCACAATAGATCCAGTTCTATTTAATGGGCCGCTATAAATGCGGACGTTCTGTTTTTACGCACAAAGAGCCTGATTTTTACGATGAAGAAATTAGATAATAAAATCGAGACGAGTGTACAGACCGTAAGATACACTAGAGCACGCAGCTTATTGCGGCGTTGTTATTGGATATTTGATAGGCGAGATGTAACCAATAAAGTTTTATTATTGGCACAAGTCGCGTGGAAGACATAAAGCTGCGTCCACACACAGCGTTGTTCCTGGTATCGAAGTGTGAGGTGTGTTGCCGGGGGTCGATCGTGTGTTCGAGAGCCTAATTTTACGATCACCCGATCTCCACAGAGTTCAATATCGAATTTCAAGTGCTATTTCGAGAGACCCACGAAGCTCGCAGTAATGTGACGTGTCGGATTCGATTGGATGGATTTTATGAAATCGTACAAGTACAGTCATTCACTAGGCTCGGTTCGGGTAAGGCTGTTTGTGGTTAATCGTTAATTTAATAGATTGGATTTGCGGTCAGCTCAGCTGCTGACGGGATACGATATTATTTTGTCAATAAGTTTACAAAATTTTAATAGATAAAGAAGGAATAGTGCCTTGCCTGATCATGATCATAATATGTATTTATACCTCGAATTATCGATAAGTACTCGCATTGAGCTATATTTACATATAGCCCAATGTTTACTCGTATATTGATTTGGGAGATAGGTTCAGTTCTCTGAAATTGTTTTAAATGAAATTATTGTAAAAACTGAATCCGTCCCTTTTAATAATTTCGGATATTCATATTATGTAAATATGAACTTACCAAATTCGTAAGTATTTACAGAATATGAATATTTTATTTAGACAATACATATCTATAACTTTAGTACCTACTTTATGTTTTTTTTATTCTATGAAATATTATTTACGTACGTGTAGTATTTTTTTTACATACGAGCATAAATAAATATCTAATACCTATATACTCGTATAATTTAAAATGAATGTATACTAATATTTTGTACCCCTCTCATTTGTTTTTATAAGTATGTATTACGTAGGTACTTAATAGAAAAACACAATGTTATCGAGTACTCGCTACCTTTTCCATTTTCAAGAGAAAAGCGAACAGAGCTAATCTTTACTTTATCCCATTACGCGGGTCGACCTCAAGAAAAAGGCAATTGAGTCGAGGAAGGGTAGGGCGGGAGCCACTCCGTCGCTAAACAAGTACGAGTCGACTACAAGCTCAGACAACACGACTTATCGGCTACCGTGCGGACCGGCACCAGGCCAGGCGCACATGTGTCGCGCCGGCAGGGGGGCGCGAGGTGGCGAGGAGCGCGGGTCGTGACGTAACGTATAAAGTGGCAACACACAGGCGCGCTGTTAACGCCGCCCGGGCTTATTGTCTGCGGTCACGCGACGAGCCGTTTAGCCGCGCGCGCCGTGCCGCCGCCGCCCGGTTAACCGGAAGGGGGGCGGTTAACCGGACGCTCGGGGGCGGAAGCGGGGGAAATAGATAAATAGACCGCCCGCCGCTCGGAAATGTACGGATTGAGTTCAGACTATATTTCAGGTATAATAGTTTTGAAAAGTTACGTGATTTACACGCGACGTTTTCGTCTTTTATCGGGACTACCCATTCTAAACGACTCGTTTTATGATACTGTCATCGAAAAGTTTTATTGCGGCCATTTATTTTTAAGTCCCATTACGTTGTCAATTTATAACTTTGTACGATACGGACCTGAATGTTTCATGATGCGATAAAACCGGCTTTGCGTGAAGATTCATAAGCTCATTCATGCTTAGTATTAACGTATTATTAAGCTGCCAGGTTCAACATAAAAACAAAAAGGATATTAGGCAACAGTAAACCGAGCTCATCGAAATTGTGGCCTACAAAAACCTAACAAAAATTAATCGGCAGCTAGCGCGTAAACCGCGGGGCGCTGCGCGACTTTAAAATTAACTTTACCGGTTCATTCGTACACATAAATAATGGAGGAATTTCTGAATACACATTAAACTCCTATAAAGAATACATTAGCATAAATTTATGGTAGCGAGTCGGCGTTTCGAGCGCGTTTTTACGTGACTCGTAAAGTTTATAGTCGCGAGTGGAGGATTGCGTTTACTGCGCTCGCTATCGGTTTATGGCCGACCCCAAATAACCAAATTGCTCGTTGACGACTGACGAGCTGGCCGCCTCCGCCGCACGCACCAGATCTACTGCCTCAGCAACGCAATATTAATGCAAAACACGCCAAGACACCGACATGAGCTTCCTTTCCATTTAATATGATTTTCCAATGTAATTAGCAAAAAATTTTCGACATATGATATACTTTATCATATTAAATTATTAATTATTAACCATTTAAAGCGGAATGTATGTATTGATAGCTTTGTTTCTTGCATAAAAAAATTTTTTGGCCAACTGATGACCTTGAAGCGGCAGGCGACTGGCCACCTCCTAATTTTACTGCCCGGGGCAAGTGCTATTACGTATGTTACATTGTTGTGTTGTGTTGTTTGGCAATCAATGATGTCTAAAACAACAATTTACCTTAGATAATCATGATCATGCACTTCAAATCATCATCAATCATAAGTCATCATGACATGATTAATTGCTATAATAGAATAGAATAACGAACAAGACAGTTTTGGCAATCACATCGCTACGCTAAGTGTTTCAATTTATGCCCTATTATTTATATTTTATGTTGCCATATTATGGAAAAGCGTACAATCTGTTCAAACTTAGGAGTGCGGTGCGGGTTGCACGGCTATTACTCCGCCACTCGGCACTTGGCGTTACGAGCTCTCCGCACTCCGCGAAATACCGTACGCTCGCAAGCACTTGGAAACTTGCCCAATACAATTGGTGGCCATTATTGCACCTACAATTCCGTTATTTTTAGCCAACCGCAGCATAATTACTTCGGAAAGTCTAGGTCGTTGTAATATTTTATTAAGTAAGTACATTTAATTAAAATAACAAATTAATTTTATTGCCACCGGTCAAACAGGAACCAATTATTTTTTTTAAAAACATCTGAAGCACCTGGTATTAATTAGTTGTGTTATTTTTTTTTAACATAATTTATACTTTTGTTCAAGGAATAAGACAAGGCTTTGTTTAACTTTATTACCAAGGTCTTCTTCGTATTTTCATTAGGGTTTCGTACCTCAAAAAGTAAAAACGGAATCCTTATAGAATCACTCACTTGTCTGTCCGTCCGTCTGTAAGAGCAAATTTGCTACAAAACTAATGGACCGATTAAGTTGTTATTATCACATATTAAGTTACAGACCTATAACGTAAATAAATTAATTTCAAATATAGGGGCCTTTTTATGAGAATTTAAAACTTTAAAAAAAAATACAGATAATATTTATTTGCCTATAGATCACAGGAAAACCTATAAGAAATCTTTCACGGCTTAATATTAAAAAAAAAAAACGACGGGTTGCACTCCGGGAGTGCCGGCAGAAGTGAAAACTTGAATATTAACGGTGTGCATTTTTGATATTTTGGAATGGTTAGGGAATAATTTTGCACTAATTGCTTTAATTATCAGTATAAAAGTACTATCATTTATGTGGTAGAATACAATATTTATTTATTGCGCTATCGTACACAAACATGACAATTTATATTACATTAAAAAGTTTATCTCTCAGCTAAACGAAACAGCAGGCGCAGGCATACATTTTCGCCGCGCCGTAGAAAGAGAGGAGGATACTTCCTCTCCTACGCCGCGCCGGCTGTCTACTCTCCATCCGTCTTACGAATTTTCGATCAGGACACGTGTCCTGACGCGAGTTTAACATTTTTACCCACTACAAAAAAAGTGCACAACGCCGCTAAAGAAGTTTTCACTTCAAAAATACGTTAACTATTTCTTTACCTATAGATTTCAGGAAAACCTATGAGAAGTACGGAACCCTCTTCGCGCGAGTTATACAGCGCACTTGACCGGTTTATTTAAGAGCGAGACTCATATTGTGTATGACTTGCTCTATTGATTTACTCGTAAGTAGACTAGCATAAGATCATCAAATGAACAGAGGTCGGGTAGATGTATCACACAAAGTAAATTCCTGGGAAGCCGATAAGCAATCTCACCCCGCCCCTGCTCCATTACAGGAGTAATTAGCACAATTAACAGGAGCTGGCACCCTGGGCGAGTGAGGGGCGCGGGACGAAGTGCGGAGAGCGCGATCGCTTTCACGCACGCAAACAAATGTCACGTGGCGCGGCGCCTTAATTAAAACGATAATTGAGTTCACTTGCGAAACTCATCCGCCATTTCGACATTCCGAGAGAAATTTCACGGAAACTCCCCTCGAAACTACGAAGCCCTTAAGTGTCGACGACTTTAATTTTGTGTTAGCGTCTACTTTGCGGTCTCGAGGCAAATTTTAATACGGTGTACGAACCCACGCTTTTGTAAAATTACTTAAATAAATTACCCCAAATCGAGTTTGTCGCGGCGCTGAGAGGCAACTCGTTTGGAAAATTGGCACCGATGAAATAAACTTAGTGTGCGGTAAAGACGAACTTTCATTACGAATTTTAATGATAAATAAAATAAACGCTTCCGTGATAGAGGTCTTGGTTGTGCGTCTACAGTAATTTTACGTTATAATCCGAAACACGGATTATAACGTACTCGTAAAATTACTGTAGACTTCGTAAAATAACTGTGCGTATCGCGTTAGCGGCGGCTGTTGACAAAACCCGTTCGTTTAATTGTGATCCTTCGTTTAAAATCAGATAGGGTGCTGAGGGTCGCGGATCCCTCGCCGGATTCCTCCGACTCCAATATGTCCGTCGACACTCCCGTCGCGGCTTAATACCGGAGATAAACAATTCGTTCCGCCTTAACGAACGATTCACTCCAGCGACATCATAGCAATAAAAAACAATTTGTAAAGGTCGCTGGCCGACCTTTACAAATTGTCTCATGAAATATATTCGGTACCGGGTACCGGTCTACTACGTTACGCAATACTAAAACACTTAATGAACATATAAAAGCTCAATGAACTTTATTAGTGGAAGACACGTCGAAGAATTATTTAATTCTATTCTTGAGACTCCTTTCTGGACGCCACTAGTTTTTCGGTGATATATGATACGATATATCTGATGTTATACATATATGGATGTACCACAATTGTAGACATATATTTTTATTTTTTTAAACCAAAGGTTCGTAATGAAAACTTAAGTTTCAGAGTTCTTTTAGGTATATTTTACAACGTGGGTTTCATGTAGATAATGATATCTTATAGCAAGCGCCACGTCCACTGAAGTCCGCTCTCGTCATTCTCTCGAAAGTGGTCGCAGTTCGTGAGGCTCGGCTCACGGTTATTTAGATGAGAGCTCCCTCGCCACCCGTCAATAAAACATTAAACACGTAACAAGTTTATGCGCAGCGACAACCCTAGCGGATTCCGCCACTTCGTTAATCCGGGGCGGGGGCAGCCCTAAATTAGGGTCGAGACAAGCCGTAATCCCCCGCTCGGCGCGACGGGGGATTTATATTGTTATTGCTCCGCGTCCGGAATTATACGAGGGTTGAGGGACTAATGAAAGGGGAAATTTAATTCCTAATGATTCCCGTCTTAGTCCGTAACGAGGAAACTCGAAAAAGGGCTGCGACCCGCGCACTTTTTATGATTAATCGTTTTAAACGAACCGATGATTATTCGATGGCAATTGTTTGTTGGATACATCAAGTGTTTGTTTTTATTCAGTACGAAATAATGTGGACGTGTTTTGGTACGATGTTTATCGAAGCGAAAGTTAACGACCAAATTGGATTACAAATTTATTCATGAAACATTTTCAATGCTCGTACACGGCAGCGAGGAGGCGAAGCATATGTAAATGCGTGATAAGCACGAAGGGAACGACGTGCAGGGAATAGATGCGAGCGTGTGCGGCAACACGGCAGGCACGGCGGCGGCGGCGGCTACACGCCACACGGCAAACACGGGCGCCCGCCGGCCGCATTGTCGAACATGCGTCGCCGACCGCAGAGCATCGCACTTGCATGCAACGACAACGCTGCTCGGTGTACTACGAACCGATATCGCCAAGTCACCAACATCAGTCTGTCCTGTCCGGAGAAAACCGCAAACAGATACATGCCAATGTACGGGACAGTTGTTGCATTGTAACTAAGTACATTGCTTCATACAAGTGCGAAACTCATCCAATATCATGCATGACACATGTTCGAAATAACAAAACTAAAATATTGTAAAATTAAATAAGTTTTAATTTAATGCCTGGTTTTAATAATTCCTTTATCGGTTAATAATTCTATCAGTTACCAACAGTTTCTATATCAAACTCTAGACATACCTACATACTTATACACTTTGGATAAAAAAAATATCCCATCTGCCCGGATTTGGCTTCATACGCCCCCACTTTAGGTTAAAGTTTCTATTTACTACACTTTAAAATGAATAACTTATATTTCCCAGTAAATAACTAAACAAATATGTATTCTGTATTGAAGTTACCGTTGGCTGCAACGTATTTCGCTAAAATGCAAGTAACAAACAAACAGTAGTGCAGCGCCGCCGCGCCGCCCTTCCGCTCATTACGCCGGCGACTAATTGAGATAAATTATGAAGACGTGCACCGAGCCGCGAGCTATCGCACCCACCTACCTGCTAATTACATGCAGCGATTTCAATTATACAAGAGTTCTAGCGTGTTTTTAGCCGAACGCGGCTCGTTTGTTTTTATATTTTCCATTGAACAGGTTTACGGTGAATTAATCGTAATTAACGCAAGAAATAACGCATTGTAAAATTATAGCGCTTTGATGCAATTAGACGTTAGTGGTTATAGTTATAGCGTGTTGTAAAAGCGAGGCGAGCAATAAATAGATTCGTCGGACTGGGGAGAGGTGCGTCGTTGGTAGCGTGCATGCGGGCAGGAGGCCACACACAGCGCCAGCGCGGTGCAGCAGGCAGCCGCCGCGCCGACCAACAAGTATTCAAAAGGTGTTCAGTGCCGGATAAGCCCATAAGCAATAAATTAAGTAATTACTTAGGGCGTCACCAGTAGCTGCATATAAATTATCAAAAATACTAGCCTTTTATGCGCCCGGTGCGAAACTCCTATTTGCACCCCCATCAAGTAGGCTTAATCTGGCACTGTGTGTGGCATACCCTGGCACAGGGCACAGGCACCGCAGCGGTGGTGGGCTGATGACCACAGAGCTCGTTCGACAATCTCCGGCTACGCGACACTCAACCAACATTTTATGTCGAGTGCGGCTTATCCGCTGATTAAATGGCCACATCTATACATCGCGAGCTTTACGAGCAAACGAAGATATTTTTACAGTAACAACTTGTATCTCGTTTTGTTTACGAATTGCATCTACAAAATATTGCACTTTCGATTCGAATCGGCAAATGCAATACGTATTGAATATTTCATTTGGAATATTGAATCGGTGGGAGCGCAGGCACCGGAGCATCGAGTATGGCACGGTTCGTCGCATTCGGTCGATCTCGCTAGGGCTGTACTACCACGTGTCTTTCAGTATGCGCACAATGGAGATTTGGTTATTCATGACTAATCTAACCAATGGATTCTTACTATTCAGAGAAGTCGAAGTTTAGTCTTGTAGTTTGCATAGTGCGTACATACGTCAATCTCACAAAAAAAGTATAGAGGCTAGAGTATCTACCTAGTGCACTAGGAAAAAAACTAAGAGTCACAAAACACCAAACGAGAACACTATTGCAATTTAAATGACTGCAGATATTTTCTAACTTTATTTAAGACGATCATGTTTACACAAGTGAGCATGTACGAGTATATTAGCGTATACAAAAGCTTTCTGCAACTTAACATTGCTTGAAAATTCTAAAACCAACTTGGTAGATATGTGAGTACGTACAGTAGCATTCGCATATAAATAACATTGGTTAATATTCGATTCTGTAACAGCACAGTGCGGTGCAACGACAGTCGGATATTGTTATGAAAGGGGGCCGAGGTGGGTTAGGGCGGCAGGGGGCGAACGCGATTCGATCAAGCTTGCATAAATCGATGCGATACGCCCCGATCGAGAACAAAGCCGCAAGCTCGAACCGAGACGAGCAATACCCTCACCTCGGTCGACTCTCGACTGTACCGACAGGCAAAACACGCCGAAGACGGCTCTCAAAGTATTACGGGGCATTCCCATGCCTTTCGGGTGTGCCAAGCGATGCGCGGCGTAGCTTGCATTAAAATTGTTTGAAAATGACTTAAGTTATTCAGGATGGTGGCGCACGCCTTTCTGGCGAGTGTTGCATGCGCATCCGGCGTTAATAAGTGTCAGTAAGTATCGCGCGCACGTAAGCTGGCAAACAAGGCGTGTTTATTCATAAACATAAACAACAAGTCATCATTAATTCCGTTGCACGATTATAAATTCAAGAGACACAAAGCCCCTTACTGTAGACGTCGGATAATCGGCGCGGAATAATCTGGATGCACCGGCGTAATCTACATGTTATTCCGTATCGTGGCGAAGCAGCATAAGAAGATTAACTGTATCGCAGCATTGGATGGGACATTAGCTGGAATTGGGATACAACCAGCTCAAACAGGGCACTCTAGCGAACAGAAGCGATCAATCCGATTATCAAATACTATTGATGCACTATGCATCTCATAAATGGGTTTGTTGCGAAGCTTTGACGGGATTACGCATTATAATATCGAATATTGCTAATTATTATTATCTATATAACGTCTAACAAAATATGTATACTGAAAGTATTTTAAGGCTGAATTCAGTCCATGAAACTCATGTTACTGAACAACTTTCCCTTATATCGAAATATGAAAATATTTTTTTTTGCTTTCCATACACTCATATAACATTTAAAAAAACTCTGATCCTAAAAAACAGAGTTTCAGAAAGGCAAAACAATCGTGGACATCGTCAATCCACAGACATTTTTTTTCATATTTCGATTTCTTTTTTGTGAACTATCACGGACTGTGTTGACCAAGCCCTTCAAGCGCTATTCGCCTTTCTGAAACGGCATATAATATAATAATAACAAAAGATAACTCGTTGCACAACACACATTTTAGACCAAAACAATTCAATTGCAGCAAAGAAGTACATGGCGTTATCATAAATCTGAGATCATTACATGTCACTTTCTGTGTAGAATACTACCACCTACGAGAGAGAAAACACTAGCATCCGAGATAAGCCTCGAGATTCCGTCAACCCGTGATAGATCGATAACTCCACGACACTATACTTAGCTTATCCAATATCAGATGGCTTTGTCTGATAACTCGATTCTTGCGACTAAACATTAGTAAGACATGACTTAGCTCATTGACAGAGACGAATTAGGTTCTAAGCTTCGACTATCAAGTGACTTTACAAGAACAAATCTGTTGATTAAAATAACGGATGGATTAGAAGGCGATTGGTCGGATTCATACAAAAATACAAGGAAAACATGTATAAAAGCAATAAGATTAAGAAATTTCATTTTCTTGAGGACAATTTACAAACAAGCAGCTTTGCGTATCAAAACTCAGAGAAAGAAATAAAAGGAGCACGGAGACGACTACCGTGCAATCTGTTTCACTTTAGGCCGTCTTAATAATTACAAGTGGCCATTCCTTCCAATTAAGAAAGTCTTGGGCGATAAATTGCGAAGGCTGTCGCGCGTCGCGCGGTGCTCTGGGCGACTGTTGTTATACGCGCGTAAACACGACTGGCTAGGGTTGCCGCGCCGCGGAAAAACAAAAGCACATTACAGTTTTGTTTTAATGCTTTAATAAATTGCCTCGGTATCGCCCGCCTTGATAAATAAACTCGTATTTACACGCACCACTGCTACCTTAATTAAAGGAGCGCACCTTTAAATACGCAACGACTGAGGCATATCGAATAACAAACGCAAATTTATTCTGACCGGAGTTTTTTCGGCATCTATTAAATAAAGAAGTCGAGGAGAATGCTAAACAAGGTTGAGCGGCCCTCGCCCTGCGAGTTTTCCACTTGAAGTGGTGAGTGGGTGGCGGGGCAGCGCGCGGAGCTGGGGTCAGGGGGTGTTATTCAGAGTGGCTTAGATAAGGTAAGGAGGATGAAGAGGCGAGATGCGCGGCGTAATGAACCGGCTCCTACCAGTTTTTGTGTGGTTCGGGCGCCTAAATTGAATATTAGGCGCGATTTGAGAGCGAATGAGCGGGCGGTAGAAATAAATCCGCGGTTATTATGTTACCCAAATGAGATTGTGGAAAGGCTCGCCCTGTTAGGTTTAGGGCCGCTGCTCAATTTCGCGTCGGTGTAAATTGGCTGTCGTAAACTTAGTTATATTTTGTGGGAATTTAAGCGTCTTTCTAGGAAGTTCAAGTCGGTACAGGTTGCAAAGCCAATGTTTATATAAAACAATTGTTATTAGAGGAATCCGGTCACTATTTTGTTAAGAGCGAACGAAGTTCTGTTCTGAGTTAAACAATCGAACAGCTGCAGATTGCAGCAGTAAGTTTCTCCATTGTTAAAATAAACAACGGGATGATGTATCGGAAAATCAAATAGGTAGCGCTCGACGTTTGCAAATAAACAGAGAGCGGTTTGCATTACAACAGTGTAGCACCTCCATGATTCACAGTAAAAACAACCGCTGGACAAACGGCGAGGCACGAACAGAGTGTAACCTGACGCGAACTTGCAGCCAAGACGCGCTCGGTTTATGTAAACTTTATTACGGCGTGCACTACACCCCCTGCCTCCCCGGCGCGCTCGCCGACTCAAATTGTAAGGCGCGTCCGTGCATTACTCAGCTCGCCGCGTGTTTGCACAGATCGACGGCTCCGTGAGCGGACTGCCAACACCGCCACCGCCGCGCCGGATCGGGGTCACACTGCAAGATAAACTCTTCACGTACCCTCCTCAAGTTATAAACTTGCTTACCTCTTTGCTAACAAGTTTTCTTAAAGTATACTGATAATGTTCTATTATGAGAACTTCTATGAACTTCCTAGCGTAACACAAACAACATCTTTTTAAGTACAGTTTATAAGTAGGTTTCTAAAATTAAGGGGCATTACTTTCTCCGTCATTACTTTAGAAACATGTCAAAAAGTGACATACCTTAAAATTTCAAAAATCGTAGTTTTACGATTAAAGAATTTAATGATTACAGCATTCCTAATCTTTCTATAGCTGTGCTGCTTTGAAGCCCGGGAGTCGCTGTCCTGCTTTTTCTTCTCCACTTCCCACGGTCTCCTGCATGCTTTACTAAGTTTGACCATTACATCATCTTGCAATCTGATAGTATATTCGCAAAAAGCCATAAATAAAACAGGAACAACCAGCGACATCAAAATGAGTAGGTAAGTATCCGAAAATGTGAGACAGAAGTAGGTTAGTGCAACAAAGACAATGTTTAGCAGCAGGGTGCGGTATCGATTCGCATGCATTGCGCTCCACGGCGCGGCTCCAGGAGGCAGGCGGCGGCGGCGGCACATCTGTGCGGTGTGCCTGCGTTCAGCCGAGCACAACAAGGGTGGCGCCACCCCTAGCTCTGAATAGCACGATAGCCGACATTCGCAACACCTCGCGACGCACTCGCGAACTCACTACTTTAGGGCTGACTACCATTTTTGTGTTTAATTTTTAAATCCAATATATTGATTTTTTTTTTCAATAATTGTATACTAAGGGACATTGATGCAGCAGTTGACACTTTCCAAATTTTATATATATTTATAATAGTTTTTCATGGCAATTTTTAGCAATATTATTTGATAAAAATTATAAACGACATAGACGTAAACACTTGCAATTTCTTAATAAATAATATAATGAAAGTCGCAATTGATCTGCAGCCTGATTAAACCTCTCATTACTAATACTAGGATAGCTAATCGATAACATTTATAAAACTCAAATATATGAAATCCGACATATATTACGTTTTGAATTTGTAAAAGAATACATCGTTTTTAGACGGTATCGTAAATTGCAGCCCGACCGTAAAATAATAATGAATAGTACAAGGAGAGTTATGTTGACACTCTTTTTAAAATTGTTTAATATGTAAAAAAGTAACATTTTCATCATATAAAATAACGCATTTAATCATCATGATTACCGCATTCAAACATTTTCAAGGTGGCAGCCCTCGCGAGTAGGGGTGTGCCACTTGCACCACCCACTTGTTTCAGTCAGGGCCGTGTTATGAAATCAACGTGTTCGAGCGCAACACTCGCCCGCTCCGCTCCCAAATGGAAAACGCAGTATGACGCTTGTTGGGAAATTTTTGAAAGCTCATTGTTTTTATTTATTTTTTCTTAAAAATTTTAACAAATAAGATTGGTAAAAGTTATTCGGTACTCACATGTCTTTCCTCTGCTGAACTGATACCTGCAAATTACATAAGCATGTTAGAACTTTCAAGTAACTTTTTATTTATACTTACATTACTTGCCCTTAAAAAAAAATAGAGAAATAAAACATTACTTTTAAAAATAAACATTTTAAATAATAATATTTTTAATTATTATTACTAATGAGGTCTTAGGTAAACTATGCGTTAATGTTAAAGGAAAAGTACTTCTCAAAACAACTTAGTCTGCCGATAACATGCATTTATTTTGTTATGTTTAGCCTATTATACATATTGGTCGCATAACGTTATTAACCTTTCAATTTCTCTTTCTTTAAATTAATAGTTCCAATGACTAAGTAAGTAGGTACCTACAATACAAAGATCAACGAGTAAAACCATAAACAACTTCGATATTAAAGTTTATTGCAGTTGAGTCCCCGCGTACAATATTTCTACACTACAGCTCCTTTAGGAATTCGAAGTATCGCTTAAAAAAGCAATCACGTCGTCGAGTCCATAAACATTATATCAAATAAATAATATTACAGTACACGAAATGCGAGTGTCGCGAGGCGAGCTGAAGTATGATATAGCGAGCAGAAGGAAGAATATACGAGTAATATCTGAATATTATCCTTCTACATAGTACGTATACAGCGCTAAAATGGCACAACTGCATTTTTATATGTTGTTAGCAACCCTGAAAGCCCTATGCAATTCCCGTGTTGCTGGAAATAATGCTTGAATCAAAGCTTTATATTACATGGTACTTGTTTCACGGATGTTTGTCGTGCTTTTGTGAAAATACTACAATTTATTAGTAGTTGGGTGGGTAATTAAGTTACATGCAGTGGCATTAATTACACTTAAAATGGGCATAATTTCCAAACAGATAAAAATTCAGGAAACGTAATCTCCACTTTTGCAGTATCTTTATGTCACAGCAGAGGTTCGAGCGGTCGGGTGTAAAGTGCTCCATGAATATTGCAGAGCCTGTCGCCGTCACCCGTCACAGAGCCAAATAACTCCCTAACATAGGTACGGCTGGGAATTCTACATATTTGCACAAAAAGTAATATCATTTTTGATTTATATTAGGAATAATATATATTAGGAAAATATTTTATATCTTGATCTAATGATTCAGAACATTTTTCTTGGGTTTGCAAGTACTCGTAAGATACTTTTATAAACTTTTATTACATTTAATTTGTTGTGACTAGTACATAAGTCTCACAATAAAAGCTATACAAAAATTTATTTTTTAATTTGTTTCTACTATTGTCATGACAATAACTATCAACTAAAAATAAATATTCTTCTTTTGCAGGTATATTTTGTAAAAACCGTTGTACATCTTAGACACCTTCGTAAGTTTCTGACGCTACTTGGTGTGCCTATGTGCAATGGTGCACGCACGCATCACTATGATTGTAACCAAAACAGTCAGGCGGATAATTGTCAGAGGCTGCAAATTGGCTAGAGGCAAGCGATCGTGTGACACGTCTGACACTGCCGACCGGAGCACTTAGAGCGGCGCCGGAATTAACGTCGCCCGTCCTCACAAGCATCAATCAAAGCGACGCTTTATACACAGGAGATGAGCCAACATATACACCGTGATGTACCATAGTGAACCTATGAAATCAAATTGAGCATGATATAAGTAGCGAGCGATCGTGTGACACGTCCAACACTGCTGATACGAGCATTTAGAGTGGCCGCCGGCGCCTCACTAGCATCAATTAAAGGACGCATACACCAAAGCGACAGTGAATATTTCACCATAGTGGGTCTACGAAACCAAATTTGCTCCTTGAGGCCGGAAGACAAACCATTACACTAAATCATTTTAAGATTGACATCATCTGATTGAGTACGTAAATTACGCAACGCCGTGATATTTGTTTTTATAAAATGCACTTCCTGCCTAAATTAAAACGAATAAATTAGACTATAATATTATATAGGGTTGTTTCCATCGAAATATAATTCCCTAGAATCGTAAGTAATCCCGAAAAATCGTTCCACGCGATATGTACCGCGGCGGGCGGGGCTTAAAATATGAACAACGCGGCGCGACAGTTCGCCGTGACACTCGAGTCGTTCGGTTGCGTCGCAAGAAGTTTCCTTTGAGAATATTGCTGTGTTTTTGCGATAATCGATTCATTGAAAATGCCGTCATGTGCCGTGAAGTGGTGTAGAAGCCATACAGACATGAAAATTAGTTATTAAAAAAAAAGTAACACGTAAACAAGGTTATTAATTTTAGCGTAGCGTACTGCATTAGGTACCATCCGCGCGTTGTTGTTCCTCACCGCTCGTTGCGTTGACTGCCCCACCCGACGACCGACGACGACGCGTGACCTTGTCGCGACCAATCGCATGCATCTTTGTCTATGTGTGCGTTCGAGTGTTTCGTTGTAATTACTGTTCGTTTGTTTGCGTAAATTGAATCAGAATCGAAGCTGTGAATGTAGGAGCGTTAGATCTCTAGAGAATTATACCTCGATGGTTGTATTCAACACTACAAATAGGCTTATCCGACTACAATTTGTATTATACATACAAGATACGTTCGGCATAGATACATAGGAAACAAGGGTCGCAGAAGTCAAAGGCATTATCCGGCGTCAGATTCACCTCTAGTGTGCCCGTAATTGCCAGCCCAATCCTATTACTATGCACGATTCGTGCATATGTACGTACATAAATACCAGACGTCGTGTTGGCATCGCGTTCTGCCACAGTTAATTTAAATGCAATAGCCTCAATTATTGACAGACTATTCAGCCATTCCATCCGCATATATGCGCATGCATGGATAATCTATCTATACATATAAGGTGTAATATGCAGTCATACAAAGCGTCTCTATTTTGAATGAGCGCACACGCATGTGTAATTTGGCGAACATTAAAACGCGGCCGCGGCCACATACACTCAAGTCACCCGCAAAATTACGTTACTAATTGACTAAAACACGCGACGCTCACACCAGCAAGGAATAATTAATTGAGCGCTGGCAAGGTAGGGCGGAGGGGGGCCATCTGCGCGGTAACTCTTACATCAGTACACCGATAATGGCACAAATTAGCCAGGGAAGTGGCAGGCGGCGGAGCAGGGGTCGAGGGAGCGGAACGGGGGGGCGTTAAGCCGGAACATCCCGGAGCGCAGATTACCGCTTGCTTTTGTAATTAACCGGAGCGACGGGCGGCTTCCAAATCCATTTCTGTGTTACATTTTCATTTGTGGCGCGCTCGTCCCCGCCGTGCTGGGATTACTCGCGCTCCGGTGAAAACTGAAAACTCCGCTCCCTGTTGTTTGCCACGAATATTACTATAAGGACACGTGAAATACATATAAACTGCGTTTTCCGAACGTCTAGGGCTTTCACACACGGAATACTTTACCCAATCTGTTCCACATCTGTTTACTTATTCTGTCCAAATACGCACGCATAGATAGACACCAATTCGAAGAAGTGACTTATTCATACTCTCAAAGCAATATCGAGCGCGCCGTAGCCGTCAGCGATCCGAAAACACGCAAACAGTGAGTTCAAAAAGCCTCTCGAATCTAGTAAATATTGAAACAGAAGTGGGATCGGAGACGTCTGCCGGCGGGCTCGGGGTGGGGGGAGCGGAGCGGGGCCTGAGGCCCGCGGAGGGTACTAATAGTCTCCAGTGGCGCACAGCAAATAAGACGAACACACAAACACGACAGCTCTTCAAATATTCATCTTATGTATCGAACCGTTAGGTCTCACTTGCCAAGATTGCTTTTGCTGGTTTTTGCGGACGGGCTCACGCCAAATATTGCTATTCTACTTTACATTAGCATTACTGCGACGTATATGAACCAATCGATATAAATATGTGTAATGTTATTTTAGTTCTTACCATTTCCTTTATCATCTGATCGATGTAGGTCTGGTGGTTTAGCGAGTACTGATAGTGGATGATGAGGTACTCCAAGGCCTAATAGCCCCGCAGGAGGCAGAGCACCCTGGCCCAGGAGAGGTAGAGGTGGCGCGCCGTGCGCTGGTAAATGTGCCGCATGCATCTGCTGCAATAACCGCGGCAGGTCTGGCCTTTGTTGCTGTAATAACAAAACATTTATTTTAAAACATTCAAAGTAAAGTTAATTCTTTCAAACCTTAAATAAATACCGCTAGATAAATAAACCAAGTCATTATTTAAGTTTGGAGTGTTGGCAACCAAAGTGAATTGATGTGTCACCACAGCACACAGAGCTCCGTGCATTTTTAAAGCAAAGCTGAGCCAAATTAAAAAGTCCTCCACGGACCCCTCGCGCCGCGATATTTTAAATTTTAAATGAGAGCTTCGCCGACGGCGGCGACTGAGCAAAATTGATTACTCCTTCTCTATTATTCCCTTTTTCCACTTTTCCCGCGCTTTCCGTTCATTGCTCGTCTCATTTAGGTTGTCGCCCATAGACCTAGAATTTTCTTTAGATCTATGCTTTCGCCTCCACCGCCACCGAGACCGTTCCAAACTGCCAATGCGATATACAAATGATAGTCCAATATGTTTCGGTGTAGCTTGTGTAAAGACTGTGACAGCAGTTTTTGTGAAATTAATGTCAAAAAAATATGTATATTTGTTATAATGATTTTGACTTAAAACAACTTTAGAAAATTAGCGGCTTTTTAGGGTTCCGTAGCCAAATGGCAAAAAACGGAACCTTTATGGATTCATCATGTCTGTCTGTCTGTCCGTCCGTATGTCACAGCCACTTTTTTCCGCTATAAGAACCTACGAAAGAACTATTCTGTTGAAACTTAATGAGTAGATGTATTCTGTGAACCGCATTAAGATTTTCACACAAAACTAGAAAAAAAAAAATTTTGGGGGTTCCCCATACTTAGAACTGAAACTCAACAATTTTTTTTTTATCAAACCCATACGTGTGGTGTATCTATGGATAGGTCTTCAAAAATGATATTGAGGTTTCTTATATCTTATAAATAAGGGAATGATAAAACTAAAAAAATATATGATGTACATGCAAACTTCCACCGAAAATTGGTTTGAACGAGATCTAGTAAGTAGTTTTTTTTTTGATACGTCATAAATCGTAAACCACAATTTACCTTTAGAACTTATACATATATTATTATGTTACTTGCTGCTACGGAACCCTTCATGGGCGAGTCCGACTCGCACTTTGCCGCTTTTTTTTATTTTCTCTTTTTGCTTATCTTTTTTTTTTTTTATTTTTTTATTAGAAATTTGAGTGCGTTTGATCTCTATCTAGCCTGATGGGAAGCTAAGATGAGGTCTAAGGTGTATCACGCAGACTCAAAAAATGCCTGTTCACTCTTGCCTTGAAAATCCCTAAATTATATGTATGGGGAAACATCGACGCAGGGAGGGAATTCCACACCTTAGCGGTTCGCACAATGAAGGAGGAGGCGAATCGAGAGGTACGATGAGGAGGAATATCGACCACAAATGGGTGGAATCCCTGTCCACGTCGTGTTGTCCGATGGTGGAATGGTGCAGGGGGAATTAAATTATGTAATTCCTGCGCACACTCCCCGAAGTGCAACCTGTAGAAGACACACAGACTTGCTACCAGTCGGCGATGTTCGAGGCTGTGGAGCCGTCCTGCCGTAAGCAACTCATCACCAACGAGTCTTCTGGCACGTCTGTCGATAGCTTCCAGGGCTTCGAGCTGATAGCGGGCAGATCCATCCCATAGGTGGGAGCAATACTCCATACATGAGCGGACTTGAGCTGTGTAAAGGCTCAACAGTTGGTCAGGGGTAAAATATCGTTGGACCTTGGAGAGGATGCCCAGTTTTTTAGAAGCCGTCTTAGCCCTGGACTCAATATAGCTACCGAAGTTAAGATTTGATGAGAGATCGATACCGAGAAGTTTGAGATGACGGGTGATAGGAACAGGCACACCCCGGAAAGTGGGAGCCAAGTTGAGAGGGCTCTTTTTAGCAGAGAAGAGACACGCCTGTGTCTTAGAGGCATTGAATCTCACAAGGTTGGCATCACCCCAATCGGAGACAGCTTGCAGAGTAAGATTGGTATGGAGCACCATTGCCTCTCTTAGTTCGTCTATTTCCGGTTTTTTTGCCCTTGCACTAGAAAAATATCTTTCCGTAACGGTGCTATCGTCTGCATACCCAAAAATACCGGGCTTTAGCAGATCGTTAATGTGAAGCAGAAATAGCGTTGCGGAAAGAACAGATCCCTGAGGTACTCCAGCATTAATTGCCAATAGGTCAGACGAGCAGCCGTCAAGAGTTACTCGAATAAACCGTTCCCTCAGGAAATCGGAAATCCAAGCACAAAGGGTGGGAGGGATACCGTAAGCGGAAAGCTTCGCTATAAGAGCGTTATGCCATACCCTGTCAAATGCCTTTGAAATGTCAAGTGAGACAGCAAGTGCCTCATCGTATTTTTCAAGGGCTTCACCCCAAAGATGTGTAGCGTACACAAGAAGATCCCCAGTAGATCGGTTCTGGCGAAATCCGTATTGCCGGTCACTGAGGAGATCATTGTCCTCAAGGTACGCAAGTAAGCGCTTGTTAATAACACGCTCCATTACCTTACACAGAATGGAGGTGATTGCAATTGGGCGATAGTTTGAAGGGTCGGCACGTCTACCCTTCTTAGGTACGGGTTGAACATTGGCGAGTTTCCACATTTTTGGGACGATTCCGGACCGAAGAGATAGACGAAACAGGCGCGTCAGAACAGGAGACAACTCGGGTGCGCAATTCCTTAAGACAATAGCAGGAACACCGTCGGGACCACTGGCCTTATTCACATCTAAGTTGCGTAGAGTCTTGAGAACCTCCTTTTGATGAATGCGGACTTCAGGCATTTTACATCCACAAGGAGGTAACTGGGGCGGTGTTTGATTGCTAGCATCTAGACGTGAGTTTTCGGCAAACAGTGAAGCTAGTAAATTAGCTTTTTCTAAAGCCGTGTGTGCCAGTGTACCGTCAGGTTTCTGCAAAGGAGGAAGTGAGGAGCGGCAAAAGTTAGCTTCAACGCACTTAGCCAGAGACCAAAATGCTTTACTACCGGATGGGTACGAAGCAAGTTTGGCACCAACTCTGCCTATGTGGTCGAAGCGAGCCTTTTTAAGCGTTTTTTTGCAGGACTTGGCCGCAAAGTTAAAGGCTTTCTTCTTTTTACGCGTATCCGGAGCTCTGCGCTTACGAGCGTCAGCCCAAGCCTGGTATGCTGACTGTTTAATAGCCTCAGCTTTTAAACAGTCAGCATTGAACCAGGGTTCAGCTTTGATGCCAGAGGGTCGATCAGAAAATGGAATATAATACTCCATCGCCTGACCGAGAACCTCAGCAACGGCACTTGCACAGCTCGACGGATCGCCAGAAGAAAAGCAGGCTTGCAGCCAAGGGTAAGAAGCAAGGAAATGTCGCATCTCATCCCAATCTGCTGACTTGTACCGCCAAACCCGTCTATTGCCTCTAGGGCTGGAGTCAGGTGGAGGACATATGAGGACGGACTTTACCAGACAGTGGTCAGAACTCCCAAGAGGGGCTGAAACAGACACGTGATATCGGTCTGGTTCAGTCGTCAGCAGAAGGTCCAAGCAATTAGCTATGTGATTCTCAACGTCGGGTATCCTAGTCGCCTGGTCGACCAGCTGGGAAAGGTTCGAAGACAAGGCAAACTTGTACGCCTCTCTACCAGCATGGTCAGTTTTCTGGTATGGGAACAACCATTGTTCGTGGTGAGCATTAAAGTCCCCCAGAAAAACGATTTGCGCGGTAGGATACCTTTGCTGAGTCACATCAACAGCCTCACTTAGGTGACGAAAAAGCCTCGTTGTCTCCTGGTCACCGCTATGCGATCGGTAGACACCGACATAGACAATTTGTTCTGTGCCGGTGTCCACAAGCAGCCAGATTGAAGAAGAAGAGGGATCTTCCAAGTTACGGAGACGCTTACAGCAGATTTCATCACGCACATAGAAACAAAGCCCTGCCTTAAAGCGGAAATTGTGCTCCAGGACATATCCTGGGTAATTCAAGTAGGATGTATCAGCAGGGGTAGTAATTTGCGTCTCCGTAAGCAAGAGCAGATGCGGCCTTACAGTCTCAAGATGGTGGTGGACTGGGACGAGATTAGAGTGCAGACCTCGAATGTTAGTGAGGTGCACTTTTAGCGAGAGGCCGTGTATCCGCTGTTGATTCCTCAACTTTTTGTTTCTTTTATTCATTATTGTTTTTATTTTTGGGGCAAGAGGGAAAAAAGGCGAAGAGTGGCAGTTACGCGAGGCATCAGCCAGCCCCCCCCAGAAGTCACAGTACTGTTGCGCGGTAGGATATGACTAGTGCGGAGACCGCGGGGACGCCCGGACCCCCCCAAGGCCGCCTGTCGAGGCCTCTCGCCCGGTTGCCAACCGGCCCGACAGGGCCAACCTTAGGATTATGCGCGCGATGGCGGAGCAGCCTTTCACAGAAGGCTAGTCTGCAATTGGGCTCCCAACTATCGGCGGGCGGCCAGCGAAAAAACCGTTGCTCCGGATCCCGCTGCCCTCCGAAACTAGGCACCCCGCGCAACAACACTGTGAGTCTGAATTCGGTACATTGGCAGATGCAAAACTGCGTAGACCCACTCCTCGAACGGCTACTCAGGGAATGCAGGATGGAACGCGCGAACGCTTGGCACCCTGATTTTTCCACTGAGGGTGGTGACCAGCCGCGGCCTAAGCCTACCACCGGAGAGGGTGTCACTCTTTAGCACCACCCGGGGGTCACGTGTAGGGTCTCGAGGGTAAAGCCTATGGACGCGAGTGACAATCGACCCCCAAAATCTTATCTAAAGAATTCGTGGAACATTTCTGTAGATAAAATTGGCTACTTAAACTACTGATATCTTAAAATGCAATGACGGAATCTGTCAAGATTTAGTCAGATCCCTGTGAGGTTTTTCCAGACAAATCTGTGATTGTCTGTAGTCCTGTTGCGCCATTAATTTTTAAACGTAACGAGTGTCCGTTTCACCCCGAGCTGTCTGTTCATCGCGTCATTTTCACTCGCTACGCTAGTCTAACGCGCCCGCCCCCGCTGGTCACTTGCACAGCCTCGCCAAGCTTTTTCCGCTCGGCCGAGCACGTTCTTTTTTTTAGCCACCGAAAATTAATTGGATTTTCGCCGAGGGTGGAACATATTTTTTATTGGCCGCTCACGGCTGTGATTTATTGTGTGTCAAAAGGTGGCGAGCGCCACTTAGCATGGAGTGGTTTTTTTTTACAAGGGGGATTTTTAATTCAAATTAGTCCTAGAGCTTTGTCTCTCGGAAGATACAAATTATTTATTTGTTCAGAAATATTACACGCACGGCTTTGTATACAGTATTCAGTGTATCATCTCATCAAACATATTTCAAAATTTGAAAATTTTAGAATAGCCAGTTCTGAAACAGTTTTAACATTGTCTGTCTTCAAGCAAAAGTTAAACGACCATAAAAAATATAACGGGTATGTGACATGTAACCCTTCAGACATGTTCTTATTAGTGAAAAGAAAACCGCATCAAAATTGCCCAAGTAGTTTCCGCAGACTTCAATTTATACTAAAAATGGATCGATCGATGTCAAGTTAAATCTCGCATCCGTTATATGTTTTATGTCAAAACGGTAGCAGTCACGTAACATAATATTAAAACGTTAAATTACTTTAAAGTGAGTTAACAACTCCATAAACGCAAGTTTAAATTGCCAGCGTAAATATATGATGCAGGGTGTCTCAGTTGACCCACAAGTTATTTAATCTAAGTGCGCCCGTAAAGCGAGCGCGCCGGTGTCGGCTCGTTATTATGTGGCGGATCCCAATGCCACAGCTATCGTTATCGAGAGCTCCCGTTTCACCCCAAACCCCTACCACAGCACCCCGCACTCCCAGTTCACCCCACTCGCCTGTTATGAATGACAATAACGTGCGATACCTCACAGCATTTTTTCAGGGCATATTTAGACGTGATTAAACACACCCGATAAACCCCTCGGATTAAAACTCACTCCCCTAACGACTCTTCCATCCGTTTACTTATCTCTCCGCGAACTTTGCTGTTTGTATTATCAACCAAATTAAAGTTTGATTAAGTTTCCTTTGAGACAACAAAGAAGCTTTATTGAGATTATTTTTTGATACATTTTCAGCTTAAATTTCGCCTAAGCAGTTCATTTTCTGCTCTGTTTACAAATTAAAATCTGAAAGCCAAAGAAAGTAATTAAATGAATTGGAAATTTTGTATAAATCCAATATTTAACAGAAATCACTGGGCTTATTCACCGTGACGCATTGTAATATTTTGTGGTTTATAGGGTTCCGTACCCGAAGGGTGCAAACGGGACCCTATTACTGAGACTCCGCTGTCTGTCCGTCTGTCACAGGGCTCTATCTCTTGAACCGTAATAGCTAGACACCTGAAATTTTCACCGATTATGTATTACTATGACCACTATAACAACAAATACTAAAAATAAGATAAAGTTAATAATTAAAGGAGGTCGTCATACAAGAAACGTGTTTCTTCAGTGTTTTAAAACATTGTACGGTGGTATGGAACCCTTAATGTACGAGTCCGACTCGCACTTGCCCGTTTATTATTTATTTTAAGTTTATATTTACATCGACAATTTAAGTTATTATATTATTACTTATATTAACTTTTGGATTCAACTCCGAAAACTTTATATTGTTATACATACACGTTATTACGTAAGCAAGCTCCTACTTTCTACAATATGTTAGTGAGCACTGTGAGCCGACTAGCGCTGTCTCCAAGGCTTTTGTTGTAAGAAAAATGCGCTGCCGAGTGTGGGTGCGGGTTTTCACGGCACATTTACCACTGTCTATACGCCGCCGGGATTCCTACATATTTATAAATAGATGCACGCACTCATCTATCAATAATTTAGCAAAAATTTTTATTTTCACATTCAAAGAAACTTAATTCAAACAATAAATAAAACAAGTTTCTTCACAAACCAAAAACTTGAACAAACATGGGAAGCGGTCAGAGGCAACAACGGTGTCAACACAAACAACATTAAAAAAGTATTAAAATAAATGAGCAGTTTAATTAGAGATTACAGTAATGAGTAGGTATCACTGACATTTACATTTTAATTGGTTTACCGATTACAGCAAATATTGGAGGCGTAATCAACAAGCATTAAGTTGCAATTAGTTACGTTTTAATAGGAGGCATGGAGTGGAGGAAAGTTTCCACTGTAACACACTTAAATAATTAAGAACAGTTAGTTCGCGGTTAGAGGCGCATTAAAGTGCTATTACGGCGATTGGCTCGCTGCCTCGGGAACGGATTATCTCGTTGCATAATACGTATTAAACATAGTTGATTGATTATCCGGGTGATCAATTTTATGTCTTGATATATTCGTAGGAACTCGTGTGAAATCGGAAGGGTAGATCTCACTATTCCCATTACCCATTGCAGTGCACAGTGTTTTTTGTGACCCCAAAAAGTGACATTCTGTTTTTATCAGTAATATCCAAAGTTTAACTCATTATTTATGTAAGACTAAAACACCCAGGTGACAATAGGCCCAAGTTTTTTTTTTTAAACATATTTAAAAAAGTTGACCTTGAACTGGGTCAAACTAGAAATTTATTATTATTTCAAGAAATGTACACACTTAGCTTCTCTCTGTATTGCAGATAGATACGTTAATGTATGGCGTATATTATTGCTCACTTAATTACTTAAAAGTAATTATAGAAAAGGCAGTATACGCATTTTTTAATTTTAAGAAATTATTTTTTTTCTCTTTTTCTACGCCGAAGTAGAATCTCTGCTTAAGTCAGATAGATTCCTTGAAATAAGCTCTATCACCCATATTTTTTCTCTATTCTAACTCCGCGGTAATTTCGAGAAAAGGACCTTTTACTAAATGTGTTAGGGCTGTCACAAAAATTGACCTTAAATAATTCCGCCTTTTTAGGCTTTTGTGCTTAAAGGGTGCTAACGGGACATTATTAATATTATGCCTCTGTTGTCAGTCTGTCTGTCTAATAATAATTCATAAATAATAATTTTATGATGTTACTCTTCTAGACTTGGTGTAATATTTTTTATTATACGAATTTGTAGCGTCAGATTTCTTTTAAGTAGCGTACCTATAGAAGAAATTTTTTCGATGAAAGGTTGTGTGTAGCACGGGAAGGGGTCCACCCTCGTTAGGCTTTAGCTAAACCCCGTGCTAAGGCACGTAACCTGGAGAAACGGGGGTGAGGCACCATGGAGCCGTTACAGACCCATGGCGCCGCTTTGCCTCAGCAGGGGCTTACCCAACCTGCTGAGGGATGTCCGTCCGAGCCTCGATCGGCGGACTTAATGCTAGAGGGGCATGAGGGAGCCAACCCTCATGTTGGTACACGAGTGGCAAGTGAAGCTGTGGATGGTGCCACAGCCGGTACTTCTCAGCCTCTGGAAGTAGCCGCTAGTATACAAAGAGGACGCACTACATCTATACGAGTGCTTTTCGGAAGAAAGCAAAAAATTACGAAAATTAGGATCACCGGAAGATTTGACTTTCTCCGAATTACTTAAAATAGTAAAAAGAGAAATGGGAAACAGTTTAAAACCATCATTAACATTGCCAACCCTAAATTTGAATATTGACCTTAACTTTAAAAAAAATATTTCTCAGAATTCCCGCGGAGTTAGAATAGAGAAAAAATATGGGTGATAGAGCTTATTTCAAGGAATCTATCTGACTTAAGCAGAGATTCTACTAACGTAGCGTTAGCGTTCAGCGTAGAACAAGATAAAAAAAATAATTTCTTAAAATTAAAAAATGCGTATACTGCCGTTTCTATAAGTACTTTTAAGTAATTAAGTGAGCAATAATATACGCCATACATTAACGTATCTACCTGCAATACAGAGAGAAGCTAAGTGTGTACATTTTTTGAAATAATAATAAATTTCTAGTTTGACCCAGTTCAAGGTCAACTTTTTAATTTGTTTTTTTTTTTTAAAAACTATGGCCTATTGTCACCTGGGTGTTTTCGTCTTACATAAATAATGAGTTAAACTTTGGATATTACTGATAAAAACAGAATGTCACTTTTTGGAGTCACAAAAAACACTGTAGTGGTAATACTGAGACTGCACTTTTTTTTCAAATCAGTCTCACTATTCCCATTGAATTACGAAACGCCGAATGGTAATAGCGAGACTTATGTTCTCCTACAAAATGTCTCATTATTCCCATTAGGAGCGGTATTTTTTAAACATCGGGTGTAAAATAATATACTATCCTACAGAAAAAAACATATCTACGCAATATAAAATTTTATTTGGGCTTTTAGTAATTATTTATGTATATCTAATAATTGTATTTACAATTGCAAATGCTCAAAACAGCGGCAACTGAACTGCGTAAAATTGTATTTACAACGGCAAATCAAAATTCCTCAAACTTTTGTGGTGGTATTTGCTTAATGCAAATACCACCACAAAAGTTTGAGGAATTTTGATTTGCCGTTGTAAATACAATTTTACGCAGTTCAGTTGCCGCTGTTTTGAGCATTTGCAACCACCGATTCTCAATATTTCGTTTTCTGTAAAATAAAATGTTTTGATTGAATTAAAACCATAATTTACCACCCTTAACCTAATTTCCGTGCAATTTATTCACCGTGAAAATGTTTTAGCTGATATCTTTTAAATACGTCAATCACTTCGTCCCAACAATCATCAAATTTTAAAAAGTGGATTATTACTAATTGCCTGTATAGATATCAAAACAATAATAAAGAGGTCATAATATCGAGCGTTTTATTGGTCGCGAATAGTAGCGGTATATAAACGCAATGGGGATAGTGATACAAGTAGTATAACTATTATCATCAATGGGAAAGCTCAATGGGAATAGTGAGACTGACCCAATCGGAAACGTTTACGCTCGACGCAGGTACGAATATATTGTGGATTCTACTGACCTAGGTTTTTAGGCTTTTATCATGTTCTGATTTGAAAGCAACTTCATTTTGGAAGACTGTTATATTTTTAATTTAAATTAAAAATAGCTAAGGATTTTTATTCCTACAAAGATATTTGGCTACTTAGGTACTTACCCCTTTTCATCTTTTGAAAAGCACGTCCCTCCCTGGCACATAATCTGATTTTCTAAACATTCGTATGATAACAACTTACTTCTGGATTTTATTCCATCGTGACAAAACTGCTAAAAGGATTTTTGAGAAAGTTGGCACCATCTGCTAAATGTAAGCTACGCAATTTTATCGCAATATTAATTATTGCAATATTTTTTTTTAAGGTGACAGACACGATATATTTTTTACACATACGTTGTCACGTGTGTTAGAAGAAGACAGAAATGATTTTACCTAAGGATTTTACATTCGTTTATTTGACGTTTGATCAAAATCTCCAACAGAAACTCCCAGTGGCATATAAACGTAGCGAAATAAGTTGTTGCATCATTCATTATAGTGGTCGAGCTACGTAAAAAAAAAAAGCAGCCAAGTGCGAGTCGGACTCGCCCATGAAGGGTTCCGTAGCAGCAAGTAACATAATATAAAAGTTCTAAAGGTAAATTGCGGTTTACGATTTATGACATATTAAAAAATAGCTATGATACTGAGACCGCTATAGTTTTATTTGAAAATACATATTATACTTTGAGGTGTATACCACATTTTTTTCAGAATTATTTTAGTAATATTTCAAAAGTTACGGTGGGGGGGACACCTCAAATTTTAACTTTGTATTAGATTATCTCAAGACTGGGGGTTTGATCTACATAGTTTCAAAGCAGTTTTTGTTGCATTTTAAAAGACCTTTTCAACGATACCCCACACGTTGGGGTTAGTCAAATTTAATTTTTTATATTCACTTGTCGTTGTATTTGGGGCTGAAAAGAAACATTTTTTCATAATTTTAAAAACCAATGTTTGGAACTTTAATATCTATCTCTCCACCAATTTTCGTGACAATCACGAGCCCAGACGGAAGGACGGACGGACGGACGGACATGACGAAACTATAAGGGTTCCTTGTGGACTATATATATATATATATATATATATATATATATATATATATATATATATAACCCTAAAAACCGCAAATCGATGCACAGGATAGCTATTTGGTATACAGGTACTTTAGGTTTCAACAATCATTTTGAGCGGTAGTTCTTAAAAAATTCCCATAGGGAGGGCAGTAATGACTTTATCAATTTTATGTATAGGAATTGAAAGTCTGTCTTGTTTGGTATCAAATAAAAGGGCTGCATGAGTCGATTCTAAAAATATACTACACCATGACCTTTCTGTCACTTATTTTCTACAAATCCAAGAAATATTTTCGAAACATGCCAAGTTTGGGCTCCTCCAGGTAGGAGACGCCTTTGTAAATTTTTGTAAAACATAAGCCAAATGACGTTTAATATACTCATATCGAACCTCAAAAAGGCGATTTTAAAAATAATAACATTTATTAGATGTTTTTTTTTCTTTTTTAAAAAGTTTGAGATTCAAAATTTTTAAACTTATCGATACTTAGGTACTGAACTTTTTTAAATTGACAGGGGAAATTAAATGACTTCCTCTTCGTCTTCTGCATAATATATTTGCTGCAAATAAAAGAACGGTATTAATAAAATATAAAATAAAAAACATAACTAATCAGAGGCTGAAAATAATAGAAAAGTAGCGCACTTGTTTTAGATATTGTTTCTTAATACCACTCTTTTATTTGCAGCAAATATTATGCAGAAGACGAAGAGGAAGTTATTAAAAAACACTACCTGTCTGTTTATCTGAAGATTTGAAAATCGGACCTAAATATGAGTAGGAAACAGGCGTGATACTTAATTTTTATGTATGTATATCATTAACATACTCTTAAAAAGCCTTTTAATACGTTAAATAAAAGCTACACGAACTGTTCATAAAATTAATAGAAATACGATCTGTCAGTCTGTTTGTAGATTTACTTAAAGTTAATAATTACTTCTAAGTTTATATTACGGCGCTAAGCCATGAATACAGGATATAAAACAGCGATATACGCTACAAAGAGGGTAGTTTATCGAGACAAGGGTGTGCGGGGGTGAGCGGGCGGGCGGAAGGGTGTCACGCACCATTAGGCAGCAAGCCTCGAGGCGGGTCGACACGCGACGCCAACACGTGTTACACTTTCAACATAATTGCTTCTAATCACATATTATACTATGTACACGCCAGGCCACATACATTACTACGTAATGAAATAATCACTAATCAGACAACTACAAACGTCAAGCCTTGCGAGCGACGAAATAAATTAAATGCTTTTTGTTTACTCGTACGTACTTCAACAAAACAAAACTTCATTAAAGATCAAACACCTATCTTGGTCAGATTTAAAATGTCGAGTAAACGTTTAGAACATCTAGATAAAATGTTTATTCTATTTGGTAAAAAATACACGCCCTTTACTTGACAAACAACATCGGAACCCCAAACAACAAGAAAAAACATACGAAAAACTCTCGGGCCGGATGAGTCGTAAAACTGATTACATAATTTCATTGGAAGCGACGACAGAATGGGCCCTAACTCACTTCCTTGCGTTGAAAAACAAGGATCTACGGCTAAGCGACAGGGGAAAAGTTAATGCGGCTCGTCGCGGGCGACGACGCGACGCGGCAAGAAACGCTGAGGGCCGCAATGCAATATTAATCACCGGCCGCGGACGTGACTGGGAAAAAATGACAAATTCATGTCGCCGCCCGCCCTGTGCCTCTACACACCCCCGCTATGCTTTATTCCCATCGTAATTTTTATCAGGGGCGCGGGACCCAGCAAAGCAAACTAGATAGAAATGTTTTCACGACTCGCTTGTTTATAAAGCCATCGACGGCGGAACAGATATTATGCTCTATTTACACAGCGAACGCTCTTGTTTGCTCACCATCTCTCGAGATAATGTTGCATAAACGATACACATAATACACTTGGTTATTTCATATGCTTATGTCAACGATACGGCTTTTCAATTACAGTACGAGAACAGAGCATGTCGTAAATATTAGAATGAGATTTGTTATCGGATTCGATCGGCGTATATCTTCGACACGGGCCGTCGCATAGATCTGTGTGAGATACGTGAATATTGTTTCGATGTGAACATTTCTGTCATGTGAGGTAAGCATGTGAGAGTCGGTATCTGGAAGCTATTACCTCGCGGGGTAGGGCCGCCCTCCGGGACCGGCGACGCGGAATAAAATCAGAACGAGAAATGATTTACCCGCGCCGATAACAGATCGACGAGAGTCCCGGTCCCGGCCCATTCCATCCACGCTTTCCCGGTTATTGACGACGAGTTCACGCACATTGCGTAAACACAATGGGGAACAGTTTGCCACGTTATCCCTGCCCTTAAATTCTATTCACACCACCCCGGATTTGTAATTCATTTAGACCGAAAAAGATAATTATTATTGTTAACCCACTCGGTCAACTTGCATATTCCTAGAAATAGATAGGTAACCATAACAAATATTTTATAATGAATAACGAACGATGGAAAATGGTAATTGGAATCGAGAGATCTGTAAATAAAGCTTTAACAAAAACAAAACGTTTAAATTTGGAAACGAAGCACTCGTAACGGTAAGTGATTTTAATAGGCAGGCAAACAGTCCCCAATTTGAGGACTATTCCCTCTTCACAAATCGGCGCGCGGCGGAATCGTCGCAAATCACTCTGAGGCAGGGCCGGGAGGTGCGGGGGCTACTCTCGGGGGAGAGCCCCTTTGATCCCTAGCTGACCCGAAAATAAAAAAGGTTCGTAATAAAAAAGGACCGACATACGGAAGGTGGCGCCGCTTTTTTATTTAAATTAGAGTGTTTTATAGGGGGAGAGCGATATTGCGTTTTGCCGGTGTCTCGGAGGCTGTTCGGTAATCTATACATGTAGGTAAATCCTCACAGTCGGGGCGACGAACCTTCACAGAATACTTTGGGGTCTTAAGGTATTTTTCTTTATCCTTTGCGTATTTCCGATAGACGTGAATAAAAACGGTTTCTCGAAGTCAAGTCTTATGTATGAGACACGTACCGAGCACATGTCGCGGTGAAGAGATGAAAACATATTTACGAGGACGTCATGCTGTTAGCACTAACGCATCGTGTGTCAGCGTACGACATCCGATAATTAGGAGCGGTTATTAGCGAGTGTGCGTTGAACGTTCGTAAATAACCCATGAGATTGTTGATTCGCGGCCAAAACTGACAACCTACATTTAGATGGTAATGCTAGTAATTTTATAAGACAACAACATCTGACAAATAGGTATTTCTCTAAGAAATAGTGATGGCAAAAAACATTTCGGGACCGAAATGTTTACTGTATGTTTAGACCAGTTTACTGCGGCTTTGCACGCCTCCTGGAGATGAACGCGTCTTACTACGAGTCGAGTTGGCTTCGAGCCAGCCTCTACAAGCCAAAAGAGTCTATCAAGCACAGACAGACGAGCGACGAGTGAGTTCCAACGCTTTATTTTCGCTCTCATTATCGATCAAGTGATTTATTTTAGTCCCGGTATACGAAACCACGGCATCCGAACGCCAAGAGTTAACACATCGCGAGAATAGATCAGTATAACGACTTGGCACCGGTGTGTGAAAGCGCCTATTGAAATTTATAATGAGCGGCAATGAAGTCCTCACGAAGCCAGCAGGCGACAAAAAATACAATAATTAGTCTGTTGTGAAATTAATTAAAGCTGTAATTTGAAGACATATTCTAATCCGCGAGAGGTGCGGTGCGGGCCGCGGTAAAATGGCGAATGTGTGGAGGTGGGCTCTAATAGTTCTGAAACGATGTTTGGGTATCTGACACGCGTCGCCCACGCGGTTGACAAATGTGTTGCAGCCGACATAAAACACGCTAATTCGCGCGGAGGCCATCCAATAAATAAAACAAGTTGTTTTCTCTTCTCTGCTTCTGTAGTTTGAAGTAACAATTTTATCAATTCCGGGTGGTTGGTTGGACCACCGCCAGCATTTCGGCTTAGATCGTTTAATTAACGAGCGTCGAACTTTCGACCTGTTGAAAGCCGAGCTTTCACACAATTTACTTACTTTACACGTACCACTTGTTTAAAATAGATGTTTCCGACGGCTTAACGATAATTACATTGAGTCATTCGTTTTATTCTGCGAATATTTTTTATTAGTAAATTAAGTAATACAAAGATAACGTTTAGCAAGATGTCGATCTTATGCTGTCAGTTTGCTAGCCCATCGCTGATTTATATGGATTCCCCATGTTAACTCTATCACCCTCTTTATTGAGAAGCAGCTGGTAAATTATGTGTTTCGTTGTGCTCCTTTCCAAACGAGTACAGAATATACAGATATATCAAGTCAAGAATGTAAAAATAATTACATAAATATAGCATATTTTTATTAAGTAATTAAGTAATTTTAGTTTAAGTGACTTTTAATTAGAATTTCATATATTTTAATTTTATAAAAACGTAACGATAAAATTTAAATCGACGTCGTTAAAGCTAAACATTACTGCGGTCAAAAAATAAAATAAAGAACATACGTACGATACCCTTTACGCGACATAAATTGTTTCACATCACAATTCGTTTGATGTCGCGCGGTAATGTGTTACGGTTTCGGCCTTCCATCGTTTAGAGCGCAACAAGCGAATATCTAACGAGTGACGGACTCCTAAAGACGCTTACACTTTTGGACAGTTGCCACGGGCCGCCAAATAACACGTGTATCACATGTTTGATCGGTTGCTTGGCTCGATAGCCTGATAAGTAATCCATTTCTTTCTTTATTTCTCTTTATCGACTGCATTTTTTTTCGAAAATCGCCAAGCCTTACTACGCGGTTTTTTGCGTGTATAACAAAATATACTAAAACTAATTTAAGGGATAATTATTGGATACTGAACAACTTTTTCCAAGGAATATATTATAACGAAATATGAAAAAAGTTTGCTTTCCGTACAAACTCGGAACAGCTGATCGGTCAATTTGTAGGGAAGGTCAGCGGTTGTTATAGCGTGTGCAATTCAATTCGATAGGTATATGTTTCGTGGGTAAAGTTGTTAATCATGGACCAGATTCAGCCTTAAAATAGTTTTAGTAGGTATATTTTGTTACACCCTGTATACTTGACGCCGGAGAGTAACTTTTATCTTGGCTTGGATGTGAGTCCTGTAGAATGCCCCTGAACGAAGTCGCTTGTAAAAGCTATCTTTATGATAATTATCAATGACCTACGTCATTATACTGTCGAAGAGAAAGATTAGACCGGGATCACCGGGATGACAGAATTATAAATGCTAACCGGAATCACACCGGAATAGCAAAAAATACAGATATAAATAACTAAGCAATAACACTGCTAAACCGCGGAACCACGCAGCGTTCGTCATATTTAAGGAACAAATTACATATACAAATAAACACATGTCCAATCGTTTCGCGTGAAATGTTACCGTGTAGCCGTCGCCGCGTCGTATCGGTTACTTGGAAATTCGATTCAATAAAACTGTAGTACTTTGAAACGGATATAAAATCGGAAATATCGATAGGAACTAGGATATAATTAATATCTATATTTTAAGCAATTGCTTATATGTATGGCTATGTTTTCGGGTGTGAGAAAACTACTTGCACGTATTTCATTAATTTTGTTTTGGGAAGGTGATTCTTACACGTCTTCCAAGAGCCAACTGCAATTATGTATTTGTTAATAAATTATTCTCAAAAGATTCAGAATTTTATGTACCTACCTACCAATATTTAGTTTACGTCTAATTTTGTCTGAGAGCTAATCTTTACCAGAACGAACCGACATTTATAATGTTCGATCTAAAGGAATGTTACAAAAGTTGATTGATGACCTCCGTGGCGTAATGGTCAACACTCCGCCAATCTGGAGGCTATGGGTTCGATCCCCAGCCAGCAAGTTGGAAAATGGCTCTTTTACATTTTTTCTGGGTCTTGGGGGTTTATCTATATGTATTTATTATAAAAATATAGAATCGCTACTCAATCCGCTAGTTTCCAAAAAGTCAAATCAGATACTTTTTTCTTAACGTCAAAATAAACATTGTCTATGGGATTTGTATGAAATATCAGACTGGCGTCATAATTTTTTTAGAGTCAAAAAGCGCTTTTAATATCAGTTCTTTTGCATTAATAAATCTCAAATCACATTCAAAATAGATGTGATCCATAACAAGTTACATTATTTTGTGACATTTTATTTTCTTATCAACACAAAATAATTTATTTTTAATTCAGTCCACATCCCTATTAGTGTGATTTGTACCAATATATTTATTATTTACAAAAAGGTTAGTAATATTAATTCCTTAGTTGCCAACTTTAAAAAAAGCGTGTGAAGTTTTTAGTTTGGACGAGAATGTTAATATTAAACTAATCTTACCCCTATAATAGCGTTAAGTTCAGTCATCGTGACCTGTTTCGCTCTCTCCACGGCCGACGCTACTTGTTGCTGGTGTTCTTGTGATAGAAACGGCAGGATCTGAGCTATTATCGCGTTTAGTCTTTTCGCTATCTCCGTCTGAAACAAAAAAATACCTATTAACAAACATATTTAAACGAGGTCAGTAGATAATTAATTCTCAGAACTGATTATATCGTAAACTGAGACCAAGTTAACACGACCAAATCATGTCTACGTCGATAACGCTAATAGAGCGTGACGCAAACGAGCAGCAATTCAAATTCACTGATCTATTTCCCTGTATAATAAAGTCGGCGGTCAATGAATAACTGACCGCAACAGCGTTCCGTTTCACAAACAAATACAAACCGAAAATTGTTCCACATTCCAGTGCGCTACTTGAATTCAATAATAACGTATTTATATAATTAGCCGATAAGCCGACCGAAAGCAACAAATAAAATTAACACGACAAACAATAATGCACGCGGTCAAACGAAATGATAAATCGCAGTGTTACCGAGCTCGCATTTATTGGCTTTGTTCGTATTTTACGTTTAAACGAACATTAATTTTATTCACAGATTCGAAGTGAATCGTGAACAAATTAACATAATTGAGTTTCTCGGACCGAGAATATAAAATACGGTCTATTTGGATACGTTAATTTGGTTTGGTAAATTTTAGCCGCGCAGTGACCTACCTGTGTAGGCAGTGAAACATTCCGAGAAACAGATAAACGATTCGGTGGGCGATACCACATTAGAGGTAAGAGCGTTTTGTAGTTTATGCGAGATGCAAATTGGAATTTTGTCTGAGCACCAAGTACGCTCCATTACCGATGTAAAGCATCGGCGGGCCGCCCACATACCTAACCACCGCCTCGCCTTAGTAACTAAACGATTAGGGAAATTGTTTCTGTTTACGCATTGAGATTTTATTCTGTTTGTGATAGATGTAGGTGCAGGCAGCGGGCGTGAAGCTATGCGATGCCGCTCGGCACGACTGCTGGACCGCAAGCCGCAACCAAATTGCGTCTCCTGATTTCGCATCGTCGCGATGCACTACTACTCACATCTAATGCCGTAATAATTTATTATAAGACAAATTGCTTTTACCCGACTTCATGTCCCAGCACACACTTGGCCACTTAGGATTCGATTCTATTTTCTCAGAACTAAAGAATCTGACTGATCCACAAGGAAATAATGAAGTAGAAATATAATGATAAAAAAAAAAAATGTCGCACACCTGCCTTTTAACTATCGCCTCAGCGTGTTGCAATGTCGCCAAATCACAATGAAAACAGCATAAATATAATGCATAACTCGATAAACTGACCGTAACTCCATAGCGTTCATTATGCAGACTGTTTGTCTATTCGAGCGATAAACATCTACCTTCGTGACTGGCAGCATTCAAGCGTTGGTAATTGCGAATTTCCTAAATGCTAATAGAGCGAATCGAAAGGTCATTTGGTTATTCATTTCGTATAATGCACACGTTGTAAAACGAGACATCATAATAATATTCACGTCTCAAAGGTGATAGGTTAAGCGCGAAAATAGGATTTTATGTCGCAAGTCATTTACAATGTAACTATTATAATATTTGTAATGTATTCATATTCATCACACAATAGACAAAAGTCGTGTTTATAGCGTCGTAAAAATGAAAAGTTAAGTTGTTACGGTGTCACTGTCAATAAAGCCGTCCATTAATTGATAGATAGGAGTATATGGCTGCGAAAATATGTGTATGAAATGTAAATAAATGTTGTCGGTTGTAAAACGTGGCGGGGCAGCGAGGCGAACAAGCCGCGGGCCGCAGCGGAGTTGCCGCGACGCGCCCGAATTACCGCAAATTACATTTCCATTCGCCGCCTCCCGCAACTCCCGCCGCGTGGTTATTGTGGAAATTCACTAGCAAAACGTGCAAAATATCTGCCTGGTTTGACACGGCTCCAAAACAACTTTGTATATTGCAAATTAAACCAATTTGTCTTGTCATTGCTTTATCCAAGAGCTAACGGTTAAAAACGTGTCGAAGGCATACCTTAATAACACGTTTCTTCACCCAATTTTCATAGATATGAAAAAGTTTATGAGATGAACTCAATCAATTTTCATGAGATGTTTTAGATATTAAATTGCTGCTTTTGTAGTAACTGTCACAAAAATACAAGATCTCATACGTGAAAGGATAAATTTTAACTTTAAAAGTTGATACAGTTACATAAAAATTTAGATAGTTGTGAAGCGTGATGAAATTAGCGGAAGATATTGTTCATAATAAGGCTCGTGCATTCTAAAATTTAATTGAGTGTAATTTTGCACACTTTCAGTCGCAGTTACTCTCGGATATCAAACATAATGACCGCGAGCTGCACAACCAAGCTGTTGCTGGCAGCGATTACATGAATTGCATACATTTAATGACTTCATATGCTTCATATAAAACAAATAGCAATGCACATATTATTCTTCTTTTTATTTAAGAGCTTAGTGGCTCTTGTCGGTGAAATATGCGCCAAACTTCTCGGTTCTTTGTTTTACTCTTTCTTTAGTGCTTGATACGACATGACCCCTGCTTTTTCTTTCAGTTGTTCTAGTGAAAGTAATATAATAAAGTAATAAAATGCAGTGAAAGTTCAAATCAATGAAGGAAAAAACGTAATTAAGGAATAGCACCCTCAATCGCAAAAATCTCTGCAAAGGGTTTCAGAAAGAAGAGTATTTCTTATTGGAGAGACGATTCCAACAGACTCGAGCCATCTGCACCTCGTATACCCTACATCTGTCTGTAGCGGCGCGACGAGCGCCGGAATAAAAAGCGGGCACAAAAGGCCCGCAAAATACGTACTTTTGCAGCTCTCCACAAAAGATATAGTACGGTTTGTCATTAAGGAGTTCATCCCTGCGCGAGAAATAAAAGAGGAACGACGGGTTTCGGGGTGAGCGGGTGTCTTTGAGGGTGCGCGGGGGTGAGTGGGGTGTGCACTAATGGCTCCGACACTCATCCGCTAATGCCGCGGGTGACTCCTCTTTTTGCCCGATTTTCACGTGGTTTAGTCGTTGGAGCTTTTAATCTGAAGCAGCATCTTACCGTGGTGACGCTCCATTTGTTCTCATATCTCTACAGATGTGTAAGCACTTGTATGGGATTTCATTGAAAATCTTACTATTTTATTTACCTACCACAATTAATATGTATATGTATTTCACTTCTTCAATTTGTGATAATAAGACTGCATTTTTTAATGGTAGGATCATTGTTATTAATTCCATAATTTCGAATTTGTTGTTTATGTTCTTATTAACCACACCCAATTCGGTCCTGAATGGGATATTATGTTTAATTTCCCCGATTACTTTATTACACCAAGCGTAGTATTTATTTTCAGCGTCTTGCCTTCCTTTTGTATTTGTGGGTCGCTTGTGGGTTCACAATTAGCTATTCTGTGCGTGTTTTTAAAAAATCACTGTTATATTAAACTACTACAGTTTATTCCTCAAAAAATTTACATAAAAATCTTAAGGATTTTCTACAGACACCCACAATAGCCAAAACGCGATTAAGGTAACGTGGGTTCACAATTGACGATATTTCGCAGTGTTTTTTTTTTTGTATTATATTTATTAGATAGATATTTAGATAATACATTTTTTGGTATAATTTTCATATAAAAAGGTGATTGTATAAAATAGTAATACGTATTATAAAGGCAAATTTAGACGTATGTTTGTTATTTTTTTCTATTGAGCCAAAAATGCTCAATCGTGTTTTGACTATTATGGATGTCTGTAGAAAATCCTTAAGATTTTTATGTAAATTTTTTCAGGAATAAACTGAATGATTTTTTAAAAACACTCACAGTTTTCTTAGTTCTGAACTGGCGGGGCCTTAAGGTGAAGATGGCAAATGGCCTTGACGTGTGAAATAAATTTTTAACTCGTCAATATGGTGATAATTTCCATATTGCTCTTCGTCATGCACTAGATAGCCCTTTAAATTATTTTATGAACTGCCGTTGAAACTATTATTGGTGATCTGTCTTGCTTTAAAACTTGCCGTGGCCACTTTTGGCGGAGGAAAGTTTTAAAGCTAGACGAACTAATGTAAATACTTTCAACAGTGGTTCATAAAATAATTTAAAGGGCTATCTAGTGCATGACGAAGAGCAATATGGAAATTATCTCCATATTTACGAGTTAAGAATTTATTTCAAAAGGGGGCGCCACTTCATGGCCATTTGCTTATACCTTCACCTTAACATCCTATCTTCCATTCCCTGATAGAGGCCGCTAAGATATTTCATGTTCTAAAACATTCTCTTCATCTTGACAAACAGAAGTACGTCATCTGGCCGCAAAGTGCATGATCTACGACTGCAAAAGGCGAGGCGAGGCAGGCATGCAGGTCACAGTCGCGAGGCCACGTACTCGCGGCCACAATTTATGGTCTCCAGTCGTCCGCCCAACCGCTACACGGTAAGGACATTACGAGGAAGCCGGCGGAATACTAACCGACCGCCACCGCTGACAATGTCACGTATATTTCGACAATAGGTATTTCTCTTTTACATATGGAAAATACACCTAGAAGCACGTCCATCGAACGTGAGCTAAGTTCATCGTTTTCTCATGTCCATGTTATTTACGGTTTGGGAAAACTGACCTATGTTTTATTGACAAATAGACAAAAGCTGACGTGCATCATCATTTCAGCCGCATACGAGTAACGTCCACTGCTGGACATATAACCGATCTAGAGCGGCCTGCATCCAGCGCTTTCCAGCAACCTTGGTCAGGTCGTCTGAACACCTTGTGGGTGAGTATCCTACGCTTCGCTTGCCAGTGCGTGGTCGCCAATCGCCATTCGAGAACATTTTTGCCCCATCGCCCATCGGTTCATGGCGCTATGTTTCCCGCCCACTGCCACTTCAACGAGCTAATCCGCTTGGCTATATCAGTGACTTTTGTTCACCTAAGAATTTCCACATTTCTGATTGAATCACGTAGAGAAACACCAAACATAGCATAGCCCTCTCCAGTCTCCATAGCGCATTGAGCGACCTTGAGCCTTCTTATGAGATCCATAGTAAGGGACAACGTTTCAGGGCGAGCCACGATATAAAGTTAACAAGTTTATTAAGAAAATGGTGTTTGGTTGAAACTAGTTTACAGTTCGATGATAAAAAAATCCAAGAAATAAATTTTATAGTAGGTACTAAACTATGCATGTCATAAAATCACAATACAATAGTTAATTAAGTAAACAACTATAGTTGAATGAATATTCAGTAGTTCATGAAGATATTTATTGAAATATAAATCATATTTTTATCCGTCAACCTATTATTATTGAATAGTAAAGTGGGACAGGAAGATGTGCATTCTTGATTTTATTTTAGTTAAACATCGCGTAAATATATTAAATAGTACATGACATCAAGTGCGCTGCATTTAGGAGGAATATGAAAGTAGATCCCGCTAAGCATCCACCTCCACTCGAACTTTTGGGAACTTTTCGGGAAGTGTTCTAGAATAAACCAAACGGAATTTGCCTCACTTCCTACTTCGGATCCAGCCCTTGTTAATGGACCAACTCTTTTATGAATTATTAATGCATCCCGCGTTCTTATCTTACCCGCAGCGCTGTTGTGAAGTTTCTACTTTATTAAACAAAACAGTCGCCGATTGAAAAGGCCTGCTATTGTATTGAAACAACGACGACGTCGCTCTTATGGCGCGGCAATAAATAATTCCTCCGGCGAAATGGCAGTCGACTCGATAAATGGGCTATTATTGCTGCAGACAGAGCCAACATTATCATCGATTCGTATCGCATTCGCTGAGCAATAATTGTTTAAACATAGCCTGCGTGGAACATTAGTGGCTGGCACATCGATAATGCAAAGCACCCGCTGCGCTGTCGGCGAACCTCGTTAGCTTTCTAATTGCCACCTACTACAATATGGGCCGAGACGACATACTCCACTCAGAGAGTGTGAACCGGACCAATGCTACCACTCAAATATTCACGTACGCCTCAATTACTTACAGTAAAGCGAACCGAACGACAATATAATTGACGTTACTTAAAATAATTGCCGGTCGAGTCAATACCATAATAAACAGAAATGTATCGGTCGGGGAGCAAGTCATTAATATTCATTATAAACAAATGGATATAATTATTCTACAAGAACAAGTCGTTTCGAGAGTGGTCGAGTGGGTGTCTAGTGCGGGGACACGTCGTTATCTCGATATCGAGATGCGAGTATCAAGTGCAGGCGGGCGGAGCGGCGAGGCAGCGACGCAGCGCGGCGAGCGCCGCCGTGTCACCTCGTAATCAGATTGTAATTGCGCGATCAAGAGGCCATGCTCGAATAAGCAGCACCTGTCAATTTTAATCGGGTTTTTATTTTACAAAGCTACGGGTTTTATTGCGTACTAAATACTGTTAGTGTGTCGGCCAGTCGGCCTACACCTTGATACTGCAAATTTTATTCGAGGGAGTGTCTAATTTGAATAACTAAATTCACTCTGTTCCATTGAATTTACTATATATCAAATAATAACAGTCAGTATATATTATAATTCTACAGGTACGATTGATTTTATAATTTATCGAGCGTCATTTATAAAGCAACGACACTGCTGTTAACTGTATGTTAACAATTTACGCTACGTGAAACATTACCTGTAATTACGAGGTGGATAATGGCCGTACAAAAACAAGCCTTCACTCGTAAAATAACCCTCGAGGCTGCCCGATCGAGTGCGCCTGATGATGTACTTTATAATGACTTGTCTCGAGTGTCCAATAATGACTAATGGCAGTACTTGTCTGCTATGTATCACGAACGCTTTTTACAAGATCCTACTCTTCATACCTAACTTACTATCCAACAAAACATCCGAATCAAATCTTGAATAATGAAGGGACATCTTGTGTCTCCATTTAATTGCTGTGATATAAATTGACGAAGCCACGTCAGATTGACAGATTATATTTAGTCGACATATTACGAGAAGGTGAGGCGAGTCAGACACATGGTACCATAATAGGGCGGCGCAGCGCGGGCCGATGTTGACTCGAATGTTTCTGGCCAAACAAAGCCCAGCTTCCTAGCTACCCTTGTTTGTTTAGGTCCAGGCCAAACGTTTATTGCCCTTTGTGTATCTTACCTCTCGCTAAAGCGTGAAGCCTTTTTGACTCGGCACTTTTTACAAGAGCGCTTATAAGCGTGTTGATTACTCGACACCCGAAACAGCGCCGCCGCACCGGTTAGATATACAAGCATTTACAGGCATGTTGTTTTATTTACACACGTTACAGAATTTTCATCATACCGAAGTAAAAGTTAACAAACAAACAGTACCGAATCACGGTTTGTTCACGGTCGAAGAGAAACCGCGGTATTCACGCCATAATAAAACTCAAACAAGTTTCTCGACACATGAATGGCCAATTTGTAGACAGTGGATAGTTTCACAAGCGGTCTCCAGATCTCTACAGATGAATCAATCATGGCGCTGCTCGCGGGAGCTTTTTTTACCGGCATTAACGAGCGCTTCAGTAATGACTGCGCGTTTCCGGCGCCTTGCATCGTCTTGTACGAGTTGTACGACACGAACAATGGCGTACGCTAACAACTCTGTCGTCTATTTGGACGTATTACGGCGCAGCAATTAGAGCACGTAAACAATCTTAACTTAATGCATGCAGTTCCATTCACACGTATTCCACAAAAGTTCCGTAACACAAGGCCGTTTTGAAAAGTGTTTTATTAATGGCATTCACATCGAATTATTCGCGGTCCGACGCGCGCCCATTATTTTTAATTTCGAAACGACTATTATCGGCATGCTATAGTGTGTTATTATCACGCATCATATCAACTAGTTGTTTTGAATAATAACATTAAAACCATGATAGGAGTAATCCTAAAACGTTATTTATCTACATATAATCTCTTTGTGTACGAATTAGGATTTTTTTGATCCACCGTCTTATTTTCATCGCACGATAGTGAGTTTATCACGGATTTAGTTCCGAAATTGATTGGACGATAACGCAAAATCCCGAATATGGTATATGATAAAAATGTTTATAGATATGGTGTATGATGACGGCATAAGCGGATATACCTAACATTTATACATATAAACCATGTCATTTGATAAAAGTCAACATAAATAAAGTCAGATTTTATTGAATCGAAGCAATGATTTACATCGCTTGTATAATTGAATAACGAGGCGCGATAACTTCCAAATAAATATGTCAGTGTAAGTAAGATATTATTGCACGAATTTGCAGATAGTCGTGAAGTTGTTAGCTCGGTCCGTTTGCACGAGACTGCAAACTGCACTGTATGTGTATGTGAGTCCAGTTGCGAGGCGGGCCTGCTTATTTACGGAGACCGTTTGTAGAGCTGTATTTGCTTTCTCGTCGGCGCAGGCTGTCCGGCTCGCTCAGCTCGCTGTATCGAGCTCCTCAATCGACGTAACGAATTTACTTTGATCGAAGACAATCGATAGCTACCTACAAAAGCAATTTATCGAACCGTGAGCGCACTCGTAATCTTTACGACCCACAATCGTGAGGTTTAGATTTGAGAGGCTTACAAATCGTCATATTTATTTTATTACTCATTGGGTCGAATGAACAACTATGCTTCGATAAAATCGAGCCGACATTCGATATCTGTTTAATGATACATGATATTATCGTTTTCTCAGAAATAGAAATTGGCATTATGTTAAAGTGATTGCAACGATCTTAAATGCAGCAGTAAAAGTGGTAAATCAATGCACGCAACCCAATCATAATACAGGTTTTAAGGCCTTTACCCACAGCGCCCGATCCGTTCTACCGATACGATCTGAACGCATGCGATCACTGTAACTAATGGCTTCGTATGTACGCTTCCCCACTGCCTGCAGTAGTAGAACGCATGCGTTCCACGTGCAACCGCGGTGTGGTTAAAGAAGAATGGACGATTACTTGTATCGCAGAACGTATCGTCTCGTCATTGATATTGCGTTGCGATCCGATCCAGCGATCCGTTCTAGAACGTATCAGTGGATCTTATCGGGCGCAGTGGGTAAAGACCTTTATTGCGACAACGAAGACCAGCCCTATGAGCCTGGTGCAGTTAAAATTAAAACTTATACCTACAGACTTACCACATTATCGCAGTATGCAGTATACCCATATGTTATAAATTAAAGTCACCTTCCTTTAACGTCTGTCTTTTTTCTAACACTGAAAATTTATTTTGATGCAATTTTCATTATTAGAGCATTTCTTTGCGATGTTTTTTTTTATGGCTACATTAGCAGCGCCAGGCGGTAGACGACCTGACCCAGGTGAGCGTCAAACGGCGGTGGTGGAGGCGGGGGTCGCGTACAGTTTGCTTAGCGGCTGTTTACGCAGCTTGTGTATGTATTGCTTGCTACGTCACCGAATCCCACCCGCCAACAGTGACCAAATTGGAACAGGTCTCAACTAGAAAACGCGGGCTCGGCTTTTTACGATCTAAAATAGGTAAATAAATTTCAAAAGCAATTTAAAAATGTTCATGTCATAATATGAAAGTGGTAGAGGCTGATTGAATTCGTGAAGACAATGGAGAGTCTAGTCTCTGGAATCACAGTTTACACAGCATATTTGCTTAGAGCTTATTTGCTTAATTGCCGACTATCTTCCACGTGTTTCTATAATTTAAGTATAAAGAAAAGTGCAACAAAATAATATGTTCGTAAAACGCTAAAATAATGTTTGGCACTACACATAGGATGTCTCGCAATTTATATCAATTTTTAAAACTTTGTTATCTTGGTAAAACAAGATTACGTGTAATGATACCAAAGTTTATTAAGGATAATAATTATGATCGTTATTTAAACTATTAATCCCCATTAAGACAGAGCGCTAATTCTGCTAATTACATAAAATGATAAATAACTACGAGAATCTCCGACTGTCTCGATAACAAATCGTTAATCATGTTAAAGCCGTATTTATATAGTGGAATCTAAATGAAATATTTCGTGTGTTTTAATGCGGGAAATTGTAAAAGTGTGTTGAATTATTTGGAGTGAGTTTAAACGAGATGGGAGCAAGCGGGGCGGCGCGCGCGGGTGCGGTTCGTCAACCGCGAGACCGCAGCGTTGCGGCTGCGGCTGACCGCGGCCGCAGCCGCCGCACTCGCGACCCCGGCCCGCTTCCCCCACTGTTCCCTCACTACACGACATCGTAACCTGCTCTTTACTCGTGATACACCTAAAGACACTCATTTAAACAAGATTGTTAATTTATCGTGAAACAGTTAAGGCCCCGTCAGTTCAGAGCCAAGAATACTGTTTAAAAAAAATCACTGTAAATAAACTACTACAGTTTATTTCTCAAAAAAATTACTTAGGAATTTTGAGGCTTTTCTACAGACGACAATATCCAAAACACTCGATAAAAAAAAATCACAAACATACCTCTAAATTTGCCTAAATTAACCTTTAAAAAAGATCATTACTATTTTATACACTTATATTTCTATTACTTTATTTCTGTTTACTTATATTTCTATACATCGTGTAAATTAAAGTACGCAAAACCTCTCAGATGGTACCTCAGCCCATGTAACTGAACAACTTTTGTTCAACTTCTGCGAAACAAAAAAAAATTTTTAATTTTCATACAAACTGATCAGCTGATCGAGTCAATTTGTATGAAAATCCGAATTATAATTTTTTTGGATTTCGTGAAAGTTGTTGAACTTGTTGTTCAGTTTCATGGGCTGAGATACCATCTGAGAAGTTTTGCGTTCTTAAATTAACACGATGTATAAAAATTATACCAAAAAAATGTATACTTAATCTAAATTACTATGTTGTATTACATTCGCTACACAAAAAAATTGTAATACAAAAATATAATTAATAAAACAGCGAAATATCTTTGAGCACGGGTCCGGGCCTTTGTTCGCTCTCGACGAATTTTTCAGTTTTATTTTTTTTGTATTATATTTATAATTCTTTGTGTAGCGAATGTTGTGTTGTGTCTGTATTAAAGCCTTAAGATTCCTATGTAAAATTTTTGAGAAATAAACTGTAGTAGTTTATTTACTCTGTATCTGTAAAGCCTGTGAACTCATCTCGCCTTAAGTACTTGTTAAATTACAGTCAAAGCACATGCATACCGGAGAGATTCACATAACGTGAAATGACAAGAATATCACTTCGTTTAACTGTTATTACCTACACTTTAATACTTTAATTATAACGTCACGCAAATGAAAACTAATAGGACACGGGGGCGTACAAAGTACGATACCAATCTTACGTTAGTTGTTACATTCCGACATTCACAGCGATTTGCTGGCGCGTTGAATTAGTCATTAGCGAATACCGAAAGCAAGCGTGTGGCATTATACTCGTATGTTGGGCTGTGTTGAAATAACACGTGTGGCGCCACACGCGACATGCTGTGTGGCTCGACAAAGCCGCACGACACGCTAGCTCTGCTAAACGGCGACCGGAACACATAATGACTCTGTATGTTTTACTTTTGCACCACCGATAATTAAAAAGCATGGATCTCGTTTTTCTTTTCCTTTGTTTGTCGTTTCAGCATATGCATTTATGTTCATTTATTTATGATTATGATGGGAGTCAAAATAACATGTATAAAAATGGATTCATTCATTACTTATACTTATTTTTAGTGATTTTGACTTCTTTTTCGGAGCTGATTGGAGCCAAACTAATATAGTAACAATATGTTAAATTGAAGTTTATTTAAGTATTAAAAAAGTGAATGAGACAATTTATTGATTTTCAGTGTAATAGTTTGTTTAATTCCAAATATAATGAGGCGTGTTTCAATTTTTTGCGGTGCGCGACGTTCATGTCTTTATTGTTTACACGGAATTTAAAACATGAAGTTGTGTATAAATTACAGAGTAATAAAAACAAAGGAAAATCCTAAAAAGTGAATGAGAAGATTTTAGAATTTATTTTTTAATTCTTAGAAAAACTTAGTTAAAAAGGTTAAACTGTGAAGATAATATAAGCAAATACGTCGTCGGATTTCTTGCGCATACGACTAAGGTAAAAAATAAAAAATACACATATATGAAGATTGATTCATGCTTAAACACAATAAATAAATAAAAATAATTTGTCTTTTGTAAAAAAATAGAAAAATTTAAATTTCTCCGAAATTCTCAAATAATATGGGGACGAAAACGCTAAAAAGGCAGACCACTCGCTGCGCTTCTGAATTCGTCTCCAGGGTGCATGTACAATACAGCGGCAATGCGTATATATGTAGATAGAAAATATAGATGCAGGTGTTCAATCAAAAATTCCCACGGTCGAAGACCGCAGTCTTAACGATACTATATTTTATAGCAAATAAATATATAGATAAACATCCAAGACCCAGGTCAATCTGAAAAAGATAATTTTCCATCTTGACCTAACCGGGGATCGAACCCGGGACCTCCGGTGTGACAGCCTGGCATGACAATACATATTTTCATATAGTGAAATTCTTAGAACTCATCCATCAAACAGGGAATGATAAATATTTGTAATATTCTACTTGGTTTACAAAAAATAATAGTAAGTATTCATAGCGCCCTAAAGATCAATTTTATCAAGTCTTCAGTCACAGGCTTTTCGTACAATAAATCAAATTACCCAAGCATAAAAAAATGTATATAAAAGTTGAGATTGACAAAGACGATAATAAATGGAATATAATTTCATTGTTGTCTGTCATTTCGTTAGATTTCTTTTGATATCTCCCTAAACTCCAATTTGCAACCCCTCGAATGTTTAATATCTGGGAGTATAATAGCGGGCCCCCACATAAAGTGTATGTTCACACACGGCTGCCTGCAGACAAAACGTCACGTGCAGCCTCAGGAATTCTCGGGATCAAATCGACTAGTTTGCTATTTATAACGCGACTGCCACAAATATTATCCATTATTTATAGTTTTCATATTTTGATAGTGACAACGTCATCAACATAATACATATAGCAATGCGCCTTTGGTGTTGCTTGTTACTGATATGACATTACTCAGTTAGTTAATTACTACCATCTTTAAATTATTTTAACTAGGTGAGAGCAACAGATACTGAGGACTTTGTCTGCTTTTGTACCAAATCTTTCTCTGGTGACATTTTTCAATGAAAGTACAAATTTATTCTAGCTGAATAAAAAAACATGAAGATTAAACAATCGTTGTTTTTAGGGTTCCGTACCCAAAGGGTGCAAACGGGACCCTATTACTGAGACTGCACTGTCTGTCCGTCTGTCTGTCTGTCTGTCCGTGTGTCTGTCTGTCTGTCTGTCCGTCAGTCACAGGGCTCTATCTCTTGAACCGTAATAGCTAGACACTTGAAATTTTCACCGATTATGTATTACTGTGGCGGATATAACAACAAATACTAAAAATAAAAAATAGTTAAAAATTAAAGGGGGTCGTCGTACAAGAAACGTGTTTTTTTCAGCGTTTTTAACTTGATCTTGATAATGGCATTAACTAGATACTTGAAATTTTCACCAATTATGTATTACTATGACCACAATAACAACAAATACTAAAAATAAAATAAAGTTAAAAATTAAAGGGGGTCGTAATACAAAAAACGTGTTTTTTAGCGTTTTAAAACATTGTACGGTGGTACGGAACCCTTCATGTACGACTCGCACTTGCCCGTTTATTTACTAAACAGTGATGGTGTCTTTAAGTTATTACCATTTACCTACATATTTATTTATACATATTAATTATTTTGAAAACTGAACTTTGACTGTCTGGTGTGATAAACTTGTTCGTTAAAGTTTTTTCTTGAACATGTATACTTAAATGTAAACAATTATGATAAATTTTATAGCTTGATAAAATGTATGCTCATAAAAACAAGTTATTATTAACACGTTATTGTTAAATGTACTTGAATGATGCAAACTTTTTAGGATGTGTAATGTGTAGCAACATGACATGAATTGAGTATATTTGATACAACATATAGTGATTTAGATCCATTCCGATATTAAAACTATTAACGCGAGTGTGTGAACATTGACAATTTAAAATAGAGCTAAAATCATAAAATGCACTTGAATGGTTGGCAAAGTGTATTGCGGAGCAACTGTCAGATTGCGAGGGTTTCACCCGTCAATAGCTCCGAGGGTCGCCACCCTCCGTATTTGTACTTTACCCCTTCGCCCTGTTTGCATTGTTTCACTGTATTTGTATAGACTACCCGCCGCCGTACAACTGTTACCGTTCCGTTATAATGTTAGCGAGATTTAATGATATACTATCTACTCACACACCTAAACCGAAACAAACAGTTCCTTTTCATGTAAATTTAGCTTGGTTATTTAATTTGTTTAAATGAGTGAAGCAAGTATGCCGCTTCTTAAAATTCCTGCGTCGTCCGGGCAGCAGTTTTACGGCCTATTACTGTGAATGGAAAATGAATGAGTCATAGGCGTGTAGTTTACGAGCCGAATAGAAATCGTCTGTTTTAAATGAAGAGTCAAGGAGCGGACAAGGCGTCCATTATTCATGAGGGCCGTTTCACGCCCGACCACCACCGGCGCGCGGCGGCCGGCTGGCCAGCGCTGCCCGTCGTCGGCATGAAAGCAAATTGTTTCGGAATCAATATCCGTGTCTCAATCAGTGCAATTAAGACGGCCCGTCTAGCGAGCTCCGTATTCGATGTAATTAGTTTCGCGTCGTCCGTGGCGCTCCGTGCGTCGCCAGTCGGAGCGAGCGAGGGGCGATGAATTAACGAGCTGAAATAGAGACTTACGTTAAATGTGCGGGGAAATGCCCCTGTCGACTGAATACAGGCTGTTTACTTGGTGAGGCAGCAGCTGAGAAGAGACTCGTTGAAAATAGAGCTTATCCTATAACGAGTCTAGACTCGAGGATGCAATAACATTGAAATACAAGGTTAGAATAAAATTAATCGAAATTTGGAGTGAAATCCAATGGAGTATCACCATTCGCAACACAACATGAGTTAGGCGGGAGATTGCAAGATTAATGTGTATCAGCGCGATAGCGCACGAATATCGAGTGACTGGTGTACACATTATTACGTTGTTACATAGCGTGGTTTAAGGCAGGTTGCGGGTAATAAAACTGTGTTTATTAGTCACGAGTGTTCACGGCCACATTACACGGGATAACTTAATGCGCACGAACATTGAATTACATGTTCAACATAATCTGATTAATGTTCTTACATTGTGGAGGCTAGATCACTCGCAGACAGAAGAACACACTGTATGTATTGGTACTGAACGAGCGAATTTAATAAAGCTACACTGCTCCTGTTTTTTCACATGGTGCACATCCTCCCCTGACATTATAGGGGCCGAATTTGAAAACACAATTAGACTTAATACAGAGGTGATTGTCGGGCGAGGGTCGCCGGCGAGGGTTGGCACGGAAAATCCTTTAATTTGGCTCCCCGATCAAATAATAAAGCGGAGTGGCAGCGAGCGAGCGATATCGCGTTTAGTGGTTTTATTGCAAGCGCCATCTGCCGCGCACCCTGTAGATGGAGAGATAATTTCGCTTTTAAAGTGAGGGGCGTCGAGTTATTGTGAGTTGTTGCATTCTGACAATTCACAGAGCTGTAACCGGCTGTAGATGCAGCAGATATCGCCCATTATGCGGGGACCTTAACGACTACCTGCACGTTGATGTGAACACTCAACAGCTATAATTTGATAACACACGCTGCATGCCTCGCTAAACATAACTCGTATTGATTACATGGCCGGTTTCTTACGCGCACCTACATTAAGTTATTATTTTTAAAGAGCGTGTCCCGTGGTCTGTGTAATGATACCTATCCTAGCTAGTTAAATAATACATCTAAGACACGCACGCGATAACGTAAGTACATACTTAATTACAATTATCTTATTAATCACTCTCTATTCATGTAAGTACAAAATAAGTTTCTATAAAAGGAAATTTTCTTTACCTTTATTTTTGAATATTGTTTGTCATTAAAAATTTATACCTTTTTAACAAAATATGAAAGGTTCGGAAATAGCTTTATAAATAACAACAAATGGCAGCTACTGAGAAACGGCGATAAAACAATCGGCAATCTGTAAAATCAATTAATAAACAGATTTTTAATTTTCATTCAATCAACGGTTGATACTTCAGCGTAATTAATTTTACATCCATGAACAATAACGCAACGCTGAATTGCTAATTAAAAACTGTGCCTAGAGTAAGTGTCGCGGCATAAAACCAACAGGATTAGGGGCATTGCACAAATCCCCAGTTTGATTATAAACACGGGTAAGCGGATCGGGCACGTGCAATGTTTTTATCAGTGCCGGCGGGTGTGGACGCACCCTAAGCAAGGGTAAACAGCCCTCCGCCCCGTATGAATAATTTGAGAGCGCATCAAGGGCGGCGAGGGCTGCGTGGATGGAATCGCAATAAACCCGAAATTATTAAATTATACGGGTAAAGTATAGCAAGGGATTTTTGCCCCTTATTATACATATTAATTGTATACATTATTGTATTGACTTTTATTTGGTAGCGATAACTAGCAACTGTTGTTCAAAAACATATTCGTGGTCAACATACACACAAATATAAAAATAACTAATAATTCTGTCATCAATTAAACTTACATATTTTTAAATCAAAAAGTGACAAGTCGAACAACTATCCCAGTCAGAACGTGCACTGCGCGTTTATAAAAAATTAATGAAAAGCTGTAGACAAAAAAAACCTATTGGAAGCAAATTTAATTTTAATAATTAACAAACGCCTTTTAAACCGTTGTTTTTGCTTTAACTCTTAATTCAAATCTTTGAATCTTCGTTATAAACATAACGTATTACATTAATACAAGTAGGTATATTATTGTTTATCTTACAAGTTAATCCGAGATATAGACGTAATCCTGATTAACATTTACCGGCATTAAAGGTTTAAACTTGCTTATCATTTTATAAATAAATGTAATGGAAAAACAACTATGCGAAACGACAATTTACGCGTACGTTGGGTATGTATAAATGGAAATGTGTCTAACTTGTGTCTATTATCTACGTGCTCAGCGAAGCGTCTAGCCCCGTCATTGATATTTCATAACAAGCGATGCCGGAGGGTGGCGAGTGCACAGCGCGACACGGCGCGGCAGGGGTGTCAACACTCGTAAACCTCGACAAAGTATTTTATCGACATCCCGCCGCGCTCCCACCCGCACACACAACCCTATTGTCTACATTCGTGACACTTCATGAAACCACTCTGCTGTAAATTTATTGCTCTTCAGTTGAAACACACGCTCACGTAATGCGCTTTATCGCTGTTTATATTCTACATTTAATTATGATTGCAATCTATAAAACGATTAGAGGCAGAGGGCTTGAATACGGAAACCGTTGCAATAATCGGCAGCGTGAAAGTCAGCTCGGGCGTGAATAATAGCTCGGAGCGCAGAACAATAAGTCTCCGTGTCGATACAGCAACACAAAGACGAAACAATCAATTCACGCCATAAGTAGGTGCGATTCGGCACGGTTCGAGTACGGTCTGGCTCCGCGACTAACAAAAGAAAACCTAAGCAATTAGTCGTCGTCAGAAAGAGCGGAAAACACGCGTTAGGCGCGGTCACGCTGCAGTAAGCGGAGCGGTCACGACGCACGTCGCCGGGAAAAACTAATTTGACATTTTGATTTAAAATCAACTTTATATATCACCACGTATAGTCAAAGATCGAGTGCTCCAAAAACTCGTATCTGACAAAAATTCCATGGTGGATTCTAAGGTCTTACACGACCTTGAGATGACACCAGTTCAATAAATTCAATGAAACGAAAAAGCGTATCCCAATTTTCCAGTCCAGAAAATGATTTCAATCCATTTTATTGAGTGTTTAACCCGAGACCATGGTCACGCAACGGAAAACAGAACAATAACCATGATACTGTCGACAAAAAACGAGAAAACATTATTTTATATGCCATTACGCTTGCATGCAACGCTTCAAAAGCTTAACAAAGTCGGAGGGTATTCTGATTCTCGCTCGACTGAGCGTGTTAAGTGCTAATGTAATAATCCATTACAATGAAGCGCGGCAGTGTACGCTAAATAGCGCATTCAAGCATTGAGCCAGTGGAGGCCGCCATCTGTCCGCCGCAGCGGCAAACAATGCGACCCTTCGTAATCACCCTCGTTGCTAGTTTGCCAGGCCCTAAACAAATATTGCACGCTGTTCGTCGGTCGTCGGCTTTATCATTTCTGCGAGAACTTTCAAAATACACATACCTTATTCGTTATACGAAAAATAAATCGATCTATAAAACGGTGATTTTTATGTAGCTTTGTTTTAGTAAGCATTTGCATTTTCGATAACGTTTTCTTTTATTTGTTCATGATGATCACATTGATCACTAAATCTTTTGTCGTGTTGAAAGCTATCGCTGGCCGCTTCCGATAAATTGAGGTTATCAGCTTAAAACTACAAAACAAACGAACCCCTTCACGTACGTACAACACACAAACAAGCGCAATTAATATTCGATCAAAGAACAAAAACACATGGCCGGTATTAAAAAGCGAGCGAGAATTATTGATGTGTGAAACGAATGAGTGTTTCTTATTAGAGTTGTGCAGCGTTTTAAATTGATTTTGGTTCCGTTATGAGGACGTGTTAAAGTACGGCTATTATTAAAAGTGGGGTTCGACCGTGGCACGCAGGACGGCGAGCGTAAAATCAACAGATTACTACGGAACCCCGCGGCTCGCCCCCGGCGTTAGAACCCCTACCGTCACTAATATTATACTCGTTGCGATAGCAATTCTGCAGCAGTTAAAGTTGTGTAGTTTACTATCGGAAAACTTCATTGAAATAAAATACATATCTAGAATATAAGCAAAAACCTATTTAGACTTGTATGAAGACATTATTAAATTATGTACTTAGACTTATGACAGTCTGCAAGTTATGATAAGTATCCAAGAGTACAAAAAGTAGTGTCAATATAAATTAACCCCATATTATACGACAGATAAAAGTAATAAATTACAACTTTTAGCTTACTTTATAAACACCTGTAAAATTAAATGTGGGTATATACCCAGTATATGTAGATATCTACATTCATAACGATCAAGCATAGTCGTTCATAAAAAACAACTGTATATGATTTAACACTGTAGACAATATTTAGCGACAGCCCTGCGCAAATCTCCCTTTTTAGTAATCCTAAGCATCAATAACTCATAGAGAGATAAAGTCTCCATTGTAGTGCTTACTTAGGGGAGTTCGTTCCCCCGGCAATATTGCGATCATAATAAACGCCATCACAACATTAATATAACCGCGCCGCGTCTGTGATTGTCAGACAAATTATTATTTTTCGCGAGGAACTCCAAATTAGGGGAACGAAAAATTACTTTGCGAAACTGTCGAGGAAATTAAAAACCGAAATGTCAACAGAGGTTTGAGTTACCCCCTACTCAAACAAGCAGAGCTGGCTCTGTCAAACAAGGCCCAACAGACGGCCACCCGGGCGGCGACCGACCACCGCCATGCTGCAACAACACATTTTTTTGCTTTTTACAGCATTTTCCTGTATGCCAATTCGCTCAACCTCTAATAAAATAAACTAACGGTCATGCTCCCCTATATTTATTACGCCATTTTACTGGATTGTGGATTATTGTATGTGTTCTGTGATACGAAAGCTGTTCTTTTTATTTATTTTTTTATATCCTACGAATAGTTTTTAAAAAGTCTAGTTATTTTTGGTTTAAAATTTAAGGTATCTAATATCTTATAGAAAATAAGTTTAATGTATAGGTACGTACCTGCTTATGCATTTCCACGTTGAGGCCATATGACATTTCATAGTACTGAAACATAAAGAACACGTATTAGCGGAACTGCAGAATCGATTAGCATGTGTGAAAACGTTACAATCCAACTGTGTCACGGAAAGCTTTTGGCACAGATTGGCTTCCTCAAATTGTAGGAGGCGAGTGACCAAACATCCGCAGCGGCGCATTCTGGAAGTCCGCCAGAAGTGTTTCCGACACATAAAATTTCTCTGAGAAAATTTCCTCTCGAGCGTATTAAAATAAATTGCGAGCGATTTGGCTACACTTAATCGTGATTCATATCTGAATGGGCGAGCATTCGGGGATTAAAGCATGCCAAAATACGCCATACGTTTCGATGACATACGTAGGCATGTTTTCGAAACGGCCTGGCAACGTTTTCTAACACATGTCGTGTTCTCGCTAATATTTATCGCTGTAAAACGAGCAGCTTGATTAATAGCTCAATAATCCAATCTACAAACTGAACATAGGCGCTGATAACGATTTTATTTCCCATCAAACAGTTTCTGTGATCGACGATAAACATTTTGATATCGCAGCACGAAACAATCGGAGGGTGCACCAAATGGACCGACTCAATCAAACAGAAAATAATAGTTGCCATGCGGGCATCGGACAAAGAAACATATTTTATTGATTTTACACGCCAGAACGAATGTAACATTTGATAACATCTCCATCCATCCGTTAAATTAGTCCCCCCTCCGATCATTGCGTCTGATAAATTGATGTCAGCCTGAGTCAATTTGTTTGTCGATGAAACGTTTAAATATCAAACAATTAAGTTACTCACCATGACATAATGCCTCTGTATTTCTATTTTTTCACTAGCCAATTTTTCACATTCTAATTTTAAACTGAAACAAAAGAGAAATCTCAAGTTAGCCGCGGGAGTGGAGTTCGGCATTTAGGTACAGCTAATTGAAGCGAACGGTTAGATAAATTGTTATTTAATGTGTGCTGGTAACCCACAATTACTCGCAGTCCGCAGTTGATAATTTAGTCGGCACTTAACAGCCAAATCCCACGTACTTGAAGTTCTATTATAGAACACACTTGTAATTTAATAAGATAACATTATTACTAGAAAGGATTGTTATAAGAACTGTTATAGCGTGCAATGGGTCACACTGTTTATGGTTAGATCTTAATCGCTCTGCTGGTTTATTTCTCGATTATGTTATGGGTAAAGTTAAGTAGTAGCAAAATGTTATATGAAGGCGATAAACCTGGTAAGTGCTTACCGTAAAACTTACGAGTATTCAAGCCTTTCCATTGTTTGATAAAATTCTAAATACATAAATATTTTTCTGGTAGACACAAGTATCCTTAAAGCAAAGTAATGATTATAGAGATACGAGTAGTTAACTCATTTACAAAAGTGCATAAGATAAAGACTAAAAAGTGTACGTGAGAAAATCTAAAATACACTCATTGGAAATATCTATTTGATTTGGAGTGGCTTAAAAGAGTAAATATACAAAAAGTAAACAAAGGTGCACCTTTTATGTTAAAGATAACAGAGAGGGTCACAAAAGGGCGAAATTGTAAGGGCTGTCTCAAAGGGACAGGTAGGGATGGATCCGCTGATTCCCGGCGACAGCCGTGATCCCGAATGATCTCGCTTTAGCTGCTTTTGTAAGGGAACTGTTTTATGCATTTAGCTAATCTTTTTGTTGATTTGTTCAAAGTACTTTTACGCAACTTTACTACTTATGTTTGATGTAACATTAGAAATTTAAAGTAAGTGAAATAAAAACATAAGTTAAAACTTTAAAAAAAATTAACTTAGATTCGTTTTAAAAGTGCATGCAAAGGCCATTTCTCAATAAATACTTGATTCCTTGATTTATTGATCAATACAACAGCTCTGTTGCTTTGTTATTATGTTATGTTCTGCATTGTAATAATAAACTTCAAAAAGTTCAATTACCTATTATATCAATGGTATTGTAAACATTATTATCAAAGGGTTTGCATACTCACTTATGATATTGTGCTTGAAGAAAGTTAAACTCCTCCTTTATTCTATCACAGGACTCGCCGACTGTGAATTTGATAGGTTGCCCGGGCTGCGGCGGACCCTGTAACAAACACATGAGTTTGTAAACATGTAATGAGGAAGTTTGGTCATTTCTACATAAATGGGACTTCATTTTTTGGAAGGGGACTAGATTATTTATGACAATCGACTACAAACAAAGCGTAGGACAGAGTAGTATGTATCTTCAAAACTCCTAACCCTTTTAGCAATATTTAATATGACAAGTAACTCTCATCAATCTCGGCCTGCCCACAAAAACATTCCTATCACGAACCAAAAATTACACGCATCCCAAATGACCATAATACAAATTATCCTTTAATGACCATAATTCAGTGCTCGATTAATAAAAAAAAACAACCACTCGTCTCTTAACACAAAAATAAAGTACCACGAACACGCGAGCATGTAATAATAAAAAAAAACTAACTTCATAATAAGAAGCACGAAAATAAAAATAAAGCGAGGGACACAACAACACACGGTCGCCGGGAGGCCGGCGGCAAAAAATAAAAAACCGCCGCTCGGAGCCGGCGCGAGGAACAAACGGACTTTAACGAAAAATAATAAAAGGAGCGTAAATAAAAGCGTAAAAGGAACTGGCGCGGCGGCGTGTAGACGTTGTAAATGGAGCTCCGGACAATCGGACTCGGGAAAAATGTGGCCGGAATTTAGTGAATGTAGCCATCGGGAAGATAGGCTTGTGGTCGCGGCGCGCTTCTGCTCGAAGATGGTTCAAGCATCCTCAACTAATAGGTGGTCGCACTTAATGATATCGTAATAGCAAAGCATAGTAGTCAATACTTTAATAGGTGTACGACCAGACGTGGCTGTGGTTTGGATCTATCATTAATTTATAAGATCTAAAATATACTGCTACTGCATTTACTAAGATTAAAACTATTATCAGAATATTTACTTAACTCGAAAATAAACAAAATAATAATTAGATAATTTTGGGTAAATTAATAAATTAACGCCCTGTTAGAATCATGTGATCGTGTGATAAAAAGATAATTGAAAAGTTAAGATTAATGTACTTTGTTTGCAGACAAGAACAAAAAGTGGTTGGTAGCAGCCCGCGGCGGGCGCCACAAAGCGATACACCACCCGTGCGTGTGGCGTGGTATCCAAGACGCGATCTGCGGGAAGCGAGACAAGTTACACCGCGCGTGTGTTTTACCTTTACGATATGATTATATATTTTACTTACATTACGGGTGTCTATCAGTATTTTCATTATTTTTTCAATGTTTTGATTATAGTATTGTAACATCAACGTGATCAGAATATTACATCTTATTTACTAACAGCAGATAGACTTGTTTTATTTTATTTACGCGCGACCGTCTCGCGTCGCGTCATGTCACAGAATACATAAGAGTACAAATAGAATAGAATCTCACAGCGTCTCCCGCAAATTGGCGTCCCCGCACCTCTCCCTCGCACTTTGTACGCCTTTTTGCGCTCTAAACCAGGTAAGGGTTTAGTTGCTAGCCGCACGCAATTTGCGACGTGTCTTGTCTTCAGAACTGTCAACCAATAGTAACCATCATGGTGAGAAGATGCCGTTGTTTATCCACCGAATACACCAAAGAACGTATATTTCATATATTTTTTCATATTTCATTCCGAGTGATGAAAACAAGTAAGCCAAGCAACAATATAATTTCACGTTATTATTACCCAGCAAACATCTTGAACACCGATTGATATATATACCCTTCTCGCTCTTACGCATTGGCGGGAGAATACACAAGAGAGTACACAAAAATATTTGTGAAGTGATATTATGTAGCTATTTCAGACTTCTGATCATTTAATACATATAAAACAGAATATTTTTTACGTCATAGTGTTTCCAAATCTCCCGGTATGGAAAGATATAATCGTAAATATGTCGAACTCGTTAGTAGGTAAGTATTAAATTAATTCTGCGGTGCGACCCTAAGTATAATACTCACACATCGACGTGTGTACTGTACAGATAATTGTTTCGTTTTTAGTAGTAGTAGGTATATAGGTTACTCTGAATCTATGAAGTGTCATACCAGTGGTCTTGTGTAGTATTTTATCATGCCGATCTAATCACTGTATAGAATACCACTACGATTGATAGCACTGGTATTGTAGGTAGGTACTTACCTAAGTTGTGACGTTCATTTATAATTAGTCCAATCACTTTCCAATTATTGCAGTCCGTGTTTTTTTTGTAAGTATATACCTATGCGATATAGGTATACAAATGGGTATTGATATAGGTATACAAATGGTATTGTGCTGTGGATGCCTTATTTTTTTTTGATAAATTCGGTAATGCTATACTTATCCTTACTAATATTATAAATGTGAAAGCGTGGATGTTTGTTACCTTTTCACGCAAAAACTACTTGACGAATCATCATGAAACTTTGTACACTAATCCTTACTAATATTATAAATGTGAAAGCGTGGATGTTTGTTACCTTTTCACGCAAAAACTACTTGACGAATCATCATGAAACTTTGTACACATATCCTGGGAGGTACTAGAAGTAACATAGGGTACCTTTCATCCCGGAAAAAAGTAATGTTCCCGTGGGATACGCGAGCGAAGCCGCGGGAAAAAGCTAGTACTTAATAACTGCGAACTTTCCATATATTATGCAGGTACCTACTCACACTAGGTCGACGGATGACCCGATAGTACTTAACTTAAAAAGTTAAATATCAACATCCTAACTTGAAATCTAAGCCACAAAAGTTAAAAATAATCCATGGCAATAATAGACTGAGTAAACGTTCCCCCTCGACATAAAAAAAATACATCCCATAAATTATCGCCGAAAAGGTCAAATTAAAATACAATGAAGAGTTTTTGAGTGGCAGTATTGTGTACAGCCCTAACAGCCGGATGAAAGGCCCGCATCCAACAGCGACCAGTCACAAAAACAAAACTAAACAGAATGCGTTTAAACGGATATAAAAAGAAATGTATGGTCTTATTTCAAATTATTGAATAAGTCTACCCACGTCTACCTGTGCTTCGGAATGAAGGAGATCTTGTTTTATTGGGATTCGGTTTGGAATGAACGACTGAAAAAAAAAGAAAAAAAAAAACGACTGAATGAATTCTTATTTTTATTATAAAGACCGTTTCATCGGCTGTGTTTATTTTTAGATCCACAGAATAATTTCACATTAGTAGAAACTTAGGAACCTTATTTTTTTAAACTGAAAAAGTTCAGTGAATTTTGAAAAAGAATCGGTGTCATTTATTTATTAGTAATATTAGGGGCTTGCCCGTTTCTTGGAGAGCACACACAAGTTCAGCGGCTTGGTAAACATCTAAACACCATTCGCACTTACAAACCAAACAAGCATAGACAAATATTTGAGCGCCGAGATTGGCTTTGTAACGTAACGCCTTAACGCTTCACTGCCCCAAGCTAATTTCTACTTTATTGTTATTGGTTTTGAGTTCACAAGAACCAGCAAATGAACAGTTTTATAGCCTTTTGTGTCGAGGAAAAAATGTTAGTAAACTAATATGGTAGCGCAGGGATCAGAAAGCTGATTTTATTTTCCCAGAAACATGACACCGAGAGCCGCCCAATATGTTGGTATGTGGTCGTTTGACGTCGGCCGTTAAACTTCTAAGAAATAGAACTGTTTATTTCGTATTTGCTGCAAATTGACTTGCAACCACAAATATTTTATTTTAGTGAAATATGTCACAGTTTATAGTTTAGAAAGTGTGACAAAAGTAGGTACCTACTGAAGTTATTTTATCTATCAACATGTAGCTTATTATTCTTAATAATTATAAACAACAACCACATAATTAAATAAGTACACAACACGTCTGCTATTAAACATTATTGTGTATTCAATGCAAAGAGTTGTTTATGTTTAGTTAGTTTAGTATTCTAATAAATATATAATAAATAACTATTACGACATTCAAGAGCGTGTCATCATCAGTCACATTAGCATCTTTTATCGCTATCACAAATAACAATTGTATCAAATTATGCAGAATGCAAATTATTCAGCATGTTGCGAGTTGCGACAGCGGCAGCGGTGGATGGCAATCGGATTATTTATCTAATTACATGCATATTGCAAATGCATAGTAAAGCCAACAAGTTACCTACCTAAATTACAGCTGACATGATTAGTACCTTACTATACAACGCATTAATAATTTATTTACAGCCGTCGCGTGTCCACGTGGTTAAAGGGTATTTGACAATCCCACAGAAACCTCATATACAGAGATAAAAAGTATAATTTGTGTTAATTCACCGTAAAAGCGGAACAAACATCCAAACAAACTATCTCATTTATAATACTATGGTTCTGTAAGAACAGTAGACCTTGCTCGCAAGGAAAGTGTCAGTTCAGGCACAGAATAAATAATACTAACGTACAGAAGTCTCACTCAGCAAATAAATTCAAAGAAATATCTACTCAATGTGGCTAGCGATATGGTTTAATTTAGCTCACGTCAGAATTCAGCACCTTTTCGTATAGATACCTAGACATCCATTGCAAGCCAATTTCATTCTTATTACTCTGGACAAACGATTCGTATAACTGAATTTACCACTCGGAGGGGCCGCCTGCGCGCATAGTAATAATGTAGGTGTACATTTTCGATACCTAAACGGGGAGTGACACAGGCCTAGGTACATTTTCGATACCTAAACGGTACGGTACTAATATTATTCTGAAGTACAGGTCGCGCCAAACTTCTAGATCGCTCTGAAGTTGCCTCACTCAGGTTACAAACAGGGACAGAATATTTACCACAATAATATTTTTTTCAGAATGATTGCAAGAATGTAGATATGATATATATACACAATAAACAAAAATAAAGCAAATTCTATCTACTATGGGTATCTGTATTTTACTACTGAGACGCGAATCGCCACAACTTCAGAGCGATCTAGAAGCTTGGCGCGACCTGTAGTATCGTTAGTGGCAGACACTTTTCATGGGCCAGAACTTGTGGCAGACACTTTTCATGGGCCAGAACTTGTGGCAGACACTTTTCATGGGCCAGAACTTTTGGTAGACGCTTTAAAGCTGCACAAAAAAAATTACTTAACTTATTTTAACATGTCTGCCTTTTAAATATGTTATTAAAGTAACTATCACAAAGTTATATTTTATCAGGCAGACCAATTGGAGTGACCAAACATCCGCTAAACACAAAAAATATTCAGCCGGGAGTACAAGCGCGAGAGCAATATGCATGCGTTTCAGAGCGAGTGACCTACTGAGGACCTGAGGTTTCATCCGTGTGAAAATAAGTTGTCTGATCGCTCTGGGATCTTGGACTATTAATAAGAGAACTAAGGTAAGTATAGTGGTATTCGTTCGTGGTATTGGATCGGAACAGGACTTAAAAATTTTACCTTTATCTAATACCTATCTAAACTAATGAATGAACTTACAAGAGAGCTTGGAGTAACTATCGAATCTTGCCTATTTTGTTTCAACTATTAGACAGGTACCTACTTCTTTTACGTTGTGTGTTTCATGAGTGCTACATCATTAAAATTTATGTTGTTTGTTTCAAGTGCTACATCATTAAAACAATCAGCAAAATATATTAATTACTAACCATTCTTGTGATGTTTGCGTAAGGGAAAAAACTCGCAAAGCTATTGAAAAAACCAGTCAAGTGCGAGTTGAACTCGTACATGAAGGGTGGAGGTACGGAACCCTTACTTAACCCGGTACAATGTTTTAAAACGCTTAAAAAAACACGTTTCTTGTATGACTACCCCCTTAAATTTTATTCCTTTTTTAGTATTTGTTGTTATAGCGGACACAGTAATACATAATCGTTGAAAACTTCAAGTGTCTAGCTATTACGGTTCCAGAGATGGAGCCCTGTGCTGTGCTGTGACAGACAGCGGAGTCTCAGAAATAGGGTCCCGTTGGACCTATGTGAACCTGGAACCCTAAAAAAGGCATAAAGATAACTGGCAAATACATACTTCAATGACTCTAGCTGCAAATGCTGCAATAACATACCAATATCAAAGATGATCAAAGCAAAGTACAAGACAGCTTTCTGCCAAGTGAACCAAGGTGTGATTGTAGTGGGTGGCACTTGATTCGTGTGCAAGGCGAAGCACTCCGATACCATCTTGATTATGATGAAGCATTGTTTGCGTACCTACTCGAAAAGCCGTGTTTGTTAACTGATAGCGCTATCTCGCGAATGTAAGGAATTATTTTGGGTGAACATTGACTCAAGGCACTTCACTTATCAAACCTGATAATCCCATTTGACGAGATACATTTCCGCTGATAACGTAGTTAAACATAATCGTTAGCGATGTACCTACTTGTGTGTACATTTCTTATGTCAACTTATAACAAGCTCAGCTTGAGGCTCCACAGCCTTGGGAAAACGAGAGGCATTATTTAATATAACTTTAAAAGTGTCAAATGATAGGTTTTTCACAAATATTGCAGAATCTAAATCTTGCTAATAGTTGGTGTCATCACAACTTGCATGCATAGTCACAGTAAAGTCTATAGGTGTGTTTGAAGAAATCGTAAACACTCGGAAGATGATGCGACGGCCGCCAACTCATTTGTTCGTACGGTATTACCATCCGTCAAATATTGACCGAGTAGGACGCGACACGGATTTTGAGCAAATAGACAAACAGGCATAATTACATTAACACCCCCGCCCTTGCCCCCCACACCTCTTAGTGGTGTCATAAAAGCAAAGTGAGCCGCGTCGTAAAAATATTCTTGGCCCACGTATATACCTAGTAGGTACTTACGTACTAGAGTAGGTATTTTACAAAATTTCGTCAGCATGTGGCTTTTATTCCACTTGTTTTTTTGGCCAAATTAACACAAAATGTAAATAAACCAGCCAAGTGCGAGTTAAACTCGCGTGGTTAGGGTTCCATACAATTGATTGAATTTTTATAATCTACAAGCAATGAACATATTTTGTATTTTTTTTTTAATTTTAGGCTCAGTGGTTTCGGAGATCAGGGGGGTAATGGCAAAGAATATATACCTGGTAATGGTCAATTTTCGTCTTCTTTCTTGAATAAAATCTATTTATTTTAAAATAAAAACAAAAATATATTTGAGATCCTTATAACAAGGCTTTTCATATGAACATAGTAAGGTTTGCAAAACTTTTTTTAAATTTTCTATTTAGTCCCCAGAAAATGACTTATTAAAAAAAAATATTTATTTACTTTGCACAAATGTGTTAGGGTCATAGGATTACACCATCCTACCAAATTTCACCTGATTCGGTCTAGTAGATTCGGAGCAAATTGGCTGTGACAGACGGAGGACAGACAGACAGACGCACGAGTGATCCTATTAGGGTTCCGCTTTTTAATTTTTTGTGCGGTACCCTAAAAACTATCGATTGTTCCCCGCCTAAAACGCGTTGCCCTTTTTTAAAAATAGTGGAAAAAGTAGCGAAAAGAGGAGAATGACCGCATAAACCCTTATCAATCACACAAAAATAGTAAAGGTCGGTAGGTACTACCACAGAATAAATACCAGTAGTACAGAAGTCTCACTCCGCAAACGTTTTCAAAGAAATATCTACTCAATTTATTTAGCAATATGGAGTAATTTAGCTCGCGTCTAAACGCAGCACCATTTCTTTTAGACACCTACAGAAATACATAGCAAGCCAATTTTATCCTTATGACTATGGACAAACGATTCATAATACACACAAAACCGACTAAAATAGACTCAGCGAGCGACGCGCTAGGGTTGACTACTACAAGAAGCTACTATCGCCATTTAGCGCACCGTATTATCGGTCTTCCATGCTGGTCTGGAAGACAAGAATAAAACTTAAATATAAATATGTAAGGACAAATCACACCGATTGAGCTAGCCCCAAAGTAAGTTTAAACTTGTGTTATGGTATACTAACTCAACGATACTATATTTTATAATAAATACATATTTAGATAAACATCCAAGACCCAGGACAATTTGAAAAAGGCCATTTTCGAACTTGCCCTGGCTGGGGATTGAACCCAGAACCTCCAAATTGACAGATTAGCGTGTTGACCATTTCACCACGGAGGTCATAGCTGCTTTTCTCCCCGCGCAAATCGTAGAAGCCAATTGAAGGAATGGGCGAAAATGCAAATCATGTTAATAGGCGATGCGGCTAGCAACCCATCACTATTTTGATTCCTTTTTCCACCTTCTCGCCCACCATCACGCTAAGTTGCCTTTGAGTATTGCGACCCTGGGCTCTGATTGCTTAGAGCCGCAACACTTAAAATGGTCTGTCTGCCCCATTAGGGATAAAGACGTGATAGTATGTATGTATGTATCATAGTTTGGTCACAGAATACAGTAAGAGTAAACAGAAGGGACTCTTCTAAGGTACGCGCAATATACGTCCCCGTTCCCCGCACCCGCACCTCTCCCCCGGTTCTTGACGGCCAACGTGAGAAAACGAGGCGAAAACGGGGGAGAGGTGCGGGGACGGGGAACGGGGACGCCTGGGTGACGCATATTGCGCGTACTTAGGAGTTTCCGGCCTGTGGTTTGGTATTAAACTATAATGAATGAAATATAATATAACATGAGCGATATATCTAACCAGCTAAAACAGTCTTTAAAGTAGATACCTACCGAATTCTATAGGTGTTCTTAGTAGGTACATACCATTTCTGTAACTTTCATAATTATTTTGCTAGCGAACAGAAAAGTTCCTAAGTAGGTGGGTTAGGTACCTAAGTACTTATAACGAAACAGATCGTCAATCTCAAACCAAACATCCTAGTTATTAAACCTACTTAGTGTACCTATCATGAATGACAACATAATAATAATTACCACTTTAAAGTAGATCTTACCTTTCAGCGTCCTTAGGAAGTCTAAAAAAAGTTAAATTTGGATCGCAATCCTTGTATAAACAGTTAAAAACTGCGCAGTATTTTTTAGCCTTCTTTTTATGTTTCTCCATTTTTAAAACGGCCGGATCGGTGAAGTACCTAGGCGACGAACAAAGCTCGCGCGTGCGTCACTGCTCGCACGTGAGCCCCGACTGAATTAGCCACCCGCGGAGGCCGCCGCGCGTAGGTATATTTTTGATACCTACACGGGGAGTGACACAGGCCAGGTACTACCTGTACAATGTTTTATCATACTCGTTAAACAAAATAAAACAAATGAGAAGAAGCCGATTATTAGCAGACGATTGGTTTTATTTTAAATAAACCAGTGCTCGGTCATCATCAAAGGAAGCTACTAAGATTTACCTAATAGTTAGAAATGAGAAATGAAATTAACATCAATCAAAAGTGCGCAGTTGTGCTTGAGCCGTAAGATATGATTGCGCGTGTGATGTTTCAATAGAAAGCGTAGTGAGGGGGGCTCCAGTGCAATGGTTAAGAAAGTCAACAATAAACTTATAAATTTGTGAGCTCGCGTGTGGGAACGGAACGACAATTACTGCGAGCATTGTGCTCTGCTCACTCATTACATTATTCTGAATAGCTACTTGCACTGTGGTCGCGTGACGAGTGACAGAATATTATTATGATCATACAACTAGCACCCAAAGGTGACAAATATATGTTAATTGCATAGTTTTACTATGTTTTTTAACATTTCTGTTTTGCGTGATTGAAGTATGCTAGGAGTTGCGAGTAGGTGAGCGTTTCGTCCCATAAAATTTTCGTCCCAATCGCAATAGGACGAAACACACACAAAAAAGTACCTATTTAGAATTCTGTGTGCGATTCGTCCCATTGATTTTCTAAAAGTAATGTCAGCAAAAAAATATCAAACGAATTATATATTATTAATATTAGGCTTACTAGGTGTTGTCTCAGGGTTTTATAACATTACCAATGATTACCATTTTATAATTTTTTGTCATTTTATTGTTGATTTTCTTTTAATTACAAATGAATATTATTTACAAATCAATATTTTATCTTTTATTTTGATTAAGCTTGTGTTGCTGTCTGTACAAAATAAATTTAAAAAATATAATAATATGATATTGGGACGAATCGCACAACACATACTTTGAACTTTTTTAAAGAAGCTTTTCGTCCCAATGGGACGAAACGCTCACCTACTCGGAGTTGCTTTAGGTCATATAGGTATTTGTATCTATGTCGTAAGATAGTAAATGGAATGCACGCTTCTGGTTATAACTAAGTAATTGTAGGATTTGTTGGTCACAAATTCATTCATTCGTTTTTAGGGTTCCGTACCTCAAAAGGAAAAAACGGAACCCTTATAGGATCACTTTGTTGTCCGTCTGTCCGTCCGTCCGTCCGTCTGTCAAGACCCTTTTTCTCAGGAACGCGTGGAGGTATGAAGCTGAAATTTATATCAATTACTCAGGTCTACTGTCCCTTGAAGCTGTGAAAAAATCAAACTTCTAAGCCAACGCAATCAAAAGATACAGCCGTTTATGCCGCAAATTTTCGACACTTGCAAGGGAATCAAAACCTACAGGGTGCTTCCCGTGAACTCAGAATCTTGAAATTTGGTACGAAGCAACGTCTTATAGCATAGATAAAGAAAAATTACGAAAACCATAAATTTTTAGTTACATCACATAATATATTTTTTTTTAATAATTTTAAACTTACTACCCATTTCCTCATAAACGCGTAGAGGTATTAAATTGAAATTCATACCAAATACTAAACCTTGCAGGTTTGTACGGAACCCTCGGTGCGCGAGTCCGACTCGCACTTGGCCGGTTTTTTATTTCGCGTTTCATACGATACAAAGAATTAAAATTTTCGAATAGGTATCTAATATTTTCGCATATTTACAAAATCTACGATTTGGAATTTTACATGCAGCTACCACCAGGTCCACTACGAGATTATTTCGATAATACCTCCCTATTTCACAGGGTAGGATGGAAGAAACAAGACAGTCTTCAAGTTAAGTTTTGAAGTACTTAGGTGGTGCCTAATTAAATAACTAGTTAGGTACCTATAGGCTAATTTTTATTCCAAAAATCTTACATATTAATATTTGGTAGGTATAATAGGTGCCTATAGAACATAGGTGGTAGGCATATAATAAAGACATTTATTTGGAGTATAGCTTTATATGGATGTGAAACGTGGACAATGAGGAAGAAGGACAGAGAAAGAATAGAAGCATTCGAGATGTGGTGCTGGAGGAGAATGGAGAAAATAAGCTGGATGGATAGAATAAGCAATAAGAAAAAGAATAAGATAGCACCTTCTCATTGCTTATTCTATCCATCCAGCGAAAGAGTGGAGAGAAGAAATATTTTAAAAACTATTGAAAATAGAAGAGGGAAGATGATTGGACATCTAATAAGACAATGACAATCTATTCAAAATAATAGTAGAAGGAAAAATAAAAGAGAGACGAGAAAGGGGAAGACCAAGGATGAAGTTTTTCCAACAAATTAAGGAAGGGTTAGGAGTAAGGTCCTACCAAGACATTAAAAAGATGGCAGAGAGAAGAGAGGAATGGAGGCATCTCCACTTATCTCCACCGACAAGAACAAGCTCTTAAGTTAAAGAAGAAGACCTACAGAACAACAGGATCTGTAGCGATTACAAACACTTATTTAAACCCTAGTAATACACTTTAATTGATTTTTAAACTGTGGTTAGTTCTCCGTTGGAAAACGCAGTGACAGATGCGTTGCGCTGCGGTTTGCGGTAAGCGACCTTCCACGCAAGACCGCCAGTCGAATTCACATTTAACCACTAGGTCATAAAGCTTATTTTACAACGTTTCTCACAAATCTGCGGTTTGAAAGACACATGGTCAGTTTCATTCTCAAAATGCAATTCCATTTTGCTTTGTTTTTGTCAGTTAGTTATTTATTAGTATTATACAAGTAAACGCCTTTAGTGGTAGATTCATCGACGGTTGTACCGTCTAAGGGTAGATTGGACAAAGCCCTGCAGGGCATTTCACGGGTAATTGAGTGAATTTGAGTGTGTTTGACAATGTTCCGGCGGTGCTGGGCCTGGCTCCCCGCGCGGATTATGTCTTTCGCATTTGTTTGTGCTACAACGGGACAATTTTTTTGTTTTTCTCGGAAACACTACTTTCGCAAACAATGCCAAGTAAACCAGGATTATAAAACATTAGGTAGGTACAACTTACATGCTTATAAAACCTGAGGGATTAATTACGTCATGTTGCCTAATTGGTAGACCCAATTAAATTGAAGTACAAGTTATTAGGAACTAAGGTACCTATTATGTTGGGTATGGTATGTAATAAGTAGGTACCTATTAGGTTAACTTGTAACTTTTTCCCAGGCCCTAGACTTACCAATTTACGCGTACCTATCTACAAGTCCTAAAGTTTGACTAAGTTTTAGAACGTGAATTTTCTACCTACAATTCGATGTCACTAGGTACCACTACTACAAGTCACTACTTAAACTGAGCAGTAGGCTAGTCATACATATATATGGTTTTGTCATGTCTAGAGGCTTATAGAATTCTCAAAAAACAACAACACCTTATGACAATTATAAATAACTGTCGGGTAAGGACTAGATATGATAAGCACGGCAAGCAAAATAAGGAAGTGTCGCTAACCGGATGCCTGGCGGCCGCCACGGCAGCAGCGGCGGCGGCGGCGTTCATTGCGCCCGCGCTCGGATACATCCCCACGTCAAACACACGCGGCCATCGTCAAAACACTAATAAAACAAGACACAACACTCACTCCACTCAAGACACAAAACAACACAAAAGTAAAGCACGAATCCGCGCGGTCAGTCACACGCGAGTCACTAGTAAATTGTTTCACGAAACACGCGGTCCGTACTCGAACGCTGCAAACGAACTGACGCGCGGCGAGGGCGAAGGGGACGGCCACGGCGCCCCCCGCGCGCGCACTCTACCCTTCCGACCCCTAGCACCGCTCTCTGCCTGCCTGCCATGCCACACATTTTTCTCCACTCAAATTTTTGGTAAACTAGGTAGGTTCTTACCTAGATATTATCATGCTGGGGAATGCTTTTCCGAATTAGAGATTTTAGTATTCGTGAAGTAGGAAGAAAAGGCAGAAGTCGTGTCGTACAGAGAAGTCAGAGAAGCCAAAAAAAAAAATAGGGACAAATTTTCATGGGGACATGAAAATTTGACCCTATTTTTTTCTCATGTATCCCTATTTATTTATGTACCTATTTTCCAATACTCCACCGACAAGAACTTAGTTACTCTTACTGATGATGATGTATCTACTTAAGTAGGTATCCCTTGCGCTTGCCTGTGGTACCCTACCTACATGTCATACAATCTTGGCTTCCTACGACTGAGACATAAAATAACATAGGTAAATCAGATATCTGCCATCTAATAGTGAGAACAAAATTTTGAATGGGCTAAACCTTTGGTATTGCTTAGGTAGGCAGGTATATTTTCTTTCAAGGAATAATGACTACTTAGCCATTTATTCATTAATAAAATACCTATACACATTATGTTATGTCATATGTAGGCCTATATTTCCCTACCTATAGGTACTTTCTAATGTAACCTATAAGTACCTACCTACTCTAGACATTATAAAGTTTGAAAATATTCCTACCTAGGTAATATAAATTACCTATCTACCTTTGTACTATTATGTACCTATTCTGTGCCTACGTCCTCATAGTGTGGTGCGGCAATTACGTACCTACCCACCGGAGGTCCGATCGGGTAGGTAGTAGGTACAATATAAGTTCGCTGCCCTACCTAATGGCTTCGTTTCCGTGTTCAATTCGCCGACTCGTAAGTCGTATCGCAAGCGATAATTGTAAGTTCCTGATCCTATCCTACATCCTACGCAATTCTCATAAGAGAAACTATAGGTACCTACCTAGTTACTTACAAAAAACCCTTGGACTTTTCACATCATTTCCGACTAAGTTTCGACTTTTAAACGATTTCTTCATTAATAAATAAAATAACATAAACTATACGGACAAATCACACAGGTTGAGCTAGCCGCAAAGTAATGTCGAGACTTGTGTTACGGGATACTAACTCAACAAATAGTATCATAACGTATTTTATAACAAATACATACAATATGACTGAGAAAGATCATTTTCCATCTTAACCTGACCGGGGACAGAACCTGGGAACTCCGGTGTGACAGCCTGGCATGCAATATTAACTCGTCACTAATGTCAACTTTAAAAACCGGCCAAGTGCAAATTAAACTCGCGTGGAGAGGGTTCCGTACAATTGATTAAATTCTTATAGGTTTTCCTGTAATCTACAAACAATGAGCTGTAATTTTTTAAATTTGATATTTTTTTCAAAATTTAAAAATTTTAAAAGTTTCTGATCAGGGCGGGAATGGTCGTAATTTTCGTCTTCTTTCGTGAATAAAATCAAAACTATTTATTTTACAATAACAACAAAAATATATTTGAGATCCTCATAACGAGCCCCTTTCATTTGATATATGATATGACACAGTAAGGATTGAAAACTTTTTTTTTTAATTTCCTAATTTGTCCCCCGAAATTTAAAAAAAAATATTTATTTACTTTGCACATATGCGTTTGGGTCATAGGATTACACTATACTACCAATTTTTTCCTGATTCGGGCCAGTAAGTAGATTCGGAGCAAATTAGCTGTGACAGACGGACGGACAGACAAACAGAGAGACGCACGAGTGATCCTATAAGGGTTCCGTTTTTTCTTTTTTTGTACGGAACCCTAAAAACGTGTACATACCTCTACAAACAAACGCAGTACGCAATCGCTTCAAACCCCGCATATAACCCCTATAAGTAGCGGTCCATTGTTTATCTATTGTGTCTGGTTTTCTTGGTGTTTAATGGATTAATCTGTGGTTGTACTGTACCTATGTACTTATTTTTTAATTAGTTTGGTAATGCAAAAAAGCAAAGTAGGCAAGCTGGCTTACTAAAAAAAATATTTGTATATTGTGTAGGTAATTATGTATTGTATTATGTTATGATTATGATACTTTAAATAATGCCTACCTACCTATGTACTTAATAGATATAAATAAATGTTTTTATGCGTTCTTACAGCTTTGTTTATTGATTTTATCCATCCCTATACCTAAGTAGGTAGGTAGGTATTTGCTTGACGGAGAAAATGCTCATTTGTGCAAAGTAAGTAGTTAAGGTAAGTAAGGTAGGTAAGAATCTATATTTTAACTCTAGATCAATAAATTGTATTAAATAAATGAATGTTACTCTTGACAAGTAGACGAATGAATGTCTGACGAAACAATTTAAGACGATACACGGAGTCTTATTATTTTTTAGTTGTTGAGGTATTTTAATGGCTTGGTGTTTAAGGCGACGTGGGTTCACAATTTGCAATACTGTGCGTGTTTTTGAAAAATCACTGTTATTAAACTAATACAGTTTATTCCTCAAAAAATTTACATAAAAATCTTATGGATTTTCTACAGACACACACAATAGCCAAAACACGATTGAGCATTATTGGCTCGATAGAAAAAAAAACAAACATACCTCTAAATTTGCCTAAATTTGCCTTTATAATACGTATTACTATTTTATACAATCACCTTTTTATATGAAAATTATACCAAAAAATGTATTTAAATTTAAGGGTCGGAGCCGTGTTCGACGATATTTCGCAGTGTTTTATTTATTATATTTTTTGACCAAAAAATGTATTATATAAATATCTATCCGTTTCGGCTACAGAAAAAATTATAAATATAATACAAAAAAAATAATAAATAAAACACTGCGAAATATCGTCGAGCACGGCTCCTGGCCTTTCTTCGCGCTTGACGAATATTTTACTGTGTTTTATTTACCTGGGTACCTACATTGTTACAGTAACAAAGCTTTATCCTCATTTGGGGTTATAAGTAACCGGTAAAGACCAAAACAAATGAACTATAAATTCGAATAAATTTAATCTACCTATTCGTATATAAGTAGATACCTACATAACAGGACTTTACCACAGAATACAGTAAGAGTAAACAGAAGGGACTCTTCTAAGGTACGCGCAATATACGTCCCCGTTCCCCGCACCCGCATCTCTCCCCCGGTTCTTGACGGCCAACGTGAGAAATCGAGGCGAAAACGGGGGAGAGGTGCGGGGACGGGGAACGGGGACGCCTGGGTGACGCATATTGCGCGTACCTTAGGAGTTTTCGGCCTGTGGTAGAGTTATACGGAGTTCTAGTATCCTATTCTGTGGTAGAGTCAGTCTACAAACAAGTTAACCTCTACGGAGATTATTATATTAATGTCAACAATTTAGCAATAGGTAGGTATCTACTTATATGAAAGATAATTTATTTTCCATAAACAACGTGTGATTGACATACGCGCAATAAATTGAAACACGGGCTAGGTATACTATACTAGATCTAGATCACTATATTATAATAATTTTAATTTTAATAACAGTCTTAAACAAAAAAAAATCGACATTCCCATACACCGGGCAGCTTTTGTTTATGAAAAGGCCGAATTTATTTTTTGTTTTTGACTGTTATTTTAATATAATGGTTCGATTTTTAACTAGCACATTTACTAGCATTCGGCATTATCAAATGTTTGTATGGGCAACGGAATAAAAGATTCGGTGAAATTGTGCAACTTGCAACTTTTTGAAATAGCTAAGTTCCAACATAATCCTATATAGTTACCATTAAATTTTTTGATTCTTCTTGTGATGGTAGATAGATAAGCCGGCGATAAAATTTATATCGTGTTGAGATTTGCTTGACGATACCGCTTGATAAATAAATATTGTCGCCAAGATTACTTCAGTAAATCAACCAAAATTGCAACAAAAGAAAACGATAGAGTTCTGTAACAATATCTCTTAATGAATGTATTGTATATAACTGCTGTAGCATTGTTCGTAATTCGTAATAAACTTTTCAAATTAAGTATTCAACGTTATTAATTATGTCCCTCAATTTAATACAATCCAAGTCAATTCATATTATAAATCACACACATTTAATATCCTGGCATGCAACTCATCTTTTTACACAAGTAGGTAAGTATTGACATTTGCTTGTGAATAAATAAAATACTTACTCAATAAAGCGGATGATTAAAACAGCTTACAATGGTGAATAGCCAGCAGAGCCGTTAATTAATCCATTGTAGTCCCTTATTATTAGCTTACAATAGCCACTTTGGGTTTGTGTGCATATTTTCCTACAAAAAGTTAATGTTTAAAACATTTTTCTCCACAAAGCCCCCGTATTACGCTCGTAAGGCGCGTAGGCTGCGTTTTATGTTTATTCAATGCATTCCAGGCGCATATACGTTTCGGTTTTTTATTGTAAATTGCATTCCGGTTCGCCGAGAGATATTAATCAGAAATGGGTACTCGTAGCGCTAGCGAGTGCCACGACTCAGACTTTAAAATTAATAATGATACCTACGTATGTACAATAGAACAGATACACGAATATTTTGTTACACTTTAGCAGTATTGAAGGTACACAAAGCAAAAGCTTGAATATATCAATTATTTATACCTACATAGAGTTCATGTAATAAAATTAAAGAAAAGTGAAAGAAATTGTTCAATTTCTTTCACTTTTCTTTAATTTCGTGATCGTTTGATCACACATAATAAATATCACACATGAAGGAGGATCACACGGAAACCAACTATCATCATATTTCTGTTCAGTTTGCGATTAGCGTACACGGGTCTCATAGTTTGTGTCGCCAACGTGAAATCAGTAGTAGAGCCAATAAGCTGAAATTGCAAGTAATTTGCGGCAACGCAGTGCAGTGCCGTGCATAGCTCCGTGGGAGTAACGAGCCGCAGCAAAACGTAGTCGACGCGTTTTTGTCTCGTTCTTGGTGTATTTTTTTTCTTTTGATTGTTATTTTGAATCGTTTTGCTCGATGTGGGGACGAGCCTCACAATGGATGTGGTATTTTATGTCCTCTACCTGCCCATATACCTCAATACCTTGAGAAAAGGTTTTTTTGTGTACATTTAAATGGGTTTCGTTTAGCTAACAGAGAAGTATTGGAGGTAGCAGCATAGTATATCGATGTTTGTGAGGCTTGTTATAGGTGCCTATACTTACATTACATTGTATGATACTCGTAGTTGAAGGAAAAAGGCATTGGAAAAAATCATTTGACCCAAAACCTATTGTATCTCATTTACGTTTTATTACCTACCTAATAAACCGTTGTTTATTATCATGAGTTTGAGATTGGTCATAGAGATATCTTCTACAGATAGGTACTAAACCTAGGCTGGTAGGTAGTCCTAGACTGTAATAAAAATTCTAGACAGCTGTAATAATCCAGAAGAAATGAATAAACAGTTATCTCATAACTCCTCAATCGCAACAAAAAGCCAGCACCTGGTCTTGTCCATTTGTGAATTTATTTATTTGTAGTTTCGAGATCAAAGCGATACAGCTCCTGCCACCTCCTGCGCAGGCGGTCGCTCGAACGATCGTCGGCGTGATAACGAATAAATAACAATCGGGCGATATCGCCGCGACATCGCAGCGACAACTTCGCCTCGCCAGCCTCGCGCCAGCCTCGGGCTCGCCTCGTCTCGCCTCGCTCTGTCTAACGGCTGTCTCAACCTGTAACATGAAATTTTTACGATCCCATTGCGTTGATGTCGATCGCCTGGCGGGAGATAAGCATTAATTAATTAGGTAGGCGGTTTAATCGACCCGATGTTTCGACTCCATTCTAATTTACACACTCGATGACTGTAATAAACGCTTTTATCAAGATTATTTTCGTTAATTTGAGTGATATTTATGCTAGATAGACGCATTTATGTAGCGCGGCGTTTGGAATTTTTAATAACAGTGCTGCCGGTTTTTTGTTTTGATATGTAGCGAGAACATTTGACTTTTGTCCAATTAAATTGCTAATAAAAGGAATGCCACTTACGGTATTAAGAGGTCGTTATGAAATGTCATGTGATTAATGATGCGAGTGAGGGGGTCAATAAAACAAACGCAATGTCGCGACGCGACAAGGTTTTACAGTGTTGCGCTGCGTGGTTGTCTGGTTGTTACGTAGGTATCTCCGCCCCACACTGTACCGCACCGACCAAACCGTTGAACCTACAAGATAAATAAAGCTGGTGTAATTAACCGGCGCGAACATTAGTTGTACAACCGGCCATTGTGTCGTGTAAAAAGCGAGTATTCTCGAAAGTCTCTCCGATTCCCAGAAGGCTCGGACTCGGATTCTCGCGGACCCGAGTTTTTGCGGCAGAACAGAATTAATATTTAATGGCTGCAGTCGGATTGCACGCGATCTCGATTTAGATAAACGTTCGAGTAGGTATATACCACAGGGAGTGTGTGAATTATGAACAATTTGTAATGATAATACTTAATGTACATAAATGTACACATATGAATTACCACGTTATGTTGTGAACATCATGATCGCAGTACTGAAGTCTCTGTAATCGACCTATCTCTAGGTACTAATTACAATAGATTTGCAGAGCAATTACGTTCATGCTACACTACACAACTACATCACATAACACACCATACTTATGTAATTACTAACTTTATAAAATAATTCACGGCACGTGGTCTTATTGCGTGGTTTCACGTGGTTAAATTCTGTGCTATTCAGTTCAGTCCATTTTTACTTTGCTTGCCTAAACCACCCTGTATATTTTTCCTGCCATATAAAATCTAAGTATGTATTAAAATGAGTGTGAAAACTGCCTGTAGAATAGCCTGAAGGATATTTTAATGGTAGGTTTGCAGTCTGCACACACGTTGGCTGTATACAAAGCAGTTATAAGTACGTTTGCATTTATTTACGGCTGCTTGTTACTTCATCACACGTCTCCCCTTCCGGAGTTTCTAGAACATACGTGACCTGACCACGATAGCACGCAGCTGATGATACTATTTCGAGCGAAAAGTGTGAATAGCCTCAAAGAGTAACCAACTTTAAGATTTACAGTACAGACCATACAGACAGAGGAATAAATATGTACTTACTTAAGTTTATATTCATTCTGTTCTTATTTCAGCTTGTTAGACTTCATAATTTTTTATAAAGAGTAAAATAAAATGAAATATTTAAAGTTTAATACTTTGACAGCCGACAGTTTTATAGTGCGCCTTTTCTGGTACGCCGCGCCGGCGATTTAGGTATGTCTAAAAACTATCTGTACTACATACATATTTTATTTTTATTTATACGATGGTTTTATATATTTTTAGAATAAAAAAATAAAAATAACCTATTATTATTTATATTATATAAATAAAAATAACCTATTATTATTTATATATATTATTATATAAATTATTTATTTTTATTTGAATTATATTTTAGAGATAAAAATGAAAACAGTGAAAAATCAAACTCTAGCATGAAAATTTTTCATTTTTTGCTAAGTTCCGACATATGTATATAATAACTTAAAACAGGGGTGATAATATGATAACATAAGGGCACGTTACAGTATAGGCAGTAAAATATTTTCTTTGCGTCCACGTTTCCCAATTTTTTAAATATATTATAGGTATGAAATAAATATCAACAATGATAGAACATACCATTTTTGGCAAATTCCCATTGGAACAATTTTAAAACTTTTGGGTAATGGCTCAGACCTAGAAAGTTTTTGCTTTGTTAGGTATATACCGTATATCATTACGCATACGCAATGCGATGTCTTTTTTTTGATTTACCTATATGAAAATCTTATAACACTCAATATGCAGTACAGTACGAGATGCTTTCCGGGCCCCGATGCGATGGCGCGTCCACGTTTCCCAATTTTTTTAATATATTATAGGTATGAAATAAATATGAACATACCATTTTTGGCAAATTCCCATTGGAACAATTTTAAAATTTTTGGGTAATGGCTCAGACCTAAAAGGTTTTTACTTTGTTAGGTTTATGATATCATATACCGTACCGTACATATATCATTACGCATAGGCAATGCGATGTCTATTTTTGGATTTACCTATATGAAAATCTTATAACACTCAATATGCAGTACGAGATGCCTTCCGGGCCCCGATGCGGTGGCATCGCACGTCTCTGCCAACAATGAGTGTAAATATCGCACTTACGGCCTATTCAGCGATTGACACATCATTGTGCCCGGCACTAGCGTCTACTTGCAGCCCGCCACTTAATTCAAAATCGTGTTACATTGCCGGCTCGAACCTCCGGTAATTTAATTACACCGCCGGAGCGTCGATGGAGAGGCACGCTGCGAATTAATACCATTTAAACTCGGTAGAGGTGCGACCGAGTGGCTTCGCTATTAATTAAGAGATCATTATCGTGGCCGTCGTAATCTTGCTATATCGAAATAATGATGTACGGTTTGATTGGTTCTTTTTATTGGGCTTGAACTCTGATGTTACCCAAAGTGTCGACAAATTATAACTTAAATTATTTTAAGTTTAATTTTATTTAATTTTTTATAAGTGAAGGGTTTAAAACAGGTACATAATATGGGCATGTATTTAAATCGATATCTGTATATTCCCTTTTTTCGAACAAAATATTCTAAAGTTTCACCAAAAATACTGAATTGCACACTAAATAAATCAAATTTAGTATACTATTTAATGGTATTTGCAGAACTGTTTCACTGAACGAATAAGGGTACCTATTATTTAAACGAAAATCAAAATTACTGATTGCACAGCAAAATACTCAACTGAAAATATTACTAAACAATCTGCAATTTATATTTGTGGCGTAGTAAAAAGGATAGAACTTTCCTAGCGCTCGCCGGAGTCACCGGCCGCTGCCGCGGCACGGTCGCTTCGCTCGCTCGGCTCGTGGGTGTGTTGGTCGCAGTTCTAACCTATAGATTTACCTTAACCTAGTAAATTTGATGTGCAGTCAGTATTTATATGCTGTGCAGTCAGTATTTATGATGAGATTGTTGGTTTATTTGATGTAAAAAAGTATATAGGTATTGATGAGATTAAATTGATTATATTACATTGTAAACTAGCGGATTTAGAGTGCAAGTTAGTATTTTTGATAAGCAATTCGTATTTTGTGTGATTTTTTAGTGTTTTTTGTAAGACATGTTTAGTTAATCAATTAGTTTTGTTGCTGAGCAGTTATTTATCTGGTATGCATTCAGTTAATGAGTGGAGTTACCTAGTGTGCTGAATAGTTATATAAATGTGTATTTAAAATATCCCCATAATATGTAGTAGATTCAGTCTTTGGTCCATAATTTTCCCCACAGAATTTTTCACAGAAAAATATTGTTGGGTCTCTCGATATAGACTTAGGTACACGACACGACCGATGCGACTTTCTTTAAAAAACTAAGAAAAAAATATAAAAAGAAATTTGTTTCCAAGGGAAAATTCAAAATCATGGCCTGAAATAAGTAGGTATATATAGGTACCTACATTAGATTACGGTGATTGTCTGCTCTTGCTCTAAACTGCATTTGCCGAGCCCCTACCATTTTTCCTCGGATAGCTTTCTCTTGTTCACCTGAATGTGGATTGTAGATTAATAGGTGCTAATTTCGCCACGAACTAAAGTAACGGAGGTGGCGATCAAACACTGGCTAATTTAATAAATACCTACCATGTAAGTCATGTAAGTATAGACGCGACGTATCCAATATACCTACCTAGGTAGAATGACAAAAAAAGACCGAGAAGTTTTTAAGTAAGTAGGTACCTACCTACATCTACATCTTTGGTTTGTAGGTACTTCCAGTATTTAGCATACGGTCTGAAATCCTCTGACCATCTTGTCCTTAGCCTTACTCTTTTCCTATTGATACCTAGTACTTATTGTAACTAACCTACCCATAAGATTGAACCCAGTTACAGTCACGTTACATTAATGAATTTTTTACTTATAACAGTGTAACAGACTCGAGCAAATAGTCAAGCAAGAGCACGAAGTCACGAAAATATTTTCCAATTAACGATTAATCGCGAAAATCTCGCTTAAGTTTCAAAAGTGGAGTAAAAAACTTGTTCATTGTGAGAGCCAAGTTATAAGTGTCTTCCAAATGTCTGCTATTGTTTTATGCTATTGAGCATGATGAGTCACTTATTGGTGTGCGGCGTAGGTTTAATGAGGTAGGTAAATTAAAAAGGTACATCATTATAAAGATTCTACCTATGTAGCCACAAATTTACTGATATTTTTAATAATTATTAGGTATTAAGTAAGAAAAAATATTGAGGACGATAATATAGGGTGTATCCACAGAAAAGTGTATCACTACCTACTGTTCTCTACTCATGTTTTTTGTTTTTATTATAAAACATGGACTAGGTACCTACCTAGTTAAAATTGGTACCTAAGTTTTTAAACCATTATCCGCCCAAATTATTATTTATTCGGTTCCATAGAGCAATATTAATATTGATGGACTGAGCGCGCACTTTAAGTAGGTATTTTAAATGCTTATAGTGCACGCTCACGCTACCAGTCAGCCTGTACACATTAGATAGGTACCTACTTACTGTTTACTGTACGATACTTCTGTTCACCTACTTATTTTACGTTAGGTAGGTAGGTACTTTAGGTCGGATCGAGTCAATAAAAAAGAAAACAAAAGAACATAAAAATGACGTTGTTAGCTTCAATGGCAGCAAAGATTGTATCGCGGCGGCGTACAGGATTTGTCTGCAAATGTCAAGCGTAACTTACGCGGCCCGATGTGGCGCGACAAGAAGTGTTGTGGCTACCGGCTGCCTTATCCGATGCAGGCCGCCCCGTATGCTTCTTTTTGCACCTCATACCAACACGAACACCTACCTACCTATCTACCCCCTTTTCTTTCATACTACGACTCGTCAAATATAGGTAGCGACGCTAACGGGTTACTCACCCGAAGATAACGAGAAGCTCGACTCGACTCGACTACGGCTTCCACACCCATATAAAATTTAACAAGTAGACACCTACGGCAACTAATTGCCGGAGTTTCCTATGACCTCATGCGTAATGTACCTATTTGACTAAGTGGGCTATCATTAAACATCTTATGGAAATGTGTGAGATAGGCTACCGTCTGGACCTACGGCCGCATACCTACATCGTGTGTCGCAGAGGTCAGGACGTCGTCGCAAGTTATGAGTCGCGGCGACCCGCGAGGTCGCGGTTACTTGTAGGAAGCGGACCGCGGACTTACCATTAGCGCCGCGCATTCAATAATAATGAACGAGCCGCACCGAAATATCCCCTGTTTACACCCACTCGCTCGCTCGCTCCGCCGCCGCACCGACCGACCGCATTTTATTTTTTCGCTGTCGCACATTTCGCCGTCATAGCTATTTCCACTCGAGGCATTATACGCGCGTCGATGTGTGCGTGAGTCAACGTGGACTGCTTCGTCGTCGGTGAGCAGAACTCGTCGAATACGGGCACGCCATTCGTCCAAACGCCGAAATCGCTTATTAAGGGCGGAGTTACACGCGTTTCTCGGCTACGATTGGCCACGAAGGCGCTCGAATATGGTCCGATTGGTCCAGGCGATTTTTATAAGCGCGGCAGTCCACGTGGACTCGTTTATCTATTCAGACGCCGGCGGCGCGGTCGCGGGGGGAGGCCGGGGGGTATACGGGCAATCAGTAAAGGCGGGAGGAATACGGCCATATTTATAAGAGCTGCGGGGATGCAATCACGAAGCGGCGCGGGGGTCGGCGGGAGGTCGGGGGGAGGCGGCGGCCATTTTGAGGGCAGCTCTTTTTATTCGTTTTTCGCGCGGGGTGCGTCGTCGGCGGGAGCGCGCCGTGCGCTAATTGCGGGGGTAATGAGGGCGCTCGACTCGACTCGCTCACTCTATTAAACTCGCTCGCTATCGACTGCCTTATTGATTTGTCCTTAATCGAGGCGCGGTCGAGTGGCGAGTGGCAGGCACGGCCGGTGTAACGTAAACAGCAGCGAACGCGCGGAAACGTCGCACAAATTGAATTAAAATGATTAGGCCGGCCGGCAACGCAGCACTGACCTACTAGCCGTCCGCGCCAACGACACGATACGCTGCAACGCCGCGCCGCCCGCCGCCGAGCCGACCGATGTCCATCCAATAACCTATTGTTCCTACTTACTTAATCCGTTAACACGATAATAGATACTGTGGTAGGTAAAAGGCACCTTACCTAGTTTTGTTTCTTACTCTACACTCGAGTCTCTAAATAAGTAGGTACCTGCTTAGGTACCTATTTGTTTCTTTACAAATGAACATCCAACTTGAATTAAAGTATCATCACAGATTGTATACCTATCTTGATCCTTGGTTTGTGAGAATCATCGTTTAGATTTTAACCATCTACCTAACACAATTTTAACAACCAGCCAAATTTTGAAGCAAGCTCTGTCTGTTTTTAATACCTAATCTACTTGAGCTACCTACCTATACAAGTTTTTGTCATATTAGTACGGAAGCCATATGTTACTTAGGGAATTTTTTCAGGATCATAAAATGAATTAACCCTTAAAATAGTTTATAAATTATACTTAGGTATGTATTTTGTTAGAAGTTACTTCCATAGAAATTCGACTGTGCACATAGGTACTCGTATACAGGTAAGTAGGTACCTACTGAAACTATTTTAGGGGTAGATTCAGCTAGTCCATGATACCTACTGAATAACTTTCCCCAAGGAACATAGGTAACATACTTATTGAAATATGAAAAATATTTCTTGACTTTGGCTCCCTCCCATACAAGTTGACCCACAGATCTGTAAGTTGACCGATTAGCTGATCCGAGTTTTTATGGAAAGCCAAAAAAATATAAGAAGTGCAGCTCCATGGGGAAAGTTGTTCTACTGAACAACTTTCAGTTCTTTTCATGGACTGAATCAACCCCTAAAATAGTTGCAGTAGGTATATTTTGTTAGACGGTCTAACTTAGACCCTGTATAGGTATGTATGTGCGGGAGGACATTTTTTTAGTATTTTTCATTACTTACCTAATTATTTTTGCGGAATGAAGGTTGTAGGTACTTGCCTGCCTCCCATACCAATTGATTAATCAGCTGATCCGAGGCCAAAATTTTTTTTCGTGTTATGCCATTATTATGTTTCTTAGGGGAAGTTGTTTATTAGCAATAACCCCCAAATGATGCAAATGAGAACCTAGGCAGTGCCGGTTTTAGCCTTACCAGCGCCCCGGGGGAGATTCCCCCCCCCCCCCCCCCTAATTGCAATACAGACTCACCTAGGCTTCAATACCATTCATATATGATTTGATATCAATTTGAATGTCCTGTTACCTTAATCATCCCGCTGTAAAAAATTACACCTGGCTTGCCGAAAAATTTCAAAACTTAGGGATTTACAAGTACTTAAGTCTCGATCAATGAGTGGCAGTAAAGGCCCCTGGCGCCCCTTTATATCTGGCGCCCTGGGCGGTCGCCCAACCGCGCCCTACCCTAAGACCGGTTGTGCACCAATCCGAATCCGAACCATATTCAAATCAAATCCGAATCTGACTCGAATTGGCCTTCCTAGTGATTGTATGGACGCGTGTGCACTTAGTCGTAAACGGTTCAAATCCAATTCGTATTCAAACCAAGAATTCTCACTTCGGGTCGTTTTTATTTCGGATCAAAACCGACTCGAATTGGCCGCCGTAGAAATTGTACGTACGGCTGTGCACCCACTCGAATTCGATTCATATTCGAATTTCGGGTGAGGTACGGGGAGGGAAGCACACGTTGCACGCCCCGCCCACTGTCCCGTCTCGCCCGATAGTGTTGCGCTAAAAATAGAAATTAATGTATAATATCGACAGTGTTATTGATAATGTTTCTGCTATTGCTATAACAATCTTGTCTTCTCGTCCAATGCTTCTCTTCCCGTGCAGATCGTAAAAGCCGATTGAGGGAATGGGCGGGAATCTGAATCATATGAATAGGTGATGCGGTTAGCAACCCATCACTATTATGATTTCCCTTTTCCACCTTCATGCCCACCATTACGCTAAAAGTGGCCTGGGCTTTACCGCCCTTGGCTCTGTCTACCCCGTTAGGGATAAAGACGTGATAGTGTATCTGTGTATTGATAGTTTGATATTATAGATAATTAATGACCTTTAAATAAGGCAGTAGGTAATATTGGTTAGGGGGCGTCCATAAATTACGTGAGGTGTTTTTTTTTTAATTTTCTGTCCCTCCCTCTCCCCCAGGTGAGATGTCGTGAGATTTTATTCAAAATGTGGGTTTCTTACGTAAACGCGTTGGATTGTTATTGTAAAAAGAAAAAAAAATTGCTTCGTGCTTTTATTTACGACTAGTTAAGACTAGTAATCAATATTACTGAGAGTTTAATTATAAGTGTAATAAAAATTTAACAATAGACTGGCGGGCTACACTGTACCGTAAATTCAGATTAAATTGAGCTATTTGGTATAAAACAAATATGGTGGTTTGACCAGTCAGTAGATGTATAACGTCAAAGTATGAATGAAATTATTTTCTTTCGAACGAATTAGTGAATGATCTTAATCGTATTACGATTACGCTTAAGAATGTACAATCTGGATTAAATGGACCAAAATAGTATTTTTTTTGTTTCAATCAGAAAAAAAATTACGTGATATTTGCCGAGACCCCCCCCTTTTAACTTTATTTTATTTTTAGTATTTGTTGTTATTGTGGTCATAGTAATACATAATTGGTGAAAATTTCAAGTATTTAGTTAATGCCATTATGAAGATCAAGTTAAAAATGCTGAAAAAAACACATTTCTTGTATGACGACCCCTTGAATTTTTAACTATTTTTTATTTTTAGTATTTGTTGTTATATCCGCCACAGTAATGCATAATCCATAAAAATTTCAAGTGTCTAGCTATTACGGTTCAAGAGATAGAGCCCTGTGACAGACGGACAGACAGACGGACAGACGGACAGACAGCGGTGTCACAGTAATAGGGTCCCGTTTGCACCCTTTGGGTACGGAACCCAAATAAATTAGTGCGAGTCCTCTAATTATCTGTAATTAATATATCTCAAATAGCCATAACTAAATTAGCCATATTAAATAGACAGATATAATCTCATTTGATGTCTATTTGCATATTTTAAAATATAACTAGGTTAAAAATATATTTGCCAGTAAAAAATGTAAACTTAGACATGTCAATTCGTATGTTCCCATACAACGGGTAGATTGGGGTAAATACCCGACATACTAATTTGTGGGAAATGTTATAAAAAGTTGATGGAGGATGGAAGAACTCGTCAATACAAATAACTTTTGTTCTGAGACCAACCCCGAAATCAAATGAAATGAAATGTAGTTTATTCTCTCTATGTTTTGCATGAGGGGTGTCCATATGTTGACATCGCGTTTGATGTCTGATTGCTTAGTTTAACATATAATTAGGTCTACAATTATTTTCCAATATTTTTAGCATAAAATGTAAACTGAGACGTGTCAATTCGTATGTTTCCATACAACGGTTGGGGTAAATAAATAATAAGTATAATAATAGTGCCAGCAACTGACGGCGGTTAAATGCAGGCAGGACACATAGTGATTGCGGCCTCTCTAATCAAAGTCTGGCGGTGCACTAACGAAATCGGTGGCCTCGAAATTCACGAATTCGATTCGGATTCGGCTGCAGTGCACAGACGCTACTCAAGAATTTTCCGTCCGAATTTTTCTCGTTTTGGATTTGATTTGAATATGGTTCGGATTCGGAGCAATGCACAAGCGTCCTAACGCCGCTACTGGACCTAGGTAAGCACTTTTTGACGAGACTAGATTTCTAAGTACCTATGTCTAGGTAGTAGGTAGGTAGGTCTTTTCAGCTGTAGGTACTATTGTTATTCTAAACAGCTTTTCCCAATAATTAAAGTACTTATGACATGAACACCTAACAATAGGTATATTTAAAACATAAATTGACACAAACAAACCAGTTCTTAGAAGTGTACAACGATTTGCTATTTACTTACAATGTTTTTGACAAAATTTCGTTTTCCCGATATTCGTCATAGAATGCGTCCGCGGTGGTATTGAAAAATAAGTGAAACAATGTAATTTGTTTGAGCAGGCCTCCCAGACGTTTACTCAGGTGCTACAAAATGTAGCTATGTAGTTAACATACTCACACCGCCGACGTAACATGACCACTTTTAAGTTCCAACTTATTTCAATATGTAATATTTTAAAATACTGTTTAATTCAGCACTAAACGAAAAACAATATTCACTTATGTTAGAACTTCGTTCAACGTCAACGTTATCGTATACTTATATAATTTTGTTAGGAGTATAATTGTATGTTATGATAAATTAGTAAATTGAATTTATATTATTTTTTTATACTTAGATGCTTTAGACAGGAGATAACTTCTACTTCAAATGCATCGATAAAAAAATCTTTAGTCTCGCAAGAAAATTTGGTACCTAAGGTATAAATAGCTATTCCTAAACATCTGCTGTTGCGTACCCATTTATAATGACCACTATACATAGATAATAAAGGAGTCTACATCAGAAAGAGTACCTCCAGTATATTATGAGGTAAGTCATAAAAACCCAGATTGCCTATAATTTAGAAAGTTCTGCCTCATTCACCATTCAACAGCTTGTAAATGCGTATTTAAAGGAGAGTCGAGCCCACGACAGTAAAGTTGTAACGTTATAGCTTTTAGCGGCTGTAACAAAATAGCAATAATGTATGTTAGGTATGTACGTACATGAGCGTTTTATTAAATTATGCATCTCTGTCAATTCACGCAGTCTCGCCTCTTGGTGCGACATTGGGCGTCGCACGTACCTATAGTGCACAAGCAACCAAGTAGTAGTAAGGTAGATACACCTTGATTTATCTTAAAAATATTTTGGGACTGATGTGTAAACGCTGTCCAAGGCTGTCGACTAAATTTTAAATTTTTAAGCAATTTAGTTGGTCTCATTAAAGTAAAGGGTAGAGTCCTATTATGCATTAGTATTTATTCGGTGATATAAGTACCTACTTTGAACGATTATTCATAAAATAAAATTTAAATAATAAACTTTTAATTAATTCTTTTATTTAATTATTATTGATCTCTAGTTCTTAGCAGAATTTTCATAATCACCTTATTTTCGATTTAATAAACATTTGAAAAGAGCATCAATAGGCTCTACTCTACCCTTCTCTTTGACATTTAAGAGCTTGCTCTTGTCGGTGAAGTTAGTGGAGATGCCTCCATTCCTTTCTTCTCTTTGCTATCTTTTTAATGTCCTGGTAGGTCGAATCCTTACTCCTAACTTTTCTTTAATTTGTTGGAAGAACTTCATTCTCGGGCTTCCTTTTCCTCGTCTCCTATTTATTTTTCCTTCTACTATTATTCTGTAGAGATTGTCATGTCTTATTAGATGTCTAATCACCTTCTACTTTCAATAGTTTTTAACACAGACTAAGGTTAACATATTTCTTATCTCTCCTACTCTTTCTTGTAACTCCTCATTGCTTACTTCATCCATCCAGCTTATTTTCTCCATTCTCCTCCAGCACCAGATCTCGCTAGATCATGCTTCTACCCTTTCTCTGTCCTTGATCTTTCTCATTGTCCACGTTTCACATTCATATAAAATTATTTGATTATTTATCCTTTATATATTTATCCATAAAGACTTAAAATAAAGTAAAGACTATAGTACTTTATCATAAAGTAAGGTACTTTTAAATAAAATTATCTCATTAATAATTATTAGGGAATTATTTAGTTGGAAACGAACTCATAATTTGACTCGTTTTACGCCTGTCTTTTAAAGCTTGTACAATTTACATTTTACTCTACAACTTGTGTACCTAAATATACCTACGCCAATAGCATGAACCTCGAAAACCTTTTTAGTTCGCTTGTAAACATGTAACATACAATATACAAATTAACTTCTTTAACGAGTACACGGGCGAAGTTATAGCTTTCACACGGGGGAAGGGGAAGGGATCAAAGGGTCGCAAATGTACAAAAAAAAATACCCAGGCTTCAAATAAAGCTAAAATTATTGGGTAGCTTAACTTTCCTGCATTCTATATTTATGAAAAACCTCATAAAAACATGGAATATACGCAAGTTGAGTTGCTGGCAAACGATAGTTTAGTATTTTAAGCACATAGTGTAACGTGTATAACGTCGACTAAGCGCTTTTATTAATTACACAAGTAAATATAATATACAACTTATTTATGTGCATACATATAATGCACCTACAGTACCATAATACCAAAGTATAATTTTTGTCGTTTTCTAAAATAAGGGGGGAGTTCCGTACGTCCTAATACTTCCTCATAAATAACGTCTAACAAAATATACTGAAACTATTTTAAGTCCATGATACTGAACACCTTTCCTCAAGGAATATAAGCGAGACATAAAATAATTTTTGGCTTTCCATACACTCTATACCTATGGGAGGCAAAAAATGTTTTTTCATGCTAAGTAGGTACATATACAGGCTGACTTTTTAAACACTGTCAAAAATTTTTCGTCCTCCCATACAATTCAGCGCTTAGACAGACGGATTTTGTATGGGAGGACGAAATATTTTTTGCCCCCCATAGGTAAAGAGTGTATAAAAAGCCAAAAATTATTTTTATATTTCGCTATATATTCCTTGAGGAAAGTTGTTCAGTATCATGGACTGAATTCACCCTTAAAATAGTTTCAGTATATTTTTTTAGACGTTATTTATGAGGAAGGAAGGAACTTTTTTTTAGAAAGTATCTAGTTCAGTATCATGGACTGAACTTGCTCCAAAAATTTGTACAGTGTTTAAAAAGTCAGCCTGTATATCCCTTGGGGAAATTTCTTTAGAATCATGGACTGAATCCACCCTTAAAATTGTTTCATTATATTTTGATCGACCCTCTATATATACGCCCGGGTGTAGTGCTAAGTATTTTTCCAAACTGTTTCCAGTACCTAGGTATTTCTCTAGATATAACAAGTAATATGAACATAGTGAGTAGGTATTGTTAAATAACATACCTATATAGAGGACTATCGTCCCTTTCAGCCCATATAAAATTCAAAACAGGTTGTTTGTTGAAATGCTTAAATAAATTATGCCTGGACCCGTAAATTGGGACTTTAATCCGAAGGAATGGGAAAAGGAATCGCTGGATCGGATACTCTTAATTAAATCTTAATTCCACAGAACCCATCAAAAAGGTCGCACACATTTCATTGATACTGTGGTGCATATTTGTTCTACGTGGTAATTTTTAATAAAAACTAATAAATACCTATTAGGTAAATCCTCCCAATAATATTTCCAATAAGGAAAGTGACAGTGAAGTTTTTGCTAAAACACCAAAAACTTAAATCTCTAGTTAATTGGTAATTTTCTGTAGGGGTGGTAGAGACCGGTTTCGTTTTTTTTTTTCTTAGTTTGATAGGATGCTATGTTCCCAAGGGAAATAACTTTTCGTAACTAATCGAAATTGTAGATTAAAATAATTATAATTATAAGTTAAGTATACTTACTTAATACGTATACGTACCCAAAACACTCACGAGGTGCCTTTAGAATCACTTAAAAACAGCATGTTGTTGTATGCATGTTGAGTACCTGTATAAAACAGGTACTCAACATGCTCTACATAAGAGAGAAGCAATAAGTACGTCTAGACATTAGATTAGACCCCTAGAATTATAATAAAAATAAGACTATACTTCTTTTATATTGAAAAGGTAAAAAATAAACGTTAGTGGGAAGAAACTACCGCAGGTGTAAATTAACAAGGAACTAAAAAGTAAATTAATAATGAATATAAAATGTACCTGTAGTTGTAAATTGTAACATTATTAGCATTATTTATATTATATCTAATAATAGTAATATAATAACGTAAGTAGGTAAGTATCATAATACATTGCGAAGGTATAATAATAAACAATAAATTTAATTAAACTTTCGTTGAGGTCGAAACAAGAGCGCCATTTTTTTCATTTTATAGCAATAAAGAAAAAACGCGGCCGCGAATACCTGTTATGTGAATTACTTCATTTGCAACACTCGAATTAGCATAATATCTCGTCTCTCTATGAACGCAGGTTTATTCTTTAAAATTGTTGGGGTCACAATTAGGGTTGCTACATCAACAGACATAAAATTCAAGCCTAAACAAAAGTTTCACAATGTTTTTTTTTAAAATTTAATTAATTAATTGCATTTAACATGTACTTAATTGACGATATCTTAACCCTTTCACCGCGAGACTTTATATCAGTTGTCGTGCTCCCAGCGCGATGAATTGTGAATATCCATAGTTTTTGGTTGTATACTCGTAAATCCGACGCTCGCGAAATGGGCACGAAAATGTTTGTCGGATTAATCCGACGTGCGTGGTTAAAGGGTTAAATCATTTCGGGAAGTGAAGTTTCCTATCCGTGGTCAAAAAAAAATTACTTTGTTAGAACTTTTAGTGAACCCAATGTGACTTATTTCATTAAAATTACGCCGATAATTAACATGTTATGTATATTACTAATATCATGCTAATTGTTGGCATGATTTTAGACTTTTAAAAGCGGAATGAAGGGAAGTGCGTTATTGTTATTAGATTGCTGTTTGACGATTACCTCAAGAAACTATGAAGTAATAGCGCTAGTAGCAGGCTATTATATTTCATAGATACCCTGGAGAATCTTTGGCTTTTACGTTTAGAAAAAAAGTATCTATTTTATTTGACTCGAAAGGAAACTAGCTCATTCCGAAAAAATAAATAAGGTGATGGCGACCCTACGTCTTCCGAATATTTTTATGTCACGCCCACTAGGGATTTTCTATAATGGCGATGATAAATGAGACTATATTTTTAAAGTTCTTAGTGCTGAAATTCTGCTGAATAAGAAAAGGAGATATTGGAAATAAGCAGGAAAAATATTACATACTTAATAACTATCAATAAAGTAGATAGGTACTTACTCAATTCTTATATAAAATATAAAAGGTTAAAACGAATCAACTTAAAAAAAACTAAGTAAAACCACAGGTAAAACTATTTTTTTACAGTTAAAAGCATTCATAGAACAATATATACCACAGGAACAATATTGCATATAGTGCATAATTTACATAGATACCTAATGAAATACGAAAATGATTGAGGTACCAAAAAAAAAACCTGTGCAAAGGTGCAAGTGAACGAACGGGGAATTTTTAGAATATCTGCTTATACTTACTTAAATATTAGGCAGATTTTTTGAATTTCCATGTTTTACATTCAGTCTTTGAAGAATAACGTCGTCAAATTACATTTGGGATCTAATAAATGATAATAACTGCTACATGTCTAATTCAACTTAAAATATGAACCAACATATAAAATAGGTAGGACAACAGTCAAGTGTAACAATCCGGATTGAATGCGGGTAGCAGTGCTTAGAGGACCACCGACAATAGAAGAGCCACGGCGAAGAGCGATATGAAATTTCATTAACGAGGGTCGACGCAGCTCTCCGCAAGACGGCGGGCAAACAGCGCGCGTGAACCCACGAATAATTCACACGCGAGCCCTACAAATAACGCGCCCCCTCGCCCCGTGCCCACCCCCGCAGCCCTCCCGGCCGCAAACTGAGTTATTTATCGCCCCCGCGCCTCCCGTGCCGGGGACAGGAAATACCCGCACGTATTTTTACTGGCGGCTTTAGACCGCGCAGAACACTAGCGACATCTCTCGAGGGGCGCGGACGACGGAAATTTGGCTCGACTCTGATGTCTGTACTCTATTCGTCACGTGTTTATCTCCGCGCGATTACGACTCTTGTTGGATGTGGTTACGAATATTTATTGGTATGCCTCTCTTATCAAAGAAGCACAAAAAAATATTTTTGTATGCAAGTATTTTAAGTATTTTAAGGGCAGGTTTAGTCCATTCCCGATGTTTTTGTATTTTATTTAACACGAAAAAACTAAGTAAGTATGTATTTTCTAATTTAATGTGTAATTTTATTTAAATATCTTACTATTAAAATATTGACCGCCTCCTGGACCAGTGGTCAAGGCGTTTGCCTTGTGATCCGGAGGTCGTGGGTTCAAGTTCCACTGGGGAGCATACATTGTGAAAAAGTTGTTTCCAGTCTGGTTAGGATATTGCAGGCTTGAATCACCTGATTATCCGAAAAGAAAGATGATTCCGTGCTTCGGAAGGCACGTAAAGCCGTTGGTCCCGAACGCCATCTAGCGTTTGTACCTATCCTAGGATTGGTTCTGGTCTACCCTTTGGGTTGCGGAGGTCAGACGGCAGTCGTTCCGTGTAAAAACCAGTAACCTCGTCGAATCGCCTAGGTTAGGAAGCGGACCCCGGGCTCTGAAGCGTAACTGCTGACGATGCAACCGGGAATACGCTCGGATGATGATGATGATCTCACTATTAAAATATGATTGTACTATTTCGTTATTAGCGAGATAACATCATCAATTAAGTACTTCTGTCAAATACAATATCTACCTACCTCTGTCATTACCCTGCGAGGCGATTTAACCTTAAAAGGCAATAACTTATCTGACGTCTCGACGTAAGACTTAACTTAATAAAAGCTGATTCTCTTTGATTCCATTGAGCTTCGTACAAAGGAGCAATACAAAACGTTTTCGAGAGTCAAAATAAACTCTTATTACTCTTTGTAAGGCAAACAATGCAAGCGGATACTCAGGTAGGTACATATTTTTTTTATTTATTCAATTTCGCTCAAATATTTGAGCTCTCTGAAGCAATTAGGCAGAGCACTTTTGAAGAGACAAAAGCATTGAAACAAGCATATTTTATTAAAATATATTCGAATTAAAAGTTTACTTAGGTACTAGGATTTCATTGATTTTATGTGAATGTTTAGTTAGAACTTCTTTAGTATTTTGCTTGGCTCGTCTTTGTCGAAAAACTGATATAATATAGTTACCATATTTATTTATTTAATATTTACTCGTATTGCACAATAATCTAACGATTATGATACAAAACGTAAACATTGTCTACAGTTCACCTTATAGGGATGTAGCAGTAGTAGGTATACTTAAGATTAAGTATAGCTACGTTAGTACTGGTATTATTTTATTCTGTGGTATAGCTTTGCGTGTGTATATATTCTTTGGTATAGCTGAATAGAAATACGTTGATAAAGTATAATTTGGAAAGTTTATTATTAGGTACTTAGGTACAGTGAATCACACTGTCACACATCAAGCGTATACTTAAATATCTCTACATAAATATTTTAAATTTTAATATATAGGTATGTACTAATTAAGCTTCGTTAGTTCTACTCAAAATCATTTCTTATTTAATAATATGGATAAATAAAATTAAACATTTGAACTTAGGTACAGCGCCTGTCAGGCAATATAATAGACAACTTGTTTATGTCGGTGAGTACAAAGATAGTGATGTCGATGAATATTCATTAATGATTTCAGATGCTTATACCTATTCAATTGCTAACAAAAGTTGCTAAACCCTTTAATTTTAAGAGTACCTAAATTCTACAGTGAACTGTATATTCAATGCGTGATTCTGAAAAATTACAAAGTACCTACTCATTTAAATATACATATGTATAAATAAAATGAATGTTTGTCATCTATGCATTTAGACTATGCATCCATCTATGCATAGCATACCATTGATCAGATTGTGATGAAACTTTGTTAGCGTCTTCTGAGGATGCCTGCAAGGGTTTCTGTAGCATTACACGCATGCTCGGTGCACCTAATAAAATAAAAATAAAAATAAAGGTGCTTACTACGAGTATGTATGGCAAAAATAATAAATAATATTTGCAATTTCATTTTGACGTTTGTTTTACTGCAATAAAAAATATAAGTTGTAATAAACTGACCAAGTGCGTGTCGGGTCAGCCGGACCATGCTTAGAGAGTTGTAGAGTTGCGAAGTTACACGTTACAACATGGGGAATTTTTTCTTTAATTTTACATGCTTACTACTTAAGTATCCAGTACCCACCCATTTTAAACAATTAATCAGTTTTCTAGACTTATTTTCCAAACTGTAAGCGACTCTACCTTAGTACTGTTAATTTTAGCCTGTGCTATCTTAGCTTGATCAAACGCATATCTTTGGCATTTTGTGGTTTATAATTCATATGCCTTTTTATTCCAAAATACCTATAATATCTACTAATGTTATCCAGAGGAAAACTGGGCCAGTTCCTCGAATATACCAATCTTTTGCAATAAGTACTTAAATGCAAACTCTACCTCATTTAGCAACCAACGTTTTACTTTGCATAAGAAAAATACTGCGCTCTTCACACACTGCTAATATTACGAGATTATGCACATAATTATAATATAAAACAAATAAACACAACACCAACTAACACAAATATTTTAAAATTATGCAGAGTTCAGAAAATATTTAATTTTATGTAAGTAGTTACTTCATTTGCATATATATTTCTCTGTAGTGATAAAATTGACAAAAGCTCACACTGATAAACAAATCATTACGAGTAGTAGGTATGCCTGTGTTACCGTAATATAGAAGTACCCTTCATTCGAAAGTTTTTAACACTGATTGAGTTTAAGGAAAATTCGGTATTAAAAAAAATCTACCTTTATTTATAGTTTTAAGTAGGTATATATACTCACATTACAATAGATAACATTATTTTTAGATTTTTACCTAATCTAATTTTTTTATTAATAAAAAACTTAGTTTCTTTTTTGTAAATTTTCTTCAGACTTCAGTCGGAAGGAAATAGAGCTGCAGTTTTTTTATGTTTTTATTACCTTTAGTTATCGAAACCTTTAATTAAACGTAATTAACACTCTAGTCCACCAATCCGGAGGTTCTGACCCAGGGCAAGTTGGAAAATGGACTTTTTCAAATTATTCTAGGTTTAGTTAGTATCCCATAATACAAGTTTAAACTTGATTTCGGCCTAGCTCAATTAGTGTGATTTATCCCTATATGTCCCGAAAAGCGTTCATTAAGCATTTTTATCTATTCCAAAGTATTTTCAGGAACAAAGGAAACAAGGCTATGTTTTCCTGTCTTTCGTATCATTCTCGTGGTCTTCTACTTTGGTAGTCTGGTATAAGTTTAGTTGGTTAGGTATACATACGCATAGCTTTTTTCTTTTGCATTTAAAAGGCAAAAGCAATAAGAAACTGCACTTTCACGTGAACATAAAGGTTAATCGATTGTAGTAGCACAATGTATAATAAATAATTTGTACTTACACACTCATTTTAAAATGATTACCACACCATTAACTTGTTAAATTACTTGTATTTCGTTTGAATTGATAGACTTTTAATGCTAAATAATGATAGTCGAGTTTGTAATTAAAAATGAAATGAAAGTGTGTTAATTAATGGCTTGCATTTAATTCTTTAACTTCATTAAGATTATTGTTTTGAGTACCTATTAAGGAGTGTGGTACAAAGAAAAAGAGAGGAAGATTTATGCAATGCATGGGCTTTTAGCTGCCAGACTACGGTTACTTAGGGAAAATAGGATAAACAACCTCTGGTGTTATTTACCCTTACTACCAAAAATGTAGAATTCCTCCTGCTTCTCTTCCTGCATGGCCGTACCTGAATTTTACGGGGTCCAGTGCCCCCAGTGCCCCAGTACCCCCTGCTAAAATAAATAATTTCAAAGAAACGGAGACATCATTTAAAATTTTGTTTCTACCAAGCCCTAGATAACCCTTCAAACTATTTTATGAAGGCCGTACCTGAATTTTCCGGGGTCCAGTGCTGCCCCCATTTAAATCATAAATAAATCATTTCAAAGAAAACAAAGCCTGATTTAAAATTTTGCTACTACCAAATCCTAGATAACCCTTCAAAGTATTTTATGAACTACTGTGTACAGTTTATAATGAGAACGTTAAGCTTTACTACGCACATTTGCGAAATACGGCCACTTTTGGCAAATATGTTAAATAATGTCTCCGTTTTCTTTAAAATTATTTATTTTAAACGGGGGCAGCACTGGACCCCGGAAAATTTAGTTTAAAGTGAGAACGTTAAGCTTTACTACGCAAAGCAAAAAACGGCCACTTTTAGCAAATGTGCGTAGTAAAGCTTAACGTTCTCAGTTTAAACAGTAGTTCATAATATAGTTATATATATATGAAGAGTTATCTAGGGCTCGAAAGAAACAAAATTTTAAATGATATCTGCGTTCCCTTTGAAATGATTTATTTTAAATTGGGGCAGCACTGGACCCCGTAAAATTCGAGGAAATGGGCGGAAATCAAAACATGTAAATATAGGCGATGTGGCTATCGCTATAGATCTCGCTGTCCAAAATCATGTTAGGGGGGGCTTTTGAGATTTGCGGCCCCCGGCTCTGTCTACCCTGCTAGGGATAAGAACGTGATAGTGTAATAAAAGTGGCATAAAATATTTATATAATAGCTAAGGGGGGCTGAGGTCTACAGCTCAGAGATCCGCCACCTGTGACCCCGAGGGTAGTGTATGCTACCCTCGGGGTCACAGTGGCGGATCTCTAATAGCGGCGGATAGTAAACGGCCACCAGATATGGTGGTTAGCTATGCAAATATACTGAATATACGGAAATGAAAAAGCAGCCTCCACCAAAACAGCGGCAGCGTAACGAGAACGTGATGGAAAGCTCGGCGGGCCGGGCTTATCTATAAAATGCCACAGTAGTCTAATGCTAGCGTTGTGAAGTGGCGTCTATGGTGATCAAAGACCGTCGTCAAATTCAACAACAAGGCGACATTAGTGCTGGTAGAGAGTCCATGGAAAATTATTCCAGAAAGGTCTTCGCTGGATACCTACCACCTACTAGCGTAGGTGGTACTCTTCTCCAAAAAATTGAGTACGGATATGTCAGAGATTCCGCACGAGGAAAATATCGTGGCGGTCTGAGTCCGGCAGCAGTATAATAGGTAGTATAGGAACATGGCTACTCAGGTTGTCATCCTGCGAAATTGTTGTAGAGTAGTCAACTATGTGATCATTATTAGATCCGCAGTTTCTGACTATGTCGAACACCTAATAGGCTACTTGAAAATCTGACCCTAACTAGGTAATGTTGACCACATACACGAAATATCTTGACTACGAAGTCAATGGGCAGTTGACTTTTAGTAAAGTAAATTACAGTCGAGCAAATTATTTATTTATTTGCTTTCTCTGAAATGGCCACACACCCTGATCGAAAAGTTATCGAAAAAATTAAAAACGAAATCTGTGCCCCATCCCCTGGGAGTGCGGCGGGCGCACTAGCGTAGCGGCAACGCTAGGTTCACCCCCTATTTTTTGCGGGTAGGTAACGTGCTCGGTGACACCTCGCGCGGGTCAAGTGCGGGCAGCGGGGCGCGGGGCGGGGGTCGCTAATTCCGAACGCGTGACCGCACCGCCCCGCACGCCCTGTGCCGTTTTCCCGCCGGATTTGCGTTCATACAGTAAAATAAAAAGGGCGATTTGGCGCCCTCCATCGACGCCGTCCGATTAGCGGCGCCCGGGGAAATTAAAAGTATTTTATTCCAGCATTTATTCCCTTTTTGTTTGTGTTGAATAACCGAGCCGGGAGCTGGGTGCGGGCCGTGCCGGCACGACCGGCGTCGGATGAGATGATATTGATAGCGTATGGTAGCTCGATAACCGCGTTCGTTATCGCCGCGCCTCCAATACGGATTACCGCTGTCGACAAAATATTTATGAAGTAGTTTATGCTGGGGCGTGAGTGATGCGACAGCTAATCTATGCGGAAAACCGAGCCTCCTGTGCACGAGCAGAGTAAACAGTAATGTCAACTGCATACTACTCTACCAGATTTAGGACTCTACCAGTGCTGTCTATTGGTATAGTTAGTAAAAGTTAGTACACTGCCCACCGCTCTACATGCATGTAAATAAATAAAATAATTTTTATTTCAGATACCTAATTCAAATCCATATTAACAATATGACTCTACTCTATGTCAGCTATGTCATTTACTCTACTCGCGTAGTGGTATGCGTAAAATGAATAATGTTTTAATACCTAGACTGATGCATGCAAGCTTTATATCTTATTACACAGTTCACACAGTTCATTCGCTCAAATGGTTAGTAAACTGACAGCGCGCCACAAAGGCGACGCCGCCGGCTCCTTCAAGGACGCCACCAAAAAACTGTCAGTCAGATTCATATCTAAAGTAATAATTCCGATTGAAAAATGGTCAATCCATTCCAATCTAACACAAATTATACCTACTTAGGTACATACATAGCATAGAAAAATGTCCCCACTTTCTCAGAATATAAATAGATATTTTTACAGTATTTTTACATGGATGAGGGCGACAAACAGTCTAATAAATCACTTACTCTAATAAAAGGAAGGCTGTGGCGCGAGTGCAGTCGCAGGCCGAACTTATAGCCACTAAGCCCAGACGTATGCCTTTAATAAAAGATATTATGTTACTACTTTTATGCATTTTATTTTTCGACAAATTCGAATTATTTTTATTGCTGTCCGTTAAAATAACTAAAGCGTCTATAATAGATGCAATGCAAAAAATAGACCAATATTTTAATATTTTTTGGTTATCAAAACATAAAAAATTTACAATCTACCTCATCAGGTAGTAGAATCGAAATATGGTAGTAGTATACATCTGGCTCATCAGCCAAAAATTCAGTCATCATTCATTAGCATTACATTTCATTGTCTATAAAGGATTTTTTTTACTTAGTTATTTATTTATTGTGGTAGGGTATGTTGTCACTGTAAAGTCTGGTAGGTACGTACACAGAAAAGCAATCTGTATTCCGTGGGTATGAGTGTTATGTACTTACGTAGCTTGTCGCATATGTCGAAGAAATGAAGGCATGTCGTAAGTAGGAATGCGAGGTAGGTACCATATTCGAGTATAATATTGTTTTTTACTTTAGTCCAATAGTCAAAGTCAATATTTATTAAAGTGAACCTACCAGACTAGAAATATTACCTGTGATATTACTTTATGCTTATGAGATATTATACCTACTTACACTGTTTTCAACGACTGTAGGTACTTTAGCTACAGTACAATCGCGTACACAAGTGATGGCGAACGTTGCATTGTTCCGTGCGGCTAGGCGGCTGTTACTCGCAAAAGTCGCAATGGTGACGTGGCACTGCGCTTTGGCAGGGCTGTCGAAAACTACGATACAGAAGCATAAGTATTTAAAATTATTTTGTAAAAAATCCAGGTCTGTGTAAAGAACAGATAAAATACAATATAAGTATAAGATACTTAGGTACTGTAAATTCCTAAACTTAATTAAATTTCATTTGACTGACTGATAGTTTTAATTTTAAAACAAGTTAGGTTCTATCCCGTGTTTTGTTTGATTCAACACAATAATACCTACCTAATTTATAAATAAATAAGTAAAATGAAAACATAATCACATGTCCCAACTAAGTACATCATATCCGTTGATAAAATTATTCTGGGGTAGACAAATTAAAGGCCCAGGGCAATTATTTATACTATGCCCCAAATTTGCACTATCCACATAAAAATTGCCTTACTATAGAGCGAGGCACGAGTATTCCGCAAAGCATAGCATATGCATATCAATATAAAGGTCACAATAAAACTGTCAAAAAATATATCTCATAAAATCATTACCTGATTGCATTTATATATGAGCGATCTAGATACCAGTGCATGTATTATTCTATTATATTTTTTATTGCGTAGGTGTTGTCGCCACAGTTACAATTTCGGATGTTTTGTCAACATGACGCTAGGCGGCGAGCAAAAATGATGTATTCCATCCAAGGAGGTGCAATAACGCGTTCATAAATGCGATAAAAAGATCGGATTATTTGACTGTGTTGTCAGTGCTGTCATCGATGACAAATGAATTTAATCTGTGATAGTTTTGAATCATTGACGTTTTTTTGGAAATAATATTAATTTAAATTACCTACATAATTAATACGAAGGGATTGTAAAACAGTAAAAAGATGAAACGTTCCTATAATGTGAGTATGTTTATTATTGTATCGCTAATATTAGTGACTTATCTATCATAGGTGAGCAGGTGGATGAATATTTCAATATTAATAGTGTGGTAGAAAAGGATTCTCAGTGATACCTACCATCTGGCACAGCGCCACAGCAACCCTTACAACGCGGGAGACTCACCGCTATTTGTTCGTTTGATTATGTAAATTTACCACTTATTATTGCGATGCTCGTGATATATGATTTATGACCGACTGGCTGGCGCAAACGGCAAACGGGTGCGCATGCAACTATATGTGGTCATGAAATGCTGCAATATCATGTGAGCTAGCTTTGATTTGTGTTTAGAAACCATTATCATATCATTACGTATTTGTTTCTTGTTTATTTTATAATGTTTAATAGTAAAAGGTTTACTTAAAGTCAAATTCATTTATGAAGAAAGGAATCAAATCCGCAAAAAACATCTTTTACATACGAATCGTTGCTTTGGGAAAGTTATAAATTTGATACTACCAAGAAGTTAGAAGTCTCATCTAAACTATTACGTATTCCAGAGTGCAGATTCGGAATAGGTCTGTTCTGTACTGTTTGCGGCCCTTCGCATGCGCCACGAACGCTTTGCTCGCCTATTTCCGGGTCTGCTGTCGACAAAGGCCCTTTTCACTAACACAACAATAATGAAACTTTTACAGACGGTATATTTTAGGTAGTTTCCGTTCTAAATAGAAATATGTACTTACATAGTTTCAATCAATTGCAAACATGTGATTTGACATATCTGTCCCTATGTGGAACTTAATTAATAGTTGTAAGGGCTAGGCTTATATGGACATATTCTTACCTAACGATGATAAATGACGCAGGGTTGCGTAAAATTGGGGTGAACTGGGCGAAATTGGGCAAAGATTCAACCCCAGTTTTTAAAAAATTGTAGATATTGTAAAATAAATAATAAAGTCTACACGCTATGTTGTCTTAATCTAAATATATGTATCGGGGTACACATAGTGTGTACGAGGGTGAATGTTAGATGAAATCGGCTTTTTGTACATCGTAATTCATGACCTAAATACATATGTGAAATCCTTTGTCTGTGTGGTCAAACACCCACGAAATAAAAAGCATATTGGAGCAAAATATTGCGAACGTTGAGTGCAGCGGCTGCATGCTGTATGCACCTCTCTCCGCTCGCCGCTATGAAAACGTCGTGCCTCAGCACAACAGTTGACTCGGAACAGAACAGACACACACACCGACACTCGCTATAATAAAGGGGGTGGAAGCACGGGTAGGGCAGGACGGGGGTGCTGTGACGATGCAGTTTGCACTGCGGCCTCCTCCAACCTTCACCAACTTGCGCCCGTGTTCTTGGGAATCGTTTTAAATTCAAGAACCGCAGAACACTTCGTATAGCACTTTAAACTCTACACATTTGCTATAAGAGTCAAAATCACAAACCATCCTTTTTGTAAGACATTTCGAACTTGAAGCTCCGTGTCACCGCAACACCAGATTTAAAACTCTACACGCACTATATAAAGTCGAGAATCCTGTAAATAATGCAAAAATGGCAGCTGTCCTTGGTGTGAGTGCGGAGGTGAGAAATACATTAGCGGTACCGTTTTCTATTGGTCGTTGCTCCTGTGTTGATATTAAGGAGTCCACGTGGACTGCTCCGTCGGTTTGTTGTCTCGTTTTTTTCAGCGGGTGGTTCTCTGTCCGTCTCGTTCTAATCTACAACGAAACGTGGAATGTCATGTCCGGAGTTGTTCAGAAAGTCGTGAGCGTGCATCGTGCTTCGAACTTGTACCCCCTGCCATAAAGTCGGAAGTTTGTTAGTTTCCATTTCGATACTGACTTCAACGTGGTCGCGATAAAACTTATTTTACATTGAGAGTTCCCGTGTTCATACAGTTCGTGTGGATATGGAATATTGATAAGCATTTTTAAGTCAATTAAGGTTGTAAGCTAAAGGCGGTTGTTGCTACATTTAAATTATCGGCCGGCATTCAAATAACGCCATTTTTTCGTGTCGGCACGAATTTATTTATAGTTATATGTTATGGTGGGTATAATAACGCGGCGTGGGCGATACTATTACGGCGCATATCGAATATAGGGTATTCATTCACTTAGTCACGGATATCGGTTAAGTTGCGAACAATGTACCTACATAAATTTTATTGCCTTAATACCTAAGTAACTTTCACGTTTATATTCCAACTCAACCTTATAACTAATGCTTGGGTAAATGAAATTAATTCGAATAGCATACCTAATACTGCTCTGGGTCAGTTACGAATAAATTTCAGGACTCAGAAAGTTTTTATTTTATAAGTACTTAGGTGCTAAGTCATTATAAATTATCCATGTTCCGAATATCTTATCCCCGCTACTTTAATCCACTACTTTTAATTACTACTTCAATTCAAACATGTACCTATGAAATTTTTTTTTAAAAGACTTTTTTATTAATTTACTACCTTTTATTGGCGCAGGTATAAACAGAGAACCTAGATTTATTTATATGGAATCAATACTATTTACGATAGGTGAGATTTTCAACATAGGGCGCAGATATAAAAATTGCCCTGGGCGGGTAGGTAGGTACTGCTCCACCGGTCAAGAATAGATTTAGGTGTTTAATTTTAAACCTTTTATAAATGGTGCTCTTTTTTAGAGCTGCCTACGGAGTAAATCCGCGAGTAAGGTAAGACCACGTTGCTGATTGATTTTTAAGTAAGTATATTTGGAGTAAAAATACGTAAGTACTTATATAATTATTAATTATCTAATAATATGTAGGTACTATGTGTAAGCTATGACATCTTGTGATTGAATTAGTTGGAAGCACAAACTATGTAGGGATTGGTTGGAAGCTACTAAAGAAAGCTTTCGAGACTATTTTTTTCAACTTTTGTACGTCCATGTTTGAAATTATAGCAAAAAAATAGTCATGGAAATAGTATACGTAGTACCGAAACTTTGCACTAGCGCCATCTCTCATATTAACGTAACATCAACATCAAGATGTGATAATGACAGTGACATATCATTAGTGTCACTGTCAAATGTAAGTCATAGAAGGAATTATCTTTTAAGCCAAACGTTTGCAGTGGCGCCCACTTAACTTTGTACCTCAGTACTAAAATTTATTATTTTTAGAAAATAAGGTGCATGATACATCATATCATACATAGAGTCAAACCAGCGAGTCTGCACAAAAACAGAGCGGCAAATTCAAAAAATATTTAACTGGTACCACAAAGCATAGTGCAAAAAAAGTAATTTGATACTTGGTGTTAATATTTATTTCAATGAAAGTATTTAATGTTTTGTATACTAAATTAGAAGGGTATTAGAACAATCGTCGGTCTGTAATAAATAATGTAATTAAATTTACAGTGAGTACATAAACGAAATATATCACTATTAATCAATATAAAAACATTTACTTTATTGATAGGCTCATGCTACCTTTTTATTGTGTAAGTTCTTGTATTTAAACCCTAATTTATTATAATAGAAGTTATAGATTTGCGTTTTATTTTAACTTAAAAAAAATTATATACCATTTTTTCAAATGTCAAGATATTTTAGTCTATGTAGAAAATTACATTGACAATTGTTTGACAGATAAAATTGACAGATGCCATATACAACGTGTTAATGAATTAACGCAAAACCTCTCAGATGGTACCTCAGCCCATGAAACTGAACAACTCTTTTCTACAACTTTCACTAAACCCTAAAATAATTTAACTTTCATACAAACTGATCAGCTGATAGAGTTAGAGCGAGAGAGCGAGGCGTCCAATACTGTGCAAATGAGTTTCTTTCGGCGTTTTAAGTTGTATAGAATTCAGAAAAAACGCTTGAGCAGAGATACGCTGGTTTGACTCTATGAAATATAAATAGACTAAATAGTTTTATCTTGTATGCAGCGACTTTATACCATCTTCTGTGATTATCATACCAATCCACCTGCACAGCGTGGAACTGTTAGACTAATCAAAAAGAAAAATAATTCAAATGTGATGTAACTAGTACCTAGTAAATAAACAGATCTTTAGCTGGGCACTACATAGTAATAGTCATCATGCTAAGTGAATATATAACTTTCAATAAAATTAAAATACTTTCTTAAATATTCATCAATATAATTTGAGGCTGAGCAGAGAGCAGAATCACTACTTTTTCGCTGGTATCTTTGGTAATTTTTGATAGATATATTTATAGGTACTACATACGTTACATTACTTGTAAGAAATGAATATCGTGATTGCCATATTCCATACAGTTTGGTTGGTAATATATATAATGACCATTTGCTCTACTTTATATTAGTACTAGGGGGATAAAGTATAGAGGGCACCTCTAACATTTTATTAAATGTCATTTTAAAACTATAGGATAGTCCGTATAGTAGGTGCCGAACTGCCGACGCCCAAGCCCAACTTGTCTTGTCTAGTTGTCTTTCTGATCTGTCATTAATTTAATTGCATTTCATCATGTCATGTAGGGTGTTGTTAATTATTTATGAAGAATAAATAATGAAAAGTACATCTTATTGTCTCCCGATCGCTCAAGGTTGACTTATTACGTACCGTTCAATCTGGACAAGCCGTAAATTTAAGTAATCTGAATATCGATACATTCGCCTGTGTTTACCGACTGCGACCAATCTCCGAAGATGCCTCGTATAATTTTGTTATTTAGTGGCAAAAGAAAATCTGGAAAAGATTATTTAACTGACAATCTTCAAAAACTGTAAGTAAACTAGTTTTAGATTCATGTAAAAAGCATATAGATTTTTTGATTCCTAAACTTTTTAAAGCGTTTTCTTCTCTTCCACTCCCTAATTTGAAAATAAATAAATATGTACCAAATTTTTAGTAACTAATGTAAGTATAAAAATCGAAAAACTTGGATTTATTTTTAAAGTCTGCGCTTTATTACGATTGTTTGCATTTTTATTATTGTGTTTTAATGAAGTACAGTCACTTTCTAAAATATCAAGAAATAGGTGTACTACAATTACAGATTACACAGCTTAGCATCCTTTTTTTTGCAATTTAATGCCATAAGAATGTGAATTTTAAGAATGTTTCCATGTTAATCTATGTGACTGTGTATACACTTTTTATCCCTTAGGTGCGGGGTAGAAATGACACAAAAGACTTAGTCAGAACAAAAAAGTTGGTAATGTTATAAAATCATTTCATAAAGTAAGATTTAGAAGAGCGCTCGAGATAAATTGCCACTGACTGAAAAACTAATCAACAATTGTTTTTTATTGTTTCAGTTTATCAGACAGATGTGAGGTAGTTAAAATATCCCAGCCAATAAAGAGTCACTGGGCCAAGGAGAAGAATTTGAATTTAAATGAATTGCTTGGAGACAGTGAATACAAGGAACAGTACCGATTGGACATGATAAGATGGAGCGACGAGATGAGAGAAAAAGATTATGGTTGCTTTTGTCGGCAAGCCTGTCACAATGGTATGATTATTCTAATTTTTGTGCGAGTAGAATTAAACATTATTGCATAATCTAAAACAGATTTGTTAGAATATACATATGTACATTAGGCTACATAGAAAAGTATACTACCTTTATAATTTTGGTACTATTATATTATACTATTGGTGGTATACTTTGTGTGATACACTAACATTGTGTAGGTACTAAGGGTATGAAATATAACAAAAAAGTAAATAGATATTTTGCACAATATGGGGCTGTCTTAAGGTCATACTTGAATTTTCCAGGGTCCAGTGCCATTTGAAATAAATTATTTGGAAGAAAACGGAGATATCATTTAAAATTTTGTCTCTAGCCCTAGATAACCCTTCAAACTATTTTGCGAAAAACTGCCACTTTTGGCCAATGTGGGAAGAAAAGCTTTACATTCTCACTTTAAACTGTAAACAGTAGTTCATAAAATAGTTTGAAGGGAAGGGTTATCTAGGGCTTGGTTGAGACAAAATTTTAAATAATATCTCTGTTTCGTAGTGTATGAGATATTACATTTTCTTTGCTAAAAATGTTTCTTTGTTTGTTAAAACTTTATTGTACACAAAGAACAAATACAAATTACACGTAAAATCAAGACAGCAATAGGTACAAAGGCGGACTTATCCCAGATTGGGATCACTTCCAGTCAACCTTGAATTGAAAGGAACATTTACAACACAGGGTAGAGAGTGAACAGACAGAACACAACAGAAAACCAAAAATAACATTAATTTTAACTTAACTACTAATACATTAAAACTTTTGACGACCTCCGTGGCGTAATGGTTAACACGCTAGACCGCTAATCGGGAGGTTCTGGGTTCGATTCCCAGACAGGGCAAGTTGGAAAATGGTCTTTTTCAAATTTGTCTGGGTCTTGGGTGTTTATCTATATATATGTATTTATCATAAAATATAGTGTTGTTGAGTTAGTATCCCATAACACAAGTTTAAAAAAACTTACTTTGGGGCTAGCTTAATCAGTGTGATTTGTCCTTATATATTTATTTATTTATTTTAAGACTATTTTTGTTCTAATACATAAATAATATAATAGAATACACAAAAACTTAGAAAATAAAAAAAGTAAAATAGGTATAAATATATATACACTTAAAAATATATAATAAACTACATACATACATCAACTCAACTCTTCAGACGTTTCCAGGAGCTTTCTAGTTTTGTATTTAAAAGATGTTTTTAAACCAATTGAATTAGTCAGCAGTTTATAATATTTAATTTACATAGAAGTTATACAGTAAGTATTCTTATTTGATTAGGGTTTATGTAAGCACTTATAAGATTTACCATGTATTTTGTAAATGTACCTACAGGTATATATATATAAATACAGGTTAATTTTGCACCCTCTAGCTATATAGAAATCTTGTAATCAGAAAAACCGTAAGAAAGGAGGTTCAGACTTATCTTTTGTCAATTTTTATTTCTCCTAAATTTCTTATAAATGACCGTAGCCCTCCCCGCTTGCTGACTGCCGCCCGCCACTGGCCAACATTCAAATTGAGAGATTTTTTGTATGCATTTGTCGGCTGATATCTTTGGTTTTTATTATGAAACAAGATACATATGACAGAATATGTATGTTTTACTTCTTGTTTGTTTGTTTAAATTCTTTATTGCACAAAAATTACATTTAAAATTATTTAATACAAAGAGAAAAAGAAATAACTTGTACAAAGGCGGACTTATCCCAAGAAGGGATCTCTTCTAGTCAACCCAGTCTTCGAAAGGTTACATATTTTTGGAATGGGTGGAGTGTCAATATAATACAAAGAAATTTTGAAAATCCTAAGACTAACTTAAAATCATAAAATCTAAAATAGTAAAATAAAAAAAAAACAAATAAAAAAGATAAGATAAGACTTCTTTAAAGAATACTTTGCTTGAATATAGCTACGAGGTTGAAAATCACCCTGTATTAAGAAAAGCTAAATTTAGAGAGACTCACAAGTTGTCCTGATGATAACTTGTATATTAAATAAATAAATATATAAGGACAAATCACACTGATTAAGTTAGCCCCAAAGTAAGTTTTAAACTTGTGTTATGGGATACTAACTCAGTGATGCAATTTGCCCTAGCTGGGGATCGAACCCAGAATATATACTTACATATATGGATAAAATAGTATCCTATAATCTATAATACAAGTTTAAACTTATTTTAGGGCTAGCTCAATCAGTGTGATTTGTTTTTAGATATTAATTTATACACATAGGGTAGGGAAAGTTAGGAAAAATTGAAGGTGAAGTGAAAGGAGTGTACGAAGGTTCTTTTTTTTTCAGCTGTAGACCGGCCAATTTGGATTGTGAGTGACATACGGCGGAAAACGGACATAGCATGGTTCAAAGATACCTATGGAGATCTCATTAGAACTGTAAGAATAACAGCTGATGAGCAGACAAGGAAGAACCGAGGATTTGAGTTCAAACCTGGTGTAGATGACGTTGTTTCTGAATGTGATCTCGATGACTTCACCGACTGGGACCTCATTATAGATAACGGGAAGGACAGGCAGCAATTGGAAGAACAGTTAGGCATGATATTGGGACTTCTTTCACATTTATAGCATTTGATGTATATCTTAAATAATCATAGAGCATTTAATACTATATTAATAATGTAAACCTAATATTGTAAGAAATATTGTTATCAATTGTTTGTGATTGATGTGTAAGTTTATCAAAGGCTTATCGTGGTGACCTTATTTTATAATTAATGATTTTGCCTATTTCATTAGTTTTTAAGCATTTTTAATTGAATATATAAATCTATATACAATACACAGATATGTGGGTGGTATCTATTGGCCTTGTTGTTATAAATGTATACAATACTGTTGCGAACGAGATAGAATCTTCCTGAACAATATTCGCGAACGAATACTACGATAGAATGGTGCAAGCCAAATTGGCCCATATGTCTTGTGTCATAAAGTCTAGAGTTGCTTAACCATGTTACACTCACATACATACCTGGCGCCTGGATGCTTCGAAACACATTCGTCGACTATGTAGAATATTCGAGATTAATGTGGACCTATTCGATTGCGCATATAAATAGGGAACGTTGGGTGCGTGGAGTAGGATATGCCGTCGGAGGCAACCTATATGTCATTCATAAAAAAAAAAAAGCGCCACAGCAGTTCAATACGAGCTATCGAACCTACCTTAGTGCGACAAGTGGAAGTACCCGCGACTACCTTGGCGAGATACCTAGACCTCAGCTGCTACGCGACTTGGACCTTGGACGTTTGGAAGACCATCTTCACGTGTCAACTTAGGGTTCCGTAGTGAACAAATCCCTCATACGAAGTTTGGCGTTTTTCTCCAAATACCGAACCCCAGTTTCGTAACAATACAATGAAATTAAAAGTATAATCATTATAATATTGTTTCGGTTATTTTGGTTTATAGAGGGTGTAATTAATTAATAGTATAATTAGTATATGAATTCAGTAAGTAATTAACATATTTTTTAATGTTCACTTCTGATCTTATAATTAAGGTTACAAAAAAAATATTAAATAAGCACAGATATTGGCAATATTGTTTGCTCTATTCTATTTAAAATGCCTAAATAGATAGGCATTCCATACACTTTTGTTATTATTCTGCAAAATTATAGGAAAATGTTGGTACAAAAATGTAACCATTCATCACTGCCATCTAGCGGCAACATGTTGTATCACCCGACTGCTACTAGGCGCGAATAAAACGGTAGAGGTACATAGGCGCTGCTTGGAGTTCATGTTTTGTTCTGTATTAGCCGTATAGGCGCCGCCACCCGTATCTGCCGCAACCTGTAAAACATTAGGGTTTTGCATGTACACGGATGTTACATCTGTATTTTATTAGATGGCAGTAATTGCTTTAAAACAGAATCGTGAAACGTTCTGTGTAAAAGTTGAAAAGTATACTGGTCCGAAATTCAAGCGGCAAAACAAAGTGTAGCTTCGGAGCCCTGGGTCCGCTTTCCGGCTTTTCTTTTCCCCTTGGTACGGTCAGGTATCATTAGCTTGGTTATGAGGTATTTGGCATGTATATTATCTCTCGGACAAGTTGGTTAGATCACGGGTAGCGATAAATATCCTTGGCGAGGCCCGGCCAATGAATCTTGGGTCTATCTATGACTGCACCCGGCGTAGACGGCGTAGCGAGACATTTAATTTGCCGGTTTTCGCATGATGTTTCCGTACCAGTGAAGGCATTCTTGCAATTTGTCTGCTATGTCACATACATGAAGGCTGCGGCCTGCGAATGCGCACATCACATCCAGGTAAGAATAAAAACCGTCAAGTGCGTGTCGGGCCACGCGCAGTCTAGGCTTCAGTAGACAGTACTTGTTTTACGTATCAAACAACTATCAGTAATTTTTAATTTAATTTGTATGAAATTTTCCTCTTCCGAGTATTTTTTAAGTTGTCGACTATAACTCTTTAATTTGTAAACGCTACTTATGTAGCTCTGATAGTTTCCCTTTAAATTCGTTATATATGTTACAGTCCAGACTCACGATCCTTTCAGTTAAAAACAGTTGTTTCCCAAAACACGTGTCCCAGTTTTGACTAACATTCTTAGTCAGAACCACTTTTAACTGTTACAATTTGATTACAACCCAATATACCTAATAAGTAGTTTTGACCAACGTTAGTTACTTCACTGTGAAGAACGAAAAGAAAGACTGTGAAGTTAGGTAAAACCACTTTCGACTGCGAAAATCAGTCAAAATTAAGTCTAAAGGCATCAGTCAAAACTACTTTTGCCTGATTTTTGCAGTCAAAAGTGGTTTTGACCGGTTATGAGTTTTGACTGTAACACGATTCACCCAATGGCAATGTGGCCCGCCGCGGTGCGCGGAATCTGCCGCGTTTTTAGTGGGTTGGACTAGGCGTGTTTTCAATACAAACTGTATCTCAGTTTGCATACAATGTTAAAATCTGCCGCCCAACGCCCCGCGACGTTGCGCGGTGCAGTGGAATCACCGCCTAAATACTAATGCCGTGATTTTTTTTCAAGTTTCTATAAACAACACACGACAAGGCGAAACTCTAAGGGTTCTTTACTACGGAACCCTACAAATAGGATTCTACACTATAATTATAGTAAGATGATGTAGAGATAAGAACCTCTGATAGAGACAAAAGGTAAGTACATTTTATCTCTATCGGAGGTATCTACGCGCGTTGAGTCACGACTCACGTTCGAGTCGGTGTAATAGGCCTTCATCCTGCAGCGGTAGGTAGGGACTGAAGTTGGACCAAAGACTTTACCTACCTGCCATAATGTTGGTCAGTGCCGGTTTTAGCTCTACCAGCGCCCCGGGCGAGATTTTTATTGATATTTTATTTTGATATTTTATTACCTGTGACCCCCCCTTGACCCCAAACAAAAACGCCCCCTGTCGCCCCTTTGTATCTGGCGCCCTGGGCGCCCCAACCGCGCCCTACCCTAACGCCGCTACTGATGTTGGTTGATGAATGACTAAATTCAACTCGATTCAACTTTTCACATCGATTTACATTCTTTATTTTTAATGATTTTGACTGCTTTTTCGGAGCTGATTGGAGCCAAACTATCTTAGTAAAAACATGTTAAGATATGTTAAATGTTAAATTGAAGTTTATTTAAGTATTAAAAAAGTGAATGAGACAATTTATTGATTTTCATTGTAATAGTTTGTTTAATTCCAAATAACCTGAGACGTGTTTCGATTTTTTGCGGTGCGCGACGTTCATGTCATTGTTGTTTACACGGAATTTAAAACATGAAGTTGTGTATAAATTACAGAGAAATAAAGACAAAAGAAAATCCTAAAAAGTGAATGAGAAGATTTTAATAATTTTTTTTAATTCATTCAAAAATTAGTTAAAAAGGTTAAACTTTTAAGAAAATATAAGCGAATACGTCGTCGGATTTCTTGCGCATACGACTGAGTTAAAACATAAAAAATACACATATATGAAGATTTATTCATGCCTAAACATGTACAATAAATAAATAAAAATAATTTGTAAAAAGACAGCAAAATTTAAAGTTCTCCGAAATTCTCTCATAAATATGGGGATGAAAACGCTGATAAGGCAGACCGCTCGCTGCGCTTCTGAATTCGTTTAAATTACTCTCCATGGTGCCTGTACATTACAGCGCAATGCGTATGTGTAGATAGAAAATATAGATTCGGGTGTTCAATCAAAAATTCTTACGGTCGAAGACTGCAGTCTTAAGACCCAGGCAAACGAACGTAATTTTTTGTATTGTAAAGTCGCAGAAAATTAGTCGTTTAATTCCTGCTGCATTAGGTTTCATACGAAAGTACTATTTGTGCTACACGGCTACACTACACCACATGGCGATAGAAAATGAGAGGTAAATTTCTTTAGAAAGTAAATTACGCAAATCATTTACGTGACGCGCGCACGCGCATAGCTTTCAAGTTAACTTTGTCTAGGTACTCGTACTGTCTGCGTGTACGAATTACGATACCATTATCGCGTCACAATGTGAATTTTAATTAATATGTGGTACGAGTTCAACCACGCAGCTGAACGCCTTCACGCAAGAAGATTACTGGCCAAAAGGTGTCGTCTTCCGGTGTTATCGCGGGAGGCTACCGGACACCGCGACATCGTGCAGTGCGTTACAGACATTACGTACAAAATAGTGTTAGTTTTTAAGTTATTATATTATATGTATGTTAGTCTGTAAGGTATTTATAAATATGGGCCAATAATATACTTGTATGTTTTGTTGCCTGAAATAAACGAATTTATTATTATTATTATGTCGGTACGCTTTTCAGCCACGGGTCCATGGGCACCCGGTCCTTTGAGGCGTTCATGGGGCCAAAGCCAACATGAAGAGGCCTTTAATATTTTATTTTATATTATTATTATGATGAAACAGCTGACAACGCAGCTTTCCCTCAGACAGCTGGCCAGTTTCTATATTTCTACGGTACCTACGTGACTCACGAGCCTATTTTTGTTTTTTGTAAACAAGATGCATCACCTACTTAGGCTAACAGCCTTTTCCTGTGGAATCATATGAGCAACGAGACTGATCAACACAATTGTGGCACTTGTGCTAAGTAACAAATTGAGGTGTAAACAAGGAAGGTCTTATCCTCGAATTACCGAATGAGGTAATTGACTGATATTAAATTTAAATGGTCAGTAGGTACTAGTTACTATCACATTAGAAAAAATTGAATGTCGTGTTTAGGTTTGTAATCATAGGTACGTGGAGTAGAACAAAACCACACAATTTTCTGGAAAGGTTTAAAGTTTAACCAAGTAAGCTTATACAGGCTGACTTTTTATCCACCTGCAAAATTTGTATGGGAGGACGAAAAATTTTTATCGATTTTTAATAACTTTTTTATAGAAAGTTGTTCAGTATCATGGACTGAACTTGCTCCAAAATTTGGCTGGTGTTTAAAAAATCACGCTGTATAATTAAGATGGCTCTACCGTGTGGTTCCGGGTTAGAATGGGACCACTCCATTTCTTCCTGTCGATGTCGTAAGAGGCGACTAAAGGACCAAGCACAAACATATCGTGCTACAACTGCATTCCCAAGGAGGTTTAACGTCGGGCGGCGGCCGGTTGTAAAACTTTTTGCACTGATACATTCCCAAAAAGGGTTGACGTCAGGCAGGCGGCCGGTCGTAAAACGTTAAAATAAATAGCCAATTTTAACTGTTTCGGCTATTTCTTCTCCACTTCACAAGGTCTTTGGGTCATCATTGACATGCATATTATATTTGGAAAAGAAAAAGCGGGAAAGGGGTCGGTGCGGCTGGGGTGCGCCCCAGGCTCCGAAGCACCACAGCTGCTGAGGATGCAACCGGGAAAACGCTAAGATTCTTCTTCATTTTAGAGGAAAAGAATCCATGTACCTATTAGAACCGCCAAAAAAAAATATTAATGTTGTTTTATTTTTGTGAAATTTAACAAACGAGTAACTTATGAGCCGCGTGAGACGCATCTAAAAAAACATTCTAACAAAACAACAAACAAAACACAAAAACAAATGTACTGTAAATTACTCACTAAACTGACATTTTTTTTTTAAATTTGTCAAACAATGTGCGCAATAAAGCTGAATTACACACGGACGCGGACGAAGTACCGAGTACAAGCTAGTATTATGATATATAAATACAGGCAGATTTTTTATCCACCTGGCAAATTTTTGAAGCAAGTTCAGTTCGTGATACTGAACAACTTTCTATAAAAAAAGTTATTAAAAATTGATAAAAATTTTTCGTCCTCCCATACAAATCAGTGCTCAGCCAAACGGATTTTGTATGGGAGGACGAAAAATTTTTATCGATTTTTAATAACTTTTTTTATAGAAAGTAGTTCAGTCTTCAGTGTCATGGACTGAACTTGCTCCAAAAATTTTGCAGGTGGATAAAAAGTCAGCCTGTATAACAGATCAGTAGGGTTACTCCAAGCGGTAGGCAAGACGTACGTCACTGCGTATCCGCGTTTCAGTGTCAAGTGAGGTTTAATACATGAGGAGGCCAGGTAAAAAAACTAAGAGTAAAGTAATTAGCTATTGTATAGATATAGATAATCCTTTCTTGGACACTTTTGTCCGTAGATGTCAATCATTGTTATTTTTGTGTCGGGTTAACGTCCCGCAAAGTGTTAACTAACTGTAAAAGTCAGAGATAGAGACGGCGGCAGATCGTGCTTGGCAAGTCTTCGTCAATGGCCTTATTTCGTTCTGTTTGTGCGTTCCGGTTAGGTGCTGTTGACCGAACGAGCCGGAGGCGGATCTCCGTGCGAGGCCATGTGTCGCCGCCGCCGTAATGTCAGTTGCGGGTGGTGGCTGCCGTCGCTGCGGCGGCGCGCGGGCGGCGGGAACGTATCGATGCGGCTGCGTGCGCAGGCCCGCGCCCCTCGCTTCGATTTTCCTGTCCAGGGAACGCGACGGTGGCGGCGCGTTGCATAACTGTGTGGCGGCACTCCGCGCGCGATCCCGCCCCGAGCGCCCGCGAGCGCGCCACACGCGCAAACACGCGCAACGTCGCGCCCTTTACGTAACGCGCGACCACCGCGCCAACTCGCGCTCCACACCAAAAGGATAACTTTGAGAGTGTTAAGGGATTAGTGTGCTACGTGTACGTCGCTGGCTGTGAAAATACGGCGCGGACGAGTGCGGACCGCCGGTGGGCTGGTAGGTGTCGCAGTGCAAGCGCTCACCTTTGTCCGGGCGCGTGGAGGCGGCGGTGGCGTGCTGAATAATTGAGGTAGAGCCTGGCCGCCGGCCGCTATCGACCTCGTCGCGTGACTCGAGCGATTACCCGCGGCAAGGACGCCGCGCTGGCTGCGGCAAACGTCGCCAACGGCGCGGACACAGCCGCTACCGCCGCCGCCGCTGCGTCTGCTGCCTCTGCCTGCTTATTTCTCGCTCTTCCTTTGCTACTTCCAATGCAAAACTCCAATGCAAAACGTTTACCAACGTAACCTTTGTTGTGCTGTCAAGTGACACATGAACATAGTTTGACTGAAAGCTCGATGGAACTACGAGTAGATCGATATAATTGCCGCAATCGGAAAGAATGCTAGGTTATTTGACTTGAAATCGATTTTTGTATTCATATTGTACAGAACTTATTTGTACTACTACTTCACCTTTCTATTCAGTAGTCATACGTAGGAAGGTTAGGAAAGGAGGCAGTGTTGCTTAAATCTTATCCCCAAATGGACGATTTACAGTATAGTGTAGGTATAATAAGTGGATATTACGTAAAACATGATACATATTTTCAAAGGAAACGGAATTGAAGGGACCTTATTTAAAAAAAAAAGTTATTAAAAGTCAAGTTCGTATTTTCAAGTTATAAAATCGCTGAAGCCGTCCTAGAGGTCTCCGTGCGTGCTACGCATTTTGTGATCTTGTCGTACTCGTAGCCAGAAGCTCGTAGTCGCAAGCTACGATATAGCAAGAATTTCGTAGCCTATTACGTGGATGACGTAGAACTTCGCCTCGCATAATGTACAATGTAACATACGTAGTTTATTTGTTAGATATTTTAATTTCGCATTTCATTTTTTATTTTCTTAGCTTGTAAATTTTTTAAAGTTTATTCTATTTTAGGTAAGCATTTTAAAATCTTAGTAAACTTATGAGCACTAGAAAAACAAGACTTGGTAGAAGTAGTAGATGTAGAAGGTAATTATAAGTTGTCTTGCTGTTGGTTTACCTTCTTCCTCCTCCAAGGATTAGGGAGGAAGAGGTGGCTTCTTCGTCCCTAGACCGTGGATGTTCTGGATTATATTCCCATAAGGATCAATAAATATGTTGATCCTTATGGGTGGGTCAAAGTAAGATTCCCCCTTGATTCATTGATAAGGATATTTTTTACATCTGGGTTTCATAATGTAAATACCTATGTTCACTCACATTTTTACGTCTCACATTTTTACGTCTCACATTTTAACGGGACACTTACCTCTATAGACCCAAAAACATTGTATTATTGAGTCTGGTTAATCTCGTTATCCTCGACAATGCTGAGAGTAACAATTTTGGTAGCATATTTTTTTCTCTTTTATATTCAATGTAATTTGATGTATTTTCATGCTCCAAATAAAGTAAGATTTTCTAATCGAAATGGATAAAGACGTGAATAGTACGTATAAATATTGTCATGCGATCTAAAGAAGAATTTTTGTACTCCTGGCTCCTCCTGGCTAGCTCCTCGACTAGAAGGGCGCGGGAAGGATTATGCCAAGTTGTACAGAGAGGGCGTCACAGGGCTGCGTCTTACTGGCAATCGCTTTCGTCATAAGATTTTACATACATTATAACAGCATAGTAACACCCTGCAAGGATACAGCAAACATGAGAGGGAGGCCACTAGTTGCCATATTACTTAAATATTGAATTAAATTATTATAAAATTTTCATTACATATATACCAGTACGCGATGCTGACTGGATGACCTATCCAGGTACAAACCTGGATAGGTCCGCCTGGTTGTGGCACTTTATCTTAAGACGATGCATAGAGTCCAATGCCCCCATTTGAAATAAATTAGTGGCTGAAAACGGCCACTTTTGGCAAAACTGCAACCTAAAGCTTATCGTTCTCACTTTAAACTGCAAAACAGTGGGTCATAAAATAGTTTGAAGGGTTATCTAGGTTTTACAAAATTTTAAATAATATCACCGTTTCCTTCCAAATAATTTATTTCAAATGGGGGCAGCACTGGACTCCATGCATCGTCTTAAGCCTCTGTCCTTCGGAAGTCACGTAAAGATCAAGTTGTTTTACTAGATCCCATTTTATGAGATATGTCAGATGTAGACATCTGATGTGAGCTTGAAATATCTGAGAGTAGTATTGGCCACTTACCTATCTTAGAAAAAGACAGGGAGAGAGTAAGCGGGTGGGAAGAGAGAGAGAGAGAGAGAGAGAGATATATATGCGATAGCCGCAAAGCATGCATTAAGTAACAAAAATCAATCCCTTCTGCTTCGTTTTTCAGTAGTTTCAATACGTTTGAATAAGTATCTACAAAAAGTGAATTAATAGAACACTCGAGTTTTGGTAATTTTGAACAATTGGCAAAAAAAATCAAAATAGTATCTACACAACGAAATTCGTCTAGATCCTACGCCTTGGAACTAAAATAGTCATTCATGTACAGTTTTAGATAAAATTTCTCATGAGCTCCATGCTAGTTTTCTCTAAAGAATAGAACATTCATGACATTCTTCAAAAAGGATGACAGCAGATTTTTCCAGAGTTGGCAACACGCATTTGGCACTAACGTTTGAGTGGGTCTTATGTTTGTTTGTTTGCTTGCTTTTTTGTAAAGGTTAACCAATAAGTGGACCACGCGATACTGCGGAAAAAATTCGAACTAAAGACATGGAACAGCCCATAAGACATATTAAAAAATGTTCGGTGGCGCCCTCATTTCAGGTCCACTAACTTAGTTGTTAACCTTTATATGAAAAAATGCGTGTTTCTTAAAAAAAATGTACTGCTAATGGCTGATTACAAGATATTTGTTTTATAAGAGACATTCCGATGGATTTTATTCATGAAATGAAATTGTATCACGCTAAAAGTGGCCTGGGCTTTACCACCCTAGGCTCTGTCTGCCCCTTTAGGGACAAAGACGTGATAGTGTATGTGAGCTACAAATACAGTGAGTGGAAAAGTAAATATATAATTTTCCATGTATCTTGTGTGGTTGTGATGTAACATCTATTGTTTGATGGAACGTCAGAATCCTGCGCGTGTCCTTGGCTACAAGGACGTGGCGGGGTAGGCTGAGCCAAAGTAATAAATAGGCTTCTAGGGCCCAGACTTTTTTATTTTATAACAAGGTATAAAGAACGGTGGAACAGCTAAACTATATCAAAGACAATCGTTGATAAGACTTACGCAGGTATACGTTTACGTCTGTATCAATTATCATGGGGTAGACAAAAGCTACGGGTATGAAGAGCATGGAGGTATATCGATAAAAGAGCAGCATTGATTAAATGGTTCTAAAAAGTATTTATAAACACTTTTTTTCATTACATGAAATAAAATCCACTTCTTCTTATACTGAAGAATCTCCTTACCCTAGACTTTCCCATACAAACGTAGTCTACGTTTTATTTTTAAACGACATGTCAGATTCTCTTTCAATTTCATATTTTGACTGTGAAAACAAATTATAATAACCCTAGATATATGCAATTTCTTCAAAGTTACAAATTTTAATCAAAATCTGACATGTCGTTTCATGTACAAACGTAGACTACGTTTGTATTAGAAACTCTGATTCTGTCTAGGGTAAAGTGTGTGGTGTAAAGTGTGTTCCATGTCTCTTTTTCTTCCGCCAAGTTCTTGACCGCCCTATATGTTTTCACGTTTAATTTTTACTTAATTTGATCAAAAAATTTTCGATATAAAATAAAATCCACTACAACACTAAAATCCATTAGAAGCAAATTACCACCGTCGAGGAAGAGATAAAACTTGTCTGAGCAATATATCAATATATAAACAAGTATTTTTTTTTATTCGACTGAAAATTATGGAATGAAGAATGTCTCAGATTGCAGAAATTATCTACACGAGCCGTACACGAAAAGGGTAAATAACTATATAAACTTAATTAAATGACCAAGCGAGCGAAACTACTCAGTTTTGAGACTGGCCAAAAATGCTTTTGTCTGTCTGTCTGTTCTCGCCTACAGGTCGCATTATCAACCGATTTTAACGAAAATTGGCACACAAGTTCCTTGGTTTATTTTCCTTTCAGTTCCTTGATTGCCTATTTTGATTTGGGAACATGGTTATAAGAGCTCGCGAGGTCTACTTTCTCTCAGAACCACTAGTACGAGAAATATTAGTAATCTTGCTGCTGGCAAGAAAATAACCAAAAAATATTTTTTTAATCTTTGCAGATGATTGTTTGATTTAGAGAAAATTGTCTGTTTGATTTATCCCGACCGGGAAGAATCCTGCCCCCTTAGCATGGCACCGGCCCCAGCGTTTATTGTGCGCTATCATCTACCACTATCGCGCTCTACGTCATGATAACGAGCGCGATGGCACTAGTCCGTCGCGCGATATAAACTTTTACAGCACTGCACGCACGTGTACTACGAATGCCTACGAGCTCTACGAGCGTGCTACGACGTCCGTTACACGTTCTACGAGCGTATTACATTTCGTAAACCAATATACGAGTATACTCGTATATTATTACATGTCGCTTGCGCGAGGTACTGTTTCAAGATACCTCCACATACACATGTAACTCCATATCCAAATAGTGCTAATATTCTAAAAACCGGCCAAGTGCGAGTTAAACTCGCGTGCAGAGGGTTCCGTACAATTGATTGAATTTTTATAGGTTTTCCTGTAATCTACAAGCAATGAACTATATTTCCTATTTTTTTCAAAATTTTAGGCTTAGTAGTTTCGGAGATCAGGGGGGGGGGGGGGGAATGGTCAATTTTCGTCTTCTTTCATGAATAAATTCAAAACTGTTTATTTTATAATTATAATAAAAATATATTTGAAATCCTCATAACAAACCCTTTCATTTGATATATGACACAGTAAGGTTTACAAAACTTTCTTTTTCAATTTCCTAATTTATCCCCCGAAAATGACCCTTATTTAAAAAAAATATTTATTTACTTTGCACATGTTGCTAGTGTTTGGGTCATAGGAGTACCCCATCCTACCAAATTTCATCTGATTCGGTTCAGTAGATTCAGAGCAAATTGGCTGTGACAGACGGACGGACAGACAGACGCACGAGTGAGTCCTATAAGGGTTCCATTTTTTAATTTTTTGTACGGACCCCTAAAAAATAATGCACGTAGATAGTTACATTTTGCAAGGCTATTGTTCGGTGTTGTAAAATGTCAGAAACCTGCTATTTATTTTTGAGAAACTGGTATGAAGTTGCACAGTACGTGGGGAATGAACTCGTGCCTTTAGGTTCTATTTTTCGTGTATGTAAGTAAGTGGCCAACACTGGTGTCCGATTTTTCAAGCTGCTAAAGGCATCTGACATAGCTTAACGATTGCCATACAACGATGAAAGCTGGGACCGACGGCTCAGCGTGCCTTGAAAAGCACGGAGCAGCTTGAGAATTTTTATGTCACTTGTGGTCACCCATCCAAGTACGGACCCATCGGGCCGACGACCTCCTCTAAGTATTTACTCCCAGGAAGCATAAATATAAATTACCCTTAGATCATTACCGAATGTTTTTTCTACTTGTGTTATTTTTTTTTAATATCCCCATCTCTACAAAAAACAAAAGTATTTATTGGAAAGAATAGACCACCGAGGATTTACGGCAAGCAAAAGAAGAATTCAAAAAGTTTCCCGTTTAATTTATTCTCTGAAGTGAGGTTTCTAGGAATCCTGTGATGGGCAGGCGTGGGCGGAGTTCTTTACACGGTATGACGCAAAAAGTAATATTAATTTTCTGGCAATTTCACTTTATTTCCATTTGACGAGATAAATTCGTAAGCTTAGGTATTTATTCGAGTTTATTGTACTTATTTTTATAGGTATGTACTTCTACTTCTTCAAGTCGTGTTTGAGTCCTACTCGTGATGATTGAATATTACAGGTTTATTACTTTGGATTTCGAAATAGTAAGAATATACTACGAAATACATACAAACTTTAAAAACAATTTCTTTCATGGTAAAGAAAAAACGTAGAATGTACTAGATGTTTCTCTTCCCACGTAGACTGTAAAAGCCAATCGAGGGAATAGGTGAGAATCTAAATCATATGATTAGGTGATGAATTACATCCACCACAATTTTTTTTCCATCTTCACACCCACCATCACGAAAAGAAATCGCCTTAGGGTTTTGCGTTCTTAAGGTCTTTCGTTCTTAGGGTCTTGCGTTCTTAAGGTCTTTCGTTCTTAGGGTCTTGCGTTCTTAAGGTATTTCGTTCTTAGGGTCTTGCGTTCTTAAGGTCTTGCGTTCTTAGGGTCTTGCGTTCTTAGGCGCTATCTACGCATCTATTTATTTTAAGACATTTTTTTTCTATAAGTTTCTATTCTACGGCGATCTGTAAATATTGAATGGTATATATTCTTGTCTGTCTAACATAAGTAACATTACGGTCGAAAAGGTATTATTTTAACCACAATAGGGATGATGACTGGGTCAGGTAAGTATTATTTTCCAAAATTATAGATTATCCAAAAATAATGTACCCATATTTTTCAGTTTATCAAAAAAGTAAAAATTCACAAAGATACAGAGTATCTAATTTTCAGAGTAGGGCTTGTGACGTCACCGATGTGTAAAAATCGTACGAAAGCGTGACGTCATGCGAAATTTAAATGCGCTTTATCTTCGTCATTTATTGTTTATCAGAGAAAAGAAAAAATATGTGTACAATATTTTTTAATAATCTAACCGACGGGCCGAAAATATTTTTTCAGTCATCATGCCTATTATTAGCTATGGTGAAACCTCATGTCTAACGACAAAATTGATTTGCGATTCTTCGTTAGTTCGTTAGTAGTAATAAAGGTTGGTTATACATCTAAAAGTATTACTTAATGAAATAAAAAGATTAAACACGGCAATTAAGTACATATGTCGGTTCTGTATGTTCATTTGCAATCAAGTAATTACTCGTAGTATAATGGACGCGAAGGACAAAACATGCGAAGCAAATGTAGGGCGCAAATACGGGACATTTCGTATGACGCGTGAAGTGAGTGCTTTGTTACTGAAATGTCACAAGGAAAATTAGAGCTCATTTTCATTGGTCATTCTGTAACGCATGCTATCTATAGGGCCCGCATTCGTTGAACCATTTTAACTGGTCTTTCTGGCTTGTACAGGGTGTCCGGTAACAGATTTCGAACTATACAATGCTATAGAAATAAAACTGCAGTATTTCTTAATGTCATTAAAACATAAATGTTTTTTCTCGCGCCTTTTGAATTTCCTTTGCCAATATTTTAAAAATCTTAGAGGTAGGTTACACTATCATTCTGGCATCAGTCAATTCCATCAGTTTGGAATGATGTGACTGACGCCAGAATGATGGATGATTTTCACGGTTACACGGTCAATCTAGACTGACAGCAGACTAATAAAAAGTACGTGTACGGCAAATAGCTATAATGTACTTTATATACCTTGGTGTACGGTGTGTAGTAAAGTACGGTGACTGACGCGAGAATGATACGAGCGGGTTACGCCATCCATTCATTACCATCAGTCTTTCATCATTTAAAACAGTCTGACAAAATTATAATTTTCATCAGTTCGAACCATCAGTCCGTCATTCCGTCGGTTACACAATAATTCTCCGATCATTCTGACCAGACTGATGGACTGAACTGATGTCAAACTAGGCGTGTACCTAACCTGCATTTTTAAATAACTTTCGTAGTAGGTATTAATGCTTGTTTATTTTGGATACCCGTGTGGTTTCGGGTAAAATAGGACCACTCCATCTCTTCCTGTGGATGTCGTAAGAAGCGACTATAGGACTAAGCACAATCATCTCGTGCTACAATTGCATTCCAAAGGAGGGTTAACGACGGGCGGCGGCTGGTAAGTAAAACTTTTCGCACAAATACATTCCCAAAAACGGTTGACGTCAGACAAGCGGCCGGTCGTAAAACTATAGCCAAATCATTTAAAGTGTTCCGGCTATTTCTTCTCATTTTGCAAGGTCTTTGGCATCATTGACCATTTACATGTATGTTATACCTATTTGGAGAAGAAAAAGCGGGAAAGCGCACCCCGGGTTCCGAAGCAGCACAGCTAAGGATGCAACAGGGAACGAGCTTAGGCAACAACCAGCCCAGCTTTTTGTCTAATATGCGTTATGGTATGGTGAACACCACTTAGTTTCAAAAAGTAGCTTTCTACGTCGGTTGTGGAGCAAAGAAAAACTTGGAATATAGGGATCAATTAAATAAATTAGTTAAAAGTATGTTTTTACTTTGGAACAATAAAGAGTATTAAATAAATAAAATAATCATATCGGTAGACCACGCGGCTACTGAATTGATTTGATCACAAATGGCATTTGGCGGCTTATTGAAACAAAAAAATCTCGTTAGCACTAACTTTTACGTCACTATCAAATAGTGATCTATTGGGACGAAAATTACTGGAAAAAGTTGAAACACGTTGTTTCATTTCTATAGCATTGTATAGTTCGAAATCTGTTACCGGACACCCTGTACAAGCCAGAAAGACCAGTTAAAATGGTTCAACGAATGCGGGCCCTATAGATACGACTAGCATGCGTTACGTATGCGTATGTTTGTATACAATCGAGGTATGCGAGGTATGTATACAATCTTCTTCTGGCATGGAAGTGGCTTTTTTCGCAGGCGTAGTGGGCGCAAAAAGCCAATTTTTGAAGTAAATATGTTTTAGTTATTAGATCGATGACTGCCGTAAGTATATAAAAAGATTTAAACAGACGCATATGATGTGTAACATCTAACATCTCACCTTGATAATAAACAATAGCACTCATTGGTCAAATCAACTAGCGCATGCTTATCCGGCTTCCTGTTACACATTTCCGTCGCATTTCACGAAATCGTGGGAACAGATTGCCGGGAAGCAAGAGGAAATAAAAAAAAGCAATTTTACACATCAAAAAACAAAACCTCGGTAGTTATTCGCGATAAGTTCCGCAATGTGAATAATACTCGATAGTTATGTTTGACCTCTCATTTTACTCTATATTCGGCTGGAATAAAGCAATTAATTAATTTTTTTCTAAGAATTCACCCATCGTTTGTCATTTATTCGGAATGGATGGCCGGTTAATCGTGTATTTATTAATCGGCATTGCGAGAGAAGCCCCTTCTACCTTAATGAATGACTTTTACGAATGCTTGTTAATTGCTCGGAACTCGTTAAGTGTTTATGATCTTTGAATCGAGAATTTTCACGTCGACTGCAATTATATCGTAACATTTTTGCTGAAGTATTTTAATACTTGAAATAATGCCCATGTGTCCAATTTTATTAAACCAGTGATCGCATCAATCGATGAGTAATGATATCGTTCTTTTCATTATAGCTAGGATAAAGAAACTTAAATAGCTACTTTTATAGGACAGGTCACGTAGGCCTGTAGCTATTTAACACTAAATTAATTTATACTATGTGTAGATTCACCAAATTAATGAGTCTAGCTAAAAAAAATTTTCAAAACAAACACAATTGCAGGTGATAAAAGTGTATATTATGATTTGTGAAGATAGCATAGTGAATTTGGAGAGTATACTCTATGCCGTCTTTACCCTTATCAGGGTAGAATTTAGGGAGTAAAGTACATACGCAAAATATCATATTATATAGGAGGTGAATTTCGGTACATACTAGTGATTTCATACCTGTATCTGGTAGTCCCTACATATTACCTGAACCGATGACAGAGGCAAAGTTAATTACCTAGACCGCGGTCGAAAGTTCGGCTCGCGTAATATTCTGTGGTAAAATAACGGAACGTCGGTGTGTGGAAAATGTCGGCGAAGGCAATATCGGAGCGATAGTGGCGGGATCGCCGGCTTTAATTAAATAACTATATTAATCTGCTTATTTGCGGACTTCCTACTGTTATTTTTGCAAACAATTTTGTTAGAGAAAGAGGGTGTTCTGAAACCGGACTCTGAAACATTGCAATTAAATTCTTCGCATCGATATATTAGGCAGGTTTTACACGATGTGTACTACTACTACACTGTTTATCTGTATTGTGTTGATCTAATGATCTATAGATAACAGATACAGTACAGTGACTCTGTATCGTAGCCTCGTTTATTTTATTTCATTGAACAGATGTCAGTCACGTTTTTACCAACTCAGTCTTTTATACTGTAGTACTCCGGTTCCATGGAATGAAAAATACAATGCGACGGTGCAATGTGATGAAAAGGCTCGCAAAAGCTTTTTAGCGGGGTTCAACAGTTTTGTACATATATGGCCTATAATGGCAGTTGGAAAAGATGTCGATGGGGGTCAATGTCCTTATCAATGTCCATTTATGATAATGGAGCTCATTTTTCTCAAGTTATTTGGTGATGAGATGAATACGCTTGTCTATACAGAGTAGTATGTTTGACATGTTTTTTACAAGCGTTTATTAAGCTGTTTGTTGTTTGTTTGTTTGTTTGTTTGTTTGTGTCGCATCTTGCCAGTTCCATTTAAGCTAATTCCCGGTTTCCGATTGAGATGAAATAATGTATGCTAATTTAAATTAGATGACAATGCAATATTATTATAACAAGAAGCTGATCTGATGATGGAGCCGGAAGGTGGCTATAGGAACCCTTTAATGCAACCCCATGAGTTTAAGCTCATAATATATGTCTTGATAAGTAATTAGGTCTCGCAATAAAAGCTTTTACCAGGCCTCCTGTGTCACTCCCCGTTTAGGTATCGAAAATGTACCTACATTATTACTATGCGCGCAGGCGGCCCCTCCGGGTGGTAAATTAGTTATACGAATCGTTTGTCCAAAGTATTAAGAATGAAATTGGCTTGCAATATATGTCTAGGTATCTATACGAAAAGGTGCTGAGTTCTGACGTGAGCTAAATTAAACCATATCGCTAGCTATATTGAGTAGATATTTATTTGAATTTCTTTGCTGAGTGAGACTTCTGTACGTTAGTATTATTTATTCTGTGCTTTTACGATTTTTTGTTTTCGAAAAACTTATTTCTGGATAGAAAAGAATCATCCGCATTGGCAATTTGCACAAAATGTCAATTTTCACCGATTCTACCACGTTTAACTTTATACTGGTCTATGTGATTTCGATGATTTTATCGTTATTTACAAATTTGACAGGACACAAGTATATGTATGTTTGTGTAAGTCTTACGATCGACCGTTCCCTGTAGCATGAGCAATCCACATGGCTCCGGCTAGCAGCGTCTTACAAATGTCGAAAAATTCGATTAGATAGGTGCCTACAGCGCGTGCCTTGCATTTATAACTAGCATCAGGTTCGCCCTTTAAAGGTTACGTTTTTCTTTCTCCGTTCATTCTAAAAGACGATATATCACGAAGAAATACTACGAGTACGGTATATGTTCTTTCGATCAGAATATTATTTCCTGGTAATCATGGATAAATACTATGTATTTTTTAGTTCTACTTTTAGTTTAAAATATTGAATTGTATGCTGATTTTATAGTAATTACATTTATATCTAGCACGGAACCATTCTGATAGTTCCTTCAGAAAAAAAAATGCTCAGAGAATATCAAACATAGGTATAGATGATAGGATGGTGATGATGATGATCTCAACGATACTATGTATAATTTATAATAAACTAGCTTTTGCCGGCGGCTTCGCTCACCTATCCCAAATCCCACGAGAACATTACTTTTTTCGAGATGAAAGGTGTACCCTATCCTTCTCAGTACTCCAAACTATGTGTATGCGAATTTTCAAGACGATTGGTTCAGTAGATAAAGCGTGAAGAGGTAACAAACAAACAAATATACAAACTCACTTTCGCATTTATAATATAAGTTAGGATAAATACATTTAGGTATAATTAAAAACATCCAAGACGCAGGGCAATTTGAAAATGGCCAATTTCAATCTTGCTCTGGCTGGGGATTGAACCCAGGACTTTCGGAGTGACGGCGTAGCAAGTTAACGCCCCAAAGAGGTCGTCAAATATAAGGCATGATTTCTCATCTTTTTCAAATATACCTATGAGTAAGATTGCTGTCGAGGTCCTCAGTGTTTAAAGCAGTTGAACACCATCGCCTTCATACATTTTTATTTTTTATTTTGTTGTATTATTAATATATACTTAAATGGCATCGCGGAAGACCAGCGTCGCGGCTCACGCCCGACATATGCTGAGCGGAGACCACTTTGGTAGATCGATTTAAGTTTAGTGTCTAGAGTGTATGTGATATATGTCTACCAAATAAACGAATTTTCTTTCTTTCTTTCTTCGTTCTATCTATAATTTAAGAACTACGTTCTTGTCGGTGGAGTTGTTTCCATGTCTCCCTCTCTTGAGCCATCCTTTTGACCTCCCTATACTAACTATATGATTTCTCATGCTTGTTCATTTTTTACTAAGTAAAAAAATACAATTTTAATGATAATTGCTTCTAGGTAAGAATAACGTAACAGTTACGTTGTCATGTATAGTTATTACATTCAATAACGGTGTTAACCTATGACCTACTTTTGGTGTACATCACGGTATAAGGCTGAATTCAAATGAGCTACTTCTATCGAAACTACACTACTATATTTGCGATATTTTTAATTTATTATGCATGGAAATAGTAGGATAAGTCTAAAATAAGATATAAGTTTAAAAAACTAAAACTCGACTATGGGAAATTTGTTAATGCAAGCATACCAGGTTGTGACAGTTTATAATGTATATCTAAATATATATAACTCAAAGGTGACTGACTGACTGACTGACATAGTGATCTATCAACGCACAGCCCAAACCACTGGACGGATCGGGCTGAAATTTGGCATGCAGGTAGATGTTATGACGTAGGCATCCCCTTAGAAAGGACGCGAGCGAAGCCGCGGGCAAAAGCTAGTAGGTATATATATTTGGAATGTGCTTATTAAGCCCTTTCATTTGATGATTGCATTTATTTATTTTTGGGTTCATTACTGTTTGACCTCTAAAGGGCGCCATATTAAAACTAGTGGACATAGCCTGCGGACAGCCAAGACGCTTTTAGCGATACCTCATTTGTCAATATATCATGGATATCATGGAAGGGATATGAGAAACAGATGAACATACATACATGGCGACAAAACACATAAACCTCCTTTTTGCTTCGCCGTAGTCGGGTGGCAAACAAGTAGAGTCAAAAAATACAAACCCTTAAATAAATCCTTAAGGCCGTACCGGAATTTTCCGGGGTCCATTGCTGCCCCCATTTTAAATAAATCATTTCAAAGAAAACGGAGACCATAAGTGGCTGTTTTTCGCAAATGTGCGTAGTAAACCTTAACGTACTCACTTTAAACTGTAAACAGTAGTTCATAAAATACTCTGAAGGGTTATCTAGGACTTGGTAGTAGCAAAATTTTAAATAATGTCTCCGTTTTCATTTAAATGATTTATTTTAAATGGGGGCAGCACTGGACCCCGGAAAATTCAGGTACGGCCTTAAACATCATCGTTTTAAAGAAATCGTGGGAACTAGTAATAGAGTACCTTTGTTTTTACACGTGCAGTGCAGTTTGTTGCCGCTTCTTATGCACTTGCGCCTAGGAAGCTTTATAAACTTAGCTAGTAACGATTTGACGTCAACATTTGTGCAAAACAAAAGAAAGTGACTATTGTTAAGAGATATTATAAATATCCTATGATAATAAAGATATTTTAATTTGATTTGATTTGATATTCCTTTTTGTGTTTCATATTTTTCATATAAAGATGGTGAGTGAGTATTATAAAACATTGCGGCATATACTCGTATACGTATTTGCGCTTGATGATGAAGCTATAGTGTACTGTAAAAATAAAGATATATCGTCCTCAAAAATATTCCTAGGTCAGCTAAATACAAATTTGCCTCCTCCGTCTATTGCTAAGCATGGCTGTAGGGTCTTTTTTGTCTACTTAGATATAGATGTGATAGTGTGTGTGTGGCTTGAGGCAAGTTAATTTAGTGGTGTGGTTAAGTCAGAATGGCTTTAATTCCAGTGGAAGCACGCGACCGCCGCTCATGCTGGGCGTATTTTCAATTGACGTGGTGACTGACTGCTAACTAATTGGCTCGAATCACTTAGACATTTCGATAATTTAAACTCGTTTTCGAAACCGTATCTTTATTTACACTCGTATTCGCAACCGTCTCTTTTGTGGAGATTAATTTATAAACTTTATTGTTTTAATTAACTACTATAACACTTTTGCACATATATATATAGGTGGCCCTTCGAAAATTGTTAGTTCGTAAGTTTCCAACAAAAATAAAGAAGCTTTGTTCACGATTTTATACAAGTTCTAAATATTCTTCCATGCTGGTCTGGGAAAAAAGAAACCAAATGGAATGTACCTGTTGTTTCCTTTCCCGCGCAGATCGTAAAGCCAATCGAGGGACTGGGCGTAAATGCGAATTATGTTAATATAGGCGATGCGACTAGCAACCCATTCCTATTTTGATTCCTTTACCTCGCCCACCAAAATCAAAATCAAATATTTATTTAGTAATAAGGCCTTTGCGGGCACTATTACACGTCAATAATTTAAGTGTACATTACGTGTAATGTTTATTTACAATTTAATTCTTTTTTTTAAAAAAAGCTACCGCTACGTTTCACAACGAATACTGCTGATAAGAAACGCCGAAAGAAACTCATTACACAGTATCCCATAACATAAGTTTAAAAAAAAACTTACTTTGGGGCTAGCTCAATCAGTGTGATTAGTCCTTATATATTTATATTTATTGGTCGCCTACGCACCAGAAGGGCTTTGTCAGTTTACAAAGATTATGCTTAATACAATGTTATCACAATATAATATGAAAAGCTTGCGAACGACTGCCAAATCCAATTTACAGATAAAGTTACACTAAGTAGTCTTAAAAACCGAGCCAAGCTGACCAGTCCCTACTGGCGGCACTCGTTTACGAGTTGACGCATGACCATCACGCTAAAAGTGGCCCTTGTGTCTTGCGTCTGCTTAAAGCCGCAAGACCCAAAATGCTCTCTCTACCCCATTAGGGATAAAGATGTGATAGTGTCACTGGTATGACTCTCCATTGATTCCGAGTAACATATATACCTACTACTACTACAAACGAAACAATTTATCTGTACACACGTCGATGTGTGAGTTTTATACTTAGGGTCGCACCGCATTATTATTTTAATACTTACCTACTAACGAGTTCGACATATTTACGATTATATTTTTCCATACCGGAAGATTTGCGAACACTATGACGTAAAAAATATTCTGTTTTATATGTATTAAATGTTACAGAAAAGTCGGAAACAGCTACGTAATATCACTTCACAAATATTTTTCATTATGTCCATTTCACCTATAGTTCACTTTACTGATTATTATTGAGTCATTTATAATGTAACGCACTAATTTCACTAATTCACTATTGTAATATAGTAATTTGCATATTCGGCGCAAAACTATACGGTAATTATATGAATAAATTCAATAAAAATAAACAAATGTTTATCACGCTTACACACAGCATGTCAAGTTGTCATTGTCAACAATGGCATTTAGCACTATATTATGTGATTACCTGTGAGCGAGGAGCCTATGTAACATTACCGGATTGCTTATTAGCATTCCGGTAATGTTACAATCTCGCTCTTGTGTATCTCCTGCCAATGCGAGAGAGCGAAAAGGGTATATATATCAAGATGGTTGCTGGGTAATAACGTGAAATTATATTGTTGCTTTGCTTACCTGTTTTCATCATTTGGAAATGATGTATGAAATATACGTTCTTTAGAGTATTGGGTGGATATACAATTATTATACGCGCACCTTCTCACCATGATGGTTACTATTGGTTGACAGTTCTCAAGACAACACACGTCGCGTATTGCGTGCGGCTAGTAATTAAACCCTGGTTTGGAGCCGTCAAAGCTCATAAAGTGCGAGGGAGAGGTGCGGGGACGCCAATTTGCGGGAGACGCTGTGAGATACCATTCTGTTTGACTCTTATGTATTCTGTGATAGTGTGCTAATAGTAACTAAACATTTTACAAACACATATTCTGCATCTCGAGTACCAACAAATAAACGGCATAGTGCAGTTCAGACACACAGAGTTCAAATGTCGAAGCTTCTGCGGTAGCAGCAGTGCAGCAGTTCTCGTAGCAGTGTAGAAAATCTCCTAGCAGTGTTCCAATTCTCGTAGTAGTGTAGAAATTTTCGTAGCAGTGTAGCAATCATCGTAGCAGTGTAGCAATTTTCGTAGCACTGACAGTTACGCCGTAGCGAATAGGCGAATTTTTCCATTGCTGTTTTACGCACGTTTGTAGACTTTTGGGTACATTATTCCAAAATTCGGTAACTTTTCGTATTATAATTACTTTATATTGTTATTTTGGAGGACACTCTATCTGATCAAACAAATTATTTTCCTGGTATTTTAGCGATACTCCGCCGTTCATTTTACTGTCTCTTCTGATTATAATTTTTATGTGTTTATTAATATGCAATGAAGTTAATTTGTATTGTAGTGTCGTCTTATTTTCGGCCTAGAATAGGACCACTCTTCCTGTGGATGTCGTAAGAGGCGAATAAAGGACTAAGCACAAACATCTTGTGCTACATTTGCATTCCCTAGAAGGGTTGACGTCAGGCAGGCGGCCCGTCGTAAAACTGTAACCAAATCGTTCAAACTGTTTCGGCTATTTCTTCTCCAGTTCGCAAGGTATTTGGACATCCTTAGGTGACCATTGACATTCATAATAAAACGAGTATATTTGGAGAAGAAAAAGCGGGAAAGCGCACCATGAGCTCTGAAGCAACCGGGAATGCGCTTAGACGAAGAAGAATACAGTTAATTTGTATTGTATTCTTTGGACAAAAATAGTCAGAAATTCTTGTAAAGTTCATTGGCCATGTTGTTTACGAGTTTGTCGCATAAAGCGATGCCCGGCAACTTTAAGCATACAATATTATTTGCTTTTCATTTCCATCCCGAGCGCTGGTCTCGCAAACTTTGAATATATTAAGATAGTAGATTCTTTTTATGCTCGGAAAAAGCTAAAAGCAATTTCGGTGAGAGCCGGTCGTCACACTGAGTAACATATGTAAATGGATGCACAGACGTGTGGGTACTTACGTGTGTGTGGATGTGGTGTGGCTCGTGGAGGTCGGCTCGTAAATACCGGGAGGTCGCGCGGCCATGGCTGTTTCTTATATTATTTATTTTACGATTTGTAGCGTGACTGTTTATGGTGCTTTACTCTCTATATCCCGTACCCGAACCCTGTTCCCGAATTTTCTCACGTACTCGTACTTTGTCTTGATCATGAAAAAATATGCCATAGAAAGTAGATATACAAATACGAAAGGATTTTAAGAATTCGAAGTTTAACGATAAACTATGAAACTACAGATTCAAGGTTCAACTTCGGTAGGTCAAATCAACTTTTTCATCTCTTTATTTTTTCTTTTTATATTTTCTTACTATTTTTTAACTTTTTTTCAAAATTCATAAAGGTCTCTATACAAGGATAATTTTTTACCGAGTGTGTACCGCAAGACCGAAGGCCGAGCTATTGGGTCGCTAAACCCGAATCTAAACTTTTTAGGAATACAAGATAGCGTCTGAAAATTAATTTTCATATTATTTTAAAACATCATTGAATTAAATTTTAAGTGAAAATAAAGCTTTCTATTCTGCAGTAAGGAACTTCGGGTTCTCTCTTCGATGTTCTCATCGGGTGTACCACGACACCTATCCTGTTCTTTATTCTTATATATCTGTGATAAAAACCAATTTTAGACTATTCATTTAAAACTATTCAAACAGAAATTAAATGTAGAAAATTTTAATGTATTTACAATAGATATTAATCTTTAAACAACAATTTTGCACTCAAATTTGCTGTTTTTCAAAGGATAAAATTGCCATAAAAGTCGTACTATATGGCTGACGACGAACCCTTTTACGCAAATAATAACTGTACTTAAACGCATCCGTTTCTCTAGAGAGCGAAGGCATGTCTGGTACAAAATGTTACTTATTTCTTTGAAAGTATAAAGTAAACATCTCTGTATATACGAGCCTAGAACTTTGCTTGATATCTTAAATAAAGCATTTTCACGTGATAGTTTTGTGTGTATGACTACATCTCTATATAGTATGTACTTTTAAGAAAAATAAACTTTGCTTAGTTAAGAAAACACCAAGGATTGAGGTTGAAGATTGATGTATTGACTTTCAAAAAATAAATATTTTTTTAATAATTAAGCCTTTGCAGGCGTGTGCCTGTACCAGTACCAATTCCATTTAATTCAAAATATCTTTATTATCATAGGATATAATACTACTATAATACTCGTATCTCTTAATAATAGTTACTTTTTTTGTTTTGTAAGTAACGATTTGACGTCAACATTTGTGTTGACGTCAAATCGTTACTTACAGCTACGTTTACGCCACTACCTAGGCGCAAGTGCAGAAGAAGCGGCAACAAACTGCACTGCACGTTTTCTCCAAAGACGTCAACTAACAAACTAAAAACTTAAAATTAGTTATATGGATGGACTGAGATTACATTGTTTGTTATGTCATAATTAAATTGAATTATAAGAATTACGAAATTTAAAATAATGTCAATTTGTAAATTTAGTATGTACCAATGTACCTAAATTATGACATGTCTAAGTATACAAACCTTTAAGAGGGACCCGCGCCAAGCTCAAGCCAGACCTTTTGCCTACCAGTGGCAGATTTACCGAGCAGGCTGAGTAAGCTGGAACCTAGGGCTCCAGCTAGGGTGGCGGCAAACTTAAGCGGCCAATGTGTCTCCCCGTGCCTCGCCCGCAGCCAACTCGCAATTACTCGAGCGAACGCAGGGCGTATGAAACGAATGAGCACTTGAGCAGGGCCTCGCGCGAGTCGCGCGTGAAACGGATGAGCATGATGCGTAAATCCACAACTGAGGCACACAAAACAGTATTGGTCGCCTACCGCCAAAAGAGCTTTGTCATAAGTCTGTCGGTTTACATGTATCTATAATATAAAAATGAATCGCTGAATGTGTTGCTTAGCGCAAATCTCGAGAGCAGCTGAATCGATTTCGCTAATTCTTTTTTTAAGAATATTCCTTAAAGTACGAGGATGGTTCTTACGGAGAGAAAAGTTTAAAAAAATGCCTGAAAACCGTGCAAAGCCGGGGCCGCTAGTTTATAATATAATACAATGTTAACTCATTATAATACGTAATGCTTGCGAAGAGTAAACAAAAAAAAACACGTAATAAGAAATGTTAAGTAGTTAAAAGCGAAGCCGAGCTGACAAATCCTCCTGGCGGCACTCGTTCACGAGTTGACGCACGGGTAAGCCATCGTTGAACGCAACCATATTAGAGGGTATCCAGCGACCCGATCCACGACGCCACCACCAGATTGGTAATTTAGTGAGCATGAAAAGCCCGAGCTTAGTGAACGTGTCAAGTGAAAGAAGGCACTGCCTTTACTTTACTACCAATACTTAGTTTGATACAAATTCACACACGAGACCGACCGATTATAAAATAAATAAATAGTTATGGACAAATCACACTGAGCTAGCCCCAAAGTGTAAACTCGTATTATGGGATACTAACTCAACGATACTATATTTTATAAGTATAATAAGTACATAGACATAAAGATAAACACCCAAGACCTAGGACAATTTGAAAAAGGGCCAATTTCTAACTTGCCCTGGCTGGAGATCAAACCCAGAACCTCCGGAGTGGCGGACTAGCGTGTTGAGCATTACATCACCGAGGTCGAAAAAACTCAAAGCAAAATGTCTAATTAGTTTATTATGATGCTCACGGCTTCAGACATGTTAATTTCCTTTACTATTTGCACTTGGAGAAAATATGACTGAAAACGCCTGCGGTATATTCGGGTTCGTTGCTCTTTCAACGCGAGAAAATGAATACGCGGAGATGGAAAATATAGACTCTACATTCCGTAGTCATAATATCATTCTATCTAGTTTTGTGTAGCGAAATTAACTAGTCATTTAGATTATACATTTTTTGGTATAGTTTTCATATAAAAAGGTGATTGTATAAGGTAGTAATATCTTTTTTAAAGGTAAATTTAGGCAAATTTAGAGGTATGTTTGTGATTTCTTTCTATCGAGCCAAAAATGCTCAATCGGGTTTTGGATATTGTGGGTGTCTGAAAAAAAGCTTTAAGATTTCTATGTAATTTTTTTGCGAAATAAACTGTAGTAGTTTAATTAGTTACAGTACTTTTTAAAAAACTCGCACAGTATTGCTGGGATGTGAACCCACCTCCCCTTGATTAATGTTCACGACAAGTGGTAGGACTTAGTATACTTTTAACTTCTTTTTCTTACCCTAACCTATTTGAGAACGGACAATACCGTACTGTACAGCCACCGCAAACTTTTTCAACACTCTAAAAAACCAAATATAAAGTATGGTTATATAGATATTTCATTCAAATCGGGGAATACTACAGGACTCGGTACCCAAGAAGCAACACGCGCTTCCCAAATTCTCTCGGCCGCGTTCATTAATGTTCAGCAATACACTAGGCAGTACTTACTCATTGTATATAGAATTATCCATATAATACTTTATTTTAGGTCTAAATATGAGTAGGCATTATTTTATTGAAGAAAATTCCCATTAATTACCTTTATGAACACTCGTCTTTTTTGCCAGGCAATATTGATACTGTCATCGTATAATAAAATATGGTATTCTCTTCCCGTGAGAGCTGGTCACGTGATTAGCCCAAGAATACGTCATCACTTGAAAGTGTTATTAGTATATATGTCATGGTACGTAAAGCATGTGGTTCGCTATTGTTCTAACTTCGCCGGGTAGAAATACGCATAGGACCGCAGTGGCGGCCGAAACGCTAAACCTGGAACCTTGAGCCGGGGCCGAGCCCCTCCCTCCTTAGCGTCCTCACCCCCTAACAACCTTCATTCTTGTATTTCTTTTATCAGTACAGCGGATAATTGTGTTGTGTTAGTTTTGCTTATTGCTTTGGGTTGGAAGTCATTGTAAATGTATACTCATTTTGCAGAAGAATTATTAGCACTTTTTTGTTTGAAATTCATTATAAATTCTCGGTACTTATTATTGAATTATAGTTTGTAATGAACTTCGTCAATTTTCAAGTAAGGCACAATAACAAAAAAATGGTATTTAGATTATCGATTACAAATAAAAAAAATACGTAATTTAGCACATTTTAAAAATTACCCCTCCACCCCTTATATGAAGCCTATATAAACTTTCTACCCTTCATATAAGGGTAAAGGGTATAGGCTAAAATATCCCATGTTACTTACAAAAAGACATGATATCCCTCCAAAAATATTTTTATGTAAAGTAACGTCAAGACGAGCGAGAGAGATACATACTCGTATTGCTTGCACTGTAAAAAAGTTATAAGATCTCATGGAGTGCCAAGCTCCTAACTCTACACGGCCTAACCTAACTAACTCTCATCATATAGAGTTCTGCTGGTTCTGCGTGAATCCTAGTCTTAAGTTCTCTACAACCCCTACACCTTAGTCAAAATGAGTGACTAGGCCGTTTCTTTACTCAAGCTCAAGGGCCTATTGGCAAAAATTAACGCCTAGTGAATGAATTACTTTCTATTCATAAGCCCATATAGTGTCTGTCTCCGTCACTTTTACAAAACGGCCAGGTCTACACTTTCCGCGCTGGGTTGGAGAGGTTTATTTGATGTTTAGCTTTATTTAGCTATATATTTATTTGTTTAGCTTGGATTTTTTAAGTCCGCTTTTACGACTTCCACTGGATGATTTGTAGTGGTCCTATTCTATCACACGGTTTCTATAAAAACAATGATGTAGTGGGAATAGCTGAGCTTAATACATGTTTACGTTCACATCGGTAACTACAAATCAAAACAAATCATCAAAATAGATTAATCACGTAAATGACGCACATTTTATAATAAATCAATAAGCTGAAAACATCAATGATTCAAAGATTTAGATCATTAGTCAGGCCGTCCTGCGCACTGCTAGGTGTGAGCACACGGCCGAGTGCTTGTGCGAGTGCGTCGGACGAGGCCGGCCTCACATGACAGTTTAAGGTCGCTCTAACACGAATACATTTATTATTTATCCATATGGCCTCTCGTATACAGTGCAATTGAATACGGGAGATTACCTACATTACGCGTTTTTATTATTTATCTACCCTTATTACATAAATATAACCTACTACTAGTTAAAGGTTTATATTCTCTCAATAAACTTTACAACATGTGGATTTCGACTATTAAAAATAATCATGTTGGATAAAACCACAAATTACACTGCTGAAAAAATTTTCATCTATTTATCTGTTACAAGACTAATTGTTTGTTATAGATTTTAGACTACTTTTTTTCTAGGACGTCAGAATTGGGAGTAACGTTTATATCAAATATCCGATTTTTACCAATTTCAGATATTTTCAATTATTTATAGCACATATGCTACTGTGCAGGTCACTAAAATAAAATATCACTTCGAAATCAAAACATCTGATTTACCATTCTACCAATTTTATCAATGGAGTACCTATGAAGTTGCAAGCTGCCATAATCTTTTCTATACATAGTAAGTACTGCGCGCATTGTACAGCGTTATACCGATTCGCACAAAATATTGAATAATTATTTTTTTAAAGATTTTTGCAATATTGAAAATAGTATTGTATTTAAGACGGTTGTTAAAAATTGCAACTGCTAATTGAATTGATGGTATCATTTTGAAATTAGCGAAAATAATTAAATTACATTTTTTGCAAATAGTATCTATTTGAAAACTTAGATTTTTTATATAGTTAGATTCATGTTTTGTGTATTTAATTCTTCAAGAAACGACTGCAGGCTACATAAAAAAATCGTGATGAGTAGTGTTATTAGGTCGGACTTCCTTGAAGGTTTGTAATTTTTTTTCGCCCTATACTGATGTGGAAAAGTGCTTAGTTTTTGAATATATACCTAAGTGCATATATAATTTATTGAAATTCATATATTCTTATTTAATAAGCAAGTACTTATAGTAGACTTGAAATTCTTTGGACATAACTAGACTTTGGTACCTATGTACTCATTTCTAAATCCACATTGTAGAACAGCAACAGTTTGCGAGGAATGTACACTAAAGCAGTAATTACGAGGCACACCATTAATCCGGCTTACCCTGCTTGTCTACCACCCTCAGTGTTTTATTTAAATGACGCACCTTTTATAGTACTATTGTGTACACACAACTTTTTCATAGAAACGGGCTAGGAACAATGATTGTTTTATACAGAATACAATAATAGTATAACTAGCTTTTGCCCGCGGCTTCGCTCGCGTATCCCACGGGAACATTACATTTTTCCGAGATAAAAGGTACCCTATGTCATTCTCAGTACTCCTAACTATGTGTATGCGAATTTTCAAGAAGATTCGTTCAGTAGATAAAGCGTGAAGAGGTAACAAACAAACAAATATAAAACCTCACTTTCGCATTTTTAGTTTAGTTAGGATATTAAGATTCGCCACGAGTGTCACCACAAAACAACGGTATCTCACATCGTCGCTTTTTCGTTTTTCGTGTGTGTAAGTGGCCTATACTGGTGTCACAATTTTCTAGCTGCCTAAAGACATCTGACATAGCTTGACGACAGCTATACAATGTTGACTGCCGGGACCAACGGCTTGGATGAGTGAACACTCACGGTACAAATATGATTTCGTAGAAATATTATTTTAAATTCATATTAAATACCTACAATTTAATTATAGTCAGGTTTGAATACCATTCGCGGCAAATTTTATCATTGCATGCCTATGCACCGATTTATAATATGTGTTCTTCGCAAAATATAGACTTTATTGATACAAAAAAGAAAAATCTGGCCAAGTGCGTGTCGGGCCACGTGCTGTGTAGGGTTCCGTCTTCGATTATGAAATATATGATCAAAGGGTTCCGTAGTTGCGAATGCTCACTTAGAGTTTACGCCTCACGGCTTAACGAGTAAAAACGTCCAATAAGTTGGTCGATTATAACTCTTTAATTTGTTACCCCAACTTTTCATTTTAACTTGGTTATATATGTTATAGTCAAACGTCGATATGCAGTTTCTTCCCGGAATGACTCGCTTATCCTAGGTAGGTTTGACCAAAGCCTTCGGGCAATCCCTGGTTTCACGAAAATACTTTAGTCAAGGGCCGAAAAACGTCAATTGTTTGGTCTTTGACTAAGACTTTAAGTCAGACCTGAGAATTGACTAGTCGAACCTAGGAGCGCCGGAGCTTCGAGGTTTGCCTATATCATATATACTATTTCCTTGGTTTTTTTCACGTGTCCGTATATAATTGTTTAGCTGACAGATACACTTGACTCTAACAAAAATTGGCACTTTAAAACCAAATATTTCACAAACGGATCCCACTGTAAATAAAAGAGACCAACCTTAAAAAAAATCAAGATTTTATTTTACCACTTGGTCGGAATAAATATTCATACCTACATATTTGCCAAACAGCACACCTAGCTTCTTAGTACTAAAAGTCTCTAAATAAAACCACAGGCAGATAGACAGACAGACATAGCGAAACTATAAGGGTCCCTTGTTTACTACGGAACCCTAAAAAGAGTTTCTTGAGAACATGTAAGTGGTATAAACTTGTTTAGAAAAAAAGAAATAAATACAATTCAGATAAGACTACAAACTAAACCTAAAAATAAAGTCTAATCTAAATTGTTGATTATGACCGCGATATTCATGTAAGTTAATTTTGTTTTTGGATAGGCCTATACTCGTACTCAATGGTGTAGCAAAAAAGTAACTTAGTATGACAGAAATATCTCATAAGTTAACAGTTCGCTAGCAAGCATTGTATTAATCCTCTAACCCTCGTCAAATAGTTTTTGGGTCAATTGCGTCCCGGATTCATATCCCAATATTAGTATTTAAGCAAATATACTGGGTAACGTTGCCGCAGTTGGGCTACAAAATGAATAAGTAACGTCATTTAAGTACTAACTTCTACTTTACATTAATTGGTTAACTTTAAACATCTTTGAGCGCTTAATGCCAATCCCTCCTTTCAAGAATTTTACATAATGTAGGCCGGTATGTGTGCCGTGTGGTTCCCGGCAGAGTAGAATGGGACCACTTCATGTCTTCCTGTGGATGTCGTAGAAGGCGACTTAAGAAACACAAGCTAAACAAAGCTTATAAACATCCATGAGACCTCTTCAACCAGCGAGTCTAGCCAGCGTGGAGCGTGTAGCCCAAATCCCCCCCAAAAAAACGCCACGTCTTTGGAGAAAACGTGCAGTGCAGTTTGTTGCCGCTTCTTCTGCACTTGCGCCTATATTTGACGTCAACATTTGTGCAAAACAAAAGAAAGTGACTATTATTAAGAGATATTATAAATATCCTATGATAATAAAGATATTTTGTTTTTGACGTGACAACGTCTTAAATTAGTTTGCGGCTGGGAGTCACTTATGAAAAAGTGTAACGCTCGGTAACGTTACGATGAGTCACCGAACGAGAGAGAGGCCCGCCGAATGCCTTGCGTCTCTCTCCCACTCAACTATGAAAAGACGTTGTCACGTAAAATCTTCGCCCGTAAAACCGACTTTACAGGCAACCATTTTTTTTTTTTTCCCCTTTTTCCATTCCGAGTAGAAAATTAATAATATTTATATATGTACAGATGTGACCTACATGTATAGTTCATTCGTTCAAATGGTATCCTGTCGGTGTTCCGACAAAGGCGGTTTTTAAAGACGCGGCCTTTCTGGCTCGCCGACAGCACAGAATACAGTAAGAGTAAACAGAACGGAAACTCCTAAGGTACGCGCAATATGCGTCCCCGTTCCCCGCACCCGCACCGGTTCTTGTGAGCCAACGTAAGTCATCGTGGCGAAAACGGAGGAGATGTGCGGGGACGGGGAACGGGGACGCATATTGCGCGTACCTTAGGAGATTCCGGCCTGTGCCGACAGTATGCACACCATTTCAACGAGCGAACTATATTTTTAAGTACCTATTTTCCAAATGTACAATTCATAAAAGTAAAGCAGGTGTTTTTTTACAAGAAATAGTGTAAACTCTTTCTGATACTTAACTAAAAACGTTTGGCTAAATATTGAGAGATCCTGCAACAAGTCCCAGCGCCTATACCTCGGAAACCTGAATGAGTTTCGTAATGAATTGCACGAGCGGGACAGACATAGTCTGCAGAGCGGGACATGCGCGGAAAGCGACAGGGTCCCGCCGGCTCTCTGTCTGCCTTTCAATTTTAACGCCCTTTTTCTCTTGCCACATTACATAACCTTTTATATAAGTCTACAAAGGGTTTATTTTACATAAAATGTTGGTAAGCGAAAAGAAATTAAAAAATATTTTCAGTAATTTATTTTTATTGATTTAGCATTTGAATGATCAAATATATAAATAAACTGGTCAAGTGCAGTTGGACTTTTACATGAAGGGTTCCGTACTTCCGCACAATGTTTTAAAAGTTGAAAATAACACGTATCTTTTATGACGACCTTTAATTATTCACTTAATGTTATTTCTAGTATTTGTTGTTTTAGCGGTTACAGTAATAGGAGTACATAATCTGTGAAAACTTCAAGTCTAGCTATTACGGTTCAAGAGATAGTGCCCTGTGTTAGACGGACGGACATTCGGACAGACAGCGGAGTCTCGGTAATAGGGTTTTATTGGCACCCTTTGCGTACGGAACCTTAAAAAAGAGGAAATAAAGAAAATTTTTCTCCGTAAAATAAAGATTCTTAATTTTTTTTTTTTGAAATACATTTTAAAATTTACTTACTCCTAAAATTACACGTGTAAAATACGGCTTACTCGCGTAATTTTAGGATTTAAGTTAAAATTTTAAAGCTAAATTATAATATTCTACCAGTAACATAGGAGAACTTTTATCAACTAAATGTATAATGGTTTTCCACTCCAAATTATCTACTTTCACTTACGATTTATTTTGCCTGTTCTCTTTCGCACATATTTCATCATCATCATCATCCGACAAACATTACTATATTGTATTAACATCCTATTTACAAAAATAAAACTTCAACTTAATCGGTTGAGGATAACTGCTTCAAATAACGTTTGCGAGATTTAACCCGAACAAATATACATACGTTAGGTACGTAAATATATATTTGTTCTAATTCTTACATTAGAAAAAGGTCTTACATTGCAAGTTAAAAGGTTAAAAAGTCACATACGCTACTTTCGTATCATTGTCACTTTGCCTTGCCATTTCTGGATACCGGAACGATGACCTAATGTCGATTAATGTCATCACTGGTACCATGTGCTTTGCATATAGTTGATTTACAATGTACATCGGCTTTATTATACTAACACTGTGTATTTCGTATTTTCAGATTTCTCTTACATATAAGCATGTTACGTATAATTTTTTAATATATCATACAAGATTAACTGCCTGTTTGGCACCCTTATTTTTTATCATTTGGTTCTGAAAGTTGGTGAGGTTGCTTCATTACGAACATGAGTAACAGATTTTTTAAGGTACCTGAACATAATCTAGCGACAATAATCAATGGCTTCACATAACCCTAATCTGCAAGGAATGTTTGTAAGATGAAATTAGGTTACTGTGTAAAGTTTGTGAGGCGATTAAAACTTGATGTTTAGGTGCTTCTAAACATCTGTGCGCGGATCGATAGAAAGTTCTCATACTGCTATGTCACTGAAAGACTATTTGTAATTTTGTATGAAGGTTGGAGTGCTTTCTCAGAAAACCACAACACGCAAGTTAGGTCACTGTTTAACCTAGTTTCTTGGCAAAAGTTATTTGCATGTTTTAATAACGGATATTTATTTTACTTTAAACCAAGCAACCGTACCTCGGTTGACATCATGCAGTTGAAGTAGTAATGGGCGGGCGAGAAACTTGGCTAGAAAAGAGGTTACACCCCTTTTTTGAATCGGGGTATTTCTTTTAAGAACTACGGTACTACATAAAGATGAAAATTTTAAGTGATAATGTACTTGGTGACTCGTAGCGTGCTAACATAAGTTTTTTATCCTACGATTTATATAGGTTGCGTATGCGTATGTAATCATTGTTCGTTAACTAGCCCTTAAACGGGTATCGTAGTTATAATTTTTTCATTTAATAAATAATAATAAATATATATAAATAAATATATAAGGTCAAATCACACTGATTAAGCTAGCCCCAAAGTAAGTTTTAAACTTGTGTTATGGGATACTAACTCAACGACACTATATTTTATGATAAATACATATATAGATAAACACCCAAGACCCAGGAAAATTTGAAAAAGGCCATTTTCCAACTTGCCCTGGCTGGGAATCGAACCCAGAACCTCCGGATTAGCGGTCTAGCGTGTTAACCATTACGCCACGGAGGTTGTCAATGTTATGAACTTTATGTCAAAGACTTAAGGTTCAATTTAATGTGGTTACTATTCTTCCATTGCCCTATTAAGGACTCAATTGACTGACAACATTGACGAGTGGTGTGATGGCGGATTTCCGACATTAATTTTATACTAAGTGCCCTGAGTCATCTTTGCACATCACTGGGTATGCGTCATTTGTACACACGTAGAGATTATAGTTGTTCGTCCTGGGAATTCAACTAGAATAGTTAATTTTATACATTTAATACTTTTAAATACTAAACATTCAGTTCGTATTCAGCAATGCATACAATATCTCTATCAGAATATTTTACCGAATCAAGGTAAGTATATTTTAAAAAGTTTTCTTCAATTAAGTATCCAGAACATTGATTATGTGAGTAATTAAAGTAATTTAGTGATCTTTAATTACTCATGTTACAAAGTAGTAATTAAGGATAATAGTTTTACAAGAGTTTTACATTAGACCGCTACGAATAGAGACATGGAAAAGTTTGGTTTACTTCTATGTAGAGCATATAATATCTACGGGTGGAAGAAAATTCCACAAACCCATAACAGGAAATTGAGCTATAAAGACAGCACAATCCCGCTGTTATTCAGACACCGAATGCAAAACAGCATACTCGTGTATACTGCGTATCTGGTTGTTTTCGCGTCACAGGTTGTGCCGCGGCGCTGCGGTCGCTAAAGTGGGTCATGTTCCCGACACGGCAACTAGGGAAAGCCTTCACTACGCGCTTTACATAGATTACATGAAAAATTTTAAAGTAAAAAGGCCCGAGAAATGTAGTGAACAGTTTTTATAAAAACTTAACTAGTGTTGTATAAGAAAATCGCTGAAAACGTGTTCTCGTGACAAAAAAGTGTTGGCGCTGGACGGGATGTGGCAAGCGAAGACTAATAAATAATAAAATCACAAAGTTAACTTGATAAAATATATTTTAAAAGATAGACATGTGTCACTACTGAGAAAATTAATATACATACATACATACATTACATTCTAAATAAGAAATAATACGAAGAAGATCAAAGGAGGCGCGTCGCCAACATTCCCCACCCACTGCCTTCAATTTACTGTAAGTTTTATAGAATGTTTTTGACTGCCACTGGATTTTATTAAAAATAAGTGAGGGAATTTTATAAAAACTTGAAATAGGATTATATTTTCCTCCATAAATGTCATGTCATCGTTGGGTACGGAACGGAAAGAGTTTCAAAAAAAGTGCTAATAGTACTTAACTAAGGTTCGTAGAAAACGTTATGAAATAAAGTTATCAATTATAGAAAATGTATGTACATTATAATGACTCTGTTTCTATGAAACGCTCGGTCGATAGTAGCTACATATGTAGCTACTATCGACCGAGTATATGTATATGTGAGTATAGGTGGAGGTTTATTTAACTGGTGGCAATGCAGCTTTGTCGGTGCTAAATGGGTATTACTAATCGGAAACGTATTAATTATTCGAGTCTGATACTATTTCGGTCGCAACACGAGTTACTTAACACTTTATACGTCTTGGTTGCTAACTTTATGCATAAATAAGCAGCCGCAGTTAGATAGCATTGAGGACAATTTGACGAATTATGTTTAACATTTAAAGATGATTTGAACCAAGAAGTTCTTCGTCGTCTGTAAGTAGACTGATCGTTTTTGAGACTGATTATTTTATTCAACTTATTTTATTTGACTGACTTGCATTGCATTGATCAAAGCGGTATCTGGAAGTCTGAAGTCTGAGTGGTGCCACTAATGAAAAGAATTAGGTACGAGTATGCTGTTCCCTAAATTATTATTTATTTTAGCTGAGATAGCTCGTATTGTATTGTACCTACCTAAATGTGAAATGAGCTTGAGACAGCTCGAGGAACGAACGTATTATTAGCGTATTATGTTTGAAGCTACCCCGGGTATGGTTTACAGAGACTAAAGTGTCGTGAATGTTTGGAGCTCCTACTTACTTCGGAAGGCACAATAAGTCATTACATTATCGTCATCCTGAGGGAGTACCGGGAGTATGTACTATTACACCACTATTTTAGATCATTACTATGGTACTGATCTGGAACATCATTAGAAACCAGTCATACCAGTCGTCAAACTTTCACTTTACACTAGTGACACGAAAACTACAACCTAAATGTGACAACGTTATAAAAAATAAAATAAAGATCTACAAAAGATTTCACATTGTTACTCCCAGGAAATATATAAAAGGTTCCTAATACTTATTTTATAAAACCCGGGCTCGTGTGAAACGGGAGAGATATTTGTGGGGTCAAGTGGAAAATTCGGTCGAGCCTCGGCAAATACACCTCGACTCAGTGTCCACGCCAACTATTTATCTTTAATGTGCGGTCAACCTAATGCGCTGTTCGGATTTACCTATTTATTGTGTGGACTGGCAAGAGATATCCGAATCGAATGGCGAGAGAATACCTTCAAAAAGTACGAGTCTATATGAGAATCTCCTATTAATAAATATATCAACAAAGTGATAGGCCAACTTATGAAACTTGTAATTAAGTACACTTGAAAATTTACTAACAATATATGTAAATAAACGCGCAAGTGCGAGACGGACTCGTACATGAAAGGTTCCGTCCCTCCGTACAATGTTTCAAAGCGCTGAAGAAACACGTTTCTGGTATGACGACCCCCTTTAATTTTAAACTTTATTGTATTTTTAGTATTTGTTGTTATAGTGGTCATAGTAATACATAATCGGTGAAAATTTCAAGTATCTAGTTAATGCCATTATAAAGATCGAGTTAAAAACGCTGAAAAAAACACGTTTCTTGTATGACGACCCCCTTTAATTTTTAACTTTATCTTATTTTTAGTATTAGTTGTTATAGCGATCATAGTAGTACATAATCGGTGAAAATTTCAAGTATCTACGTAATGCCATTATAAAGATCTAGTTAAAAACGCTGATAAAACACGGTTTTTGTATGACGACCCTCTTTAATTTTCAATTTATTTTTTATTTTTAGTATTTTTTGTTATAGCGGCTATAGTAATACATGATCGGTGAAAATTTTAAGTATCTAGTTAATGCCATTATAAAAATCTAGTTAAAAACGCTGAAAACACACGTTTTTTTTATGACGACCCCCTTTAATTTTTAACTTTTTTTTATTTTTAGTATTTGTTGTTATAGTGGCCACAGTAATACATAATCGGTGAAAATTTTAAGTGTTTAGCTATTATGGTTCAAGAGATAGAGCCCTGTGACAGACAGACAGACGGCGGAGTCTCAGTAATAGGGTCCCGTTTGCACCCTTTGGGAACGGAACCCTAAAAAAGGAAAACATAGTACTTAGGTGCTACTTATTTCTAAAGAAATTTCTTCCAGTAGTCCCGCGAGAGGAAATGGTAACTTGTGATAAGTTGTTTTTAGTTTTACCACGAAATCCTAATAAGCAATGAATCAAAGTGTACTTTGTATACCTACTTAGTGTTAGTACACATTGATACAACAAACGGATTTTTTATTATTTTTAGCTCATCTTAGAGGCAGCCGGCGAGAATGAGACAAAGATTCACTCTGTGGAGGCCATGGATAGCTATGAAAAGCAGCAACCTAGGTGGTACGACGAACAGACCAAAGGTGCTGAATAAGGCTGGATACAGGCCTATTCCGGAAGGATTATAATGAAGAATGATGACGATGACAGTAAAGACTAAATTGACAGATGGTAATTAACATCAGCTACGTGACACGAAATTCCAATAAGTTCATCAATCAAGGTGTAATTAGCATAGCAGATCCGCGGCACGGCAGGTCGCGCGATCGATTCCGCGGCGCCGACCGGGTCAGCCGCCGTAGGCCGCCCGCTCATGTCCCGGTATCGGTCGCCACTCGCAGGTGTGAGGCATGCAATGACTTTTATTGAACACATTACACATTGGTACAAAATGCATTCTCTTCTCTCCCAGTCAACTTTTAGGAAAAAGTTTATAGAATCATTTTCTGTAAACAGCTCTGAATTAATGGTTTTTGAATCTATAATAAAAGACTGAATAAGACGAATCCATTAATACTTAGACAGGCAACTTTTTTTACTTTGCCGTTCTGTAACAAGATGTAAAACCATTAAATCATTATAAAAACATTAAATAAAAGACAGTAGAGGCTAAAAAATATTGGAGAATTAAAATAAACTAAACTACAGATAATACATAAAACTGAACTATGAAACTAATAAAATTATCTGTCAAGTATCCGGCTCGAAGGACCAATGTTCGGGGTAAGCCGAAACTAAAATGATAATGATCAATGTTTGATATTTTGTTTAGGATACTTTTTTGAGAAGCCAATTTATATTATAATAAATACAATTGTACGTATTATATGAGTACGCGCGGCGCTGTTGATAGTTTGGTGCGTTTGGTTTGGTTTGGTGCCTAAGGCTTTAGGTGCGCCGTTTACATTTTTTTGGAATAAAGTTGAATAAATAAATAACTGAGTGAAGTAATAAGTGAAATAATGAATAGAGTAAAATTGCTGACGTTGTATGATAATTGCTCGTACACTTATTATAAAAAATATATTAGTGGTTGATTTATCTATACTAAGTAGGTATACTCGTATATGTAGGAAGGAGACAAAAGTCATTATTCACTGCGGACTATGCCGTGATCACTTGAGTCTACTTTTTTATTTTTTATTGGCCATTTATGTCCCACTGTTGGGCAAAGGCCTCCCCTCTTTCCTTCCACAATTCCCTATCCTTGGTCTTCACTTTCTATTCCTTGTCAAATGCTCGCAAATCGTCTACTATTCATTAAAAAATCTCGTTTCCAGCTTTGTGACATTTGCTGCATTATTGGTAGCTTGGACACATTTCTTTTAGACTTTGCGCTGTAAGGCGGTCGAACTGCCTGGATTTAGAGTGGCCGTGCCGTAAAAGCTGTAATTTACATTTCTTTATAGTGAAACGTGATAAGTATGTATGGGGTAATGTTGCTTACATGATTGTTAAATAGACAGAACCTTTTTACCTACCTTCCTATCACTTATTTTTCAAAATTTACGAAAGTGACAGCATAAAAAATAATGACTTAAGTTGTTTATTATACTTTAATTTATTTTCTTATGTCCTTGGGTAGGGCAGAGGGCCGCTACAGTGCTTCACCATCTCGTTCTGTCTTGAGCAACGCGCTTCACTTCGGGTCAAGACAGCCCGATTGTCTTCATATCCGCCGCTACCGATCGTCGCCCGGTTTGATTTGGCTGACTACGCTTCCTCTTTCCTTGAGGAGTCCATTTCAATACCTGTCTCAGAATGTGAGTTTGCTACCTCCTGAGAGTGTGGCCGATCCATCACCATTTACGACGCGCTATCCGGTAGTCGATCGGTGTTTCGCCGCAAAGCTGCCACAGTCGTTCATTAGATAACTTTCCGAACCAAAAGATACCCAATATTTGGCGAAGACAGCGATTCATGCAGACTTGGATCTGCTGCATAATGTCTTTAGTCACCTTCCTCGTTTCGAACCCATAAAAATAATACTGTACTAAAATTAATGTTACAAACACAAGTTGGGTATTTATGTAAAATAATGGTCGCGATTTTCACTGCTTATGTCTTTAGCGTTATTATCAAATATGAATCATCACACCACCCGGGGGTGAGACGCGTGATTAATAGTTACGAGGGCGGCAGCGTGGGTGAAAACTATTAAATATTTTAAAATAGAAGCTTTTCCTTTAACAAATAGCGGACACGTTGGTCTGGGAAAAAAGAAAAAACTACTCTTAGAATCCACCAGCTGCTTCCCTTTCCGCGCAGGTAGCAAAAGTCTCATGTTAATAGGCGATGCGGCTAGCAACTCTCCACTACGAGTATATTGATCTCCGTTTTTCCATTTTAACGCCCACCATCAAGCTAAAAGTGGCCTTTGGGTCTTACAGCTCTGGGCTCTGTCTACCCCGTTAGGGATAGAGACGTGATAATGTATCTGTAAATAACGGACACAGGGCCAACTGCCAGTCACTGCCATAAAGTAATCGCGTTTAAAATTTTAAGGGTTGCTCGATCGTTCAAATAATACATACATACATACTATCACGCCTGTTTCTAACAGGGGTAGGCAGAGACTGTGGACCTCCACTTGCTACGATCCTGACAGACCTCTTTCGCTTCACCTACACTCATCAAATGAAATAATAAATATTGAAATAATGTTTTGGAATATCATTATAACTTGCTTCGAACTCAACATAAGTACTTAAATATTCTTCCATGCTGTCTGGGAGAAAATAAAAACTGTAGATTGTAGTAGCTGCTTCTCTTCCCGCTCATATTTTAATAATCGATCGATCCTGTCTAAATCTAAATTTTCAATCCTTACGCTATTCGCGGTTTTTGGGTCTTATGGCCAAAGGTTCTGTCTACCCCGTTAGGTATACATACGTGATAGTCTAGTATATAGATCCGTGTGGTTCCGGGTTAGAATAGGACCACTCCATCTCTTTCTGTGGATGTCGTAAGAGGCGACTAAAGGACTAAGCACAAACATCTCGTGCTACAATTGCATTCCTAAGGAGGGTAACGCGGGCGGCGGCCGGTTATAAAACTTTTCGCACAAATACATTCCCAAAGAGGGTTGACGTCAGGCAGGCGGCCAGTCGTCAAACTATAGCCAAATCATTTAAACTGTTCCGGCTATTTCTTCTCCATTTTGCAAGATCTTTGGCATCCTTGGGTGACCATTGACATGCATTTGCATGTTATATTTGGAGAAGAAAAAGCGGGAAAGCGCACCCCGGGTTTCGAAGCAGCACAGCTGAGTATGCAACCGAGAACGCGCTTAGACGAAGAAGAAGTCTAGTATTTAGACATGTGTAGTTAAAATATAAGTTGAAATAGAAGAAACATACCAACGGTAATCAACTCAACATGCAGTAATCAAGCAATGCGTTACACAGGGTGTAAGTAGATTACGTAACTGGATTGCGGTGTCAAGTTGTTCTAACCCTACTGGCATTACACCGAGAGTACGGCTTCACGACATTAGCTGCAAATCGGGGGATGATTGGGAAACCCTCTTTAGTTGTCAGTGGTTCATATTTTACGCGCGATTTTTTTGTGCACCTTTCTGTACACTCTGTTTCCGAGCCCGAGGTCTTCTTACCGGCTTTTTTCTATGGAAACTGTAGAAAAAAGCCGGCAACTGGCTTTATCATTTACATGTTATCAAAGTTTTTGACATGCTTTTGACTTGTCCAATATCCCAAGATTTCATTACCTGACTATTCCTTTGAGAACTAAGTAAGTCAATTTTGCTGCCCCTCGTTCACTTGAAAGACCTAGACCTATCCCTTTCTTGTGACATAAGTAGTTAATTAACAATATGAACGCAAATATGATACGTAATATTGATATGTTACTCGTAAGTTATGTATCATTTTCGTATATTTTATTTGATTGCTTTTTAAGTACAATTAAGAAGTATATTGGTTTTAATATCTTGTTCACTCCCTATTTATTCTTGTAGCTTTTGTGAATAAATATTCATCCCTTACAATTTTCTTTGTCTCTATTGTTAGAGCCTCGCTTGCTTGGCTATTTCTTCTTTCGAACAAATATTAGTTCCTTATTGTCGCCTGGTGCAATTAAGAGATACTATAGCGTCGAGCCTCTAGGCTTTTATTTACAGATATTTTTTCTTCTTGCATGATGTTGGGTAATTTTACAGTACAAAATAAAAAAAGGAAATCTGTCGTTTGAAATATAAACACTTGAAACAAGCTTAGATTGTAAATCTAACAAGGATAAAAGTATCTCAACATATGTATGTAAATAAAGCCAATAAGCACTCGTATTTTAGTTAACAGAACAAGAAGGAAAGTTGTTTGAGATAAGTGGTCCCGACGTAGATTACTTCTAGAGACAATTTTCCGTGAAGAGTGCTACTCGACTCCAAACCTTAGAGCAAAGCTCCAAACGAATCGCAGTAATCTCGAACTTTATGTAAAAGCTTTAGGTGTATATTGATTATTTTATATGAAATACATATAGGAGTAGATAACCAGTGGTTTAAGTTACACAGTTGTTTATGATATGATTTCATAGTTGCAAATAACTTCCAGAGATAATTTTCCGTGAAACGTGCGGATATCGGGTCAACTCGACTCTGAATCGTAGTAATCCCGCGATGACAAGGATGGCATTTCTGCGAATTTATGATGCAGCTTTCTGTAAATTGATTATATTCTATGAAACTAGCTTTTGCCCGCGGCTTCGCCCGCGTAGATTAGGGGTATGAAAAATAGATAGTAGCCGATTCTCAGACCTACTAAATTTGCATAAAAAATTTGATAAAAATCAAGCCGTTTCGGAGGAGTATGGTAACCAACATTGTGACACGAGAATTTTATATATAAGATAAAACTAATTATAATCGTACATTCTTAACCATTTTGGTTTGCAGATTAATTAAAATAAATAATAAATAAATAAAATAAAAATAAATGGCTCTATAAAGTCGTACTGACTGCATAGTCTCAGTTAATTTCCAAAGACAACTTTCTGTAAAGCGTGAGAGTATCGCGTCGACTCAACTCAAACGTATCGCAATAATCCAAATGACGAAGGCTTCTGCGCACTTATGTAATCTTACATTTGCCTTCTATTGATTCTACGAAATACAACAAAAAGTAACCGTATAACTATGTACAGTTGTGTTATGGTTAGAAGGGTGAGGCATTGTCGTTGGTCAGTCTAAGATACCATATTGAAAGACCGAGTTGGCAATGCGGAGATGAAGAAACTGCTCTAGAGTGGTAACTCTAAAATAGAACTGCCCTGGACCTGGCTTGAAGGAACTGGTAAGATGGAGTAAGCCATCAAAGCCAGGGTTAAGACACAATGGCGCAGATAAAATGGCACTTATATCCAGCAGAAGGCCGATGAAACTGATGATGATCACCATGACAAATAGGGTAACTGTATATGTTACTATAGGATGGCAGCATGATGGCAGTAATACCATCAACACCACCAACCAGTACAGCTGATGTGTATGATTACACATCATTATCATCATTAGGTCTTTTTAAGTCTTCACTGCAGGAGCAAGACTCTCTCTGTACTACCAGAGCCATACTTGGTCAGAGATAGTCAAAGGATTTGGCCTACACTCTCCACGCTGGCCAGACGGGTGGGTTGAAGAGGTTTCATTGAAGTTTATAAGCTTGGTTTAGCTTGTATTTCCCAAGTCGCCTTCTATGATATCCACAGGAAGACTTGGAGTGATTCTATTCTACTCTGCCCGAAACCACACAGCAAGGTTTGGTAACACAACAACAAGATTAATACTTAACAAACAATATTAAAAAATAAATTTTGTTATTACTCTACCCTTCTGTAGCTCAATCTTCAAATTCAATTAGATCTGCTTTTCCAACACGTTCCTCAGTTTAGAATTGACGTTAACAAAACTTCTTTGTCAAACTCGAACCTCAATTAGAAAGTCCAGTGATAAATACTGGTAAATTGGCCATTCATCTTAGTCGTTCATTTTGCGAGGCGCGTGCCTGGACATAATCGCTTGCTGGGCTTCTTACTGCCGGTACACGAGAGATTTTATACAACCAAGTTTGTTAAGTATTCTCCTCGTTAATTTAATGAATATAATGTACCTAGATAAAGGTGTAACAGAATAGTTGTTTTTATTTATTTGGCGTCACTGAAACTCCACTTCTACTTTCTGGCACATAAATATTCGTATCACGAAAAATAAAACGCGAAGGATTGTAATAGAGGTATTTTCTATACCTCTTTTATAAATCATTTAGATCAAGGCTGCGCCTGATGCGGATAATCTAAGTTTTGCTCCCGCTTCCACGCACACAAATTGACTCCTGCGGAAGCGAGACAGTGAGCCATGAGGGGTAGGAAGATCGCGGTGGGTCAAGGAGGCTGGTTTACGCATTTCTGGTTTTTGAGGTTTTTTTCGTGTCACAAAGAGTATTATATTATTATACCTACTTAGTTATTATTTATATTTAAGAGTAATTTAAAAAATAAGACATATGATGGCTGCCTTATGTGTGTGTGTTTTTTTTTGTTACATTTATAATCCAAAGTAAAGGGCTAATTTATTGTTTTTCTTAAATACTTTCCGTTTTAGTATAATTCTAAGGTGATTTGGAGGCAAATTCGCAATTTTTTTTCTATCGAGAAAATTTTAAGCGATCGTGTTTCTGAAACATATAGTGTAATAGAGTTAGTCCTGAACTTTGCTGTGTTTTTAATAAGTGAGTATTTTGATGATATTGATAATATTTAAGATCCTAAGTACTATCAGGGTCATACGCGCTCTTACAGTGCTCTACTGCTATAGCGGAGGTGACCAAACGGTTTAGACTACTTTAGACACTGTCTATCTATGAGGCACGAGTTTGATCCGTCTAAGCGCGACTTGTACCTCTGAGTGTGTACTCATGTACGGTAATTTTCAACTACCACCTACAACATCATGAGAAAACCTGTAGTGTGTGAAATGGAGAAGACGATGGCAAACCACTCCATTATCTCTAATATTCGTATATCAAAAATCGTCATTGTGTGCGTCTCTTTCCATTCAGTGACACCGACATGAGTCTGGCTCTTAAATGTAGATATATTCTCGTGAACTTAGCGACTCTATCCTATATGGGATAATGACGTGATTAGTATGTATATATAAAGACCAGTGTAATCCATAACGTCAGAGAAAAATGAATGAAAATATTTGTTTTGCGTTTATTCCCGCGTGCAAACAACTAGGAATATAATAATAATTTTTTTTGCTGTTTTTTGATGGTGAGCAAATTCCGCGTAAGTGAGTGTGGCATAATAACACAGAATAGAAACACGTACAGAAGTCTCACTCAGCAAAGAAATTCAAAGAAATATTAACTCAATGTGATTAGTGATATGGTTTAATTTAGCTTACGTCAGAACTCAGCACCTTTTCATTTAGATACCTAGACATCTATTGCAGGCCAATTTTATCCTTATTACTCTGGAGAAACGATTCGTGTAACTGAATTTACCACTTCGAGGGGCCGCCGCGCGCTTAGTAATAATGTAGGTATATTTTCGATACCTAAACGGGGAGTGACACAGGCTTGATAATACCTAGGTATTATGTTAGCCAGTAGTCTGTAACCACGTTATAAGTGGCATTTGAGTCTTGCGGCACTAAGCTATGTCTGCTTAGAGCCGCAAGACCCAAAATACTCCGTCTGCCCCACTAGGGATAAAAACGTGATAGTGCATCATCATCTGTAACCAAAAATACGAGTACTATGTAGGTACTCGTATCGTACATTTCTCAGATATATAACAAATGACAGGTTTGCTAACGATCCGAGTGATATGCAAGCTATTCGCTTTCCCTCTTAGGCGAACCTGTGTCTACCTTTGCGCTCAAAGGCTTGCCTGACCCAGATTCGGTGTGGCCGTCTTGACGCCGCCATCTCGGCACATTCCCAGCATAAATGGAGCGATATGCCTGATTAACACACTCAACCCAATATTCAGTTCATTACGTTTTATTTTATTTTTCTATCTAAGGCAATGCAGGCCTAAACTTTAAATTAAAAAAAACATGCTTTATAGTTATGCACGTTTTAACTTCTTTGATGACGTTGTCCTGGTGTGTACGAAATACGAATACGTCGTGGAATACAAAACATCTAAAGTAACGAATAGCTGGAAATTTGCCTAAAAGCAGCATTTTGCGCCCGCTTCTAATACTGTTACAATAATATCTTCGTTCTATTCCGATTTTTTATCACTTGTACCTTTTTTTCATAAAACAAAACACTGTATTGTTACGAAAAAAGCATATGCACTAAGTAATTAATGACGTAATCAGTTTCTGTCTGTCTTCTCGGTATCCGTGAGTGAATCACGCCTAAAACAGCTCACACTTTTATGACGGCTTTATGCAACCTACGTTTTTCGGGATCGGCTACAGCTTGATAATCTACTTATAATTATAATTTAATAGATAATGCAGCCAGTATAAATCCGAAAAGAGAGAAATACGTTATTAAAAAAAAACTTTCAATAAGGTGGTCTATGTTCTTTCACATTATACAACGTTGAAGGGACATACCCGTAATAAATCAAACCACGGTCTATACTAGACCATTATAGTAATACTAAAAAGTATGCGGCCGCCCGGGCGATTTGTATGGGAATGTCGAATTTTTTTTGGTTTTTTGACTGTTTTTTAATTTCATTACACTTTAGTGATCTAGTATCGCCCGTCGTTCGATTTATTACGGGTATGTCCCTTCCACTTTGTATAAACCGTTTGCATAGTGTCAACTGAAGCGGTTGTGGCCTAGCGGTAGGCTAAATACTCCATGCCTAGTGGAGCATGGCATACACTGGAGTGCTATTTATCATTTAGGGACTCAGCGAAACACAAAACGTGTAGTTTTCCAACTCACCACTCGCGTTCCGACGCATTGCATCGTATTTTTGAAACCGCCGTGTCAGTGAGAAGTAATATTGTGTTACGCAGAAAATATCATAAATTTGTCAATGGTTTTCTAAACATTTCAACAAAAAAAAAAAAGCAGCGTGAAACGGAACTGATACTCTATGAAACGTTTCTTTTACATTTGTACGCTACAAATGTCAAAATTACGAGTGGTTCAGACCACTCGTTGCAAATCCTTCGCATACGATCAATTCGAAAATGCGCCCGTTTGGAAAAATTCGCGCAAATCATTCGTGATGTGAGTCCCTGAATGAAAAATAGCACTCCTGGTCTGTGAGGCACGAGTTTGATCCTCACTAGGCGCGACTTGCACTTTTGAGTTTGTATTCATATTCCCTTATTTTCAACTACCACTGCTTGCTTCACGTGAACCTACTTCATTTAGTTCACTAGTGTGTAATAATGGCTGTTATCACTAGATGACCGTCATTGTACGATAGATGCCTTTAGGCAGATCAAAAATCTGACACAAGCGTTTATTAGCTATTAGCATTAACACACTTGATGAGAAGACTAATCGATATTAAGAAGACATAACACAAGACAACACTCTTGTGTAATGCCTTCTTAAATACGCTATTTTGCATTAAGTCAAATCAGATACTTTTTTCTTTTAAAAACAAACATTTTCTATGGGATTTGTATGAAATGTCGATTTATGACGTCATAGTTCCTTGGAGTCGAACGGCGCTCTTAATATCCGCTTTTCTGCATTAATAAATCTAAAATCACGTTCAAAGTGGATGTGATCAATGACAAGTGGCATTATTTTGTGACGTTTTATTCTATTAACAGTACCAAATAATTTATTTTTGACCCACCATAATACCCAATTGGTGTCTATGACAAAATGTATAAAATATGTAGCGGATATACTTACGATTTTTATAAATAAAAAAAATTACTCGTTTTATTTTTAAAACATATTTCCAATTTCATTACAAAGTGTATCACAAGATGATCTAGATTTTAGTAAAATTAAGATTTATTAAATAAATTTATTTTTTTATCGATATTAATTTTAATACTCCTCGTCAATGGGTCACAGGAAATAATCCATAATATGCTTTGTCAACATCTAAACAGAAAAATATCTATAACATGCTTAGGCAAAAACTCCCTTACTAAATTGTATTTAGTTACTAATTTAATGATTATTTAGTATCAGTAAACAAGAAACAGATTGGACAGAGTTGGTATTACTCAATAAACTTCCTGACGCTGGACTGAACGCAATCCGCTTAGAGCAAGTACAAAGGCGGAACAGTACTGCGGAAAGCGCATTATGCTCTCGTGTAGTCTTAACCTTATTTACCTTATACTATATACTTTAACGTTGGTAGACCAGATTAATGATTTTTTTGTATAAACAAAAAAATTAAATAAAATGAAATATAATTGTTGCCTCAATACTTTTGTTTATTCGTCTTGGCACTGTAGAAGTATTGTTACATTACCTGCGTAAATATGCATATACTTTTTTTTAAATGGAGTGAGTTTTATAGTAATTATTCCGTTTTCCTTATACAAAGTTAAAGTATAAAATAAGTATAAAAGTAGAGCATAAATTAACTTTACAAAAAAAAACTTAATTTTTTTTAATCATTGTTATGTTTGATCTTGTTATTTCCCAAGTTTTAATGTTTTAAAGTTGTTGAAAGCGAAATATTTTTACCTTACTTATGATTAACTTAACTTTAAAGCTTTTCTTAAAGTTCTAGTAGGTACTTTTACGATATAATACGCTTTACAGCCGGGCTACGATAAATAAACTTTATTTCCATTTCAGGACAAATTAAATTCATTTAATTTCAGCCAAATCATCTACAAAAATGAACGAAACAAGCAACCGAAACAATTTTCTGTGTAATTTGTCAGAACGGATCCTAAAAGAAACAAAGATAAGCAAAGTCGGAATCGCATTGCGTACATTAGAAGTATTTATACCGAGCAGCTGACTGAATGAGAAAACAGAAATAGCGGATCGATAGGGTCTGTTCGTAGCGGTTCGTAGCAGCGCTACGGAGTGCTACGCCGCAGAGGAGACCGTCCGCAGCGTGGGCGGGACTTTCCGGGCCCTTGTTTTCTGTGAAAGCATTTGTTGTTTACTGACTTTCGACGTAATTCGAGTATACGTTTTATTTATAGAATGTGTATGGCACGGCCCAGAAAAGCGTGAGGTAAGGCTAATTGTAATATGTGAAGGTATTTTATTACGACTTTCGATAGATGAATTAGTTGGGCATTTTAAAGAAAAACAATATTAGATTGAGAGGAAATGATCTTATGTGTGTGTTTCAGAAGTCTTGTGACCTGAAAATGATTTAGGCCGATTCCAATCGGTTGTTTTGATAATTCTTGAAGGAAGGCCTATGCAAAGTAGTGAATAGGCTAGCAGGCAGCGGTTAGAAGCCTATAACTATTTTGAGTCTCTATTCTACCTACACATTTCTGGCCCTGGGCTCTGTCTGGGACAGAGGATGGTATGATAAGATATGGTATTCTCTTCCCGCGATAGCCCAAGACTACGTCACGAATGTCACGAAAAGTGTTAACACAGATTGTTCTCTTCAGTAAATTTAAGAACTTTCAGTAATTTTCAGCTTGTTTCGTATATAGTGTGATTCATCTGTTACATTTTTAATAAATTTAATAAGTACATTAATAATGCATAGTTGGTTTGTTAAGGCGAAGTTGTAGCTTAAGTGGCGCCCTCATTTATTCATAAAATAGTTTGAAGGTCTTTTTAGACATTGATACAAATCAAATTTTTAAATATCACCATTTTTAGTTTTAAACAATTTATTTCAAATGAGGGCGCCACTTATGCTACCATTACACCTTAATTAAAAAATGCATTTTGCTCGGGTAATTCAATCACATATAGCGGCAACACTCCCAACTGATGACGTATTCTTGTTCTAATCACGCGACCGGCTGTCACGGGAATAGAGTAACATATCTTATTATACCTAACCTATACCTAACACCCATTTTACCTGAGATTGACAAAATAAATGATTATGATTATATAATATACATGTTTAGTATGTGTGTGTAGACTTGAAAATAAAAAAAAACTACATAATTTGATCAAGGCATTCTTGAAACACATGGAAGAAATCAATAGATCGGATGAAAGGAAAAGTAGTATTGGGCGAAGTCTCCACTTAAGCCGCGCCCGTTCTCGGAAAAATATTAAACGATCTACAGTCGACATCTCGACATCTGGATAGAAATTGCTGGAAATGGAGTCTCTTTTCACTATCATTGTAATTAATTCTGAATTTTTTTTATTTATTTCCTTGAATTCGCATGCATGCACGGGTTGCGTTCGCTTATCTTCACAAATACATTTCTTCTTGGTGTAATTGTGTGGAAAAATTACGCACCCGCAAGAGTAAACCACTATAGCAACACTCAAATATAAATAGTTGGTACAATTTATATAGACGAACTCCATGGTAATGGTAACACGCTAGTCTGACAATGCGGAGGTTCTGGGTTCGATCCCCAGCCAGTTCAAGTTGGAAAATGGCCTTTTTAAACTGTCCTTGGTCTTGGGTGATTATTTCCGAGTATTATAATCATAAAATATAGTATCGTTGAGTTAGTATCCCATAACACATGTTTAAAACTTACTTTGGGGTAGCTCAATGAGTGTGATTTGTCTCTATACATTTATTTATTTATATATGTGACCGATTGTATATATTGTATACAAAAATATCTTGAATACATATATAAATATACTTATAGAGACAAATCACACTCACTGAGCCAGCCCCTTAGTAAGTTTAAACTTGTGTAATATCCGTGTAATAAGAGGTTGACGTCAGGCAGACGGCCGGTCGTAAAACTATAGCCAAATCATTAAAAGTGTTTCGGCTATTTCTTTACCATTTTACAAGGTCTTTGGCATCCTTGGATGACCATTGACATACATGTTATATTTGGAGAAGTAAAAGCGGGAAAGCGCACCTCGGGCTCCGAAGCAGCACAGCTGAGGATGCAACCAGGAACGCGCTTAGACAAAGAAGAATATACGTGTAATATACGCATATATGCATGAAGCCCATTTAAATTACTGTAAGAGACAATATACGATGTAATACGATACGATACAATACAAATCAAATCTTCGAGTCGTGTTGATCGACTATGTTACTGACGGAATGTTTCAACCTCCTAAGAAAATGTGACTGCCTATAATAAAATAATCTAGGAAGGTTATTCGATCATAAAAACTACCGTAGAGCTCAACTTACCATACACATATGAAAATATCGCGTTACACGTGGAAAATTAATACAACAACGTTATTTCCTTTAATATTGTTTGCAGTACAACCATGAGGGAAATATTAATTTCTATTTGCCCGAAAGCCTCAAATATGATCTTTACCAAAGGTAAGAAACATTAGCGAAGTAAAGCGACCTCTTCAAAGACATACTAGTTGGTGTCCGTTGACCTCGCTGTCTTTTGTTCGCTGTTGTTTGAGTGAATCGATACTGTAGCTACTTTAAAATTATGGCAACGAGTGCCGTTGAACTCAGAAGTTGCCATTTGACTTCACTCCATTAAATATTACCCAAGATTATAGCGAATTAGGAACCTGGGAAGAAAAGGTTATTGGCCTGTGAATTGCCTTATGGTTCGTAACGGGGTAACCAAGGAATTATAATATTATTTATTGTTACGCAAAGATGACCTCCGTGGCGTAGTTGTTAAGGGTCGGCACCATGTAAAATGGGTTTGCGCGGGCAACAAGTTTGTACAGAAAGCGTTTGATTTAAGTCAAATAATGTATACACATACATAGAGGAAGAGTTGGGACAGTAGACGAAAAAAAAGGATTTTTTAAAATATTTTGTAGTTTTCCTAAAAACAAGCATTGAATTTACCCAAAAACATGCAAAACGCACTTTGCGCGGGCAATAGTTATGGCTTAAGTAGAAAAGACCACTAAGAAAATTACATACCTAGTTATAGGTGAATAGACTAGCCAGTAGACGAAAACCGTATTTTTTTAATTTTCATTCAGAAAAAGTAAGATAATTGTAAAGAAACCTGAAAGAAATATTATAGAAAATCTTGCTACAAACTGGCTTGTTTTTCAGCGTAAAGAAATATTCTAACAAGGGATTGCATATATTTTATAAAAATAAAGGCTATTTTGAAACATTATTCTTTATATTTGCTTACAATGCAATCACGCAATAATAAAAAAAACAATTTTAAAAATTGGATGTTTTGCAACGTTTTTGACAGAATTCTCTGAAATGGCGGCCATGTTACTTCCATACAAATTTAGTTGCCCGCCGGGCGTTCAGGAAGGAGGCCGTGTCGAATTTTTCAAAAAAATCCATTTTCAAATTACGTAAAATTGCATTACAGTCTAAAATATTTCAATAAAAAACTATGTACAAACTGCCAAATTATGTCATACTTTTGCTACACTATGGTACAGTTTTGACATTTTGTTGACATTCAAGCAAAGATGTAATGCTATCGCAGATACGGCATCGCACATTTTTTTTTATTTTATTGAAAATTAAGTCAATGAAAAAAATAATTTGGTTTGATTTATTACCTATATTTTTTAATTGGCGATTGGGGTGAAAATCGGATTGGAACTTTCTCGGGTCGCGGAATCATATTAACTGTTTTTGTAATAAAAGCTGCTGTTTAATTAGGGTTTTACAATTATTTTGATGGGTGATTCAGTCTGAAATTGAATGTATATCAAAATACGAATTGACAATATGCGTAATATATCGAACCACAGGCTATACTAGATCTATACTTGGCTAGGCAGACAGGCTATATTAGGCTTTTTATCTATATTAATATTATAAAGAGGAAAGATTTGGTTGTTTGTTTGTTTGCATTACATGGCTCCGAAACTACTGGACCGATTTAAAAAAAACTTTCACCGTTGGAAAGGTACACTATCGCCGAGTGACATAGGCTTTGTGTGTACCAAGGGCGAAGCCGGGGTGGACTGCTAGTATAGTATAATGATATTAAAATAACAGTCAAAAAACAAAAAAAAATCTGCATTTTCATACAAAAGTGTGCAGCCGCCCGAGAAATTTGTATAGAAACCGATTTTTTTGGTGTTTTTACTGTTTATAGGGTTTCGCTTATCTGTCTGTCCGTAAGTCACAGCCAATTTGCTACGAAACTATTAGAATGATTTAGTTGAGATTTAGTACCTACACTTATGTAACTTAGTGACCCAAAGATAGACGTATAACGTAAATAAATGGAATTTAAAAAAGGGGGCCACTTATGGTGGGTAAATTAGACATTAAAAAAAAGTTTTGATAACAAAATCGTGTGACATATCAAATGAAAGAACTTTTTATAACAATTTTAAATATATATTTTTTTTATATTATTTCTTAGATTGGTATTTTTAAGTTATTTAAGAAAATGGGCGAAAATTGACCCCCCCCCCTAATAAACTACTGGACCGATTCAGTTGAAATGTGGTGCACATAATGTAAATTTGTGACCCAAAGACGGAAGTAAAATGTAGGTAAATAAATAAATTTAAAAAAAATGGGGCCACTTATGGGAGATAAATGAGACAATACAAAAAGGGTTTTGTGAACTACATCGCGTAAAATATCAAATGAAAGAGCATTTTATGATAATATTAAATATATTTTTCTAAATTTTTTAAGTTGGTGTTTTTGAAGTTATTTTTTAAAATAAATAATAAAAATACCCTTATCTCCGAAACCACTGAACCCAAACTTTTGAAAAATATACAGTTAAAAGTTCTTTACCTATAGGTTACAGGAAAACCTATTAGAAGATAAAAAATAAAAGGGTGTAGTAATTACTGCTTCATTAATCAACCAATTTTTTTAGCTGTTTTCAGGAAAATATTTCTTTTTAGTGGTCTTTGTTGATTCGTTAAAAATATTGTACAAAATCAAACAGTCAAGTCATTGATTGAGCACATACAGCTGCTAAGCCAAGACTGTTGATCTGTTCAACGTGCAATCCGTTTTTACCCTCCGTACTTACATAATAAGGTGAATAGAAGTGAAAGGTGTTACGATTGCAGATGGTCGCTAAACGTATTGTTTCACAAAGAAAATTCAAATGTGTACATTTTCTGTCAGTGGAACACAAAACGTGTAGTTTTCCAAGTTACCGCTCGCGTAAAATACTATTTGATTGTATTTTTGAGAAGTCCTGTCAGCGATAAGTAATATTGATTTACGCAGAAATATCATAAATTTGTCTATGGTTCCCTAGAATTTCAACTTAACCAAAATAAACGGGCACGTGCCGTAACGGGCCACGTCCAGTGTAGAGTTCCGTAGTCAGTACCTACTTGTTTTATGTAACTAACAACTGCCTAAAAAGTTAGGCAGTTGTTAGTTACATTGTTGTTCAGTATCATGGACTAAATTCAGACCTAAAGAGGTCTGAATTCAGTCCATGATACTGAACAACTTTCACCAAGGAACAAACGAAATACATAAATTATTTTTGATCTCTTACACACAAGATTTGGCAAAATGTAATATTTATGGAATATATTTATGGAATATGTAAGGACGAATCACACTAATTAAGCTAGCCCCAAAATAGGTTTTAAACTTGTATTATGGAATACTTACTCAATGATACTATATTTTATGATAAAAACATACATAGATAAACACCCAAGACCCAGGGCAATTTGAAAAAGACCATTTTCTAACTTGCCCTGGCTGGGCCTCGAACCCAGAACCTCCGGATTAGCGGTCTAGCGTGTTAACAATTACGCCACGGAGGTCGAATGGAAAGCAAACATTTTCTTTTATATTTAATTATGTGTTCCTTAGGAAAAGTTGTTCAGTATCATGAACTGAATCCACCTTAAATATGTTTATGTACAGGGAGACGTTATATACCTACTACTGCCGTGAATTTTTTTAAGTGTCCATATACAACCTTTTAACTGACAGAGAGGGGAGACACATGATTCTAACAAAAATTTGAAATCAAAAACCAAATATTTCACAAACGGATTGCTAAAACAAAAAAGGGTGTTCATAATCTTACAATATTTTTGAAAGACCTATTCAACGAAGACTCACAACACACATTTTTTTTTTCAAGTTTTTATTACCTCATATCCATGCCCATGCCTAATTACAGCTTTCTAGTACTAATAGTCTATGAGTAAAACTGGGGACAGACAGACAGACAGACATGATGGATCTATAAGGGTTTCTTGTTTACTACGGAACCCTAAAAAGCTGCGTGAAACAAAACAGATTCTCTATTCTAAGGGTTCTTTGTCATTTGCGCTTTAACAAAATTCAAAATACGAGTAATCAAAACCACTTGTGCATATATTTCGCTCCACTTCGCATACGATAAATTCAAAAATTGATGGATGAATGACCGTGCTTTTACAGGTTAAGCAACTTCTAGCTTCGTCACAGTTAGGATGGGTGACCGTGCTTTCAATCTTAATGTTGTCCAAGTCAAATGTTGAGATTCTTATGAATAAATTTCAGTTTTCTCTACCTACATAACTTGGCAGCTATTTAAATTTCAATTGTTTTGTCGGAATTTGAACTTGGCATTTTTACATTTATGTTTTTGATGGGGTAAAATAAACACCCAAGAACCAGGACAAATTAAAAAAGGCCATTTACCAACTTGCCGTGGCTGGGAATCGAACCCAGAACCTCCGAGTGACGGACTAGCGTGTTAAGGAATCGCCACGGAGGTCGACTAATAAATTGAAAAAGTAATAAATTTTACGCAAGATTCGAATACCTATAACTTGGATTTTTTAGAAAGTGCTATATGAATTTCACATATATTTAAACTCGCTTTTTAAATAAACGTCTTGCATTCACGCACACTACTGTATTTTCGACTTTACTTTTTCTACTGATGGCCTGTCTACTAAAGTGTTAAGTACATTATAATGACGTCTGCCAAGGCCTTAATTCAGAAATAATAATTCAAACAAAATAATTATTTGATTTGATTGATTTGAAAATTTTAATAAGTATCGCGGACTGGAAGTCTTGACGAAAAGAAAAAAGTAAGCTGTATACTAATTCTACGTTACAATTTATGATAACCTACATCTATTGTCCCGTTTACACATTATTAACTCTATGCAACGTCATCTTGACATTTTTATCCCCCTAGCGGGAAAATTTTGCATATTTCAGAGCCAAATCCGACCACGTGGCTTTGTGCATACCGTCCTTAACACACCAGTCCGCCACTCCGGAGGTTCTGGGTTCGATCCCCAGACAGGGAAAATTGGAAAATGGCCTTTTTAATATTGTCCCGAGTCTTAGGTGTTTATCTACATATATATTTATTCATTATCACAAGTTCAAATTCACTTTGGGGAAATTTACCTTCAAAATTACTTTAAAAGCTCAATCAGTTTGATTGGTCCCTAAATATTTATTTCATCTCTCCCTCTCTCTTTCTCATCTCAACGTATTCCCAGTTGCATCCTCAGCTGTAATGCTGTGGAGCCTGGGGTCCGCTTTCCAACTTTTCCTCCTCCACTTCGCACGGTCTTGAGCATCCTTGGTTGTAAGACCATTATATATTAGGGCTTTTTTGCCTCTATTTTCATGATGCGTAGTAAATATTTTTCTCCATCTAAGAGTAACATGCGTCTCAAATTCTCTAGAAGCGCGGCATTTGTCAATGTTCGCAACTTTGTCTTTCTTACACAGAAAAAAGAAGTTTGGGTCTTAGAACAGTGTATACAACTTTGCATCATGATCAAAACATGGTATTCCACACTAAGCGGACGTAAAACAACGCTTGCAGCCCGAAGAAACATAAACGTATTCAACTACTAGCAGTATCTACCCTTTTTCTCTACGGGAAAAACATCGTTAGCTTCGGACTTTATAAGGGCTAAGGAAACACACCCCGGGCAATTTATACCTATACAATATAACATTACTAATTCCGTTACCCCTGTCATCTCGACCGCTGGAAACATTTGGAATACAGTAAGAACGATATCGATCGAACCTCGAGTTTGTTCAACTCATTCCAGACATACCTACTTTAGTATATCCACCGCTGAATTTAAAAGTGCTGGTTGGTTTCGCGCATTAAGGGTTCCGCATCACAAGATTTAAGTAGATATGTACTGCTTAAATGCTTTCTAACTCTATGGTGTTTTTGTAAAAGAAACAAAAACGGCGCTCCATAAATCATTATAAAATTTGTTTTTTATTTATTTGTTCAATTAAAATTAATTTAAAACTAAGTAGATAATTAAATTGAGATAAATTAAAACTATGTAAGAACTAAAATTAAAAAAAATACAAATTGTGTACAACGATATTACCCCTCGGCAGAGTGGCCAGAAGGCTGACAGCCACGTTGTATAGCAATGCTGATTCTTTGTGCCAGATAGTTTCCAGACCTTTAGTACGGGATACCTTGTATAGCCTTGTTACTCGTATCATTCATCTTTTTAAGACGTATAGTAGATACAGCCCTCTGACGGACATATACAACGTGTTAATGAACTAACGCAAAACCTCTCAGATGGTACCTCAGCCCATGAAACTGAACAACTTTTGTTCTACAACTTACTGGAAACAAAAACAAAATGAATTTTCATACAAACTGATCAACTGATCGAGTCAATTTGTATGAAAATCCGAATTTTATTTTTGGCATTTTGGGAATGTTGTAGAACAAAAGTTGTTCAGTTTCATGACTTTCATGGGTTGAGGTAACATCTGAGAGGTTTTGCGTGAGTTCATTAACACGTTGTATACGGATGTAAGGCAAAGGTTTAGTAAAGTTCATCCCAAATCATTCCTTGTGTATGGAACCCTAAAAATACTGTAGTACACTGTACTGCAGGATGTTTATTGCGTTTTGCGGTCGTCATGCAGACTACCATTTGGCTGATATTAAATTTGAATGTTGTATTTATTGTTGAAAATAAAGATGGTTGTTTTAGATAGTAGCTTGCGGTGTACTTAATTTTCGAATAAATTCTCATATAGGTGGTGTATTTCAAAATTCTGATATTCATAGTACTCGTTTCGAAAAACGCCTGAAGGTACTCGTAGCTGACGCGTCTTTTCATATTTGTATTTTTTTTATAATTAATATATAGAAACACCGCGTAGCTCAAGACGGTCAAGCATTTTTAATTAAGTTCAAGTAATAAAAATATTTAATAATAAATTAAAAATACTTTTAACTCGCAGTTATGCAGTGTAAGAGACTCCACTCCAGTGGATTGTAAGGTTACGCTAACTTTCGTATGTAATCATAAATTAATATTCCCCTTGGTAATAAGGTCGCCCACCAAGTTGGAATGCTACGTAAAATTATTCCACTGCCGCAAGGTAAAGCTTGTTACCTCTCTGTGTAGAAACGAGTTCGCATCTAGGTTTATTACCTTCCCTATTACCTTAGCTACATGTCCGTTCATGGTAATTTTCAGTTAATTTATGTAACCTTATTCCGTCATATCTCTAATAATAAAGTAAAGAGCAAGAATATCGAATACAATGTTGTCTTCTTATACTGTGACATAGTGAATCTTACTCCTAACAACACAAAAGAAAATCAACCCACAAATGTCACTTTAAAGGAGGTTAGTGTTTTAAAATTAGCCTAGGCGCAACAATAGAAAGTTGTGCCATAAGATAGTCTCGTCGGGCTGTCATGGACATTTTCATATTCTGCCGAGTGTCGTCGCCAGGCTGAATAGAATTGAGGCGGAGCATAATGGGCCAGTCGGGGAGGCAGTGAAGCTATAACTTTAATAAGAGTTCTTTCTCACTGACTGAGTAACGAGCATTTTGATTCAAAGCTGGCTTTTTACTGTATTCTGAGTCTTTCTGTCGTTACCGAATTGTCATCTGCATACCGTACCTAATATGCGTGCGTTTACGTATACTTTTATATTAGAAACTAAAGTGATTAGGCTAATTTAATACTACTTGTGTAGCTTTTCAACCATATGTCTATAAATAATACCGTTAAATGTTACCATGTTTACCATGCTTCCGTAGTCTATTTCGCATAAGAACTGTCGAAAGTACTAGGCGTATAAGAGCTAGCAAGCGACTTAGTCATGTTTATGGAGATAGCTAGAACTGAACAGGACAACACAGTGATATGTGGTGTCTTCTCTAGTTTAACATACTCGTAATAGCTCTTTGTACAGATGTTTTTTTTTTTTTTTTTTTTTAATTTACCTATGGCTTGACGCTACTGCGTATTTAGCCAGGAACAAGTTAATAAAACGTGGGAAATTCTTTTTTCCTAACAAGTTACAAAGGTTGGTGTAGGCCTTTGACTGCTTGAAGGGAGCTTCTGGCGACAAATCTATACGTGTCCACTGGTTTTCATAGCCGATTGAGTGGCGGACGACGCCCGAAGACGCCCACACAGTCCGCGAAACAAATATCACTACAGCCGTACTATGACTGTCCACTTTAACTATTTCACATATTGTTCACGAGCATGAGCATTTATAACACCAAACAACACCAATTTCATATAATAAGGTCCACTAAAAACAATTTGCAAAATAATTTAAAGAAAACCCCAACCAAACACCTTGACTTCCCGCCAAAAACTCTTTGTACTTACAGATGTTACTTATTCACGGAATAAAAAAATAACAAACTCTTTTGATAAAAGTTTTTACATTGTCACTGGCTGAAAATAAGAGCAATGCTTAGCTTCATAAGAAATTCGTATGGACAAAACTCTTTATTTGTGATTTTTGACAATCGCCTGAAAAAAATGAATTTTATAACTGGCGATTAGTAAATTTAAAAAGAATTATAGAGGAAGATTGAATTTTTTTGAGCTCTTTACTTAGTTCAGTTATAATTTGGCGGGAAACTCCTTACTGTAATAGTTATATATGTATATAATATAATTATGTAAAACATTACACGTCAAGCTATTCTTGTCAGCTATCAGTCAGTCAGTAACTATGATGAATGCCAAGTAAGTAACTTGACCGCCTGTTACCGCATTTCAAGTGCCACCCACGCGACGGCCACAGGGCTCACTTTATTACCTACGGCCTTGACCAACCCTTACCCTATACCCTTTTTGATCCTCATGAAGGTTTCGACGGATATACTCAATTTTGTCAGTTTAATAAAACAAAAACAATCGTTTATTATAACTTGAGTAGAGTCAGATATTATGTGTAGATATAAATATTCTACCTATAGTTTTGGCTATACCTTTCAGTTTCAGAAGCCCTTTCAGTTGAATTCGGTATGACAGAGGATAAATTTCTCAATATACTTAATGATTAATAACATAGGATTGCATTAATATGAAACAATTATTTTCAAATTATGCAACGTATTTCTCTATGCAACGCAAGTGTCTCTACGTTTGCTATTTCCTCTAAAACGATTATTTACTATTTAGTTAGTAATATTTCCTATTTCCAGAAATTTTCGTTTGGAACACAATTTGTGATTATGATTACCGAGCGCATTGAAATAGTAAAAATAATAATATATTTCTGTGGTCAAATCCTTAGTACGATGGACTGTCAAAAATATAATTGTTACAAAAGTTATGGTGTGAATCAATAGTCACATTCACAGTAGCGGCTGTCGCGGCGGAGCATGGTACCAAGACACCAAGGTCTCCACTCGAATGCATCGCTCCTGTCATGACATCTTGCTAGTTCTAGGTCTACAATCGATAACTTAGTCTGGCGTCACAACTTTTCAATATTTTATTAGGCTATGAACCGAGTATTCTTGGGTAACAGCGGCTATTGCCTGGAAATTGAGTATGTAGTTACATATTTATTTCAAGAAGTTGTTAAAAGTGAAAGTGTGAGAACGAATAAGTGCTTATTTAAAATATCTCGTAGATACGTGTACCATATTTTTCTGGTATCATCAATAATAATTTTACAACAGATATTATAGTTCTGTTTTGTGATAAATTCTGTTTTCATACGAAACTTTGGTACTGCCAGCCAGTATCCATGATTGCGTTACTGTCACTTCCATGTTAATTTATTATGAGGACTGCTCATTTGAAAATTTCATTTATTGTTTTAGGCGCGGCTAAAGCGCTGATGCAGATGTTGCGCGCGCGTCGGCACTGGAGAGAGGAGCGCGCGCGGCCTGCGGGCGACGCGGCTACCACCCCGCGCGCCCTCTAGACAACACACACGCAGCACTACATACGGTACATCTCATTCTTCTTTTGTTGGTTCATCTGCTAAATGTTTAGCGTTTTGGTTAAATAACTGAACCCTCATACGCAGAACGGCATGAACGATTTGTATTCACCAATACCGCGGCTCAAGACGCGGCTCAGATTGTAGATTTATTTTGGAATTCGTCATAACAACAAATATTGCCTCTGATAAGGTAAATTTTTCTTCTGTAGGTATAGCCTTGTCGTTACCACTTAAGATAGGACTGTGTTTTTCCTCTAATAGCGACTACACACGTAACGATAACTCTTAGCAATTTACCGAAACCAAATTGAAATCGATGGTACAAAAAATTCACGTCGATATCTCATCTACACGTTTGATTTTATCAGCGTATTTCGGTCTGCTGAGATAAATCGCCACGATTTATCGTTACGTGGGTAGCGGTTATAATGGACCTCACCTTTGTCGAAAGCCTCCAAATTGTCATACACACAATCTAGCCTGCAGGAATCCATTCTGAGCTTACGAGAATCTAGCCCATATATTGGGGTGATGACAATGACATCTTTACTCACACGAATATGGAGATATAAGCAGTTATATCTCTATATTTGGCTTACAGATACTAGTATCGTGGTCTGAAGGGTATTGATATATTATCTTGATTACCAGTAGATAATTAAGTATACTTTGCTTCCTAGCCTGTTGGCTACAAGCTTGTAGCTTTGTTACATAGGTACTTGTAGATGGGTCGAAACATGGTTTTGTAATAATTTTATTAATTCTGTGACATATATTGTTTTAATTTTCAACTAAATAGGTATAATGAATAAGCCATGTATTTCCCGGCAAAGTAGAATAAGACCACTCCAAGTCTTGGATGTCGTAGAAGGCGACTTAGGAAACACAAGCTCCAGCCCGTCTGGTCAGTGTGGATAGTGTAGGCCAAATCCTCTGACTGCTTTGGCTAAATATGGCTCTGGTAGAACAGAGAGTCATGCTCTTGCAGTGGAGACTAAAAAAGACCTGATGATGATAATAATGAAAGAAAATGCACGACAGCCGATTTAAATGGAATAGGTTACATGTTGCCCGTGTCGTTCCGGGTTAGAATAGGACCACTCCATCTATTCCTGTGGATGTTGTAAGAGGTGACTAAAGGATCTTGTGCTACCATGCATTCCCAGGGAGGGTTAACGTCGGGCGGCGGCCGGCAACTTTTCGCTCAAATACATTCCCAAAGAAGGTTGACGTCAGGCAAGCGGCCGGTCGTAAAACTATAGCCAATCATTTAAACTCTTCCGGGTATTTCTTCTCCAACGCAAGGTCTTTGGCATCCTTGGGTGACCATGACATGTATGTAATATTTGGAGAAGAACAAGCGGGAAAGCGCACCCTGGGCTCCGAAGCAGCACAGCTGAGGATGCAACCGTGAACGCTTTTGGATGAAGAAGAAAAAGGTAACATTTGGAAATGTAAATTAAAAATGTGTTTTGTTGCAGGTCGGTCATGAAAAATCTTGCCCATTTGCTGGCTGTCCCGATCAGCGAACACGTGGTAACTTTCATCTCTCTGGTAGCCGCGGCCACACTGCTCGCGTGGACGACGGGTATTCTTTTTTTTTTACAAGCTTTTATTAAGCTTGCCCTGTTTGTTATTTGTTTTTTGACTCAAATCTTGCAAGAACAGTCACTTCCCGGTTTCCGTTTCAGATGAAACATTGTATGCTAATGTAAATCAGATGACAATGAAAATATTATTATAACAAGACGCTGATATGACGATGGAGCCGGGTGGCTATGGAAACCTTGTAATAAAACGACACAACCCCATCGAGCTTGGGCTTATACTTATTACCATTGTCTTGATAAGTACTTAGGCTTCACAATAAAACTTTTACAAAAAATGAAAGTTTAAAAAAAACTTTTATCCAAGTCAAAGAATGTAATAACCGCTTGAGAGTGGAGAGGGGTATTTCGGCCATAAGTAAGATGCTGTAATGGGCGTATCCCCCAAACATGCAATGGCCGGGCAGTGTAGGATGTAATATCTGCTATGCTGTCCCGCACAGTTGAAAGCTTACTTCTCAGTGACCTTACACGTTGAATCACCGTAATTACTAGTCGTCGTATGAAGCCATTATCTATAATCTTATGAGGAAGCCTGGTGATTCACGATAGTTCCCGACTATTCACTATAAAACCAACTATACCTGCTTCCTAATGAATCCCTCATTGTCAGTATACCCGTACGCCACACTGAGTCAGTCGTGTTGCTGTACCACAGGAGATAAACTACTACTTATTTCATACAAGTCGAAATCAATATACTAGTCGAATGTCTGACAACTTACCAAAATCTTAAACTCCTATTTCTCATCAACAACATTCCTGTGCGTATGTGTATTTATTTCCCGTTGACACCCTTTGGGTACTGAACCCTAAAAAGCACCAAGTGTGATATAACTTGGCTTCTTTTTGTGTGTATCAGAAGGGCGTTCCGCCCGTTGGTGGTCGGCGGCGGGAGTTCGCGGGCGCAGATCGTGCGGCCGCGCGCGGTACCCCCACCACACACACCCGCCCATTCACTGTTAGCAGGTAAGAGTAAGGGTTGGGAACATCTGTCAGCACGGAACAGCACTTTACTATGCTGCTATCCTTTTCTGTCGCTCAGCAGCGTTATTTGCTAGAGCGAGAGAGAGCGACGGAACATTCATTCATTCGGCCATTCTGGAGCGTTCCGTCGCTCTCTCTCGCTCTAGCAAATGACTGTTCTGAGCGAAAGAAAAGGATAGCAGCATAGGAAAGTGCTGTTCCGTGCTGACAGATGTGTCCCTACCCTAAGACGCCTATCTCTCTACGAGTATACCTATTATCTTATTCTCAGTCGTTTTCCTCATGACCGAGTGTTGTGACCGTTTTGGCTACATGGGTTTTTTCTGTTCAGTTCTGGGTGACTTGAGAGTTGCATTTCAATGCATATAGGAGCGGACTAGTCCATCAGCTCTTCATGTAAAGTGTCATGAAAAGCCTAAGGTATTTGTGTCTTTCGAGCTCAATTAAGCTTTTCAGTATAATTTCTACCTAGGCGCCAAGATTCTGTTAAAAGTTAACAGTAAGTAGAGCGGATGTAGCCTCCCATTGTGCGGGCACAATGTTGAAGACTTGCCAAGTTTGGCTTCCTTATAAGATCATAAATAAAACATTTTATTGGTTATCCTTAAATGTAGTAAACTTTGATAAAAAGGCAAAATGTACTTAGGTGATATTTATGCTATATAAATATACTATTATATTCGGTGACATGTGTGAGTATACAACGTGGAAGGGACATACCCCATATAAATCGAACCATGGTATAAGTATACTAGATCATTACAGTGTAATGTAATGAAATGAAAATAAAATCATACAAAATTGCGCAGCCGCGGACGGGCGAAAAAAATCGACTTTCCCATACAAGAAAGTCGTTTTTTTTTGTTTTTAGGGTTCCGTACAAAAAATTAAAAAACGGAACCCTTATAGGATCACTCGTGCGTCTGTCTGTCCGTCTGTCACAGCCAATTTGCTCCGAATCTACTGGACCGAATCAGGCGAAATTTGGTAGGATAGTGTAATCCTATGACCCAAACACATATGTGCAAAGTAAATAAATATTTTTTACTTGACAAATTAGAAAATTTAAAAAAAAGTTTTGCAAACCGTACTGTGTCATATAACAAATCTATTTTTGTTATTATTGTAAAATAAATAGTTTTGATTTTATTCATGAAAGAAGACGAAAATTGACCATTCCCCCCCTGATCTCCGAAACTACTGAGCCTAACATTTTGAAAAAAATATAAAATATAGTTCATTGCTTGTAGATTACAGGAAAACCTATAAGAATTTAATCAATTGTACGGAACCCTCTCCACGCGAGTTTAACTCGCACTTGGCCGGTTTATTAATTTCATTATACTTTATTGATGTATTATAGCCCGTGGTTCGATTTATTACGGAAATGTTCCTTCCACTTTCTAAAATACATATTATCATCTCAAAAAGAAATTTCTTACTCTCGAATTCGATGACACTAACATGTTTACAGCCCTTCATAAAATACGCATTGTTTTAATGCAGCATAACATTCCCCATTTTATGTTCCATAAAGCAATGTTAACTCTTTAAAGCCGCAAATCGGACATAAACCGCTCTGACAGCAGTCAATTTATTGGAGGCCTAAACTGTGGAAAGGGACTCCAACTAAAAATCATGAGACATGAACGATCTAAATTGTTTGGGGAAGAATTACCCCTCGACTCGTCCTTGGCCTACTTTCTTATTACGACAAACATCGTATACTTACATAACGGTTCCCGATAAGGAATATGTTTCAAATAATAATTGTCGCGGATATTTTATGATATGTTTTCGATTATTCACTGCCAACAAATATACTTGTAAGTTTTCCTGATGTATTATTTATCATTTATTTATTTTTCCACAGTAGGCAGTTCACTCGGGGGGAGTTCGATAGACAATGTCCGAGGACTTGGACTCGATCAGCGAGGAAGAACGAAGCTTGTTCCGACCCTTCACACGAGAGTCACTGGCCGCTATCGAAGCCCGCATAGCTGAGGAGCATGCCAAGCAAAAGGAACTCGAGAAAAAGCGAGCGGAAGGCGAGGTAAGAGCCCACCTTGTACTGGTGCCAGCGTTTTTGATGTGTGTCTGGTGTTGCAAAACTAATAGCCAAGTTTCAGTCGCAGATTACTGTTTAGCTTATTGAAAATCCAAGTCTTACGCAAACCTTAGCATTTGAGTGTTAACACGAGGTTTTGAACAGAGTGAAACGCACATTCAAGACAACTCACTTGCGAATTCTGTGTGGCATCATAAAGGAGTATCTCGACACGTTTTAACTGCTCTGATGGATAATTTTTAAATTATTCCAGAACGATTTGGGGCGGCCGAAAAAGAAAAAAGAAGTAAGATTGCTTGCTTGCCCCTTTTACCTCTTTACGGCTCATTTTTATTAGAGAAATTTCAACAAGTTATCGCTTATCGTCAAAATTTATTTGTACAATATTGCGAGATCCCACCAAACATTGGCGCCACATTGTCTTAATGCGATAACTTGTGATGCATTCTGATTTATGCATATTGACCGCATTTAAAGCATTATCCTTGAACACATCGCTTTATCGGCAAAGTATCTGTAAAGAACTGTGCTAAGTTTAGCTGTTACGAGGTTGCGAGAGCACGGTAACAGCTAATCTTGTAGTTATTAACGAAGGCTTGTCATGTTTATTTGCATATCGACGATTAAATGTTGAAATATACACCGCAACCTGATTTACAAGAACTAGACAATGTAAAATAAAAATTAGACGTATTTTTATCCCTCCAGAGAAAACATAAGTAAATCAATCACATCCATTGTCCTTAGACAATTTTAGAAGTAAACCCCTTCTTAGTCAATAAATAAACAGAACCTTTAGCAATGTTGAATCCTGATTGAGTGTCTAGTAATTGTAGAGTCATTAACCAAACTTGAAAGGGAAACCACAAACTGTGTCGTACAAACTGTAAATGTCTGATTTTCTCGATGGATTAACAACTATAAGAGCAACAGCAGAGCGTAATCGAAGTACACCAGCACATACATCACCATTATCAAGCATTGCACCGGACTGGCTCATCTCGCCACATCATCATTGACTGCGTCATTAGGTCTAGCATGGTGACAACACCTAGCTAGCATTTAGTGCATAAATGGAACTAATTAGTTGAGAGTAAACTTTTATTCAGTAATGATATTGAAAGAATCATGGAATTTTGTTGGTAATGATTCGTATTTTTGTAAAATTTGTCTAGGCTTGCGCTAGTCATGCCTCCTATTCTGGAACCTATTTCGAATTGAAATACACGTGCCCAAAATAAAAGCTGAACAAGAAGAAGAAGATCTGTTTTATAAATTAGGCAACGTCAGCGGTCCACTTAATTTACACGGACACCTGGATAAACTTTATGAATAATCGTCTTGTTTTGTCGTGTAGCACGATTTCAAATGACAAATTTTCGTACACTTGGGCTGTTGCCGTCGACGTTCGGAATGGTAACATAATAGCGAGGAACAACTAACTCGATCCGCTTCTAGTTCCGCCAGTTACGCCTCACAGTCACACAGACAGCACTACACTAAATTCGATTAGCTTTAACGCCACGAGACGCTACCCAACTTTGTAACAATACATCCAGTGCCGATTCCTGCACACTTACAGACTAAAATGTATCCACAGCATGAATGTGACAGTATGAATTGAAAATATGCCTTAATTTTTGAACATATTTTCATTCATAAGGATGTTTTTCATTTCTATACAAATTTCACAAAAGCTATGATTTTCTACGTCTCTTAAGGCACTCTGCTGGACTGTATTGTTACAAAGAGATTGCTCATGTGATATGATATTTTGGAAATAGGCTTATGTTATGTTAGTAAGCTAGCTTTATAAGTAAAAAGTTAACGAAACATCGATCGATACCTGTACGAAGCATGTACGAAGTAAAAGTAAGTCAAAGGAATGGAAGTTTTCGACATGTACTCGTACCTCCGCGAATGAAATATGGTTGGGAAGCAAGAAAAGGTACTAAGAAAATAATTTATATTTTCATGAAACAAGGTCCAATGAAATTTATTGAAACTGTTAATTAAACCAACATACATTTATATAAAAACTTAGGCGGACCACAATGCAAATGGCATTCTCCACTAGTTAACTTTCAGTTTGGGAATTAGGGAGACAAAAGAAAAAAAACATTTTTTTAATTATCTTCTAATATCTCTTCTCAATCTAATCTTTCTCTCTCTCAATAATGTGCTGATATTTAAAAAAATCCTAATCTGAAATCTTTTTATGTTTCACTATTTTTCTTGGACATAAAGTACATAGTATTCAAAGGTTGTAATACTTGTTGGTAGTAATATGTGTGTGTTGTGTAGGTGCGTTACGATGACGAGGACGAAGACGAAGGTCCTCAGCCGGACGCGACCCTGGAGCAGGGTCTGCCGCTGCCCGTGCGCATGCAGGGCTCCTTCCCTCTGGAGCTCGCCTCCACGCCCCTCGAGGACATCGACCCCTTCTATCACAACCAAAGAGTAAGTTACTACCCCCGTATTTAACGATATGACATATCTATCAGTGATGCTCTTATGTGGTTTGTGGCCATGTCTAGTTTTCGGTTTACATCGTATTCCTACACTCTAGGATGTATGTACAGGGGTTACAGAAAGGCGAAGTTCTTAATCCTTGAAACGTATTAGTTATCATGAATAACTAATTGTTGTGTTAAATATATATACGGCATGATACACATGCACATCACATGCAGGTGAATCGTGCTCGTACCTAGTACCATTTCAACAATTCTATTTATTATGTTTTTAATAATTATCGACACAAATAAAGAAAAGTAATTTTATAACCACAAAACGATAAAGCTAAAGTAAAACGTTAGTAAAATCCGTGATATTTATAATCATGTACAAATCTCATATCAGGCTGTTGGACAAATTTGTAACATGCTGCTTTCTTATTTTTTCAGACCTTCGTAGTCATAAGCAAGGGTAAAGATATCTTCAGATTTTCGGCCACCAACGCTCTCTGGTTTCTAAACCCGTTCAACCCCATAAGAAGAGTGGCGATATACATATTAGTGCATCCTCTATTCTCCTTATTTATCATTACTACTATCTTAGTGAACTGCATTCTTATGATAATGCCTACCACGCCAACTGTCGAAAGTACTGAGTAAGTACCACCATTTTATTTATCCTATCTGTATATTGTTCTAGACCATAACATAATATACTAACGTCAAGCTGAAATTCCAACCATAACTCAGAACATTTCTTTTTAGGCCTTAGACCATATAGTAGACTGCACGCTAGTTTCAAAATTATTAGCATTCCGCTAGTTAAATTTGTCAATACTAGATAGATTACAGAAACTCAGTTTATACTCGTATATTTAGACTTTTAATAATATACCTTTTCCATAGTATTTAATCAAATAATAGTAAAATTTATAATCGTTTGTTCATAGAATCCTTTGAAACTTAGAATATATTAACCCTTCCGAAATATAATGATGATATTTATGAAATCATTGCCCTGGCTACAAAATAAACCTATCATTATTACATCACTGTACCAAGATGTACTGTGTATTTTGTGTTTGTGACTATACTTGCTAGTTCCTATGACCGACCTTTCCTTTCTTATGATCAAAATATTTTAGAAGACATACCTACATTTCACTATATACATATATATTACGAAACAACTACATGTATATCATTTAGATATTTTTTCTCAAATAACGACTCATTATGTAAATGCTTAGAAGATATATTTGTAAGATCTTTGATTCCATGTTCAAGTGATACAGACACCACTATTTCATCTTCCTCATGACCTAAGATATGACATAGTTTATTGAGATTGTTTGTTTGTGGAGTGGCGTTCCTCAGTGGAGCTGAATTTTTGCAGAGTTATCTTTACCGGGATCTACACGTTTGAATCAGCGGTGAAAGTAATGGCCAGGGGTTTCATACTACAGCCATTCACATACCTTAGAGATGCATGGAATTGGCTTGACTTCGTAGTTATAGCTTTAGCGTGAGTAGTAGACTTTTTATTGATATACGTAGTACATTATTCGAAACCGTTGAATCGTAGATTTTTATCGTAAATGTGTCATTTTATAGAATAGATGAGAATATAAGATTTAGATATTTGAAAATTGAGAAAGATAATTACAAAAGAAAGATAAAGGATTGAAAAATAGATGACGTAGATTTGTAGTTATGTATATTAATCTAGTTGTTGTGGTTGTGGGCATTTGTTTGCAGTTATGTGACGATGGGCATAGATCTGGGCAACTTGGCCGCGCTCAGAACGTTCAGGGTACTGCGAGCGCTGAAAACTGTGGCCATCGTACCGGGTAAATTCACTTCTATGTTATAGCCTAGCAAAATTATCTTAGATTTATGTGTAAATTTAGTTAGGTATTTATTTGTAAGTAGGCGACACATGTATTTTGATTGTTAGAAGTAAATGAAGACTAGTTTGGTACGGATTATTGATTCCTTTGTCGGTATTTTTACAGTTTAGATTTTCACAATCAATTTGTTAGTATAAATAATGCGAGCTTTAACAGATTTATATATAACATGGCATTTTTCAAAATTGTCCTGGGTCTTGGATGTTTATATATATATGTATTTATTATAAAATATAGTATCGTTGAGTTAGTATCCCATATTCCCATAACACAAGTTTAAACTTACCTTGGGGCTAACTCAATCAGTGTGATTTGTCCAAATATATATATTTATTTATATTATTTCGATGATATTATTAAATAAAAGTACTTAATTACTCGTACTTTACACAAGTCAACGACACCTGTCACGAATACGCCTATTTTGATGTCACTGAGATTTTGATATAAAGTCTGTCTAGAGAAAGGACTCCTACTGCCTTTTGCAAAAGTGATAATTATAATCCTATTCTGTGAATAGTTGTATGCAAACGACATGTTTAAGTCACATACATAGATACACACACACTATTACGGGCTACGGGGTAGACAGATCCAAAGCTACAAGACCCAAAGGCAGTACGTCATCACTATAAAAAGTTCTATTTCTAGACTTATTTTCCAGAATGAAGTAAGTGTTAATTGTCTATTTTTATATGTAGACAAAGCTTATTTCTGATCCTTACGTATGCATAACAGGTTTGAAGACCATCGTAGGCGCCGTGATAGAGTCAGTGAAGAATCTCCGGGATGTGATCATCTTGACGATGTTCTCGCTGTCGGTGTTTGCGTTGATGGGCCTGCAGATCTACATGGGCGTGTTAACGCAGAAATGCATCAAGGTCTTCCCCGAAGACGGCTCCTGGGGCAACCTCACCGATGAGAACTGGGAGAGGTTCTGTCAGAATGAAAGTAAGACTTGACAAATTTTACATCGTAAAAATAGATAGGTATTTAATAATTTTTTGTCCCCCGAGCACCAAATACAGTTTTACTCTGCGGAAAAAAGCTGCTTTCTGACCAGGCATAAAATTAAATAAATACCTGTGAGGAGAGCGGTATACATGTGTATTTACAACCATCGCTTTTGGGTGACAAATTTCTGCGATTTGAGACTTTTCTATACCGTTTTCAGAGTATAATTATTTCTTGATTTGAAAATAAATTATATCAGATAATAGCTGTTTATCAACGTTCATTTTATTAACACTATATTTAAATCTACTTTTACAAATCATCATCATAATATCAGCCACAACAGAAGTACACACACATATGCCTTCCCCAAAGTTTTCCAAAATGACCGATTAAAAGCGGTTTATGACCTAGACTTTACTGATATTTTAAAAATTATGATGTGAAATTAAGTGTACATTGGTTTTGAATTGCAGCGAACTGGTACGGCGGCGACGGAGAATATCCTCTGTGTGGAAACTCGTCAGGCGCGGGGTGAGCAAGTCATTAAATTCAATATACTCACTATGATTACAGTATATTTCTTATAGGTTTATACTAAATGTCGTCAAATCGCTTACTTGACGGCAGAGCTAGTAGTCAGGTCGATTTTATTCATCTTAAAACCTTCTCATAGTTAATTTAGGATAAAGTCTACCCATATGTGCTTAGACTACAAAATCCTCATTTGAAACAAACAAAACTTTTTATACCGGGTTTTAACTTCCGAGAGGAGCACGCACGTGGACTGAGTTGCGGGCAAATCTAAAAAGTACCTAATAAAAAATATGAGCAACTTTAGAAGTAGCTACGTTGACTAATTGTAGCTTGTTTGGGTTTTTGGCTAAGTATTTATTCTCTTGTACACTAGCCATTATACATCATACAATTTTCTACAGAAAATCATATAAGTTCGTTTCTGCAGTTTTTATAAGGAAATAAAACGTTACAAATTTAGATTTAATAGTGCAGAAAAACTGATATTAAAAGCGCTATTGGCACCAAGAAATTATAACTTCACGGTTTGGTATTTTATACATATCCCACAGAAATTGTTTGTTTTGACATTAAGAAAAAAAGTATCTGATTTGACTTATTGGAAACTAGCAGACTGTCAATAATTTTATCTTTCTTGTCGCCAGGCAATGTGAACCAGGCTACATCTGTCTGCAAGGCTACGGTCCAAACCCGAACTACGGCTACACCAGCTTCGACACCTTCGGCTGGGCTTTCCTGTCAGCTTTCCGCCTCATGACCCAGGACTACTGGGAGAATCTCTATCAATTGGTGAGTTTAATTACGATACAAATAACCTAATCAGATATATGTGATACCCAATTAGGCCTGTATCTTAGGCCACCAGGTACCTCGACGAATTATCCCTACAAAAGGTACTTAGTACATGGTGTGAAATCCTTGATCTTTCGATACACTTCTTTGGCCAAACTTTCTTTGGTCAGGTTTGGTGTTGGTATAATTTTATTTTGCCATTACTTTATATAAAAGCTACGGATAGTAGTAAAACTAAATGTAACTTTCCCGCTGCCATGCGCTTGCGTCGTGTAGAACTTTAGCTTTATATCTACTCGTAACAGTATATTCACGCCAACTATTCTATCTGTTTCTTTTCTCCTAAAGGTTGACAGGGAGAGAATGCTTTAGCATTAAGTCTACCTATTGTAGCTTTTGGCTCAATTAAGTTTAAATAAATATATTATATAATGAAATATAACTTATTGTATATAATTCCATAGATGTAACAGTGGAAAAAATATAGGTAAATAAATAAATAGATAAAGATAAATTACAAAGATTCAGGTAGCCTAAAAGTTTTTTAACTTATTCTGTGACTCATTTGGTCTATTGTTGCAGGTGCTAAGGTCAGCGGGGTCGTGGCATGTGTTGTTCTTCGTCGTGATCATCTTCCTGGGCTCGTTCTATCTAGTGAACTTGATCTTGGCTATCGTCGCCATGTCGTATGATGAGTTGCAGAAGAAGGCCGAGGAAGAGGAGCAAGCCGAGGAGGAGGCGCTCAGGGTAAGGTTTACTGCTACTGTGTTACTAAGTAAACATCGTCCATCGTTGTCATACCTATTGTAGGAACAATTTTCCTAGTGCGAAAATGTTAGTAGTGATATTGAAATACGAAATTGAATTCTACCTCTTTTACAATGCGGTGTGATTGCACTTCTGGAAGCGGGAAATGTTTAGTGTAATTGGCCAATAAATTCCTCAACACAATATATATAGATAAACCTGTATAATACATACTGTAATATATTTACCTACTTACTTAAATACATTTTTTCGTTGTTTGTGTGTATTTCAATGTTGTACTTACTTATCACACATTTTGGTGTTGTGGCATTCATTTTTATCTAGTCATTTGTCATATTTACCACCAGGCAAGTCAGCAGGTGACTTGCACAAGCCAGTCATCTTCTTAAAAATGTTCTTACCGAAAACTTTAGTAATCAACCATTTAGCTGCATGGTAAGTTGCAACGAACGACGAAAACAGCAACAATTTTATATTAAAGGAAGCAGAACAAAAAGCAGCCGCTCGCGCAGACAAGCAAGAGGCTCGGGAAGCGCACGCGCGAGAGCAAGCAGCCGCCGCGGAGGCTGCCGCGTACGCGGAGGCACACCCAGCCAAGTCGCCCAGCAACTTCTCCTATGGCAGCTACGAACTGTTCGTGAACCAGGAGCGCGGCAACCAGGACGACAATACCCGCGAGCGCATGTCCCTCCGTAGCGACCCCTTCGCGGACTCGGTGAGCACTCAGCCCACGCACAAGCCCACCGAACAGCACCACGACAACGCACGCCGGCCCAGGAAGGTCAGCATGGTGAGTATGCCGCCTTTTCACGCGTACATCTTGCTGCCAATCATTCAAGTATATTTCAATTCAAAACTGTTCAGTCGTTTTTAGCTTTACGTTGACTTATGATGAAACGAGTAACATAATTTTGAATGGAATTCGTTTTTAAACAACATACTATAAGAAAAATGTCTAGTTATATGTAATAAAATAACTGATTAAAGTTATGAGAAATAACAAAATATAGAACCGTTCGTTGTTTTTTCTAACATAGATTTTAAGAAATTGTAAAAATATTAACATCAATTTGTCTCTTATTAATTGTCTGCTACTTAAGTAAGTATTTGTGTGATCTTCAGATAAATGAAAACAATCGCCTAAATTAGTCATCCCATTGAATCATTGGCAGCGGAGTGTCTCTTGTCTTTCCAACTTGAGCAAATCAAACCCGCCACGCTGCTTTGAGCACAAAAGGAACGGGCTTATTGTTCAATTCCGTTATCTTCCAAAATTTGATATCTAAACACTGAATTTAATCACCTCTCATCTTCATGCCAGCACGTCTTAAGTTGGAAAGAAAGATTACAAAATATGTGTCTATTGCTATAAGCTTCTAATCTTCTTCTGTGATGTTTGTTCCTGAAATTGTATAAAAGGTTCAGATGCCAATATTTAGAAGTCATGAAATCTAAATTATGAAACATATAAAGTACCTACTTGCTTTCAAATCTTTCTATGCAAACAATAAACTCGTTTTAAGAAAAAGTATAGTAGGTACCTGAATTTATGTTCGCATCTGTACGTTCCTATTGCCATTTACCTACTGTTCTTTATTTTTTATGTTATTACTTTGTTTCCTTGATTGTATATAGACGATGTTTTGCCTGACGGCATGCAATTAGTTATTTACTTAGTGCTACAATGCTGTATTTCAGACAATGATAATCTCATTCTCATTCAAACTTTCATACGTAGGCATTCATGGATACAGTTATACATTCATCGTAGAATGATTATTTCCTCAATTAGATCTAGCTAGTACCTACCTACCTTTTCTATTCCATTAATGTAAGCACGACTCTCTGTACACCTTATTACAATTACGTATTTACTTTCTTTATTATTTTATCACAGATCAGACATGTCGATGTTAAATAAAGATGACCGAGATCTTGTGTGTATACAGCATGACTTTATTGATTGAAATCACATTAGTTATATGTAGCTCTGTTAAAGTACTCCAATAATATTTCTTAATTGAATTAAAAAGAAAAATGATAAGAGAAATACAAAATAACTTTAAAAAAATCTATGTAGCATAGGATTTAGAATACCGCCTTCATAATCATATATTTTGTATGTAACTTCAATAGAAAGTCCTAATAATTCAAGGAATACTATTGGAGAGAAAGAATCTATTGTCATGGTAGATTGTTTCTTTTGCAATGTGAGTGTTCACGAACCGGCCGGGCCGAAACTGAACGTATCGACGACGAAGAGGTAGGTTCAGCCAATTCTTACTAATTACATTGTCTTAATTTAGATTTTAAACAATTAAACTTAATCACAATATTTGATTCCTCAATTTCGATTTAGTCAAATGCGGAGGCTTCGATGATTTTGAAAAAGGAACAGTCCTCATGACTTTAGACGTAGAACTAAGGAAAAGTATAGTTTCGATAGGATTAGAAGTATGCAGACATGCATGTTATCTGACCCCTAATTACTTCATGTGTTTATAAACAAAGTTACTGACTAACTGTTGCTTTCACTCATTCATCGCAAGATTTTTTTATTATTAATATTTTATTTTACAATAAGGGTTTTAATATAAATGCATCCGTATTTTCATGTCATGATTACAGTCAATATAATTTATAATAAATGGTGTTATGGATTAAAGTTCTTATTGTATTTTTTTATTTTATTTAAAGCAAAATATAATTTACAGCTGGACACTATCATTGTACCAATCACTGTCAGCAGTTAATGTTTTTCTTACACAAGTTGCTTCAAAGTTGCAATTTTGTTATTTTATATGCCTGTTTTAATTTTTTACTGTATGGATATGGCAATGTCTCTCTCCATCCTTAAATTCTTTTTGGTGGATGTTTAGATTTGAGCTACCTATAAGAAGCTTGGATTAAAAATTTAGAATTCATCAAAATTTTGTTTGTGTATTGAAGGTCCCCCACCCTGAACGCATTAATAAATACGGGCAGTTGTCATATGGGCCACTGCGAGAGGGCTCTCAGGTTTGTCCTTCAATCCTCATTGGTGTTTGTGTTCCCCTTCCTCTTCCTGTTTTGAAGACTTAGAAAGTTTTATATTTTATTTCCTCTCTATTTTCTTAGCAACTTCTTCTTGATTCTGCTATTAGTAACAATTTTCTATCAAAGTCATTGCAACAATTGAAAAAGGATTATGTTCATAAATATTATCCTGTGTTGATGCGATGAGACTATCACAAGCACTTATCATTTCTCTAACTTCATTTTCTTTGTTTACTTTTTCAAACATTTCTCTTTTGGTGTGTTTTTGTTTAACACTTTTGTTTATCAGCACATGAAAGTAAAGATCATTTCCATATTGAAGAATCAATTTAGGATTACTTCAAAAGCTGTAGCTGAATAAAGCCTCTGCAACCGGTTTCTCAGAGTTTCTAAGTATCTATAGTACTTAACGTTAGTTATACAGAATTTACTACTCGATCTGAATTGAGGAAATTTTAGTAGCTTATTCAAAAATTTGTAAAATTAATTGTAAAAAATGTTATATGGAATATCGAAGTGAAATGATTCAGATATTGACTAGTAAGTATATAAAATGGTTATTTGTAAGTGCTTGGGTGTTAAATCTTATGTGATACTGCAGGCTTCGTTATCGCTGCCGGGATCGCCTTTCAATTTGCGGCGAGGATCACGAGGCTCGCACCAGATGGCGCTGCGGCCCAATGGAAGGCCCCGGTACCCGCCAGGCGCCGACCGCAAGCCGCTGGTGCTCTCCACGTACCTGGACGCCCAGGAACATCTGCCATATGCCGACGATTCCAACGCTGTCACTCCAATGTCTGAAGAAAACGGTGCTATCATAATCCCAGTGTATTATGCTAATTTAGGTAAGATAATCTTAACTGTTTGTTTTTTATTTATTTTAAACAATATTATTTTGTTCATGCTCCATAAATGCTGCAGGAAAGGTAGTCTCTTTGATGATTTCTATAATAATATAACTTGTCTATTTATTCTTGAGAGGTCCATTAAAAAAATTAAAACAAATCCTTAAAAAGCACTTACAAAATTTCAGGTTCAAGACATTCGTCGTACACATCGCACCAGTCGCGGCTGTCGTACACGTCACACGGCGACCTGCTGGGTGGCGGCAAAGCGCAAACGAAGGAAGCGAGGCTGCGCGGGCGCTCCGCCTCGCGGAACCACAGCGTGACGTCACAGCCGCATGCCTACCCGCTGCCCAGGCAGGACTCATCGCTCGCTTCCAGGCCGCTCCGGGAATATGTAAGTAAACCTTACCTACTAGTTTTATGTACACAATGATGGCGGTCAGTGCTGTGCAACCAATTTCGTGAATGTATTGTTAGTACTTACTTACTACGTACTACTGCTTGCATCTATTTGTTGTGCCCCGATACCACGGCCGATACCCCAGCTTTCCTGAGGCAGGTTGTAAATATACCTTCATGTTTATTTAATCCTAATAATTAATCATTTTAAATTTATAATACGTATTTGAATTATCCACAGAATCACAAAAATGTACTTGTATCGCATTTCAGGAGATGAGTACGACAGAATGCACCGATGAGGCCGGCAAAGTTCTAAAACCTTCCACTGACAATCCCTTCATAGAGACGCAACAGCCTAACGTAGTGGACATGAGAGGTAAGCTCAATAAAATAGCATTATACTTTGAATACTCGTAAAGCATTAATTGGAAATTGTTCCAGTAAATCAACTCTGCCTGAAATTCGCTCAAGTTTTTACTACAATAAATGAAAACATAAGACAATCACAAATATAAGATAATGACAAAACACAATTAGCCCCAAACTAAGTTCAAACTTGTATTATGGGATACTCAACGATACTATAAGTATTAAATAAATAAATATATACCTAACGTCTAACAAAGTATACTAAAACTATTTTAAGGGTCAATGCAGTCCATGGTAGTGAACAAATTTTTTTAAGAAACATATAGGTAGGTATCGAAATATGAAAAATAAATTTTCGTCTCCCATATGTTTCCCATACAAGTTGACCGATCAGCTGATCCGAGTTTGTATGAATAAGCAAAAAATAACATTTTTCATATTTCCATACATGTGTTCCTAGGGAAAGTTGTTCAGTATACAATAGTCTCAGTATATTTTGTTAGGTCCTGTAGGTATAGATAAATATTTGATAAATTTAGACGGGCAAGTAGCCACGTCTGTTATCGAAAACAGTTCTTGATAATCACATCATTTTTGATAAGATCACAATGAGAAACGTATTGATTTTAGTTACTCTGGACAGTTTAGAATAGTTCTAAATCTGTAGGTAGCTTTTTACCTACCAGTAAATCTCTATCACGTAGAAAGGTGGCCCAGTACATAGGTCGATTTTATGTGGTGCCATTACCAATACCTACTCATACGTAATTGGTTGGTATCAATGGCATATTATAAAGTTGTCTGGGTATTGACTACCTAATTTGTGATATTGTTGTTATGATGTATCAATTTTGTGTTTTTGTTGCAGATGTAATGGTTCTAAATGAAATCATCGAACAAGCGGGCAGACAAAGCCGAGCAAGCGACCACAATGGTACGAACCTCTTTGATAACCCTATAAATGTTGTTGCCTTCGTAACAACGCTGTTGTCTTGTGCATTTATTTTAATATCGATGTCCGTTACTTCAATGTGATTATGTAATAGCTTCTTCGAAACTACTAAACAATCCATCATCTATCTTCATGTAACTATAAAATAATCTTCAACACTTACATAATATATAATCTGTCCTGTTAAAGTTTACCCACACAAGAACACATACAACACACCAGGTATTTGCTCATTATGCAACAAAAAGGCATAATTGGCAAAAAAGATAACATGAAATGTGGATGTCATTTATTGTCGTTTTGTAACAATTTTGTAAGCACTTTACGAGTACTAACGTGTGAAGCCGAAGAATTTCCTTGACAACTTCTGAAACTGTTTTTTAGTTTTTCACTTGTACATATAAATGTATGTGGCTTGGTTTATAGAGATTGTGCCTTCGGCTCTATCCACAAGTAACAAGTAGAGACATGTATACACCGTATAACCAGTGTTGCATTAGACATCAAACAAACATTTGCACATGCTGCACTTATTTACTTCATCACTATGCAATGGGTTAAACTCAGTTTAGTTAATTTGCTTAATTGGTGTGCATGCCGTCGGCGCGCCCCAGAGGCCGCATATTTGTTAAAGCTGATGTCCAACTTTGAAGCGCACCGAAAGCATACCATCCAATTGAACGAATATACTGTAACTGCTAATGGAGCGATAATTTAAAAAAAAAAATAAGTTGCCTTATAAAAATACTCGAAATAACAAATGAGAACCACAATGAAACTATTTAGTTTAAAATTATTGCGTTTCATTAATATGCTAATTTTGGCGTTGCACTGCACATTTACTACACTGCATTGAATATGCACTTCTTATATTTTTATTTCTTAATTGCACGTGTTGCTTTATTTTAATAATTAAGTAGCTGCTATTATAATAAAAGTATCAATTAAGTTTAAATTAATAGTCCCCAGATACATGTATGATAGATACTCATATCTAGCAAAATATTGGAATAGAAATACCTACAGTAAAAATATGTTTTTCAACATGACAAATGTAGTATGGCTTTGTGATTTCAAATCACAATATTCATATTTTTTGGCCTTTTTGAAAATTATTGCATATCAAAAGTTAATATTGTCATATTTACAGCATTATGAGTAGTTAGGCGGCTATAAAGCTTTGAGGCAGGGTTAACGAACATAAGTAGTCACGGCCAGTACTGACTTGATTTGCACGATGTTACCGAGCACTGAGATTCCCTTGGGACGCCTGTGAACCCTAGTTCCACACCAAGGCTTACCATCACCTGTTTGATATTGGCGCAGACTTGCGCCCTAACATAAACATAAATGACAGCCAGTCACAAAAAATATGGATATTAGTGTATAATCTGTAAAGTGATTAGAGAAGTCAGCGTTGCTCCAATAAACGAATTATCATCTTGAAATTCTTTTCATGGAAGTGCTGCATAAAATTTTTAAATAATGAGCGAATACTAACAAATTTATTTCTGTCTCTCTCTACACACACACACGAACTCTGCTGCTAAACGGGACGCAACAGTGTCAGTGTACTACTTCCCAACAGCCGAAGACGATGAGGATGGGCCGACGTTCAAGGAGAAACTCCTAGAATGCCTGATGAAGGGCATAGACTTGTTCTGTGTGTGGGACTGCTGTTGGTTGTGGCTGGAGTTTCAGAAGTACGTCGCGCTGCTCGTGTTCGACCCATTCGTGGAGTTGTTCATCACGCTGTGTATCGTGGTCAACACGTTGTTCATGGCTCTCGACCACCACGACATGGACAAAGATATGGAGAAGGCGCTCAAGAGTGGCAATTATGTAAGTCCCTATATAGACACAACGCACTTATGAACCTTAGGATTTGCTTTGAAAAAAAAAATTGCAACAAGTCTGTCTTGTTGTCAATTTTTTATAATGTTTTTAATGCGACGATCATGAAAACGGTACCTGTGTACCGTGTCAAAATTGATCACTTTTTAACCGACTTCAAAACATGAGGAGGTTATCAATTCGACTGTATGTTTTTTTATGTATGTTTGTTTGTTACGCGATATATTCGCCAATTGTAAACCGATTTTGATTATTCTTTTTTATTTGAAAGCCTATACTACCAAGTTGGTCCCATTTTAATCTAGTGAAGAGATGATGAAGAACTTTGGAGATATGGAAGAAACTCCTAAAAAAAATTGAAGTCGGTTGTTTTTTTTTGTTAAAAATTAAATTATCTTCTTAGCGAGTCGGAATGGCTAATATTATTATATGAGTGGGGATTTTTAACTTTTTTAACACTTTTCAACATGATTTACATGTAGTACATATACACCGTAGGGAGAAACATATACAACGTAGAGAGTAGCTAAGTATGATTTATATAGGTACTTACTAATCGTGTATTTCTTTTTTTCAGTTTTTCACTGCAACATTCGGCATAGAAGCTATGTTTAAATTAATAGCAATGAGTCCAAAATATTATTTCCAAGAAGGATGGAATATTTTTGACTTTATTATCGTGGCCTTATCACTTTTGGAGCTGGGACTCGAAGGAGTTCAGGGTTTGTCAGTGTTGCGTTCCTTTCGTTTGGTAAGTTCTATTTCTTCTTTATACCTAACATTGTTTATACTACTTTATATAAAAAAAGATTACGTAGTATTCAACTTAAAAGATGTAAAAAATAATTTTCAACAACGATATAATCTTTTAATCCAAACAGAATATTTATGTGAGTAATATGACGTAATTTTTTTTTGTACCTAATTACACTCAAATCGTGTCAGATAAAAATGAGGTAACTAAGTATTAATTCTCTCACTTATTAACTTATTAACACTTCTCGATGTGTCCCAAAGGCAAACTGGTAGATAATGCATAGCGTTAAGTTTGACCCATTGTAATCAATCAAATATGAGATTGTGTGCAATAAACTTAAATAAATAAATTAATTCAATAATATTTACAATATTCGGTAGAAATGATAGCTACCGGCTGAAGATCGCAATTTAGCTAGGTATTAGATAAAGTTACTCATTGGATGTGCGAGCCATCTCTATATTAGACCAATAAGTATTTACTTCTTTGTGTATTTTTGATTATATTTTGTTTATTTAGGTACTAACTTGAATTAAATTTAAATAAAATCAATAATAAATTGAGAATTTACTGTCATTAGGTATCATGTCATGCGGAATATTGATGTATTTGCATTGTCATGCAACAATTGTTAGTTTTGTTAGCTTAGACAAAGATTTCATGAACAAATGACAATAAACGTTCAATTCCTAAATTGTAGTGGTACATGATAAAATATAATCTTTGTCAATTCACAAAGTATTTCTGGACGTGTATTGTTAACATGTATCACTACAATAGCACAGGCCGGAATCTCCTAAGGTACGCGCAATATGCGTCCCCGTTCCCCGTTCCCGCACCTCTCCCCTGTTTTCGCCTCGATGACTAACGTTGGCCGTCAAGAACCGGGGGAGAGGTGCGGGTGCGGGGAACGGGGACGCATATTGCGCGTACCTTAGGAGATTCCCTTCTGATTACTCTTACTGTATTCTGTGACAATAGTGTTTGAAGTATGTTACACACCACATACACTCGCCTACGTGTGTCACACGACATATTCGAACACGAGTGTAACTTTATGTGATGAATATTTTCAGCTGCGTGTATTTAAACTGGCCAAGTCGTGGCCGGCGCTAAATCTTATTATATCCATAATGGGTAGGACAGTGGGAGCTTTAGGGAACTTGACCTTTGTACTTTGCATCATTATATTCATATTTGCCGTGATGGGAATGCAGTTGTTTGGGAAGAACTACACAGGTTCTATTTGAAAGAAAATTTAGCATCTCTAAAGAACTAAGCTTGTTATTGATTCAGCTTCACACTCCCGAAAATCTTACACTGGGCTTGATTGAACATCTCATATGGGACGCTGTGGCTTGATAACACGGCGAGCGTGGCGCGGGTCCGACACACGACCCCGCCACAAGACCACACGTTATGAAGCTATGCAACGCAGCTTTACAATCATAAACTAAGCTTTGCATCGAGTATATAGATTTGACTTGCAGCTTTGCTTTGGAAAGGGTACTTTCTGCCGCAGGTCTTCGACTGATGGGATCTATGTCACTATTACATTAGGCACATCAGACATAACAGTCAAAAAGTACAAAGATAATGAATATCCAATATATTTCGATGCAAAAGTTGTCAAAATTTGGAAAACAAACATATATCCCACTCATACAGAATTAAATCAATGCACATCGATAGGTAACTCAAGCACACATTCGCTAATAGTCGACACATAATCACTCGCCGAGCTCAGATGCTGGTTGTCAGCCATACCACGACATTCTCGAGCTGAGGCAGTGACTGTGTGTCGAGAAGAGATCCGCGCAGTAGCATAGGTGAAGCGCCGGTAAGCGAGCTTGTGTGACGCCTTGTTTCACAATTTGTACTTCCAGCTTCGAGTATTCAAATTGGCAAAGTCATGGCCGACACTTAATTTACTCATCTCTATAATGGGTAGGACAATGGGTGCCTTGGGCAACCTGACCTTCGTATTGTGCATCATTATTTTCATATTTGCCGTGATGGGTATGCAACTGTTCGGGAAAAATTACGTGGGTAAGTTAATTGGTGGGAGTGCTGCATGATCATTGGTGTTTGGAGGTGTTGACTGTTGGTGACACGGGGGCGGCGGCTACCTGATTCCTGTCCCCTTCGCAGGATCTGTTTATCTGACACGCTACTGACTGCTCCCCCTTACCTATTTAATCGATTATATTAAGATTAAAATGGCCAGTGAGAGGAGGACAGTCACTTAAATAGTAAACAGATTTATGTAATGGACATCTCAGTAAATACATTTTGACATACTTGTATTACATTACATATATTAAAGTTATTGCAAGTGACGCCAAAATATATTTGCTATTAGAAATTTTGCGGTTAAAGAATGGAGTTTTAATGAAAAAATATACCGCTAGACTTCGCTCAATCTAGGTAAATATTTTTGACAATGATAATATATTATAGTAAAATAAGAAAAAGATAAGATAAAACTTCTTTATTGTACCAACTGATATGACATTAAATAAAAGCAAATATGAAATAGAGCAGGTAAAATTACCTTATTACTGAAGCGATTTCTTCCAGCTAACCTTTTAAATATAACAGAATGTAAAATAAAACTCTATTCTTTAATTGAAGCTCGCCGCCCTGTTTGAATAGTGAATAAATATTGTGTTGATGTGCGTCACACTCTTGTGCTCATCGTCATTAGGCATTAGGAGATTGGCAACATTCGATGTGTCCCTTCCAAGAGTTCCAAGTGAGCCCGATAGCCAAAATGTTTTTGTCCTGGACTGAACGAGTCCTCATAAGGCGCCTCACTTGTGAAACAATCATACCCCGCTTTTCCTTCATGCATTTTCTTTCCCCTCCTTTCTACTGCATATTTTTGTTTTTATTTTATCTAGAATTTATCTATGAGCTCTATCTCCTACCTGCTATTTATTTCTACTCTTTTAAAACTTTTGACTACTTTCAAGTATGTACTTTAGTCTATTTAGAGTAAGTATGCATGTCCTAATCTATTTATTATTATAATATGGATGCCTGAATACCGATTAAATGTCTAGTAATTATAAGTAACGCACATATGCTTTTACTTAGATGACCTATTTAAAAATATATTTTGTGGAGTGGCTTGTATATTAATATAATTGCTACCATTGATACAAATGTACAATACCGTAAATCTTGAGCATCATAGATTTGAATAGCTGTTAAAAAATAGTAATAACACTTGATTGTTTTTTAATCTATTATTTCTGTTACCCAGACTACGTGGACCGGTTTCCTAACGGAGAGTTACCGAGATGGAACTTCACAGATTTCATGCACAGCTTCATGATAGTGTTCCGAGTGCTGTGCGGAGAATGGATAGAAAGTATGTGGGACTGTATGTTGGTGGGAGACGTCTCATGTATACCCTTCTTCTTGGCTACTGTCGTCATCGGAAATCTTGTGGTTAGTTTTTTTTCGAATCTCATCATACTACATAAAATGTTTGTATTGGCTAGTCAAGCAAACAGGCACGGAACATTTAATAATGTCAAAGAACCATTCCTTGGTTTGACCAGCCCGAACGCAGGCACTCCATGCTTGATTATTTGACGCCCTAAATACTTAGTTGCCATCCTTCCGGGTTGCCAGGCTCTAACGACGGCACAGGAAATTGTTTATCCTTCTGAACCATACTTTTTAACATATAACAAAAGAATCAATATCACATTTCAGGTACTTAACCTCTTCTTGGCCCTGTTACTGTCCAATTTTGGTTCTTCGAGCTTATCTACACCGACTGCTGACCAAGATACGAATAAAATAGCGGAAGCCTTCAACCGGATATCGAGGTTCATAGACTGGACGAAGCGGAACGTCGCTGATTTTATGAAGTTACTGAAGAACAAGCTGACCAACCAGATAGCGATACACGCGCCGGGTAAGATGTGTATACAGTCGGCGGTGTGATGTGGCATGTGTATTGCGTGTTTGATGTACAAAGTGTATCTATGGTCTGTCTATATCCTTTCAATAATTTAGGAGTTTCATCTTAATGTACCTACGCTACCTATTGAAAGTGTAGCTTATGGTAGAAATAGACTGTACATTTTGAAATGAAACCCGGACTGAATATTATTAAGTTACTCATGAATATTGCAGCTAAAATAATTAAATTAAGCAAGCTATGAGTCACATGATTTCCGAGCAGATAAATGATATTTTGAAAGACAACTTGTCAAAATTCCAATGTCTATTGATGAAAAATGTATATGAACAATATTACACATTACTAGATGGTCCTGAGGCTAATTTATATTTTAAGAGATATTCTCTTGTATTTAAATGTACTAATGCGGCATGCTCTATGGATAATATTAACCAACATTCTATATAGCATGACTTTTGTGTTAAATAAACTGTACCTACCTAAATTCTGTCTCTGTGTTTTTAAGTTTTTGTGAATTATTGTGGACACTGTGCGTGCCTGCGCCCTAGCTCCAAGAGTAGAAAGACCCTGTGCCAAGTAAAATGTCGTGTGTTAGATTTGAATCCTTGTTGATACACTTCTCCTATCTAACGTTATTTTTTTGTTTTTGTATAACTTCCTTTCATTTGTGTCCTTTTGTTTGTGTTCATTTTTAAAACTTCACGCATTGTATCTAAAAAGACAGGATCATATGTAGTAGTTGTGTATGTGTTTAAATTGTTGTTGCATGCGTATACCTACACTTGATGTTGTATTATTTGTTTGGTGTTATGTGTTTTGTACTACTGTATTTTATTTATGAAAACAATATTAACATTGGGTACATTTTTAAAGGAGTATCGTCATTCTTAAATCACTCATCCATTGTTCTTATTGATAGTAAAGTTACCAATCTACAATCACAATTTTGGTAAAAGTATAATTATATTATGTATTCGCTAACACATATCATTATTTTTATTGTTAAAATCTACATGAACAGTTAAGTATGATAACTAAAGATCAAATGCGTCAGATTGAAAATAATATCGTTATTCACAAATCATACACGCTTACTACAACACTGGATTTTAATCTAACATTACTAAGACAGCTTGGTCTGATTTCTATGCTTGGTCTGGCGCCGCTCACGGTGGACACGCGCCGCACACGTAGGCTTAAAAGCGGCTTTATGTGGCCGCTGTGTCTCCTCAGAACGCGTCGACAACGAGCTAGAACTCGGCACAGACCTGGATGATGCAGTTCTATACAAAGACAAAAAGATAAAGGATCAAGTCGAAGTAGCTATTGGCGATGGAATGGAATTTACAATACCAGGTAATTGTCAAAAACTTTCGATATTCTAAACATTGGTTATATATTCTATATTACGTTAACGCTGACGTGAAAATTTTCAGGAGACAATAATAAATACAAAAAAGGCAAAATATTAATGAATAACATTAATGCTATAACAGATAATCATAGAGACAACCGGTTAGACTGCGAATTAAATCATCATGGATATCCTATTCAAGTATGTAATGTATTAAGAATTTTACTCTAACATTACGTTCTACTTATTAGGATTGTGTGGTATTGATTTAATGTGTTGTTACAGGATGATGACACAATTAGTCAAAAATCTTATGGTAGTCATAAAATTAGATCATTCAAAGATGAAAGTCATAAATGTTCTACAGACACGATAGATGGAGAAGAGAAAAAAGACGCTAGTAAAGAAGAATTAGGTTTAGAAGAAGGTTTGTTTGATTTCTTTTTTAGATGATTTATAATCAATGTTAGTTCTATATAATTTAAAATATAATTTAAAAAAAAACTAAACCTCATATTCTTAAAACCAATTAAAAATTACTTACCAATTTAAAAATGCAGACCTTTTATGTAATTGAAAGAAAAAACTTTGCTCTTTAAATCAAAATCTTACCTTATACTATATGACTCATTTAATGGGTGCTGATTTTTTATAAATACAGCGACAAATCGTGACATTTCTGTTGTAGAAATGATTGATGATGATGAAGAAGGCAAAACAGATGGTATTCTTGGCAAGACAGACATTGTAGTGGCAGCTGATGAAGAAGTGGTAGATGATTCACCGGCAGACTGCTGTCCCGAGCCTTGCTATCAGAAATTCCCATTCTTGGCGGGAGACGACGAATCACCTTTCTGGCAAGGATGGGGAATGCTTAGACTGAAGACTTTCAGGCTCATTGAGAACACTTATTTTGAAACGGCTGTGATTACCATGATTTTGCTCAGTAGTTTGGCTTTGGTAAGAATAATTTAAAAAAAATTATTTGTTTATATGATTCCACAAATACTTAGCTTTTATGTGTTTTCAGGCGTTAGAAGATGTACATTTACCTCATCGACCGATTCTACAGGATATCTTATATTACATGGATCGAATCTTCACTGTAATCTTTTTCATCGAGATGTTAATCAAGTGGCTTGCTCTCGGCTTCCAGAAGTACTTCACAAACGCTTGGTGTTGGCTCGATTTCATCATTGTCATGGTAAACAATCTTGGCTTATATTTGAACAACTTGTGAATACAGACTAATAGCAGACTTTTTGCAGGATAACTATCTCAAAAATTGGTTTAATACATAAGCCAGTCTTTGCGAAAATCTTAATTTGTATTCCTACTTAAAAATAGACGAAGGGATAGAAAGTTAATGACATGTCAGTAGATGTTAGTTTGGTGAGGCTGAGGCCACCAAGACGGAACCACTTTAATCGTAATTGTCATTTATCAATTTCTGCATTATATAACCTAAGATTAAAAGATTATCGCGTAATGTTACGTCAGTTGTCGCTCGTAAACCACGGAGCGGTGATGGCGGGTGCGGACGACATCCCAGCATTCCGCTCGATGCGAACGTTGCGCGCCTTGCGCCCGCTCCGGGCTGTCTCCAGATGGGAGGGCATGCGCGTGAGTACGCGCGGCACCATCGGCGCTCAGACACTATCGGTGTCCAACTCGTTGCGCTGCTTATCGACTAGTAGCTAAAATTGATTGATTTTGACAGTTTCTGCATTCTTATCTGCTTTCGTCTGATTGATTGTGTTGATGAGCAGCGCGACTGAAAAGCAAATAGCTTTGTCTGTTTGATGTCTATCGGAGCGGAGATTCCGACTGGTCTCACTTCGCTGCCTAAAGCTCTCGATGTCGTGACATTGTTTGTCTGTGGATACTGCTTTTATGTATCTCTCTTACCCACGACTCCTGCTACCTTTTCAAGTTCTATATCAAAACTACAATTATTATGATCCCCTATATATAGATACTCTCACTTGAATCCCAAAAGTAACTTCAAATGCATGTCAAGACACAATATTTATCCGTGTACTATCGTATTAGATGGTGCTATTTTTTCTATAAATATTATTATGAAGCATATTTGCTGACATTTCATTTATACCTCATAAGTTTTATGTACTTTAATAAAAAATATATCAACAATGTTGTGAAAGAGAAAATGGCACTTTATCTATTTCGACTGCAGCTATTGATGTCTAATGGAAATGATTGCAGCTATATTCTTAATTTATTACTGTAGACAATGGGAAGTCTAGTGCGACAAGACTATTCCAGGTAATTGATTTTGTAGAAATTCTTCTGAAGGTTTTCTTCTCCATTCCATTTAATTTTGATTCGAGGGTTGTTGTTTTCTTCTCCTGGTACAAATTCTTCCACAACAAGTCACGACTGAAGGAATTTTGGGTAATTTTCAGACTTTAGCACAGTTGATGCAACTCTTTTTATTGTTGAATGCTTAAATAATACCATGATAAATATTGAAATGTCAACCGTTAATTTTATCAGGTCTCGCTTATAAACTTCGTAGCGGCGCTTTGTGGCGCCGGAGGCATTCAGGCGTTCAAAACGATGCGAACGCTCCGCGCACTGCGCCCGCTCAGAGCCATGAGCCGCATGCAGGGCATGAGGGTACGTACCACCCTGCCTCGCGAGCTGGCTCCCGACCTCACCGACCACATCCTCACACTCACATTTTTACTTTTACATTTGTAGACTAAACATCTTCAATAATCCCATTAACATATTCAAATTTTTATAACACTCACTCAGCTCTTCATTTCAAACTTTGCATCAATTATTCGGTCTTATTTGTTTAAAATCTTTTCTGGAGTTACACAATTGTTGTTATTCATTGGCAGTAGTCGATTATCGATTTGTATTATTAGAAATCATTTTAAGATGTCGGTGGCACCCTTGAATGGCTTAGTATCATCACGATCGTACATCCTCTCTTAGATATTGGGCGGGTTTTGAGTTCATTGGGAGAACATTCATTGTTATGTTTTGGTACTTTTCTCGTGTCTTTTTTCATAACTAGTTAGATTTAGACATTTGTAATTAGTGTATGGATTTTTAACTTAGATTTTGCACTTTAGATCTTCTTGTCTTCATCGTAAGATCTCTTTTGGATCGCATGACTTTATTCTCTTATTGGATGGTTTTAATAGACAAATGGTAAGTGAATTTATGTACTAGAGCTCTTTGTTATGCACAATTTTTTATGTTGATGTTGCTTTGCATTAAAATATAGCATGGTATGTAAGTACATATATACTCGTATATCACCATAGATCCCTGTATATCAAGGAAAGATTGTACAAAGTAATATAATTATGGTAAAATTACCAGACCACTCCTTGACCAATTAATCCACAAATAATAAAAGTAGTTAAGTAAATTTGTTAAATCTGAGGGTTTAATTAATATACTATACATTTTAAATAAGGTACTCGTATTAAGTACTCACTCAATATTTTGCAAAGTTTTCACTAGTGTAAATTTATGTATTTACAAAATTTTTCTTACACTTTTATAAAACAATTAACTTTTATAAAAAACTGATTGCTAAAGGTAAAAATTTTTTTTTGAAAATGCATTTTTTATATATATTTATCTCTCATTTACCTGGTACGTTTATAGGTGGTAGTAAATGCACTGGTACAAGCGATTCCATCCATCTTCAACGTGCTGCTTGTGTGTCTCATCTTTTGGCTGATCTTCGCCATCATGGGAGTCCAACTTTTTGCTGGAAAATATTTCAAGGTAAATTTGAATATTATTTTGTTTATAAAATAACAAGTAGACCACTTTTCCAATTTAGGTCAGGCTGCTATTTTTCTGAAGATGTTTGAATTTTTAACTTCAACTCTCACTTATTTGTATAACTATGCCATGAAAATTGTATATACAGGGTTATTTTTAATTAACCGACAACCTTTTTAGAGCAAGTTCAGTCCGTGATACTGAACCACTTTTCATAAAAACAATTATTGAAAAACGAAAAAAAAATTGGACTTTCCATACTAATCGGCGCTCAACCAAATGGATTTTGTATGGGAGGACGAAACTTTGTTTTCGTTTTTCGATAATTGTTTTTATGGAAAGTGGTTCAGTATCACGAACTGAACTTGCTCCAAAAAGGTTGCCGGTTAATTAAAAATACCCTGTATACTTACCTATGTTAAAAACATTTTTATGAAGCCTAATAATATTAATCATTTTCAAAACAAGAGAATACTTGTTTTAAATCGACCAAACTGAGTTCGTAGGGTAATAATTATCTCTTGTCTTCTCTGGTCAACCTTTAATGTACTTGGGTACACCATTTTCACTGTTTACCTGTTGTTTATTTTCAGTGTGTCGACTTGAACCATACAACTCTGAGCCATGAAATCATACCGGACAGAAACGCCTGCATCCTAGAAAATTATACATGGGAAAACTCTCCAATGAACTTCGACCACGTCGGCAAAGCGTACTTGTGCCTCTTCCAAGTGGCCACTTTCAAAGGCTGGATTCAGATCATGAACGATGCTATTGATTCTAGAGAAGTATGCTATTTTTTTAAACCCATAAGTAATGGATTTCATTGCGATAATATAATTATCATGTCGTTAATTTATTTTGATGTTAAAATCTTTATCTTAATTTCTTCCATTAAATATATCAATAATATATCAATTCCAATAAGTATCTCCGTTTATTTTTTATTTAATGTTAATAACATTTGTCTACTTCAAAGTGCAATCAATTCTTATGAACGTCCCTCTATTTCAGGTTGGCCGACAACCAATAAGAGAGACAAATATTTACATGTACCTGTACTTCGTATTCTTTATCATATTTGGCTCATTTTTCACTCTTAACCTATTCATTGGTGTGATCATCGACAACTTCAACGAACAGAAAAAGAAAGCGGGCGGTAGTCTCGAGATGTTTATGACTGAAGACCAGAAGAAATACTATAATGCCATGAAGAAAATGGGTTCGAAGAAACCTTTAAAAGCTATACCTAGACCCAAGGTATGTTTCATATCGAGATTAGTACACTTGGTCACTCCGCTAACTATCAGCCAATCGTACAACCAAAATTATATCAAATTTGTTGTCCTCAGCAAGCTTTAAAATTTAATTATTTATTTCAGTGGCGTCCACAAGCGATAGTTTTTGAGATAGTGACTGATAAAAAGTTCGACATGATCATCATGTTGTTCATCGGCCTGAACATGTTGACGATGACCCTGGACCACTACCAGCAGTCGGACACGTTTAGCAATGTCCTCGACTACCTCAACATGATATTCATTGTAATATTTAGTTCAGAGTGCCTATTAAAAATATTCGCCTTACGATACCATTATTTCGTCGAGCCATGGAATTTGTTCGATTTCGTCGTAGTCATGTTCTCTATTCTAAGTAAGTATGATTACTTATTCATCAACTATGAAATTAAATTGATGAGTTGAACTTCATTAATATCGATAATTTATATTTCAGGTTTGGTACTGAGCGATATCATAGAAAAATATTTTGTATCGCCGACTCTATTGAGAGTGGTGAGAGTAGCAAAAGTCGGTCGAGTACTTCGACTGGTAAAAGGTGCCAAGGGCATCCGAACGTTACTGTTCGCGTTAGCTATGTCACTGCCAGCTCTATTTAATATCTGCCTGCTACTTTTCCTGGTCATGTTCATCTTCGCGATATTCGGCATGTCATTCTTCATGCACGTCAAAGATAAAGGAGGGCTAGACGATGTTTATAACTTCAAGACGTTCGTGCAGAGTATGATACTGCTATTTCAGGTTAGTGATTATCTGATAAATTGTGGATACTTTTTCGTTTAGAATTCAATTATCATACTTGCTTATTTGTACCTAAGTGATGTTGCATTGTACCTACTATGCAAGACTACCTATAAAACTCAAATTAAATAATGAAATATTTTTTTCTTTTTACCATTTCATTATTTATTTTGAGTACTTTAGTACTGCATCTTGAATGCCTAAAAACCCTATAAAAATAGATACCTATAAAACTTCGTAATTGACAAAATCTTTCGAGTAAGTTATCGGTATGATACTGTTTGTTGAATTACTATAAAAATGTCGTTGGTGAACAGATGTCAACCTCTGCCGGCTGGGACGGCGTGCTGGACGGCATTATCAACGAGGAGGAGTGCGATTTGCCGGACAACGAGCGCGGCTCGCCCGGTAACTGCGGCTCCGCTACCATCGGCATCACCTACCTGCTCTCTTACCTCGTCATCTCCTTTCTCATCGTCATCAACATGTACATCGCCGTCATTCTCGAGAACTACTCGCAGGTAAACATAAGGAATCTGAAATGTTACAGCATGTCAATGTTTTCTTTTATAGGTAATATGCGAAATCACTTATTTTGTCTACTTTCTTATTCCAGGCGACAGAGGATGTACAAGAAGGCCTCACGGACGATGACTACGACATGTACTATGAGATCTGGCAACGGTTCGATCCAGACGGCACTCAGTACATTCGGTACGACCAATTGTCCGATTTCCTCGATGTGCTCGAGCCGCCGTTGCAGATTCACAAACCAAACAAGTACAAAATTATTTCAATGGATATACCCATATGTCGCGGCGATATGATGTTCTGCGTGGACATCCTAGACGCGCTGACGAAGGACTTCTTCGCGCGGAAAGGCAACCCTATAGAGGATCCCGGCGACATCGAAGTGGGGCGGCCCGACGAGGTCGGCTACGAGCCGGTGTCGTCGACGCTGTGGCGTCAGCGCGAGGAGTACTGCGCGCGGCTGATACAGCACGCGTGGCGCAGACACCGGCGCGCGGGCGCGGGCGACTCGCCGGGCGGCGGCGGCGGCGGCGCGGGCGGCGCGGACACGGCCGTGCTGCTGGACGCCGTGACGCCCAACGGGCACCGCGTGGTGCTGCAGGCGGCGGGCGCGGCGCCGCGGCCGCCCGAGCCCGCGCCGCCGCCCGCGCCCGTCTGACCCGTGCTGGCGCTCGCGCTGCTGCCCGCGCTAGTCGACGACGCGCCGCTGCCGCTGCCCGCACCGCTGCCCGAGCTCCTGAGCCCACCCAAGCGCACTTAATTATTTTTTACGCTAGACGTTTCGCATTGTATATATTAGTGCCGGCGGCGGCGGGCCGCGGAGAGCGACGCGACGTTAGGCGCGATGCTGCGCGTCCGCGCCGTCTCCTTCGTGGACGTTATTCTTTCGCGTTTAGAGACGTTCGAGGTGATAACTGGAGTGTTTTATATTCGCGTGGCCGAGCTTTCGTGACTGTTTGTTTGCGACCGATGATCGCGCGTTCACCGTGTTTTATCGTTCCGAGTCATGTTTTAAGTTGATGTCGCATTCGACCTGTCCCGGTGAGAAACCTGTCGATCGGAGGGAGTCGTTTTTGCGAGCGTGCCGTTTAATTCGTCACTAGTTATTTAATATAAGGTATCAGATAAAATGAGGAAACTGTGAAAGCTTATTTTTGTATTCGATGAATATCACTGTCTATCTGTAAATTCTAAATCAGATGTTTATTAAGATTACGAAAAGCGATTAGTTAACGATTGTGAGATATCATTTTTCTTCCCCGAAATGGTGTCGAGCAATAGAAAGTACTGTATTGATAAATGAATGAATATTGCATCGGGCGGGCGTGGTTGGCATCGCTCGACTGTAAATTACCGTAACGTTCTGTGGAAGCATATGTATATAATCAGCGGAGCCGCAGTGAGACTGAGGGCGCGCGATGCGGCGCGCCCGCCCGACGCGCGACGCCGCGACGCAGCGCCGAAGTGCGACACAAATGATATTATAGCTTCGTTCCGTTGCTTGGCGGACCACCCACACCAGCAGTCGATGTAGCACTTAACGTTTGGGAATCAGCGTGTTTATTTCGAATTATTGAGCATTAAACGTCTTCAACACGTCCACCGCATTTGGACGTTAGTATAATCGTATCTAATAAACGCTTAGACGAGCAATGGCTACGCCGATTCATATCAATTTTGTCCGTATAGTTTTTTATAGTTCCAATTTATAAGCCTCTCAATGTACCGCAACGATGCTTCGTCTTCGTATTCTATACGGGGTCGGCTCGCCGTCGGTTTCCTCGAAATTTAAGAGTTTAGAAAATTTTTGCAAAGTTATCTATGTAAGCTTAACAAATCAGCTGTGAAATCGGTACCAGAATTCACTTCCGTCCTAATTCAGTACGCATCATAGGAATCGAGCCATTTTATGTAACGCGCACTTTCCACGTACCTAGTTAATGTAATTTCCCTTCCCCGAGTTACATTAGCTGCGGCGCCCACGGAGCCCGCCGCTTCCCCAGCCGGGCTCCGGCGCCCGCTTCTCAGGATTCTAGCCGAACGAGAGGTGCGACCTGGTGCGGTTCACTAAACCACTGTCACTGAGAATAATTCACACATAGTACCAAGTGCCTAAGTGGAGAGAACTATTCAATGATCAAAAATTTCAAGTAATTTTTCGATTAGGTATATATAGGTACGCCTTTTGGCTTTTCAATGGATTTTCCGAGGCGTGGAATTATGTGTGAAGCTCCAATAATACCAATATGTTGTCGTTAAATCATAGGTTTAGCATGTAGCGTAGGTAAAATTGTTGTTTATTGTGCTAAATTTTTGATGAAAGCAATTTTTGTTATTAGTTAGCTCATGGTACGGTAGATTACCTCAAGTTGATGCAGATCATATGTACCAAAGTAGTTCTAATATAAAAATGATACTGTGATTTAAACCTGTAGTTAAAATCAAATTTGTAGTGCTCTAGTTACAATTTTACTGACGCAGAAGATGTAGTCGTCGGCACCACGTCGTCTCGAGTCGGTCTGAGAATCCTCTCGGAAGCTATGCACCTTATAAATTGCGAGCGGGCTGGTACTGCTTCGATGAATTTTGCTGTTGCAGACTACATTATAAAGATATTGTTACATTTTACAACCGATTCGGCTACATGAAAGAGATCACTGTAATTAGCAATAAGATTATTTATACCTAAGAGATCGAACGTCCCTTACTGAGTAAGGTAGATTATTGAAGTATTTTTATTTTTCGATTGACATCTCTCTAAATAGATGGAGGTAGCGATGGTCGGAGACACATGTTGGCAGCGTCGATGCCGGATGGCTCGTGAGTGTCGAGTTTCGAGTCAGTATTGTCTTTTCTAGCACAACAAATCATTAAATTTTGTAATTTAACGTTGGAAGTGGTCAATTTTCTACTGCTCTGTAAATATGAGAGCTTATCGCCGGGTAGATCCCAAACCGCACTTCGCAACACATAATTTATCATGTCTACTATCTATTGTTATCAGCGAGTAACGCAGCGATACTACATAATAAGCTTGAAGCAATAACGTTATCGTGTGCTCGACGGAGGTTTCGCTTCTCATTGTACGGAACATGTCACCTAATAGTTGTGTGTTGGTTGTTTTCAGTCGTTTACCTACATAACATGTGAAAACCGAAGTGCAAGACAATCTAAGTGTTGCAAAAGTTTAAAGAGTCAGTGTATTTAAACTAAAATGAGACGCTTACCGTTTTGCACATATTTTGCAATAATATGGTTACCGTTAATGATTATGTAGATGATTAACGAAGTTTAGTCGAGCGAGGAGTGCGATGGCGAAGTTCCCCATCGCTGACGCACGCCCCGCGTTGACGTTGTTTCAGTTTTTCTCACTGACGACTTGCCACAACCTTGCTGTTGAACCAGTGCTGCGGGCGAGTCAAACTAGTGCGATCTTTGAAATCTATAACAAACTTTTAGCCTATCAATAACATACTTAAATAAAAAAAACTAAATAACGGCATTTTGCTCTGACAAACCAATTTAGATGATATGATTGCTCTCACAAAACAATTGACATGGTATGAAATTAAAATGGCCACGTATAATCATTACAAAACAAAAGTAAAGCTTTTGCAAAATTGAGTCGCCCTCAGACTGCATGCATGACAAACAGTCAGTGGCTTTTTATTTTAATTTTGGTCAAACCAAACGTTTTACCTAATATTAGGCATATTGCACAAAAAAGTTGTGTTTAATTAAGTTTAGACAATAAGTTATGATATATGTTACATTGTTTCTTTGACTATACTTATGACAAAAAGTGAGTTCAGTTTGCTGAGTGATAGAGGTTTAATTGAGTATTTATTATATATATTGTTGAAGTTTGTACAAAATAAATTAAGTAAACGATAAAATATAGAACTTGACTGCTTTATGGTATCGTTTTATTAAGACATAGGTTCAACTCCGGTACCTACGTCCAACCTTTTTTTTCTCTTTATTTTTACTTTTTTAACTTTTTCAAAATTCATAAAGGTCGCCCTAGCACAGCTACAAGGACATTTTTTTACCAAGTGTGTACTGCGAGACCGAAGGCCAAGCTAAATGATATATACACTATTCGATTTCTTAAGAAAAATGTATATTAAAAATCGTGGAATAGTTTTCTGGGAAATGAAATTCGATGTCAAAAAAAGTCTGTATTGTAATATACACCCTTGCTGCATGCTTGATTAGGCGTTACAGTTTTGTGCCTAATCTTTTTGTGCGATATATTAATTAGTAATTGTGAATATTAGGAGCTTTTAATTATTGGGCCTAATGACTAATTTGGGAAGTAAATATACGGCGATAAAATTTTAGGGAAATCTAAAATAGGCCTTAGTAAATTAGGAATGATAAAAATGTACTAAAAAATTTTGTGCTAAAAGTTTATGCACCAACCAAAATTAAGAACACAAAAAATTAGGGAAGCCAATAGAGATCCATTTATTAGGTATATGCGGCTATTCGTCGTCGTATCGATAGATTAAAAATATAAAATACATACATTTCGTATGCAATCTAAATAATCTCTTGTCAAAAAAGTAATCAGTCAATCACTGAAACTCGTTTATTTAAATATAAGATAGTAGCGTCACGCTCACACTGCGTTATCAATATCACACTAAACTTATCAAGTGAGCTGACACGTAGCCGCGGTCAAACTATGTACAAACATAACAAGTATTTGGTAAGTAAGTAATTAACCGATAAAATAGTAGCTTAAATAATCTTTACAATCAAAGCGTCATTCCTGATGTTCACGAGAAAAGATAATATAATTACTAACGTAACACTAGTAAAGTAAGCAATGGCATAATGGCATTTACTTAGTACTTAAGTATATTTAATCAGTCCAAAGTACTCTACTAATTTTAGTCGAGCAACTATCGTTGTTCGACTGGTTATCATTCAAATCTTTAAACGTACCTGTAAGACCTGTAAGCTTCGAACTGCATTTGGAATATTTATCTGTGCAATGGTTACTATTGGCTACCACTGATTAATATTATGCTAAATCATTTTCATCGAGAACGTTCTCCTCATTAATTAAATCCTAGATAATTTTTCAAATAATATTGAAATTGCTTTTAAGATAATGAAAGTACATAAAGCTAAAAACCTAAATATAATTAAATAAAACTAAAGCTATAATAAAAAAAAGAAACAGAAAACAAAACAGAAGAATAAGTAATAAAAATATATATATTCTAATCAAACAGCCCCCCTCGGAGCGTACCGGGCTCAAAAGTACCCAGAATGCCAGCCACGTTGCCTCGCTGAATGGCCAGGGCGATGTGTTGCGTCAGGTATGCTCCGGAGCGGGGGTCGCTCTGGTTTCACGCAGGCATCGCCCTAACTGTGCTATACATTTTTTGCCCTACTCACACCAGAGCCCGCCAGTTTCAACAGCAAAAGGTATGAAATAGTATTCAGTTCCGGGTACTTAACGTGTTTTGTGTAGCGGCATATTCTGTGGCGGATCCTGCCTTCTGGACTGTACGAGATAAATGGGACGTGGCGAAGGTCACGCAAGTGGCGTCCCAGAGTAGGCATCTGCCTTTTCCCACGGTATTAAGGTGAGCCATCTGGGCTTTTACCGTCTGTGCGGCAAAGTCCGGGGAACTTAACGACGCAGGCAAGGTACGTTTGCCGACACTAGGGCTCTGCAGATGATATAATTGAGTGTATGGTGTCTGGGAAATCTTCCTGCGCATCTTGAGCAGCTGAGGCCGTGGTAGCCCTTAGCATCAACGTGTGAACCGCATGGGCAACGGTGTGGCACAGACGTTACAACCTAGCCTCAAGGCGGCTGCAACCCGTAAAGAGTTATCATCTAGGTGAGTGCCTAGTTGAGGTGAGGGCAACAATCTTATTTTTTTTAATTTAAGTTTATTGCACACAATCTCATATTTGATTGATTACAATGGGTCAAACTTAACGCTGTGCATTATCTACCAGTTTGCCTTTGGGACACATCGAGAAGTTAGTAGAAGGGGTGCAAGTTTTAGCACTATTACAATACAACATTCCTACATAATATTACACAATAAATACATACATATATATCCACAGAAACATTAAATAAATACCATACGTATATACTAAACCATATACATACATACACATATTTATATATTATATACAGCAGAGAGAGTTTAATTTGATTCCAGATAATATTTCTTGACCAGCATTTTGAAATTATCACGATTGTAATCGCGATCTCGTAATGCTATCAGGGAGGGCATTCCAGAGCCGAACAGCCGTCACGGCAAATGAATTAGAAAAGAAACCAGAACGGTGAGAAGGAACAGCAAGTTGCATTGTGTTAGAGGAGCGTAGATTTCTATCGTGAGTTGAGCTAAGGAGCTGAAATTTAGATATCATGTAACTGGGTGCAGAAGGATTATAGATAATATTATGAAGATAACAAAGAATATGTAGATTTCTACGCTGTTTGATAGTGAGCCATTTAAGCTGAGAACGATAAGCGGATATGTGATCATACTTGCGAAGACAAAATATAAGTCTAAAACAATTGTTTAAGAGGCGTTCAAGCTTACTGAGCTGATCCTCAGTTATGTCCAAATAACACACATCAGCATAATCGATAATGGGGAGAATGAGAGATTGGACCAGCATAATTTTGGTTTTGATAGGAAGAAAGTTTTTGAGGTTATTGAGGTAATGCATTGTTGCAAAGACTTTCCGACTGACCTCAGCAAGATGTGGGATCCAATTTAGTTTAGTGTCAATAACTAGGCCAAGATCTTTAATAGTGGTTGAAAACGATACAATGTTACCATTATACTTAATTGGTGTCAAAACATCTAAATTTATGTTTGGCAGTTGTCGTCCACTACCCGCAATAATTGCTTGGCATTTCTTCGGGTTAACTGTGATACGTGATGAAGTGAAGTGATGTGAATCTTCTTCAGTGACAGATGAGGAACTACTACACATTCACGACTCAATAGTCGTAAATGAGAATTTATTACAATTAATAAAAGGCGACATTTTAAGTCATGTTTATTTCGAAAAATCTTATAGAATTAAAAATCCTGCAAATGTGTTCAATTCTTTTTTTCTTTCTTTAATACAGATATTATCACGTCTTGAAATTAAATTCCTGACTAGACGACAAAGCATTTTAGATTTTGCGGCTCTAAGCAAACAAACCCTAAAGACGCAAGATCCAAAGGCCACTTTTAGTGTTTATGGTGGGCGAGAAGATTCTTAACTTAATTTTTTGCGAGTACATAAGTATATTACCTAATACTCGTGTACTGTAGTTTATACAAGAAATTTACGTTTGCAAATACGAGTAAATAACTCGACTATGTACTATATTTTAAGACCTAAGCGTAGTACTTATATTAATTCTGTGACCTAGGCACGAACTTCAAAAACATGCCTCCCCGTGGACAGGTGATGACTCTCCGCGGGTCCAGTTCCACCTGCTTTGGCGTATTCTTCGTCATCTGCACCCTGAATTTACTGAGCAGCTTCATCATACATACACGACTCTGTACTTTTGCGAACCGCATGCCTGCAACAGAAAATAGATATTTATATTTTTGCTAGTTGATAATGTTGACTAGTTTAGAAAGAAATTATATATGGGTGAATTTCAACAGGTCCATTAAAATCTTCAAGGACACGAGGATAAAATTATTCGAATAGGAGCTATACCTATCCACAGCGATGAAAGAAAAAATGTCCAGTAACATAAAAATGGAATACTTTCATTTATGGCGCAAAAACGCAGGCGGGTGTTACGATAGAAAATACGAATTCACTTACCTATACAATTCCTCGGTCCTATGCCAAAGGGTATATAAGCACATGGATGTCTGTCTCTTTCATTTTCTGGGGAAAATCTTTCAGGATCAAACTTCTCGGGATCCGGGTAGTACTTCGCATCACGATGAATAGCCATAGGAGACACCAACAACATCAGCCCTTTCCTGATTTCTAAATCTAGGCCAAGGAGCTTGTAATTAGACTCAGCTTTCCTTTGTAACACATCAACTACTGGGTACAACCTGAGGGTTTCATCGAAAACTTTCTCCATATATTTCAGCTCATTAATTGAATCGTAAGTAATCTCTCCATCGTATTTTTGAAGAACCTCGTCTATTTCCTCCAAAACCCTGTCTTGGATATCCTGGTTGCGTGCTAACTCGTACAACATAAAAGTCATGGTAGTGGCACTGGTCTCGTACCCTGCTACGTAAAACACAAACGCCTGTGCGGCAATCACATCTTCCGTCAAATCCAGCTGTAACTCTTTCTCGTCACTACGTCGCATTCCTTTGACCTCACCTTGTTGTCTCAACTCTAGTATTAAATCCATAAAATCTTTTCTCCCAACTGGGGCGCCATTTCGTTCCCGAACTACTCTTCTAACTAAATCAAAGAAAAAGTTCCTAATTGATTTTGGGAATAGAGACGTGTTCAATTTTCTCAGGATGCCTGGATACATCATATCCAATTCGTTAAAATAGTTTACCTCAAATATAGTTTTATCAAACGCTGTTATTTGCTTCATAATAACATCATCTTTATCAAAATCCATATCTATACCGAAAGCGCATGCTGCAATGGTACTCATTGTGTATCTTTGAACCAGCTTGTGCACTTCTAGTTCTGGTTGCTGGCTCACCATTTTGTTTACAAGTTTTAAAAACAAATCAACTCGGCTTGTCATGAGATATGACATCTTCTTCAATTTTCCCGATGTGAACAAAGGAGTGAAACGATTACGTAGCACACGCCAGACATCTCCATCTGCGTGAAAGAGATTAAGTCCTAAGCCTTCTTTACTCAATTCTATTCCACGATCCGAAAATACTTCAAAATCTTTTATCATAATTTGCTTCACAATATCCAAATCTCGGATCAATAAGGTGGGCGTCACCATTCTATAAACGCCGACTACTTTCTCCTCCGGGAACTGATCGTATGCTTCCTTGATGACTTGACCCAGGAATTTTTTCCGCATAAACGATTCATAGACATTTCCAAAGAATACCATCGGTTCTGGTCCGCATACTTTTCTTTTTTTCCAATAGTCAAATGTTCTTGTGAAATAATAGTACAGTGCATAGAACAGCGCTGTAAGTGCCAGCGGCACCAGAACCATTTTAAATAATAGGTACAAGGAATTGTTACTCAAAAACGTCACCGCAACCTCCACTTTTTATAATAAAATTATAATCACTTGGATGTCGCATTTATGTGCGAGATAAGGTAAAAAATTAATTGGCCAAGTGCGTGTCGAGCCACGCTCAGAGTAGAGTTCCGAAGTTATACGTGATAACGTGGAATCTATTTTACATGTATACTACCAATTTTAAACAATTTACAACTTTAAATAATTGTTTTCTAAGAATTATGTATTTTGTAAAAAAAATACAAATAGGTACAAATTGTATGTTTGGTAGATGTACTGCAAACTCTTAAATTAATAATGCTAACTTAGCTTCCTTTTCCTTTAAAGTTCAGTACGTATAATCATATAACTAGTACTACCACGATTTTTTTAGATTTTTCAAGCAAATTTTTTTAGCTTTCAAAAGGGGGAGAGACGCGCTATACTCGAACAAGAATTAAGTTTTATATTTCGAAAACGGGTCACTAAATTAAAAACTCGTCTTTCCAAACCCTCAAAAAGACCTATCTAACAACACCACTGACGTAGCGTAGAATGCACGCCTAAAAAAAATATCATCCCCACTTGACGTATAGGAAAGTAACCATAAAAAATTCAAAATTTTATTTTACTATTTTGTCAGCATACGTAATATATTATTACGTTATATTTGGATGGGTGACCACAAGTGGTACAAAATTTTCTCGAGCTCTTCCGTGCTTCGGAAGGCACGTAAAAGCCGTTGGTCCCGGCTGTCATTGTATGGCAGTCGTCAAGCTATGTCAGATGCCTTTAGGCAGCTTGAAAAATCTGACGCCAGTGTAGGCCACTTACACACACGAAAAACAACAACAACAACAACGTTATATTTATAAACGTACCAAAGTCCAAGTAATTTTTTTTTATTCAATGTAGGATAAATATATCACTTATTGAAGGTCATTATTTTTAGTGCTAAAGCTACCGATACAAGCGTTTCGCAACGACCTATATAAGTATATTACGTCATATATACCCATGCAAAATTATAGCTTCTAGTAAGTACTAACAGTCTTTGAGCTAAGCCGCGGACAGACAGAGGCACATACCGAAACTATAAGAGTTCCGTTTAGGGACTTCGGAACTCTAATGATTGGTATGTTTACATATTTTGGCACGAACATATGAACACAATGACTTGGAATTTTGACGCACAAGTTGAGAATTATCTTTATTCGTATCTCGTGTTTATAATTATTTTGTCAGCCCGCCGATGTATTTTTTTACGATGACAATTCGATTTGCAATTGCAAGACTCATGCTTACTTTACAATCGTAACTTTTAGCTTGTGTTTATTTTAATCACTATTTCGTGTAGCGTATACACCTACTTAAAATGGAATTTTCGGCTTTTGTTAAACTGTTTTAAGAAGAAGTAAACTGGATTTTAGTGAGGGTTGAAAGTAGATATAAGTAAGTTATAATAAATATTACAAAATCGCTTCATCCATTCAAGAGTTACGATGATACAAATAGACACACTAGGGGACCCATTCAAACTCCTCCTCTTTCTCGTCTAAGCCCGTTTCAAGTTACATCGCGTGCCAAGCAGTCTTCGAAACCTGGGGTTCGCCCTTTTTTTTTTGTTCTTGACTTCGCAAGGTGATTCTGATTTCCAAATGTGTAAATTGACGATTGATGATGATACTTTAATTCATAATTTTTATACAAATTGCGTAGATACTAGTAGGTAGTTAATAATAAAGGTTCAAGCCCAAGAGCCCGCGTGTGGCAGACTCCCGTTATTTTATAAAGGCTGAAAGTTTCTCTATGAACAGCCTCGATAAGTTCTAAGTTCCCCGAATATCATATTGCCAGACACATTAAAAAACTTTCGATTTGGCTGACAATATGAAGAAACCATCAAAACTGTGTGCAGACAGTTTTGATGTTTCCTTCATATTGTATTATACTTCATTTTCACAGCAGCCATAACTTCTGTGAAAACATCATTTGGTATACTATAGTATAATAGCTGAATTTTGTATAAGTAATTTGAGGAACACCAAATGATGTTTCCATTATATATGATATGACGGAAGTACAGGTACTTCATTTTTATACTTTAGAGTGTCAATGAAGCGAGCCAGGGAATGGAGTCGCACAAAGTGTCTGGAAATGTTCGATGTGATTTCTAACATTATTATGAATAAATACATATTTAATTCAATTCGTTTATTGTGTGTGGTGAAGGTTTACAAAATCACTATAAATAGTTATTTACAGCATGGAACTCTGCAAGGGCACTACAATTAAATATATCTAGGTACCTACTAACATTAAATAAACACAAAGTAATATTGAAACCAATCTAAATAATATATTATCTACTTTTAAAATCTACTTTTAAAAATGCCTACACACTCCACTGAATTTTATGCAAAATCATTCACGGTCAAGGCAGTTCGACTTTGGAATTTTCCTCACTTATCTTGTTCGGATTTTCTTTTTTGTGTACATATTGATATAGGTATGTATTTATTTATGTATATATTTTATATTTGTATTCAATTCAATTCAATTCAAAATATCTTTATTATCATAGGATATTTATAATATCTCTTAATAATAGTCACTTTGTTTTGTTTTGCACAAATGTTGACGTCAAATCGTTACTTACAGCTAAGTTTAAGCCGCTTCCTAGGCGCAAGTGCAGAAGAAGCGGCAACAAACTGCACTGCACGTTTTCTCCAAAGACGTCAACTAACAAACTAAAAACTTAAAATTAGTTATATGGATGGACAGAGATTACATTGTTTGTTATGTCATAATTAAATTGAATTATAAGAATTACGAAATTTAAAATAATGTAAATTTTTAAATTAGTATGTACCAATGTACCTAAATTATGACATGTCTAAGTATACAAACCTTTAAGAGGGACCCGCGCCAAGCTCAAGCCAGACCTTTTTGTCTTTAAGATAGTCATCGGTCCTATAATAAGCCTTCTTACAAAGTACTTTCTTTACATAAGCTTTGAATTATCTATCTGGCATATAAAGGACCGATTCTGGCAATTTATTATAAAAAAGTATACATACATACATACACTATCACGTCTTTATCCGTAACGGGGTAGACAGAGCCAAGGGCGGTAAAGCCCAGGCCACTTTTAGCGTAATGGTGGGCATGAAGGTGGAAAAGGGAAATCATAATAGTGATGGGTTGCTAACCGCATCGCCTATTCATATGATTCAGATTCTCGCCCATTCCCTCAATCGGCTTTTACGATCTGCACGGGAAGAGAAGCAGCTGGTACATTCTATGTTTTTTCTTTTCTCCCAGACCAGCAAAGAAAAGTATACACTTCCCCATAAAAGACTTACTGACTGTATTCAGCCTGTAATACGGGCTAACTAAGTCATTATTATTACGTAAATTTCTATCTGTAAAATCACTTACTTTATTGAACATGGAAATATTTTTCCTTACATACATTATATTTTCAAATATGAATTGTGATGCAAGAGTAAGTATACCTATTTCCTTGAATAATTCTCTCAGTGAGTCTCTCGATCCTAAACCGTAAATGGCACGAATTGCTCTTTTTTGTAAAAGAAAAATAGTCTGAATGTCGGCTGCACTCCCCCATAGAAGTATCCCGTAAGACATTAGACTGTGAAAGTAACTAAAGTACACTTGTCTAGCAGTTGCTACATCTGTCAATTGTCTTATTCTCCTAACAGCGTAAGCCGCAGAGCTAAGCCTATTAGAAAGTTTAGTTATATGAGCGCCCCATTGAAGTTTCGAATCAATTGTGATTCCTAAAAAGGTAGTACTTTCAACTAGATCGAGTTTCTGACCATTAATTAGTATGTCAACGCAGGCTTGATTCACATTAGGAAGAGAGAATCGAATGCATTGGGTCTTGTTCGCATTTAACATGAGGTTATTGGCTGAAAACCGATCAGAAATTAAAGATAAGGTGCAAGGTGTATGTATGTATTGTATGTATCTTAATTAATTACACTTTTTTGTTCTTGCATATAACTTCGCACGAAAGAGATTGCAGCTGCGATAAGGCCGCCTTTTGACATCTGTTATCTTTAATCTATTACTATGTATCAATATGTTTTGGTGCAATAAAGATTTTAACTAACTAACAAAACACTTATAGTAACAATTTATAAAAGCAATGTCAGTAAAAATAGATTTCATCTCAATGACATATCAATCAATTAAATATTGATGCTAATTATTAATTACACAGTAATAATATTCTACGTACAAGTAATAGGTAAGTACTTATTTGGCAAAAAACTCTTCCAGAGTATAAAAACAATTATCTATCAAAAAATCCTTGAGAGATGTTATGATTTTTTTCAATTACAATATATTTGATTGTATATATGACACACATTACCAATGTACTTGAGCTAACTAATTCTAGTCTGCTAGATGGAAGGCTTAGCTTTCCCTCGAAACGTGTTTTCATATTAACTATACTCTCGTTCCTGTTTTCTCGTTTTAAAAAGTGTTTATATTATTTTTAACAAATTTGCAAATCTCTTCCCGTCAAAGTTAATATTTTATATTCAATAAAGTGGGGTCAACAACTGTCAGTCCTATTCCTTAGGTTGGCTAGAATTCGAATGCATTTCTTCTGCAATGTAAAAAGTTGGTCAGCGACAGTACTATTTCCCCATAGGATGATGAAACTAGGCTTGCCCATGCTGTCATAGTGCAAGTGCTGACGACCTCCGTGGCGTAATGGTTAACACGCTAGACCGCTAATCCGAAGATTCTGGGTTCGATCCCCAGCCAGGGCAAGTTGGAAAATAGCCTTTTTCAAATTGTCCTGGGTCTTGGGTGTTCATCTATATATGTATTTATCATAAAATATAGGTAGTATCGTTGAGTTAGTATTCCATAACACAAGTTTAAAACTTACTTTGGGGCCAGCTTTATATTATTGTCTATGGTCCCTATATATTTATTTATGTAACTTCCACCACGTGCCAACTTTCATACTCGGGGATTGTACTTACCTGTAAAGGCTGTTTATAGAGAAACTTTCAGCCTTTATAAAATACCAGGAGTCTGCCACTCGCGGCTCTTGTTCTATTTTTTCCCTTCCAAATTGTAAGTAAACAGGGTTATTAGATGCTATCCTCTCAAGGAGTTGCAAGGATTGTTACTTGGGATTGATGGGACCCTATATTACAATAATTATTTATTAATTATGCAAAAGTTAATCATTATCGACCAAATTACTTATTTTTAGAAATTTGCTGATTGCATGTTCAAACCTTTTATTTTATAAGTTACAATCAAATTCCAATTACGTTTCTATAAGAAGACATAATCCTATCTACTTATTCGCCGGTTGACTGGAAGAGATTCCATTATGGGATAAGTCCGCAGTTGTCAATTTACTCTATATGTTATTTTTGTCTTTAATTATGTGTTTTCTAAGTACAATAAAGTTATTACAAACAAACAAACAATCAAACATAATGGCGTTTACAATCATAATGGAGCTCAAATCCTTAACGGTGTACCTTTTTAGAAATCTAATAAAATTCAGATGATTTTCCAATAATCTGCACAACAACTTGATACTAACTTTTTTTGAGAAAATTTGCAATTTGTAAAAAAACTTTTAGCATAATTTTAGGACTTCTGTTCACAAACGATTTGAATTATGAAATGATGGTTTATAAGACACCCTGCCAGATACTACAATGTGTGTCTGGCAGGATGTTTAACATATCTAATTGGTCTGGCAGCTGAAGGTTTTTTTTGTGTGACTCGTTACATTTCACTTCTTTATAACCTCAATCGTTACATTAAGGCCCCGCCAGTTCAGAGCCAAGAAAACTGTGAGTGATTTAATAAATCACTGAATTTAAACTACTACAGTTTATTCCTCAAAAATTTTACGTAAGAATCTTTAGGCTTTTCTACTACCCACAATATCCAAAACACGATTGAGCATTTTTGGCTCGATAGAAAAAAATCACAAACATATATACCTCTAAATTTGCCTTTATAATACATATTACTATTTTATACAATTACGTTTTTATATAAAAATTATACAAAAAAATGTATTATCTAAATAGGTATCTATCCATTTTGGCTATAAAAAAATAAATAAATATAATACATAAATAAAACACAGTGAAATATTAGTCGAGAGCGAAGAAAGGCCCGGAGCCGTGCTCGAAGATATTTCGCAGTGTTTTATTTATGTATTTTTTTTTTTTGTAATCAAAACGACTAGATATTTGGATAATAGCAGCGTTTTACCTGAAATAAAACGCATATTAAAAGACTTACCTTATTCGAAGCTTATTATTGACATAGGCACTTCCGTTTCCGGTCAACTGTCACCAGTTTCCCCTCTTTTTTACCCCCTCTATTGGTACTTCCGCTGCGTCACCAGGCAGTGGCGACCTCTACGCAAAGTTTGCTAAAATGTAAGCTTCGAATAAGGTAAGTATTTTAATATGCGTTTTATTTCAGGTAAAACGCTGCTATCTAAACACTTGACCGTTATTTGAAGCTTATTATTGAGAGGTGTTTGTTATCGCCTGGTGACGATGCTATATGGCGGAAGTAGGTATAATGGGATGCCAATGTGAATAAGACAACAAAGTATTTGAACAAGATATTATTTAACCAGGTATAAAGAACCTAGATGATTGAAATAGGTTTACAATCAGTTAAATCAAATAATTGAAAAAAAAAATAAGGAACTTTTCATACATTATTAAAAATACGAATATAGGGTATTTAATCAACTGGCATGAACAAATGTGCTAAATGTGGTGAATGATTAAAAGGCATTACTTCACGCCTGTAATATTTTTTAAAAGTATTTTCAGATCTCCAATTACCACGTGCTAAAATGTCATCCAAGGGGTAATTATTAATCCAGTTTTTCGAAGCTACCGCCGAGCGTACGCTTCCTGGAGTACCTGCAATATTAGCATTCTTTAACAAGTTTTTTTATCCAACCTGCTATTACAGCACGAAAAGCGACTTTAGGAGTACCCCTGAGGGACACTAACAGGTTAGGTGTTTTCGCAGCCTCTCTTCTGTCATTTAATAGTGTTTTGGTTCTCTCTATCCAAAACACAGGATTAAGCTTGTAGTTGTCTGAATTAAAAATGAGCTTCCAAACAGACTGTCGATGTTCACTACTGTCAGTTTTTGAGCCAAATTGTGGCCAAAGTATAATATCATTCCCAGATTTTGTATAATGATTTGGATCAACTCTAAGTAATGTCAGGTCGTGAACACGATGACCTGAACATAAAAGCAACAAAACTGCTGTATGTCTAACAGTTTGAAATATGTTATTTGAATTTACGTCATAACTTGCAAGAAAAGATGTTAATTTACTGACATCCCAAATACGTAGCTTGGTAATTTTGGGATTTTTAAGAGAGATGGACTTCAAAATGTGCTTAACTAAGACGTGAGAGCTAAGTTGACTAGACTTTTCCGTGTCGCATAAGGTTGATACTACTGACTTGTGTAAGAGGATAGTATTGTAAGACATATTATGAAGTAGGTATAGGTCTGCAAGGAATTGTGCCAAATCACTACCTGAAGGTTTACTAGGTTCGACATTGTTTGTCATAGTCCAACAAATTCATCGTTTCCAGGCCACCTCGTAAGTCCTTAAAGTGGACGGTCGCCAGGAAGTTTTTAGTAATAAACGTTGACCTTCCGACCACGATTCTACAACCTTAGACCACCCCCACATTTCCAAACTTCTAATGTTATCTCCTGCACTTTGGGAGGAGGAAGGCCTGTTGTCGTGTCTACTAAGTATTGGTGAAGGTTCCTCAATGTGAACGGATCTTCCAAGGATCGAGCTCTCAGATCTGCTCGCCAGAATACTCTCTCCCAACGGGGGGCCACTATGAGGAATATTCCCGACGATTTGTTTAGGTGAGCTAACATTTTGGGCATCAGAAATGTCGGTGGGAAGACACACGCTAGGGGATAATGTCACTGGGTGCTGAATGCATCGTAGAACATCGCTTCGGGGTCCGATTGATCGAGACTCACATAATTGCTCAACACATGGGCTCTGTTGGACGCATAAAGGTCTATCACAGGCACACCCCATTTGGCAAACACTTTTTCTACACATTCTGGTAGGAGATGCCATTCTGGAGGTTGACGTAGCCTTGACAGATGATCTGCATGACTGTTAAACAACATAGTGGATCGTGAAAGCTATTTGAAATTCGTCTACTAAAAGAAGAATTTGATAAATTATTTCCAGAAGCGGAAGAGATTTCGTGCCGCCTTCCTTTCTGAGGTAAAATACGGCTGTTCTGTTGTCGCATTGAATAATAACTGAACGATTCCTCATCAGGTGAGCTTGACTTTAAAGTGCACGTAAGATCGCAAGCAACTCTTTTTGGTTGCTGTGCAACCTTTTTTCCTCTTGGGACCACTGTCCCGATAAGGCCAGATTGTTCATTTGTGCACCCCAGGCTACCTTTGATGCATCTGTCGTGAGATACATTGTTGGTGGAGAAGGGTGCAAAGGCATTGGTAGATGACAATTTTCTATCCACCACTTCATTTCTTCTTGAACATTCTGTGGTAAGGGGTGGACGGCTTTGGGGTCGTCTGGCAGAGAATTTATGAATATTTGTAACTGACGATGGTTGAGACGGCCCCGGGGAACGACGAAACTTGCAAAGCTTCGTCAATACCTGCTAGCCTTTGAAGATCTCTCAGGGTTGCCTTGCCTCGTAGTATCGTTTGGCTTAAATTTTTTATAATGGTGGCAACCTTTTCTATGGGCAGACTTTTTGTGTTTTCCCAAGGATTCCACAATATTCCTAGAAAAACTATGCTTTTTTGCGGAGTCATTATGGATTTTTCGAAATTTATCTGCCATCCCAAAAGTTGTAACAAATTGACGGTTCGTTGTACATGATTTTCTAAAACATTGTAATTTTGATGAACCAGGAGAAAGTCGTCCAAATATATGACAATCCTTATATTTTCTTCCCTTAATGTTTGAGCTATCCAGTTCGTGAGAATGGAGAAAGTTTTGGGAGCTGTGCTTAGACCGAAAGGCAGACATGTCATTTCCAGTAAATCCTGGTCGTAAATGAGTCGAAGAAAGCATCTGTGAGCTTTGGTTATCTTGAGGTGGAAATATGCCTGTGAAAGGTCTATTTTGCACAGCCAATCCCCTGGTTGTAAAAAAATCGGGAATACGAAACATGTTTATCAATTGGAATGGATCGGTAATTACATATTCGTTCAAGGCTTTTAAATTGAAAATCGGACGGGCTGTCCCGTCGGCCTTTGGTACAAGAAACATCGGCGACACAAAGCTGAGCGACAAAGGTACCTTCTTCAAAACACCCTGTCTTACCATTTTGTTTACTATTTCTGTCATTTCGTTTGAGACAGTAGTTGCAAATGGGCACTTTTTTACATCGGGATAAACTAAAGGCGGTTTCTGCGAGAAAGGTATTCGATACCCTAGAATCATGTTTAGTATGAGCTGTTGAGCTCTCATTTGTTGCCACTGGTTGTAAAAAAGTGCTAACTGACCTGCCTGGAACTGCCTCGCGTCATTGCCGCTGCTGCTTCTTGGAGTCGCCTCTGTAACCATGTGGAGACGCCGCCCGCTTCCGGTTACCTCTTTGAGATCCTCCACGTGTATGCCTTGAGCCACGGTAACGAAATGAACCTTTTCTTGACGAAGTTGGTTGCTCATTCTCGTCACACTGTTCTCTGTGAGAACAGTGGTAGTATGTGTTAACACCCCTCGAGGGTGCATTTTTGTACTGCGAATGTCTGGTAAGCACCACGAGGTGCTACTACGGCTCTCTTTTGGCCTGCCCCCTGCGAGGGACGGCACGGAGCCTTACTTGGTCCTGGTTGGACAAACTGATCAGCTTTAGTCGGCCAGAAGGCCTTTCGGACGCCACCAGCTTTTTCTAAAGCTGATGTAAATTTATCCGTATCAAAAACATGTATAGAAGGAGGTATCTTTTTAAGTGAGCTTTTAATAAAGGGGTCTCGAACTTTACTCAAGATAGCATCTCTGCGTATCTCATGCAGTAAATCTGTTGAGATTTTGTGTAAATCTCCTTTCAAAAATATTTGCTCGGCTTTTTCACTCAAATCATCAAAATTTACTTCAGGAGACTTCGACCACGTAATTAATTCTCGAATACAGTTTTGTAACGCTTCTTTCTGCTTTAAAATGCAAAAGGTCAATGCGGCATAAGATTTTTCTTCATTTGCAATGTGTCGAAGCAAATCATATTTAAGAACCTCCTCATTAGTGTCTAAATTTAAATAACCAGGAGCATGATTGTATAGTTTCTGAGTCTCAGCATACCTCACATCTGTCCATGCGGTATCTCCCAGATGCTGAACGTCCGACAGCATTTTCAAAAAGTTTTGAGGCGTTTTAGGTACTGACGGCTCTTTCAGCTTTGTTTCTATTTCAAAAACAAATTCATTTGCCGTATTGCTATGATCTTCAGCCGTATCATATAATTCGCCGCTGACACCTGAACAGATTGAGATGGCGTCTTGGCATGGAGCTCGGCTATAGAATTAATATTACTATCTATTTAAAGATGTTTTCGAAGCTCACTCACCTCCTTAGAAAGCTGCTTCAGCATTCGATCCGAGCGATGTCGACGTTTATCCTGGCGACGACGTCGTGAACGTTTTTTCTTAGGGCTCGATGAGCTCGAGCTGGAGCTCGAACTGGATGAGCTACTGCTGCTACTTTTACTACGTAGACGCTTCCTTTCGCTCGGTACAGCTTCCTCATCATTAAAATTATTTTTATTACTCATTCTGTAAGTTCAACACTTATTAAAACACAAAAATATTACACTGAAATAGGGAACTGGTCAATCAAACTAAATTAAGAAAAAAATTGAACGGAAAAACCGTTAAAAGTTTAATTTTAACAGGAAATATTATCAGTAAACAAGTAATTTACCTGATTTCGTTAATTCACTTACGAAAAACCGTAATATTTCAAAAACATTTTCAACGTAAAATATTTTTTGCCTGGTGACGCAGCGGATGTACAGATAGAGGTTGTAAAAAAGAGGGGAAACTGGTGGCAGTTGACCGGAAACGGAAGTGCCTATCTCAATAATATGCTTCGAATAACGGTCAAGTGTTTCAATACTTTTTGTATAATTTTCATATAAAAAGGTGATTGTATAAAATAGTATGTATTAAAAGGCAAATTTAGAGGTACTTATGTTTGTGATTTTTTTCTTCTTTAAAATCGCTCAATCATGTTTTGGCTTGTGGGTGTCAAGATTTCTATGTAAATTTTTTGAGGAATAAACTGTAGTAGTTTAATAACAGTGCTTTTTTAAAACACGCACAGTATGACAACAAATTGTAAACCCACCTCGCCTTAAAAATGAAACATCATTGTCTATTTTTATTAGGTTTTTATTTATAATACAAAACATTTTCTATACATTTCATTAATTACAAAGAGGTCCTTGAATTGTTTGAAAACCTACCGTCTTAACTACATCGATATAGAAGAACAATAGTCTTTACTCACTCGAACAATTTTGAGATTACAATAACTAGAAGTAGGTATTCCAAATAGTTGGCTGCGGCCTGCAAACAAACAAACACAATATAATTATTGAATTTAAAAAAAAAACATACTTCAGTACCAGAAAAGCTAACTTTTCAAACAATTGTATACTTAGATTATATATTTTTTGTATAAATAATAAAAGCAAATTATCTCGACAGCAAAATTAATCAAGTGGACCAGCAATTTCTTAGGAATAATAAATCAATAAAAAAAATTGGAAAGAACACATTGATAATACGTGTAAGAAACTGGATAGATTTGTATTTGCTTTGCATAGATTACATTACAGCAGGTAGCTTCAAAAGAAATTGCTCTTATGGCATATCACGGCTACGTCTCCTCCATACTTCGTTATGGCGTAGTTATCTGGGGCAACTTGGTTGAGATGGATAGAGTTTTTCTATTACAAAAGAAATGTATTCGGGACGTGTTCGTGTGGCGTCGCGCATCACATTCGCCCTGATGACGACCTCCGGATAACCTCCTTTTTGAAGTCGGTCAAAAACACCGATTTTTAACCGACTCTCTCTGCTGAATGAACACACGGCCATCCAGAAATGAAACAATTTGGTGGAATAGGTAAGTCACGAACTCTCAGTTTTAATAAATTTCAGAAGTTATGAACGTTAGATCAGAGTTTGTATTTTGACTCTACCAGGAACTTGTAGGTAGGTATCATATTTTTAAAAGTAAAATACCTGTGAGTGTGACATTGATATCTCGAAGAGGTTAAACAAGAGAAGGTACTATTATCAACAGAAAAGGTTTAGGATGGGTTGACGACACTTGTAGCATCGAAATATATTTCGATGACTGGTAGTCAGTCACGGATAGAGCAACACAGAAGGGACAGCGAGCAGAACAACACAGGACTGAGATCTTCAACAGAAGGGCTGAAGTGATGATAATTATACATTCCTCGTGAACTTTCACAAACTTGTTCCACAGTCTATGATTGTTCGTTTTCATACGGATGGTTAGTTTTTAGAATATTTCACTGAATACTTAGGTAGGGTGTTTCATGAAGAAAAATTATCAATTCTCTATTTTGTCAGTCAATTTTGTTGGAAATAAATACTATTTATATCTAATAACGTGTACAAGTCCAATCGAAATAATAATTATATCTAGGTAGGTACCTATCTGATAAAAGACGCATAATCTACATTATTATTTACAATTATATCGATTATTACATAAAATAAGTTTTATTTATTTAGGTACCTACTTATTTACCTACCTACCTGGGTACTTGTACTTATGTCATAATGTATCTACCTATTAACTTTTAAAATAATATCTGAGCTATTGAACACGCTGAGAAACAAGTTTTATATCATATCTCGGTATAGGTACCAACCTATAAATGTACCTACATTTATATTTTTATAGGGTTTTTAGGCATTCAAGATGCAGTACTAAAGTACACAAATTAAATAATGAAATAAGAAATGGTGAAAAAATACCAGGATAGCAGGAGTTGAACCCGCGACCTTAGTCTCAATACATTTATATTACCTATGACAAAAATTTAAGCAAAAAATATATGACCGCCCAAGGATTTCCAAAACGACCGATTGCTCAGGTCATGCTAGTATGTAGGTAGAGTCACGCAGCTTCAGCCGGAAATGGCCACCAATCGCCAGTACATGCCGTCGTTCTGGAAATCCTTGGGGGATATTGTCACACACTCATAACGGAGTTTAATGGAGATATCAGTTTATTTGCCTTATTAGGTTATATTTCCTACGTGATCCTTATCAAACGTAAATCACCGTAGTCCCTTTTTCAGATCGGTACTAATCAGACATGAAACTCTTCTTTGAAACAACAACTCCAACTATACCAAGAACTAAACTACATTTAGCTACTCTAATTCCATCTACTAACTGAATATGATCCGCTCACCAAACTTAGGCCTTACTAGATCTCGTTGGTGAAGGCGCCAGCGCATCCCTACGGTGACAAAACATTTTTAGTTGTAGTAAAGAAATGTACTAAAACTTGTAAAACTGTAAGTGCCTGCCTATTTGCTAATATAGAGCCATGCTAACCCTCGGCTCCTCCTCCATCATCATCTCCGGTTGCATCCTCAGAAGTAACGTTTCAAAGCCCGGGGTCCGCTACCTAACCTAGGTGATATGACGAGTAGGTTACTCCATAAAATAATACGGCAGTCGTACGTTAGTGACGCCCTATTCATAAGTCAAACCAAATTAGACTTTATCATGATGTATTAAGGGTCAATATTGCTTGACACTGAAACGCGGATACGCAGTAACGTACGTCTTAAATATTTTTAAACGTACATCTTGCGTACCGCTTTTGGAGTAACCCTACTGGTTACTGGTTTTCACACAGAGCGACTGCCGTCTGACCTCCGCAACCCTAAGAGTAGACCAGAAACAATCCTAGGATAGGTTTATACAAACGCGCGGCGTTCGAGACCCAATTCTTTACGTGCGTTCCGAAGCTCGGAATCAACTTTCTTTTCGGATAATCAGGTGATTTAAGCCTACAATATCCTTACCTGACTGGAAACAACTTTGTACAAAGTATGCTGCTTGTAATCAGAATTTACGAATTTCTCTGAGAATCTGTTCATAAAACTGAGTGTTCATAAATTTTTATACAATTATTTCATAATAAATTATTATTCCACGTACTTATTTATTAAAAATGAAAAAAATATGGGTGACGCTATCTTGAAAATGAAAAAAAAAGTTCAAAGTTAAATAAAGTTTGGTAGAGGAATATAATATAATATTTTATTTATTATCTCAGAAACCATTAGCATAAAATCATCAACGCTAACATGGCATTCACTTACCATCAACTATAGTAGAGTTGATGAGGTTCTGCATTTTTTTAGTTCCTCAACCGCTATACCGCTTCCTCATTTAGAAGGAAGAAATTTAGAAAATTCCTCTTCCTTAAGGTGACGATATAGGCAAAGGGCCTTGAAGTGTGAAATAAATTGTTAACTCGTAAATATGGTGATAATTTCCATATTGCTATACGTCATGCACTAGATAGCCCTTTAAATTATTTTATAAACTGCCGTTGAAATTATTATTGGTGATCCGTCTAGCTTTAAAACTTGCCGTGGCCACTTTTGGCGGAGGCAAATTTTAAAGCTAGACGGACTAATGTAAATACTTTCAACGGTGGTTCATAAAATAATTTAAAGGGCTATCTAGTGCATGACGAAGAGCAATATGGAAATTATCTCCATATTTACGAGTTAACAATTTATTTCAAATGAGGGCGCCACTTCAAGGTCATTTGCCTATATCTTCACCTTAAATTATTACAAAATGCGTTTTGCTCTTTCGCTATCACATAGATCTATGAGATAGGAAATCTATATATAATGCGGGCATTATTCATAATGCCCGCATTAATCCCCTGGTCCATAACATACAGGCTGACTTTTAAACCACCAGCCAAATTTTTGGAGCAAGTTCAGTCCATGATACTGAACTAATTTCTATAAAAAAAGTTATTAAAAATCGATGAAAATTTTTCGTCTTCCCATAGAAAATTCGTTTGACTGAGCGCTGATTTGTATGAAAAGGCGAATTTTTATTTTAGTTTTTCGTTAATTGTTTTTATGGAAAGTAGTTCAGTATCATGGACTGAACTTGCTCCAAAAATTTGGCTGGTGGTTTAAAAGTCAGCCTGTTTACACTGCCGAAGCATAGCTGCATATAGGTACCTACAGGAAGACCGACGCATAGACATGAAACAGATAAAGGAGGTGAACTCTGTGTCGTACAGCGAAGTAAAACTGAGAACTGGCAGACAAGAGCATAGATCATAAATATGATGATGGCTTATTTGGCAATACCCACCAAAACGGCAAGATTATTAAAGTAAAATGGTTTTGCTGATTACGCGCGAATATAGAATGAATATTTGTACAATCAATGGTACTAGTGGCATGAATCAGTGTCATTTGTACCATCAATGGTACTGCCCAATGGTACAGTGATACGGAGGAAATGTAACTAGGTAGTAATTAATGGTCGAGGACTTATTAATATCTAGGTACCTACCTACCATAAAGTGCTGCATGGTTTCCGGCCTAGATAAAGACCTATCTCATCCTGTGGATGTAGTAAAAGGCGACTAAATGATTAAGATTGAGCACCTCGTACAATAATAACATCCAGCCCAGATCCAGATAGTCCACGCTACGCCACTGTGCACGAGGAGTACGGCATATGGGCTAAGGGTTGCCGATTCCGCGGCATTCCGTCGCTCCCTCTCGCTCTAGCAAATGACGGTTCTGCGCGACAGAAAAGGATAGCAGCATAGGAAAATGCTGTTCCGTGCTGTCAGATGTGTCCCAACCCTAAATATATGATAGTACTGTAGCCACTACAGAATACGTCGCGCTGAAAATTCATCACCATATTTGGTCATCAACTTACATCGCACGCGCTATTCGTCTACAACTCCAAATTAGGAAACATATCGGGACACGGGAGCAGTGTCGCACCGCGCCAGCCAATCAAAACACAGGAACGAGAACATTACCTTATTTGGCTATCTGTTTGTCCCTAACCACTGTATATAAACCCGAATTTTGTAAATAAATTATTCATTCGACTATCGACTCAGGAGCATAGAACACGCATTATTATTTACCTCCAGCTAGGTACACGTACCCTACTACACACACCATCGTTAGCATTCATAAGCTACAGTACTCGTATTAATACTTCATCTAGAAATATGGTTTAATATGGTCATTTAGAAAAACAAAGATTTTTTTATGTGGATACTAACAATCAGATTAATGATGATGCTCATGTACACTCCACACAACGAACATGCAGCATGCATTTTTTAATTTCTCGAGTTTTTCAATATTAGTTGTTCTCTTAGATAAACTTAAATCACAAGGAAATAATGGATAGATAGGATTATGGTTTGGGATCATCTCGATGTAAATAATAAACGTCCTGTCGATATTACTATTTTTATTTGTCTGTTTCAAGACAACTGTGTCCTTAGCGAAGACACACATACAAGATGCTCGTCAATACACAGGTATTGTGAATTACACGTTAACCATATAAATATCTATACAGCATCTATATGTACAACAAGTGCCGCGGCGGCCCTTCAGACCCCCCCCCCCCTCCCCCGCGGGCTGAAGGGCCTGGCCGACGGCACGGTCCACTATGTGAACACTTAGCAAGCTTTACACATTAACTGGCAGTGCAACCGACTTATGCACGATCGTTACCATTATCAGTAGATTATTACATAGTTTTAGTGACAGAGATATGTAGCGAGAATTATACAAAAAGCTGATTGCTATTTCGACGACGTAAAATTATTTCGTACGTGCTGGTTTTGTAAAACAGTTCATAGTCCCGCTATTTCCTACTGACATATTGACGTTTCGGCCACATATCACTCTCAATTTTGCGACTTCCGCGATAATAAATTCTTATTGAAAACATCTTTACAGTACCAGTCGTTAATATTATGAGGTTTTACTTAATTAAAATTTAAATATTATAAGAACCGAGAGACAGCGTGTGTCGGCTGCTAAACTTGAGTAAGTTCTACCAACACCGAGAGCCTTGAAGGCATTTTAAATAAAAGTCGATCACAGAATAAAACGCACTATCCTGAACTAACAGCTTACACCTTCATATTGTTAAACAGTACTCTAATAACAAAAATATGATTTTTGGTAAAAATATTTTTCTTGTATTTTCTTAACCGATAAATCGTTAGTTATAAGTTGTGCCATTTGATCAAGATTCGTTTATGAAAAATAAAGACGTAAGACACACTGTGTGATGTGACAGATAAACCATAGTATATTACATAAAGAATGAAAATGAAGTCATCGTAATACCAAGATTAGAAAGAATCGACAAGTTAAATGTTTACTACACTAGGCGATGTATACCACGCTACATTAAGGTGAAGATATAGGCAAATGGCCTTGAACTGTGAAATAAATTGTTAACTCTTAAATATGGTGATATTTTCCATATTGCTCTTCGTCATGCACTAGATAGCCCTTTAAATTATTTTATGAACTGCCGTTGAAACTATTATTGGTGATCCGTCTAGCTTTAAAAACTTGCCGTGGCCACTTTTGGCGGAGGCAAGTTTTAAAGCTAGACGGACTAATGTAAATACTTTCAACGTTGCTTCATAAAATAATTTAAAGGGCTATCTAGTGCATGACGAAGAGCAATATGGAAATTATCTCCATATTTACGAGTTAACAATTTATTTCAAATGAGGGCGCCACTTCAAGGCCATTTGCTTATATCTTCACCTTAAAGTAACAAAATCATCCAATATTAAAACTAAATCTAAATGTTACAGTCGAAATAGAATTAAAGCTATTGAAAAACCAGTTCACTGAGATCCTGCGTGAGGAAGCAGTGAGAAAGACGTAGGTAACTTGCGCAGACGACAAGTAACCAGGAGCTCTATTTTTGAAACGCAGATTCAATGAAAGAATCTTTTTTTTTTAAGCGTTATTTCCATACAATTGAAGATTTAGTGATTCCGTGGATCAAAACGCAGATTCAATGAAATAATCTTTTTTTTAAGCGTTATTTCCATACAATTGATCATTTAGTGACTCCGTGGATCAAAACTAGCCTCCTGTAACCCGTGCGAAAGCCGCATCGGTCTTCCCACCGTCCGAATCCTGGCTCAGTCTCAGTGTTGAACTTTATCTATAATCACCCACGCCATCGCAGGGACCTGCACTGATTTCAAAAAGCGACCATAAAGTTATATTACTATGTTAAAATATCTTTTAATATTGTATATATACCATCTGATTTTTGCAATCATTACATTACCACAGAGCCATCAAAATGAAAAAAATATATTTATGATACTAACTAAAGTTCTAAACTAAAAAAATCAATTTGAATCTAAATATTTTTAACTAAATTGTTTTAAGTATATAAAATAATTTTGAGTTCGAAGTTTTTCAGGGTTAATTAACAAATGTATACATTTTTTTCCAAACAAAGAATAGGTAGAAGAAATAGAGCGATTTTACATCTACAGTACAGTACAATATGACAAAACAATCTCACAAACAAACAACGTAATTAGTATTCATGAATATTGTTACATGTGTGATAGTCATACAATGATACAATACATGTCACGTCACAAAGTATTATACAAAAATGAGATCTTACACTTATGACATGCTATCACAAGCCGGGGCTTGTTCAGCTGCAAACGTTTGGTTTCAATTGGGATTGTTCATTTTTTTTAACCCCTAATTTTTATTTTTTTATATCAAAATATAGCGTATTTCAAGAAACTTATTTGAATATTTTGTCATATTACGGCTTAGTTAATTTTTTTTTAATTATTATAAAAATCATGTCAAAGACAAAGTCGTGTCTTAACAAAACAAACGGCCAAGCCCAATACATATTTAAAAAATAAAATCACGCTAATGTCATAATAGTCTTTGTCAGTATCAGTGTCATTCAGTGAATTTAGTTGCCCATGATTGGCGGAAAGTTCTTTTCTTACTTATGATTGGCGGAAACGATGACATTTGACGTTATTGTCAGTGACGGATAAACACCATAAAGGCGACTCGTATTTTTTTATGAATGGACTCAGAGCTTAATCCGATACAGCCGCGGAGTAAGGTCAAACAAAGGTCATACGTTTGTTTGTAGAAATATCCAAAACCATTGATTATTTTGGCAAAAAAATTACCCACAACTGTTCCTTAACTCTGTATCTCGAAACGGATTTTAAAACAACGCTTTCCAAAAAAAAATGAACAATGCCCATTAAACAAATCTGTTCGTATGTACCCCAAAACAAATATTTTCTCATTATCACATTATTCATAAAGTGTTCTAAAAGCTGTCAATTTCTTCACTGTAACTAGTGACAACGGCTTCAGTTCCAGATGTCGAAATACCATCATTTGGGAAACGTGACCAGAAAAATTATTAGTCGCGGTCATCCAAACTAAAATCATATATAATTTAGAAAATAAGTTAAAATCTATACATATATTTATTTATTGTCTATCCAAAATCTAGCAAATTATATAATTCTAACCGGTCATACAGGATGTAACTGTAAGTGTAGTCAACATACTTGACGGTACGACATAGACTGTTAGTATGAACAACTTTTTCTATGGTAAAAATACTCGAATTACGAAAAAAAGTTACACCTTTTCATACAGTATCCTTTTTTTAAATGTTGCATTGGTCTCATAGGTTATCTCATCAAAGTTATTCATATTGACATATCAGTCACCCCTTCAAATATGTGTCAACCAAACATTACCAGCCGGTATATTAAACGCTGCACTAGGATACACAATTATGTTGCCTTGACGTCCGTTATCAATTTATCGATCTTTAATCCGTGGCCGCGACTTCCTATTTTTAATGGCGGATATGCCGAGCTCATAATTCTGTTCTCCTTATACACTCGGTAATGAACAAAATAAAAAAAATACGTTACCAACACAACAATGCATATACTATCTACCCAACGAGATGATAGTGTATCTAGGTCTACAACTGAATACGCTGTCATGAGTTTTTATGTATAAAGGCTCAGTCACTTATAATGCTATTTTTATAATGCTTTATTTACACACAAAAACGAATATAGCCAGACCAACACGAACCAAACCACACAACAACACCATACGTCATCTTTTGAGCGCATTGATTTTCTGCAATATAGACTATAATTAAAGATTTGCCAAAGGTGAAAAAAATAAAAAATTATAAATAATAAAATAAAAAATTATCACGAACCGCATCAGTTACAAAGTATCAATAACCGATCAAACAATATACATCAAACACATTACGAAACTCATATTATTAGCATTATTGCAAATATACTTTTACTATTTTACTTTCATTTTTGGAGACGAGAATTACTACACCCAAATTTTTATTTTTCATTTTTCTCGGTAGCTGGCTAGCGCTTTTTATTTAATGTTTAAGTCACCTATCAGCTCCGGATCTAGTGGGTGGAAGATTGGCAAGCATATTCAGTAATGAGGATCAGTCAATTAACAGAAAAATCCAATTTTGACTAATGCTTCACATGCATCATGATTCTCTAAGTACGATACTTTTAGAATTTTTAAAATCTGTTTATAAATGCAGAAGTTATATTCAATATTTTATTGGACCCGATTTTAAAACACGTGCCTGCTGCCACGTGCGTGCCACTGTATGTTATAGTTTTATTACTGTTTTCAATCTACGTACTTAACAAAAACATGACTGATCCTCTTTAGGGGTAATGAGCTTCAGTCATGTTTTTTGTTGACAGCATGTTATGGTTTTCTTACTGTTATCAATCTCCAAACTTACAAAAAACCATAACATACAGTGAAAAAAATATCCTGCACCCGCTCCCGCCCCCGCCCCCGTCGCCACAGAATAGCTGGACGTGACGGCTATTAAGGCCGTACCTGAATTTTCCGGGGTCCAGTGCTGCCCCCATTTAAAATAAATAATTTCAAAGAAAACGGAAACATTATTTAAAATTTTGCAACTACCAAGTCCTAGATAACCCTTCAAAGTATTTTATGAACTACTGTTTACAGTTCAAAGTGAGAACGTTAAGCTTTACTACGCACATTTGCGAAAAACGGCCACTTTTAGCAAATGTGCGTAGTAAAGCTTAACCTTCTCATTATAAACTGTAAACAGTAGTTCATAAAATACTTTGAAGGGTTATCTAGAACTTGGTAGTAGCAAAATTTTAAATGATGTCTCCGTTTTCTTTGAAATGATTTATTTTAAATGGGGGCAGCACTGGACCCCGGAAAATTTAGGTACGACCTTATGATATTGTCCTACATATATAAAGTCTAGAACATATTCCCATATATAATTTGCCAAAAATAGTACCAAATTTTATTTTTTAAATGATTTATTGACACGAAGAATTTAAATTAGGCCCACAAATCACAAACACAAGCTTGGCCCGTGTAGCGCCGGCTTTATTCTAAATGTTAGTAGAATTCAATCGTCGGAATTGTAAAACCAAGCGATGTAGGGAAGCGATAATAATGGAAACAGACCGTAGCTCACTTTCAACATATGCTTTCACACAGCAAAAAAAATAAACATTAAATTACTAAACATTTTATAGTGATAAAGAAGTTTGAAATATCCGCCCCGATTTTTTATTAAGTCAATTTATGCGTGGCCGAGCCCAGCTCCGCTTCAATATAAACACATGGTAATTATAGGTGTCTGCACTAAAACGACAAGTCATAAATGTTGTTATTAGACACCATTTTGACAGTTCATATCAATCAAATAAAACCCAATGACAACATTTTATTTGACCTGACATCTCGCTGCTGCCACCTAGTATAAAGTTCCCATTTGATATTTTAGCTGCATGAGAGCGTAAGCTAATAGTTATTTATGCAACTGTGGTATAATAAGGGGTATTAAAACACGAATGTGGGTTAGTAGTATCACATGAGTGTTTTAATACCTAATTATGAACAGTTGCATACAATACTTTATCTACACCCATGATGATTCTTATCATTCGTACATCATTTTCTGAATATGTATTCAGAAAATGATTTACGAATACGTACTTTAATATTTTCCAATTAATGAAATCTTGGTACGCCTTTTCTTATTGTTTTCTCGACTTTTCTGGTAATAATTGGTTAGAAATATCCTTTGCTGCATTAGAAATATCTGGTGGTGGATTATCAAAGCTTGTATCACTCATTTTTGTTAACAACAAAGTAATATTTTTTTTAACAAAAATGGCAGGATACGACGTAAATTCAAATAACATTTTTTTATTTATTTCGAATCTGTGGTAGTGAAACGCGCGTGCAAGTCAATGGTGCCATTTTTCAAACGCGGAGTTACTAATCGAACGTTTTATTGTAAGGAAAAATCATTCGTTTACGTGAATCCGCGTTTCAAAAATGGCACTTATGGTTCTTTTTTTGAAATTCATAGACGGATCGAGTTTGCGTTCCATAATGAAATTTAGTACAACATTATATCACGCGTTTGGATGATATTAGGGTTACTATGACACTGGTTGTTATAATGTTGGCAATAAGCTAACTGTTTCAGAAACTTTTATAGAGGATTTATAGCAAGGGTGTAGATAAAAATACTGAAACTCATTTTAAGTAATGATATCCTTCAACCTCATACTGTCCTTGTTAGATAATATAAGCTAGATAAGGATAGCATGAAGATTAAAGAATTTCATACAAAAAATGCGTAGAGTGGCTACACACGACACAACCTGGCATACAATCTGCTGTACTGCAGATTGTGTGTAAATATGTGTTGACGTCTACACACCACCAGATTGTATGCCAGGTTGTGTCATGTGTAGACACCTTTAGTTTGCAAGTGAGCCAGGACTGGAATTGTGACCACTGTTAGCGTGTTGGTACGAGTACGAGTATGAATGGATGCGATGCTCAACGACGAAGTAGTCAGAAGGTGTTTACTCTGTATAGTCCCACCAGTCCTTCTCGTAGCCCTCGTTCACGTGTTCTAGCAGCACCTTACGCCGACTGTCACAATATCTGTAAACAAAAATAGATGGCATAAACATTTTGGAACAAGCACATCCGTGGATCTCCTAAAGTAGCCAGCATTCAGGACAAGATGCGAGAAAGCAGACTGCGGTGGTACGTAGTCACGTGATGCGCAGGGATGATGACCACACGATGAAGAAAGTGATGAATAAAGTCGAAGGAAGGAGAGGCAGAGGACGCCGCAACACGACTTGTTCCAGTACCATTAAAAACCATATGAAGACGATGGGGGTAAACCCTGACATGATTCATAATAGGGAAACTGGCGCAGAGAGCCGACCGCAAATGAAATGGGACCATGGCTAAGACTAATGATGACTGGCTTTTACGTTCAGACGTTTTTGCTTGATTGCGTAATAAACTCTCACTCTCAACATTTATATTTATTAATAGTAGAATTAGGTAGAGAATTAACTATCTTAATTGTAATAAAAGCAAGCAAAGTCAAGTACCAAACACGAAAAACCTCAAAGTGTAAGGCTCGCGGTGAAGCGGGCCCACGCGGGGGCACGCGACTGAAGCCCGCGCGGGGGCACGCGACTGACGCCCGCGCAGGTGCACGCGACTGAAGCCCGCGCGGGGGCACGCGACTGACGCCCGCGCGGGGGCACTCGACTGACGCCCGTGCGGGGGCACGCGACTGAAGCCCGCGCGGGGGCACGCGACTGAAGCCCGCGCGGGGGCACGCGACTGAAGCCCGCGCGGGGGCACGCGACTGACGCCCGCGCGGGTGCACACGACTGAAGCCCGCGCGGGGGCACGCGACTGACGCCCGCGCGGGGGCACTCGACTGACGCCCGCGCGGGGGCACGCGACTGACGCCCGCGCGGGGGCACGAGACAGACGCCCGCGCGGGGGCACGCGACTGACACCCACGCGTTGGCACGCGACGGATGCCCGCGCGGGGCACTTTTGTCCGGATAACGCAGTTTCAAGCCCAAGTGATTTTCATCACAGATCTCCAATTCAAGGCAACATTTGAATGGAGGTATTTGATGGTATTGGAGAACTGACCTGTACTTGTCTTGCACCTTCTGCTTGATGTCGGCGAGGTTCTCGCTGGTGATGTCCCGCTCGAGGTACTCGGACAGCGTCTCGGTGGCGGACTCGAGGTCGCGCTGGTTGTCCTCGAAGATGACGGACTGGTTGTTCTTGCGCAGGTAGTACGCGAACACGTACGTGTACATCAGCGTCTGCCGGCACTGGCACAGGATGTCCACCGCCTTCTTCAGGAATTGCACCTGTCAAACAAAATTCGTGTACAATGAACTGACTGCTCTGGCTTAATTTATGGCTCTGGTAGTACCAGAGAGGGTCGTGCTCCTGCAGTGGAGACTAATAGAGACATGAAGATGATGAAAAAACTATCAAGGGAATGGGCATAAATTTATCACTTTTCTATTTAAACACATACTATATCGCAGAGAGATATGTGTTGCAGCCATCTAGGTAAATTAGATAGAAGTGAATATTAATTTTCGTTCACACATTTAATCAAAACTATTTTTTTATACTTAAGGGTCGGCACCATGTAAACTGGGTTTGCGCGGGCAACAAGTTTGTACAGAAAGCGTTTGATTTAAGTCAAATAATGTATACACATAGATAGAGGAAGAGTTGGGACAGTAGACGAAAAAAAGGATATTTTAAAATATTTTGTAGTTTTCCTAAAAACAAGCATTGAATTTACCTAAAAACATGCAAAACGCACTTTGCGCGGGCAATAGTTATGGCTTAAGTAGAAAAGACCACTAAGAAAATTACATACCTAGTTATAGGTGAATAGACTAGCCAGTAGACGAAAATCGAATTTTTTTAATTTTCCTTCAGAAAAAGTAAGATAATTGTAAAGAAACCTGAAAGAAATATTTTAGAAAATCTTGCTACAAACTGGCTTGTTTTTCTGCGTAAAGAAATATTCTAACAAGGGATTGCATATATTTTATAAAAATAAAGGCTATTTTGAAACATTATTCTTAATATTTGCTTACAATGCAATCACGCAATAATAAAAAAAAAAAAATTAAAAATTTGATGTTTTGCAACGTTTTTGACAGAAAGTCAGAAATCTCTGAAATGATTCAGTAGCCCGCCGGGCGTTCAGGAAGGAGGCCGTGTCGAATTTTTCAAAAAAATCCATTTTCAAATTACGTAAAATTGCATTACAGTCTAAAATATTTCAATAAAAAACTATGTACAAACTGCCAAATTATGTCATACTTTTGCTAAACTATGGTACAGTTTTGACATTTTGTTGACGTTCAAGTAAAGATGTAATGCTATCGCAGATACGGCATCGCACATTTTTTTTTTAAATTTTATTGAAAATTAAGTCAATCAAAAAAATAATTTGGTTTGATTTATTACCTATATTTTTTAATTGGCGATTAGGGTGAAAATCGGATTGGAACTTTCTCGGGTCGCGGAATCATGTTAACTGTTTTTGTAATAAAAGGTGCTGTTTAATTAGGGTTTTACAATTATTTTGAGGGGTGATTCAGTCTGAAATTTTGAACAACTTTTCCCCATGAATGTATATCAAAATACGAATTGACATTATGCGTAATATATCGAACCACAGGCTATACTAGATCTATACTTGGCTTGGCAGGCAGGCTATAGTAGGCTATTTATCTACACTAATATTATAAACAGAAAGGATTTGGTTGTTTGTTTGTTTGCATTACATGGCTCCGAAACTACTAGACCGATTTAAAAAAAACTTTCACCGTTGGAAAGGTACACTATCCCCGAGTGACATAGGCTTTGTGTGTACCAAGGGCGAAGCCGGGGTGGACTGCTAGTATAGTATAATGATATTAAAACAACAGTCAAAAAACAAAAAAAATCTGCATTTTTATACAAAAGTGTGCAGCCGCCCGGGAAATTTGTATAGGAACCGATTTTTTCGGTGTTTTTACTGTTTTTAGGGTTTCGCTTGTCTGTCTGTCCGTAAGTCACAGCCAATTTGCTACGAAACTATTAGAATGATTTAGTTGAGATTTAGTACCTACACTTATGTAACTTAGTGACCTAAAGATAGACGTATAATGTAAATAAATGAAATTTAAAAAAGGGGGCCACTTATTGTGGGTAAATTAGACATTAAAAAAAAGTTTTGATAACAAAATCGTGTGACATATCAAATGAAAGAACTTTTTATGACAATTTTAAATATATTTATTTTTTATTATTTCTTAGATCGGTATTTTTAAGTTATTTAAGAAAATGGGCGAAAATTTACCCCCCCCCCCCCCCCCCCCTATTAAACTACTGGACCGATTCAGTTGAAATGTGGTGCACATAATGTAAATTTGTGACCCAAAGACGGAAGTAAAATGTAGGTAAATGAATAAATAAATAAAAAAACGGGGCCACTTTATGGGAGATAAATGAGACATTAAAAAAAGGGTTTTGTGAACTATATCGCGTAAAATATCAAGTGAAAGAGCATTTTATGATAATATTAAATATATTTTTTTATATTTTTTAAGTTGGTGTTTTTTAAGTTATTTTTGAAAATAAATAATAAAAAAAAAACTTATCTCCGAAACCACTGAACCCAATCTTTTGAAAAATATACAGTTAATAGTTCCTTACCTATAGATTACAGGAAAACCTATTAGAAGATAAAAAATAAAAGGGTGCAATAATGCTAATTACTGCTTCATTAATCAACCAATTTTTTTAGCTGTTTTCAGGAAAAGATTTCTTTTTAGTGCTCTTTGTTGATTCGTTAAAAATATTGTACAAAATCAAACAGTCAAGTCATTGATTGAGCACGTACAGCTGCTACGCCAAGATTGTTGATCTGTTCAACGTGCAATCCTTTTTTACCCTCTGTACTTACATAATCAGGTGAATAGAAGTGAAAGGTGTTACGATTGCAGATGGTCGCTAAACGTATTGTTTCACAAAGAAAATTCAAATGTGTACATTTTCTGTCAGTGGAACACAAAACGTGTAGTTTTCCAAGTCACCGCTCGCGTAAAATACTATTTGATTGTATTTTTGAGAACGTCATGTCAGCGATAAGTAATATTGATTTACACAGAAATATCATAAATTTGTCTATGGTTCCCTAAAATTTCAACTTAACCAAAATAAACCGGCCACGTGCCGTGACGGGCTACGTGCAGTGTAGGGTTCTGTAGTCAGTACCTACTTGTTTTATGTAACTAACAACTGCCTAACTTTAGGTCTGAATTCAGTCCATGATACTGAACAACTTTCACCAAGGAACAAACGAAATACAAAAATTATTTTTGATCTCTTACACACAAGATTTGGCAAAATGTAATATTTATGTAATATATGTATGGCAATGTAAGGACAAATCACACTAATTAAGCTAGCCCCAAAGTAAGTTTTAAACTTGTATTATGGGATACTAACTCAATGATACTATATTTTATGATAAATACATACATAGATAAACACCCAAGACCCAGGACAATTTGAAAAAGACCATTTTCTAACTTGCCCTGGCTGGGGCTCGAACCCAGAACCTCCGGATTAGCGGTCTAGCGTGTTAACAATTACGCCACGGAGGTCGAATGGAAAGCAAACATTTTCTTTTCATATTTAATTATGTGTTCCTAAGGAAGTTGTTCAGTATCATGAACTGAATCTACGTTAAATTAGTTTTAGTACAGGGAGGCGTTATATACTACTGCCGTGAATTTTTTTAAGTGTCCATATACAACCGTTTAACTGACAGAGAGGGAAGACACATGATTCTAACAAAAATTTGCAATCAAAAACCAAATATTTCACAAACGGATTGCTAAAACGAAAAAGGGTGTTCATAATCTTACAATATTTTTGAAAGACCTATTCAACGACGTCTCACACCACACATTTTTTTTTCAAGTTTTTATTACCGCATATCCATGCCCATGCCCAATTACAGCTTTCTAGTTCTAGTCTATGAGTAAAACTGGGGACAGATAGACAGACAGACATGACGAAACTAGAAGGTTTTCTTATTAACTACGGAACCCTAAAAAGCTGCGTGAAACTAAAAAGATTCTCTATTCTAAGGGTTCTTTGTCATTTGCGCTTTAACAAAATTCAAAATACGAGTAATCAAAACCACTTGTGCAAATATTTCGCTCCACTTCGCATACGATAAATTCAAAAATTGATGGATGAATGACCGTGCTTTTACAGGTTAAGCAACTTCTAGCTTGGTTACAGTTAGGATGGGTGACCGTGCTTTCAATCTTAATGTTGTCCAAGTCAAATGTTGAGATTCTTATGAATAAATTTCAGTTTTCTCTACCTACATAACTTGGCAGCTATTTAAATTTCAATTGTTTTGTCGGAATTTGAACTTGGCATTTTTACATTTATGTTTTTAATGGGATAAAATAAACACCCAAGAACCAGGACAAATTAAAAAAGGCCATTTACCAACTTGCCCTGGCTGGGAATCGAACCCAGAACCTCCGAGTGACGGACTAGCGTGTTAAGGAATCGCCACGGAGGTCGACTAATAAATTGAAAAAGTAATAAATTTTACGCAAGATTCGAATAACTATAACTTGGATTTTTTAGAAAGTGCTATATGAATTTCACATATATTTAAACTCGCTTTTTAAATAAACGTCTTGCATTCACGCACACTACTGTATTTTCGACTTTAGCCTTTTTCTACTGATAGCCTGTCTACTAAAGTGTTAAGTACATTATAATGACGTCTGCCAAGGCCTTAATTCAGAAATAATAATTCAAACAAAATAATTCTTTGATTTGATTGATTTGAAAATTTTAATAAGTATCGCGGACTGGAAGTCTTGACGAAAAGAAACAAGTAAGCTTCTACGTTACAAATTATGATTACCTACATCTATTGTCCCGTTTACACATTATTAACTCTATGTAACTTCATCTTGACATTTTTATCCCCCTAGCGGGAAAATTTTGCATATTTCAGAGCCAAATCCGACCACATGGCTTTGTGCATACAGTCCTTAAGTGTTACTAGTTTCATTAGTGGTAGGTGGTATTAATTAAAAGTCATCGTATTTATTTTGTGAAACCTAACCACACATCACAAATTCATCAATATCTAATTCAACTTAATGACTATACTACCTTCAGCCAAACACAAGTGGTACTTGTTCGTTCAGGCGATAACTTATTTATTATACGTGAGAGCTTGTTTTTTATAACGCTGTATACCAACAGGTCGTAAAGCAGTGTACCTCGATCCAGCTCATGTTGTGCTGCTGCATCTCCTCCATCTTCTCCTTGACGGAGGCGTACAGCTTGGACTCGAAGCGCAGCGACTGCATGTGGTTCATGTAGCGGTTGCAGTAGAACAGGTAGCGCTGCAGTGCGGCCCGCGAGCGCTCCTGCGCGTCGCGCGCCGCCTTCGCCTCGTCCTCGTCGTATCTGAAACGCCACAAACTTACACTCTGACGTCTCTAAGGCTCTAAGTCTTAGAGCGTTTAACCAACAGATGATATTGACAGGCATAGCCCTCTGCCAAAATCACTGGTCGCTGAGCATTCCTGTTTATACAAACAAGTTGCATGCCATTTTGTTCTTTTATCATAGACCCATTCTTTTTTTTATTTTTTACCTCCTCTACCCTTCGGTGAACATTCATATTTAATGCCAAGACCCCGCCCTTCCCCCCTCTTAAAATACAAGTGTATTTTTTATCAAGAATCTTTAAACCGAAGATCTAGTAGAGAGATCTAGAGTTTAAAAAACGCTAAACGCTGCGCGCTATAATTTCAATTTGCTATGCGACTTACACCTAAGCCCCCCTCCCTCTTCCCTCCCCACTCAGTGACCAAGCGTGGTATTTTGAAAACCCCCCTCCAGCCCTGAAATGTTCACGAAGTATGAGTACGTTCCCATAATATCAAGTGCGGAAGGAACTGCGTGAAAAAATGCAAAAGAGTAACATTTTGTTAAATAATTTTTATTTTCCTTTTAATTACTCCCTTAGTTGGGAGAGGCTTTTAGTCGTCCAGTTACAGTTACAGACTGATTAAAAAAGAATCTAACAAGCAGGCCTCACCTGTTGCAGTTGTACCAGCTGCTGCCGTGCGGCTCCCACGGCCCGAGGCACACCCAGCAGAAGTCCGCCTTGCAGTTCTGGTTCTTGCACACCATGTGGTTGCAGCCGCCGTCCTTCTCGATGGTCACGTTGCACTTCGGACACTCCTTGGTGTTCGCCGCTATCCAGTTGGACGTCTCGGAGTCGTCGTCGCATTTCTACAAACAAAATAATAAAAACTAAGTATACTTCACTAATATATTTGACAATCACGATGCACTCCGGAACTCCTTAGTACTTACTCGTATGACATGATCAATCAAAAATTTTCTTGTACTACAACAGCAGTCCCATGGAGGATTGACGGGTTGAAGTAAGGCAATTTGGCATGTGGATGTCGTAAGAGGCGGCTAAAGGATAAAACACAAACATCTCGTGCTACAATTGCATTCCCAAGGAGGGTTAACGTCAGGCAGGCGGCCGGTTGTAAAACTATAGCCAAATCATTTAAAATGTTCCGGCTATTTCTTCTCCATTTTGCAAGGTTTTGGTATCCTTGGGTGACCATTGACATGCATATTATATTTGGAGAAGAAAACGGGAAAGCGCACCCCGGGGTCCGAAGCAGCACAGCTGAGGATGCAACCGGGAATGCGCTTAGACGAAGAAAATGGTCCATTATTTTTGGATTATATCTATGCAAGACGGACTAATTAAAATCTTTCTGACCAATCGTCACCATTTGCTGTTCTAGAACATAATATTTTTATATTAGTATATCGCTAATAGCGTCACAGTTCACGCATAGAGCGCGTTGCGCTTGCGCCGCATCGGGAACGCACTGATGAAGAAGATAGACATTGTACCTTGATCCACTTGCGCAGCAGGCAGCAGCGCACGGGGTCGTGCCAGTTCTCGCCGCACGCGAAGCAGAAGGTGTGCGAGCAGCGACACGTGACGGGCGCGGCCTCCACGTACGCCACCTTGATGGCGTTGCTGCAGTCCGGCGACGGGCACCAGCGCAACAGCCGGTTACACTGCAAACGGAACAAGGTATATGTTTAAATAAAACCCGACTAAAGATAAATGCTTACTGAAAAGTATGAATAATCCAATTAAGGGGATACATAAATTTTTCTGTGTCCAGTGCTGCCCCCATTTATTCTTTTAAAAATACTCCATGCACTTAGTTTCCCAACGCGTTTATTTGAAATAAATTAATTGAAAGGAAACGAAGACATCATTTAAAAAGTTGTCTCCAGTATGCCCTAGATAACCCTTCATATTTTATACCTTTAAACTTCTGTTTACAGTTTAAAGTGAGAACGTGAAGCTTTTCTTCGCACATTTGTGAAAAACGGCCACTTTTGACCCCGCCCGTCATCAAGCTAAATGTGGCCTTTGTGTCTTGCCGCCCTGGGCTCTACTAAGAGCGGCAAGACCCAACATGTTCTGTCTGCCCCATTAGGATAAAGACATGATAGTGTATCGGTATCTGCATGAAACAAAAGAAATAGAATGCATGTAACCTCTACGAAGCTGTTGGTGATGATGTGCTGGTATTTGAGCTTGACGCGCGGGTCGCGCACTAGCCGCATGACGGTCGCGTCGTCCACCAGGATGTCGCACTCGTGCGCCGCGCACGCTATTGTTTGACCCTGGATGTGGAAATAATTCAGTTTTATAGATTGCGAATTGGCGGTGAGGCAGAAAACCGATCAAGTGCGAGTCGGGCTCTTACATGAAGGGTTCCTTTACGTCCGTACAATGTTTTAAAACGCCGAAAAAAACACGTTTCTCTCTCTCTCTCATCTCAGCGTATTCCCAGTTGCATCCTCAGCTGCAATGCTGTAAAGCCAGGGGTCCACTGCGCAAAAAACACGTTTCTTGTACGACGAAATGACGACCACAATGTTTAACTTTTTCCTATTTTTAGTATTTGTTGTTATAGCGGCCATAGTAATACATTCGGTGAAAATTTTAAGTGTCAAGCTATTACGGTTCAAGAGATAGAGTCCTGTGACAGACGAACGGACAGACAGCCGACAGCGGAGTCTCAGTAATAGGGTCCTGCTGGCACCCCTAAAAATGAGGAAGTTACATTGTGTTGATGAGCAACTTAATGATATCAAGGCTGATCAAAAGCCACTTCACAAACAATTTCTTTAAATAAATTTTATTGCTCTACATTTTTATGTTATTAGAATTTTAAAATGATTCAGGTAAAAAAAACTCGAAAGGGATTGATTTTGTCATAAATTCATACAAATCACGCAACTCTGTCTCGATAAGTCGGTAAATTCAAATAAAGTGGAACGCGGCAGTACTTCATTACAATTCATCATTGAAATACAATGCAAATCGGCAAATTGCGTAACGTTCTTGTGAATTCATTTTTATGATATTTAGGACGACCTTCTTCAGCCGCTTCATCGGTCGATTGCAACAAAAGGATAAAGGTCCCGCCACCTTACAACACGTAGATCGTAGGTGTTAGTATGTTCTACGCGTAATGTAAAGCATTTGGCGCAGTCTTTTTTGCAAATTACACAAAAGGCTGCGCCAAATTGGTGTCGTAAGAGATCCTTATGCGGAAGGTTGTTTATTTAATTATTTGCCCAATAAATGTAACATTTGAATGAAGTTCAACCACATTTTGTGTGCTGATATGTATTTTGATAAAACAAATTAGCTGGTATGTACAGTATAAAATATAACCGCCTACAACTAGTGACTCTGTGAGCTGTAGACCACGCGAGTCTGTCTTTGCATAGTCACATACTGACCCCTTGAAGTTTATCGGATGAAAAAGTTGCGTCTTAATAAGGATAACAAAAGTTTTATGACATTTTTGAATATTCTTCGTAATGGCTATGTATATATGCTATATATATATGGCGTTTTCAACCCCCATATATCCGCCATTTTGAAACATGTCGAACAACTGGCTCAACAAAAAAATTCTACATAATTACCGAATTTGCTCACAAAATTTCACGAGAATCGTGAAATTTTGTGAGCAAATTTGTGTGAAATTTGTGTTTCTCTCAACTTGGCTCCCACTTTCCGGGGTGTGCCTGTTCCTATCACCCGTCATCTCGAACTTCTCGGTATCGATCTCTCATCAAATCTTAACTTCGGTAGCTATATTGAGTCCAGGGCTAAGACGGCTTCTAAAAAACTGGGCATCCTCTCCAAGGTCCAACGATATTTTACCCCTGACCAACTGTTGAGCCTTTACACAGCTCAAGTCCGCTCATGTATGGAGTATTGCTCCCACCTATGGGATGGATCTGCCCGCTATCAGCTCGAAGCCCTGGAAGCTATCGACAGACGTGCCAGAAGACTCGTTGGTGATGAGTTGCTTACGGCAGGACGGCTCCACAGCCTCGAACATCGCCGACTGGTAGCAAGTCTGTGTGTCTTCTACAGGTTGCACTTCGGGGAGTGTGCGCAGGAATTACATAATTTAATTCCCCCTGCACCATTCCACCATCGGACAACACGACGTGGACAGGGATTCCACCCATTTGTGGTCGATATTCCTCCTCATCGTACCTCTCGATTCGCCTCCTCCTTCATTGTGCGAACCGCTAAGGTGTGGAATTCCCTCCCTGCGTCGATGTTTCCCCATACATATAATTTAGGGATTTTCAAGGCAAGAGTGAACAGGCATTTTTTGAGTCTGCGTGATACACCTTAGACCTCATCTTAGCTTCCCATCAGGCTAGATAGAGATCAAACGCACTCAAATTTCTAATAAAAAAAAATAAAAAAAGAATCGGTTGAAAAATGCGACCCGTAGGCGAGAACAACCGGAAAACTGGAATTCGGACAGACAAAAGATTTTTTTTTAAGCTGAAACGGAGACATCGTTGGCTTCAATCACTCGGTTAAAAAACTTTGCTTCCTTTATATTAGACGGCTCTATCACATGAATAGCAGTCAATGCACCCAAACATTATGAAAATATGATAAAATTTATTTAAAAAAAATAAGCTTTACTATTACATACCCACACCTTTGTTCACTACCAAGCTAGATCATTGACCTAGTGGAAGTACGCTTTGCTAGCGTTTTCGCAAGTTAAGCAACCCTGGGCGAAGTCTGCACTTGGTGGCATAAAATTTTCTCGAGCACCTCCGTGCTTTGGAAGGCACATAAAGCTGTTGGTCCTGGCTGTCATCATTGTATGGTAGTCATCCAGTTATGTGTGAGATGCCTCTCGGCAGCTTGAAAAATCTGACACCAGTGTTGGCCACTTACACACACAAAATACATATACCAAGCTTGACTCTTACTCAACCTTAAGGAAAGGTGTAAGTAAGTTGGCGATGTACTACAGGGACAAAATTTGAACTAACTAGACAAATATAAATAACTTACTAAGCCCTCCTCCATTATCTTAGTAGTTAAATATTCGCACCAGCACTGTGTGCAAAACCTATGTCCACACTCCAAGCCCGTCATCATCTGAAAATAAAAATATATGTAATTTTGTACTACACACATACTATGCTGACTCAATGGTAAACAAATAAGATTACTTGAGATAATGTATAAAAAAAATAACACGTTTGTAACTTTTTTATAACAAAAGAATAATACAGGTGTGTTACTTCTTCAGTATGCAATTTTTTACAGCAAAAAATATGATGAAATACGATATGTCATCTCATACTATTTTCTATTTAAGTTACGCACACACAGGAATAAATATTTTTCCTGTATAAAATCTAATCTATAAAATCTAATAAGTAAAGATATAAAACTCTCCCTGGTCGGTTTTATTTATTACTTAAATAAATTGTGGTAGAAAAAAAAACACTTACCGTCAATGGTAATATAGAAAAACATATTTCACATTCCTCTGTCCCAGATGTTGATATCCGCCTAGGTAGCTGCAATGATAAAAAAAAAACATTTGAAATCACTTCGATGTAATTTAATTTTACATTGAATGTTATGAAAAATTTGCCATGTCAAATCCACAAACCCCTATTTTGAGTCACCAGTTTGGATCGTATCGTCGCAAAATGTCTCGTACGCAAAATGTCCCCTAGTCGCAAAATTTCCCTTTCGCAAAATGTCCCTTGCGCAAAACGTCCCTTTCGCAATAAGTCCCCTGGTAGCAAAATGTCCCCTGGTGGCAAAAAAATATCCCTCGCAAAATTTCATGTTTTTTATATAATGTGGAAGGGACATACCCGTAATAAATATAAACCATACTCGAATCCACTTTGGATGTTTGTTACTCCATCACGCCTAAACAGCTTAAGGGATTTAGATGAAATTTTGCACACAGATAGTTTATCACCCAGATTAACACATAGGCTACTTGTTATCCCGAAAAAGTTACTGTTTGGGGATCGATATTAACGCAAGCGGAGCCGCAAAAGCTAGTTTCGTGATAATTGGTTCAGTAGTTACGGCGTGAAGGCGTAACAAACAAATATACAACAAACTCACTTAATAGTAATTTTATAAAAATAATGAAATTTTGGAAAAGGCCATTTTGCTACCAGGGGACATTTTGCGAAAGGGACGTTTTGCGCAAAGGACATTTTGCGGAAGAGACATTTTGCGAAAGAGACATTTTGCGTAAGGGACATTTTCCGGAAGGGACATTTTGCGTAGGGGACATTTTGCGTAAGGGACATTTTGCGATGATACCGTTCGGATTTCCCAGTCATATGCATTCAAAGCTCCATTTTTAGGTTTCCATACTCAAAGAGTACAAACGGGACCGTATTACTGAGACTCCGCTGTCTGTCCGTCTGTCACAGGGCTCTATATCTTGAACCGTAATAGCTAGACACTTGAAATTTTCACCGATTATGTATTACTGTAGCCGCTTTAACAACAAATACTAAAAACAAAAAAAGTTCAAAATTAAAGGGATCGTCATACAAAAAACGTGTATTTTCAGCCTTTTTAACTAGATCTTTATAATGGCATTAACTAGATACTTAGAATTAACTAGAAACTTGAAATTTTTACAGATTATGTATTATTATGACCTCTATAACAACAAATACTAAAAATAAGATGAGGTTAAAAATTAAAGGGGGTCGTCATACAAAAAACGTGTTTCTTCAGCGTTTTAAAACATTGTACCAAGGTACGGAACCCTTCATGTACGAGTTCGACTCGCACTTGCCCGTTTATTAAACAATATTCATTGGTAAAATAATCAACTTAAATCATATTAGAATCAGCAGTACTTTTAAAGCTTAATATTGTGAAATGGATTAGAAACATTTTTAGGATTGAGAGTGTATACTTATAGTATATTTTCAGAAATGGATATTGCAGAATACTGCAACAAACAGTGATATTTCTTCTTCTTTTCTTAGTTAACGGCTGTTTACAAAAGGATGTTTTTACCAATGTCAAGGTTGAGAATGGCACAATAATATATATTGAGCAATTGAACTTATTGACCATTATTCAGTAGAGGATTCTGCCCAACCTCGTACAGCCGATCAAGAACACACAGATGGGCAGAATCCAATGTGAATCCAAAGTCTCTATTTGAAAGTATGTGTTATACTTTTAAATTAACCTGTCAATGAAAGCATATACACCAAACTATTTTTATCGAACTAAAGAATGAATAATGCTAGGGAAATTTTTAATTGTGCAAAACAAACAAATGCATAACTCATAAGTTGGTTTATGTGTGATTATACAGGGTTACTGGTATCTAACGCATAATCTTTCTGGTGCAAGTTCAGTAAATGAACTACTTTCCATAAAAAACGTAGAAAAAAAAGGAAACAAATTTTTTGTCTTCCCATACAAGAAGAAGAAGCATAGACGTGATTAGCTTTTTACGATCCTATTATCAGGAAAAAAGGGCATCTAAGACTGATGGATGATGAAACAACAAAATTCAGATTTGTTTTTTGTTAGGTTTTTTTTATAAAAGTTTTTGTAGCAGAGTTCCGAGCATAGATAATATCAGAAAAAGATTATGATTTTATTTTTTGTAAAGTAAAGTTGATTTTATATTATTTAAGTCATTTAAGACTGATTTATTGAGTTCCTAACTTCCTACTGTTATTTACTGAGACTGATTAAGCAAATATATGTCTATTTTATTCAATTGCCAACCTTTCTTATTTTATACCTCTACATTTTATACTCTCAATTCCTTTGATAAAAAACAAAACAGATTTTTTGGTAGGAACCGGGGGAACCGGTTCCGCCGTTTCTGTGTCCCGGAACCAGGTACCAAAAATATGGAACCGGCTCTGGTTCTGCATGCCCTAGTGCTAATATGTATGGGAAGCCAAACATTTTTTTTTCGTTTTTGGTTTTTATGGAAAGTAGTTCAGTATTATGGACTGAACTTGCACCAAAAAGGTTATGCATTAGATACCAGTAACCCTGTATATATTGGATGGCCATTTTGTTTACCTCCAAAATGCTTGCCCTTGAATATTATTCATTACTTTAGGTCAATTGTTATTAGTCACTATTTAATTCTGTTATGTATGTTTATGAGGTATTAATTTTGAAGGTAAGCAATAAATATATTGATTCAATCATGAAAAATATATTTTATTGGTCCCGGTGCAATTTTCAAATTACTTCTCTTGCATTAATTATCACAGAAATATATATACATATATGTAGTAAAAGTAAACAATAAAACGACTACACTGTAGACTCCACAAACTGGGTGAAGCAAGCCAGGCAAGCCCAAAAAGAGTTGGCATTGACTCTTTTCATGAAAATCGGGCCTTAAGAGTCCTTAATCACAAGAGTTGGAAGGAGGCCTTTGCCCTGCACAGCATAGGCTGAAATTATAAAAGAAAAAAATATAACAATACCTTTGGCCTTTGTATGACTGGTTTTCTGAATGGATTAATGACTCTAGCCTCGGAGAACAACTGATCTTGGTCCCCATCGTAGAACCGTTCCATAAGCTTCTCTTTGTCCCATTTGAAGTGATTTAAAAGTATGCGTGTTGTAGTTGCTGGTATCTGAAGAAAAAAAACTAGATGATGTGTGGACAGGAAATGATAAGACATTTGATAACCCACATTTTTTAGATATTTGATAACCACTGTACAATAATTTGGGATTTAAACCCAACTTTACCATAACCTGTTAATCAATCAATAGGCATGACCACATAATTGTAGAACAAACAAAAATCAGCCTAGTTGTGTATAAAATACATATGAACATTGCTTCCATGAATTAATGTGTAATGATATGAATTTATATCACCTAGAAATTTCCCAAAATCCAATGACTCATACAAACATGAGTCATACATTTGTTACATACATATGAACAATAAGGAATATGCATGTAATACCAATCCGGCTCATATTTTTATTTTACCATTTCTATTAATACATTACCACGCCTAGTTAATTATTTTTCTTATTGACTCTTATTTGGGTTAGAAATAAATTAATGAAAATATGCAAATATTGCGTGGGAACTTTTGACAAACAAAAGGGAAATGACGACAAAGTTCACTAAAGGGAAATGACAAGTTCGGGTGCGTTCGGTAGGACTGTCCGTCCATGTAGTTTGACTATCGATGAAATTTGAAATGTATGTACTTTTATATAGAGGTGCAACAAACATCACTGGCTGATAATATTGAAAGTACCCAAAAAAGAAAAACATGCGTTGACAGCTTCTGTCTCTAGCGGATATTGCAGACGTTGACGTCATATTTTAAAATGGCGTGTTTAAGTTGTTATAATCTACCTACTTGCTATTTTTAATATTTATTTTCTACACCATATACATGTTTTTCAGCACTGATTTATTTTTGGGTAGTATTTAAACGCAAATCAAAATTACTGATTGCACAGCAAAATACTCAACTGAAAATATTACTAAACAAACTGCAATTTATATTTGTGGCGCAGTAAAATGGATAGAACTTTCCTAGCACTCGCCGGCCGCTGCCGCGGCACGCTCGCTTCGCTCGCTCGGCTCGTGCGTGTGTTGGTCGCAGTTCTAACATAACCTAACCTATAGGTTTGCCCTAACCTAATAAATTTGATGTGCAGTCAGTATTTATTTGCTGTGCAATCAGTACTTATGATAAGATTGTTGATTTATTTGATGTAAAAAAGTATATAAATGATGAGATTAAATTGATGGGTGATTATTTATTAGATGTGCAATTAATAATATCCCTTTATTTTTTGCGGCTATTTCTCGACGAGGACTATCAATTAAAAATATAAAAAAAATTCATGCATACTCTCTATTCTAATTGATCACAACAAGGATAGTATAATAGTTCATAGATTCTAGGTTATTTATCCTTAAGACTACGCATGAATGATTATTGGGCCCTCATTCAATGTAAGTTATTTTATCAAAATTAGAGAGATAAATAATGTTTGTGAAGCTCCTTAAAATAAAGCTAAAATAGTTCTATATAGCAAAGCTTTGAATAAGGTTTCCATTGTTTATTTTGTATACTTAGATAAGATATAACAAAGAAAACTGTTTCTCAGATTAGAAAGCAATGTCACAGATCATAAATAGATAAATACAATGTAGTATGTTATTTTTGTAGTCAGTTATTAGAGGAAAATGTTGTGGTCATTAATATTGATCATTAACAGTTTTTTATAGATATATCTATGTAAAATCCTCATAAATATAGGTGCACAGTAATATTGGTCTACTTGACAACATAGGCACTGTATGTATTTCATAAAGCAACCTGAATCAGCTACAGATGTAACCATGCTGACACCAACATATAAACAGGTCATCAATACGTTTTTTTAAACGATACAATAAAAAATTGTTTATTATTTATGACGCACAAAAGAATCGGGTTTCTAGGCCAATCTAATAAATAATCTTTGTGGTTAGGCAGCGTAAAAGTTTGGCTGTCTGTGCAAGAGAACATGCGTTTAGTAAACTAAGCAGAACGTTCACCAATAAATGCAAATGCAACACAAAAGAACCAACTGAAGTACTCATAGAGGAGTAACCTCATTCTATGAGTCCATTGTTTACTACTAACATACTGACCTCCACTACCGTGTTCACATCTTTGATGCAATCAACCATGTGCTGAACGATCTCCTCCGTCGATAACACCTCGTAAGGATATTCCTCCAGTTCCGTTTGTCGTTCCCTAGTACTGTGAGTCTCAACGTCCATTGCAAAGTCGACATCGTCTCCACTAGACTCGTTACCAGAATCCACATCATCCTTTGTGTCATCTTCAGAGTCCATAGTCGAGACGTTGACGAAATAAGTAAACTTGATAATAAAGGTACAGCCAGAGCACGTCTAATGATGAAATAATTACACCTAAGATTTAGGAAAGGTCAACAATGAAGAAAATAGTTCACCCACGGGCTGCCAAAACCTCTGACGTATGGGTAGCAGCACAGAGCAGTGTCTATGACGTCACTCTTGCTTTGCTTCTTGTCCATGGTCGTAACAACTTTTTAATTTTCGAAGCACATTCATTTTTGTTAATAAGCCAATATTTACTAGTCTTTCAAGAAACATATTTTACGAATTATGATAAGTTCGCCATATAGAAATAACTTTGGTAGAAGGTGTAATGGATAGAAGAAATAGATTTCACCAAATAGGTAATGAATTCTCACTTTACAACACTACACTACCTATCTATGTCTATACTAATATTATAAAGAGGAAAGATTTGTACCTATTTTCGTATGTTTGTAATGAATAGGCTCAAAAAGTACTGGGCCGATTTAAAAAATTCTTTCACCGTTGGAAAGCTACACTATTCCCCAGTGACATAGGCTATGTGTGTACCACGGGCGAAGCCGGGGTGGACTGCTAGTACTCTATAAAAATACTTGACCTATTTTGTTTGACACACAGCCAGTGGCGGCTTTGCGAGCAGCGGAATCGTCCAAGGCCTCGCTCTTACAGGGGCTTCGCGCAACGACCCGAGCTGATGTATTTTTATTTTAATTTCTCGCTGACCTTGCTCTTAGTTATTAATTATTATTACAAAACAAAGTTACTTACTTGATTTATCAATTAATTTAAAACATACAAACTTGAGAAATTCATTAGTATCTTCCGCCTCGAAGAACTTGAAGTTCGATTTATTCATCTTGAGTGTTTGGGAAATCCCTGTTTCGTTTCTTCCTTTGCAAATTGCAAACATAAAAAAACCTACTTGCGAATTAAGCGTTGGTGGCCAAGCCAAGTTGCTCTGCGTCTGTGAGGTACAAGTTCGATCTTCACTAAGCGCGACTTGTCACATCCTGAGTTTGTTTGTACCACAGAGGTTTGTACTCATGTATGGTCATTTTCAACTATCACTACTTGCTTCTGGTAAAGGAAAACATCGTGAGGAAACATAAACGTAACGTAAAAAACATAGCATTGCTTCATTTTACCAATTTTCATTGCCCGGGTGGCAGCAACGCAACAGTAAGTGCAAGCAGGCATGGTTGAATTTTTGCCGCCCCTTTACAGCAGAATATTAATATGCTACCCGAGGAGAGTTTCAAAGGTGACTTTGCCACCCCCTTAATCTTGCCCTTCGGGACACGGACCCGATTTGCTCCATCCCTCCTAGATCTGGAGCTGTCCAATGGCATGTAGACACAGATAATAAAGGTAAGTATAAAAATATAGAGAGTAATATTCATTTATTAATCTTAACAATTCTTATATTAATACTATTGCAAGTGTATAACCATAATTGCAAGTGTATAACCATAAAGATAAATGAATGCAATAACAATAGATATTTACATGGGCACCACGCCAGCAGCAGAAAAAGAAAATATCCTGAGATGCAGATGCACCTCTCTGAGAGTAATGCTGGCAGCGCCCCTGGATATGTAACTAAATTAAAATAGTATTATGTACAATCAAATTACTAATAATTTCTTGTTATATTAAATAAATTATAATTAAATTAATATATTTAATATGTACAATAAATTACAACAAATTATCCAATTCATTTTGAATAGATTCAAACTGAAGAAACACTGAGTATAATTCTGGATGGGTGAGTTCTAATTCAGATTCTGTTCGCTTTCCAGATATGGATAAATATGCCTTTGGAACTTTGCACTTCTTCTGGTAGCCAGAACTTAACTCTGCATTCAGTTTCCAAGTAAAATTAAGATTTTCGCCCTGCTCATCAATCACATTAGATCCCATTTCATTCAAAGCAGTTGTTGTTTCTGTTGACCATGCTTTCACCATACATTCTGATTTCTCATTACTGAAACCTATTTTCACTAAATCGTTTTTCAAGTCAGATGGCATAAAAATATACTTCAACATTCTTTTGAATAAATAAACAATAGTTTTAATTGCCAGATGCAAATCTTCTTCAGTGACTTTGAATATTTTTCCTAATTTTTGCCTTTCTTCCTCTGTAAATATTTCTACATCTTGCATTTTCATTTTTGCAACGATACGGCGTAAAAATTGTTCAAACTTTGTTTCTTCTAATTGGTTAATGATATTGATACCTTTGTTTAAGCTGAAAAAAAAATGTAGTTAAGTATCTGTTTATTATAAAAAAATTATGTTCTGCAAAACATCAGCAGGGCAAAGATCAGTCACAATGTTTAGTTTTGTTTTCATGTGAGTAAGTGGCCAACACTGGTGTCAGATTTTTCAGGCCTCTTTAGGCTCTATAACCTTGGGTTTGGGTGATCCCACGATCTCCTTGGCGGAGACGCTTGGTTTTTATTTGTTTTTTTTTAATATCTGGAAAATCAATATCATATTGGCATAGTGAAATGGTTTGCGGCCTGACCCCGTCCCCCAAAAATCCCCTGCCCTGCCTTAGTCGACGCTCGCTCGCTCTTGTGATGGTCACTGCACAACCATAACCTAACCTACCTTTCGTGGCTAATTTGAGGTCGACAAATTGGTCACTTCGAGTACCTTATTGGTACCTATGCCAATATAATATCCACTTTACAGATATAAAAAAATTCATTAACGTCTCCGCACGGGGGTAATAGTACCAAGGGGTTCGTGGGATCACCCCTCACCGCCAAAATCCTGCGGCTCTGTTCTATATAGCCAACCCTTATTTTCAAGTTTAGCAAGATCAAGAAGATGACTGTTGATGATTATTATACAATGATACCTTGGGGAAGACTTCAACCACTCACAAACCATAGTTTAAATCGATCTTATGATTATATGAACTTAAGTCTTTGTGATAGAACCAGAGTGTACGTAACACACAGAAGGCAGAAATTGTGCACGCAAGTTTATTTGTAAGGAAGTACCGGACTCAGGACCACAAAAACAACAAAAAAAAACAAATTAGAAAGATACAATCATGAGATACAATCTATCAAAAAATAAGACGTCAATGTCAACTTACTAATACTATGTCAATATTGTCTATGAACTTGTAAGGCTTGTTCAGTCTAGACCAGTTTAGTTACTAAACGTGTTTGAACATCAACTTAACGAAGCATGCAGTCCGGTATAATCCGGTTGTTTTTGTACTAGCATAGCACAAAAACAAAATGTCAATCAATGTCAAAAAGTGTAAATAATTTATAAATTGTCAGTCGATCGAATAGCTGTCGTGGAGGTAATTTTAATGCTAATGCTAAAGAAATAATAAAATGTCGCTAAAAGTAGATAGAGTTCCTGAGAACATAGATTTTCCTAAAGAAGAGGAAAAAATCTTGCAGTTCTGGAAAGACATTGACGCTTTTCAAAGCTGTTTAAAGCAATCAAAAAATAAAACCAGGTAAGTGAGGTTATGCATGCAATGCAGTATGGTGCCTAAAATCTGCACAACCTGATGATGCAATCCGCGGTCAAGTTTCCAAAACTTCAATCCAACCAGGAGCCGCAGCTGTCGCAGCAGACTCCTCAAAAAAAGAGTAAATATTCAGACAATTTATCTTTATGCCAGTGTAGGTTGAGACATTAGGCCCTGAGGCCAAAATATGTTCGTATCTGCATGTCTGGTCGAGGCAACAGGAGACTTCAGAGTTGGCCGCCCACATACGCGCGTCCAAAGTACAAGTCCAAAGAATTTTCTTAGCTATTCAGCAAGGTAATGCTCCCAGTGTTCTGGGTACTGTGCCTCGATCAGATTCATTTGAAGAGGTGTTTCATATTCAGTTTATTTTGTTTTAGGTTAATGAAGATTTAGTTTATTTAAGTATTTTAATTTAATTTTTTAATATTTATTACTTTAATAATGGTTATAAATTTATAATGAAATTGTAAATCAATAAAATAAATGATATCTAGAAAAGTTTTACTTTTAAATACAATAAAAGTTAGTAGATAAGATAGATAGATAAGATGTTTATTTGTAGCTTTAGTCACACACATACAGAAAATATACAACATAAGAATAGTAACATAGTAATGTGTAAAGTAAATAGTAATTGTTAATACCTATTTATCAATACATGTAGGTATATTTATATAGGCTGACTTTTTATCCACCTGCAAAATTTTTGGAGCAAGTTCAGTTCATGATACTGAACTAAAATCGATAAAAAATTTTCGTCCTCCCATACAAAATCCATTTGGCTGAGAGCTGATTTCTATGGGAGGACAAACATTTTTTATCGATTTTTAATAACTTTTTTTATAGAAAGTAGTTCAGTATCATGAACTGAACTTGCTCCAAAAATTTTGCAGGTGGATAAAAAGCCAAATATATATATATAAAATATATATATATTTAAAGGTTTTTTAATTGCTCCAGGTATTCATTTTATGATGGTCCGCCATTTGCTACTGGGTTGCCCCATTATGGGCATATTCTTGCTGGGACAATTAAGGATGTAGTCACTCGTTATGCTCATCAACAGGTAAAAACATAACTTTATATACTCTATTGTGATACAATAGAAAATAATTGAAAGAGAAAAGTTGGAATTTTTCTTTGTAACTCAATATCCATTTTGGGATAAGATTACAGTTATAAACTTACTCTCAGGTTTTTTTTATCCAAATTGTGTTCTATATAAATGAAAATTTTTCAGGGTTATCATGTAGAAAGGCGGTTTGGCTGGGATTGCCATGGGCTGCCCGTTGAGTTTGAAATAGACAAAGCCTTGGGTATCAAAGGTCCAGAAGATGTTGCGAAAATGGGTATTGCAAAGTACAATGCAGAGTGCCGTAAGATAGTCATGAAGTATGCTAACGAATGGGAGACCATCATCACTAGAATGGGACGATGGATAGGTAAGATTAGATTATATTAAAATTTTGCAAAATCCAATATGTTAGTATACTATGTATTATTAATAATGTGCGAGCATTATGAATAATGTCTAGCTCTATCAGGCGAAGTGATTAATTACTATCTACACTTCATTATTTATCACATTGCACGGTCATACTTGACAATTGGGCAATTTGATAATAAAGCTAAATTTGATGTGGTGCGGGTAGTGAAGCACGCGTGACATGCTTTGACTAATCAGAGACCGCCATTCAGCGTGCGGCTGGGCATCTACCCGGTAAAAACCCAAGACTTGGATAAACTCATTTATACCTTTTTTTTACCCACCAGTTTTAAATTTATACGGATATTTTTTTTTTGTTTTTGAGCTTTATTTGCAATCAGTCAATTCTGACTATAAGCAGATGAGGTGTGTGCTTCTTGGCATTTTGGGTGCTGCTCCCTGCAGAGCAAGCCCATTATTTTTCCTTTTTTCATCCCTCTATGTCCATGTCGAAAATGTCCCGACACCGTTTGAGCTGTTTCATGGTTTGATACAGATAAATTGATATTTCTGCTAAATAGAATTGGGTTTCCCATCAAATAAATAACCGGAATTGATAAATATGTATGTATGTATTATATACATACTTACAAATTAGTTTTCAAAAGAGTTTATTATAAATATGTTGATGGAATTTTTTCTTTCGACATGCTTTTATTTGTTTCCATGGAAAGTGAAAAGAGCTTAGACTCGTAAGATAAAATGTCCATGAATCACATTCCTGGGAAAAAAATTGAATCTGTATAATTTAAAATAATTATTGTATTTTAAGCCTTCGATTTGCCGACAGTATAGTTATCATGGCCAAGGCTCGGATACCAGGTTAAAATATTTAACCAGCTCATTAGAAACGCCGTAATTTTTAAAAAGAGCATTAACATATCGATTCCGCTCGAGCGGAATGGATATTATTTGGGTTATGATCAAAGAACCAATAATAAGTGTCTTAGTTTGCGAAACCAGGTTAATTTCGTTCGGATCATTTTGGCTCCACCTACCAACACCCTTTACCCGCGCGCCCGCCTGTATCTTTCTTGCTTTATAAAATAAGTTCAGCTCAACTTGTCTTGAAAGGTGACGGGAGCCCCGCCCCCAAATCGTTTGAAACTAACCTGGTTAATCCCGGCGAATATAACGCTCGCGTATCGATTCCGCTCCTAGCGAGTGTTCGCGAAAAACCTGGTTGGGGATGTTAATGAGCTGATATTTTTCGAACCGTTCCCAAGCCCTGATCTTGGCAGAATCCATGGAAGACTCGGAGACCGAGATTCCGACCGAGTAAACCGACCTAGCGTGTGTTGGTCGCAGTTCTAACCTAACCTATAGGTTCTCCCTAACCAATTAAAATGAATAGAACTAGTAATGCTTGGCTCGTGCGTGTGTTGGTCGCAGTTCTAACCTAACCTATAATTTTTCCCTAACCTAGTAAAATGAATAGAACTAGTAATATGATAAAATAACCAAATAATAGATTTTTTATTACTGTTCATGTTTTACTGTCGCAATAATTAATCAACCGCCATTAAATTAAATAACTGCTCAATATGTTTTCCAACTGATCATAATAACACCTCGAATATTTAAATAACAGCTCAAAAAATTAATCCCCTTATTAATCCAAATAATAAGTCTGATTATTTAAATTGTTTAACATTAAGTTAATTTTAAGACTGCAGTCTTCGACCGTGGGAATTTTTGATTGAACACCCGAATCTATATTTTCTATCTACACATACGCATTGCGCTGTATTGTACATGCACCATGGAGACGAATTAAGACGAATTCAAAAACGCAGCGAGCAGTCTGCCACATCAGCGTTATCGTCCCCATATTTATTTGAGAATTTCGGAGAACTTTAAATCTTTTTACAAAAGACAAATTATTTTTATTTATTTATTATACGTGTTTAAGCATGAATCAATCTTCATATATGTGTATTTTTTATTTTTTAACTCAGTCGTATGCGCAAGAAATCCGACGACTATTCGCTTATATTTTCTTCAAAGTTTAACCTTTTTAACTAAGTTTTTGAAAGAATTAAATTTTTTTTATTAAAATCTTATTTACTTTTTAGGATTTTCTGTTGTCTTTATTTCTCTGTAATTTATACACAACTTCATGTTTTAAATTCCATGTAAACAACAATGACATGAACGTCGCACACCGCAAAAAATCGAAACACGTTTCAGGTTATTTGGAATTAAACAAACTATTACAATAAAAATTAATAAATTGTCACTTTTTGAATACTTAAATAAACTTTAATTAAACATATCTTAACATATTGTTACTAAGATAGTTTGGCTCCAATCAGCTCCGAAAAAGCAGTCAAAATCATTAAAAATAAGGACTAGGCCCTTAAGGAAACAATAGAGAAACCATAAGCATTTATTTTGCTTTCCACAAATACAATATGTATATAGCACTATAGAGGGTCGAGGTACTTCAGACACGAGGCAAGTTATTTTCCAGAAAAATAACTACTCAGCTTTAGTTGTTGGCAGGGCTGCGATCCGTAGTCGAAAAAGAGCCAGGCCGCGCCAGAGAGCGCGGGGCGAAGGGGGCGAATCGTCGTCACCATTCATACCAAATAAACCTACTTAAGTATCTATAGGTATTATTTATGTACGAGTATCTTCTAGCATTGTGGTAGGTTAAAGTTTGTTATCCGAATAATTTTGTGTGCTATCTATGATCAACTATCAATATTTATTAGTGCTGTAAAATATTATCGAAATAATAAACTTTAAATATTTCATTATTTCGATATAAAAGATAGCATACAACTCACTAACTTACTCAATATAAGATCAGTTACTTATTTGTATGTACATTTTTTTTTTCTTATATATTGTCGCTCTGCTGGGCATTATCTCGTCTATATGCTCACAAGGCAGACCCAGGGCTGTAAAACCCAAAGGCCAAGTTGAGAGCATTGGTGGGGGTGAAGATGGATCAAAATAGTGATCAGTGGGGAATCAAATTTGATTTAAATATTGATTGTTAAAAATCTTTTTTTTTCTTTACCAGCCTATTTTTTACTACATATGTACCTACTACTTAATCCTCTGCTGGACTAAATGTCTCAATAAAAGGACGATTTGCCCATTTTTACCAGGTTGGTAGGTTGATTGGTTGTACAAAGGACTCTTGTGTCAGTTCTGTGTTGCCCCCATCGAAATATAATTCTCTAGAAATCTAACGCTCCTACATTTTATTTTTGATTTTGATTCCATTTACGCAAACAAACGAACAGTAATTACAACGAAACACTCGAACGCACACATAGACAAAGATGCATGCGATTGGTCGCGACAAGGTAACGCGTCGTCGTCGGTGGGGTGGGGCACTCAACGCAACAAGCGGTGAGGTACAACGCGCGGATGGTACGTATTATGCAGTACGCTACGCTAAAATAAATAACCTTGTTCACGTGGTACTTTTTTTTTAATAACTACTTTTCATGCCTGTATGGCTTCTACACCACTTCACGCCCGCCGCGGTACATATCGCGTGGAATGATTTTTCGGGATTAGTTACGATTCTAGAGAATTATTGTTCGTAGGTTGCCATAAGTGGTCTCTTACGACATTCATGGAAAAGGGGCGGTGACTAACTGTAGTCACCAACCGAAAATAAAAATGATAAAATGTAATGTTTTTAATAATAATATACAATTCTTTGTTCCAGATTTTAAGAATGACTATAAGACACTATATCCATGGTTTATGGAATCCATCTGGTGGGTATTCAAAGAGCTCTATAACAAAGGCTTGGTTTACCAAGGAGTCAAAGTGATGCCCTACTCTACAGCTTGCTCAACTCCACTTTCTAACTTTGAATCTGGACAGAACTACAAAGTTGTGGTGGACCCTGCCGTCGTGGTGTCTTTCCCAACTTCTGAAGGTTATTCCCTCCTTGCCTGGACAACAACACCGTGGACATTGCCTAGCAATCTTGCTCTTTGTGTCAATTCGAAGTTGACTTATTTAAAAGTGAAAGAAAAAGCAACTGGTACATGCTATGTTTTACAAGAATCTCGCTTCCCCGTAATTTTCAAAAATGTTGACGATTTTGAAATCATTGAAACATTCCTTGGTGAGAAACTGAAAGGTGTAAAGTATACACCAATCTTTGATTACTTTGTAAAGCAATGTCCAAATGCTTATAGAGTGCTGACAGATGGTTACGTCACTGACGATTCTGGTACAGGAGTAGTACATCAGGCACCATATTTTGGTGAAGACGATTTCAGGGTGTGTCTAGCAGCAGGAGTTATTACAAGAGACCAAGACATAATCTGTCCTGTTGACGCCAGTGGCAAATTTACTGAGCCTGTAAAAGATTTCTTGAGTCAACACGTGAAAGATGCTGACAGAAATATAATAGCGAATTTAAAAGCACGTAATAGACTGATACAGGTGGGCCAAGAGAAGCATAGTTACCCATTCTGTTGGCGCTCAGAAACTCCCCTTATTTATAAGGCTGTGCCTTCTTGGTTCGTTAGGGTGGAGCAGATGAGCCAGGATTTATTGAAATCCAGCGAAGCTACGTACTGGGTCCCAGAATATGTCAAGGAGAAAAGATTTGGTAACTGGTTGAAAGAAGCTCGCGATTGGGCAATTAGTAGAAATCGTTATTGGGGCACGCCTATCCCTCTTTGGATGTCGAGTGACAAGCAGGAAATTGTATGCGTCGGCAGCATAGCGGAATTACAAGCTTTGACCGGGAAAGAAGTGACTGACTTACATCGGGAAAACATTGACCACTTGGAAATTCCGTCTTCGCGCCCTGGTCACCCGCCTCTGAAGCGCGTCTCTGAAGTTTTTGATTGTTGGTTTGAATCTGGTTCTATGCCCTATGCTCAATCCCATTATCCGTTCGAAAACAAAAAAGAGTTTGAGGACATTTTCCCAGCTAATTTTATTGCCGAAGGCATTGATCAAACTAGAGGCTGGTTTTACACCCTGATCGTGCTATCCACTGCTCTCTTCAACAGGCCACCTTTTAAGAATTTGATTGCTAATGGATTAATTCTAGCATCTGATGGGCAAAAAATGTCAAAGCGAAAGAAGAACTATCCAGATCCCATGGAGATCGTCAATAAGTATGGTGCCGACGCTCTGAGGCTTTACCTCGTTAACTCCCCTGTAGTAAAGGCAGAGAATCTTCGTTTCAAGGAGGAGGGAGTGAGAGACGTTATTAAGGACGTATTCCTTCCCTGGTATAATGCTTTTAGGTTTCTTATGCAAAATGTTGAGAGGATTGTACAAGAAGATAAAGTTGACTACAAATTTAATGAAAAAACTGCTAGAGAGAATGTCATGGATAAATGGATAACATCTTTCACTCAATCTCTAATAAATTTTGTGAAAAAAGAAATGGCCGCATATAGACTGTACACAGTTGTGCCAAGACTGACTAAGTTCATAGACCATCTTACAAACTGGTATGTCAGAATGAACAGGAAGAGGCTAAAGGGAGAGAGTGGAGTAAAAGACTGCCAAGTTGCTTTGGACACATTGTTTGGCGTGTTATTTGACATGGTGAGAGTAATGGCACCGTACACTCCCTATCTGACGGAGCTGATGTACAAGGTTTTGCGACAGCTGCTACCAGGAGACTCCCTGGAGAGTGTTCACTTCAACATGATACCAGAGCCTAAGCTGGACCTTGTCGATACCAACATAGAGAGAGCTGTGCAGAGAATGCAAACTGTGATTGAACTGGGCAGGGTCTTGAGAGATCGCAAAACTATACCAATAAAGTATCCCTTGCCGGAGATGGTGGTCATTCATCGTGACAAGAGCTATTTGGACGATATAAAGTCTTTGGAAAGATATGTTTTGGAGGAGATGAATATTAAGAAAGTTCAATTAACTAGCAACAAAGAAATGTATGGGATAAAATTGAGGGCTGAACCGGATCACAAAGTGCTTGGCATTCGATTGAAAGGCGAGTTCAAGGCGGTGACTCAAGCTTTAAAAGACTTAAACAACGAACAATGTGAAAAGATTGTCGCCGATGGATACGTAGAGTTAGTGGGCCAACGCATTGAGGCTTCAGAAATAAGATTTATATTCCAAGCGACAGGAAACGATCAATACGAAGCTCACAGTGATAACGATGTGCTCGTTTTATTGAACGTGACGCCCGACCAAGACATGCTGGACGAAGGGTTCGCAAGGGAAATTATAAATAGGGTTCAGAAATTGAGAAAGAAGGCACACTTGGTGCCTACAGACGAAGTCAACGTGTATCACTCTGTTAACAAGAACAGTGACATCTTGCGTATATTGAACCTGCATCGAGAATTCATAGAAAGTACTGTAAAAGCTCCAGTGATACCCATTGCAGAGATGCCGCAATCAAAACCTATAATAATTGAGGAGACTCAAGAGCTAAAAGGTTCCCAATTAAAACTAGTGATCACTTGGAGAAAAGAGACAGAACTTCCTGTAAAGCCGTGGGCAAACATAGTGTTGCAAGATATCAGTCCACGGTTTGGTGCCACTGGCCATCGAGCCAGCATTATACTCAAGGATAAGAATGATAAAGATATAAGTGTAGACACACTTTATAAGGAAATAAATGTTTTATTTGGTCTTTACGGCATTAAATACACTTTGTGGTGCGATGGAAAACAAATAAGTAACATTAAAAATTTGAACGCTAAAACCATTGTAGTGTCATCATCGGAACCGAAGAAATCCGAAGCGCAGTCTAGTCCTTTCTGCAAGTTCATCAATGTGGCCAACGGCACGAAATCAGCCACTTTGTTCTTGGAAAATCCTTTGGGAAGGGAAACTCTAAGCAAGGACAAGGTTGTGAAATTTGTTTCCGATTCACTGGGTATCAAAGTAAGTGATCTCGAAAATAAATTGAAATAAGAAGAAAAGCTTGAGAATTTAAATTACTTTATTTATTTTTATGTAAGTTGTTTTGGCACAGCCTCTAAGTAAAAAGTATACCTTTTATATTATAACATGCTGTAAAAAAGTATTGTTTTACTTAGAGATAGAAATTTTATTGTAACTTAATTTATTTAATAAATAGATAACAAATATTTAAGGAATTTCTTATTACTGAATGCTTATGACAAAGGAAAGAACAAAATGGAAACGACTACATGCTGTGCCGACCTCACTTAGAATGGGTTAGGGGAAGGAAGAGGAAAATGCTTTTCGAATACGTTAGGATGTGTAATTTAGTTGAATTTGATTTTTGAAGTGAAAACTTCTTTAGCGGCGTTGTGCACTTTTTTTGTAATGGGTAAAAAATGTTAAACTCGCGTCAGGACACGTGTCCTGATCGAAAATTCATAAGACGGAGCGGAGTTGGCACAAGGGGCCTAAGCGCCTTTGAGGTTTATGGCTCTTACGACCATTTCGTGTTTGTAGTGACAATAAAATAACAAAGGAATTTAATTTTCTATTATGTATGACATAAAATAGACGGATATTTTCACTAGCATTGTCAAAAGATGAATATTCCAGTTTGTTTATAAAGAGATCAGAACGACTTGATCGTCTAGAGTTCGAATACCACCGGAAGGTGTTCACTTTTTAGTTCAATGAATTTATTTTTATTTTACGACCGGTATTTTGAAGTTTTATTTTTGAAGTGAAAACTTCTTTAGCAGCGTTGTGCACTTTTTTTGTAATGGGTAAAAAAATTTAAACTCGCGTCAGGACACGTGTCCTGATCGAAAATTCGTAAGACGGATGGAGAGTAGACAGCCGGCGCGGCGTAGGAGAGGAAGTACCCCCTCTCTTTCTACGGCGCGGCGAAAATGTATGCCTGCGCCTGCTGTTTTGTTTAGCTGAGAGATAAACTTTTTAATGTAATATAAATTGACATGTTTGTGTACGATAGCGCAATAAATAAATATTGTATCCTACCACATAAATGATAGTACTTTTATACTGATAATTAAAGCAATTCGTGCAAAATTATTCCCTAACCATTCTAAAATATCAAAAATGCACAACGTTAATATTCAAGTTTTCACTTCTGCCGGCACTGCCGGAGTGCAAACCGTCGTTTTTTTTTAGGAAATTTCGTGACTTAGGCCCCGTTTACACTTTAATTAGTGCTTAGTGCAAGTTCATACATTTTCAGGCCTTTATTCAGTGGTGGAAATTTTCTCGAGAAACTAATATATCTCTCTTTTTCAAATTGTCCTGGGTCTGGGTTTATCTATATATGTATTTATCATAAAATATAGTATCGTTGAGTTAGTATCCCATAACACATGTTTAAAAAAACTTACTTTGGGGCTAGCTTAATCAGTGTGATTTGTCCTTATATATTTATTTATTTATAGATATTAAATAAATAGTAGCTATAAATAAATAGTAGGTAAATAAATTGGCGGTGATTTCACAAGCCACAGAAATGCCATTTTGGTTCAGTCGCGCAAGAGACATACGAAGTATTGTCAGTCGCAGTGTCGCGAATCCATGCCTGCAGCAAGAGAGTGAAAAGGTGACCAGCAACCATCCTGCAATACACTCGCCCCTTCTCTCTCTCTCATACGCTTAGCACCAGCCGAAGGGGCGGGGTATTGTGATCTCGATTACATTTTTTTATGCTTGTGATTGGAGACAAACCACAACGCGTACTGTAGCGTGACGCAGCGTACGCCCATGAGGTTCTCGCCAACCTCAAGTTATTGTCACAGTCCGGCATGAATCGCTACATGATGACGGTGTTTTTCATACAAAAATACGGTATTTCCAAGTAAGTATCAAAACGTAACATAATCCGAAATAATTAAAGTTATATGCCTTTCAAATACTGTCAACAGAAAAATGGTGCACGTACTGCCGCTTGAAATGTCGTCACTGCCATTAGGCAGGTACCTATCGCGCGTACGAAAGAGATAGCGAGATATCCCCACCACGCTCCCACTTTTATTCGTACTAATATTTGAAATTAAATAACCAATATTCATGCTGTTTTCAGAAAAAGATTTTAGGATTTTAGTTATTTGTGGTTTCGTAGTCGTAATATAGTTCTGCCTGGTGTGGCAAAGGCCTTAGGAATTTATATCAAAAATAAAAAATCTTATTACTGAATTAACCTTTATTTTAAATGTTTTCTCCATAAATAAAACAAAATAAGCATTAAAATATAAACATTATCGACAATTGAATTAAGATAACATATGTGCAGTATAGGTTTATTGTTCAACGGTTAAATTACAACATTTTATACATTGAAAATTGACATTACAATTATGTGGGTCATGAAACAATGTTTATATATATAAATTGTTATAATAGTTGGTCAAGCGGCTTATGCTTTTACCTTTTGATGTGCCACTATATGTATGTAAAGGAAAGCCTGTGCAACTTAATAACATTTACAACAAAATAAATAAAAATTAACAAACGCGGCTATAATCTTTGATTTCGGAAAAGTGGCAATTATTTAAAAAGACAAAGCAGGCAGGGAAAGCAAACATTATTATCCAGATAAACGGCAGATCCACAGTATTCCAATTATAGAGTTATTTACCTTTATCAATCAATGGTTTGCAATCTCCTTTCAGTTTGTTATCTGTTATCTACATATTCTATTGTGCGAATTTTCAATAATAAAGCCAAATATTTTGGTAACTTTTACGTCATTAATTTCATTTTACGTAGTCCTATAAAGTGAAACCATTCGATAACTTTGGTGATTTAAAACGACATTAACCGAAACAATATAAATAGTCACACAAGAACAAAGAAACCAATGTCTTTTGTAAATTCACATTACTTTACTGTTAATTTGTTATACATGCGTGCAGATGAAATATAAAATACACATATAGTTAAAAATATTAATGTTTCGTTACGTTTGATGGCTACATGATTAATTACAATATAAGTGTAAATTAACAAGCCACAGCTTTCGAAAAAAAAGTTAAGATGAAATTTAACTATACAAGCAATAAGTAATTATTACAGAAGTTGTAATATAATGCCAGAATAATTACTAGTAAAATTACCGAATAAAAATAAAATAATTTAGTTATTGGAATATAATGACAAAACAGCATTTGCCATTGATTTTTATCACAAGCACATTCAATATACACATGAAACATACAATAATAATAACTTTGAATCTGACATTGTTGACTAAGGCTTGGAACTAAGTCAAGCGGATACCCCGGACGGGTTCAGTCTGTCTCTGTCACAAACCCTACATGCGAGAGAGATAGATGAAACCGTCGCGGGTCACATGACTCTGTCGCTCGTAGGGTTTGCGTCAGAGACGGACTAAACCCGTCCGGGGCGTCCGTTTGACGTAGTTTCAAGCCTAACAGTAACGGATTCAGTAACGCAGCCTCCGCTTATTATTATGTAACATAATACTGCTAGAAAAGAACGAGTCTACAATAAACCGTAATATTATTGCTCAAGAGAATGCTCATAGGCTTCTGAAACTCAATACGTAATCTCGAAAACATCACAAAAATACTTACTCTAATAATGCTCTAATAGAATGACGTGTGCGATTTTGATTATAAGTATTATAGTAACATGCAAATACGAATTATTGTGAATCGCGTAACACTAGTGATTATATTAAACATTACACGTAAGCCAACAAGATTTACACACAGTAGTTACATATAATAATGCTTGATAAATTATTTATTATGCGTCAACAAGATACAGTAATATGGACTCGCGTCGTAAGCTAAATATTTCGAAGGGCTAAACTGTTAACTAGGTAAAGGCTCGACGTCGTCAGCAGTCGGATTCATAAGTTAGCGATTGTGTTACATTATTGCACTTTATCGACACTAAATACACTCCACTTCATATATAGTTACACTAGAATATCATCTATACCACCGTCTGTTTACAAATCGTTCAATTTAGGCCAGCCACTGCCGTGGGACCTTTTAAATTGTCTAACAGCGAGTGCGGATAAATAAATTATTTATAATAATCTACTACGAGTTAAGATAAAAATAGCGAATATTTCACACTAGAAAAATAACTAAAGATTCATTAACGTTTTAAATACAATATAAGATACAACATCGCCTACCCAGTGACTAGTCTAACGGCGTATAATTCTCATCATACTCGTAACATTTGATTAGCAACAACGATAAATACATCACAAGGGATATAAAGCCGGGCCGGGGCCAGGCTCCGCGGCCTGCCTTCTACATAACGTTCATATGTCCGCTGGAAATATATTTCTACAAACTTATACTCGAGGTACAGTTTATAATAACTAATAATCGATCTATTAAGGCGGTGAACCCACCAGACCGCGCACCGTCGCGGAGCGCGGTTCGACACACTGACGCTCCCGCGCGTTGACGCGTTTTCAGTGTGTTGGAGTAGGTGTGTTTTCTATACAAACTGAGATACTTGCATACAATGATAAAATCTGCCCCCCGCGCTTCGCGACGGTGCGCGGGTGCAGTGGGATCACCGCCTAAAGGATTGCTATGAATTTCTAGGAGCTCGAGGCTGATCCGCGACTGTCAACAGTACTATATATCTACATACTCGTGGCACACTGCCGCTAAAGCGAAACTGAACCGAACCGACAGAGCTAAACCGTTAACTTGCCGAAAGCAAAATGCTAACTTTGCCTGTGATTCAGTTACGTAGCGAAACAAAACCGGAACAAAATTAGTTCGATTTGTATCCATTTCAAGTTAAAGATGTCGACAAAATTTACGTATTATTCTGGCTGTTGCTTCTCGCTACTGTTTCGCTTCTAACGGTAGTGTATATAGGTGTTATCATAAGTTGAGTTTCCACCATAAATGAGCTAAGCGAAGGTGTTAGATATCGACAGTCGGAGCGGGGCGAAGGTATTACAGCATCATTATATGATTTCGTCGCACACCGCTCATATCTCTCGAACATTTCTGATGGAATCGCAACTTTGTAAATTCTTCTTAAACTTCATATTCATAAAAAATCTGCCACAATCAGTCATATAGTAATCATGCTACCGATTGACGGAGTGCAGACTTTTTTATGCGATTGACAGAAAAATAGTGCTCCTTAAATTAGTAACGTTATACTATAAAAAAATACACTGAAACTATTTTAACTTTAATTCAGTCTATTATACTGAACAACTTTCCCTGAGGAAAATATAATCGAAATTTGAAAAATAAAATGTGGAAAGCTAACATTTTTTTTTCACATATACAAACTTGATCAGATCATCGGTTAATTTGTATGTGAGGTAAAAACAAATTTTCATATTTCTATACAGGGGAGACCTTTGCCCAGGAGTGGGACAATAAAGGTTAATTTAAATTTTAAGTGATATATTTATTCTACTTTGAATAAAAAATTTTGACTTAAAAAAAAACTATACATGTTACTTGGCGAAAGTTGTTCAATAGCTTGTACTGAATTCAGCCTTAAATAGTTTCCGTATATTTTGTGAGGCGGATAACTGATGAAAGGAGTGCAGATTATTTATGAATACAGCGGCAAGTCGGGAGCCGTCGAGTTAGTGGTGTTTAGTACTGCGGCTGGTGCAGCGGCGGCTGGTCGCGCTCGGGCAGCTTGCGTACTTTCATGGTGCCGTCCGCGCCGCACGAGAACAGGCGGCCGGCGCTGTCTGCAACACCAACATCCTCCGTCAACACAGGCTGACTTTTTAACCACCAGCCAAATTTTTGGAGCAAGTCCTGTCCATGATACTGAACTACTTTCCATAATAACAATTAACGAAAAACTAAAAAGAAAATTCGCCTTCCCATGCAAATCAGCGCTCAGCCCAACGGATTTTGTATGGAAGGACAAACATTTTCTATCGATTTTTAATAACTTTTTTTATAGAAAGTAGTTCAGTATCATGGACTGAACTTGCTCCAAAAATTTGGCTGGTGTTTAAAAAGTCACCCTGTATAAGGTGGAATCAATGGCTTGAACGCAATGAGGGCAGGTTTTATATTACGAACGTATTCCTGCTTGCATCCTAAGCGGTAACGCTTCAAAGCCATCCGCTACCTAACCTAGGTGACTTGACGAGGTTACTGGTTTTCACACAGTGCGACTGTCATCTGACCTCCGCAACCTAAAGGAAAGACCAGAACCAATCCTAGGATAGGTACAAACACTAGATGGCATTCGGGACCCACAGCTTTAAGTGCCTTCCGAAGCAGGGAATCATCTTTCTTTTCGAATAATCGAGTGATGCAAGCCAAAATTCAAGTTTTTGAAATTGCATTCAAAAACTTTTGACAAAGTATGCTTTCCAGTGGGATTTCAACCCGCGACTTCCGGATCATAAGGCAAACGCCTTGACCACTGAACCACGAAGGCAGTCATATTTTAGTTTTTACTAAACTACACGAGTTGGGAATCGCAGTTTCTCACAAGTGATACATACATATCATATAACTTTTTTAATGGAGCGATTCAGATTGGGGAAAGGGGCTTGCGCCCCTTAGTCCCTTAAATCCGATCCTGGGGGGAATGTTGCTTATTTTCTCATACTAATAACAAACAAACGTGGGTAGAACATTTTATTGTTACCTTGACTACCCTACATAGTAAAGACAACTGAAGATGTTCAAAGAAAACATACTTTTATATTGTATGGATAACTATTTAGTCATCATCATCTCAGCGTATTCCCGGTTGCATCCTCAGCGATAACGCTTCAGAGCCCGGGGTCCGCTACCTATGCATAACTATTTAGTCTTATTGAAAAAAACAAAAACACGTGACTGGTTGACAGTGATAATTAGGTTTATGTCCATTCCCTTGATCGCTTCTACGATATGAGAACTAGCAGCTAGAAGAGCGTTCTACGTTTTTTCCGTCCCAAACCGGCACGGAGGACATCCAGACCAAGTCCTACTAATTTGTGATCCAGAACAGCCTGTCAAAGCTCTAAGCTTATGAATAAAACTTACCAATATGTATTTGTGTGACGCCCTGGCCGATGTGCTTGAAGAATGAACTTCTCGCGTGTTCTCCGGCGAAAGTGTGCAGAAGTTGGTGTGTAGACATCGAGAACACCTTGAAAGGATTGTTTGACTTTATTGTTATTGCATCAATATTTTATCTATATTTTTATTATTCTTTTATTTATTTGTATGTTTATCTATACAGGCTGACTTTTAAACCACCAGCCAAATTTCTGGAGCAGTCAGAGTTCAGTCCATGATACTGAACTACTTTCCATAAAAACAATTAACAAAAAACTAAAATAAGAATTCGCCTTTTCATACAAATCAGCGCTCAGTCAAACGGATTTTCTACGGGAGGACAAAAAATTTTCATCGGTTTTTAATAACTTTTTTTATAGAAAGTAGTTCAGTATCATGGACTGAACTTGCTCCAAAAATTTGGCTGGTGGTTTAAAAGTCAGCCTGTATATGTATTTGTTGTAAAATATAGAAACGTTGAGTTAATATCCCTTATCACGAGTCTCGAGCTTACTTTGCCTTTGGGGTTAGCCCAATCTGTGTGATTTGTCCGTATATATTTATTTTATATTAATGTCTATTAAAATAAGCAGAAGGAGCTCGGTGCCTCGTGCTATGCATTACTAGCGCTTCGCAAGTTAAGTAAAATTAGGCGTGGTCCGCGCTTTGATGGATGACCATAAGTAGCAAAAAAAATTCTCGATTCTTCCATGTAGCTGTTATCGTATGCAGTTGTCAAACTAAGCTAGATGCCTTTAAGCAGCTTGGAAAATCTAACACCAGTAATATTATTTTGACTATGAAAGGGTTGTATTTGTACCTACTACACGAACAATCGGTAATGAAGCACGATAACATCTTTTCAAGGTAAGATGCAAGTGAACTTATTACCACTACAAACTGTTCAAACGATGGCCCACCTACAATCATGTCCCAACTGCCCAACCCCTTGTAAAATAGACGATCTAAACTTAACCAACGACAGAGGAGTAAGTGTGGCCACACATTGGTCCACACTCATATCATAGTATTAGCCATCATTCCGACTCGCTAAGAAAAAGAAGAAGAAGACCTCTAAATGGAAACTGAGACTCACCTTGATGTCTCCGTCCGCGGCCCCGATGGCGTACAGGTCCTCCCTCGGCGACAGCGCGACGCACTTGATGGGCGCGTGGTGCGCGTGCAGGCGGTGGCGCGTGGTGCGCGCGCGCAGGTCCCACACCAGCACGTCCCCGCGCCGCCCGCACGACACCAGCGCGCCCGACGACCCCGCCCACGCCACGCACGCCGCGCCGCCTTCGTGGCACGTCCACGCTAGCGACAATCACATAAGGCTCGGCCATTAATAGATAAATTATTTATTGCATCTATAACCCACTACAATACATAGGAAACGAAAAACTTAACCTAATACAGGTAAATCATTAATCACGTGATGTTTTTTAGAAATTTGTAACCTTTCCGTCCGCCCTGGTGATACGTGGTGATGTTTTAAATTACCCCTCCCCCCACTAGGCTGGATTACGTGTATTTTTTTGCACAAAGAATTTAATATTTTTAAGAATAAAATCTTTGAATACATAATCTAATTTAATAAAATCGTTGCCTAGCAACGGCGATCAAGATAACGCGCCGCTTTTCGAAATATAAATGGCACGATCAACGAGCTCCCCTTCCCTTGTGATATTCGTGATTTTTACCGAACCCCCTCCCCCCACCCCTTTGGGGCCTCAAAACATGAATAATGGACAATCCCATAGCACTTATAATCATCGAACGTATAACCAAAATCAAGGGTTTTTAAGCCCCGTTCAGGCCTGCAATACTAATGCCGCGATATATGTAAGGAAGAAACGCAAAGCCTATTATATTGCTAAACGACACTCGTTAATATCCGATTTTGTAGCTACCTGAAAGCGTATGAACGTTATACGTCTTTCCATCAATCAATAAACTTAAGAATTATGTTCTTGTCAGTGGAGGATCTTTTCCCCCGTTTTTTCGCCAAATGCTTGACTTCTCTATACATACATCTTTAAGCAACTGAATGTCTAATACCAGTTTCGAAAGTAAAAATAACAATAACTGAAGAATACTCACAAACCACTAGAGCTTTTTTGATCGGCATCAATGTATCCCATACGGCAACGTTTTTACTCTCCGAACTGTGTCCCGCTGAAAAAAAAACATTGTTCAAAATACATAATTCATCCTGCAATTAGCAGGATAATACTATGTCGCCAACATTATACATACCTGTAGCAACTAAACTGCAAGATCCAAGGAATACGAAATCACTGATTCCTTTACTATGACATTGGTGGGTCTGGAGAAAAAGAACAATGATTTAATGAATAATATTTCTTAAATATCGTTAGGATAATTACAGTACATCAGTACATATAGTACGATGATCATCGTCAGCCTTTCACATTCATCTGCTATGAAAAGGTCTTTCTCAGTAGAGGAACATGAACTGGTCATCCATCTGTCTTGTGCCTTACAAAACCAATATTGAACCGAGATATTTGATATCATTCATTCATATTTCTTCCATGCTGGTCTGGGAGAGAAAAAAAGGTAAAATGTACCAGCTGCTTCTCTTCTCGCGCTGATCGTAAAAGCCGATTGAGGAAATGGGCAAAAATGCGAATAATGTTAATAGACTAGCAATCCATCACTATTTTGATAACATCTTTATTATGAATAAACACAGGTAAATGAAAAAACACAAAACTAACTAAAACGAAATTAAGTACATATATCTAAAATTTAAAACAAAACTTAAAATTAACTTCAACTATTTCGATTCTTTTTTTCACCTCGCCAACCATCAGGCTTGGCCTTTGGGTCTTGCGGCCCTGGCTTCTGTCTGCTTAGAGCCGCAAAACCCAAAATACTCTGTCTGCCCCATTAAGGATAAACTGATAGTGCATACTAATTGATATCACAGTGACTGATACAGGCTGTCAATACTCACAAAGAAGGGCCTGGGCGAGGCGTGCGGCTGTCCCGCGGCGTGCGCGAGCTGCGCGTGCGCGGCGGGGTGCAGCTGCCACATGGCCAGGTTGCCGTCCGCGTCGGCCGCCGCGAACTTGTTGCCGTAGTCGGAGAAGCGCACGCGCGTCACCTTCGCGAACGCGCCGGGCGCGCGCGGCGACCACACGCACGACCCGTGGCCCCACTCCCACAGCTGGACCGACCCGTCCGCGCCGCCGGTAAGGTCTGGACGTACGATATTATAACACAATCTAAAACATTGCTATTCACTGAACATGATTTTGAGAAACATGATCTTGAAACTTTAAGCGGGTTCCGCAGCGGATTCAGTTCCAGCTTTTCACACACCCTACATGCGAAAGAGATAGCAGAACCCGTCGACGGTTACCTGCCTCTGTTGCACGTAAAGTTTGTGACAGAGACAGATTGATAGATCGAGAGCTGGCACGAATTTTTGGGTAGGTATTTGAGGCAAGTTGAAAACTTATCACATACCTCTCCTATTATACCCCAACACGGAACTGCAGATCTGGCTGGTGAATAGCGGGGCTAAACCATTTTGATTTATTTAGATTGACCTGGCAGGTAGAAAGTCCTATCAAAATGACCTGTCTTTTAGAGAAACTTATTTTTTAGTTATAAGTAATACCCTATTAAAATTTCAAGTTGCCTCAAATACCTTTTTTATATTTTTTTGAAAAATACTTTTGCACGCGCCTGGCTATATCAAAGCCCCAAATAAATCGTCTGGCTTATTTTTTTTTATTCTTTATACATTAAACTACAACAATAAATGCATATTCATTTATTACTTTAAGCTGTAAACAGTGGTTCATAAAATAGTTTGAAGGGTTATCTAGGTTTTACTAGCTCAAAATTTTAAATAATATCTCCGTTTCCTTACAAATAATTTATTTCAAATGGGGGCAGCACTGGACACCGTGTATCGTCTTAATGTGATACATGAAGTCCAGTGCTGCCCCCATTTAAATTAAATTATTTAAAAGGAAACGGAGATATCATTCAAAATTTTGTTCTAGTAAGCCCTAGATAACCCTTCAAACTATTTTATGAATTACTGTTTACAGTTTAAAGTGAGAACGTGAAGCTTTTCTTCGCACATTTGTCTAAAGTGGCCGTTTTTCGAAAATGTGCGAAGTTCACACCCTAAGTTACCCTAAGACCCTGAAGGCCTTTAGGCAGCTAGAAAAATCTAACATAAATAGAGTCGACATTTAAACACTTCCCAAGGAATATCTTAGTTACAATATATTTAACTTACATAACGGTTGTGTAGGATGCGCTGCCATTCGTTTGATATTGTCGATCTTGTGCTTCAGTACCTACACAAAATAAATCCAGTGAGACAGTGTTTTCACCGAGATATTTCGACATAATAAAAAAAGTTAGGAACGAAACATAAACGATGAAAAACTAGACGATGACAGATTTCATGCACCACATAATAAAAATCAACACACAGACGATATACAAAATAGCAACTAGACAAATACAGCATAATATATAAATAGGAATTGGAAAGATCCAAATAGAACGTAACATCGCCAACAACTTAAATATTCCTTGCTACATGAATAATAAAATAATGATACGAAAAAAATTCAAGTCGAAGTGAGAAAGAAGAAATCAATATCTAAGAGAGAAACCAAAATTGGTACATCAATTTAGGCGCCTGGTGAAAAAGGGGTGGCTCGTGCCGTACAAGGAACAAAACGATAAAATAAGAAGACTACAAAATCAAATAAAGGTGAACATCGAACTGAAATAAATAGGGAGTGCGAAATATCTGAGGAGTGAGAGGTGGGGTGGGCTAGGGTAGTCACTGACCGGTTTCATGAGAAGCTTCGAGCGGTGCAGCACCAGGCGACAGTATTTCGGGTCGTGGCAACCCGGGAACTGCAGACCCTTCACCTGCGACCAACACTCAGTTATGTCGCGCACGCACTCATACATACATTCGCTGTCATACATATTTTAGACCGTGGATGAGTAATGTTTATAGTGAAATGAATTATCCTAATTCACGATATATCTAATAAGTTTCCACAATCTTAGTCTTAGAAAGAGAGAGATATATAAAAGCGCGAGCTAAGCGCTGCAAGGCGACAAACGTAAACACGAGACATGTACACAATACCCACACACCGTTAGTTGCCCGGCTGTTACTCAACAAATAAATGTTTGCAGTCAACCGTGAACTCTATTACATGTTGTTTAAATGCGATAATAGCGTGCACGATTGTGGACCTGCATTGTATTCGATGGATCGAAATTGGTCTACAATAAACGTCAAACGACGCGTACGCCATTTACAATAGATAGTATAAAGAACATATCTTTATAATTAACACATCAATTATTTTTTGATTGTAGAAAAAAATCCATACATTACAAGTTAAAATGAAACTAAGTTAAAATAAAAACAAGTCATCGAAATAAAGATTCGTTTTCAATGCCATTTACATGTGATTCTAACAAATCTTAGGCCTGCTGTTTATATAGCGTTCGAACGATGATTGTAGACCAACGCGTCAATGATGACTTGTTATTCATCAAGTAGCGAAGTTAGTGCATTTAGTTAAGTCGACGTACTGTGACAACAAACGCTTCGTGACCAGTCGGTACCGAGCTTGCTCGCCGCTCCAGCTGTGGATGTTATTGTTATATAAAATTTACTCCCTGGTGTTTCATTGTTATATCATTTTCGTATTAGTTTACCCTTATGGTTAGTTCCTTTATATAAATTATTATCCTTAAAATTTTTCAATATTACTAAGTAAATAAAAATCAAGATTGATAAATCAAAGCTCGCATGTTACAACGATAAATCGTATACCGAACGAAGAAAAAAACTGAAGTTGTGAACTATGTAGATTGTAGAAGAACACCGCAGTTTTATCGAATGTCGGGAATTCGTCGTCCATTTCAATTCGATCGGCACAAATAAATCGCTACGTGTGTAGCCGCTATTAAGCTACTATCTCTCGCGTTGCCTGAGCTGCGTTACGAGATGCAAGTACGGAATCAGATGCGTACGCGCAAGCTTTAGTTAATCAATCTTGGAAAATACTATACAATGCGAGTTTTTAATATGTAACAATTAAAATAATACGCTAACTGATAACTTGCAAAGTACTCCAGGCAATACTTATTTGTCTAGATGCACAGATTGGCTAAATTTCCGAAACTGGACTAATATTAATAAACTATGACAATACATCAGCAGTTTTTGTATAAACAGTGATCACTCTATATTTCTTCTACTTTTTGTAGCCAACCAACCTTTATGAAAGTGAAAAATAGCGACTTTTATTTCGGTTTATTCAGTGTTGATTAAAAATAGCATGTTAGTGCAGAGATTTAAAGTTAGTTACGACCGATTTATAAAATTCCCAGATATATCATTGGGTTTAAAGTTAGTCACATATGTTTATTACACCAATTCATATTACATATACATTACCTGAATAAGAAAGAATGAATGGAAAATACATAGATAGTCCATACCAAAGTGTTAGATAAACTTAAATAAAATAACTATTCATAAGATTTTGCTATCCTAAAGACGCGCCCGTTGCGCCAGTTTTTGAATATAACATTGTTACAAAAACATAAAAAAGGGGCGTGGCCTCAATGTTTTGTCCAATAAATACACTTAAACGTGTTTGGCGGGGTTTGTGGAAAACATCCCCGCATTTGTCTGCAGGCAGGGGGATAATAATAGTTCATTTTATGTTAGATTTTGACGCAGGAAGACGTTTTAAATGTGAAGTTTTGTTAAAAATTTTGTTTACTGAACATTGCTAAAGGTCGCGGCGGACGAGAAATGTTTGTTTAAAAACTGGCGCAGCGGAAACGGCTTAAGGGGTTATACTTAATATATCAATGAGTCTGATCAGTAAGATGCCAATTATTCTATTTCGATACTCATCGCCACTATTATTAACCTTTTATTTGCCATTGAAGTATACGTCAAAGACATATTATCATAACCTCAAGTCACAACTTGAAACCACGGATCACCGTTAAAACCAAGGCGCCATTCCCATATGTAAGGTTTAGTTCTCAATTAGATTGCTCATGGATGTCACGCGTACGGTACGTACGCGTGACATCCATGAGCAATCTATCTTTTAACATCACGTTCATGAAACGTCAAAACTCAACAGCTTCCCCTGTACAACGCACTGTGTGAGTTCTGATTCGAGTAAGTACTTCGAACCGCAAGTCTAGAACATCAACATTATATTGGTTACCCCATGCTACATGGCAATCTGCCTCAGATTGAAAAATCCGACATACGAAAAAAAAATATCTCAAGACAGTGTTCGTACAACTTTACGATTGTTTAGAAAAAAACTACGTGAATACTTACGACACTGGCCCCTCGGCCCGTCTGGCTGGCCATGCCGATGGGCACCTGCGGCGCGTTGGGATTCAGCGGCGAGCTATTACCCGTGCCGGGGACGGAACCGTTGCTGGGTCTGCAAAACAACCCAAAGGTTTGACGTGTTTCCCTTGTATAACTGATGGTAAGACTTGGAAGGGCTTGAACTGATAATACAACTTGGAAAGGCTTGAACTGATGAAATAACTTGGAAAGGCTTGAACTGATGATAAAACTTTGAAAGGCTAGAACTGATGATAAAACTTGCAGGCTTGAACTGATGATATAACTTGGAAAGGCTTGAACTGATGATAAAACTTGGAAAGGCTTGAATTGATGATAAAACTTGGAAAGGTTTGAACTGATGATTAAACTTAGAAAGGCTTGAACTGATTATAAAACTTGGAAAGGATTGAACTAATGATTAAACTTGGGAAGGCTTGAACTGATTATAAAACTTGGTAAGGCTTGAACTGATGATAAAACTTGGAAAGGCTTGAACTGATGATTAAACTTAGAAAGGCTTAAACTGTACTTTTAGCACGAATATTTTCGTCAAAGTATTCGTATCGAACTCGTCTACGGTTTGTTTGCAAAAATGAACAGCGCCTTTATCATAGTACGTTAAAAGAACTAAAACTCGCACGAGTTTTGTTTTGACATTTCGAATCGACAGTTACTTTAGCTGGCTATCGAGACTCGACGAATGTTTTGTCACTATTTCTTGTTGAGAAAACTTTTTCGTTAATTTTTTTTTACTTAATTTGAGAATGCGTTGGTTGTCTACACGTTAACCTAGTTGATTATTATATGAAGAGATTATTAGAATTAGACAAAATAAATAAAGATAAGACATATTTCCATTTAAATTCGAAATTTCACAAAATACAAGTAAGACAAAGTAACTAAGCTTCCCAGTGAGTAATTAGGCTAAAAACATGAATTTACTTGTCCTGGTGCTGTATGATGAGGAAGCCGGTGTCGGGCAGGGTGGTGGGGTCTGTGGTGAGCCCCATGAGGTCGACGTCGCACTCGTCCTCCGACCAGCTCACGCCGCCCCGGAGTAATAACGATACGTCCATCTCTTGAACTTCTCGCGCCGTCGCAACTGCTAGAAGACCACCACCGACCTGTTTATAAATCGTATTGGGGATTAGAGATAATCAGTAGCGGCGTTAGGGTAGGGCGCGGTTGGGCGACCGCCCAGGGCGCCAGATACAAAGGGGCGACAGGGGGCGTTTTTGGGCAAGGGGGGGTAACAGGTAATAATAAATAAATAAATAGCGGCTGGTTAATGGCGGCAAAACCTAGACTCTTATTTGTATGCACCCCCCCCCCTCCCTCCCTTCTTTTACAATGGGGCGGCAAATTTGAAGAATCCTATAAAAATTTTAAGGTTTCATTGTTCCGTACTTTATTTACGTCACCAAATTCAATACAAAGATTTTCTTAGCAAGATTATAATTATTTTGTACGTACTTGCTTCTGCCTTTTAATCGAGTAAATCTCCTTTACAATTTTTCGCAGGTTGACTTTAAGGGATAAATCCGCCATTGCATATTTGCTCTTTCAAATGTAGTATTTTATTTTTGTGTTTTGGTACAATAAAGTTATTAAAAACAAACAAACATAATTTTCTCATACTTGAAAATACTATTTTGCTAACGGTACTAGTGAATTGTTCTTGTGACGTCGTTTTGACAGCGGCCATCTCGAAGTAAACGGGCAGTACCACACAAATTAATAAGAATATTCCATACAGAATGGAATCTCCTAAGGTCCCGCGCAATATGCGTCTTCGTACCCTGTTCCCACACCTTTCCCCCGTTCTCGCCTTGTCGAGGGGCGAGAGCGGGTGAACACACACGCATTGACGTGTGCACGGATGTTTAGTTTCGTTTGTAGTAGTGTAGGCATAAATGATACTCCGCTTCTTTGAAGTTTCATACCTGTGGCAGTACTCACCCTATTGAGACAGAAGGCGGCGATGGAGTCCTGCTCCTTGTGTATGATGCGCACGGGGCTGTGCATGTCGTCGTCCCGCGGCCGGTGCGGGATGCAGCCGGCGCGCGGCTCGCCCGGCTCGCCACCCGCCGCGCCGCTCATCGACGCCGTACGTTTCCGCGAAAACACAGCTCGGATGAATAATTCCTGACAATTGAAAATAAAGATACTTAGGTATATGAAAATGGTGGCAAAGATTTCGATGAAATACGCTATTTTGCATCAAGTCAAATTAGATACGTTTTCTTACCGTCAAAACAAACATTTTCTATGGGATTTGTATGAAATATCGATTTAAGACGTCATAGTTCCTTAGAGTCAGATAGCGCTCTTAATATTCGTTTTTCTGCATTATTAAATCTAAAATCATGTTTATGAAAGTGGATGTGGCATTATTTTATGACGTTTTATTCAATTAACAGTACCAAATAATTAATTTTTGGACCCACCATAATACCTAATTGGTTTGAAGGAAGTTTCGGGGCTGAAAAATCGATCTATCTAGGTTTCATTTTAAAGAATCACTTTTTTGTCATGTTTTTCATCGAGCGAAGCTCGGTCACCCAGGTACTTACAGTAAAACGTATAATCTGAAATACGAATAATGTGTAATTATTGCAGTTAGCCATTATCAATAAGACGTCTTAATCTCTAACGGAGCAGTCCAGGGCCGCAAAACCCAAAGGCCGGACACTAAAGCATACAACTGGATTTATATTTACCTGAACAGATTCCTGTCGTACAAGGTAGGTCCACAATCTTCTTGCTGGCGCGGCACTGTACAGGCACGAGTTGAAGGGCGTGTTGTGCTTCTCCAGCAAACACCTGAAACCAAAACAATCATCAACCGTGTTGTCGAAATAAATTCAGTTTATACCGGGTTACTTTTAAAACACCGGTTATTGTTTTAATGGAAAGTGGTTCAGTACCACGGACTGAACTTGCTCCAAAAACGTTGCTGGTGTTTAAAAAGTAGCCCTGTATAGGTAGTTGAACTTAAATTGAGGTCAATGATTTCAAATGCACCCTGTATACAATACTCACTTGTACTTGTTGATGGGCGGGCCCTGCGTGTGATGGTCGGGGAAGCAGCCGGGGATGTAGTGCGGCGGCGGGGCGCGGGATTCTAACGTTTCTGTAAGTTGTTGTTGCCACTGGTCTACGCGACGAAGCGCGCCGTGCACTGTCGGGCTTGTCGTAGCTAGTTCTGTCGAGTTTATAATGTCATTAGTGGTATTTTTATAATGTATCAACAAGTTGTGTTTATGTAAATGCTGATTAATAAAGTGCAGAGGCATCATAATAAAGTCGAACAAAATTGATACATACATACATAAGCGTATAATCACGCCTGTTTCCCACAGGGGAAGGCAGAGTCTATGGATCTTTAACTGCTACGATCCTAACATACCTCTCTCGTTTCATCAACACTCATTACTCCACAACATAATAAATAAATAAATAAATATATACGGACAAATCACACTGATTAAGCTAGCCCCAAAGTAAGTTTTAAACTTGTGTTATGAGATACTAACTTAACGATATTTTATGATAAATACATATATAGATAAACACCCAAGACCCAGGACAATTTGAAAAAGGCCATTTTCCAACTTGCCCTGGCTGGGGATCGAACCCAGAATTTCCGGATTAGCGGTCTCGCGTGTTAACCATTACGCCACGGAGGTCGTCAATGCAATGACAGTTCGTTGGACCAGGTGTTCCCGTGCCAGTACAAAATTAAGACGGAAGCATACGGCTCATCTATATATTTAATATAGTTGCTTAACTATATTTATTGAATAACTAGCGCGCACAGGATCAGCTTATTATAAACGAAGCATCACATTTTGCGATTCCGTTTCGCGTAAAACATATTTCAACAAAAGTTTGATATTTATTGTTTACTAGCTGAAGCCCGTAGCATTGCCCGCTTAGTCAAACTTGTCAACCCCACGAGAACCTCACATTTTCTCGGGATAAAAAGTGTCGTTTATGGGCCATTCCAAAGTGACGGGTGGGACATTGTAACTCATTTTTGCTCAAACTCCAATCAATTTCTCTAACTAGCAATGTGTAATCTGTATCAAAATAATAACAATAGAAAGCCAGATTATAGTTTTAAAAGAAACCATTAAAATAAAATCTTAATCTACATCATTAACCCAGGAAATCTATTTTTTCTGAGTGTGACGGGTGGGACACCCATGACACCACCTTGTCTGAGTGGATGGCCTCGTTTTCCAAATTAAGACAAACCATCAATATTTTGTTAAGGAGTTTTGTCATATGTTGTAACAAAAATATTAAGGTCCCATTTTATTTATTTATTTATTTAAACTTTATTGCACATAAAAAAAAAGAGTACAAATGGCGGACTTAACGCCTTATGGCGTTCTCTGCCAGTCAACCATTGGACCAAGTGGAGAAATAATTTGGGTGGTGCGACAATTTTATATGTAAATAACATTTATTACATTAACCAATATTCAAAATAATGCCTCATATAGTGTGTGACGGGTGGGACAGCAATTTGTGACGAGTGGGACGAGTAACTTTAGACGACGTAATAGTTCTTGAATAAAACGCACATAACTGTTTAGACATGCAATTTATTATATTTTGAATGAAAGAACTATTAAATTAAATAAAAATTAAAGAAAAGTCAACCTAACAACATGCTGGTGAACGAAATACCTATTTATTTTTCTGAAATGTCAATGGTATTTTCTCTCAAGATAATCACTCACTACACTGGTCCTATAAATGGCGGAGAAGTGTTGCCAACTTAAAGAAAAATTATGCTTCCGAATACAACCACACTATAGCTGCGTTCACGAACAATAAATATTATGAAAATCGTAAAATTAAAAAATTAATGGTCGATTCATGTTGAATTAGTTTATTGGCTTTACTTTAGTCTAAGATTCAAGCACAAATTATGTAATTTATATTGTTGACCTGGGGTGTCATGTTCGCTGGAATGACCCTTATGTTAATCCGGTACTAGCTATCTATATGCTTAATTTCATTCCATCCGTTTGGCCATTTCGGCGTGAAAGCGGAACAAACACCCATACATCCACACGACCATACAAACTTTCCCATTTATATACATACTCGTAAATATTGATTAAATTGTGTTACAGTTTAATATAACCAGGCCTGTATCACTCCCCGTTTAGGTATCGAAAATGTACCTACATTATTACTAAGCGCGCAAGCGGCCCCTCCGGGTGGTAAATTAAGTTATACGAATCGTTTTTCCAGAGAAATAAGAATGAAATTGGCTTGCAATGGATGTCTAGGTATATAAACGAAAAGGTGCTGAGTGCAGAGGTGAGCTAAATTAAACCATATCGCTAGCCACATCGAGTAGATATTTCTTTGAATTTCTTTGCTGAGTGAGACTTCTGTACGTTAGTATTAGTATTTATTCTGTGATATAACTTAGTCATAAGAACATATAAAATTCGGCCGTGTCGTACCGGACATCTCGATGCCACACAGCTGCAGGAAGTGCTGCAGCTTCTGCTGCGCGAGCCGCAGCACCGCCACGCGCATCACGTACCACGAGTACGAGTCGGGGTCCGAGTGCTCCAAGTTCACCAACTTGCGATTCTTTTCACTCCTGCCGGGACAAAGGCATTGCAACTTATTTGAGGAACTTTACCTTTAAACGTACTGTGAAAGCATTTTACACAAAAGTAATATTTATCAAACCAAATTATAGTGGTTCTGAAGAACTACATAGCAAATGTTAGTTGTGCATAGACGACACCGACAATACAACTTATGAGTCTGTTTCTCTCCAAGACTGAGAATGTTGTGGAGTATGTGTGCAAAAAGGAGAACATCTTATTAAGGCTACGTTACGCGTCTGCTGCGTTAAGCGGGCGCACGCGACGTGTTTAGTCACATTCGCATCAACCTTCTTCTATTGACGCTTCGTAAAGATTGCGGCTTAAAAGTTGGAAAGGGTAAGACGATCGGGGGGAGTCTTAATAGTAGTTTTCAGGGTCTTGTTCTGCCGTCAAGTAAAATAGGATATATATAGCCCGTAGTATACACTATAACATACTTCGCGGGATTGGTGTCAAAGATGTCGTCATCGTCCGCCTCGCTGCCGCTCTCCTCGGCGTCCTCGCCGCCGGACTCGGCCGAGTCGTAGTCGTAGTTCTCGGGGTCTTGTTCTGCCGTCGGCTAAAATCACAAGACACAATCAACAACTTCCACTGTTGGACATTAAATCTGATACGAGTAAAACAGTATAAACGAACAACTTTATGAAAAATTTATGATCGATCAATGATCGATTTCCTTTGGTTTACAACTTAGTTTATCAAGGATCCTCTATCTCTTATCTATATCAAGGGATGTTTAATGAACTAACAAGGAATATTTAGTAAACTCTGGGCAGCACTTTTACAACCACACAAATAATGACTTTTTAGGATTGCATAAATATGTCGATTTACATATAAGTCGATTCAAATAGAATGACGTATGTGAAGTTTTTTTTATTTTTATTAATGGCTAGACGCTACTGCGTATTCAGCCAGGAGCAAGTTAACAAAACGTGGGAAATTCTTTTTTCCTAACAAGTTACAATCAAAGGTTGGTGTAGGCCTTTGATTGCTTTAAGGGAGCTTTTGGCGACAAATCTATACGAGTCCACTGGTTTTCATAGCCGATTGAGTGGCGGACGACGCCCGAAGACGCCCACACAGTCCGCGAAACAAATATCACTACAGCCGTACTATGACTGTCCACTTTAACTATTTTACATATTGTTTATGAGCATGAGCATTTATAACACCAAACAACACCATTTTTATATTATAAAGTCCACTAAAATCAATTTACAAAATAATTTAAAGAAAACCCCAACCGAACCCACCAAAAACTCCCATCTGTGAAGTTAGTCACAAGTCGCGTCGCAGTAGCGTATTTTAGGTGTCAACAGGGCGTTACAGCTCGGGGAGGCCGGGTCACACCCGCCCGCGAGCAAATCGCGACCCACGGCTGCCCTCCCGCCGTGTATACCTGCGCGCACTGGCGCTCGCAGCTAAGTTCACACACGCTATTTTATATGAATCGAACTGTATATACATACACATCTTTATTAGATCTGAGACAGATACTGGAGTTATCACTGCACTGCCAAAATAGACTAAGAACTTTGCTTTCTTCGCTCGTTCGTTCAAACAAATAGTACACACACCTTAGTGAGCAGGTACGAGAGGATGCTGCACAGCGGCGGTACGAACTGCTCGCGGTAGGTGGGCCGGCCTTCCTGGATGTTCTTGTGCGGCGCCGTAGGGCCCAGCCCTAACAAACGCATGTTGAGTAAGGCGCGCTTCTCGCGAAGGGACGACCAGACGGACGTGCCTTCTGTGCGTTCCACCAATTTGGGCTGTGGACAAAGACACTTTGGTTGAGAAAAAGACATGCAAGTGTTATAAGTATACACATGACTTCGAAAGACTACGATCTGCAGACTTACTTGAATAAGTACCTACGTTAAAGAAATAGAATGTGCACGTATTTAATTGAAGTCATTATTATTTTGATTCATATCATACATTGATTGATCATACATGACATCAAAGCTGAATAGAATGAGAGTGATAAACTAGTTGGTTACATTGAAAAGAAAAAAAGCCTTTCATCGAGTTCTATTCTGCACAACTTGTTGATCGGTTTAGTTGGTCGGAGTGGAAGGGCAGAGAAAACTGTCTTGTAAAACGAAATTATACGCATTTTACGTATTTAACAAGATGATTCATTATACAAAGTACAGAAAACTCAGATTCCTGATGCGATTGCATTATGCGAGAGTATTTTCAAAACACCATGTTTACTTTCGTGTGACGTCATCGGATAAGAAGCCATTGACAGGACGATTCCGCTATAGATAAAAAATAAAATATGTAATCTTATTTGTATACTAGCTTTCGCCCGCGGCTTCGCTTGCGTAGCCCTCGGGAACATTACATTTTTCCGGGATGTACCCTATGTCCTTCTCTGTACTCCTAACTATGTGTATGCGAATTTTCAAGAAGATTGGCTCAGTAGATAAAGCGTGAAGAGGTAACAAACAAACAAACAAATATACAAACTCACTTTCGCATTTATAATATTAGTTAGTATTAGGATTTCACAAAATCGTGTATTATTAAAAAAAATATATAATAATTAGGTGAAATATGGTAGGATGACAACAAAATATGTCCAACAGCCTGTTGTTTTTCGGTCACCAGGTGACCGCCACGGCGTTTAAAGTCTTAGACTTGAAACTACGCCAAGCGGACGCCCGCGACGGGTTCAGTCTGTCTCTGTCACAAACCCTACGTGCGATAGAGATAGCTGAAAATGTCGCGGGTCACGTGTCTCTGTCGCACGTAGGTTTTGTGAGGGGGACGGACTGAACCCGTCGCGGGTCTCCGCTCAACGCAGTTTCAAGCCTTAATATACCTGGGGCGGTGCGGGGGCAGTGGTGAGCAGTCTCCTCACGCCGCCACCGAACAGTCTGGCGTGCGCGCGCTGCTCGGGCTCGTGAGCCGCCAGTCTGTACAACAGGTGCGCGTCTCTAGCCGCCAGCGCCCAGCCCAGTAGCGCGAGGTAGACTGCACAGAACGCCTCTGCTAGTAGAACGGCCAACCTTGGCGCGTCTTCTTCTTCCGCCGCGCGAACTGCAAGGCCGCGTAATGCTGATACGCCTGTAGAAGAAAAATTCTTCTGTACTTTTTTGTCTTAGCGCGTTCCTGGATGCATCCTCAGCTGTGCTGCTTCGGAGCCCAAAGTGCACATTCCCGCTTTTTTTTCTAAATATATCGGACCCATACATGCCGAAGACCTTGCCAAATCGACAAATAGCCGGAACAAATAAACGATTTGGCTAATTTTAGGACCGGCTGCCTGCCTAACGTCAACCCTCTTTGGGAATATCATATGTGCGAAAAGTTTTACTAGCACCCAACGTCAGCCGTCCTTGGGCACGTAGTTGTACCACGAAATGTTTGTGCTTAGTCCTTCAGTCGCCTCTTACGACATCCACAGGAAAAGAGGGAGTGGTGGCTATTCTAGGCCAGAAGAAACTCGGCATAAAATCTGTATTATTCACTCAAACTAGCAACCTTAATTTAGCCTAATCAATACAAAATCCATGAAAATTATACTTGAAACATAAATAATGTAATTGATAAACTTACCAGGCCATTTATTCGGAGGTGTGGTAACTATCAATTCTTCAGTAGAATACCGCCTTCGTGCTAGTAAGTGACTTGTGCCTGGAGTTTCCGCTATGACACTGAAAGAAAAACATCATTTCTGATTTTTGCATCCAGTTGCCCTGCCTTCAAAGAGTAATGGAATCTACACAAGCTTATATTTTCTCAGTTTTCTCTAACCATCTTCTTTTTCATCTTAGCGTATTCCCGGTTTCATCCTCAGCTACACTAATCGGACCCTGGGGTGCGCTTTCCCGCTTTTTTTTTCCGCCCGTCTCCAAATATAATATGTATGTTAATGGTCACGGTCGAGGATGCCAAAGACCTGGCGAAATGGAGAAGAAATAGCCGGATCAGTTAAAATGATTTGGCTATAGTTTTACGACCGGCCACTTGCCTGGCGTCAACCCTCTTTGGGAATGCATTTGTGCGCGGCCGCCGCCCGACGTTAACCCTTCTTGAGAATGCAGTTGTAGCACAAGATGTTTGTGCTTATTCCTTTAGTCGCCTCTTACGACATCCACAGGAAGAGATGAAGAGGTCCTATTCTAAGCCGAAACCACACGGCAGTCCCTCGTAACAATAGCGCAACGAAAATAACAGATGAGCTAACAAGACAATAGCAATCACCATAAAATATGTCGATAAGCAGTGGATTTCATCATCATCATCATCAACAGGTCCTTTTTAGTCTCCACTGCAGGAACACAACGCTCTATGTACTACCAGAGGCACACTTGGCCAGAGCAGCCATAGGACTTGGCCTACACCCTCCACGCAGGCCAGACGGGTTGGAGAGATCTCATTGATGTTTATATGCTTTGTTTAGCTTGTGTGTGTGTTAAGTCGTCTTCTACGACATCCACGGGAATACTTGGGGTGGTCCTATTCTACTCTGCCGGGAACCACATGGCAAAGCAGTGGATTACCAACTTACCAATCATGATGATGCGCGTGCTTTAAGCTGAAGGTATCAGAGTCGCAGAGACTCTGGTAAATGCAGGCCGACAGCGCGACGGCTAGCTCTCGCAGCGTGTGCAGCAGCCGCGTCGCAGACCCGCCGGGAATGCCTAGTTCGCCGATTGTGCCGAGCATGTCGTGGGCCACCGACTGGAAAGGATACATTACAATATAAAATCAATGCAACATTAGGTTAAATCCGATGTGCAGTGTCAAGGAAAACGCGAGAGGAACACTATTCAGCAGACAGCTTTCATATCTGTGACATAGCAGACAACTGTAAAAGCCTATGCCAGATGTTGCCGAAACTGGTAAATTGCAGAAGAAACAGATGACTGATCTAGCCGCGTCCGCTAGGGTCCTAGAAGTAGGGGTAGACACCAAAACGCTAACATAACGTAGTCAAGAACGATATCTTTGTAATGGCTTTACATACAATACCGAAGTAAGCGAGAACAAAGAGAAAGATAGCCACACATATTTTCTGCTTGGTCTAATGGTTGACCGGGAGAGAATGCCATATGGCATTAGGTCCGCCACTAGTACGTTTATTTTATTGTGCAATAAAGATTAAATAAATATATAAAAAAGATAAAGTCGAAAAGCGAACACCGAGCTCCTTAGCGAGGACTGCTCCACTACTTTGGACTTGTTAAGATTTTGCATCCTTATGCAACCGGGAACAAGCTAAGTTGAAAGAGAGTGAGAGAGGGAGATAGCGAAAGAGACCAAGTGAATAATATTAATTTAAATACAATAAATTTATGCAATCGAAACTAACTGACCTGTAAATGCCTAACTGGATCCGCAACCACAGTGTTGTTGGTCGCCACAGCCGCCGCCAACAACGGCAGCGTCGTCGGGAACGGCAGAGGCGACAGTAACTGTTGATGTTGCTTATCTTGGCCTAACTCTTGTAGTAGTAGAACTAGTTCCATCCGAACGGAAGCGAGACCGCCCCCGCCCGCGCCGTGGAGCGAACAGTAGGAGAGTAGAGTGCGAAGCAGGGTTTCGTTAGCTAAAACAAAAATATTTAGGTTTTAGTCTTAGGACAGACGAAAATCGACCATCTTCTATCCCCTCCTGTACAGGCATAGTTGGCCGCTTCATACTTTAACCAACTTGATATCTAAACCTGCGTTTTCATTAGCCAAATTGTCGCTGATAGTTTGTAAAAGAAAGCACTCTGTCGCAATGCCAGCAAACAAACGACGCGCGTAAATCTCTGTAGTCTGACGCTTGCCAAATGGATCAGCAAGCAAAATTTCACAAACTGTGTAATGTACGCGAACTTTAAATATACGGAGATGTTTTTTTTAAGAATTATTTTACTGCCCTGGATAGGAGTACTGTAGAGCCTATCTCAAGTCAATCAAAGGGTAGTGTATATCTTTTGATTGCCTTAAAAGAGTTTCTGGCGACAAATCTATACTAGTCCACAGTTTTTCATAACGTTAGAAAGTCCACTAGAATCAATTTGCAAAAATAAATTAAAGCAAACCCCAACTGAACCCCTTGACTTCCCGCCAAAAACTCATACGGAGATGAACTAATGGTAAACTGTCAATGCTCGCCTGAGGACACAGCCTAAAAATACAAGTATCATCATAGAGGAATCCTTTGTCTATGATAACATAAGATGCTCACCTTTGAGCCACTTCTTGCGCCGCACAGCCCTCTGAACCTTAGCCTCGAAGTCAGCCTTTTCTCTAATTAGTAGCTGATGTAGCGTAGGTCGGTCGGGGAGCGGCGGCGGGTCAGCATCAGCGCACACCAGCTCCCCCCCGCTGCCCCCCGCCCCCGCGCTGTACCCGCACAGTCGACGCAAAGCCTCCACTTCTCGCTCCAGCCAGATGTACAACTGGTAACGTAGATGACCACCTATATAAAAAATATCAAGTTCAGTTACATTCGACTCTTCTATCTTGTGCATGTCTGCACTTTGTTTGGCAAGATAGTCATGTGACTATCTATCTGGAACTGTTGTTCTCTATTATGTAAAAGAGAATAACACCTTTAGGGAAACTTTATTCACTTAATGCTCAATTAGCTTCGAATCCGCTGGCCAGAGTACTTAACTTCTCCATGACGATTTTGAGACATGTCTACCGACGGTGCCTGTTCGCTGTCGGGGCTCTTCACGTCGTTGACGAGGGGCTCGCTCTTTTTATCCACCTTTACATTTTTTTATTTCGTGTGTGTAATTGTAAGATGCTGCAAGCTGCCTTAAGGCATTTGACATAGCTTGATGAATACCAAACAGTAATGACAGCCAGGACCAACGGCTTAATTTCCCTTCCGAAACATGTTAAGCTCGAAAATGTTTATACCAATTGTGGTCACTCATCCAAGTCCGGACCAGACCCAGTGACACTTAACTTGCGTACTTCCAACGAGCCACCGAGCTTCCCTTTACACATTAGTCAATCACAAGGTAATACTTGCCATCGACTTCGAACCCAGTGGCTAGGGTACTTAGCTCCTCCATGAGGATCTTGAGACACGCCACGAACTTGAGCTGCTGCGCCATGATGTCCACCGTCGGCGCCTCGTCACTGTCGGGGCTCTTCTCGACCTCCCCGTTGACCAGGGGCTCCTCTTTCTTATCTAGCTTCATCTCTAGGGGCGGAGTAGACGCGCCTGATGCACCAGATCTGATGATAAATCAAAACTTATTGAACAATTTAATAAATTTAGATAAACTTTTCTGTCTAAGGTTAAAAGTCTAACTAAACCCTTAACCTTAGTCAGAAAGGTTAAGTTTTAACCTTAGATAAGAATACAATACAATACAATATACAAAAATCTTTATTGCACCAAATAAAAACAATAAAAAATTACAAAGTTTACGGAACTTATAAATAAATAAAGTACAAGAGGCGGCCTTATCGCCGAAGCAATCTCTTACAGGCAACCATAAAGAGAAGGAGTGCGAAGTATATGAGTAAGATAACAGGTGGCGCAGTTAAATTTAAAATATAAATTATAAATAACCAATAGATATTAAAATACTTATACAAAATATATAATAATATATAAGAATATTTTTTTCCTGCTGATGAATAATACAAAATGTAAAAGTTTAAAAAGATCAAATTATAACAAAACGTTTTAAAAGTGTACAAATCACAAGAGACATATTTGGCTTGACCAAACTCATTAAACGACTGAGTCATCAGCATCACAGAAGAAAGTATACTTAAAGTTAACACACCCCTTATCATCATCATCATCTTCCCAGGTCAGCACGAGCTCATCATTCTTGCTAGCGGTGACTGGCGCGCCCCAGTCCATGTCAGCGGTAGATGCAAAGTCCAGAGATTCTGCCACTTCAGTTTCTGTTAAAATATTATTTATTTAATTTTCTGCATACAGTATACATTAGATTAAACAAAGACAGAGCCCTTAGGCGTGGTTTACCTTAAAGACAGAAACAAACTCTTTTTAACCCCCGACAAAAAAGAGGGGTGTTACAAGATTGACGCTAATGTCTGTCGGTCTGTCTGTGTATCGTAGCGCTCGAATGGATGGACCGATTTCGATGCGGTTATTTTACGGTGTGGTTCTTAGCTATGTTTGATAAAAATAGATTTAGCTGTTTAGGTTATTGGGGGTTAACGCTTGAAAGTCAGGGCTTTCTCTAGCAAATCATAGATGGCGCTATCCTTAGCGCGTTACTTGGTTTTATTTACCTTGTTACAAGGTTTTATTTACCTTGTCCTATTTTTTGTTTTTGGGTCAAATCTTGCAAGTTAAATTTGAGCTTTCTGATTGAGATGAAATATTGTATGCTAATGTAAATTAGATGACAATGCAATATTATTATGACAAAAAGCCGATTTGATGACGAAGCTTAGGAAGGTGGCTATAGGAACCCTGTAATAAAACGATGGAACCCAATCGACCTTGTGCTTATTACATTTGTCGTGATAAGTACTTAGGCCTTACAATAAAAGCTTGTAAAAGTTTCATTTAGCCACACCTTTCGCCGCATGTTTGTTCCGTGTAAATCTGAAACCGCCAAAACTCAAAAGCACCAAAATATTGCGCCGACAATCAAACGCACCGATACCTTTGTGTTTGGAATGTTTTCTGCATTTGTTAAAAGCTGCCTCGGAGTGCAATAAATATTATTTTCACAAATAAGAGTTGCGCCATTTCAGGAATTACTTAGCTTACTGAAATAATCAGTGCATCATCTAAAATCTAGGAAGTTTTAAAAAGATGAAGCTTTTCATGAGTAGATTCTAAATGATACCTTTTGTAGATCACAATCTTAAAAAAATACAATGTTTCCTATCAGTGAGGACCTGTAATAAACTTTTTGTGTATAGGTAGTTTTCTATGTAAATTAGAATAGTTGTTGGTCTTCCAAATAAAATAACTTTTCTACAAAACTTATGACTATAAAAGCAAACAAAATAAGAAAACAGAACATAAAGCACATAGACGTACAAACGGACAATGTGTCGTACTTTTAGCTGTGTCCTCGAACAGCTGCCCTGAATGTATGCCCGCCTCGTCCACAGACGCGGTGGGCACCAGGTTCCGTGGCTTTTCGTCCCGGATCCTGCTGGGCAGCTTGGACAGCACTTCGAGGGCCAGCGCTGGACAACCGGCCTTGAAGTGCCCGTGCGCCGTTTGGAAGTACAGTCGCCGTTCTAACCGGGTTATGCCCTCTTCTGGTTCTTGTTGCAGTAGGGCTAGAGTTCCTCCCTGTAAATAAGTGTTGAGAATAACGGCCTAGAAGTCATTCACTTCTGTGGCAGCATCGTTAGCATCATGGTTAAAATGGAAAACGGTTATCTAGACACTGATACGCACTGGACGTGTCATGGGTGCCATTGACCATCTCGTGTAACCGCTAAACCATAAATGAATGTTGACTTAGGCTTGAACTACGTCAAGCGGACGCCCCGGACGGGTTTAGTCTGTCTCTGTCACAAATCCTACGTGCGACAGAGACACGTGAACCGCGACGGTTCCAGCTATCTCTATCACGTAGGGTTTGTGACAGAGACGGATTAAACCCGTCCAAGACGTCCGCTTGACGTAGTTTCAAGCCTTAGCCGTGAGTCTCATCATATCACTTCAGGCACTAGGCACATATAACTTAACAACGTGTCAAGAACCTTCCCAGATAGTTTAAATTGGCACTTAAATGCTGAATTATGGTTTGGTCATACCTGCGTGGGCATGTTATGTCTCTTGAGTCGAGGATGTGTGCGTAGATACACGTAGAAGTTGAACACACTGGGCATGGGCTCCCCATCTTTCTCTTTCGCGGCGTGTAATCGTCCTCCTGGACTTAGCAGCGTATCTAGAGCCTCCCCGTATCGCTTCAGTTCCCATAGAGCCATCGATCGCACGAACGGATCGGGGTGAGCCCGCTCCAGAATGATCTCACCTTCTTCTGTCTCGCCTCTGTGTGAAAAAAGTTTTGTCTAAATTATAATTTTAAGAAAAAACATTCGTTACATATTTAAAAGAATGCCTTAGTACCATTCATTAATTGATAGGTATAGAACATAGTGTTATTTTTATAAGGTTTTAGGCATTTTTATTTATTATTTAAATTAAGAACATTATTGTTGTAAACTTACCCTAATATTTCGTCCATGAGTAATTTCCTCAGGCTGTTTGGTAGTAAACTATCTGACTCGTATAACCTCGCTACGATCATCGCTAACTGCAGATCTCCTAACCGCGTTATCAGGACCTAAAATCAAAAAGAGAATGTCACGAAATCAATACATATACCTAAAAATTTGATGACAAAACTTTTTATTATCATAGTGACTCAAAAACGTAATAACTTTTGCGTAGTAAACATACCTCCAAAGCGTCTTTCAAAGCCCCGCCAAGTAGGAAGAAAGCGGCTGCGTGCTCGAACCGCTGCTTCCCCAGCAGAACGTACGCGTTCGTCAGTGCGGCCTTACGCCACCGGTCCTCCGTGAAATCGTTGGAGAAGAACTGCAACAAAAATTTTACACACATTTCAATACTAAATTTAAGTAATAGTTCCATAAATTTTGTCAGTTGAGCCACATCACATAGTACCTGATGGATAAATAGAGATGGCAAGCGTACCAATATAAAGGTGTGTCTAACTCACCGCAGTCATTCTGTCATCTCGGTTGGAGCGGAACAAGCCCCAGAGCAGCATGCGCTTCTTCATAGCGAGATAATATAGCGCCGCGTCGAGCGGGTCTTGTTTCTGCATGTAGGCGGCGCGGGCCAGTTTCTCTACGCATGTCTTGAGCAAGTCGCCCCGGACCCACCAGCCCACACCTGAGCACATGACAGACAAATAGAGATGTCGACTGGGTTAAAAATAAATAAATGTTTACTGATGAGAAAATAAAAAGTCAAAAAATAATGTCACTTGTCATTGATCACATCCATTTTAAACATGATTTAAGATTTATTAATGCAGAAAAGCTGATATTAAGAGCGCTATTTTGACTCCAAGAAACTATGACGTCACAATCCGATATTTCATACAAGTCCCATAGAAAATATTTGTTTTGACTTTAAAGAAAAAAGTGTCTGATTTGACTTGTTGGAAACTAGCGGATTGTTAGTTGTCGTCGTTGGGAGACGGTTGCAGAATAGAAAGTTGCGGCTTCTTTTGCATTTCATCTAGGAAGCGTCACTAAATTTAGGTTATTTGACGATTTGACGTCAACAACTGTTGTAAAGTCAATCAATAATATGTATCAAGTAAAAATGAATTACTATTTATACATGACTGGATTTTTGGAAAAATTAACACTGAAACTAACATCTAGTTTGAGCTTTTAGGGAAAACCTTAATTTAGTTGTCCAATCTTTTAACTTAGGTTGACATTTACTACACGACTCAGATTGTAATGATTCCCAAAATTGAGTTCGTAGCCATTTATGATATACAAAGGTTCCACTCAATTTAACAAAAGGCAGTCTTACCTAATTCTCTCATGGTGGACCATTTGGGTTGTCCTTTAGCATACCCCGGCACCAAATGCAACAGTTGATCATGGGTCTCGGAGTGGAAGGCCCAAACGAGATTGCAAGTGCCGACGCCGGTCCGCTGCAGAGCGGCACGTTGCGCTAGGGGCAGGCAGCGGAGGAGGTACCCATAGTGCTTCATTGCGAGGAGGAATCGAAGGCCACAATCGTCTAGTGAATCTGGAAGAAGACGTATTTATTAGTTTTATACCCGGTCGTTTTAATAATAGCACGGCGCCATCGCATGTTATTTGCCATAAAGATGGCAATATGCGATTGTTCTATACGGTTCACAATGTTGGGCTACCAAGGTGAGCGACTAAAGACGATTACATGCAGCAATGAGAATGTTAAGATGGATGAGTGGAGTCACAAGAAAGGATAGAATTATAAACGAGTATGAATATGATATACAAAGTGGAAGGGACATACCCGTAATAAATTGAACCACGGGCTATACTAGATCACTAAAGTATAATGAAATTAAAATAAGAGACAAAAAACAAAACAAAAAATCGACATTCCCATACAAATCGCCCGGGCGGCTGCGCACTTTTGTATGGAAATGCCGAAATTTTTTTTGGTTCTTTGGCTGTTATTTTAATTTCATTATACTATAATCATCTAGTATAGGCCGAGGTTCAATTTACTACGGGTATGTCCCTTCCACGTTGTATGTGAATAATAGACTAGATATATCTACATTACTAAAAGGGTGCTAAATTTGAAAGTTATTGGCTATAGAAATAGAGGAAGGCCGATGAAAAGGTGGATGGAGTGTATTAAGGATGATATAGATAAAAACAATGTGACAAGTAACAAAGGATAGAGGGAAATGGAAAAGATTCACATGCTAAGAAGGTGCATTTGCAGCGAACTCCTAAAGCAACTATAGCCTTTTTCCTGAAATGGTGATAGTGAGTCACTAAATTAATGCTTCGATACAAAATTTAGATTCAATACAAAAAGCAAGCATTTAAAAATCTAAGCCTATTAATACTAGTCTAGCGAGTTCATAGTGGGTAAGTAAGTGTAAGAAAACAAGAATTGGAGAGTAAAATTGAGTAAATGATTAAATAACCTGGTAATAAATCCTGGCTGGTGGCTTGGGCAACGTCAACACGGGCGTTTGTGGCGAATCGTTCAGCGAAGTCCGCATCGCAGGTGGACACCGTGTCGGCCAACGCTAGTAAATGCATCTGATCCAAGGAACTCAAGCCCGGCAAGTGTGTGTGAGTGAGAAGGCGAGAGAGAATTCGACCTGTCAGACAAAAATGAAATTAATCCTAGAAAAATTGCATGTTTATCATGAGTTCATCATCAAAGTAAATCTTCCATCAACAATAGAACTATCAGGTCGGCGCAAAAAATACGGCTCACCGAATAAGAGCGCACTCCCGGCGGTGAGCTCTTATTTTGTTTAGTTCAGTCAAGGACTCCAACACTTTATGGGTAGTGTAATAAGGTTGAATTCACAATGCATGTTATTTGACATTCAAGCGAACAGAATTTTTAGTTTGATTTTGTAGGTTACGCGTTATCTAGTTTTATTTTTTAATGAAGCAGTAAATTCACATATTATTATAGAATTTCTTGTACTCTATTGTCTTTTAAAAAATGCAATGTCTTTCATACAAATTAGTTAGTTACCTTGTCTTGGACCAAAGTGCGAGAGAGGTTGTCGTTCCGGCATCGAAGGCCGGCGATCCACACCCTCTTCTTCGCCAAGAAGTAAAGCGTCTAGATCCTCTTCTGTATCCATCGTGCCTTCGAATAAATCTTCGTAGGCCTATAATCGAGTCATATTTGAGCGAACCACACTTGAGTACAATTTAGAGAACTTTAGACAACTTATGTTCCCTTACAAAGTATTGTTATATAGACTTTTACCTGGGCTTCCTGTATCGTGGACGGATGATGCGCAGACTCTTTATCAGCGACGAGAAGAGTCCAGAGTGGCAGTGGAGGCACCGACGTAATTTCCGCGTAGTCTAATTGTACATCCTCGGTTATCTACACACGCAGAACATTATTGCATCTACACATTATTATAATCTGTTGCATTGTCTGAATCTTAAAACTGATGAGTACATAAGAAAGTTAGGGTTGGGACACATCTTTTAGCACGGAACAGCACTTTCCTATGCTGCTATTCTTTTCTGTCGCTGAGAAGGTCGGAACGCTTTAACATGGCCGGTGCTGGAGCGTTCCGTCGCTCTCTCTCGCTTTAGCAAATGACGCTTCTGAGCGACAGAAAAGGATAGCAGCATAGGGAAGTGCAGTTCCGTGCTGACTGATGTGTCCCAACCCTTAATAGCTACGAGGTTTCAAAATAAATATACTTATAGTAGTATGAAGAATCATAAAGGGATAGTGCATAAACATAAATAAATGCATCTAATGAACATACTTTGAAAAGCTTCATGATGTTGTTGTAATAATGATTAGAAAGAGATTTAGACAAAGTATTCCTTCACATCTCTCATGAGAAAACAATGATCTAGATCCAGAGTATGCCATCTCGATGCTAGATAATGAGGAACCTCCTTTACTCCTATTTTTTTTTTCTTTCTTTCTTTCCAGTCCACTACTGGACTAAAGGCATTTCCCTAAAACGAAGGGTTTGCCGCAGTAAATAGTGTGAAAGACGCTGCAGCTAATTCTCAGTTACTAGTAGGGGAGATGAGGAGTGGTGAATATTCTAATTTTCCCTCACCATGCGACCCTTAATTTCTTGAGATGTATTATTACAACAGCAATATAAAATTAAAATGTTGTAAATAAAGTAGTGATGTGAGAGGTAGCGTGTTGGTGTATTACCTGTGCAACGCCATCTAGCGGCGAGGCGGCGCCGGCGGCGAACGACACAGACAGCGTGCGCGAGCGCGACCAGCCGCGCTGAAACACACGTGCTCATGCTGCCGTCACGATGCTGTGCGGCTTGCCTTGCGGCATGCGGTGACTTATTGTACAATAAGTTCTCGCAATGAGATATCGCGTATTACGCCTTAAATCACAGGTATGTTTGTTTGGATGATAATGCCAATAAATTCTTGTCTAGTAATCCTCTGTAACTTATTTATAAGATATATATAGAATTTAGAATGTTTTCGTTTGCGTACTTCGCGTTTCAATTGAGAATAAATCTGCTATGCATATAGTTATGTTTATCGCTTTAATGCGTCGTACAAACATTTGCGTTCTGAAAATGTATCAGCGTACACGGACGCGAACGGGAACCATCATAGGCGTAGACAGACCAGTTTCTTTTTGGGAGGGAGAGGGTCGGCTCATGTGAGACATTTTCCAGAGAGGAGTGTCGGAACGGCAAGTCGCTAAGATTTAAAAAAAAAACAGCAAAGTGTCTTTAAAGGGTTGTACGGGTTTGCGGATATAATTAAAATCAATAAATAATGATAACTAAATACACTTAGAAACTCGAGGTAATTAATACGTGGCGTTATACATGAACATAACAACGATAAACGTAAAAAAATAGGCGTTGCATTTCCAATTATTCGTTGAAACGCTTAGTAAACAAGTCGTAATAAGAATAGGAAGAAATATTTCTTCTTATTCTTATTTAAAAAAAAAAAGAAGGAATTCCTAAGCCGTGTCTCATTGCAAGAACTCTTAATGATGGTTTATGTGCGATTTATGTACTTCTGTTTACTAAACTAGAATAAAATTCCTCGATAATATGATTTAACTATTCTTTCTAAGTGATTAAGTACTTCAACATAATTTATATGCAATGTTTTGGTACACTGACCTAAACTACAACATTATTATTAGTTAATTCACACGACGTGTAATAAGAAACAACCAAGCACATATTAGTGTTGGTTTTAATAGAGCAAACTCATAGTAGTGACTATGAACATTTCAGTGCGTTATTGATGTACACTGTACAGAACTCGCCAAGTCTACACTGGGGTTTCCATACAATATATATCTAGATACTTACTCGTAAATGTACATAAGTTAAGTTTCGAAATATTTGTAAACCTTGGCGAGTACTGTAGGTGTAAAGTTTAAGAATAAGGGGATTACTCATGCTAATATGTAGAATAATCAGTTGCCAAATCAAAAGCATTGAAATAATATAAAGAAAATAGACAATCACATGTTTAATTAAGCTATTAGCTGTATATAGTTGTAATCTGTCGCAAGTTTTAGCTGGATTATAGTGATAAGCAAAGCCTAGTTGACTGCTCAGAACTGCGTCATTAATTAGACGTTTTTGGTGTTATACTTCTTTTTATTTGGTTGGGTAAGCATTGCGTGATAACTTTAATTTGGCCACTGAATCACAATGCGAGACAGACACAGGGACAATAGAAAAGAGTATGTATAGTATTGTGGAGCTGTGCGATCAAAGTCATACCTGTCTTGATAAACTGTCTTCGTCGCCTTGTGAACTCCTGCCTGTGTACGAACCACCGATGCATCTGCGAATTTTTCAATATTAATTCACGAACATAGTGCACAACAAACCTCAACATAATTATAAGCTTCATTACGCTAATACAAACTTTCTAGACTTGAAATAATGGCGTGGATTTATATAAGTACCATGAATTACGTGATTTGATGGATTTTAACAAAGACGGCGTAATTCAGTTTTTTGTACGCATCGCTCAAACATCATAATTTAAAACGGTCACTATCTTTTCTTATTTGAAATATCTAAAGAAGTTAACCCTATGTTTTTCCCGATACTACTCTAACATCTTACTCTAATCATTGTATGAAATAGTAAATACCTTTTTTCCACTACGGGGCAATTACTACAAAGTACTATCGATAAGCTCGATACAACATACCTGACAAGATGAGCAAGTATCGCCTTCACCCATCTAATCTTGCCGCTATTCAACAACTCCATCAGCTGTTTGGGATGGTATTGAGGTAGTACTGGACACGCCATTTGTGATGCTTCGAATAAACCATAGTCTGGCATGTAGTCTAAGAGTGGCTGTAAATACAATCGATACTTAGCTTGTTTACACGGAATATTTCCATTAATTACCACTTGAAATGTGATTACAAAGTATCAACTTTATTCTAAATAAGTTTAAGTATAATTTGAAAAAAGAAACTGTTTTTAGGGTTCCGTACAAAAAATGAAAAAACGGAACCCTTATAGGATCACTCGTGCGTCTGTCTGTCCGTCCGTCTGTCACAGCCAATTTCGTAGGAATCAGATGAAATTTCGTAGGATGGTGTAATCCTATGACCCAAACACATATGTGCAAAGTAAATAAATATTTTTTTAAAATAAGGGTCATTTTCGTGAAGCAAATTAGGAAATTAAAAAAAAAGTTTTGCAAACTTTACTTTGTCATATAACAAATGAAAGGGCTCGTTATAAGGATCTCGAATATGTTTTTGTTATTATTTTAAAATAAATGGTTTTGATTTTATTCAAGAAAGAAGACGAAAATTGACCATAACCCTCTGATCTCCGAAAGTACTGAGCCTAAAATTTTGAAAAAAATACAAAATATAGTTCGTTGCTTGTAGATTACAGGAAAACCTATAAGAATTCAATCAATTGTACGGAACCCTCTCTACGCGAGTTTAACTCGCACTTGGCCGGTTTATTTTCGTACAAGCTTTTATTATAAGACTTAAGCTACGAATAAGGATACCAAATTCAATGGGCTTAAGTACTCATCAAGACCAATGTAATAAGCCCAAACTCGAAGGGGTTGCGTCGTTTTATTACAAAATTCAAATAAAAATTTGTTAAAAGCTAACATAGGTATGTCGTAATGCACTAGTCGTAGTCTTTTGAAATTTATGTGCTTAGTACCTAGTACTAAAACAAGTTGTAAAGAAAATATCTAAACAAATTATTATAGTAACATTTCATACCTGTGGCTGATCGGGTTGCGACTTATTTCTTCTCATTGCATTACGTTCTAACAGTTGCAAGTTGATCGACGATACGCGTTGTAAATGCGGCGCGGATATTCGCAGGTCCGAGTCGCGGAGCGCTCTAGATTCTCCTCCTTCGTCTATCTCCTACAAAGTAAAATGTTATGTTCAGGATATCGTTATACATCATCATCCGAGCGTATTCCCGGTTGCATCCTCGGCGGTTCTCAGCTTCAGAGCCCGGGGTCCGCTACCTAACCTAAGTGATGTGACGAGGCTACTGGTTTTTACACAGAGCGACTGCAGTCTGACCGTTAATTTCTAGAATTTAAAGTAGGTGATAATTTTTAAATGAAAGATAAGACGAGGTTGCATCTATCGGAACTCTTATAAAGCGAGAAACTCTGGTGACATACCTGTCCGGAAAATTGTCCTTGCGAAGCGTTAGCATTCTCGGGCTTCCATTGTGAATACACGTGCATCTCAGAGTCCATTCCGACCACCAATATCCCGTCGCGCACCCACGAGATCTGCATTGGCAACGGTGGTAGACCGTCAGCGGTTTTCAGTTCTATCCGACGCAGCTGCATCCACCGGATCTCTTCCACGAAAAGGGGCGCGGCCAGCGACGATGCCTTGCGAAGGATCGGCCGATTGTTGTTTATGGATTCTTTCATAGCCTAAGGATTGAAGAAATGAGATTAAATCGTTGAATCAAAGTTAAATAAGGCTTATTGCAACATGAATGCACGTGAGAGAATCGACAATGGTGCGACAGAGATGGACTGAATCCATCGCGCATCGTCCATCTTCGTCACAAACTATATCTATAAATTAGAGATGCAACTGTACAGGTCGCGTAGTTCGCTCTGAAGTTGAGGCGATTCGCGTTGCAGTAGTAAAATACAGATACCTTAACAGATAGAATTTGTTTAATTTTTATTTATTGTGTATATATATCACATCTAGATTCTTACAATCATTCTGAAAAAAATATTATTGTGGTAAATATTCTGTCCCTGTTTGTAACCTGAGTGAGGCAACATCAGAGCGAACTAGAAGTTTGGCGCGACCTGTATAATAGTTGCATCTCTAATTTATAGATATAGCGGTTTGGGCGAATACCGGATACCGAATGGTCGGCCTGGCATTGGCCGGGTACCCGAACATTTGGCCGGCAATATTATTAATCTAATTTGACTAGTATTTTCACGCAACGCATTGTTAAAGTTTCGACGTATTAAATAAGCTTCGTATACGTATTAAATTAGACGGTATGTGTAAAGAGTATTATTTCATGTTGTTTTGCTGTAACAAATAATTGAAATAGCTTGAAAACTTATTTTTCGGTATAATATTTGGCATCCAGCCGGAGAGCATAAAGTAGGGCCGGATACTAACCGGATATTCGTTACAACTCTACTATAAATATATGTATACTCTTAATTTAATGTAATGTGATATATTTTTTTGTTGATCACCTACCTTCAAGTTAGCCTGAGCGAGATCACTAGAGACAGGCGTGAATAAGAGCACTCTGGAGCCAACAGCCACGGTCAAGATGTGACTACCATCTTCTTTGGACACCCAGTCAAGTTGCACCAAATGTTTCTGTGTCAAAGGACACGTGTTTCCGTTCTCCATGATGCTTCTGCGGAGGGACTGCAGCGTGCTGAAGGATGGCACCGCGAGCAGGCCGGCAGACTTGCCCGTGTCACCTTCGCCGTTCCGGTTGTTGCCGCGCTCTTCCGAAGAGAGAGTTTGGAGGACCTGTTGAGTAAAACGAATATTAGAGACTAAAGCTGTTATAAAATTGGCTTCATATGGTTGCTGCTATGCTATAATATTATAAATGCGAAAGTGAGTTTGTATATTTGTTTGTTTGTTACCTCTTCACGCTTTATCTTCTGAACCTCTTGTCTTGAAAATTCGCATACACATAGTTAGGAGTACTGAAAAGGACATACCTTTCATCCCGGAAAAAAGTAATGTTCCCGTGGGAATTGGAATACGCGAGTGAAGCCGCGGGCAAAAGCTAGTAAGAAATAATGGCTATTGAAACATGACGAACCAAAGACTATAAGCACTTTATGTACAACCTTGTATTTAACTTAAAATTGTATTTATGACGTATGTATGTTTGTTCTGTTCAACCGATTGAGTCATACATATGTACTATAAGATCTGACAATACAATATAATGATGTCATAGAGTTGGTCTGATGGTGGAGTCGGGAAGTAGCCATAGGAACTCAGGTCATAGGTTTATATGACTTGTCTTTTGCATTTGTTAAATTTTATTTGTTAATCAAATACCTAACAGACAAGCACTTTTGCTACATATATGCGAGAACGTAAATGGTCTTTAGTATCTAAATCGTTTTTTAACAAGTTATAGTGACTGTATGTTTTCCGAATAAAATAAAATAAATTGCCTTGACAAGGTCTTTGGTCTCACAATAAAAGCGTAAAATATAGAACAGGTTATAACCATTGGCTATTCGTTATATACCTACTTCAAAGCGAAATTTAAATAATAAAACTCCAGTATCAAGAGCGCTATTTGACTCAAAGAAACTGATGACGTCACAGTCCAGTATTTCATACAAATTCCATAGAAAATGTTTGTTTCGACCTTAAGAAAAAGGTATGCTATTTGACTTGTTGGAAATTAGCGGTTTGTCGAGTTTCCGGATTAGGCTTTGCTGCGAATTCTGTGTAGTACTGACCTGTGTCAACCTAGCTTTCTTCTGTATGAACGACGTATCGTTAAGGTACGACAGGTCAATCTGCGTGTCGGTGCACACGCCCACCCTCGGCAGGCTGACGTTCCTCAGCGGGATGGTGTCCTCTAACAACCACTCCGCGCCGCCGGTGCTCTCGCACTCGTACACGCACACGCAGAGGTTCACGAAGCGAGCGTCCGAAGTGCTCGTGGTGCTGCCTTTGGGCCGAGTGAAGGATTTACCGCATTTGTATGCGCATGCTATGCGGCCGGAGTATGCGGCGCTTATGTGTAGTGGTTGACCTAGAGGGGAAGGAAACTTCTATTTTATAAAAAAAAACCCTAAATGACAGTGAGTGGAGGTCAAAAACTACGGACAGACAGAAATGGAAGCGAGAAAAGAGGTCTTTGCCCAGCATTGGGACAGAAATAGCTCGATATAATATAATTAAAATAATATAACCCAAAAGTTACACATTCGAAAATTTCTACATCATACTTTAATAATACTGACGATATTTATGTTTTGAAGTATGAAATAAAAAGGGGTGCACCTGGAGTGTCTATAGTGGATTCTTGGTCTTTGTTCATCATCTCCCATTCTTTCCATGTGTATTCAAACTCTTCATTGTCTGTCTTCGTAACGTTACATTTCCAAAATCTGAAATACAAATGTAAATAAGTTAAAAGAAATAGAATACCAAGACTACTTATAAATGAATAGTAAATCCACAAATCCAAAAGAAAATTATACCAAAAATAAGTAATAAGTATGTACCGTCTAATAATCTCATTATAAAACGCAGTTTAACCACAGAATAAATAATACTAACGTACAGATGTAGTCTCACTCAGCAAAGATATTAAAAGAAATATCTACTCAATGTTGCTAGTGATATGGTTTAATTTAGCTTACGTTAGAACTCAGCACCTTTTCGTGTAGATACTTACACATCCATTGCAAGCCAATTTCATTCTTATTACTCTGGACAAACGATTCGTATAACTGAATTTACCACCCGGAGAGGCCGCCTGCGCGCAAAGTAATAATGTAGGTACATTTTCGATACCTATACGGGTAGTGACACAGGCCTGGTTTAACCTAAGTACTTGTTTTAAACCATTTTTCGCCCAAAAGAAAAAGACCTTCCGAAGTAAGTCACCTTCTCATTCATCACTCGCACCTTTATTTGGGCGAATGGTCTATACCAAGTCTTAAAGTTAGTCTGCATTTTGTAATAAGACTGTTAGACATTGGTGATTTTTTCACTTTTTATTAATCATAACACGACATGTCTCAAAGGCAAACGGGTAGATAATTCATTAGCGTTAAGTTTAACCTATCGTAATCAATCAAATATAAAATTGTGTGCAATAAACTTGAATAAACAAAGATAGGATAACTGACCGTAACGTGTTATCGGTGCAAGCAGTGGCCATGATGTAGGGCGCGAGGCAGGCGGGGTATATGGACGCCGAGCTGAGGTGGCCGGCGGCCGGCGTCGCGTGGATCACGTCCACGCCGTCCGGCAGCGACAGCGGGCACTCGCACACCTAAGAACAATGGAGCTTTATATCAGACCATACCATAGATATAAACGTACAAGATAGACATAGCTTAATGAAAAATGTGACAAGAAATTAAATGTTTTGTGACCTTAAAAGGGTTATATTTGTATCTACTACACGAACAATCGGTAATGCAGCACGATGCCATCTTTTCAAGGTAAAGAAACTTAACACAGTTTACAATTTAAAAAAAAAACAATTTTCGTGTGACTCAATATAAGCCTGGCTCAGGGTTGGATCTTATCTAGCAGCATAGGAAAGTGCTGTTCCGTGCTGATAGATGAGATCCAACCCTTATAGTCTTGGATCATTAATAGTCGTTCAAACAAAACTTGCCACATGAAACTTTAAGGGTCGGCACCATGTAAACTGGGTTTGCGCGGGCAACAAGTTTGTACAGAAAACGTTTGATTTAAGTCAAATAATGTATACACATAGATAGAGGAAGAGTTGGGACAGTAGACGAAAAGCGTATTTTTTTAATTTTCATTCAGAAAAAGTAAGATAATTGTAAAGAAACCTGAAAGAAATATTTTAGAAAATCTTGCTACAAACTGGCCTGTTTTTCTGCGTAAAGAAATATTCTAACAAGGGATTGCATATATTTTATAAAAATAAAGGCTATTTTGAAACATTATTCTTAATATTTGCTTACAATGCAATCACGCAATAATAAAAAAAATAATTTTGAAAATTGGATGTTTTGCAACGTTTTTGACAGAATTCTCTGAAATGGCGGCCATATTTCCTCCATACAAATTCAGTTGCCCGCCGGGCGTTCAGGAAGGAGGCTGTGTCGAATTTTTCAAAAAAATCTATTTTCAAATTACGTAAAATTGCATTACAGTCTAAAATATTTCAATAAAAAACTATGTACATACTGCCAAATTATGTCATACTTTCGCTAAACTATGGTACAGTTTTGACATTTTGTTGACGTTCCAGGAAAGATGTAATGCTATCGCAGATACGGCATCGCACATTTTTTTTTAAATTTTATTGAAAATTAAGTCAATGAAAAAAATAATTTGGTTTGATTTATTACCTATATTTTTTAATTGGCGATTAGCGTGAAAATCGGATTGGAACTTTCTCGGGTCGCGGAATCATATTAACTGTTTTTGTAATAAAAAGTGCTATTTAATTAGGGTTTTACAATTATTTTGGGGGGTGATTCAGTCTGAAATTTTGAACAAATTTTCCCCATGAATGCCACACCCACAGGCTATACTAGATCTATACTTGGCTAGGCAGGCAGGCTATAGTAGGCTACTGGACCGATTTAAAAAAAACTTTCACCGTTGGAAAGTTACACTATCCCCGAGTGACATAGGCTTTGTGTGTACCAAGGGCGAAGCCGGGGTGGACTGCTAGTATAGTATAATGATATTAAAATAACAGTCAAAAAACAAAAAAAATCTGCATTTTCATACAAAAGTGTGCAGCCGCCCGGGAAATTTGTATAGGAACCGATTTTTTTGGTGTTTTTACTGTTTTTAGGGTTTCACTTGTCTGTCTGTCCGTAAGTCACAGCCAATTTGCTACGAAACTATTAGAATGATTTAGTTGAGATTTAGTACCTACACTTATGTAACTTAGTGACCCAAAGATAGACGTATAACGTAAATAAATGAAATTTAAAAAAGGGGGCCACTTATTGTGGGTAAATTAGACATTAAAAAAAGTTTTGATAACAAAATCGTGTGACATATCAAATGAAAGAACTTTTTATGACAATTTTAAATATATTTTTTTATTTTATTTCTTAGATCGGTATTTTTAAGTTATTTAAGAAAATGGGCGAAAATTTACCCCCCCCCCCCCCCCCCTACTAAACTAATGGACCGATTCAGTTCAAATGTGGTGCACATAATGTAAATTTGTGACCCAAAGACGGAAGTAAAATGTTGGTAAATGAATAAATAAAAAAAAATGGGGCCACTTATGGGACATAAATGAGACATTAAAAAAAGGGTTTTGTGAACTATATCGCGTAAAATATCAAATGAAAGAGCATTTTATTATAATATTAAGTATATTTTTCTATATTTTTTAAGTTGGTGTTTTTGAAGTTATTTTTGAAAATAAATAATAAAAATACCCTTATCTCCGAAACCACTGAACCCAAACTTTTGAAAAATATACAGTTAATAGTTCTTTACTTATAGATTACAGGAAAACCTATTACAAGAAAAAAAATAAAAGGGTGCAATAATGCTAATTACTGCTTCATTAATCAACCAAGTTTTTAGCTGTTTTCAGGAAAAGATTTCTTTTTAGTGCTTTTTGTTAATTCTTTAAAAATATTGTACAAAATCAAACAGCCAAGTCATTCATTGAGCACATACAGCTGCTAAGCCAAGACTGTTGATCTGTTCAACGTGCAATTCTTTTTTACCCTCCGTACTTACATAATAAGGTGAATAGAAGTGAAAGGTGTGACGATTGCAGATGGTCGCTAAACGTCTATGTTTCAAAAAGAAATGTGTACATTTTCTGTCAGTGGAACACAAAACGTGTAGTTTTCCAAGTCACCGCTCGCGTAAAATACTATTTGATTGTATTTTTGAGAACGTCCTGTCAGCGATAAGTAATATTGATTTACGCAGAAATATCATAAATTTGTCTATGGTTCCCTAAAATTTCAACTTAATCAAAGTAAACCGGCCACGTGCCGTGACGGGCCACGTGCAGTGTAGGGTTCCGTAGTCAGTACCTACTTGTTTTATGTAACTAACAACTGCCTAACTTTAGGTCTGAATTCAGTCCATGATACTGAACAACTTTCACCAAGGAACAAACGAAATAGAAAAATTATTTTTGATCTCTTACACACAAGATTTGGCAAAATGTAAAATTTATGTAATATATGTAGGGAATATGTAAGGACAAATCACACTAATTAAGCTAGCCCCAAAGTAAGTTTTGAACTTGTATTATTGGATACTAACTCAATGATACTATATTTTATGATAAATACATACATAGATAAACACCCAAGACCCAGGACAATTTGAAAAAGACCATTTTCTAACTTGCCCTGGCTGGGGCTCGAACCCAGAACCTCCGGATTAGCGGTCTAGCGTGTTAACAATTACGCCACGGAGGTCGAATGGAAAGCAAACATTTTCTTTTCATTTTTAAATATGTGTTCTTTAGGAAAAGTTGTTCAGTATCATGAACTGAATCCACCTTAAATTAGTTTTAGTACAGGGAGACGTTATATACTACTGCCGTAATTTTTTTAAGTGTCCATATACAACCGTTTAACTGACAGAGAGGGGAGACACATGATTCTAACAAAAATTTGCAATCAAAAACCAAATATTTCACAAACGGATTGCTAAAACGAAAAAGGGTGTTCATAATCTTACAATATTTTTGAAAGACCTATTCAACGACGTCTCACACCACAATTTTTTTTTTCGAGTTTTTATTACCACATATCCATGCCCATGCCCAATTACAGCTACTAGTACTAATAGTCTATGAGTAAAACTGAGGACAGACCGACAGACATGACGAAACTGTAAGGGTTTATTGTTTACTACGGAACCCTTAAAAAGCTGCGTGAAACGAAACAGATTCTCTATTCTAAGGGTTCTTTGTCATTTGCGCTTTAACAAATTTCAAAATACGAGTAATCAAAACCACTTGTGCAAATATTTCGCTCCACTTCGCATACGATAAATAAAAAAATTGATGGATGAATGACCGTGCTTTTACAGGTTAAGCAACTTCTAGCTTGGTCACAGTTAGGATGGGTGACCGTGCTTTCAAACTTAATGTTGTCCAAGTCAAATGTTGAGATTCTTATGAATAAATTTCAGTTTTCTCTACCTACATAAATTGGCAGCTATTTAAATTTCAATTGTTTTGTCGGAATTTGAACTTGGCATTTTTACATTTATGTTTTTGATGGGATAAAATAAATACCCAAGAACCAGGACAAATTAAAAAAGGCCATTTACCAACTTGCCCTGGCTGGGAATCGAACCCAGAACCTCCGAGTGACGGACTAGCGTGTTAAGGAATCGCCACGGAGGTCGACTAATACATTGAAAAGTAATAAATTTTACGCAAGATTCGAATAACTATAGCTTGGATTTTTTAGAAAGTGGTATATGAATTTCACATATATTTTAACTCGCTTTTTAAATAAACGTCTTGCATTCACGCACACTACTGTATTTTCAACTTTACTTTTTCTACTGATAGCCTGTCTACTAAAGTGTTAAGTACATTATAATGACGTCTGCCAAGGCATTAATTCAGAAATAATAATTCAAACAAAATAATTATTTGATTTAATTGATTTGAAAATTTTAATAATTATCGCGGACTGGAAGTCTTGACGAAAAAAAAAGTATGCTATATACTAATTCTACATTACAATTTATGATTACCTACATCTATTGTCCCGTTTACACATTATTAACTCTATGTAACTTCATCTTGACATTTTTATCCCCCTAGCGGGAAAATTTTGCATATTTCAGAGCAAAATCTGACCACATGGCTTTGTGCATACAGTCCTTAATCGCATTTCATTTGCTCTTGTGAAGGCGACCGTTATCGTATTGTTTGTCGCACACGGCAATGGTGGTAATTTTACACGGTAAATAATTCTAGGCCTACGCTCACACACGCCTGCAATACGCGGCCCGTGTCAGTCACAAGCATGGTATATGGAAGAGTGGGTTGAGTGTCTCGCTGGTTATACCATCTCTATTGCATGTATAGTTCGATGATGCATGATGAGGATTGGGCTTCATTACGGGTTTACTAATGTCAAACACAGCGGTAATTCTAATACACTATTATCAGTATATACACGATAGGTATTGAAAACACGCTAAAGATTTTCTATGACAAATAGTCAATGACGGTTTTCAGGGAACGAGAGAGCTTTGAACTAGTGAAATAACTACTCACCTTTTTCGTAGATATGGCTAGATAAGCGTGCGCTGGAGGCGGTGGACCCGTTCGATCCTGATCTATCGATATGGAGTTTTTGCGCGATTCGGACCCTTCCTCCTCTTGTACTAAAGCACTGTCTGGCACATACATCATGCTATTCGTTAAGTCTTCTGCAAAAGAAAAACATAATGAAAATGGGAAAAGCCCTTTAATAGCAAAACACACCAAGGGCACTGAAAGAAGAAAATATGAAAATCTCAGACCGCGTTCCTGTGATCTGAGACTTATTGTTTTATCGCTCGAGGTTTGTTTATATACAATTTTACAAATCACCACTGTTTGGTCCGGGGATACGTTATTCTAAGTGCCTTTAGTAAATACATATAAGCGCTTTTTCTAATTACGTTAAGTTTTTCTAATTTTAGAGACTTACCATTAGGGTCGGCTTGCGACGAAACAGTAAGTCTCCACATATGCACAGTAGAGCCTCCGTCTGTGCGCTCTAACACGACAATGTAGAAAGGCTCATTGAACACGGCTGCTTTACGAAGGTCCACTATAGCTTCCAGACCAGCTTCGGTGATGGTGTTTACGTCGGAATTATCTCCACTGGGGTTTGTGTTTGACGTGTCGGCTGATGTGCGTTCACCTAAACAGAAAATTTTTAAAATAATGATACACAATCACACGAGATTTAATTCCTCTGAAATAAAACCACAATATGAAAAATAGAAAAAAAAGAGAAGGAAAGACAGAAAGAGACAGAAAAAAGGTAGCGAGCCTTACAGTAGTCGCATATGATGTGTTACATCTGCCATCCCACCTTGATAATAAGCAACCGCGCTCATTGTTCAAATCAAAAAACCGGGGAAGCCCCATTCTGCTACACATTCCGTCGCATTTCACGAAATCACTTCCACAGATTGCAGACTAGCAAGGGGAAAGATGTTACACATCAATAATTTAAAAAAAAAAGCGATTTCAATTTCTGTACTTCATCAGTTCCACTCACCAAAACTCACTTTCTGAATGCAAAAGATTGATTTAATGACAAACACATCAAAATCACTAAAATAGAATATTTGAAGAGTTTCTTTAATATCTCGAGGTTTCCATCAGATCAGATCTTTACCTGGTGACAATGAGACCAATTTGCATGTATGTATACATTTTCAAATAAAAAATCTGCACTCCGGCAATGCCGACAGAAGTTAAAACTTGAACAGTGGTGCCGGTTACGGTAACAGTGTCGCGAGTTCAATGGTTTTTCTCATCTCAAAAAATTCCCAACGCACCTAAAGAGCTTTCACTTCAAAAATAATTCTAAATCGGTTAAAAACGGAGAAGTTCTTGAGAAACATACATTAAAAAAAACATATTATATACATTCGAATTGGGTAGTTTCCTGGGTCAAAAATAAATTATTTGGTACTGTGAGAATAAAACGTCACAAAATAATGTCACTTGTCATTGATTACATCCATTTTAAACGTGATTTTAGATTTATTATTGCAAAAAAACGGATATTAAGAGCGCTATTTGACCCCAAAAAACTATGACGTCACAGTCCAATATTTCATACAAATATCATAGAAAATGTTTGTTTTGACGTTCAGTAAAAAGTGTTTGATTTGAGTTATTGGAAACTAGCGAATTAAGAAGTTCCTCCTATTTTGAAGTCGCTTAAAAAGAGATAGAAATAAAAATAGGAAAGAGCGAAAATACTGACCGGTGATGAGCTGCTCTTGGAACACATGCAGCATCTGCGTGTTGTGCCAGTCGTGCGTGGCGTCCGCGATCGCATGCAGCTGTATGATGGCGCCGGGCCGCGCCGTGGACTGCTGCGAGACGATCTTTATCCGGTCGTGGAGCGGCACGCCGCCGCCTTCTTCTAATGTCGAGTCGGATGACATTGACATCGTGTCGTGTTGCTGCTGCAACCAGAATAGTAATTAAAATATCTTTTTCATCTCATCTATTGGAAAAACGATGTTTTCATCCCAAATATTTAGGGCCAAAGTCACTGGTAAATTTCTAGACACTGAAAAGTAAAAAGTAAACCGAACACGAATGTAGAATCAAAAATAATATTGGCAGTCAGCAAAAAAAAAAAGAATTTAGTTTTAAAATTACAACGGGAGTTTTTGGCGGGAAGTCAAGGGGTTCGGTTGGGGTTTGCTTTAAATTATTTTGCAAATTGATTTTAGTGGACTTTATAATATGAAATTGGTGTTGTTTGGCGTTATAAATGCTCATGCTCATAAACAATGTGTAAAATAATTAAAGTGAACAGTCATAGTACGGCTGTAGTGATATTTGTTTTGCGGACTGTGTGGGCGTCTTAGGGCGTCGCCGTCCGCCACTCAGTCGTCTATGAAAACTAGTGGACTCGTACAGATTTGTCGCCAGAAGCTCCCTTAAAGCAGTCAAAGGCCTGCACCACCCTTTGATTGTAACTGGTTAGGTTAGGATTAGGAATAAAGAACAAAGTTAAAGATAGGCTCTAAAGGACTTGTATCCAGAGCCGTAAAATTATTTAATAAAAAAAAAATAAAAAAAATTACAACGGCGTGGTAATTTTTCAAATTGAAATACAACACATTTTACATAGATGACTTAAGGTCAAAGTTTTTAGGTTCTCTTCTCTTGCTTCAAAATAATATTTATTAAACCAATAAAAACGCGTAATTGTTGTCTTTGATTTAAATAGTAATTTTATTATAAAACTATTAGGTTATTTTTACTTAAACAATTTTAAATGTATTCACATTTAAAATTGTTTAAGTAAAAATAACCTGAACGTGAATAATTTCTTGATGAGGCCGATAGTAAATAAGTATGAAGTTTACGTATAATATACATATTTAAATATATAAAAAATACGTACAAGGAAAAAGTAATAAACGATTCTAATTTCTAGAAAATGTATAAGATGTGGTGGTCCTAGAAAAATATTTTCATAGTACTTCATCAGTAAAAGCGCCACCAAATAAAGGTTAGTAACTGACTGTTAAACTCTGATTATATGTAGGTATTCTACTATATATTTGCAAATTTTTCTCATAGATGGAGATGAAAAGAAGAATGTGCTACACGGTGTACGGTAATAGTTTTATCTCGGGCGATATACTTGAATCCCTCGCTTCACTCAGGATTCCACCGTAGAATCCTTAGTTTCGCTCTGGATTCAAAGTAGCGCCCTCGCCTTAAAACTATTTACCTTTACGCCTTGTAGCACAATCTACTATTTTTAGACGAAGTACTGGGTGGCGCAAAAGTAAAGACCCTATTTGGTTCAGCTATAACATTTTTTCTAAATTAGAAAACTAGATTTAGGTTTTTTTAAATGTATATTTGTGCCATTAAATTTCGTACCATTAGGATTTAAAGATGATGTCTTTTAAATGGTGACCTCCAGAGTTGATACACATTTGAGCCCTATTTATGACATTTTGCATAACTTGCCGTAACACTTCCTGCGATATGTTCGTTATTTCTTGACGAATGTTTTCTTTTAGAGCTGCGAGAGTCTGTGGCTTGTTCACATACACCCGAGATTTCAAAAAACCCCAAAGAAAGAAGTCTGGACTGGTCAGATCGGGTGATCTTGCAGGCCAAGGCAAATCGCCAAAACGAGAGATAACTCGGCCTGGAAAAGCGTCCCTCACTAAGTCCATAGTGTCGCGCGCTGTGTGTGCCGTAGCGCCGTCTTGTTGAAACCAGATGTGCTCCAGCCCCAATTCGTCCAAACTGGGTATCAAAAACTCTCGTAACATGGTTCTGTAGCGTTCTCCAGTGACAGTTATCGCATTGCCTCCAGCGTCTTCGAAAAAATAGGGTCCGATCACTCTGTCAACACAGATGCCACACCATACAGTAACTTTTAGTGGGTGTAGAGGTGTTTCTTGAATAATGCGCGGATTATCAGTGCCCCAGAACCGAGTATTCTGCTTATTGACATGCCCTGAGAGATGGAAATGCGCTTCGTCACTCATAACCAATTTTGAAGGAAAATCATCCTCTTCAAGGTTGAGGTTTATGACGCGCTGGCAGTAATCTAGACGAGCTCGGTGGTCAGCAGGCAGCAGCTGATGAGTCATTTGAGTTTTATACGGGAACATCTTTAAGTCTTTCACCAAAATACGCTGCAGGGTCCGTCTGGAAATGCCCAATTGCGTGGCACGTCGCCTCGTTGATGTTTCTGGACACTCTTCCACATCTTCGCGCACAGCATCGATATTTTCAGCTGAACGGCCTGTTCTTGGTCTCCCAGACTTAGGTCTATCCAATGTTGAGCCAGTTGCTTCAAGGCGTGTGGCAAAGCGTCGAATTGTGCGACCAATCGGTGCCGGACGGTGGTGAAATCGTCGACGAAATTCACGTTGTGTTCTTATCACTGATGAATTATTCCGTAAGAACATTGACACAATTATTCCACGTTCTTGGGGAGTAAAACGGTCCATGTTTATTTTCAGTGTATTTTACATTTGTTCACTACACAATTTTCAACAACAGAATGACAGAAAATGTCATATAAAAAAAATAAAAGTATTTTCTTTAGTGCCAGTACTTTTGCGCCACCCAGTACATATACAAGTTTTGAGATTTTTACCACCAGCCAAATTTTTGGAACAAGATCAGTCCATGATTCTGAACTTTCTATAAAAAATAGAAACCTATTGTAAATCGATAAAAAAAATTGTCCTTCCATACAAAATCCGTTTAGCTGAGCGCTAATTTGAATGGGTAGGGTAAAAAGTCACCCTGTATCGTCTAACAAAATGAACCGAAACTATTTTAAGGGTAGATTGAGTCCATAATACGAAAAAACTTTATACCCCAAGGAACATATACACATATGCTTTCCATACAAACTCGGATCAAATGAATCAGTCAACTTGTATGGAAGGCCAAAAAATATTTTTAATATTTCAAAATATGTTCCTTGGGGAAAGTTGTTTAGTATAATGCACTGAATTCAGCCTTAAAATAGTTTCAGTATGTTTTTTTAAAATAATAATTACCAATACGTCTTTGTGCCGCCTTTCTGATGTTGCTATTTCAGCTAGCAGCGTCCGCGCATCGATGACTGCCTGGAATACGCGCAGGCTTTCGCCGTCACTGGCTACGAAACACGCCGACGGCGAGTTTGATAGGTTGCCGAGGGTAGTGCTACAAAATATAAATAAATATTTGCATAAATCCTAGAACAGAGCATGCATGCAACTTTATTGGTAAAACGAGAGCATGTATTTTATTAACCCCCAACAAAAAAAGAAGTCTGTGTCTCTGTCTGTGGTATCGTAGCTCCTAAACAAATGGACCGAATATGATGCGTTTTCTTTTTTTTTTGAAAGCTGTTGTAATCAAAATGGTTCTTAGCTGCAATTTTTTTACTTTTTAGAGTTTTTTGTCTGGGCTTACTTAAAATTTACAATCACGTTTGCCTTACCTAGGTAATAAAGTAGGCAGCCAGGCGACGTTACTAAAGGCGGACAAATGCGGCGAGTTGACCCGAGCCAGTTCGGAGACGCCTCCCGACTTGCCGAGCGGTCCGACGCATTCTACGCGCCACATTATCAGTTCTGAACACAGTCCTCCCGCCGCGGCGTCTTCCACTTTGCTCGTGTCTCGTGAACTATCTGTTAAGAAAAAATAAACAGATTCTGTGTTACCTACTACCTGCTGGTTTTAGGTAATTCTCCAGGTTTTGTTCTCCGCCTAATAAACGCGCTTTTTTTGAAAAATTAACACAAATTTTATTTTATTTATTTATAGTTCAATGCTAACGATTTAACGAGCGCTGATTTTTCTGTCAAATTCATTAAGTCTTTATATAGCATACTTATTATATTATTGATTTAGGAAAACAGTTTTTTTTTTGAATAATATGTAGGTAATATAATACTGGCGGCTACTAGTGGCAGTGGGCGGGGCACATATGATGGGGCAGAAAGGTTCTCGAATGGCGGCTACGTACCGGCAAGCGCAGCGTAGGACACCTACCTGCTAGGTGATCAGACGACCTGAGCAAGGTTGCAGGAAAACGCTGGATGCAGGCCGCTCACGATCGGTCGTTTTGGAAATCCTTGGGGGAGGCCTATGTCCAGCAGTGGACTTCCTGTGGCTGATATGATGATGATGATGATAATACTGGCGTATTTCATAAGTACCGTTTCAGACGAAAGAAGTTCACTTCTGGAAAGTAACATAATATAGAATTTTTGTATTTACCGGAAATATTATGATGGCTAGTTGTAAGTAGTAGAGGTAATACTGGATGGCATGTGATGTCGTTCACCCTAAACCTATGGCCGGACGCTCTTGAAGCGTGGCCTATTGATAGCACCTGCAAAACAATATAAATAAGCATTCATCTGAAAATAATAAAAAAATATGTCGACAATGTTTTGATAATTTTTTTTTTCGTTTGAGCTATTTGAATATAAATAGGTATCTATGAGTAGCTTGTAAACTTAAATGATTATTGCCTTAATTAGCTATTAGAAATTAAGTAAATTTGATTTGTGAGAAAACTGAAGTAAAATCCTAATCAGCTAGATGACAATAAGTCAAATCACACACTTTTTAGGGTTCCGTACCCAAGGGCCCAAACGGGACCCTATTACTGAGACTCCGCTGTCTGTTCGTCTATCCGTCTGTCCGTCTGTCACAGGGCTCTATCTCTTGAACCGTAATAGCTAGACACTTAAAATTTTCACCGATTATGTATTACTGTGGCCGCTATAACAACAAATACTAAAAATAAAAAAGTTAAAAATTAAAGGGGGTCGCCATACAACGTATGGCGTAAAACGTGTTTTTTCAGCGTTTTTAACTAGATCTTTATAATGGCATTAACTAGATACTTGAAATTTTCACAGATTATGTATTACTATGGCCGCTATAACAACAAATACTAAAAATAAAAAAAAATAAAAATTAAAGGGGGTCGTCATATAAAAAACGTGTTTTTTTAGCGTTTTAAAACATTGTACGGAGGTACGGAACCCTTCATGTACGAGTCCGACTCGCACTTGCCCGTTTATTTCTAAATGTCAAAACAAACATTTTCTATGGGATTTGTATGAAATACAAAACCGTGACGTCATAGATATTTGGAGTCGAGTAGCGCTCTTAATATCAGTTTCTCCGCATTAAAAAATCTAAAATCATGTTGAAAATGGATATGATCAATAACAAGTGAGAGTATTTTGTGATGTTTTATTTTCTTAACAGTATCAAATAATTTATATATTTTTTAAATTTATTTAAATAGTCATAGGAATCATACCTAATTTGTTTATTCTTTAAAAAATATTCGTATTATAGTTTGGCTAATTTCTGTCTAACATTTAAGAGACATTTGTTCTGCGATCAGATTGCAGACGTTCTGAAAAAGGGAGAGGTAAGAAGTACACGTAACCGAAGGGCATGTATGAAGAGGTTGATGAGTGTAGATGAAGCGAAAGAGGTCTGCCAAGATCGTAGCAAGTGGAGGTCCATAGTCTCTGCCTACCCCTGTGGGAAACAGGCGTGATAGTATGTATGTATGTATGTATTTAAGAGACAGGCTCTTGTCGGGGTCATTGTATGAATAGAAACGCACACACTGACGAATTTGGCAGAGATAATGGTGTGGTTTGCCATTGCCTTCTCGTTTTAATATATTACATTTTATATTATTTTATTATGATCTACTTTTATTATGTAACATGTTTGGCTAATATTAAGTTTAAACTGAAAAAAGATTCAAAACAGCAGTTTTCACAAAGATTATGTCCGTAATTTTACACCATTTTATTGTACTTATAATGGTTACGAAACGACTACAACTTCTTCACAATTTTTACATTATTTTCAAGTTGAAACTTAAAGAAAATTACCTCCAAATCGGTCGTACCTGTGAGAACTTAGACTTGTCATCGAACGTCAACTGCCACAGATTGAGCGTGCCGTTCGTGTGGTTAGTGACCATGGAGATGACGGGCGCCGAGTCCAACACGTCGCCCTCTTGCTGCTCGCCCTCTTCCCCCGCCACGCTCATCTTCCTTTGCATTTCGTTGTTGTTTTCTTCCCGACCTATTGGTAATACTAATTCACTAAACCCCATATTCATAAAAAAATACAAACGTTTGCTAATTCTATTAAGGTAAAAATATTTTTTGTCCCTATCACTCTTTTCAATATTTGACATTGCAAGAACAAGACAAAACATATTTTAGCTAAAAGATGTCTAAATCTTTGTAATTGAAGTAAAAACTTTAGGCGCGTTCTTTAGGCATTTTTGAGATGGGAAAAAACCATTGAACTCACGACACTGTTACCGACACCACCTTGTTCCAAGTTTTTACCTCTGTCGGCACTCCCGGAGTGCCACTGTTTTTTTTTATGGATAAGGGGGTTAGCATTGAACGGATATTTTGATAACGATCACAAGCATTCAGCAGTACTAACATTATTTTGACGTGACAACGTCTTAAATTAGGTTGCGGCTGGGAGTCACTTATGAAAAAGTGTAACGCTCGGTAACGTTACGATGAGTCACCGAACGAGAGAGAGGCCCGCCGAATGCCTTGCGTCTCTCTCCCACTCAACTATGATCGGTCTGCCGCGCGCGTTGTCACGTAAAATCTTCGCCCGTAAAACCGACTTTACAGGCAACCATTTTTTTCAATAAGAAAATAGTACAGTCGCAAGGCAAATAAAGGTACAAGTTCGGAGCCGACTGCATACAGCAGCAGCAGATGACGTGTCGCGGTGAAACTACTGGTTTCTATGTATTTCTATGAAATTTAGTTTTATAGTTTTGCAACTAGCGACACGTCGCTCGACTATGTCGCGCGATCAGGAGTGCTATTTTTCATTCAGGGACTCACATTACGAATGATTTGCGCGAGTGTTTCCAAACGGGCGCATTTTTGAATTGATCGAATGCTAAGGATTTGCAACGAGTGGTCTGAACCACTCGTAATTTTGACATTTGTAGCGTACAAATGTCAAAGAAACGTTCCATGGATTATCAGTTCCGTTTCACGTTGCTTTTTTTATTTTTGTTGAAATGTTTAGAAAACCATTTGACAAATTTATGATATTTTCTGCGTAACACAATACTCGTATTACTTATCGCTGACACGACGGTTTCAAATTAACGATGCAATGCGTCGGAACGCGAGTGGTGAGTTGAAAAACTACACGTTTTATGTGTTTCGCTGAGTCCCTAAATGAAAAATAGCACTCCAGAATAGGTACAAGTACCGACTGCAGACAGCAACAGCAGACGACGCGTCACCGCGACACGTTGCGGGTTCGAATTCATGACTGCAGAGACATGTCGTCTGCTACTGCTGTCTGCAGTCGGCTACGAACTTATACCCTTTAATGTTTATGAAGAGGAATGAGTACTTCGTCGAGAAATTCGACGTACAATTACTGATCGACGGTTTATATCCTGCTTGTATTGTTGTTTTGCTGCATGTCTAATTTTCTTATTTCATAAAAGTATATACATACAGTTTCGTAATACAGGTGTGGACTGCAAGAAATCGCAGCGCATTGAATGTATGTCCAGTACTTAATGTTCACTGTCTCTATTCAGTGTTACAAGCGAAAAAAAGCGAATTATCTTTTTATGATTTAGTCAACTTTTTAAATACTCAAAATAAGAGCAGTCTATTAAAAATCAGCAAAAAAAAAAATTTCTATTCATTTATACAACCACCATTCTAAGATTTTAGGAATTCTGCATAAATTCAGTTAAAAGTACAAAATTGAGCCAATAGATTACTTTACTAAATAAGTAAAAAATTGTACCTACAGCTTTTACAGTAAACCAGATTATTTGGATACAGAAAGCAAACATTTTATCACGTAAAAAAATACGATTGCGAATATATAATGTTTATAAATGTGTAATTTTTTAACAAACGCGGATAAAAAAATAAGTGTTTTTATGTATATCATTATAATGTGAAAAAAGGGTGCGTGTACAATATCAATGTGAGTAAAGGGTAAAAATCCAAATCATATATCTTGCAAGTGGAGAAAATATTATATAGTAAATAGATTTATTACACCAGGAATATTTATAAATTGGATACGAGTACAAACATACAACCAGTGCAAGAAGAAAACCTTGTTTAAATGGAAAAATTATTACAACATCGATAGCAATCGTATTTATTTTATCAATCCATTATTTATATAAGCTGACTATGTTATGTGTAAAAAAAAGATTGGTTATGGGTACCACATGGCTAAACAAAACACGTACCTCGTCTTCTGTGCCTGTGAGAAACTAGAAAGTGACGACCTTATGAGTTTTCTTAAAGTAAATCGTTGCTTATCTAGATGTAGAGTACCTATGGTGATGTCTGTTGGATAGCTTTGTGTAAACCCACATTATAATTTTTACACCTACATTTGTTTATTTTTTTATTTCTCAAACAGCTGTCTTTACAGGCCTCCCGACCCAATGCGACATGCTTGCCTTACAACTAATTATTACAAATCACTGTCTTCTAAGGAGAATGGTATTCTTATATTTTTATTTTTTTTTCTTACATATTTATAAAATTTTTGTAAAGAGCGGGTATCACTCACAAAAGTATATCCATGGTTAAAAGTGATTTTCAATACCACTCAGATAAATGTAAACTTAAGTACTGAATAAAGATTTTATTTGTTTTTGAAAGCCTTAGTATACACGCAGAGCATTGTCGAAATGCCATTTTCTATCACCATCTTTGTTAACAACATAATAAATTAATTAAACAACAAAAATATGATAGCAAAAGTTCGTTACAATCAATAAAAGAAAATAGTTGTACTAACCGTTTGGTTGTGGCTCTTGTTGATCTTCGCCTTGAGGCCACTCGGTCTCTTCTTTTTCTTCTTGGACACTTGCAAGTGGCGTTGTGACTGTTTCAGGTTGCTGTTGTTGCCCAGCTATTTAAATAAAATATTTTTAATTAGGTATTATTCACTAAAAATTACAAAAAAATAATTTAAAAACTTGAACGTGTCGTTTAAAAACTGTTTTAAGAAATTCTTCTCTTTCTCTTTTTCTTTCTCTCTCACTTACACGATGATACATTCATATCAACGTTATTGATGTAAATACGGCGGTAACTCTATGGACCAAACACATGACTATATCTATAAATTAGTAGGGTTTGTGACAGAGAGGGATTAAATACGTCGCAGATCTCCAGCTTAACGCAGTTTCAAGTCTAAAAAGAACAAATTTCGAAAGGGTACACTTCGAAAGTACTTTGTCGTAAAAAAACGATAGTGCTCACCATAAATCCTCGGGATACGCTTTATTTTTTACAGTATTACGTTTCTATATACCTAATTTTTAATTTTTTTCATCACATATTTTAAATTTACATATTGTTCCAGCATTGTAATGCTGTATACATCAAAAATTAAATAGTTTCTATATACTATAATACCTTTTGTAGACTTACATTTATCTCTGTACATATGTGTCTCATTTGTCTAATTGTGTGCAATAAAGAGTAAAATAAATAAATAAATAAATAATTGCTGTGTACCTGGCACGACAGGCTTGGTCCGGTGCCGCACGTAGAGCGGCTGCGCGGCCGCGTGGTACAGCGCCGCGGGCGTGCACATGGTAGTGGCGTCCCCCAACGGGAACGCGGCCGGTATCCGCGCTGAAAACGACACTTGCGCTTGCCGTAACGCGCCCGCTTGCAGTTCGTCCAGCCATTCGCACACCCTGCTCACACATTTTGTTTGTTTATGCAGTTTTTGACAGACATATGACAAAGCCCTTTTGGCTTCTTTTCTTCTCAGCAGTGATAATTGCGAAACACTAGTACCGGTTTTCTTTAAATTAACAAAAGTACCTCATCATCATCGACCCAAAGGTTTGACTGTTAGAGAATGCTTTTAGCATTAAGTCCGCCTGTTGTACTTTAAACATGTATATGTGTGTACAATAAAGTATAAATAAATAAATAAAATCATCATCAACAGCTTTCAGGTACCTATATACTGCTGGGCATAAGCCTCCTTTTGTTTGCGCCGTCTTGCTCCGTCACTGGCCATCGCAATCCAGTTCCTCCCAGCAACTTGCCTGATGTCATCAACCCACCTAGCCGCCGGATGTCCAACACTACGTTTCCCATTTCTGTGATACCATTCGGTGACGGCCTTACTCCACTTTCCATTGTTCCTTCGAGCCAGGTGTCCCACCCAGTTCCACTTTAGAGCCGCAACCCTGGAGAGCACGTCATGAACATTCGTTCGACGTCGGATCTCCACGTTGCGAACTCGGTCTTACAATTTGATGCCGAGCATGACTCGCTCCATGGCTTTCTGCGCAACCGCAACCTTATACATGGTTTCCTTTGTGAGAGTCTATGGCTCGGCACCATACCTATGTTATTGTGGGCAGAACACACTGGTTGAAGAGGCGTGTTTTTAGACACTTTGGTACCTCAAAGCGTGGTAAAGTACCTCATAGCATTAAAAAATCTTAATATTACCTCTACGCCACTATACTAGAACTACTGAGTCAAGGAATGAAGACATAGAAATAGTTGACAAAAAGCCTATAGATGGCACTAACAGTATCCTACATCTCGATATCAAAGTTCTGGTTGCATCTTCACATACTCGTATACGAACCGCGGTTCCCCACGCATTCCTTTTACCCTTACCCTTCGTGGCGGTCATGCATGCCACCTCGCTTCCGTTACACATACAAATGGGATTCATACAACAACATGGACAAGTTCTTCGTCACACTGAAAATAACAATAAATCGAAACTTACCATATAAGAAAGCTGCCGTCTACAGGGTGTATTGAGAACAAAAGGTCCGGGCTCTGGTACCAGTCGCGAAGCAGAGACTCTATCTTCGCGTCCAGTGAGTCAGGAAGGTGGGTACAAGTGACGTCAGTGGCTATAGAGTTTATTGAGGTGGTGTTCGATAGGCTTGGGTGACTGTGGTTGCCGCTACCTGTAAGGATTATTCATAGTAGTAATTCTCACATACTTTGTTAAGAAACGGCACATTTGACATCCTCTATATATCTACAATCTTTTGCGGAAATTCTATTTGGCGCAAAGTCGCGAAACATCACTATCTTATTCTAAGCTGATTAGTAGATTATATTGAATTAAATATATATCAAAACAGTCTATGCCAAGGCGTAATTCATCAAAGATTACTGTGTGTATGCTCTTTAGGGATAAAATCGCCTTTATCATAGGTACTATTTATAATGAAATCGTTAGTGATTCTATTTTATAAAATCCGATTTATTTAAATAGATCATGAGAACCACGGGTCACATTAGACTTCTACCTTTTCTTACTTTACCTTTAATTCTCGCAAGCTATTTCATAAAGAACATAATTAAAAACAAACGACAGAAAAATTAACAAACAGCTTAATTTTAGTGCGTTTTACCTGGTTGCTCGTCGCTGTTGCTGTTATCTTCCGATTGGGTTTTAATCAAATGGTGGCTTGGCCGCCTATGTCCTAAATAGCAGCATGGAATAGCGTTAAGCGGTTAAAGCTTTGCTTAAACTACGAGTTTTATATGTTGAGAGTTATAGTAAAGTTCTATTTCTTTCAAATCATACGAACAGTGTGAAAGTTCTAAGAGAAATTGTATTAATTGAAATTTGAATTAAATCGTATTGTTTTCCAAAATCACGAATTATTATAGATATAAAGGTACAGAATACAGATAGCGTAATGTAAAATATGAGGAGAAAGGAATTATTTACACGTACGTGTATTTATAGGGATTAATTTCTTTTGTTATTTTGTTGACTGAAGAAATATTTTTGGCTCATCAGTTAGATTATTAAAAAATATTGCACACATATTTTTTCTTTTCTCTGAGAAACAATAAATGACGAAGATACAACGCATTTAAAATTCGTACGATTTTTACACATCGGTGATGTCACAAGCCCCCACTCTGGAACTTAGATACTCTGTATCTTCGTGAATTTTTCCTCTTTTGATAAGCTGTAGGGTAAGTACATTATTTTTGGATAATCTAACCAACGGACTTTGAGCATAATACTTTTCTAAACCAGTCATAATCCCTATTGGTATTGTTGTAACATCGTATAGCACGATACCATCTTTCCAAGGTAAGATACTTACAAGGTAACACAGTTTACAATCTGATAAATCCAATTTTCGTGTGACACAATATAAACCATGCTTATAAATGATTTTTTTTTATTTATTTAATCCTTTTTGCACAATTAAACCAAAAGTACAAGTGGTGGACCTAATGCCTTGATCATACTCGTCCAAACAAAACTTGCCACACATCACTTTGATCGCTATTTCTTTGGCGTGAGGGCGACCGTTATCGTATTGTTATTCGCACTCGGCTATAGTAGTCTTATACACAGTAAAAAATACTTGGTCTATGCGAATAATAGTCAAAACATAAAGCAGGCTCGAATTTAAACACCTTGAAAAAATTGTCATAACTTTACTAAAACTCATTGGCACAAAATACAAAATAGTACATTTGTAAAGGCAAGAAAGCTTTTAACGTTTTATTTACTGGCCCAATCTAATGGACGCGAACTCGATTCAACGCCTAAAATAAATAATAATATGATACTTAAAACATATTTTAAGCAGTTGTATCTATACTAATATTATAAAGCTGAAGAGTTTGTTTGTTTGTTTGTTTGTTTGTTTGTTTGAACGCGCTAATCTCCGAAACTACTGGTTCGAATTGAATAATTATTTTTGTGTTGGATAGTCCAGTTATCGAGGAAGGCTATAGGCTATATAACATCACGCTACGACCAATAGGAGCAAAGATATAGTGGTAAATGTGTAAAAAACGGGAGAAATTATTTCATCTTTGAAGCCTTCCGTTGCGTGCGCCGCGAAAACGGTTCAAGATACACAAAAAATATGTATTAAAGAATAATAGCTCTTTTAATGATCTAAAAAACAGTCCGCGATAGTATATGTCTATCTTTTAAGATTAACTCACAAAAACCGTTTTTATTGTACCTAATTTGGTCGAAATAATTTGTTTAAGTTGTATCAACATAATAATATTAATCTTTATTCAAATAAATAAGTTTTTTGGTTAAGAGTACTTCATCTATATCTATACTAATATTATAAAGCGGAAGAGTTTGTTTGTTTGTTTGTTTGTTTAAACGCGCTAATCTCAGGAACTAATGGTCCGATTTGAAAAAATATTTTTTTGTTGGGTAGTCCATTTATAGAGGAAGGCTTTAGGCTATATAACATTCCGACAACCACGCGAACGAAGTCGCGGGCACAGCTAGTAATCAATAATGATGTACGTACGTTATTTTTAGACATTGTCTGTGTAGACGAATAATAAAAAAATTATAGATATCACAGAGTACGAGTATTAACTCTGTATAGCTAAAAGCAGCCCCTCTAGCATGGCACAGTGGATAAACTCAGATAAAGTTTATATCGCGCAACGGACTAGTGCCGTCCCGCTTGTTATTTCCTAGAGCGAGAGAGCGATAGATGATAGCGCTCGATAGATACTGTCGCCGGTGCCATGCTACGGGGGCAGATACAGTTTTTTGCCAGAACCAGTTATTTCATATTTTACATGCTAATAAGTTTTTTTATTATTATCTATACATATATTATAAAAACGTAACCGATTGCTACATGTACATGGATGATATTTAAGAAAAAATATTGTTGGGGGCCTTTATCAACGCAATAGAACCCAAAACAATGATTGTAAGAATATTTTTCTGCCTGTCTATGCGTTTGTGTACGCTCATCTCAGAAATGGCTTAACCGATGTGAATAATGTATAAGGTTAGCTACATTTAAAATTTTGTGTTTGTTTCATTTCAATCAGTTCATGAATATATATTTTTTTATCAATTTAAAGAATCACGTCGAACTTTTTTTCCATAAAAACGCTAAAAAGTCCTCGCGAACGAAGTCGCAGGCAGCAGTTACATAATAGTATGTGAAAGTACCATATAATAAAGTAATGTAGCTGTTGATAAGTGATTAATTAAAATTGAAACTAAATTACAAATGACATAAATGGTTCTTATCGTATTGTTAGTAAAGCGATCCTATTGACATATTTTTCAACGTTACATTTTCGGCATTAGATATTTTCTAGAAGTACTCAAATAATATTTTAAGTACATCAACTCACTCGTCTCGTTTTCTCCGTCCGGGTGTGAGGTGTGTTCTGAACCTGAACCGCCTTCGTCCGTTTCTTCTTTGTCTAAAATCTGAAACAATCAATACAATTTTAGAACAATTTAAACTTATCGACTTGTTTAAATGAAAATCATGCTTTTGTCCTTCGATCATAGATCATAGCTTTTGAGTCATAAGCCACTCTCAGCGTGATGGTGTGCGCTTAAATAGAAAATTGGATCAAAATAATAGTGGTTTGCTAACCATGTACTGGCATGAGGTTCTGGGTTCGATCAAGAGGAAAATAAAAAATAAAAAAGAAAGGAGCAAGTTGGAAAATGGCCTTTTTCTTGGGTGTTTATCTTAATATGTATTTATCATAAAATATAGTATCGTTGAGTTCGGATCCCATAACACAAGTTTAAAAAGAACTTACTTTGGGGTAGAAGCTATCAGTGTGATTTCTATATATTTATTTATGATACATCAGATTTGCCCATTCCCTAGATCAGCTTTTACGATTTGCACGGAAAGCGAAGCAATTGGTTTTTTTAGGGTTTCGTAGCCAAATGGTAAAAAACGGAACCCCTATGGATTTGTCATGTCTGTCTGTCTGTCTGTCCGTCCGTATGTCACAGCCACTTTTTTTCCGAAACTATGATAACTATACTGTTGAAACTTGGTAAGTAGATGTATTCTGTGAACCGCATTGAGATTTTCACACAAAAATAGAAAAAAAAACAACAAATTTTGGGGGTTCCCCATACTTAGAACTGAAACTCAATTCTTTTTTTTATCAAACCCATACGTGTAGGGTATCTATGGATAGGTCTTCAAAAATGATAATGAGGTTTCTAATATCATTTTTTTCAAAACTGAATACTTTGCGCGAGAGACACTTCCAAAGTGGAAAAATGTGTGTGGGTGTGTGTGTCCTGTAACTTCTAAAATAAGAGAATGATAAAACTAAAACTTCGCTCAGAAGTGTCATTTGCTAGTCGCTCTAGCAAATGACTGTTCTAAGCGACAGAAAAGGATAGCAGCATAGGAAAGTACTGTTCCGTGCTGACAAATGTGTCCCAACCCTTAATAACTACTTACTTTTTTAGTCAAGTCGTGCAGGATCGCCTCGGCCTGGCTGGTGAAATGCATCTCCTTGTTGTGCAGCCAGTGCAGGATGAACCGCCCGCCGCCCGCCAACGAGGGCACTAGCGGAATGTCCGTCTCAGCGTTTATCGACGCCGCTAAGTGGAAGTGGAGACCTGTCGAACAAAACCACTTGTAGAATCATCATCATCCGCAGTCTTCAACCTCCTACTGCTTGGAATAGGCATCTGTTTACTAAATTAATAAAATAAATACACGGGAATTAACGTGAAACATACCTTTTTTATTTGTGCTGTTATTTCGTTAGGGTTGCGCCGAACGTGGTCTCAGCCTATAGTAATAGTGCAACGCAATAGTTTAAAGTAGTTAAACCTCTTTTTGTAGGAGGACTACTTAATTATAGTAAATTAATGCATAAAAATATTAAGCTGGTCTGAAATAGGTCCATATTGGGTGAAAGGTCCTCAACTCACCGAAGTGGCAGCGTCCGCAGAGCATTAGTTGACACTTTTAATGTCAAATATTAAACTTTATTTTTATCCTTGTCGCTTGTGGACGCGCGACGTAACCGTACGAGTTTAGAGGTATTTAAGGATAGAAATAAAAGTTAAATATGGTTGGGCAGAAAAAGTTCAGGCCGCTGGCACTTCGAAAGGATGAGCTTTAAGACCACGTGTCAAGAATCAATGTTTGCAAACCAACCTCCGGTGTAGGAACTAGCGTGGTAGGGGTTGTGGAAGTCGTGGGCGCTGTAGGTGGATGGCAGGGTGGGGATGGGCGCGCCGGGCTGCTTGCTGGACTGCGCGTTCCGTCGGATGTGGAAGCAAGTTCTGAAACAAACTCACAATGTCAGTTGGGCTTTGCTAAGTAAGGCAGCAATGCAACTTGACTGGGCGGAGCCTAACAGTGGTGGATCTAGGATTTTGGTTTGGGGGGGGGGGGGGGAGGATCTTCAACCCAATTAGGGTAACCATAAAGTAAACACTTAATCCGCCGGTGGAACATTCTTAGGATAGCCACGATGGGCAATGCCTGCCATACATCATCGACAATGCTTCACTTCCTGAAGAAGTTGGGTTGGTTCGAAGACTGTAATCGGTGCTTAAAACCAAATCCTCGTCAACAGCAACAGTAGAAGGCACAAGATACAACACCAAAAAATCATAATCTGACACGCCCCGTCGCTAGAAATAACTGGACTGGACAAAATGTCTTAAAAAAGGTCTACAAAGTGAACATACTAGCTACGCCACTGCGTATATCAACTAACTTCATGTGTTTGAGCCGCTGCATGAACCGATGCTTGTGCCTGTGCGTGGCGCGCTGCCTGCGCGGCGGCGAGCGCGCGTGTGACGTCACCAGCCCCCCGCCCCACTCGTCCTCGGGAAGCAACGTCTCCGCCCACACCCGGCAGATGTTGTCCACGCATGACGTCACCAGCACGTTGCCCACACTACCTCTGTAACCAAGAAATACACGTATTTATTGATCAGTATACATTTTAAATACGGACTCTGAAATGTTTTTAAATCACAACAAAGAACATTCAATCAAGTCACCCTTCAAAGAGAAAAAAAATTACGATTTAGTTTGAGAGCTACGATGCTACAGATAAGTCAGTCTACACATGAAACTTCTATTGTATTTTACCTGTATCCTTTTTGTTCAATATCGAATTAATATCCATCCGTACATATAAAGTAGGATAAGATTAAGAAGAAAAATTAACGTACTTGGGCATATATTTGCTGGTTTTCCGCCATGACAGGTGGGTGATAGCTCGTGGGTGCGCTACATAGATGAAAGTGTAATTGAGCTCCGTTGGCGAGTGTTCCCCGTGCGCTTGAACCAGTACTGTAACAAGTAAAATGATCATTTTAATACATGTCAACAAGTTAGTGGACCTCAAATGAGGGCGATATCGAATGTTTCTTAATGTGGCGTTACAGGCGACAGGTGTTTAATTTAATTCAGATTTTTCCGCAATATCGCTAAGTCTAGTAACTTATTTGCTAACATTTACATACAAGTAAGGATATCATGGCCCATTCCACGTTGAAAAGATTTTTCTCTTTATTTTGCTATAATTTGTTGCTTGAAAAACAGCATTTTGAGCTTCCCAAATTCATGGCAATAGATTTTGTTTTTATTACCGCTGCATAGAGTTGCAAGTCACCATCATCATCACGCAGCGTCACCTTGCTGGGTATAGATCCCTCTCAATAAATACCATAAGTATTCCTCTCAAGTGCAAGTAGGGTAAAACCATTTGAAATAAATTATTTAAAAGGAAACGGAGATATCACTTAAAAATTTTGTCTTTGTGAAGCCCTAGATAACCCTTCAAAATATTTTATGAACTACTGTTTACAGTTAAAAGTCAGAACGTTAAGTTTTTCTTAGCATTTTTACCAAAAGTGGCCGTTTTTCGAAGAAATGGACCTTGAAAAATTCATGTATGCCCCATAATCTACGATTGTCTGTATATGTTACATCGATCTACGATTATAATTCCGCACGCAATTCAACCTTTTCGGTACATATTTTAAATTATAACTAACTTCGTGAGATAAAAGATTAATAACTATACGAAAATTTGGCAACATATCAGCGTAGGACAGGCCTGCGTAAGATACCTGCTAGCTGGGTGGTTAGACGACCTGAGCAAGGTTACTACAAAACGCCACCACCACTTCAACATTTTAGAAATCTTTGGGGGAGACCAACGTCTAGGAGTGGACTTGAATGTTGAAATGTCCGAAAATTTACTTTACCTTTGTTTTGGTACCAGATTTTGACGAGCCGGTCGTTGATGCCCGACGTGGCGAACAGAACACCGTCCGGAGAGAAGGCTAAATGGTGCGCGGGAGTCGCCGTATGACATTTCCATACGCATATCCATCCCTGGAAAAAATACAACATGATATAGCGGTTTCATTACTGCGATTAATCAGTATCAAATGGCATTAACTTTCATGGTAATCTAGTTTTTTATGCAAATTTGGATAGCCTGATAATGTAAATAGCTCAAATTCATAGCTTAACCCAACGGAACTTCGGCACCGGCCATGCTGAAGCATTCCGTCGCTCTCTCTCGCTCAGGCAAATGACTGTTCTAAGCGACAGAAAAGGATAGCAGCACAGGAAAGTGCTGTTCCGTGCTGCCAGATGTGTCCCAATCCCATATATTATTTTTATGCATTATTATGAGTTCAATTTCGAATAAGTTTCCGAAAATTGCTAATTTTCAATGTTCAGTTTTATTTTGTTTAAGAAAAATACTGCACAAATTAATATGTTTACTTAGCCGTTAAGTAGTGATAATAAATAGTTACTCTTTATATAGACAAACGATTTGGTCAATAGCTTCGACCGCTCTATCGTAAAGCAATAAAGAGCTTATTGCTATTCAATTGGCAATTATTCGCGCAAACATGGTCTACCACGCACCGCGCTACGAGTACAACGTCATTTAAAGTCTTAATTGAAGACATTTTAGAGACGAACAATATTATAGAAGTAAGAAATACTACCGATAGTTCTGATTTGTCATGCAGAATTTAACCACTAGTCTTTGATCATTCATATTACGTTTTTTTAATGTAAAATCACTCACTTTATCAAACAAGGACATATTTTTCCTTACATACATTATGTTTTCAAATATGTACTGATGCTCAGGTAAGAATATCTATTTCTTTGAACAATTCTATGGGCGAATCTTTCGGTCTTCAGCCGTAATTTGGCACGAATTGCCCTTTTTTGTATATAGATAGATGTATCCCGTAAGACATTAGACTGTGAAAGTAACTAAGGTACACTTGTCTAGCAGTTGCTACAACTGTCAATTGTCTTATTCCCCTAACAGCGTAAGACGCAGAGCTAAGCATATTACAAAGTTCAGATATATCAGCGCCCCACTGAAATTTCGAGTCTATCGTGATTCCTAAAAACACCGACACCTGACCCGACACTGAAACTGAAACACCGACACTGACAAACGGGGCGGACTGGTGATGACCCAAATAAAGCAAAGTCTATTTTAAAAGTTATGAGTACTATATCCTTGGTTAGATATAAGATATAAGCCTATACTATATTCCTGGGTTTTTTTTCCTTTGTGGGAATAGAGGCGTGAGTTTGACCACGAGTAATTAACATAAGGACATATAGTTGAGTGTAGGCAACCTTGGGTTAGATGCATAAATATTAATTACACATAATAAGAGTAAACTGGTCATTAAGACAAGCGTACACAAGAGCTGTACTAAATCACACAAGAAAACAAAGATGGGACTGTCTTTTAGTTTACTATAAATATTGATGTTTTTTCAAACAAATCGGTTTAGGCGTCTTCGAGTAATCGGGGAACATACATAAAAAAGGATTCCGACGAATTGATAACCTCCTTTTTTGAAGTTAGTTAAACATTACTGTTAGAACCCGTATACATATGTTGCTACTTGTTTCATATGACTAGGTACTACATAACAAGGAGTTTATTTATTTTAAGACCTTGAGGGCCTTTGACTTAAATGGGGGGGGGGGGAGGGGGGCTTTCCTTTTTACACCTTCGTCGGTGTGTAATAAACTAGTTCAAAAAGCATTGTTTACCATACTTTCTAATTCAAGCTGCCTATATGTGGCTGAAATTGCATCTGACCGGAATCAGGTGGACTGATATCTCCTTGACACTGTTAAGAATGATAAACAGAACTGACTAGTTTATAATCTGTAGCAATAGCAAGAGTCCGTCCACTACCTAAAAGGCCTCAAAAACTATTATGTGTTTGGTATTAAAAGATAAATTAGTCATCTCGTTAGCTTGTTTTCAGCCGAAACGTCCTTCGGGTATAGACAATATTTTAACAGTACATGTAGACTTCTAAACATGTCACATGAAAGGTAAAAAAATCTGTCCAACTCTTCATGGCTACAATATGCATTTAAAAACTCTTTACAAATAAATCGACACGTATAATGATGAGTTATGTTGTCAATTTTTACTCGACTACGGCGATGACCAAATGCCTATGCGTTTAGCCGCTATGTTGTATGTATGTATGTTTATCTGTTCCCTCGTATCTTCAATGATATCCATGATACCTTGACAAATGAGGTATTGATGGAAGCGTCTTGACTGTCCGCTGGTTATAGGCTTTGTGAAGTTACAGTGAATTCAATATGGCGACCTCTATTAGCCATAAAGTAATAAACTAAGAATAAATTAAATCATGCCGTGTACGATATCAAATGAAAGGGCTTAATTAGCACATTTCGAAAATATGTATATTATTAGCTGTTACTCCCTGTTGTGCTTGAATTACTTAACTAGATATACGTACTTTTTAATAAGAATTTTCCCGAAGTCGTAGTTTTTGTTTTTTAAACTATATCTTGTTTTTATTTTTTGACACCTTCACTGCCAGCATCGCAGACACAATAGATTTTTAATTGTTTGTCGGTCACTATGTGACCGCCATGGCGTTTATAGACTTAATAAATATAACAGACCGGCTCCTCTTCCTCCGGTTGTTTGGGTTTCTCGTCTTTGTCGCCGCCGATTTGGAATGTCACGCCGGAACTCGCTGAAAACAAACATATTTACATGAGCATCCGCCAGACGACGCCCACGCGTGCGACGACCTACAATCACGTTTTTTTTTTTGGTAATGAAAAAACGTGTACAAATAGGTCGATTATTTTTGGAGTACACATCATGCATAAAGCAGAGTAGTTTATTATCCATACCAAAATCATACCATCTTAGTGTTATTGTAAATGCGAACGTTTGTATAGATGTATGGATGTTTGTTTCGCTTTCATGCCAAATCGGCTAAATAGACTGGATTGAAAGGCATGTAGATAGCTAGTAACCTGAATTTGTACATGATACATTTTATTCCGATAAAATTGGAAGCTCCCGTGGGATTTTCAAAAATTTTACTAAGAATCAACGGCGCGGGCATCAGCTAGTACTTATTATAAATTACAGCGCGTATATCTGTCTGGACTCAATAAACTCAGAAACCACCGTGCCAATTTCGTTCACTTCCGTGTCGAGGCTTATCCCGAAAAGCTTTACATGTGTAATAAATATTTGTGCGAAGTCGGGGCAGCCGCTTGTTAATTTATAAAGAAAATTTTCACTCCGAAATGACTAAGCAAATATTTGTGAACCGTAACAATGTACCCAAATAAGTTTCTTATCAACAAAAACGAAGCATAAACTTCATAAATGTTTAGCAAATATCACGTGACTACACAGACAAATGAGTCATGTGAGTATTGCAACGCTATTAGCCCTAAATAGTGCCATAAGTGCAGCAAATCAACGTCTGTCAACGTTGTGATAACCCGATAACCGAGTTTACGCCCACGCAGAATAATTTTAATAAATCACACAGCACAGCCCACCTTATCTGATATCAGATAAACCGAAATAAACATAAACATTGAAGGAGTTCCTAACCGATGTGCTGATAGTATTTCTATTATCTATTCCCTATAGTCTAATGGTTTGGCATTCCTTATTTTTTCTTTAATTATAATAATGTTGTTGTTCTATATTGACGATACGATACAAAAAATCATAGCAGATTGAAGTATTAGACGCTAGTCCGCTAATCCGAGGTTCTGGGTTCTATCCTCAGCCAGGGCAAGTTGGAAAATGGCTTTTTAAATTGTCCTGGGTCTTGGATGTTTATCTATATATGTTTTTTATCATAAAATATAGTTTTGTTGAGTTAATCCCATAACACAAGTTTAAAACTTACTTTGGGACTAGCTCAATCAGTGTTATTTGTCCCTATATATTTATTTAATAACATATACTTATAATCATATTTAATAGGTAAATTGACGTATTAAAGATTTTTAAATATATACGACTCCTGCCGCTTTAACTTACGTTGACTGTCTTCCTGGTAGAGTGACGCCTGGTGCCAAAGCTGCAAGACCTTCCCGCCTGTAAGCAGCCGCGTTCCTTCAAGGTTCCACGACAGGGCGGTGATGGGCCCGTCAGCGACCAACTTCCCAGTTTGAACCCACCGGTACTCCAAGCCCTGAAATAACAATTCACATGCAGTCACATGACTACTGAATTGGATAATAAACCTAAGGATGCCCATAGAGTTCAATGTTGCATAGCAGCATTTTACCAATTTATTTCTTATGACACTCGTACAATGATTTTGCGTTACATACAAGGATAGAAATCGGTATTGACTTGAGTGGCGGACTTTTATTGCCTCATTTTATTGATCGATATATTATTTTATATCGATAATGTATTTTATTTTTTATTATATTTTCTTTTGTCATTATTATTTTTGTTTTTTATGTGTTATTATGGTGCAATAAAGTAAATTTGTATTATATTGTATTTTAATGTCATCATTTTACTAGAAAATCAAAATAAGATGCATGCGTATGGTTACTCCCACATTTGGCGTGCATATCAACAATACATTTCTCATGAATAACATTAACACACATCAGAGTAGCTTAATTTATGCAATATCGTTACAACGACACTTAGTAATGAACAATTACTGTGACTATATTAATAGGCCGTTTCTGTGACATACTCGTGTACGCGTAATTATAATGCGCAAAATGGATAGAAAGCGTGCATATGGAGTTTTATGGAGTACAAAAGTTTGTAAGATTTTAATTTTCTGTTTGAGACTATTTTTGTACATTGTCACCACAAAAATAGTCCCGAGCAGAGAAAAATAAAATCTTACAAACTTTTGTCTAAACCTATATTATTTGTCAGATAAATAAAAATTCCCCTGACTTTCAAGCGTACTCCCAATGACTTGAACGGCTGAACCGGTTATCATCAAACATAGCCAAGAACCATCTGGACACACAAGGCTTTCGATAAAAAAAAACGCATCGAAATCAGTCTATTCGCTTAGGCTACGATGCCAGACAGAAACCTCAAACTTTCTTTTTCGTCGGGAGTTAGAACTATACGATATAAAGTGAAAATTGTATGAAGATATGCCTAATAAATCTAATCAATTATCCAACGGTACGGCCGACTCTAGATAAAACATGCATTATTTCTACAAACATCCATTAGAAAAATGCACTCCTTGCTAACATTTGCCCCTATTTATATTAATTAGATTCTAAAGAAATCTATTGATTTCACTCGTCTAATTTCATAAATTGTTTACCTCTATAATCATCTAATCGATATTACTGTTAGTTAATTAGATTGATAGTGTTACTAATCGCCATGAATGTACCTTGATCAATGTTATCGGCTCCTAACATCGTCATCATTACATTAAGAGGGCGCCTGATGCTGATAACCTAAATTTTTCTCCCGCTTCCACGTACACAAATTTACTCTAGCCGAAGCGAGACAGCGAGCCATGCGGGACGGAAAAATCGCGGCGGGTCAATGAGGCTGGTTTACACGTTTCTGCTTTTTGGGGTTTTTTTCGTTTTACAAAGAATATATAGGAGTTATTTAAAATAAACGGGCAAGTGCGAGTCGGACTCGTACATGAAGGGTTCCGTACCACCGTAGAATGTTTTAAAACGCTGAAGAAACACGTTCACGTACTTTATCTTATTTATAGTATTTGTTGTTATAGTGGTTATAGTAATACATAATTGGTGAAAATTTCAAGTATCTAGTTGATGCCATTATAAAGATCGAGTTAAATCAATGCTGAAAAAAACATGTTTCTTGTATGACGACCCCCTTTAATTTTTAACTTTTTTTTATTTTTAGTATTTGTTGTTATAGCGGCCACAGTAATACATAATCGGTGAAAATTTCAAGTGTCTAGCTATTACGGTTCAAGAGATAGAGCCCTGTGACAGACGGACAGACAGACAGACAGACGGACAGACGGACAGACAGCGGAGTCTCAGTAATAGGGTCCCGTTTGCACCCTTTAGGTACGGAACCCTAAAAATAAGACATATGATGACTGCCTTATGTTTAATACAATTATAATCCAAAGTTACTACAAGGGCAAATTTATTGTATTTCTTGAATACTTACCGTTTTAGTGTAATTCTGAGGTGATTTGACTGACTTCGCATTTTTTTTCTATTGAGGAAATTTTATCCCCTTCGACATTTTCTGAAATATTTTCTTAACAAATCAACCTATCCCCACCCCAAATATACTAGGAAAATCTCCTGGGCCAAGGCAAGTTTTTGGCCATATAAAATGTATGGAACAGGTGCGCGTTTACGATACACAGCGCTTAAGACTGCAATGGTCTAAGTGTATCGAAAAAGATACACAAGTGGTTTAACGGTGTGTATCGAAAACGATACACATGGCGCTGAGCGTGTAAAGCAATCGTCTTTTTGAAACATAGGTATAACGACTTTAAATGAGTTAGTCCTGAACTTAGCTGTTTTTATTTCAAAGTGAGTATTTCGTTAATATTGATAATATTTAAGATCGCTCTAAGTACTATCAGGATCATACGCGGTCTTGAGACTAAAGTTTTGTTTCTAAAATTAGAAAATACTAAATAGTTTAAGCGTGCGATACGATACGTCTGAATGCATCTAGTCCTGTTTAATAAACATTCGCCAACAAAGATAAATTAACATGACCGATTAATTAATCCGATCTTGTTGCTTTGCTCGTAGTTAACAACGATGGTCACACGTTTTAATATATATGTACCTACTTTGTTGTGGAATATTTATACGCCATATTTCGCTGGAAAACAAATGTGATTTCCAATGTGCATGCAGTGAGCATATTCAATTCTATACGCCGAATTTCACTGGAAAACAAATGTGATTTCCAATGTGCATGCAGTGAGCATATTCAATTCTATACGCCGAATTTCACTGGAAAACAAATGTGATTTCCAATGTGCATGCAGTGAGCATATTCAATTTCATTTAAATGTTTTTTGTTTTCGTGTGTGACCAGCACACTGGTGGCAGATTTTTCATTTTGCCTAAAGACATCTGACATATGTAGCTTGACGACTGCCATACCAACCAACGAATTAACGTGCCTTTCGAAACACGGACGAGCTCACGAACCACGCCTTGCGAAAGCGCTTGTAAATACGTCTGCTACTGGGTCAACGGGCCGCTGAACTCCCAATATCGATAGATTAAAATAATTACGTTAATGTATGTAGTACTAACGTCGACGACGACGGTCGGCAACGAACTGAGACAAGTCAGACACTAGTACAGCTCACATGGAAAAGAAAACGATAAGTAAAGCCAACTCCAACAGAAGTAATAAGGTCTAGGCAGAGAGAGAAGAATTTAGGATCTTCTGATGGGCTCTTAGAACAAAGTTTTAAACCTGGGTTGTCCCCGTGCTGAGGTTTTTATCCGTCTTATTATAAAAACAAGACTAATTTTGTTACTAGGTTTAATCCATTATCCACCCAAATCAAGTTGACATTGACAAGTGAGATAGTGTGATATTAACACAGAATAAATATTAGTACAAATATTACTAGATGTTAACTTGATTTGGGCGGATGATGATTGTGTATGTGTTAAAGGCTGGTCCTGATGTGGATAGTCTAAGTTTTGCTCCGCCACACAAATTTACTTTAGCCGAAGCGAGAATTCTGAGGTGAATTTTTTTCTATCAAGAAAATTTTAGGCAATCGTGTTTTCGAAACATATTATGTATAAAGTTAGTCCTGAACTTTGCTGTATTTTTATTTTAAAGTGAGTATTTCGTTATTATTGATAATATTTAAGATCGCTCTAAGAACTTTTGGGGTAGTACAGGGTCTTAATTCTACGTTTGTTGTCCGCACTAAACCTTCCCATGGCACTCATGGCACAGAATACATAAGAGTCAAACAGAATGGTATCTCACAGCGTCTCCCGCAAATTGGCGTCCCCGCACCTCTCCCCCGCACTTTGTGAGCTTTGACGGCTCCAAACCAGGGTTTAATTACTAGCCGCACGCAATACGCGACGTGTGTTGTCTTGAGAACTGTCAACCAATAGTAACCATCATGGTAAGAAGGTGCGCGTATAATAATTGTTTATTCATCCAATACTCTAAAGAACGTATATTTCATACATTTCCAAATGATGAAAACAGGTAAGCAAAGCAACAATATAATTTCACGTTATTACCCAGCAACCATCTTGATATATATACCCTTCTCGCTCTCTCGCATTGGCGGGAGATACACAAGAGCGAGATTGTAACATTACCGGATTGCTAATAAGCAATCCGGTAATGTTACATAGGCACCTCGCTCACAGGTAATCACATACACGCAGATGCCAACTGGATTGCCGCGGGTTATAGTGCTAAATGCCATTGTTGACAATGACAACTTGACGTGCTGTGTGTAAGCGTGAATCGTTATAAACATTTGTTTATTTTTATTGAATTTATTCATATAATTACCGTATAGTTTTGCGCCGAATATGCAAATTACTATATTACAATAGTGAATTAGTGAAATTAGTGCGTTACAATATAAATGACTCAATAATAATAAGTAAAGTGAACTATAGGTGAAATGGACAATGGACATAATGAAAAATATTTGTGAAGTGATATTACGTAGCTGTTTCCGACTTTTCTGTAACATTTAATACATATAAAACAGAATATTTTTTACGTCATAGTGTTCGCAAATCTTCCGGTATGGAAAAATATAATCGTAAATATGTCGAACTCGTTAGTAGGTAAGTATTAAAATAATTCTGCGGTGCGACCCTAAGTATAAAACTCACACATCGACGTGTGTACAGATAAATTGTTTCGTTTGTAGTAGTAGTAGGTATATATGTTACTCTGAATCAATGGAGATTCATACCAGTGCCTACAGGACGCATTTTCAATGGAGGGCGAACAGAGGGGATGTTTGCTGTGTAACGATGCTGCGTTCAAACCTCCTTTCTTCATCTCATCCTGTCCGTTTTTCATTCTTCATTTCATTTCAAATTCCCTTTCATTCCATTTTCAAATCATTGACTGATCCCTTTTTACTCATTCCTATTCATTCCACCATCATCTCTAAAGCTGATCGCTTACCTCTCTCTATCTGTTGTACCTTATTAAATATTATTCTTTTGTAACAGTCTCTTATACTCCGTACTCTTATGTAACAGCACAGAATACATAAGAGTCAAACAGAATGGTATCTCACAGCGTCTCCCGCAAATTGGCGTCCCCGCACCTCTCCCCCGCATTTTGTGAGCTTTGACGGCTCCAAACCAGGGTTTAATTACTAGCCGCACGCAATACGCGACGTGTGTTGTCTTGAAACCTGTCAACCAATAGTAACCATCATGGTGAGAAGGTGCGCGTATAATAATTGTTTATCCACCCAATACTCTAAAGAACGAATATTTCATACATTTTTAAATGATGAAAACAGGTAAGCAAAGCAACAATATAATTTCACGTTATTACCCAGCAACCATCTTGATATATATACCCTTCTCGCTCTCTCGCATTGGCGGGAGATACACAAGAGCGAGAGGGGTATTAGCAATCCGGTAATGTTACATAGGCTCCTCGCTCACAGGTAATCACATACACGCAGATACCAACTAGATTCCCGCGGGTTATAGTGCTAAATGCCATTGTTGACAATGACAACTTGACATGCTATGAGTGGAAGCGTGATAAAGATTTGTTTATTTTTATTGAATTAATTCATATAATTACCGTATAGTTTTGCGCCGAATATGCAAATTACTATATTACAATAGTGAATTAGTGAAATTAGTGCGTTACATTATAAATGACTCAATAATAATCAGTAAAGTGAACTATAGGTGAAATGGACAATGGACATAATGAAAAATATTTGTGAAGTGATATTATGTAGCTGTTTCCGACTTTTCTGTAACATTTAATACATATAAAACAGAATATTTTTTACGTCATAGTGTTCGCAAATCTTCCGGTATGGAAAGATATAATCGTAAATATGTCTCGTTAGTAGGTAAGTATTAAATTAATTCTGCGGTGCGACCCTAAGTATAAAACTCACACATCGACGTGTGTACAGATAAATTGTTTCGTTTGTAGTAGTAGTAGGTATATATGTTACTTTGAATCAATGGAGAGTCATACCAGTGCTCATGGTTAGAAAGAAACTATCGCTTACTTTGACCCCTACCCGCCTTATTTTCAGAGTACTAATGTACAAATTTCCCGTCTGTGTTGGCGAGCCACTGTGTCGCCGGAAAAATTAATGATTCGTAGAAAATGCTCTGTTCGACCGCAAATTAGGGTTCCTGAATGTTGTAAAGGACTCAAGAAACAAATACGTTAGGAATATGATGGTTTGTACTGACATTTCTCATTTAACCTTTTATTAGCCCACTTCTGGACTACAGGCTTCTCCCATAAAGGGAGGATTTGCCGCCACACTGGGCAGGCATTTCAAACCTAGTTCTCTACAATTCCAACAGTAAATATATATCTTTTAATTTAAAAAGATCCAGGTGTCAATGCCATTGCCACTCCGATGATCAACAAAACTGTTGAATATCACAAGAATAATTAAATTACGTGTTATTGAATAGCTATCTTAATGTCCTGACTTTATAGTTACCACTTACAAACACGAAAAACAAAACATACTGGAGTACGTAATTTAAATGTGCGAATCTGACTCGCACTTGATTCACGACGGTGATTTTACTATGGATGCCCTAACTGGAAATATTAATTATAAGGCGAATATGAAACAAAGTTCTTACTGGTATTGTTAGTGCTACTTTTTAGCAAATTCTTTGATTCGATAAAAATATAGGCTACATGTAGGTACTAAAAATCAGAAACTAACGGGAAGTCTAAAATATTGTATGATTAACAATTTAATAAATCAATAAGTTATGACATTGATACATACGAATATATACTACACACATGTATAGTGAATTATATAAAACACACGCAAAACAATCGGATGCACGAAAGTAAAATGCCGCTCTCGAATTGCATTTGAGATCATCTTTACGATTTCTCAATGCAATGCGTAACTCTGCTAATAAAGTGAAAGTGCATCCCAAAAAAAAAGACGCAAATGTTTAGAAAGATATCAGAGGACGTAGGAAGCCTAATCTAAGGATTACATAATTGATAGGAGAGACGCGTGCGTGACTCTTTCGACCGGTTGGCTTCAATGTCGCCGATAGTTTAGCACGTTCAGCCTTCATGCTACGCTGTTCCGGGTACTTTGATGTATTAGCGCCGATTTACCATGACGAACGAGTATTTGAGAAGAAAATACATACATCTATCATATATTTAAAATTTACATTTTTTATGTAAAAGCCAAATAGGGCAATTTGAGGAATCATATCAATAGGCGTTGCAACCTGTCACTGTATTTTGATTGTATTACACGTACCTATCCACCAACGCATGGGCGCCGGCAGCAGGGGCTGGAGGGAGGTAGCGGAGGCAAATTCAGACTCCCTCCCGGCAGAAATAAGAAGAGATAAGTGGATCTGGGGCGGCATATTTATAAATAAATATAAATATATTTATACTTAAGTACCTACGTTTTTTTATTTTTTTGTTAAGTATAAATGATTAGATATTGAAAATTCTTTGAAAAGCTGTGATACAGAGAAAATGCAAAGTAATAAATCATTTTGTGACTTATCTTAAATACGACTTTTAGTGAGATTATGTTAACAAGACATTGCGATGTAATAATCCACTGTCCTTCAATTTTATCTAATCTCAAACATATGAAACAACAAGGGCCAGGGTTGCAGGCGTCCATGGTTTAGTAACCAATTCCATTACACATTGCCTTCTTAGGGTCAGCGCAGACCAAGAGAAGCGCAGCGGAGAGGATTTGTTTATGACACTCGAAAATAAACTTTAAGGTATTGGTATAAAGTGCATAAATGTTTGAACATGACAAAAAAATGCTCGTGCGGCCTCGAAGCCACGCAAGCATAGCCGCATGCACTTTATATTAATAGTTTAAAGTTTATTTTCGAGTGCCATAAAAATATCCTCTCCATTGCGCTCCTCTTGGTCTGCGCTAAAGAACAACCACTTTTTTCACCAAAATGTCGAAATTATACCAAAACTTTAATTATTTTACCTTGCTATATCCCATTTCAAGAAAATATTAATTTATTATGCATTATCTCAAAAAAAACGTTTTTTAAAAAAAAAGGTTTTATTTTCATGACAAATGTAATAAGTTATAAGCCCAAACTTGATGGGGTTGTACGTTTTATTACAGGGTTCCTATAGCCACCTTCCGGCTCCATCATCAGATCAGCTTCTTGTTATAATTATATTGCATTATCATCGGATTTATGTACATTAGCAAACAAAATGTAATCTTAATCAAAAACTGACTCAAATTTAACTTACAAGATTTAACCCAAACAAAAAAACCAGCAAGCTAATTAAAAGTTTGTAACATGTAACCAACCTGTACTCTTCATTCACATTGTGAGCTGGTTTAAAATCATTTCCTAAAGTAGACAGCAAAATTCAAAAAAGCTTAGAAGCTGGAAGAGGCCTTCGTGCCTCAAGATATGTCAACTAACTCAACTAACTTGTCAATAAAGGCTAATGTAACAAGCATTATATACAAAAGTGGATCGAAATTTATACAGAACAACCTTCATCAAAAGAACTTACAAAATAAAATCAGCAACATGCTTCATCACTAGATTTCACAACATGCTCTATAAAAGTATAATCCATATTGAAAGGTAATAAGTGAATAAACTTACGTGGGTAGTAGCGGCTGAGTGTATCAACGGAGTAGGCTCAAATATGCATACTTCTGCCCCATATGCAGCAGCAATCTTTCCTGTGTCAGTGCTGCAGTCTAAGGAGCCGATCCGGACATAACCGTGTATAGCACCTGGGATAATCTGAACGCGCTCGAAGTTCGAAGCTAATATTACAATGTTGCATCCTGCTGCATATGCCTGCAATAAATTGTTATACATGATTCTGGTTCATCCCATACAGTTAGATATTATGACCATGTGGTTACTGGCCTAGAATACGGTCCCTCCATCTTTCTTATGGATGTAGTAAGACTGACTGATGGACTACTTTCTTAGTCGTCCTCTAGCCAGGAGGGTTCATAACTTTAACTCAATTGTTGTGGCTATCAAATTTCTATTAGTAAAATACAACTTAAAAGCTTATAAAAACTTTTATTATTAGATAATAAAGCTAAAATACAAACGAACAAATAAACTTAACAGCTAAAGCAAGTCATTAACAGGTGTCATGATCATTAACATGGAGCAACATCTGGGTATGAATGAGCATTTTGTAGTAGTTCATCAACCTACCTATGTACTAATTTTAAAATTACCAATCTCATATCAATTTAAGAAATTGTGGTAAATTATTATTTATTTTTCTCAAAAATATTAAAACAATGAAAACAGCAAAAGATTCTTCTGTCACTGTACTTGCTGTATCAACCATCTGACATCATACACATATAGATACCCTATCATATTTTTATCTGTAATGGGGTAGACAGAGCCTGGGGCTGTGAGATAATATAGCTTTCCTCAAAACACTAAAAGGGTCACAACACCCATTCATATTGATGTCATAAGAAAAAGATTTCCTCACAACTAAAAACGATTTTATATATATTATATATTTTATATTTAATAGTTTTAAAAATAAAATAATAATATAAACTTAACTCCATCGACAAGAGCAAGCTCTTTAATTACAATAAAAAAAAATCATGAAGTTCATAGCATTTTGACATTTAAGAAGTGATGAAGTCTCCATTTTTCTCTAAGGACAGCAATCTTATAATGGTTTATCACAAATATTTAATACTAAGTAAAGCATACAGGCTCTTCTAGCCACTCATATTTAGTAATCTTCATCTATCATACATATATGTGAATTATCTGTGACATTGTTCAATGAATCTGTGATATCTAACAAATAAGATAAAGTCAAGATAAAATAACTCCACTGGAACAATGCTTCATAAAAGTTACCTTCAGATAAACAATGAATTCTGTTATGATACTGTCATTTAGATAGAAACCAATGCAAATGAATGTTCAAGGATACAGAGTACTGTGTACTTTTCAGTGTAGCCAATGGCTTTCAAGAGGATAGATCTATGTACAAATCGTGAAAGATAAATAATTATAGGAGATACAGATGCCTTTGCTTATCAATTTAGGCTAAATGAGATTTTCCTGCTAAGATGATTACATCCCATTTGTTACATTACATTATAGATGTGGGGTCACGAGACAGAACGATCGGTCACCAGTCCTTGCATACTTACTGTGAAAGGTATTCCTTCAACTGATCCAACAGCAAAACATTGATCTCCTGAATTACAGGCGCCACTTAGCACTTGGTGGCAGTTCATAGTGATCAGAATTTCACCACTGTACTGTTATAAGACAATTACACCGCACAAACACATACTTAACAAAGTACCACATAATGGATAAAAGAAGTATATATTCTAAACATTATTAAATTTATAACTATTTCTTGATAAAATGATCACGGACACGGATTTCACTATGACACCACATCGAACGTAGAAAATGACGTAGGGAAAGAAAGAAAGAGAAAAAATATGAATAGGATTAGGCACGTTCAGAAATACTACTAAGTTAAAATATGTACTCACAAAAAATAAAATAAAACTATATAAAAATAAAAACACTAAAATTAATAAACAATTTAACAAAATATTTCATTTTATGTAAATTGTAATAAAAAGATACCAAAAGAAATTATACAAAGTTGTACATAATATTTTTTTTGCTTTTTGATATGTTATGTTATGTCAAATTGAAATATTAATAAGTTTTTTTACTACAATATTTTAAACGCACCTCTCATATGTATTTCGGTGTTGCCTGTGTCATTATATACCTATGTTCTATAACATAAAGTAAACATAAAAGCATGTTTGTTAGTTTGTAAAAGCAGAGTGATGGCCATTGATTGGCCAATGATATCGGCAAAGCTGGAAAATTAAGCCGACTGATGGTGGTATGATAATAGTAACTAATTATAGTTACTAACTATACTACTAAGTTATAGTTATAAATACTTTGTGTACGTAATAGTTATATTACGTACTGTGGTGATATGCAACCTATCCGACCTGCAAGCAAGATTGTCATAGACGACAATGTTATGATGTTCTAATTTGTGTGTCATTAAACTCACTAATCAGTAAAATATTGCTTGTATAATTTTATTTAATAAAGCCATAATTACGTTAGAAATGGTTTAATATGCTACATGTACATACAGTATTTATAACTTAAATTACATAAATATAAAATATAATATTGATTATCTTTACAAATTAAATAAATAAATAAATATATAGAGACAAATTACACTTAATATAGTATTGGCAGTATTGGCGGTGAATTGGCATGGCTTGATGGCTGGCACTATTGGCATCATAGCACGCTGCATGGCACGGCATACGTACGATGGTTGGTATGGTATGGTACAGTACAAGTACAATACAAATCAACCCGTTCAACTCGTCGGAAAGATCTGCGAACCTGGCTATGATATGGCTAGTATGGAACCGCCTTCCAGTGAGGTCCACAGATATTTTTGACAAGTTTTACATTATTCAATTTCATGAAAACTTTCTACATCATTCATTACATTACCCACCCATATTTTTTTTATGGAACTAAGTATGTAGGTATGTAATGAATGCGTGAATTTAGATTATAAGTTGTTTACACTTTGCATTAACATCATAATGGGTTAATATGCGGCGCAGGTGAAATCGGGTACGGTACAAGTGGTACAATACAACTACAATACAAAACATGTACTGATATTATTTTTTTAACTGGCTATCTTGATGACATAGTACGTAAATTAATAAATTGGTGACAATGACAGTGACAGACAGATGACAGATATCGCTTCGTTGTGGGACGCGTATGTTTACGCCTTATGGTTAATCGGCCAACGTTTGATCGTTTGCATTGAAGTGGAGATTTGTTTTTGTGTTATTGATTTAAAAAGAATCTAATGAGAATTAGATTAAACTGTAGTTGAAGGACAATATTTAAAGTTTGCATCGAAACCTTTTGGATTTCGTTTACTGTGCATTTGCATCCGGGAGAAGAAAACAGCTGAAGGTAAGTATTTTACAGTACCGTTTTGTCAAGTTCTTTATTTTCTTCTATTTTCTCAAGTCTTATTTCGATACTAACGGAAAATGCCTCTTATCTTTTACTTATGCACAAAATTTAGCCTAAATTAAGAAATGGTTACCTTTTGTCACTGGGCTAAAGTACCTACTCTGGCAGTTTTGCATAGGTGCCTACCTATCGTATCACATCAACCTATGGAACTTAATCCTCAAATAAAGTATCGTAACTTGCATAGATGTTTAACAGATTACTGCTTCCATCAAGAGCAAATGACGAGAATATTATAATCGACTATTTTTTATAGTAATTGACTAACTTATCTAAAACAGAAGGATAATAAATTAAAGGCCTATTAGACAGAAGTCTAATAGGCCTTTAATTAATTGGCCGGTTAAATATTATGGACCGGTTGGGCCCAAACAATTGAGAACAATTGTTTGGGCCCAACCGGCCTATTCCTATTTAGGGTACTTGACTAGGGACTCCCTAGTCAGGGACCCTAAATAGGGTGATCAAGATCTCAATCTCGCTAACTCTCTCCCACGCTACAGGTGTATTGTTATAAGAGGGGACATATGGAACTTAGTTGCTTTACTACAACTGCAGAGTTAATACATTTCCTTTAGTCTGGTGGGCCATTATGAGGCTATACTATACCTTACATGAAAAAATGCTTATCATACAAAACCACTTTTCATTTGGTAGAGTAGTTAAGAGCCCAAAATATGTGTGGGTCAAACAATGCATCTGATTGCATTTACCCGTATTGTTAGAATAGGACCACTCCAGCTCTTCCTGTGGATGTAAGAGGCGACTAAAGGACTAAGCACAAACATCTCATGCTCGTACAATTGCATTCCCAAGGAGGGTTGACGTCAGGCAGGCAGCTGGTCGTAAAACTATAGCCAAATCATTTAAACTGTTCAGGCTATTTCTTCTCCATTTTGCAAGGTCTTTGGCATCCTTGGGTGACCATTGACATTGCATGTTATATTTGGAGAAGAAAAAGCGGGAAAGCGCACCCTGGGGACGCGCTTAGACGAAGAAGAAACAATGCATCTGATGACCCGAAAGGTTTGTTTACAATTACAGTGTTTGTAAGTTGATTGCCTAGGTTTAAAATCCCTTTCTGCCAGAAGTGGCTACATTTTTTGAAGTTAAACAAAATATTCTTAAAAAGGAATTTAGACTTATACAATACAATACTATAGCCTTTATTGCACAAATGAAAAATACAGGACATACCTATTTATCTTAAAAAGTAAATGCGCAAAAAGCGGCATTATCGCTAAGCAATTTCTTTCAGGCAAACTTGCTGAAATAGAAATTAAGGCAGCCATGCACTGCTTCAATGAATTCATGGAATTTAGTATTTGTACAACAGTAATTTTGAATATCTCAACAAACATTGCACATGCAATCAGTTATTATTAATACAACAGTGCTCTCTAAAACCAACATTTTTTATCTCAATACACATTCCTGTGTACAGTATCAATTGACATGACAATGATAAACCAGAATCAGTGGCCTCAGCTTCCCGAGTGAGCTGCTTTGTTAATGAATGAAGTTTTATTTTCGGCCACTCTTGTTCCTAATTGAACCTAATACTTGCTCTACTAGACAAGTACTCATGAATCGTCAGGTCGAAATTGAACCTTAACACTTGAACTTACTAATCAAATTAGAATGTTTTTATCTCAATGCTATGATTTGTCTATGATATCATTTTGTGGTTTTTCTCAAGTGTAAACCTACCATAGTGTAAACCTAAAGCTACCTAAGGTCACACATCTATAAAATTATATATGTATGTTAATATATTATCAATCTACTAATTAATTATTATAGGTATAGAATTATTGTGCTTGCATGATCTAATTCAAAATAGGCGATGAAAAATCCCACTTGTGGTGAAAATTTTTCATCACATATTTTTAATTTAGGCCCTATTACTCTATAATACTTTTAGTGGATGTTGACGGGGGTACTTTTAGTACTTTTATACTGATAATTAAATCAATTCGTGCAAAATTATTCCCTAACCATTCCAAAATATCAAAAATGCACAACGTCAATATTATGTTCTGTTTTTTACTTTTGTGCAATAAAGGGTATTGTATTGTATTGTAAGCAAGAAGCACCTTGCTGTTGTCTGTATGTGCATCTGCATACATACATATCTACCACTATTTGTAATAAAATGGCTATTGTATTTGTATTAAGTAATATTATGAGCTATTAAATGAATGCATACGGGAATTAACGCGAAACATACCTTTTTTTTCGTTTACTGTGCATTAATTTAATAATAATGCAACGCGATAGTTTAAAAGTATTTATATTATGAGCTGCTGCCATGCTGGTCTTGGAGAAAAGAAAAAACTTAGAATGTACCAGCTGCTTCTCTTCCCGCGCAGATCGTAGAAGCCGATTGAGGGAATGGGCGAAAACTGCGAATCATATCAATAGGCGATGCGGCTAGCAACCCATCACTATTTTTATTCATTTTTCGATCTTCATGCCTTGGCCTTTGGGTCTTGCAGCCCTGGGCTGTGTCTGCTTAGAGCCATAAAACTCAACATGCTCTGTCTGCCTCATTAGGGATAAAGACGTGATAGTGTATCAGTTTATTATTGCTGAGTAAATAGCAATTCGGAAGATGCAAAAAATCTTGGCTGAGGAACATAAGAGAGTGGACCGGAATAACCCAAGTGGAGAAATTATTCCACTTGGCAATGGATAGAGAGAAGTTTGGGAAGCTGACGGCCAACATCCAGTAATGAAGAGGCACTAAAAGAAGAAGAAATAACAATTTGTTTTTGTCAAAAAAATTATTGCATTATTGCTTACCACTTGTCCACAAACAATGATATACCTAATTAGCGGACATTATAATCTCATATTTTTTATCACGTATGGCGTGTGACATACATAGCGTTATGCCTTTTGTTTTGTTCACATCGGCTTTTTATCGCGTCTGGGATTACAACCGTTTACAATTTGATAAAGAGTTACGATATCTTTGCCGCGAGGTGTATTCGGGTTAAGCATATGAAAGACTGGAAATACAGAGCGAAAACACGCATTAAAATCAAATCAAAATCATTGTTTTGCTAGTCGGGCAGCAAAGAAAAAAAAATATGAGATTTTTTCTTCTTCTTCTCCACTTCTCCTTCTTAATCGTCTTTTACGACCTAAAAGACGATTAAGGAGCATGTAGTTAATGTAGTACGTAGGTACCTGCGGATCTATTCTAAATAGGCGATGGGATAAGAAACTCATAATGATTCCCATTTCCTATCTAAACATGCTAAACGTAACCTTTGGCTTAGGGTTGGATCTCATCTATCAGCACGGAACAGCACTTTCCTATGCTGCTATCCTTTTCTGTCGCTCAGAAGCGTCATTTGCTAGAGCGAAAGAGAGCGACGGAACGCTTCAGCACCGGCCGCTCGGCAGCGTTTCGTCGCTCTCTCTCGCTTTAGCAAATTACTGTTCTGAGTGATAGAAAACATCCAACCGTTATGCGATACTTGGCTCGGTCTACCTCGTGAGTATGTAATACTCTCAGTGTCTTCTGTGTCGTGAGGGATAGAACTCGTGGTACCTAGTGTATCTTCAAATCTAATTCTTACAAGCGAGTTATTCGATGTGAGTGATCCTCCTCGATTTCATATAGCAATTCTTTCTTTATATTAGCGCGCGTTCCCGGTTGCATCCTCAGTTGTGCTGCTTTGCAACTAGGGTGCGCTTTTTCTTCTCCAAATATAATATGCATGTCAGTGCCGGATTAAGCAAGCGCGGGGCCCGTAGCAACTTCTATCGAGGGGCCCCTCATCCGCTGTGGCGAGCTGTGTAGCCCAGCGGGCGCATCACTAACACTTTCATTTTCTATACAATGGACTGATGACGATATGTGGCATAAAATATGTCAAACTTCCTCCATGCTTCGAAAGGCACGTTTAGCCGTTGGTTGGACTGTCACCATTAGATGACAGTCGTCAAGCTTCGTATCTGCCTTAAGGCAGCTTGAAGCTGACAACAGTGATGGCCATTTACAAAAAAAACAAAAACAAACAAACCCAAAAAAAGTACGCTCTCAAGTTATTTGGATACGCGAGGACCCCTTTTAGCGCGGGGCCCGTAGCAATTGTTACTCTTACTACGTGATTAATCCGGCACCGATGCATGTCAATGGTCACTCAAAGATGCCGAAGGCCATGCGAAATCGAGAACAAATAGCCGAAACAGTAAATAAATATATAGAGACAAATCACACTGATTAAGCTAGCCCCAAAGTAAACACAGTGTAAACGATTTGGCTATAGTTTAACGATTGGCCGTCTGCCTGACGTCAACTCTCCATGGAAATGCAGTTGCAGAGATGTTTGTGCTTAGTCCTTTAGTAGCAGTGTTTAGTCGCCTCTTACGACGTCCACTGAAAGAGATAGAGTGGTTCTACTCTAGGCCGGAAGCCACAAGGCACTTGGATTTGATACACCTTCGAAATTCTACGTACATTTTCGCCGCAAAAGGTTGCTTACGTTTGGCAATACTACGTGGAATACACAATTTACTGTTTGTTCTAATTGACTGGTGATGTTTTACTATATCTAGATAAAGGTCAAATATAAATCAATATTTGACCGCAAAATTTTACAATTTTTCTTGCACAGTTTCCTTTACATGTAACCAAAGGTAGTACCAGTAGTTCGTAGTAGATAGTAGAACGTTTGTTTGTTTTTTTGTGTGTGTAATATATATAACTGGTGTCATATTTTTTAAGCTGCCCATGGCATCTGATATAGCTTGACGACTGCTATACAATGATAATTGTTCAGGACCAACGGCTTACAGAGCCTTCCGAAGCACGAAGGAGTTCGAGAAATGTTATGCCACTTGTGGTCAAACATCCAAGTTTAGACCATATTGCTTACTCTCACCTGGCCCGTCCACCGAGCTCCTCCAAATTAGTTAGTTAAAATCTTTATTGCACCAAAACATTATGAAACAGAACAATATAATACATAAAACAGATGTCAAAAGTCGGCCTTATAGAAGGTACCTACAAATTTTGTATGAAAATCAATACAGGGTGTCCTTAAAATAGAGCCGGGTCGGTGCAGCGGGCAAGTTTGTAAATAATCTGATAGTTGCATGGAGAGCACTCGGGGAGACAAGTCGCGACGTGGGGGTTCTTCTATTTATAGTTGGCTCCCCCGGCCTCTCAATAAGCAGGGCTAAGCTTTTACACTTTTTGTTATTTGCATTTGGAATGATCCCTTAAAAGTAATAAGTTATAGTCGTTTGAATGGGATGTTATATTAGTTACTACTCACGCATATTGCAAACTCTTGAACCAAAGGGTAACGGAAAAAAATGTAAGGTCAAAGTCGTCAGTTTTTTTAAATTCAATGTAGGATAAATATATCACTTACCTATTGAAAGTCATTATTTATAAATAATTTTAGTGCAAAAGCTACAAACTAGCGTTTCGGAACGACCATTGCTGGTAAGATACACCGAAAGGAACCCCGTTCAGTATTAGGTTCCTCATCAACCACCGTGACAGGCTTTAAAGGATAGGTTGAAAATAAATAAGCAAATAAACTATAAACCAAAGACTTCATATCAAACAGGCAAAAAGGTTGATGTTTATATGGTAATAAATATATATCTACTGATTACATTATAAATACGATAAATCTTCATTTATGATAAAACTATGATAGATACCTAGTTTAAATACTACTGTCTAGTACCACAGAATAAGAACCAGTACTCACGTACTAGTACCTACATACTTATCTAGTATTCTAGTGCACTCCGCATTGAAAATAATAAGAGGTAACATTTTATTTTGTCAAATGACAATCAAATCAGACGGATGCGCACACACACCACACACCACGGCCACACCGAAAAGATCGGGAATAGAAAAAAGTACAAAGATAATATAATAATGTTTACTTTTATTGTTTTTCGAAATATTCTCCGTGACAGTCAATGCACTTTTGCATTCGATCAAACCAATTATTGAAACAGTAATTTCAGTCTGAAGTGGATACAGTCAAAACAGCTGATTTGTAAGCTTCGACCGCCTCTTCTGGGCTGTGAAACCGTTGACCACATAGCATATCCTTAATTCTTGGGAATGTAAAATAATCATTGGGGCTTAGGTCAGGGCTATACGGAGGATGGTCCATCAACTCCACGTTTTCCAGATTTAAAAACGCCCTTGTTTTGCGTGCGGTATGTGAGCTTGCATTATCGTCGTGAAGGATTATACGACGATTCGGATTAGTTTTACGAAGTTCTCTTATGACTTCCGGCCATCAAACTGTTGTGTACCAATCAGCAGTAACCGTCCTTCGTTCTTGTAAGGGAATCGTAGCCACATGACCAGTTTTCGATACAAACGAAGTTATAGGTAGTAGGTAATAACTTTTGTTGGCTTGACCTCACCCTCGAAGACCCAAACTGCCGATTGATGTTTTCTTTCGGGCTTATATGAATAAATCCACGATTCATCTCCAGAGACGATATTGTAAACTGCATTTGAGCTCCCTCTATTGAACCGTTGCAGAGCAGACCGACACCAACTAACACGAGCCGACTTTTGTTCCTCGGTCAAACGGTGGGGCACCCAGCGTGAAATTAACTTCTTGACACCCAGTTCATCATGTAAAATGGTCTGAATGGCTGTCATACCAATGCTTAGAGAAACCCGAATCTGCTCGTATGTCACATGTCTATCTTCTTTTATTAATTGACGTACAGCATCGATGTTATCTTGTGTTACCGCTGTTTTTGGCCGACCAGTAGAAGGGACTGTGGTAAGACAGGAACGTCCACGACGAAACTCAGAATACCAACGATATATAGTCGTTTTACTAGGTGCTTCAAGTTCATAAATAGAATAATACTACATTTCAAACACCAAAAAGGTTTTACTCTAATTTATTCCTAAGTATTCTATTCCCGATCTTTTCGGTGTGGCCCTCGTATTACGTTCATATTTCATACCCCAATATGTACTGGAAATATCTATGGGAAATAATTGAAATTAATTAATAATGATGAAGCATAAAAGAAGTGTTGACGACTAAGCGGCAATGAACAATACTCTTTTTTTAAAATATAAAAAGAACTCATTTTAAATTATTAAATTTTTTACAAAAAAAACAACCGACTTCAATTTTTTTTAAAGAGTTTCTTCCATATCTCCAAAGTTCTTCATCATATTTTTACCAAATTAAAATGGGACCAACTTGGTAGTAAAGGCTTTCAAATAAATAAATAATCATCAAAATCGGTTCACAATTGGCGAAGATATCCCGTAACAAACATACATAAAAAAAAATAAAAAAAGACATACAGTCGAATTGATAACCTCCTCCTTTTTTGAAGTCGGTTAAAAATATAAAAAGAACTTTTTTTCAAAAATATAAAAAGAAATAAGTAGGTATTAGAATTTTGGATAATTAACCTTGACTTCACACATTACTTAATTTTTGTTTTGTTTTCATCAACCTTGAACACGCGATACATGAAAGCCAATGAAATTGTCACGCAGAAAAAAATCGTGATCAAAAGGCAGTAATAGTGCTTTTTGATCACGAACTGTCTAACAAAATATACTTAAACTATTTTAAGGCTGAATTCAGTTCATTATACTGAACAACTTTTCCCAAGGAACATAATACATATATCGAAATATGAAAAATATTTTTGACCTCTCATACAAATTGACCGATCAGCTGATCCGAGTTTGTATGGAAAGCAAAATTTATTCTTTTCATATTTCGATACATATTCCTTGGGGTAAGTTGTTCAGTATCATGGACTGAATTACTCTTAAAATAATTTCAGTATATTATGTTAGACTTTATAGTATAAGTACTATCGGATATTTACATTGTCTTTACACCAACAGACAATGTAAATATCTGATAGGTTCGTTAATCAATATGGTATCTCACAGGTAAAAAAAGGTAGTGGAAACTGGTAATTAATTTCAGATTGTTTTTATTGGGTAGGTATTTTATTTACCTATGGTATTTACCTAATTTATTTATTTACTGTCATTTTGTATCTGACCGGAAAAAAAGGAGTATTATAAGTATGACGATGACCTCTATGTGTGTCTGCACGATTGTAGTTCTCAAACGCGTGGACGGATTTGAATGTAGTTCTTTTTACAAGCTTTTGAATCTTGCAACTCAATTTTGAAGCAGACATCTTCAACAGATTGAGCTGAAATTTTGCGCGCATATGTACCTATATCACATGACAATGCAATATTATGATGACTTGGAGCTGATATGATGATGAAGCTGGAAGGTGGCCATAAGAACTCAGTAATAAAACGACGCAACCCCGTTGAGTTTGGGCTTATTTGTTTTGTGTTGACAAGACCTTTGGTCTCATAATAAAAGCTTGTACAAAAAATGAAATTTTTTATAAAAACTTATTCTATTGCAACTTACTCAGAGCCATATTGTTTCAATTTCTTTTGAACATTGTATAACACAAAGCTGTAACGATCTAAGGAATGCAGATTTCATTTGGATATCAATTTAATTATATAATTTGTGTAATAGCAGCTCCATTTTGAAAATTTGTATTTTTAGGGTCTGTACCCAAAGGGTGCCAACGGAACCCTCTTACTGAGACTCCGCTTGTCTGTCCGTCCATCTGTCACTCTCTGACAGAGCTCTATCTCTTGAACCGTAATAAACACTTGAAATTTTCACCGATTTTGTATTACTGTGGCAGCTATGACAACAAATAAGATAAAGTTAAAAATTATAGGAACGTGTTTTTTGCAGCGTTTTTAACTCGATCTTTATAATGGCATTAACTATATACTTGATCACCGATTATGTATTACTGGGGCCGCTTTAACGACAAATACTAAAAATAAAATAAAGTTAATAAAATTAAAGAGGATCGTCATACTAGAAAGAAACATGTTTGTTTTAGTGTTTTAAAACATTGTACGGAGGTACGGAACACTTCATGTACGACTCTGACTCGCACTTGACCGGTTTTTTCTTGTTTTACAAACTTTTAATTATATTGAATACGCTATAGAAGGAATAGTAGTTGGAATCGGTGAAAATTCTGGATCATTGCCAGCGTCCACCTGCAAAACGTAGAATTTAAATTCGATTGTCGCGCAAACATTCCGATTAAACAATGCAATACGTGTCTACTTTATTGTTCAATTTGATATTTCGATTGCTTTATATGAAATCTAGAAGTGAGAATAAATCTTGTCAGTAGCGATTGGTAAATCGATGTTAGAGTAAGCAGACCTCAGGTTGTCAAACAAAACACCTAATAAAGACGGGAGAGCTTAAGTTGAACCTTAAACATAGGGGATGTTTTGTCCTTGTTTTCAACATCCTATGTCGCAAAGTCAGAAATATAATATTTATGCATATGCTAAAAGCGTGTACGAATTTGCCTGCTGTTTCTGACTTCAATTATTAAGGCTGTACCTAAATTTTCCGGGGTCCAGTGCTGCCCCCATTTAAAATAAATCATTTCAAAGAAAACGGAGACATCATTTAAAATTTTGCTACTACCAAGTCCTAGATAACCCTTCAAAGTACTTTATGAACTACTGTTTACAGTTTATAAAGAGAACGTTTAGCTTTACTACGCACATTTGCCAAAAGTGGCCGTTTTTCGCAAATGTGCGTAGTAAAGCTTAACGTTCTCACTTTAAACTGTAGGCAGTAATTCATAAAATACTTTGAAGGGTTATCTAGAACTTGGTAGTAGTAAAATTTTAAATGATGTCTCGCGTTTTCTTTTAATTGATTTATTTAAAATGGGGGCAGCACTGGACCCCGGAAAATTTAGGTACGGCCTTAAGAGATTAAGTCTAAACCTGGGGATTTTCCTAACAAGGCGGTGCAGTTTTTCATTATATTTCCTTACATTTAAAAAGCAGAGGCTTATTTAAAAAATACCGGCCAAGTGCGTGTCGGACCACGCATAAAGTAGGGTTCCGTAGTAATTTTTGGCACCGCGCTGTTTTGCATTTCTTGCATTTCAAGCTTCATTCAGTCCTAACAGTAAAATATGAAAAAAAACTTTTTTAGTTTATACTGTTCTTTTGGAAAAAAGTATATATTTTTATTTTATTTATAATTTCAAAAGTATTTATCACAGGATACCCGAAACAATTTTAAATAAGAGTTTCCGCGCCTGTTTCTTTACGTGAGTGATTTGAAGTTATAGGTCCAAGACTTTAGAAATTACAGGGGGGGGGGGGGGGGGCACCGTGTAAACGACTTTGGCGGGCTATATCTCGCAAATGCTAAAGCTGATAAAAAAGTGTTGTATGGAAACCCTACCTTATTTTCATAGTCCTTTTCAACGATACCCCACACAAGGGGGTGCACTCAAAAAAATAATTCACCCCCCCTTTACATGTATGGGGAGGTACCCTTAAAAAGGGGTCATTTTAATTTTTTGTATTTTTAAAAATGAGATCTATATGTGAAGTATCCTCGAACCAAGTTACATGCAAATCATACATACAAATCAGTCCATAAACGTAGAAGATATTCTGCTGTGACAGACTAGCACGGACGGACGGACGGACTGAACGATCTTATAAGGGTTCCTTGTCGGACTACGGAACCCTAACAAATCGTAACAAAGTTCGGTATCCAGTCAATATCAAACCATTTTGGTAATATGTGGATGGATCGTAAAACAATTTTCGGCCAACTAGCGGGACCTCGCTCCATGAATACATAATAAACGGTTAAAACTCCTCTGAAATTCACGTAGCAACCAAATATGAGGATGAGGATCAAAACTGCTGTTGGCTTTACCCTTCACACTTAAATAAATACAGATTAATTTCTGTTCCAATTACCTGTTCGCTGTTTTGTAAGGCTATTCGAAGATAGATATTTAATTGTAAGTTTATGTATTTGGAGAAAATGCTGCAGTGCAGTTTGTTGCCGCTTCTACTGTATTTGCGCTTAGGAAGTGGCACTAAACGTAGCTATAATTAAATAAGGTGACAACTTTTATGAAATCAAAGAAAATTATCAAGCGATACTAACATCCAAAGATAATTAAATGATTTTGACTTTATCTTTGAAAAATAGCAAGTTATTTTTTGTTTCTATTTGGTATTGAGGATTATTAAGGTTTTATTTAAGATTATTGTTTCTAAAGATCTTGAATTAAACTAGTGACCGACAGGAGCAGATCTTACGTGTAATATATGCCTTTTCAAAGACATGCTGAAAACCACATTGATTTGGATTTTAGATCTTGAATCAGGTATTTGACCCTGCCCAAAGGCCCCATTTAGTTAGCATTGCCATCATGCTATGCTAATTGCAAGCCCATTGCCTATTTATTAAATTAAAATGATTCCTTAAGGGTTTTCAACCGTGGATCAGTTTTCACGATTTGCGCAAGAGGAGACTGGCACTGTTTTCTTGCTCCCAGATTTACGAATTTAGACATAGATTTATATTTCATAGTTTCTGTAAAATCCACATACTTACCTACGTTTTGATTAAAGCAGAAATATTATTCGCGCTGCAAATATACATGTAAGCGTCAGTCATCATTATTTCTGGGACATGTAATTTGCTTAGGCTGTAATTAATGTAGCTTGTTCATCTAATTTACATATTTGAATAGAACGGCAGAATAAACGAGAATGAGATATATATTAAGGTAAATATTGACGATTATTATATTAGCCGTGTGGTTCCCGGCAGAGTAGAATAGGACCACTCCAAGTCTTCCCGTGGATGTCGTGAAGTGCGACTTAGGAAATACAAACTAAACAAAGCTTATAAATATCAATGAGACCTCTCCAACCCGTCTGGCCAGCGTGGAGAGTGTAGGCCATATCCACTGACTGCTTTGGCTAATATACGGCTCTGGTAATACAGAGGGTCGTGCTCCTGCAGTGGAGACTAAAAAAAACCTGATGAAAAGGTTGACTGGAAGAGATCGCATCTAGCGATAAGTCCGCCTTTGTACCAATATTTTCTTTGTGTTTGTTATTTTTATTTTATTAATTATTATGGTGCAATAAAGATAATTTGTATTGTATTGTATTGTATCATCATCATGATTATATTTTATGAATTGTTGTGTGAAGATCGAAAGGGCATGTATCACTCCTTCCGTACACGTATAGAATTTCAAGAGTAAAAGTCAAGTAAATCAATATACTTATTGAAAGTATCCGAACATGATTAATGTCGAAGTTATGAAGGGTCACGTACATAAAATTATATTTGTATATCGAACGAACCGTTACTTTATTTTCGTATATCAAGTTTGCCCGAAGGAGCCTTGTCATAAATATTATACGTATTCCTTGGCGGTTATTTTGTTCGGATAGAATATTATAAATAATTTATCAACTCTATCTCGTCCCGGCGTCTGCCTCCTTTGAAACTTGAGGTAATCTGGGATTAACTCTTAACAAACCAACTGGAATTAATTGGCAAGTTAAATTGTCCTTTTGCATGGTTTTGACGCCGACCTAATTAACGAATTACTTACGTATGAAATGTTCACAATTTAGTGTCAGCGTAGACAGCAAACATGTTCAATATCAGATTTTGTTTCTTTTTTTAAATAAATACCTTTTTTTAAATAATACGGACAAATCACACAGATTGAGCTAGCCTCAAAGTAAGTTCAAGACTTGTGTAATGGGATACTACTCAACGATACTACATTTTATAACATAAAAATATATAGTTAAACATTTAATGTACTATGTAATTTTGTACATATCCTTTTTCATATAATATCATATTTTATTGTATTATATTTTTGTATTTTTATACCTTTATTGGATTTATTTTTCGCTATTTGACCTCTGTTAGCGTACTTACATACGAGCGTACGGTTGCAAGACATAAAAATACATACCTAATTAAAATAATAATACTTTTCTCATAACGCATGTACAAATGCAACTATGCAGTATGCGTAGAAATGCAACCTTGATTTCTCTGACTGCTCCAATTTCATGAAACATAACTTGTATACGTGAAAGACAAAAGTCTGAAAGTCTAGTCCGATGCCAAGAGTATGTCGGCAGACAGGCGGGCGCCAGGAGTAAGCAGTCGCCAGCGAATCGTGTCAAGATTCATCCACCCACACGTTCCGTAATGTTAGACCTATTTCGCCCTTTTTGAGGTTTCATGCCTTATTCCGCCTCAAATATGAATTCTTTTCAATAAAATATGTAGTTTGCATACCCGCGTAATACGGTACGTAGGTACTATCGCTACCTACAGCGAATCGTTGCCATTAGTAGAGCAAACCAATGGGGTTTTAGCTAAGGTATTTGCGACATAGTCCCAAATTATGTCATATTTGTCTATTATGGAAATTAAGCTGGATTTCTGTACTTTATTACTCATTTATCTAGATTTGCTATCACGTTGCACTTCTCGTTACTATTAATATTGCGCAATGTACGTTAGATGTTCCTTATTGTATATAAAATGGTTCTAATTGCTTAACTTTAATTCCTTTAAACGTCATTAGAAGCCCCGTATTAAAAGCGCCCCTTTGCTTAAAAATCATTATTGGAATCTGTCCAACTATAAATTCCAGAAATCTGACATTAAAATGCTAATAGCCGTTTCTGAATTTGAAGCCGCATAAGTATTTTGCCTATATATAATTATCTTATTGCTATATATTTACTTCTTTAATTGTACTGGATAATTGTAGAAGTAGATAATTCATACAAAAATCATATTACGTAGGTTAGGTGGGACCTAAACTAAATCCGTGCCTGAATACTTGTGCTGTACTAGGGGTGCGATGGGAGTTACTGACACCTCTTCTAGATAAATAGTACCAAACTTTACATAAATAATTTTTTAAATAACCTATTTTGTCCCACTGTTGGGCATGGTGTCTTCCATTTCCCTCCGTACAATAAATATAACGCAATAAAATTCAGGAAATAAACCTTAAATACATCAGTCAGAGGCTGGTTAAGAGGTTCGTTGCCGGTGGTACAAAAAGTAACTGAACTGACATACTGCCAACCTCCTCCAGATAAATGGGACAATAAACAAACTCATCAATAGTTATTAAATAAATACGTAAAGCTAACATAAAATCAAGAACTGTCTTTGCAATGCGAAGATAAAGTTTGATTCAAAATTGTTTACCTTCATTGTTTGAGGTTCGAACACAAGACCTTGTAATTCGGAGGTATTCCAAATTATTACCACTGCGCTACACGGCCTGCCAATGATAATAAGGGATTGGACAGGGGGTGACCGGGTGAGTCGGGGCGCTTCGGAGGCAGGTTCGCGACCCACATCGGAACCGCCGTTAAAAGAACGATTGCCGCCCCTGACACATTGACTCACATTCGGATCTCTCGACCCGTTTTAATGGCCCAGCTTCCAATCGCTGGCGTTTGATCTTAATGGCTTTAGAAATAATGGTTTTAATAAAGAAATGTGTTAACTGTAACGTGTAAAAATATTAATATAGATATTCAACTCAGCTGAAAATTATATTCTCATGTTCGTAAATATTCTTCTTCTTTTCCCTTGTTGTTGTTTATCGTATGTGTAAGTGGCCAACACTGGTGTCAGATTTTTCAAGCTGCCTAAAGGCATCTGACATAGCTTAACGACTGCCATACAATGATGACAGCCGGGACCAACGGCTTATACGTGCCTTCCGAAGCACGGAGGAGCTCAAGAAATTTTTGTACCACTTGTGGTCACCCATCCAAGTGCGGACCACGCCCAGTGCCGCTTTACTTGCGAGAGCGCTAGTAATGCGCACTCCCGCCAGGCCACTGAGCTCCTCCTTCTTTTCCCTATTTGCGGTCGACTCTGTATATCAACTACATACAAGTTTTGGCAATGGTTTTTCCAATCGACTGCCAATCATGACACTGAATTCGAAATTCAAACTGCATACAAAAGGCAGAATATTTTGTTTTTTTTGTTATATTTGAGTTTTCTTCACAGCAACTTACAGTCCGCGAGTTTTTGCATTCGCATGATTTATTTACTATCCTAACTTCCTAATTAATATTATAAATGCGAATGTGACTGTATATTTGTTTGTTTGTTTGTTACCTCTTTACGCTTTATCTACTGAACCAATCTTCTTGAAAATTCGCATAAACATAGGTAGGAGTACTGAGAAGGACATAGGGTACCTTTCATCCCGGAAAAAAGTAATGTTCCCGTGGGATTTGGGATACGCGAGCGAAGCCGCGGGCAAAAGCTAGTTTCATATAAAAGGCGTAATTGATCTAGTAATCTTGCTAAAGCCATAATCTCGACATTCATATCAAAATAATCAAACTGAAGACAAGTTTGCGAAGTTGTCTCCCGTCATTACCTCAGGGATATCAGATATTAGTAATGTTAATAGACTAGGTATCGCTGCAGACAGTAGGCAGTTTTTTAATCTCTGCAAAGGATTCGTCCTTCGGTGCTCTATGCTAAGCCGTAGGGAGGCGCGGGGGATGCGCGCGCATACTCTTCGATCCGGCCATCCTCGTTTGAATGAGACGATCGGTCACTCACTGAAAGGCCGGTGTCACGTGTGTGTCACCTTTATAGACATACTATGTCTTACAACTACAATTGACCACCAACTGTCCATATTTCCCCTATGTTAGGACTGTAAGAAAAAAATAGACGCGATTTTTTTTTCATTAAGTTCGTCGGAGAGAAGAAAATTAAATTCTATCTTCACGCCCGCCATCATGTTAAATGGCTTTGGGTCTTACAGCTCTGTCCTCTGTATACCCCGTTAGGGATAAAGACGTGATAACCTGTAATTTTCCCCGTGTGGTTCCGGGTCAGAATAGGACTACGCCATCTCTTCCTGTGGATGTTGTAAGAAGCGACTATAGGACTTTAGCACAAACATCTTGTGCTACAATTGCATTCCCAAGGAGGGTTAACGTCGGGCGGCGGCTGGTTCTAAAACTTTCGCACAAATACATTCCCAAAGAGGGTTGACGTCAGGCAGGCGGCCCGTCGTAAAATTACAGCCGAATCATTTTACTGTTCAGGCAATTTCTTCTCCACTTCGTAAGGTCTTTGGCATCCTTGGGTGACCATTGACGAGCATGTTATATTTGAAGAGGAAAACGCGGGAAAAAGCACCCCGGGCTCCGAAGCTGCACAGCTGAGGATGCAACCAGGAACGCGCTAAGATGAAGAAGAAGAGACTCAATAGATTCGGATTAGATTTAGCATACACAGGCAACTTATATTCGACACCCTAAAGTGGGTTCCCGATGAACACACATGAATGGAGTTGCGGGCAAAAGCTAGCATAACAATCATGTAACCTCCACTCCTGTTTTTTACTTCAGCTAAACCGGGCTTAAACGCCAACAGAGATGGGACATGTTTGAGCTCAAAGCAATCTGATTTGGAATTTAATAACGACGTGAGATTATCAGAAAAACCGGAGCGCCCTGCAGATGTGAATGTTTTGGTGTTTTGTTTATTTTTTGAAGCTCCGTTTTTGTTAATTACTTTTTATCAGTTCTAAAGTCGATAAGTATTAAGGTTGATGACCGACCTTTCTTACTCGTATATGCATAGATATAATAAGTAGACATTTTATTGAAAGTTAGATTGATGTTTTTTTAAAATGCAAGAACCTTTTTTAAAAAATATGGTTTAGTACCTATTGTAAAACAACACCTTCCATGCTAGTCTGGGAAAAAAAGAAAAACGTTTAATGTACTACTACTACCGCGAGAATCTGCTGAAACATGTCAATAGCACGGCTTGAAATACCGGTATTTATGGGAACCGGTATCATTTACCTTGGTGAGATACCGGTACCAAACATGGTACCGGTACTACCCTACAGTACATACTGTACCGATACTGGGTACCGGTATATCACCGGTACCCAGTATCGGTACTAATCAAATATTTGCGTCAGAGTGAGAAAGCAGATTTAGTGAAAAGGATAAGGAAAATAACTACTCTCTTTCATAACATAACATAAACCAAACTCGGATGACGTCGACTCGTGTCGTATCGAGCGCTACGTGTAAAACCCGGCAGCGGTAAAGGTGGAGTAACGGTACTCATCTGGAACCGGTACCCAGGTACCGAAATTAAAAGGGATAAAGACGTGATGGTTTATATCTTTATAAAACAATGTTACTTCTTTCTTCCTGCGGCGCGCGGCGCTACAACACTTTTTTTAGCTCTGTTACTGGCTTCTCTTCTCCAAAATGTTTTTCTGCCTATTCTCCTTAGATCTTTCTTGATACAGTCCTTCCACCGCTTTCTAGGTCTTTCTCTGGGTCTCTTCTGTTGCAGGGTCCATTTGGTGATTTGGTGACCTACCCATCTAAGCCTTTGTGACTTACAAAACTTGACAATTGTCCCTTTATGGATCAGTGTCTCCAGCTCATGGTTCATTCTGAATAAAACAATGTTTCATGCATGATAGATCTTAAGAATGTACGGTAAACAGTGAATCTAGAACATTTTCACGTGAAAGCAAGTTCCCTTGTGGTGGTTCTTAGCACAGGTTCTTAGTTATGTTTGATGAAAATAGGTTCAGTCGTTAAAAAGTAATTGGGGGTTAACGCTTGAAAGTCAGGGCTTTCTTCTTCTTCTTCGTCTAAGTACGTTCTCGTATGCATCCTCAGCTGTGGTGCTTCAGAGCCCGACGGCGCTTTCCCGCTTTTTCTTCTCCAAATGACATGCTCGTCAATGTCACCCAAGGATGCCTGTCTTTGGCATCCTTGGGTGACATTGACGAGCGATTGCGAAGAAGAGAAGACATTGCGGCTGCAATTTTACGACCGGCCGCCTGCCTGAATGTATTTGGGAATGTATTTGGGCGAAAAGTTTTACAAAAGGCCGCCGCCCGATGTTAACCCTCCTTGGGAATGCAATTGTAGCACGAGATGTTTGTGCTTTAGTCCTTTAGTCAACTCTTACGATATCCACAGGAAGAGACGGAGTAGTCCTATTCTAACCGGAACCACACGGAGAAAGTCTTGAAAGTCACGGCTTTCTCTAGCAAATAAATATTATCGTATCGGTATCAGTATCGGTAGTTCTGCTACTTATCACTAGATGGCGTTCTTTACAGTCGGGGATTTTTTTAAATTTGCCTAGCAAATAAACTTGTATTACAGGTTTTTATTCTAATACACAGTAAAAAAATAACCTTGTTTTCAAATTTATATTTTTAGATTCCCCAAATTAATTTCGGCTAATCAAATCAACTCTTGTATTACACCTTGCCTGTACATAATGGATTTGATTAACTCGATGCGAACGCAAGTTAGTGTCAAAGGAAACATTACACACATTACCATAACAATGAAGTTTTCCAGCCTTGAGCCGCTTGATTCCGCCTACGAAAAGGTGTGCGATTCCCTGACGCAATAGAGTCCAATTAGCCAGTCCAACATTTAACTATGAATCTAAACTGGCTATCAGTGGGGAAAAGGTGAGACAAAAAAAATTACGTTCACGTACAATACACTGGTGAGCAAAATACAGATACACACAAAAATCGAATTACGCAATGTGTGTAATTCGATTTTTGGACAAAGCATTTTCTTTACAGCCGTAAGAACTCGTATTATTTCGCTTGTTCCTTTGGAAATTTCCCCTCTATATGAGTACAACACTCTCATGGGCACACTGAAGACGATAGTGTTTTTATACTGCAGATGTTTCTCTTCATTAGCGCGGGTGAACGTAGGCGTACCTCCTAGGCATTTGACGTCTAAATATAGGGGTCGTAATGAAATGTCAGAGATCAAAAAGCATACACAGGTATGACTATGGTAGTTGGTTGTAAAGCAATTTGGTAGATGACTGGGTCAAAAATAAATTATTTGGTACTGATAAGAGAACAAAACGTCAGAAAATAGTGTCACTTGTCATTGACCATATCCATTATCAACGTGATTTTAGACTTATTAATGCAGAAAAACTGATATTAAAAGCGCTATTTGACTCGAAAAATCTATGACTTTACGGTTTTGTATTTCATACAAATCCCACAGAATATTTTTGTTTTGACGTTTAGAAAAAAGCGTATGATTTGACTTATTGTCGTCTAGCGGATTAAATATTAGTATTATTATAAAGTGGTAGTAAAAAATAAATCGGCCACGTGCATGTTGGACCACGCTCAGAGTAGAGTATACGTTAATACATGGAAATTTTATTTTAACAATATGTGAAATACATAGTTAAAATGGACGGACAGACGGCTGTAGTGATATTTGTTTATTGAAGTGTGGTGGGAGCGCCGTCCGCCACTCAATCGGCTATGAAAACCAGTGGACTCGTATAGATTTGTCGCCAGAAGCTCCCTAGCAAACCAAGGGGCTACACCTACCTTTGATTGAAACATGTTAGTAATAAAGAAACTAAAAACTTAAAATAGTCTCTAGAAGACTCGTATCCAAGGCCGTAAATAATTCTTAAATAAAATGTATTTATGATTTACATACATATACCTAAGCGACTCATCAAACACATTACTTGCCTCGAAAATTACATTGGACCCTGTTTGGTGTGTATGTTTGGTCAAAATAAACATTCCGTAAGGTCTTAATAAAAATAATAATTAGAAATGTTATTTTAATTGGCGTTACTGTAAAAACTTTCTAAATCCGTAATTTTGATATTATTAGAGCCGTAATTTGATGATGACAATTTAGAAATAGAATTAAGGTAGCATCTCTGTATAAAAAAAAAGAAAGACGTGGGCGGGCGCCGCGGCGGCCGTGGGCGGTTTCTGTTTAGTTTTCCCCTCAGCGGAAACCGTTGCGCGTATGCTCCCCAAATACGACTGACTTGCTTAACTTCACGTTAATGTTAATGACGTGGATTACTTACCTGTGTTAATATTACCTCAGATGAATAATTGTAATTATATGCGTTCTTGGTCTTGAATTTTTTTTACTTAATGGCTGGACGGAGAATTTCATCCTAGTTAATAGATTCTAGGTGTTACTTTGCTAAAATCAAAGTTACATGCTATTTGATCTAGGTGGAGGAAGCACACAAAGTAGGATCTAGATCAAATAGCATGTAATTTCATCCTAGTTTATGTACTTGTACGTGTGTCTATTTCTTTGCGGCGCTCCATGGGTCGATGGATTTTCACATGTTAAATGTTTATCTTGCCTTTAAAGTTGTAGGATATGGATAGATTTCGATTATGAGAAATCACATAGATTGTACTAGCCCAGATTCTGTGTAAGTCAATGATTCCTAATTATCTTACCATTTTGTCATACATAGTGTCATAAAGTGTAGGCAATATAATATAAATTTATTTGATATTGAAACTGGCTATCTAACTTGATCTTGTTAGCGAATTTGTGCCGTACCTGTGCCTGCGGTCTTGCTTTCGGTGGCGTGCCTATGGAAAAAGGGCTAGGGCATGTAATCCTTGCATTCTTTCGGTTTAAATATTTCTGGACGGTTCTTGCTGCAGTAAAATATTATCATAGGCGATAGGGTGTTCTTTCTTATACAGACAAAAGTTTAACAGATTTTCGTTATTTAGAAAAAAGATTATCATGTCATAGAATAATCAATATGTAGGTTACTCAGTATAAAGAATTTTTAATAATAGATTTTCGTTGCACAGAAAATCAATAATTAGAATGTTTGTTATGAATAATTTGAAATCATAGAATTTTATTACAAATAACATTTACTTTCGCGATGTTTCTAATATCAGAATATCAAATTATATATACTCAATACTCAATAATTTATTGCTTCCTTAAATGACAAATGAATACATGCAAACTAGATAGCAAGTTGATACATAGATGATTTCACAATCACTTAAGGACCCTGTTGGGCGCTGCAATAGGAGAGAGGAGGAATCGTGTCACTGTTAGTATAGGTGTAGTAAGGTGTAGTGTAGTATTAGGTGTATATTTATAAATATTATATAATTATAAATTATATATTTATAACCTATAAGTTGGCCCTATTCTAGTAAAATGGATAAAACTTTCCCAGCATTTACGTTGGTCACAGTTCTAACCTAACCTAACCTATAAGTTTGCCCTAACCTATATTGTGGTAGCGATTTATAATGTATTCTAACTTATTATATGGTATTTAATTTGATTAAACAATGTTTTCACTTAATACTTCCTTAAATAATAATTTTCAGTAAAATAAAATTCCATGAAAGATTATACCGAACAAACAATATTCTTTAAAGAAATATTCTACTGTTTGATTAGTTTGTTAAATGAAAATATGAGATTGTAAAATTCATTGAACTGTGTTTCTATAAATTGTGTTTCATTCAAATAATAGTCTTTGAAACAATAATATTTGAAATAAAAATATAAGAATTAAATATTCTATGAAAAATTTTCTGTGAATCGAAATTCTATGAAATTTCAGTCTGTGAAACAAGGGGCACCCTAGGCGATATCTCCTAGTGTTTAGCTCTTCAAAGAAACTTAAATTCTTTTTTTTTCACAATAATTTTATGCGCCTTTAACTTTGGGCCGTAAAATTAAGGTTGCAATGCAGTACGACACACAAGACGCAAAACAATTACGGTAGGTGTAATTGGGCTGAAAGATCTAGAGAAAATAAAGAATTAAGGCATGTTTCGCAGTAATTTCTGTGTGCGGAAATTTTAAAGAAATTAAACAGCTTTATAAAATGTTAGTAATAAGAAACTTACGACTGTGCCTCCAAATTAGTTTTATCTAATTAAACGCCTAGTTGTCTTAATGTCAAGTGATGACCCCTGCCTGCCTACAAACTCTAGGCACGCCACAGCTAGATACACGTATTGTATGCAGGTGTAGTGCAACTTCATCAACTATTGATATACGGTACGCGTACGATGCACGATGCCGATCAATTAAATAGCTACGAACAGTGTAATAGAGCGCTTTATTGAAGCACGTCAAACTTTAATAAAGTATACTTAACTTAGTTTCGGTTCGAACACTGAGAGTCTACTTACATAAGTAAGTAGGTATTGTATAAGTATTTATGTATTTGATTTATTATTCTGGATAGTCTTAGTATGTATAATATCCAACTTTTGTAAAGCGAGCGTAAAGCACCACTTTTTGACCCGGGGATACGAAAACATAATTTATATAAACAATATTTCAATAAATAGAACAAGCAACGTTTGTTATCTTTTATGATTATGAGGGTAATATAAATATACAATATGTATGTGTAAAGTGGACAACATAATATAAGTTGTAAATTTTTAAGTTATTTATTAAAATATGTTCATATATTTCAGTAACTTAATTTTTAATAATTTCTATAAACGTATGTTAACTTAAAGACCTGTGTCTATTCTTAACTATTGATTTGATGTCCGAAATAAAAGTTAGAGTAGTTTGTGTGTATTAAAAAAGGTACCTAAAATTTTACATGATAGCGTTACGTATGTTAGTTAACTAATAGCTTCGAAGGTTTTGTAAAGCTTTTAAAATAAACGTTCCAGACAAAAAGCTGATCAATATTTAAAACTCCAGCAAGTTTATTGAAGTGACAAAAACATCGATTATTTAACGGAAACACGGCGTCCAACGGAAATGAGGTTAGGTCACGGATATGTATTTAAGTTAGCGCACGTTACGTGCTCACCAGTAATTCTAGTAATTTTACTACGTTATAGTACTATTCCCAGGAAAATAAACTATGAACTGTACTAAGGTTAACTAAGTTTAAATACGAGTATTTATGGATAGCATTTTACCTGCCGTTTGTAAATTTTTATTTGGTCGCGCTTAATAACGTTTTATTTCCCGACCCTACTAGCATTATGTACATTATGCATCATGTATTTTATATAAACTACACTTATACTTTATTTTGCAACCAACATTTAGACTGTATAACCCAAAGGTTGACTGGTAGACAACGCTTTTAGCGTTAAGTTCGCATATTGTTTTGTACAATTTGTATTTGATGAATAAAGATTAAATAAATAAACATAAAATACTCTCAATGCAAAACTGGACATACTAGAGCACTACCAAGTGTGTGTTATACAATAAATTAAATTTATTGTGTGTAATACACACATTTATTTTATTCTAACTCTTTAAATAATACTAGTTCTGTACTTTCTTTAATTTTAGTTACGTACAAAAAAACATCTATAAAAGTAAACATAGTACATGGCTTATAGGTGCTACTTATTTCTAAAGAAATGTCTACCAGTAGATCCGATTCAGATTTTCCTTCAAAAAGTAAATCTGAATCTACTTCAAATAAAGATTTGAACTGAATTGAACTTGGTATCGTAAGGGACACCTATTTTCACTGTTATTGAATATGAAACAATGGCACCCGGCCGGTTTCAGGTTTCGTGGTTAAATTAGTGAATGTTTTGTTGCCTGTTAACTTGTAACTGCTTTTGTCCCTACAACGAAATTCAGTAATATCTGAACAACCATCTTGGCGACATAATAAACGGTTTCGCGAATCTTTACATTAAAAAAGCTGCCATAATCTTTAGAATCTATTAATTTATGGAATTTCTTTTTATAGATATCTTTAGTAACGGCGTGAATGTAAGAAATATAAAATATGTTTAAGATGGCGTCAGCCTTGGAAGTTTTTCATCATCGCGAGAGAACTTTATCAGCTGGGAGTCTTAGGTACATTTGAAGAACAATAAGAAAAATCTTAATTTTCTACAATTTTTGTACCTAGTACAATTTGTAGAGCATAGCTCATATATATATTTAGATAGTACAATTTATAGCTTTATTTTTAATACATAGTATAAAACAAAGTCTCTTCCCCCGCCGTCTGTAGCTCTGTAGTTTATACGAGTATGTACCCTTACATCTTTTAAAATATGCACCGGTTTTTAATTCAGTTTTCATCAATAGATAGTGATTTAAAAAGAAAAGAAAAACATTTTTTTTTTCAAAATGGCGGAATGGTTAAAAGCTTAAAAATATTATATTTTAGCCATTTCGAGAAATGTTCAAAAATGTCGTAATAGTATTTTGTTACCTTTATGGAGACGCAACTTTTTTGTCCGAACAACTTTTTTATCCGTTAAACTTCAAGTGATCAGCGGTGTGATGCAAAGACAAACTCACAGATATACATAGATATAGTGTTCTAATCTGTGGACAAACTCGTGAGGTCTACAGCTCACAAAGCCACTACTTTTGTTAATTGTACGAGTAGTTGGCTCTATTACGCGTAATAAAATGAAACAAGTCGTATTTCTTAAGGCCGTACCTGAACTTTCCGGCGTCCAGTGCTGCCCCCATTTATAATGAATCATTTCAAAGAAAACGGAGACATCATTTAAAATTTTGCTACTACCAAGCCCTAGATAACCCTTCAAAGTATTTTATGAACTGCTGTTTACAGTTTAAAGTGAGAACGTTAAGCATTACTACGCACATTTGCGAAAAACGGCCACTTTTGGCAAATGTGCGTAGTAAAGCCTAACTTTCTCATTATAAACTGTAAGTAAACAGTAGTTCATAAAATACTTTGAAAGATTATCTAGGGCTCAGTAGTAGCAAAATTTAAATAATGTCTCCGTTTTCTTAGAAATCATTTATTTTAAATGGGGGCAGCACTGGACCCCGGAAAATTCAGGTACAGCCTTAAGGTAAACATTTTGAATAAGTCAGTTAAGATCTCACAGGACTTTGAACGCTGACGAAAAGTACACTTCGATCACTAATAAACGCTTGTTTTAACAATCAATGACCGAGACAATGATAGAGTAGTTACCACATCACTCGTAAATTGTTTATTGAAATAAAGTTCATAACCAGTGAAAAAATGATACCTACGGGAAAAAGGGAAGGTACTATCCCTGTAGAATACGAAGGCACAATAGTCATTTTGTGCCTAACGCCTACGTATTTTACGAAGCTCCGATATTGCTCGTTATTTCTTTATCACGGTCGGGCCTTAGAGACTCATGAATATTAGTACATATTAGCCAGGTACCGATGTTATCTTTATTCTATTTAATTAATTTTTGTTGCGTACTATTGTGTAGGCTTTGTTTTGGGTAATAAGTTTATTTATGGATCTCTGGAGTTTCAATTGTAATGAAATTGAACGATAAGGAGAGAAATATTTAATGTTTATATTTATTGTGTTTTATGGCCAATTTAATACTAGTCTATGATTTTGACGTGACGACGTCTTAAATTAGGTTGCGGCTGGGAGTCACTTATGAAAAAGTGTAACGCTCGGTAACGTTACGATGAGTCACCGAACGAGAGAGAGGCCCGCCGAATGCCTTGCGTCTCTCTCCCACTCAACTATGATCGGTCTGCCGCGCGCGTTGTCACGTAAAATCTTCGCCCGTAAAACCGACTTTACAGGCAACCATTTTTTGTTTTCTATTAGAATTTTAAGTCACAAAGGTCTCAAATTAAACCTAAGTAATCAAACGATAGATTGATGATAAGGTACAATTAATAAAATAGAACTATACGATATAAAATATTCCGGAAAATTACAATTTCGCACAGGAGTTCCGAATTAAAAAGTTCCGGTGTTGGTGCGGAAAATGAATCTATTTAGCGGAAGACAAAGTTGAAGACTCCCGACGCCACCGGCCTTACGTGGACTACACAGCAAATAAAGTAGGACCGGCGGCATACATCACAACTTTTTACGAGCTCGCCACCAAAACGAGTCACCTAACTTCATAAATAATTTCTATACACCACGTCCTACCGAACCGTGTGATACATTCTAGGGAAGCAGTTATTTTTATGTCCTTATTGTCCCGTCGTATTGGGCAAATCAATGGTTACTCCAAATCGCTTCTAATTTTAGATATTAATTCATGCGTGACGTCAATTCTCCTGAAAGATCTTAGTGTGTGGTTTCGCTCATAAAATTGATTTATTTATCTCGCTCATGATTTCGCATAATGTGTTGACGAAATTGAATGTAAGTTCTTTTTTATAATGCGGAAATCAATTTGCTAAAGGATAAATAATATAAAAATGCATCAAATTACATTAGTGGTAGAAAATAATTTTGAATTTGTATGTAAGAAGTGGATTGGTATTGGATTCACGTGTGAGGGGCGAGGCTGCGCGCGCACCTCTACGTGGTCGTAGCGCTACGAACGTTTAGTCGTGTCCGAGCTACGAGAACTATCGACTGCTACGCCGTAGCCCGTAGCACAATACTCACTGTACTTCACTGTCAAAGTGTTTGTGACATTGTGATCCCAAGGGACTGAAAGTTATTGGAGGTCGAAGAGGAAAAGGTAAAATTCGTTACATTAGACTCGTTACTGGATTTTTTCAAAGGATTTTTTTTTCTTTGCTATATTGATGTCGTAACGGTACGTGGGACGATTCTCTCGCGTATTCATGAAATCTACTTTCCTACTGCATTATTGAGAAGCCTTATAATTATAATAATATCTTTGAGGCATATATGTAACTTGAATATAGCAACCGTAATCGAATCGTAACCTATTATAAGCTACAACTTAAAATAAACATTTATTTTTATTGTTAAAATTTCTCACGATCCCTTTTCTCTGATGTAATATTACGAATGCGGGATATTAGATGTTTAGTATTGTTAAGGTTATGTATTTGTTACTCAATCACACCAAAAATTCTTGAAACAAATTGAATGGATATGGAATACAAGAAGACTGTCCTTCCTTATTTAACAATTAGGATAGGACACTTTTAAAAGTGGCAAGGAATGCTATTATGCTAACCTACGAGTATGTCTATTTTCAGAACGCTACAAATATCGTACCTTTGCAAATATTCGTAGGCAATCGAGTTGGTATTTTAAGGGTGACCTTTGATATTCCCACTGTGAAGTCTGCTCCGCTCAAGTACCTACTCACAAAGTGCTTAGTAGCACTTGATACCTTTCAAATGGGTTACATACAATTCTATAGATATTTGAATGGAGATGAATCTACTATATTGTAATGATGTTTTGGATTAGAACTGTAAATGTTAACGATTTGGGAGTGTATATTGTTATAGTTTTTCTATTTCTATAGATATTATAATGTTTTCGACACGACACAGTGTGAAATTTTTTTCTGTGGTAATCGTCGATGTGATCAATTATATTTATACATTTATCCAAAATTAATTAGTAAATATTGAATTCGTGTTGAGATCTACTCGTATTTAAACTAAAATCTATATAGATGAGCATTTGGAAGAGAGGAGTGGCATGCTTTCCTCATTAAACATAGCGTTTTTTAAGTGTTATGTTATGAGTTGTGACGCTGATGACAAACACCATTCTGAGATAGACGTTTGTCTATGTTTATACTTCACCTTAACTTGTAGTTTATGTAGGTACATACCTACCTGTAGGAATTTATTTGAGTAAATATTAATGTATATTATATGTATAAATAGTATTATATAATATGTATGTATATAAAGTATATAGTATAAGTTCTTTTTGAAGCGCCTATCGCAATTTTTTATTTTTATTTTCTTAAATGTTGACTAGTAGAGAATGCATTAGCGTTAAGTCCGCCTTTTGTACCATTGTGTTCAGTAAAGATTTAATAAATAAATAACTTGCCAAATAATGTCTTCACTATAACACTCCACAGATTCTCAAATCAATAAAACGTCTACACATCTGTTTGTCAAATTGCTTTTAATTGTGAAACTATGCCCTATAATATTTTTTTCTGAAAGGTTTATAGAATATCTAGGTACCGTGCGTAGGTATATGTTTCAAGCCAAGACTCTTGTAGAACATGAAATAATGTACATGCAATGTAGCGAAAGAACATTGCCCGCTCGTGCAATAGATTGAATATCGATACTGCCTTCTATTTATTGAGCTCATGTACTTACCCTTTATTGGCTCAAACGCCTACTCTCGAGTAATAAGACTACTTACTTTGAGCTATTCACATCCCACACATTTTCTGGTCGTCAATCTTTAGAGAACGAAACCCCTTATCGACAGTTAATTAATTTGTTAATTGATGAATCCGTATTACTTATTTGTTATTTCGTAACTATGGAATAGATTTTCCGAGAGTTATGAATAATTATGTAGTTTCAAACCCCTTTTCTCTCCCACGGGTCGAAATAGGTAACAGCGAACGGGCAGCAGCGTCCTCTATGCAACGACTTTGCCATCTACTGCGATCAGCAACCCGTCTAACCAGCGTAGTGTTTTTTTTTTTTTTTTCAACCCATTTGCCCAGCGTGGTGCTTATGGACAAATACTCATTCGGAAAGGCATTTAGTCCAGCACAGGACTGATAAGCTCTAGAGGAAAGGTTAAAACTAGATCAGAAGATAAAGTATAAAATTATAGTAATGCAGAGTGTTACTTTTTACATATTTTAAAGCGAAATGCGTTTTGCTCAAATCGTTTTTCATTTAGTTTTTTTTTATATGATGGATTGACTTTAATGTCATTAGATTTAGTTTTTTATTTCGGCATAATTTAATTATTATGCTTTTATGCTACGTAATTTCCGACGATTTTCAATTTTGTGACTTAGTTATCTAACAACCTGTTGTATGTGAAACCTTAAGATGCCGAATTGGAACATTTATTTTTTGTCGCATACGAGCAGTGTTGCGTAAATAGAATAGAATTCGGCCCGATTTCGACTACATAATATTCCTGATCAAACAACACCGTAATGTTCCACAGAATACTTGAAGTAAATATTATATAAGCATATTATACTTATTTGTCGTAGAACTCCACAAAGGTTCACTTTACACACTGTAGTAATATCATCTCGAGTCTACATAATATGAGTCTCCTGACGAATAGAGTAGGTACCTCACTACAGATGCAAGGCAATACAAAGTAAAAAGGTAGTGCTTTTGTTCTTTACACAATTGCCAATTGACTTAAGACTGAGTTAGAAACAATGGAAAATGAACTGACATTTTATTAACTAAAGAAGTGATCGAAACGAGTAAAAATACCTCATCAGTGTTCGTGTTGGGCAGAAGGATTTAAATTTAAACAAATAACATAGAAGGTTTTTTCTTTTGTAAAAACTTGTATTTATTTTAAATATTTAAGTTCATTATACATCATTTAATGGGGCCTGACGATATGTTTTTTTTAAGTGAAAACTTCTTTAGCGGCGTTGTGCACTTTTTTTGTAATGGGTAAAAAATGTTAAACTCGCCTCAGGACACGTGTCCTGATCGAAAATTCGTAAGACGGATGGAGAGTAGACAGCCGGCGCGGAGTAAGAGAGGAAGTATCCTCCTCTCTTTCTACGGCGCGGCGAAAATGTATGCCTGCGCCTTCTGTTTCGTTTAGCTGAGAGACAAACTTTTAATGTAATATAAATTGTCATGTTTGTGTACCACATAAATGATAGTACTTTTATACTGATAATTAAAGCAATTCGTGCAAAATTATTCCCTAACCATTCCAAAATATCAAAAATGCACAACGTTAATATTCAAGTTTTCACTTCTGCCGGCACTCCCGGAGTGCAACCCGTCGTTTTATTTATTTTCGTGAGACCATTGGGTAAATGAAACTGAGAAAATTTTATAAAAGTAAAATCTGACTCGAGAATCAAATCATCTAAAGTCAAGTTTGGGAATAAAACATTAAATAAATACTAGTAAAAAATAATGAAATATCAACAGTCGTCCATTCACTTGTAACTTTTACAGCTGCTTTAAACCGTAAAGTAAAAGTGCTCCATCACCTCGAGCATTTACGTGTAATGTAACATTATAGATTCGACTTTGAGCATTACATTACAATACTACCTCCCTGACTGACGAGCATTCACGTGTAATGTAACATTTACTTGGAGCGCGCGCCTCTCGAGGCATATTCTTAGTTACAAGTGAAGCGCATTGATGTTACAAGTTGTATCAAGATATTACACATTGTAATGCTCGGTTCGCCTCCTTTAATGATGTATACCTGTTTTGTATCATTACAACTCCTTCACTGATGTAATGCTCGAATCTGTAACGTTACATTACACGTGAATGCTCGCGGTGATGGGAGCACCTTACCGTCAATACAATTTAGACATTTACGATAGGGGGCGTCCATAAATTACGTGAGGTGTTTTTTTAAATTTTCTGTCCCTCCCTCCCCCCGTGGTGAGATGTCGTGAGATTTTATTCAACCCCCTCCCCCATCCCCCAATCTCACGTGAGATTTTTCAATATGTGGGTTTTTTACGTAAACGCGTTGGATTGTTATTGTAAAAAGAAAAAAAAATTGCTTCGTGCTTTTATTTACGACTAGTTAAGACTAGTAATCAATATTGCTGAGAGTTTAATTATAAGTGTAATAAAAATTTAACAATAGAATACTTTAATCGTAACTACTGTAATTAAAAAAAGGATATCTAGTCTAATTCAGTTCATCGAGAATCATGCACGGTCTCAAGAGAGACTGTTGGAACCAACATGTCAGTCAGTAGATGTATAACGTCGAAGTATGAATGAAATTATTTTCTTTCGAACGAATTAGTGAATGATCTTTATCGTATTACGATTACGCTTAAGATTAAATCTTAAGCATGTACAATCTGGATTAAATGGACCAAAATAGTATAATTTTTTTTTTGTTCCAATCAGAAAAAAAATTGCGTGATATTTGCCGAGACCCCCCCCCCTCTCTTCAACGTAAGATTGGATGAGATTTGACTCGATCCCCTCCCCCCCTTAAACATCTCACGTAATTTATGGACGCCCCCATACTCGACCACGCAACACTAGACCTGTCTAGTATTTTGCTAACGCTACTCTACTATACGAGTGTGTAATACTCAGAGATAAGAAATGGATATAATATACAATATAGTATAGACAGTAATGTAATTTTATCTCCATTTGCAATGTTTTCCTGTATTTGATTACCTCGGTCCTCGGTTCGCTTATTTTGGTCAGTGGACGTAAAATCTTCTTTATATAGTCAGCATATTTTTATTTAAAATGTGTAGTACCTATATAGTAATGCCTATCATAATATAAAATTCTTTAAACTATTGATTGTTTATGGGCATTATAAATCATCTAATGGTATACTTAAAAGATTTTATACAAATGTTGGCTGTATCTTTAGAAAAGCATATAAAAGTGTTTTCGGTTAACAGTTTCTCAGATAAATTGGAAAGATCGTAGAGTAAAAGGCTGCTCCCATAAAACTCCAATTGAACGCTACAATAAGCGAGACATTAGGAAATTACAGGGTATTGTGATTTTATGACTGTTTTCTAAAAAAATTCTTCAATTTAAAAGTTTAATTACTCTAACTAATCCAATGTCTCATTCCAAACGACTGCTATTTGGGACAACAATGAATACAAGAAGTTTTTATTAGAAAATTTTTACAGCGAACCTAATTCATGATATTGATTATGTTGCAAAAACAATGCCGAAGTATGAAAAACGCATAGTCATGTGTTGGAAACATAATTTTTATATATTTTTGTACTGTGACAAACAAACAACACTTGTCCTTCTTGTTTCATACATTGTACTGAGCAAGGTCTCTATCATTATTATAGCCAATCGACTCGAAAGAAGAAGCAAGGTCTCTGTTGAAATAAATTCAATATCAAATACATGATTGCTCGTATATTGTTTTACTTACACGTAAAGTGCATGATAGTAACATTTAGAAAGCCAGGAATTGGTGATCTTATCCAGTATGGTAGGTCGATTTTTTTAAGTATTTACTTTGGAACATATATAGTGGTCCAGTACTAACTATGAATATCAGTATTATAGAACAGGCCAGCGATGGCCGATGCTGAACCAGTCGCTTGGAAATATGAGCAGATCATTGGCACGGCGCTAACATTGTGATATTCGTGTTTATTTGCACGTTTGTATGCAAATAAACACGAATGCTAACTCTGTGTTCATATAGACATGTGTTAAGTATGATCATATATATAGGCTCACTTTTCTAATCATAAGGCAAGAGGGCGCAGTGTTCATGTTTTTTTACTCAACTACGGCGAAGCCAAAAGGAGGGTTATGTGCTTTGCCGCTATATATGTGTATATGTATATTCATCTGTGCCCTCGTATCATTAATGATATTACGATACCTTGACAAATGAGCTATTGTTGGAAGCGTCTTGGCTGTCTTTTGGTTGTAGGCTATATGACGTTACAGTAAATTCAATATGGCGCCCCCTATGGGGCATAAAGTAGTGAACTAAAAAATATAATAAATTGAATCATACCATGTAGGTAGGGTATCAAAAGATACGACTTAAGACTGCAGTCTTCGACCGTGGGATTTTTTTATTGAACACCCGAATCTATATTTTCTATCTACACATACGCATTGCGCTGTATTGTACATGCACCCTGGAGACGAATTTAGACGAATTCAGAAGCGCAGCGAGTGGTCTGCCTTATCAGCGTTTTCGTCCCCATATTTATTTAAGAATTTCGGAGAACTTTAAATTTTTCTATCTTTTTGCAAAAGACAAATTATTTTTATTTATTTATTGTACGTGTTTAAGCATGAATCAGCCTTCATATAATAATAACCGCAAAAAATTGAAACACGTCTCTGGTTATTTTGAATTAAACAAACTATTACAATGAAAATCAATAAATTGTCTAATTCACTTTTTTAATACTTAAATAAACTTCAATTTACCATATTGTTACTAAGATAGTTTGGCTCCAATCAGCTCCGAAAAAGCAGTCAAAATCACTAAAAATAAGGACTGGGCCCTTAATTGGCACATATAAAAAATATTCATTATTAGCTGTTTCTCCCTGCTGTGCTTGCATTCATTGGATAAACGTACTTCTCACCATGAATCTTCCCGCACTCGGGTTTTAGGTTTCAAAACTATATCTTGTTAACTCTCTTTATTTTCTGTCAAATACTGATCATTCTTACAACCATCCTGATTTTATTCAAACTACTGTAATATCTAGTATCTAATTTAAATATTACAGTGAAGATAAAATTTAAAAAATTACATTCACTTCATAAAAATTTCCTTCGTTGTACAAACAAAATTTTTGTGAAGTAAATGTAATTTTTGAACTTTATTTTCACATTTTATTCATTGTAGATAAACGTTTATTAATAAAAAAAAAATATTGTATCACTATAGTATGAGGGTTATGAAAGTAGCATAATTCGAGTTCCACACATGCCTAGCCGAGCTTTGCAAAAGCCTCACCGCCGTCAATGGAAGTAATCAGGCTAATGATAATGACGTACAATGTGTGCTTGCATTTTTGCGCATTTTCGGAGATTGGTGTCGCGCTATCCTTTGTGTTACGCAAAGCTGCGTTATTATAAACCCCATGTATGTTATTTTAACAAAAAAGGTACAACAAAAACACTACATAAACCCCTATATCAATACAGTAAGCTTTGTTGTTTGTCATGTATCTCGCCTCCGTTACATAGTCCCATTATCTGAGTTGGGCACAATGTTCATATACTTCCTTTATTAAACTTAGGATTTGATACAAATTTGTGGCAGAGTAGCTAAGTAGAACGTCACTTTCCCCAGTATTCAGGTGCCTGTAACCCAACCAATGAGTACTGTCCCGGACTGTACGGGACGTTGACATGTTCTTATCTATCTTATCACAGTTCGAACCATTTCCCAATTAGTCCTTAAGACAATTTTTCACTTACTTAAGTAGCGCTATAAGATTGCGGATATTGATTTTGGTTATCTGTTACGTCACGTACGAACGGCTCGTATTTTAGCTTCTATTCGGTGTTACTCGTTATGACTGTTTATTAGGTGTCAGTGTTTATAGAGAGAATCATTTATGAGCGAACTAGCTTCTTCCATTGATGGCGAAACGACGATAGTTACATACTTGCTGCTTTGACATAAACCCATGGTTCATTTTATTAGCTAAACATCGTGATTCAGTCAATCGGGCGTCTGTACACCACCATTACCGCATTCGGGGGTTATTGTTCATATCGTTCGGGGGTCATTACGTAATGGCAGTTAGAGCGAGCGACCGCATCGATCCCGGCACATGGCACCGCGCCAATAACAAACTCGTGCACCCTACATACTGCTACGAGAACTTGAGCCCGTTCATAAAACTTTGGTATTAAAACTGTTTTATTACCACTAACAACTACTGCGTGCTGTACCGCTATGAAACAACTTGGAACTGCAAAAATCTTTACGCTGTCGGAACTAGTTCCCAACACTTTATTAGTTCGGAGATATGTTAATAGTTTCCACTCTCCCTGTAAATCTCTTGAAAGGTTTGCTTCATTTATGTTGATTAAAGGAAATCCAATAACTGGTGTCTCTATCTTTTCAGGTTAATTTTACTACAAAGCTATAAACTGAGGTCTCAACCATGGCCTTTGCTGGACTCAAGAAACAAATCAATAAAGCTAATCAGGTAAGAAACTTGTGATGTTGCCTGTTTAAAACTTTTCATCCAGAAATAGAGCAAGATTTTCGTAAAACTTGCCAAACCGCGGCGGAGCCTTAGAAATAACATAAACTGCAGTGACGTTTTTAATTTTTTTTACTAGAAAGTTTTCAGATTAGGCCAGCCTCCAAAGAAATCATTATTAGCGCTTCAATATTAAATTTGTTCCATCAAACGGGCGCCATAATGGGTAATCGCTAATCTTCGATAGAATTTCGCAGAAACATTGACGACTACAGCGTTCATAATAGATGGGAAATGTACTCGTAATTTGAATTACGTGATATCTAAATTTGAATAAAAATTTTGATTTAACTTTAAATTGCTTTTTTCGAGTTCGTTTTCACGTTTGTTTTTTAGCCAGTCGATAAACTTTTAATGGAACCCGTTTGATCATATAGATATCAGCTAAATCTGTTTAATAGCAAGACATACGACGTCAGTTTCAAATATTTTCCAATTAACGGAATGGACTGGGCGAGTCCGTTAAAGTTAATAAATCGTACCTCTGTAGGTCTTTTCAGTGTCGAGTCGACTCTACATTGTGTTGGCGTTTTACAAGAACAGGCGCTCTATAGCTCTTACTTCCTCTCTGTAATGCTTTCTTCCGTCCATGAATGAGGCTTACGCAATTTTACTGTTGTTTCGTCGTTCGTTCTTTATTTCTAGGGAATTTTGAATTCTTTATTTATTCGGCTGACTTTTTGTTATACTGTTAATAAGATTATATTTGTTCGTACGCTTTTCAGCCACGGGTCCATTGAGGCGTTCATGGGACCAAAGCTAACATAAAGAGGCCTTTTAGTACCTTTTAGATTATATTTATCATTGTGTTTAGGCTTTGTCTCAGGAACTTCTTCTTTACGATTTTCGAGTCGAGAATGGCTGCTTGTACACTTTAAGAAGTACACTTCAAATGGTATTTTCATATCATCATAATCATATACTTTTCCGTCAAATCAGATACTTTTTTCTTACCGTCAACTCAAACATTTTCTATAGGATTTGTATGGAATACCAAATAGTGACGTCATAGTTTCTTCGAGTCAAAAAGCGCTCTTAATATCAGTTTTTCTGTATTAATTAGCCTAAAATCGCGGTCAAAATGGATGTTATCATTGACAAATAAACATAATTTTGTGACGTTTTATTCTCTTAACAGCACAAAATACTTTATTTCTGAATCCAGAAAACTACCCTATTAATGTCATAGGGTCTAAGACAAGATAACGTTTGTAATCTGTCTAGTTTCTTTAATGGGTTTTTCCATTCAGCCCGGCCCACCACAAAAGCCAACAAGCAGATCTGGGCATGATTGATGGCACAGTAATGTGTACTCCATAATGACTTAATGACACACGCCCTCCTTGCGAGACCACTATCCAGGGATTTCCAAGACAAATTCATTTAATCTTTATAGACAAGGGTCTCTGTGAGCCCAGCTTTGTGCTTGATGAGTAGCACCAGGCCTGTGTCACTCCCCGTTTAGGTATCAAAAATGTATCTACATTATTACTATGCGCGCAGGCGGCCCCTCCGGGTGGTAAATTTAGTTATACGAATCGTTTGTCCATAGTAATAAGAATGAAATTGGCTTGCAATGGATGTCTAGGTATCTATACGAAAAGGTGCTGAGTTCTGACGTGAGCTAAATTAAACCATATCGCTAGCTACATTGAGTAGATATTTCTTTGAATTTCTTTGCTGAGTGAGACTTCTGTACGTTAGTATTATTTATTCTGTGGTAGCACTCAGAGAGTAGCATGTCACGTACCTCTTTCAGTTGGCCTGCCTAAAAAATCTAAATTATGGTCGACATTACTTTTAATTTCTTTGATACTATCTCTTAATGTATAATATTCGTTACATAACTTCCCTGCTGCCCTGGGAACACAAAATTACCAACAATGAACCAGGTCCCTCTCTAGCTCAGGTCGAGGATGGCGATGGGCTAGTAGCATCCTGTTAGTGTCTCTGATTCGACCTTGCTAAACTTGGTCTTTGGGTTTTGAGACTCTTGGTTCTTCTATCTTCTTCATGTCGTTATTTCTTACCCCGTTAGATGGATGATGATGAAATATCAGAGAACAATCAACAACATACAGATATGCCTATCTTTATATTTCCCATATTGTTTTTTCAGATAGTGAATGTCGGAAACAAATAAATTTACCAACTGAAAATATACGAGTACCTACGTTGTAATTTGGCCATCTTATTTTATGATAGACATTGTTATTTGGTAGTTGATGCGACCCAAATAAAATCGAATTAGTAGCACTTGACCTCTGGACCGCTGAATGGGCTGTAAATATGCAGAAATGTAGGTTGAGAAGATCTTAAAATAAAACATCGATGTGTTTGTTAAAAGGATATGCTCGGGTAGGATATTATTCTGTTGCAGATTGCGCTTTCAAACACTATATAGACCAATCGCTTCTAAAATATTTTGGACGTAAGACCGTCCAATTTTCTATAATAACACTCGTCAAAAGCTCGAAAAGGGCAATAGAGTCTAGGCAATAAAGTCATGTCACGTCAATTATTCTCGGCACCCGATTCCTAAACTGCCGACGGTAAAATTCTTAAAGGTTGTGTTTGGCCTATATTTACATGACGTGAAATTTAAGTATCTGCCGCTTTAATATTCGGAATTCTATTTGTGCCCCTGAAAGATGGTAGGGATGCCTAAGGGATCTTATCTCGCGGGATAAATTCTTTCATCCTGTATCTTGAGTGGGGTGCAGGAACGGCGGTTATCTCTAATCGAAGTTTTTGTGATCTTAGAGTTTTATTTAGCATTTTTGTCAGGAATATCAGTTATTATATTTTTTTATCAAGTAATGTTTAAAAAGTACTCCTTAGAAATAAAAGACGTGCAAATTATTTATTGTATTAGAGAGACTATTTGCTCTGGCAAATAGTACAGAGTGAGAGAGAGAATACTACAGAGATTGAGCATTTTTGGCTCGATAGAAAAAAATCACAAACATACCTCAATCGTATTTTCGATATTGTGGGTGTCTGAAGAAAAGCCTTAAAAATCTTATGTAAAATTTTTGAAAATTAAACTGTAGTAGTTTAATTACAGTGATTTTTCAAAAACACGCACAGTATTGCAAGCTGTGAACCCATCTCGCCTTAATATAAGTGCCAGACTCAACTAAACAAGCAAAAGTGCAATTTATTAACCTAACAACGCCGCTCGAAGGACAATCCTTGAATAAAGACAAATGCTCGGCGGATGTACCATAAAACTGCGTCCGCAAGGTGGGTCGACCTATATCGCTTATGTGCCCCAATAGAAAAAAATCTATGTCAAAAATACATAGATTTTTTATTCTTTAATTTAGTAATTTTAAAGTGCAATTTATTAGAACCTCATACAAAGCTCAGTCCTTGAGTCAAGACAAGTCCTCGCCGGATGCACCATGAAACTGCGTCGGTAGGGGTGGCGGCCGTGACCTCGTCCTATATCGCCGATGTGCCCCAATTATTACGGCCTTCGCAACCCGACAGGACTCGATGCTCCCCCACTTTGTATGATAACCTCTCTCGCTGCATTATAAAGTTTAAGTGCTAAGTAATCCTGCTTTGATAATGTTACCGATAATTCGATCCTGTATTTAAAGAGGTTTATCGGAAAATGGTGCAGGTTTTTAATTTTTTAATTGATCGACCGAGCCAAGTGAGCTAGCACGTAATATGTTGAATAGTCCTATTTTAGCATTATTTATATAAAAATCAATACTGATAATATATGATATGTTGCAACTGTTTAAACCTACCTTTGGCCCCTTGTAAATCAGCTCTGTTTTCAAACTAGCGTGTATGCGTAATCTAACATTACTTAATCCCACACAAATGATTAGTGATAAAGTATGTAAGGTCGTACCTCTGGACTCTCTCTCGGTCCATAAACATACTATTTCGACTTTACTTAGCATCTCTACGATATCTTCTTGCGAGTCTCGTTCCTCAGCAAAAACTTGATTTGAATTGCGATCGTTTACGATGCAGAGCCAATTTTATGCCAGCCACAATGCGTTATTTGGAATTCACATTGTTCGGCAGGGGTTGTAAACCGCCTGAATAAATCCAACCGTATAAATGTTTGATTGTTCCTTTTTCTTAGCTTCATTTACACCATATTTATACCCAAGACATTGCTTGCTTCTATATTTTTGCTGTAAATAATATGACACCTGTATGTTCCTTAGCAGAAACTTGATTTGAATTGCGATCGTTTGCGATGCAAACCCGCTTTATGCCAGCCATAACGCGTTATTTGGGATTCACATTGTTCGGGATGGGTTGTATACAGCCTGATTTAATCCAAATCCAACCGTATAAATGCTTAATTGTTCCTTTGGTTAACTTTACTTACAAAAGACATTGCGCTTGCTTCTAAGTTTTTAAATTTTCTTAAGGCAATTTAAGGCGTAAAAATATTCTTATTTCTGTGGTACGTACGCATGAAAGTAAACACAGTCTCGATTTTGCATCTTTTCGAAATCTTCTTACTGTCTTGTTCTTAGCAGAAACTTTATTTGAATTGCGATTGTTTACGATACAGACCCGTTTATTTATGCCAACCGCAATGCGTTATTTGGTTGGGATTCACATTGTTCGGCGGGGGTTGTAAACCGTCTGAATAAATCCAAATCCAACCGTATAAATGTTTGATTGTTCCTTTTGCTTAGCTTTACTTACACCCAAGATATTGCTTGCTTCTATATTTTTGCTGAAAACAATATGACACAGTCAGTAGTATTATCATTTAACTGTTATTAATACTACAGTAATTGGACTTCAAATATCAATATTTCAGCGACAGAAAGGTTGAATCATTATACAAATATTTAAACATAACAGTTATTAACACATGCTTCGTAGCGGTATTAATTTAAATAGCTCAACGCTGAACGAATCGACGACGCGCGGGGCGAGCGCTGTGAACAAATTAATCAACAGTAATTATACTGGCACCTAATCGCGTTGATTCGCAGCCACTGAAGCTTTCCACGATATTACAATTTCAATTTTGCCATAGTAAAAAAGAGAGGGCGCATTTCGGCCAAGGTTAGGCCGCGACCCCCGCTTTTGTTCGAACTACCGTTCCGATACTTCGGAGCACCCCTTTGTATGAAGTTTAAATGTAACGTTAATGCATTGCTTCAGCGTTTATGGAAGCTCTTGTGGTGAGCGGAATGCGATCATCTTCCTGCTTGTTTAATAAAAATATTTTACGAGCGTTTCTCGCCACTGAATTGCGGGTGGAACTTTATATAAAGCATATCTACATACTTAGCTACTGCAAAATAGGAAAACCTGAAAATACATTTAGTGGAGTGCTGTAAGGTTTACCTCGGAATCAATCAATCGATATTTATAAAAAAAAATTGAAATTATTTCATTGCTAGCTTTTGCCCGCGGCTTCGCTCGCGTAACCCACGGGAAAATTACTTTTTTCCGGGATGAAAGGTACCCTATGTCCTTCTTAGTACTCCTAACTATGTGTATGCGAATTTTCAAGAAGATTGGTTCAGTAGATAAAGCGTGAAGAGGTAACAAACAAATATACAAACTCACTTTCGCATTTATAATATTAGTTGGGAATAAAAAATCATAAACCTAACTCTTAGGCGGTGAACCCACTGCACCGCGCACAATCGCGGAGCGCGGTTCAACACACTGGACGCTCCCGCGCGTTGACGCGTTTTCAGTGTGTTAGACTAGGTGTGTTTTCTATACAAATTTAGATACTTGCATACATACATGTTAAAATCTGACGCCCCTCGCTCTGCGACGGTGCGCGGTGCAATGAGATCACCGCCTAAACTCATTTACTGACTAATCGATCAATGCATAGCTGAAACCGCTGGGTCTAGAAACATGAAATTTTGCGCAAACGTTTCTTTAATAACGAAATTGTAAACTAAGAGGGCTTTTTGGAAATTCAGCCCCTAAGGGGTTGAAAAGAGGGTTGAAAGTTGTATCTTGGTCAATTTTGAAGTAAGAAATAGACAGGGCGCTGTATAAAGTTGAGTATGTATAATATGAAGACTGCATTATGTGCATGGTTTTAAACTAAGAAAAGCTTGCTTCTTATGATTCTGGATGTTGCCAGGAGGTTTATTGGTTCATTTTTTACACCCCATCTCCTTAGATATCAAGAAAATGGATCGAACAAATGCTTCGGAACTATAATAATCTTTTAAAGTGGATAAAATATGATAGATTTTAAAAAAATTGTCAACTTATCAACAAAGTATTAATTTTTTTAAACTTTTATTACAGATCTTGTTAAGTGTATATAGAGAAAGGGCTCCACGAAACCCTACCTTCCGAGATTTACGTTTTTTACTATGAGACTTTATTCTCAGGTCTTTTAAGATTTATTACTTAAAAAACAAAATAAAGATATCACCGAGTTCAAAGTATAAAAAGCACCTTAAGAATCGCCTTACCCTAGACTTTCCCATACAAACGTAGTCTACGTTTTATTTTGAAACGACATGTCAGATCTCGGTCAAAATTTGTAACTTTAAAGAAATTGCGTATATCGAGGGTTATAATTGGTTTTCACAGTCAAAATATGAACTTGAAAGAAAATATAAGGGTGTAGACATTTTTTATACTGATGGTCAAAAATGATATAATACACTATATTCTCTTTCAGGTTCATATTTTGACTGTGAAAACCAATTATAACCCTCGATATATGCAATTTCTTTAAAGTTACAAATTTTTACCGAGATCTGACATGTCGTTTCAAAATAAAACGTAGACTACGTTTGTATGGGAAACTCTAATTCTGTCTAGGGTAAGGGAACTCTTAAGAGTGCGTTTTGATTGTAGTAGAGCTGGGCGTAGCTGACTTTAAGCAGCGGCGCACGAATCGACCGAAAAAAATACTCGTTATTGTGATTTGTTAATTTATGCTCCGCTCTGCCCAGCTTCGTTTCAATCGAAACGCAATCCAAATGTGCTGTGTCGGTGTGGCCAGACCCTTAATTCCAATGTCTTTTCCTAGAAAAGATGAAAAATTTTCTTTAATATTCATAACAGAATCAAAGCGTTGGGAAAATGTCTGTTACAAATTACAAACGTATTTATTTATTCCTCCTGGAATTTATGAAAAATATTCGTGTCTTTGAAATAAATACAGCTTGTTTATTTCTCTTGAAATTGTATCAGTACATTCATTCAAATTAATTTATTCTTTGTTGCAGTATGTCACAGAGAAAATGGGCGGTGCCGAGGGCACGAAGCTCGATTTGGATTTCGTGGAAATGGAAAGAGTAAGTTAATTTATGGCAAATATTTGTTTTAGACTTTACGCAGTTTACAGGGGGAAATTTTGATGTGTACGGGAAAATGTATTCTATGTTTTTTGTATGAGAAATAGTTGTAGAAATGTTCCCTTGACGTCGCCAAGGAAGATTATGTGTGTTCACGACCGTGGTAAGTGGAAAAGTGAACCGGGGCTTCGCTCAAAACATCTAGGTACCTAAAGATGGAACCGGGAACGTTTTTATATAAAAGAGAGACATTAGAACATTGTATATGAAGTGAGCTTCAAACAACAAAACGATGACGATGTCTTAACACATCATCTGCATCATTATAAAATGTCATCATAACCTATGGACATCAGCAGCATTGAACAACCAGGGTGGGATTAACCATTTGGCGCAAAAGGCTAGGGGCCTCGCATCGACTAGTAGCCCAACGTCCAGGTCAGGCCTGAGTATTTTTTGGCAAGCCATTGTCCCCTGATTCTTTTTTACTCCCCCTCACCCCCAGCTCTGCCCTGTTCAAGAGCTTAGTTCCAACGTTGGACTCAGGCCCTTCAACATCTTGGGTGTTTATATATATATGTATTTATTATAAAATATAGTATCGTTGAGTTAGTATCCCATAACACAGTCTAAACTTACTTTGGGGCTAGCACAATCAGTGTGATTTATTCCTATTATTTATGCATGAGTGGGGAGTGAGGCCTTTGCCATGCAATGGGATCTAGTGGGCTCTAAATAAATATAATAAATATTTATTTATGATTAATCGGGCCCTTGGGACCTTTAGCAATGCATTGCCTAGGGTAGGGGCCTCGATATGGTTAATCCGGCCCTGCGAACAACTACTATTACATCGCGCACCTATTATCGTGAGGTCCCTTATTACAATACACATAAGTAACTTTAAATTTTGACCGAAAAACAACTTCTTACGGAAACCAATAATTTTTGTATAAAGGTCTAACCTGCTAAAATTGTTCTGTCGATGAAAATTACATACGCGTTGACTCTAAACTACCTAATTCTTATGTAAATTGAGCGATATTTTGTTTACACAACTGTCATCAAATTAGTGTAAGAAATATAAATGTATTGAAGATCTTTTGCATAATGTGTAAGATGAGTTGGTGTAACACGTCATACGGTAATCCAATTCGTTTTTTATTACCAGAGAGTACCTAACGTTCTGTCTGCTCCGAACTCTGGTAATTAAGCTGGTTTGCATGTAAAAGGACGAGTCTCTTTGCGCTGCCCATACTAATCAGGGCTGTGAAAATTATGTTTTTAAAGCTTAACTCGACATGCAAAAGTCTACCTACAGATGATGTGGCAGATTTTACCAACTCGAACATATTATAATGAGGGCAATAAATGATTTGAGTTTTATTTACCGAATTTATATATAAATCACGTAATCGATGTGCAAAAACCTACTTATAAAACATCTTCTATTAACTAAAGCACCTATAAAGAGGTAGTGCGTGTTAAAATCTTAATATCATTTTAAAAATTAGGGTGAGTTTTAATTTCCGAATCGTCGTTTTCGGGTTTTACCGCCAGTCCATTATTACAATACTCGACTCGAAAAGAAGAAGGTACAATATAATTATGATTCTATTTTTATCCTTGAATACTTCTTTTGACTCTTAAATAAGGGAGGCTGAAGTTCTGAAATTGATGCCAAATGTCAGATGTGAAATTCATTCATACAGAATTAACTCAGATTGATTAATGTCTTTGATATGATTTGTCTTATCATTTTTAGAAAACAGACGTTACGTGCGAGCTAGTCGAAGAGCTACAAACAAAAACAAAAGAGTTCCTGCAACCAAACCCAACAGCACGAGCCAAGATGGCGGCGGTGAAAGGCATCAGCAAATTGAGTGGGCAAGCCAAGAGCAACACGTACCCGCAACCGGAAGGCGTGCTTGGGGACTGCATGCTACACTACGGGAAGAAACTCGGAGAAGATACCATATTTTGTAAGTAAATGCTATGGAAATTCTTCGCGATTCATGTAACGTGTCGGACATTTGAAGCGCAAACGAATGTCCATCAAGTCATTCGAACTCATGGTGGTTAGATTTTTGCTTCCTATATCGCTTACCGTTCCGCTTATCGACTCCCACTAGTTTTTATACAAGGAAACAATAAACTGAACGTGACATTTCAGCAGTGGACAGATAGGTATAATTTATAGGTATAATTTAATAAAAATGTTGATAAGTGAAAAAAGCATGTCGTGAAACATAGTTAAACTATTGAATCGATATTTCATTAAATTCTGAATGCGACATCAGATGGATTTACAGCCACCATTTCACACAGTCTAAACAAGATATATGGTCGAGCGAAAAGTTTACACTGTTGACCAAAGTATGTCAAACGCGTACAACAAAAACGATAGACGTTATGACGAACGATATCGTCGTAGTCGGAGAAACTTTCTTCATAAGTGCTTGTCTGTTCTCGGAGTTAGTGTTCGGAACTTTGCCACTTAGCTTACTTATCCTTCCAGACGTGTTATATCGTGGTACCTAGTTTTTTTTGTAGCGGACAGAGATTTATATTTTCCCAATAATCCGCTAGTTGCCAAGATGTTAAAACAAATACTTTTTTCTTAACGTCAAAACGAATATATTCTATGGGATTTCTATGAAAAACGCACGGCATGACATCATAGTTTCTTGGAGTGAAATAACGCTCTTAATATTAGTTTTTCGGCATTAATAAATCTAAAATCACGTTCAAATTGGATGTGATGAATGACAAGTGACATTATTATGTGACGTTTTATTCTCATACTAGCTGTGCCCGCGACTTCGTTCGCGTGGTTGTCGGAATGTTATATAGCCTAAAGCCTTCCTCTATAAATGGACTACCCAACAAAAAAAGAAATTTTCAAATCGGACCATTAGTTCCTGAGATAATTACAAAATAATTTATTTTTGAACCTGGATTACCCTATTCCGGTAATCCTAGACCATGTCTGAGCGTACTCACCGGTTTTGGGTTGTGTACGTAGAAGGTCGGGTCCAACCTTTGATTCCGAGGAAATTATGATATCATTTTTAACTGAGTCAATAAAGAAGTTTTCCTATTTGAAATAGTTGTAGTTACTGCGTTCAAGTGTGCTTTGGTTGACGTGAGCGTAATAAAAACTACGAACACAGAACGGAAACGCAGAATGCTTAGATCCTCCATTCAACGCATTTTAGAAGGTATTATTTGACGTTCTCCGTGGTGTAATGGTCAACACGCTAGTCCGTTAATCTGGAGGTTCTGGGTTTGATCCCGAGCCAGGGCAAGTTGGAAAATGGCCTTCTTCAAATTGTCCTGGGTCTTGGGTGTTTATCTATATATGTTTTTACTATAAAATATACGAGTAGTATCGTTGAGTTAGTATCCCATAACACAAGTTTAAAACTTACTTTGGGGCTAGCTCAATCAGTGTGATTTGTTCTTTATATATTTATTTATTATTGAAGTTGCATGTAACCTTTTGTTGAAATAAGATGTAACACTTAAACTGTACGTCCACAGCGCAATGCCTGATAGAAATGGGCGAGGCGCTGAAGCAGATGGCCGACGTGAAGTACTCGCTCGACGACAACATCAAGCAGAGCTTTCTGGAGCCGCTGCACCATCTACAAACCAAAGATCTCAAGGAAGTTATGGTAAGCGAGCCATTTATTAGCAACGGGGACGCATATTGCGCGGGACCTTAGGAGATTCCATTCTGTATGAAATACTCTTATTAATTTCTGTGGTAATGGTCAACACCCTGCTAGTCCGCCAATCCGGAGGTTCTGGGTTCGATCCCCAGCCAGGACAAGTTGGAAAATGGCCTTTTTAAAATTGTCCTGGGTAATGGGTGTTTATTATTCATATTCATTTATTCAGAACAAAACAACATTGTGTAGAACTTTCGTATATAAACATCTCCTCTCACGGGCCTACTGGAAGAGATCTCTTTTGAGATAAGTAGTGCATTTGTACAACTTTTAGTTTATGTATTCTCTGTATATATTGTTCGTGTACATAAATTGGTAAATAAATAAACATGATAAAATATAAGTATAATATCGTTGAGTTAGTATCCCATAATACAAGTTTAAACTTACTTTATTTAGCTTTGTTAGACTTGCGTTGTCTGATGATATGATGAAGTCAGAAGATACATTTGTTTGTTTTTCGTGTAAGTGGCCAACACTGGTGTCAGATTTTTCAAGCCGCCTAAAGGCATCTGACATAGCTTGAAGGTGATGACAATAAAAACTTGTACTCACAAAAATGAAATGTTTCATCAACTGAGACATATTCATTTAAAGACCTTAATAACAATAAAAATTACTCTTATATTTTTCGTAAAATTTGGTCGTAAAAATAAATAGGTACGCATTTATTTGTGCTTCTGGAAAGACAAGGCCGATATTTTAATAAAAGCGAATAGAATACGCTGTGTTTGTTCAAGTAATATTTAGTTTACTTCTTATCAACAAGACGCGACCCGATATCAAAACGAAGACATGACAAGGCTTGGAAATTTCGTCTAAATTTGTATATTGGAATACTTGGTTGTTTATTTTACATTTACATGGTAACAGTTTCACATTATTTGAATATTCTAATGTAAAATTCCCTGAGGCTGTTACGCTCAATTACGTTAAACATAATGATAATATTATACTTTAGTTCTTTTGCTAAGCCTGAAAATATAAGTTTCAGTGTGCCCCTGATTCACGTCACCGTCAAGTGAAAATCGTACTGGATCGTGACGTCATTTTAAATGAAATTCAGAATTTAAATGCGCTAAATTCATACTCCACCGATAAGAGCATAGCTCTTAAATATAGATAGATAGTATCTGTGTAATTATTTGCTAATGAGAAAAAAGGAAAAGGAAATATTTTTTAATAATCTACCTGATGAGCTGAAATATTTTTCATCCGTATCATATGAAATAATAATTGTAACAATAAATCCTTCTGATGGGTGTTTGACTTTTTGATTTAAAACATTATTTATTTCTTTTACATCAAAGAATATTCAAATGGACTTCCAGAATTTACACGTGTATCAGTGAAACTCTTATCGAAATAGCTCCATTCGTTTCTGGGTTTAGTCTGTACGCACGGAAAGCCACATATACGTGTATTGATAGCTCGTAAATGGCTGGACTACATTTTTATTTAGCTTGCCCAGTTTGTTGTTTGATTCGGTCAAATCTTGCAAGTTAAATGTGAGCCACTTCCCGGTTTCTGATTGAGATGAAATTTTGTATGCCAATGTTAATCAGATGAAAATGCAAAATTATTATAACAAAAAGCTGATCTGATGATGGAGCTGAAAGGTGGCTATAGAAACCCTGTAATAAAACGACGCAACCCCATCGAGTAAGGGCTTATTACATTCGTCTTAATTAGTACTTAGGCCTCACAATAATTTTTTTTTTTAACTTATGATGATTTTTTCTGTCATTTCATATTTCAGCATCACCGAAAGAAACTACAGGGGCGCAGGCTCGATTTCGACTGCAAACGACGTCGGCAAGCGAAAGGTGATTATCATTTCTAATGGAATGCAACATTCTCTGCAGTTTTATTTTATCTTTCCTGCTTAGACGTCTAATTTTGTGTTTTCTTATTTGTTTTATTTAAACGCCAAGGCCCTGGTAGGGTCAGCCCTTACATGAGCCCAAGTCACACACCGAGGCAGGGTACGTGGGTGAAATGATTTATACTCATGAGCTAGATACTTCATATATGTTCACCCCATAGTAGGCAGCTGACGCTAACTCCAGTAACAAATCCTATAATATACGTTCGTTTCTTACATGTTGTGTTCCTGTCCCGGGCCTGCTACGGACCTATCATCTCACTTTAATCACTGCCTGATACATTATTTCCAACGTTTGGTTTGTATGCACTTTATTTTTATTTTTTTCCCTGTTTTTTTTTTTACTAAAATGTTTGACGTGCGTGAGTGCGTATGCGTGTGCGTTCGAAGGGCGTCCGTACATCAGGCTCTCAAATTCCAGACGATGAGATTCGGCAGGCGGAGGACAAGTTCGCCGAGTCTCTTACCCTGGCGCAGATTGGAATGTTTAATCTACTCGATAACGATGTAAGTTCTTTACCTATTTTATTTTCCACTTGTCCTATTTTGTTAGTTCAGTGTGTTTCTTTACAATTTTGCCATTATATTTAAAAAAAATCTATTTATTCCGAAAGTTGACCGGTAGAGAACGCAATTAGCATTGAATCCGCCTTTTGCACCATTTTGATTTCGTAAATAAAGTTTAAATAAATAAATAAAAATATATTTACATGGTGTGTCGCCTACTGCTGCTGCAATTACTTTTTTGTGGTGTTCAATTCTATCAGTTGTTCTTCAGAAATACCACTACGAAAATAGGACAAGTTAGGAAAAAAAATTACTAATACTCTCTCGAGGTTTGTGTTTATTTTAAATTACGAAATATGCGCTAACCGGCCGCTTTGTCGCCATGCGCGTGTAGGTGGAGCAGGTGGCACAGCTTAGCTTCTTCGCGGAGGGGCTGCTCGAGTACCACCAGCAGTGCACGGAAATACTCAAAGGACTAGTCTCTACGCTTATGGAGAGGTCAGTCGCAAACTTAATTTTTTTTGCGCGTTTCAGATTTTCAAGTTGCCGAAAGGCATTATTTTCTCTGGCAGATTCACCTACCTATAAATGGACTCTATTAGTTTAATTGCGAGTCACATTTAAACAGCTATTATGTATATTTAAGGTGAAGATATAGGCAAATGGCCTTGAAGTGGCGCCCTCATTTGAAATCAATTGTTAACTCGTAAATATGGAGATAATTTCCATATTGCTCTTCGTCATGCACTAGATAGCCCTTTAAATTATTTTATGAACTGCCGTTGAAACTATTATTGGTGATCCGTCTAGCTTTAAAACTTGCCGTGGCCACTTTTGGCGGAGGCAGGATGGATGGATGACGAAGAGCAATATGGAAATTATCACCATATTTACGAGTTAAAAACTTATTTCACACTTCAAGGCCATTTGCCTATATCTTCACCTTAACTAGAGACACGAGATATCACTGTTTTTTCCTGTTCAGTTGTAGCTATCTCCATAATCTTTACTTAGTCGCTTGCTATCTCTTATAGCGAAAACTATACGAAAACAGTAAGAATAATTAAAAATGCCTTGATGTGTGTTAAAATACTGTAAAAATTCAAGGAACACGGCAAAGTGTAAAGAAATAACTTTCCATCGGTATGTAACCAGAAAATTAAATTTAAATACCTACGTATGATAAATTCACGCCGCCCATTGAGGTATAATTCTCTAGAGATCTAACGCTCCTACATTCACCGCTTCGATTCTTATTCCATTTACGCAAACAAATGAACAGTAATTACAACGAAACACTCGAACGAACACATAGACAAAGATGCATGCGATTGGTCGCGACAAGATCACGCGTCGTTGTCGGTCGTCGGGTGAGGCAGTCAACGCAACGAGCGGTGAGGAACAACTCGCGGATGGTACCTAATGAAGTACGCTACGCTAAAATAAATAACCTTGTTTACGTGTTACTTTTTTTTTAATAACTAATTTTCATGTCTATGGCTTCTACACACACCACTTCACGGCACATGACGGCATTTTTAATGAATTGATTATCGCAATAACACAGGAAAATTCTCAAAGGAAACTTCTTGCGACGCAACTGCACGACTCGAGTGTCACGGCGAATTGTCACGCCGCGCTGTTCATATTTTAAGCCCCGACCGCCGCGGTACATATCGCGTGGAATGATTTTTCGGGATTATTTACGATTCTAGAGAATTATTATTTCGATGACGCCGCCATATTTTCAAAAATAGAACATTGGGCAAATATTTGAGATGGCAGGTAGATATACAGGCTGACTTTTAAACCACCAGCCAAATTTCTGGAGCAAGTTCAGTTCATGATACTGAACTACTTTCCATAAAAACAATTAACGAAAAACTAAAATAAAAATTCGCCTTTTCATACAAATCAAACGGTCAGTCAAACGGATTTTCTATGGGAGGACGAAAAATTTTCATCGATTTTTAATAACTTTTTTTATAGAAAGTAGTTCAATATAATGGACTGAACTTGCTCCAAAAATTAGGCTGGTGGTTTAAAAGTCAGCCTGTATATATTCTATGTTAATGGTCACATTGCTCTGGAATTACTTCCCTTATACCTTCCTAATAGTAATTTCAGCCTTAATTAATACAAAGAAATAGAGTCAAGGTATTTTTTTAAATTTTTTTTAATGCTTTTTTAATAAACCTATCAGCCTTATCGTAAACCTAAAACATGCTTACATCAAAGAGTTACTGTTGCGCAGCCGCTGCTAGTTTATATACCGCAATTGCTCCATCCGAAGGTGACTCCGATAATAAGCACGATATAACGCCAATATCAAATTTATTCAAATTCAGGCTGCTCAACAGTACGAGGAACTGTCTTTCCCTTTCATTTCGTACACATTCAAATAGCAAGTGTTGTGTATCTTCTAGAGTGCGATATACACTACAATTTGGTGAAGGTAAGATGAAGAACAAGTTTTGAAACTATCGTCTAGAGGTGCTGCAACTCGGAACCTATAAGTATGTGAACCCAAACATTTACCTTCCAGGAAAGAGGAAGCCGTGAACCGTCCCAAGCTGGAGTTCGTTCCAAAGACGCTCGCCGACCTTCACATCGAGGGCGTGCACGACCTGAACAATGGTAGGCGGTACGGTTCCACCCAGAGTCTGTCCCTCCCCCGCAAGCACCTCCCCCCTTCCTCCTCCGTCGGCGACCTGAGTAACGTAGACCCTTTGAAGGCCTGGGAGGCGCCCACGCCGCCCAAAGCGCGCGGCCACATGCGGCCCGCGCCCACGCTCGCCCCCGCGCTTGCCCCAGCCCCCGCGCCCGGCTTCAGGCCGCACCCCGCGCCCAGGAACACGTTCAATGGAAGGGACCCGTGGGCAGGTGACTTAGATTTTATTTGCTAGTTTTCTTTATGTTTCATTTTGATTGTGGATTGCGTTGGGTGAGGTTTTTTGGTGGTGGTTGGGAGGAGAATTTAAAATTATGTACCTTATACAGCTATATGTACCATTGAGGACCTTAACGAAGCTAACGAACGATAGAGGGTTCGCCGTGGCCACATATTGGTCAAAGACCATTCAAAACTACATCTATTAGAACCATTTCGACTCGAGAAGAAGCTGACGACGAAGAATGATCAAATACTTGTGTCTGGTGACAAAGTCAATTTATTTCTTCATTTATATTGGAAGGCAAAGTCGCTGCCGTATTAAATATTCTGTGTGATTCGCAACTTGTCCCATTTATAATTCGTGTTCAAAAGGAATAGATAAATTTTGAATTAATGACAGATGATTATAGGCATTTTAAGGCCAAGAATGCGGGCTGCATTGACACTGACTGATTGATTATATCATCATTTTTGAGGTGAAGCAATCCACGGTTGAAATGTTTTTCACAGCGTCACATCCATACAGGGCACAAAAGGCACGCTTCGCGCAACTATACACTGCACTTGGTGGCGGGCATAAATTCGTCATTATGTCATAAAAATGAACACGAATTAACAACACTAATAACATCCATCAACTTTGTAGGATAGTGTAAAAATGTATCTAACAATGTCTAAAACACTGAACAATTTCGCAGAAAAATCTAATAATTCCTTAGTCACTAACAGTAACAGCTAATGAATTTCTTCACGTATATCTTAGTATAGAATCCACCGTGTATTTTTTGGTTAAACCCAAAGAACTAAACTATTAGGAAGTAGTTGTATAAAATTATAATCCCATTTCGATGTAATGGCTTATGTTGCAGTAAATAAATGCAAACAAAGATGTATTATAATTCTCAAGTATTTTACTTACTCACAAACACCCTGTACATAACACAATTTACGCGATTAGGTTTATTTTTATTTTAGCTTTTTGTAAATATTTCTTTGTTCGGGGGTATGGTACCATTTACGATTATGTACAGTTATTTAATTGCAGGTTGCCGATAAACACCTCAACCCCAACCTTATCCCTCATTTTCCCCTAGTATAAGATATTTTTATGTATTTCGTATACTATTATATGCAAATTAATAAGAAATAAAAAAAAGAGCTATATTTTTGCATATAATAGTTCTTTTATTTTATTATAAAGATAATTTACGAGTATTATAAAATATTAGAAAGTTTCTGTTTTGGGTAGTTTTGATATCGGTATTTAATATCTATACTTATTGATATTTCTCTTAATGTTTTAACATGTTTCTATATGTTTGTCCCATGATATAAGTACACTTATTCGAAAATCATGAAACAAAATATATAGAGACATTATTCAGTCTTCATAAATGTACTTATATTTCTTACATCTTCGATCGTGTAGAAAGTTTTCGGTGTTTACTCTGTCTCTTTCTAACGTTCAGTGTTCTGTCTGTCAAATTCTAATTGACATGCACATAGTAGAGGTACATATATACATGATAGTGTTTATTAAGAGGTACAGATTAACAAAAATCAGCTCCAAAATACAGCAGCCTTATCAAATCTTCGGTAAATTGAAAAGACAGGAAACAAAACAATAAGGCCATACAAATTTTATTCTATGTTTGAAATTTAACCCTTGCGTAGCTAGGTCGGCCGTCTTGACCTGTATAGATCCATAATCTTAGTATACGACCTTCGGAGACACCGTTTAAGTATACCTACAGAAATAAAATCGTATAATATGTCGAATATGAGTAGTGTTGTTCAGTATTTTGAGTGTGGGTTTATTTATGTGCCTCGTGGAGAAGGGGGATCGCTGGCCGGCACGCCCGAGCACAAGCCGCCCTCCAACCTGGAGCTCTTCCCGGGCTCGGGCAGCATGCAGCGCTCCAACAACGGTAACACTAGCACTACATGACACTTTCATTCATATTAATGCTGACTGTATCTCTGTTTCTTTCGTGACGAAGAAGAATTGTTTAATCATTATTAATTGTCTTTATAAATTACTAAAAATATATATTTTTGAACGCTTTTACTTAGACTACTCGATTTAAATTCAAAGTAAATACTCGAGTTAAATTGTGTGTGTGGTACAAATGTACATATGATTTAAACACGCAATGCAATAGTTAGTACGAAAATAGTTAATGCATGCCTCAATTATTAATTTTATGAAACGTCATTTTTTGCTAATATCAACCATAAGGATTTTTCCCGACCAATCATACTACGAAGGGTTAAAAAAAAATGTGTCTTGTTGTCGTATATTCTTCTTTATTTACGAATATAATAGAAATACACGTTTTATCAATGCCTAATGTGACTGGGCTTTTTGAAATACCAATTCAAAGTACATTAGACAAGTTGTAGCTCGCGAATATAGATAGATACTTATATACAGTTACATACATATTGCACTGCACATATTTTAATTTGTAGACTCAATAGGAGCAACTTCTATGCGATATTTGTAGTTACATTGATATCAAGATGATAAAACCACCCATGCTTTACAAATTAGTTACATCATTATCGAATAGAAGATTATTCGCGCACACTACAAACACATCAGTTCATTCACACATTTTCTTCCGAGTTGTGTGTTTTGAAACAGCTTTTGTGCCATTTTATATTTAACTACAAGGAAGGAACGTCAAATCATCCTCCGCTGTGCATGTCATATTACATACACCATTAGGTTTATATTCGTGTTTGTAAAGCCATTTGTACGTTTAGTGGCATGCTGCTGCGATGTTTCATCTAGCGCTTTTGAAACTTGAATAAAATAAAGTACGTTAAAGCAAATCATGCAACTATAGCCACGTCATTGTATTGTGATTGTATTTGGAGTAACGCTTGAATTGTCAGACTTATAACAGTCTGTCACAATATATCTTATCATGTTAGCTGCATTTTGTAAAAATTGTTTATGATAGGATTTACTGCGCTATTTACCTTTTGGCAAAGTAACTGTTTGTGACAATATATCCATCTACAGTATTGTCTGAATTCTTATTATCGATTATAGTACGAGTATTTAAGTACTGAGCGAACTTCAAGATAATACCTACAATGCTCAGTTTAACTTTATGCTTTATGAATAAAATTGAATGAAACTGCTTCGAGTTGAAATATAATCAATACTTTTACATATGCGTTTTTGTATAACATGACATTTTTATAATTATTACTTTTTAAATTCTCTTGAAAAGATAAATAGCGTAGTATTTGCTACAGCAATATGCACTTAATTTCTTGACTCACATGATCTTGATTTCCCCAGCGTCACCATTGCCGTCGCCTATTAAGTCGCCGGCGCGGACACCGCTGGCGCCTGCCAAGGGTCCATGCTGCACCGCCCTGTACGACTTCGAGCCCGAGAACCAAGGAGAATTAGGATTCAAGGTGGGTTGTATTCCTAGACAGGTATTATTGAGACGCCGGCGCCGTGTGTCGAGTCATCGGGTGGCAGAGTAGAATACCTACATCTTGTCACCATCTCTTTCTGCTCCCACAGTGTTGTAAGAAGCCACTGATAAGTTCAGGATTGTTTAGTCGGTGAACTAGTGAGTGTTACGTGGTGAGAGGCGCTACTCGCCCGAATAAAATTAACAAAATTGATCGACTCGTCTAAATTACTTGTTAAGCTGCTCGATTAAATTTTCATTGTTCAGATACGTACAAATACTAGCTTAGTCCGAATTAAAAAGCTTAAGAGTATAGATAACCCAGAACTGTCAGCAACGTCTTTTGTGCAATTTTTTTTTACTATTTATTGCTTGACGACCTTCGTGGCGTATTTTGCGCCACTTGAAGTGGCGGACTAGCGTGGTAACCAATCACGCCGTCTAGCTGTAAAACCCGCTTGCCGAAGCGGGTTTTAAAGTTAAACGGATCACCAATAATAGTGTCAACGGTAGTTCATAAAACAATTTAATTTATCTAGTGCCTAACATTGAGAAATATGGAAATTTTAACCATATTTACGAGTTAACAATTTATTTCAAATTAAAGCGCCACTTCTGCTTGGTATTCACCTTAAATTATATTATTGCTATTACCAACGCCCAGCGTGGTGATTAGAGGCAAAACCTCTCTTTATAGGGAGATGCCTTTAGTCTTTAGTATATAAATTTACTGTTACAGGAAAACGACGTGATCACGCTGATTAACAAAGTGGACGACAACTGGTTCGAAGGCTCTGTCAACGGCAAGACCGGCTACTTCCCCATCAGCTACGTGCAGGTGACCGTGCCCTTACCCAACATGTAAAGCGGCGGCGCCGACCACCACGATCGTATTCATGCGTCCCTTAGTACACGCGCGAGTTAAACGCTTCTGTTGGAGGTGAGGTGTGTTAAGCTTTGGTTTCCACCAATAGTGGTAGACGTCACTAAAACGTTGTCTATGTAAGGTAGTATAGCACAGAGATATTGGAAGTATATAGATTCCGCGATGATCAAAAGTATAACCTATTTTTAATCGTAGTGGCGTATTTTTTTACGCGGTACGCCAGAAGGTGTATACGCTACTAAATAGAAAAGTAACCTAAACAGAAGTCAATGTCATTAGACAATGTCATTGAATTTTGGTCATATTAAGCAGAAAATAGGATAAATTTTTACATTTGCCGTTTAGCGAAGTCCCATTCTAGCCACAGTAAATTCCGATAAGAGGGTAAGAGACCAAAGATGGGGTTTAACCAGATTATCTCTATAAGAAGGCACCTTTTTCGCTCTTTCTTGTAGCAGTTTAACGTTGGTTTCCTAGACAACGTTTTTAACATCGTTAGTTTTAATGTCAATCAGTGGTGTCGCCATATTATATGAATGACGGCGGACGATATCTTTACGAAGCTGAAAGACGGCACCGCTTTTGGAGGAAACAATAGCTTTAGGCGCAACGCTGCGTCGAGTGGAGCCCGCGGCGGATTACATTTCGCGTATCATCTGTCTCTTTCACACGCATTGTGTGCGAGTGCGACAAACTGTAGCAGGTCTAACAGCATTCAACTTGCGCGTGTACAAATGTAACGCTTATTAAGGAAGTAAGATGGCGTCCGAATTATAAAAATTCATTTTTTATTACCGTGATTGATTTAGGATCACGGTATTATATTTGTCATACAAAACAATACGATGATATTTTTGTCAGGTAATTGAACTGCATTGAATTTAATTCTAATTCAATTGTTTATTCAAATAATTGTTAAATTAATAAATTATAACTAGTTGGCGGTAAAAAGTAATACAAAAACAGTTTTATGTAAGTACTAATGAATATTAGGATGCCACGACTACTTCCTTGACATCGGTTACAAGCAAATTGTTATTACGTCACGTTACGCAGTATTATGTAGTTCATTTATATAATTTTGAGTTTAGTAACTGTGTCAGACGCTCAATAGTATTGTTATGACATGAGTTTTATCCCAAATCACGTAGATACCTACGTATTTTCTGAAGATTGTGGGTTTTGTGTCATGGACAGGTCTTCCTATTACTTTTACCAATATTTTGATTTGTTCGAAACTTTACACAGAATTAATTCAAAAAATTTATTACATTCGCATTTTAAAATCCTACAATTTAAGTATTTGTTGTGGTTTTAAATCATATTACCCTACTAATATGTAAAAAAAGATATTCTCAAGAGTTCGCAAATAGCGATCAATGTGTTTCAATTGCCAAAATAGAGGAAGAATATCATGTCAACATTTTTGTAATTTTAGCAATGTTGCCATTTCGTTTAAGTAAACATGTTTTAACTTAATTAATTTGTAGCAATATTTGAATCCATTATTTCATAATTAGTCGAACTAATCCGAATATTACGTTAAAGTTATTTTATTGATTGACATTCCAGTGCAGCAGTATGTTACCGGTTGCGATCAAGGGTAACAGTAGTTTGTAATCGTCCGTAATGTTGACACCAGTCTATGTGTCTGCTCTTAGTGCTAGTTAGACCTTAGTGTCGTAGGGACCCAGCGGGGCGGGCGTGGCGACCACCGAGACCACCGTCGATTGCAAAACCACAGAACACAGTAAGAGTACTACATACAGAACGGAATCTCCTAAGGTCCCGCGTAATATGCGTCCCCGTTCCTCGTCCCCGCACCTCTCCCCCGTCCTCGCCTTGTCTCAGGGCGAGAGCGGGTGAACACACACCCATTGACGTGTGCACGACAGCAAAAGAACGGGGGAGAGGTGCGGGGACGCTTATTGCGCGTACCTTAGGAGATTCCGTTCTGTATGAAATACTCTTACTGTCTTCTGTGGCAAAACTGAGTGTTGAAGGCGCGTTGCCTAACAAGGCAGCATCAATTCTGAAAAGTGATATTTTGAAGTAATATTTGTAAATTAGTTAAATTTACTGTGGATCTATTTTTGTAGATGCGCTATCAATAGTCTATTCCGACTCTTAATTGATTTTTTACGTTCATTATCCTCGTTTAGCTCTTTGGTATTTGGCACGCAGTATAAACATTATTAGAATTAAAATGTAATACTAATTAAAATAATGAGATTAGATTTTATAGTTATATCTTTGCGGGTAATTATTTATCTAAATGGAGAAATGTATACAATCTAACGTATATTGTACTAAAATGACGGACAAGAAATGTATGTTGTTAAAAATCTTGCCAGTAAATTATGGCGTTTCGGTGTTTGATGTAATTAATATTGGCAAACATTATCTAATAATAACATATTATAATGTCATTGTGATAAAAGTTAGAATATTGCACTGTCGGTCGGTGCTGCGGCCAGTGCCATGCACCATATTTTAAACTTAAGTTTAGTTTTTTTTTAATTTAGCAACTTGTTTTATTATTTTGCATAATAAACTACTTTAGTCATTTTGATTTAATTATTATTTATCTTTATTGTACATTTCAATGCATTAATGTAATCTATAGATGAATATGAATGAATATACAAGGCCTCTAAATAATAACATTGTTAAATGTACTTTATAATGCACGTATGATCTAAGATCTTTATTGTCATATATATTTCACATGTCCTATGTCGATGTTATAGTAATATTGAGCATAATTTCAATGAATTCATCGCATCATCATGTTGTCTCGGACCCCATTGCATCACGTTTCTGGCATACAAAAGACAATACCTAGATCTAATGTTAGTTGTATGTAAGGTTCATAAATAATTGTTCAATCTTCAAATGTCTCTTAATATAAGTATTTTGAGTAATAATAATACATCAGTGTTACAAAAGTGTAATGTTTCAGTGTTATATATGTGCGACGCTGCGGCGCGGACGGCCGCCCGCCGTGCGCTCCGAGAGCGTCACTATCGATTTCTCATAAATGCAATTAATTGACTTCCGAAGATCTAACATTATCGTAACAGAATGGATAGACTGTTGTTGTATTTAAATATTCTAATGACTAGAAAGCGAGTGGTGCAACTAAGTTGACAAGTGGAGAGGACCTATTTTATAAACGTCTTGCTGCGTTGGTTCAATGCTTTACATGGCTATGTAAAGTGATCCGTTTTGGGATTTGTTAAGCTTGTTGTCGACGAACGCACTAGAGAGCAGCTACTTCTTGTGACATAGGTTTTAATCGCATGCCCCTAGAGTTATAAGCAGTCCTTGTCCAGCGTTTACAATTGGGAAACAAAGCAGCAAGCATTTACATGATGAATTACAATTCACTCACTATGTTTACTTGTATTCGCGTTAGATACTTTGCGATTGGTGCGAACGTCTGTTGTGGTGTACTCTTGTTCATGTTACTGTAATCTTAATACTGTAATGTAATTTCATAGAATAACCTGAAGATTTATGGAATGTAATACAAATATTATTGATTTGTATTAAAATTTATCCCGAAACTTATTGCTCGTTTTCGCCTCCTAATAAAATGTTAACGATTAAACATTACCCGTGGTTTTATTTCACAATTTTTTCCAGAAAAAGTAGTAAGTACATACTCAGGGGTACCAGGGCCGGATCAACTATGTCGGGGCCCCTAGGCAATGCTTGGCTGGAGGCCTCCAGGGCCAGATTTACCATCTTTGGGCCCTACCTAGGCGCATCACCTGCCCTAGCTCTTGATCAGACTAGAGCGAACTCCAATTATGTTTTTCGTTCTGTCGAGTTAGGGTCAATTCAGACTAGGCGGAAAAATACTCGAGCACTTTAACTGACAGAGAGGGGAGACACATGATTCTAACAAAAATTTGCAATCAAAAACCAAATATTTCACAAACGGATTGCTAAAACGAAAAAGGGTGTTCATAATCTTACAATATTTTTGAAAGACCTATTCAACGACGTCTCACACCACACTTTTTTTTCCAGTTTTTATTACCACATATCCATGCCCATGCCCAATTACAGCTTTCTAGTACTAATAGTCTATGAGTAAAACTGGGGACAGATAGACAGACAGACATGACGAAACTATAAGGGTTTCTTGTTTACTACGGAACCCTAAAAAGCTGCGTGAAACGAAACAGATTCTTTATTTCGTTTCACGCAGCTACTAAGGGTTTTTTGTCATTTGCGCTTTAACACATTTCAAAATACGAGTAATCAAAACCACTTGTGCAAATATTTCGCTCCACTTCGCATACGATAAATTCAAAAATTGATAGATGAATGACCGTGCTTTTACAGGTTAAGCAACTTCTAGCTTGGTCACAGTTAGGATGGGTGACCGTGCTTTCAATCTTAATGTTGTCCAAGTCAAATGTTGAGATTCTTATGAATAAATTTCAGTTTTCTCTACTTACATAACTTGGCAGCTATTTAAATTTCAATTGTTTTGTCGGAATTTTAACCTGGCATTTTTACATTTATGTTTTTGATGGGATAAAATAAACACTCAAGAACCAGGACAAATTAAAAAAGGCCATTTACCAACTTGCCCTGGCTGGGAATCGAACCCAGAACCTCCGAGTGACGGACTAGCGTGTTAAGGAATCGCCACGGAGGTCGACTAATAAATTGAAAAAGTAATAAATTTTACGCAATAACTATAACTTGGATTTTTTAGAAAGTGCTATATGAATTTCACATATATTTAAACTCGCTTTTTAAATAAACGTCTTGCATTCACGCACACTACTGTATTTTCGACTTTACTTTTTCTACTGATAGCCTGTCTACTAAAGTGTTAAGTACATTATAATGACGTCTGCCAAGGCCTTAATTTAAAAATAATAATTCAAACAAAACAATTCTTTGATTTGAAAATTTTAATAAGTATCGCAGACTGAAAGTCTTGACGAAAAGAAAAAAGTAAGCTGTACTCGTATACTAATTCTACGTTACAATTTATGATTAGGTACCTACATCTATTGTCCCGTTTACACATTATTAACTCTATGCAACTTCATCTTGACATTTTTATCCCCCTAGCGGGAAAATTTTGCATATTTCAGAGCCAAATCCGACCACGTGGCTTTGTGCATACGGTCCTTAACTACTATTTCCGTCCAGGGTTCGTGTAGAATTGATGCAGTTCGGTCGGTCGAATGCTCGAGTGAAAATTATAATGATAGATTGGAAGTATTGGGATCTTGTTATATTCGGCTCATGCGCTTGCAAGTAGACTGCGGGTGCATATGGAGAACGTAGACACGTTCTGCTGCGCCGCGCGACGTCTCGCTGCGCAGCGAGGCGTCGTGCTGCAGTGTGAACTGACCCTAATATGTAGTATCGTACCTACCTAGAATGGAAATTGCCAAAGTAAAAAGCGAATAACTTAAGCACGGCTTGAGGTCGCGTCTACGGAAACGCGGCGGCTGCTCAAAACAAACTATGGAGCCCGCGTCACAAGCCGCGCCGCGTGTCCGTGGCCTTAGGATGTCTTGCTTGGCGGAAAAGACTTTTTAAGTAAGGTCTCGTGTCCACATATCCGGTTTGCGCCGTAACGGCGCGGCGCCGGCGCCGGCGACGTGGACACACATCCTAGAGGCTTCATACACGACTGATCGACCGGACGCCGGTCCGGCGCTCCATCACGGCGCAGACCGGATACGTGGACATGAGGCCTAAGGCACAGCCTAAGGGGTTGGATCTCATCGATCAGCACGGAATAGCACTCTCCTGGTCAAAGGTGGTTTGAAATTGAAGCTACAGTGTAACCATTTCGACTCGATAAGAAGCACTTTCCTATAAATAGCACCGGCCGTGCTGCAGCGTTCCGTCGCTCTCTCTCTCGCTCTGGCTAATGACGCTTCTGAGCGACAGAAAAGGATAGCAGCATAGAAAAGTGCTGTTCTGTGCTGATAGATGAGATCGAACCCTAACAAGCTGGCAATGGCAATTCGTGGAAAATAGATCAAAAATATATTTATTTGTATGAAAAAAATTAAAAGATGTAGGTTTTCAGATCATACATATAAGTAGGTAATTTTTGTAAAATTATTCACTGGGCACATTTACATCATATAAATTCCACTCCTAACTCTCTAGGAGCTAGTTTCTTGCTAGAGTAACGCGCTCTTCAGTGATAGTGTGATAAATAAGGGGCTCATTTGCAAACTGTCCCCTATTCGTAAAACGTTTCTCAAAATGTCGCGACAGGGACTTAGAATAAAATTTCGATTTGCAAAGCAAAATCATTTATTAAAGTTATAGAATAAACATTGTTCTGAGAAGTAAACAAATTATGTCATTAAGGCCGTACCAAAATTTTCCGGGCTCCAGTGCTGCCCCCATTTAAAATAAATCATTTCAAAGAAAACGGAGACATCATTTAAAATTTTGCTACAACCAAGTTCTAGATAACCCTTCAAAGTATTTTATGAACTACTGTTTACAGTTTAAATTGAGAACGTTAAGCTTTACTACGCACATTTGCGAAAAACGGCCACTTTTGGCAAATGTGCGTAGTAAAGCTTAACGTTCTCATTATAAACTGTAAACAGTAGTTCATAAAATACTTTGAAGGGTTATCTAGGATTTGGTAGTAGCAAAATTTTAAATAATGTCTCCGTTTTCTTTGAAATTATTTATTTTAAATGGGGGCAGCACTGGACCCCGGAAAATTAAGGTACGGCCTTAATTTTAGTACTGAAATTAACTTACGTAATCCAAATAAAAAAATATCGAAGGCAAATGTACAAAAGAGGTAAAAATTACTCTTTTTAAGGCATATTGCCAGTCTTTTTATACCTGCAGCCTGTGGGTTAGATATACGCAGAGGGCCTACAACGTACTCCGTATACAATATAATGATGCTTTTAGGATGCTGATGGGGCTCCCGCGATTCTGTAGCGCGTCAGGAATGTTTGCTGAGGCGCGTACCGACGATTTTTTTGCCATATTACGGAAAAGAACTGCTTCCTTGAGGCGCAGAATGCGCGGGAGCCATAATAGCATTCTGAAAGTCATCACTGATAAGCCGGAGTGTCCAATCCAATGGCATTGGACGCGTTTGCATTGTGACGTAGTTGGGATCCCCTGGGGTGTGCACACCAGATATTTAAATTAGAAAATTAAATATTAATATAAGTATTAATTAATGTGAATTATTTATTTATTATGAAATATTTTATTATGAATTATTTGTATGAACGCACTCATTACTAACACTAGACTGTAAGCTTTGTTACTAACAATGATATGAAATAAACGAATATTATTATTATTAAAGGTCAAAATTTACATTAAAAAAATAATACTGTCAGTTAATTAACAAACTTTAGTGCCATAATGAGAAGATAGTTATGTTTATGGGTTGGATCTCATCTATCAGCTAGCACGGAACAGCGAGAGAGCGAGAGGGCGACGGAACGCTGCAGCACGGCCGGTGCTGAAGCGTTCCGTCGCTCTCTCGCTCTAGCAAATGACGCTTCTGAGCGACAGAAAAGGATAGCAGCATAGGAAAGTGCTGTCCCGTGCTGATAGATGAGATCCAACCCTAAGTAAAGTTTATTTTTGCTTATCACACTCACCGAAATTATTAATACAAACGATAGCAAAAAAATTAAAAAATGGCCTTTTGGAACCGTTTTTAAAAAGAAGGAATGTGTTATTTTTAACTTTGTGCTTACGTAATACTTGAATGGTTCCTTGGGGTGTGGGAATCTATTATATAAAATGATCTACTAAGCCTTTTCCTGTTACAAAGGAGCCTGAAGTGGTGAATCGACCAGAGAAAAAAGAAAACAACCTCTACCATTACAAGTAAAACACCTTTTCTCTGGTGGAAACACAATAAATTGAACCAAGTAGGAATTAAATAAACTATAGAGTTATTGAAAGCATATTGAATTTAATAAATCAGAAGTAAGCAAATTAAGATATAGCAAGTGGAATGATACAATCAATCAGTACTAGAATTTAAACATAGTAGGAATAATATAGATTCGAAAAATGAATACTGAATATAACTGTTTGACATTTAGTTGCCGCCGCGGAGACGGAGAACCAAGTGCAAAGTGGATTCTTTCTGAATATTGTAATCAGAAAGAGTACGTCCATCTTCCAACTGCTTACCAGCAAAAATAAGTCTCTGTTGATCTGGAGGGATGCCCTCCTTGTCCTGAATTTTTGCTTTGACATTTTCTATTGTGTCAGATGGTTCCACTTCCAAAGTGATGGTCTTTCCAGTCAGGGTCTTCACGAAAATCTGCATACCACCACGGAGACGCAAGACCAAGTGAAGGGTTGACTCTTTCTGAATGTTGTAGTCAGACAAGGTGCGGCCATCTTCTAATTGTTTACCGGCAAAGATCAAACGCTGCTGGTCTGGGGGAATGCCTTCCTTGTCCTGGATCTTGGCCTTAACATTCTCAATGGTGTCAGATGGTTCAACCTCAAGGGTGATGGTCTTGCCAGTAAGTGTCTTGACAAAGATCTGCATACCACCACGGAGACGCAAGACCAAGTGTAGGGTTGATTCTTTCTGGATGTTATAGTCAGACAGGGTGCGGCCATCCTCCAATTGTTTACCAGCAAAGATCAAACGCTGCTGGTCTGGGGGAATGCCTTCCTTATCCTGGATCTTGGCTTTGACATTCTCAATAGTATCAGAGGGTTCAACCTCAAGCGTTATAGTTTTACCAGTCAGGGTCTTGACAAAGATCTGCATACCACCACGGAGACGCAATACAAGATGAAGGGTAGACTCTTTTTGAATGTTGTAGTCAGACAGAGTGCGGCCATCTTCCAATTGTTTGCCAGCAAAGATCAGTCGCTGCTGGTCTGGGGGAATGCCTTCTTTATCCTGGATTTTAGCTTTGACATTTTCAATGGTATCAGAAGGTTCAACTTCAAGGGTAATTGTTTTGCCTGTCAAGGTCTTTACGAAGATCTGCATACCACCACGCAGACGCAATACTAGATGGAGGGTGGATTCCTTTTGGATATTATAATCAGAGAGGGTGCGGCCATCTTCCAATTGCTTGCCAGCGAAAATCAAACGCTGCTGGTCTGGGGGAATACCTTCCTTATCCTGGATCTTGGCTTTTACATTCTCAATGGTATCAGAGGGTTCAACCTCTAGGGTTATAGTTTTACCAGTTAGGGTTTTTACGAAAATCTGCATACCACCACGGAGTCGCAAGACCAAGTGCAGGGTTGACTCTTTTTGGATGTTATAGTCTGACAGGGTGCGGCCATCCTCTAATTGTTTACCGGCAAAGATCAAACGCTGCTGGTCTGGGGGAATGCCTTCCTTATCCTGGATCTTGGCTTTGACGTTCTCAATGGTGTCAGATGGTTCAACTTCCAGAGTGATAGTCTTACCTGTCAGGGTCTTAACAAAGATCTGCATACCACCACGGAGACGCAAGACCAAGTGAAGGGTTGACTCTTTTTGGATGTTGTAGTCAGACAGGGTGCGGCCATCTTCTAATTGTTTACCGGCAAATATCAAACGCTGCTGGTCTGGGGGAATGCCTTCCTTGTCCTGAATCTTGGCCTTCACATTCTCAATAGTGTCAGATGGTTCAACCTCCAGGGTGATTGTCTTACCAGTAAGTGTCTTGACAAAGATCTGCATACCACCACGGAGACGTAAGACTAAGTGAAGGGTTGACTCTTTTTGGATGTTATAGTCAGACAAGGTGCGGCCATCTTCCAATTGTTTGCCAGCGAAGATCAAACGCTGCTGGTCTGGAGGAATGCCCTCTTTGTCCTGGATCTTGGCTTTGACATTCTCAATAGTATCAGAAGGCTCAACTTCGAGGGTGATGGTCTTGCCTGTCAAGGTCTTTACAAAGATCTGCATACCACCACGCAGACGCAGGACAAGGTGAAGAGTTGACTCCTTCTGAATGTTATAGTCAGAGAGGGTGCGGCCATCTTCTAATTGTTTGCCAGCAAAGATCAGTCGCTGCTGGTCTGGGGGAATGCCCTCTTTGTCCTGTATCTTAGCTTTCACATTCTCAATTGTGTCAGATGGTTCAACCTCCAATGTGATGGTCTTGCCTGTCAGGGTCTTTACGAAGATCTGCATACCACCACGCAGACGCAGAACAAGATGAAGGGTAGACTCTTTCTGGATGTTATAGTCTGACAGGGTGCGGCCATCCTCCAATTGTTTACCAGCAAATATTAAACGCTGCTGGTCTGGAGGAATGCCCTCCTTGTCCTGGATTTTAGCTTTAACATTTTCAATAGTATCAGAAGGCTCAACCTCTAAAGTTATTGTTTTACCTGTTAGTGTCTTCACAAAAATCTGCATACCTCCACGCAAGCGAAGGACTAAATGGAGTGTGGATTCCTTTTGAATATTGTAGTCAGATAGGGTACGACCATCTTCTAATTGCTTACCAGCGAAGATAAGTCGCTGCTGGTCTGGGGGAATGCCTTCTTTGTCCTGGATCTTTGCCTTCACATTTTCAATAGTGTCGGAAGGTTCGACTTCAAGAGTGATGGTTTTGCCTGTGAGAGTTTTAACGAAGATCTGCATACCGCCACGGAGACGCAAAACCAGGTGCAGGGTGGATTCTTTTTGAATATTGTAGTCTGACAGGGTGCGACCGTCTTCCAACTGTTTCCCAGCAAAAATCAGACGTTGCTGATCTGGGGGAATGCCTTCTTTGTCTTGTATTTTAGCTTTTACGTTTTCAATAGTGTCAGAAGGCTCAACTTCTAATGTAATAGTTTTACCCGTCAAAGTCTTAACGAAAATTTGCATTTTGATACCTGGAACAACGCAAATTACAAGTGATGAAATCGGAAGAACTATAAATTTAGTAAAAGGATGGGTATTTTCTAACAATGGAAGACAAAGAACAAAGAAATTTCCAGTCAACAAAATGGCGTCTGCCTGCCATGAAAAATGACAAGTCAGCTCAATCAACAATAAGATTTTCAGGACAAATAAATGATAGTTTTGATGAAATAAGAACACTCACCTTATTCTTTACAGTAGAAATTAAAACTAATATTATGGATGTAATCTGTCTTAATATTAAATAATAAAATTCACAAAAACGCACAAAAGACCACTTCTCAACTTGCGACGCAAAACCAAGGTCGTTAATAATAAAAAAATTGTCGATGCCAGCGCTTTTATCACCTACAACTTTTTTTATTTGGCAACATTGAATTAAATTTCACTTTACATGAGCTTAGCTTAGTCAATATTAGTCATGCATGTGCCGTTCCCGTTTCCCAGATTCACGGAAAGCTCCCGGGAACGTTCCCAATAAATAGAAATTTCAGGAAAAGTTGTAATTTTATTTATGATATGGTTAAACTTATAATTTAATACAAAAACATATATCCAATACTTCGTAAGTCCCTAGACATACGGGAACGTTCCCAAATTCCCTGGGAATTTGAGGACGTTTCCAGGAACGGCACATCACTAGTCAGTATAAACGCACTCGAAAAAAAATCCCGGCAGCGTGGTGGCATATATGTTTTTATATTTCTGAATCCTCAATCAGTCAGCAGACTAAGTACAGTACAGTACAGACAGCATCACCGCTCGGCCACGAATATACGCAACTGCGACGACGACGGTGACGGCGAGTTGCATTGCGTTGCGTTGCGCTTGCGTGCGATGCGACTGTTGCGGTTGCGAGCCTTGCGATTGCAACTGAAACAAATACACACAACTAAATGTATGAAGCATGCTACGATCAACGACAACGGTGAACGGTATTCATACGGTAGTTTGGTGCGATTAGAAACGCGTATTCCAGTTGCCAGGTTAAGTTGTAACTGTACCCGAGGCTTGATCTCATTTTACCCTAGCTAAGATATTTTTATCCCAAAAAAGGAGGACGTTATCAATTCGACTATACATGTTTTTAGAGTTCCATACCCAAAGGGTAAAAACACCGCAGTCGAACCGCGGCGTCTCTTTTTTGTTTGTTTGGCGTTTTCACATAGCGCGCCTTCAAAATTATACTTTGAAGGCGCGTTAAGTGGAAAAAAATAGTGGAATTGCGGGTCCTTTCCGTTATGGGGCATGCAGAAGCATTGGGAGTGGCCTCTGGACCATAAATCCGGGCTCTGTCTACCCCGCGGCGGGGAGGGAAACAGAAATATAAAAAAACGTCAAAAAAAGTCATCCATATAAAAAATTAAAATTTGATAAAAAAATGAAATGAAAAATAGAAACGGCTATTTTGTTGCGCGTGCAGCGCGGAATCCAGTACATATTCCAGAAGCCGCGCTGCACACCCAAAAAAACTTAGTAATATTATAAAAAAATAAAGTATATAATATTTATGTTTAATTTAAAATTCGTTTAAAGTTTGTTTGAATATATTATATTGGATTGAAAATACTATATTATTAGTTATTTATTATATACCATATCTATACTTCATATCTATTAAATATAATTAAATCAATAAATATATAGGGACAAATCATACTGATTAAGCTAGTAAGTAAGTTTTTTTTTTCCCAAAGTAAGTTTTTGTTTAAACTTGTGTTATGGGATACTAACTCAACGATGATGATTATATAAGATATATGATATGTATATATGATGTAAGTATTTTTAAATTCACAAACATAGGCCCTGATCACATCAGGGGGTACATATAAAAAAAGGGTAAAAACGGGACCCTATCACTTAGACTCCACTCTCCGTCTATTTGTCTGCAACCAGGCTGTATCTCATGAACCGTGATAGCTAGATGGATGAAATTTTCACAGCTAATGTATTTCTGTTGCCCTGTTTGTGGTTTAGGGTTAGAATAGGACCACTCCATCTCTTCCTGTAGAGGTAACTAAAGGATTGAGCAGATACATCTCGTACTACAATTGCATTCCCAAGGAAGGTAAAAGTCGGGCGGTGCGGCGGCGGCCGGTTGTAAAATTTTTCGCCAAAAGACGGTTTACGTGAGGCAGGCAGCCGATCGTAAAACTATAGCCAAATCTTATCTCCTCTATATATTTATTTAGTTTTGCTTTGTAGGTACACGCCGATTACCTCTTTCTTCCAATTTCCTCTCTCGCGGGTCGACTGAAAGAAATTTCTTAGTAGCACTTTTAAGTAGCACTTAATTACCTACCTACTATGTTTTTTTATTTTAACATTTATTGTTTGTAAATATTCAACGGGGGTGTACTTTCTTATACAGACAAAAGTTTAACAGATTTTCGTTATTTCATGTCATAAAATAATCAATATGTAGGTTACTCAGTATGAATAATTTTTAATAATAGATTTTCGTTGCACAGAAAATCAATAAATAAATAAATAAATATATAGGGACAAATCACACTGATTGGGCTAGCCCCAAAGTAAGTTCGAGACTTGTGTTATGGGATACTAACTCAACGATACTATATTTTATAACAAATACATATATAGATAAACATCCAAGACCCAGGCCAATCTGAAAAAGATCATTTTCCATCTTAACCTGACCGGGGATCGAACCCGGGACCTCCAGTGTGGCGGACTGGCGTGTTAACCACTACACCACGGAGGTCGTCAATAATTAGAATGTTTGTTATGAATAATTTGAAATCATAGAATTTTATTCCAAATAACATTTACTTTTGCGATTTTGCTAATATCAGAATATCAAATTAAATATTATTATTTTTATTAAGTTTAGTTAATATAATATTTATAACCAAAAAAATTTTTTATGATGTGATAGTTTCTAAACGTTTCTTGTCATACCTTTTATTAAATGCATACCCTCCTATATAATTACAACACCGCGTTCTGTTCGAGCCAAGCAGGAAAATAATTTAGTTATTCCCATTAGTTTTTAGATACACATACTGTGTTTACTTTGATTATTAACATAAAATGAGTGATACAAAAGTTAATAGTTCATGTCAAGTGTTTAAGTCAAAGAAAGGAGGATTAAAACTGTATGTGGATGGTTATACATACACAAAAAATAAACAAAACAAAAATGTTGTGTACTAGTTGTGTGACTTGTATCAGAATAAAACTTACAAATTTAGTTCAACTGTAAATGATTGTGGTTCACACACAATATATAAACAGCCGCGAAGTCATAACCATGGGCCAGACTCGACAGCAAAATAAATTGCAGACTTTAAACAGAAATTGAAAGAAAGGTCATCTTCAAGATTGAAAGTGTGCAATATTTTGCAAGATGCTAAAGCTGAAACAAAGTCAGAAATATTAGAATGTTTACCTTCTACTTCAGCTCTGAAGCAAATTACCGCGAAAAATCAAAACACAAAATATGCGTAGATGAACCTACTGATATATCTTTTGAGTTAAATGATTCAGAGACTCAAATAAATGGTGTCAATTTTGTCATAAAAGATCGGATTTATGACACCAACAAAAGAATACTCTTAATGTCGACGTTACAATGTGTAAAGACATTAAGAGAATCAGATTACTGGATACTTGATGGCACATTTAAAATTGCTCCCCTAATCTTCCAACAACTGTATACCATACATGGTAATGTTTTTTTGGATGGTAAAAAACATTTCCATTAGTATTTTGTTTATGTACACACAAAGACAAACGAACCTATGATTTGATGTTTGAATTAATAATGGAATATGGATCCGAGAATAACATAAATATATGCCCAAAAGTGTGTATTCTGGATTTTGAAAAGGCAGCCATTTTGAGTTTACGATCGACTTTTGAAAATATTATTGTAAAGGGTTGCCACTTTCATTTTGGTCAAATAATTTACAGGTAAGCTATAATTTTTAAACTGTAGTAATACGTTAAGCTAGTAAAATTGATAAATAGTCGCAGTTCTAACCTAACCTAACCTATAAGTTTGCCCTTTTCTAGTAAAATGGATAGAACTTTCCCAGCACTCGCCTCGTGCGTGTGTTGGTCACAGTTCTAACCTAACCTATAAGTTTGCCCTATTCTAGTAAAATGGATAAAACTTTCCCAGCAGCAGCAGGTCGCAGTTCTAACCTAACCTAACCTATAAGTTTGCCCTAACCTATATTGTGGTAGCGATTTATAATGTATTCTAACTTAATAAATGGTATTTAATTTGATTAAACAATGTTTTCACTTAATACCAGTAGCGGCGTTAGGGTAGGGCGCGGTTGGGCGACCGCCCAGGGCGCCAGATACAAAGGGGCGATAGGGGGCGTTTTTGGGCAAGGGGGGGGTCATAGGTAATAATAAATAGCAGCTGGTTAATGGCGGCAACTCCTAGATTCTTATTTGTATGCACCCCCCCCCCCCTCTCTCCCTTCGTTTACAATGGGGCGGCAAATTTAAAGAATCCTATATCGTACTTGTACCCCTCTCCCTCCGTCGACAGAAGTAAATCCTATAAGAATGAAGCCTAAGTCAGTCTGAATTGCAGTTTAAGGAGGGAGGGGAAATCTCGCCCGGGGCGCTGGTAGAGCTAAAACCGGCACTGCTTAATACTTCCTGAAATTATTTTTTTTTACAGAAGAATTCAAGCAAACAAAATTGCCAAGAAATATGCGAAGGATTCAAAGTTCAATCTTGAAATTAAATGTCTTATAGCACTTAGTTACTTAGAACAATCAGAAATTATTTATTTACTTATTTATTTCCAAAAATATATGGAAAGCCTGGAAGATGACGACAGTAAAATCATAGCGAATTGGTTTCAAGAAAACTATGTTTTTGGCAACGTAAGCAGCCAACCCAAATACTCGCCTGAATTTTGGAGTTGCCATGAATTAAATACTATGAAAATACCAAGAACACAAAATGCAGCTGAGAGTTGGCATCATAAAATCAATGCTTTGATTGATAAACCTAATCCCAAGACGCCTGCTTATTAAGGTACTAATTAAAGAAACAAGATCAAACACGGCTGAAATTGAAAAAGTTCTATGTGGTAGTCCACCAAAACCGAAAAAACGAAAATACTCAGATAAAGATGATCGTATTGATCGAATTATACAACATAAACAAGAATATTCAGAAATTAAATTGTTACAAGCAATCGGAAAAAATATAAAATTGTAATTTACTGATTAAAATAAATACATGTACAATTGAAATCTGAAACAATTATTAATACAACACATATTTACTATTGTATTATGTATTTCTTAACTCTGAATTAATCTTTTTAATTATTTTTATGATATTTATTTTAAAAATTATGAATAACATAACGTATATATTTAAATTTTCAGTAAAATAAAATTCCATGAAAGATTATACCGAACAACAATATTCTTTAAAGAAATATTCTACTGTTTAATTCGTTTGTTAAATGAAAATATGAGATTCTAAAATTCATTGAACTGTGTTTCTATAAATTGTGTTTCATTCAAGTATGTCTTTGAAACAATAATATTTGAAATAAAAATATAAGAATTAAATATTCTATGAAAAATTTTATGTAAATCGAAATTCTATGAAATTTCAGTCTGTGAAACAAGGGGCACCCATTCGAGGGTACTTGAACCGATAAAAAAATGATGAGTTGATAACATTATGAATGACTAGCTGTGCCCGCGACTTCGTTCGCGTGGTTGTCGGAACGTAATGTTATATAGCCTTACTCTATATATGGACTACCCAATTTTTCAAATCAGACCATTAGTTCCTGAGATTAGCGCGTTTAAACAAACAAACAGACAAACTCTTCCGCTTTATAATATTAGTATAGATGATCATATTGTCACGAGAGTGGGTTGGGGATAGGATCGCAATAAACTTAAACTCTAATACCTATTCATTCAAGGACTCTGAACAAGGAATCATTTGATCTACATGGCGCTTCCACCTCATCCCCTCTACATCTATTATATATGTTACTCCTGGTATGGATTCTTCTAATACTAACCCTTGGACCCATGGCCTTCCCTCCTTCCTATAATTTTTTACCATTACTTTTTGTCCAATTTTAAATTCTATTTTTCTTTTGACCTTTTCTATTTTTTCTTGTTTTTCTTTAACTAAGTCCATTAAAGGTGGAGGGCGTAATAAGCTAAATCTAGTTCTTAATTCTCACCCAAGCATCAAACGCGCTGGAGTGACTCCAGTAGTACGTTGAGGTGAGTTTCTATAGTCAGAAAGGCATAAATTTAATTACTCACTTTTCTCACTACTAGTACTTTTCTTGCCGCGCCTTGTACTGCTTATATACCTCCCAAATTCGAACAAAATCGCACCAATGTTCCGTTCCATATTCAAATCACTTATTTTCTATAGATGGATAGATAGATAAAATCTTCATTCACTAAAAGGTCACAGGTACATGAATAAGTCACATAATGGTTATCAAAGATCTAGTATAGAAGTAATAGTAGGAGTGTAGTAATGCAATTGTGATTGTACCGTGAGTAGTGACCTAGATAATAAATCTATCGCCTTCTCTCTCACTCATCTTCTGTCCCGTATTTTCTTTTTCATTTAGTCTAGTATTATCTAGAAACTTCTTTCAATACTTCATTCATAAACACTATACCTGACTGTGATTTGAACTGTGACTGAAATTTGGGGTCTTTTGATTCACAGCCCAATGCATGGACCGCTAGGCCAACATCGCTCTGACGTGATTGATGAAATTGAATTGTTGAAATGATTTTCCTTTAGGTGAATTCTTTTTCGTTCGGATTCGTGACGTTGACATTATCATTCATCGTCCTACGGGACAATATTCATATATGATATGACAGTGAATAGATGCGTGCAGGGTTCATCTGAAAACTCGCCTATTTCTCCCCAAATTTAAAATTATTTTTCTCCAAAACGACATTATTTTCTTTTATAATAGGTAATTATTTTTGGCCATGGTCCTACGAATAATAATCTCTAGAAGCGTAACTAATCCCGAAAAATCATTCCACGCGATATGTACCGCGACGGGCGAGGCTTAAAATATGAACCGCACGGCGCGACAGTTCGCCATGACACTCGAGTCGTGCGGTTGCATCGCAAAAAGTTTCCTTTGAGAATATTGCTATGTTTTTGCGATAATCGATTCATTAAAAATGCCGCCATGTGCCGTGAAGTGGTGTAGAAGCCATACAGACATAAAAAACACAGGACTCGCCTTTCATATCTAAGTAAATAAACATTTTAATAATCGTCCCATGAGCCGGCCGCTTGACCAACGTAGCGATGACGCGTGCGTGACCTTGTCGTGACCAATTGCTATGTGTGTGTTTGAGTGTTTCGTTGTAATTTCTGTCTGTTGAATCAGAATCGAAGCGATGAATGTAGGAGCGTTAGATGTCTAGAATTATATTTCGATGCCGGAAGGTAAAAAGCCCTAAACTGGCAATATTCCGCAGATGATATCGCATGTATTGTGCTTGGTTAAGCACACGCAGTCGCCGTCGCCATCGCCACCGCCTTCGACATCGCCGTGTTGCCGTCGCCGTCGTAGTCGTAGTCGCAGTAGCGGTCGCAGACGCGTATAATTGAGGCCGAGCGGTCAGCGTAGCATAGTAATGGGTCTTTGGGTTTTACGACCCTGGGCTCTGTCTACCCCGATAAGGATAAAGACATGATAATGAATCTTACCAGTTTTTAGGGTTCCGTAGCAAAATGGCAAAAAACGGAACCCTTATGGATTCGTCATGTCTGTCTGTCTGTCTGTCCGTATCGGTATGTTACATCACAGCCACTTTTTTCCGAAACTATAAGAACTGTTGAAACTAGGTAAGTAAGTAGATGTATTCTGTGAACCGCATTAAGATTTTCACACAAAAATAGAAAAATAACAATTTTTGGGGTTCACCATACCACAGAATACATAAGACCATACTTAGAACTGAAACTCAATTTTTTATCAAACCCATACGTGTCGTATCTATGGAGGTATTCAAAAATGATATTGAGGTTTCTAATATAATTTTTTTCTAAACTGAATAGTTTGCGCGAGAGACACTTCCAAAGTGGTAAAATGTGTGTCCGGGGAGGACACACATTTTATTTTACCACTTTGGAAGTGTCTCCCCCCGTAACTTCTAAAATATGAGAATGATAAAACTAAAAACAATATATGTTGTACATTACTATGCAAACTTCCACCGAAAATTGGTTTGAACGAGATTATATTCGTTTCACAGATAAGGAAGGTCAAATTTCCTCTTTGTATTAAGGTGAAATGGTAGCATAAGTGGCGCCTTCATTTGAAATAAATTGTTTAAAACTAAATATACAATATATTATTCATAAAACAGTTTAGAGGTCTTTTTAGACAATGATACAAATCAAATTTTTAAATATCACCATATTTAGTTTTAAACAATGACAACAAAAACTAAATATGGTGATGCCACTTATGCTACCATTTCACCTTAAGTAACTTCAACAAACAATATTCATATGTTTGGGTGGTTAGATATTTGTATTAAGTCCGCCATTTGTTAAAAGTATATTTTGACTTTGGACAATAAAGTTTGATAAATAAATAAATAAATATTTCAGTCAAACAAACGTCGTAACGCAACATTTCCTCCTTTCGCGTAGTGGGTTAAAATAAGTAAGGCTCTACTTGCGCAAGTAATTATTTTTAATTTTAGTGGATTGTTTAGTAGGTTTTTGATACTAGCAACATTTTTGTATTAATGTCAATCAAATTAGCAGTCAAGGTTTTTTTTTTTAATCTGTTTTCGGTTCGGGGGCGTATTGAATGGTGAACGAGGAACGAGGAGAGGAAAATAGAAATAGTTATATTCCTTAGTAAATACAACTAAACATAGCCAATAATCCTGCAATTCAGTATGTTACGAAAGCTATTCTGACAATATTGATCGAAACAAACAATACTTTCATATAATTTGGTTCAATTGCATGGGTTCGTAATTGATAGCTATTTTTTATCTATTGTAAACACCGTAAAGTTAATATTTTTTTTGAATTTCATTTTAAGTATGAGTCACTGGTTTGATTTTAAGTGTTACGTGTGAACAGTTATTTAATTTGTAGTGTTATTCATCTAAAAAATGGCTGATATGATACGAGCGATGGGGGCTCCAAATGGACCCCCTGTAAAGGATAAGTTGGGTTCGCCTTCTACGGAATCTGAAGAAGGTGGTGGTGATATTGCAGAACTTGCAGCTGATTTGGAGTTGGATGAAACAGACGGGCCCAGTACTAATGGTAATTACATATATATAAATTTATAAATAGATAAATACATTGTCCCTTAAGAATTCTAAGTTTTAGCAATGTGTTAGGAGTAATAACACCTGCTTTTGTGAATTTTATAATTTGATTAAACTCACAAATTTTAAATACTTTATGGTAAATACCCATGTTGGTAAAACCTTTAGCATGTAGGTATTAAAGTCTTGCTTTCTTCTGGAAAATTTTACTTTATTTATTTCATTAAAGATAGACAAGCTGCTTTAATTTTATGAAGCGGATATGTCTAGTTCTAAAGTCTTTCTCTGTCACATTAATTTTTCTATTGACCATACATTATTTGTCAACCACTGTTTGATTACCACTTCTTTTATTCTAGTTTTTACTGCCTACCTTCACTGAGAAAGTGCCTTTTTATTAAGCCCAAAACTTATTGTTCATCTTTTTACCCGACTACAAAGCCAAAAGGAAGGGTAATAATAATTTGTTTATGTATGTCTGTTCCACCGTAACATTCGAACTGCTTATCCTTTTTACAAAAGAGACGTCAACCAATTTGTAATTATCATCCGGGTGACAGACTACATTTTGCATGTATGAAATATGATGCATATTACAAACAAAAAAGGGGATAAAAAAAAATCTTTTTGCTTCAATATAAGTGGGGTACCAAATGAAAGGTCACACCAATGCTTCCTGGGCCAACCTCTCATCCTCTTACTGTAATTATTTTAATTGTTATGCTTTATTAACCTTTAACTATGGATGTAATTTTTTGTCACACTACTATTGTCGCGCAGTCTCACAGACGGCGGTATTAAAATGCAATTTTTTTATGTAATTCTAGCAATAGTTATATTTTAACTAGTATTATTAAAGGATAATTGAATTTAACAATTTAAGGTTTTTTTTGTAATCTTATTATAAATTGATAGTATCAAAACACTAAATAGCACTTTTTAGTGAATATTTCCATGTGATCAAACAAAAAACTAAAAGTAAAACAATTTTTTTTAATAAAACAATTTATTTTATTCGTAACATACTGAGGATAAGCATAAAATAAAACTATCTTCCTTACTTGAAACACAAAAATTTTGACAGTGGTCCAATATGTGTCAAATTTATTGGCTTTTCTTGCATAAAGGCTTCGAACACTGTAGACAGTACTGACACTGTAGTACTGTCTGTAACAGAGCTGTACCTTCTTTGATGCCTTATTTTGAAGAGCTTGATGGCCCAGCAGAAGTATTTATTACACGCGTTCACGCATGTTAAGCAACCTTGGGTGTAGCCCACAGTTGAATTGGTTACCGCAAGTAGTGTAAAATATCTCAAGCATGTATGAGTGTTAGAGATGGGTAACCACCTGGGTTAAAACCCAGTCGTGGGTTAAAACCCAATTACCACCCATTTCAATCCACCCAAACCACCCATTGACCGGGTGAAAACTAAATATTGTTTTAATAGATATCACAAATGATTAAATTACGTAGGAATTTAGGTATTTTCCTACGTAATTTAAAAATTACGAATATACTAAATATGCAATGGCAAATAGTCCAGACAATAAATGATCCTAGATGGAAAAGTCGAAAGAAGATAGTTTGACTTTAGAATTTTGTTTGGATCATTTAAAAGACAAACATACTAAAAGTCCCCACCCCTCTGAGGTAAGCCCGAGGGGGGCACAAAGAAGGTCCCTTTTTTTGGTTTTTTCCTTGCATCTTAAAAACGATGCATCAAAGAAAATTTTATTGTACCACATAATTAAAGCTGATAAAATTCTCTACAACATTGTTCCTGTACACTTTTTACCTATTCCCAATCGTTGTCTAGCTACGAGTATGAAGTCCGAAAAACGGTAGATTTTCAAAAATGTGTTTTTTACTTCACGTTTTTTGTCATACATTAATTTTTAACTTGCAAACAGTTTATCTGAGAAAAAAGAGCTAAAAAAAAAGAATATGTTTATACAAACGATTTTAGCAATATTTACTAAATGGAAGTATTTGGAAAGCTGTAAAATATTATTTATTGTAAGATTTTCTCTTAAAAATTAACCTTAATAAATACTTAATAATAAAGCTGTTTCCACTCGACAATTTGGGTGATAATGGGTTAAAACCAGGTTATAAACCAAATGACCCGTTATAACCCGGGTGGATTGAAATGGGTTTTAACCCACTGCCCATCTCTAATGAGTGTTCAGGAAGATATGTTAAATCGTTTGCCTAGGTTATCATTATTAGACATCTGTGCAAACTCATTAATTATAATATATCATAAAACTCATTTTCAAAGTGAAATATTTTTCTTTGACGCATACCAGGTGACCTCAACGCTTATTTTTGACGGTACCTACAAGTACCGGAAATTGAATTTGTTGTAATTTTTTACTAAAATAAATATAATTTTATACAATAAGGTAATAATACCACAATCAGTTATTTTGCATGGACGTCCGGTCTCACAGACCGCGAACAAAGTTTGAACAGGCCTCTGTCACTTGCTCTAAGTGTTTCTTTTTCGGTATAATTTTCACTAGAATACACTGTTTTATTATAAAAAGTAGTCGTATAGAATAGGGTTTCGTACTGTCTCGTCTAATCAGATTATTTTGTAGTTATGAGGTTTCAATGAAAATCACACGCTCTTATCTTACCTCACAAATTTTCAAGTCAACCCTTCGATCATATATTCTATAGATGCACAGTTCCTTGCAAAATCAAAAAAAAAAATTGTCTGTGTCAATACGTACATAGGTAGATGTATACCATTTCAAGTATTGCGAAAATAGTTTAATCTTATTTAAACCTTAGGTAACTGAGATAAGCATGGAAATAAATATAATATAATTGACCGAGCGAGCGAAGTGAGCGAGGGCTATAATTCAAGTTGGGGCGAAAACACATTGTTTGTATGTATGTTTGTTCCGCAATAACTGCCGAACAGACTTTCAGTAGTTTTTAAATATTAATAAAAAATCGCGAGGTCAAAGTTCGCGGCGAACTACTAATTATTAAGATTTTGTAGGCTATTATAGCGTAGATATTTTAGCTTTTGTATGGGAGTGATGTATCTATTATGTAGTAACTATTTATTAATTTGTGGTTTTAAGCTAAATATCTCACCTGATTTGCGACTCGCGTAGCAATTTTTGATCTCGGTAATCGTTTTAGTAGAGTTTCAGTAGATTCCTACTGAGAGCTTCAGACACAGGATGGGTTGGGAAGGCGTTAAACAGGAAAATTTAAAAACTGCGAGCGGCCTGTGAGACCGCGCGTCCATAGTTAAAGGTTAATTTTTTATTTTTGAATGTAAAAAACATTGACACAGTTCTTTTAATAGGAGAGAGACAGGCAGTTCTGGCTCCCCCTGAGACAGAGTGGTACCATGGCCGGTTGGACAGATACACATCTGAAGAACGATTGTGGACTGCCGGAAAACTGGGCAGTTATTTGGGTATGTAACAGATAACTGCTTTTTTGCTTGCACTAAAATAAAAATATTTTTATTACATTGAACAGTCGAAACAAAGTCGTCGTCTGATATGCGAGTCTGGGTCAAGGGGGTCATGATCCTCCCCCCCCAATATATTTACAACCCTCCCATGGAATTGGTGATTTGTCGCACGAAGGCTGGATCTGTCCTTGATGAATGATCCTTATCTAGAAATTGCATGTTTGTTAAAAAAAATATTTATAACAAAAACAATGTGTTGATTAAGGCGAGGTGGATTCACAACTTGCAATACTGTGCGTGTTTTTAAAAACTCACTGTAATTAAACCACTACAGTTTATTTTTCAAAAACTATTTTCTACACAATATATAGTTGCAAGAATTGTAATGGCAAAACAAGCGTTCAAACAGAAAAAAACATCTTCTAACAGCTAAGATATCAAAATTGTCACGATAACGGCTCTTAAATATATATATCTGGACTATTGCGTTATATGGCTGCGAGGCATTGACTTTGACTCAAAAAGAAAAGAAACAAATAGAAGCATTTGAAATGTGGTGCTGGCGCAGGATGAAACGGATAAGCTGGGTTGAAAAAATTACAAATGAGGAGGTTCTGAAAAGGGTAGGAGAGAAAAGGTGCATTCTGGATATAATAGAGAATAGACGAGGAAAGATGTTGGGTCATCTGCTACAATATGACGACTTCATAAAGACCATCATGGAAGGAAAGATAGAAGGGAAAAGAGGACCAGCAAGACCGAGGCATAGCTACATGAAACAGATAAAGGAAAAGGTGAACGTTGTGTCGTACAGCGAAGTAAAACTGCTGGCAGATGAGAGAGACACATGGAATAGAATTCATACTCCATCGACAATAGCATAGCTCTTAAATATAGATGGATACAATCACCTTTTTATATGAAAATTATACCAAAAAAATGTGTTATCTAAATATCTAGTCAATTTCGCTACAAAGAAAATTATAACTATAATACAAAAAGAATAATAAATAAAATACAGTGAAATATTCGTAGACAGCGAACAAAGGCCCGGACACGGGCTCGACGATATTTCGCTGTGTTTTATTTATTATTGTTTTGTATTATATTTATATTTTTTTTTGTAGCGAAATCGACTGGATATTTAGATTATAAATTTTTTGGTATAATTTTCATATAAATAGGTGATTGTATAAAATAGTAATATGTCTTTCAAAAGTCAATTTAGGCAAATTTAGAGGTATGTTTGTGATTCTTTTCTATCGAACCAAAAAATGCTCAATCGTGTTTTGGATATTGTGGGTGTCTGTAGAAAAGCCTTAAGATTCTTATGTAAAATTTTTGAAAAATAAACTGTAGTAGTTTAATTACAGTGATTTTTCAAAAACACTCACAGTTTTCTTGTTTCTGAACTGATGGGGCCTATTTATATAATTGAGCTATTTTTATTTGTAAAATCAAATTTACACTTACTTATATAAAAAAAATTTAAACAGGAATGGGGACAAAACTGTATGATCCCAATACGAACAAAAGTTTGTAACAACAATAAAATACTGCAATGGTAAATGTGATCACAGAAGCTCCCATTATTTTCAATAAATCGTCAGATTGCGGCTCTAAACAGACAAAGCCCAAGGCCGCAAGACCAAAAGGTGACTTTTAGTGTGATGGGTGCGCCAGAAGGTGAAAAAAGAAATCAAAATAATGATGGGTAGCAAGCCGCATCGCCTATTAACATGATTCGTATTTTCGCCCATTCCCTCGATCGGCTTTTACGATCTGCGCGTGAAGAGTAGCAGGTGGTACATTCTAAGCTTTTTCTTTTCTCCCAGTCCAGTAAGGAAGAAGACAAAATTTATATGTATTTATATTTATATAGTACCTAATAATATTTATTTAGTATTGTCAATAAACTTTCCCTTTACAGCCAGAGTAACAAGATAATAACAAAAGAAAATTAAGTTGTGTACACACTCAGTATTGTATGCAAACTCCCAACAAGACAATGGATAATGAACTCTTTAACTTTTCCCATGCTGTTTTATACAGGAACACAATAGAAAGTGATATCTTCTTGCTGTTTGTTCATATTTGAACCAATATGTGTTTCAGAAGAAAATTTAATTTTTGTAGTTATTAAAACAAAATGTTTGTTTTAACTTTGTTTATCACTATTTTGTTATACCTATAAAAAACTTACTATTTGTTTATCTTAATGTTACCCTTGTTTGTTGCAGTTCGTGAAAGTGATAGGAAACCAGGTTCATATGTTTTGAGCTACTTGGGCCGCACTGGAATTAATCATTTCAGGTATGTACTAGACCTGTCATGTGGTTCCATTAACAAAATACGAATAACTACCATTCGCCAGCTAGATATACTATACATACATATGTGACTATAACCCTATGGTAAAAATTTGGCTATACTTTTACCGCCAAAATCAGGCTGTGCCTGACGACGCCAACCCTCCTTGAGTCCTTTGAGATGGAGTGGTCCTATTCTAGGCCGGAAGCCAGACGACCGCATGTGATTATTATCTTTTTTTTTTAAACATTAAAAAATAGTCCCGTAGCTACTGGGAATTGTCAGTGAGAACATTGTCATGGTGTCTTTACTGTCATGTCCTGGTTGGTGCTCCATTACAAACTATAGCAAATCTCTCACAAGGCCTCTACATGTTGAACCTGTGTCCCCATTCAAACCTCTCGACGACGAAAGAATCTAGCTACGTATCCCGGACCTTTGTCCGGGATACGTAGTTGGATTCGGGAGCGATGTTTTGAAATATTATTTGTGCAAATTACAAGTAAGATTTTATTACTTGTTAAAATTAATCTAAGTGACAGAGGTTATGTCCCATAGCTACGGCGTCTTAACTAATAATGCTCACAGTTCACACGCAATTCCTTATTTTATTTATTTATTTTATTATATTTTATACACATAAAAAATAAGGAAACATAGTACTTAGGTGCTACTTATTTCTAAAGAAATTTCTTCCAGTAGACCCGCGAGAGGAAATGGGAAAAAAAAGAGTTTACATAAAAAATCTAAAGCGTCTAAAAAGGATGGAGTTATGGGTTGCACTCGATATATTTATATTGAGTAATAAACAACTTTCAAGAGTGTGAGTGCATGGGCTTATGGCATTATTAAAAACGGGGAAAAAAGTAAAAAGAGTCGATCAAGTTAAGTGTGTGCCTAATGTTGACTGATAGGTATTTGCAATATATAACTACGTACCATGAAGGATAAACCTTGAGAGAACATACTTTAAATATAAATAAACATTACACATAATGTACACTAAAATTATTGACGTGTAAAAGTGCCTTTGAAGGCCTAAATTACTGCATAAATATTTGATTCTTTGATTCTATGAGGGCCTCCTTTATCATTCCTTCCTACACGACATTATTGATAATATTTAGTGCAACTTTCATATCTTATAACAATAAATTGTCCCACAGGATAACCGCAGTGTGTGGAGATTACTACATCGGCGGTCGTCAGTTCGATTCCCTGGCCGAGCTGGTTGGGTTCTACAGCCACTGTTCAGACTTGCTAAAGCGCGAGCGCCTCGTGGAGCCCGTGCCGCCGCCCGAACCCGTTAATGATAAAAAGGTTGGATCGTTCTCTTGAATGTGTTACTGCCTCCGTGGTCCAGTGGTCAAGGCGTTTGCCTTGTGATTCGGAGGTCGTGGGTTTGAATCCCACTGGGAAGCATACTTTGTAAAAAGTTGTATCCACTCTAATTAGGATATTGCAGGCTTGAATCACCTGATTATCCGAAAAGAAAGATGAGTCCGTACTTCTGAAGGCACGTAAAGCTGTGGGTCCCGAACGTCATCTAGCGTTTGTTTAAACCTATCCTAGGATTAGGTCAGACGGCAGTCGTTCTGTGTAAAAACCAAGTAACCTCGTCGAATCACCTAGGTAAGGTAGCGGACCTCGGGCTCTGAAGCGTTACCGCCGACGATGCAACCGGGAATATGCTCAGATGATGTTCTCTTGAATGTGTTAGTAGCCAACACTGGTGGCATTAACACGTTCATTGCCAATCACTTGACGCGTGTTTGTATAGTGCTTATTTATTTATTTATTTATTTAAGTTTATTGCACACAATCTCATATTTGATTGATTACAATGGGTCAAACTTAACGCTATGCATTATCTACCAGTTTGACTTTGGGACACATCGAGAAGTTGGTAGAAGGGGTGCAAGTTTTAGCACTATTACAATACAACATTATTACATAATATTACACAACAAATACATATACCTAATATAAATATTATTAATTTCAACATAATTTTATTACATAAAACATGAAAAGATTTATAACAATACATACATACATATATATCCACAGAAACATAAAATAAATATCATACATATATACTAAACTATATACATACATACACATATCTATATATTATATACAGCAGAGAGAGTTTAAATTCTTCCATCTGGTTCATCACTTGATGTGGCGTGTTGAAGCGTTCGTAGTATTTTGTATGAAGAGTAATGACGATGGGCCGTTGTTCTTGAGGCAAATAATTAAAAAATATATATGTGGACCCACAGATCTGAATATCTCTTGATCCTTGGTCTGAGGGTCCACCAGTCGAAAACATAAACTTTTGGTTATGAAACGAATGTGTTAAGCCGCCCAAAGATACTGATATAGCTAATCGTATCGACTGTCATCTATCGATAACGACTGCGAACAAAGGCTTTACGTGTCTCCGAAGCTCGGTAGAGCTAAATATAATAAGGGAGCTGAGAATAAACCGATAAATAATACAATAGGCATGATGACTGAAAAATGACTGACTCTCCATTGATCCAGAGTAACATATATACCTACTACTACTACAAACGAAACAATTTATATGTACACACGTCGATGTGTGAGTTTTATACTTAGGGTCACACCGCAGAATTAATTTAATACTTACCTATGTATTAACGAGTTCGACATATTTACGATTATATCTTTCTATACCGAAAGATTTGCGAACACTATGACGTAAAAAATATTCTGTTTTATATGTATTAAATGTTACAGAAAAGTCGGAAACAGCTACATAATATCACTTCACAAATATTTTTTATTATGTCCATTGTCCATTTCACCATTAGTTCACTTTACTGATTATTATTGAGTCATTTATAATGAACGCACTAAATACACTCATTCACTATTGTAATATAGTAATTTGCATATTCGGCGCAAAACTATACGGTAATTATTTGAATAAATTCAATAAAAATAAACAAATGTTTATCTTATCACGCTTCTACGCCCGGCTTGTCAAGTTGTCATTTCAACAATGGCATTATAGCACTACACTATAACCCGCGGAAATCTACTTGGCATCTGCGTGTATGTGATTAACTGTGAGCGAGGAGCCTATGTATTTTTACCGGTTAAACTGCTGTCGATTGATAATCCCTCTCGCTCTTGTGTATCTCCCGCCAATGTGAGAGAGCGAGAAGGGTATATATATCAAGATGGTTGCTGGGTAATAACGTAAAATTACATTGTTGCTTTGCTACCTGTTTTCATCATTTGGAAATCTATGAAATATGTGTTCTTTGTTGTAATCGGTGGATAAACAATTATTATATGCGCATCTTCTCACCATGATGGTTACTATTGATTGACAGTTCTGAAGACAAGAGACGTCGCGAATTGCGTGCGACTAGTAACTAAACCCTGGTTTGGAGCTGTCAAAGGCTCACAAAGTGCGGGGGAGAGGTGCGGGGACGCCAATTTGCGGGAGACGCTGTGAGATTCCATTCTGTTTGACTCTTATGTATTCTGTGCCCTGGCACAAGATTGTATCTTTGTGAATATTTATTTTTTGATTAAGGCGATTAGAGTCCTCAATGGCCTTGGACGTTTGGGCTCCCCACCCCGCGCCATTACCTCACACCCCGCACGGAAATACCAATCAAAGAATACACGGGCGTAGGTCGGTTCAGAAGCGCACTCCATACATTACTGCCTATAACTTGAGCTTGAATTGATAAATAACATCTTCTTCTTCGTCAGCTCAGCTGTGCTGCTTCGGAGCCCGGGGTGCGCTTTTCCGCTTTTTCTTCTCCAAATTAACATGCATGTCAATGGTCACCCAAGGATGCCAAAGACCTTGCGAAGTGGAGAAGAAATAGCCGGAACAGTTAAAACGGTTTGGCTGTAGTTTTACGGCCGGCCGCCTGCCTGACGTCAACCCTCTTTGGAAATGTATTTGTGCGAAAAGTTTTACAACCGGCCGCCGCCTCTTACGACATCCACATGAAGAGATGGAGTGGTCCTATTCTAACCCGGAAACACGGGGTGAATCACCCCTTAAAATGTGTGTACTAAATTAAAAATAATGGTATACTTTTTACTGTATAAAAGTAAACAACATCTTTTTTTCGAATTAGTGAAGGTAGGTTAAATAGGTACTTACATTTCTGCATGCATTTTCAATGCTTTCTTAGCCGCTTCTTTCTGTTTAAGACGTTTTCGAGGCATTTTGATCTCAAATTTAGTACATTAAAGTAATTAAATGTCATCAAACGTACAAATACGCGAAATAATAAAATATTACTTAATATATAATATAAAAAGTTTATTATCGTACACTAGTAGATTGTACAGTACTGAGTACATAGCTATAATAGCGTCCATGCGCAAACCACACTACAACACAATCGTATCGTATCGTCTGACTACTCTGACTGCACTACTCTAAACACACATACAAAGAGAAAACACGGGTGATCCCTCATAAAAATTTGGTAGCGAGTGACACAGCCTTTCCGTACGAATGTCAGCGAACGAATGCCGATTGCCGCCCGCGCCCGCGCAGGGCACCTCTGCAACTAAACATTTGGAATTTCAATGTTTCGATATATTTTAAAAGAAAACATTGTTTGATTTACAAAAGCAATGTTGCCTTTAAAGAATAGGGGATTTTTTATTTTTTTGTGTAAAAATATTCTCATATATCATAACGGTTAAGGAGCAGTAGGGAATTCAAATAATAATTCGATGTCCCGTAGTTTTTTTTTACTTAACATACAAAGTCATAAAGAAAAAACAAATGTTCCAAATGTAGTCCTGGAACTAATGTTTCACATATACTTTTTTCAAAATTTTCTGGTGAGCTGTAAATGAGGCTTGACAATATGACCAATTGACGAGAATTGAGGGATCTAATCGCCTTAACTGAAATGTGGGTAAATTTTTTTTGGATAATTTAACTAACGGACTAATTAGAATAATACTTTACTTACCCAGTCATCATCGCTATTGTACCAGTAGGTATTTAAATCATTAAGCTGTAGGAAGGACCTATGTTAAATGTAACTTATAAATTACATAATGGTATTGTGTTACTTGTTGAGGAAATAATTATGGAAAAACCATAAATCAACTATTTTCATCTTTATTCTAATGGAATAAGGTTGATATTTAATAACCCCTTAAAAAGTGCTAAGGCTTTTTCCGCCTGATGAAAAATGACCCTTATTGTCGATTGTTACAGAGGGTTGTAGCCATCCTTCCGTACACCAAAACGCATTTAAATGAATAAGATTTTAATGTTGCATTCTATTTTCATCTTTGTCTGAATGTAATAAGGTTGATATTTAATTACCATTTAAAAGTGCTCGAGAATTTTTTCGCCTGATGAGAGCCCTGTCGATAGCCTTATTGTCGATTGTTACAGAGGGTGGTAGCTATGCTTCCGTACACCAAAACGCATTTAAATGAATAAGATTTAATGTTGCATACTATTTTCATCTTTGTCTGAATGTAATAAGGTTGATATTTAATTACCATTTAAAAGTGCTCGAGAATTTTTTCGCCTGATGAGAGCCCTGTCGATAGCCTTATTGTCGATTGTTACAGAGGGTGGTAGCTATGCTTCCGTACACCAAAACGCATTTAAATGAATAAGATTTAATGTTGCATACTATTTTCATCTTTGTCTGAATGTAATAAGGTTGATATTTAATTACCATTTAAAAGTGATCGATAATTTTTTCGCCTGATGAGAGCCCTGTCGATAGCCTTATTGTCGATTGTTACAGAGGGTGGTAGCTATGCTTCCGTACACCAAAACGCATTTAAATGAATAAGATTTAATGTTGCATACTATTTTCATCTTTGTCTGAATACAATAAAGTTGATATTTAATTACCACTTAAAAAGTGATTGAGCATTTTTCCGCCTGATGAGAATTGACCGTTGTTGTCGATTGTTACAGAGAGTGGTAGCCATCCTTCCGTACACCAAAATGCCGGACACCGACGAGCTCACCTTCCAGAAGGGCGACATCTTCTTCGTACACAACGACATGGGTGACGGCTGGCTGTGGGTTACGGCACACAGGTAAGCCATCTTGTTATTGAAAGAGATTTTACTAGAGGAAAGCTATCATACGTAGATTTTTCTAAAAAAACTAGTCTTTACAAAGTCTACTATGTCGTAACTAGAGTTGTAAAATAGTGATAAGTAGACACTTAGTAATATTATATTCTGTTGTTGTAATGTTCATTGATTCATAGAAATGTCATAATGCATTTTACTATATTTCTATATTGACTATACATATATTCTCCTTATGCATCTCAGTGGAGTGTTCTATGAAACTTGTGGTTATTTGGTCTAACCGCCAGCCATATAGTGTGTGTGCTACTAATTTAAAGAGAGGGTTTCAATGAATTGTCCACTACATACACGAAATATGTACAATATAATGAATGGACGGATAAAATCAACGCTCCTAAAATCAGTAGCATTTCACTATATAACTGATATCAGGAGTGCAGACAGCCGTGTGGTTCCCGGCAGAGTAGAATAGGACTACTCCAAGTCTTCCCGTGGATGTCGTAGAAGGCGACTTAGGAAACACAAGCTAAACAAAGCCTATAAACACCAATGGGACCTCTCCAACCCGTCTGGCCAGCGTGGAGAGTGTAGGTCAAATCCTCTGGCTGCTCTGGCCAAGTATGGCTTTGGTACAGATATTATATATTATAGTCTGTTAGTACAGAGAAGGTCGTTAAACTTAACATGTGGAGGCACGCCCTAGAAACTGTAGGCTTGAAAATCAGCAGAACCAAAACTGAATATGTGTTCTGTGATTTTGGCGGTGTTTCTAGGGAAGTGACCCTTACGATTGACAGTAATATAGTACCAGCTTGTTCGGATTTTAAGTATTTGGGCTCGTTGCTCCAGCGGGACGGAGATGTTGACAGTTAAACGCCGAATCAACGCTAGTTGGCAGAAATGGAGAGAAGTGACCGGCACGACTTGTGACCCGAAAATGCCATTGAGGCTAAAGGGCAAGATCTACAAATCAGTTATAAGACCCGTGATGTTATATGGCTCTGAATGTTGGGCAACAAAAGTGCAGGACGAGAAGAGGCTGCATTTGCCGGAAATGAGGATGTTGCGATGGATGTGTGGGGTAACAAGGATGGATAGGGTTAGAAATGTATATGTGAGGGGAAGTTTAAAGGTGGCGCCAATAAATGAAAAAGTAAGAAGTATTTGTCGTGGTTCGGTCATGTGATGAGAAGAGAAGAACACCACGTAACAAAGAAAACTTTAAATTTGTCTGTTAGTGGAAATAGGGGAAGGAGAAGACCAAAGAAGAGGTGGATGGAATGCGCAAAGCAGGATTTGGGGAAAGTAGGAGTAGATATTAGTATAACGGGAAATAGAGGAATATGGAAGGAGAAGACATACTGCGCCGACCCCAGATGATGGGATAAGGTGAGGCAGATGATGAGTACAGAGAAGGTCGTGCAGTGAAAACTAAAAAAAAAGTCCTGATGATGGTGAATCAATCTTTCTACTACATAAATATGTGTGATTCAACACCATAACCTATGGAATTTTTGATAGGCTTGGCTTTGTAAATCATAAAAATATCAATTTAGCCACACCGATCTGTAAATTTAGCAGTTTGTGTTTACTAAATTCATTCCAGCGGCGTAGCGTGCCTTGGCAGGGCCCCGTATAAAAATTGGTTTGGGGGCCCTTATGAATGGTAAAGATTTCTCACAATAGAAAAGAAAATGTTTGCATAAAATTAAAAGAAATATTTATTCATCATAATTATCTGTCACTTTTTCCAAAATTTTTATACATGCAATTCAAATTAAATATAAACTCTCTATGCCTTTTTTTCGGCAAACTGATCTATTAAATAATTTATATTTTTAATAACTGATGAAGACTTTAGTTTTTCTAAAGTTTCTGCCTCTATGGACAATAGTGACAGGTCTGACAGGCGTTCATGTCCCATCGAGTTCTGAGGTAATTTTTTATCAGGTTTAATTTTGAAAAAATGTTGGCTTACGCACGTTGTGGGCCCCCGTGATCCGGCGGCCCCGTATAATTGATACGGCAGATACGGCGGTAGCTACGCCCCTGATTCATTCAGAATATTCATTTGTTAAAATCTCACCTTGGCTGCGCAATTTCCGTTACATCCTTAATTAGCACATGCGCGTTAAATGACGCTAAGTCATTGCCCTAGCAGTCCAGCGTAAGTGGAACAGCATGACCGATAAACAACGTCAGTTACGTTGTTTGTGACCAAGTCATTGTATTTTACTGTGTCAATGAGGGGAGATTTCCGTCTATTGTTGTTCCCGTTATAGATGGCCATTTACTTCAAATTTCATGAACTTTACGTAGGAAAATTTATTTTTATAGGGTTTTTAGGCATTCAAGATGCAGTACTAAATAAATAAATAAAAAATGTATTAGTAGTAAAGTGGGCATAGTGTTAGGTGACGCAAGCCTGATGCATGTTATAGGAATATCAAATGGTGGAGAGATTCGGCGTGCGGGGTTGAAAATGTGATAGCTCAGTGGTTATAGTATGGTTGTATTTTAGTTAAGTACAATATAACCCAAAGGTTCGAAGTGCTTTCTAATGTGGAGCCCAAATGCAAGATAAGATGATCATATTTAGATCAGGGTCGCAAGGTCATGTCCTGCTCAGGTGGAATTTTTCACCATTTCTTATTTATTTAATTTAAGGAAAATTTATGTGACCAAGTCATATTCTACTCTTCTTCATCTTATTGCGTTTCAGCGGTGCTGCTTCGGAGACCGAGGTGCGCTTTTCCGCTTTTTCTTCTCCAAATATAATATGCATGCATGTCAAAGGTCACCCAAAGATGCCAAAGACTTTTTTTTGGTTAAAACTCGCCGAAGACTTGCGAAGTTTAAAATAAAAAGCCGAAACAGTTTAAACGATCTGGCTATAGTTTTACGACCGGCCGCCTACCTGACGTCGAGCCTCGATTATGATATTTTCCCTTTCATTCGATTTAACCCTTTGAACGCCGCAAGAAAAATTACAAGCGTGCCTACTATGCCGCGACCAGTTTTTGTGACACGAATGTTGGCGTTTCAGGACAGTTTCCGCTGGACGCCTAAAGGTGTCCACGGCGGTCAAAGGGTTAATGTCTTTCTCGCATAATACAGCTGTCGCAATAGGAAAACCATGGGCGTAAATAAGACTTACCTACCTGTATAAATATTATTTAAAATCAAGCACTAGCATGCCCCCGTAAATTGGACACTAAGACCGGTAAACAACATCGGTTTCGTGTGAGTCCAAGTCATTGTACTTTAGTGCGTCATTCTTAGATATTCTGGGGCTTGATAAAGGTCAATAGCTATTGACATCTTAGATTTCCATTTGTGGTAAATCCCGTTATAAGATGATAATTTATTTACTGCCACTACTTTCCCTTAACTTTATAAAACCATCAACTTAAAGAATTCATGTTTGAAGTTGTATTGTACTTTTGTGAAACAGGAAAACCACATACACAACATACCTGTATCCATACTATTAAAAATCTTGTGAATTCGATTATATTTAATTTTTTTTAAATCCTACCTTGGTTACACAATACACATTGGTTTAAGTGATGCTAAGTCATTGCATAATATGCTTATATTTACTCGTATAAAGCAGTTTGTGTGAAAACTAAGTTAACCGATCATATACCTGTCTAGCCATAATATTGTAAAAAAGAAAAAAAAAGCCGTACTCTAAAACTGACCATAAATCATAATCCAGCGGATTAAGATCGGGACTAGACGACGGCTAGTGTTCAGCTCTGATGAAGTCGGAAATGTTCGATTCCAACCAAGACTGCGTGGACCGAGCTTTGTGACTCGGTGCAGAGTTTTGCTGGAAGGACCATTCTTGGTTATTGAACATGGTGTTGTTGAGGGGTTTAACTATATTTATTTATTAAAATCTTTATTGACCAAAATGGTACAAAAGTGCATTCTCTACCAGTCAACCTTTAGGAAAAACAGAAATTATTTAATTAATCTATTTATATTATATTATTTATATTATATTATTTTTATTATAATACTATATCCCTTCTCAAGAATGGTATCTTGATACACTTGTGCCGATGTTTTGATACCTTTTTCACAAAAGTATGGCTCTGTGACTCCTTCATAGCTAACACCCCACCAAACCATTACTGAAGTCGGATAATGCCCACGTTGCACTCTGTCGACTAACTGGGAAGCTTTCTTAGAGCTTTCAGCATAAATACGGTCATTTTGTTTGTTAAAATGTTGCTCAATTGTAAAAAAATTCTTATCCGTAAACAAAATTTTTCTTCGCTTCAGTAGTTGTTTCGATTTTACCACCCTATTCTTTTTTAAATTATCAGTTAAGAAATGACCAGTACGTCTCTTATAGGCTGCAAGTCCTAAGTCATCTTTTAAAATACGCGACATGGTTCTAGGTGCTATTTTCATCTCCCGTGATAAAATCTTTTGCTTTCGGACAGGATTTCTACGAATACTTTTCCTTACTGCTTTGACCACCTTTTTCGTACGAACACTACGTGGACGGCCAGATCTTTTTCTATCACAAACAGAGGAGGTCTTATTGTACCTATTAATAGCCCGGTACACAAACATTTGACTAATACCAAGCGTATGGAGAGTTTTAAAAATTGCATTTGGCTCCATACCTACTTTGTGTAATGCAATCACAGCGATTCGGTTCTCTATCACCCCACTCCATTTTAATATCGCAAAATATTGTACAATGTATTGGCGCCAAAATAAGAAAAGACAATGAAAAATCATATAAAAATAACGGATTCCAAATTCAAATGTAATATTTTGTTTATTTTTAATTGTAACAGTATTTAGGGCCAGACTAAGTATACGTCATGGAAAATCCGTGCGGTATGTCGTTTAAGAGACCTCATAAGGTATTAAGACATGCTGTCTAGTTGTTAGTCTTGTCTTGTCGTTATTAATATCTAGTTGGGAGTTTCTAAGATAACTTACACTAGGTTAATAAATTTCGCGTCAAAACAAAGTTGACCGTCCATTGCCATGGCGCACGAAAAATGATATCAGACCAAGTTTAATTGTACTTTTATGTGTCACTCAGAGGTCCCGTATGATATCTGAAGCTAGATAAAAATGAACGACTATTGACACCTACGACCTCTATGTTATTAAAGCCGTGTTATTAAATTACAAGATTACTCACTTTTACTGAATTTAACATAAAATTATGCTGGCATAGAAACTGAATCGACTTTGCTTTTTGTTGTGCAACATTTGGGATATAACTTTAATTTCTGTTGCTCGCTAGATTAAATGATTCTCTACAAATGAATAATGTGGATTCAGTTACAAACATTACTATATAAAAAATATTTGGTAAAGAACACGGTTTCTTCGACCTTGATTAATTTTGAAAGAAGTATTTTAATTTAGTAGGTATGGGACTATGTGTAAGTATTTTATTTACTTGTCTAATTCTACTAAAAATAATTGCCTTATATTACATATGCGGAATTATTATTGTCTGCAAATTTTCTATAATGTAATTGTGTTCATATAATTAGATTTCCGTATATCGAAGGTTATATTGTGCAATAATAAGTCGATGAGTAAGAGATAACAGTATGACTGAAGCGTTTTACATATGAATATGTGAGCCTGTTAAATTTTGGTATTTCTTCGTTTAAACCATTTTCGAATGGTATTCCATATGAATAATGTTAGTGACCTTAATTAGGGGACATTGACGCGTTTTAATATATAAACTAAAAATAATAATAAACTATAATTTTTGGCCTCACAGCGGCTCATTATTTTTTTTTTGTATTTTTTTAATGTATCGTTTCTTTTAAAACATAGATAGCGGTAAAATAAAAAGCATGTTTTTTTGCACATGAGCTAAAATGTTGTATATATCGACTAGAGATATTACCGATAAAGTAGCCGAAATAATGTGATACTAATCTTTATCTTAACAAACAAATCCAACAATTGACGCAGTATGTTTTCGATAAGCAGTTCGAAAACATTTGTTTTATCACAAATTAACTTGTTTTAGGACGGGTGAGCAAGGAATGATCTTCAGGGAGTTAGTCGAAGACCTGGACCCGGCGATCGATCCCAACACAGTGTTCTCGTGGTTCCACCCCAACTGCACCAAAAGCGAGGCAGTGGACATGCTCGTAAAGGCCGGGCCGGGGAGTTTCCTCGTCCGGCCTTCCGACAACTCTCCAGGGGATTACTCCCTGTTTTTCCACATCAACAATCAGATACAAAGGTTCAGGATAGAGAAGAAAGGCGTGCGGTATCTGATGGGAGGGCGGACGTTTGAATGTTTGGACGCGGTGATCAATAGGTACAGGAAGGAGCAGATAGTTGAAGGACACACTTTGGGCCAGCCGGTAAGACTTTTCTGAATTATGGTTTCATTATTTCTAGCGAAATAAAATCTCGATAATGAAATGCAAACGTTATTTAAGCGTCAAACTTTGGGTAACTTAATTTCATTATTCTAATATATTTATTTAACGATGGACCAACAAGAGGACTGATAATACCATACAAAAAAGTGTACTCTGCCAGAAAGACAAAATCCTGTATTATTTCTAGATGTCACTACTATTTCGCCTGCTAGCTATATAAAGGATGCTAGATACTTATACTTAGGCATAGAAGACAGTAAGAGTATTATATACAGAACGGAATCTCCTAAGGTCCCGCGCAATATGCGTCCTCGTTCCCCGTCCCCGTACCTCTTCCCGTTCTCGCCTTGTCGAAGGGCGAGAGCAGGCGAACACACACGCATTGAAGTGTGCACGGCGGCACAATAACGGGGGAGAGGTGCGATGTTTGTTCGTAGAAAATTACGCTTATACCGCCATTTTTCCAAAATGAAGCAGTACCACTATGAAAAGAAGGAGACGGCGGCAGGGTGCAAATTTCTTTTTGGCCCTGGGCGGCGTAAGCCCACGATACGCCACTGGCTCCACCTAGCTACATTAAACTAAAAATCGAATTACGCTTCTAAGTATGAAGGTTATCCTCTTGTATTTGTTCGTTAATGTAATGACGATTTTCTATTGATACCTGGTTTTATATCATTGGAATGTGATGTACATTTACCGAATGTTTTCTGTTCAGAAACTCAAAAGTAAGTAAACAATATTTTCCTTGTAGCTTATAGCGGAGGGGCATGTGATCGAGCCCCAACAGAACGCTACCGGCGCTGCCGCCGAGAAAATATACGCCACGTTACGCGAGTGCCGAGACCAGATTGGCCTCAAAAAGATGAAGGGCATAAAGCACCAGGGCTACCTCAACAAAAAGTCTGATAAAGCCGCCAAGAAATGGAAAGCGTTGTACTTCGTGCTCTTACAAGAGGGAACAGACACGCATCTCTACTTCTACGACTCGCCGAAACGTACGAAGCCTAAGGGCCTCATCGACTTGTCATGCGCATATCTTTATCAGGTATGCATATTTCGCCGGCAGTCCCATTGTTATGGTGATTGGTATATTTCTTGGTGTAATTTAATGTGACTTTTGTTACGCTTATGGGAGTCATTAATTTGAATGAAGCGGGACAGACAGACGGCGCCTGGCTGTTTTCTGTTTATTGTGTTGTACGCATAAATTTATTTCATAGTATATTGCTTAACATTAGCACAGAATAAGTACCAGTACTCACGTACAGAAGTCTCACTCAGCAAAGAATTTCAAAGAAATATCTACTTAATGTGGTTAGCGATATGGTTTAATTAAGCTCACGTCAGAACTCAGCACCTTTTCCTTTAGATACCTAGACATCCATTGCAGGCCATTTTCATCCATTTATTACTGTGGTCAAACGATTCGTATAACTGAATTTACCCTTCCGAGGGGCCGCCGCGCGCTTAGTAATAATGTAGGTATATTTTCGATACCTAAACGGGGAGTGAAACAGGCCTGACATTAGTAATTATGAAGAAATAAACATCACAGATTTAATCCGCTTGTTTCCAACAAGTCAAATCAGATAATTTTTACTTAACGTCAAAATAAACATTTTTTATGAGATTTGTATGAAATATAGGACTGTGACGTCATAGTTTCTTGGAGTCAAATTGCGCTCTTAATATCCGTTTTTCTGCATTCATAAATTTAAAATCACGTTAAAAGTGAATGTGATTCATTAATCACATCCACTTTTAATTTGATTTTTTCTTTTTTTTTTCTTTTTATTATCACATGAAAGATCTTACAAAACAATCAGTTGACTTAGCATAGAAAAACCACGAAGGTTTGAGATTATACTAAGAATTAAGTTTACGTTTAGATACGTCATTAGATATATAGATATGTCATTACAAGTGACACTATTCTGTGACGTTTTATTCTCCTCTTTTGCTCGGACCGCGCGCATTTATGCGCAATCAATTATTGCGCGTCAATTTATGTAAAAGCATCATCCCCGAGCAAGGGGGCAGTACCAAATAATTTAGTATTTGACCCAGGAAACTACCCAATTCTCTGTCTGCCCCATTCATAAAAATGTGATAGTGTATGTGTATAAGAAATAAAATCTTGCATACATTTTCCAGGTGCACGAATCTCTATGGGAGCGCGAATTCTGCTTCCAACTAGTGGAGAGAGCACTACCTTGCCTCTCTACTCACACGTTCTTAGCGGCTAACAGCGCTACAGAGGAGCGCGCGTGGCTGGAGGCGCTACGGCCGCTGTGTGTGCCACAACAAGCGCGGCATCAGAGCAAGGTTTTTTTTAGAACAATTTTACGGCTCTGGATACAAGTCCTTTAGAGCCTATCTTTAGTTTTGTTGCTTCCTTATTCCTAACAATCAAGGGGTGGTGTAGGCCTTTGATTGCTTCAAGGGAGGTTCTGGCGACAAATCTATACGAGTCCACTGGTTTCATAGCCGATTGAGTGGAGGACGACGCCTGAAGACGCGCACACGGTCCGCGAAACAAATGACACTACAGCCGTACTATGACTGTCCACTTTAACTATTTTACATATTCTTCATGAGCATGAGCATTTATAACACCAAACAACACCATTTTCATATTATAAAGTCCACTAAAATCAGTTTGCTAAATAATTTAAAGCAAACCCCAATCGAACCCCTTGACTTAACCATAAACTCCATCAGTGCAAGGTAAGTTTCATGTTTTTTTTAAATCTCTATGATATTTTTAGGTGTTTTTCCCCGTGTGGAGGGTTAGAATAGGACCACTCCATCTCTTTCTGTGGATGTCATAAGAGGCGACTAAAGGATTAAGCACAAACATCTTTTGCTACAATTGCATTCCCAAAGAGGGTTAACGTCGGGCGGCGGCCGGTCGTAAAGTTTTCGCCCAAATACATTCCCAAAGAGGATTGAGGTCAGGCAGGCGGCCGGTCATAAAACTAGCTAAATCTGTAAACTCTACCGCCTATTTCTTCTCCAACGCAAGGTCTTTGGCATCCTTGGGTGGCCATTGATATGCATGTAATATTTGGAGAAGAAAAAGCGGGAAAGCGCATCCCGGGCTCCGAAGCAGCACAGCGCAGGACGCAACCGGGACCGCGCTTGGATGAAGAAGAAGAATATATATTTAGGTGTTTTGCTTTTTTTTATTTCTATGAAGTGGTGTTTTATTATTGATTTGCTGTTTGCTCGTCAAATTATCAATTTGATAAAATAGTACCGTATGGCTTCCGGCCTAAATAGGACCTCTGCATCTACAACAACAGCATTTCTAAGGAGATTTGACGTCAGGCGGGAAAGCGCACCCCGGGCTGCGAAGCAGCACAGTTGCAAATAGGAACGGGAATACTATATTTTATAATAAATACCTACATGTATAGATTAGTGGGATTGGGCGGGTCATATTATATATCATATTGCCACAGACTGGGTTCCAACAGATGGATACAGAAAGAGAGGTAGACCGAGGACGAGATGGGCAGACGATTTGCGTGCATTTGATAAGAAATGGAAAGTAAACACCAAGGATAGGGAATTGTGGAAGAAAAGGGGAAACCTTTGCACAGCAGTGGGACATAAATGGCTACTAAAAAAAATATGTATAGATAAACACCCAAGACCCATGCCAATTAAAAAAAAGCCATATTTAACTTGCCCTGAAGGTCGTCGTAAAGTGTAACAATGTGATATGCAGGTGTCCCGCGTAGTGTGGCTCAGAGCGCTTCGCGTGCGCTGCCTCACGGCGCACCGGCTGCCGGTGCGGCTAGCTCCGAGGCCTTACTTACGGCTGGCGCTGGGCGCCGCGCCCGTCGCCAGGACCAGGCCGAGGCCTTCGCCGGATCCACATTGGGACGACGAATTTGTGTTCGAGTGAGTAAAGACTATAGTAGTACTAGTCTAGAACAATGTCAAACTTTCGTCAAACGTGGTTTTTAGGTAGTTAACTGAGTAGATTTTTTTTATTAAACCTGCCCTTAATCTTCGCTCCAGGAATTAGTTATTACATTAGCATTTTTAATGAATAAAGCAGATATCCCACATTGTAGTGTGTATGACACCCTAGAAGATTTACAACGTTTGCTATTTGAATGTGTACGAAATGAAAGGGAAAAACAGTTACTGTTGAGCTGTCTGAATTTACATGAGTTTGATATTGGTGTTATTTTTTGTTTATTATGTGAATTTATTTTCGGTAATAAACTGGCAGCGGCTGCGCAACAGTAACTCTCTTTCATGTAGGCAAATTAGGTTAGGTAGCGATAAGGCTGTCATGTTTTTAAAAACATAGCCTTAAATAAATAAAGGAAAAAAAGATTAGAAGATATATGGACGCCACTGTCTTTCATGGCCGATAGAAAACAACATATTCAATGTATGTTATGTTATTTTCTTATGAATATTTTGAGATTTGAAACACTGTAAAAGCATAATCAAGCGCCAAAATTACCAAAATATATATATATATAAATATAATATAATATATAAAATATACTTTTCATTTGCTTGCAGTGATGTGCCTCCAGATGTTACTTCCTTTACAATAACTGTACACAACACAGGAAAGCGTGGCAAAGAGTCGGAGGTTGGTAACACTATCCCTTTTTTATTTGTTTTTGTTTATTTAATTTATTGCACTTACAATCTATTAGGGTTGGGACACACCTGTGAGCGCGGAACAGCACTTTCCTATGCTGCTATCCTTTTCTGTCGCACAGAACAGCGTTCCGTCGCTCTCTCTCGCTCTAGCAAATTACTGTTCCGAGCGACAGAAAATAATAGCAGCAAAGGAAAGTGCTGTTCCGTGCTGACAGATGTGTCCCAGCTCTTACACGTATGTACAATAGGTATGCATGTTTATTCCGATTTCACGCCGAAACAGCGAAACAGATTGGAATGAAATTTGGCATATGAGGTTCCCGTGGTATTGTCAAAAATTTGACAATCCCACGCGAGGAACGCCGCGGGTATCAGTAAGTTATGTTTATAAAAAAATTATGTAAATAAAAATTCTAATTTAATGACAGGTGGCCGAGTTGTCGATAGAACTGGCGAATCTTGCGAACGGAGAAGAGACTGAAGAATGGTACCCGCTGGTTGGAATGACTCCGATAGGAGAGTGGGGATCGCTAAGATTACGTATTAGGTACAAGAGTTTTAATAATCCTCTAATAATCCTAAATTTAAGTGATCCGGAGGTTATGGATTCAAATCCCACTGGGAAGCATACTTTGTGAAAAGTTTTTTGTCATGGTAAGATTCGTCTTAAGGACCGTATGCACAAAGCCACGTGGTCGGATTTGGCTCTGAAATATGCAAAATTTTCCCGCTAGGGGGATAAAAATGTCAAGATGAAGTTGCATAGAGATAATAATGTGTAAACGGGACAATGGATGTAGGTAATCATAAATTGTAACGTAGAATTAGTATACAGCTTACTTTTTTCTTTTCGTCAAGACATCCAGTCCGCGATACTTATTAAAATTTTCAAATCAATCAAATCAAAGAATTATTTTGTTTGAATTATTATTTCTGAATTAAGGCCTTGGCAGACGTCATTATAATGTACTTAACACTTTAGTAGACAGGCTATCAGTAGAAAAAGTAAAGTCGAAAATACAGTAGTGTGCGTGAATGCAAGACGTTTATTTAAAAATCCAAGTTATAGTTATTCGAATCTTGCGTAAAATTTATTACTTTTTCAATTTATTAGTCAACCTCCGTGGCGATTCATTACCACGCTAGTCCGTCACTCGGAGGTTCTGGGTTCGATTCCCAGCCAGGGCAAGTTGGTAAATGGCCTTTTTTAATTTGTCCTGGTTCTTGGGTGTTTATTTTATCCCATCAAAAACATAAACGTAAAAATGCCATGTTCAAATTCCGACAAAACAATTGAAATTTAAATAGCTGCCAAGTTATGTAGGTAGAGAAAACTGAAATTTATTCATAAGAATCTCAACATTTGACTTGGACAACATTAAGATTGAAAGCACGGTCACCCATCCTAACTGTGACCAAGCTAGAAGTTGCTTAACCTGTAAAAGCACGGTCATTCATCCATCAATTTTTGAATTTATCGTATGCGAAGTGGAGCGAAATATTTGCACAAGTGGTTTTGATTACTCGTATTTTGAAATTTGTTAAAGCGCAAATGACAAAGAACCCTTAGAATAGAGAATTTTTTTTAATTTTTTTTTTATTAGAAATTTGAGTGCGTTTGATCTCTATCTAGCCTGATGGGAAGCTAAGATGAGGTCTAAGGTGTATCACGCAGACTCAAAAAATGCCTGTTCACTCTTGCCTTGAAAATCCCTAAATTATATGTATGGGGAAACATCGACGCAGGGAGGGAATTCCACACCTTAGCGGTTCGCACAATGAAGGAGGAGGCGAATCGAGAGGTACGATGAGGAGGAATTTCGACCACAAATGGGTGGAATCCCTGTCCACGTCGTGTTGTCCGATGGTGGAATGGTGCAGGGGGAATTAAATTATGTAATTCCTGCGCACACTCCCCGAAGTGCAACCTGTAGAAGACACACAGACTTGCTACCAGTCGGCGATGTTCGAGGCTGTGGAGCCGTCCTGCCGTAAGCAACTCATCACCAACGAGTCTTCTGGCACGTCTGTCGATAGCTTCCAGGGCTTCGAGCTGATAGCGGGCAGATCCATCCCATAGGTGGGAGCAATACTCCATACATGAGCGGACTTGAGCTGTGTAAAGGCTCAACAGTTGGTCAGGGGTAAAATATTGTTGGACCTTGGAGAGGATGCCCAGTTTTTTAGAAGCCGTCTTAGCCCTGGACTCAATATAGCTACCGAAGTTAAGATTTGATGAGAGATCGATACCGAGAAGTTCGAGATGACGGGTGATAGGAACAGGCACACCCCGGAAAGTGGGAGCCAAGTTGAAAGGGCTCTTTTTAGCAGAGAAGAGACACGCCTGTGTCTTAGAGCATGCAAGCTGTCTCCGATTGGGCATCACCCCAATCGGAGACAGCTTGCAGAGTAAGATTGGTATGGAGCACCATTGCCTCTCTTAGTTCGTCTATTTCCGGTTTTTTTGCCCTTGCACTAGAAAAATATCTTTCCGTAACGGTGCTATCGTCTGCATACCCAAAAATACCGGGCTTTAGCAGATCGTTAATGTGAAGCAGAAATAGCGTTGCGGAAAGAACAGATCCCTGAGGTACTCCAGCATTAATTGCCAATAGGTCAGACGAGCAGCCGTCAAGAGTTACTCGAATAAACCGTTCCCTCAGGAAATCGGAAATCCAAGCACAAAGGGTGGGAGGGATACCGTAAGCGGAAAGCTTCGCTATAAGAGCGTCATGCCATACCCTGTCAAATGCCTTTGAAATGTCAAGTGAGACAGCAAGTGCCTCACCGTATTTTTCAAGGGCTTCACCCCAAAGATGTGTAGCGTACACAAGAAGATCCCCAGTAGATCGGTTCTGGCGAAATCCGTATTGCCGGTCACTGAGGAGATCATTGTCCTCAAGGTACGCAAGTAAGCGCTTGTTAATAACACGCTCCATTACCTTACACAGAATGGAGGTGATTGCAATTGGGCGATAGTTTGAAGGGTCGGCACGTCTACCCTTCTTAGGTACGGGTTGAACATTGGCGAGCTTCCACATTTTTGGGACGATTCCGGACCGAAGAGATAGACGAAACAGGCGCGTCAGAACAGGAGACAACTCGGGTGCGCAATTCCTTAAGACAATAGCAGGAATACCGTCGGGACCACTGGCCTTATTCACATCTAAGTTGCGTAGAGTCTTGAGAACCTCCTTTTGATGAATGCGGACTTCAGGCATTTTACATCCACAAGGAGGTAACTGGGGCGGTGTTTGATTGCTAGCATCTAGACGTGAGTTTTCGGCAAACAGTGAAGCTAGTAAATTAGCTTTTTCTAAAGCCGTGTGTGCCAGTGTACCGTCAGGTTTCTGCAAAGGAGGAAGTGAGGAGCGGCAAAAGTTAGCTTCAACGCACTTAGCCAGAGACCAAAATGCTTTACTACCGGATGGGTACGAAGCAAGTTTGGCACCAACTCTGCCTATGTGGTCGAAGCGAGCCTTTTTAAGCGTTTTTTTGCAGGACTTGGCCGCAAAGTTAAAGGCTTTCTTCTTTTTACGCGTATCCGGAGCTCTGCGCTTACGAGCGTCAGCCCAAGCCTGGTATGCTGACTGTTTAATAGCCTCAGCTTTTAAACAGTCAGCATTGAACCAGGGTTCAGCTTTGATGCCAGAGGGTCGATCAGAAAATGGAATATAATACTCCATCGCCTGACCGAGAACCTCAGCAACGGCACTTGCACAGCTCGACGGATCGCCAGAAGAAAAGCAGGCTTGCAGCCAAGGGTAAGAAGCAAGGAAATGTCGCATCTCATCCCAATCTGCTGACTTGTACCGCCAAACCCGTCTATTGCCTCTAGGGCTGAAGTCAGGTGGAGGACATATGAGGACGGACTTTACCAGACAGTGGTCAGAACTCCCAAGAGGGGCTGAAACAGACACGTGATATCGGTCTGGTTCAGTCGTCAGCAGAAGGTCCAAGCAATTAGCTATGTGATTCTCAACGTCGGGTATCCTAGTCGCCTGGTCGACCAGCTGGGAAAGGTTCAAAGACAAGGCAAACTTGTACGCCTCTCTACCAGCATGGTCAGTTTTCTGGTATGGGAACAACCATTGTTCGTGGTGAGCATTAAAGTCCCCCAGAAAAACGATTTGCGCGGTAGGATACCTTTGCTGAGTCACATCAACAGCCTCACTTAGGTGACGAAAAAGCCTCGTTGTCTCCTGGTCACCGCTATGCGATCGGTAGACACCGACATAGACAATTTGTTCTGTGCCGGTGTCCACAAGCAGCCAGATTGAAGAAGAAGAGGGATCTTCCAAGTTACGGAGACGCTTACAGCAGATGTCATCACGCACATAGAAACAAAGCCCTGCCTTAAAGCGGAAATTGTGCTCCAGGACATATCCTGGGTAATTCAAGTAGGATGTATCAGCAGGGGTAGTAATTTGCGTCTCCGTAAGCAAGAGCAGATGCGGCCTTACAGTCTCAAGATGGTGGTGGACTGGGACGAGATTAGAGTGCAGACCTCGTATGTTAGTGAGGTGCACTTTTAGCGAGAGGCCGTGTATCCGCTGTTGATTCCTCAACTTTTTGTTTCTTTTATTCATTATTGTTTTTATTTTTGGGGCAAGAGGGAAAAAAGGCGAAGAGTGGCAGTTACGCGAGGCATCAGCCAGCCCCCCCCAGAAGTCACAGTACTGTTGCGCGGTAGGATAAGACTAGTGCGGAGACCGCGGGGACGCCCGGACCCCCCCAAGGCCGCCTGTCGAGGCCTCTCGCCCGGTTGCCAACCGGCCCGACAGGGGCAACCTTAGGATTATGCGCGCGATGGCGGAGCAGCCTTTCACAGAAGGCTAGTCTGCAATTGGGCTCCCAACTATCGGCGGGCGGCCAGCGAAAAAACCGTTGCTCCGGATCCCGCTGCCCTCCGAAACTAGGCACCCCGCGCAACAACACTGTGAGTCTGAATTCGGTACATTGGCAGATGCAAAACTGCGTAGACCCACTCCTCGAACGGCTACTCAGGGAATGCAGGATGGAACGCGCGAACGCTTGGCACCCTGATTTTTCCACTGAGGGTGGTGACCAGCCGCGGCCTAAGCCTACCACCGGAGAGGGTGTCACTCTTTAGCACCACCCGGGGGTCACGTGTAGGGTCTCGAGGGTAAAGCCTACGGACGCGAGTGACAATCGACCCCCAAAATCGAATCTGTTTCGTTTCACGCAGCTTTTTAGGGTTCCGTAGTAAAAAAGAAACCCTTATAGTTTCGTCATGTCTGTCTGTCTGTCTGTCTGTCCCCAGTTTTACTCATAGACTATTAGTACTAGAAAGCTGTAATTGGGCTGAAAAAATGTGTGGTATGAAACGTCGTTGAATAGGTCTTTCAAAAATATTGTAAGATTATGAACACCCTTTTTCGTTTTAGCAATCCGTTTGTGAAATATTTGGGTTTTGATTGCAAATTTTTGTTAGAATCATGTGTCTCCCCTCTCTGTTAGATAAACGGTTGTATATGGACACTTAAAAAAATTCACGGCAGTAGTATATAACGTCTCCCTGTACTAAAACTAATTTAAGGTGGATTCAGTTCATGATACTGAACAACTTTTCCTAAGGAACACATAATTAAATATGAAAAGAAAATGTTTGCTTTCCATTCGACCTCCGTGGCGTAATTGTTAGACCGCTAATCCGGAGGTTCTGGGTTCGAGCCCCAGCCAGGGCATGTTAGAAAATCCATTTCAAATTGTCCTGGGTCTTGGGTGTTAATCTATGTATGTATTTATCATAAAATATAGTATCACCAAGGATATTCTCTGTAGTGTCGTGTACAGTCTTTTGTAGGATTTCAGAATAATATTGGTCTTAGATATAAGTACTATAAATGAAGTAGTTCTGTTATCTGTGATTGTACCTTAATAAATAAAATAAAATAAAAATAAAAATCATTGAGTTAGTATCCCATAATACAAGTTTAAAACTTACTTTGGGGCTAGCTTAATTAGTGTGATTTGTCCTTACATATTCCATACATATATTACATAAATATTACATTTTGCCAAATCTTGTGTGTAAGAGATCAAAAATAATTTTTGTATTTCGTTTGTTCCTTGGTGAAAGTTGTTCAGTATCATGGACTGAATTCAGACCTAAAGTTAGGCAGTTGTTAGTTACATAAAACAAGTAGCTACTGACTACGGAACCCTACACTGCACGTGGCCGGTTTATTTTGGTTAAGTTGAAATTTTAGGGAACCATAGACAAATTTATGATATTTCTGCGTAAATCAATATTTCTTATCGCTTACTGGACGTTCTCAAAAATACAATCTAATAGTATTTTACGCGAGCGGTGACTTGGAAAACTACACGTTTTGTGTTCCACTGACAGAAAATGTACACATTTGAATTTTCTTTGTGAAACAATACGTTTAGCGACCATCTGCAATCGTAACACCTTTCACTTCTATTCACCTTATTATGTAAGTACGGAGGGTAAAAAAGGATTGCACGTTGAACAGATCAACAGTCTTGGCTTAGCAGCTGTATATGCTCAATCAATGACTTGACTGTTTGATTTTGTACAATATTTTTAACGAATCAACAAAGAGCACTAAAAAGAAATCTTTTCCTGAAAACAGCTAAAAAAATTGGTTGATTAATGAAGCAGTAATTGGCATTATTGCACCCTTTTATTTTTTTTCTTGTAATAGGTTTTCCTGTAATCTATAGGTAAAGAACTATTAACTGTATGTTTTTCAAGTTTGGGTTCAGTGGTTTCGGAGATAAGGGTATTTTTATTATTTATTTTCAAAAATCTTCGGAAACACCAACTTAAAACATAAAGAAAAATATATTTAATATTATCATAAAATGCTCTTTCATTTGATATTTTACGCGATATAGTTCACAAAACCCTTTTTTTAATGTCTCATTTATCTCCCATAAGTGGCCCCATTTTTTTTAAATTTATTCATTTACCTACATTGTACTTCCGTCTTTGAGTCACAAATTTACATTATGTGCACCACATTTCAAATGAATCGGTCCAGTAGTTTAGTAGGGGGGGGTCAATTTTCGCCCATTTTCTTAAATAACCTAAAAATACCGATCTAAGAAATAATAAAAAAAATATATATTAAAAATTGTCATAAAAAGTTCTTTCATTTGATATGTCACACGATTTTGTTATCAAAACTTTTTTTTAATGTCTAATTTACCCACCTTAAGTCCCCCTTTTTTAAATTTCATTTATTTACGTTATACGTCTATCTTTGAGTCACTAAGTTACATAAGTGTAGGTACTAAATCTCAACTAAGTCATTCTAATAGTTTCGTAGCAAATTGGCTGTGCGGCATCTTTGCTTGAACGTCAACAAAATGTCAAAACTGTACCATAGTGTAGCAAAAGTATGACATAATTTGGCAGTTTGTACATAGTTTTTTATTGAAATATTTTAGACTGTAATGCAATTTTACGTAATTCGAAAATGGATTTTTTTGAAAATTTCGACACGGCCTCCTTCCTGAACGCCCGGCGGGCAACTGAATTTGTATGGAAGAAACATGGCCGCCATTTCAGAGAATTCTGTCAAAAACGTTGCAAAACATCTAATTTTAATTTTTTATTTTATTATTGCGTGATTGCATTGTAAGCAAATATTAAGAATAATGTTTCAAAATAGCCTTTATTTTTATAAAATATATGCAATCCCTTGTTAGAATATTTCTTTACGCAGAAAAACAAGCCAGTTTGTAGCAAGATTTTCTAAAATATTTCTTTCAGGTTTCTTTACAATTATCCTACTTTTTCTGAATGAAAATGAAAAAAATACGGTTTTCGCCTACTGGCTAGTCTATTCACCTATAACTAGGTATGTAATTTTCTTAGTGGTCTTTTCTACTTAAGCCATAACTATTGTCCGCGAAACGTTGGGTTTCCATGTTTTGGGTAAATTCAATGCTTGTTTTTAGGAAAACTACAAAATATTTTAAAAAATCCTTTTTTTTGTCTACTGTCCCAACTCTTCCTCTGTCTATGTGTATACATTATTTGACTTAAATCAAACGCTTTCTGTACAAACTTGTTGCCCGCGCAAACCCAGTTCCGACCCTTAACCACTTGTGACATAGGCTATATATAAATAATTGCAAATTGTGCAGCATAATTTTTTTTTCAAAAACTATCGAATGTTTTTTGTTTTTTCAATAATTACTTGTTACGGTAGATTTTTTCACTGAAGTGATGTTGATAATATTTTCGCCGTACTAATTGTTTCTATGAAATGTTTATAGGGTGTTAAGTTAGTATCCCATAATACTGGGTGGCGCAAAAGTACTGGCACTAAAGAAAATACTTTTATTTTTTTTATATGACATTTTCTGTCATTCTGTTGTTGAAAATTGTGTAGTGAACAAATGTAAAATACACTGAAAATAAACATGGACCGTTTTACTCCCCAAGAACGTGGAATAAACACTATGGACTTAGTGAGGGACGCTTTTCCAGGCCGAGTTATCTCTCGTTTTGGCGATTTGCCTTGGCCTGCAAGATCACCCGATCTGACCAGTCCAGACTTCTTTCTTTGGGGTTTTTTGAAATCTCGGGTGTATGTGAACAAGCCACAGACTCTCGCAGCTCTAAAAGAAAACATTCGTCAAGAAATAACGAACATATCACAGGAAGTGTTACGGCAAGTTATGCAAAATGTCATAAATAGGGCTCAAATGTGTATCAACTCTGGAGGTCACCATTTAAAAGACATCATCTTTAAATCCTAATGGTACGAAATTTAATGGCACAAATATACATTTAATAAAACCTAAATCTAGTTTTCTAATTTAGAAAAAATGTTATAGCTGAACCAAATAGGGTCTTTACTTTTGCGCCACCCAGTATAAGTTTAAACTTACTTTGGGGCTAGCTCAATCAGTGTGATTTGTCCTTATATATTTATTTATTCATAGGTACATGCAAGAGCTGGTGATGCCGCGCGAGGAGTACAACCCTCTGCGGCAACTGTTGCTGGAGCCCGGTCTACCCGCCGTGAAAGCCTTAGCCGAGCTGTGTAGGACTGATAGGCAACCGCTCGCTACTTGTGAGTATTTTTAATGTTGAGTTTTGTCAAAATTGAAGTGGAAATTATTAGTTGAAACATAGGTCGCGATTAAAAGAAGAAAAAAAATCTAGGTCTATGTTGCGATAGTAACTCCAAAGACAGTATTGAAAATGACACTTTTTTATGACGCAATTTATCTTTATAGTCCCTGATTTGCAATGGAGGCAGCATTGCCCCTATTTCGGTATTAGCTGCGAAAATAGAAGGCGAGAGTGACAAATATGCAATCTCAGGCTTTCTGTCGTTTGGTGTGTTTATAGTTTTAGGTCCTTCATTGGCCAGGAAGTAGCAATTCTGGGATCTGACACATTCTTTTATTTATGCTTCTTTGGAATTGGGTATCTTGTAGATACCCAGTTCCGCCCTTACTGCAGAGGCCGCCCGGGACGTAAGGGATTGCCGGACGCCTAGAGTTGTCAAGGCCGAGCGTCAGCTAGGCCTTGACAATAATTACGAGTCCGGCAAGCCCATTCCCGCCGAGGTATGTATAGTGTTTTTCTCAATAAATGTGAGGAAACAATGAAAGACTTAATACTGAAAACAAAGGAGTATAATGCCCACATTTCCGAGCATATTTGAGAAAAATATGTTTTTTTCTTCTAAAGAGAATACAAAATATTTTTAGGATCTCTATGTTTTGGGGGTAAAAAATCGATCTAGCAAGGTTTAGTTTTTATAGAACCTTTTTCTTTCCCGTGTTTTTCGTCGAGCCTCGCTCGGTCGCCCAGGTACTGATGTATCAGTTGTCCTTAGCGATCCTGCACGCGTTCACGGAGTGCGGGCGCGGCGCGGAGCTGGCCCGCGAGCTGGTGTCGGCGGAGGTGGCCCGCGAGCCCGACCACCGCGCCATGTTCCGCGGCGCCTCGCTCGCCACCGCCGTCGTCGACGAGTTCATGCACACGCAGTGCAAGGCCTTCCTGCAGGTACCGGCTCATCTTCACGGAATCCGGAACACCAGTCTGCATGCTTCATTTTCATATGGCCTTAATCATGTCGTCTGACCACCTAGTGCAGTTCCTAACCAGGGGGTGCGCCCCCCTAGTGGGGAGTAGAGGAATGTCATGGGGGTGAGAGAACAGTTTGTTTTCTTTAAAAAAAAGCGTAAAATAAGTAAAAACTGTAAAATACTCATATCAAAATAATTGATACAGGAACTCGAGATTGGTTTTTCAGCTCTGGTTTTAATAAAACCTGATGATAGCTCTGGCATAAACTGACCATATGCTCGACCTACTGGTACAACAGAGAATTCATCCCAATCTCTCTAACTCTCGTTGTACTCTTATAAATTATGTTGATAAAAACGTTTAAAATTTGGTCAAATTACAATAAAAATAGGTACCTAGATGATGTAATAATCCCCCATTGTGAAAAAATGTTTATTATCCGGGAGGGGTGAAGGGAATGAATATAACAACCCGGGTTATATTCAATAAGTCTATGAGTCAAAGTTTTTCTAATTATATAACATCAAATTTAGATCTTACTTCATGGACATAAGAACCTAGTTTATCATTGTAAGCGTAATTGTTCCACCCTATATCAGTTAACTGCTAGACTCACATGGTTGGTCCGGACAGATGGAGGATTTGCCATTTTTTATGTGTAATGTCTAGAGATCCGATATTTGTTTGCATATTTATCTAAAGTTGAGATGGTGGTTAGTATGTAAAGCACTTTTTTTATCGAAAAAATCCCGTAACCGTTAAATTCACGTGTCTTCGTGAGATGTAATAAAGCTAATTTGACACAAATGACAATGACAGTTAGCTTATTATAACGTTATACAGACTTTTTAAACACTGTCCAAATTTTTGGATCAAGTTCTGTCCATGTACTGAACTACTTTCTATAAAAAAAGTTATTAAAAATCGATAAAAATTTTTCGTCCTCCCATACAAATCAGCGCTCAAACAGACGGGTTTTTTATGGGAGGACGAAAAATTTATTTTTTATTTTTTTATAAAGTAGTTCAGTATCATGGACTGAACTTGCTCCAAAAATGGACAGTGTTTTAAAAGTCACCTTGTATGGTTGCCCGGAGTACCCGGATTTTATTTTTTCATTAATTTATTTTTATTAATTTAAATAAAAAGTTCCTTTTTATTAATTTAAATAAAAAAGTTCCTAAGAAGCCGTAAAATTAACTTAAGGCATATTATGTATTGTGGGCTTTAGGTAAATATGCATCCGATTATCCGATTTCTAGTAATGTCAGAGAAGCTACTTATATGTTTTAGCTGCTTGCAAGACGCTAAAATTCAAATATTTTGTGTTCAGGCCGCTATATCAGAAACCGTGCAGAAGCTAATAGACGCGAAGCAGTCGGCCGAACTGAACCCCACTAAAATGGACTCGCCTGATGACGCCTGTAATAATGCCGAATTCTTACTCATGATACTAGATCAGGTATGTTCTATTATAATTAATTATATTATAATAAATAAATATAATAACCACCAAAATATGTACCAATCACCAAAAAAAAAAGTAAACCTTAACCAATAAAAGAAAAACCTAAAATTACAACAGTTCACACTTATTTTAGTCATGACCAAATTAAGTAAATGTTCACTAAATTTAGTTTAACTATAAAGTTACTATACTACCAAATATGGTACATGTAGCGTACTACATGTACGGCGGGGGTGGCCCTTGGACCATTACATTTAAAATTATGTCTATATCTACCCTAGTAAATTTATTGCAATTTCGCCACTATTACCGCTGCCTACAGACGTGTGCGAAGTGTTTTAACTTACCCTGCTGTAGGCGTTATATGTTTCCAGTTCATAGCATAGTTAATGTCTCTCTCTCCTCCGAAGCGGCCAGATTTAGCCGCTCGAACACAGACGAGTCTCAACCTTATTTATTATGTTTTAGAGTCTCGCCACTTATTGAAACTTCTTGTAAGCTAGCGAACTATAATACTATGGAAGCATAGTCAGACTAAAAAATTTCCGCACCAAAAGTACATTTAAGTAGGTGGTTCTTACGAACTACATATCGTTTCCTGATACCGGTACGCTAATTGCTGCGCCAATTAGCGGCTGATGTATGATGCAACGCCATGCGGCCGTCAATTTGTATAAATGTCGGGGGTCCTTTTGCGCGATGATAATGTTTGAAGTTAATCTTCAATTCGCTGCCTCAAGCCCGTTTCTGTGCTACCTACCTAACTAAAGGCCTATTCAAACGGAAGCAGTATCCGTTACCGTCGTGGGTAGCGGTAATAACCAAACGATATCCCACCGGGTATTTGGTATGGCATTTCCACAGCTGTCGCGATACCGGAACCATGTGGTACGTAACGCGTTTTTAGCAAAACTTGCAGAGTTCCAGCATCGTCGGATCGCTATGGTTTAAACTGCGCGTTATTCATACACCCATTGGGATTTCGCTACCTACGGCGGTAGCGGATACCGATATGGTTTGAACAGAATGCGATTCGGTGATATATGACATTTCCGTTTTTCAGATCACGTTGTCAATTTTCACTTCCCCGGAGGCGTGCCCGCGGCCCGTGCGCTACTTGTGTGGCTGCCTGCAGCGCGCCGCTGTCGCGAAATGGCCTAATGAGAGATTCGTGCGCACTAGGGTTGTTTCAGGTAAACATACAAACAGATACATAGCATTATGCTTAAGAGGATTGTGTAGTGCCGATACGCATCGTGAGTAGGTATTTGCGTTTGTACGGATGTAAAGGTTCGCTTGTAGTAGTATTAGGTATAAATATTATTTATTTATTTATACCTGTGGTGCAGGTTTCATCTTCCTGCGGCTGATCTGCCCGGCGCTGGTGGAGCCCCGCGCGTGGGGGCTGGTGGCGGGCGCGCCGCCGCCGCACGCGCAGCGCTCGCTGCTCATGGTGGCCAAGTGTCTGCAGAACCTCGCCAACCTGGTCGAGTTCGGAGCCAAGGTAATACTTACAGTAATCATTTTCTGCACGTTGCGATATCAGTGTTGCCTTTATTTGAAATGCAAATGCTGTGTGCCCCGAACGTCATCTAGCGTTTGTTTAAATATATCCTAGGATTAGGTTCTGGTCTACCCTTTGGGTTGAGGAGGTCAGACGGCATTTTTTTACAATTTCATACTTATTAACCTATTATAATCTCCTTTTGGTATATAGAAAATCAAAAACCTGAAAGTGCACCCGGTCTCCTTTTTGACAATTTCATACTTATTAACCTATTATAATCTCCTTTTGGTATACAAAAAATAAAAAACCGGAAAGTGCACCCGGTCTCCGAAGCAGTACAGCTTCGGAGGAACCGGGAACGTGTTGGTTTAATCCTGTTTTTTTTCAGGAGCCTTACATGGAGGTTGTGAACCCGTTCATCCTGAAGAACAAAGAGCGCATGGTGGTGTTCTTAGACCAACTGAGCTCCGTGCCTGACCCGGGCAATCCGCCTCACATCTCCAACAACAACTTTGATATAGGTAAGTTCATTATGATAAGATGGTAAAATGACCTCAATAATAGCCTAGCATTATGGATAATGCTAATTATATTGGCTACGACCCTCTCACAAGAGAAATGCGACAAGGAACATAATATTCTACGAAGCATAATACCATTCTCCAATTTCTTATTTCCACCAACTGAGTGTTCCACCCAAATTGAAAGACGGAATGGCGATTAAAGAAGACCTGATGATGATGAGTGTTGACCCATCATCATCATCAATCACCCAAAATGTGATTAAATAAAAATCTTCTGTGAAGTTAATCTGAAAAAAAAACTTTAGGATTGCTATACATTTATTCGGGCCGGCATTGTCGTTTCGGCAGTATTTGTTAAACAAAAAAGCCGACCCGAATCAATATCGCCTTTTTCCCCGAACATTCATCCACAATCGATTTTACCGCCCGGCTGTGCCGATTAATGCCGGCCCGAATAACTGTGTAGCAACCTTTATTAGATGGTCAACGTAAATAATTGTAAATCGATTATCGATTATTTTAAAATGGTAGTGATATTTCTTTTAATAAATCGATTGATTAACAACACAGTCCCACGGTTGGGCGCCAGTATTCGACAGTATATTGGCGCCCAACGTGTTACTACTAGTATTTTTTGGAGTTAACTACGTTTTTGCGTATTTTAGCTAAAGAGCTGGCAACCCTGCACCACATCTGCGTGTCGCACCTCGCCGAGCTGCAGACGTTGTCCAAAACCCAGCCCGCCATCAGGAAGCTGGTGACCGTCACTGAGATGCTAACTAAACACAAGCACAAGTACCTCGAGATGATCAGATAGGACACACCGACGCTTACACAGGTAGAAATTGTCTAATTTAAAGTGGACGCCCTTCCATTAATATTTCAGCGTTACAGTATATGCATAAAGGTTGACAGGGAGAGAATGCTTTAGCATTAAGTCTACCTATTGTAGCTTTTTGCTCAATAAAATTAAAATAAATAAATAAATATTGTGATATCCTAAATTTTTCCAGAGTACTATAATTTTTTTTAGATTACTATAAATTTGTTTTGACCAATAGAACTTTATTACTTAATAAATGAAATAAAAATAGTCAAACGCGTCTAAATTCACAATGAAAACCTAGCCCCGATCTAGATGGGGGCAAACTGGGGCACTTGCCCCAGGCGGCAGTTTCAGGGGGCGCTCAAATCATAATCTTTGCGGGTGCAAAGACCCCTTTGCAGTCCTTTCGCTCATCCCCGCGGTTTACAATGGGGCGGCGGCCGGTTATTGCATACTTGTAAGCTGGCATATTTCGGTTTTGCTCGTCTTCAGAAATAACTGGGGCGCCATATTTGCCCCTCCTTTTATGACTATAGCATTTACATGGAGACCTTTTATTTCAGGGTAAAGACCGCGCATCACCGGACAACCGGTAGAAAATAGTCATAAGTCCTCCGGCTTAGGTTAGGTCATTATACCTTAGTCGTATACGCGTAGTCATTGTTAGCTTTAGCCGTTATTTAGCATTTACGTTCTAATACGCAATTTATGTTCTCGATTATTTTTGGGCTTCCTTGTGCCAAAGGTTTGGGCTTTACAATCGGACATGATGATGAAGGAAACAGTTTTTACGAAGAATAGTTCTGACAAGCGGCCAGTTTAAATAGCAGTTTTTGTATTGTTTATGTGTAAAAGAATGCCATAGAAAATGGTCGCTTATCTATATTCTTAGTTAAAACTGTTAGGTATTACTTTTAAATTTATTTTAATATACTTGATAAGATCTTGTGTTGTATATTGATTTGTTAGGCCTCTAATTACGAATTAGCATTTTATTGTATTATTTGCTAACATAGCTCTCTAATATGGTATGACATATTTATTTCTAGCTACGATTTGTACGAAATCGTTTAATTAGTGTTTTGTTTAAAATTACTTACGAAACTATATAAATGCATGAATAGACTGTATTTTTTCGGATATTTTTTTTTATATGAGTGTCATTTTATTCTATACAACCTTTGATCAACATTACAACTAGATATCGGGTGTGCGGGTGTAACTAAAAAAGCGGCTCGTTTGAGGTCACGTTTGGCAATGGACCGATTTCGATGCGGATTTTTTTACGTGAAAACAAGTTCCCTTGCGGTGGTTATTAGCTATGTTTAATGAAAATCGGTTCAGCCGTTTGAAAGTTATTGGGGTTAACGCTTGAAAGTCAGGGTTTTCTCTAGCAAATATATAGATGGCGCTATGTGGTGTACATCACGCGCGCCGCGCGCGTAATGAGTAGTAGAACTATCGGTAGTTCCGCTAGTCATCATTAGATGGCGTTCTTGACAGTCGGGGGTTTTTTAATTTGCCTAGCAAATAAACTTGTGTTTAGTTCAGTCGAGGAGAAAAACAAATTCACACGTCGAGTGCGTCACGCAGGAGAAGGCTTGGTACTTCGTCGCGGACAGTGCTATACACGCTGAGAGACTGTACAATTTATTAGAGTTTAAATTTTTGGGGAAGTGCTACATTTTAACGGGATTCAAATACAGAAAGTTACAGAAGTTCCATACAGATGTCAAGTTTCACACGTCGAGTGTGGCACGCAGTATGTTATACGTGTGTTCGAAGTATAAGTGCCCACAAAATAATATTTTTACTCAAAAGACCAAAAACAATCCGCACACATCAGCTTTATAAGCTGCCAGTGTGTTCACAAATATAACTTTTAACGTTGTGTAATAAGGTTGACTTCGCAGTAAATGTTATTTGATATCTTTAAGCGGACATAATTTTGTTTTGATTTTAAAAGTAACGCTTTATCTAAATGTACTTATTGTTGATCGAAGTACACGTTTACGAGTAACATCGTTTTATATTTTTTTAGGTATCAATATCATATTTTGTTGGTAACAAAAAATAAATTAGTTTTGTAATTAATATATGCTTTAATTTTGAAATTAATATACACATTTATTTATATTTAAGTGACCTAAATAATCTTGATATTTATGTATGACCTTATTTAGAATTTATATTCAAGTATTACCTAAGTTATTGCATTATTAGTATTAAACCTAGTTATAGATTTAGGGTAACGTTTGACCATCATTCGTGAGACACCAAAAATGTACTAGTGAAAGTATGAATGTGATAGTTGTGAGCGTTGTAGGGTGGTGTTCTTAGTGAGCGTTCACACTTAATGGATAGTCAGCCGCCGATTGAGAGATTAAAATATAATTTATAAAAATCTGCAGGTGGAATTTATTGTATACCGTATCCTAGATCAGTATATACTTGTATACGATCGAGCCTCACTAATTTGTTGAAAACGTATATTCTAAGATCGTTGTAAATGAAAAGTTTAATATGAATCAGCGTGAAGTTAACTCATAGTCAGCGCCTGATTATACGTTCGATGTGAACGCAGCCTTAAAATTGATCTTTGAATGTGACAATGCACTTACATTTACGCAGTGCACCGTGACTATAATTATTGATTCTCTGTGATAGTTATTAATTATTCCTTCTTGAATAATAATTGCATTTTTTACTGTGATTTTTTCGACTTTGGATTGGTATTTATATTTTTTCTGTGTAATTGAATCGAATTCTTTTCTGTTTATCTAAATATTTTAATGCTTGGTTATATTGAATTTAACAATATTTAGGACGAGAAGGATTCTACTCGTACCTCTTAAAATCCTTTACGCTCCCTAGTTAAAATATTTACTTCCACAATCTTCGATTCTATTCATAGTTGCCAAGCACTGAATATATAATTTCTTCTTCTATGCTATTACTATGCTATCGGAGCCCTCCTGCCATCTGAGATAAAAAAAACATGGTCTCTTCTACAAATGATACACTGTTTTTTTCTCGTTTTATGATCTTTGAAGCCTTTGCCTAAAATAGGACATAAATGGCTAGAGAAAAAAAAATATATTTGGGCAAAGTTGAGTTATATAGTCTGGCATTATACTAGAAAAAAGAGAGGGCGCTAGATATACATCCTTGTTGGACAGCCAAAATAATACTTTGATTTTACGGAGTTGTTTTTCTACAGTTTATCTGCTCTAATTTATCGACTTGTTCCTTGCTCAATAAGTGTTATGTTGTAGGTGATTTATATTTCTAGTGCCATATCATTCTGTACTTATTTTTATTGTGAAATCACAGCACCTAGCTTTATTGCATCACAATTTTTCTATTGTTGGCATTATGAAAGTTTGCAAATGTAGAAGAAATTATTCTAAGGGTAGATCCAGTTTATGATATTGACATACTATTCGATTTGGAACATTTTTGAAATTAAAAATGCATGGTCTCGAACAATTAATATAAATCCATGTGTTTTTCTCGTTTTATGTTCTTTGCACAAAGTTGTGCAGTATCATGGTCTAAACATCCCTGTATGATAATTTCAGTTTACTTTGTTAGAACTTAGTTTGAGGTAGATTGTGTTTGGCTCTGGTTTTAAGATTGTCAAGGCATGTTTGATGTTGTATTGCAGAAGGAAAGAGGATGAAGTATTTTCTATCAATTTCTGCTGTGACCGTGTAGACTTCACATGGCATTGGTGTGTTTAATTTATGTAAATTTCCATAGAAAAATTTAAATAATTACCATGATTTCCAATACTCGCAGCATTTTACGTGTGCGTGCGCACGAGTCGTTTTTAGCGCACGTATTCTTTGTGACGGAGATGAGAGACGCAGCGAACCTCTCGAAAGTAGGACTCAACGGGAACAAACCGTATTTATTATATCGTTGCATTACATACGTATTTAAACTAATAAATTAATTATATTTATGAGTGCTCTGTTAGACTGCAATAGATTACGAAGTAGCGGACATCAATGCATCGAAGTCGAAACGTTCATATTTATTTAGCGTTAGCTTGTAGGCGTAGTGGATGTGTCGCCGTATTTAAGTGTGTTATTTACAGTGATCAGATTATGAATAGTGTATTTACCAAATTTTCAAACAAAAGAAAATGCGGAGTTAATGGAACTTACCTCAGTGTGGATTTTTGAAATGTACGCGTGTAATCAAATTCTTTGAACATTACGTAAATACACTAGGTATGTTTTCTGTTCACTGATATTTAGCTTATGATAGGGACAATGTCTAGACTGATTTACGCTCCAATTAGACGTGTTAGTATTAACGTAATGCACTAGATTTTCCAAGAAATTGTAACAAAAAGTGATAATATTGCAATATTTCGGCCCATTTGATATAAAAATTTTGATACTGAAATTCAGAGACTATCCATTAGAAAATATGAAAGATTTAGAATATATATACTTTTTGTTTATTTTTTAAAGCAGATGAGAATTACAGCATGGGGAATTGTAAAATTTACAGATGAACTTTAACGTAGACCTTGGTATCCTTTGTGAGGAAGTGGGAATATATTTGTTTATGAAATAAACATCTAGGCAATAGCTTGTTCGAAAAAGATCGGGACTCGCCTGGGCTGAGGGCCCCTTGTTGATGCGGGGCCCCTAGGCAGTTGTCTGCTCTGCCTAATGGTTAATTCGGCCCCGTGCCACCTGCATTTGTCTCTCTTTGTCACACTGGGTCTTAGGTAAATGGTTCATTAGTACAGGCTTCATTAAAACTGCCATTTTATAGATACATATGTTATTACTTATTACAATGCAATCCTATTTTATAAATAAAGTAATAAGCACAATCTACACTAATGCACTTGTTAACACCTGCATTTTAAGCAGAGATGTTGCTTTCTTCCAACTTTGTGTAACAACTTATAACGTTTGTCAGAATCCAAGTTATTAGTTTCAATATGATAAGTAACAATTAGCATTATACTAGATTTTGTGACTGTTTTGTAATCTCTTTATATTCTATCCCTTAGTGTGTACTGTTTTCTATTAAATTTTTATCTGTGCTAGAAATACAGTCTCATATAAAATAAAATTATAGAAATATTTTTTCTTTTATTACTCAAGCCTATAACTAAATCATATACGAGTATGTAAAGACATTTAAATAAATCTATTATACATTATGCTAACAACAATAAATCACTATGATTTACTTTTGCTTGTGTATAGCAGGTTTTAGAATACTGAGTAGGGTCGCTTAGCCGGTTAGCGACCACCCTTCGGTTGGCGACCACTTGACGGACTTAGTGTCTTAAAATCAAGATAATACTATTTCTAGAGATAACACAAATAAAAAATAAATCTTACGTGTTTCTCAAATGATTATTTAATATGAATTAACACACTTTGAAACAAATGGTTTACCCTAGCACTAAAGAAAAATTACTCAATTCGCGTGATGATTCAGCGGTGTGTTATTGAGTAGTAAGTTAAAAAAATAATAGCACGACGCTCGGCGTTTAATGGTAAGATTCATTAGTTATTTCATGTTGTATACACAAGTAAGATTTTTTTTAGTACAATCGTTAAGTTTTCATATTAATTTAGTAGTATTTTGCTATTTTTATAATTTATTTTAAAATAAAATCCAGTGGTCGGAAAACCGAAGTGCATATTTGAAAAAATTTTGGATTGCGGCCACATGGTCGCAATCCGATGAATAAGACATTATTTTGTTTTGATTATTCTGATCCTAATGGTTCATATATGACAGTAACAATTTAGGGTGTGGCATTTATAAAGTGTAAAGATGCAATTCTTTAGTAAGCGACCACCAGTTTTAAAAGAACTTTGTTTAATTTACCTACAAACAGTGACGCTAAATAGACGGCCGTTAACCAACACAATTGAAATAAAGACGTTGGTTTACGGCCACCGCAATTTAGTATGAGAAACAACGGCCGCAAACCGAAATAAGTATTTAAGTTATTGGGTATGCGACCACGTGTGATTTTAGATACCTGTACCTGTTAAAAATTTTATAAAAAATAGACAATATTTTTTTAACATAAACTAGGTATGTAAAAAATATTCTTTATTTAAAGGCAAAATAAAACATATATTTTGAATCAGTTATAAATGTTTTATTTATATATTTTAAATATTAAAATAGTGGTCGCAAACCAGCTTACTGGTGGTCGTAAACTGAAAAAAGTGGTCGCCAACCGGCGAAATGGCAACTTTTCACTTTTTCAGCTTTTTATAATATTTAATGGGTAAAAGTATTGTATTTAATGTTTTATATCTTAACTAGACTATATTTGGGACTAATTAACACTAACATAATAAATGTCACATGTAGGTAACATTTTCTTTTACTCATCTGAAGTGAGTAACTCAGCTAACTGGTCGCTAACCGACTTCCTTACCCTATGTCTGTCAGGTAGGTAATGGGGGAGGGTTGGTCACATGAAAAGAAAATTGATATAATTATTAAATTGATAAAAATTATATTTTCTTAAAGATAGTTGTACAATATAGAGGTAAATATAAGTATCTTATGTGAGGAATAATATTGAGAATGCCATTATTATACAGCACACTGCCACATATGGAGATTTCCTCTCCCCAATCCTGGCACATTTCCAAAAGGTTCCCATCAGTCTGTAAACAAATATTCATAGTAAATAACAAGAATAAAGTAACCGAGAAAAGTGGGGTTTCTCAAATAACAATCGATGTGACTGTGGAGCTGTTCAAACCATGGCCCACCTACTATCGTGCTCCAGCTGCCCAACTCCTTGTACAATAGACAACCTAAATTCGGCTAATAAGTGTGGCCACACATTGGTCCACACTCATTTAATAATTTTAGCCATTCCAACTCGCAAAGAAGAAGAAGAATAAAGTATGGAGAAATTGAGGCATATTGCATTGTCTAGTGCTTATGCTAGATATCTAAGGCTCGCGCTACACTGAATTGGCAGCAACCCGACGAGGTGTTTATAACAAGACATTATGAACTTTATTCACAATTTAATGTGTACAAGCCCTAAATGAAGTTGAGACATCCCATTTGATTGATTGCTGTGTGATTTTGTAACCAATTTAACAGAGAAAGTCTAAGGCTGTAATTAGTTTGGAAGATTGAAATATCTGGCTTAAAAAGTACATTTTTAACACGTAAATAAAAATGTAAGCAAAACTTTAGTCAGGATTTGCCCTGTTTTACAACTGCAGCTACATTTTTGAACGAGCTTGGATCGTGCTGTAGGTAGATGTACCTATTATATATATTTAGATGCGCACGGTGTTATTATTTTCTCCTTGATTAGTTAATTAGGTTATGGTCATATGTTTGAAGATTTTTTTAAAGACAGTAGTTTAAATCTTACCCTGTTTTATTACGATCCATAATACTGGGGAAAAATGACCTTAAATATGCACAAGTGCATATTAAAAGTAAGATTACCGAAAGCAAACTTTGAAAATTAAATATTGCACTCTGAAACAAAATAATATTCATTGAGTTCATTATTTTAATGTGAATATGTAAAGTTAACAAGGACTGGAATTAGAAACATCATTTACCATTGCTTTTTATTAAATCAGGTCTATTTATACAAATTAAATCTGAAAATCGTTTGAGAAAACCTAAACGAAACATATCCACTTCACTTCAAAGTTCCAACACATCAGCTGACAATGACAGTGACAGCTGTATGACATTTTGAAGCGACAACTTTTACGGCTTCTAAGGACGCTTGTGCACTGCACCGAATCTGAATCATATTTAAATCAAATCCGATTCTGACTCAAATTGGCCTTCCTAGTGGTTGTATGGACGCTTGTGCACTCAGTCGTAAACGGTTCAAATTCGATTCGTATGCAAACCAAGAATTCTCACTTCGGGTCGTTTATATTTCGGATCAAAACCGACTCGAATTGGCCGCCGTAGAAATTGTACGTACGGTGGTGCACCCACTCGAATTCGATTCATATTCGAATTTAGGATGAGGTACGGGGAGGGAAGCACACGTTGCACGCCCCGCCCACTGTCCCGTCTCGCCCGATAGTGTTGCCGAAAATATCGAAATTAATGTATAATATCGACAGTGTTATTGATAATGTTTCTGCTATTGCAATAACAATCGATACTATTTATAGTTCTTCTTTGCTGGTCTGGGAGAAAAGAAAAAACATAGAATGTACTAGCTGCTTCTCTTCCCATGCAGATCGTAAAAGCCGATCGAGGGAATGGGCGAGAATCGGCGATGCGGTTAGCAACCCATCACTATTATGATTTCCCTTTTCCACCTTCATGCCCACCATTACGCTAAAAGTGGCCTGGGCTTTACCGCCCTTGGCTCTGTCTACCCCGTTAGGGATAAAGACGTGATAGTGTATCTGTTTACTATTGATAGTTTGATATTATAGATAAATTAATGACCTTTATTTAAGTAGGTAATATTGGTTATGAACACCGGACGTTGTCACTAGAGATGGGCATATACCCGGGTATGTATACCCACGCTTGGATATATACCCGATATGCACCAGGTAAATACCCGTATCTACCCATTTGGTGGGTGGATTTAAATATTTATTAATAAACGGGCAAGTGCGATTCGGACTCGTACATGAAGGGTTCCGTACCACCGTACAATATTTTAAAACGCTGAAGAAACACGTTTCTTGTATGACGACCCCCTTTACTAAGAAGCGGCCTAAACTTAGCTGTAAGTAACGATTTGACGTCAACATTTGTGCAAAACAAAACAAAGTGACTATAATTAAGAGATATTATAAATATCCTATGATAATAGACATACACTTTTGACGTGACAACGTCTACGTGACAACGTCTTATAAATTGGTTAGCCGGGTGACACTTCAAGAAACTGCGTTACGCTCCGCTCACGTTATGCGCTCACAATGAGAGCGAGTGAGAGGCACGCGTGCCTTTCACTTTTTATGTCTGTCTCTCTCGCTCTTAGGCGGGCTAACCATGCCCGAGTGGAAGTCAAGTTTGGAGTGAAGTGGAGTGAAGTCGTTGTCACGTAAAACTTTCGCCCGTATACCGACTTTACAGGCAACCAATTTTTTTTTTTTTTAAATTTTTAATTTTTAACTTTATTTAATTTTTAGTATTTGTTGTTAAAGCGGCCACAGTAATACATAATCGGTGAAAATTTCAAGTGTCTAGCTATTACGGTTCAAGAGATAGAGCCCTGTGACAGACGGACAGACAGCGGAGTCACAGTAATAGGGTCCCGTTTGCACCCTATGGGTACGGAACCCTAATAAATGAGTGCGAGTCCTCTAATTATCTGTAGAAATGTATAAAAAGGTTATCTTATGTATAAATAAATTAATATATCTCAAATAGCCATAACTAAATTAGCCATATTAAATATACAGATATAATCTCATTTTATGTCTATTTGCTTATTTTAAAATATAACTAGGTTAAAAATATATTTGCCAGCAAAAAATGTAAACTTAGACATATCAATTCGTATGTTCCCATACAACGGGTAGATTGGGGTAAATACTCGACATACTAATTTGTGGGAAATGTTATAAAAAGTTGATGGAGGATTAAAAAATATCTTTTGTTCTGGGACGAACCTCGAAATCAGTAGTTTTGGCCTTCAAATAAGCAGTCAAAAATAATTCTCTCTATGTTTTGCATGAGGGGTGTCCATATGTTGACATCGCGTTTGATGTCTGATTGCTTAGTTTAACATATAATTAGGTCTACAAACATTTTCCAGCAAAAAATGTAAACTGAGACGTGTCAATTCGTATGTTTCCATACAACGGTTGGGGTAAATAAATAATAAGTATAATAATAGTACCAGCAACTGACGGCGGTTAAATGCAGGCAGGACACAAAGTGAATGCGGCCTCTCTAATCAAAGTCTGGCGGTGCACTAACGAAATCGGTGGCCTCGAAATTCACGAATTTGATTCGGATTCGAGTGCAGTGCACAGACGCTACTCAAGAATATTCTGTCCGAATTTTTCTCGTTTTGGATTTGGTTTGAATCGGATTCGGTGCCGTGCACAACTGGTCTCAGGGTCAGCGCACACCAACAGCAGAGCAGAGCAGAGTAATGAGGATCAATCAGTAAACAGAACAATCCAATTTTGACTAGTATTTCGCATGCCTCGTGGTTTTATAAGTACGGCACTTTTTGAATTTTTAAAATTCATTCGGAAATGCAGAAGTTATTCAACATTTCATTGACCGCGATTTTAAAACACGCGTCTGCCGACCGAAAGTAGCGATGACGTCACTATCTCCAAGCGACACGCCGCCCGCGCGCCATCGCATTCGTTTAGTACAGATATTCGTGGTCAGTGGTGGAAACTGTTGGTTTTTTCATTGTTTCTGGGACTGTAATAATGAGCAACAAATTGAAAGATGGGTTTGAAAAATGATTACCCATAAATCGGTATTTTATATAATTTTCCATGTAATTTTCCACCTTTAAAATAGTTTACATTATGTTGATTGATACTACTGTTTGTGTTTACATTATTTATTTATTTTTATTTTTAAACTTTATTGTTTAACAATGAAATTGTGTTACAATTGGCGGACTTAACGCTAAAAGCGTTCTCTCCCAGTCAACCATAGGGATAAACAGATAATTCGTTGCGGCGCAAAATAATTAAATAATTACATACTTACACCAAATAATATATATAATAATCACATACTTGCAAATATACTCATAATAAAGATATATATACGCATACATATAAAATATACATATATATACATATACATAATTAAATAAATATAAATACACACATAACTACAGTGAATGATGATGTAGATAAGAAAATGAGACTAATTTACTCGTAGAAGATGACAGTGTACTCTTCTCTTGAAGGAAAATTTTGTGGAAATTTCTTTGATGTCAACGGGCAAAGCATTCCAGAGTCGTGAAGCTTGAACAGTAAAAGAGTTTGCCATAAAATTTGTGCGATGAAGAGGAATACTAAGGAGACGGGTATCAGTAGAACGAAGCTGCCGATCATGAGTGTCGGAAAGAAATTGAAATTTGCATTTAAGATATTCAGGAGATTTTGGATTAGAAAAAATAGAAAAGAGAGTGCACAGAATTCGCATTTGTCTGCGTTCACGGATGGGAAGCCATTTAAGCTCCGAGCGAAATGAAGTTATATGATCATATTTAATGTTTCATTTTTAATCATTATGTTGGTTAATAAAATTTAATAATATTATCTAATCTTTTTAGCAAAGTTCTGACTCTATGCGTAGATTAGGATACGGAATACGTGTAAAATAAAACCGGTCAAGTGTGAGTCGGACTTGTACATGAAGGGTTTCGTACTTTGGTTACGCAGGTACCTACGTACAATGTTTTAAACCCCTGAAAAATAGACGTCTCTTGTAATTTTTGGTTGGATTTGGATATTTTTTTTTACTGTATGTTATGGTTTTCTTCATTTTATCAATCTACATACTTAATAAAAAACGTGATTGATCCTCATTTCTGAGACTTCTGAAAAATTAATCTTATATGATATGGCACTTCGCGTCGCGGGACTCGCGGGCGACGACGACGACGGACTGTTGCTTTGTGGACTTGCGAAATGTTACGACAAAGAGAATATAATCACTACGTTTTATGTTACGATTGCAAACTTGCGACTTGCGCTACACTACTCTACAGGCCCGCGCTACAGGCTACAGCTGTTACCTATATGAAATATCTCGAGGGCGGATCGAGAGCAATGGCGGTGGATGAGTTGTAAAACTACACGTTTTGAGTTTTACTGACTCCCTCGTTGAAAAATAGTTCTACAGATTCGAGCCCCGTGCCCGTGCCGGAGTCGAGTCGAGCAGGCTGTTTAAAAGTTTTTGAACGGATGACAGCTGTCAAATATTACGGGAAAATTGTGCATTCGTTGCATTTTTACACAAAACGTAACGAATTTATTTTGCTTTGATATAAATACAAATTCATTGCTAAAATATTTTTCTACGTTTGAATATTGATTGAAGACTACTACAATGGATGAAGATAAATTTGCTTTAGTGGAAAAAATCATACTAGACGTGGATAGTGTTATGTCCAAAAATGCTGAGTTGTAAATATTATTCGTATTTGGCAGCAATTCAATTGATTTTAATGTGTGAAGAAAGTTTAATGACTTACTAAAATGAACATTTTCAGATCAGCATTCGACGTAGTTCCTGTGGATACAAATTTTCGAAATAAGTCGCCTGTCCTACATTTAGAAAATTGTCTCGGATTGGAGTCTTGGTGTGTGAAACATGTTTACATGTATTGTTATTCAGAAATTTTGGATAAATTTTTCGTAAAACCTAAACGTAAAGCGCTGAAAGTATCTGCAGTAAACTCAGATAGACTTGCAAGACTCCTGAACTTAACTTTATTGTTAAACCCAGAATTAAATTCGTTTTGGAACAAAAGGCGCGAGATGGTGCTCAAATCATTCCTGGATAAGACTTCAGACCTGCGGTTTACCAAGCTAGTGTTGTCTCGTAAACCCAAGTGCAATGATGCCTTTGCCTACAGACGATGGCTTTTAGAACTCATTTTAAAAGGTAAGACATCTTAAAATGTAATTAAAGGTACTAGTTATAACTTTTACACAGAAGATACACACTCAATTTCTTGTTTACAGATGAAATATTAACCAACAATCTTCAGTTATTAGTTAATGAAGAACTACACATTTGCGAACTTACTTCGGAAAATAGCCCCAATAACTACCACAGCTGGAATCATCGGATTTGGTTGATAAACAGGCTTAAGACGGCAAAGGAATTTGACCTCAATTTACAGTACATCAAGGAGTATGAATTTTCAGAATGGTGGTCTTCCAAACATGTGTCAGACTACAGCTGTTTCCACTACCGGCAGTTTTGTATCAAGAACATCTTCTCCATTAGCAATGAAAGCTGGAAATCACTCTACAACAGCATAAATATAAATCTTAGAAAGAGTTTTGTTCAAGTACTAACTCTGAACTTCCCAAAAGACATCACAATCCAAGATTCTCAAGAAGACTTAGTATTGTATTCAGAGGATAATTTAATCAATTTCTTATTATGTTATATATCTAAAAACTGTAGTTGTTTGTTAGATAAGGTTTTAGTTTGTAGAAAACTTGAGGTATTATTCCATGAATTAATGTGGAATAATGAGTTACTAAAGTTTTATAAATATCATGAGACGTTGTGGTACCACAGGCGCTTTATAATTCATGAAATTGTTGCTATTATGTATGACTATTTCGGTGTGGTTAGACAGAATGGGGTACTAGTCAAGAACTCTTGTAGGACTTGTAATGTTGACGAGTTGAGACAAAAGCAAGCTAAAATTGTGAGGTATGACAGCAATCGTATTTACTCCAGTGTTCTATTTAATGTACTGTTAAGTCACGAGAAAATGTTTGTGGAGGAGCGACGGAACGATGGTGATAACTATGCAGACCGACATGAAAAGTATCTAAAGTTTGTTGAAGGTCTCAACTGTGTAATGTAAAACTATGCTGCATACTGTCTTTCATATGGTTCTATCCTCAGACCAAGGATGTTTTATCAAATTGGATCTTTCATTTTGAAGCAATATGTGTCACTGCTCACATTACCTAGATCGTGACATGAATGTATCTGCACAGAAAATAAAACTGGATGAGCTAATTTACTAATCATACATTTTATCAAATTGATGGCTGTATTTAAGATTACTACTAATTAAAACTGAAAATCTGTGATCTTGATATGCAGGATTTCTAATAGTTTTATGGATTTATTTTGAATTAACTGAGTAATTCTTCTTCTTCTTCCTCCGGCCTTATCCCATTTTTATTTGGGGTCGGCTCTCCTAATCGTTCTTCTCCAAAGAGATCTCTTTTGGGCCGTCGCTGATTCTGTGTTCGCTTTCTTTAGATCCTTATTTACGACAGACATCCATGTTAATCTAGGCCTGCCGGGGCGTCTTGGAAACGACTTGAAGTCCATCACCTTCCTGGTCATGTGATCGTTTGGCCTCCTCATGACATGGCCGTACCATCAAAGGCGTGCCTCATAAACTGAGTAATTAACAGTTTTAAATTAGTAAAGAATTACATTGATGTTAAATGATATGCAACAAAATATGCATGATAACTGCATGTATTTTCTATTAGTGATGTGCCGCTGGAAAATTAAAAAATTACAGGAGTCTTCCCATTTGAAATTTACCGGAATATTCCCAATATTTCTGTAAATATTTCCCTAATTTCCATTTTTAGGAATATTGCCGGGAATGTTTATGGGAATATTCCCAAACCTTCCAGCGACGGCACATCACTGATTTCAATACACTGATTAGCAAGTTACTCTAGTGGATTATGTTTGTGTGGACCATTATGCTGCCAAATCCCTATCAAGGCTTGGTAGTCTGCATGTGTGTGCACACATTACCTGACAAAAATTATGCCATTCATTGGAGAGCTACATTTATTGTATAGTTATACTTGTCCCTGTTATACTTATGCTATAGGCAAGACTTCAATCGGATCGCCATAAGATCTCTCTTGAAATTAACAATAATATTTATAACATCATTTTTACCTTTTTTTGACAAAAACAAGGCAGCTTTTCTAGTCTTCATACTCATCATCATCAGGTTTTTTTTTGGTCTCCACTGCAGGAGCACTAGCCTCTGTACTACCAGAGCCATATATTACCAGAGCAGTCAGAGGATTTTGCCTACATTCTCCACGCTGGCCAGACGGGTTGGAGAGGTCTCATTGATGTTTATAGCTTTGTTCCCTAAGTCGCCTTCTACGACATCCACGGGAAGACTTGGAGTGGTCCTATTTTACTCTGCCGAGAACCACACGCCTTTCTTGAGACTACTGCAATCTTTATACTACTGCTATATAAAGTAGTTTACATTTTAAGGTTTCCATTGTTACAGGCGCGTAGATTCTTTTCTAATTCTAAATGTCTTAGAATCCCATGTAGGTATTAGTGAAGTTGTCTTCTGAGAGGTGACCATTGAAACTTATTATAGTTCAATGGAATGGACTGACTGAAGTATTATTGATAAGCATTTCTTAATAGTTCTACACTCATTGAGCATGAATGAGCATGAATGAATTATAAAAATATTTTTAAAAATATATAATCAAAATATTGATTGTTTTAAGATTGAATAACTACATGTATCGTCAATTTTTATTCCTTGGATACGATAGGTTAATGATTATTCTTTGTTTTGTTTGTTTTATTATTGTTGTACTTCGTTTTAAATAAAAGACATTTTATATTTCACACGCTGTTTTATCAAAAATTTATTTATTTATTTAATCTTTATTGCACCATAAAATAAACGTACAAGTGGCGGACCTAATGCCATATGGCATTCCCTCCCGGCCAACCATTTAGCTGATTACCGTCTGCTACTATTATACCTAGAAAGCACATAGGTAGTTCTATTATATTCCTTATTATGATTCTGAAATGAAGGAGCGTGTAGCCAACATTTTAGCTTTTAGCGGGGGGCTCTAAAAGCTAAAATGTTAGCTATATTCCAACAAGAATTAGTTTAATATTTCAAAGACGGGTCACTAAATCGAAAGTTTATTTGTACAAACCCTCAATGTTTTTAAGAGACCCATCTAACGATACCCCACACTACGGAGTACACGTGAAAAAAAAGTCATCCCCATTTTACTTATAGGGGAGCTACCCTAAGAGGAGTTCGGTGGCCCGGAAAATGCATTTCTAGCGCTTTCACAAGTTAAGCAACATCGGGCGTGGTCCGCACTTGGATGGGTGATCAAAAAGAGGAATAAAAATATCTTGAGCTCTACCGTGCTTCGGAAGGCACGTAAAGCCGTTGGTCCCGGCTGTCATCGTAGTATGGCAGTCGTCAAGCTATGTCAGATGCCTCTAGGCAGCTTGAAAAATCTGATATCAGTATTGGCCACTTCATTCAGGATCGTCACTTTTAGTCCGTGTATGTCAATTCATTAGATCGGACATTCATTCTCTACTGTAAAATACCTAAATCTGCCGTTTTGAGCCGTAGAAACTCGTCGAAACCGTTGGAGGAAGTAATAACAAAGTTTCCTTCCGTTTGTAAGTGAATTTCTTATTAAATATTTGTATGAAAATTGGCACGCCAGGTTTTCATACAAATTGAAGGACTCTATCTAGTAGTATATACAGATCTGTACCCCTCACATTACCACGAATATTACTTGTGGCGAAATTTTTCATCACATATTTTTAATTTAGATCAATCCCTAAAATATTTTTTTTTTCAACATGTTACTTAGATAATCTAGTTTTAAAAGAATCAAATGAAAGTGCCATCCTTACATCAGCTGGAAGTGAGTTCCAAAGCCTTGCCGCCAAGACTGTAAACGATTTGGAGTACAAATGCGGTGGAATGTCCAAAACGAGGCTGCCGGCTGTGTGCAAACGACTATCCACATTCCGAAAATTTAATTTGCAATGGAGATAATCAGGGGAAGAAGGATTAAAAAGGGCGTTGAAGAGGAGGCAGAGAATAATAAGGATGTTGCGACGTATCCTAACAGGTAACCAATTTAGCTTCTTGCGAGACTCCGAAATGTGATCAAATTTTCGAAGGTTGAAGACATACCTAATACAGTTGTTTTGGAGGCGCTCTAATTTAAAAAAAGGAGGACGTTATCAATTCGTCGGAATCTTTTTTTTTATGTATGTTCCCCGTTTTCTCGAAGACGCCTGGACCGATTTAAAACAAAATTTTATTTTTGTTTGAAAGGGTAATACTTTCCAGGTGGTCCCATAGAAATTTTATCAAAATCGATTAAGTAGTTTGGTTTTTAAACGAAAATAACTGAAAAATATATCGTCTAAGTATACGTTATACTGTACGTATTTAGCCTTTCTGTGACTGTCACTTCACTGGTATTGAAGTCGGTTTTTTGTTTTGAAAAAATATCATAAATTATATTATTTATATAGAAGTACCTCTGTGGGATCCAAATATGCCACGTCAGCATAATCAAGAATAGGAATTAATAAAGAACGTGTCAACAATACTTCCGTGCTTATTGAGAGAAAATTTTGATATCCCCTTTATTAAACCAACATTTTCGTGCCCATTTCGCGAGCGTCGGATTTATCCGACCAAAAACTATGGATATTCACAATTCCTTGCGCTGTGAGCACGACAACTGATATAAAGTATCGCGGTGAAAGGGTTAACTAGTTATTTGTATAGTTCATTCTTCAAATGCCAACGATATACCTACCAAAGGTATATCGTTGGCATGCCGACAAAGCGACGTCAGCTTTTTCAAAGAGGCGGCCTTTTTGGCGCGCCGACGGCATGCACGCTGTTTCAGCAAATTAATATAATAATTTATCTAATCTCATTAATAAATGTATATAAATGGCGCCCAAACCCCGCACTTCATCGCTTCATTTAAACTAAAAGAACGTGTGCTAAAAAACGACCTAGATGCGCGCTGAGAGCCACACCTACTTTTTGCAAAAAGGTAAAGGTTTGGGAGCCATTTATACGCTTTTATGAGATTATATAAGTAGGTATCTGAAACTGCACATAACTGGTGATTAAAATACTTTATAACGCAGCGATGCAAATTTCACTGTTATCGTAGCATAATTCGTAGCAGTCGTAGATGCTACGACTTGTGGAGGTGTACAACGTAGCGCGTAGCGCATGTAGAACGGGTAGTCACTCGTAGCACTGAGTGCTACGAGTTAAAAAAGTATGCGTACACGATAAGCAGGGTTAGCAGCAGCGATAGCTAGGGTTACTCCAAAAGCGGTACGCAATACGCAAGACGTAACTGCGTATCCGCTTCAGTGCTAAGCAACATTGAGCTTTCAGAATACATGAATGATACGAGTAGTCTAATTTTTTTTGACATAGTAATAGGAGGTCACTATCGGACGACTATCGTATTGTTTTATAGAGTAACTCCCTGGTTGTCGTAAAATCTTTGTCATTCGTATTTGTAACGACTTATACAGGTGTATGAGCGATAGATACGAATGACGAATATAAAACGATTTTCTTGGATGAAAGTACGTCTCTAGGCAAGGTAGGTATTTCGCCATAGAAAATTTTACACAATGGTCACAACTTGCAGCTATGTATGAGTAGTACTTGCGAGTAGGGAGATTAAGAAATATGCTGATGAAAGAATAATTCTTTTAAATTAAGTACAAATAATACTTTAAGGGGTCGTTAAGCCCATTGTTTTAAACAATAATATCGTAAAAAGTTTTTTTATTTCCCATAAAGTAACTTGATCACGTGCGTACGTACACTTGATAACTTTGACTTATATGAGATATTTTTTAATACATTCATAGCGAAAAGTTGTTCAAAATGATGGACTGAATTACCCTTAAATATTTGTACTAAATTTAAAAGGACCTTGTATGCTTGATTTGTAATTTTTTTTTGTTTTATAAGCACAGGACCGGCCTAAGAGCACGAGCACTGGCGTGCTCTTGGGCTGGACCCAAGCCGCACTTTAGGTCGTTATAGTAAGTTAAAGGCCCATTTAGACGATGCAAGTTTCTTGCCTGTTGCATACAATTTAATTGAAACAATAAATGACTTGCATGGTCTAAACAACACGTAGCATTCTTGAATCCCATATGCAAGTTTTGTTGCAAATCTTGTATTGGTGTAAATATTATATACAATAATGTTTTATGCAATTATTGTATTCAACATGAGTACCTGCAGTGAGAGGGTATGCTGATAGAAAAATGACTGATTTTAATTTGGGGTACTTTTAGGGACAAATCCAAATAACTAAAAAAATAAAGGTTTACTTACAGTGCCGTGCGACTAGTGTAACGGTACAATCTCGGATAATAAAAATAAATAAATAATTGCACAAAATTAACCATTTACCTACTATTTTTACCTCCGGAACTACTGATTTGATAATTTTGAAAAAAAAAGAAAGAAATACATGGATATAATATGGACATGGGCAATTGCATGTACGAAATATTCAGATCAAAAAAGGTTGTGCAATTGATAATATGCATGAAAATATTATTCCACCAGTTTGGTTACCATTACAAAAAATCCTATTTCAATTAACATTGCCCATACATTTTATCATTCACTCAGACTCTTGTATGAAACATTCAAGTAAATACGTGCAATCCTTGAAGCAATACGCCATAAAATGGCACGCGCACGTGCAAGGCAGTGTTAAGATGAGGCAAAACTTGAAAGCAGTTATCGCCTGGCAATAATGGTATTGGTGTAAAGCAAGATGCAAGAATTATTGCCTTTAAAGTCTTGCATAATTTTTTAACGATGATATACATCGAGTAAACAGCGCTAACAATTCTTTAAGGGAAATTATTGTGTGTCAATTATTGCATTCAACGACTGAACTTGAATGTGCAAGAAAATGGTATCGTCTAAGGGCCTTAAGTAAGATTCTTATTGATTTTAAGTATCCTATTGAACCTTATTTCAATGCATTTGACCTACCATCATGACCTTTCTCGATTTATGTACATACCTTACATTACAACTTATGTATGTACATGCATGCATACCTACATTTATAAAAAATATACTTATACACACTACTCACGACAACTAACAAGGTTGCGAAGGTGATACATGTAGCATAAAACCTCGTAGCAGCTGAGTACGAGTACATAACAGGTGCATACGCATTACGCATCGACACGGGCCCGACTCTGGATGTGGGTCAGGAGGTACCCCCTTTTACCCTCCTTACTAGCGAAATGATCAAAACCTTTTTCGGAAATTACACAAAATAAAACTTTAAGTCGTAAAGTTAGAGTAGATTTTAGTTTGTAGGATTAGTGAGTTGAATGACATTGTGCAATTTTCTGTGGTGGTGTGACGTCATGGCGTCGCGTTCGCGGGCTAGCTCCGATCGATAGGGCTCGGCTTCGGGCGTCCTCGCGGGCCCTCGGGCTCCGCGCGCGGCCACCACGTGGGGTTACGCAACGCGCTGTACAACTCATTGACAAAGATTATTTGTGTAACGAAGCCATGCTGTGCTCGGACATGACACGCGCTCGCGCGGTCACGTAACTGCCATCTTGAGAAATGACACGATAAGCACTGGGAATGCTGACTTTGAGGATTTGCTGGGAATTTTTCTTGCGACGCTGGATTTCTGAAAAAATTACAGCAAAGAACAAAAGGTTCTTCAGCAGATAAATTTAAAGATCTTTGTTCCAAAAATTTATCTGTGCTTTTCCTTCATACATACTTCTCGGCTTGTTGATTCACTAACTTATCTGTTCTTAAGTATATCTCAAATAGAAAGTATTTTTGTTTTAAATACTACAACACCCATTTATATTCACTTCCGAGTCTATAATTATTTACTTTTCACGATGAGTCAAATATCGGACACTCTAATTGAGAACTCTCCACTTACTACAAATACTCGAAATAGAACTACAATAATGCAAATATATACCGTTACCGACTAGCGAAATTTAAGAACATGCTTTCGTCATATACGAACAACTTTTACTAAGGGAATAATTCCGAAATAAAAAACAAAAATGACGTACCTACCGCATAAAATTGTAAAGAGCTGTGAATTTATTCGCGATTTCGCATTTGTTCACCTAGTAAAAGTTGTTCGTATAGGTGACGACAGCATGTCCTTAAATTATCGCTGGTCGGTAACCAAATACATTGTATATTTTAGATGTATCCTTTTCCTTAGCAAGTTTTATCAAACCATATTTTGTTTAATATAAAATTGTAACCGAAAAAATAGAAGCTATTTACTAAAAGTTGTCTAAGCTCTCAGCGAAACATTTCTACATTGGCGCAAGATATTAAAGCTGACAATAAGGAAACGTTACAGGAAAGCTCCGTGGAATTGTTACGCAGGAATACTACCAAGCAGGCTGGTTAAAATGTGTATCGAGTGGAAACACTCCGCCTTTGTCCTGGAGACTGTATTCTTCGTATTTTCGTAACATTATCTCAATACAAACAAATATTAGTTTGTGTTTGAAACTTCCTCGAAATTTATATATAATTTTTTAGTTGTGGTAGAGCCACAATACTGGCAAAACTCAGTTTTGCTAGTAGCATGAATGGGCCGGCTTGTCCGGGGAAGTACCACACTCTCACAGAAAATCGACATCTGAGTAGTAGCTTCACCGCTTCTATGCTTCGTTCGGTGAGTGAGAGAGCCGGAGCCCCTTCCCCCCCTCTCCCCTCCCGTCCTACGACATAAAAAAAGAACTTAATATTCTGTTTGTTTATTTTTTTAATTGTCTTATCTGTTTCTTTTTTACAAGCTTTCATTTAGCTTGCACTATTTGTTGTTAATACGCTAGTTTACAACAAGTCAAATGCAGATATTTTTTTCTAAAAGTCAAAAACAAACATTTTCTATGGGATTTGTATGAAATATCGGACTATGACGTCATATAATAGTTCCTTGGAGTCAAAAAGTGCCCCTAATATCCGTTTTTCTGCATTAATAAATCTAAAATCACGTTCAAAGTGTATGTGATCAATGACAAGTAGCATTATTTTGTGACGTTTTACTCTATTAACAGTGCCAAATAATTTATTTTTGACCCCATTTGTTTGGGTTAAATCTTGCCAGTTAAATTTGAGACACTTCCCGGTTTCCGATCAAACGCTGCTTGCGGCAAATACTTGGCATTTTCTGGCCTGAGAAGATCTTCAGCGAATGCCTGTGGTGCCGGGAAATATTATGTCAATTGATAAGCAGATTATGCGTCCCAAGTAGACCTGGCGACGTCAAAGACAATCGGGTTAGCTTGGCTAGCTTTGGGCTGGCCCAAAGTAAAGCACGTAGCCAAAGACCGTTCGCGATGGCGAAAGACTGTTAAAGCCCCACCTAGTAAGATACGAAGTATTTTCTGCTAAGAGCCGCAACACCCAAACTGCTTTTTCTGCCCCATTAGGGATAAAGACGTGATAGTATATAGTGTAGATGTGGGTATGTATGAACTATAATTTTAAACCTGTAATTGAAGAAAAGTAGAAGAACTGCGATAACTTCTCGGGTCTCAGACAGACAATCGCCAATCTAACTCTAGCAACGCGTGATCAATTCGAAATACCTCGCCCGCTGTTTATTGAACCGACTGCATTTACACGTCAAAGAGAAATATTTCACGATTCAATTTAAAATGAATAATTTTGCACGGAAATGCTTGAATCTATTTTAAATGGGCTACGTAAAGTGTTAACAGCCATTGTCGTCTAATGGTCACGAATTTTGTTACGAATAAAAATACAATATTAAATTCCCAAAAAATTGGAATATATATGTTGGTATGCATTTTTTTTATTTTATGGCAAAATGTATGTGCTATGCAATGCTGACAGCCGGGACCAAAACGTGCCTTCTGACGCACGGAGAGAAGCTCGATATTTTTTTATGCCATTAGTGGTCACCCATCCAAGGGCGGACTACGCCAATGTCACTTTACTTGCGAAAGTAAGAAAGTCGAGAAAAAAAAACAATTCTTACTTTAGGTACATATTAGGTTGGGGAAAAAGTCTTTTCGCATATAGTATGTATGAACTTTTTTTGAAAAAGTGGAGCAAGATAGGCATATCAGTAGTTACGACGTAGCTGAAGAGCTGGGAATTGAACACAAAACAGTTTTGGCGCATTTGAAAAAAAATGGGTACACAAAAAAGCTCGATATTTGGGTACCTCACGAGCTCTCTGAAAGAAACCTAATGAATCGTGTACTCATTTATGATTCTTTATTACGACGTAATGAGACCGAACCATTTTTGAAGAAATTGATAACCGGTGATGAAAAGTGGATCACGTACGACAAGAACGTGTGAAAAAGGTCATGGTCAAAGGCCGGTCAGGCTTTACAGATTGTGGCGAAACCCGGGTTAACTCGCAACAAGGTGATGCTGTGTGTGTGGTGGGATTGGAAGGGCATTATTCATTATGAGCTGTTACCACCAGGCAGGACCATCGATTCAGAACTCTACTGCGAACAACTGATAAGATTAAAGCAAGAAGTTAAGAGAAAGCGGCCGGAATTAATTAACAGAAGGGGTGTGGTTTTTTATCATGATAACGCTAGACCTCACACATCTTTAACCACTCAGCAAAAATTAAGAGAGTTTGGCTGGGAGGTGTTAATGCATCCGCTGTATAGTCCTGACCTGGCACCTTCAGATTTCCACCTGTTTCGGTCTCTTCAGAATTCTTTAGGCAGTGTCAGGTTAACATCACGAGAGGACTGCCAAAACTACTTGACGCAGTTTTTTGATCAAAAGCCCCAAAATTTCTATAGCAATGGGATCATGTCCCTACCTATAAGATAGCAAAAAGTTATCGAACAAAATGGTACCTACATACTTTAGTTAAATGTAAATAAACTATATTAAAAAATGTTTTGAATTTTCATATAAAATGCGAAAAGACTTTTTCCCCAACCTATTATATGGAAGCAACCCTAAAAATTTTTTTTTACAAGAATTTGTTTTAGCACTTTGTTGGTGTGACTAATATATATACCAATGCCAAATTAGAGCTTTTAGTACTATAGTCTCATAGTAAAACCGCGGACAGACAGACAGACCTGAATAAATTAATATAAGTATAGGGACAAATCGCACAGATTTACAAGAAACATAGGGTTTCCTTGTTTAATACGAAGCCCTAAAAAGATTATTCTTAAATTGTTATTGAAAATATGCACAATTGCACAGCCTAGCTTACAACTAATTTAACACCAAAAGTTATGTGCAAGCAAGCTGCATCCTGCACCCTGCGCCCCGGGCGCCGCGACGTGAAGATGTTCTGAATGAGACGTAACCCGCTTATCTCATTAAATTCCTTCGGCGAGTGTAATGTAATTTACGGAATGGGACTACACTCGCGCTCACATGTAGGATTTCAACATCTTGGATAGGGATTTATGTTATTTACCTCCGCTTTTTCATAGCGTGAATTTTTTGGTGCCCTGACAAGAAAAGTTGAAAAGCAGTTTATCCCCAGAAAGATAAGATAGTGATAGATAATGTCTCTGCATTCGTACGTATTAGTTTCGCCATATCTGTCTGTCTGTCCGCGGTTTTACTCAGAGGCTATTAGTACTACAAAGCTGTAATTTGGCATAGGTAATAATAATCCTAACTATCCTAATCCTAAATAATATTATATGTTTTATAATAATAAAATGCGAAAGTCAGTTTGTATATTTGTTTGTTTGTTTATTTGTTTCTTACCTTTTCACGCTTTATGTACTGAATCAATCTTCTTGAAAATTCGCATACACATAGTTAGGAGTAATGAGAAGGATATAGGGTACCTTTAATCCCGGAAAAAAGTTATGTCCCCGTGGGAATTAATTCCCCGCGGGCAAAAGCTAGTATTATAGAAATATAAAAAGCCTTTATATAAAGCCGTGTGTGGTTCTCGGCAGAGTAGAATAGGACCACTCCAACTCTTTCTGTGGATGTCGCAGAAGGTGACTTAGGAAGCTCAAGCGAAACAAATCTGACAAACATCAATGAGTTCTCTCCAACACGTCTGGCCAGCGTGGAGAGTATAGGCCAAATCCTCTGGCTGCTCTGACTAATATATGGCTCTGGTAGTACAGAGAAAGTCATGCTCATGCAGGAGAGACTAAAAAAGACGTGATGGTGATGGTGATGATGATGATTGAATTGAATTGAATTGAATTAATTTATTTACCAATTTATGTACACGTGCAATGTATATACAAAGAATACATAAACTAAAAGTTGTACAAAGGCACTACTATTTTTTTTCTTGACTGACCTATTGTGTAGGGTGTCGTTAAATAGGTCTTTCAAGAATATTGTGAGTTTGTGACCACCATTTTTTTATTTATTTAGGTATCCTTTTGTGAAATATTTACGTTGCAAATGTTTTGTTAAAGTCAAGTGTCCCGCCCCCTCTGTCAGCTATACATTTGATATATATAGATTGTATATTAGTGTGCCTCGTTAAATCTTATTAATTTAGATACTGATTTAGGCACTTACTTCTTATTTCAGTAGTTGGCAAATATTGAATAAGCTATTAATACCTCCTCTTTTTATTGCTATACAGTATTTTTTTGGTAAAAACCTCCTTGATTGTATAAGGTTAGTTTCGAACTTACGACTAAGTTCTTAAAATAAGTCTTTAGTACATAAACTATTCGACTATGTGATCTTGAAACTTTGAGTTCCTGTTGTAAGTTCTGTGTTGTGATGGTCCCAAAAGTTTTAGTTTTTCTCGTTTTTCCAGTAAGGACTTTTAACGAAATACGCACAGTAAATACGTAACCTTTTTAAGGTTCCGTAGTAAACAAGGATTCCTTCCCCGTGTGGTTCCGGGTTAGAATAGGACCACTCCATCTCTTCCTGTGGATGTCGTAAGAGGTTACTAAAGGATTTAGCACAAACAACTTGTGCTACAATTGCATTCCCAAGGAGGGTTGGCGTCGGGCAGCGGCCGATTGTAAAACTTTTCGCACAAATACATTCCCAAAGAGGGTTGACGTCAGGCAGATGGCCGGTCGTAAAACTATAGTCAAATCGTTTTAATTGTTCCGGCTATTTCTTCTCCACTTCACAAGCTCTTTGGCATCCTTGGGTGACCATTGACATGCATATTATATTTGGAGAAGAAAAAGCGGGAAAGCACACCCCGGGCTCCGAAGCAGCATAGCTGCATGAAACTGGGAATGCGCTTAGATGAAGAGAAGAGAGAGTAGACAAGGAACCCTTATAGTTTCGCCATGTCTGTCTGTCCGCGGTTTTACTCAAAGACTTTTAGTTCCAAAAAGTTTAATTTGGCATGGATACGTATAGTACGAGTGGTCCTATTCTACTTAGGCGTGTGGTTCCCGGCAAAGTAGAATAGGACCACTCCAAATCTTCCCGTGGATGTCGTAGAAGGCGACTTAGAAAACACAAGCTAAACTAATAAACATCAGTGAGACCTCTCCAACCCGTCTGGCCAGCGTGGATTGTAGGCCAAACCCTCTGGCTACTCTGGCTAAGTATGGCTTTGGTAGTACAGAGAGGGTCGTGCTCCTGCAGTGGAGACAAAAAAGACCTGGATGATGATGATGATGAACCCATGGTTAGAGGAGTCTTCGAATAGTATTGAGTCTTTCAAAAATATTGAGTGAGTTTGTGAACACCATTTTTTGATTTATGGATCCGTTTATGCAAATTGAAGCAGAGTCAGAGGCTGTACTCGTATATGAACACGTATAAAAATTCACAGTTCCTACTGTGAATTTTTGACCTTTTATATACAGGGTTATTTTTAATTAACCGGCAACCTTATTGGAGCAAGTTCAGTTCGTGATACTGAACCAATTTCCATAAAAACAATTATTGAAAAACGAAAAAAAAATTTCGACTTTCCATACAAATCGGCGCTTAACCAAAAGGATTTTGTATAGGACGAAATTTTTTTTTCGTTTTTCGATTATAGTTTTTTGGAAAGTGGTTCAGTATCACGGACTGAACTTGCTCCAAAAAGGTTGCTGGTTAATTAAAAATAACCCTGTATACTTATATAAAAGGGAATAGTTTCCCTTTTATATAAGTATATATAAAAGTGAAACTATCAGAACCGAGTAGGGTTTACAAATTAAAGAGAGTCGACCGACTAAAATGTACTCGGAAAAGAAAAAAATCATACAAATTCAAGTGAAAATTAAAAGAGTTGTTAGTTACGTAAAACAAGTACTAGAATAGATAATATTTTCTCTAATTTACCTTGAAAAATGGGATTTTATCAGTTACCATTGTCCTATGACTTGACTGTGAATAATGAATGACTATATTAAATGAATATGAAATATGTGGCCACGTTTTTAGTTGTTAAACCGTGAGGCGTGAACTCTACCTAAGTCGGCATTCGCACTACAATGCTCGTGGCCCAACACGCCGCACTTGGCCGGTTTTATACCTGATGGCCTCGTACAATACCTTTGTTAAATCTACTTTCTCGTTAAGGCGGCAACAAGAAAATCTAATTAATGTCCTGAGATGGAAATCGAATCTGACTTTTGCTAGAACATTATATAAATGAAGCTTTCGCGTGAGTTCGACGCCGCCATACCATTCAAAATATTGCGGTCTAGAGAAATATAATGAAATCTTATGTAACGACTCTTTGAAGGGTAAAGGTATAATACTTCTTGTAGGCAGAGATCATAAGATTTTGCCTGGACATTGACTTTTTATTGAAACTTCACAATTAATTTTATGTCCATTGTCTTCACATAAATGTTATGAATATAATAACAGGTATTGTCCATGAAATCAGAATCTCAAATTAAGTCAGTTTGAGTCTAGCCATAAGTATTTTAACTACAAAGTAGCTACAACTAATTGACATCGCATAGTTAGCATCATTACGATAAAAAGCCACTTTTAAAATGTTGAGTACCGTTAGATATTTGCTTTTTAGGTACGTAGGTACCTAGCCTAGGTATATCTCATCTTAAATACAACTTCCGATCCTTACAACTGAAAAAGTAGTTAAGTAAATTGATGTAAGAAATAACACAGATAAATACGCTCAGACATTGGCTGACCCCGATGCGACGGCGGCGGGGAGGTCGACGGCCCAGCGACAGGGAAGTCGCGATCGTTACCATCATCAAAACTGCAACACTAAGGACTAGGCCAGTGCAATGATTGCATCAAGTTTAACCGGGCCCGATCGATCCGAGGGTATTTACCTCGTCGGGCGAAAATAATCCGGGTGCCGGTGATGTCAGAGCGACTGGCACACACGCCGCGGCCACACTCAACTATGTACACATTTTCCATTCTCCCGCAAACCGGCGTCTAAGCGGAACCATTTGCTCAATTAATTAATTCAAATGTCGTGTCTATCGAAGAGTATACTGTGATATACGAGTAGTGCAGTGTGTGATTCGGTTAGCATGAAGAAACACAAGTAATTAGATGGTGGCAGTGTATCGCAGCTTTAGTGATGTGGAAGCACCGCGGCCGCGTCTCGGGCAGTTAGGGCGCGTGCGCGCGAGCGCGGAGTCAGGCCGGGCGCCAGTCGGTCGCCGGCCGGGAGCAGCCGGGCGCGCGTAGCGAGACATGGCGCCCCGCGCCCGGTGCGGCCGGTGAGGCGCCGGCCCCGCCGACCGCCCCGGGTCGACGGGCCAGCCGGGCAATCGGGCGAACCGCGCCAGCCGCACGAGTCGCACCAACATGTCCTTACTCAGCGTCACAGGTAGTGTTGTGCCTTTCGCGCCAGTTCTGTGGAGGTGCTACCTCTTTGTGCTAAGATTTCAGTTCGCAGCAATTCCTGGTTATGGACGCGTACCGTAGTGTACGGGTACTTATGCTGGCTCAGGGCTTGGGGCATCTGGTAACGTTGCTTTTAGAATGTCGGCGTACACGATTCCAGGAAAATTTTACAGCTGTTTTACACGTAGCATTATTGCACATACCTTAGCTTTTGTTGGTATACAAAACAACGCTTTATCGTTGAGTCAATAACTTAAACTTGTTATCAATTATCAACACGCGTTGAGCGTTTGTTTCGCGCGAGCTAATCGCGGCGTCGCGTCACTGCCACGATCCCTGGCGACGACCAAGCGATGCCAACCCACTGGTATTTCAGGCAAAGGTCGCTGTGGTTTACGGTGCCAGTAGAGCCTTCAGGAGCGTCCTAAGATATCTAAATGTCATGACAATATTATTATCATATTTATACTTACATTTCCATATATTTAGTTTTTTATTACAGTTTGCTTAGTAGAAGATAGCAAGCATATACTCGTATACTGTCCAAGTGCTTGTTTATACTCGTATGTTTGTAGGTGTGTCAAAAATAATTTAAATAATTTTGGCAGTATTGAAAGTTACGAAGTAGAAAAGGATAAAAAATAATATACCCACTTTGATATTTAAGTTTGCTCTTCGCAGTTGTATTTATAACATATCAAGATGATTAATTCATTAATATAGTCATAAAATACTAGTGTAGTACGAGTATGTATAAGATTCTATGAAAGCCAGCCGTTCGGGCATCATCGTTCTGCGTGTGTCGTCTGAACGCGTCCTTAGACTATCACCAAGATCACATCACCTGTATAAGTGGACCCTTTGAATGCAAGTCGGCCACCCTTTGAGGCATCGTGTCACGCACAGGCCCTGTACATAGGTACACTATTGCGAGGCGGCTCTGCTCCATTTCATGCAGAATATAGGTCGCCTCCAAAGATGTGGATATAGGGTCGCCTCGGCGGCCATAAGAGCCAAGTTTACATTAATTATTTCAAAAGGAGGGTAATTTACTTTCATATATGCTATCCCAGTGCTTAGTTGTTAGCGCATATAATAAGAACACTTTTTTCAATTATTTTAGTTTCACATTTTTTTTTGAGCAAAGTAAATGATACTCGTATACTAAGTATTTAATGTAAAACATACTTTAGGGCTTATATACCTTCACTATCACGTCTTTATCCCTGATGGGGTAGATAATGAGTATTTTGGGTCTTGCGGCTCTTAGCAGATAGAGCCCAGGGCTGCAAGACTTAAAGGCCACTTTTTTAGTGTGATGGTGGGCGAAAAGGTGGAAAAAGGAATGAAATAGTGACGGGTTGCTAGCCGCGTCGCCTATGAGAATGATTAGCATTTTGGCCCAATCTCTTGATCGGCTTTTACGATCTGGAAAGAGAAGCAGCTGGTACATTCTAAGTTTCTCCTTTTCTCAAAGACCAGCGCGGAAGATGATATCTATTATCTGGGTTTATCTATTGTTTTATTGATAACTAATTATATTGCACCTACTGCTATAGGCATAAGAAACACAAGCTAAACAAAGCTTATAAACATCAATTAGACCTCTTCTACTCTTTTAATGGTTGTTAACTTGTGAATGTTAAATCGACATCGCTCCCTTATTAATCGCTCGGCTTTGTACAGAGAAAATTAATAGGCTTGCCGACCCGACCACGTCGAAAAATGTGTTCCAGTGCATATAGAGTGTCAACGAAAGCTCCCGGGGAATTTATAACGCTTTCAATTGAAAAACGAAAATTACGCGACAGTTTGTTACAGTGGCCAGTTTGTTACAATATCGTCTAAACATTTTGCAATTTGTGTTTTTTTCAGTTTTGGATACCAATTTATAAGGCATTGCTGCTGTATAGATTAAGGCATTGAACACCATCGTTGCAAACACAACAGATTTATGATTTAACCATGGCGATCAACGTGTGGTACTTTTAAACAAATACGTGCAATCACAGAGAATTTCATGAAATTTATATATTTAAACATTAATATATTTAATTATATAAATTTCATTTAAATTTTTAAATGATAGGTAAATCTACCTATCATGTAAAAATTCTATGAAGAGAATATAACTATAATATAATGGAAGTAAATGTAATGAGGAGGTTTTTAGAGAATTTCACTAAGTAGCAACTTGTGAAACCACTCGTATTGTGTTTCGTTCTCGAACTTGTCATCAAAAGCATCATTATATTTGTTCTCGCAAAAAATATCTTCCAAAAAGGACTATTAATAATAAAGGTTATATAATATAATACTGTAAGAAATAGAATCCCACCAAATTGCTTACCGTAATTACACCAGCCGAAGTGTTCAAAATAGGGATAGTACAGAAATTGAACTTATAAGATGAAACCACAAATATAGTCAACATTTAAGAGATTGTGAAGGCAGCATGTGCGTGCGTCCCTAATGCCCAAGTATCTGTAAAATTAAATAAAACCGGCCAAGTGCGAGTTAAACTCGCGTGGAGAGGGTACAATTGATTGAATTATTATAGTTTTCCTGTAATCTACAAACAATATACTATATTTTGTATTTTTTTCAAAATTAGGCTCAGTAGTTTCGGAGATCAGGGGGGGGGGGAATGGTAAATTTTCGTCTTCTTTCATGAATAAAATCAAAACTATTTACTTTAGAATTATAATAAAAATATATTTGAGATCGTCATAACGAGTCCTTTCATTTGATATATGACACAGTAAGGTTTGCAAAACTTTTTTTAGAATTTCCTAATTTGTCCCCCAAAAATGACCCTTATTTTAAAAAAATGTTTATTCAATTTGCACATATGCGTTTGGGTCATAGGATTACACCATCCTACCAAATTTCACCTGATTCGGTCTAGTAGACTCGAAACAAATTGGCTGTGACAGATGGACGGACAGACAGACGCACGAGTGATCCTATAAGGGTTCCGTTTTTTCATTTTTTGTACGGAACCCTAAAAAACCTGAAGAAAGAGCTCGGGGTGAACCATTTTCCTAGTATGTGTTTGTGCTTTATAAACAGTCCGAAGGTTGAATACGTTGGCTATTTAAGAAAAGTTAGGGACGCTACAGTAGGTACTCAGAGTAGGTACTAGCTTTATTTTTACATAAGATAGAGAGTCCCAAAAAGTAAGTAAGTACCTAATACTTTATTGTACACCAAAGTTAATATGGTTACACATAACACACAAATAAAAAGATATATGTAGAAAATCAAATGACTCTATTGGAGATTTTTTTGTGACAACTGACTTGTATTTAGTACTTTTGTTTTGCAATGATATAAGTTCAAGAAAAAAGAAGGCTGGTGGGTTGCTGATCGCCAACAATATTTACACACTGACAGTACAAATAGACGGTTTCATCGCTAAAAGCGATTTCTTCCAGACATCCTATAGGAGTTACTCTTGTGTTATCACTTTATTCTGTGGTTGGAGTATTGACGTAGCTACAATTAGCCCTCAGCCGCCTAATGTAGGCGCTTCGAGTGTAAAACAAATAAAACTATCGCCAAATCCGTAGTCGAACTAGCTTCCCTTGTTTTCTTAATATTTCGGAGTGCTGAATTAACTGCAAATGTAAATAAAACGTGTCTAATTTTAATAATTTACCTTGTTAGTTTATCAAACGTACTTCTGTAGTGATATATAGGGTTGATTTGAATTCAATGGCATCCTTTTTAATATCGACTAAGTATACCCATCCATGATACACGGCTCATGAGTCGTATTGACAATGGCTCCCTATCACCGGTTTTGTATGACAACTCCATTATTCCATTTAGTTCTAGCGTAAAAGACCTTGGCCTTCAGATATATTCTAGTTTTGCTTGGAATGTGCAAGTTTCTGAGACTGCTCGTAGAATTACCAATGGATTGCGCTACCTGTACAAATTGAAAAATTTTCTTCCAGCAAATGTAAAAACGATGCTAATTCAAACTCTTATTCTTTCTATTCTGGTGATGTGTGTTACTCGGACTTGAATTGTGATTATCTAAATAAACTTGACAGAATTCAAAATAACTGTTTTTGATTCATCTTCAGCCTTCGTAAGTACGACCATGGCTTACCGTACTCAACTAAAGTGGTTGCCCGTTCATCAGCGTCGCCGGCTGCATATTCTTACAACCCTCTTTTCTATTCTATTTGACCCTAAAACTCCGTTGTATCTAAAATCAAAATTCACTTTTCTTGGTAATACTCATGAAAAATATCTTCGCTCTTCTAGCAATCTCCGTCTCGCTATACCAAATCACCTTCGTTTACTGTTCAAGCGGTAAAGCTTTGGAACGCCCAACCAATTATTATCCGGAAGGCTCGTACTCGAGCCTTCAAGAGTGCAGTGCGTGCTTATTATCTTCGTGAACTTTCAGATAGAATATAGATATTAAGATATATGTAGTTTACGTATAGTTTATTATATATTATATCCATGTATATTTTGAGTGTAAGTTTATTCATATATTATATTGTTATTGCTATCCTCTTAAGGTAAATGTGACAATACCTACATAACTTGCACCTCTCTCTAAAGTTTTCTTTTTCTCGCCATCACCAGTGGGTTGACTGGTAGATTAGGTCCATTCGATCCGGATTGATTTCGATGTACCTTACGCCGCCGCCGAAAATGGTACTTACGCGCAGTGCAAAAAAAGTGATGTCCGCAAAATTAAATCCCGGTGGTGTCGAACTTCATCCCAATGACAGTGTAAAATCGGAATCTGTGAAGTTACAAGTGAACCAAGACCTGCAACTACCGCAACCGTCTGGTTCCGCGTTGGGCGTGTCCACGCAGCATGAGATGGCCTCGCAGCCGGCTCGTCCGCTACACCCACTGCCGAGTGACACTCGACACCAGTCAGTACACTGCCAGTCGCATGATGCTTCATCACAGAATTCCAAAACGCTACGGGATGCAAAAAAATCGCAGATTTCTACGTCATCATCTGCCATAGCGAGACGTAAGAGGTTGCAGCTGGAAGCGGCAGAACAAATGGCTAAGATCCAAATGGACCTTATTAACAAACGGCTGGAAGCCGACCTAGCCGACCTGGATGATGAATACAGTCCACGTAAAGATGATCGAGAGAGTGAACATACTCGCACTGAAGTTGAGAAGTGGCTGGAGCATAGTCAGCACGAGATGGAACGAGTACCGCACAGCCCCGTTATTGGTCAACCCTCGGGCGCGCTGGAACAGCTACATGGGACCGTCGAGCAGTTGGCAACAAAAGTGAATGCAATCACCACTTCTACAGCAAAAAATGAACCAAATACTAAATTATTGTGTCGTCTTAGTGTGTCTAAGGACTTACCGGAATTCCATGGGGACCCGCTTGAGTGGCTTCAGTTCAAGCGCGCGTACGAAGAATCTGCTAAAATATGTGGCTTTAGTGACGTAGAGAATATGTGGAGAATGCGAAAGTGTCTTCGCGGAGCTGCTAAAGAAACTGTCTCTGCGCTTCTCATAAGTTCCACTTCGCCCGACGAGCTGATAGCTATGCTGGAGCTGAGATTCGGTAATCCAGAAACTTTGATATTTAAAATTGGCCAGGAATTACATAAACTACACCCATTATCATCAGATTATCAGAAAGAAATTGTGCCCTTTTATATAAAAATACAAAATTATGTAACGGCCGTTCGAGCAGTGGGACAGGAGGAGTTCCTACGTGGCGTTTATATGGCCAATATTATTTTGTCCAAGTTGCCCACAATATTAATTTCAAAGTGGGCCGACTACAGCTTTCCTCAACTCAAAAATGGCCAGAGCAAACCTAGAATTGATATTTTGTCGGAATTTTTACACCAAGAGGCTGTAAAAATATCTACCACGGCTAATGTCAACCTTATGGGCACGCGCAACTATCAACAAAAGGTCACAACACATGAAGGTCATGCAAAAGGTTCCCACACTATACTGGTCCAATCTACAAAAGACAATGACGAGATATGCAATTTTTGCAAGAAAAATAGCCATGAGATCACGAAGTGCAAAATGTTTTTAAAAGCATTACGTAAGGACAGGTGGCTGTACGTTAAACGCAATAGACTTTGCTATAAATGTTTAGTTTCCCGACACGAGAGAGAAACTTGTCCAGCGCCCGCTTGTGATAAGGATAACTGCAGCGGGGCGCATCACCGACTTCTACACAACCCCCCGCGTCCCGAGCGAGATGTCCCGAGGGCTGCAGAGCAGGCGTCTACATCGAGCAGCACCCCGCCGGCGGAAACTATCGCGCATATAAGTGTGACAAATAAAGTGTTGCTAAAAGTCGTACCGGTCAAAGTGTGCGGTCCTAACGGTATAATAAGTACGTGTGCGCTAATGGACGACGGCTCCACGGTATCTGTGATAAGCGATCAGCTGGCGGCCCGTGCCGGACTGCTCGGCCGCTCTGAGACAATGCGTGTACGCGGCGCGTGGAACGATACAATTGTATGTAATTCTACTGTAGTCACTATGAGTTTGTCAAGTATATATAGTAATGAATCATTTGAATTTAAAGCACGTAGCGTTAACAAATTAAATTTACCTATCCAAGATTTTTGTATGTCGGAATTTAGTAAATATAATCACTTGAGAGATATTAAAATTGATTATAACTGTTTATGCAAACCAGAAATATTAATCGGACAAGATAATTACCACTTGTTAGTACCTTTAGAGATTCATGTAGGAACAGTCAATGAGCCGTCGGCTACTCGTACTCCACTGGGGTGGTGTGTGCATGGTGTGTTGCGCGCGTCGCCGCTTGCCGCTGCTTCGCCTCCCGCGCATACCAGCTTGCTACTTACCGAAGAGGTGCCGTCGCCGGCATGCTCGGCCGAGCGCGCTCTGCACGACCTGCATGAGGAGGTACGCCGCTCGTTCTCCATCGACGCGCTGGGAGTGTCAGGTAAGCCCCGGCAGAACAGGGAGGACGCGCGGGCGGTGGCTGCTCTGGAGAGCAGTGCACAGCTCATCGATGGAAGGTGGCACGTCGGCTTGCCCTGGAAGGACCCTAACTGCAAGTTGCCCGACAGCTACTCTTGTGCATTGTTTCGCTTAAATAATTTAAATAAAAAATTTGCCGCCAATAAGGATTATGCAAGTAGGTATGGTGAACGTATTAAGCATCTTCTAGATAATGATTTTGCCAAACATCTGCCCGGCAACGAGTCGGCACCCAGGACCTGGTATCTACCACATTTTGGGGTGGATAACCCAAACAAGAAAAAACTTCGACTCGTGTTTGACGCGGCTGCTAAAGTACAAGGTAAGTCAATAAATGACTACTTACTGACAGGACCCGACTTACTCAATTCCTTATTTGGCATAATGTTGCGTTTTAGAGAAAATAAAATAGGGGTGGCCGGAGACTTAAAAGACATGTTCTTGCGCATTAAGATAAAACATGATGACCAAAATGCTTCACGTTTCCTATGGAAAGATAGTGCAGAAGGCGACGTACAGACTTAAGTAATGACTTCGCTTATCTTTGGCGCGAACTGTTCTCCGTTTATTGCTCAGTTCATAAAAAATAAAAATGCCCTATAGCATGAGTCATCAGAACCAGCTGCTGTAGCTGCAATCCTTGAGCAACATTATATGGACGATTATTTAGACAGTTTACCTGACGAGGTCGCCGCTATAGGCATGATACGAAAGGTAACACATATACATAAGCAGGGCGGCTTCGAGATGAGAAACTGGACAAGTAACAGCCTGTCTGTACTGAGTAGCTTGCCAAAAGAGACCTTAGGTGAAGCAGCCGTAAGGTTCAAAGTTGATCAGCAATATAGTGGTGAGCGGACTCTCGGGATGATCTGGTATCCAGCGCAAGACGAGTTAGGCTTCGATGTATCCCTGAAACGGATTCCTGAAAACATTAGGCAAGGTAACTGTAGGCCTACGAAAAGACTGATGCTCGCTGTAGTAATGTCGATATTTGACGTCTACGGTTTACTGACACCATTCACTATTCAGGGAAAAATGATGCTTCAGGATGTCTGGAGAGAGAATACCGGCTGGGATGACATCATACCAGACGGTGTTTACGAGAAATGGTGTAGCTGGATCGCTCGGCTCGAACAGATAGCAAGCATACGGATGCCGCGATGTTACCTACGGTGCACGGGTGCGACAAGGACGGTGCATACGGCTGTGGCCGCGAGTGAGGCAGGGACAGGTTACGAGTCTGCGGCGGCGGAATCGGCTACGAAAGTGCTACGACTAGTCGAGTTCCCCACTGACCCGCGCCCGCACGCACCGCGAGCTGCGCCTGCGGCGTCTACGAGCGCTCCAAGTGCTACGAAGATTGCTACGACGCTGCCTGGTGCTACGACGGAGATCCCTTCTAATAGAATTCATTATAGCAACTTAGAATTGCATGTTTTTAGCGATGCGTCATCGAAGGCAATGTGTGCGGTTGCTTATTATCGCTGGACTGATAACGGTGTCGTGCATGTCGCATTCATAGCGAGCAAAGGAAAAGTTTCGCCTTTGAAGAAGTCTATGACTGTACCAAAATTGGAACTTCAGGCAAGTCTTTACGCGGCCAGACTAGCAGATACTATATGTCGAGAACACAAATTAAAAATATACCAGAAGTATTTCTGGTGCGACTCGACAACAGTACTGCACTGGATTAAAAATGACGCGCGTAACTATAAGACGTTCGTAGCTACACGTCTGGGCGAGATAGACGATTTAACTAAGCCTACGGAATGGAGGTATGTACCGACCAAATTGAATATTGCTGACGTTGGCACTAGGGAAAATTATGACGTCACGATATTTAATAATGAATGGTTATTGGGTCCATCATTTCTTTTTGAACCACCGGAAAGTTGGCCGCATGACGTCATCACTTATAAGGATGACAGCGATATGGAATGCGTCAACATTATTCAAAAGGAATGTGATGGCCTAACGAACTTACCTGTTCCGGACTCAAGTAGGTTTTCTTCTTGGTTGAGACTGCTCAGATCAACAGCAATGGTCCTAAGATTTATAGACAGATGTAAGAAGAAGAATCGTACTGTTTTGATGGAGATGGAGTTAGCTGAAAATTTGTTGATAAGGCAAGCTCAAATTGATTCTTTTGCCGCGGAATTATCTGCAATTAAGAAGGGTAAAAGTATAGATCGCACTAGTAGGCTACTTACCTTATCTCCTATACTCGACGAACACGGAATCCTGCGATGTGGCGGCCGCATCGGTGCTGTACTCGGAGTGGCATCTGAAACTAAAACACCCGTCATATTAGATGGTAAGCATCAAGTCGCTCGGCTTATAGTGAAGCATCACCACGAGAGGGCTGCACACGGGAATCACGAGACTGTCGTCAACTTCCTGAAAAGGAAATACTGGATGATTAAAATAAGACCTACAGTTAAAACTGTTGTGTCTCGCTGTATGTTCTGTAGGATACGAAAGGCCAAACCACAAATGCCCAGAATGGGAGACCTGCCTCCGGCACGGTTGGCTCATCACCAGCGTCCCTTCTCGTTCTGTGGCATCGATTTGTTCGGACCTATGGACGTGACAGTGGGACGTCGACATGAGAAACGATATAAGGTGATATTTACTTGCCTCACTGTACGTGCAGTGCATATAGAATTAGTACATTCGTTGTCTACTGATTCTTTGATCATGGCGCTTCGTCGTATGGCATCACGGCGTGGCTGGCCACGCCACATAATGTCAGACAACGGCACCAACTTAAGGGGAGCTGACACTGAGCTCAAACGGTCGTTGCTTGCACTAAACAGTGAGGCGCTAAGAAACGAGGCTGCTAACAATGCTGCTGAATGGACATTCATCCCCCCCTTGAGCCCACACTGGGGTGGGGCCTGGGAGCGGTTAATCAGGAGCATCAAAACTTCTCTACGAGTGATCTTAAAGGAGCGTTCGCCTAAGGATGAAGTCTTAGGTACACTCCTAGCGGAAGTTGAGAACATCATTAACAGCCGTCCGCTCTCACATGTTTCTGTGGAACCTGATAGCGAAGAATCCCTAACTCCGAATCACTTTCTCTTGGGAACTGCTTCTGGTATGCCAAAAGTAGGTAGATTCGATGACAGCGACCTGTATCTGCGCAAACAATGGCGGAAGTCACAAAGGTTAGCAGATATGTTCTGGAGGCGATGGCTGAACGAAGTCCTGCCAGACCTTATCCCACGTCGAAAATGGAACCAGGAGCAGGTACCGCTGAAGGTAGGTGATTTGGTTCTACTTGCGGACCCTGGAGCTGCTCGCAACGTCTGGCCAAGAGGTATCATCCAGGAAGTTTTCCCAGGCGCCGACGGTCGGGTGAGAGTAGTCGAGGTACGTACCAAGACGGGAACGTTGAAGCGGTCCGCGGCACGCGTCGCTAGGATCCCGATGGAACAGGAGTGCTAGTTTCGCACTGGGGTGGGGAATGTAGGCGACGCGCTCATTGACTTCTAGTTGTCCTCTGCACTTTTATTTTTTGCATTTGTTTTAAATATAAGGTAGTGTGATATCACTGACCAACCACCAGGCGAGTCCCATTGGCCGCGCTTAAGCAGTCTGCCGTAAACCTCTCGGGAAGTGACACCATACCGCCTTGCACTCTATATCTGTTTTTAACTACTTGTATATTCGTGTCTAACTGTGCTACAATATACGTTTAGTCCTATAAAAAGCAGCCTTTTCATCGATTCGAACCCCTACCCCGTACAAGTGGTACCGGCGGACTTAAAGCCTATAGCTTTAAGTCCGCCTATTACGTTTGTAATAAAGTTAAATTAAAGAAATAAATACATAGTACTAATAATTAGTTAATTTAAGACTAATAAATAACGTCAAATATATAATAAAAATATATAATAAATACTTATATAATACTGTCGCCCGGAAATTGACAGACGTCACACATGACCAGAGGGCTGGCCTCTATCTGGCTCAAAAGATTAGCATTGCCATACAACGTGGCAATGCTGCCAGCCTTCTGGGCACATTACCACGGGGCAGCGATTTGCCTGGTCTTTTTTATTTATAAGTTAAGTAGTTTTAATTAAATAGTTTTAGTTAGTTTTTTCTTATTTTTTTAAATTCATTTGTTAATCTTCTTTACGTCAATTAAACATTGTCATTTTCATATTAAGGGCATACTTGAATTTTCCTGGGTCCAGTGCTGCCCCTATTTTAAATAAATCATTTCAAAGAAAACGGAGACATCATTTAAAATTTTGCTACTACCAAGTCCTAGATAACCCTTTAAATTATTTTACGAACTGCTGTTTACAGTTTATAATGAGAACGTTTAGCTTTACTACGCACATTTGCCAAAAGTGGCCGCTTAACGTTCTCACCCTTAAAAGAAACCTTTAAACATGCGTGAACACACTTTGGTATAGACCATTATTGAAACAAAAAAAAAAATCGTTTAGAAACTGATAAAAATAAATTAATTGAAACGGTATCAAAAATAATTGTAGTATTGTTATCGTACAAAATATACTTATATGCGAATAATTCGCCATATCGCACAATGCTATATGTATTTATTTAAAAAATAATATATTCTCTATTACGTCAGCTAAGACTTCTTTAACCTTAAAACTGATACTGAGACTGACAACTTTGAAAATGATTAGGGACTTCGAATGCCAACTTATATAAACAAGTAAGGTTTTGTAATTAATATTTCTACCCTGCCGGTCAAAGGTGCTGACCAATACACCTACGCTGTTAGTAAACACTATCTACTACTTTGCCGCAACTTTAATAAAAACTGTGAACAATAACAAAGCAATCAAGTTGAATGCCCTATGCGGAAACAGTTGTTTATTTTGTTGTGTTAGGTTCGCTCTATGCCACGATACGGAAATTCGCAAACGCTGCGTCTTTGCAAAAGGAAATCTAATTTAACTGCGTAAGGTCGAAATCTTGTTATAGCCAGCCGATTCTATTATCGCATAGTATACTAGCGGTTTACTATGCAAATAATACGGAGACAGAATGTAGTATGTAATAGAATGCATTATATGTAAATTGACTGTAGAAGGTAGCGGCCGTAGAGTAGAGCCTGTCTTTTCATGCCATTGTAAGCAACGATGTAGATGTGTGTGCTTTGGTCAAGATTACCTTGGTATTTTGAGACTTCATCATCCGAGAGTATTTCTTGTATCCAAGCGTAGTATCACATCCTCAGCGGTAACGCTTCAGAGCCCGGATTCCGCTACCTAACCTAGGTGATTTGACGAGTATACTGGTTTTTTACAAAGCCACTGCCATCTGACCTTCGCAACCCAAAGGGTTAACCAACCAATCTTAGGATAGGTTAATACGAACGCTAGATGGCCCTTGGGACCAACAGCTTTACGTGCCTTCCAAAGCACGGAATCATCTTTCTTTTCGGATAAGCAGATAATTCAAGCCTGTAATATCCTAACCAGACTGAATTTTTTTTTCACAATGTTAGCTTCTCAGTAGAGATTGAACCACAAGGCCACAACCACTGGATCACGGAGGCAGTCTTTTAAGTATTTTAAGACTTATGAAATGAATAAGTCACCTGCTCTACATACATTTTCAAGGAGGAGCAGGTGGGAAACTATGTCCAGCGCTATTGTGTGAACACATTCATTTATTTGTGTAACAAATGCACATGTATTTCTAATATACTGATAAGTTTATCTCTTAAACTCTTAATATCTAATATTCACTGATAAGTTTATCTATAACTTATCAGTGAAATTTTCTTCGTCTAAGCGCGTTGAGGTTGCATCCTCAGTTGTGCTGCTTCGGAGCCCGGCGTGCTTTCCTGCTTTTTCTTTTCCAAATATAACATGCATGTCAATGGACACCCAAGGATGCCTAAGACCTTGCAAATTGGAGAAGAAATAGCCGGAACAGTTTTATTGATTTGGCTATAGTTTTACGAAACTTATCAATGAAATGAATGTTGTAAAAGGGTTCGACTCCGTCAATCTAGAAGCAATCGAAGAGTAAACAATAACCATCTTAAAACCTCATTTTATAGATAGACTACGAAATAAATAATCCTTTATAAAAAATTAATTATCATATAGTGAGCAATATCAAATTATTTGCTCCTAATACTGATCGAAGCTTGAGAGCTTCCCCGTGTGTTTCCGGGTTAGAATATGATCACTCCATGTCTTCCTGTGGATGTCGTAAGTGGCAACTAAAGGATTAAGCACAAACATCTCGTGCTAGAATTGCATTCCCAAGGAGGGTTAACGTTGTAAAACTGTTCGCACAAATACATTCCCAAAAAGGGTTGACGTCAGGCAGGCGGCCGGTTGTAAAACTATAGCCAAATCATATAAAGTGTTTCAGCTATTTCTTCTCCATTTTGCAAGGTCTTTGGCCTCCTTGGGTGACCATTGACATGCATGTTAATTCGGAGAAGAAAAAGCGGGAAAGCGCACCCCGGGCTCCGAAGCAGCATAGCTTAGGATGCAACCGGGAATGCGCTTAGACAAAGAAGAAGACTGATCAAAGCGTTTAAAAAGATTTCAATTTAAAGACCAAAGATAGAGAACTCTACAAAGAAAGAAGCCTTTGCCCGGCAACGTTACATAAATGTCTGAATAATAAAACAGAAGATCTATTTTAGTTCAACTGGACAGTCGACGATTGGACACACCCAGTAGAAGTTTAGATAGGCATCGAGTTTAAAACATCGATAGTAACTTCACGAAACCTTTAGACATTGCGGGTCGATAAAGAGAAATAAACGGGTATACGTCTGTTAGTTCGCACCTTCGTAATCGTTCTGACCTATTTTTGAGTGGGACGCAGGTGTGCTAATGCAATTAAAGAACTTTAAGACGGTGACTCGCGAACTTCGTCAACTTTACTCATTATTAAAACAATAGGTATCTATTCTATTTTGAATTTCTGTACGTATTTCTTAACTTAAGTACGTTAACAAGATAGTGGTAGGTGTGAGATTAATTTATTAAATTATTTTTACTCTTGTACCAACCAGCTTTACTATTTTTTGCTTCTCAGCTTTTAGAAGCGTTTTAAATAAAAAAAAATCAATACAACATTAAAATTTGACTTAAATTAAATCAGAATAAGAACATAGTTCACTGTCAACCAGTTAGAGTCCCTGCTGTAATCTGTGATCATTTCGAAGTTGATTCCTTTATACAGACCCAATTTCCTAACCCTCTGGGAAGCGTCCTATGGAGTATCAAGTTCAGATGAAAATATTATCCGATTCAGTAACATACCCTACATTACGATCATAAGTTAGCAAGAGGCATGGCCAAAAATCGCCAAGCACATTCCTCCTTGAAAATGTCGGCAATAAATTTTCCCGCGCCCCAAATGTATGTTCCGTGGAGATCCCATAACGCCGTGCCAATGGAGACTTAACTTCAGTCCTGTTGAATATTGCAGTAGCTTATAGTATTGCATTTTAGTATGAGTTTTCGCATCGTATGTTGAGCTGTAAGAAGCAAATCCTGCAATATACGAGTATTAACTGTTCGGGCGGTTCTAGTTTCATTTGATAACGTCCAAAATTTTTAGTTTTTTACAAAAGTATTTTATGTGTACTTTTGACACTTATTTTTCGACTGCACCAGAACGAGGATTATGTTTTTCAAGTGTAGGTATGTATGTAATGTGTATGTATATGTTACTTTGGCCCGCTCAGTATAAACTGCTTGATGGATAGCCTGAGAGGTGTCGTTGAGATTCGTCTTGGGCATACCAAAAATAAAAAAGAAAAAAATTAACCTGTCACATCAAACTAATAAATTATTTATATATTTTTGAATTTTCCATGAGAGTTCTTTAATGTCCAAGTGGTATCAACTACTCCGACAGTAATGCTAAACGGTGTGTGTAACATCGTTCTAAGGTTCTTTTTATTATTATTGCGCAATAAATAATTTTATCGGACCCGTTATAAATAGGTTTTAATTGACCAAATGGTGAGGAAGGCACCTTAGTGTACATAAATGTACATCCAGGTGCAAGTCTCTGCTAGTAATTACGGATCACGGATATCCGGTTGCGGCTTGAGATGAGTTTTCTACAGGAAAATGGTTTGTCTTCTTAAACCATTGCTTTTTGCTGTAGATGAACAACTGCATATGTCAATACCTAACCTATTCTTGTTTTTGGCGAAAAGACCAGGAAATAACGTATACTTACAAAAATAAGTCCAAACTAAAATTGTTTAGCAAATTAAAGCATGTATTTTCAATAAAGTTTTGCAGATATTGTAACCTTTAAACAATTAAAATTTCTCACAAATATACCTACCTATGTATGTTTATTATTTTACAAACAACTCATTGTTTTCTGCAAAGATCGAGGATAAACTAGACTAATAAGTATAATCAATAAATAGATAATACTAATCACACTGATTAAGCTAGCCTCAAAGTAAGTTTAAACTTGTATTATGGGTTACTAACTCAACGATACTATATTTTTTATAAATACATATAGACAAACACACAAAACCAAAGACAATTTGAAAAAGGCAATTTTCCAACTTGTGCTTGCTATAATATAATAGAAGCCTTGTTTTCTATCATCAGATTGTCACATGCATATCAAATCGCTAAGCCGCTGTTGTCACTGAATGTACCGTTTATAAACCGTATAGGGGGATTTAGCGTGATCGAATGACATTTAGTAAAGGCAGGATTTGCGGGAATTGCTCGGCATTGCTCGATATTGCTGGTTGAGCTCAGTGTGTTACGTAAAGACATTGGATAAATTATTTATTTAATATCTCTGGTGTCTGGGGTTAATAAATAACTCGTTGTTGTGCTTTAGGCTTCTGTTTCGCCTTTGATGCTTAGGGTTTGTGAACAAATTGTTTAATGTTATCTCAATCAAATTTTTTTTTGTCAAGCAAGTAGTTTATTTTGACTCACCTACGAGTAAAATGTTAAGAATTAATATCAAAAACGAATATAGACTATATTAAGTCACAGATTCAAGCTATCATCTTCTTCGTAGATGGCTAAATAAGATTAGTGGTTAACATGAAAGCCTTGGAAAATATCTTTAAAAAGTGTTCTTTGTTTATAATATTTTATTGTACGATGAAGTAAATACAATGGGAGACTTATCACATGGAGGGAACTCTACCAGGCAATCAGTCAAGCGTACCAAAGACGTATTTAAAAAAATATCATTTTATGTTTCATCATTATATCAGTGCATACGATTATTAAGCCAATAACCACATGCGTTGAAAGATAGAGTATTCGGTTTCAGTTTTGTAGCTAATTTCATTGTTTTTCAATTTTCTTAAAGCAGCAGATTTTGCAATACATTCGATTGGCGACGCACATAAAACGGAACGAGTCTGCATCGCAGCCGTAAAACCTCTTTCTACTTTCTACCTATAGAAGCCTCGTTTCCTTGAATTTTACGTAAGTTGTCACGAGGAGTCATATATTGGCAACCCTAGTCTTAACCCTCGTTTTCAACCCAACTCATATATTTTGAAAAGTTAAATTACTATATCATTAATATTTTTAAACTATCGCGTTTTATTATTATAAATTAATGCATACGGGAATTAACGCGAAACGTACATTTATTTATTTATTTTGCTGACGTTTCTTTCGGGTTTCACCGAACGTGGTCCCAGCTTGACTGAAGCAGCGATGACGCCTACGCCTCCTCCTGCTTCTATATCATGTTTTTGAAAACTGGATATTTAGTCAGTTCACTATTCAGAGTTAAGGATCCCCTCACCCTAGACTTTTCCATACAAACATAGTCTAGCTTATTTTGAAATGACATGTCAGATTTCATTAAAATTTTGTAATTTCAAATAAAATTGCTTATATCTAGGCATATAATTGGTTTTCTACAGTCAAAATATGAACTTGAAAGAATTTTATTTCCATCAGTATGAAAACTTCTTCACCCTTATAAATATAAGGGTGAAGAAGTTTTCAAGAAGAAGAAGAATGGTCAAAAAAGATATGATACACTATATACTCTTTCCAGTTCATATTTTTACTGTGAAAACCAGTTATGTGCATATGGAATTACAAAATTTTGCCGAAATCTGACATGTTGTTTCAAAATAAAAGCTAATCTATGTTTACATGTAAAGTCTGATTCTGTCTAGGGTAAGGGGACTCTTAACACATATATTTTAATTTTATTGAATTGAAAAATTAACTCAGGCGTAAGAACTTTATTATCCAGTGTGTGTATCTAAAAACACACAAACACTGTATTTTTGCATTAAACTCATTTTATTTCGAATTATGTATAGGCCATCCTATTCAAATCTATATTTATCCCTCAAATTAAGCAAGGTAACCTTGGCTACTCATAAGCTCACGTAAGCTCATATTGAACCAGAAGGTAGGCGTATGTGACATGCGATAGCGGGTTATGCGCCGGATTAACATAAATGTATCTAATCGTTACAATTTATGTCATTAGGCGTTCTATAATACAGTTCGTCATTTTGTTTTAGTACTAAGGACTTACTTAACTTACCGATATGTATAGATGTTTATTTGTGTTTTTATATACTAGAATCAAAAAATTTGCCTATATATTTAGAGAAATAAATGAATTTGTATAAAGAAAAACTACTTATGATGGGTGATTTGTCGATAAAAATTGCCGTACCATTAAAACCTTCGACACCGATAATGGGTCATACTGTATTTTTTGGGCATTTTCATTTCAATATCACGGCCTGAGCCGAAAATTATCAAAAAGGTACATTATTGCTTATATTTTAAATACGAGTATGTATGCTAAAATATATTTTTATCCGTTTATATATCTGCAGCAGAATCAATTGCAAAATTTATTTTTCGCCAAGAAGCTTTTTTACATATCTTCTTTTGATTTAATTCGTTTTGTATTCCTTCGCGGAGTTAGATTTCCCCGGAGGCAGTTTGAATTCCATTTTCCAATGTATGTTTTGATCAGGACTGCATAGAAGTAAAGTGTACTACTTTAACTGTAATTAACAAATAACATGATCATGCATTGAAAAATTATTATCATATATTGAGCATGTGGCGTATCGGACCTGCCGTACGCCAACCTTCTTTGTAAATAATCTCATAGAGATGACGACATAGTCGAGCGCACGTCTAACAGTGCGCGCGCATGGATGGCCCCTTCATATCGAACCTGTCAAATCGGCCGTCACGGAAAATTCCCTTGCATATATTTTATTAATTATTTTATATCAAAACAGTGCAATAACTCATTGTTAATATATTAATAAATACATAGCAGCATACCAAAAACTTTCACTACTATATTGGTGACCCCGACGTGATACCCCAACCGTACTTCGCGAAGATGGAAAAGGATGAAAATTTTGGAATCCCAACGGCCGAACCAACTCAAGGTACATTTCAACAAACATTTAAAGTCGGCGTCAAAATTCCGCCATTCTGGCCTGACCGCCCAAACCTATGGTTCGCACAATTAGAAGGTCAATTCATATTAGCCGGTATAACAGCCGATACTACCAAATTTTATACTGCGTGTAGTTACTTAGAACATCAGTATGCCGTTGAAGTCGCAGATGTCATTGAGAACCCGCCCAAAGAGAATAAATACGAAACGCTCAAGAGAGAGTTGGTGAAGCGTATGTCAGCCCCAAGAGAGGAAAAAATCTTACAGTTCCTGAATAAAGAAGAAATGGGCAATCGTAAACCTTCGCAGTTCTTAAGGCACTTAAGACATCTGGCGGGCCCTCAAATCTCAGACGAATTTATACGCACGGTATGGTGTAATGGCTTACCTTCGCAAATACAGCCAATTATTGCGTCGCAGACCGACTCACCACTAGAGAAATTAGCTGATTTGGCTGATAAAGTAATCGCTATCGCCTCGCCCGCTTCCCAGGTATGTGACGTCAGACCAACAACTTCTTCAGCTGACCCGTATTTAGGTATAATGGAGAGTATGGCCAAGCAAATAGAGGAGCTGCGCAGTCAAGTACAGCAGCTAGCCACGCGAGAGAGTCGGCCGAACTTCAGACGATATCGGTCTAGTTCGCGATCCCGGTCACGTGGTAATGGCCTATGTTTTTACCACCGCAAGTTTGGTGCTGCGGCCTTCAAATGCACAACGCCCTGCGCATATAAAAAGCCGGAAAACTCCAGCGGCAGCCACTAGTGGCGGCAAATGACTGCCCGCAAGGAAACGGCCGCCTCTTCGTCGTCGACAGGAAGACCCGGGTAGAGTACCTCATTGATACAGGATCTGACCTCTGGGTATTCCCCAAATCGATGGCCAAAGGGTTCCGTCCTCGTACTACGTATGAGCTGTATGCAGCGAACAACACCCGTATTAATACGTACGGATTTCTGGATTTGTGCCTTGATCTTGGCCTGCGTAGAGACTTCTGCTGGCGCTTCATCGTGGCTGAGGTATCCAGGCCCATCATAGGAGTTGACTTCTTACAGCACTACAATCTTCTGGTAGACTGCCGACAACATCGACTGGTTGACGGACTCACAACGCTTTGGATTACAGTCCCATGTCGTCACAACACTTCGCCAGAGACCGAAGCAGTCAAGACCATCAGCGGTGACTCCAAATACCTGGACTTGCTGAAGCAGTACCCAACCCTCACCACGCCAGCAGGTAGGCCCACAGAACCCAAGCACAATACTAAACATCACATCCGCACGACTCCAGGACCTCCAGTGGCAGCTCGTCCTCGCAGATTGGCCCCTGATCGCCTAAAAATCGCAAAGCAGGAGTTTGATGCTATGTTGCAGAATGGAACAGCACGACGTTCGGAAAGCTCATGGTCGTCCCCACTCCATCTCGCTCGTAAGAAAGACGATGGCTGGCGCCCATGCGGTGATTACCGTGCTCTCAATGCGAGAACAATTGCAGACCGCTACCCAATTAGGCACATCAACGACTTCACTTACCAGCTGTCAGGTGCCAAGATCTTCTCGAAAATTGACATGATCAAGGCGTATAACCAGATCCCAGTCGAAGAAGCTGATATTTCGAAAAATGCCATCACAACACCGTTCGGGCTCTTCGAATTTCCGTACATGACATTTGGTCTACGAAACGCAGCTCAAACCTTTCAAAGGTTCATCGATGAAGTACTGCAAGGCTTGGATTTCGCGTACGGATATTTGGACGACACCTTGATCTTTAGCAGGTCTGAAGAGGAACACCTCCAACACCTGGAAATCTTGTTCGAGCGTTTCAAGGACTACGGCTTACTGATTAACGTGTCCAAGTGCGTTTTTGGCGTTGAGGAAATACAGTTCCTAGGATATTCTGTTTCCACAGATGGTATCAAGCCCTTAACAGAAAAGGTAGAAAGTATACAAGCCTATCCTCCTCCGTCAACAGCTAAACAACTTCGACGTTTCTTGGACATGTTCAATTACTATCGCAGATTCGTACCAAAAGCTGCTGAACTTCAAGCACCGCTCGACAAAGCCCTCACTGGCAATATCAAAGGAGCTACTCCCATTAACATGACGAAAGAAATGTTATCAGCTTTCAACGCTTGCAAAAACTGCCTATCTCAAGCTGCACTTCTTGCACATCCAGATGTCAACAAAGAACTGGCATTGTTCACTGATGCATCCGACGGAGCCATTGGTGCAGTTTTGCAGCAGAACAACAACGGCAGCTGGGAGCCTCTCGGTTTCTTTTCCCGCAAACTTTCGTCATCACAAAAGAAGTATAGCCCATATGATCGAGAGTTGTTGGCTATTTACGAAGGCATCCGATACTTCAAGTACATGCTGGAAGCTAGAGTGTTCACGGTTTACACAGATCATAAACCCATCACATTCGCTTTCACCACCAAAAGAGACGGATGCTCACCCAGACAGTTCAGATACCTCGACTACATTTCACAATTCACCACTGACATCAAATTCATATCCGGTTCTGACAATGTCGTCGCTGACGCTATGTCCCGCATTGAACAAATTTCATCTTTCATCAACTTCGCAGATCTTGCAAGAGATCAGGAGCAAGACCCTGAACTGCAAGACCTGTTAAGGCAGAAATCATCCCTCATCCTCAAGAAACTGCCTGAGAACAATTTATACTGCGACATCTCATTAAATCACCCACGTCCATACCTAACCCCTTCCTACCGCAGGAAAGTCTTCGAGAAGATGCACGGTTTGAGCCACCCCGGAACCAAGGCAACCGCTCAACTCATCGCCGAACGCTTCATTTGGCCTGGGTTGCGCAAGGACTGCACCCGCTGGACTCAGCAATGCACAGATTGCCAACGAAGCAAGATCTCCCGTCATCTCTCTTCCCCTTTTCAAACTTTTCCTGTACCTTCAGAACGTTTTTCCCACGTTCATCTTGATCTCATTGGTCCTTTATCCTTTTCCAAAGGGTATAAATATTGCCTCACCGTCGTCGACCGTTTTTCCCGCTGGCCTGACGCCTATCCCCTGGCGGACATCACTGCAGAAACTTGTGCCAGTGCCTTTTTATCCAACTGGATATCGCGCCATGGTTGTCCTTCTACCATCACTACCGACAGAGGACAGCAGTTCCAGTCACACCTATTTCAAGCCATTTCGCGACTAATTGGTGCAGAACATCGCCCCACCACTGCCTACCATGCGCAGTGCAATGGACTGGTGGAGCGTCTCCATCGCCAGCTGAAGGCAGCCATCATGTGCCACAACAACCCGCAGTGGACAGAAACCCTCCCTCTTGTGCTGTTGGGCAAACGAGCAGCATGGAAGGAGGACCTCGGCGCGTCGGCTGCTGAGATGGTCTACGGCGAGCCTCCGAGACTACCTGGACAATTCTTTACTCCATCTTCAGCCAGTCATCTGGATCCTGTGGACTACGTGTCACGCCTAAGGAAACACATGGCTGGATTGTCTCCTGTGCCTACATCAGATCACGGCAACAAAACTTTCTACGTGCCAAAGGACATACATACGTCGGATTACGTATTTCTACGCCGGGGCCCTGAAAGACGAGCCCTTGAATCGCCATACGTCGGCCCATATAAGGTACTGCACAGAGGAGCCAAAGCCTACAAAATTGAAGTCCAGGGCAAAGAAATTACTGTCACTGTAGACAGACTGAAGCCAGCGTATCTTACTTTAGATGATAATAAAACTTCAAACAAGACAACCGTCCATCCTTCTTCAGCACCTGAAGAAAAGGATCCTCCACGGACAAGGAGCGGACGTGTAGTCAGATTCCCCGCTCATCTTCAGCACTATCGACCGTGAACCGGTCTCAGCGGGGGAGTAATGTGGCGTATCGGACCTGCCGTACGCCAACCTTCTTTGTAAATAATCTCATAGAGATGACGACATAGTCGAGCGCACGTCTAACAGTGCGCGCGCATGGATGGCCCCTTCATATCGAACCTGTCAAATCGGCCGTCACGGAAAATTCCCTTGCATATATTTTATTAATTATTTTATATCAAAACAGTGCAATAACTCATTGTTAATATATTAATAAATACATAGCAGCATACCAAAAACTTTCACTGCTATAAGCACATGAAACGTATGTATGGAAGAAGCAAATCAAATAATTAATACATGTCCGTGACATAGCAGACAAACTGCAAGAGAGTCGCCTACGCTGGTACCCCAGATCTGTGTATCTTGATCCTGGATCTAAGGCTGGTACGATCATATCTTGCGAAAAAACCGGTAGAAGTGGTAGACCCAAAAATGCTAGCCTTTCGTCGGCAATGGTCTTACAACCAAGGATACTTAAGACCGTGCGAAGAGGAGAGGATAAAGCCGTAAAGTGAACCCCAGGTTTCACAGCATTACAGCTGATTATGCAATATAGAATACATTTTTTTTATTAAAATCACTTTTTCATTTAGTCGTGTGGTTCCCGGAAGAATAGAATAGGGCCACTCCAAGTCTTCCCGTGGATGTCGTAGAAGGCGTCTTAGGAAACACAAGCTTAACAAAACATCGATGAGACCTCTCCAGCCCGTCTGGCCAGCGTGAAGAGTGTAGGCCAAATCCTCTGACTGCTCTGGCTAATATATGGCTCTGGTAGTACAAAGAGGGTCAAACTCCTGCAGTGAAGACTAAAAAAGATCTGGTTTGCTATAAAACTGTCAAGTCAAGACTCGGATGAGCCGTTTTAAAACGTGCGAGGTGTGAGCGATTCATTTATGAATATTCGTTTAGTGACCATCTTACTAAGATGGCCATGGAAGCCGGTATGTGGTACAAGATGGTACACTTTAATAATATTAAATTACAAGTTAACGCACTTGGCGACTGCTTTGACTTATTTAAGTAGGTAACTGCTTAGTTCAAAAGATATTTATGGCACCTAATCGTAACTTTGTAAAAATTAAGTAATATTTGGTAATTCCGAGCGGGAGCACCACCATTTCCCATTTTTGATGACAGAAGCTCGCGTCAACATACTATGCCATAGATCACAAATGGCTATAAACTAAACCGTAAAACCTGAAAAAATTCTGCCTACCTTAATAAAAATGGCTAAGAGAATTGTACTTGGCAGGTATTCTTAGGATTAGGATTTTTGTACACGGAGAAATGGTTGTTGCTTAGAACGAATGTTCTGTGATCGCCAGCGGCGATTATGGGGCAGAAGGCGAGACTACGCTCGCAGGTATTCTTAGTATCTGTGTCAATTAAGATTGACCATGTAAACCGTGCGTGCACCCTTTTGTACTGATTTTCCAAACTGTACTGTTTAATTGTAGAAGCACTGATGAGGATTATCACGAAGATAGCAAAGTGTATCTAATGTTGACCTAAATGAAGACTATTATAATTAGCAAGTATTCTCAGAATTGATTTTAAAAGACGCTTATTACCTGCCAAGTTTTGTTGCACTTATAAGGCTTACGAGTATCACGAAGATGCAGCTAAGTGCTATCTAAGTATCTAATTGACCTTAAAGAGAACTATTATAATTAGCAGATATTCCCAGAAATATGTCAAGATGGTGGATTTGAAAAGATGCGCAGCGCACTATTAACTGCTAAGTACTGTTTAGTTGCACTTATGAGGATTATCACGAAGATGGCTAAGTGCCTTCTATTGCTGTAGTAGACACAGTTCTGCCGTAGTAAAAACTACGGCAGAACTGTGTCAAGTCAAGATTGTCTAGTTTTAACGTGCAGGCAATAAGTGAAGCTCTTATAGGATACGCGACGGATAATGGAAAACATCACGAAGATGTTTATGTATCTTTTATTGTTACGTATACTTTGCATGTTATTATTTAAATGTATAGTAGATATTTAAGAAAAAAATATTATTATATTTGTAATTACATCGTAAGTTCATGATTATATTGTCACTTTTCGGTGTCTTAAGTATCTGCAAAAAATAATATTGATTGTAGCTTCGTTTTGACGCGATGAACTGACGTAATATATTTCGAAAACGTATAGACTCACATGTATGGAACACATACACATTTATGTAAAGTAATCTGAAAATAGTTTCCTTGGCGTGAAGTACCGGTAGACACCCAAAACCAAACTCACATCTCTTATTACTATGTTTTATATTGAGTTGACAACCCATCGTTGTTGGAGTGACCTTTGAAAAGAGACGCCAATTTAATTTATAACTGTATCATGGCTAAATATCATCAACGCCTACAAATAAATTTAATCCAATTACCGTGAAATTAATGGTACAGCTTTATCGGATTACAGTTCAGAGCACTGGATATTTCACCCCGCATCTATGAGATAACAATGTATTTAAATGGCAGATGTTTTGACCTTTGAACTCGAGAAATATCATAATGTCGCATTAAGCTATCCACGCACGGAGTACAGAGCGAAATAGGTTCTGAGTATTTGGATCAGCGAGTCTAGAAGGTATACTATCATCATCATCATCATTTCAGCCGCATAACGTCCACTGCTGGACATAGGCCTCTCCCAAGGTTTTCCAAAATGACCGATCTAGAGCGGCCTGCATCCAGCGCTTTCCAGCGACCTTGGTCAGGTCGTCTGACCACCTTGTGGGTGGGTGTCCTACGCTTCGCTTGCCAGTACGTGGTCGCCATTCGAGAACCTTTTTGCCCCATCGGCCATCGGTTCGTCGCGCTATGTGTCCCGCCCACTGCCACTTCAACGAGCTAATCCGCTGGGCTATGTCCGTGACTTTTGTTCTCCTATGAATTTCCTCATTTCTGATTCGATCACGTAGAGAAACACCAAGCAAAGCCTTCTTATGAGCCTTCTTATGAGACCCATAGTAAGGGACCACGTTTCGGAGCCATAAGTCATCACTGGTAACACACATTGATTATAAACTTTCGTCTTAAGGCACTGAGGTATTTTGGACGAGAAGACACTGCGTAACTTCCCGAACGCTGCCCAGCCGAGTCGGATTCGTCGAAAGACCTCTTCCTCGAAGCTGGAACTTCCTGCCTGGATCGATTGACCCAGGTAGGTATACTGGTCTACAACTTCGAGGGTGGAGCTCCCAACAGAAACAGGTATGGGCACAACATTGACATTCGACATTACTTTCGTTTTGTTCATGTTCATTTTAAGGCCCACCTGTTGGGAAACTCTATTAAGGTCTCCGAGCATAGTACTTAAGTCCTCCATGGATTCTGCCATGACAACTATATCGTCGGCGAATCGAAGGTGAGTGATATACTCGCCATTGATGTTGATGCCAAGTCCTTTCCATTCCAGGAGCTTGAAGGCATCTTCCAGTGCAGCGGTGAACAGTTTCGGAGATATAACGTCGCCCTGTCTCACACCTCTTTGCAGTGGAATAGCCCTCGTGAACTGCTCCTGTACTCGGACTGACATAGTGGCGTTACTGTATAAACACTTCAACACTTCGATATACCGATAGTCAATACGGCATCGCTGGAGAGACTGAAGCACGGCCCATGTTTCGATCGAATCGAAGGCTTTTTCATAGTCCACAAAACCCAAGCATAGCGGCCGGTTATATTCCCTCGTCTTCTCTATAACCTGCCGCAGCGTGTGAATGTGGTCCATGGTGCTAAAGCCTTTACACGGAAACCGGCTTGTTCGGGAGGCTGGAAGGCATCAAACCTGTTCGCGAGACGATTCGTGATGACCCTCGAAAACAACTTATATACATGACTCAGAAGCGTGATAGGCCTATAGTTCTTCAGTAGGGTGTTATCTCCCTTTTTGAAGAACAAGACTACCACGCCCCTGTTCCACGCTTCTGGCGCTACGCCCTCGAGCAGAACGGAATTAAAGAGCCTCTGAAGGACTTTCAGTACCGGCGTTCCACCCGCTTTCAGAAGCTCTGCTGTGATTCCGTCATCACCCGGCGCCTTGTTGTTCTTACGCTGTTTGAGGGCCATCCTAATCTCGTACAGGCTGATGGCCGGAAATCTTCCGTATAGTGTCGGGTCAGCTTGGCTCTTGGGTCTTTAGCCCTTTGTCCACTGGGTTGTGCGACTGAGGTATACAGCTGTCCATAAAACCTCTCGAGAAGGTATACTATATTTTAGTCTAAAAGATAAAAAATCTAAAAATATTTTCTTCGATAGCATAGGCTAAAACAGTCGGAAACTGTTAGTTTTAGTTCACAAAATAACAAATTAAATTTTACAATTAAATTCAATTTTCAGTTTTTATAATATGCACCAAATAGTAGCCGCCATAAAGTGTCAACTGTCTAAATGTATCATCACCGCATTTGTTTACATGAATAACTGACGTCATGACCACAGAGTAATATGGCGTCCACTAATCCAACGTTTTCGGCAAATCACGCGCGGAAAATATAAATTTAAATGCATTTACATAACACTAATCGATTGAATAAAAATTTTGTATTTTTTAAAGTGGTTTATAAGCTTCATTGAATTTAATTGAGATACTTTTAAAAAATGGGTGTAATATTTCTTAGGTAGGGAAAACTGACGATTTCTTGTCATATATCAGTAAAAAATAAATGACTTATATTATTATTCTTAAAGTACTTGTACTCTGCAAATATTTATAAATATATCATGAACTAATTCAGATTGAAATTAGTTGCCTTTTTTCTATAACTGACCGTCTTCTCAATTCCGTTGTAGAGTTTGTTTTCTAAGAAGTTATTTCGTATTTATCAAGGCTGATATAATAGGTTCAGTAAACACATCTCATGGGAGGTAAACAGGTTGTTTATGTGAGCATAACCTTGTCCGATTAATTTGTCCATAATTACGAAAAAGTCCTGTGTCGAATAATACCTACCTTCCTTTTTTTTCATTGATAATTCTCCCTTATCGAGAATTATTTAATATGATTTATCAGTTATCACACTTAAAAGTAACAATAAAAAAACGTTTATTGTTACGTTACTGATTATTATAAAAAAAATCTTATTTATTTAGGTAATAAATCCACAGCACTTTACACATAATAACATATCGAAAACTACATCTTATGGTCAACAACGGTTTTAATTTTATATTCTTTTAGAAACAAGTATGTAAACAAACAATAAAATTAGATTTAGAAAATGATAATAAACCTATCACAATTTTTTTGTCACAATGTTGCTGATATCCTTGACCCTGAAAAGCGACAGTCTGTCCTGTATTAAAACAAGAGACACGTAAGTGTACAATAACTTTTTTAGACAAATTTTTGCTTCTTTTGAAGTGAAATTGTTGTCAAAAAACCCTCCAGTTTTGAAATTGACATAGAATATTATATAGACCAGCTATCTTAAACATTGGCCCCGGTTCTATATTTGAATATATGGCGGGGTGAATTTTATCATACGTATGTATTTAATTTTCAAAAAATAAAATCTGATTACTTATCGATGGAAAGTTATATTTTACACTTGGCCAGGTTTTTTGAATTATCCTTACTGTATTGTAACACACACCAAGGCATGTTTAATTATGTTTATATTGTTTTTGTATGGTTTTCGCATATATATGGTTGAAAGTACGAGCCGTATAAGAGCTAGCAAACGAGGGTGTTGAAGTTTATGGAGATAGCTACAATTGAACGGGACAAAACAGTGATGTGGTATATCCTCTAGCTTTACATAATAGCTCTTTGCACAGTAGTTGGTCTAATCTTTCACCACGGTGTGAAATGAATTGTGCTTATCAGTATTCTTTCATATTGTTCTAGATGGATGATAGAAAAAACGTGAAAACACAACAAATACCCATGACGTCACATCTCACGCAGATCGTAAAAGCCTATAAGTGAATGTAACATGCCATATGCATTATATATTTGCCATATATGAAACCTGTGGCGAAAACATAATGTATCGAGAAATAAAATAATTTCCATAACAATGTATCTTCAAATAACAGAAATAGCAATAGTCGTACAGCCATAAAATAAAATATAAGTACCTAAGCACTAAAGCTAAAGTACATATTCGTATAATAGGCGAGGCGTTGACTCAGCATTTACATTCAGTGCTTTCTTTCGACATTCTTTGTATCTACGTTCCATTTCAAAGCCAAATAGGTCAGTGAATCTGCACTTTCAAGATTCGACCCGCTCTTTGAATTAAGCCATATTGAATTAGTGTTTCTAGCTTCAATAAGATGCCTTTAGGAGCTTCTTTGATTTTAGTTAGTTTATTTGATTTTAGTGTGGAAATAATAACTTTGATTAAAACTCTTTGCTTTTAATAATATTGATTTTTTTAACTTCTTCTATAACCAATAATACTAATTTCTTCCTGTTTATCAGACGCTTGGTTGGTTATCACTGGGATAAGCCTGCCATTGTACATTTTTATTTTGTAATGCATATTTTTTGTAATTTTTTTGTAATTTGCTTGTATTTAAATGTGCAATATAAAGTTAACAAACAAACTAAATAACTATAAAGTTTGAGATTTTAAACCTAACAACCTACATAAGTATAAACAACGTTGTTATTTTCTGTTTTATAAATGTGGTCTTTGGGTCATATGGCCCTGGACACTGTCTAACCCGTAAGGGATAAAGACGTGATGGTATGTATGTATGCATTTTCTGTTTCAAAATTGCGTGCAATGCATTTTTTGTTTTCTCGAATTTATATTTTACTGGATAGTATACCCTAAATAGTGGAGATATGAACAAAAAAGTGTTGTTAATTCATCGTTTCCTGAAATAATTCTACAGTTATTAAGGGATTCTGTTGATCGTGATCAGCTTTTACGATTTATATGGAAGAAGTATCTGTCACATTCTCCAAAAATTCGTATGTTTTAGCCAATACTTTAAATTATTTCAAACTTATGAATATTTATACAGTATATTTAACACAGGTTGCTTAAATAGTGCAGTCGGAAAAAGCCTACCAGTTTTGGTAAATTTTACGTTGTTTAAGAAATTTACATGTTTTAAGATTATAAATACTAAAAATTACTAAAAATATATGTAAATAACTGATCTATAGCATAATATAAATGCTTTCACATTTCGGTACTTCACGCATTTTGGTGTAAGGTTTTTAGTCACTGCTTTAGCTTTTGATTAAATAAATTTTTTTCAAGAATATTTTTTTCGGTATTTTATTTAATAAAGTCTAATAATAAAAACGTGTCGCAGTGCGAAATAAATTGCACTTACGATAAGGCGTTCATTTTGAGCACAGGTACGATGCACATAAAATATTCATTAGTCTAAAAGGTTATGTGATGGGTAGGTACATAAAGTTTTATTCGCGCTCGTTGTTAATTTGGAGATGGTTTAACAAGTTTTATATTTTAAGCTAACCACGAATAAGTAAGAGAATCTATGCTAAGTCTTGTACCTACATGAATATATAACTAAGAGTATATATTTTTTTACTTTGTTCAGAACACTACCAAAAAAGTTATTGTATGTTTAAGAGTTTTGAGAGAGTTTAAAAGGTAAAAAACATATAGTATTTATCACACTAAAAAATGTGCCAGTTGCTAATCTCTCACACACAGGTGGGACTGTTTGAAACGCTGATTCACAAAACGAACTGTTTTTCCATACAAAAAACCATTCGTATATTATTCGTACTCCGCGTTGCTGAAATAGGTCGTACAACTCGACAAAAGGAATGAATATACATGGGAATCTAAACTAAGCCAATGTGCGAGCCATCTGTCACTATTTACTCATTCAGTGTGTGATTATACCCGAGGCCTACTAATATAAAATTTATGAAAGGTATAGAAGTGCGGTGTCGGCAGGATGACCTAAAAGGATATATCAAGGAGCGTATTAGCAAAACCCTAAAAGGTAAAATACCGGATGCGAAATTGATGAACACTTCCGAAGGTTTATGAATTCTGGAGAGCCAGGTGTGGGACGAACATTTTATTGGTCTTTTACGGGCGATCAAAATGACCGATATAAGAAATAGGTACCTACGTGCGTTTGGCCCAAAGTATGTACCAATGTACACTCAACTATACGCAATAACAAGATGTAGTTTACAAAACTAAAACCTGACTACGAGAAACTTCTTACTGGGTATACGTACTGGAAGTACGTATATCCAGTTAATAAAAGTAAAGTACGGAATATATAATTTAAATGAGCATATCAAGCCCTTTAATTTGATTTTAAAAGTCGCCTTTGAGTCTTGCGGCTTTGGGCTCTGTTTGCTTAGAGCCGCAATACCCAAAATGCTCTATCTGCCCCATTAGGGATCAAGCGTGATAAATGTATATTTCTGTCAAGTGTTCTGTTTACTGTATTTTGAATAAATGTGACTTAAATCATATTTTCTATATTTATTTCATATAGAAATTTAAAGTCCAGAGATTTGGCCATTCCTATTCAAGTAACACATCCCGCAGTTAATATTACTCGTAATAGAAATCGTCCCTCTTCCGAAGTCACGTCCGGCCCGTTTGGGACCGATATCTGGAGATATCAATGTCACGTGATGTCCGTATCTATACCATGTATTGTGTACCACTGCACAATCGTTCTAGCCAGCATATTTTATGGCAGCATTCTAAAATATATTGAGTTTATTTATAGCGTTATACGGAGATATTATCATTGTATGGTAGTCGTCAAGTTCTGGCTATGTCAGCCTTCACGCGACTAGAAAAATTAAACACCAGTGTTGGTCACTTACACACACTAAAAAAAAAAAATATTATGATGTAAGCTAATATTTAAAAGTAGTTAAGTTTATAGGTACCCATTGTGTCTGAAGACACGCCGACTATAGTTGGCAACTAAAAGGCTTATAAATAAAAAAGTTTATAGGTACTTCTTTTTAGGGTTCCGTAGCCAAATGGCAAAAAACGGAACTCTTATAGATTCATCATGTCTGTCTGTCCGTCCGTATGTCACAGCCACTTTTTTCCGAAACTATAAAAGCTATACTGTTGAAACTTGGTAAGTAGATGTATTCTGTGAACCGCATTAAGATTTTTACACAAAAATAGAAAAAAAAAAACAATAAATTTTAGGGGTTCCCCATACTTAGAACTGAAACTCAATTTTTTTTATCAAGCCCATACGTGTAGGGTATCTATGGATAGGTCTTCAAAAATGATATTGAGGTTTTTAATATAATTTTTTTTCTAAACTGAATGAATAGTTTGCGCGAGAGACACTTCCAAAGTGGTAAAATGTTGGTCCCCCCACCTGTTATTTCTAAAATAAGAGAATGATAAAACTAATAAAAATATATTATGTACATTATCATTATCAAACATCCACCGAAAATTGGTTTGAACGAGATCTAGTAAGTAGTTTTTTTTAATACGTCATAAATCGTAAAATGTTACTTGCTGCTACGAGTACGACTCGCACTTGGCCGCTTTTTTATCTTATCGAGTATCTTATTACCGAGTGACTAATAACACAGTATCAGATTTTCGAGCTACCTAAAGGCATCTGACTGGAAAAGATACTAATTTTTTTATTTAATTTGGTATTTAGGTGTTTATAACTAGTGGTCCTGTGAGAACAGTTGACCTCGGGAGGTCTTATAACCATGCAATAACCGCCACTTTCCCCTGTACCCTGGCTTAGAAAAGCCATTTCAGTGAAATCTATCCATATATGTATAACGCTATAGCAAACTACCCCCTTTTCTCCCCTCCACTCTGATTTTGCAATTTTTTTTACAACATCTTGTGTAGTGAAGATTTGAATGTGCCTCTCAAATTTGATTTTAGGTAGGTATTTAGGTTTTAATAATAAGTGTCTTCAACCTATATGTATTATATTCGCCCTTCGAACACAAATATGTTCCAAAAAGGTCGTACCTTTTTGGAACATATTTGTGATTTCATTGTTAGCACATTTCGTTTAAGTAGTCGTAATGCCTGTTACTGTGAATCCCGCCTTTGCTCGTATTCTAGTGTTTGTGCTGCATTAAAGCTCTATAAATGAGCTTTAGAAGCGTTTTATAATGCTCAATGTGAAATGAAGTCGTCGAGCAGTGAAATGGACTCGTTATTTGTGAACTGGCAGACGTTATAAATGTATTGGAGAGAAGCACAGTTTTATTCACTGATATGTGATATGTTCAAATTGTGGGGTTTTGCAAACTGTTATTTGACTTGCAATTTTTATTTACTTGTATATAACTATAGCTGCTACTCTATATGTGCAGATCCTTAAAGCCGATTGAGGGAATGGGCGAGAATCATATCAATACCCATCACTATTATGATTTCCTTTTTCCACCTTCGAGCCCACCTGGGCCTTATCACCATAGTTTCTATCTGCCCCGTTAGGGATAAAGACGAGATAGTGTATGTGTATCAGTGAGGAAATTTTTAGGGGAGGTCTATGTCCAGCTTTGTGGATTGTCTTTGTGGACTTTCTGTGGCTGAGCGATGATGAAACTTCAGTGACAGGAGCTGATCTAATGATTGCCGCTCGTATGAAAAGTGCAAAAATATTGGTTTCGTTTGTATTTTTTATATTTTAAAAAGAACCACGATTAAAATTATGGCTCTATTTACTTCAGATATTCTTCAATCATTTGATATTTAACGACGAAGCCAATTACTTGATTGTGAATGATCCGGTTCAATCCGGCTGGCGTTGACGTTTTGATTGCTTCGTTTATATTATCTATGGGCTCGAGCGAATGGAGAGCTCGGGCAAATTGTTCATCAGCACTCTATAGTACGTAAACATATTCTTTACAGCCTATATCGGTTCACTGCTAAAGTTAATGCCTTTCCCAGTAAAACCAGGATTGCTCATAATCATCACGCTAATTGCAGAAGATATAGAGTGTATACTATACTATACAATACCTTCTATTGCACAAAAGAAAAATACAGGACAAGCGGATTTATCGCTAAGCAGTTTCTTCTTGACAACCTCGCTTAAATAGAAAAGTGATAAGAAATAAGGTAGTGCGTGGTAGTCAATATCTATACTTAGGTTTGGCTTTAGTTTAGGTTTAGGTATAGTTTAGTATAAAGTATAGAGTCTTTGCACAGAGGACGCTGTTGCCACTGTGGGAGAGGAAGGGGGTGGTGATAATCCATGTTCTACTCAGCCACATTAAATGTACTTGTACATTAAAAGTACTGAAGATGTGCGGTAGGGGTATTATTCAAACATCATACATTCTGTTCAGGTGAAACCGCAAGTGGAAATGAGTGAATATTATAGGTCAACAAATTGGAGGTCGATTTCAGATGCTTAGACAAGTGTCTTAAACTTCGTAGTAGGATTACACAATATAAGTGATTCGTGAAAAACAATTTCAAATTGATAAGAGGATTGTTTACGGATCGCTCGCTTTCGGAATATAGTATTATACACAGGTTTTAATTGGTCGATAACAATTTATTTAAATTACAATAGAACCTCGTGTTTACAATGTCTACCAAACTTATTTAAAAAAAAATACAAACGTTTGCTTCTTCTTCATTTAATTTAAGAGCTTGTTCTTGTCGGTGAAGTTAAGTGGAGATGCCTCCATTTCTCTCTACCATCTTTTTAATGTCTTGGTAGGGCCTAACTTGACTTCTAACCTATCACTCTTTTCAATATTAAACATTGCAAGAACAAGACAAAACATATTTCAATTAAAATAGATTTAGCAAAAGTTTGTATTATTTTATTAATAAGGGGGCAAAACTATACTTAAAATAATTAAATGTTGATTGAGTCCATGACATGTGATGTCATGGATACTCCAAGAAAATTACAATTTTATTATAACGAAATACAAAAATAAATATTTTTTTTCAAGATTAGCTTAACAGATCACATTTCTATTACATCTCAAGTTTGACGTCTGTGTGCCTCTGTATTTGTGTGTCTGTGTATTTGTGTGTCTGTGGTATCAAAGCTCTGAAACGAACAGACTGATTGAAATCGGTTCAGCCGTTCAAAAGTTGTTGTTGTTGTATATATCTTTATTGTACAAAAATATTTTACAGACATATAGCCATAATAGACCAATAATATGCACAATGGCGGACGTATCCCATAATGGGATCTCTTCCAGTTTACCAAGTATCAGCGAATGGAGAATGAAAAAAAGGGCATAATGGGCAGAAGTCAAAGTGTACAAGATCAATACAAATAAAGTGTTTGCTTTTTTGGGGGTTAAACGCTTGAAAGTCGGGATAATTTTAATTTGTCTAATAAATAAACTTGTTGTTTGATTTACTCGTTTTGACTTAGGTTGCATAGGCCCAAGTCGACCCATCTCACATTGATGACCTACACAATGCATACCATCGATCGTACGAAACTTCGCACTTCGCACATGCATTTTGCACTATCAGTATCAGCATGCTATCAGGTGCTTGTACACTTGTACAGGTGCTTAACACAGTGTATCAGGCAATCGCTGGTAACGAGTTTAATATCATTACATCATATGCTAATACTTGAAAAAAGAGGTTTTATATTAGACGCATCTGTTTTTTAATATCAAATAATTTTTAACCAAACTTCTCAAACGTTGATTTTTTGGAAATATGATGGTTAAAGTGTATGCAAAAAATAAAAACCCTAACTCACAAGAATAAAACTTTTGATATTTCTTATAAAGGGGTGCCCCTTGTTTCACAGACTGAAATTTCATAGAATTTCGATTCACAGAAAATTTTTCAGAGAATATTTAATTCTTATATTTTTATTTCAAATATTATTGTTTCAAAGACTATTTACTTGAATGAATCACAATTTATAGAAACACAGTTCAATGAATTTTAGAATCTCATATTTTCATTTAACAAACTAATCAAACAGTAGAATATTTCTTTAAAGAATATTGTTTGTTCGGTATAATCTTTCATGGAATTTTATTTTACTGAAAATTATTATTTAAGGAAGTATTAAGTGAAAACATTGTTTAATCAAATTAAATACCATATACTCGTAATAAGTTAGAATACATCATAAATCGCTACCACAATATAGGTTAGGGCAAACTTATAGGTTAGGTTAGGTTAGAACTGTGACCAAAAGAAGTGTGCTGGGAAAGTTTTATCCATTTTACTAGAATAGGGCAAACTTAAAGGTTATAAATATTATATTAACTAAACTTATTATAAATAAATATATTTAATTTTATATTCTGATATTAGAAACATCGCAAAAGTAAATGTTATTTGTAATAAAAGTCTATGATTTCAAATTATTCATAATAAACATTCTAATTATTGATTTTCTGTGCAACGAAAATGTATTATTAAAAATTCTTTATACTGAGTAACCTACATATTGATTATTCTATGACATGATAATCTTGAAAATTTTCTAAATAACGAAAATCTGTTAAACTTTTTTCTGTATAAGAAAGTACTTCTTCTCGAGTTGAAAGGCTATTTAATTTAATTATAACAAACTTGACAAGTGTTTGGCCACGGCAACTCCCCAGTCATTTGGCTCGTTTAGGTCTTGCATTGTGCAGGATATGGGGCATTCCGGGCATGACAATAAATGGGTCATTGATTGGGCAGTACTTGCGTTTTTCGTTTTTTGGAGTCATCATCATCATTTCAGCCACATAACGTCCACTGCTGGACATAGGCCTTTCCTAGGGATTTCCAAAATGACCGATCTAGAGCGGCCTGCGTCCAGCGCTTTGTAGCGACCTTAGTCAGATCGTCTGACCACCTTGTGGGTGGGTGTCCAATGCTTCGCTTGCCAGTACGTGGTCGCCATTCGAGAACCTTTCTGCCCCATCGGTCATCGGTTCATCGCGCTATGTATCACGCCTACTGCCACTTCAACGAGCTCATCCGCTGGGCTATATCAGTATTTTTGAAGTAATGCCACCAACACTTTTTTACGGTGGGTTTCCGTATTTGCCTTCCGAATCGCAGTGCTTGGGATTGACAGAAACCCTTCCAGATCCCACATCTTCGGCCTTTTGCCAATACTGACATTACTAGTGTCTAGTCACAGAGGAATGCTATTAAGGTGAAATGGTAGCATAACTGGCGCCCTCATTTGAAATAAATTGTTAAAAACTAAATATGGTGATATTCAATAATTTGATTTGTATCAATGTCAAAAAGACCTTCAAACTATTTTATGATTATCAAATTTTAAAATTTGAAATTATTACTAATAGTCCGTTTAGTTTTAAAACGCTTTTGGCGAAAACCCGTTTTAAAACTAGACCGACTACCAATATTACTTTTAAAGGTTATTCATAAAAAAGTTTGAAGGTCTTTTTAGACATTAATACAAATCAAATTTTTAAATATCACCATATTTAGTTTTAAACAATTTATTTCAAATGAGGGCGCCATTTATGCTACCACTTCACCTTAACTAGTGGCATTGATTTGCCATGACACAGAACCGTCATTGAACGTATGTAGCATTTCTTACCTCGAGTAACTATAAGAATATAAATAAAATTTCTTAAAATACCAAAATAACAGTAAACTTTTATAACACCCAAATGTGGCTGCACTTGCGAACAGGGGTGGCAATACTAAATCGATGCGAAGGCTACGCTTTATGAAAGAAGTTTTAATCGGAATAACTTGCAACTTGCAAAGTTGTTTACGATGTGGTGCTACGAGTTGCTACGAATTGCCACGGCGTAGCACTATGCTACGGTTTTTCATATTATTATGCAATATCGTAGGACAAAGAATTCTTTTAGTTTTGTTCGAATTGCGGGAGTTTGTAAAATATAGGGATGTGTAGAAAAATAAAGGATAAGGCGAACCTTCCCAGCTGAGAGACACTGCGGTATCTATTTTAGTGTGCCTACTGTTTAAATTCATTATTTTGTGTTGTATTTGTAATATTAAAATTCAAATCTAAGTTTCTCTTAAATTGAAGATGCATTGTTCGGAATAGACTGATTTTATCCTCTTGAATAAAATTAACAGTTGTTGCTATAAAAGTTTAGCATGTTATTTTGTTTAAAATTTTAGTTGCTTACATTCACGAGTAAGGAAAAATATTTTCCAAAAATCTATGAATGCTGGTAAGTATTATATTTTCTAAATTTAATTTCGTTAAACGAACCTTACAACATTTGTGAGAGTACAATTTTTTAGTCATCGCCATGCTCAAGCCAAACTTTTTGCTTTAAGGTAATCATTGGTACTGTAATACTTCTCACAAAGTAATTTCTATAGATAAGTTTTGAATTTAATGTCAGGCATATCCAGGACCGATTCTAGCCGTTTATTATACAAGTTTATTTGCTAGGCAAATTAAAAAAAAACCCCGACTGTCAAGAACGCCATCTAGTGATGAGTAGTGGAACTACCAATACGAGAAAGCCCTGACTTTTAAGCGTAAACCCCCAATAACTTTTAAACGACTGAACCGATTTTCATTAAACGTCGCTAAGTACCACCGCAAGGGAAATTGATTTCACGTAAAAAAACCGCATCAAAATTGGTCGGTCGTTCGAGCGCTACGATATCATAGACAGACAGACATTAGCGTCAAGCTTATAACATCCCTCTTTTTTGTCGGGGGTTAAACCCTGTATACACTCTTACTATTTTCAGCCTGTAATACGCAACTAAGTCATAAGGGTAATTGCCCAGTAAAATTTAATTGTTCCACGCGGTATATGTGACTTTGTACACTGCTTTGACGTTTATGATATTTTTATGGCCACAATTTGTAACAAAGTAAGGGACATTGGTTCTACAACCCGTAAAGAAAAGTTATGTAATTGGAAATGTCATATAATGTCATTGTTCATATACAACGTGGAAAAGACATTAGCGTAAGTAATTAATGATAGTACAAGCTAAACTATATAACTACATTAAAAATATAAAAAAGTAAAATAAGTAAAGTTTATAAAACGTAATTTTTTATCGCTTAATTTATATTCGAAACAGCTGAAATTTTAAAATTGTTTTTTTCAAAATCTTCATGGTGGATTTCAATGGTTCTCTGCATACCGTTATTAAATATTAAAACAAGTATGTGCTTTTATATATTACGCTTATGCCTTTTTCACGTTGTACGAGTATAGTTTAAAAAAATAAAATGTATTACTTACGGTTTATGTTTCTGTGATTTCAATTCTTTTCGGTTCAATATCAAAATATTCGCCACAAGGTGCTTATTTACATATACAGTTTATCAAAACATTACATTTTCATTGTAAAAATAAAATGTTATGTTTTTATACTGTAGCACCTTCAATGCCGTAGCAAGGTGCTACGGCGTAGCACTTCGTAGCATGTTTGTAGTGCGCCATATTACCCAAGGTTTTCTCCCCTAATAGAATGAGCGTTAACTCCGACAATTGTAACACAATTTCATTGTTAAACAATAAAGTTTAAAAATAAATAAATAAATGAGGGCTGTGATTTAAATCTATTTAATAATGTGATATAGGATGCTCTTTTTATGAAAGTTTGTAGCCTATAGTGATTGGTGAATTTTTAAGTGTTTTAGTGTTTATATTTCAATATTTAATTGCTTTTTAACCCACGCCGAAAAAGAGGGGTGTTATAAGAGTTTGACTTATCTGTGTGTCTGTGTGTTTTATCGTAGCGCCTAAAAAAATAGACCGATTTCGATGTTTTTTTAGTCGAAACCCTTGTCTGTCGAGATGATTCTAAGGCGGTGAACCCACTGCACTGCGCACCGTCGTGGAGCGCGTTTTCAGTGTTTTGGAATAGGCGTGTTTTCTATATAAACTGAGATACTTGCATACAATGTTAACACCTGCCGTCCCGCGCTGGAATCACCGCCTTAGCTATGTTTAATGAAAATCTGTTTAGCCGTTCAAAAGTTATTGGGGGTGAGCGCGTGAAAGTCGAGGATGTCTTTTACTTGCCTGGAAAATAAACTTGTTTATTTCAGATTTACATATGTACAGCCCGCCTCGACTTCGCACGGGTATTTAAGGTCCTTTAATAAAATAAATTATTTCAGGTTACCATATGACCCATATTTAAAATGTTTACATGTCAGTCGCTATTACAGTCTACAATTACAAACCATCATCGTACTTCAACGAATATTTTTAAAAAGAATTAGCAAAATCGGTTCAGCTGCTTTCGAGATTTACGCTTAGTAACACATTCAGCGATTCATTTTCCATAACATATTTATAAACATTTTGTTGAAGTAGTACAGACTTATCTGAAAGGCTTTTCTAGATTTTTGGGTCTCTTGCACAGTTCCATATTGGCTGCGGCTGCAGCTCATGACTACAATACTCGTTACATGAGAATGATGCACGCAACAATGTTGTCTTGACAATATTGTATATCATTGAATGGCGTTATAATAAACGTTTATGCTCAATAAAGCGGATGTGTGACGCTTCTGTAGTGGTTCTACATTGTTCTATTAGAAAGCGCATCTATTGAGATTGTAGCAATAGCCCGGCACGACAGATTCTTTTTGGTTTGACTTTTTCGAGCAAAAGTTACAAAACATAGTAGAAAATTATCTGGCTTGCACTCTAATGATGTCTTTAGTAAAGGAGTATATCGATATAAAAACTCATAATGATAAGCATGACTTTGCTTCTCCCTCTTTCAGCAGATAAGTTACACCGAAACATTATGATGACAGAAATAAAGAAATGAGCCATTTGCTCTTTGGCCATTCATATGTAATGAATGGCCAAAGAGCAAACAAGGTATTTTATAGGGATAGTCCGATTAAAACCCGTATTTTGTCTCTTTCCTTCTTATTGAAATTAACTGTTGCTAGAATACAAGACAATACAAGACCTAAATGAGGCAAATGACCGGGGAATCACCGTGGCCAAATACTGGTCTAATTTGATTTAATTAAATTAATAAATAGCCTTTCGACTCGAGAAGAAGAATGAGACTTCGCTAAACGTCAAAGTAAAAATAGACTACATTTTTACTTTTGACGTTTCTGCTTAATATGATAAAATTTTAATGACATTGACTTCTGTTTAGATGACTTTTCTATTTTTGCGTTAAAAAATACGTCACCATATATCAATATGTTTATACCCCGGAACGAGGTTCTCGGTAGAATGCATGCGTGAGTGGGTAAAATAAGCCTTAATGGCAAATAGTACTTATAGTTAGCTGTCTATGAATGCCAGCTGTTATAAAGCTTTTGATGACTGCCGTTAAAAAGTCCATTAATGCGTGGAAACAAAGTGAAGTAGGAAATAGCTATACCCCGGAAACACAAATGGTATAGGTATAGAAGTTGAGCTCTAGGCGATTATTTGTATCTCTCAATTATACAATATATATTTGTTTTAACTAATCAATTTTTATTCAATAATTAATCGATAAACTATAATAGTAAAATTATTTAACTAAGATTAAAAGAAAACATAGAAGAGAAAATTACATCAAATAATATAAAAATAGACCTCAAATTACTGCGCTAATTTTTATTTTGTAAAAAGTAAAAGGAAAAGTATGAATTTACTGTGCGTTGTGTGTGGCTTAAAGAATCAAATGTTTCACCACCACGACCTGAACCTGAACCTTTGGAGGATATCAGACCCCCGAGTCAAGACTTTTTCAAAATCGTATTTAAAAAAATTGCAATCAAATCACCTTCAGAATAAAAAAAAGAAGTGAAATTAGTTTATCTTTTTTGTAGTACCTACAATGCCACAGACAGTTGCTGAGAAGAAGCGCCAAAAAACTTTTAATAAAATAGTGTGTTAAATAGTAAATAGTGTGCATTACTAATATAATGTTTTCCATCACCCTAATCGCGCAGTTTCTAGACGCTAATTGGATAGATGGCTACATGATATGGGTGGAATTAAATATCTCGGGTTCAGCAATACTATGGAAGGCACTTTAAGTCGTTGTTTCTGGCTGTTATTAAGTAAAACAAAACAACAAGGTATTTCTGTACTGTCAGTTTTTTGTTTGGGCAAGTTGTGTTCACCAATGGCGGAGCTTTCGATACGGTTCAAGGTCGATGCGTATACTTGCGTAATCGCTGCTACCGCATCCGGCCTCCTTTGTCTTAGTATGAAAGCTTCCATGACATTTTTATAGAGAAAGGTTAGCTTTAGAAGTTATTTATAAGTTAGTTGAGCGAGCGAGCGAAGCGTGTCAGTTTCGAGATTGCCAAAAATGCTTTTGCCCGTCAGTTTGTCTGTCTGTATGTTGGTTTGTTCTCGCCTACAGGTCGCATTTATCAACCGATTCTCGTGAAATTTTGTAAGCAGATTTGATAATTATATAGAACTAGCTTTTGCCCGCGGCTTCGCTCGCGTATCCCACGGGAACATTACTTTTTTCCGGGATGAAAGGTACCCTATGTCCTTCTCAGTACTCCTAACTATGTGTATGCAAAAGTAAATATAAATCTACAAAAGAAAACATTAATAAAATCACCAGCAAAGATGAAATTAAAATAGTAGTAGAGAATATAAACACAGCAATAACTGAAGCATGTGAATACTCCATTCCCAAAAAGAAGAAAAAAGCAAAAATAAACATACCTTGGTGGAACGAAGAGCTCGCAGTCATAAAGGCTGAAACGGCGACGAAGAAACGCAGAATCCGCAATGCAGCACCGGCCCGAAGAGAGGCTGTTGTGAACGAGTACCTGCAACAGAAAGAAAAATATGAAAAAGCAGCGGCGGAGGCCCAGAGCTGGAAGAACTTTTGCGGGAAACAGGAGAGGGAGAGTGTTTGGGACGGGATATATAGGGTCATTGCTAGAACAACAAATAGGGAGGATGACTTACCTTTGGAAAAAGGAGGAAAAACGCTTGATGCAAAGGGTTCGGCAGAATACCTAGCCGAGGTCTTTTACCTAGGAGACCTTAAGAAAAGTGAAGGCTTGCATCATGAAAAAGAAAGGAAAAAAGCGGAAAACGTAAATGAAGGGGATCATGATGAACCATGCGACCCACCATTCACAAAATCCGAGCTCATGAATGCAGCTAAATCCTTTAACCCCAAAAAGGCTCCTGGGAAAGATGGCTTCACAGCGGATATCTGCCTCAGCGTGATCCAAAATGACCCAGACCTGTTTCTTGCCCTTATGAATAAATGTTTGGAACTCCAATACTTTCCTAAGCAATGGAAGGAGGCCACGGTAGTCATGCTTAGAAAGCCAGGCAAGGAAAACTACAGGGCGCCAAAATCCTACAGGCCCATCGGACTATTGCCTATTCTAGGATAAATCCTGGAGAAAATACTAGTCGCTAGATTAAAATACCACCTACTACCAAGAATAAGCACTCGCCAATTTGGATTCATGCCACAAAAAAGCACCGAAGACTCCCTCTATACCCTCATGAAACACATAAATGCAAAGCTTACACAAAAGAAAATCGTAACGCTAATATCGTTAATATGGTAGCCGGCCATACGAGTCCGACTGGCCGAAGAAAAGTGCCCAATAAATATTAGGAGGATGTTTGACAGCTACCTCTCCAACAGAACGGTAACGGTCCGATATGGCGGAGAAACAGCCACGAGAACCACAGAAAAAGGGTGTGTCCAGGGATCTATAGCGGGTCCAATTTTGTGGAACCTTCTGATTGACCCGCTACTTAGAGACCTGGAAGAGAAGAGGGTGTTCTGTCAGGCCTTCGCCGATGATATCGTGGTCGTCCTAGACGGGGACACAGCACTTGAAATAGAAACACAGGCAAATGGCACTCTCGCACATATCGAGGCGTGGGGCGTGCGCAACAAACTAAAGTTTGCTGCACAGAAAACTAACGCTATGGTGATCACCCGAAAACTGAAATATGACACACCGCGCCTGGACATGGGCGGAATAGCTATTAATATGAGAAAGGAGATAAAGCTATTGGGAGTGACTTTCGACTCTAAGCTAACATTTAATACTCATGTGACCAATATATGTAAGAAAGCCATTGGCATATATAAACAATTAGCTAGGGCCGCAAAGATAAGTTGGGGCTGAATCCGGAAATAGACAATATGCATGTGACACAAAAACGAACAAAAAAAATGATGTGTATACTTTATTGCTAAAGAAAAATACCCATATATATATCTTTTCAATTTAACGTGTTTCCATTGAGAAATTAATTATTTAAAAGCTGTATTTTTAAAATTCCCTCGCAAATTTCCGAAACGCCACGTGACGTCACGAAACACTGTCAAACTTAATTTTCTAAATAGTCTGTGCTGTCAATCACAAATTAAAAAGAAGAAGACTATCTGTCACTGTCAATAAGTCATTTGTAATTTGCAGTGTTACCAGATTGGGTATTTTTTTCGCAATTCTGGGTAAAAATGGGAAATTTTAGAGAAAAAAAAAAGTCTTGGAGAATTTTGGGTATTTTTTTTCTTAAATAATATACATTTGTTTAATAAATTACGGTAGGTAGTACATTATCTTATAGCTTATAGTAGCAGGCAGCTAGTCTACTACCTATTAAATTATAAATAATTGAAGTAGGTACTTACAATACTACTGTGTAGTTTTGCAAAGGATGACACTACTCATTTTGCTCACAATATGTATTTTTTGTTTACAATAGGTATGTACATGTCGCAGTTGAATGGTATAATCCGCTAATTCACTAAACCTCTAGCTGTTTGGCATTACAGCTCGGTTTTGTAAAACAGCGAACCCTAATACGCGGAATGGAATGAACGACTTGTATTCATCCATGCGGCTAGAGAAGTTGTTGAACATTCTATCTAAAACAACAGTATAAACTACTTAAACACGATACATCGTCTCTTCTCATCGCCTTACACCACGTTTTCCTTACATTTGCATCTTTGGGCATATGAAAATATATTTTGTCAGGTGCAGTTACGATGTTATTTTTGCACATAGGAACCATACAATATTTATAATAAGATTTTGTGGGCCCTTCCATTTGTAATGAATTGATATTAAAAGCTTTAATCACTCACTTATAATCACAAATTAGATAGTATTACTTATAAAATAAAACTGTGAATCCAACACTTCGTTGTTTTGTTGATAATATTTTGAATTTGTAATTTGCACTCGACTGACACTGACATATAAGTGTATATATGACATTGACAATGCACGGTGACGTCACAGAATAAAAGCGCAAAATGGCGCGTTTATAGTCGTCCAAAAATAAAAGTAGTTTTAATTATTTTTTTAAGCTTATTTAATAATATTCTGTAAGTGTTATATTTTTTTCCGGTTATATAATAACTTATAGAATCGTTTAAAAAAATAACATGAATATACCCTATTGTGCGCACCATCTATGGCGCCGCGGTGGAGCCGGTCATACTGTACGTGGCAAGCGTACTTAACTCCTTAACTCGGCACTTGTGTTGACGGGTCTGCTCCCTCTTGATCTCCGTGTGCGCGAAGCAGCTTCGCTATACGAGATCAAAAGGGGGGCGCCCCCACCGGGGCTGAAGGACAGAGAGATCGAGCTAAGGGCTTCAGCAATGGAAAGACCTCACCCTGCAGAGCATATCGACCAGGAAATCATCAGCCTGATAAACCAACAACAAGTAGCAACAACAACCAACAACAATGATTTCGCGATAAAAATCTACACTGACGGCAGCAAGATTGACGGCAAGGTCGGAGCCGCTCTTTCCACTTGGAGGGGAGAGGCGGAGACGAAGCCAGTCAAACTTTGCTTGCCGTCGTACTGTACGGTGTATCAGGCTGAGCTCCTGGCGATATGCGAAGCAACGAGAAGAGCAAAAAAGTATGACGCCACTACCTTTGGAATCTACAGCGACTCTATGTCTGCATTACAAACTATAATAAACCCCGCTTCCCTCCACCCGTTAGCAGTCCAAACCAGAGGAAATATAAAAAATCTTTCTCAACAAAATAAAACGATAAAATTGTTTTGGGTAAAAGCTCACGCGGGACTGGAGGGGAACGAGAGGGCCGACTATCTGGCTAAGGAGGCCGCTGTAGGTTCCAAACGGAAAGCCGATTACGATCTGTGTCCTGTCTCATATGCGAAGCGAATACTACGCGTTGATTCGCTCCGCGCATGGGACAGCAGGTACGGTTCGGGTGGCACCGCCGCGACTACAAAACTGTTCTTCCCTGTGGCATCCAATGCATACAAAACGGTGCGTAAAATCAGCTCGAATAGCCAAATTACACAGCTCCTCACTGGACATGGTGGTTTTGCACATTACCTCCACCGTTTTAAAATAAAAAACAATCCAGCGTGCATATGTGACACAGGGAGGAACGAAACAGTTCCCCACATAATTGCAGAATGCCAAATCTTTGACCTGCAACGGCTAGAAGTCGAAACACAAATGGGCTGTAAAGTGACGGTAGAAAATCTACCGTCATTAATATGTAGCAAAGACAGACATAAGTTTCTGAGCTATTGCACAAAAATTATAAATATAGTAAACAATAGACATAAGTAGCAAGTAATATATGATGACATAATATCAGTAAGAATATTAATGTACACCATATAAATATAAAATGGTAAGTAAATATAGAAACTAAGATTGTTATAAGAAGAAAATTAAAACATTAGAAAAAAAAAATCTAGTTGCATAAGGCATAGTGTTAGTAGACGGGCATCCCCCGGTATTGGAATACCAGAAGATGAATGGAAGTAAGGAAACGATATGACAGTATGAGAGACGTAACATAAGTAATTAGTAAGAAATAGAATAATGCGAAAACAGGCTCCGATCACGTTGGAGGTACAAGAAGACTGGAATACGACTCCAGTATAAAAAAAAAAAAACTATGTGTATGCGAATTTTCGAGAAGATTGGTTCAGTAGATAAACCGTGAAGAGGTTACAAACAAACAAATAAACAAACAAACAAATATACAAACTCACTTTCGCATTTATAATATTAGTTGGGAAGTTGGGATAGTTGGGAGTTTTTGTTGATTCAGTTTTTGGATTTTTTTTTAATGGCGCAGATGGTGGTTGAAAACTTAGAGAAAATCATATTTCAGGCATTTCGAAATTTTTTTAAGTATGTCATAAAAAAAATTTTACTACCCTTATGAAGAGGCAACTTCTTTGTCTGAACAACTTTTTTATCCAATTAACTTCAACGGAAATGGAAATGAAAGAGAATTCATACTCCACCGACAAGAGCATAGGTCTTAAATATAGATATGTAGATAAACTTAAATGGGTTGGGGGTGAGTCGAGCCACAAGTTAATAGATTCGGGTGTTACTTTGCGGATGTCAATATTACATAGTATTTGATTTAGATTACTTTGTGTGCTACCGCCAGCAGTCAGCGGCTGTTGTAACACGTGTTACACCTCTACACCAAAATACAGTATGAAGCGAAAGAGGTCTGTCAGGATCGTAGCAAGTGGATGTCCATAGTGAGACAGTCTCTGTCTACCCTTGTAGAAAACAGGCGTGATTTTTTTTTTTAGTTTTTGTATCAGCCGAACTAGAATTTAGTGTCACTTTGTTTTATAGGCCAGGATTTGATTCATAAAATGAAATATATACACAAAAAAATCAATTATAAGTATTTGAATTTAAAAACTTTTCAAACCATTGCTGCCTACCTGTTTGAAGCATTTTTATGCATGAATAATATATCAATAAATCGTTTGTTTTCCAAGGACCAATCTATCAATAATCATCAAAGCTATATTAAATAATTATACTTTTATTTACCTGTTATTAAGCATAGTTATGTAGGTATAATTACCATAAAACCAATTAACCTAGTATTCCCTCTTAGAAAGGTCTGTGAGCCCGGGCCTGACATGCTCACTAAAATAACGAACTGGTGGTGGTGTCGTGGGTCGGTTCGCTGGATTTCCTCTAATATGGGTGAGTTCAGCGATGACGACATTGCTGACTTCACGCGTCAACTCGTGAACGAGTGCCGTCAGTAGGTCTGGTCAGTTCGGCTCCGTTTTTTATCCCAAACGTACGGGTTTGATGAAAAACATTTTTTGACTCAGTTTTAAGTAAGTATGGGGACCCCCAAAATTTATTGTGTTTTTTCTATTTTTGTGCGAAAATCTTAATGCGGTTCACAGAATACATCTACTTACCAAGTTTCAACAGTATACAGGGTGGAATTAAAATCGTTGGCATCCTTTTAAATATCCACTATACCCATGACACAGAATACATAAGAGTCAAACCCATGATACAAAGTAATGTGAGCCTATTAAAACATCAATCAGAAGTCGTCAATTTCATATTAAAGAAAACCTCTAAACATGCGTTAGACTCTTTAATAGACACCATTACTGCAGTTATAAATAAAAAAACTTATCGTCATAAAACTCATGAAAAGTAAATTAATTATAATAGTAATAATTTCATTGCGTCGTCGTAGATTCCGTAGTACCTAACATTCGTTCCCTCAATCGGTCGCATGACATCGCCTTTCCCCACTTGACTTTAAACCTTATCCACGCAACTTAAAGTCTGTTTTTGTATGCCGGCCGCCCGCGCCACAGTTGGTGAGTGTACTTACCAGCGCCGGGGCCATAGCACTCTCGCAAGCGCGACGCGCGATGTTTTGATACTTTGTTTATTTTTATTACTTTTCGATACTTTTTAATTACTGCACTAATTGCAGTATTGTAACCGTAAAAATATCCTTTAGGTGAGTATGTTAACAAGTTAAATTAATGCCAATGATTTCAAATGCTCCCTGTATAGTTCTTATAGTTTCGGAAAAAAGTGACAATCTGACTGTCTGACATACGGCAGACAGACATGACGAATCTATAAGGGTTCCGTTTTTTGCCATTTGGCTACGGAACCCTATCTTTTTTTAAATAGTAATTTAACTATAAGCAAACATTACCCATAATGTATACTAAGGGAGTTTTTGGCGGGAAGTCAAGGTGTTTGGTTGGGGTTTTCTTTAAATTATTTTGCAAATTGATTTTAGTGGACCTTATAATATGAAATTGGTGTTGTTTGGTATTATAAATGCTCATGCTCATGAACAATATGTGAAATAGTTAAAGTGGATAGTCATAGTACCTAGTGATATTTGTTTCGCGGACTGTGTGGGCGTCGTCCGCCACTCAATCAGCTATGAAAACCAGTGGACTCGTATATATTTGTCACCAGAAGCTCCCTTAAAGCAATCAAAGGCCTACACCAACCTTTGATTGTAACTTGTTAGGAAAAAAGAATTTCCCACGTTTTATTAACTTGTTCCTGGCTAAATACGCAGTAGCGTCAAGCAAAAAATTAAAAAAAAAAAAAAAAAAATGTATACTAAAATTATCGACGTGTAAAAGTGCCTGTAAAGCCCTAGTTACTGAATAAATATATGATTCTTCTTGACAAAAGCCGATAAAGTTTATAGTTAAATGACCCCAAGAAAGAAAAAGACGCATAAAAAATACCGTGTTATGACGATCGTGTTTGCAACCTGTGCCCTTGAACTTACGAAAAGCGTGAAATGCCTCGTCTCCGGTAATCCCCTATCGAAATTTTCGATACACTTCTTAGAACTCGATGCAGAACAAAACGTTTCATAAGGAAAATTGTACAGGAAACGACAGTCATACTGAACTTCGACTTTTAAAATATCGATGTACTGTATTTAGAAGGTAAATAGATATATTTTACTCTACTCTTTTTACGAAATAGATCCTCAAAGTGGTATTAACAATTTATTTTATTCTTTATACATATTCATTGTGTGATTTATTATATACTGCAAGTATTGAATTCAAATACATTTTATTGAAAAAATCGTGCAGCTTCTATACTGAGACCTAAAGATTTATTTATTTATTTTATTTTATTTTATTTTATTTTATTTTATTTTATTTTATTTTATTTTATTTTATTTTATTTTATTTTATTTTATTTTATTTTATTTTATTTTATTTTATTTTATTTTATTTTATTTTATTTTATTTTATTTTATTTTATTTTATTTTATTTTATTTTATTTTATTTTATTTTATTTTATTTTATTTTATTTTATTTTATTTTATTTTATTTTATTTTATTTTATTTTATTTTATTTTATTTTATTTTATTTTATTTTATTTTATTTTATTTTATTTTATTTTATTTTATTTTATTTTATTTTATTTTATTTTATTTTATTTTATTTTATTTTATTTTATTTTATTTTATTTTATTTATTTATCAACACACAAAACAGATTACAATTATGTATGATTATTGTATAAGCTTGTAAAAAGTAATGTTCTTAATTATAATCCAACATATGTGTGCCTATTAGCTTCGAAACATAAGAGTAACTTAAATGATACTAGAGGGAACTTAAAACTTAGGTACGTTGCTATTATGTGTGAATATTTGAATAAGTATATACATACATACCTATATTTAACTTATCACTATTATTATTATTATTAAATTAACTACAAAACATTTCAATATAATGTTATGTTAGACAAATATAATTGTACGTATTTGTCTTCGGAACTGAGGCAGACTTAGGTGAAATATGTCAATATCTCTGTTAGAAGCAAGAACTTCATTATACTGGCGGGCCATTCGGACTATGGGATTATATAAAGACGTATTGTTAAGAAATACTTGGAGGGCAAAAATATTATAATTGCGATTTCGGGACCTAAAACGGGTATTTATGTTAAGGGAAGAAAGCAAGTTGGACGAATCCAAGAGACTGTGAACGATTTTATACAACACCGTATGGTCGTTGGCGAGGCGTCGTTTAGCTAAGGAGTTCATGTGGAAGTATTTAAGACGTTCTTCGTAGGAGGTAAGCACGCGGCCCATTCCACACCTAAAGCTGAGAATCTTAAGACATCGCTTTTGGACGCTCTCAATCCGATCAGAGTGAACCTTGTAGAAAGGAGACCATATCACTGAATTGTACTCAAGAACACTACGTACAAGTGAGTTGTAAAGACAGATAAAGCTCCTAGAATTTCTAAAGCACTTAGTAGACCTTGAGACAAATCCGAGAAGTCTTGAGCTGCGCTCAATAATGGAGTCGTAGTGGTTTCTGAAAGTTAACTTGTCATCAAAAAGCACGCCCAGATCTTTGGCCACTGTGTTACGAGCAAGAACCTGTCCATTAATAATTTTTTTTTAAATTTTTTTTTTTAAATTTTAAATATTTTTTTTTTATTAATAAGTCCAAACTCGATGGGGCTGCGTCGTTTTATTACAGGGTTCCTATAGCCACCTTCCGGCTCCATTATCAGATCGGCTTCTAGTCATACAAGTTTGCTAATGTAAACATTAGCATAAAAAAATTCTTCTCAATCGGAAACGGGGAAGTGGCTCAAATTTTACTTGCAAGATTTTTCCCCAAAAAGCTACAAACAGCTTGTAAAATTTACAGTTTATGAAAGTATATTTTTAGGGTTCCATATAAAAAATTAAAAAACGGAACCCTTATAGGATCGCTCGTACGTCTGTCTGTCCGTCCGTCTAGACCGAATCAGATGAAATTTGGTAGGATGGTGTAATCCTATGACCTAAACACAAAAATAATTATTTACTTTGCACATAGCAAAGTAAATAAATATTTTTTTAAAATAAGGGTCATTTTTGGGGGACAAATTAGGAAATTGAAAAAGTAAATTTGCAAACCTTACTGTGTCATATAAATGAAAAGGCTCGTTATGAGGATCACAAATATATTTTTGTTATAATTCTAAAATAAATAGTTTTGATTTAATTAATAAAAGAAGACGAAAATTTACCGTTCTCTCCCCCCTGATCTCCGAAACTACTGAGCCTAAAATTTTGAAAAAAGTACAAAATATAGTTCATGGCTTGTATATTACAGGAAAGTACTATAATAATTGAATCAATTGTACGGACCCCTCTCCACGCGAGTTTAACTCGCACTTTACCGGTTTTTTTATGAAACTTCCCACCACAACAGTAAATACTTGTTAGATTCTTTTACTCGAGTGTATTCTATAATAACAAACATAACTTTATCTACAACATCGAGGTACAATATGACAGGCGTATCTTCTCATGGGATATTAGTACTGGCTGCATGAGTCATATGCTTAAATATGTACACCTAAAATGTTTGCTCAAAAATGTAAGTCAATAAAGCAGTCTGAAATCTAAAAATATTGTTTGAGCTATTTTCTCAAAGCCTGCTCTTGAATAATGCGGGAGAGGCAGGGTCGAGGACAACGTAGCACTGGCATGCGACCGACCTTCGGCTAAGGTCACGGCCGGCATGCGTAAGCCTTCTATAGTAGAATAAGTAAGCTTCCAGTTTGTCTTCTTCTTCTTATTTAAGAGCCAGGCTTATTGGTGTCATTGTCAGTTAGTGTCATCTATCGCAAGTTAAGCAACCTCGGGCGTGGTCCGCACTTGGATGGGTGACTACTGTGGCAATAAATTTTTTCGAGCTCTTCGGAAGGCACGTCAAACCATTGGTCCCGGCTATCATCATTGTATGGCAGTCGTCAAGCTGTGTCAAAGCATTTAGGTAGCTTGAAAAATCTGATACAAGTGTTAGCCACTCACACACACGAAAATCAAAAAGAGACGCACACCATGACTATTTTGGCAGAGATAATGGAGTTCCATATTTGATTTGGCTATATTTTACGACCGACCGCTTCCTGACGTCAAGCCTCCTTGAGAATGGTATTGTAGCACGAGCTTTTGGTGCTATTTTTTTCTTTAGTCACCTTTTACGACATACACAAGAAAGATGAAGTGGTATTTACCATGGAATCACACGGGAGAACGGACCCCGGGCTTCGCAGCATTACAGCTGAGGATGCAACTGGGAATACGCTAAGAAGGGAGATTTTCTATTGCCTTTTACATTTCACTCACTAGTTAACTTAATAGTTAATACTGAGCCGGTTCCCTCACGATATTTTTCTCAGAGTACAAACCTCAGAGGTCAAGTCGCGCCTTGTAAGGATTGAATTCGTGCCTCTTAGACGTATAGCCAGTTTCATAACCGCTTGGCTACCACCGGTTCCTTGGCTACAGTTGTCAGTATCTTAAAAATGTGTGAATATAAAAAGAAACTGTTACTCATATAGGTATATGAAACCTATATACTAACTAGTAAAACCGGAAAATGTATGCCAGGCTACCTAAGTACCTTTGTTATCTAAGTTTTCAGACCAATGAACTTACAACTAGTTACAAGTTAAATAAATAAAAAAATACAATCTAAATTCGATGATGTTGTAACGTATCAGTTTAAACCTTTGGGACGTACAAGAGAAGCCAAGGTATATTTATGGTAAGTAAAGGGTCATATCCGAAATAATGACAAATTCTTGCTATGAAAAGAAGATTAAAAATAAATGCAGTTTTAATTGTAACTTTTGTTCAGTATCTGTTGCATAATAGAAGCATAATTTCGTGCAGCCCCGTAGGGCATTCGGATTGTTGGCGCCGCGCCATAGCCCGCCGTCCATATTACGAAAACTTCCGCAACACCAACTGTAACATACGACTTTAAATTTATGCTACTAAAGTCGAAAATAGAGAATTAAATGCCAACTTTATCACAATAATGTGCGTTCTCGGTATAATTCTTTTTGCGCTATTTCACACTTTGGCTGTTACACTTTAGGATGCGGATTGAGGCGAAGATATAGGCAAATGGCCTTGAAGTATGAAATAAATTGTTAACTCGTAAATATGGTAATAATTTCCATATTGCTCTTCGTCATGCACTAGATAGCCCTTTAAATTATTTTATGAACTGCCGTTGAAACTATTATTGGTGATCCGTCTTGCTTTAAAACTTGCCGTGGCCACTTTTGGCGGAAGCAAGTTTTAAAGCTAGACGGACTAATGTAAATACTTTCAACGGTGGTTCATAAAATAATTTAAAGGGCTATCTAGTGCATGACGAAGAGCAATATGGAAATTATCTCCATATTTACGAGTTAATAATTTATTTCAAGTGAGGGCGCCACTTCAAGGTCATTTGCCTATACCACCACCTTAAGGATTAACCTGCTCGGTTTGATTTTCTTTTATGCTATATCGGTATCGATTGAAAGATATTTTTTTCTTCTGTGTTTTACTTTTATCTTTTTTCTTCGTGCTCCAGAAAGGAATACCTTCAAAAAAAATATCTATCAATCGATACCGATATAGCATAAAAGAAAATTAAATCGATATTTCATTGTTTAATTGTTTATTGTGATAAAAACGACTTACATCTATTACATTTATCACACATGCATTTTTAAATATAAGATAAAATTAAAAAATAATAATAATAATAATACACAGATACATCAAGCAATAATTTCAATTTCAAGACATTAATAGTCATAAATTATAAATATTTTCATGTCAATACAATTATTATTCATTATTCACTATCGTCACTATCGTAGTCGCGAGGCGCGATTTCATAAGCTTCTAGTATTTTCCTTTCTCTTTGAGTCAAAGCTTGCTCCATGCTTCGCAGCCATATAACGATATGGTCTAGATGTATACTTTATAGCTATGAGAGCAACTCTGACTACGGAACGCAGTTATTTAATTTTCTATGAAACAGGAAACAGTTGATTTTTCGCAACTCAAGAATTTTTATGACAATTATTCATTTTCATTCATTTCAAACAATTATTTCAAAAATTTTTCCCACTGATTAATGAGATCCGGGTGTGTTGTGTCAGTAATTAATGGACTCGATACCAGGGGGAGTAAAATAGGGAAGAACTCTAAATTTCGGGCTCAATGGTATCTGTTCGGTCATTTATTACAACCTCCTAATTTAAAAATACCTAGGGCACAGAAGACAGTAAGAGTATACAGAACGGAATCTCCTAGGGTACGCGCAATATGCGTCCCCATTCCTCGTCCCCGCACCTCTCCCCCGTTCTTGTGCGGCCGCGTGGTCCGTGCAGTGTGTGTTCGCCTGCTCTCGCCCCTCGACAAGGCGAGAACGGGGGATAGGTGCGGGGATGGGGAACGGGGACGCATATTGCGCGGGACCTTAGGACATTCCGTTCTGTATACTCTTATTGTCTTCTGTGCCTAGGGTAAGAGTATTCATAGGTACAATATCTTGATAGGTATGAATATCTTGTTTTTTACGATACAAGCTTTTTGCTTAAGGCCGTACCTAAATTTTCCGGGTTCCAGTGCTGCCCCCATTTTAAATAAATCATTTCAAAGAAAACGGAGACATCATTTAAAATTTTGCAACTACCAAGTCCTAGATAACCCTTCAAAGTATTTTATGAACTATTGTTTACAGTTTATAATTAGAACGTTAAGATTTACTACGCACATTTGCTAAAAGTGGCCGTTTTTCGCAAATGTGCGTAGTAAAGCTTAACGTTCTCACTTTAAACTGTAAACAGTAGTTCATAAAATACTTTGAAGGGTTATCTAGGACTTGTTAGTTGCAAAATTTTAAATAATGTCTCCGTTTTCTTTGAAATGATTTATTTGAAATGGGGGCAGCACTGGACCCCGGAAAATTTAGGTACGGCCTTAATAAGGGCAGTTGTATGCTTTTCTTTTAAAATATGTCTACGTAAATACCATATTATAATACACATAGTCTTTTATCAGATATAGATACATTATAACGTCTTTATCCCTAACGGTGTAGACAGAGCCTAAGGCCATAAGACCCAAAGGGCACATTTAGAGTGATGCTGGATGTTAATATTACCCGTGTGGTTCCGGGTTAAAATAGGACCACTCCATCTCTTCCTGTGGATGTCGTAAGAGGCGATTAAAGGACTAAGCACAAACATCTCGTGCCACAAATGCATTCCCAAGGAGGGTTAACGTCGGGTGGCCGCCGGTTATAAAACTTTTCGCACAAACATATTCCCAAAAAGGGTTGACGTCAGGCAGGCGGCCGGTCGTAAAACTATAGCCAAATCATTTAAACTGTTCCGGCTATTTCTTCTCAAATTTGCAGACATGCATGTTATATTTGGAGAAGAAAAAGCGGGAAAGCGAACCCCGGGCTCCGAAGCAGCTCAGCTAAGGATGCAACCGGGCACGCGCTTAGACGAAGAAGCTGGGATAGTGATGGGATGATAGCCAATAATAAAATAGTCGCTTATCAATTTATAAATATCTAGTTTCTGAATAAATAAATAATAAATAAATAAATATAAATAAATATATAGGGACAAATCACACTGATTAAGCTAGCCCCAAAGTAAGTTTTAAACTTGTGTTATGGGATATTAACTCAACGCTACTATATTTTATGTTAATACATATATAGATAAACACCCAAGACCTTAGTCCTTTAATCGCCTCTTACGACATCCACAGGAAGAGATGGAGTGGTCCTATTTAACCCGGAACCACACGGGTAATATTAACACCCAAAATATTTGAGTATTTGATTTGATTAATAAAAAGATAAGAGAGCGTACGATACGAGTATCACAGATCTGATCTGAGTACGTTATAAATATTTGCAGATTGAAAAATAAATTCATTGCAGATTAATGTTGACCTTATTTTCTTGGACGATTCTCATTTCTGCCGACCTCAAACAAAATAAAATACGAAAATACAAATAATTTCCCACCACAACAGGTAGAAGGTAGACCACTAATTTCCTTCAAGTACACAATAGGCAGTTTGTGAAATGAGAAAAGCTTGTGAGAAACGTTTCAAAGAATGTTACTCTTCATTATATTTTGAAATTATTAAATTCTGCTCTTTTCATTTTAAACGCGTATAATGATGGCGGTTGGATAAAAGGCATTGAGTTTCGTTTTACCCAACTTCAAAGTGAAAAAAAAGGCTGTTTGACCTATGCCTGCGGCCGGCGTATAAAGATTTAGCAAGCGAGTAACTAAGTGAAGTTTATGGAGATGAACAAAACAGTGATATATGGTGTCTCCTCTAGTTTTACATAATGAAGTCAAAGTCAAAATTCGAAAAGATAAATGTATCACTTATTGAAGGTCATTATTTTTAAATATTTTTAGTGCAAAAGCTACAAAGTACTAGCGTTTCGGAACGACCACTGCTGGGAAGATTACGCCGAAAGAAACCCAGTTCAGTATAGGTCCCTACCCAGCCTGATGAGCTTTATTGCATTACAGATTTACTTATTCTTATCATGTATTTTCATTATATTTTACATTATACGTAAAATATAATGTAAATAAATCTATCTATAATTTAAGAACTACGTTCTTAAACTTATTAACTACGTCGTATAGGAAGGTCAAAAGGATGGCTCAAGAGAGGGAGACATGAAAACTACTCCACCGACAAGAACGTAGTTCTTAAATAAATAATATGCTGTAAATAATAGCTCTTGGGTTCCTATAGAGTCTTGAAAATACGATGCTATTTGAAAAATAAAATCTTGTCCTTGATGAACCTCGACCAAGTCACAGAGAATAAAACATGAGATGAGACTCTTGACTACTAAACTTGAAATGAATAGTTTATTTTCAATATTAATAAGACCGAAAGGATTTGGAGAGAAGCCAATTGTCGTTTCTCCTATTTGTCTGCGAGGGTAGTGAACTGGATATTACATATCTTTAACATTTTTCTTTGCTTGTCAACTTGGGTGTTTTAGGGCATCAAAACAAATACATAAAATTGAAGTGTCTGTAATCGTCTTTGTAATATCAAAGATTTTTTAAGTATCATCACGGGAACTTTCCTACCTCGTGTTTCATGGAAGATCAGTATTGCTGACTGCCATGCACGGCAATCAGCGACGTATGCTGAGTATAATACACTTTCAGTGATTATGTACCTACTTGTTTTATGTAACAAGTTTGTTTGCTAGGAAAATTAAAAAACCCCGACTGTCAAAAACGCCATTTAGTGATGAGTAGCGGAACTACCGATACGACTTGATACGGATATCAAGTCGCGCTACGGATAGATAGCACCAAGTATTATTTGATAAAGAAAACCCTGACTTTCATGCGTTAACCCCCAATAACTTTTAAACGGTTGAACCGATTTTCATCAAACATAGCTAAGAACCACCGCAAGGGAACTTGCTTTCACGTATAAAACATACACAAACAGCATCGAAATCGGTCCATTCGTTCAAACGCTACGATGCCACAAACAGACAGACTAATATTTTCGTATTTAACATTTTAATCCTATGTGATAATCTGTTGTGTAATTTTTATCACTAAATAAAGAATTTTCCAAATTAAATTAAAATTTCGGTAAAAAATGTTATACAGTCAATTCGTTTAGGAGCATGTTTACCAGCGTTTAATTTTATTGGCAACGACACGCAATTGCTTGTTACTAGTTAGCAATAAACATAATTATAGATTGGCAATCGCCCAAAACTAATAACTCTGGCACAAATGTAATCCTTACTACCTTTATATTTTTGCTGATACGAGTATAGTAAGGTTCCAGTCACGAATCTAATTACTAGTCATATTATTCGCACAGCTATATAAGATATATGAAAATATAAAGAAACCCGAGGAAATAAGGGACGAAATGAACAAATGAAGCGACGAACCCCGGCTTTCTTATAATGTGGGGCACACGGTGTGTAACAATTGCTAAAACTCACACATATGGTCTTATTCCCACTATGAGAAGTCACTGGAATATTTTGCAAATTTTTACACATGTAGGATAGAATAGCACAAATATTTATTTGAATTGAAACACACATAATCTATTACAACAAAATAAAAACACAGAAAATATAATAATATAAATAAAATATTATATAAAAGAAAAAAAAAGAACAATACTCGTAGTCTGTGACTTCAATTCAAAAAGGTAAATAGGCTCAGCCTAAACCTTTACTCACGCCGGATGTGAGTAAAGCACTGGTTTTCTGCTTTGACCTGAATGAAGTGATTGACGAAGACTATTTTGAAACAGAACAAAAAAATATAATTATAATTACAGTACTGTGCAATACATTAAAATTTATAAAATTAAAACTAGTTTAAGTTTTTTTTTTTTTATAAAAACATAAATATAACGTGTTGCTATAGAAATGATGTTGAGATGAACGATGTGTATGTAATTGATGTGTGATTGTTGTGTGGTGGACAGTATATGTATGTCAGGTAAGTATGTGTTATCAGAACAGCTAGTCTTTTACACAGCAAAATGAATATGCTCAAAACATGTATATGCACTATAGTTTACGAAAGCGTGTTTGATCGTGATGGCGGGCGTAAGATGGAAAAGGGGAATCAAAATAGTGATGAGTTGCTAGCCACATCGACTATTAAGAGGACGCTTTGCGGCCCGTCTATCGTCAACGCGAGCATGGTTGAGAAAAGCTTGTTGTTTCATCCAGCGCAATGCAATTTCATGCAGCAGCGAGTGAGAACGATAACATTGTACGAAAAATAGGGTGCGGAAATTTCACAAAACATGTTCCAGGTAATACTTGTTTTTCAGTAAGCCTTACAAGTTTGTAAAATAAATGTTTTTAATTTAGAATCTTGATAACAATTTATAAGTACTTTAGAACGGTCGAAGTTTAGGTAAAATTTGAGCAAAAAAGCAGTTTTTTTGAGGCTTATACTGAATTTGTTTATACAAATTTAGATTTTTTATTTCGATAGAAACCTAGAAATAGCACACAAAATAGCTATTAGTTCTAAAGAAGAAAGATCTGTTACAAAGCTATAATCACGTACAAGCGTTTGTATGAAAAGTAAGACGGGAAGGGCGCTCTTAAGATGATTCAGATTCTCGCCCATTCTTATGATCGATTTTTACAAAATGAGTAGGAAGAGAATCAGCAGGTACTTAAATGCTATGTTTTTTTTTTAAATTTAATACTCTTTATTGTTCTAAAGTAAAACATACTTTTAACAAATGGCGGACTTAATGCTAAGAGCATTTTCTCCCAGTCAACCATAAGGATAAACAGAAAAGTAATTTGTTCGGCGCAAAAAGCAAAATTAATCAATTATGACTACCGATTTAATAAATACTTCATATAAAATATTAAGAACATATACATAAAACATTACATTACTACATATTATATAATATATATCAGAATAAATATCTACTTATACAATACGTACTACATTATATTATACCTACATATATAATTACAAATATAATCAATTTTGAGAACTTAATGATGATGACTTTACGTCACTTACTTGTAGTTTGGGAAAGGCTTTTATGTTGTATCAATCCTTCTGAACCTTTTATCGAATAACATTTTCTGAATGGCCCATAAGTTATGGCCGTCAATCCCAAACTATCCCGGTTACGCTCGGGAATTTTAGTTTATTTCGGGCAGAGATTATGCCATATTTTTGGCACGAAAATTGAATGAATATATTATTGATTACTCAAAAACATTCGTACAATTAACATTTAAGGATCGTAAACAACCGCTATAGTAATAAACTGTGTTGCAAATTAAACTGTGTTAAAAATTTACCGTCTGTTTATTTTAATCACATTTTAATGCTGTGTGGTGACGGCAGAGTGGATTGCAATTAGTCACCACCCCTTTCTACTCCCATGGGTGTCGTAAAAGGCGACTAAGGGAGGTATAGGTAATAGGGTAGAGGTATAGGTAACAGAGTACGGACAACAGCGTCCTCTGCACAAAGACTTTATACCATCTACTGCGATCACCAACCCGTCTGCCCGGCGTGTTGATTATGGGTGAATCTTTCCTTTATAAGCAGAGGCCTATAGTCCAGCTGTGGACTGCTATAGGCTGGTAAAGAATTTTATCTCGCTGGATAAACGTAATTTTGTTCTTTCGAAACCTCTTTTTACAAGCTTTTATTTAATTTCACCTAAACCTTGGTCTGTGTCCGTAATCAAATCTTGCAAGCTAAATTATACCCACTTCCCATTATTCAGCTGAAACTTCAATTACTTATGTAAGTTGGGTGACAATGCCATATTATGGTACCAATGACCTGATCTCATGATGAATCTGGAAGGTGGCCATAGCATCTTTGTGATAAAACAACATAACCTCACCGAGTTTGGGCTCAATTGATTCGTCTTGAGAGCATTTTAAACTTTCTAGGTAATTCTTTTAGATAAAAGCTTTGTTATTTATTATATTTCATAATATGAAAATTATTTAAACAACAAACATTTTACACCATCTATAAGCTAACAGCTTGTTAGTTATTAATAAAGAATCTACACCATGCCGGAGTTGGTTTCAGATAGGCTCGGGTGTGTTATCGTGTACACAAAACAACATTTAATTGCTTGAAATCACGCAAACAATTCGGTATCTCTGTATGAATTTTTTGTGTAATTATATCTAAAATTGTATACTTACGAAGGTTCCAAACAAAGGCTTGGTTGTTAATTGGTTAGAAGATCACATTTCCACAGCCTTTTAAAATGTATTTATGAAAATTCGTATCAGTATTAAATAAAATATAAATGACCCTTTTCAACCTAGAATCTTCGATTCCTTATTCCACGCCGGTAGCGCGCGCTTCTTTTTTGGATAAGTGTGTAAAATAAAAATGTATGTAAAGTCTGTAGATTCCATTTTGATTTAAGGGCACCACGTGCCGCGGGGCTTATATGGGTCGACACAATGCCGAACTTATTTCACGAATGCACAAGTTTCATCGTCCTACTTTTGCGCCTTACCAATCCAACCAAGTGGCGCCCCAGTTGATTCTAGAAACACCGGCCACCATTATCATTATCTATCATATTTATTTATTTTAAATGATGCTTATACGAATGTTTTGCCACTTTATATTTGTAAAGTACGATCATTAAACAAAATTAAAATTTACCTTGCGACGCCCTCCTTACTTAGTGACGTAAGTTTGAGGATACTAACTAGACATGAGTAACTCCGGATTCGAATGTTAAAATGAGCCGGTTCATGAACAGGAGCCGATACCCGTACTGAATCCCGGTAATCGTTATCGGCTCCCGCGAGTTATTGAGTCCGCACCGATATTAGTCTCGCAGAGAATCGGCGCCTGTCAGGTCCCGAGCCACGAGCTGCGTTTCGGCTCCACCGCGTTTCGGGAGGAATCGGGAGTTGGGAGTTAATATTATTCTGTATTGAAACCGGTTCCAGAAAGGACGACTTTATTCTGTAGATTCAATAGCAAAACTTAGTGGACCTCGGAGCTGGAGCCGATAAGGGAGTAGGAATCATTAAGATGAGTCGGTACCGGATGCGGAGTAAGATTCAGTGAGCCGAATCACTCCTCGGAGTCGAGATTACCCATGTCTAATACTAACTCAACGAAACTTATTTCATGATAAATATATATACAGATAAACATCCAAGACCCAGTACAGTTTATTAAAGGCCATTTGCCGACTTGTTCTGGCTGGAGATCGAACCAAAACCTCCAGAGTGACGGACTATCGTGTTAACCATTACGCCAAGGAGGTCTTTAAACTATAAGGATTGACTGAAATAGACGATGTTATAGTTATAATAACGATAGCTTACTTATAAAAAGTTAGCTATCGTTATTTTGAATAGAAAATCTGGAGAAATTATTTATTGATGGAGGCTTCCAAAGTTTTATTAGAATTATATAGTTTTGAAACTACTAAGTACAGTTAATAACGGTTCCCCATACATAATCAATGTATCGCTGTCCAATTCGAATGGACTTTAACTATAAATTACAGCTGTAGCTCAATATATTTCGGAAAATGTAAATTTTACAGCCCAGACTTATTTTGTAGGGTTAGTTAAGCTCGCTGCTAAATAGTGTTTGAATAAGTAAAAGAGGCAGTCTGCATAACGACTAGCCGTCGCACGGTAAACCCTTCATGAAACTAGAAACTCAGAAATTCTGTTATGTCTGACAATAATAATTTAAAACCGTTTAAATAATAGTATGTTACGATATAAGTGCGTTATGGTGGTTATAACACACGAATCGGAATTACAGCCCGAGCTGAAGGCGAGGGCGTTAGGAGCTGAGTGTGTTTAACCAACATACCTAACGTATATCGTACGACATTTTTCAACATACTTGCGAGGAAAAATACCTAATAAACTGATATTATTGATTTAAAATAAACTTAACCATAAAACTGTCATGCACACCGTTGCTTTCCCGCCGTTTTACTTTTTAAAATCAGCACGGCGGCGCGCAGCCTTCTGGACGGCGGCGCCGCGCGGCATGCGAAAATGCAAAATCAAAAAAAAAAAAAAACCAGTTAGAGCATACTTATGTAAGTTAAAAAGATAAATATTCAAACAACGATGACGTTCGATGTCTGATTTAATCTTTTTCTTTGTCTAACCTTTACATTATGTTATCTAACTATCTCGCTCACACACAACTGTCAAACTTTCTTACTCTCTCATTCATACTGGATTTACCATTAATTCTGTCCCTTTTTTTCGCAATAGCAAATCGTGAGTCATGGAAATATAACTTTACTATTTGCGATTCTAACACACGCGTGTTTTATGGGCTGCATTTTACGAGCAAGAGTGTTGAAAATAAATGTATACCTACGGACAAATCACATAGATTGTGCTAGCCCCAAAGTAAGTTCGAGACTTGTGTTATGGGATGCAAACTCAACGATACTATATTTTATTACAAATATATACAGGACGACTTTTTAAACACAACCCAAATTTTTGGAGCAAGTTCAGTCCATGATACTGAACTATTTTCTATAACAAATTTCTAAAAGTCAGCCTGTATGTACTCTAAATAAACGTAAAATTTTATATTACTTCGAACTAGTTTGAAGTTGTGGAATAAGCTTTAGTATAACTGTAAAAATTCTTTTCTTCTTTTAAACCTTGTGTAATATTTAAGTTGTAAACAAAATTTATCAATTTTTAAGTACCTAATAAAGAAATATCGTGGTGATTAGTGGCAAATCCTCCCTTTAATGGGAGAGCCCTTTAGTCCAGCAGTGGACCTGTTACAGGCTGATAAAGAAAAGAAAGGAAATAAATATCGAAACATGAAAATGTAAATATAAGCTAAAAATATATTTTACTAATGCTGATATAACTTTTTAAATCACAGAACCACAAATCATTGTCGTATTAAACTTTGACGTGTTGATCGACACTTTTCAGCGAACGCAGGAAAAGTTCGTGATTGATACTTTAACTTTCAGGAAAAAGCCGAGAAATATTTACGTTTGCATGGAAACAATCCCACATTACCTCGATTCGCTGTATTTTTTACAAGCTTCTATTTAGTTTTACCTGTCCTGTTGTAACAACAACAACGACATAATCAGATTGATTTGATTACGGACTCCGTAATCAAATCTTGCGAGCTAAATTAGACCCACTTCCCATTATTCAATTCCGCCGAAACTTCACATACTTATGTAGGTTGGGTGACATTGCAATATTATGGTACCAACGACCCAATCTCATGATAAAGCTGGACGATGGCCACGGCAACTCTGTCATAAAACAATTTGACCCCACCGACTTTGTGCTTATAAAAGCTTGTTTTTTAAAATATTTTTAAAGAATTTCTTGTTTTTGGTTGATGTTGATCTCCGAAGAAAAGTAAGTACCAATGACACTAGCTGACACTAGCTAATGTTGTATTTTGACCTACAATACACTACATGCTCACCATTACACTAAAAGTGGCATTTTAGTCTAATAGCCCTGTACTCTGTCTCCCCCGTAAGGTGGAGAGATGTGATTATTATGAATAAAGCTAAACATTTTAAATTCTACTATAGGTTAAAAGGTAAAACATGCCAAGTTTAGAAAGCTCCTAACATTTCTTTCGGCTTCTCTCCCAATTGCAATAAATTGCTTTCAAACAGTCCCTGAGATTTCACCCTCGCCTCTAATTCGTTACTTTTATTTATTTTGTAGGTCACCCTCGTTTCTTTACATTTTATCCTGTAAATACCATTCGAGAATGTCACACAAAAAGTATGTGTTACGTGACTCTTAGTCGTGGTTTATATTACGGATGACTGGACAATACTGTAAATATGTATAATTATATATGTCACCGGAAATGTGTAAAAATTCAAAGATTCTATAGGTATACACACAAAAAAAACTTTTTAGTATAGCGGGGTAATTTTTGTTCGCTTGCACGTTTTTGAATTGTTCTGCAAGTGAATCGACCAACGTGAACTAAGCTCGCATGAGTGAGAAGCGACATGAACTGAAAATCTCCTTGTTGTCATAAGAAATGATTTGATGGAATTGAGAGGAATTAGCTTTCGTGACAGAGAAGGATTGGTTTTGTATTCGCGAATACTGGAAAATGTAATAATCGTGTATGAATGGAATATTTACGAAATTGTTCATCGTGAGATGAAGGTTTTGAATAGATTTTTGCAATTTAATAATAGAATGACATATGTTTCTTCGACATACATACAGTTTGTACCCTCTCCCTCCATCCCGATTTTCTTAGTTTTAAAAGACCAAGGCATATACTCAATGGTTCCTACGACCACGTTAGTTGTGAAATTCCCTCCTCGGTAGAGTCACCTGCACAACGCAGACACAGAATACACAATAGTTCGATCACGATCCCACTCGGCGGCTAGGAAAATCAGGAATACAAATAGGAATAGAACGGTGCGTTTACGAGGCACCTTACGGTACCCGGAAGGTTTTCGTCAGTCGGCTCAAAGCACCTGACACTTGTCAAGTCGATTTCAAGTGACGCCACCCAAAGCCGAGGATCGTTCCCAGCAGAGATATGGGATGTTCCCAGCCTGTGGTAGTCCCTTGCGCTGTCACTCTTCCGGCACGGATAACATTTTTCCAATTTGGCATATGTCGCGTCCGCGGTAAAATGCCTGCAACATATAGCGTAATGTCTACGTTCGAAAAAAAGAAAAATACAGTTTGTTACTAGGTAATAATTTGCGTTGTAAATACTTTTCATTCATAGTATCTTCCATGCTAGTCTGGGAGAAAAGAAAAAACTTCGAATATACAGACGGTTAATTAGATACCTGTGCCACCGCGCACTTCGTGAGGTGGCACAGGTATCTTATCATTCCTCTGTATCAGCTGTTTCTCTTCCCGTGCAAATCGTAAAAACCAATTTATTTAAGCGAATCATATTATTCGCATTTTCGCCTGATTGGCAATGCGGCTCGCAACCCACTAATATTTTGATTCCTTTCCACCTTTTCACCCAACATCACGCTAAAAGTGGCCTTTGGGTGTTGCAGCCCTAGGCTCCGTCTGCTTGGACCCGCAAAACACAAAATGCCCTGTCCGCCCCATTAGGGATAATGACGTGATAGTGTATTTGTATATTCATAGTATAGTGGTTATTCGAATTTACTTACAGAAACTCAATCACAAAACCGAACCTTTATTATTTTCTAATGATTCTGGTCATCTGTCAATGGAAAATAATCAGAGCAGTATGAATTTTACAATTGTTTTAGTCCCTTGTAAAAACGTTATTCAATGTCATGGACTGATATTGTTGGCCACTTAAACACACTAAAAACAAACAACGGACTGATCGTGTTGGCCACTTAAACACACTGAAAACAAACAACGGACTAATCGTGTTGGCAACTTAAACACACTGAAAACAAACAACGGACTAATCGTGTTGGCAACTTAAACACACTAAAAACAAACAATGGACTGATCGTGTTGGCCACTTAAACACACTAATAACAAACAATGGACTGATCGTGTTGGCCACTTAAACACACTAAAAACAAATAATGGACTGATCGTGTTAGCCACTTAAACACACTAAAAACAAACAATGGACTGATCGTGTTAGCCACTTAAACACACTAAAAACAAACAATGGACTGATCGTGTTGGCCACTTAAACACACTAAAAACAAATAATGGACTGATCATGCTCCCCTTTGTGATATCCTGTATTGTTACCTAATTTAAAGTTCGTCTTCATGTTGTTATAACTTCGTACATCCTTGAATGCATTTCTAGCACGAATATAATGCTAGTTCTAACTCAACTCGTAATTAACATGAAATCTGCATACAACTTGGACTTATATGCAGAGTAGGAAGAGTAGATTTATAGTACAAGCGGTATATGAGATAAAGGAAAAAGGTGTTTTTTTTTGGCCAACCGTTCGTCATCGAAGTATAGTTTGTTAATGACGAACGGTTTTATTCTAAACAGTTAATCGGACAAGGACAATTCGGATAAATTTGGTGAGCTCAATTTACACCTATAATTTAGGTCGCTTTTACCATTCTGTGTCCTGCCCATGTTCGAGCCTCAAACCCAAAGCAAAGAGCTTGAACCTTCTCCTCGAACCCGTCTAGAGTTCAGAAGTAACCAGTTTAATTACGTATTAGTCTGTTTTTAACAGCCTGAAAAAATAACCCGATCGAAGAACCTTTTTGCAGTCTTTCTTACTAATCGAAAACAAATGTAAAGAAAAAAATATTATTTTTTTATGGTCATTACCAGAGGTCGGAATTACGCAGAGTTATTTATGTACTTGCATCGAAATGTTGATAATAATATGGATCTTCCCGGGATTTCTAATGTATAATCCCGTGTATTGGCAACGTCGCGTGTGCAGTGGAAGTGCAGTTAAATTGTGTAAAAGTAAATAATTTTTTTATTTTATAAATCACGGGATTTTTTGCTCTTTAAAATAATTTCGGGATTTGAGGCATATCTACTTTACTCTTTCGCTGTATTATATCAGTGTAAGTACATAAATAACTCTACCTAATTACGACCTCTGGCCATCTTACAGTGTTAAGAAGTCAAAATGATTTTCTGATTATCTTAACTACTTGATGAAGGACCTCCGAAACTGATATCCGCCGATCGTCTTCATAAAGGTTTCGTACCCCCTATACATCGTCAGGCCGAATTTATTACATTTCTATGGAACATCGCCCGTCCTTCGGGGTTATTAAGCAAGGATTCCGCCAATGCCGATGTGATTTAAGAGAAAAATAGTCAAATAGCGTACTAACTTGGGCAAAACGACTCTTGATTACCATACAAAGCCAACATTTTTGTTGGAAAGAAAATTTTGGTAAAGCCAAAGTGCTTTGTACCGCCATAGTTTAGTTTTCCATTGCCATTTGTATTCCAAAGAGCATTATGCCCGAATAAGTGTGTAGTAACCCTTATAATTTGCAAGGACGCTGTGGGGAATGCAATTCGTATACACGGCACTCTTGAGACAGACATTGTGTGTAGTGTACGAGTCTACTAACCATAAAAGCTTAAGCTTTTATTGTCGCATGCGTCCCGAGTTCATTTCAAAAGATTGTATTTTTTTGGTTCATAGGACAGATACACCATCACGTCTTGATCCCTAATGGGGAAGACAGAGCATGTTGGGTCTTGCGGCTCTAAGCAGACAGAGCCCAGGGCCGCAAGACTCAAAGGCCAGTTTTAGCGTGATGAGAATTTGGAAAAAATGAATCAAATTGATGGGTTGCTATGCTAGCCACATCGCCTATTTATATGATTCACATTGTCGCCCATTCCCTCAATCGGCATGTACGATCTGCGCGGGAAGCGAAGCAGTTGGTACATTCTAAGTTTTTTACTTTTCTCTCAGACCAGCATGGAAGACATAGGACAGAGTTATGTTAATATTCGGACAACATATAAGTATATTTTTTTCCGATTAATAAAGCTTTTATGATATTTTAAGGCAATTTCACATACAAATATGAATATGCGACATTGTATACCTATATATAGGTGTAACATTCCCAAACTTTGAGAATATAATAATAAATATAAATATATAGAAACAAATCATACTGATTAAGCTAGCCCCAAAGTAAGTTTAATAAACTTGTGTTATGGGATAGTAACTCAACGATACTATATTTTATGATAAATATATATACATAAACATTCAAGACCCAGGACAATTTGAAAACGGCCATTTTTTAACTTGCCCTGGCAGGGGATCGAACCCAAAACCTCCGGATTAGCGGTCTAGCGTGGTCACCATTACGCCACGGAGGTTGTGAAGAAAAATATCCCACTCCCGTAGTCGTAACATTAAAAATCTAATAAAACACTGTTTCTGAGACGGACTATAGTATTTCCAACGTATACATATGTTCCATCCGACGTTAGAAATGTTCTTTGTACTGACATTGAACGTGGAATTTCGATCTTTTTCACTTCCCATTCAACTTCGCATCCGCGGCAGAATGAAGTGGGTAAAGCCCTCACTTTGTGAACCCATACAAAACAAACAACATAAAGTTTTATATGCACTGGGAAACTGCAGTATTCTACTATTGTAGTCTTGTTTACAGCCTTTCGGGGTTGAATGTTCGTTGTTCTTACTAACCTCAGCTACTTGTAGCTATAAGTTCATGTAAAAGTCTACATTTTTAAAATAGAGTAGATTTTTTAAAACCTAATTTATATTGCATGGACAGTGGACACCGCAAATCCACTTTCGAATGATTGATTTCTTTATTTTATAATCTATACCGCTCGGTTTTTTTCTAGAGCCTCATTTCAGTTAAAAAAACTGGTCGAGTGCGAGTCGGACTCGTACATGAAGGGTTTTACCTCCTCCGTAAAATGTTCTAAAACACGTTTTATGTATGAATTAAAGATCCTTTAATTTTTTAAATTTATCTTATTTTTAGTATTTGTTATTAAAGCGGTCATAGTAATACATAATCAGTAAAAATTTCAAGTAAGTATCTAGTTATGCCATTATAAAGATCGAATTAAAAACGCTAAACAAACGCGTTTCTTGTATGACGATCCCCTTTAATTTTTAACTTTATTTTATTATTAATATTTGTTGTTATAACCGGCCACAATAATACATAATCACTAAAATTTTCAAGTGTCTCGCTGTTACGATTCAAGTGATATAGCCCTGTGATAGACGGACGGGCAGACGGACAGACAACGGAGTCTCAGTAATAGGGTCCTATTGGCATCCTTTGGGTACGGAACCCTAAAAAACTACTCTAGGTTACGATTAGTAAGATAGTAGGTATTTGTTCCCTGACGAAAGTTGATCAAGTTAATGATGATGGTTATTATACCTTTGGATCCTAACTTAGTATTTAAAATATTATCTTACAAGAAAATTAAGAATTTAAGGACTTATGTCAGGCTATAAAAATTAAACTGTCTCCATTTCTCCTAAATCTAGGTAATATTATGTACGGTCTAAGATGAAAAGGGTGATAAAGGTACTCAGCCCAATGTGATCCGGGTCAAAATTACCAACCCGTATAACGACAGCAGCCATTTATAACCTGGTTTTTGCAAATCCCAGCCCGGGACGATGTGACGAATCGGAGTGAAGTTATGATAGATGTAAAATGAGTGTTCTTTTCTGATAACAATGAGCCTCGATTATGACTGTGTCTTGCATTTTTTAGGCGACCAATACTGTATAAATAAGTTTCTTTCGGCGTTTCTTCTCAGTAGTGATCGTTGCGAAACGCTAGTATTGGTAGCTTTTAAACAAAGAAAAAAATAATTTAGATATAAATAAACATTACACGTAATGTACACTAAAATTATTGACGTGTAAAAGTGCCTGCAAAGGCCTAATTACTGAATAAATATTTGATTTTGAATTTGAAGTGTCAACGTCTCTAAGATTACTTGAAAAGTAGGGTAGGTAAGTGTTTTTCATGTTGTGCACAATTTCAATTTCATCGTATCCAAAAATTTACATTCAAAACGACATGCATTGCATTACAGTTTTCTAATTTCCTGATGATATGATCTGAAGAAAGGCAAAGGCTAGGTTCCACAGCATCAGTCTCTATCTCTTTAGATAAGTAAATAACGAAATGTCATTGATTGTCAAAACACAACACATCCACGTTCAGCTTCAATAGAGTCTCGGCTTCAGTGCCATTGACTTGCAAGTGTTACGTGTAGGCAGGCTATTATTACTGTTGGAAATGACTCAAGTTCGAGTGCCGGGCTAGCATGGTGTATAGTGCCACGCGAGGTAATTTGCGTAGGGAGAGTATTGACCGCAGTTCCAAAGTTGGCGTAGTATCAGTGTTTACAAGTTACTATGATGTAGGTAATAACTACTAAGTTATTTTATATTTTATTATATTTCGCGCTATGCTTCTTTATTATTAGTGGAAATGACTCAGGTTCGAGTGGCGAGCTGGCATATACAATGGTGTATTGTGCCACGCGAGGTAATTTGCGTAGGGTTATATTGTCAGTAGTTCCAAAGTTTAGCGACGTGTCAGTGTCTGGAACAAATTTACTACCTATGAATTTAGGTACAAACTACTGAGTTAGTTTTATTTCCAGTATTGCATTTTGTTCACCGGCTTTACAGCCTTGAGCTACCGGCTTTATAATACAAATAGAAGTGGTGGTGGCCGAAAGGTTTAAGCACTGGCTAAGCGTCTGTAAGGCACGAGCTCAATCCTCACTAGGCACGATATGTTTTTCTGAGGTTTTTACTCATGTGCGGTAATTTCATCTGCCACCACTTGCTTCTGGTGAAAGAAAACATCGTGAGAAAACCCGCACTAACATAGGCGTACCTAGGCTGAATTCTCAGGGTGGGGGGAGGGGGGACGGTCCTATAATTTTGCTTAGTAATAAGATAGGCCTGTTTTTTTGGAGGGGAGGGGGGAAGAGCTACCATAAATTTTAAAAGACCGCGAGGTATATTATTTTTAGGGAAGGGGGGAGGGGGGGGGGGAGGGGGATTAACCCTTGGTCTAAACCACTCCATTAAAAATAGTCATATGTATTATATTTATAGAGTTCAAATTATTGAAGTAACTCGAGAAATATTAATGTATATTTAGTGTAGAAAAAATTAGAGACAATAAAATAGTAGGAAACGTATTTTAGGTCCCCCGTAGAAATAAAACTCGCATTTGTTTTGTGCTGGTTCTGTATCAGATTTACATAGTTTGCTGAACTTTGCTTAGCCGATCGAGTTAAGGTAGAACCTCGCGTGCCAGACCGTCATTAATACCCGACTCAGAACTGGCAGTAGCTGCCTCAGCTTTATTTTGAGCTTCGAGATTGAGTGCGCATTATTTATATCTGATAACTGCTTTTCATTTAGATCTGAACAGTTAGTGACGTCATTTTAAAGATAGTAAAGGTAAAATAAACGGGCAAGTGCGAGTCGGACATGAAGGATGCCGTACCACCGTACAATGTTTTAAAACGCTGAAGAAACACGTTTCTTGTATGACGACCACCTTTAATTATTAACTTTATCTTATTTTTAGTATTTGTTGATATAGTGGTCATAGTAATACATATTCGGTAAATATTTCAAGTTTCTAGCTATTACGGTTCAAGAGATAGAGCCCTTGTCACAGATCTGGCGATCGAGTTAAAAACGCTAAAAAAACACTTCTTTTGTATGACGACCCCCTTTAATTTTCATTTTATTTTTATTCTTAGTATATGTTGTTATAGCGGCGACAGTAATACATAATCGGTTAAAATTTCAGGTATCTAGCTATTACGGTTCAAGAGATGGACAGACAGATGGACAGACAGACAGACGGACAGACAGCGGAGTCTCAGTAATAGGGTCCCGTTAGCACCCTTCGGGTACGGAACCCTAAACAATGTTGCCAGTGTTTTAAAAGTAACTCTGTCTATATTTTTTGTTGAGGGGTAAGTGCAACTATATTTTCTAGAATAATTTTCGCAAAAAACTATGACACCTTGTATTCTCAAGACCAGGCGCGAGTGATATTTAACAACTAAATGATAGCATCAATCGTTATCATTCCCAGTTCGTTTTTATTACACATATCAAGGCAATGTTTCATTTCGACGCGGTAATGTATGTCAGACGCATTTGATACTCGTTAGGGGCGCGTCACAACTCACAACAGTGTAATAACAAAAATGTGTAAGATAAATGAACTTATCTCACGAATACTATTCCGTTGAGAAATGTTACCACATTGAATATTTTGTATATTAATTTAAATGAGTATTCAAGTTCAAGCTTTAAATTTTTTTTAAATTTCGACATTCCATTACATATCGCCCGGACGGCCGCACACTTTTGTATGGAAATGCCGAAAATTATTTTTGTGTTTTGGCTGTTATTTTAATTTTATTATACTATAATGGTCTAGTATAGACCGTGCTTTGATTTATTACGAGTATGTCCCTTCCACGTTGTATATGGCAGGAAATGTTTCAAAAATTAAATTAGCAGAAAAACAGTAGGCAGTAGTATTTAGTTACTTTGTTAATTTTATAAATGGTGTAATGCCTTAGGACAACCACCTACCATAAAAATAAAAAATATATGATTTTATAGTTTCGTGGTCACAGAATAAAAATAGTTGATAATTTATAAATAAATTACGAGTATATTCAGAACCGGGACACGGCGGCGGTGCGCATTGTCAGGTTTCTATCTCGAGATCCCTAACCGCGTAACTTGGGCCTTGCCCCGTTGCCAGAGGGCAACTACGCTATAGTTTTGTAATATGTTATTTTTAGGGTTTCGTAGCCAAGTGGCAAAAAACGGAACCCTTTTGGATTCGTCATGTCTGTCTGTCTTTCCGTCCGTATGTCACAGCCACTTTTTTCCGAAACTATAAGAACTATACTGTTGAAACTTGGTAAGTAGATGTATTCTGTGAACCGCATTAAGATTTTCACACAAAAATAGAAAAAAACAATAAAATTTGGGGGTTCCCCATACTTAGAACTGAAACTCAATTTTTTTTATCAAAACCATGCGTGTGGTGTATCTATGGATAGGTCTTCAAAAATGATATTGAGGTTTCTAATATATTTTTTTTCTAAACTGAATAGTTTGCGCGAGAGACACTTCCAAACTGGTAAAATGTGTGTACCCCCTGTAACTTCTAAAATAAGAATATGATAAAACAAAAAAAAAATTATGATGTACATTACCATGCAAACTTCCACCGAAAATTGGTTTGAACGAGATCTAGTCAGTAGTTTTTTTTAATACGTCATAAATCGTAAACCGCAATTTACCTTTAGAACTTTTATATTATGTTACTTGCTGCTACGGAACCCTTCATGGCGAGTCCGACTCGCACTTGGCCGCTTTTTTTTGTACTATAAATACTATACAGTATCACTACTAATGGGGCATACAAAGTTGTACTATATTTTATGCTTTATATTTTCCTTCTTACACATGAATTATTTTAAAACCTAGCTTAGATAACTAAACAAATGAAGAGAATAACAAAATTTAGGTAGTCCTTATTTCATGAATTACAATTAGTTGTTTCGTGTAGCTTGAAAACCTAAATCAATCGTGTTTTTAGGCAGCTTGGAAAAATGTACACTAGATTTAGCCACACTCAGTAAGAAACAATAAAACGCATTTTCTAAAAATACTTCAAAGTTTAAATGTACTTACTTAATTTTACCTCTTTTCTATAACAAACATAATGCTAAATCTCACACTAAAGCCTTTTAAATGTCTCTTTTATACAATTTTTATCCGTTTAATCCGTGAGTTTATTTGAGAGTATGCCGTAATGAATTAAAACGTTATCTCGAGCTCGTTTCGTGTATTTCCAAAAGACCGTTGCTTCATTTTAGATAAAACAAAGTTGACTATTCGCACTTGATTCGCACACATTTGTTTAATGAAGTGTCAATATGTATAATTTGGAAAGTAAATATTTATTTGAAAAATCGCACAATATTCAGCATTTAAAAGTAACAATGTTTTAATCAGTAGATGTGATGGACTTAACGTACTTTAAAATTATCCTGCACTATCGAATGCTATGGAATACACTTTTTTTCGAAATATTAGTAATGTGTGAACTATGTAGTATACAAATCCATACATTTGTACACGTTTGTATGTTCTAACATATGAGAATGATACGTTCGGCGTCCTATTGGTACTTATTTGATAGTCAGTGTCCCTATTCCTAAACTGAATTCGCTATAGAAGTTGATACTACAAAAGAAAACAAGAATAAATACTTACCACGACTTGAAAAATAAAATGCCTAGGCGATGACGGAAAATAAATAAAGAAAAACAAAATAAAAGCAAGATCATGCTTTTATATCAATATGGAGTATATATAACCTACACATATTTATGTCATGATACACAAAAAGAGCAAGTATGTCAATTTTGCGAGCTGCGTGAAAATACCACAAAAGTTCAGCTACTCAGCATTATTTGACTCGGCCGCTTTATTTATACGCACTTTGTTGAAAAAAAGGCCAATTTACATACCTTACGCTCGACTCTTTCCCTTTGTGTCGCTTTTTGGCGGTAATTTTTATTTATAAAGAACAAACATGAACAGAATTTACTTTTTTACGTATTTCACAACTCTATTCACTTTTTAGGGTTCCGTAGTCCGACAAGGAACCCTTATAAGATCGTTCAGTTCGTCCGTCCGTCCGTCCTAGTCTGTCACAGCAGAATATCTTCTACGTTTGTGGACTGATTTGCATGTTACTTGGATCGAGGATACTTCACATATAGATCTCATTTTTAAAAATACAAAAAATTAAAATTACCCCTTTTTAAGGGTACCCCATACATGTAAAGGGGGGGTGAATTATTTTTTTGAGTGCACCCTCTTGTGTGGGGTATCGTTAAAAAGGAATATGAAAATAAGGTAGGGTTTTTCATACAACACTTTTTTATCAGCTTTACCACTTGCGAGATATAGCCCGCCAAAGTCGTTTACACGGTGTCCCCCCGCCTGTAATTTCTAAAGTCTTGGACCTATAAACTTCAAATCACTCACGTAAAGAAACAGGCGCGGAAACTCTTATTTAAAATTGTTTCGGGTATCCTGTGATGAATACTTTTGAAATTATAAATAAAATAAAAATATATACATACTTTTTTCCAAAAAAACAGTATAAACTTAAAAAGTTTTTTTACATATTTTACTACTAGGACTGAATGAAGCTTGAAATGCAAGAAATGCAAAACAGCGCGGTGCCAAAAATGACTACGGAACCCTACTTTATGCGTGGTCCGACACGCACTTGGCCGGTTTTTATTGAAATTGTTCTACTTAATAATGTTCGACATTTCTGCGAAACTTGGTACTAGACTGGCCACATTATTTTGTAATTGTTGAATTTATGTGTGACCTACACACGAATTAAACAATTACTAATAAAATTTACAGGGATTCATTTTCGATAATTACTGCTCGGTCGTGGAATGCGCTTCCTATAGATATTAAAAGTGCGCATTCTTTATTTCATTTCATATCATTATTTCTTCAAAATCAGACTTTGTAGATATTATGACGAATTCTCAGACACGTACACGTACAGCTTATAATATTTTAGTCTTTTTATTTTATTTAAGTTATAATATTTGTAGATGTAGTTTATTTCGATATATATCAGTCTTTTTGTCTCCACTGCAGGAGCACGACCCTCTCTGTACTATCAGAGCCATACTCGGCCAGAGCAGTCAAAAGATTTGGCCTACACTCTCCACGCTGGCCAGACGGGTTGGAGAGGTCTCAGTGATGTTTATAATCTTTGTTTAGCTTGTATTTTCGTCGCCGTAGTCGCCTTTGATGACATTCACGGGAAGACTTGGAGTGGTCCTATTTTAATCTGCCGGAAACCACACTGCATTCTATATATATATTAGTTTATATATTATATGTATTAATTAATGTAATAAATATAAGAATTCTTCTTTAACACATTATGCATATTTATTGTATCCTTTCGCTAATACTTGGTTGACTGAAAGAGTTCTCATTATGGGAAAAGACCGCCATTTTACTTACAAATTACTTACATATATGTTTTTTTAATATTTCAATGATTGTAACTATTTATGTACCTACAATGAAGATATTCAACAATAACAAAAACAACTGTGGAAAGTGTTCGTAGAAGAACAAAGGTATCAAAGTTAAGAAGCTTGTTGTAGTGTCTAATACGACTGTGTATTGCCCTAGGCTCTATACCTTGTAAGGGATGCTCGTAAAAGTTATTACACTATCCAATTTGAAGCAATCCTAACTAGGTTCTTAAATTGTTAGCTAGTGATTACACTATACTAAATTGCATCATAAATCGAGGCGCGTGACCAACGGCGACGCAAACAAGTCCACTTTATTTCTTTTTTTTATAATAAGGGTATTCCTGTTTAACATGTTGCTTGTGAACTATTGCGTTTTGGAATTAATTAACAGATTACAAGGAAGAAGAGCGGTTGGAACGTCCTTTTTACTCTAAATCGTCAAATGCGATTACATTTTCCGAATTTCTAGTTAGGATTCCTCCAAATTGGATAGTGTAATAACCGCTGAATGAGGAGCTCGGTGGCTCGGTGGTTATATTCCGCACTCTTAAATACACTTGGTAAGAACTTCTTCTTCTTCGTCTAAGCGCGTTCCCAGTCGCATCCTCAGCTGTGCTACTTCGGAGCCTGGGGTGTGCTTTCCCGCTTTTTCTTCTCCAAATATAACATGCATGTCAATAATCACCCAAGGATGCCAAAGACTTTGCAAAATGGAAAAGAAATAGCCGGAACAGTTTAAAAGCGTACGCATTACTAGCGGCTTCGCAAGTTTAGTAACACTGAGCGTGGTCAGCACTTGGATGAGTGACCACAAGTGGCATATAAATTTCTCGAACTCCTTCGTGCTTTGGAAGATACGCAGTCGTTGGTCCCGGCTGTCACCATTGCAGGCAGTCGTCAGATGTTAGGCAGCTTGAAAAATCTGACACCAGTGTTGGCAATTTCCACAGGCTGTGGAACCCAAAAAAAACAAACAAAAAGCAAGAAGACTAATGTGTATGTATGATGTCTAAAACACTATAGGAAACGATCTTTTCGATGAGGTACATAATTTGCAAGTTTAAGTACATACTTGATAAGGGCTCAGAAACTGAGCCTTGGGGCTCGTTAATTGAAACAGATTGCTCGCTGGTAGCAGCGGGAAACAACGATATTTGAGCCAATATAGGTATCTGTACAACGTTTAGAAGAAGTTCAGTTGCTTGTGTTAATCTGAATCTTGTTGTTTGCTTTTTTATTTTTACCTAGACTTTAATCAGCGGGAGAAAAATTACGAAATTTTTTAACACTTCCACTGCTGAAAAATGCACCGTGTGTGTTTTGCCAAAGAGGAAAACACATACGGTGCGTTTTCAGGTGGACGTTGTGATTTCGTTTTTAAATGGACTTTATTATGCAATACAAAATACTTATGAGTTAAAATATATAAGGTCATTTAAAATGTAACATATATAATATAACAAAAATCAAATAATTATTTCTAAAATTCGAAAAAGGTTATGTAATCTCTTTATATTATTTAGCCAAACCTTTGATGTTTGATGATTATTTGATGAAATTTTATGCCATATCCTGAAGTGTCCTCCGGAAATGAAAGACCATTGTTTAATTGAGCTACATTTTTAGGGTTCTATACAAAAAATGAAAAAACGGAACCCTTATAGGATCACTCGTGCGTCTGTCTGTCCGTTCGTCTGTCACAGCCGATTTGCTCCGAATCTACTGGACCGGATCTTAAATCTTCCGGAAATTTGGGATGGTGGAAAAAAAATACAAAATATAGTTCATTGCTTGTAGATTACAGGAAATCCTATATAAAATCAATCAATTGTACGGAACCCTCTCCACGCAAGTTTAACTCGTACTTGGCCAGTTTATTGTGTTAAATTTGGGTTTTCCTTAAAGATATTTTCTTTTTCAGGGTTGTTTAAAAATCTGAAAGAAGAACCTAAAATTTATCAAGGCGATTCTTTGGGTTCCCTTTATCTATGCATACCCTACAGAACCTCTTCCAAGGGCCGTTTAAATAAAATTGAATTTCACTCTAATGATTAATTGTTCACGAATGATTGTTCGATGTAGAGATTCATTAGTACATTACACAGATGTTGACTGAATGAATTCCTGGCCCATCATTTATTTCAATCACTTGTTTGACTCATTCATAGCTCACGATCGATTCATTTGTCACTCGATTCCATCAATCGACTTTGTCGACGCTCGATTTAATGTAGGTATATTTTTATAAAATGACTTTTGGTTATGTGTTTACAAGGTGCTTTTTAATAAGGTAGGTACACATGTTTTAAGGGGTTTTTCAGTCCATCATTTTGATCAACTTTGCCCAATGAATGTATATCGCAATACGAAAAGAAAATTTCACTATAGTTACTATGGAAAGTGAAATTTGCCATAATATAATATAAGGTGCTTTTAAATTAAGGACAAATTTTTAAAAGGTGATTTAGCCTATCATTTTGATTATGTTTTCTATATATTATATAATATACACAAAAATACAATTTTAGGTCACGTGACTACTTCGATTTGTATGATAACCTAAATTTGTGTTTTTTTATACATTCATTGGGAAATGTTATTAAATGGGTAGTATTTAAACGCAAATCAAAATTACTGATTGCACAGCAAAATACTCAACTGAAAATATTACTAAACAAACTGCAATTTATATTTGTGGCGCAGTAAAATGGATAGAACTTTCCTAGCACTCGCCGGCCGCTGCCGCGGCACGCTCGCTTCGCTCGCTCGGCTCGTGCGTGTGTTGGTCGCAGTTCTAACATAACCTAACCTATAGGTTTGCCCTAACCTAATAAATTTGATGTGCAGTCAGTATTTATTTGCTGTGCAATCAGTACTTATGATAAGATTGTTGATTTATTTGATGTAAAAAAGTATATAAATGATGAGATTAAATTGATGGGTGATTATTTATTAGATGTGCAATTAATAATATCCCTTATTAAATATAGTGGACTAAATCACCACTTTAAATATTTGTACTTAATTAACAAGCATCTTATATATTTTGGCAAATGTTGGGTATACTTTACCTAATCAGTGTTTACATATAAAACTTTAAATATATTTATGTTTTTTTGACACGTTACTGCATGTAACACTGTTAGAGTGCCTTCGTTAAGTTAAGAGTGGTAACTTAAAGTAAGTTGATTATGGATATATGTTTTACAAGATTACATGCATACAAATTGCTGTTATTACAAAAAAGTTATTTTAAATATTATTTTTAATAGCATTACAATGCTCGGAAATTATACCAAATTGAAAATATGTGATTTTTTCCTCACATATTTTCACAAAGTTATTTAATTTCTAGACTATACTATATGAACGTTGTCACTGAAAATTACATCGTTTAAGAGCCACAGGCATGCCGCTGTTGAACTTAAGAACATAATTTAGTTATAAAGTTTAATATTTCTTTTTTTAATTACACTTGTCGAGCCGCTAGTATGGTATACTCCATCGATTCCATGTTTATTCTCGGACTTGACGTGTCACACGCAACCGGCTGCCGGTAGCCCCTTGAGTGATTTTTATACTTCATTTTATAAAAAGTTTTCAGAGGTCAGTTATTTCAATGTGTTAAAAATATGAGACGAGTCCTTAGTGGTCACACGCAGTTGAGCAAGTATTTGTAATAGGGATTTATACGAGATTTCACTTTTCACCATTCTAGCGTGCGCGGAGTGAACGTAGGATAACGTTGTTTAAAACGAGTATATTTACTTAATTAAAAAAATCCGTTAATAGAATGATGTGTCATGGCATTGTTCATCATAAGTTATGATTATCTCGGGTTTTTGGGGATATTTTTTTGGATATACAGATCCTAACATCAGAGAGGCATTTTAGATAACTAGTGAATGTGATTTGGAATTACTACTAAACCCATTCTTAGATACGCCAATGAAATATATGGACAAGTTAATTAGCATCATTATGGCGAGAATTTGTTTCTTGAAATTAAAATGTTTTTTACGAATGTGAAATTGATATTTCTTTTTCTATTGTTGCAGTAAAAAAGGCGCGCTATGTTGGTATACCTGGTGAGTACTCTTTCTTCATTTATAAAGTTATCAATTATACACGGGTTAATAAACCCAGCCACCCAACCACAAGGAACAGTAAAAATAAACTTTTTTAAATTGTCCTGGGTCTTGGGTATTTGTCTATATATGTATTTATTATAAAATACAGTATCGTTGAGTTAGTACCTCATCATAATACAAGTTTAAACTTACTTTGAGTCTAACTCAATCAGTGTGAATTGTCCTTATCTATTTTAAATAGAAGACAGTGTAATAGAAAGGATAAAAATATTGGAAGTTATCGTGTTTTACGCTCAAGATTTGAATACTTCATGAAAATCCGTTGTAAACAAGTGAGAAAAGTTAACCACGCTGAAATTCTCAATGAACGTGAAAGAGCTAAGCGGATTACCTCAAATCGCGGCGGCCAATGGCGGACGCTTGCGGGCACTGGGAATATTTAATTAACTGCTTACTATCATCTACTCTGTTAATATTTAACACTGATACGGACCTGCATAATTTAATAAAGAAAAACTGTAACGAAAGTTTCCTTTACACCGGCAACATTTGTGGAGTAAGTTCAGTCCGTGATACTGAACCACTTTCTATGAAAACAATAATGGAAAAAAATTTCGGCTTCTCATACAAATCAGCGCTCACCCAAAAAGGTTTTGTATACGACGAAATTTTTTATCGATTTTCGATAAATGGAAAGTAGTTCAGTATCACGGACTGAACTTGCTCCAAAAACGTTGCTGGTGTTTAAAAAGTAACCCTTTATAACTTCCTAGCTGTTGTCTGCAGCTTCATTTGCGCTCGTTCTTCAGGAAAGATAATTCAGGTATGTAATGTAACATACACTTTCTCCATTCTTAAATATCTTCATGCAATATTTAAGACATGATAAAATGGCATAAGTTTCATTCCATTCCCGAATCAGGTAACAAATGAAGCCGCAACCAATAAAGTTTCGTTCTATGTTTCGTTATATGTGTTAAATACTCACAGATTACAGCGGTCAGATGTTCTTTTATGAATTAAATGACAAACACAACAAAAATAACAAAAGTTTTGCGTCTATGTTAGTTAGTGTTTGGAAATTACAAATGATAAATAATAATATATATAAATTACGGTACATTGATGAATATGCGTATACATAAATATTAAAAAAAAAAAAAAATACATATATCTTAAAGTACAAATACCCATAATACAATACAATCTAAATACATTATTAAATGACGGACACAAAATACGTACATATATAATTAAATGATAGTTATACAGATAAAAACTAATAAAAACTGAATGTTAATTTACTTCAAGGTACTATACTAACAGTGACACGATTCCTCCTCTCTCCTATTGCAGCGCCCAACAGGGTCCTTAAGTGATTGTGGAATCATCTATGTATCAACTTGCTATCTAGTTTGCATGTATTCATTTGTCATTTAAGGAAGCAATAAATTATTGAGTATTGAGTATCCCGGAAAGGGTAAACGTGTTGGGTACACATCTTTTGACAACAAAGATTTGAATAATTAATGCAAATCCGCTGTAAACGAGTAAGAAAAGTTTTCCAGGCTGAAAACTCAATGATCGTAAAGAGCTAAGCGGATTACCTCCGATCGCGGCGGGCAATGGAGGACTCTTGTGGGGACTAGAAATATTTAATTAAGTGCCTACTGTCATCTATTTTGTTAATATTTCACACTTATACCGGACCAGCATAATTCAAAACATAGAACAAATTTAATGAAAGTATCCTTTGTAACTTACTAGCTATTGTCAGCGGCTTGATTTGTTCGCATCCTTCAGTAGACGGTTTCGTTTTTTTTTAAATAGGTATATATTTGTATTGATATATATTTTTCGGTATATTTAAAAAAAGATATATATAAGGACAAATCACACTGATTGAGCTAGCCCCAAAGTAAGTTTTAAATTTGTGTTATGGGATACTAATTCAATGATACTATATCTTATAATAAATACAACATACAACGTGTTAATGAATTAACGCGAAACCTCTCAGCTGGTACCTCAGCCCATGAAACTAAACAACTTTTGTTTTACAACATTCACGAAACCTAAAAAAAAATTGAATTTTCATATAAACTGATCAGCTGATCGAGTCAGTTTGTATGAAAATCCGAATTTTATTTTTGCCATTTTAGGAATGTTGTAGAACAAAAGTTGTTCAGTTTAATGGACTGAGGCCTGAAAGGATTGCGTTATTTCACTAACTCGTTGTATAGATAAACATCCACGACCCAGGACATTTCGAAAAAGGACATTTTCCAACTTGCCCTGGTTGGGGATCAAACCCAGAACCTCCGGATTGGCGGACTAGCGTATTGACCCTTACAGCACGGAGATCGTCAGAATCGGGTTAAAGAAGAAGGATAGAACACATTTATGATTTTTTTCTTTGTAATTAACTAGTTGCCCGCGGCTTTGTTTGCGCGCATCCATTAGAATCTCATCGGGGATAAAATGTAGCCTATCCCACTCTCCTGCGTATAAATTACGTCGATCAAATGACATGGGACACTCACTATTGATTTTCTTCCTTTTTTATAACGTTTAATTTGACATTGAGAATATCTGGATTATAATTGGAATTTATAAAGACTGATTCAAAACTTTAACATTTTTTTATTAAGTTTGAATATCTGGGCTGTCATTTTTTTATTAAGTAAGTTTACGTACTGTACGGGTGTATAAATATTCCACAAATCTCATAGAATCGTTTAGCACATCAGAATTCAATGATTTTAAACGTATTCTCATTAAAGCTTTTCTTGCTATTTATAGTCTTGCTTCGCATCCAACAGGCGCATTTGTATCCGTAAAAAGAGCTTTAAACTCTGTTACTCCAACCTGAACTTTATATCATTCTGACTAAAGCTTACTTTTGTTCGCAGCTACACAGTTCAACACATACGTGACGCTTAAGCTTCAGAATGTCAAGTCGACGACGGTGACAGTGAAGGGCCCGACTCCATGTTGGGAGCAAGACTTCCTATTGTGAGTATTTTTAACTTAACGAGCCATCAGGTCACACTTTTGAATCAAATTTTGTGTTCGTGAGGTTGCTGGGATTTACCACAGTTTTCACGGTCAGTTTTTACTATTACTCGATCAGTTAGATACGCTATTTTGACTCTCTTTCTATTTCAGTCTTGAGTGATGTCAAATTTTAGATGACTTCTCAACACAGGACGTTTTTAGGTTTCCGTAGCCAAATGGCAAAAAAACGGAACCCTTATAGATTCGTCATGCCTGTCTGTCCGTCCGTATATCCCAGTCACTTTTTTCCGAAACTATAAGAACTATACTGTTAAAACTTGGTAAGTAAATGTATTCTGTGAACCGCATTAAGATTTTCACACAAAAATAGAAAAAAAAAACAATAAATTTTGGGGGTTCCCCATACTTAGAATTGATACTCAATTTTTTTTTTATCAAACCCATACGTATCTATGGATAGGTCTTCAAAAATGATATTGAGGTTTCTAATATATGTTTTTTCTAAACTGAATAGTTTGCGCGAGAGACACTTCCAAAGTGGTAAAATGTTGCCCCCCCCCCTGTAACTTCTAAAATAAGAGAATGATAAATCTAAAAAATATATATGATGTACATTACCATGCAAACTTCCACCGAAAATTGGTTTGAATGAGATCTAGTAAGTAGTTTTTTTTTAATACGTCATAAATCGTAAAATGTTACTTGCTGCTACGGAACCTTTCATGGGCAAATTCGACTCGCACTTGGCCGCTTTTTTAAAACAGGATCGAGGGAACAAAATTTGAACAGCGTAATGACAGAAGCCAGTGATGTGTTTTTTATTGTATTTGCTGTCTAAATAACGCAAAATTGCTTGTTGATTGCGGGCCAAACCCGTTGTCAACGACTTTCCTTTACCATTTCTTTTTAAAAATAGCCGAAAAACGGACCCCAGGTTTTAAAGCTTACAGTTAGAGATACAATTGTAAACGTACTTATATGAGAAGGAGAATGGTTGTTAAATTGTACCTAATTCAAACATTCATCTTAATAAGTAGATGTGAATGATCTAGTCTTTCTAGTTTTTGGCATCCTTGGGTATTATATTTGGGTATATATATATATTGAATATTTGTAGAAGAAAAAGCGGAATAGCGCACTCCGGGCTCCGAAGCAGCACAGCTGAGGATGCAATCGGGAACGCGCTTAGACGGAGAAGAGGTAAATGATTCTGGGAACCTTAGAAGCAATTGTTGCAATTTTTCTGGTAAATTCGATAATTGAGCGCGGCGCATTATTGCCCTGGTGCGAGGCTGCATTGACGAAAAGTTAACCACAATAATATTGGATCATCACATTTTTAGCCCACATCAACCAATGTTGGGCATAGGTCTCTTCTTTTTTGTGCTATTAGACTCTTTCTGTAAGGCTTACATCCTACGATACAACTCATAAGTACTACCTTTTAGCTAACTTACCATTAAATGTTACTACACTACAGTGTTTTTCGTAGAATTTTGAGGTAACAAACATATGAATATGAAAATATACAGAAAGCAAAGGTAATGTAATGAATGTAAAATGTAGGCCCTACGGCGTGCGTTAAAGAAATTTCCCGCACCCCAAATGCGATAACTTTTTCTTTTTATAAAAAATAGAGTCAAAAGTTGCGTCTTTTATCGCTAGGTCATAATTTACGTAAACTAAGGGTAAGTCAACACCAGCCACAATCAAACGCTGTGCCATTTTAGATGTTAACAGTTCCAATTTGCATACAAAATGCTGTTATTACAGCTTTACTAGGTATGTCGCGTAATCGACGTAATCGCCGGTATTTTTACATGAACTAGGTATGTGACCTGGTATTTAAGTTGATTCAGTAAAGTACTTGATCATGGGTTAGGTAAAATATTTTAAAAGTGAAGAAATTCATATAGGTCGTATTTAGTTACGATACGATACGACCTTGGGCCTTGGATTAAAAAAAAATCATTTTATTGAAGAATAGTTTTTTTTAAGTTTTATACCTCAGTTAAATATTGATTTGCTACAAAAAAACACTTACAAATTTAAAATATCATAAGTTTCTTAAAAATTTACAAATAATTTCGATGAAATATTTCAATATTAAGATTTATCAGTTAAAACATTGGTCTACTTCTATTTGTAGGCTCTACGACTGTAAAAAACGTGATAACGGGTGGCAAGAACTGGACTGTCAGGCGCAGGCTGGGCGTCCCTACAAATGAATGTCTGATCTCGTGACACTGAACGAAAATGAATGATTCCGATTAAGATCTGGACACGTTTTTGTGAACTTTTCTTTTTATGACAGTCTCTTGAATAAATAAGTCTTATAAATCTAGTCACGGTTTTGCCAAAATAAAGAAGGTTAATATAGAACTTAATATTTAGGTAAAAATACACTGTGACAAACTTATTTGCGTTATATTATGATGAACAATTTTTTGCAATAATACACAAAATATAAAATGAAAATAGTCATTCACAAAACCATTTTTCGTGTAAAACAATTCTGGAAAGTATTAGTTCCATTTTTCTATAAATTCATCTTATTAAAGTCAAACTGCTAAATAATTTCATTGTGATCGAGGAGGCGTGAACGCGTGGCTTTAACAAATTGATCCGCCGAATAAATGGTCAGCCACCCGGCAATTCCGAAGAATTGAAAACAATGAATGTACAGAAGTAAAACTGACTTTAATTTCATTCATTGTGATTGAGTAGGCGTGTACACGAAGTTTTAACAAATTGATCGCCGAATAAACGGCAGCCACCCGGCTATTCCGAGGGATTGAAAACACTGAATGTACAGAATTAAAGCTGGCTTTAATTTCATTGTGATCAAGGAGGCGTACACACGAAGTTTTTAACAAATTGATCGAATAAACGGTCAGCCACGCGGCAATTCCAAGAGATAGAAAACACTGAATGTACAGAAGTTGAGCTAAAGTGAATTGTAATAATAAATTCTTTTACCTTGATCGCTGCTCTGATAATGAAACTAGAAAGTGGCCATACAGGGGTTCCTGTAATAAAACGGCGCAACACCATTGAGTTCGGGATTATTTTATTTGAACACAAATAAACGAAAAAATATTTTTCAAAAATCATTACGTATATACTAATCGAGTCTTTATCACTAACGGGGTAAATAGAGCCTAGGGTCAAAAAATATAAAAGCCACATTAAACGTGAAGGATGTGCAGGTAAAAAAAGGGATTCGCAATAGTGATGGGTGGCTAGCGGCTTCGCCAACTGTCAAGGTTTTCGCCCTCTCCTTTGATCAGCTTTTACGACCTGAGTGGGATTAGAAGCAGCTAGTATACTCTACGTTTTTTTTCTGCCAGACCAGCTGCAGTTCTTTCTAACTTATTAGGAATGTACATCTTATATGCGAACATATGAATTAAACAACATTCTTTATCAAACAAAAACAAGTTTTTTACAAGCTAGGCAAATTTAAAAATCCCTGAATGATGAGTAGTGGACCTACCGATACGACGTGATATCCATAGCGCCATCTTTTATTTGCTAGAAAAAGCCCTGACTTTCAAGCGTTAACTCTCAATAACTTTTAAACGGCTAAACCGATTTTCATCAAACATAGCTAAGAACCACCGCAAAGGAATTTGCTTTAGTGTAAAAAAAACCACATCGAAAACGGTCCATCCGTTTGAGCGCTACGATGCCACAGACAGACAGACAAACATACCGACAGACACAGCATCAAACTTTTTTGTCGGGGATTAAAAAAATTAAAAACAACTAATAATACTTTCTAACTACAAAAATAATGTGAAGAATCAAAACTTTATTCGCTATTTGATCATTTTCATACACCTCTGGTAGGTACGATATCCTCGGTAGTACGATCCGTACTCTAAGTGTTTTCCACGAAGCTCGTATCATCACCGCCGTCCAGATTTCTGGTATTCAAAATTAATGGTGTTAGCATTTTTTTACAACCCAAGCGCACTTTTAACACGCACCGTCGTTTAAGCATAGATATAAAATAGATAGCATTCAAAATTATTCTTTTTTGTAACGTATTCTTACTTCTCTTTACGTCCGGCACACTCCGCAGTTTAGGTATGAAGCTAGGCCGCCGCACTAATGCGGCTTTTTCAAAAACATAAAGTTGAAGACGTAAGGTATATTTTGGCTCGTTCGGCGCACATTAGGCTTATTAAGTCGAAGGTCTTTTAAATCTAAATGGGTCTTTAGAACGCTGTAACTGGGTTATCCAATAATGTTCTTTCTGTACCATGGTAATAATAATAATTCTGTGTCTTTACACTATTAAATAGATAGCAAAATGCTTGAATTTGAGCGGAATTTTTATCCTTAGGCTTATTAAGTCGAAGGTCTTTTAAATCTAAATGGGTCTTTAGAACGCTGTAACTGGGTTATCCGAGAATGTAATTTCTGTACCATGGTACTAATAATAATTCTGTGTCTTTACACTATTAAATAGATAGCAAAATGCTTGAATTTGAGCGGAATTTTTATCCTTGTTTTAAAATAATTTTACTTATCAAATAATTTCACTTATCATCTCGCCCACGCGACTTGTGTAGAAAGCTTTTTATAGCTGTCCGCTTTGTGTATTACTGGAGCTTTTGGACTGGTATTGTACGAGCATTGCGTGGGAAAATAAAAGCTTTTTTTATATAAACGAGAAACAGCTTTGTTCGATCTAAAATCTGTGACTGTGCACTATGTTAGTGCAATCTACACAAACAGAATAATAATGGCCTCAGTACTATTCCGTGTTAATAGTAAGCCCATTAGGGCTGTCTCGGGCTGAGTGTACTAAGTTATTATGACAGTTGCTCGTTAGGGTAATTGTGTAAGATACCTACTATCTAAATAGTAGTGCCTGGACACTACTGCGTAATGCGTACGCGAAATGCGAATCGTGTTAATAGGCGATGCGGCTAGCAACCTATCACTATTTTGATTCCTTTTTTTCATCCTCTCGCCCACCGTCATGCTAAGAGTGGCCTTTGGATCTTGCGGCCCTAGGATCTGTCTGTTTAGAGCTGCAAGACTCAAAATGCTCTGTCTACCCCATTAGAGATAAAGACATAATAGTGTATAGTATAGAATAGTGCCTGGATCTGAGCTGGCCTCTGCCAGCTGAACACTCCGAGTTTGATTACTTTGAGTTAAATACAAAAATAGTTAGCACCATTTAAACAAAAAAATCCTTAAATCATACCTAATGGGGTCGTATTCTTCAGAAGTATATTAAAACAGTGTTATAACTTTTACATGTATTTATATACATGTAAAAGTTATAACACTGTTTGACAGGGGTTAAACCCCTTAGGTATTTTTCTTTCACTGACTTTATTGCAGGTAAAGTGGTAAGTAGCTTACCTAATCAGTCTTAATCGCTATGTTCTTTTCTGGGTCGTCATATTTTCCTACCTCAGGCACTTTTTTCAGACCGCATTTTGCGTGACAGAAAAAAAAGGAAGATTGATGAATAAATGATTTACTAGCGCCGGAGTTTTTAGCGGGAAATCAAGGGGTTCAGTTTGGATCTGCCTTAAATTATTTTGCAAATTTACTTTATACGTAAAATTTGTGTAGTTTGGTGTTTAAAATACGTATGCTCATGAACAATATGTGAAACAGTTAAGGTGGACAGTGATAGCCCGGCTGTAGTGATATTCCGAGTGTAGTGATATATGAGGTCCGTGTTTAGGCGCCGTCCGCCACACAACTCGTATAGTTTTGTCGCCAGTAGCTTCTTTGAAGCAATTAAAGGACCTACTCGTATACCATTCTTTGAATATTACTATATAATATTTCGTTTCTTTATTCAAGTATAAATAATTTACTTGAATAAAGAAACGAAAAACTTAAGATAGGCTCTAAGAGGACTCGTATCCAGGTAAAATAATTCTAAAACATACTTGCGGCCCGCCTCGGCTACGCACGGGTATATAATACATATGCTTACCTTTTTTCTTAAATCACTCTATTAATGAAAACTGCATAAAAATCATTGAAAAGAATTTAAGTTATGAAAATTTAGCTGAATAGAAGTAATATTCCCATAATATTAATTATATTTAATTGAAAATGAAAATGACTAAAGGTTTTTAATACCACCTATTAATTGCAATAAGCTATTATCATTCAACGAAGGCTTTCGAATGTAGTGGGACACAGAACGAACGACATACTTTATTACTACCTATGCATAGCTCTACTTTATGCGTTATTAAAATGAAAATGTTTGGTGAATGTTTCGTTTCTTGTGTATTCCGCTGTACTATTGATCGCATCGGTGATTTATCGGCAATGCATGCCTCAAGTACTGATAACTTCTAAATAATCCAGCACATTCGTTTTGAAACATGGTATGTCATTCATTATTTGGAGCTTCGTGATGGGCTTCGGCAAGCTTAATTTTACGAGTACAACTATACCTACTGCGGCCTCACATACTATGAGTAACTACATCTACGTAAGTTTTCTTGAATGTGTTTACATAATTTTGCTATTTGCTTAGGTAGGTTGCTATCTAATTGGATGTTTTATTTTCTTATTCAAAATAAATAAGCATAAAATCTTGCTCTTTCGCCGTGTTGTTCAATTATTTATTTAAACCCTGTTTTGAGACGGATAATATTTTAGAGCTAGAAGAATAAGGACCACTCCAAAATGGGAAATTGCCTCAAGTCCATTAATAAGGTTTAAGGGCATACTTGAATTTTCCAGGGTCCAGTGCTGCCCCCATTTAAAATAAATAATTTCAAAGAAAACTGAGACATCATTTAAAATTTTGCTACTACCAAGTCCTAGATAACCCTTCAAAGTATTTTATGAACTACTGTTTACAGTTTATAATGAGAACGTTAAGCTTTAGTACGCACATTTGCGAAAAACGGCCACTTTTGGCAAATGGGCGTAGTAAAGCTTAACGTTCTCATTATAAACTGTAAACAGTAGTTCATAAAATACTTTGAAGGGTTATCTACGACTTGGTAGTTGCAAAATTATAAATGATGTCTACGTTTTCTTTGAAATGATTTATTTTAAATGGGGGCAGCACTGGACCCCGGAAAATTTAGGTACGGCCTTAAGCAAAGTTCCCCATTTTCCCCTCCTATTTTCCCCCAATCAAAATAGCGATCGACTATAAAATTTGAATAATATACAATACAATACAAATTATCTTTATTGCACCATAATAATTAATAAAATAAAAATAACAAACACAAAGAAAAAATTGGTACAAAGGCGGACTTACTCGTATCGCTAGATGCGATTTCTTCCAGTCAACCTTTGAATAAATCAAGGGTATGTGCCAATTTTCGTCAAAATTGGTTGAAAAATGCGACCTTTAGACGAGAACAGACAGAAATTTTTGGCCAATATCGAAACTAAGGTGCTTCGCTCGCTTGGTAAGTTACTCGTATATTACTTTTATTGTTTTAAGTCAATCTACAATGGATTATTATCTGTCTTATCTTTGTCTTGCTATATAAAATCATTAGAAAGGAAATTAGTTTCCGACATGACGTTCATGGATTTGTGATGAATAGCTATTTCTGGATGGGCTTTCAATAGGGTCATGCAAGCTCAAAGGATGGATGCACACAAACAAGACAGCGGATTATAATGGATCCGCGGATCTGTTTCAAAACCTGGTAGGAAGATAATGCGGAGATTAGACGTGCATATGCACTAGTAATTAATATTATAGATGTAGGTTACACGCTCAGTTTGCCATCAGTTCAGTCCATTAGTCTGGTCAGAATGATCGGAGAATGATCGTGTAACCGACGGAATGACAGACTGATGGTTCGGACTGATGAAAATTATAATTTTGACAGTCTGTTTTGTATGATGAAAGACTGATGGGAGACTGATCGCGTAACCCGCTCGTATCATTCTCGCGTCAGTCACCGTACCACAGAATACAGTAAGAGTAAACAGAACGGAATCTCCTAAGGTACGCGCAATATGCGTCCCCGTTCCCCGCACCCGCATCTCTCCCCCGGTTCTTGACGGCCAACGTGAGTCATCGAGGCGAAAACGGGGGAGAGGTGCGGGGACGGGAAACGGGGACGCATATTGCGCGTACCTTAGGAGATTCCGGCCTGTGACCGTACTTTACTACATACCGTACACCAAGGTACATAAGGTAGATTATAGCTCTTTGCCGTACACGTACTCTTTATCAGTCTGCTGTCAGTCCAGATTGACCGTGTAACCGTGAAAATCATCCATCATTCTGGCGTCAGTCAAGTCGTTCCAGACTGATAGACTGATGCCAAACTGAGCTTGTAACCTTGCTTGTGAGACACATAGAATGCTAAATTCTGAGCACACCACGATGTCGGTGTGTAGCAGATGTCATTTAATATTGTTTGACTCGTGACTCATTGAACTTACTCATTTTTGGGGTTACATACCTGTAAAGGTAAAAACGGAAGCTTTATAATTGATCACTTGTCTGTCACAGCCAATTTGCTACGAAACTACTGGACTGATTGAGTTGAAATTTGGTACACATATGTAAGTCATTGCAGTGACCCAAAGACATATGGGAGCCACTAATGGGGGGTAAATTAGACATTAAAAAAGTTTGTGTAATATATCGTATGACATACCAAATGAAAGAGCTTTTTATGAGAATTTTAAACATATTTTTTTAAAATGGTATTTTTTGAAGTTATTAAAGAAAATACGCGAAAATATAGGGATATCTCCGAAATCACTAAGCCTAAACTTAAAAAAAAATACAGATAATAGTTCTTTACTTATAGATTACGGGTACCTATAAGACTATGTACCGTTTTACTAACTGAAACGGTACAGTGGCCCCACGTTGGGCGCCACTGTACCGTTTCAGTTAGTAAAACCTAGATTTAGGATCTAGGAAGATAGATGAGATAAAAGAAAGACCAGATATCGGCAAATGAGATAGGTATAATGAACAACTATTACATTACATTAGTTACAAAGATTCACAAGAACACTAGGTACAGATTAGGTAGTCAGGGTCGTGAGTTATAGGCACTAGATCAGTTGAGTAGCCCTTCTAGATAGAAGAACTACTTAGCTTCAGATGCTTCCGAAGACGAAGAGGACGAGCGCCGGCCGCCGCGCCTTATATATGGGCATGGGCCCCCCCGCTGCGCCTAAGAGGGGCGGAGGAGTGCTGGAGCCGATGTCACACCTATTATTTAAAATGAGCAATTATTTTATAAAATAATAAGGATCTCGGCAATGGTTGAAGTGATTTTAATAAATCTCAGTTATAAGTGTTGTTGGAGCCGAGAATTCGATCTAGCTACGAGTAGGTTTTATTCTAAGAAAAGGAATGTAATACAGTATCAAATTAAACCAAATATATGGCCTTACACATCATCCTCTTTGGACAAGGATATAAATGGCTGCATGGGTAGCTGGGTAGAGTCGGGTCCGGACCTTAGGATTTCCAGTACGTTTAGGCTAAGCCGCCCCAAATAGCTGCCGTAATAGCATCGCCGTGATGAAGTAAGTTAGCTAGCCTTTGTTGATTGAAGGCTGAGAGCCGAGACCAGCTGCGGCTGCAGAGGATATTAATCGTAAGGATCGTGCGAGAAGTGTTATATTTTCAAGGTTGAAACGGGTATGAAAGTAAAGAATATTTTTCTTTAAAAAAAAAAGAAAAACTGTAAGATTTTTGTTTTGTCAGCTTATTATTTTATGAAATAAACGGGCAAGTGCGAGTCGGACTCGTACATGAAGGTTTCCGTACCTCGTGCAATGTTTTAAAGCGCTGAAGAAACACGTTTCTTGTATGACGACCCCCTTTAATTTTAAACTTTATCTTATTTTAAGTATTTGTTGTTATAGTGGTCATAGTAATACATAATCGGGGAAAATTTCAAGTGTCTAGGTAATTTCATTATAAAGATCTAGTTAAAAACGCTGAAAAAAACACGTTTCTTGTATGACGACCCCCTTTAATTTAATTTTATTTTTTATTTTTAGTATTTGTTGTTATAGCGGTCATAGTAATACATAATCGGTGAAAATTTCAAGTTCTATTACGGTTCAACAGATAGAGCCCTGTGATAGACGGACAGACAGACAGACAGACGGACAGATAGACAGACAGACAGCGGAGTCTTAGTAATAGGATCCCGTTTGCACCCTTTGGGTACGGAACCCTAAAAAAAGAAAGATTTATGACACTAAAAAGTAAAAATAAACAAAAAAAAACTTGAACTTTTTTCTGTAGGTCCGACCTAGAGAAATAGAGTTCTATTAAAAAAAAAACATGCGCTTCAAAAAGCTTTGTTTAGGATATTGTATCTGGGGGCACGGCAGTGCCCCCGCCAAGTCGAGCGCGAAGCAAACACTGCCGTACCATCCTTTACTGGAACCATTTCGCCACATTTTCAGGACCCTATTTGAGAACCTCTGGATAAGACCAGAACGCAGAAATTTTTGTCATCTAGTAAGCTATAATTACATACTTAAAATCCGAAATTTCAAGTCTGTAGGTAATTTAGTTCCGAAGTGAAGCGAAAACAAAGTTTCGCATTTATGACACTCAATCACTCACTCATGATCATCAGAATAGAACTAGTACTTCCCATAAACTCAGAGAGCTGAAATTTGGTACAGAGTAAGGGTTTAATGGCCACATAAAGGGAAAACTATAAAAACTAGGATAATCGAAGATCTGGAGTACCTGGTGACCCTGATTAGAAAACACAAGAGGCCAACCAATTATGCCCACATTTCTATAAAAAGAAGTGAAATCCCACCAAAAACATTCTGTAAAAAACTAGCTCTCGTCTCGATGGAGCTGCTTGTTTATCTCTAAAAAGTAATGAAATCTAGACAAAGTCGTGCCAAGTCTAAGGTTCCTTACTGCGATTACTTTATTATTGTAGTTAATGTTGTGTGACTTGGCCGTTGAACATTCTTTATACGTTAGTGGGTACAAGTCAATTTTGTTTACATAGCTTACAATTGACTAGTTATTGAATCAACGTTTTCCAAGTGGCAATTTTCCATCGTCAATGGGTAGCGGTTCTGGTTTTGGTTCTTAAAAAACTGAATTATGTTTGTGTGTGTGTGTGTAAAGGTCCTTACAAATTCATAGAAATTCAAAGAGTGCGGCGCCGCAGCGGCGGCGGCCTGCTGTCGTGTGTAACCGCTCTTACCTATATACAAAAACATAGACGGGTCAAGGTAAAACAAGATGACAGAAATTGCTTTGACTTTGCTAGTTTACCAATACATTCGGTATGCAAAACATACTTCGGCTGTGAAGATCGATAGTATCCTTATTAACCAGGAAATATAGTTAGCAAATGTAAATGTCCCCTGTAAATGGCCATCGTATCGGAGCCTCTATTGCGGCAAGCATCGATATTACTATTGTTGTCAGGCAGTTTGAAAAATCTGCCACCAGTGTTGGCCCTTACACGAAATACAAACAAACCTTTATATGTGTATAACCACTATAAATTTGCCTGGCTCTAAGCTCTATCTAACCCGTAAGATATAATACTCGTACTTACTTGATTAGAATGTATGTTTGTTTAAAGAGGATAGTTTCCCACACTCTCGAAATAGATCCGATATCTAAAGAAACTTCCAACTGGCAGGATAATTCATAAACGCGGGTGGAAACCCGCAAAACTTTCAAACTTACATTTTAGGGTATGCTACCCACCCGCAGGGCTCGGCTGTGTATACAACAAGAATTTCAAGTTTCAGCGGCCAAAGATAGACCCAAATCTTGTGGCCCGGTTTATGTAATTAAAATTTACACGGAATAACTTCGCTTGCTAGGCGTGTCGTCGATATAACGTAAGTTACGACAGGCCTTATCTATCGTTAGGGATAATAAAATAACGCGATAGTGTATCTGTATTTTGGCAATAAATGATTGCGTAGAAATAATTTCATCGAAAAGTGACCTCATAATAATTACTTGTAGTTATTATGAGATACTAACTCGACAACATACAGATTATGTTGAGAAGTGCTCTGATACTAAATTCCAGGTCTGATGATGAAGCCGGAAGGTTTCTCACAAGAAATGTTTGAACAAAAATGTCATTTTTGAAATATTATTTTATTTATTATCAGTAGCTGATGTAGAAATTTTCCGCCACTAGGCTATTCATATGTTTCAGATCCTAGTGGCGGATTTACACATATCCTGCCAGTAGGGTATTTATATTGGATAGGAGCAAAAAAAAGGTCATCCGCTTCACGCAGCGCAGAGTTGTACGTGGGGCGGCTTCATTAGTATTGCACGCGGGCGTTTAAAAAGCTAGCGGCGGGCCTGTTTTGCTGCCCCTGCGTTCAATCGAGTAACTGCGAGTTGTCTGGGGGCGAGGCACGTCGGTGCCCCCCCCCCCCTTAAATAAAAGCCGCCCCCTTATATCTGCCGGCCTAGGTTGCCTGCTGGTAAATCCGCCACCGTTTATTATAAATTTCATCACAAAATCCATTACGAAAATCCGACGGTATCTAAATATAATTATACGTTAAGCTACAAGTACTTTAGCTAGGATTCATTGAATGGACGGGTCAGCTAGTTTCCTACACAGACCTGTACTGATGAGAGCATCCATTAGGCTCTTGGAACTGAAACCATTAATTCCAGCCGGTCTATATTAGCACTTAGGGTACGTTCACTAGACCACTTAAAGCCTAGGTAACCTGTTTCGTAAAAGAGCACGCCCACGAGGTAACGTTAGATGTAGTAGGGAAAGGATCCGCGTCCTTTCCGTAACGAAGATATAAATATATCCTATTAGTTCGCTTTAATAAAGGAAAGTTGGTCAGCAATCTTAAGGAGTAATAGTTTCTGTCTACTTACAGGTGACAGAGTATACTTATGTTCTTCTTCTTCTCGAGTCGAAAGGCTATTTATTTATTTAAATAAATCAAACTTGACCAGTATTTGGCCACTTATGTAATGTATATGTATAAATATGATTTATATGATAAGAATACGTTACACGTATCTGTAATGCAATAAAGCCCATCAAGCTGGGTAGGGACTTATACTGAACTGGGTTTCTTTCGGCGTATGTTCCCAGCAGTGGTTGTTCCAAAACGCTAGGAGTTTGTAGCTTTTGTACTAAAAAAAATTAAAAATAATGGCCTTGAAAAAGTGATATATTTATCACATATTAAATAAAAAAATAGCTTTGACTTTATATGTTAATACAAATGGTCTAAGTGGGCAATTATCGGCAGGAGTTAAAGGCGGCTACAAACAACAAGCGTTTCGGAACGACCACTGCTATAATAAGAATTTGAACTTTCAGTCACAGGCTGGAATCTCCTAAGGTACGCGCAATATGCGTCCCCGTTCCCCGTCCCCGCACCTCTCCCCCGTTTCCGCCTTGATGACTCACGTTGGCCGTCAAGAACCAGGGGAGAGGTGCAGGTGCGGGGAACGGGGACGCATATTGCGCGTACCTTAGGAGATTCCCTTCTGTTTACTCTTACTGTATTCTGGGCTTTCAGTTGCTATTGCCAAAGATACACTCAGAATCTTGATTGTTTTATATAATTTTAAATTCACACTGAATAAATCACTGCAAATTCGCAACCCTCTTGCAAAGAGCTATTATGTATAACTACAGGAGGCACGTATCACTGTTTTGTCCCTTCTTCACTTAGTCGCTTACTAACTCTTATACGCCTAGTACTTTCGACAGTTTATAAGTGAAAGCCATTCAAAAACATGGTAAACATAATTAAAAATACCTAAGTGTGTGTTTCAATACAGGAAGAATAATTCAAGGAACACGGCAAAGTGTAAAGAAATAACTTTCCATCGGTAAGTAACCAGATTGCATTGTTAGAAAATTAAATACTGATAAAATTTACGCCGCCGTATATTTGAAAAATAGAATAGGAGCCAATGTTTGAAATAGCTGGTCTATACAGGCAGACTTTTTATCCACCTGCAAAATTTTTTTGCGCTCAGCCAAACGGATTTTTTATTATAGGATAATTTTTTTTTTGATTTTTAATAACTTTTTTTATAGAAAGTAGTTCAGTATCATGGACTGAACTTGCTTCAAAAATTTGGCAAGTGAAAGTCAGCCTGTATATTCTATGTCAATGTCTCTTTGCTTCACATTGAATTCGCTGGAAACTGCCAGTGTGATAAGATCCTGACCGTCTTCGACGTTATTGTCATAAAGGTTCTTCTCACGCGTCTGTGAAATCTACCGCCTCTTCTGTAGACAATGCAACCTTACTTTGAAAGAGGCCAATAAAAATTTGTAAATTTTTTATTTCCTGCTTCTTTCTCTATGCCAATGTTTTTCAACGTGTTGGTCGCGACCCCCTAGGGGGGCCGTGAAGCCTTTATAAGGGGGTCGTAAAAAGCCACTAAGTGATAATTAAAAATTACTTTTTTAAAAATTATACCTACATTTCCAATAATTTACTTTAATAAATTCAAATACGTGGGTCCAACATTAAAACAATCGCTTGCACTCATCAATTAAACGCTGAATAGTGGTTTGGCCCGTGGTTCGGCGGTTATACCCAGATCGGACGTAATAGAATCGATGTAAAAATGTGTACTGTACTTGAGTATGTATTAGTTATCCCTATTTTTAACACAATAAAATGGGCTATTCCCAGTAATCCTACCAGTAGGACAACTGGGAATTTAAGTCCCAATAGATCTACCGGTTGGCTATGACGTAAAACACAGGTTAGAAACAGAGCAGCGTTCCAAAAATTGTTACATACTAAGGGAGTCGCGTCATGAAAAAGGTTGAGAAACACTACTCTATGCTATCCAAGCCTGGAACTAACTACTGCTTTAATATAAAAAGGCTGAGACAATCCAGTGTTAATTACGGCCGCGGTGAGGCGTGGCACCATAACTCTGATTTACTACAGGCGCTCCCTCGAAGCCTCCCAGCTTATCAAAATACACAAATATTTGCCCAGCGAGCGAGCCTAAGCGGATGAATGTTTTTCTTTTTAAATTTGTTTGTTTTCATTGGCGACGCACCTTTCATCCAATTTCCTCGTCCTTGAAACATTGATAGAATTTTGTGGCAGCAATCTACCTCTAAGTTTACAATAATACGGAAAATGTTTTCTTGCAATGTCTGTCTATAATATATATACTAATATTATTAAGAGGAAATAGTTAAATGTTTGTTTGTAATGGATAGACTTAAAAACTACTGTTTTGATTTTAAAAGTCAACTAAAGAAAGCTATATTTTATCTTATTCAAAACGCGAGCAACGCCAAAGGAAATAACTAGTTCTTAGGGTTGCGCATCCAAAGGGTGCCAACGGGACCCTATTACTGAGACTTCGCTGTCTGTCTTTCTGTCCGTCCGTCTGTCACAGGGCTCTATCTCTTGAACCGTAATAGCAAGACACCTGAAATTTTCACCGATTATGTATTACTGTGGCCGCTATAGCAACACTACTAAAATAAGATAAAGGTAAAAATTAAAGGGGGTCGACATACAAGAAACGTGTTTTTTATGCGTTTTAATTTTTTTACGGAGGAACGGAACCCTTCTTGTTTTTTATAAATTGCGTTGAAAATATTTGATATATTCTAAAATTCCGTCTAGATAGTAAAAGACAATAAAGGAAAAAGCCTGGGTGTCTATTCTAGAATATAGATGACCTTACTGACACTATTTCTGATTCTCGTTTTTAATCTAGATAAGGTCCATATAATATATACATACCTACTTGGTTATCTTTTGAGTCTTGCGACCCTAAGCTCTGACTACTGTAATGTTAATATAAGTATACTTATATTAATGCCACTGTTGGAACTCATATATACACAAGTTTTTCCTGAATAAAGTTTTATTTTCATTAAAAATATGCTCATATATAACATGTCATAAGTACGAACACAAATGAGGCCTTATTTAAATGAGGTGCTTAAACTTAGCAACAACAATCGCTCAGAACTGCCTAACTCAGGATCTGGGGTTTTCAAACAAATGGCTTATTAAAGAGTGTTTTTCTCGACAACCCCGAAATTGATTGTATTTTATTGCTTATCTAGACTATTTTTTATTATGGTTTCTTGTTTTCTGATTTTATTTGCTTATTTCAATAGTCCTTGACTATTGCGTAATACTATTATAGCCATTCGTAGCATAAGGTACTCGTAGTAAGCTCCTCCCTCTACCTAGCTTAGTTTAGGTAAGAAGTTAGTTAATGTAGAAGAACGGTTTCACCGTTCTTCGCAACGTAAAGATGGAAAAAAAAAAACTGTGGTGAGCCTTTGCGCATAAAACTAGACTCCAAATTTAAAAGAAATACGGTCCAAATTATTTATTTACTACTTTATAAGTAAACTTTTTTTATAGTAGAAAAAAAAACTGGCCAAGTGCGTGTCAGGCCACGTGCACGTGGGGTTCCGTAGTTGCGAATGCCGGCTTTGAGTTCTCACCCCATGGTGGGCAACTATAAACATCTAATAAGTTGGTCGACTATAATTTTTTAATTCGTTAAACCTACTTAGATTTGATAGTTTTCCTTTATACTTCGTTATATATACTACTGCCGTGAATTTTTCGCGTATTCATATACAACCGTTCAGCTGACAGGAGGGGAACTCATGACTCCAACAAAAATTTGCACTTTAAAACTAAATAATTCACAAACGGATCCCTAAATCGAAAAATGGTGTTCGCAAGCTAACAATATTTTGGAAAGACCTATTCAACGCTACCCCTCACATGGGTTAGTCGAGAAAAAAAATTATTCCCACTTTACAAGACAAGACAAAACTTCTTTATTGCACCAACTCAGTACGAGTATATTAAACAAAAGTAAATTGAGGATAAAGTATGCGGGCTTATCACCAAAGCGATTTCTTCCAGGCAACCTATAACAATTAACAACCTTACAAATAAACATTAATTATAAATCATTCAATATAAAAAGTATGCTAGATAGTACAAGGTCTATATTCGTAAGTACTAAACCCACTATTTGTCTATCTTCTGAGCACATACTAGACTTCCTAATCAAATCAAAGGAAATGAGATGTCTTTGTCGAAAGTCCCGCCAGATTTATTGACATTTTATTGCTTGTCTAGTCTAGAACGATTGACATAGATGTCTCAGCTCGACTCATGCCAGTCTTTACAGTGTCTGGTCGATAACATCTTATGTCTTATCGTTCTTACTTGAAATACATAATCTACGTTTTATGCATCAGTGTTGATGCATTTGCGTTAGTAGTATAGTGAATCTTTCTCTGAATACTTATTTTACTAGGTTCAATATTCAATGGTAATCATTATTTATACTTAACATCAATACGTCTCTATCTCTTACGGAGTAGACAGAGTTGAGACCGTGGTTAAGAGCTGAATTAGTTACCACGTTAGTTAGTCACGGGTTGCTAGTTAGTTTTTGTACTTACATTCTTTAGTTGTCAATAATGTATCAGTTAAATCTTATACATTTTAATGAAATGGCTTACAGCTAAGTTGACGAGCGTTTACATCTAAAGCCGACGAAGCAGCGGTTTTCGGCGTTGCGGCGCCGCGCGTATGCATTTTGTTAGTCATCATCATCAGGTCCTTCCCAGTCTCCACTGCAGGAGCACGACCCTCTCTGTACTGCCAGAGCCATATATCAGCCAGAGCAGTCAAACGATTTGGCCTACGCTCTCCACGCTGGCCAGACGGGTTGGAGGGGGTCTCATTGATGTTTATAAGCTTTGTTTAGCTTGTGCTTCTTAAATCGCCTTCTACGACATCCACGGGAAGACCTGAAAGTGGTCCTATTCTACTCTGCCGGGAACCACACGGTACCCACCTACTCTACCACGTACGATCAATATTTATTAAAAGAAAATAAAAATAAGCTTGCTAAATTGTAACCATTTCATGTGTGGAACTTATACAACTGTTAATCTGACAAACCCATTAGGCAGTCAGTCAGTGGCCGCGATCGCAACAGCTGGCTTTACAATTTGGCACCGTCTTTGTACTTCGATTGCTGCCAAAATTATTGTAATATTACAAGTTTGTATTTTAATCTAGAATATGTATGAGTTTACTTAACACTTCGGCAAATATTTTATAACTTGATAAATCCTAGCTCTTTTTAGGGTTCCGTACAAGAAATGAAAAAAACGAAACCCTTATAGGATCACTCGTGCGTCTGTCTGTCCGTCCGTCTGTCACAGCCAATTTGCTCCGAATCTACTGGACCGAATCAGGTGAAATTTAGTAGAATGGTGTAATCTTATGACCCAAACACACATGTGCAAAGTAAATAAATATTTTGTTTAAAATAAGGGTCATTTTTGGGAGACAAATTAGGAAAATTAAAAAAAAGTTTTGCAAACCTTACTGTGTCATATCTATATCTATATCTATACTAATATTATAAAGAGGAAAGATTTGTACCTATTTTTGTATATTTGTATGTTTGTAATGAATAGGCTCAAAAAGTACTGGGCCGATTTAAAAAATTCTTTCACCGTTGGAAAGCTACACTATTCCCGAGTGACATAGGCTATGTGTGTATCACGGGCGAAGCCGGGGTGGACTGCTAGTATCAAATAAAAGGGCTCATTATGAGGATCTCAAATATATTTTTGTTATAATTCTTAAATAAATAGTTTTGATTTTATTCATGAAAGAAGACGAAAATTTACCATTCCCCCCCCCTGATCTCCGAAACTACTGAGCCTAAAATTTAAAAAAAAAATACAAAATATAGTTAATTTTTTGTAGATTACAGGAAAATCTATAATAATTCAATTAATTGTACTTGAGAACTTCATCTTCTCGTGTCGAAAGCCCAAAATATAATAAGTATTTTTTATCCCTCCAGAAAGTTGCCACTTTCACAGCGTTGTCGCGTAGCCTCACATCTTTTCGCATTCCCGATTGCATCCTCAGCGGTGCTGTTCAGAGTCCGGGGTGCGCTTTCCCGCTTTCTATTCTCCAAATATTATACGCCTTATAAATGGTCACCCAAGGATGTCAAAGACCTTGCGAAAAGAAATAGCCAGAACAGTTTGAACGATTTAACTATAGTTTTACAACCGACCGCCTGGCTGACGTCAATCCTCTTTGAAAATGTAGATGTAGCACAAGATATTTGCTTAGTCTTTTTGTCACCTCTTACGATATTCACGGGAAGAGACGAAGTGATCCTATTCTAGGCCGGTAGTCTATACCTCACATTGGTTACACTTAGTGCAGCTGGTGGGGCATGAAGGGTAGGAAAAGATGAGGCATAGTCTGGTCGTCAACACCGCACCGACAATGTGTTGCAGTTTGGTCATGTATTGAAGAACTGACATCAAGACTCTTGAGTATTCGAGCATACGTGTCGACCAATATTTTTCACACTCCGTGAAACATCTGATTTATTTCTGCGATTTTTGTCTAGATTCCGTGGTAAAAGTTGTTCATATGGTGATCATTTAATTATGTTTTTATTACTTTATATATACTTATATATATTTTATTATATCTTTAGATATTATATATATAGGTAGTATATTTGTTTATTAATTAGTATTTAATGTATTTATATCTTTTTTCAGTTCTATTTTATATCTACTATCAGTAAATCCGACATTCTGCATCGCCTCTCTCATAATTCACTTCTCTCTCTACCCAAAGGTTGACTGGAAGAGATTGCTACTTAGCGATAAGTCCGCCTTTGTATAATGTTTGTTTTTTCTTCTCTGTAAGTATTGTTGTATTTCCTTTCTTCATGGTACAATAAAGAGTAATTGTATTGTATTGTATCATTTGCACATACTGTGGTGTAGGTAGGTATGTGCTCGGTCCATTTACTGACTCAAATGCATTGACATAGATATTTATAGGACAGCTATCTCAAACATTGGCTCCTGGTCTATTTTTGAATATACGGGGCGGTGTGAATTTTGTCATACGTATTTAATTTTCAAACAATATAATCTGTTTACTCACCGATGGAAAGTTATTTCTTTACACTTTACCGTGTTTCTTGAGTTATTCTTACTGTATAACACACACCTAGGCAATTTTAATTATGTTTTCGTATGGTTTTCGCTTATAAACTGTCGAAAGTACTACGACTTAATGAAGTTTATTGAACGGGACAAAATAGTGGTATGTGATGTCTCCTCTAGTTTCACATAATAACTCTTTGCTCAAATGTTTTATTTTAACACATTACAGGACTCTCAACAAAAATACTTTCGTCTACGACGTAACGTAAATTCTATAGGTAATATTACTTATTGATTATTACGTTTTGTTTCAGTGAGACCAACGATATCAATCAAGGCCTCTTAGTGGAGGTGTGGAACAAGGGAGTCATCTGGGACCGGGCGCTCGGCTACCACTACCTGCCTCTCACTTCCGTCGCCTACACCGAGGTGAGTGCGAGGGAGACAGAACATAAACAAAGCAAACCAGTCAATGTTATCTTTTTTACTGATAAATTGAAATTTGAAATTTGAATGAGTTTTCCCAATGATATTATACATTCGGCAAGAGTACAAAAGTTGAGATATACAAATTCACGACAGTTTGTAGATCTTTTACAAGCACATGAGCTTGTAAAAGATCTACAAACTGGCAAAAGAAGAAAAAACCTACACTCAGAGTAAAAGGTATTTACTTGATGTCTTTATTGTAAATAGTTTGTGTGACGAAACATCTAGTTAGGTACCACAACTGATTCCAGTTTTTAAAGTGAAAACTTCTTTGGCGGCGTTGTGCACTTTTTTTGTAATGGGTAAAAAATGTTAAACTCGCGTCAGGACACGTGTCCTGATCGAAAATTCGTAAGACGGAATGACAGCCGGCGCGGCGTAGGAGAGGAAGTATTTATACTATAATTTCGACGAAGATGTCAGCCGGCTTGTTGGTCTAGGGGTATGATTTTCGCTTAGGGTGCGAGAGGTCCCGGGTTCAAATTCCGGACGAGCCCAAACCTTTTTGAAGTGAAAACTTCTTTAGCGGCGTGTGCACTTTTTGTCGTGTTTGTTTACGATAGCGCAAATGATAGTACTTTTATACTGAAGATTAAAGCAATTCGTGCAAAATTATTCCCTAATCATTTCAAAATATAAAAAATGCACAACGTTAATATTCAAGTTTTCACTTCTGCCGGCACTCCCGGAGTGCAACCTGACGGTTTTTTTATTTAGCCTAGCCCATTTTTTTGCAAAACATTTTTATTACTAATGGGGCAGATAGAGCATTTTCTTGCGGCTCTAATTAGTCCAGGGCCGCAAGACTCAAAGACCACGTTTAGCGTGATGAATCGATAGACAAGAAGGTAGAAAAAGGTATCAAAACAGTAATGGGTTGCTAGCCCCATCGCCTATTGACATGATTCGTATTTTCCCCCTTTCCTTCGATCAGCTTCTACGATCTGCCTACGATTTTCGCAACTTTTAGTTCTGTCTAAATTGTATGGAATAAAGGCATGATTGTGATTGTGTGTGTGTGTGTCTGTGTGTAAAAAAAACTAAAAGAAACATACTGAATCACCTGGAGTCAAAAGTAGGTTAGTTCAACAACTCAACTTCAATACCATATTGTTTTCTTTTGTTCAGAATTTAGCAAGGAAATCAGGTTTTCGATCAGCTGAGTGTATTATCGAAATGAAACTCTTTAGCTTCTACTCATATGTCGGTTTCACTTATTTAAAAGAAAACTAGGATCTTATTTAGATAAGCATAAGAAAGACTGAAATGAAAGTACTTCATATTTCTTTAAAAAAAATCTAAATACGGTCGTTGAAACCGTAGGTTTAATGAGTAAATTTCATAAGTACCTACTTACAAACTACCATTTTTTATCGCGTACGGGGTAAACAGTGCTAAGTGCCGTACCACAGCGTATGATACGCGACGCATCTTGCGTCGCGTTACGTACCTACGAGTATGTTGCGTTGCGTCAAAGAATTTGAATAATAGCATAGATTTTCTTCATTCTTTATTCATTGATAAAGTGCACTCACAAACATTTTATAAGTATACCAATTTATATCCACCGTTCACACCAAGTGCGCAAGTTACGAGTAAGTAGACCGCTGCGTGCGTCCGCGCACGCGCAACGTCGCATTTGCGACGACGCGGCAATGTTATAAATATGCTTACCTGGCGCTTTTTGAGCGACTAGGGTCACATTTGACGACCTCCCCAGCGTAATAGCTAACACGCACACAAGGTTCTGGGTTCGATCCCCAGCCAGGGCAAGTTGGAAAATGGCCTTTTTCAAATTGTCCTGGGTCTTGGGTGTTTATCTATATATCTATTTATCATCTAATATATAAAATTCTCGTGTCACAGTTTTCGTTGCCATACTCCTCCGAAACGGCTTGACCGATTTTGATGAAATTTTTTGTGCTTATCCGGTATCTATGAGAATCGGCCAACATCTATTTTTCATCCCCCTAAATGTTAGGGGTAGTCTTTATAAGGCAAAACAACGTTTGCCGGGTCAGCTAGTAAAATATAGTATCGTTGAGTTAGTATCCCATAACACAAGTTTAAAACTTACTTTGGGGCTAGCTTAATCAGTGTGATTTGTCCCTATATATTTATTTATTTATTGAGCGTAAGTTGCGTGGTATTTTACGCTTATACGCGACGCAACAAAAGCTTCGTGTGATCGCAAAACCCAAAGCCAATCTGTAGATCAAATCATCACCATTGAATAACGAAGAGCTCGGACTACTCAGTGTTACTTATTTCTGTAAATTGGATTCTCCACTAGCTCGCAAGCTTTACATGTTATATTGTGATAACATAGTATTAGGTATAATATCTTTGTAAACTGACAAAGCCCTCCCGGCGCGTAGGCGACCAATACTGTGTCAATGAGTTTCTTTCGGCGTTTCTTTTCAGCAGTGGTCGTTGCAAATCGCTAGTATCGGTAGCTTTTGCAGTCAACAAAATTTAAAATAATGACCTTCAATAAGTGAAAATCAATATTTATTTATCCTACATTGATTAAAAAATTTAGACTTTAACTTTGAAGTAGTAAATTTGACTATAACTGAAAGTGTCTTCATAGTCTTAATATTTTCTTCTCAACACGGGCGGGCCTCCTGTAAGATTTCATGAAAAATAGTAGATCTTTAGTACCTTTGTATTAAGTATATATTTACTTACGAGGCTTTCTAGAGTATTTACATTATATATACATAAATAATTAATATTTACTTCAATGAATAAATCAGCCAATTTTTCCGTCCTTTAAAGAAACCTTTTTAAAATTATCTGCAAATGGTAGATGCAACGATAAGTGAATACAGGCTCGCCGGGTTTTGAGAGGTTTCCACTTTCGACACAATAGCTTTTAATTGGTGCACACCGTTCTGTCACTTTTTTGCCGTTTCGCCCATTCAAACTTGATTAAAACTATTCCGTCGGATAGTCCTCTTAAATAATAAATAAAATTACCCAGTTAGTTGAATTATTACGAATAATTATCATTATGTATGCATCACGTCTAAAAGTAAGTAAATAATTCGTTTGTATATATTTTCTATATCTATGGCAGTATGTACCAATGATATACTTAATAGTTCTTTTCCATTTAATTAAAAATAAAGCGTTCTGTTAATATTTTAACACTTTGAAATATTTAAAAACATAGTCTTTGGATATAACATTTTAGATCAATATACAGGGTCTAACAAAATATACTGAACCTATTTTAAGGGTGGATTCAGTCCATGATACTGAACAATTTTCCCCAAAGAACATATATCGAAATATGAAAAATAATTTTTGATCTCACATACAAGTTGACCGATCAGCTGATCCGCGTCTGTGTGGAAAGTCAAAAAATATTTTTCATATTTTGATGTTCCTTGGGGAAAGTTGTTCAGTATCATGGACTGAATCCACCCTTAAAATAGTTTTAGTATATTTTGTTAGACGTGATATAAAGTACCTACTTAAGTATTTTTATTTTATCAACCTGTCAGTCAGGAAAATCTTTTCCAGTTTCTATCAAGAGTCACTATACAACGTGGAAGGGACATACATACCCTTAATAAATCTAACCTCTAAAAGGTATATTAGAAGCTTAACAATTTAACGACGTCTTGACTGGACGAAATATAAAAATGTTCGACTAATTATTACGTATGTCGCCAGAATTCCGAGAAGCAATCCGTCTATTACTTATAATTGGGCGTATCATTGCGATTGTGAACATGGCAATTGTTCGGATTAGCGTGAAACATTAATGAAACATCAGTAATTTACCACCTAAGGGTCCTGGTACAACGGCGCGGTGAAACGAGATCTAAAATTTTTCTTCTTGCTGCCTAGTTATTCTAGATTAAGAGCCCGTATGACCCTGATAGTACTTAGAGCAATCTTAAATATTATCAATATTAACGAAATACTCACTTTGAAATAAAAACACAGCAAAGTTTAGGACTAACTCTATACATAATATGTTTCAAAAGCACGATTGATTAAAATTTTCTCGATATAAAAAAATATGCGAAGTTGCCTCTGAATTTCCTCAGAATTATATTAAAACGGAAAGTATTTAAGAAATACAATATATTAGCCTTTGTAACTTTGGATTATAGAGGCCAAGTCACACAACATTAACTATAATAATAAAGAAATCGCAGTAAGGAACCTTAGACTTGGCACGACTTTGTCTAGATTTAATTACTTTTTAGAGATAAACAAGCAGCTCCATCGAGACTTGGCTAGTTTTTTACAGAATGTTTTTGGTGGGATATGTCTTATTTTTTTAATTACCCTTAAATATTCTTTGTAAAACGAAAAAAAACCTCAAAAACCAGAAACGCGTAAACGTTAGAGTAAATTTGCAAAATTTAGATTATCCACATCAGGCGCCGTCTTAAGGTCATTGACATAAAAGTTTCGTAGTATTCAATTTAGGTAAATGTATAAGACTGCGAATTGACATTTATTTTGCGATTGTTTGCTATCTGAGTTTTCCATTGAAAGAAACCGAGTATTATTATAAAAAATACCAAGCAATATTGTTTGAGGCCTTACCTGAATTTTCGACGTCCAGTGCTGCCCCCATTTAAAATAAATCATTTCAAAGAATACGGAGACATCATTTAAAATTTTGCTACTATCAAGCCCTAGATAACCCTTCAAAGTATTTTATGAACTACTGTTTACAGTTTATAATGAGAACGTTAAGCTTTATAACGCCATTTGCCAAAAGTGACCGTTTTTCGCAAAATTTTAAATGATGTCTCCGTTTTCTTTGAAATTGAAATGATTTATTTTAAATGGGGGCAGCACTGGACCCCGGAAAATTCAGGTACGGCCTTAATTAGCATTCGGAGTTGTGATTTTCGTGCATATTTCGTGCATATCATTTTGATTAAGTTCCATTAGTTGACCAGTAACGAGATGTATGAAAAGGGCTTAGTAGTGACAGCCTATATGCTACACCTTGTCACGCCAATGTCAATTCGCGATGGTCAAGACTCAAGATACTAAGCAACATCCTCACTATAACCTCAACAACGGCCGGGTCTAATTAAAAAGATGACAGAGAAAAGAGAGGAATGGAGGCATCTCCATTTAACTCTACTGACAAGAGCAAGCTCTTAAATTACAAGAAGAAGAAATATTATTTGTTTAAAACTAACATCACGTCAGTTCATTCTGAGGCCTTCCTCAGGGTGAATGTGATACGCGACGCCTACATGAAGACGTCCCGCCCGAGCCACACTGACACGAGTCAGGCCTCCGGATGTAACATATCTTTCCTCTTTATAATATTAGTATAGATAGAAAGAAATGTATTTGAAACGAATAAAAAACCTTATTACTAGATGCCGGTAGTGAAACAGGTCCTTAACAAAGGCGTTCACGCTGATTGCGGGTAGTCGCGTGGCCGCCCAGTGCGATGGACATTGTGCTTTCATGGCAGGTAAAATGTAAATTAGATCAATTGAGGAATAATCCTCCGTTTTTTCAGCTATACTTTTTAGGATGTCATTGTAGAATGATTACATTTTTCGGAATATCTCAAAAGTTTCAGACTGCGTAATCAGAAAAGAAATGAGAGTCATTTTCCTACAACCCTAGACTACTACAACTTAGTGACATTCAAGTCCTCTTCATCTATTAATAAATAATAAGTAAACTAAGCTTAAACTAAGTAACTTAAATAAAACCTAATACAACTTAAATACCTACTAAAAAATGAATTACTTATAAACAAACTACTAAAAGTAAAAATATCCCGCGCAAATACTTCCTTCTGGAAGAATGCCAGAAGGCTGGCAGCATTTCCACGATGGATGCTAATGCTTATTCTTTGTGCGTAGAAATTACTAGACCCTAGGTTACCTGATACCTCGGATCAGTCTTTTACCTATAAAGTAATTTTTAGTACATTTTTATAGATTTCGCAACGCTAATTACCACCAGGAATGCTATATATCATTATCAAGTCTGTTTTAGTCTCCATTGCAGGAGCACGACCCTCATTGTACTAGTAGAGCCATATATTAGCCAGAGCAGTCAGAGGATTTGGCCTACACTCTCCAAGCTGGCCAGACGGGAGGAGAGATCTCATTGATGTTAATAAGCTTTGTTTAGCTTGTGTTTCCAAAGTCGCTTTCTACGAAATCCACGAGAAGACTTGGAGTGGTCCTATTCTACTCTGCCAGAAACCACACGGCAGGAATGCCATATATGATTGTTTCTCATACTTAATAGTAACACTACCATGCCTTAGTATCAACCAGCGAGTCAATATAGCCAGAATAACTTGAAAAATATATGGGTCTGTTCTCACAGCAGGAGTGTGGCGGGCGCTGGGTGGAACTAGAGGCGCAGCTGATGATGCGCGGCGGCGCGGTGGTTGGCACCACCGGGCCCACCGGCCACGCGCTGCTGCTGGACTGCAGGTTCGAGCCGCCCTTTGGTGAGTACTATTCATATGTGGTTGTTATAAGGAGTGTGGCCCTGGGAGAGCTGGAGCAGCTGATGATGATGAAGATAGAAAAAAAGATTTGTTTTAGCCAGCCTCTATATTAGCGCCGCCTCAGATAGGAATGGCCGCTAGCAGCACACTTTCATTTATCATCATCAGGTCTTTTTTAGTATCCACTGCAGAAGCATGACTCTCTCTGTACTACCAGAGCCATATATTAACCAGAGCAGGCAGAGGATTTGGCCTACACTCTCCACGGTGGCCAGTCGAGTTGGACACTTTCATTGCCAAACCATATTTACCCCTATTTGTCTTGGGTGTTTATCTACTGTATTTATTATAAAAAAAACAGTATCGTTGAGTTAGTCTCCTATAATACAAGTTTAAACTTACTTTGGGGCTGGCTCAATAAATGTGATTTGTCCTTATCTACGAGTATTTATTTCTATCTACGAAAGGCTGAGTATAGTTGAGAAAGGCTGAGTAGAGTAAAGCTATGTTAGATGTCTTTAGGCAGCTTAAAAAATCTCACTTACACACACGAAAAACAACAACAACAAACAACAAAACAGTATAGTTTGAGAAAAATAAAAATTAGCGGCTGCCAACGGCGCGTCCAGAAGCGGCCAAGCCTTTCTCAAGCTATACTATGCATTTCGTATATACTCGTAGAAAAGTGACTATGTTTTGACAATTAAAACAATTGTTGGCGCTGCCGGCCTCTGCTGTTCCAGCATGAATCGACGCTTAATGTGCCATTAATATATCAAAAATAACTCATAAAGCTAATAGGTAGAATTTTTTGAAATCAATGTCTGCTCTTATCATAAATTTATTCGTTGTTAACCTATACCAAAGTTCGATGTAAATACTTTACTTTGTACTTGTTCGTTAAGTACATATAAAAGCTGCTTTATTGCACGCCTCATAAGCGAAGCGCATGAGGTAGTGCTCTACTCTCGCCTTACAAAAATCAAGTGATTTTTTTAACTAAATGTGTCTCTATTTATTTTCTATCGCACTTGTACAATAATATTTACACATAAATGTCAAGGAAAAACACTAGTTTCAACACTTATAAAATTTTTAAAAGAAAATCTTTTTGTGGACGTCCGTGTGTCCGTGAAACTGGCGTGGTCACGATAACTCCCGAAAAACTTATCTGATCAAGTCCATTTTTTTTATACGCTTCAGTATTATCCAAAACTAAGTCCTTTCGAAGATCACGGTCTAATTCAATGTAGTTTAATCGTAATTTAAATTTAATTGTGAAAAATGAGATTATGAGGCGTGCAATTTTGGATTTTCCAAACTTATTTTAGTATTTTACTTGAGTTAATTAACTATCTGGAAAGTCTTTAAACGCCATGAAGTTCACCTGGTAACCGACGAACAATTTAAAATCTATTATGTCTTCTGGCAGTCAAGGTGTTCTAAGGTGAGCATAATATTGTGAATTAATTTAATAACTTTTCCGGGAAATCGTCTGACGCTCACAGGCGATTTAGTCTGAAACCTATTTATCTACTTCGTTTTGTTAATTAGTAGATGAAGGGAAAATTAAAGTGGCTTTAAAGATTGTAAGCTGACTTCTAAAAGGTTTTGACGTTACATTTTTATGTGCAGTTTTCCTATACTCAGTTATTTTATAGTTATTTTAACAAAAATGAAGTTTTTTTTTATGAAATAGGTCACGAGTATGTGAAATAGATATTTGTTAGTGTAAATTTAGGTAGAAATACGTATCTGAAAAATTATTTTCATCTTCAATTTCTACTTCGATGTACTTAAGCCCTTACAAAAAAAAAGGGCTATGAAATAAATAAACTAAATTAAGTCAATTTAGGACCAACACTATGCCAGCACTTCGATAAATAAAAAGATGTATTGTATGGACCTAGTTGGCAAGGATCTCAAGTATTTTAGGTCGGCGCCAAGGGTTTCCATCGTCTAGCCTTGCCAAGTTTATGTCCTGGTTTGGGAGAATAACCCATAAAAAATAATCATTATAATTCTAGCTCACAAACACAAATCAATACAAAAGAAAACGGGATAAAAATCCGTTTTTTAGTAGCTATTTAGAAGTAAAGGCATCTTTATGAGTGTAACGACCCCTTTTCCCAGTAACGTGGTATGTAAGTATCTTGATCCTTGGTCTGAGGTAAGTACGAGTATAGTAGGAAAAGCTTTTGCCCTGAGGCCAATCAAGAAATCGCAAAAACAGCTGTTGGTATCATAAAATGATTAGGTTTTAATTAAACCACGTCAAACTTTATCTTATTAAGAACAACATAACCCCTTTAGGTATGAAGTTCTTTTTGATAAGTAAGTAATATTTGATAATTATTAAAACACTTACCTGTTTATTTTGTAATTTTTTTTACTGAATCTAGTTAAATTTACCGCTCTAAGGGTTTTTAAACAAAGGACATTGGAAAATATAATACGGTATACACTTTTGCCAATATTGTGTTGCAATATAAAGCTTTCATATATAAAAATAAAACATAATTACATTCCATTAAATTGGTTCAAAAGACATTAAGTACCTATTTCTATTACGTAGGTGTAACATTTACAAATAAACATGGTATCATGAAAGTGTACTTAAACACGATATGGCGGGGTTTATTGCCCACATGACAAGCTATTTGGCAGGCTTTGTTGGTTGGCCTCGACGGTCATGGTGTTTTTTCACTTGTAGCCGCAGACCAACTAAAAAAATAAAAACGTTGCCCGGAAAAAGTAATTGACGCGAGTTTTGTTTGACAAATATAAATGACGTCATGTGTACTGGGAATGTAGGAAGTGCGATATAATAAATGGGTTCGAACTACCCTACAGCCCAAAACTAGCGCTGTATTCAGATTGATACTAATTGCTACTACTACTATTTATTGTTGCTACTTTTTTCAACAAAGAGATGATTCTGTAAGTACTAACAATGTATTTTTGTTCACTTTTGTTGTAAGTGAAATAAACGGTTTTTTTTATTTATTTATAAGTAATGCAACATTTGAAAGGTACATATAATAATAATAATACACTTTATTGCACCAAAACACTAGAGAGACACTAGAAAACAATACAAATAAGGTGTACAATAGGCGGCCTTATCGCCAAGGCAATCTCTTACAGGCTACCTTTGGGTGACAGGATTGGTTGAAAAATAATAATTAGGTGGTGCTATTATGAGACTATTATAAACGTAATTATATGGTGATATCAGACAATAAAAAAGTACATATCTCTGTTTCTATCCTGAATAACAAGGAGCAATATCATAAAATGTCGTGAAAAATGTGTCGATCACAACCATTAATTATTTATACAAGCAAGGAAAGCACACAAACAAAGCGAGCTATATTTTCCGAGTGTATTTGAACAATACGGCATTTGTACGAATGTTCGACGATTACTCGAGTATATTTGATCTGAACTTTATGATATTTGGTAGGCAAATAGACTAATAAAAGATCAGGGGTTTGTCGAGAAGTTTTAAAGGCGTTTAAAATATACATGAACATACGAGTATATATGAACCAAGTTCACACTAAATTATTGTGTGTTTTAATTTCTAGTAAGATATTTCCTCTTTTTAAAGGCCAACGGCGTTGACTGAGACAATACGCCAAGAATACGACTTCAGATTCGTCAAAGTATCTTCTTATAGAGACAATCTGACTTAAGGCCGTACCAAAATTTTCCGGGGTCCAGTGCTGCCCCCATTTAAAATAAATCATTTGAAAGAAAACGGAGACATCATTTAAAATTTTGCTACTACCAAGTCCTAGATAACCCTTCAAAGTATTTTATGAACTACTTGTTTACAGTTTATAATGAGAACGTTAAGCTTTACTACGCACATTTGCCGAAAGTGGCCGTTTTTCGCAAAATTTCAACAAAATTTCAATGACATTGCCTAATGCCATTGGCTTCTGTTTAGGTGACTTTTCTATTTAATAGCGACGAGTATAATGCTACTAAATAGAAAAGTCCTGGCGTCATACGCGTACAAAAATGTGACCACTACGTTTCAAAAAGGCTATGCTTTTGAGATGTCATCGTGGAATCCATTTACCTCCAATATCTCTGAGATTCGTTTGCACTGACAGAAACTGTCAATATGTGCTAATCTTGTACAAAGAACAATAACCATAGAAGCAATATTCGCAAAAATCTATGGAAATCAATCGCAATGTTCTTCAAGGCAAGGCTTTTCTTTGTGTGTGTATCCTTGGAAGGTTAAAGATGACAATGGCAAAGGGGGGCGAAAATATCTCGGTTTTCCTCAAATAACAAGGAACCGAAGCTCATTCTCTGCTACGTACATAGCTGGCGCCGTCTGGGCGGGCAGCGAGACTGTAGGCGGATGCTCAAGGCCACGTCCTATTGAATGACACCAGTAGTTGTAGACGATCCGGCGGTAGTATCGGCTTGCGTGATGCATGGACTCATTCAAGTGTTAATGAGTGTAAGTAGTGCCTCATGGACTATAAATCATAAATTTGGTGTTAATACACAAATTTATGATTTTTCGAAGTCATCTTGTCTTTATACGATACAATCTTCTTGTTCTTAGCTCTTTGGATCCCAGGATGCGCTTTTCCAATTGTTCTTCTGCAAATATAATTTGTCCAACAGTGGGATAGTATTGGCTAATAAAAAAATATAATATGCATGCCGATGGTGAATTTTCGAGGGTCCAGTGCTGCCCCCATTCGAAATAAATTAATAGAAAGGAAACGGAGATATCACTTAAAATTTTGTCTCCAGTAAGCCCTTGCTTACCTAACTTAACCCTTCAAACTATTTTATGAACTACTGTTTACAGTTTAAAGTGAGAACTTGAAGCTTTTCTTTCGTTTTTGGCTGCGAAAAACGGCCACTTTTGTTTTTATTTTAAAGTGAGTATTTCGTTAATATTGATAATATTTAAGACCGCTCTAAGTACTATCAGGGTCATACGCGCTCTTAATCCTTTAGTCGCCTTCAATATCATAGGGTATATGGTACAATACATTGTGGGATTGCCAAATAACGAACTAGAAAATATCATCATCACCCATCACCAGCAGACCCACTGCTTGGTATAACCCTATTTTTTCCTGCGCCATTCTGTCCTGGACTATAGGTTACATAACATTATAAAACTGTACACCCGCGGGTAGCAGCTAGTAATAAACAAAGGTAAAGTTGATATTAAAACATTTATATAAAGAAAATGTTTCCCTATTTATATATTCTCAAAGTGATAGTTAAATCTTAGAACAAGGGCGATAGTAATTTTACAATATGAAGTGGTATAATTTATTCAAAGATTCCGTATATAAGTTTCAGTCTGTTGACCCTTATGGGAACGAGCAAGTGGAGCGTACGGTTACTCCACTCCGTCGCGTGGAAGTGCTAACAATCTGTTTTATGCTTTATTTTGAGTGGACTTTATCAGAGAGACTTGTAAGGAATTTCTGGGAACGTTCCTAGAAATTCCGTGAATCCCGATACACGTGTATCATATTAGAGATATTAGACGTAAGGTTTTAATATGGGTTTCTACGATACGACTACGATTTATATTTAGAAATTTTCTTTAGACGCTGTTATATAATAAAAATCTTCTACCATATCTATTTAGTGCATAATTAATCTGCCTAGTATTGTAATCATTCTACTTTTAGAACTTCAGTTATCAAAACGGTTTAGTCGAACAATTACTTCTCTTTTTTTTTTGTCTTGAGACCGGCTCTAAAGTTTGGACAGTACAAATGAATATCCTTTTACTTCATAAATAACAAGAACCCCAAAGGTTCCATACCTAAGAGTTGGTTTTAGTAGGTACTATACCTATTATATTGGATGTCATCTAATATTCTCAGATACGACGATGTAATGTGAGTGTAATTATGTGTGTCTTTTTGATATCAATAAAATAATTGTCTATCTATCTACGACATAAATGCTAAACTTACAAACTAATATCAGGAAGGAGTTTTTGACGGGAAGTCAGGGGTTCGGGTGGGGTTTGTTTTAAATTATTTTGCAAATTGATTTTAGTGAACTCTATAATATGAAATTTGTGATGAAATTGGTGTAGTTTGGTGTTATAAATGCCCATGCTCATGAACATGTGAAATAGTTAAGTGGAAAGCCATAGTACAACTGTAGCGATATTTGTTTAGTGGACTGTGCGTCGTCCGCTACTTAATCGGCTATGAAAACTGCTGAACTCGAATAAAATTGTCGCCAAGAGCCCCCTTAAAGCAATTAAAGGCCTACACCAACCTTTGATTGTTAACTTGTTAGGAATAAAGCAGCAACAAAACGAAAGATAGGTTCTAAAGGACTTGTATCCAGAGCCGTAAAATTACTCTCAAAAATATATCAGGAAGTAGGTATATCACTCAGACCAAGATCCTTGGTCTGAGGTATATCATATTGGATGTCATCTAATATTCTCAAATATGACATAAATGCCAAACTTATAAGCTAATATAACAGGAATGACGGGCGACTTCCTACACTGTCGCATATAAGAACTACAGGGTGTAAGCGTTACGTCAGTTTGATGGATTATACAGTCGATTTACACCAGAGTGCTTATGATAAATGAACCCGGGCCGTCGCAATCGCTGTCGCCTTGTTAACGATAAGGCTATGTGGGTTAACTCATTTAAAATCTCAATTAACAATCATTTTTCATGCATCTAGTTTCCTGTGCGAGATATTTATTTCGTGACGATAATAGCGAAATGTTTTTTGGATTATGTTTAAATAAAAATTGTGAATGGTTTTTCTTTTAGCAATTAATTAGTTACAATATCACGTCTCTCTCTCTCATCTCAGCGTATTCCAAGTTGCATCCACAGCAGCAACGCTGCGAAGCCTGGGGTCCGCTTTTCGGCTTTTCCTTCTCCACTTCGCATGGTCTTGAGCATCCTTGGTTGTAAGACCATTGGCACGCATATCATCCTTGACGACGTCAAGCCAACATTTCTTGGGTCTACCACGTCTGCCGGGCCCCGGCGGAGGCGCCATGACTAAACATTTGTTTCTCACGTAGCTTGCCGGTTTCCTCAAGACATGACCGTACCAACGTAGGTGACTTTCTTGCAGTTTGTCTGCGCTATGTCACGGACATAAAGGCTGCCGCGGATGCGGGTGTTTCTCACGCAATCTCTCCATGATACTCCGCATATCCAGCGCAACATTTGCATCTCTGTGACATGCAGTTCCTGCTTGTGTCGCTCAAGCAATGGCCACGCTTCACTGCAATATAAAAGGACACGTCTTCATCCTTAACGGGGTAGACAAAGCCCAGGGCTGTCCCAAAGGCCACTTTTAGCGTGATGGTTGGCGTTAAGATGGAATAAAACCGGCCAAGTGCGTGTCAGACCACGCATAAAGTAGGGTTCCGTAGTCATTTTTGACACCGCGCTGTTTTGCATTTATTGCATCATCATCATCTCCCCTAGCCTTTTCCCTGTTGGATATATTTTTGGCCGCTTTTTGCGTTTCTGCGCTCTATCTAGGGAGTATATCAAAGCTGCCCGCTTTCGGGTTCTACACTCGAGCACCTCCCTCTCCACACCGCACCGCGCACCTAGACCGCGCCGCGGCTCATTTTGTCTGTCGCCGCGTGTGTTTTTTTCTAGTTATACTCGTAAGTAATATTTAAATGATTTACCTATTTATTCTTCTCTGGATGTTATTTAAAATTATTAAGCTTCATTCCGTCCTAACAGTAAAATATGTAAAAAAACTTTTTAAGTTTATACTGTTCTTTTGGAAAAAAGTATATATTTTTATTTTATTTATAATTTCAAAAGTATTTATCACAGGATACCCAAAACAATTTTAAATAAAAGTTTCCGCGCCTGTTTCTTTAAGTGAGTAATTTGAAGTTAATAGGTCCAAGACTTTAGAAATTACAGGGGGACACACACAACGTGTAAACGACTTTGGCGGGCTATATCTCGCAAATAGTAAAGCTGATAAAAAAGTGTTGTATGGAAACCCTACCTTATTTTTATAGTCCTTTTCAACGATACCCCACACAAGGGGGTGCACTCAAAAAATAATTCACCCCCCCCCCTTTACATGTATGGGGAGTTACCCTTACAAAGGGGTAATTTAATTTTTTTGTATTTTTAAAAATGAGATTTATAAATATCCTCGAACCAAGTTACATGAAAATCAGTCCATAAACGTAGAAGATATTCTGCTGTGACAGACTAGGACGGACGGACGGACGGATCGAACGACAGGGTTCCTTGTCGGACTACGGAACCCTAAAAACGGAATCAAAATAGTGATGTGTTGCTAGCCTTGTCAGCATTATTATCATGATTTAGATTCTTACCCATTCCCCCGTTTTTAATTGCTGCTCTGTGAGAAAAGAAAAAAAATTAGAATCAACCAGCTGTTTATCTTCCCACGCAATTGACCCAACTATTTTTCTTCCCACGCAATTAAAGGTCTTCTAAATGTGGCCAATGATGCTCACTTTCACTTTAACTGCAGTTCCATTTAATGTGATTACTATTCCAGTGGCGGGGCGTTCTTCTTTGGCTCGGTACAGCCGCCATCGAAGTAACCTTTTTTAATTATGTAGTTACCTAAAATAATAAACAGACCTGCCTCATCGCGCACCCATCGCCGGTCGCCGCGCCGACCGCAGTTACGACAAAACAAAACAAATCACTTATCACATAAACATCCATTGATTAAGAAGATAACTACATACACACCTTAATTAACTAAAACACGGCATTTCTCAAGTTAATTCACTCACCTTCACTGTTTTTAGTAACATCTATCATATTATTTTGCAATAAACACAACGTGTAAACAAAACACTGAAGCCATGATACACCGCGACACAGTAAGAGTATTTTAATTGGCCGCAATGTTGATAAGTGAATTTGATTGGATATTTAAAAATCGACACACTAGCGCCAGAGACGTCATTGTAAAAAGGACTTTAGTTACGTGTACATTAAGTTTAATTTTTAAAATGCATAAGCCGTAAAAGAACCGAGTTACCTGAGCTTTATTTTGCTGTATATATGCACAAATTGTCTCTAGGTAAGTAGTGCGTCTGTGTGCGTGTGTTTATAGAAAAATTACATTGTGTGAGCGTGATAGAATTCCTGATAGATCGGCCGAGTTGTTTGTTAGTTAAAGTGATAAATGTGTGTGTGTATGTTTATTATGTCTATTTGTTAATATTTGAGTGTGTGCGATTAACTAAAGCCGTGAATTAGTCGGCTTATGAGATGGGGAAAAAATTTAAAGCGCAGTACGGAGATGAACTAGCGAGGGTAAGAAATATTTTTTTATACTAAAAAAAATTGTATATATTACGATTCGCCAAGGCAACTCGAAAGGAATCGTGTTATATGGAGACGACGCTCCTGTACTATTCTATCATTGCCCTGTTGAGGGTAAATTTCATATTTTTATTCAGTTATTTTTGTTTAAAAACCCAACTTCTAAACCAATGTTGATAAAATTCTATGCAACTAATCTGGAAGTATATTCTTTACAACAAGAAAAACATAAAAAAAAATTAACTGAGATAACAAACATAAAAAAATATAAGCGAATTGGTAACCTCCTCCTATTTTTGAAGTCGGTTGACAAGTAAAGTAATAAAATAAAAATGGTAAGTGTCGATAGACGCGGCTGCAGTATAAATGGACATCAAAGGATGACCCATATCGCACTCCGGTGCACACCTGATGTGACAACAAACCAATAACAAGAGACCTCTATTTTTATTACTTTTGGATTGTTCTTGTCAATTGTTTGCGTATATATTGCGTCGGTATATTGTTTTTGCTAAATTAAATTAAGGGGATACGTGAATTGAAGCCGCTGGAAAGTGCTAGATGCAGGCCGCTCTTGATTAATCATTTTGGAAACCGTTATGTTATGCAGCTAAAGTGTTGATCATTTTGATGAGTTCAGTCTAAAGTTCTGAACAACCAGTTTCAAATAACACCAGAATACAAGATCGTTAGATTTTATCGTCGCCGAACATTAGTAGCCGTGGAAACGCACGTTTCCCTCCATAATGGAGGGTTCCGTATCGACGGAAGGCGGAGACAAGTAACGGATGTGGGTACACTCCTACCCGGTGTATAGTCGGGACACGTGCGCTGCACTTGTGGAAATCGATGACCTTAATATTAGTCGCAACTGTAGAAATATCATTGGGTTTCTTTTTTTTGATATTATAGGGCGGAAAACGAACAAGCGGGTCACCTGATGGTAAGTGATCACCGCTGCCCATGGACAACTGCAACACCAAGGGTGTAACAAGAGCGTTACCGGCCTTTGTCTAGGAGTCCGATGGCTCAGCGGGTGTCTGCGTTATTGGCTCTTACGTATGTTAAGTTATCATTCGTGACCACAGGTATTCAACTGCCTCTGTAGTCCAGTGGTCAAGGCGTTTGCTTTGTGATCCGGAAGTCGTGGGTCCACTGGGATGCATACTTTGTGAAAAGTTGTTTCCAGTCTGGTATGGAACGGGGCGCGACTGTCCGAGTCGCTGCCGCGCCGTGGATGTTATGACATTGTACATAAAGTTTATAATGTCTTGTTATTAAACTGCTTGACGCGTCGCTACCAATTTATGTATAGCGCGAGCCTAAGCAGGCAATCTTACAGGCAGCTTCTCTGAAGTTTTATTTTTTTCATTCAATTTCAAGTGGGTTGTCCTTAGGAAGCAGTTCTAGAATAGAGATAAGGGTCAAAGCATGGGGGATCTATGCTTAGTTTTAAGGCGGGGTGGGCTTGGCATCATTATTTCAAGGCAGCGGTCAAACTGTTTCCATTTCAGACCCACCTTAGGCAGCTTGAGAAATATAATTCCAATGTTGGCTAATTTATAAAAAAAACAGGGGGACTGAAATAGTATTTTATATTCATCATCATTATTCATCATTTCAGCCACATAGCGACCACTGCTGGACATAGGTCTAGTATTTTATATTGAAAGAATGAAGAAATCTATCTATTAAATATATTGAAGAAATGAAAAAATATTTTAATTATTTAAAGAAATCGTTTCTAATTATTTAAAAATACCGTAGAACTAGATTCTTTGTGTAAAACCAATAATTAATCCGATATTCAATGTGGAAAATGATTCTATTGTATTATTATCTAACTATTTTCAAATGTATACTAGGTATGTTGCGATAGTAATGTGTCTGTTTATAGTTCCCACAATACAATTTGAATTTTAGTGGTCCTTTGAGTATTGTCAAATAAGTTGATAAGCATAAAGAAGTAATGTGTCAGACAAGAGACTGTCTTGTTGGACACACAGTAAAAGCATTCTAGGTTGTCGGAAGTTTGTCGGTGTCAGTGAATAGAAAGAAGAGACGCACGCAATGATGTTTTTTTAGCAGAGATAATGGAGTGGTTTGCCGTTGCCTTCTGCATTTCAGACATTAGTAACCTTACCCCATTCACTGTCCGTCTGTAAATAAAGAACAATAGTAGTATGCTTTTTGAAAGTAAGTCTTTTTAGGGTTCCGTACCCGAAGGGTACAAACGGGACCCTTACTGAGACTTCGCTGTCTGTCCGTCTGTCTGTCTGTCCGTCTGTCACAGGGCTCTATCTCTTGAACCGTAATAGGTCGACACTTGAAATTTTCACTGATCATGTATTATTGTGGCCGTTATAACAACAAATACTAAAAATAAAAAAGTTAAAAATTAAAGGGGGTCGTCATACAAGAAACGCGTTTCTTGTATGACGACCCCGTGTTTCTTCAGCGTTTTAAAACATTGTACAGTGGTACGGAACCCTTCATGTACGAGTCCGATTCGCACTTGCCCGTTGATTTAACGATAACTCACACCATGGGTATGTCGAAAAAAAATAACCACTATATCGGAGCTACCCTAAAAAAATGTTTTATCAAGATTTTATTTTATGACTTTGTCAGCGTGACTAATAATACATGCCCATGCCAAATTTTAGCTTATCTTATCTTATTTAGCAGTTGGGGTCCATAAATGGAAGCTCGTCGAACCTTTAGGTTATATTGTACTTACCCCCTTGCCTTACCCACCCACCTCGGGATTTCTTAAGAAGGTGCAGCTTCAGAATATCACCTGGTGCGTAGTGCATAGTGCCTGGTGCGTAGTAGTCTAACTCAAGATATGCCAATCCCAAGAGGTTCATGCGTTTACCAGCCATAATGTGTCTCATTGTCTCCTCTGATTCCTCACATGCCCGACGCATTCTGGGCTCTCAACAAGTCTCATTTTAAAGAGATGACTGCGATTGTGAAAGTGTCCAGTTAATAGAGTTCTTGTCTGTGTTCTGTTCATTTTATATAACCGTTTGTGCCACTTGGCAGAATCCCCGCCGAGTGTCTTTTTAGAGTGGGTGTGTCCACTTATGTTACGAAATTATAGCTTTCTAGTACTAAAAGTCTCTGAGTAAAAATGCAGACAAACATCAAAGAGACATGGCGAAACTATAAGGGTTCCTTTACTACGGAACCCTAAAAAGTCACATTTAACATCATATTTCTCAAGAAAACCCCTCGAGCCACGTTTTAATTGACGTTATCCTTGCAATAAAAAGGAATTAGGTTTCCGAACGCTATTTTCACTTCGACTCCTGCCTTGAATGTTGAGTAGGTTGACGCCCCGGAAACACCCTACAGATATCTTACTGAAGACGGTATTAAAGCATTTTAAAAATAAAGTTGTTTAACCTTTTATTGTATTGTGCAATATTTGCAAAGTGTTTCATTTAGGTATTTAGAAGTTTCTTGAAATACTGCACTTTTTAGTACAAGCTATTCTACCTTACTGATCACTTAGGCACTTAGGGAAAGCGTTGTAGAAAATTTTAAGTAAAAAATGAGTGTATGAAAAAGAATATACTAATCAAATGAGCATTTGTCAAAACAAAAATTCTAGGTCGAAATATTGTTTAAGGTACAGGTTCGTAGCCGACAGCAAAAAGCAACAGCAGTCGACGCGTCGCCGCGACATGTCACTGCTGTTATGAATTCAAACTGGCGACGTATCGCGGGGACTCGTCGTCTTTACATTATTCTGCATTTTTACTCGTCTTCTGTTGCTGCCGTCTGCAGTTGGATCTTGTACCTGTACTGATATGCGGTCGAGCAATGTGTCGCAAGCTGCGAAAGCTATTTTATAACTAGTAATAAAAAAAAAAAACCCGACTGCCGATATATAAGTTTTATATATTTTTGTAATACTTGTATAAAATCCTTTAATTTGATATCCCACTCAATAGGGTATATTCATGTCTTTTTTTATTTTTTTAAATGATTCTATAAGTTATTATATAAACGGAAAAAAATATCACACTCACAGAATATTATTAAATAAGCTTAAAAAAAATAATTAAAACTACTATCATTTTCGGATTACTTAAACGCGGTGCCATTTTGCGCTTTTATTCTGTGACGTCGCCGCACACTGTCAATGTCAATGTCAATGGAAAAAAAAAACAAAAAATAGTCGTACCTTATTTTAGGTTATAATTAATTGATTGACTTGTCTCATTAGTACAAAACTGAGAAAAATGGAAATTTATCAAATATCTATAAATTATTTACCTCGCGGCTTTTACTCCTCTGAGTTCAAAGGATGTAAAATTGGAATAACTTGCGATGTACGTAGTCATCATAAACACATCAATTTTAGGCAGATTATCTGACTGTATCTGCCACAACAAAACCGCTTTCAATCATTGTAGGAAGTCTTCTTTTACCAGGAGTCAGACTTTCAGCTAATAATTGTCAAAGAACACTAATAAATTTAGCAAAACAATGAAAATAACCTCCAACAATCATACAAATTACAAACAACTTATTGACAGTGACAGATTCTCCTTCTTTCTAATTTGTGGTTGACAGTACAGACTATTTAGAAAATTAAGTTTGACAGTGTTTGGTGTCGTCACGTTTCGTTCCGCCAATAGCGTTGCGTTTCGGAAATTTGCGCAAGAATTTGAAAAAGACAACTTTTAAATCATTAATTTCTCAATGGAAACATGTTAAATTGAAAAAAATATATATATGGGTATTTTTCTTTAGCAATAAAGTTAACACATATTTTTTTTTGTTTGTTTCTGAATCACATGCATATTGTCTATTGGTTTGGAATAAAAAAATAAATTCGAAGACACATAATTTGGCGCAAAAATCCGCCATTTTGGATTATTTATATTTTTGATATACCCAGTCACTCTCAAAGTTAGGAAAAACTAACGACACCTCTCAAGCTAAAATCCATGAAGCCGTTTAGGCTGTAGAGCGTGCCTAAGAAATTTACATGCCAACATATGTATGTATGTACATACACTCGAAAAACATAACCCTCCTTCTGGCGCAGTCGGGTAATAAAAATACATAAAAACCAGTAGTGTCGCCGTGACACGTCGTCTGCTGCTGCTGTCTGCAGTCAGTGGTACTACTGATCTGCGGCCGTACGACACGTCTGCGGTTGAGCGATGTGTATTTGAACGGCGTGTCGCTAGCTGCGAAAGCTATTTCATAGAAAGACATAGAAACCAGTAGTACCATCGTGGTGACAGGATTGGCCAGCCTGGACTCTGCGTTTCCGACTCCAGCGGTTTCCAGGTGCGCCGCGGGGAGTCTCCTATCATGCACCAGGAGTGTTGCCGCGACAAGTCATCGGCTGCTGCTGTCTGCAGTCGACTCCGAACTTGTACCTTTATTGTCACATGCATGTCAGTTGATGCTCATAATACTACTATTAATCTATGATACTACTATGTATTTATCACAAAGATCGTCTCTAGTTTGAAGATTGGAATAAGAAAGCAAAGATCAGAGCAGTTTTAAACATAGAGGGTGATTTTGCGCAGCAGTGAAATATATTAAAACAGCTAAGAGAGTGATAAGTGTGGAAGCAAGAGAGGTCTGTTAGGTAGGATCGTAGTATAGCAAGTGGAGGTTAATACTCTGCGCCTACCCCTGAGGGAAAAAGGCATAATAGAGGTAGTGTGTATTTATTGTATGTCATCATTATCATCCGAGCGTATTCCCGGTTGCATCGTCAGCGGTTACGCTTCAGAGCCCGGGGTCCGCTGCCTTGCCTAGGTGATTCGACGAGGTTACTGGTTTTTACACAGAGCGACTGTCGTCTGACCTCCACAACCCAAAGGGTAGACCAGAACTAATCCTAGGATAGGTACAAACGCTAGATGGCGTTCGGTACCAACGGCTTTACGTGCTTTCCGAAGCACGGAATCATCTTTCTTTTCTGATAATCAGGTGATTCAAGCCTGCAATATCTTAACCAGACTGGAAACAACTTTTTACAAAGTATGCATCCCAGTGGGATTTGAACCCGCGACCTACGGATCACAAGGCAAACGCCTTGACCACTGGACCACGGAGGCAGTTGAATACCTGTGGTCACGAATGATAACTTAACATACGTAAGAGCCAATAATGCAGACACCCGTTGTATTGTATGTATAAGGTAAAAAAACGTTCTGATAATAAAACATGTCATAATATCAACCAGTATTTATATGTCTGAAACAGCTAACTCGGTGTCATGGCATGTTGTATATCTGTATATCTCCTAACCACGTCTAATTCAGGGTCAGTGTTACCTAAATCACACTGGAGCTTATGTTCAACCACACTCTGTGTTCATGTATTATTCCCAAACCCTTTTCAGAGCGTCTGGCACAGGTACGAAATGAGATAACTCAATAAATACACAAATAATTTAATGCCCACACCGAGCACAAAAACCACACCCTCCTCCCTTTACTAAAGAAGCCGGATACCGTGCAGAAGTGGCGTCCTCGTTTAAGAGCCCGTACTACCCTAAAGTTCTTAGAGCGATCTTAAATATTATCAATATTAACGAAATACTCACTTTGTAATAAAATTACCTTTAAAACTTAAGGGCAAAATTTATAAATCCGTGATACGGCCGGTAATGTCCTTAGTATTCCTCTTCATCGCACAAATTTTATGGCAAACTCTTTTACTGTTCAAGCTTCACGACTCTGGAATGCTTTGCCCGTTGACATCAAAGAAATTTCCACAAAATTTTCCTTCAAGACAAGAGTACACTGTCATCTTCTACGAGTAAATTAGTCTCATTTTCTTATCTACATCATCATTCATTGTAGTTATGTGTGTATTTGTATTTATTTAATTATGTATATGTATATATATGATTATTTTATATGTATGCGTATCTTTATTATGAGTATATATGCATGTATGTGTATTATTTGGTATAAGTATGTAATTATTTAATTATTTTGCGCCGCAACGAATTATCTGTTTATCCCTATGGTTGACTGGGAGAGAACGCTTTTAGCGTTAAGTCCGCCAATTGTAAGACAATAAAGTTTGAAAATAAAAAAATAATGTTATACGGCTCAGAATGCTGGGCCACAAAAGTGCAGGACGAGAAGAGGCTCCATTCTGCGGAAATGAGGATGTTGAGATGGATGTGCGGGGTACCTCGGATGGATAGGGTGAAAAACGTATATGTAAGAGGTAGCTTGAAGTTAGCCCCGATAAGAGACAAGGTAAGAAGTAAAAGATTGGCTTGGTTTGGAAAGAAAACATGTAACGCAAAAAAACACTTAATATGCAGGTTAACGGACATACAGGTAGGGGAAGACCAAAGAAGAGATGGATGGAGTGCGTAAAGCATGACATGGATATAGTTGGAGTGGTTGAAGGAATGACGAGTGATAGAGGGAAATGGAGGGATAAGACATACTGCGCCGACCTCAAATAAAATGGGAAAAGGTAAGGAAGATGATGACTCACTTTGTAATAAAAACACAGCAAAGTTCAGGACTAACTCTATACATAACATGTTTCGAAAACACGATTGAAATTTTCTCGATAGAAAAAAATTGCGAAGTTGCCTCTAAATCACCTCAGAATTATACTAAAACGGAAAGTATTCAAGAAATACAATAAATTAAACCTTGTAACTTTGGATTATAATTGTATAAAACATAAGACAGGAATCGTATGCCTTATTTTTGAAATAACTCTTAAATATTCTTTGTAAAACGAAAAAACCCTCAAAACCAAAACCAGCCTCATTGACCTACCACAATCTTTTCACCCCGCATGGCTCGCTGTCTCGCTTCGGCTAGAGTAAATTTTTGTGCGTGGAAGCGGGAGCAAAACCTAGATTATCCACATCAGGTCCAGCCTTAAGTTAAATTATATAATATGGTGATAAGCTAACCATCAGGCTTTAGATAGCCCTTTTAACTTCAGTAAAAATCACGAACAGGTATTTATATAATTATTTGTATGTATATACAGACATACAGACAAACATGGCAAAACTATAAGGGTTCCTTGTTTACTACGGAACCCTAAAAAGTGACATAAAATATCGACGTATTATTGAACACGTTTAAAAATGAAACGTGTATATGTGTTACATATGATAGAAAACGCCCTTATCATCGGGTAAATAAACGACAAGTTACAAATCTCTGTTTCCAATGCATTAAATAGCCGCAGTGAGTTATAACTTATAAGCAACGGCCTTAAGTCACCAACATATCTTTCTGGATAATAAAGCACCTAATTTCTTCTGAACGCAGACTCTGCGGAAAGGATCATATAATAAGGACAGTACAGAAGTAACACTTTCAGACATCGACGATTTTATCATCGTGACTCATAATTACCGTAGGAACTCGATGCATAAATCTGTTTCCATATAAAAGATCGTTCAAGTAAGCAGAATTTGACCCATCTTTGACAGCAAAAGTAAGCAATCTTTTATCCCCCCCTCCTATGCTTACGTAAGTATTGATATATTTTTTTATAAAATCTACTTATTCTTTTAATTATTTTTATTAGTAAGTATATTGTTCGTAGCTATTATGTCACGGTATTTACAAAAATTTGCCAAGAAATATAAAAGATAACTAAAAAAGATTGCTTACCTTATGAAAGTCCAGTCTCGCGCCTTATCTCATAAAAATAAGCAAATTAAAGACCCCCCCCCCTTTGGTGCTTAGGTAATACTTGTACGCCCCTGATTAAAAATATCTCGTAAGAAAAAAATATGTTGTGTGCAGTGCACTTAATGAGGTTTTTAAAATCAACTAATAAGTCCCTAAAGCATATTGGTTGAGATGTCATGCTAATCTACCACTTCAGTGTTCTCAGAGACGATTTCGAATTTATGCCGATGCGTTCTAAATCTACTTAAAATGGATGATCTTCTTTAGTATTTTTATTTTGTAGTCTTGGGTAGGATGAACCAGGAAATAACCGATCAAGGTTGTTGGCACGTAATAAAGGTTTTCGAACTTCGGTCAATGTGTTCGCTAAGCTTATTGTAGTAGTATAATAGAAAGTCCATTGTTAGTGATTTCGTAATTGAAGTGCTTATTTTATATAATGATGTCGTGTGGTTCCCGATAAAGTAGAATAAGACCAGCTTAAGTCTTCCAGTGGATGCCGTAAACGATCACGATCACGATAAACGTCAATGAGACCTCTCCAACCCGTCTGGCTAGCGTGCTCTGACTGCACTGGCTAATATATGGCTCTAGTAGTACAGAGAGGATCGTGCTCCTGCAGTGGAGACTAATAAAAACGTGATGATGATTTTATATAAGGAATTAAAAACCTAAATTGATGCAAGAGCTGCTAAGGGCTTTATGAGACTAGCGACAGTACGCCCGCGACACCTGTCGAGCGACACAGGTCGCTGACTGGTGTCGCGGGCGTACTTTCACCCGTCTGTAAGAGTCCTATAGGTAACTTATTTAAAATAAAGTTACTCATAAAAAGAAAAGAAGTATGATATGGAGAGAGACAACAAAAAGAAACAAAGACGGATAAAAATAAGAGAGGCCTTCGTTGGATTAATGAAAATTTAGATACTTCATCAAATAATTTTTGTGTTTTTGTTACCAAAATAATTGTTAAAGTATCTAGATTTTGTAGTGTTAGTAATAAATGTTTAGTCGTTTTTACAAAAGTTTTGGCTTATATATGCTTGCTATGCTATGCTAATTAAATGATCTGAAAGGATATACTGTAACTGTATACGGTGGGGATACGAGTACTTTGTAACTAGATATTTAAATATTTTATAATATCTTTTCTTTTCATCGTTGTCTTTTACATGTAATATATATATTTTAAATGAAGTTAATATTCCTCAATCCACGACATACATTATATTTTCCATTGTATCAAAAATTTCCCTCTAGCCGTAATCGCAACCAAGTTTCACAACTAGTTGCGGTCTTTTATACGCAAAACGGAATTAAAAAACATCATTCTTACTATACCATTTATTTCTTAGATGTTTATTTATTGTCTCATTAGAATATTTATTACATTTTAATAACATATTCAGAATCACCATTTCATTGAATAATTCTCATTGGTAGACATATTACTCCTGAGAATGTTTAAGTAGAGATGAGAAATATGTAAATCGAAACAAGTTCCTGGAAAATGAATTTTTCTATACAATAGCTCTCAATGTAATTTACGAAGATGATCTCTGCGTTATGGTGAGAAGCCATCGTGTGAATTTTATTGCTTCGGGACCACAGAATCTTGGATTTCATATCCAACCAGATTTTTAGATTATTATGGGTCTTTTCATATCACGTATCTTATAAACTATAGTACCGATGAAGTTAGTACCCCTTCCTTAATAAAACTTTGTAAACTTAGCTATGCTCATATTAAGTGAATTAGAGAATTTAGAAAAAATATCGAGAAATAAGTGATTTTATTAAAGTTATGCGGTTAATATCTTAGTCAATCTCCTGCAATCCGCTTTTGTTTACTATAAATACGACTTTGAGAACATTATGTCGTGTTGACCATATTTATTGTACCTATTGCACGCCTCATAAGCAAAGCGCATGAGGTAGTGCTCTACTCTCGCCTTACAAAAATCAAGTGATTTTTTTAACTAAATGTGTCTCTATTTATTTTCTATCGCACTTGTACAATAATATTTACACATAAATGTCAAGGAAAAACACTAGTTTCAACACTTATGACATTTTGCCTTTTCAATAAATAAAAACAATGTTTAATAAAATCATTTTGTGGACGTCCGTGTGTCTGTATGTATGGAAACTGGCGTGGTCACAATAACTCCCGAAAAACTTATCTGATCAAGTCAATTTTTTTTTATACGCTTCAGTATTATCCAAAACTAAGTCCTTGCGAAGATCACGGTCTAATTCAATGTAGTTTAATCGTAATTTCAATTTAATTGTGAAAAATGAGATTATGAGGCGTGCACTTTTGGATTTTCCAAACTATTTAAGTTTCGTAGGAAGTGATTAGTGAAGTGCTCTACGAATCAAGGCGGGAATTATTGCGCGACACAATATGACCCACGTGGGAATAACAGCATCACAGTTTCAATTTCGAATGTCATCCCAAAAGCTACGGTAAGGGAATACGCGTACGGCTCAGTTTGTGTACGTCAGCGAGAAAGTGAATCCGTGTTTCATGTTACGCTCTACAGCCTTCGATTTTCAATTATCTGAACGCGTATACAGTTCATAAATCGGACGCGAAACTTTTAAATATCTCATCGAGGTGTATTCGGCCAGTTTTTAATTTTAATAAGTACACTACGCTACGAGTTTTGTTGTGACTCGAAACTTTCTACAACATCCGCAATCTTTTTTAAACGTGAGTTGGTAAGTTACGTCAAGGTCCCCCGTAATTATTTTACGTTCGTTGGCTTTCCTTGCAGAAGTTGTACGATTAATCAGCATCAGGTTCCTCGATTCCTCACTGTCTTTGCTCCTTAATCTTATTTGTTTTAGTTACTGAGTTTCCTGGTGATCTGATTATGCAATAATAATCTTATATCGAGCACGTGTCCGTTTGGTCTAGTCTGGTTGTTCGTCAATTAGATGGTTTGTTCCATCCATTATCACTTTATGAAAATGACGACCTTGATGTATGATACGTTCGGTTACAGTTTTTTTTTGGGTTCAACTGTCAGCGTTGCTAATTATGTTTCTTTCTTCTGTCTTTGTTTTTAGAATTTATTTGCGATTAAGTAAATTTGTTTTATAAAAAAAGCTTGTACTTAGTGCAGACTATTGAGAGCTTTACTTATCCATTTATTTATCCATATGGTATTACTTTATCATTTGAATAGGCATAAGTTCTTAAAATAAAGCAACTTAAAAGAGATGTAGAGCAAAACAGTGTGAAAATGACCATTCTTCTGTAAAATAGGACCACCAATTTCTCTTTCGCGCTAACAAAGAGCCCTGGCGTACACTCATCTACTAATGAAAGTATAGCAAAGCTAGGAATATGCTAAAAATGGCGGAATTTCGCAATTTTTTATTTTATACTTTTGAATATAATATTTTTCCATTTGTAGTTCATATGTAGCTGTCCCATTATGGTGTTTTTACCCAGTGGACTGACTAATAATATAGCAGAAATATAATTGAAGCTACCTTATCAAACATCAAACAAAATTAGATTACAGCCGTATTCAAGATGAATTGGTTTTTATTAGGTCCCCTTTTAAGTTTCTAGTGCATGTGTAAGGGCTTAACTAAGTTATGCGAAGTACCAAACTATTTTTGATTTGGTGAAGTATCTTTTTTGTGAAGTATCTAAATACCTGGAAGCAGATGATTTTTATAGACTTGCAAAATATATACAAACAGAAAATCTGTACACTTTTTCGTACCTACACTTGAACGGCAAATTCTTTTATTTCTTGTATTATTTAATTCGCCTATTTTTGAAAGTGAAACATCTTTTGTATGTACGTTTTGCTTAAAAGATAAGAATTTTATGTTTCAGTGGAGTTTAAATCTCGGCTGTTAGCATAGTAATGAAGCGTTGGCTTCGGCACCAAATAAAGAGAGGACACAATTAACTTCTTACTAAAATCGAAACAAGTACAAATGTAAATTAAATAGTACTGTCACTTTAAGACTAAAACTCCTCAACTTGTAAAAATAGACGATAATTTAGGTTTCAGAGTAAAATCAGAGTAATGCTTAGTATTTGCATATTTTTATTATTCTTGTCAAAGTTAAAGTCAAATAAACGACTATTACAAAAAAAAAATTAATCTTTCTCCTGTTTACATTAACACGCTTTGTACTGCTGATTAACATCAGTATTTTTTCTGATTTAGACCTGAAGTACTGATGCGTTGTTTTAGTTTTATTCTGCCTGTTTTGGCAAAAGTCGAAGTCTTAATTCTCCTGAATATAATATTAAAGTCCTAATTCTCAAGCAGCGTGAGTTCCACTTATATGCACCTTTTATTTTTATAATTCCGGGTTGTTTTGAATGCTTTTTTAAGTGGAATGCAAATATACACTACCACGTGTTTTCCCTAAAGGGATAGACAGAGCGTTTTGGGTTTTCTGCTTTAAGCAGGCAGAGCCCAGGGCCGCAAGATCCAAAGACCACTTTTAGCGTGATGGTGGGTGAGAAGGTGGAAATTAAGTCTCTAAGTGGCAAGTATCTGAGTGGAATGTAAATAATATTCTCTTGCCAGGTCTCCGGGTCCAGGAGGGAGGGCACGTTTTTTTCCTTTCGAAGCTGTTTACCATCTTCAAAATATTACTACATACATACCTATAATACTATATAATACATACCATTATACAGATATAATATTATGTTCAATTTAGAGAACTGAATGTTGATGACTTTACTAAGAAAGGGAGTTCAAAAGATGAGCGTGAACTTTCCTCTTAAAAGAGAATTTGGTGGAAATTTCTCTTATGTCAACGGGTAAATCATTCCAGAGCCGTGAAGCTTGGAGGGAGAAAGAATTTGACATAAAATTTGTCCGGAAAAGAGGGATAAAGAGTTGTCGTGTCTCATTAGAACGAAGTTGTCGATCATGAGTGTCTGAAAGATAATTGAATTTAAAATTTAAATTCTCACACGATATGCGAAATAATTAGGTTAGTTAGTATTTCATATTCATTAACAAATGGAGAAAGTCCTTAAATTTACTGAAAAGAACAAACAGTGGTAACACTTTTCGTGACATTCGTGACTTAGTCTTGGACCATCGCGGAAAGAGAATATACCTACCTTGTTTTATTGTTATACCATGGCAGATAGTAGGCAAGTAAGCATGTGAGTTTTACTTCTATACTCATCTTATTTTGTATCTTCAGGCTGTTTTAAATGCTTATGGAATATCTCCCATGTTGACAATATTCCAGGCATTTTGCTGACGCCTCCACCAGAAAGCGGTCCGCGAACGAATACTTTTTTTGCTATCCTGTTTAGGATTGCTTATTTTTGGATTGTATTTTCTTACTGAAATGAAATAAATGGGTAAGATTTATGTTAATCTATAAAACTAACAGTCTATAAAATAGTTTTTCTTAAATAGCGCGTAAGTATATAGTTTTTCAAAAATTGACAAAATTACTCAAGTGTTAAGAGTTTGTTTGTTTGTTTGTTTGTTTGTTTGTTTGTTTGTTTGTTTGTTTGTTTGTTTGTTTGTTTGTTTGTTTGTTTGTTTGTTTGTTTGTTTGTTTGTTTGTTTGTTTGTTTGTTTGTAATAACTTTATTGTACCAAAATTTAAGTATAAAACACAACATAATACGAAAGAGCAAATATACAAAGGCGGACTTATCCCATGTAGGGATCTCTTCCAGTCAACCTGCGATAGATTGAGAGGATATTTACTCTATTATATATAAGGTAGAAGCCGGTACGTATAAATTACTTATCTACACACATAAATATATAGAGTTTATCCCATTGTTCAGTTCACATCATACCCCACTCAAATTAACTTGGTTTCATAATCAAAATAAACTGGTCAAGTGCGAGTTTTCGCGTGATGAGGGTCCCGTACTTCTCATAGGTTTTCCTGAAATCTATAGGTAAATAAATATTTACAGTATTTTTCGCCCAGTAGTTTCAGTTATAAGGAGAGGTGGTCAAATTTTGCCTATTTTCTTAAATAAATTAAAAAAACCTTTTAATTAAATTAATGCATACGGGAATTAACGTGAAACGTACCTGTTTTTCAACGAAGATCACACCGGATAGGAGGAGGCGTAGGCGTAATCGCTGTTTCAGTCAAGCTGGGACCACGTTCGGTGAAACCCCAACGAAACGTCAGCAAAATAAATAAAAAAAAGGTACGTTTCGCGTTAATTGCCGTATGGATTAATTTAATAATGATGAAACGCGATAGTTTAAAAGTATTTAAAATAAAGAATATATTTGAGATTCTTACAATAAGCCCTTTCATTTGATAAGTCACACGATATAGTTCATCAAACTGTTTTTCAATGTCTAATTTGCTACCCATAAGTGGCCCCTATATTTGAAATTAATTTATTTACGTTATACGTCCATCTTCTGACTTATACAGGGTTATTTTTAATCAACCGGCAACCTTTTTGGAGCAAGTTTAAAAACAATTATCGAAAAACGAAAACAAATTTCGTCCTCCCATACAAAATCCATTTGGTTGAGCGCCGATTTGTATGGAAAGTCGAATTTTTTTTTTCGTTTTTCAATAATTGTTTTTATGGAAAGTGGTTCAGTATGACGGACTGACCTTGGTCCAAAAAGGTTGCCGGTTAATTAAAAATAACCCTGTATACGTGTACCAAATTTCAACTCAATCAGTCCAGTCGTTTCGTAGCAAATTGGCTGTAACAGACGGACGGACAATTCAATTCAATTCAATTCAATTCAAAATATCTTTATTATCATAGGATATTTATAATATCTCTTAATAATAGTCACTTTGGTTTGGTTTGCACAAATGTTGACGTCAAATCGTTACTTAAAGCTAAGTTTACGCCGCTTCCTAGGCGCAAGTGCAGAAGAAGCGGCAACAAACTGCACTGCACGTTTTCTCCAAAGACGTCAACTAACAAACTAAAAACTTAAAATTAGTTATATAGATGGACAGAGATTACATTGTTTATTATGTCATAATTAAATTGAATTATAAGAATTACGAAATTTAAAATAATGTCAATTTGTAAATTTAGTATGTACCAATGTACCTAAATTATGACATGTCTAAGTATACAAACCTTTAAGAGGGACCCGCGCCAAGCTCAAGCCAGACCTTTTTGTCTTTAAGATAGTCATCGGTCCTATAATAAGCCTTCTCACAAAGTACTTTCTTTACATAAGCTTTGAATTTTCTGTCTGGCATATCAAGGACCGATTCTGACAATTTATTATAAAAAAGTATACACTTCCCCATAAAAGACTTACTGACTGTATTCAGCCTGTAATACGGGCTAACTAAGTCATTCTTATTACGTAAATTTCTATCTGTAAAATCACTTACTTTATTGAACAAGGAAATATTTTTCCTTACATACATTATATTTTCAAATATGAATTGTGATGCAAAAGTAAGTATACCTATTTCCTTGAATAATTCCCTCAGTGAGTCTCGATCCTAAACCGTAAATAGCACGAATTGCTCTTTTTTGTAAAAGAAAAATAGTCTGAATGTCGGCTGCACTCCCCCATAGAAGTATCCCGTAAGACATTAGACTGTGAAAGTAACTAAAGTACACTTGTCTAGCAGTTGCTACATCTGTCAATTGTCTTATTCTCCTAACAGCGTAAGCCGCAGAGCTAAGCCTATTAGAAAGTTTAGTTATATGAGCGTCCCATTGAAGTTTCGAATCAATTGTGATTCCTAAAAAGGTAGTACTTTCAACCAGATCGAGTTTCTGACCATTAATTAGTATGTCAACGCAGGCTTGATTCACATTAGGATGAGAGAATCGAATGCATTGGGTCTTGTTCGCATTTAACATGAGGTTATTGGCCGAAAACCAATCAGAAATTAAAGATAAGGTGCTGTTCACCGCGCTAGCATCACTGTTATGTCGATCTATTTTAAATATTAGCGAGATGTCATTAGCAAACAGCACCATGTCAGCCTTTTTCTCAACCATGTAAGGCAAGTCATTGACATAAACTAAGAAAAGGAACGGTCCTAGAATTGAACCTTGGGTAACGCCCATTTTCACATTAGACCCGTGTGATTTTACGCCGTTTATATCAACAGTTTGAAGCCTATCTGTTAAGTAAGATTCTATTAATTTAATTGACTTATCATCAAAACCGTATTGACGAAATTTGAGCAAACACACGAAATTTGAGACAGACAAGTGAGTGATCATATAAGGGTTTCGTTTTTGTCTTTTGAGGTACAGAACCATAAAAATCACTGCACTTATAATTTATACAATGTAGCAAATCTATCACGTAGTGGCTTTACGAATTAGTAGGTCTACGACAAAGGCCTACGACACGTAGCAGATCTACGACCTACTAGGTCTACGACGTAGCAGATCTACAGTTCCAGTACTACGAAATCAAGTTTTCATAACTTTATTTGTTGCTTTGTCACCTATAAAAATACTCTTAAGATATTAAAAAATCAATCATAGTGTCATAAATAGATCCTTCACTTCTATGAAGAAAAAAAAGCATCGTCACATCCCTTTTAATGTCGTTTGCCGCAAAATGAAATCCACTCGCTTGAGATAAAATGATTACCTTTCGAAGACCCAACTCTCAGTCCACGTTATTGTATAATCTCTAGGGTCCTGCAGCTAAATGAAAGAAGAAACCCTTATTATTTTACCGTTTCTGTTATTTTGTCTTAGAACTCAACGGTTTTGGAATAACCTAGTTATGTATAGAATTAATTAAGTAGGTGTTTTAGTAATTATTTTCTTCAATAAGGAGCTAGTTTGTAAAATTTAGAGATATGCATCCTTTATTTTGAAGTATTATATATAACGTTATTATATATTGTACGATAACTGATATAAGTTTGGACACCATTTTTATGTAAGTATATTAAAATTATGTCAGTATTGTCTATAGAAAACTAGGGTTCTGTATTCTCATGAATAATTGGCCTTATTATAGCTTCACAAAAAGATGTGTTATAACATTATGAAACTCAAAAAACCTTAAAAAAAGCTTTAGGTTAATGAAGATTATGAATACAGGAACATTATGAAAAAGAAATTATGTCAAACTGTGGTTATTAAAAAAAAATGACTAAGTCATTATGACAAATAACCTTATAACATTTTAGGAGAATCAAGGGGATCCTGAAAACAGTTATTTGAAACAAAAAATATGATTTTATAAAATTTTATGCATTCGTAGAATGTGAAATTGGTAGTTTTTTGTCTTTCTTTCGTTTTTTTTCTTTTCGTAGGGACATTATGCTTGTATGATACTAGCTACCCTTGTATTGATATTTTTTTTATGCCTATACTAACATTATATAGAATAAAACAAAGTCTAAAAATAACCATGTTAAGGTTATAAAAACAAAGAAACTGGTCCGGCTACGGAACCCTATATTTAGGTCCAAAATGTTCTTAACCGCTTTTATTATATCCCGACTTCTAATTTACGATGTTACAACATTAAATTATTGTTATGTCCTCGTTTAGTAATTTTGCTTCCACAAAATAGTAATAAAATATATAATTTTAGGGATCACCCCAAGCGGTTAAAATTTATGGTCCGTTGCTAATTAATTTAGAATTTAAGACGTTGTTAGATGTTTTTTCTCAGACTAACTTTTACAAAGTGGAAGAAAAATGAAATATTTATTTCAAGGTTAGTTTACACCGCCTATGTTGGTTTGGGAGCAAAAAAAAAGTATTATGGTGGCTACTTCTTCTCGATGACGACCTGGGTGGTGTAATGGTCAACACGCTAGTCCGCCCATCTGGAGGTTTGTGGGTTCGATCCCCAGCCAGGGCAACACGGAAAATGGTCTTTTTCAAATTGGTGTTTATCTGTATATGTATTTATTATTATAAAAATATAGTATCGTTGAGTTAGTATCTGATAATACATGTTTAAAATTACTTTGGGGTTAACTCAGTCAGTGTGATTTGTCCTTATCTATAAAAAAAACCTCTGCTTCCGTTTAGATAGTATAAGTCAAGTCATGTCCTAACTTTTAGGTTCTTTCCCCATTTCGTGTACTTGTATAGAAGGATATACAGGGATCTTGTCACAATTAGTGAGTACTCTTTATCACTGATCTTGCGATTCTCATCTCTGCCTTCTCTGAAAGTGATACTTATATGATGGTTCTATAGAAAACTTATTTCACGAAACTTAAACAGCCATACATTTGTGTGCGGATATTTTTGATTGCTGTCAAAAGCGTCGTTGCGTTTATTAATTCTGTGGTTTGGAGTGATATTTAAAAATAAATTAAAATGTAAATATACTATGTTAGATAGAACATTATGGAAAATCTACTTTTCATAATTTTCTATCTAACATAGCCTGAGATATTAGATTATTTAGAATAGAATACTTTCTAAATGTCCCCTAATGTTTTGTCTCGGTAGTTTAGTAACTATATCAGTAGGCTGACATGATTAATTCACTACTTACAGCCGCTGACGTGGCTATTTTGTCACGCGACCACTAACGCTATTTCTGTAATGGTGATGTAAAGACTGTCGTTTTATGGACATTTTCCACATTAATAAATGTGGGCCGTGTGGCTTCCGGCCTAGAATAGGACCACTCCATCTCTTCCTGTGGCTATGGTAAGAGGCGACTAAAGGAATAAGCACAAACATCTCGTGCTACAACTGCATTCTCAAGGAGGGTTGACGTCAGGCAGGTAGCCGGTCGTTAAACTATATCCGAATCATTTAAACTGTTCCGGCTTTCGTCTCGAATTCACACGATCTTCGTCATCCATGGGTGACCAGTGACCACTGAAATACATATTATATTTGGAGAAGAAAAAGCGGGAAGTGCTCCGAAGCAGCGCAGCTGAGGATCAACCGGGAACACTCAAAATAAAGAAGAAATGGATAACTAGCCTACATTAAGCACTAAGCTTTAATCATAGTGCTGATGGACCAAAACACATACTTATTTCATTATTTATTTTGAGTACACACATAGACCAAAACAGATATAAATAATAATAAAAAATAGTCAAGTATCAAATTTCGAAATGCAAGAGAAGAATGGTCATTGGTCTATACTACTTTCAAGCGCTACCTAACAATTAATAAATTATAATAAATACCATTATAATACTAACTTTAATACTTGTTGAATGATAACATAAATCATGGCAATATAAGGCTAGGACAGACGTCACGCGGCCAGCGTGATAGCAAGTGATTCAGTGCCCACTTAAATATGCTAATAACTGCAAAAATGCAATGGCATATATAATGCGCGTTGTGAAGTTAACTAGGTTATTTTTTATTTTCAAATAGAGTGAATATTTTTTAAGTTTTTGTCTAATTTGTAATTTAACTATTGCAATATTCAGAATTGTCTTGTTAGCCGTGTGATTCCCGGCAGAGTAGAATAGGACCTCTCCAAGTCGTCATGTCGTAGAAGGCGACTTAGGAAACACAAGCTTAACAAAGCTATACATCAATGAGACCTCTCCAACACGTCTGGCCAGCGTGGAGAGTGTAGGCCAACACCTCTGGATATGGCTCTGGTAGTACAGAGAGGGTCGTGTTCCTGCAGTGGATACTAAAAAAGACTTGATGATGATGTCTTGTTCGACAAAAAAGAGAAAAAAGAAAGTTGAGAATAGTTTCTGAATTTAAATAATTTTACGTTTTTATTTTTGTTCAGTAGTAAGATACCACTAGAGCTAAGTGGAACAAAGCGAATATTTGCAAACTATCGGATTTTGTTTTTACTAGGATTACGTTTTTACTAGACAAAGGCACTTTATTCCTTCGATGTATCAAAAATCTTATTCGTTATAAAGTTTACACAGCCCGCTCTTCTTCGGTCGAGTCTGCCCTAAATTTTATATTAACTTCGCAGCAACATTAACTGCAATTAGTTACAAGAGTGGCTGGCTAATTTCGCGTCTAATCCGATAAAGTGGGGGAAAGTGGGGTAATAAGTAAAACTATAATTGTATCCGTGCTGCTATAACAGGGGTAGCCGACCAGGAAACGAATTTAATGTAAGAAATTGGGTCATAAGCGAGACGGGTCAGTGATTGGGTGAACGCTGTCTCAAAGGGATTCGTGTGAAAGATGAGGCTGTGCCGCTTGTAGTGATGTAGTGGGGAGATAAGGATGAGTGGTTTTGTGATGTAGCTGTCATGTTTGTGTTTGTAAAAAAATTTTGTTTTTGATATTAAGTACACGTTGTTTTTGGTACGAAAATTATATTAACAATATTTTTATTTTTGCTTTTGGCTTTGTCAAATTTTGTATTAATGAATTAATTAAAATAAATATATAGGGACAAATCACACTGATTGAGCTACCCCAAAAAAAGTTTAAACTTGTTTTATGGGATACTAACTCAACGATATTACATTTTATAATAAATACGTATATATGTTCCAGTTGGATAGTATAATCCGCTAATTGATAAAACCTCTAGCTGTTTGGCATTACAGCTCGCTTTTGTTAAACAACTGAAAATCGTTCAGCTGGATTGTCTAAGATTGCGTAACGTGATACGTACATCGAAACCGCTACGTTTTCAAATGGCCTAGTGGTTTTATTAAACAGCTGAATTTCAGAAAAAAAATATATTTTCATTACTAGAAATACGCTATATCGAAGTAACATTACATATAATAAAACTGTTCATAAAAACATGTTTCGTGGCTCGTTGGTCGCAGTTCTAACATAACCTTATTACCTAACCTATATGTTTGCCCTAACCTAGTAAAATGGATAGAACTTTCCTAGTTGGTCACAGTGGCAGTTCATAACCTAACCTATAGGTTTGCCGTAAGCGGACTCGGACTTCATATTTTTTGACGACTGCATTCAATCCATTCAATTCCACTTCTTTCGCCACAAGTGCAACAGAATCAAAGAAATTACTTAAATACAATCTAGAATGACAACGAGTAATAATCTCAACAAAAAAAAACCTACAACGGCTTTGCCACTTTGCAGGCATTCTAATTTGTACATAATTTCTTTAGACCGAAGTTCAACAACTTCTCTAGCCGCATGGATGTATACAAATTGTTCATTCTATTCCGCGTATTAGGGTTCGCTGTTTAACAAAACCGATATGTAATGCCAAACAGCTATAGGTTTTATCAATTAACGGATTATACTATATAACTGCGACATATAGATAAACACCCAAGACCCAAAACAATTTGAAAAAAGCCATTTTTCAACTTACCCTGGTGAACGAACCCAGAACCTCCGGAGTGGCGGACTGACGTGTTTACTACTACTTACGGCCCGGAGTTCTTCAATTGTCAATTGTTAAATACGTAAAACTAAACAGTAAAGTTTTAGAACGATAACGCTCAGTTTAACTAAACCAGCACCATATTTTATTATCAGAAAGGTCAATGAAGTAAAATTTTGTGTCAAACAAAAGCACTGTTAATTTTCATGTGACTTTTCACTTATATCCAACAGCCATTTAGGCTTTCTTATACAATTTTTTTTATACTTAAGCTATCACTGATATATTTACGACGATATTATTTTGCTAAACGTTCTTGGATATTGAGTAGCGCGGCATGTAAATGGATGGTCCCTTATACTGGATGAAAACTTATAGTTTTTAAGATATCAAATATTATACCAGAAGCCTGTCATCCAAGTTAATCAAATTCAACTTAGATTTAGGTGTGGGTAGTACTTTAAATTCTAACCAAAACCTCATCATCATCAGGTCTTTCTAGTCACCACTACAGAAGCACGACCCTCTCTGTACTGCCAGAGTCATACTTGGCCAAAACAGCCACAGAATTTGGCCTACACTCTCCACGCTGGCCAGACAAAACCAAAACCTCTTGAAAGCTAAAAGGATTGTTCTAAAAAATGCTTTTCCGTTATTCCAGATGCGGAAGGGACGGGCGGCGCGGACCTGCAGAGGAAGTTGGACCTGCTTAACGGGGCGCTGGACGCCGAGCGAGCAGAGCAGGCCAGACGACAGATGCAGTATATCGCTCACTGTAAGTAGACTTTCTTTACTAGCCTGTAGTTGTTATTACTAGAGATGCAACGCATAGTGGTTTGGCCGGATACCGGATACCGAACCGGATACCGGATAGTCGAATATTCGGCCGCTGAACATTGGGCAGGCAACAGTTATATCTTTTGACTCTTGCATTTTTGCGCAACAACTAGTTCTAGTTTCGACGTGTTACTTAGCTTTGTAGGCACGGTACAGAACGAATTGGCATTAACTAGACCTGTGCTCACGTAAAATAAGTATTATTTCATGTTGTTTTGCTGTAAACAAATAGTTTGTAGTATGCTTAACTGTGTGCGTAGTAGTTTATAGTTACTGAAGAAACATGTGAACCTAACGATCTTCTATAATAAAGTATTTCGAAGTCATATTTTGTATCTTAAAAAGCATGAAAATTTACTATCCGTTTTCCGCCCGGATAGTACGCGAATATTCGGCATCCGGCCGGATTGCAAAAAGAGAAACGGATATGCCAGATAACTGATAATGGCCGAATATCTGTTACAACACTAGTAATTATCCAATGGTATCAAAAGGCCTCTTCCTGATCACTCCACACGTCCTTATCCTCTGCGATCCGTTCTAAAACAAAACAAGACTTAAAAACTTAACGTAACTAAGATTTATAATACTTGTGAACCTTTCGGTACATGTGTCCTACCTAAATCCTCTAATTAACAATTAATAAAATTCACACTGTGTTAATTTTACGTACTTATCACATTGGACACTTACAAAAAAGTTTCATTTACTTAAACTCACACTTTCATGTAATATTGAACAATGCAACTCCTAAAAATAAACTATGTTATTGTTGAATAATTTCATAGAACGGACCTTGAAGAAAACTAAATCTTCAAGTAGTTTAAATGTGGTTCCGCCGCGGAAGGTTACTCAAATAGTTTGGATTGAAAACCTTACAAGGTTCCACCATTATAAATCTCTATCGGAAGGTTGATTTATGCAAAACGCCTCCGGTTATTCGTGGTATATTATACTCTATTTGAAGGTCTTAGGGCTCATCCAAATGAATCTATAATTTCCATCACGTATAATTTACAATCTTACCTAATATTAGTGAGTATACTTGTACTAGTATATTATTACTCTATGCTTGTACCTTATATTATATGTTGTCCTTTAATTTTTTATTGCAGTAAAAAGTATTATATTGTATTGTATGTTATCAGGTAAATGACTTACAAGTATTAAGTTACACCTAGTGGACCTTCTTAATAATCTCTCTATTATTTCTTCTATTATTATTGTTCTGATTGGAGACAACTTTACTAATTTTTGAGGAAAACTCTTCTGGTCACTCACTTGTTACTGGTTCTTATTCGCCTTTTTAATTGATTTTCTTCTTCTCTGTCGAGAATATATGCTGATAGGCAGCCACAAAAAGTAGATGACGACCTTAGTGGCGTATTGGTAGCCACGCTAGTCCACTACACAGAGGTTCTAGTGGAAAGTTGGAAAATGGCCTTTTTCATATTGTATGTATGCATGTATGTATGTATGTAAATTCTTTATTGTACATAAAAGAATACACATAAAGTACAAAAAAATAACACAACGGCGGACCCTTTAAGGGATCTCTTCCAGTCAACCCAAATACAGAGGAGAACAACACAACTAAAACACAATCAAAAATAAAAACAAATAAAAATAAAAAATATATAAACAGATTTAAATATTGTCCTGGGTCTTGGGTGTATATCAATATATGTAAGAATGGTTTTATGTTTATTTACGGTGGGGTGGATTGCGGCAATTTCAAAATTAACTACCAACGGGCTACAAAGGAAAGCAGGGAATACTTGTGGTTTGTGTATGTGCACTGCACTTTCGAAGTACGCTAACTGCAAACTCCACCACTGCTTAGGAGATGTTTTGAATAATTTAAGGGGCATTTGAGTATGTACATGTACCTACATACTTTGATATTGCAAACCTTACAAAGGAAACATATCTTCGTATAACTCTACCTTAGCGTATTTCCGATTGCATCTTAAGCTGTGCTGTGTCGGAGCCCGAAGTGCACTTGTATTTATTTATGAAACCTTATTGTTCTAATAAAAAAAAATACTATTAACAAATGGCGGACTTAATGGTAAGAGCATTATCTCCCAGTCAACCTTTAGGGATAAGCAGAAAAAATATGCGGCGCAAATAAAGTAATGTATCATAAAATATTACTATATAATATGCAATTATATACCTACTATATACTTATATTAGAATGAATATCTACTTATACAATACATACCAGTCTTATTTTGCCTTGTCCGTAAAGTGGCCAGTGATTTTACTACGTGAGTAAAGACATAAGTATTAGTAAATCCGTATGGCTCCATTGACCCACTACAATGGAGACATCAGTACTTGAAAGTCCTCTTGACCCCACTGGTGGAGATGAGCAGTGGGGCCACCAGTCCGTATAGCGGTATTATCCCGTTATTGTGTGTATTTCCAACTCATTATATTCTTTGTTAAATTGTCCGTTACTCCCTTCTTGCCCATATCTTCCTCTACGCATTCCCTCCACAGTTTCCTTGGTCTCTCCCTATTTTTAAGGTCCCCTTACTTGTAAATGTAAAACCCGTCTTACATATACTTACATATAATAAGCTTATGAAAGGAAGTTCAAAATGTGGGTGTGGACTTTCCTTTTAAAAGAGCGTTTAGTGAGATTTTCGGTATTTCTTCAAGGAATATTTTATCTGTTCACTTTCTTCTTATAACAGTCCACTGCTAGACTAAAGGCGAGCCCAATAAGGGGATAATTTGCCCATAATCATAACGCTGGGCAGACGGGTTGGTGATTGCAATATATGGTATAAAGTAGTTGCGCAGAGTATGTTGCTGTCCGTATTTACCCTGTTACTTATACCTCCCTTAGTCACCTCTCACCCTAGGGAGAGGAAAGGGGTGGTGACAAATTGTATTCTGCTCTTCCGTCACCACACGGCCAAACTATTCACTTTAAAAAGTTTCAAATTACATTATAAAAACATGTATACTTATATGTTATTTTTGTTTTATATGTGTTATTATGGTGCAATAAAGTAAATTTGTATTGTATTGTTTACCTCTACTTCCAGCGGGCTACTCTGAGGACTCTGACTACACTTCGGACCTCAACTACCCGGTCGGCCAGCATGCCAACTGCAGTGCTTCGCAGTTCCGCACTGCAGCGCATCAGATGCACACACCACAGGTATATCCATGCAAATCTTTTAAAAGGAGAAAGTATATTGGTTTTTCCGTTTTTAGGGTTCCGTACCCAAAGGGTGCAAACGGGACCCTAAAAACGGACCGACAAATATACTTTCAGGTCACAGGGCTTTATCTTTTGAACCGTAATAGCTAGGCACTTGAAATTTCCACCGATTATGTATTACTGTAGCCACTATAACAACAAATACTGAAAATAAAAAAAAGTTAAAAACTAAAGGGGGTCGCCATACTAAAAACGTATTTTTGCAGCGTTTTCAACTAGATCTTTGTAATGGCATTAACTAGATACTTGAAGTTTTCACAGATTATGTATTACTATGGCCGCTATAACAACAAATACTAAAAATAAAAAAAAGTTAAAAATTAAAGGGGGTCGTCATACAAAAAACGTGTTTTTTTAGCGTTTTAAAACATTGTACGGAGGTACGGAACCCTTCATGTACGAGTCCGACTTGCACTTGCTCGTTTATTTAAAGACAAATTGACGTGATTTAAAAAAAATAGCTTATAGAGCAGCTGCAAATACAGGCGCTGGCCTTTCAGGAGAAAGCTCTTATACAAGATCTAACAAAATATCCTGAAACTATTTTAAGGGTGGAGGTCCATAGTTACTGCCTACCCCTATGGGAAACTGGCGTGATAATACGTATACATATATGTATGTAGTAAAGGTTACTGACATAATCTGTCTTAATCAAATCCTGTCAATAATGTACTTGCAGAGATCACTGGAAGTGTCCCGGGAGAACTCGTACGAGAGGGACGAGTACCACATACACGGAGACACTGACCCTCTGTACTATAACAGTCAGCCGAGGACAAATAGGTGAGGGAATATTTACTTTTTTTTTCATTTTATTAAAAACACCTTGGCTCTTTTTTGACTGCGTCTGTGGTCCAGTGGTCAAGGCGTTTGTCTTGTGATCCGGAGGTTGTGGGTTCAAATCCCAATGGGAAGCATACTTTGTGAAAAGTTGATTCCAGTCTGGTTAGGATATTGCAGGGAAGGCACGTAAAGCTGTTGGTCCCGAACGCCATCTAGCGTTTGTGCCTATCCCTAGGATTGGTTCTGGTCTACCCTTTGGGTTGCGGAGGTCAGACGGCAGTCGCTCTGTGTAAAAACTAGTAACCTCGTAGCGGACCGGGCCGGGCTCTGAAGCGTAATCGCTAAAGATGCAATCGGGAATACGCTTGGAAGATGATGATCTTGCCTTTTTTTTGGAGGTACTACTTAATCCTCTGCACTTCTCCCTTTTTTGGGTTCCATACCCAAAGGGTGCCAGGGGTCCGTCTGTCCGGGTGTCTATCTCTAGAACTGTATTAGCTAGACACTAGCTATAGTTCGTTAGCTATACTAACCTTTAATAAAGTTTAAACTTTGACAAAGCCATTTGTGTGTTACTTAAAATGTAAATTACGTTCCAGGTTAGAGACGTGGTCGCAGCTGCACGCCCAGGCGAGCGTCGAGTCCGCCATCTCGTGGCGGACGGCGCACGACTGGCAGTCCACAGGTGATTGTTACGAGTATAACACCAGCGTTGCGTCGCTAAGGCGTAGCTTAACACATTGCTATAATATATAATATAAATAAATAAAACAAAGCCAAATATCGTCGAGCACGGTTCCGGGCCTTTGTCCGCTCTCGAAGAATATTTCACTGTGTTTTATTTATAATTTTTTTTGTATTACATTTATAAATTTTTTTGTAGCGAAATCGACGAGATATTTAGATAATACATTTTTTGGTATAATTTTCATATAAAAAGGTGATTGTATAAAATAGTAATATAAGACAAAGGTAAATTTAGCCGAATTTAGAGGTATGTTTGTGATTTTTTTCTATCAGGACAAAAATGCTCAATCGTGTTTTGGATATTGTGAGTGTCTGTAGAAAAGCCTTAAAATTCTTATGTAAAATTGTTGAGAAATAAACTGTAGCAGTTTTTTTACAGTGATTTTTCAAAAACACTCACAGTTTTCTTGGCTCTGAACTGACGGGGCCTTAAGGGCCACTAACGAGTTTACACGAACTTGTATTATGAGATATTAACTTAACGATACTTTATTTTATAATAAATACCTATATAGATAAACACCCAAGACAATTTGAAAAAGATCATTTTCAAACTTGCCCTGGCTGGGGATCGAAACCAGAATAGACTGGAGTGGCGGACTGGCGTGTTAAGAACGCGTATTACCCTGAGAGTACTTGGAGCTTAAATATTATTAATATTAATGAAATACTCACTTTGAATTTAAAACACACCAAAGTTCAGGACTAACTCTAGAACTACATTATATGTTTCAAAAACACGATTGCTTAAAATTTTCTCGATAGAAAAAAAATTCGAAGTTGCTCCTCCAAATAACCTCAAAATTACACTAAAACGGAAATTATTCAAGAAATACAATAAATTAGCCCTTGTGACTTTGGATTATAATTGTATTGAACATAATAGGCAGCCATCATATGTCTTATTTTTTAAATAAGTCTTAAATATTTTTTGTAAAATGAAAAAAACCTCAAAAACCAGAAACGCGTAAGTCAGCCTCATTGACTCACCGCGATTTTCCTACCCCACATGGCTCGCTATCTCGCTTCGGCAAGAGTGTGTGCGTGGAAGCGGGAGCAAAATTTAGATTATTAACATCAGGCGCAGCCTTAACCACTACGCCACGGAGGTCGTCATTTAAAAAAGTGCATGTCTCTATGAAGAAGATGTATTTCTAGAGCATACTTATGTCAAAGATCATGTTTGCTGTTCTTTAATAACTTAGGTAAGTACTTTTACACAATTACATTTGTTTTTACAGAGGATCAGCGGCGACCAAGCCTTGAGCGTCAGAACACCCTGTATGACGAGAGCATAATGGGTTACGGATACGATGCATACGGCACTAGCACACACATTAGGTAAGAAGGTCAGTCTGGAAGTCTCTCAATAGACTCTGGGCTGGTGTTGGGAGGTGTCGGGAAAACCGAGTTAGGTAGCGTCACGCAGATAACGACCTTTGCGACTGCGGTGTCATTCAGTCAATGGACTACGTTCTGTCATGTCCGAGCTGCCCTACGTTATGTACAATAGAGGACCAGACAACGACAGAGGGATCGCCGTGGCCACATACTGGTCACAGGTGATTTGAAATTGAAGCTAAAGTGTAACCATTTCGACTCGATAAGAACAAAAAGGTAAGAAGAACATAAATCAACGAATAGAAAAATATACAGGCTTATTTTTTAACCATCAGCCAATATTTTGGAGAAATTTCAACCTAGATACGGAACTACTTTCTATAACAAAATATGTTAAAAATCGATAAAAAAAATGGTCCTCCCTTATAAAATCCGTTTGGCTGAGCGCTCATTTGTATGGGAAGGCGATTTTTTTAAGTTTTTCGTTTGTTGTTTTTATGAAATGGTTCAGCATCATGGACTGAATTTGCTCCAAAAGTCCCCTGTATAATAAAATAGAAAGTGTAAATTATTTGCACGCCTGCATGCAGGATACATTGTTACATTGACTTAAGATCTACCTATATGAATCTTAAGTCAATGTCACCATAAAACTGAGTTATAATTAGGTGCCTACATTATTTTAAATTCACGATATCTCGAAATGCAATACTTGTACCTTTAAAATGTAACTCATCAGCACAAAAGTCTGCCATTTACAATATTGTGATAAAGTGAAGTACCTAGTTAAATAAAATAAAAAACAATTTATGGAAGTACTTAATACATATTAAAAAGACTTTCCTGTAACCATTTCATCCAAATTGCTACACATTCGTAAAGGATAAAAATAAAATATGAACTTTGGTTAAGCTACCCTCGTACTTCCAACAAAATGGGTAAGACTACTGGGCTACCTTATCTATATAGTATAGTACATAAAATATAGTATGCGGGTTTGAATAGCGTGATACACGCCTGCACCTTCCTCAGTCCCTTTAGTCGTCATACCCCCGCGCCTCTGTACCCTGCAGGCGATATAGTTTGTAAATAAATACACTGTTGTTTTTATTACATCATCATAACAAAAATATGAGAATTTTGAGAATTCAAATTTTGTTCTTAACAAGATACAGATACAATATCACGTCTTTATCCCTAACGGCGCAGACAGAGCGTAGGGCGGTAAGGCCTAGGCCACTTTTAGCGTGATGGTGGGCATGAAGGTGGAAAAGGGAAATCATAATTGTGATGGGTTGCTAACCACATCACCTTTTCATATGATTTAGATTCTCGTCCATTTCCTTGATCGGCTTTAAGATCTGCACGGGAATAGAAGCAGGTATATTTTATGTTTTTTCTTTTCTCTCAGACCAGAAAAGAAGATTAGTTCTTACAAAAGCCTATTTATATGCAAATCGACTTAAACCTGAATTTTTCTTGTATTCCAGGGACCACACACATTTATCGCAACAGGCAAGCTATGAGGAGTATTACGACTCAGTTCAGAACCAGAGCAGTTATCCGTACCAGACTTCGTACCTCGGGGACGACTCGCGGCAGTGGGACAGCGGGGGGCAGTACTTCTACGACGACGGCTTCGGCCTCACGCCTACGGAGTACGAGAATATGCTCAACAAGAGGAGATCTTCGGTAGTACAGCTGCCGCAGATACCTCCGAAACAGGTTCGAGTATTTATGGTATTTAGGTAGGCCTGCCATCACCTAAACGACGAACTCCGAAAAAATTTCAAAATCCCGGGAAATTTCACAAAAATAAAGAATTTTATACCGACGCCCTTGAAAAATTTTGCGCCTGGGCTGAGGGGGGGGGGGGGAGGGATGCGTGGGGGCGGGGGAGGGATGCGTGGGGGCGGAGGAGGTTAAGGGCCCTTATTTTGAATGATTTCGACTGCTTTTTCGGAGCTGATTGGAGCCAAACTATCTTAGTAACAATATGTTAAGAGTTTATTTAAGTATTAAAAAAGTGAATGAGACAATTTATTGATTTTCATTGTAATAGTTTGTTTAATTCCAAATAACCTGAGACGTGTGACATGAAGTTGTGTATGAATTACAGAGAAATAAAGACAAAGGAAAATACTAAAAAGTAAATGAAAATGATTTTAGTATTTTTTTTATAATTCATTCAAAAACTTAGTTAAAAAGGTTAAACTTTGAAGAAAATATAAGCGAATACGTCGTCGGATTTCTTGCGCTTACGACTGAGTTAAAAAATAAAAAATGCACATGTATGAATATTGATTCATGCTTAAACACGTACAATAAATAAATTAAAATAATTTGTCTTTTGCAAAAAGATAGAAAAATTTAAAGTTCTCCGAAATTCTGAGATAAGGCAGACCGCTTGCCGCGCTTCTGAATTTGTCTAAATTCGTCTCCAGGGTGCATGTACAATACAGCGCAATGCGTATGTGTAGATAGAAAATATAGATTCGTGTGTTCAATCAAAAATTCCCACGGTCGAAGACTGCAGTCTTAAAGCCAACTGGTTGATTTATTGGGACGAAAATAAATGTCAGATCTATAAATGTAGGTCTATTAATCTGTATTTTTCAGTACCCAAGTGATATTCTTATCTAATACCTGCTGGAGTTGGAGCTTATAATACTAGTGATTATAAACTTTAACTCCAGCAGGCCGACTTCGCTAACTCTTATAACCATGCAATAACCGACACTTTCTCCTTTCCCCTGGCTTAGCAAAGCAATTTCAGTAAAATTTGTCCATTTATCGTTATAAACCTACACTATTAAAAATATTAATTTTAAAATATTAGTAATTTTACATGCAAAAAATTACATAAACCTGTAAAAATCCCGAAAAATCTGGGAAATCTACGGAAAAATATATAAAAATGACAAGAATGTACGTAAAATTTCATATTCTTATGTAAAATTTCATATTTTTCCGTAAATTTCCCAGATTTTTCGGGAATTTTACAGATTTATGTAATTTTTTTGCATGTAAAATTACATAATTTTTAACAGTGTACACCTCACAAAACTTCCCCCCTTTCCCCTCTCCACTCTCCCCATTTGGAAACATTTTTGTTCACATTATTCAAAATTTATTGAAATCCGTCAATAAATAACGCTATAGAAAACCCTTTCCCCTCTATTTCTTCCCCAATCAAAAATCGCGATTCACTAAAAAACAAAATTTTCCATTTTTGCCAAAGTCAGTTGAAAAATGCGACCGGTAGGCGAGACCACTACTAGACCTGCATAGTGCGTGGCCACTTTAGTGCATCTCTTTCTATCTTTGATTCTTGCCTCTACCCATATTTTGCACACGTCACAGAACACACTATGGTTACTAACATAAAATAAGCTCAAATAAAACCCTAAGTCACCTTTTAAATGATAAAATCCCTAAAATTAATAACTATCTTCGATCGTTTTGTGGTTTGTTTGGCCCAGATTGTGACATAGGCCAGTTTATAGCAGCTACGTCGATAGAGACAAAAAACATATCAGCGTTTCTTTCACACTCACGTTGTACTGTATTTGACAGTCTCTTTCTAGCAATATCGTTGCAAGTCTAGTAGTGGCAGGTCTGTGGCGAGAACAGACGGACAAAAGCATTTTTGGCCAATCTCGGAACCGACAAGCTTCGGTCAATGATACCTAGATGTGTATTTGTTGACAGCTTCCGCCTTCATCCCGCTACTCGGATTACAATGAGATGGCGCCGTACCGACCTCGGCCGAGAAGGACAACGGCCAGTCTTCCTGGTAATATTATCATAATACCCTTACTCAGAACTGCAGACCTAGTTGGGGTGTGGTGGGGCTTAATAAATCAAAAATAAACGGGCAAGTGCGAGTCGGACTCGTACATTAAGGGTTCCGTGCTCCGTACAATATTTTAAAACGCTGAAAAAACACGTTTCTTGTATGAAGACCCCGTTTAATTTTGAACTTTATCTTATTTTTAGTATTTGTTGTTATAGTGGTCATAGTGATACTTAATCGGTGAAAATTTCAAGTATCTAGTTAATGTCATTACAAAGATCTAGTTAAAAAACGCTGAAAAACATGTTTTTTGTATGACGACCCCCTTTAATTTTTAGTTTATTTTTTATTTTTAGTATTTGTTGTTATAGCAGCCACAGTAATACATAATCGGTGAAAATTTCAAGTGTCTAGCTATTATGGTTCAAGAGATAGAGCCCTGTGACAGACGGACAGACAGACGGACAGACAGCGGAGTCTCAGTAATAGAGTCCCGTTTGCACCCTTCGGGTATGGAACCCTAAAAAAGATACAATTTCTTTATTACAAAAAAAAATCTTGATGCAATCTGTAATTATTACAAGTTAAAATAGAATATTTAAGAGTAAAAAAAAAAATAAGCCAGATCATTTCTTCGTCAAATGCGAAAATTTTATCTGGCAGGTGTCCTACCAAAATGATCTGTCTTTTTTAGAATATTTACATATAATAGTACCCTGTAAAAAATAAACCTTGCCTCAAATACTTTTTTCGATTTTTTTATTTATTTAGCCCCGCGACTCGAGTCAGGTCTGCAGGTTTGAGTTAAAGATTAATAGGGGAGTAATAAACCAATTTTTTAGCTTGCTTCAAATACCTATTCAAAAATGTCTACCAGCTCTCGGACCGAATGAAAAGCGATGTTAATGCATGTTGTTTAATGACTTATGAGAGGTCAAAGCCGACGTGAGTAAATCACGTCGCGTTTAAAACTGGCTATGAGGAAGACAGTGACTGTGGGCATTATCGCCTACTCGTAATGCTTGGATAAAAGAATACTTGGTTAAAAACGCACTTTTTGTTAGTCAATAACCAAATATCTACGGGTTACTAATTTCTATTCTACCCCTTTGGTAAACAGGCGTGACAGTATGTATGTATGTACTAACTTTTAATAATTCAGCATGAATCATCTAACGTAATTTGTTATGCAACTATTTTCTACCTAATATTTTCCCATTTCATATTTTTTTATCAACATGACAGCATAATAAAACCTACATCTAAAATTGTCAAGACTGTTACAATATTCTTCATTCTTTACGTTTACGAGTAGTTCTATCCTTTCTGGTTTGCGAAGAAGAACTTTTTATTAATCCATTCTTCGTGCATAAGATACTTACCTAGACAAGTATTTTGTGTATTTGAGATAAAAGATCTTTACCGTCTTGTCAAACTATCGGCAATACGAGTTGTTTCAGAGAGTTGAAATAATTTATAAAGGGCATTTCCAGTTCGTGAAACAGAAAAGCTTACTCAGAAAACAAATTTCGAAAAATGTGTTTTTTTTTTTTTCATAGACATTTGACCACCAGACCCGAAGATCAGACCAGTAATTTCTAGTAAAATTTTGAAATATGTTTTTTTTTAAAATGGAAATTCGACCACCAGACTAGTGTTTTTCTAGTACTTCACTCGAAATTTCGGTCTTGGGTGAGCCGTTATATGCCACGGGAAGTTTTTTTTCTTTATCTTGGTCAAACGTATTACAGCGACGCCATCGTCTACACCAAAGCGCGGACGCGCGCTGCCGGTGCCGCCGAGCAGCGAGTCAGGCTCGCTACGCGGCCGCAGTCGCCGGCTGCCGCGCCCCCCGCGCGTCCCGCAACCGCTCGTGCCTGCACACGCACTGCCTACACCCGCCCCGCAGCACACGCATGTGCCTTACATACCCGGTAATAGGTTTAGCTTTATACCTTTGTGTGTACTGGTCCATAATTATTGTACAGGTTGGAAAGTATCGTATATACGAGTATGTAAGCAAAACTTGTATAGGTTAGGCACATAAGTAAGAAAAAATGCGTCTGCTTGTGACAGGGAAACGAATAAAAATAAAATATTAAAAATAAACACTGTACCTAAATACCTTTACACGAAATAACTAGTTTCCTACAAGGATTTATTTTTAAACCCCGACAAAATTCCACCAATCCGGAGGTACTGGGTTCGATCCCCAGCTAGAGCAAGTTGGAAAATGGCTTTTTTCAAATTGTCCTGGGTCTTGGGTGTTTATCTACGAGTATATATGTATTTATTAAAAAATATAGTATCGTTGAGTTAGTATCCCTTAACACAAGTTTAAAACTTACTTTGGGGCTAGCTCAATCAGTGTAATTTGTAATAAAAAAAAGAGGGGTGTTATAAGTTTGACGCTGGTGTCTGTCGGTCTGTCTGTGGCATCGAATGGACCGATTTCGATGCGGTTTTTTCACGTGAAAGCAAGTTATCTTAGCTATGTTTGATGAAAATCGGTTGAGCCGTTTAAAAATTATTGGGGATTGGCTTGAAAGTCAGGGCTTTCTCTAGCAAATATATAGATGGCGCTCCGGATATCAAGTATCGGTAGTTCCGGTACTCATCACTAGAAGGCGTTCTTGTCAGTAGAGGTTTTTTTTTTAATTTGCCTATCAAATAAACTTGTTAATCTCCCTAATAAAGAGGCACATTTGTTTTAAGTTTTAATTTGTCCGATTCGCATCGTTGATGAATTTCTTTATGGGAAAAGGCCGAATTTATGAAATGACCGCCTCCGATCGGTCGTTTTGGAAATCCTTGGGGGAGGCCTATGTCCAGCAGTGGACTTCCTGTGGCTGATATGATGATGATGATGATGGGAAAAGTGAAAGTAATGGTTAGGGCATTGCATCTCTTGGCTACATTATAACTTTGCACCCTGTATAAGTTGTCTAGTACCTACTGAATGTTATAAGTAGGTTCAAAATAATTTTTATCCTATGTGGTAGAACAATGTCACGACCATGGTACTTATTATTTATTATTAAGTACTTATTAATTGTTTTTGTTTTATAACGACAAATCACACTGATTCAGCTAGCCCCAAAGTAAGTTTTTGAAACTTGTGTTATGGGATACTAACTCAACGATACTATATTTTATAACTAGCGGCCCGCCCCGGCTTTGCACGGGTATGTATTATAAATATAAAATATTCTCATGAATCACTTTATCTATTAAAAAAAAGCATTAAAATCCGTTGCATAGTTTTAAAGATCTAAGCATACATAGGGACAGATAGCGGGAAGCGACTTTGTTTTATACTATGTAGTGATAAATACATATATGTATAGATAAACATCCAAGACCCAGGACTATTTGAAAAAGGCCATTTTCCAACTTGTCCTACGATGTACGTAGGTACGAGTATAAGAATATACTTCGCCTGGTATTCTTTTCCCCTGGCAGCTGCGTCACGTGATTGGCCCAAGAATACGTCATCAGTTGGGAGTGTTATCACTGGGTGTGATTGAATTACCCGAACCCGTGCCCAAGCAAAATGCATTTTTTAAATTAACAAACCAATTATGAACCAATAATTAAATAAGTATATAAATTGTTTATAAATTAAATAGATGAATCACACTACCTATATATACGTAATAATAGTTATTTTACATTATTTTACTAGTTGAGAAAAATCTTATATTTACTGAATAGAACAAGCAGTGGTAACAGTTATCGTGACATTCGTGACGTAGTTTGTGCCATCCTGGGAATACCTACCTTGTTTTATCATACCATGATGCAAGCCAACATTTTAGTGTAGGTGTACAAACTATACTTTCTCGATTTCCAACAGAGAATACTTATAGGAAAACTCAATTTCCAAAACACGTTCAGCTTAATCAACGCCATCTAGAGGTAACTACTAGATATTACTACAAAATACTTGTTACGGGTCTTGCTTACAAGAAGTGTATAAGAAATGATTCTAGCTGATGTAATGCTAATTAGATTTTTTTTTTAAGTTTACCCTTAATCGTAAAAATACACTCTAGGCGAGTGCACACTACACCTTAGTTTCAGATGGTTTTGTATGATTTACAATAAAATTCATGAGTGCATACTTATTTTTTTTAAATGTATATTTATTTTTAAAATGTATACTTAATTGTTACCTACCTGTTTTTTTTTTGCCCAGAACCTGAGAAGACAATACCCGACGTAAGTTACGGATACGATAGCTTTGGATACCAGCCAGAGTATCAGGACACTGCCATAGATCAATATCAGGATACTAATTATAATACCAGGTATGTAATAATCCCATATCACCAGTTATTTCAGATTTAATTTTTGAGACCCAAAGAAAAATACCCACCTAAATTATTTTTCTACTTGGTTCAATGGTTGACTGGCAGATACCGCCATAAGGCGTCAAGTCCACCATTTGTACACTTTTTATGTGCAAAAAAGTTTAAATAAATAAATAAAAATGTTCTCACCACATATAATTCTGAAGACCGGGAAAGGTGAAGAAGAACAACCCAGAAAATTAAATAAAAGTATTCAAGTAAATGCAATTTAAGCAGACCTGTTGCTATCTTCATTTAGCTAAAAGATGTTAATTCATGTTGCCTTTTCTAATGACATCTGTATAAACAATTAAAGGGTGTTATTTGAAACTAATTTGCTTTTTTTCAGTTATGACGAAGATGGAATGCAACCTTTCTTCGACGAAACGCCTCACGCCACACCTCCTGCAGCTGGTATATATATATAACTTTTTTTTTGTCAACCTATTTTGTCCCATTGTTGGGAAAAAGTTCTCTCCCATCTTCTTCCACTTGTTTTTTTCCGTGTAAGTCTCGACCATCCTTTTTGAAATGCGATATCAATGCATCTACCTAAATGATTTTTATTCTCAACCCCCTTATGCACAATTTTCAAACTTCTAAAATTCCTTGCTCATGCTGGCCTAGAAAAAAATCCTAGAATTTTCCAGCTGCTTCTCTTTCCGCACAGATCGTAAAAGCCGAGGGAGATGCCGATCGAGGGAATGTGAGATAATCTAAATCATGACAATAGGCGATGCGGCTTGCAACCTATCACTATATGATTATGTTTATTCATCTACACGCCCTCCTCACGTTAAAAGTAGCTTCTGAGTCTTACGGCCCTAGGTTTTGTGTGCCCCATTAGGGATAAGGACGTGATAGTGTGTGTATACTTCTAAAATAGCATGACCTTTCCCATATTTATTCTTAATTTATCATTGGCATTACAAGCAAAATGTGATATAAGCGATAACAGTTTCCGTTACTGAGAGTTCGCAATGAGTCAACTTGTCAGTTTTTTAAAGACCTAAAACAGAAATGACGTGCCATATAATTCATACGCTCTGTGAACAGTGGTCATTAAACTTTTTAAATATATTTTTTAAACTTTCAGCTCAAAAACAGTCGTGGATGGAAACTGAAACAAGCCAGTTCACGTATCCAGCGACGACAGAAGAAGATACGTTAATATCTAAGTCAGTGCCATCCACGATATCGTCATACTTGCCACAACCACCTGTTACAATACATCAAGACCTTTATCAGAATAGTTATCAACAGTACGATCAGTATGAGGACCAAAAGCAATATCAGTATGACCAAAAAGATCAGTATGAAGATCAAAGTTTGTATCAGGATAAGCAGGATTATCAGTATCAACAGTATGACCAACAATACCAGGATGACCAGAAACAACAGTTAGAGCAACAACAGTACCAGCAACAACAAAACAAAGCAGAGCAGGAGCAGCAGTTGTATCAACAACAACAGCAGCAGCAGTTGCAATATCAACAAAACCAACTACAATTGCAACAAAAACAGCAGTTGCAGCAACAGCAGCAACAACAAAAATTACCAGCACAGCAACTGCAATCTAGTGTCATGACTGGAGCCGCTACTTTAGGATCTCTAATGGCTGGTGGTGCCAAAAAGCTAGGAAGTTTCTTCGGAGCTGCGGCCGCTGCGGTATCTGCGCCTGCAGTAAGTCAGCCTGCAGTGGCGCCAGTGACCACAGCTCCAACTAGTAATTTTACGTCGGCTGTTGCCCCCATAACGCCTTTCACAAGCGCCACAACTATACCTATCACAGCATCCGTCCCAGATGTATCACCAGCAGTGCCAGTGACTATAGTGACCTCATCTGCACCCGTTACTTTACCCCGAACCCCGTCATTAAGGAGACAAGAGTCTATACAAAGACCTTCTGTGCGTCGGACACGGACGTTACCCGACGCGCCAGAAGACCTAACGTCGAGTTACGACGAAAGTGCCTACGAGAACGAGTACCATAAGACTGAATACGATCAATCTATCGACCGGACGTCTTTAGATAGGTATCATGACGACGAATATGTTCATGATACTATACACGAAGATGTTGAAGAAGATGGACATTTACAAGAAGAGCCAAGTTCCGGACTGCTAAAGACTGCATCACCTACTAGAACTGTGTCTCAAGTGAGAAAACCTTCTGTGGATAGTTATCATAGTCAAGTACCTTCAATAATTGATCGAAGAACTTCTCAAAGTTCTTTTCATCAAGAAGAGAAAACTATTATACCGACAACACGAGAAGGTTAGTACGATTTATGTATTTTTTGTTAAAACTTCTCAAAACTTACGGTGATTCTACTCGGAGTGATAGAATAACAGCAACATTGTAAATACAAAACTTTGTTTGCCTAATTGTTACTCAGGCACCACTGCTCCAAACCGCTGAATCGATTGATTGAACTTTAAAAAATATCATCATTTCTTTACTCATCTATCAAAAAAGGATACTTTTTATCCCGAAATAGATTCCCTAGTGCGGAATCGTAGTGTAAAGCCTATTTGTATTCTATTATTGCATGGTAGGCAAATGCTTTTGAACTGTGAAGTACGTATATTTAATTGAATTTAAATAGTGTTTGTAAAAATCAGTCAATAACGAAATATATATTTTAATTTATTTCTGTTGTTTGATATAGCCACTGAGACTAATTTATTTACTCTTTCAGAGCAAATCATAGACAAATCAAAAGTGACATTCCAAGAAGATCACAAGAAATACCACGAAGTGCCAGAAGAGACAGACACGTTTCACGAAACGCAAGAACGGTTTGACGACCAAGGCGAAGAGTACCAAGATGACGAACATTACGATGATCATGACGAGGCATTTCGTGAAGACGATGAGAAATTCGAAGATCAGACTCAGTTTAACGATCAGGATGAGCAGTACCATGAAGACGGTGTGTTCAAAGAGGAACAGAGGCAAGAGGAGCAGATTGAATTCCATCCTGAGCAGCCGAAGCTGACGCCGAGACAACTGTGGCATCGCGCGTACAACAAGGTTATGATGCAGCTGAACGTGAGTAATTTTTACATTTCGCCGATGGCAGCAGATTTTTATTTTTATTATTTTCGATATTTTTTGTTATTGTTTATAGGTACCTCCAAAAATTATAATTTTAACTTTTGAGTTCTTTTTTGAAGTATGTTTAGTTGTATTATAAATTGATACAATTTTTATTTTATTTTTATAATAATTATGATCTGCTGCTATCGAAATTTTTTATTCTATTTGTTGTTATTTCTTCGTGAATGTCAACGCTGAATAATTTAGTATGGAGAATTAATAGTGTTTTACCATCGTTAACCAAATGAAAAAAAATGACGTTTTAAATAGTGAGTTAATTCACGTACCAAGTATAAACAACAGGTAAGTCTATTTACATATTTTAACAACTTCATGTAATTAACAATTCAATTATTTAAGTTTTGAATAGGTGTAATTAACCATGGGTAGGTGTATTTTTACAATAACCATTATTTTAATAACTTTTCCGCACCCATGTCTAAAGTATACGCGAACATATATAAATACTTAATACTATATAGTGACGGATAAAATATATTTTCACTTATCAGTAACCGAGATGATTTTTATGGTGTCTCGCGCCGTCGGGAGTCGAAATAAGTCGTCACCGCTCTAATGAATGTGACTTCATATTCGTTAATATTTTGATAGTTTTGACATTGCTGTCCGTAGTGACTACGTCTTTCTTAATGTCTATACTTAGTTTAGATACTATTGAACGTGCTTATAGGTTAGAAACGTCGTTCAAGGAAATTTTTAAAGTGCTTCTTGGGAAAACTTCTTGAAAGTCATTTTCAAGACCTCTTTTGAGCCAGAGCGTTGACCACACGGTAAAGATGGCGCTAAAATTGTCACTAAAAAATCCCCAGGACGCCTGTAAAAGAAATCTTTTTGCACCACGGTTGCTCAACAAACTGTTGCCTCATACAATTTTCTAGAAATATACCTGTAATGATAGAGCTACTTCAACAGATTCAAAGGGTTAAAAGATTTGTATCTGTTTGTAATTTTACAAACTAACTAAATAAATTTAGTATATAGTAACAATTTATGGTAAATAAGCCCCTCCCTTCCGGCAACAGTCTGGGCAGAGGCAAGTAAGAACTTTACCGACCAATAAATTATGTCTTCACTTAATATGGTCTGGGATTATTTTTATGCGCGTCTTGAACCGTCGGGGTCCAAAGCGAGGCTACAAGTATAGCCGTTTTAATGAATATGGCTTCATATTCGTTATCTTTTAATGGCGCTTGTAATAAAATATTCTTTATGTAGGAATTATGATATGATCCATCAGTTAATTTATATGCTTAGATACTATTATTATAAAAATAGGTATTCAGTTGTAAGTTGATTGACTTTAAAAAAATAACTCTCCTAAGGAAATAAACGTTTGCATTATTAACATCTATTTATTCGATACGATGTAGTATTTAAACAGCAGCAAAGCAGAGAAAAATGCAGCTCATCCATTTCCAACGCTAAAATTGGCATGACGTATAACCACAAAGAAATGCCGACTTAATCCTTACAAAGTACAAAAGCTTTTTGAAATCTAGAGCAGTTACAAGACAAACGCATCCAGTAACAAAGCATAGTGTTGTCACCCGCTGCGGCGCAATGTATGACTAATCCACTACTGGTGGGAAATGGGAAAATGCTGTTAGATCGCCGTGTGCTTGAACCCTTAATGGGGTGACCTTGAACGCGTGGAATATGAGGATTTTCGTACGTTACTCTTTGATGTACCTATTATACTCGTTCTTGCTTGGGCTTATTGCGAAGTACTTTAGGATTAATCGAATTTCTTTGAATAATGATTTTATAATCTTTGACTTACGAGATCTTTAAAGCTGAAATTAGTTATTTTTAGTTGATAGACTAGATTAGGTGAAAGTGCCTTAAGTAAGTAATAAAAATATTTTTTTTCAGACCCCATAAAGCATAAAAAATTTTAACTCATGTTTTCTACTCTTTTTATTTACCTACTAAATAAGAAAAATATATAGTACTCAAATAACTAATTTATTTTAAAAAAATCAGTTAGGTATGTAACTGTTTTTTCTTCTATATGGATGGTATTTGAAAAAAAATGCAAGTAGTTATTACTCTATAACGTTTTGAAAACGCGTGAAAGACGTCTTATGAAACTAAAGCTCGAGTATCATAATGCTCTATGAAACTGCAATTAGAATCCCCAGGAACCGGGATTCTGCAGGATTAAACTCCGTAGTTCGCACATGTGGACTCTTATATGGCTGGTTTGCAGGGGCTTAGGAGGTATTTACTTGTAAAGTATCCATTACGCGCTTCAAATGCATTTCCCCTTTAATGAAACTTACCCTGATACGTATGATGTACATATGTATGATGTAGTTATTAGCGTAAAACTTGTCTAAACTGAACTTAACTTTAAATATGATGTACGTTACCTGTAGTACATTAAAATAGGTACCTACATTTAATTATATTGGTAATAGAAAAAAAAATCTAGCAATTTGCTTGATAATAAAATAGCCTCATGCATGATTCATCCAGTGTCAGTAGTACCACATTTGTAAAAGATTTAAAAAAAAATTAAAATAAGAACTTTTTTTACGAAATATACTGATACTATTTTAATGCTGAATTCAATTCATGATACTAAACTACTTTTCCTAAGGAACATATATCGAAATATGAAAATTAATTTTTTGCTACCCCTACAAAGTTACCGACCAGCTGATCCAGTTTCTATGGATTTTTTTTCATATTTCGACATATGTTCCATGAGGAAAGTTGTTTAGTATCATGAAATCTACCCTTAAAATAGTTTCATTTTATTTTACATTATACAGGGTGACTTTCTAAACACCATACAAATTTCGGAGCAAGTTCAGTCCATGATACTGAACTACTTTCTATAAAAAAAGTTACAAAAAATTTGGCTGGTGGTTAAAAAGTCAGCCTGTATAATGTCTAACAAAATAAACTGAAACTATTTTAAGGGTAGATTTAGTTCATGATACTGAACAAATTTCCTCATGGAACATATGTCGAAATATGAAAAAAAGTCCATAGAAACTGGATCAGCTGGTCGGTAACTTTGTAGGGGTGGCAAAAAATTATTTTACATATTTCGATATATGTTCCTAAGGAAAAGTAGTTCAGTATCATGGATTGAATTCAGCATTAAAATAGTGTCAGTATTTTTCGTAAAAAAAGTTCTTATTTTAATTTAAAAAAAAAATCTTTGGTAGATATACACATAGGTACCTATTTAGATAGTTTAAACAGAAAACAAATTAGATAGTGAATAACATACCTACGTTTATTCAAAGTAGTGTGCTTGAAAATAAATATTAAAACTGAATTCTTAAATACACTTTACAATCTCTTCTAGAAAATGAAAATTTCATCTAGGGTGTGCAGATTGCGAAGGATTAAACTTTATCTTTGTAACTTATTTCATCTTAATGAACCTAAGTCGTGTGTCATGAAAACTTACTAAGTGCATTTTTATACTTACGAGTACGTTACAGGTCTTGAAAAAATCGTACCTTTAAATAAGATTTTAGCTTACTTCTATGGTAACTTTTAATAATTTAAATCGAATACGGACATAAAATTAAATAAAACACCAAAAAAATCTTATTTAACATGTATTTTATTGAACAAAAAATCATCTAAAGTAATCAAGAATAAAAATAACCCAAACTGTAATTGTATACCTAATGATTTAGTACGAGTAGATATTTTTAAGTGACGTGATGCAATATTATATTAGATTTTCCAATTGGAATTTCCAAGTGGGCTTGAGAGTTGATTTCCTATTATACCACGAGTAGTCGGTATCAATTGTGTGAAGCCTCACGATAGCAATCAAAAGGGATTCCTCCAGTTTCCGGGAAACTGTTGTCGGTCGTGTTTCACGAATTATTTCCAAACAATTTGTAATATTCCCAAACGCTTCTTCACAATTTTCAGACTATTATAGAAATTATGAGTATAAATATGATATTTCAATCTAACAATTTAGACGTAAATTAAAAGCATCTGTTTACTTGAGATTTTCAACAAAATAAATAGAGTGTCTATTATTAAATTATGTTTTTAAGGGAAGCACTTCTAGCGTCCCGCAGTCAGTTGCTTAAGTGGCAGTCACCGCCTGCAGAGACCCACAACGCCTTTGAACCCGATCACCTCATTAGTTCAGCTGAGTTGCTCCATCCATACGCGTATACATACGTATCTACGCACTCTCCACTCAGTACGCTAACGGCTTCGGACCCGTACACATCCCCAATCAAACGTAGAAAAGTACAGTAAACTTTGAATTTGGAATATGATTAGGGTTCGATAACATTGCGCAAGCGATGGCGGCGGAAACATGCGAGGCCGCGATATCGACATCCTGCGGGCGTCCGTGGCCCTATTGATTGCTTGTCGCCGGCGCACCTATCGGTAATTTGTATGCAAATTATCCTCGCTTCAGGTGCTGATGTTCAGTGAAGTTGATATCGTGGTTGTGTGATGTTGTTTTGAAGATGTTCAAAATGGTACGGAGTCGTAAGGCCCAAGCGGCCAGCGAGGCGGACGTTCGTCGTGACCAAACGTTTCAGAACCGCTCTAGTAACAGTGGTTCTCGTCTTCGAGTACGGCGTGGTTCAAGTTTGACTGATTTAGACAAGTTGCGATGCAGTGGCGGGTCAAGCGGGGGTGGTTCTATCGGTGATTTGATGAACATGTTCAGTGGCAGTGCGAATTCGGTTGGTAGTGACACTTTGGTGGCGAGGACAGTACCCCTAGAGACGGTCCGTCGTAATATTCCGCCCCTCTCAACCCCGCCAGCGCATCCGCCGCCTTCTCCGCTCATCCACGTGTCCAGGCCCGTGGGTCCTTTGACGATGGCACAACGAACTCTGAGGTTTAGCAGATTGCTGAAATATCAACCATGTTCCGCTGATATCCCAATTACACTGGTGAGTCTCAAATTAATTTTCAGGTTGACTGGCTTATTTCTAATTAAAGTTCTTGATATTAATCAAATGCTAAATTAAAGTACTGATACGACGAGAATCATGATAAAATGTTTACTGTTGTACTTTAGCGGCAAGTTTTTAATACTTATCCAATAGGTTATCTAATGCATTTATTATCTTTTGATCACGCATAATTTTTACGATAAGATAGTATTGCTTTCATACACAGGCATGCCATGTTTGGAGAAAGTATAAAGTTTGCTAGTTAAGTTCGATGGGGATTTGAATACAAATAAAGGTTGATGCGGGGCCCAATGGATGTTTCGCAAAATGAACGTTTTCATCTATAATTTACAGTTCCTGTGTTCGCTGTCGCTACTTCCTCTTTGATTTTAGGACAAAATAAAAATATAGTAAATATTGTGATGTGACTAGATATAAAAATATCTTTAATTGTTTTTATTTTGATATATTTTTTATATATCTATTGCCGACCTCAGGATGAAATCATGAATGCGCTAAGTTAAACCGGATTTTGCTATAAGTAGGTAGGTATATCTTGAATAAAAACTTCATTTATTTATAATAAAAAAAAAATTAAACTAAACTATGGATAATAAAATAAAATAAACTATTATAATATTAGTCTGCTTGAAAATATATTTTTTCTTCATGTAAGTCACATAATTTGCACCTCCTTTTAAAGTCTTTCTTCATTGGCATCCCCAGTGGGTTAACTGGTAGATAAAGCCTATGATTCTAAGCACGCCTATTACATGTGTAACAAAGTTAAATGAATAAACAAATAAGAATATTTAGAAGATAATTTTGTAGTAGGTACTTCATTGCACGATCTAAAGGCGGGAAATAATACCTATAGAAATAATCAGAGGCGGTGATGAAGCGTCGAGTTAAATTTTAGTTTCCCATCCTGGACTGTATGTATGAGTATTACTGAGGATACCAAATTACTCATTACAACTCCAATACACATATTTGACAAGGCAAATTAATGTGCATACGCGTGATTAATTAATGCAAATTGATCACAGATGACCGGGAGGGAATGCCATATGGCATTAGGTCCACCACTTGTACGCTTATTTTATTGTGCTATAAAGATTAAATAAAAATAAATAAAAAAAATGATTATATTCTGTAGTCAGAAATTGTTGTCTAATTTATTTAAGTACATGTTTTATTTTACATTATTTTATTTTACATAACATAAAGAAGAATTTACCGGTCTTTGAAATATCTATTTTCCCGGTTACAGTGTCAAGTGAACGTATTTGCACGTATTTTTCCACGCATAAAAATATCATCACGACAATGTCTTTAGCATACGATATATCTATAAACATTATATTGAAATTAAATCGAACTTCTGCTATTTAAAAGTTGTATTCCTTCTGTTACCAGTAGTAGCACTATACACTTCTAGTAACTATTGCATTCAATGCATGCAAACTATTGCATTATCACTAGAGGATTTACTTAAGAGTATTTACTGCATTATAAACAGAATTACGTGATCTCATTACATCGAAAACGTGTCCTGTTTATTTGTATTGGACTCGTAATAGTGATGTATGTATATTTATGTATAATATAGTTATTCTATATAAGTATATTAATTATATTGACCACCCTGCACTACCTAAATTCACATCACTTTTTCTATTTAATCGAGGTTGCCTGGAAGAAATTGCTTAGCGATAAGGCCGCCTTTTACGCATTTCCTAGTTTTTAATATAATAATGTCCTGCATTATTCTATTGTGCAATAAAGAGTTTTGCATTGTAATAGTCATGTAGTTACCTATAGAGATAATTGAAATTAAACTCAGCATTCGAAATAGTTCTTTATTTGCAAAAGTAAAGTCTAGTTATTGGTATAAAAATCGAAACTTTGAAACTAACAAATAAATTGCAGATATAAAAGCCAGTTATTTACAAAAAAAAAATACAAATGCACAGAATCATATTCTTCAGGCGTATTTGTTTATGAATTTGAGTAAGTACTTGAGTTTCGGCATCTCGATATTGTGAATGCACCTGTTGAAGTCGCCGATGACTTTTACGGAGTGCGTCATCATTCGTGATATGATGTCCTTCAGGCACACACTAAGGTCACTGACCTCTTTAGAGCCATGAATTGCAATTTCAGCCATCACAACCGGAAATGGTGAAGTTTCGTACAAAAACTGGAAACGAGAATACAAAATCGAGAATAGTCGGCAAAATTAGATTTTTTTAACACATCAATAAAATTTTAATCATGATTAGATGGTAATACTGCCTAGTATTACCAAAAAAATGAGCTTTAGCTTCTGTCAAATAAAATGGAAGCATTGCTAAAGCATTTTATAATTGAGTAAAATAAGTTCTACCAATATTTTATTAAAACTAACGTGACGTAACTCCATAATTAATTAATTTTATATTTAGATAATTCTGACACTCGCCCTGTAGATGATCATCTAAATCGTTCGAAACCTGGCGGAATAGATATATTCAGAGACGGCGATGAAGCTGCGAGTTTAATTTTATTTTCCCCTCCCGGACTGTATGGTAGATGGATACCAAATTATCAACCCCGACACACATATTTGACATGCCAAATTAATGCGAACACGCTTGATTAATTATTGCAAATTGATCACAGATGATTATATTGTATAGCAAAAAAATTATGTTTGATTTATTTAAGGACATGATTTTGTTTACATACTGTTGTGACATTTTTATAAGCACATGCGATTTTTTAATATTAAGTTTAGTAAACGATACTGAAAATAGTTCAATATGGAACTTATAATTGTGAAATAGGAAAAAACTCAACTTTCTAGTAGGGACTGATCAGCTTGGCCCCGTTTTTTAAGACTATTCAGTGTTACTTATTTCTGTAAATTGGATTTGGCACTCGTTTGCAAGCTTTACATGTCATATTGTGATAACATTGTATTAGGCATAATATCCTTGTAAACTGTGGTCGTTGCGAAACGCTAGTATCGGTAGCTTTAAAAAAAAACATTTTAATATAAATGAACATTACACGTAATGTACACTAAAAGTATTGACGTGTAAAAGTGCATGCGAAGGTCTAATTACTAAATAAATGTTTGATTCTTTGATTCTAATACAAACACCCAAAATTATTATTTGACACTTGACAGATTTGTCCACATAGTTATATCTCGGGGAATGCTACCTTGCTCCAAAAATTTACGCAAATTTATAACAATAATATTTGTAATTTACGATATAAGGTATACAAAGTGGAAGGGACATACCCGTAATAAATCGAACCTCGGGCTATACTAGATCATTATAGCATAATGAAATTAAAATAACAGTCGAAATACCAAAAAAAATTTGACATTCCCATATAAATAGCCCGAGCGGCTGAACACTTTTGAGATGCTGCATTTTTTTTTGTTCTTGGGCTGTTATTTTAATTTCATTATACTATAATAAGCCATAAGGCGTTAAGTTCGCCATTTGTACACTTTTTTATGTGCAATAAAGTTTAAATAAATAAATATAATGATCTAGTATAGACCGCGGTTTGATTTATTACGGTTATGTCCCTTTCACATTATATAAGGTTAGTCAGGTGGGCCACTGTAAAGACAATTTGACCAGGTGGAAAAAAATCTTCTGCTCGCCGAATAGCGCACTTACTTTCGTGCCTTATGTGCCCAAATACCTGCACTTTGGAGGACCTAGTCGCAGCCAACGAAAGAGCCCTTGAGGTTGCCCTTTACTGGAGCGATCAAATATAAGTAACCTTCGACACGCTAAGAAGAAGAATGTCAGCTTTATCACACATTAAGTAGTTACTTCCCATCGTTTTTCCTGATACCTATATAAAATTAGAGTTAAGATTTTTTTTCTAAATTCGACACTTGGTATCTACTAAAGCTACATTATATAAACCAAGTTCCTCGAATGGGTTTCAATATTTCCATGATATTTACTGGTAAGCAATCCTTGTTTCAATGAATCGAAGCCATGCATAAGAGAGCAGCTGCATCCAACGGTTCCATGAATTTTCAACTAGTGCATTTTTATTTAAATACTTCCATTTGCATTTCGGATGAGGCGCCTCCGTGTTGTATTGCGGGGCGTCAACATTTGCTATAAGAATTTGGTTTTCAAAGACTTACATATTTAATTGGAAAATTCAATTGAATGTGGTTTTATTACTCGATCAGCACAGGCAGGTACTTAAATTGCTTAGAGAATTTAAGCGTAATTTTTTTTAGATTTCTTCAGGTTTTTCTGTATTTAAAGCTGAGTAGCGTTCTCTGTACTCGATATAATATCGTAGGATATAAACGCATACGAATTATCTATACTTCTATACTAATATTATAAAGGGAAAAGATTTTTTTTTTAATGGATTAAAAAAATCTTTCACCTATTGAAAGCTACATTATCAGCGAGTAACAAAATATTTTATTTGTCAAAACGCAGGCAAAGTAGCGGGAAACAGTTCCATATATATCTGACAAGACCAGGTCGAGTGTGCGTAAATCACTTTAAAAAACAAAACGTATATAACTATAATTCTTAAGCTATAATTCTTTAGAAGTTGCCAGTCTTTGAATTACCCACTGTCCCGGTAATAGTGTCAAATGAACGTATTTGCCGCAGTTATTTCTTGAATAACACTAGTACATATCCACGCATACAAATTTAATCAGGACAGGACAATGTCTTAAGTTCTTTAACCGGGACTCGCTATACGATATATATATCTACTACAATCATAATACTGAAATTAAATCGAACTACTGCTATATAAAAGTTGTTTTAGTTATTTTATCATTAGTAGCACTATAAACTACTTACTGGTGACTATTGCAATAAATGCATGTAAACTATTACATTATTACTAGAGGATTTACGAGTATTTACTGCATTTTAAACAGAATGACTTGATCACGTCACGTTACATCGCACATGTGTCCTTTTAATTTATATTTGTGCTCGTAATAGTGATATACGTACATGTATGTTTATTTTATTATATTGACCAGTAACGCAGTGCGGGGACTGCATTACTTCTCATTACTTTTTAGGGTTCCGTACCCGAAGGGTGCAAACGGGACCCTATTACTGAGACTCCGCTGTCTGTCCGTCGGTCCGTCTGTCAAAGGGCTCTATCTCTTAAACCGTAATAGCTAGACACCTGAAATTTTCACCGATTATGTATTACTGTAGCCGTTATAACAACAAATACTTAAAATAAAAAAAGTAAAACATAAAGGGGGTCGTCATACAAAAAACGTGTTTTTTTAGCGTTTTTAACTCGATCTCTTGAACCGTAATAGCTAGACACTTGAAATTTTCACGTATTATACAAGAAACGTGTTTCTTCAGCGTTTTAAAACATTGTACGGTGGAACGGAATCCTTCATGTACTAGTCCGAAGGTTAGGCCGCTTTTTGCGCATTTCCTAGTTCTTAAGATAATTTTGCCATGTATTATTCTTTTGTGCAATAAAGAGTATTGTATTGAAATAGTCCTGTAGTTATTTTTATTTATTTTATTTAAAACTTTATTTACCAATAGCATTCTCTATCGGTCAACCTTCGGGATAAATAGAATATATATATATATATATATATATATATATATATATATATATATTCTATTTATCCCGAATATATATATATATATATAATTAGTAAAAACCAATAGAGATTCAATTAAAATGAAATTCAGCATTCGAAATAGTTGTTTATTTGCAAAAGTACAGTCTAGTTGTTGGTATAAAAATCGAAACTAACAAATAAATTGCAGACATAAAAAAGTCCGTTATTTACAACAAAAAATACAAATTCACAGAATTATATTCCTCAGGCGTATTTCTTCATGAATTTGAGTAAGTACTTGAGTTTCGGCATCTCGATATTGTGAATGCACCTGTTGAAGTCGCCGATGACTTTTACGGAGTGCGTCATCATTCGTGATATGATGTCCTTCAGGCACACGCTAAGGTCACTGACCTCTTTGAAGCCATGAATTGCAATTTCAGCCATCACAACCGGGAATGGTGAAGTTTCGTACAAAAACTGGAAATGAGAATGCAAAATCAGTAATAGTCACTAAAATTAGATTTTTTAACACATCAATACAATTTGAATCATCTGATTAGATAGGCAGTATTACCAAAAAATGATATTTAGCTTCTGTCAACTAAAATGGAAGCATTGCTAAGGCATTTAATAATTGAGTTAAATAAGTTCTGCCAATTATTTTATTAAAACTAACGTGAGATAACTATAATAATTAATTAATTTTATATTTAGATAATTCCGACACTCGCCCTGAGGAAGGGAAGTCTAAATTGATCGAAACCTAATCGGCCATTCCGACTATATTAAATAAATAAATAAATAAATAAATATATAGGGACAAATCACACTGATTAAGCTAGCCCCAAAGTAAGTTTTTAAACTTGTGTTATGGGATACTAACTTAACGATACTATATTTTAAGATAAATACATATATAAATAAACACCCAATTAAGTGAATCAACCGGTGTAAATTAATTAATTAAGCTCTACCAAGTTTTCTTTTCGTTGTCATGGTACTTAATCACTATTAAATCAAAATTTTGAAAAAATAACACTTCTTATATATTCAAAGTCATCTTACTACTATGTCTTCTTCTTCTTCATCGTATCCCACTCCACGTGGAGTTGGAACAGCATGTGAGTTTTCTACTTACCTCTATATTTTGCCATTGTATTTGTTACTTTACGTTACGCAAATACTATGTAAGTAGAAGTACTATGAAGTAAAAATAAGATTTCAGTATAAATTCATTGTGAATATTTTCAGAATCGTTTACTGTGCTCATGATCTTCATAAATCCTCGAGTAATGTTTTATATCGTCACCGGGAAGCTCCCAAGAAGCTATATTTTCAGTCTCGTAAACGGCCTGGCGTTTCATAGCTAATTTTGTCGGTTACCGGGCACTTGGCAATGTTAATAGGCAATTAATTCTGTTAATTAGATATCGTGATCAAACAAAAGTATTATATATTTTTTTTCACTTTTGTGGCTATCAACGACTGTTCCTCTTTTAGCGTTCCGTGCCCAAAGGGCGCCAACTGGACCTTATTAGTGAGACTCCGCTGTCTATCCGTCTGTTCATCCGTCTGTCACAGGGCTCTATCTCTTGAACTGTACTAGCTACACACTTAATTTTTTTACCGATTATGTATTGCTGTAGCCGTTATAACCACAAATACTAAAAATCGTACTTAAAGGAGTAGTCATACAAGAAACGTGTTCTTTTTAGTGTTTTAAAACATTGTACGGAGATGCGGTGTCTAACCTTCATGTACAAGTCCGCCTCGTACTTGACTGGTTTATTAGATTATATGTAAGAAATTAAAAATATGTCGTGAATTGGGAAAGAATTACAATTGTTTACTTACTAATCCGAAAATATGTAAAACAGATCGACAACCATGCTATCAGTACTTTAAAACGACCTTTTTTATTTAGTTTTTCGTCACAATTTATTCAAAACATTTATAAAAAAAGGGTTTATTCTTTCCAATCAACGAGGGATGTATTAATACTTCAAAAGAAAGGGATTTATTAATATTTAAGAAAGAAGACATGAAGAATCTTCGTAGAAATAAACTTAGTTAGACAGATCACATTTTACTAAGATATGAAGCACTGATCGATCTACAATCTACAAAGACATAGATGGTGCACTTTTAAATTATGAAGAGGTTACTTACCACTGTTCTCTCTAAATCTTGACTTTCGTGCGAACAATTTCCTCCGACCTGCTGTTGTTTCTGACACTCGAATAACTTTGATGCTGAATACTTTTTCAGATTTTCCAACGTTTCGAAGTGAACTTGAAGTTTTTCTAGAATATTACAGAGACGGACATTAAATATAAATATTAAATGAGTATACGGTAATAAATACAATAGTTTTTGTTGCTTTTCTTAACAAAGATCTATAAAAGAAAGATATTGAAGTGTTATAATTGTTACTTTAATTTTAGCAACCATTTTGACACATTTTAACAATGCAGCTGACTTTGACACAGAATTTGGTTTTCAATCCACGGAATTTACAGAGGTTATTGAAATATTGAATTTATTGAGGCTGATTTTTGTATGTTTTAGGCTTGGTCGTACCTATCTGGGACTAACTGGGACTTTGGTATTGTAATTTAAACGCAGCCTAAATATTATTAGGGAAATCACAATTGTCAACTTTGATTATAGGCTACTTTATACTTTATAGGTTTTTGGGATACAACTAAATTGAAGCAAAAGATGACTTGCATGGTCTTAACAAAACGTCAATCGCATACAAATTATCCATATTTTCAATTAAATTGTATGCAACTGCCAAGAAACTTGCAATGTGTAAATAAGTCTTAATTTCTGTCTTTGGACGTAAGTGTCTCAGATAGTGTTAATCGCATGATAACTAGTTATAGTGCTTGTGACAGCAAAAGCCTTAAATCATATAAAGTAGGTAATAACATTTGAGACTACTTGCAACTTAGACGCGTTGCTATTTAAACGACTTCCGAGTAGCGTTTAAGGCGACGTGGGTTCATAATTTGCAATACTGTGCATGTTTTTGAAAAATCACTATTATTAAACAACTACAGTTTATTCCTCAGAAAAATTACATAAAAATCTTAAGGATTTTCTACAGACACACCCACAATAGCCAAAACACGATTGAGCATTTTTGGCTCAATAGAAAAAAATCACAAACATACCTCTAATTTGTCTAAATTTGCCTTTATAATACATATTACTTTTTTATACAATTACTTGTTTATATGAAAATTATACCAAAAAATGTAATATCTAAATATCTATCCGTTTTAGCTACAAAAAAAATATAAATATAATATAATATTATATAATACAAAAAAAAACACTGCGAAATATCGTCGAGCACGGCTCCGGGCCTTTCTTCTCTTTCGACGAATATTTCGCTGTCTCTTTTTTTTGTATTATATTTATAATTTTTTTTGTAGCCAAAAAGGATAGATATTTAGATAATAAATTTTTTGGTATAATTTTCATATAAAAAGGTAATTGTATAAAATAGTAATATGTATTATAAAGGCAAATTTAGAGGTATGTTTGTGAATTTTTCTATCGATCCAAAAATGCTCATTCCTGTTTTGGCTATTGTGGCTGTCTGTAGAAAATCCTTAAGATTTTTATGAAAATTTTTTTGAGGCATAAAGTGTAGTAGTTTAATAACAGTGATTTTTCAAAAACACGCACAGTATTGCAAATTGTGAACCCATGTCACCTTAAGACGAGTTTCTACAAAGACTATTTGCATTTGCGACCATTCCATACCAACTCTTATTAACCCCCGACAAAAAAGAGGGGTGTAATAAGTTTGACGCTAATGTCTGTCGGTCTGTCTATCTGTCTGTCTGTCTGTGGCGTCGTAGCGCTCGAACGGATGGACCGATTTCAATGCGGTTTTTTTAAGCGAAAGCAAGTTCCGTTGCTGTGGTTCACAGCTATGTTTGATGAAAATCGGTTCAGCCGTTTAAAAGTTATTGGGGGTGAACGTTTTTAAAAGTCAGGGCTTTCTCTAGCAAATATGCAGATCGCGCTACGGTTATCAAGTCGTTACTCATCACGAAATGGCGTTCTTGACAGTAGGGGGTTTTTTTTAAATTTGCCTAGCAAATAACCTTGTTTTAGGTGTTAAAAAAGATACATAAAACTGAATTTTTACTTCAGTTACATTTACACATCGAAATGGACGAAAACCACAAGGAAAATACACGGTATTTCAACGGGAACATTACACCATGTTTACACTATACAGTGTAGAATGTTTTGGATACTGTCCGTGCGGAAACGGGCGAGTAAACGAGGAAGGGCGTCACACAATACGGCTATGTGGGTGACAACGTTTCCTTGCCGTACGGTCTGCAAACGTGTAAACAAATGTACGGCCGGCTTAATTGTGGCACGGTTCTCTTGGCTCTTGTGGGGGATTAATTAATTGTAAATAATTTGTAGAGGATAGATTGATGAGTTGGTATCGAATGGTTGCAAACGCAAATAGTCGATGTAGAAACTCAACTCAAATGCTAGTATCGGTGGCTTTTTTAAAATAATGATAATAATAATTTAAATATAAATAAACATTACACGTAATGTACACTAAAATTTTGAACGTGTAAAAGTGCCTGCGAAGGCTTATAACTGAATAAATATTTGATTGATTTTTGATTGACTCGTCTAAAACGCTGTCTAAATCGTATGTCGTCATAATAGGAAGTGGTTTTAAGATTAATCTCGTTAAAAAATTATGTGGTCTAAAGTAATATTTCGTCGAAATGATGAGATTGTCTTAACGAAAACTAGTCTAAATACGAGGTGGTCTAGATTAATTAATTATTCTAAAGGTACTCTGTAGGTACATAATCGCTAAGCCATGTCATAAAAGAAAATATATCATTCGCCAATTCTTATCTTATTAAATATCATAGTACCTAGCACTGTGTCTACTTTCAACAGATTCCAGCATCCTCCAATGCATTGGTAATTACTCCAAACATTTTTTGGCCTTCATCCATGTATAACTGTTGTGATTGTATAGATATAAAATGATATAACTTACCTGGTAGCCTTTGTACTCTCTGGTAGCCCAAAGCCAGGCATAGTGTAACATTTTCATCGGCCAGCTGCAAGTTTTCTCCCAGCAGCTTAACGATGCTCTCTTTGCAGTAAGTTCCGTTGCGGGGCTTCCTATCGTGAATTATTACCTGAAATTGTGTAAAAATGAGCTAGAATTTGCGCAAAATTTTAACTTTAGCGGGAATAAAGATATTTATTTATTCCCAGTGGTATTAACTCTGTAATGAGTCCTTTTTTTCATGTGTGTATGTAGGTCACGACAAAGTATATTGATTTTGCAATGTTAAAAATACTTCAAATATTATTTTATGTCTAGTTACACTTAAGAAATCAAATATGTATCGTCTAATAAAATATACTGAAACTAGTTAAAGGGCGGATTTAGTCCATGATACTGAAGAACTTTCCCCAAGGAATATACATATCGTAATATAAAAAAAAAATGACTTTCCTTACAAACTCGAATCAACTGAATGGTCAACTTGTATGGAAGGCCAAAAACTATTTTTCATATTTCGATATAGGTATGTTCCTTGGGGAAAGTTATAAAGTATCATGGTCTGAATCCACCCTTAAAATAGTTTCAGTATAAATAAATGAATATAAATATATTGGGACAAATCACAGTGATTAAGCTAGCCCCAAAATAAGTTTTTTTTAAACTCGTGTTATGGGATACTAACCCAACGATACTATATTTTGTGATAAATACATATACAGGGTTATTTTAATTGACCGGCAACCTTTTTGGAGCAAGTTCAGTCCGTGATACTGAACCACTTTTCATAAAAACAATTATCGAAAAACAAAAAAACATTCGTCCTCCCATACAAAATCCATTTGGTTGAGCGCCGACTTGTATGGAAAATCGGTTCTTTTTTTTGTTTTTCAATGGAAAGTGGTTCAGTATCACGGACTGAACTTGCTCCAAAAAGGTTGCCGGTTAATTAAAAATAACCCTGTATAGATAAACACCCAAGACCCGGGACAATTTGAAAAAGGCCATTTTCTAACTTGCCCTGGCTGGGGTTTGAACCCAGAACCTCCATAATAGTGGTCTAGCGTGTTAAGGCCGTACCTGAATTTTCCGGGGTCTAGTGCTGCCCCCATTTAAAATAAATCATTTCAAAGAAAACGGAGACATTATTTTAAATTTTGCTACTACCAAAGTCTAGATAACCCTTCAAAGTATTTTATGAACTACTGTTTACAGTCTATAATAAGAACGTTAAGCTTTACTACGCACATTAGCCAAAAGTGGCCGTTTTTCGCAAATGTGCGTAGTAAAGCTTAACGTTCTCACTTTAAACTGTAAACAGTACTTCATAAAATACTTTGAAGGGTTATCTAGGTTTTGATAGTAGCAAAACTTTAAATAATGTCTCCGTTTTCTTTGAAATGATTTATTTTAAATGGGGGCAGCACTGGACCCCGGAAAATTCAGGTACCGGCCTTAACCATTACGTTACGCCACGGTAGTCGTCAATGTATATAATGTGTATGTTTGTTAGACATTGTATAACAAGTAAACATAAAAAAATATGTGTATATGTCTGACACACGCGGTAGTAAAAATCAAATCAAAGGTGTACGTACTTAGAAAAACATGAAATAAGCCAGAGCCGAGAATCACACCTCTTTTTCGGAAGTAGGTTAAAATCCAGTCACGGAAAGGCGATCCTTTTGCTTTCAATGAATATGTATATCCAAACTGACGGTTTGATAAAACAATCCCGATGTAAATTGAATATGGATAGTACATAAATATTGATAGTGGTTATTCCCAAAGCTATTCCCAAAGCAAACCAGGGCCGTATTGATTTCCCATAAGCGCTTATATTTCACATAAAACGTGATACCAAGAGTTATAGTGGTCATTGCCACCATTTTTAGGATACGGTGCTGGAGTTAAGGATCCCTTATTATTTATTTACATCTGTACTTTACTTTACATTAAGTAGAGTTGCAGAGCACAATAGTAAACAACATTTAATTTTTAATTTTTTTTCTTCCCAATTTTAGGGAGTACGTACTGCAGTACTTATATAATAAATTATTGATATTTTTTTAAAACAATAAACCGACTATATCACCGGAAAAGCTAAATACTCAAACAATTGTATACATGACATATTTTTTCTAGTTATTATCGTTTGAAATACAAACCACGAAACCGATTTCAATGGAATTTCTATGGGACCATCTGGAAAGTATACACTTTCAAACTAAAAAAGAGTTTTAGAAAACGGTCCAGGCGTCTTCGAGTAATCGCCTAAAACAAACCGACGAATTGGTAACCTCGTCCTGTTTTTGAAGTCGGTTAATAAAAAGTCACTATATACTAGTCTACAGATCTGCGATACTAGTACATTATGTAAACATTTATGACTATTATGTTAGTCGGGTCTATGACTTTCTTATCAGATCATAAAAAAGCAATGAATATTTATATTTGTTTTTCATTTTTAGTACTATAAGTCTCTGTTTTTCGCTTTACGTAATTGTTTGTTGAAGGAAATGGCACGGTTATGTGAATAAATATCCTTAGGTTGTATTTCATCTAAAAAAGTCAACCAAACTATGGTTTTAAAATATTGCATTGGTAGTAACTAATGAAACGATACCTTAGTCTGATTGACTCGTACTAAGGGCATAAGGGCTTTTTGCGCCGAACAAATTACTTTTCTGTTTATCCTTATGGTTGACTGGGAGAAAATGCTCTTAGCATTAAGTCCGCCATTTGTTAAAAGTATGTTTTACTTTAGAACAATAAAGAGTGTTAAAAAAAAAATATATATATATACTAATGGCTCCATGCCGGTCGACAAATACTCAAAGGCGGACTCAGTTCGTCAATCTGAACAACTTTTCCCAAGGACCAATGCTGGGAAAAAATAAAATCTATACAAACATGTTCAGCTGACCCGTCAATTTGTATGAAACAGTGATCTTTTTTAAGATCCTGGTAGTGTGCCTAAAGGGAAACGTTGTTCATATTGATCGGGTAAGTTACTCCTAAAGTATATGTCGGCGGTACTTTTCATCTAGATAAAAATAGAAGCCCTTACTTGAAAATAGAGCGAGATCTGTTCAAGATAAACAGTCATGTAGTTTATAGCCTTGTCAGCTTCATTCTTCATCAGGAGTTTGATCTGGGAGACCAGCGTGTCCATGTCTTCCCGGGACTTCTGAGTGCGGACCTGGATGTCTGCTATGAGCGCTCTGTACCCATTTATTAGGTTGTCCTGGAAATCTGTCGACTGAAATGACACTTTTGATACTAATGTGAAATATAAATAAGGTTTGGGCATAGTAAGTATTTATAATGGAAAATCATTTTACTTCTGTTACCATTACAGCTTTGTTATTGAAAGAATATTGTTATGTTTGTATAGTAATGGCACATAATAAATAATACTAACGTACAAAAGTCTCACTCAGCAAAGAAATTCAAAGAAATATCTACTCAATATGGCTAGCGATATGGTTTAATTTAGCTCACGTCAGAACTCAGCACCTTTTCGTATAGATACCTAGACATCCATTGCAAGCCAATTTTATTCTCATTACTCTGGAAAAACGATTTGTATAACTGAATTTACATAGTAATAAGCGCATAGTAATAATGTAGGTACATTTTCGATACCTAAACGGGGAGTGACACGGGCAGCAACAGACAAGACTAGAAAATATGAAAACTTATACGTGTAGCATGTCATCGTTATGCATACAGCGCATTTTAGACGATTATTATTGATAAAACAAAGTAAGCAACTTTCTTACACTATAATACGCTATTACGCAACAAGTCAACTCAGATACTTTTTTCTTAATGTCAAAAACAAAGATTTTCAATAGGATTTGTATGAAATATTGATTTATGACGTTATAGTTCCTTGAAGTCAAATAGCTCTCTTAATATCCGTTTTTCTGCATTAATAAATCTAAAATCACGTATGTGTTCAAGTGTATGTGATCAATGACAAGTGGAATTATTTTGTGACGTTTTATTCTATTAACAGTACCAAATAATTTATTTTTGACCCACCGTAATACCCAATTCCTTAGTCATGGATCTAGAACTTTTCTGCTACCACACTACCCATCTATAGCAATTTTGTCAGTCAACATTTTTGGCGTATCCTCTGCGTATCCTGGATATATGATGTCCAGCGATACTCAACAAGAATAAATAAATGCTAACTAATCTGTGACGACATTCTTTTACTTTTGTTAACAAAATTGTTAAAAAGAAATATTTTACCCAGCATAGGTATTTTCTTTCACATTCTATATTAATCTTTAACTAATCTATGAAGACATTCTTATACTTTTGTTACCAAAATTGATAAAAGTAAATATTCTACCCAGCTTATTTTCTTTCACATGCTAATCTATGACGATATTCTTATACATTTGTTAGCAAAATTGTCAAAATAAACATTCTACCCAGCATATTTTCTTTTACAATTACACAGAACAAAGGAAAATTAGCTAAGTGCTTTCTAAAACAATAGAAAAATGTCGTCTAGTTTAAAATTTTCATGTTTTCTGCAATTGTTATCAAGCACATGTTGAGCCGCGACGTTGTTTATCCAGAGCAAGCATAAAGGGAACAAGAGCAAAAGTCGGATTTAACGAGCACGTGTTTTCCATCTACGATTAATTTTTCGCTGGTAGAAAGTGTTTTGGATCTTGACTTTTGGTTTAGTGATGTCAAGCTAAGTAGATTTTTTAAAGTTAGCTATTAGATTTCGTTCTGGGCACTATTCATCAAATAAATTTAAATTTTTGATAAATATATCCGATTCCCCCAATTGTGAAGTATGTGGGGTCGTAGGCGATGTTCAACATGTAGTAATGGAGTGTAGCAAATACAAACGTAAAAGGGATTTACTAATAAGGAAATTAAAGTTTAAATTTTTTAAATTTTTTGGTAGAGATAATGGAGTGGTTTGCCATTGCCTTCTTTAATATTGCCATAAGATTCCAAATAATAAATGGGATAAATTGTAAAAAAAAATTGCTAGCAACTTTGAACATCTAACAGTATCTAACTTTACGTAGAATCATTTAGATGCACAAGTTAGAGTAAAACACCAAGTGATTAGATCTCTTCCGGTAATCCATCAATCTAGAATAGAGATGCCTACAATAGAAGTCTTTACATCATTCAGCAAATAAAATATATAGGTTACAAAATTAAAAGCTTGATATGAGAGAACATAGGTAGGTAGTACTAAGTAAGTACTTCTTGTTATTGAGAAAAGACGTGTTATAAATATTCAATAAGAAACATTGAATATTAAAAAGCCATAAAATTCAAAGAAAACAGAACGTGAACAAACATAGAAGGGGAAACGTTTTAGCTTTGTTCCTTTTGTGGGGTAAGAATGAACACATTCTGCTGGAAAAATAAGGAAGGATCGGAAAATAAGGAAGTTTGTTTGATTAGGGTGGGGCCTGCATGGCAAGAACATGAAAGAAAAAGTGTGTAAATGTGTCTTTGGAGAAGGTAAAAAATAAGAACATTATATAGAATACTACTAAACGTTGACATTTTCATACTCCTTTTGATCGGGAGACATGGAAAATACTCCACCGACAAGAACATAGTTCTTAAGAACTATATATAATAATGATGACTGAACGTTACATAGAAAGTATATACACTTGGAACAACTTTTGAATGCCGATATTCGACTATAAGTAAGTATAGTAGGTTATCTACGATTAAGATTATAATATTTGCCTTATTTATTTAGTTACATTATGTATTTACCTTGTAGACAAAGAGACAAACACAGAAACTCAAATTAAGAAACTTGAGTAGGTATGGACCAAGAGCCGTAGAGGTGCCAGACCCTCCTTATTTTCTTACTAATAATTTGTGTACGTTGTAGTGTTAGTATGTATTTTCAGTTTGTGCATACACGCTAGTTTGAAAACAGGGCAATTTACTGGAACATGGACCAAACATCCTGCCAGACACACATTCTGTAAAACACGTGCACACGTTTTTGGTAGGATGTTTTGTAAGTCCGATCAGTCTGACTGCTTACATAAAGTATTGAAATAGTTGGCAGAGTAATATACCCTTTACGAAATCAGCCCTAATGCTTTAAGAGAGGTGAGTTTGGGCCCCTGTGCCAGTAAATCAGCCATATTTTCAAACTATCGAGTATGCGTAAACTGAAGGTACATACATACTAACACTACTTAATCGCACACAAATGATTAGTGAGAATAAGGAATGTCTGGCACCTCTACGGCTCTTGGTCCAGTATATCAATAATGCTTATTTCATTAGAAATCTTATGCAGCAGATCCAGGAGAGAAAAAGAGCAAGAAAACGATTTGTTTTCATTGTTGTGTTTTGTTAGGAAGTGGAATTAAAAAAAAACTACCTTATCGCAAATTTTGAAAACAAAATGTCAACCAACCTGCAACGTGATGACGACGAAAACCAATAAAACAGCTGAGAACGTTAATCGATTCATCTCCTTTCTTCAATGTCACTTCCCATATCACCTCACTTTGCACACCAGTGGGAACACCTCACCAACCGCTCGAATTACTAGAAAGTGTCTCTTTTTTCTCAGAGAGCGATTTCGTGTTGATGCAATGCTGACTGGGGAACTACTGTGTTGTGGCTCGCACGTAGTTTTGATTCCGCGTCGGTGGTTGTTATGTTTGTCGTTGAATCTTGGTTAGCGATACGATGACTCGGTCCGAGTTTACAATTGATGCTCGATTGTTTTACAATGAATACTCCAGTTTGGGTTCCGCGACGGCTTTGAAACCAAAACAGGAGTTAAGTGAAACTAGCATGCTGCTCCGGATTTCCGTGGTTATAACAAGAAGTGTTTTCGGGCCATCCCGAGCATGGTGACATTTAAATTATTGAATTTAATATTTTTTTAACTATTATACGAGTATATATTTTATTCTATTCAATTGAATAGAACTCAAATAATACACACACAAATGTACTTACCCTCATAGAATGCGGTGTTGTAATGCATACATTAAAAGGAATGTGTTGTGTACGCATTCCGGGAAAAATGGATCCACTCCGTATTTGCCGTCGAACTTTAGAGTTTTTATCATTATTTTTCATATTTTGTCATAAAAGTGTCTCATAAGCAATGTTATCAGTATCATGTGTTTTGTTTATCCTATTATTATTTATTTATTAAAATCTTTATTGACCAAAATGGTACAAAAGGTGAACTTAACACTAATGCATTCTCTACCAGTCAACCTTTAGGAAAAACAGAAATTATTTAATTTTATTAGTCTTTTCGTAATTCAAAAGTTGGCCTTTCTAAATGTTGTTTAACAAAATTCCCTAATACAGAGTTTACTCTTTGGGTGCGCACTTCGCAGTCACAATATCAAAATTTTCACTTGAACAAGAAGCAGGTTAATTGGAACAAGATTTCTAGTCGATTTAACCTCATATTATTTTTGAAGTGGACGCAAAAACGAGAGAACGAGCTAACCCTGGATACAAAAGTATTGCTCTCAATTGAAATAAATTGTTTTCCTGAATAATAAAATTAATAAATTGCTATATTTTCAAATCTCAATGGCGTATAGATTAAAATTGTTTTATTAGTTGAGCAGAGCGTCTTTTATTTAAGAAACAGGAGGAATTACATTTTATTTAAAAAGTGCCAGATAGTTCTTTGTGTATGTAGTAGAGTATATGTAGGTATTTCTTATTATAGTATAATACTAAGCAGTATGTATTTTTTGTACTTATGTATGTACTTAATTGTTTTGTAAATTACTTATACATACAGTTAAATTTTTCCTCTACATCTCTATTCACTACTTATGTCATTCTCCACATCATCTGGTCGACTGACTGATAGAAAATACCGGCTCTAAGTCATTACACTTGTCAAATACAAATAAAGTGAATAAAGTTGAATAAAAAAAGTATAAAAAAATGTACGGAACAATAAATCCAAAACGAATCTTCAGTAGCATTTGTCATCGCAAATTGTAAACATGGAATACATATCTTGATAAACATTTTACTCATTCATGCGATAAAAATGCAATACAATCATTGACTACAATGTTTAATTAATTTGTCCATTGTGTGTTATTAGCTTTTACGTGAGTACCAGTTCCTATTCTGTGCTTTTACCCGCGCCTTTGTTTGTGTGCATCTCTGGGGATCCATATCTAGGGACAAAACGGTAACTTATGCCATTGTTTGATAACAAGTATCTGTATACAATCTGTCGGGCCGATGGTATGTGAAGAATATGCAAACAAACAAACATAGTTTCACGTTTTCTTTAATCTCCTTGTTATTAAGGCCGTACCTAAATTTTCCGGGGTCCAGTGCTGCCCCCATTTAAAATAAATCATTTCAAAAATCAGAAATCTGAGACATCATTTCAAATTTTGCTACTACCAAACCCTAGATAACCTTTCAAAGTATTTTATGAACTACTGTTTACAGATTAAAGTGAGAACGTTAAGCTTTACTACGCCCATTTGCGAAAAATGGCCACTTTTGGCAAATGTGCGTAGTAAAGCTTAACGTTCTCATTATAAACGCATATATTCGTGGTCGAGCAGAAAGGACTTAATTCTATACAAAATGTTGCAAAAAAGGGGGAGTGGAGGAGGGAAAACTGGGAAAAGTTTGCTTTAGCGTTAACCATGGACGAATTTCGATTCTTCAAATTTTTTTGGATAATTTATACTCAATTACAGAAGACAGTAAGAGTATGGAGTGATCCTATTCTATTCTAAGCCGGAAGTCACGCGGCATGCCATCCATTTGATCGAATAGACTAAATATTCGGGGACTGGGGAGACTACAAGTATTTTTATAATTATCTAATACCTACCACATTACCTATTATTCATCCAAGCAAATCAATTAAGTACTTACTCACATCTATCAACAAGACATTTCAAACGCTTCATATTTACAAAAAAATGGTTGCCTGTAAAGTCGGTTTTACGGGCGAAGATTTTACGTGACAACGGCGGCAGACCGATCATAGTTGAGTGGGAGAGAGACGCAAGGCATTCGGCGGGCCTCTCTCTCGTTCGGTGACTCATCGTAACGTTACCGAGCGTTACACTTTTTCATAAGTGACTCCCAGCCGCAACCTAATTTAAGACGTTGTCACGTCAAAATTGTCTTAAACGCAACTATATTTACACCACTGATTAAACGAATTACACTTAAAACTAACTAATTATATACACTTTATAACAATATTTACCCACATAGTAATAGTCGTAAGTTTAGTTTAAATCAAATCAAATAAAATCTAGGGCAATCTTTGTATTTACAAATAAATAAAATAGAAGTACAGACACTTCTAAAAAGTTAACGTAACGTAAAGCGTAACATAAAAAAAAGTTTTTTCTAAAAGCATATGAAATTCCTATAGGGATATTTTTAAATGCACATATATATAACTATTCAGCACACTAGGTAACTCCACTAATTAACTGAATGCATACCAGATAAATGAATGCTCAGCAAAAAAACTAATTGATTAACTAAACATGTCCTACATAACTGCACCAGCTGCTGCACTACAATTCCCCACCGGGAGGATAGCTCATTGTTTGTTACTCATGGAGCATATCATGTCGGGATAATTATTTGGTATGCTTATTTCTGTTGTTTCATATACACACTTACAACCAATATTGTTCATAATGGGTTATAAAGTATAGCGCATTGAACAAATGATTGATGTAAGGTAGGTATAAACAAAGTTTCGTGTTAAGTTCAGATTATATACATAATTCAATGACATAAATGAATCAATATTGTTCATGTTTATTAAAATTATTTATTTATTGGTTTTATCTACTCTTTTTTTTGTTAACCTGTTTTGTCCAATTGTTGGGCAAAGGTCGTTCCCATCTTCTTGCACTTGTCTCTTTCCTGTGTATGTCTCGACCATCCTTTTTGGAATGCATCAAGATCGTCGCGCCAGCGCTTTCTTGGCTTACCCCGACGACGGTAACCATCTTTCAAAGTTGAGGAGGTCTATGGAACGGTACGAACGCATTAGCGCTTTCAAAAGTAAAGCAACCCCGGTCGTGGTCTGCACTTGGATGGGTAACCACAAGTTGCCAAGTTGCACAAAAAAATCTCGAGCTCCTCCCTGCTTCGGATGGCACGTTAAGCCGTTGATCCCGGCTGTTATCATTGCATGAGAGTCGTCAACCTGCCCGCAGATGCCTTAAAGCAACTTGGATAATCTGACATCAGTGTTGGCCACTTATACACACGAAACAAAAAACATCGCCTTCCAAATTTTATAAAAATCCGATCAAAGGTTCTCGAGGTCCAGTCTTCTACTCGACTTCATCTATTTGTTGTATGTTTAATATACTTGTACTTGTTCAAGTACTCTGAGAATTTCAAAGGAAAATGATAAACACACGGGGATATACCTATAACGTTGAACAAGTTCGCTAGATTATTTTGGAATAAGAATTGATTACTTGTATATTATGTTTTATAAACAATTAGGTACTAAATGCCAATAAATAAGGCAAAATGTATAAAATCTTTAGCATTTTTAATCATAAAATTGTTATAGGTACCACAGAGAAGAAAAGTTTCATAAAACGATTAATTCATATAACGCCATCTAGCGTCAATTTTCCGAATCGATGAGGGAGAGTAAAAACGGTTCTGCCAAATCACGTATTAATTTTCCGCCACTGCGTAGAGGGCGTAGTTTAGCGTAGAACGAATTTTCTTATATAAATCGATAGATGGCAGGTTATGGCCTTCATAAACAAATCGGATGATGTCACGTTTCTAAACTATGGGTTATTGTTGTTTTTTAGGGTTCCGTACCTCAAAAGGAAAAAACGGAACCCTTATAGGATCACTTTGTTGTCCGTCTGTCCGTCCGTTCGTCCGTCTGTCAAGACCCTTTTTCTCAGGAACGCGTGGAGGTATGAAGCTGAAATTTATATCAATTACTCAGGTCTACTGTCCCTTGAAGCTGTGAAAAAATCAAACTTCTAAGCCAACGCAATCAAAAGATACAGCCGTTTATGCCGCAAATTTTCGACACTTGCAAGGGAATCAAAACCTACAGGGTGCTTCCCGTGAACTCAGAATCTTGAAATTTGGTACGAAGCAACGTCTTATAGCATAGATAAAGGAAAAATTACGAAAACCATAAATTTTTAGTTACATCACATAATATATATTTTTTTAATAATTTTAAACTTACTACCCATTTCCTCATAAACGCGTAGAGGTATTAAATTGAAATTCATACCAAATACTAAACCTTGCAGGTTTGTACGGAACCCTCGGTACGCGAGTCCGACTCGCACTTGGCCGGTTTTTTTTTTCTCTCTCTGTCTCTAAATAAACTTAAAGTTTTTAAATAGTCAAACAGATTTGTAGCGTCCCGGACTAATACAAAATGTAACAATACAACTATTTCACTCCACAATTGCTTTTGCGGCAATATCACCACTAATACACTATCACGTATTTATCCCTAACGGGGCAGACAAAGCCTAGGGCGGCAAGGCCCAGGCCACTTTTAGCGTGATGGTGAGCATGAAAGTGGAAAAAGGAAACCATAACAGTGATGGGTTGCTAAGCGCATCGCCTATTGATATGATTCAGATTCTTGCCCATTCCCTCGATCGGCTTTTACGATCTGCGCGGAAATAGAAGCAGCTGGTACATTCTATGTTTTTTCTTTTTTCCCAGACCAGCATGGAAGAACATACATGCAACTATTTTATTGCTATTTCTTTATTTTAAACTTGTATACATTTTTTGTATGCCTGTCGTTAGCAACAAATAAAATATGTTATCTACCTATCTAATTTAAAGTGGAGTACGACTTAAGTGAACATTAAGTTAATATCAGAAAATTATTATTACAAGCATCTGAAGCATCGCATAACTAAGCTTTTTATCTGACAAGGACTTATTAAGCTAGATTGATAAGGTTCGTTAGTAACGTAGCTAGACCCTAAAATATAGGTTTAATACGGATAAGACCTAGATCGCACGCAGTCCTAATCCGAGGCCGTCTTGGTCTGGTTGCTTTAGTTAATTCTAGAAGGTTTAAGTCTATCAACTATTTAAACCAAAAGTTCACGCATATGGTAAATATTTATACCATACGCGTTTGAACTTATTTAAATAAATAAACGGGCAAGTGCGAGTTGGACTCGCGCACTGAGGGTTCCGTACAAACATGTAGGTATATAAGTAAGTTTAAAATTATTTAAATAAATTTTTTTTATATAATGTAACTGAAAATTTATGCTTTTCACAATTTTTCCTTTATCTGTGCTATAAGACGTTGCTTTGTACCAAATTTCAAGATTCTGAGTTCACGGGAAGTAACCTGTAGGTTTTGATTCCCTAAAAATGGAAAATAATAACGATTTATTTCTTCATATACGTCAAGAATCAAGAAGAATCAAATTTTTATTTAGTAATTAAGTAGGCTTCTGCAGGCATTTATACTCGTCAATTAGTTTAGTACACATTACGTGTATATCACAAAAGTTGTGATCACATCCCTTAGTTTAGGACACCAAACTTCTATAACTTGACTATTTGTAATATTTTTTTATTTTTTATAATCTATCCCAAAAATATTTTAGACTTCCCAAATATAATCGTAAGTAAATAATGGTCAATGAAGATCAGCAGCCAGCGACTGTTTCTTTAGGAGTAAAGTAAGGGTTGCTATACACATAAGCGGGCCGGTATTAATCAGCACAGACGGGTGGTACAATCGAATACATGAATGTTCGGAGAAAAAGCTGATATCATTGCTTCGGGTCGGCTTTGTTGTTCGACAAATACTGCGAAACCGATAATGCCACCCTGCTTATGTACGATATGTAGTAACCCTAATATCTATGGCTTTTTTTTTAATTTTACTTTTTGAAATTGAAACAGTTCTCAAAAAGATTCGCACTAAAGTCCAGGTCAGGCTAACTGTGTTATCGTTAATAAAACAACTTTTTGCTTTCAGTACGCCTCTAGAATATAAAAGGTAAATCATGAGTATTAGAACAAAGGCCAAGATATTTCCTGAAAATGAAATATGAAGGAAAAAGATTTCCAAGAAATACAACCAGTTCAAATAGCTTCCCAATAAATTTTATTACATTGGGAATGGAACAGGAACTCTGTTTAAGAATTAACAATTCGATTAATGGCTTCTATTTAATTTCCGGTTTCAAATTAATTTAATGGGTTTTAATAACAGTCCGTTTTTATGGGCAACAAAGAAATTCAGAGGATTTATTTGCAACATGGGAGTAATGATGGACGGTCCTCCTTTTTCCTCATAGCTGGTTTAGTTGAAGAACTAAATAAGTCTTGAACGATAAAATGTAATGTACTTTATAAGAAAGAATGATTTGGCATAATCCTTCTGTTCTTTGTACGTAATTAATTGTAACAGATTAAAAATTATCTACGTATGAATATTATTAGGTATATCTGTAAAATAATTGATTTACTTTGTATCAATGAATATATGCCTATGCAGTTAATACATGGATATCAAAAGCCAAGTTTCGGAAGGTTTCTCAAGCCGTTGTTGGTCCCGGCAATTGATAAGCTTTATCACCCACAAAGAAATTGGGTATATACAATCGTATATACGACTATGCTTGAAAAAATATAATATACATGCTGCTAACTTCCACAAAAAAAAAACAAAACAATCAGACCTCGTTAGTTATACTATAACATTTCAATTCACCGATTGTACCAAGGCGCTAGGGGTTTGTAACGTGTAAATATATTATGAGCCGGAGTGCGCATGTTGTGGCATCTATGGGGGCCAAGTTTGATTGAGTTTCTGAATTTGGGTCAATAAATTATAATGTACAAAATTTGTAGAAATTCGCGTAGGTACACATGGCTTTCAGGCAATAATTGCTAAAAGCAACTTTAAGCTAATGGAATGACAATACGCTAGTTTACAACAAATCAAATCAGATACTTTTTTCTTAACGTCAAAAACAAACATTCTCTATGGGATTTGTATGAAATATCGGACTATAACGTCATAGTTCCTGGGAATCAAATAGCGCTCTTTATTGATATAATTATTAATGCGAAGGACTGATGTTTTTCGCATTCATAAATCTAAAATCACGTTCAAAATGGATATAATCAATGACAAGTGACATTATTTTGTGATAATTTATTCTTTTATCATTACAAAACAATTTATTTTTGACCTTGGATTCTACCTAATTGCAGACCGGTAGGATGAGCAAAATTTGTACACACGCTGAAGTATTTTTATTTAGATGGATGGCATCGTCTAAAAATCAAGATATAATCGGCGAGTATTGCTTTTAGAAATATACATTTTGATGTGGATTGATGGAAAAATGTAAATGTAATACGGACAACATAAAATCAACAACCTTGGAATTCATTACACCTCTGCAAGAAACATTTCGCTTGAGAATGCATTTGTATGCATTTCAGTTCTAAACCGGACAAACGATATCCGTACGGTTATCGTGACATATGCCCGTAATCCACGAACCGCCCGTGTCCGATTAAATTCCTAACGTTTGGTTACCAAGCTCGCTATGGCCACGAGCATAGAGCGCGTTTAATTTTTAAGGGGCCGGATCTAGGACTAGCCGTTTAGTTTTTTCTTAATTCTATTTCATGATTATACCACTTAGGCTTGAAACTACGTTAACCGGAGACCCGCGACGGGTTCAGTCCGTCTCCGATAGAGATAGCTGAAACCGTTGTGGATCACGTTTCTCTATCGCACTTAGGGATTGTGACAGAAACGTCGCGGGCGTCCCCTTGAAGAATTATCAAGCCTTACGAGTTCTTTTAATGGCCCGTATCTATCTACTAGGACTACCGATTATTTCGTTTTTAGCATAGCAGTACAAATTTTTTGGGCTAATCAAGTAAACTCAAAAATTACAAAATTAGTGACACTCACAATGACTCTATTTAAAATAAATTTTAGTGAAATATGCAAATATGTCAATTTATTTCAAGTATGATATCACTTGAAATAAATTGTCATTTTTGCATCATCATCGTCAGCTCTCAACGACCCATATTGCATATACCATTTTTGCATATTTCACTAAAATTTATGTCGGATCTGTAATTCGAATATATTTAAACTGAAATCCCTGATTGCGTTTCTGTGTTCGCAGCTGATTGCACAAGATTACTAGCATTTAGCGGCTGCAACTGTGTCCTGTTGGGCAGGAATTCCAATTTCACCAAATGAAATTGTGATATAAGGGTAGTCTGCATGGGTAAACATTGACATGATCGTATGTTTTATGGTCTCAAATCGTTCATTAAATTCAGTGTGTCAGCTAACATCAAAAGTATTTTTCCTAATTATCAGTTTTTCGCACCATTTTTACCCAGCTCACAGTCTTACATAGGTACATGGATTTGAATTTGATCGACATTTTACGTTTTAAACCTAACTAGCGGCCCGTCCCGGCTTCGCTTGGTAACCTAAACATGTAAACCTTGCTCTTGAATCACTCTATATAAATCCTTTGTGAAGTTTAAAAGATCTGAGCGGACATGCATATCTACAGAGTAATAGACAGTGGGAAGCGACATTGTTTTACACTATGTTTCGTATATTAAGAGTCCCCTTACCCTAGACAGAATCAGAGTTTCCTATACAAACTTAGTCTACGTTTTATTTTGAAACGACATGTCAGATTTCGGTAAAAATGCGTAACTTTAAACAAATTGCATATATCTAGGGTTATAATTGGTTTTCACAGTCAAAATATGAACTTGAAAGAGAATATAGTGTATTATAACGTAGGTAATAGTAGGTATGAATTTTTGTCATAAATTGAATCTTAAATTATAAAAACCGTACCGTACCTCCGTACAATGTTATAAAACGCTAAAAAAAATCACGTTTCTTGTATGACGATCGATACACGGTCCAAGAGATAGATAGATGGACAGACAGCGGAGTGGCTATAAATACATTTAAACTATCGCGTTGCATTATTATTAAATTAATGCATACGGGAATTAAGGCCGTACCTAAATTTTCCGGGGTCCAGTGCTGCCCCCCATTTGAAATAAATCATTTTAAAGAAAACGGAGACATTATTTAAAATTTTGCTACTACCAAGTCCTAGATAACACTTCAAAGTACTTTATGAACTGCTGTTTACAGTTTAGAATGAGAACGTTTAGCTTTACTACGCACATTAGCCAAAAGTGGCCGTTTTTCGCAAATGTGCGTAGTAAAGCTTAACGTTCTCAATTTAAATTGTAAACAGTAGTTCATAAAATACTTTGAAGGGTTATCTAGGACTTGATAGTAGCAAAATTTTAAATGATGTCTCCGTTTTCTTTGAAATGATTTATTTTAAATGGGGGCAGCATGAACAATATGACGGTGGACGAAGATCACACCTGGCAGGGGGAGGCGTAGGCGTCATCGCTGCTTCAGTCAAGCTAGGACCATGTTCGGTGAAACCCGAACGAAACGTCAGCAAAATAAATAAAAAAAGGTACGTTTCGTGTTAATTCCCGTATGCATTAATTTAATAGACAGCGGAGTCTTAGTAATAGGGTCCCGTTGGCACCCTTTGAGTACGGAATTCTAAAAATTACTCATTGATGAACGGGTCCGTCTTTACATCCGTTGATTGGGAAGGGCGTGGTGCTGTAAAAAGTACTGTAAACATAGGTAACGGAATATCCCAGGAGTAAACGAAGTTTTATATTTAGAAATACAGTATACTTAATAAATGTGTTGAAATTTGCAACTTGCAAATTACTATAGCAGAACTGTGCTGTGCCGCACAAAATATCACTTCCAACTACCGGTGAATTAGTTTATATGCAAGACATTATCTACTGGGAAATAAATTTTAGGGACACAGGACGATTTATTATATTTAGTCTGTGTGAGATTTTACGCTCCTTAAAGACGTTTAGGAAGTATATGAAGCATTTTATGAAAAATATGAGAATTAACTATGGATTCAAAAAAGCTGAATCTACAAAATACAATAGGTACATAACTCTATGATAAAACGTTACGATTCTTCATAAACTACGATTTACTGGTAAACAAATTAATAGCCCTTTCCTTTCTTATGGAACGAATGTGACTAAACGTGATGCGTCCTAAAAAAATTACTTTTAACTTCTTAATTTCTGGTCGAATTCGAAATATACCACCCGCATAAACTGAGCAGAACTAGGTCTGTCTTCGCAACTGTGCAGTTCCTGTACAAATCTTAATAACTTTATCTCCAACAATGGACAAATCGCGCATTTCAGATGCCGGTGAATCGCTTACTCATCGCAACTTCGGCCGACGAATTTAAACTAGGTCTTGTCATTGTTCTCTTATTAGATCCATAATAGACATTATATAATATACTCACAATACAGATAGTGACAGGTCACGTTTACATCCCTTATCGGAAAGATAGTGCTAAGGACCGTAAAGACCGCTTTTACAAGGACGTTTGTTCCTAATTTAATCCAAGTACAGCGAAGCCAAAAAAAGGGATATGTGTTTCGGCTCTATGTATGCATGCGCAACACTAGACAAGCATCTTTGAGACTTTCTGGCGAAGTAATAAGTACTTAAGAATCTCCTTACCCTAGACTTCCCATATAAACGTAGTCTACGTTTTGTTTTGAAACGACATGTCAGATTTCGGTTAAAATTTGTAACTTTAAAGAAATTGCATATACAACGTGGAAGGGACATACCCGTAATAAATCAAACCACGGTCTATACTAGACCATTAAAGTATAACAGAAATAAAATAATAGCAAAAAAACTAAAATTATTTTCGGCATTTCCTTAAAAAATGTGCGGCCGCCCTGGCGATTTGTATGGGAATGTCGATTTTTTTTTTGGTTTTTCGACTGTTATTTTAATTTCATTATACTTAAGTCATCTAGTATAGCCCGTGGTTCGATTTATTACGGGTATGTCCCTTCCACTTTGTATAATATAGGGTTATAATTGGTTTTCACAGTCAAAATACGAACTTGAAAGAGAATATAGTGTATTATAACATTTTTGAACATCAGTATACCCCCCTATACTTTTGAAATTATAAATAAAATAAAAATATATACTTTTTTCCAAAAGAACAGTATAAACTTAAAAAGTTTTTTTACATATTTTACTGTTAGGACTGAATGAAGCTTGAAATGCAGGAAATGCAAAACAGCGCGGTGCCAAAATAACTACGGAACCCTACTTTATGCGTGGTCCGACACGCACTTGGCCGGTTTTTTTATTTTCTCCCAGACCAAAATGGAAGACGACTTTTTTCGTATTTAATTTAACTCTTATTTGTGAACCGGTTCCAAAGGTTGTGCAGTCTTTTGAAATAAGCGGCATTATTACAAGACTTTATCTGCAATTTGAGCTTATATTGCAGTGTTTAAATAAATGAAACGTCTTACAGCAAGTTTATAGGAATAATAACAAACGCAATCTCATCTTTACAAAGTGCGTTTACTTTGTTGGGGGATTGTGTAATGTAACAGCACTCGTAGTAATAATAGAATGCATGATATAAGATATTACACCAATGTGTATATATTCATGCATTTTACAATTAGTATTTCTTTATTTCTTAATATTTGTTATCACTTGGTCTATTAAATGTTTTCAAATATATTTTTGAAGCACGATTGACTCGTGGATATTTTTCTACTTTACACGAATTTTGCAAAAACGCCTATACTTAAATATGAGACTTCAATGAAGCAACTTAGGTAAGGGTTACTTATGGGCCAGACTTATGAGATTTATTTTTAACTTTTTGTCTACGGTTTTGGTTTTAGATAAGATTAAAATTTCAACCAACTTCAAAAAAGGAGGAGTTTGTTACCTTAGAACTCCGTTATTAACACATTGTAGGACACAATACGCCTATAGACGGTAATCAATTGATATTTCTATAGTGTCTGGCTTAGTGTCCAACAATGTAGTTTGTATTTTTAAATATCAAAATATACTATGGAGTTTAATAACTCTAGACAACAGGAGATAGTTGCAAGCTTTTACTTAATCTTCATCAGATAATCCTATAATGTAAGCTCGGTAGTTCTATCAAGTTGCAGGTATCTGCTTCTTAAACAAGCTTTGTAAATGCAGAGTGTCGTCCGCAAGAAGTTAACAAAGGCTATCTACAAGTTATCTGTCGACTGACAAATAGATTGCCTTTGTATAAAAGCAAATAGACTTCAGTTTAAATGGTTAATACCTTACATTTATTCTTTAAATAAGCTAATTTAAAAAGATATGCGAGTAGATATGTAGTTTCTATATATAAAGACAAGTCACACTAATTAAGCTAGTCCCAAACTAAGTTTAAGCCATCTATGGGAAACTTAGCAGATTTATATTTTACTAGCTGTTGCCCGCGACTTCGTCCGCGTGGAATTTAGGTTGTAAACACCGTCATTTTGATATTTTCAAAAACGATTGCACACATAAATAAAAAGATAGATAGAAAAAGGCCATTTTCCAAGTTGCCCTGGGTGGGGATCGAACCCAGAACCTCAGAGTGGTAGGCTAGCGTGGTTTATCGTACCATTACGCCACAGAGGTCGTCAAAGTTTATATCCGATCTTCAACAGACAATCCTATATTAGTTAGAGCTCGGTATTTGTATCAAGTTGCGGGTTGCTTTCTAAATAAGCTTTGTAAATGTAGATTGTCGTCCGCAGTAAGTTAACAAAAGCTATCAGCAAGTTATCTGTCGACCGGCAAATGGATTGGCTTTGTTTGGAATTAAATAGACTTCAGGTATCATATTTAAATGGTTGAAGAAGTACTTGCTTTTTAAAGTTGATGAGATCAACACAAAATATGTATACTTTAAAGAAGACAAATAACAAATCTTGGGCCTCTTTCTCCATTCAGGTTCATCTAGCTTTTGTATCTTTTTGTATTTATTTGATTGTTGGACAAGCGCGGTAGGGTAACAGTCATGTCTTGATATGGATCACAGCCAGAGTTGATACATATCAAGTCATAACATTACCTATAGCTATAGGTAGTCGTATTTTTGTCTCTTTTACTATAGGTAAAACTCATTTAGCTTAGTAATAGTTACCTTTTATAACAAATAATAAATTACCAAAATTTTAAGTTACCTCCGAAATAAAGCAAAACTCTAAAAAGTAATAAAATATGTAGCTAAGAACCATCTCAAACACGTCAGCTTACGAAAAAAAACGCATTATCATCGGTCTATTCGTTAATGAGCTACGATGCCACAGACAGACACACAGACATGTTAAACTTATATATATCACTCTACTTTTTGCGTCTGGGGTTTAAAAATAGACGTACATACACTTTTAAAATCAATACTCTTCCTGTTGGATTTGTCTTAGCCAGGTAATGAGAAACCTACATCTCCAAGTACCTCGGTTGCTTGGAAGAGATTGCAATTCCGATGAGGCCGCCTTTTGTCATTTGTTTACTATAATCTAATAATCTGTATTACTTTGTTTTGGTGCAATAAAGATTTTAACTAACTACATTTTCAAAATTAAAGGGTTAGGAAATTTGATATTTTCTATAACCTTACAAAATTACTACATTTGGTTTAATATATTTATTTCTGACAATCGCAGCTTGTTTAGCAGACAGGTAGAGAAGGTCTGGAAAATAATGAATTATTTGGGCATGATTTGAGCGCATCCATCCATCATTTTTAGGTGTAAGTCATAAGCGGCAATTCTTGCTTTCCTTTATCCAGCTGAGAATTTTATTTAATTTAATTTCCGCCATTACCCGTCCCACTGCTGAGCAAAGGCCTCCATTTTTTCCATTCTGATCGATCTTATGTTAAATATTTTCACTGTTTATCAAATCTGTCGAGTTCATCTCGCCGGCTGAGATTATTTCTCTTTATTGATAGGAAGAAATATGTCTATTGTTTTTGTAGACTGGATCTGTGGATTGGATACAAATCACAAAGTATGCAAAGTACATGATTAGTGAGATGTTATTTGCTTTGTTTTTGGTTTCACAATATAAAAAGTAATTACATCCACCACCCCTTTTAAAAATGTGTTCGTAGGCTACAGCAATAACTTATCTACCAGGTGGGCTGTATATATACAGGGTGACTTTTTATCCACCTGCAAAATTTTTGGAAAAAATTCAGTCCATGATACTAAACTAACTCTCTATAAAAAAGTTATTAAAAATCGATAAAAGTTTTTCATCCTTCCACACAAAATCCGTTTGGCTGAGCGCAGATTTGTATGGAAGAACGAAAAATTTTTATCGATTTTTAATTACTTTTTTTATAGAAAGTAGTTCAGTATCATGGACTGAACTTGCTCCAAAAATTTTGCAAATGGGTAGAAAGTCAGTCTGTATAATCAACGACAAGTATTTTATATCACACTCTTAAAATGTTCTAATATAATTTTCTAGAAAACGCTTTAAGTTCATGACATATCATTTGTTATTACGTCTCTCCAAGCGCCGTCTGTGAGTCCGATTGCTCGAGAAGTTCACACCTGTGTCGCAGCCTGATATACTATGTTAATATACAACTAATATGATGAATATGTTGTGCTGACATCTTCAGCGGAATTTCAGTTTGCCTGCGTAAATGTTATCGCATTTTTAGGGTTCCGTAGTCCACAAGGAACCTTTATAGTTTCGTCATGTCCGTCCGTCCGTCTGTCTGTCCGTCCGGGCTCGTACTCCGCCGCTACTGCACCGATTGTCACGAACATTGGTGGAGAGATAGATATTGAAGTTCGAAAGTTGGTTTTTAAAATTATGAAAAAATATTTTTTTTTCAGCCCCCCACTCCCTCCCATACAACGAAAAAATTAAATTGGACTAACCCCAACGTGTGGGGTATCGTTAAAAAGGTCTTTTAAAATGCAGCAAAAACTGCTTTGAAACTATGTAGATCTAACTCCCCAGTCTTGAGATAATCTAATACAAAGTTAAATTTTGAGGTGACCCCCCCCCCCACCGTAACTTTTGAAATATTACTAAAATAATTCTGAAAAAAATGTGGTATATGCCTCAAAGTATGTACTTTCAATTAAAACTATAGTGGTCTCGGTATCATAGATAGTTATTTTTTTATACGTCATAAATCGTAAACCGCAATTTACCTTTAGAACTTTTTATATTATGTTACTTGCTGCTACGGAACCCTTCATGGGCGAGTCCGACTCGCACTTGGCCGTTTTTTATTTTCTATGTACATATTTAAATTCATAAGAAATCTTGTTCGACGCTGTTTTACGCATAGATGTATGATTGATATATTATAACGGAAGTCATCATAGTCATAGAGAAGGGCCTGTCTTACTGTCATATTTAAATAATTCCCCTATAGATACATTTTTCTCCTTTAAAGATATATTTAAGTGTAACAAATAAATTAAATATTCTACTATTATGTAGCCATACATGTCTTTAAAAGTGTATAAGACTTTTGACTATTCGGTTTATGTACTACCATGATATGTATCGAAAATTGACTGGTGGAAAATGCATTAAGAATAACAAGCATTTTATGCCACATTATTTAGAAATACGTTCTTATAACTATATTTAATCACAAGCTAGCTACCCGAGTATATAAATTAATGTATCCTTTACAAGATGTAAAAACTGAATGAGATTAAATCCCGAAAATCCTTCAACAGTTTTCACGACAAAATTGAAACTAAAAAGGAAATCCCGACCCCAATTATGAACAGTCTACTGAGCTCAATAAGTCTAGTAATTTTGATTCTCGTATTAATAGAGTCTTGGCTTACAAGCTTCTATTAAAGTAATTGCTTTCTCTTTGGCAGTGTTTTGTTTAATTAATTCTATTGGAAGCACACAAATGGCTTTGGGTGGACGGTGGCCGTTGGAATTTCTGCGCGGGTATTTTCACAGCTCTTTGAGGATGCTGTGAACTGTACTCTAATAACAATATGTTAGGTACCTACTTTTAGATAAAACGGATATTATTGTCGAATTTTTAGGGTAGGCGTAGTCAAATGGCAAAAAACGGAACCCTTATGGATTCGTCGTGTCTGTCTGTCTGTCCGTCCGTATGTCACAGCCACTTTTTTCCGAAACTATAAGAACTATACTGTTGAAACTTGGTAAGTAGATGTATTCTGTGAACCGCATTAAGATTTTCACACAAAAATATGAAAAAAAAACCTTTGGGGGTTTCCCATACTTAGAACTGAAACTCAAAATTTTTTTTTCATTAAACACATACGTGTGGGGTATCTATGGATAGGTCTTCAAAAACGTATTGAGGTTTCTAATATATATTTTTTCTAAACTAAATAGTTTGCGCAAGAGACACTTCGAAAGTGGTAAAATGTGTGTCCCCCTCCCTGTAACTTCTAAAATAAGAGAATGATAAAACTAAAAAATATATATGATGTACATTACCATGCAAACTTCCACCAAAAATTGGTTTATTATGTTACTGCTACGGAACCCTTACTGGGCGAGTCCGTCTCCCACTTGGCCGCAAATTTTATAACCAAAGAGTACCTACATATGTAGGTACTCTTTGGTTATAAAATTTGCATTTGACGAGAATATTTTCTTTATCTATGAGTTTATTTTAACTAGATATACCTAAAAACATGTGAAGAAAACTCCAAAATTTAATTAAAATCATATAATACTTTTTTATTTTATTAATTGGCACACAAAAAAGTCTTACAACACAGCTTTACAAAATAAATTAAAGAATAGAAATATGTCTAGTTGCAAAACCAAAAAATAGTGCGCACAGCATGCTAAACATTGTTTTTTGACAAGGAAACATTTATAAATTTGTAAATAACATAATACAGCTAAGGATATATAAATATACTTTTAGATACAAGTGTTTAAAGATCGACTGCCTCCGTGGTCCAGTGGTTAAAACGTCTGCCTTGTGATCTGAGGTCATGGGTTCAAATTCCACTGGGATAGCAGCATACTTTGTGAAAAGTTGTTTTCAGTCTGGTTAGGATATTGCAGGCTTGAATCACCTGATTATCCGAAGAGAAAGATGATTCCGTGCTTCGGAAGGCACGTAAAGCTGTTGGTCCCGAACGCCATCTAGCGTTTGTACCTATCCTAGGATTGGTTCTGGTCTACCCTCTGGGTTGCGGAGGTCAGACGGCAGTCGCTCTGTGTAAAAACCAGTAATTACGTCAAATCACCTAGGTAAGGTAGCGGACCCCGGGCTCTGAAGCGTTACCGCTGAGGATGCAACCGGGAATACGCTCGGATGATGATGATGATGATGACAAGTGTTTGAAGTTTATTATATAATAATTAATACAATACATAACTAAATATTTTTTCAAAGTTATCATTAGCAAAGTATATGAGCTGATACCTACTGAAAGTTTAAGACAATAATTGTCGAATTCTGTGCTTAAAACGTTTTGTAGCACAGAATTCGAAATTCGATATTGTACGTATTGTCCAATGATTTATTTAAACAATAATAAGTAAAATATTGTGTAAGTTTCCATTTGAAAAACATTACATTGCTATTTTAGCACGTCGATGGAAACACAGTATATTTGTATTCACATTATTACAAAGTTTATTATATTTCCATGTAATAAACGGGCAAGTGCGAGTCGAACTCGTACATGAAGGTTTCAGTACCACCGTACAATGTTTTAAAACGCTGAAGAAACACGTTTCTTGTATGACGACCCTCTTTAATTTTGAACTTTATCTTATTTTTAGTATTTGTTGTTATAGTGGTCATAGTAGTACATAATATTTGGTGATAATTTCAAGTATCTAGTTAATGTCATTATAAAGATCAAGTTAAAATCACGTTTCTTGTATGACGAACCCCTTTAATTTTTAATTTTATCTTATTTTCAGTATTTTTTGTTATAGCGGCCACAGTAATACATAATCGGTGAAAATTTCAAGTGTCTAGCTCTTACGGTTCAAGAGATAGAGCCCTGTGACAGACGGACAGACAGACGGACAGACGGACAGACAGCGGAGTCTCAGTAATAGGGTCCCGTTTGCACACTTTGGGTACGGAACCCTAAAAAGGTGAAAACAAGACAGTCTATCCAATATAGCGAAACACGAAGAAGTGCAGAAGTCCCTCTAATCCTTCACTATCCCATTGCAATTAATCCGGGAGCTAACTCCTTTACCGATAAACAGTTTGGGCGAAACTGCTGAAACGGTTTTTACGGCGCCGCTTAGCTCGGAAGCAGATCAAGGGAGATTAACTCCGTGCTCTTTACTAGTATGCAACTAGGAGAGACGCGGGAAAAGTAAATCTCGTTTTATTATTATTGGAATCGTGTTTGGTGTAGTTTCACGGCGGATTTTATATGGTACTGCTGTTTTTTGGAGAAAACAAAAACAGATATAAATTTCTGTTTTTATTTTCTGGGCACTTCGCTCGATGAAAATCTGTGGACACAATGAGGTTCTCTAAAGATGTAAGCAAGCTATAATACATTAATCTTTATATGATATATTTACAAAAAAAAAAAAACATTTAAAGTAATGGGATTACATTGACAATGCATTTTAGTTTGATAATTTGCTTTTATTAGCACCACCTGTTGACTGGTAGAAAAGGCTCTGGGCCTTAAGTCCGCCTGTAATTTTTTTTTAATAAAGCTAAAAAAAAAATGCATTATCCAGAAAATTTAATTACAAATTGCAGCAGCGTTCATGTCCGTGATATAGCAGACAAACTGCAAGAGACTCACCTTCGCTCGTACGGTCATGTCTTGCGGAAACCGGCAAGTTACGTGAGAAAAACGTATAGCCATGTTGCTTCCGCCAAACCCCGGTTGATATGGTAGACCCAAGAAATGCTGGCTTAACCTCGTTAGGGATAAAATAAGTGCCAATGGTCTTACAACCAAGAATGCTCAACGCCGTGCGAAGTGGAAAAAAAAGTCGTAAAGCCGACCCCATAGGCGTCACAGAACCAGAACTACAGCTGACGATGCAACTGGGAATACGGTAAGATGAGAAACTGACATTGCCATTTTAGTACAAAAATGGCTGCATGTTAAATCTGATCTTTGGGAATAAATAAATAATTGAATTAATGTAACTTTTATATTAGTAACGCAAACATTCATTTAACGTGCGGGACACGTTTATTCATACCAGACTTTTTAACATAAAACTTACAAATACCTAACTAAATACACGAGGTATTCAGTTTGTATTCAGCCAAACTGTTAGGTACTCAACACTTCCTGCAAGGTGAGCCGGGCAACGGAGTCAGACTACCTCGTTAGGCGGTGATTTATAGCACAAACACCTAAGGGAAATATGTTTAATTCTTCCATGCTGGTCTGAGAGAAAATAAAAAGAACTTAGAATGTACCAGCCACTTCTCTTCCCGATCGAGTGAATGGGCCTATTTTGATTCCTTTTTCCATTTTCTCGCCCTATAGGGCGAGAAAATGGAAAAAGGAATCAAAATTAATAGGAATCAAAAGGAAGGAATCAAAAATAGCGCATTGTATACAATGCGCTAAAGGTGTCCTTTGGGTTCTACGGCCCTAGGCTCTGTCTGCCCCATTAGGGATAATGACGAGATAGTGTATCGGTATAAATTCTCAAAAACTAAAATAATGTTGGATTATATTAATTAAAATAGTGACAAACTAAGAATACTTACAACGTAAAACTAACAAGTAACTAAATTAACACTAAACAAACTAAATATACCCTAAATTAAAACTACTAAACTAAAAATATTTAAACTTATATTAAATTATATAAAAAATTGAGGCTAAATCGCAAAGAATGTTTAATTTGTAAAAAAATACTTATAATTTTACATGTTTTTTTTCTTATTAAATTCGTAGTATTAATCGATACTTACAGGTTTATTTTGAACGAACGAAATACAAGAATAATTTACCCGTGTGGTTTTAGGTTAATTGGACCACTCCATCTCTTCCTGTGGATGTCGTTAGAGGCGACTAAAGGACTAAGCACAAACAGCTCGTGCTACAATTGCATTCCCAAGGAGGGCTAACGTCGGGCGGCGACCGGTTGGAAAACTTGTCGCACATATACATTCCTAAAGAGGGTTGACGTCAGGCAGGCGGCTGGTTGTAATGTAAAACTATAGCCAAATCATTAAAAGTGTTCCGGCTATTTCTTCTCCATTTTGCAAGGTCTTTGGCATTTTTGGGTAAACATTGACATGCATATTATATTTGGAGAAGAAAAAAACGGGAAAGCGCACTCCGGGCTCCGAAGCAGCATAGCTGAGTATGCAACCGGGAATGCGCTTAGACGAAGAAGAAATACAAGAAATATTTAGTTTGTTTTCAGGCTTTAGGTAATACTTATTCCTGTAGGCAAGCCAAGCATCTAAGTCTGGCTAGCTCGTTAGGAGGTGATTTATAGCACAAATACTCGTACCTATTCGCGATGCCTTTGAAAGATACCTGTGCGTCAAACATTTTTGTACGGATAATTTATTACGTAAGGGAACTGCTTGATTTGGGTTGGAAATATTTTAGAATTTCAGAGACAAGATTAAATGTCAGTTGTGTTTTTAATATTATTTTGCAAGTTCTGTAAATACAATTGTATGCAATGCAAATTATAATTTTTATATGGTTTTTAGGCATTCAAGATGCAGTACTCAAGTACTTAAATTAAATATTGAAATAAGAAATGGTGAAAAAATATCAAGTGAGCAGGACTTGAACCCGCGACCTTAAGACCAAGGTCGCGAGTTCAATATAACCAACTGACAAATTACAATTGTATTGGAAAGCCCGAACATCTGAACTTTAAAATTTACATATTTGCTCGTTACATATTAAGATAAACTAAAACTCAAATTATGACTAAGGCGCACGCTTTATTTGAAAAAAAATATATATAACTCAAAGGTGACTGACTGACTGACTGACATAGTGATCTATCAACGCACAGCCCAAACCACTAGACGGATCGGGCTGAAATTTGGCATGCAGGTAGATGTTATGACGTAGGCATCCGCTAAGAAAGGATTTTGATCAATTCTACCCCCAAGGGGATAAAATAGGTGATGAAAGTTTGTATAAATCTACGCGAGCGAAGCCGCGGGCAAAAGCTAGTATTAAGATAAACTAAAACTCAAACTATGATTAAGGCGCACGCTTCATTTGAAAAAAAAAATAATGTACTTTAATTATATTTGAATTGAGAGATGAAATATAATAAGTTGTTTGATGTACCTATCTACCTAAGTAAAAGAAATAGTGCAAAGCACTTCTTAAATATTTAAAATTAAGTATTCAAAGTCATAGCAAAAATTAATTAACTAGAATACTTTAATTTAAAACGCGTCGAATCGCCTTATCTTTTATGTAAATCAAATTATAATAATAAATTCTGCGACATTTCACGTTCTAGAATTCTCGTTTCCACTCGCTTTTATCCATCAACCGGTGATTTTATTATGTATTTTATATTTTGTAAGGAGAATACGAAAACTGTGTACCTGTAAGCACTAAAAATCAATATTAAAAGGAAATTCGTGATAATTTACAATATAACATATTACTTACATGAATGCTATTTACTTTTTTGAAGTAGATTATTATTTACCTTGTAAAAAAGGGCATTTGACTGTAATTGTTTTTGACAAATATTAAACACTTAACAACAAATAACACTTAAAAGAAATATTTTTTGAAAATAGCAAGAATATTAAAAGAAGCAGCAATTAGCATTTCAAATATTGGAATTAGCAGCAAGGTGGGGAAGTCGCTTACTCTTTTGTAATCTAATGGCCTGACGTCACATCCAAATACTTGCATACCATCACCAGATTACTTTATACAAAGTGGAAGGGATACCCGTAATAAATCGGACCACGGTCTTTACTAGATCATTATAGTATATTTTTTTAACTAGCCATCTATGTCCCAATGCTGGACAAAGGCCTCCCCTCTTCCTTTCCACAATTTTCTATCCTTGGTCTTCACTTTCTAGTCTTGTGCACGCAAATCGTCTGCCCATCTCGTCCTCGGTCTACCTCTTTTTCTGTATCCATCGGTTGGAACCCAGTTTATGGCAATAACTATATAGTATAGTGAAATTAAAATAACAGCCAAAAATAAAAAAAATCGGCATTTCTATACAAAAGTGTGCAGCCGCCCGTGCGATTTGTATGGGAATGTAGAATTTTTTGTTTGTTTTTTGACTGTTATTTTAATTTTATAATACTTTAGTGATCTAGTATATCCCGTGGTTCAATATATTAGGGGTATGTCCATTCCACGTTGTATATTACTTATATACGAGTATTACTTACTTTTTTTGAGCAGATTAAAAAAAGTCATGTTTTTCTCCGCTTTGAAAGAATTCAGTCAAATACCATAATACGGAGTCTTCCATGCTGGTCTCGGAGAAAAGAAAAAACTTAGAATGTACCAGCTGCTTCACTTCCCTTAGTTCAGATCGTAAAAGCCGATTGAGGGACTGGGCGAAACTACGAATCATGTTAATAGGCGATGCGGCTAGCAACCCATCACTATTTTGATTCCTTTTTCCACCTACGCTAAAAGTGGCTTTTGGGTTTTGCAGCCCTGGGCTCTATCTGCTTAGAGCCGCAAAATCCAAAATGATCTGTCTGCCCCATTAGGGAAAAAGACGTGATATTATAATATATGTATGTACTGTACGGATTTTGAAATCTTCTTTTCTTATTAGCAAATCGGAATGGCTTTTCCATACTGTTGGAAATCCGTGTGTAGCCAACTAACTTCCTTGTCATATTGATTACACTATCGCTTAGAGTAATTCTTTATTTAAAAAGAATCACATCTAGATTGGGCTCTTGCGTAGTTCGGGCGGGCTACGGTGAATATACGAGTATGTAATAAGAGTTTCCACACGAGTGATTTGTAAAGTATGGCAAATTATCCCTCATGTCAGTGCCCAGCGGCTGTTTAATTAACGAAGTGAGTATACATAGGCCCATGTAGCAAAGTTACAATTACACATAGTGAGATGTAATATGCAGGGTTAACTTTGGTTATTAAACTTTGAAAATGTTAACAGTAATAACTTGACGGAGGTATAAATAAAGTGGATGTAGAAGGAACACTTCACACAGTGTTTCAAAAAACAAGTATAGATATTATCATCAGGCTTTTTTAGTCTCCACTGCAGGAGCACGACCCTCTCTGTACTGCCAGAGCCATACAGGGTGACTTTTTAAACACCAGCCAAATTACTACTTTCTATAAAAAAAGTTATTAAAAATCAATAGAAAATTTTCGTCCTTCCATACAAGTGGTTAAAAAGTCAGCCAGTATATTGGTCAGATCAGTCAGAGGATTTGGTCTACACTCTCCACGCTGGCCAGACGGGTTGGAGAGGTCTCATTGATGTTTATAAACTTTAGGTCCTATTTACTCTGCCGTGAACCACACGGCTAACTATAGACATCAAAAAGATTATTTTATCTTTGGTTTTGTATCTACGAACTTTGAAATAAAATATAAAATCAATGCACTCTTACATTTGCATATAGGTATGTACCTAACAATGTGTGGTACTTGTTAAAAATTATGTACAGATGTGTCAACACGTGTACTCATCCTAATTTGTGGTTGAGAAATCCAAACATAATTGAACAGTCATATCATAACTCGGTCACGAGACAATTAACATTATAGAGTCTAGTTTTGCGTGTACTCGTATTTATTTTATATTTTGGAGATATGTATAATTACTCTTTTAAAAGAAAATTCTTTTGATTAGTATATTTTAAGATTTTCCTTTATTATTTTAAGAGGTTGATGGGTTTAGATGAAGCGAAAGAGGTCTGTCAGGATCGTAGCAAGTGGAGGTCCATAGTCTCTGCCTACCCCTGTGGGAAACAGGCGTGATAGTATGATGTATTTCATATAAGCTGCCTAAAGACATCAGTAGTAACGACTGTCACCAATCGCTTTATGTGTGAATTTATAGTAATACCTACTGTATGATAGTGATTCAAAATACAATATCAGCAAGATTAACCAAGCAACAATGTACCGAGAAATGGGACAGATTTCACCAGTTCCGAATACAAAGTCGGCGTTGACGACAAAAATGAGTTTCGTACAAAAGAATATTTGCAATGTCTGCCCGGATTCTTAGCGGGGTCGCATGTCGGCTCCATTCCATCGTGATGTAAATGCAACGCCATTGTCAGACCATCTTTATTTTCTTGGCGGAAGAGGAAATAATAATAAATTCAGGTCAGATTTTTTATCATATTTGTGTGTTATTAAAAAATAACTTTGTTATCATACATATCACGCTGCTGGAGTTATGAAGCGTGGTAGTTGGTACCTTTTATATGTTTTTAGTTTCAAAGAAACACTACCAAATCTGTTTTGCAATATCTATCCGCAAAGACAAAACGAGGATAGATCCCTTGTTTCATTAGGGTTCCGTACAAAAAATGAAAAACGGAAGCCTTATAGGATCACTCGTGCGTCTGTTTGTCTCTTATATGAAATGAAAGGGCTCGTTATGAGGATGTCAACTATTTTTTGTTATAATTGTAAAATAAATAGTTTTGATTTTATTCATGAAAGAAGACGAAAATTGACCATTCCCCCACTGATCTCCGAAACTACTTAAGCTTAAGTTTGGAAAAAAAAAAACAAAATATAGTTCGTTGCTTGTTGTTATTGCTATACCGAAAAACCTACAAGAATTCAATCAATTGTACGGAACCCTCTCCACGCGAGTTTTACCACCACTTGGCCGGTTTTATTTCTGTTTCGTGTGTGTAAGTGGCCAACACTGGTGTCAGATTTTTCAAGCTGCCTAAAGCATCTGGCAAAGCTTGACGACTGCCATACAATGATCACAACCAGGACCAGCGACTTAACGTGCCTCCGAAGCACGGAGCTCGAGAAATTTTTATGACACTTGTGGTCACCCATCCATGTGCGGACCACGCCCGGTCTCACTTAACTTGCGAAAGCGCTAGTAATACTTAGTACCACCGGGCTACCGAGCTCCTAACTTGTATTTATCTAAATACAAGGGTTGCAACCCAGACCTAGAAAGGTTGTATTACCTAAGTGCCATGATAAGTAAGACTTGCAGACTTTTCAAAAGGAATTCAGTATGAAAGGTAAAATAAAGCTTACCTATAGTATTACTTTGCAACATTACGGTTCGAAAAGATAACGCTAATTATTAATATTTAATAAATTATTTGGTAGATGTAAACAATTACTAACGAATTACAAACTTTCCTTTAATAGCGGTTCTTACAAGAATTAATGAAAAATTGTGTCTTTACTATCCAGTAGAAGTACTAGCTTTGTTCCACTTTGTCCTAAAATTGCCCATCTTAGTCGAGTCCTTTGTACAATCGCGTAGACAATTCGGCAAATCCCCCAATATTTCAAACGAAACGTTTCGCGTTTTTTCTCATAACTTGTGCGGATGTGACGTAAGATATTCTGGTGACGTAACGCTCTTATTCATGAATAACGCGATCCTTGACCGGATGTAGTACTAGATATGTCAAAGATAAAAATAACAGTTTTCTGTCTTTTACGAAGATATTTTCAAATCTTTTTTGGAAACATTTTGTACGCTATCCCTTGCTTGATTTTACTGATATTGTTTGTAATGATGTTGGTAGAAAACTAAGCTAATAAAAATATATATATACCTAATTAAAAGCAGCACTTTCTATGAAAGTCATAAAAACGATCTGGTCTGTTTTTGAATTTTACTCTTTATCGAATCTTATTACCAACTGGACTCCGGACAGTCAAAGAAAGAGAGGAAGACCAAGGAAGAGATGAGCGACCTTTCACATTTTGAAAAAGAATGGCAGATCACGTCTAGGGACCGTGAAAGATGGAAACAAAGAGGGGAGGATTTTGTGCAACAATGGAAAAAAAATCAAAGCTTGTTTGATACAATTTCACCGTTAAAAGTATTTTGAATACAAATAAATAACAATAAAATATTTGCAATTTAACCTTTTCAAGTTGACAAAATATGCTAGTCTTTTGTAATCCACTGGTGGTTTTGAATACGAAGAGATTATAGTGAATTTACGTTTATACATTGTCTGCTGCGGTAGTCGCGTGCTATAAAACTTTGCCGGCTTAATTTATGAAATAGTTAACAGAACGATATCTCGTGTATTTACTAAACATTTTCTCTCCATTATGTTCGTTTAAAGATGTGTGTTGCTTACTTACTAGTTTAAAACAATATGTATGTCTTATAGTACGAGTATCCTCCGTGGCATAATGGTTAACATCCTAGTTCTGGGTTCGATCCCCAGCCAGGGCAAGTTGGAAAATGGCCTTTTTCAAATTGTCGTGAGTTTTTGGGTGTTTATCTATATATGTTATTATCATAAAACATAGTATCGTTCAGTTAGTATCTCTTAACATAATCCTAGCTCAATCTGTGTGATTTGTCCCTATATATATTTCTTTGTTGCATTTTTTTTTGTTCTTAATAACATCAACAGCAGAGATTACAATCTACTATGCGACATTTCACTATCATAGAAGATACTCATCTATCAGTGTAGTTAGTATATATTATTAAATTACTCATATATACCATCTACCGCCTTTTGAAACTTCTGTTGGGTAAGAGTATGTGTATCTTAATATACTTACACACATACTCGTATTTAAGAGGAAACACAAGGGCCGTTTTTCCATACAAACGTAGTCCCCTGTTTACTCCCTGGATAATGCCGGTAGAGTTAAATTTTCCTGAATATCTAAAGCCACTATTAGCATGTCTCTATGTTTTCTTTCTTTTTCATAAATTAATTATTAAAAGAGATATGATTTTCCGCTGTGTTCAAACATCCAGAAAATAAATTTGACTAGATTATATAAAAATATTAAAACATAGAAATACCGCTCAAGACTTTGTTATTTCGTAATAAAAAAAATACATAAATTGGTTAAGTTTTGGAGAAGAAATCAGGGGACTATGAATCGTTGATTTTCTGTTCTTTTAATAGGTATTTTCAGTCCAAGCTCTAGTATGTATCTATCGCACTTGCTCGGTTGTTATTGGGGCACAGCGCGACAGCAATAGATTTTACAAATAGGTACCTATTTTTCATTTCTCTAGCCCTTGGTGTTTCCTCTTAAGGTTTTGGTTAAAAAATGATTTCAACTTTCATCCATGAAATTTATGAACATACGATACATATGATACATATGTATATTTGTTTGCCAAAGCGTATTTTATTATAAGTGTCGCTTGTAGTACTCCCCTTATTTTAAGGCGCTGTTGCTTTCAGTGCATCGTGTGATAAAATTAGAATACATTAACACCGTTTTAAAGTAAGTTTCAGCTGTTGAATGACATTATTCAACAGCTGAAATGCACCAGCATTAAGGCACTATAGCTATTCGTACATACCTATAGTGCCTGAAGATTGGCAGTATAAGTTTTTGCCTACTTAGTTGAGGAAGTAGACTATTTGTTGTAAGTATGATACCGTCTTTGTATTAATTTACCCTCATATTTATAAAAAAAAACCCTATTTTTTGCACTAAAAGCCGCAATGGATACAGTGGTGGAGCAAGATCAAACTTTTACAAATTCAAAGTTCTGTTGATGCCTACAAAAAAGCTCATTAATGTGATAATTATGTAAATTAATGTAGGTACTTACAAATGAAGGCTGATAATTAAGTGAGTTATCTTAAGATAAGTAAATTTACTAAAAGTCTGTGTATGTGATCTTACTATAAAATTTATATTTACCTACTAAAATGCCTTGTTTACTAAACTACCTATGTTTGTAGATAGGTCTATCTATAAGTATATTTATGCACTTGTCGGTGGAGTATGAATTCTCTTCTATTTCTCTCTCTCATCTGCCAGCGTTTAACTTCGCTGTACGACACGACGTTAACCTTCTTATTTATCTGTTTCATGTAGCTATGCCTCGGTCTTCCTGGTCCTTTTTCCCTATATATATTTCCTTCAATGCTAGTTTTTATGAACTCGTCGTGTCGTAGCAGATGACCTAACGTCCTCTTCGTAGTATTTTATGTTGTAGATTAATAAATAAATAAATAAAATCACACTGATTAAGCTAGCCCCAAAGTAAGTTTTTTTTAAACTTGTGTTATACTAAATCAACGATACTATATTTTATGATAAATACATATATATAGATAAACATCCAAGACCCAGTACAATTTGAAAAAGGCCATTTTCCAGCTTGCCCTGGCTGGGGATCGAGAACAGAACCTCCGGATTAGCGGTCTAGCGTGTTAACCATTACGCCACGGAGGTCGTCAAATTAATATTATTATTAGATTAAGAATGTTAACCTAGAACCTTTAAATTGATATTGTTATATTTTCTTATCCTTTATAACTCTATAATATGTACAATACAATACTTCAAAGATCACAGGGTAAAACTGGGAATCAATTAGAATAAGATTTGGTCAGTAAGCAAAAAAATCTAGCCAATCAGAATTTAGAATATTCAACGTTATTAAAGCGACTACTGTTTTTTGTAAAACCCTGTTCTTTTCCAGTAACATTGAGAAATGTTTTAACTTGTCTCATTATCCGTGTTTTCGCAATATCCTTAGGGTTTTTAGGAAAATTCAAATTATCAAATCATTCTACGTCAGATGCAACGTTCAATCTTCTACGAAGTAAACTTATACGCGAGAGATTGAATCATTTAAATAACCTTGTAATTTTCCATGTTTTCGCAATATTACTAGGGTTTCCGCAAAAATTCAAACCATCAAATCATCCTACGACACATGCAACGTTTAATCTTGCAAGAAGTATACTTGTAAGAGATTTTATCAGTGTTATATAACTTTGCTGAGTCGATGTTCTCAAGACAAAGACATGAGTTTAAACCACAGATGAGTATACTACTAGATAAAGAAAATCCTTCAATTTGTATGAAAATCTGGCGTGCTAATTTTCAATACAAATATATTTTATAAGAAATTCACTTACAAACGGAAGGAAACTTTTTTATTACTTCCTCCATAATTTAATCAACGAAGAAATGCAACTCATATTTCACGCTGTATCATAATCGCTTTTGTTTGAGAATAAGTGTTTATGTAGGTATATATGTACCTAGCTTTCTCATAAATAACAAAAGTTTATAGAACTAATATATATTTTTTTATTAATGTGGTAAAACACCTGTTTAATCGGCGGGCAATTGCCCGCCGTATATTTGTACACATTGTAAGCTATAGAGTCCAATATTTACCTAACTGTGCCAGGAGGGTAATATTTTTTGAGTTTATGTATGTATATTACTTTGGCACGCTCTGCAGTCTAAACGGCTTAATGGATTTTAGCTTGAGAGGTGTTGTTAGATTCGTCTTAATTGTGAGAGTGATACCGAATAAATACAAAAACAAAATGGCGGATTTTTGGCACCAAAGTACCTATAACTTAATTTTTTCTTATTCAAGACCTATCAAGTAGTGTTGTAAAAAACTCGAGTCCAGGAGTCTACATTTGCAAACTCGACTAATTTTGCATGTTGTTAGACTTAGACATTCATAAGTCACGAGCACGAACTCAAGTCAAATAAGAACTTGAGTCGCAGAACAAACTTGAGTTTCTTCTACTCCACAAACTCTCCAGTACAACAAGTTATTAAGTTTAGTTATACAAAGCATTACAATCATTCAGAAGTTTATTTGATATTAATGATGGGTACACTACAAATTACAATATTTGTTATTAACTTAAAATAAGCAATTATGATTTTCTAAACTCCATGATTGTTTTGTAAAGCGACGCAGTAGACTTCAGTTGCACCCACAGCCATTCTAAACATACATTTTACACCTATACATAACATATAATATACATTTACATAGCTACTTACCAGACTCGAGATCGACTCGAGTCCATAATCAGACTCAAGCACAAAATAGACTTGAGCATTTATACCGAACTCGAGTCTATTACGGGAGCTTGAGTATAACTAACAAATCGATCAGTGGAGTCTCTATATATGCCGAGTCAGAATTTTCAGACTCCCGGACTCGAGTTTTTTACAACACTACTATCAAGTGGGGTATCAATTTAATAATTTTATTTTATACTAGCTTTTGCCCGCGGCTTTGCCCGCGTAGATTCGGGGTATGAAAAATAGATGTTGGCCGATTCTATTGATTGAGACCTACTCAATATGCTCACAAAATTTCATGAGAATCGGTCAAGCCGTTTCGGAGGAGTACGGGAACGAACATTGTGACACGACAATTTTATATATAAGATAAGGATTACAAAAATATATATGTTACTTGGAATGAGAAAAGCTAAAAAAACAAATTATTACCTCGCTCCAAGAGTACTGCTTTTGTATCACGCAGTAGGTTTTTATTTAAAATAATTAGTTTTTTACTTATAAAAAGTAGAGATACTTATAAGACAAAAGGTTAAAAGTACACTTGTAGTGTATTCATACATTCAACGCTTTATTCTTTATAGAAGGGCGTAATTTGTGCAAAGCGTCTTACCGCGTTTTTATTGGATCTATTGTATAAATCGACATATTGGCAAGGACTGAGACGTTTATACGCGTCCCGTTTTGATAGGCGAGATTTATCCCGGGGATTGTTCCGATTTGTATCATTGATTTCACCCTACTGCCATACTTTTTGACAAAAGAAAAAAGCTATTGTGTTGTCTATTTGCTTTTACCTCTAGTTCTCTATATTACTCATCAATAAATCTAAATTAGTAGTGCTTACTTGAATGAGAAATAACATCCAAACTCATATATCTAAAAACATAAATATTTGTATTTTACTTACTCGTACTCAGAATAATACGTTATTTAGAAAATATACCTCTACCTCAAGCTGAAAGGTATAAAAATGTAAAACAGTTTAAGGTACGTCTTTAACAATAAGCATGAAATTGTACAAAGTATATGAATAATCACAAAATAAACTCAGCATTTTACAAAATAATTGAACATTGTTTTGCTTTATTGTACTAACCAAAAAGTCACCAAAGGGAAATCTCCGCGAAAATGTAAGGAAAAAAGCTTCATGTTTTATTATCAACCTTATTAGAATAGGATTCAGCAGATTTAAGCTTTGTTCTGTGATATATTTACTTGAATAAAAATTGGTATTACTTATATCTGTATTTTAAATGGCAATGGCCTTTTTCAAATTGTCCTTGGTCTTGGGTGTTTATCTTTATATGTATTTGTAGGAAAGTATAGTATCGTTGAGTTAGTATCCCTTAACACAAGTTTAAAACTTACTTCGGGGCTAGCTTAATCAGTCAGCTAATCCATCATCAAATCATTTATATCAAAGAAAACAGCAAACTAGTTAGTACTTGTGTTTAGTCAATTTTGCTTGTAATATAATTTATCGCCTTCTCCTCCTCTACAATAAAGCAATCAACCGGTTGAAACCGGTAGTGCGAACGACATTTTTAATAATTTTTCACCACGTGTTTGTTGTAAAGAATTTTAGCTATACAGTGGCGTGACATTTATAAATAGTTATAACTATTTGACATTTAAGCAGTTCAAATATAAGCATGCCATAACTTTGTAATTTTTTTAAATCACTTGCTAACAGAATAGGTAATATAAACAAAATATTCTAATGCGTATTCAAGTTTTCCAATCCAATTTATTTCTTTCAATGCCAGCAAATAGAAAAATAAATAGGATCCAAACGTACGACGGAGAACTTTTTCATCTCAACTTTACACGTAGTAAAGTTAACGATACATAATAAAATAACTCCGAGCCCGTACGCCACTCGCATTACATCACATAGAAGAGTTTTTAAGATTGCCATCTCTTAACTCAAATACTTGTAGGTTTTATACTTTCAATCGCTCTGCAGTTCTCTTATCGCGACTTTAATTTTCTATACGAGTAACTTTAATGTAACAGATAAACAGATAGATGGATATGCATATTTAGTTGCTTATTTTAGCTTTTCTGTAACTGCCATTACGAGGCTCTTCACCTTGCACTGTGTTGTTTAGAAGTGCTCTCAATTTTGCGTTTCTTGAAACAGAGTTTGCAATGGCATTACCGACCTGTACAAAGTAATATTTATACGCGGCATATTCAACAAAAAGTTTTTTTTTTACGATTTTTACTATCAATCTTCATCATTCTCCCGTATTGCCGGTTGCGTCCTCAGCGGTAACGCTTCAGAGCCCGGGGTCTGCTAACTAATCTAGGTAATTTGACGAGGTTACCTACATGCCTTCCCCAGCATGGAATCATCTTTCTTTAATAATTAGGTAATTCAAGCCTGCAATATCCTGACCTGATTGGAAACAGTTTCGCAAAGTATGGTTCCCAGTGGGATTTGAATGCACGACCCCGGGATCACAAGGCAAACGCTTTGACCATTGGACCACGGAGGCAGTACGATTTTTACCACAGATATTCAGTGAAAAGCAGAGAAAACTTTTAATACTTGAATCTCTTAATCCTATACGGTAGAGAGGTGAACATTTCCTGAGAATGCTGACAAAAAGATTTTCGGAAACACTCCGCGAAAGCGTTTGAAAATAGATATCTCTGTCTGAGTTGTCAGAACGATTCAAAAGGGTTTCAAGAATCAATTGGTCCGATTGTTTTTAAATTTATAAAATAATTATATTTTCTATTCAATTATAGATAGAGATATGATATGATTATGTAGTTAAGTCTAATTCTAATCTATATATACTCGTATAAGAGCGAAAATCACTTACTCATCACGAAATCTCAAAAACTACTCGTACTTGCCAATGAAGGTGAAATTTGGCAGGAAAGTTGATTGTGACTAGGAGACGTCCGCTAAGAAAGGATTTTTGGCAATTCTGCCCCTAAGCGGGTGAAATAGGGGATTGGCAGCTTGTATAAAACTTCGTAATTTTTAAAGTAAGCCACATGAAATTTTTAATGTATTTTAGTAGTTAGTAAAAAATAATAATGCACTTATTAGATTTTGAAAATTACATCCCTATAGCGGTGAAATAGGGGTTGCAAATTTGTATGAATCTTTGTCATTTTTAAAGCGAGACACATGACATTTTTGAATTAGTGGTTAGTTAAAAACAATAATCAAATAAATTGGGTTTTAGTAAATTGCAACCCCAGTTAAAAAAAAACAATCTAATTTGTGTAGTCTACGCAGGCGAAGCCGCGGGCAAAAGCTAATATACATATATAGATCATGATTAAAGTGTTTATTGCGACGTAAAATTCTTCTTTTATTCTTCATCAATAAATTCTTACCGCGTAAAAAATTTATGAAGCCGCTTTTACTTCGGGTCCTAACGCCGCAGGAGGTATAACTTCAACACTGCTTTCCATAGAAACTCGGTTCTATGGAAAGCAGGTGTATGGGTGTAAGGTGTATGGAAGGCCGTAACTAATTTTTCAATTTTCGATATATGTTTCTTCGGGAAAGTTATTTAGTATTATGGACTGAATTGAGCCTTAAAATAGTTTCAACATATTTTTAGGCCCTGTATATTAGGTTAAAATAATGTATAGTTTTGAATACAAAATATTAAAGACAAAATTTAGCGCCAAATTCCGCCATTTTGGATTTCAACTTTTTTAATAAACCCACTCTCAGAATTAAGACCAATCTAACGACACCTGTCAAGCTAAAATCCATTAAACCGTTTATGCTGTAGAGCGTGCCAAAGAAATATACATACATACATACCCCTCTTCATAACCCTCCTTCTAACGCAGTCGGATAAAAAGCACCTATTCTATTTTATTTTAGAGTAGGTATAATCCTCGCTATTGAGATGTAAATTTTGTAAGCTTACGTGGCGGTGAACAACCGAGCATGAATGATACAGGTGGCCAACTTTCCGTGCTCCCGTTACACCCTTATTTATTTAGGTCCAGGCTAAAGTCGGATTTAAAAAGAGCAGGTTTTGCGAGCGTGTGTAACGTGTTTATAATGAGCGTAAGTGAATTACGATGTTTAGAGATGAATGTCCAGATAAATTGGAAAGGACATGATATTTTTGTATTGAAGCAGGCATTATATATATATATATATATATATATATATATATATATATATATATATATATATATATATTTATATATGTGTATTTTTTATATATGCATACATTCATACAGTCTTTATCCATAATGTGGAAGACAGAGGATTTCGGGTCTTGCGGCTTTAAGCAAACAGAGACTAGGGCCGCAAGACCCAAATACCACTTTTAGCGAGATGATTTTTATATATATTTTGATATATGATATTTTTGTATCAATCACTATAGTTGACAGTATAATACATTCATTTTCTATATTATAATGTGCAGTTTGTTTTTCACTTTGCCGGCACTAATGCCTAGCAATTGGCATAAGTAAACATCAAATCTTTGATTGAAATTCAACATTAAAACATATTTCTAATTCTGATTAGCTTTTTTTTCATAGGAAAAAGTATATTTTTTCAACACAGAAAAAAAATTTTTTATTCACAAGAGAAGTTACCGATAAACTGCCTGGCAGTTTGGCAAAATAAAATAAATTGTAAAATAGATTTAAGTTTCTAGGAAAAAATAAAGGAAAAAAAAAATGAGTACGTGTCGGTTTAAACATATATAGCATGTAGTAGTCTCCGGCCTGTAATTACCGAAGAAAATGTTACATTCATAATAACTTTGCTAGTTCTCATTCAGATAGGTATCAAAATTAGTTCCAAAGCATAAGTTTTATCTTAAAAGTTTAAAAGTTCTATGAAGCATAAAACTACTATAATTTTAATTCAATGTTTGTGCTTATTATGTAAACGAGGCGGAAAATTAGTACGAATGTTTGTTTAGGAACAAAACAAAGTTTCACATAATTTACTGAACCCGAAAAACAAAGTTTGTGTGTGTTTTTGCTTCAACATATTATTTCTTGCCCTTTTTTAAAGCTGTACAAAAAACTAAACAAAATTAGATAGGACAAGTAGATTGAAGGTACATGCATACACGTGCACTCTACTTCCTTGCACGTCTTTATCACTAATGGGGCAGACAAAGCATTTTGGGTCCTTCGGCTCGAACTAGACAGAGCCCAGGGGCGCAATACTCAAAGGCCACTTTTATCGTGATGGTGGGCGAGAAGGTAGAAAAAGGAATCAAAAAGCTTGGTTGCTAGTCATGATTTACGTTTTCGCTCATTCCCTCAATCGGCTATAACGATCTGCATGAGAAAACATACAATTGGTTCATTTAAAGTTTTTCTATTCTCCCAGACCAGCTTGAAAGAGTAGAGGTTAAAATAATTAAAAATAATACAGAAATGTAAAATCTCAGAAACGCCATATGTCTTATCTACAAACTAATGTGGAAAGTAGTTACTTATACGTATAACCGTGAATTTAAAACCGCGGTTTTTCTTACAATTGATATTTACTCTCTACTAGTTCGATAGTATTTATAGGTATAGGTAGTAGGTAGTTTGATAATATTTCCTATACTTATAGAGTAGAGAAGCGTAGGGAGTAGAGTTATATCGGAATAGCGTGATATCGGAGTGGAGTCGTGTCGGAATAGGATGATTTCGGAGTAACGTGACTGACTCATGAATATAAACTTGGGCTTTTCGAGTAAGTATTAGAGCTACCAGTATATTCAGGTCCTAAGAATAATGTCACAATGTAGAACATAGTGGTGTAAAATGAGTAAAAGAGTGTAAGCGTTCCGCCGCAGGTTGATGAGATTTTAATTTCGCTGGCCTTTGAATAAGGTGGAGCACTCTTTATAATGTGTTTTGTGTAGTTCATGCTTTGAATTTCAGGAAACGCTGGTTTATATTTAGGCATATGTAGTCAAATGATAACTAACATGTATGGACTGTAATAATGATTAAAATAAATAAGAAAATAAAATTAATTAATTGAATTATAGGTATCGCAAACAATGTATTTAACTAGTTTACAAAGAATGACAAGAAGTCATAGAAAAACAAATGTGTATCACAAATTAAATAACAACAGAGTTTGAAACAGCAGATATTGATATTTAGGCATTTCATTTAATTCCATAATACATAACGTTTTTTTTTGTTTTATCGTTGTGTATAATAAAAATCAACACTAAGGATATTTTACATGGATGATATAACTAGCTACTGAGAGGCTTTTTAGCTTATCAGTGGTGTGCATGTAGGTAAACCTGGCGTTTTTACTAGTCGAACTTTACATTAAGCTTCTGCAAGCTTCTGAAGATACGCAAAGCTGTCCCGTGTAAAGTCAGTAAAAACATACGGACACTATCACCTCTTACGACCGCCGTGGCGTAATGGTTAACACGCTAGACCGATCTGACCGACTGATCTGACCGACTGATCCGGAGGTTCTGGGTTCGATCGCCAGCCAGGGCAAGTTGGAAAATGGCCTTCTTCAAATTGTCCTGGGTCTTGGTTGTTTATCTATCTATGTATTTGTCATAAAATATAGTATCGTTGAGTTAGTATCCCATAACACAAGTTTAAAACTTACTTTGGGACTAGCTTAATCAGTGTGATTTGTCCCTATATATTTATTTATTTAAATATACTATCGTTGTGTTAGTATCCCATAATACAAGTTTAAACTTTCTTTGGGGTTAGCTCAATCAGTGTAATTTGTTCTTATCTATTTAATTTATCCGTAGTGTTCCCGGCAGAGTAGAATAGAACCACTCTAAGTCTTCCTGTGGATGTCGTAGACGGCGACTTAGGAAACACAAGTCAAACAAAGCTTATAAACATCAATCAGACCTCTCCAACTCGTTTGGCCAGCGTGGAGAGTGTAGACAGAGTGTCGTGCTCGTGCTCCTGCAGTGAAGACTAAAAAGACCTGATGATGATGAGATGATATTTATTTAAACCTAATGAGACAGACATAGCATTTTGGTTCTTGCGGCTCTTAGCAGACATAGCCCCGGGTCGCAAAACAAAATAAAGTCAGGCCCTTTTGTCAAATGACGTTGGTTGAGCTTTGTTTAATGTTTTCACAGCTGAAAATCTGACTCCCATATTGGCCACTAAAATAGATAGAGAAAGAGACAGAAATTAGACATTTCATGTAACAGTTATGCCATATCAGAAGCAACTGCACTGCAGGAGAAATGTACGACACGTCGCTGTAATTCTATTTCACTAGAAATTGCTGCGCTATGTTGTACTTGAATTCTTGCACTCGTAGTGCAATAGCTCATAGAATTCCATATATAGAATACTAGTTTCCTGCGTCATTGTCCGTGTGTTTAAAGGATATAATTCTATGGGAACCCCACTTTCAGGATAAAAAGTATGTTATGTAAAATTATAGTTAATAAGCTATGAACATGCCAAATTTCAATTCAATCCGTTCTATTGTTTTGGTGTAAAAGCGGAACAAACATCCATAAACATTTATCCTTGCAAACTTTTGCATTTGTACTCGTAGTACAGTATGAATTAAGATTTTTGTGCCTTGACGTTATAACGTACATAGGCCGTTTGCCGTCCTATAACATAAAAAGTAGGCCCCTCCCAAGGATTTACAAAACAATGGATCCAGAGCGGCCTGCATTTCCAACGACCTTGTTCAGATCGTCTGACCACATTGTAGGGTTATCCTACGTTTCGAAGAACCTTTTTGCCCCATCGACCATCGATTTGTCGCGCTATGTGTCCCGCCTACTGCCCACTTCAACGAGCTAATCCGCTTGGCTATGTCAGTCACTTTACTACGAGTAATTAACTCTTTATTTTATATAGGTATCTATATAGTTACTTTACATATGTGTAGTTAATTTATCGCATTGGGCCTATTATTATTTTTTATTATATGGTTGTTTATTTAATTTTCCACTATAATTTTACACATCATTCGTAGCTTTGAATCTCTCACTGCTGGGGATATGCCCTGTATCAATGAATGCCATTTTCCACGGTCCTGAGCTACTCTTATCCACTTTCGACCTGCGAACTTTTTAATGTCGTCAACCCTTCAATCTTGCTAACGGACGACCCACGCTGCGCTTATACATTAATGGGCCACCACACTGTTAATATTTTGCTCCACCTATCACCGTGTCTTTCTAGGTGTCCTGTCTAACTCCATTTGAGTTCTGTTGACAGAATTTTCCACTCAGTTGAAATTTAGGTTATTTACGTTTTTTAAATTTTTTAAAACAAAACGTGTTTGTTTTAAAAAACACGATTTTAAAAGTTTCATGTTGGAATTTTTTAAATTTGCTTAATCTCGTAAATAATAAAAACTTTAAGCATAGCTGATCTTTATGATTCAATTTACTAGAGGTTTTATTTTTAAAGCTCTACCATTTGGCGTTAGCCTAGAGAAGTTTCCATTTAAGTACCTAAATTTGTATATTAGCACGTTGAAACTAAACTTAACGTATATAATAGTTTATGCGAACCAATCCAGACCAAGTTTAGCTACTTACATAAACATTTTAATTTGAACATTCTCATAAAATGACAAAGAAAATGCCCATCATGTTTGATGCTGCGCGTCATAATTCAAAAACTTTGGTATGGACGCGTTTTAGCGAAATTAAACTTCACTTTAATATTTTAGAAGCTTTTGTTAATTACTGGTCTACTATAGGCTTCGCACAGCACTGTAAATTAAAATAAATAAATTAGAGTGATATTAAAATGAGGTACCCAGGAGGACGGTCATTACTATATTTTTTGTTTTAAATCGATTGACGTAAATTAACGTTTCGTTCAGTTTTTTGTTAATCGCCTCTAAGGTCTTTAAAAACGGATTTCTATATATCCATAGTTCATAGCTATGTAGTGAACTAAATATACTTATTTGCTGGCTTATCGGCAATAGAAATACACATTTTGTGAAAAATTAAATACGGAATCGATATGAATATATCGATTCTGTTTTGATTCCGTTTTTTCATCTTAACGCGCACCATCACGCTAAAAGTGGCCTTTGGGTCTTACAGACCTGGGCTCTGTCTACCCCGTTAGGGATAAAGACGTGATAATGTATTTTTTTTAAATTTCCTAATTTGTCCCCCGAAAATGACCCTTATTAAAAAAATATATTTATTTACTTTGCACTTATGTGTTTGGGTTATAGGATTACAACATTCTACCAAATTTCACTAGATTCGGTCCAGTAGATTCGGAGCAAATTGACTGTGACAGACGGACGGACAGACAGACGCACGAGTGATCCTATAAGGGTTCCTTTTTTCCATTTTTTGTACGGAGCCCTAAAAATCCAAGATTGAATCATTTTTCCAGAATTAGTTCCATTATTTTTAAAATGGAAATAGTGATTAAAAAATCTCAACAATAATTCCATTTATTCTTAAAATGGAACTAGTAATAGAAAAATCACGGAACTGCTAATGATACAAGTGGCAACTTTAGTCTTTCGTATAAAACACACACGTATTAACAACGTACGTCATCTACTACGAATTTTAAGTTTCTAGTATAAACTAAGGTGACTCACGCCAAAAGCCAGTCCAAACGACATTCGAATTCCCAAAGACACAATGAATGTGGTCCCGGAGGTGTCGTATTGGTCTGCACGAGGCAATCTGGTCGAGACTGTGCCACGGCACTGTATCACGATAAACGAACGAGTAGGCTGAATGATTAAACTGCATTTATAGCGTTCCATTTATATCTGCAAGGCGATGCATGTGAAGCAGGCGATAATATTGACATGAAATAGATATAGTTGAGAAGTAGCGTCGCGTGAGTTTCGCACAAATATTTTCATCATTCATTCTAACAATACATTGTTAATACATTCAATAAAAATTACAAATAAAATACTTCTTCCAACGCACCGCATTGAGGCAACCCCTGGTAATGCAGTGGTCCATGGGCAGTGGTGATCACTTGCCATAAGGTGTCTGCCGCCCTATAACATAAAAAATGCACCCAGACTGGCAACGTTTACTCGCTGTATCACTATACCTATACACTGAGCGAAATAGCCGCTAGCTCTATGGTCACCAGTTGCCGCAATGAGGTGTGTCGTGATGTCCCTTAGAAATTGTTCTAATGTTCCTCTACTGCGAAAGGTAAAAATTCGCAAATTCGCAATCACAAATTGTTACTAATAGTTTGCTCTGAATTATATACTCGCTACCTACATCGGCAACCGCTTGACCAATCTAGCTCATGTTTAATTTTAACGGCCCTATAAGAACAAAAACCCATTGTTAAAAAATTGTTATAATTATTACGATTGACGAATCGAAATTTATTGGTCACATTTGCCTATGTTTACTAGATATGTACATAATTACATAAAAATTTGGATAGATATATGTAGATCATTAGGTTTTGTAGAACTCCGCATCAGTGCGCTTTATTTATGTACTCTCTTTTATTTATGTTATTTGATATCTGTACAGTGTGGAATTCTTGTTATGCAGATATTAGCTGCTACGGCATCGGAAAAGAGCATGTATAGTTAGAGTTTACACATAATACGGTATTTGACAAATTTTGCAAATTGTTTTGAATAATTCTTTATTACATTGTGCATTAATATTTCCGGGATATATATTGTATTATCAATAAAAATCAATGTTGAAGTTTAAATTTCCACAACTGCGTCAAATACGCTATTTTGCGGTTATTTTGCGGTTATTTTTCAGATGACAACAAATTAGTGTTTATTTTAAATGTTGTTCAACAGCCTATTGTTTGACGCACTCGACCAGTTTACTTTATTATCTAGTTCACTCAGTAATGGACTATAATATTAAAAATAATACGATAAAAAATATCTGCTGCTTAGCTGTTCATAAAATGGGAAGCGGTGAGCTATGGCTCGCATAAATAGTTTGAGCAATATCCCAGCAGAGCACTGAGGTGGAAGTTTTCAAATAAGAGTAGAGCCCAACAAGCCTTCCAAGAGTAACGTTCAGATATTGAAAATGGAAAGTCAGAAGAGATGAATACTTAAATCTAGTAGGTTATTAAATTTCTAACAGTAGTTTATGTGCTACCCGTGCTGACTAAAAGCAGAATCTTTTATGCAAATACTCTGAAAACGAAAAGAAGTTGAAAAAAAGAAGTTTAGTACAAAATTAAACGGTAAATACATATATAAATGTTAGTAAGTAATGTACAAAACATTTGTCTCGGCATTTTTTGAAAATAATTATATGAAAAGATCTATTACATTGTGAAATAGAGATAAACAAAACTTTAATATTATTTCAAAACAAAAAACCCACCAGTGCCAGTGACAGTCACAAAACAAGATGTAATTAAGATGACATATTTTTTAAAGAAGCTTTGTTTGAGAACAAGAACCTGTTCATATTTAGAAAATAGATAAAGTACCATATTATATTTCTCGTATGAGCGGTATCTATTCATTATGGAAAGTTGTTGTAAATTATGTCCTGAACTGCCCATTTGTACTAAATGAAAAAGAATGTTATATATATATAACATACACTTCTATATAAAGGATAGTAAACGCAGACTTTGTATGCAAGTAGCTAACTAGCATAAACTGTGATGCTCAATTTTCATAAATTCAAATGGCATAACTGGAGTGTGCTCCAACTAAGCGCACTGCTAAATATTCCCTTCCGTATGCAGTAGCTTTTATCTTCATAAAATAGCGTAATAACGCGCTAACTACGAGGTCATGTTGAAATAGAATGCTTTAAAACTGCTCATTAATGCTCGGAGGAGTTTTTATAATTTTTGTTAAGTATTTGTGGTACATCACATACGTATACAAACATGGTTTTATTGGGTTAAGTATTTGGGGTATATATTACGTCTAAAAAAATATACTGAAACTATTTTAAGGGTTAATTCAATCCATGATACTGAACAATTTTCACAAGGATATTAAAAATGAAAAAAAAAATATATCTTTCCATAGAAACTTAGATCAGCTGATTCAGTCAAATTGTATGGGATTTCATATTTTGATAATATTCCTTGGGTAGGTGGTCAGTATCATGGTCTGAATTCAACCCTAAAATAGTTCAGTATATTTTTTTAGACCCTGTATAAATAATAATAAAATTAATAAGTAAAAAGATCTCTGAGTTACAATTGGCTAGTATCCATCAATACAAGTCAATTTAGATATTTTGTTCTTCACGTCAAAGCAAACATTTTCTATGGGATTTGTATGAAATATCGGACTGTGACATTATAGTTTTTTGGAGTCAAATAGTGCTCTCACCCCCCCCCCCCCCCCCAACCCCTCTCTTACTACAGAAAAATACGCGTTGATGGGACTAATCCGATCACTCAAAAATTCTAAAATAGTAATTCGTCCTCAACAATAATATCACCCTTAGTGGAAGATTATTCAAACATATTTTAATTTAAGGACTAGAATAACTTAATCTTCATTATAAACTACCGAGCGATAACCGCTCACGGGGACTTTGAGAAATATCTGAGCTATAGGATGAGGGTTTAAACATTTAGGCCTGTCTATCCTCTACACAGATTTTGATTGCTTCTCTGTTGTACAAGTCATCTGAAATTGCTTTGTGATACTTCAGTTATTATAAATACATGAAAATGGCATTAAAAATATTATTAACCGCTATGATTATTAACATGTTTTATTATTAGACAATCAAGTTACATATGTTTGGAACATACAAATGAATATAAATATAAAATGAAAATTTATTATTTTGTCGGAGATAAATTATTCAAATTTACCCCTTTGAAACATTTTTTTCTGGGAACCTGTACTTACTCCTACTTTAATTATAAGGTGACTTACCCTCCAGAAAAACAATACTACGCAATGAAACAATATGTTAATGACGCCGAATAGGATGAATATTCACTAACCACGATTGTTTTAAATTACAAATTAGCAAAAGAATGTTTTGAGAATTTGAAGACGGATTTATTCTAATTGTTTTAGGAGTTAGAAGACCCGTCTTTAAAGAGGAGTTAATTTTATTTTAACAAAGTATAAATTTTATTTTAGATTTAAAAAGGTCCGGTTGTATCCTCAGTTGTGCTGCTTCGGAGCCCAGGGTGCGCTTTCCCGCTTTTTCTTCTTCAAATATAACATGCATGTCAATGGTCACCCAAGGATGCCAAAGACCTTGCAAAATGCAGAAAAAATATCCGGAAATATTATAAATGATTTGGCTATAGTTTTACGACTGGCCGCCTGCCTGACGTCAACCCTCTTTGGGAATGTATTTGTGCGAAAAGTTTTACAATCGGCCGCCGCCCGACGTTAACCCTCCTTGGGAATGCAATTGTAGCGCGAAATGTTTGTGCTTAATCCTTTAGTCGCCTCTTACGACATCCACAGGAAGAGATGGAGTGGTCCTATTCTAACCCGGAACCAGACGGGTATAAAACAGAGTTATAATTTTTATCATCTGCAACTGTTCAATATTTATAGACATACACTATCACGTCTTGTCATTGCATTGCAGTCGTCAAGCTATGTCAGATGCCTTTAGGCAGCTTGAAAAATCTGACACCAGTGTTGGCCACTTACACAAACGAAAAACAAACAAACAACAACATCACGTCTTAATCCCTAACGGGGATGACAGAGCCTAGGTCGGCAAGGCCCTGGCCACTTTTAGCGTGATGGTGGGTATGAAGGTGGAAAAAGGAAATCATAATAGTGATGGGTTGCTAACCGCATTGCCTATTGATATGATTCAGATTCTTGCCCATTCCCTCGATCGGCTTTTGCTCAACCTTTAAATAAATAATATTTATACATTTGAATAAATAAATAAAAAACATCCGGGTTATGACGAACTCTGTGGCCTGGTGGTCATCATGCCAATCTGTCACACCGGAGGTCCCGGATTCGATTCCCGGTCAGGTCAAGATGGAAAATGATCTTTTTCAGATTGGCCTGGGTCTTGGATGTTTATCTATTTATGTATTTGTTATAAAATATAGTATCGTTGAGTTAGTATCCCATAACACAAGTCTCGAAATTATTTTGGGGCTAGATCAATCTTTGGATTTGTCCGTATATATTTATTTATTTATTTGATTTAAGAAGCAAGTCACATAGATGAAGGAGTCTCACGAGGCAGATTAGTCGGGTCCTTTGTCGACTTTGGTGGGTGCCTCGCCTTAGGCAAAAGCACTTTTTATTTCTCTGAAACACGATCCCTTATCTCGGCACATGATATTTCGTAGTATCTCATTATTTATTAACATTATTCTTGTTCTTTTTGTGGTAAAAGAAAATCTTTGACCTTATTTTATTATTCTAATATCGATAGTTTCTCAGAAATTAGTAATAGCTACATTTAGATAGCCATGTCTTTGATTCATATCTATGATATACGATAACATGTAAGTTTTTTCATTCACATTTTTGGTTAGTGATCTAGACTAGTTGATATTTTGTCAAAATTTGTTATGAAACTGTATGTTATTGAAGTGAAAATTCTTTATCGGCGTTGTGCACTTTTTTGTTATGGGTAAAAAATGTTGAACTCGCGTCAGGACACGTGACCTGATCGAAAATTCGTAAGACGGATGGAGAGTAGACAGCCGGCGCAGCGTAGGAGAGGAAGTATCCCCCTCTCTTTCTACGGCGCGGCGAAAATGTATGCCTGCGCCTGCTGTTTCGTTTAGCTGAGAGATAAACTTTTTAATGTAATATAAATTGACATGTTTGTGTACGATAGCGCAATAAATAAATATTGTATTCTACCACATAAATGATAGTACTTTTATACTGATAATTAAAGCAATTCGTGCAAAATTATTCCCTAACCATTCCAAAATATCAAAAATGCACAACGTTAATATTCAAGTTTTCACTTCTGCCAGCACTCCCGGAGTACAACCCGTCGTTTTTTTTTGTGAACTGTTGTGTTTACTTAAGGTGAAAAAAACTGACATGTTACACTTTTAATTAGCTGAACGCGCGTTGGTGTGAGAACTTATTGCTTTTATAATATGTATATTTACCATATATTTCGGAGAAGTAATCAGTAAACTTTCATGGACTGAAATTGCAGTAAAAATTAAACATGCGTACTGCAAAAAAGGCTACATGTACGAGTATAACGCTATATTTATTCTTTCGCACAGTTGTCTTCGATCCCACTTCCAAATCCTCAATTAAAGCGAAAAAATTTTATTTAAAAACTTTACTGAAAACGTAAAAATAACAGCACTTATCCCCAACTTTTTGCCTTTAGGAAGACTTTCTTTAACAATACACGTTTACGTAACACAAAGTTAATTAGAGATTAGGAAATTGAGATCACGTAGGTCGTTAAGGTTTTGATGAAACATTTTTGTACCGTCATCGTGAAAAGTTTTCGTTCTATGTGCCGCGAAGTATCACGGTCTTAAACCGGTAGATTTAAGAGTAAGAAAATACTAACATAAACTTGAATTTTCATCCATGTTACTGGTAATACGCTAAAAAAGCCTTCACTTTTCAAAATTGGTATACGACGGACGAGTGACATGCCACTATTTCATAGGTACATAAATGGCTATTACACTTGGCTCTGTCTATAGATAAATAAATAGATAAGGATCATGAGATACTAACTCAAAGACACTTTATTTTATAATAAATTCATAGATATAAATATCCAAAATCCAGGAAAATTTGAAAAAGGCCATTTTCCAACTTGTCCTGGCTTGGAATCGAACCCAGAACCTCCGGATTGGCGGCCTAGCATGTTGACCATTAGACCATCGAGGTCGAAAGATGTACATAATAATGAGTCTTGTTTATGTAAGTTAATACGTTTTCTAACTCGTGGCCCTCTACGTCCGCCTCGTAGACACTGACCATGTTGTAAGAAGTATTCTTTGCAATTCTAAACCTAAGTAAATATTAATAAGGCGCAATATTTATAACTAGCAGTTTGCTCGAGAATTGTTTTAGGAATAAACTCTCGACAAGCTTGGCAAGTAAATTAGGCTAAAATGTATACGTAAAGACGTAATCACGTACTAGGTTTAGATTGCCAGGCTAAATTGTCTAGGGTACAATTTTCAGACTAATGTCATTGGAGGTTTAACGATAAATTCGTTCAGTGTTAAGTACTTATGCAGCATTACATGATAAATCAATTTAATTATGCTTGTTTTAAGGCGAAATGTCACACAAAACAGATTTTTTACATGCAAGCAAAACCTTTTATTTGCATTCAAAAACACGAATTCGACAGTTTTGCATGATACTGAAAGTTATAAATATTTATCAGCTGGTGGAAGCCAAAACACGATTAATAGTAATCGCGTCAAAAAGAAAGTACTGAAGGTTACCTCTAATTCTGCTAATTGAGATTAAATTCTGTAAAGTGGCTTCGGAGAATCAGTTTTATTTAATAACTAGCTGTACTCTGCGCGCGTTGCTACGCCATTTTTTTTCCTAAACCATCCCAGAACTAAAAAAAAAATATTGATATCGGTCAAGCCGTTTACGATTTTATAAAGGACATACAGACAAATATTCATTTTTATGTATATAGATTATGAATGTATTTTTTTAGAAATTTCTCAATATTTTTACTATTTTATACTTTATGAACAAGCGAAAGTACTTTTTTAGAACAATAGTATATACAGGTACAGATACACTATCACTTCTTGATCTTTAACGGGGCAGACATAGTCTAGGGCGGCAAGGCCAGGGCCACAGTGTGATGGTGGGCATGAAGGTGGAAAAAGGCAAACTCGGGAGGTCCACAACTTACAAAGCCACTAGTTTATTTTTCTTTTATCAAATATTTATAATGTTGTACAGGGAATATCTTGTATAATTAGGTAGCTGACTGGGTCAAAAAATAAATAAATTTGGTACTGTTAAGAAATAAAACGTCACATAATAGTGTTATTTGTCATTGATCATATGGATTTTCAACGTGATTTTAGTTTTATTAATACGGAGAATCTAATATTAAGAGCGCTATTTGACTTGAAAACTATGACGTCACGGTTGTGAGTTTCATACAAAATTCCATAGAACATGTTTGTTTTGACGTTTAGAAAAAAGTGGCCTATTTGACTTGTTGTCAGCTAGCGGATCGAAGTGTCTCTAAGAGTTATCAAGAACAAGTTCAAAAATTATTTTGCCTACTTAAACAGCCAGTGTATTACAATAAATACAAGTACATGTGAGATCCATCAATCAGTGACAAGCAAAAACAATAGAACCTCTGGCAGATATTTTTGGCAACATTTTAGTGTGCTATCGAATTCTTCGAAGCGGGAAATGGATCATTTCAGGCCGCAGTAACTCTTCGGTGACATATTTCTGAGTCGATTTTACGCCTGACGATTATACGATATTGTTAATGTTTGAATTTTACTCTTATTTTAGGTCTTTTCCTCCTTTTTTAACCGACTTCGAAAAAAGAGGAGGTTATCAATTCGACTGTACATATGTTTTTTTTTAATTTTTAATTTTTTTATGTATGTTTGTTACGCGATATCTTCGCTAATTGTGAACCGATTTTGATGTTTTTTTTATTCGAAAGCCTTTACTAACAAGTTGGTCCCATTTTAATTTGGTGAAGATATGATAAAGAACTTTGGAGATATGGAAGAAACTCCTAAAAAAATTTAAGTCGGTTGTTTTTTTTGCTAAAAATTTAAATAACTATCTGACGCGCCCATATGCTAGCCAGCTTCAAATCCCAAGCAAAATATAAATATTTTCTACCTATAAGAAAGGTAAATCTCCTTCTCTTGTTTCCACTTAGTTTCTTCATTTTGTCCTTATATTTTCTCCTGTAAAACATATTTTAATAAATTTATTCATCGTATAATTTACCTCAAAGTGAGCAAATCTCTCGTGACGCAAAACTGTTCCCAATGAAACAGTTTTCGTTTCTGTTTGCGCATGCAGAGTAAATCTAGCACGAATATACTAAAAATGCGGTGGGCAGAAGCTTTCCAGTGTTTACAGTAATATTTCACGTTTTTTGTAAGAGGAGCCATTTTAAAAGCCCGTGTTTCGCTGCCTTTTTGATATATGGGTAATTTTTCTGCGGTTCTTTGCGCTGTAGAGTGACAGTTCATTTTCTGTTGCGCTTTTTTCTGCTAAATCGAACGACGAGAAAGTGTTTTTAATGAGAAAAAATGTTTATAACGTAGCGCAGTGTTTGCAGCGTATTTTTAACCTCAATTTAAAGTTATATTTTTCACAACAATAACTCATTTTGACGTTAAAAAATGACTACTATTTATATAAGTTCTGTGTTTCTATCTTTATATTTGTTGACAAAACAATAATAATGAAGGAGTATGTACCTACATGGACCGTTATTGACCAAGCGAGCGAAGCGTTTCAGTTTCGAGATTAGACGAAAATGCTTTTGTTCTCGCCTACAGGTTGTATTTTTTTACCGATTTTGACGAAAATTGTCACACAAGTTTCTTAATTTACTTAAATTTTTAGTCGTCCGCGATTTTTGATTGGGGAAGAAATAGGGGGAGGGGAAGGGATGAACTTTGCTGTAGCGTTATTTATTAACGGATTTCAATCAAATTTGAGAGTCACACTAAAGACTTCATTCTTCACAAGATCTTGCAAATATATTTCTAAAAGGGGGAAGTGGAGGGGGCAAAGGAGCAGGGAAAGTAGAATGTAACACTTATTGCATGGTTAAGAGCTTGCGAGGTCTACTGTTCTCACACAACCGCTAGATATATTTATATGGATAAGCCACAAAGCCACTGCAGTGCCACCTCGCGTAATGTTATTCTAGTGAATAAAATAGTTATATGTTATAATATGCAACAATGTAAAGTTTGCGCAGACATCTGCCCGATATCACAAAGTTTATGATCTCGTAACACTTTTACTACGTGTTTACAACTGCTTATGAAAATGTAAGATATATTACCTCCATTTGAATGATACTGGACTAGTACTTAGTGGGAGCATGATACATATAGCGGCAGATACAATTGATTAAACCAACAGTCTCAACTATGCATACCGATGTTTTCCTACAAAAGCTAATAAGTGTACAAGATTTATTTTTTCAATGATTAAGTACATTCCACAAGATATATTGGGTCAAATAAGGAAAAAAGATCGAATTCCCAGAGTTTATATAGAAGGTAAAATTTACTACTGAATTTCTCCTTGTTTCTTGTCGAATGTTTGTAATGCCTGCCGAAACTTGCTGTAAATATTTGCGCACTAAAAATAAATCTTCCTGTATAAGATAAGTATATGAAAAAAATAATTAAGGAATATAAGTCAGTGACTTTGATTCTTCCCGTGTGGTTCCGGGTCAGAATAGGACCACTCCATCTCTTCCTGTGGATGTCGTAAGAGGCGACTACAGGACTTAAGCACAAACATCTCGTGCTACAATTGCATTCCCAAGGAGGGTAACGTTGGGCGGTGGCCGCAACTTTTTGCACAAATAAATTCCCAAAGAGGGTTGACGTCAGGCAGGCGGCCGATCATAAAATTACAGCCGAATCATTTTAACTGCTACGGCAATTTCTTCTCCACTTCGCAAGGTCTTTGGCATCCATTAACGTGTATGTTTTATTTTTGGAGAAGAAATAGCGGGAAAGCGCACCCCGGGCTCCGAAGCAGCACAGCTGAGGATGCAACCGGGAACGCGCTTAGATGAAAAAGATAAGTCAGTGAGTTTGATTGTCGTTAAATAGCAGGCCAGTGTTTGGTGTGAAGTCTGCGAATTGGATTACCAGTCGAAGCACGTTCTCGAGCTCATTGTCCTAACCAATCCCCTTCGGTCAGCGCTTGCATATTGATAGCCACTCGCAAACGAGAAATAAAAATATAGGCTACGTGTACATCACACCATGTCCTTTTCGAAACGCTCTAGGTGAAGGAATTGTTTACAGATGCAAACTTTTTTTTACATGGAGAAATGGCCAATCCATACCACGGAGATGGGAAGCGGCAGTGTGGGGCTCGAACACACTAAAACTCCATGGTGTCTCTAAAATACCTACCTTGCTTTTGGTTACGAATTATTTTGGACACATCTGTTGATTAGTTTATCTAGAAATAATGGACCTATAAACAAAAGATGATAAAACATTGGCTAAGTAATATTTCTATACACAAGATACGAGACTCAACGACTATTTTTAATATTGTAATTTAAGCAAAAGACAAAGCTATTTTGCATACTCAAATAATTTATATCTTTCCATTTGCAGTTTATAAAGCGGAAAACAAAAGGACGTCAATCGCACGTCCAATAACTCGTGCGATTCCAAACTAATTTTGAACTGCAACGCGGCACGAAATTAGTTTTGGAATGAAAGAGATTTATTCAGAAATATTTTGTCCAGAGCAACGTTGGGAAGGAAGCATCTTAAAGAATGCCTCCCGAGGGATTTGTGGAACTTTTGATAGTAGTGTCAGTCAAAAGAAATAGTATGTTATATGCACGCAGAGATGTTCTACTCCTTATAACTAACTTGGGTTTTTTTACTTACTTACTGCGATGACTCGGTGACCCAATATTATTCCTAGAGACCCCTAAGACCCCTATTCTGTACCATCTGCAGATTTTTAGAGGGCTTTGACGTCTTTTTGGATTAAAGTGTTATGAAAATTGGTACTAAAGATAGTCATATGATTGTTTTATTTTTTAATACTTTTTTATTTTATTTATTCTTTATTAAAAATACTCCGTGCACTTCCACTTACCCAAGGCGTGCACATATTATGAGTCAGGTACAAACTTTATAACTAAATAGACAAATAACAAATACATATATCAACAAATTTCCTAAAATCGTAATAAATGTCTATTGGCATCCGAGCAATCAAGGCGTTGTAACGTATATATAACTATATCACGTATGTGTTACGATGCTAAGGTAATTATTAGTTCTGCTTAATTTATTGTTTCAAACAATTAAACATTTATCAAGAAAACTTTATTGTTTGAACCACATTATAATTATTGCAACTCAAAAAAACCTAAAGATTTTTTTTAGATAAAAAAATTAGAACACCGACTTTAATAAGTTATTTCTACAACTTCTAACGAATCTTTTAATACATTTTTATTGAATTTTATTTAAAATTATTAAATCTTTTATTCAATAAAATAAAATAAAATAAATGACTATTTACTCCTATTCACACAGCCTTTACAATTAAGCAACCGACTTAAATAATCAAACATTTATTAAGAAAATAATTGTGTTGACCCACGTTATAATGATCGAAAGTCAGAAATACCAAAGGATTAAAAAAGGACACTGATTTTCATAAATTATCTTTAGAACTTGTAACATATCTTTATTTATCAAATGACTAATCACTCCTAGTCACACAGCCTTTACAATTAAGCAACCGACCTAAATAAGTAGGGTTAGTACAAGCCCCGTCATATAGACGTCGAGATTTCAAGCCTAGGCATACGTACAAAAGGCCCGGCCTAAACATCATTTATTAAATTCCTCTACTATTAATTTCATCTGATGTTTAACCTCTAAGCTTCTAAAGAAGAAACATTGTCTGGAAGGGATAAATCGAAATTTATTTTAAAGTATATTTAAATTCACTTTTGCGCTACCTTGGCTTGAAAATTGATGTGGCGGCATATACATACAGCTCATGACATACCACATAATACTATATTATTATGTATTATTAATATTTAGGGTCTAAAAAATCTACTAAAACTTTTTTAAGGGTGATCAGCTAATCCGAGTTTGCATAAAAAGAACAAAAAACCTCATATTTCGATATATTGTATTTCTTGGGGAAAGCAGTCAGTATCCTGGACTTCATTCATCCTTATAACAGTTCAGTATATTTTGTTAGACGATTATACATATATCCAGATTCCTCTTTTTTATGGCATGAGTACGGAATTGCTAAGTTAAAAGGAGATTTTGCTAAGTACTCGTACTGGCTTGTGTTACTTGAATAGATAATACTAAAGGTAAGTTCCACTCAAAATAGAGCTTAAAACATATTTAACGTCGACACAAAATTAAAAAATGGGAAACGGAAAAAAGAAGATATTCTAGAAGAATTGCAGCGATAGAATCGATACGGCTTTATCAAAGAGTACACATTTGTTTTGTTCATTATAAATGTGATTCCTGATTTCATTTTTGTAGAAGATTTTATTGTTTTTAAGAAGTAAAAAGGGTTAGTACGTATTTAATGTTAAATCACTTCTAGCAAACTCCTGTTTATTTTCTTCGCCTGGCATGCGTAATGAAAATCCCATTCCGACCGCGAATTACGTCGTTCCTTAGGGCTTTTACATACTCCGTTTATTTTAGACTTGATTTAGTTTTTTTATTCGCTATGTTAAAGTAGGTAGGTGAAATATAAATAAAGTTGTACGTGTATCGCGAAATCTAAAATTATTTACCAGTGTTTATATACCTATACCTCATCTAATACAGATGCACTATCACATCTTTATCCCTAATGGGGCAGACAGAAAATGTTGGGTCTTGCGGCTCTAAGCAGACAGAGCCCAGGGCCGTAAGGCCCAAAAGCCACTTTTAGCATGATGGTAGGCGGGAAGGTGGAAAAATGAATCAAAATACTAGTAGTAATGGGTTGCTAGCCGCATCGCCTCTTAACATGTCATCTGCGCGGGAAGAGAAGCAGCTGGTACATTCTAAGTTTTTCTTTTTCCCAGACCAGCATGAAAGATAAATAAAGCTAAGGAATAAAAGGAAGATATGCCTATAACTACCTACTAGTCTTTTGGACTGGGAGAAGGCAATGGCAAACCACTCCATTATCTCTGTCAAAAATCGTCATTGTGTACGTCTTTTTCCATAAAATTACACTCGACAAGAGCCTGGCTCTTAAATGTAGCAGAAGAGGCGGGTTGGTGTTCGCAGAAGATAATGTCGTTGCACACAGGGCGTTGCTGACTGTTCTCTGTATCTACACGTACCTTAGCATTTTACCCATATGGGAAAATCCCCCTGATTTGACAAATTTAATTTTATTCTGCCGTCATCATATGGCTTAAATATGTGTAGGTGTAAAAGCGTTTCGAGGCTTGTTTAGGCAAATAAGTACTGGTCAAGTCAGTCAGAAGTAACTAAATGGAAGGGTCTTAAGTTAGTTAAAACTGCGAGGAATCTTGGTAATCCTTTTTATTCGAGCACCAAACAATATGTTCCAATCACAATGTTTTATAGTTTTAAATAAAAACTTATTGCCACTATATAGTAAAAAGTGTTTTTAAATACGTTTGATCCAAAATGTTCGCTCGTATGTAAACGCCCTTAGTTGCTATAAACCGTTTTGGTATGAAGTCGTAACTCGCAGTTATTATGCTTATCGCTCAAATAAACGCTACAATCAGATTATTTATTAAATTGTCTGCTTCTTATTGTTCAGTTTTAGTCTTAAAACTCGTTTTAGTTCAATAAATAAAATTGAAACTTACTCCTGTGTGATAGGTTTCTCTCTTGTTGATTACCTAGACAGCGTATCCAGCAAAGAAAAAGGAACTGGCGACGCAGCAGCCGTGTGTGTTACACGAACCATTTCGAGCTATTTTTGATCCCTGCATAAATTATTGAAACCTATTTAACCTACATATTACATAAAATTTGGCACATTTATTAAAGCCACTTAGATTGTCTAGAATCCAAAAATATAGCTTAAACAGTTATTGATATATATTAACGTTTTAAAAACCGGCATTTTTATGACTGACTTACTGACTAATAGATCAAAAAACTAACCCAAAAGCAATAATGTACCTTATGTACCTTCCCCAACCCACTTCACTATTACATAGAAATTGATATTTGGCATCAAGGTATACCGATTATAATGTGTTCATTTTTAGGGTTCCGTACCCAAAGGGTGCAAACGGGACCCTATTACTGAGACTCCGCTGTCTGTCCGTCTGTCACAGGGCTCTATCTCTTGAACTGTAATAGCTAGACACTTGAAATTTTCACCGATTATGTATTACTGAGGCCGCTTTAACAACAAATACTAAAAATAAAAAAAAGTTAAAAACTAAAGGGGGTCGTCATACAAAAACCGTGTTTTTTCAGCGTTTTTAACTAGATCTTTATAATGGCAATAACTAGATACTTGACATTTTCACAGATTGTGTATTACTATGGCCGCTATAACAACAAATACTTAAAATAAAGTTAAAAACTAAAGGGGGTCGTGATACAAGAAACGTGTTTTTTCAGCGTTTTAAAACATTGTACGGTGGTACGGAACCCTTCATGTACGAGTCCGACTCGCACTTGCCCGTTTATTGTATAAAAACTGACGTGATCGAGATGGTTCTTAGATACAATTGTGTGACTATTTAAATTTTTTTGTGTTATTACTTGTATTATTGTATTATCTGATCTACCTGATATATGGTTTCCTAGGTATAGTATTTTTGAAAGTAAATTTTGGAAGGCTCTTGGCTAACGATAAAGTCAAAGCCGTGAAATATTAGGTGATAAAAGACATAAATATTTTAGTACAATATGATCTAGAAAATATGTTCATAGTGTTCTAGATTGATCGTAAACATCGAGTCCATCCATTATGTTGTATTGACATCGACAAAACAAATACCAAACAAAAGTCAATAGGAAAATATACAGATAACGTCAGACTTCTTTTGCCGAATAAAAGTCAATAGGAAAATATACAGATAACGTCAGACTTCTTTTGCCGAATAAAAGTCAATAGGAAAATATACAGATAACGTCAGACTTCTTTTGCCGAATAAAAAAGAAAAATGTCTTCTACAATGAATATGATGTACTATAAATGAATTGGAAAATTATGTTTAAAATAATAATAATTTTAACCCTTAATTTGGCAAAGGAAAAAATAATCTAAATACATATTTTTAATTATTTCGGGGCGCTCAGGGTTTACTAAGGACTTCCGAAAAAATGTTAAAAAAAATTCTGTATTTCCCAGTGTTGGGAAAAGTCATGTCCGTCGCAGCGGACATTGCCAATAACTTAGCAATTAATTTATAGATTTATGTGTCCACCGTAGTGGGCATTGCCAAATTGTGGTTAAAAAACATCATTAAATAAAATAAATTTGAAAAGTTAGTTTTATATTTATTTTACTATAAAAAATACAAAGAAAAGAAAAAAAACACAAATGCTAGTTTAGTAACATTTTTCCGAAAAAAATTTAATTATAAAAAGATACAATTTTTCACTTAGTGTGAAAATTTAAGAAACAATTTCGTGGGGTTTTTCCAGTGACAAAACATAATCGTGTATTACATTTTATGCAATACACTACTGTCTTTTTTTGACAATATCTACAGCGTCCTTCTTCCATTGTGGAAGGGAAATGACCTACATTGTCAAATCTAACTGGACTTGGTGGGCGTGCTGCTTGTGGTTTGTGAACTTTTGGTAGCTCATTCTTGTTTCTCTTGACAGATCTGTTTTTCTTCACCAATGATTCGTAGATGCATGTCTGAATGCTTTAAGAGGCATTTTTGCTACACCTCCCATATGTCTATTATATTGACGCACAATCTGTGGACATTGGACATCAATCTTAGCTTATACGACTTTGGAGTATCTACGGACTTTTTCTACTGGCTCACTTGCCACAAAAGTACTAATAAATGTGACAGCCTTATTGTCATTCCACCGAACTATAGCTAATGGATTTTGATCACAAACCGCTTCTACAAAATATCCTCTGGGCTTCTTTTTCAGAGCCTTTTCAGTAGGTAGGAGAGTTTCTGCTCCTCTTAAGCGATTGCTTCGAATAGTGCCCAAAGCAAAGATGCCATAATTTTCACGAAGTATGAAAAATAGCTCAGTGATGAAAAAAAGTTATCACAAAAGACAAATGCCGGCTTATGGTCAATACTTTGGCACAGAGCTATAACGATCTGAGCACCAAAACCAAGAGAAGATTCCTCTTCTGTGAAATTGTGGTAACGGAACGTATCTTCACCGCCATATATTACAAAATCATAAATGATCCCTGAAACGCCGGCGCGTACATAGTTTTGAAATCCCCATTTGTTTGGCTTATCTTTCATTTATTGTTTCCGTTTGCCTGCTTTTGATCCCTTATATGCAATCATCATTTCGTCTATGCTAAATTTGGTCTCTCTTTTTTGATGCTTTAAACTATTTTGTCTTATTTGCTCTACAAATGGACGTATTTTATAGTATTTGTCTCCATTATCCATTGTGTTGTCAACAAAATGCAAACATCGTCTTATTTGCTGGTATCTTTTCAATGGCATTATGTCAGAAATTTTAGCATACCTAAACTTTTCCGACCAATAATCAAGGTATGAAGGCATTACAACAATACCCATTAATAAGTGGATAGCTAAAAAGTCTATCAATTCTTGTTGTGATAAGACTATTGACTTACCAGACTGTTGTACTGAATATAAATGCGTCTGTTCTACAATATTCATAACCACGTCTTGCGAAAAAAAAAAATTAAAAAACTTAATGGTGAGTCATCATCTGGTAAGTCAATGTTATCCGCATCATTATCCTCTTCTATTGTCGCGCTGTGTCGAAACTGTGCTAGTCTCCATTTATAAGCCAGCTGAAATTTTTTACTCCTCTTCGCTCGTTTTGCTAGAACTGCAGGTAGTTTTTTAGATCTCGTTTTTCGTGATGTAAGTGAAGAAGAAGCCACAGGTGTTATAGGCGTTGATGGTAGTGAGGGAATGGCAGATAAAGATGGAACATTCTCATAATCAGACTGATCAATTTCATGCACGATGAAATCAGGTATAATATTCTCAGCATTACATTCTTTGTCTTCAGATGTACTGATTGTGAGATTTTCAAGGGAAGATGCAATTGATAGTGCAGGAGAAGAAAGCAGAGTGGAAACATTAACACATTCATCGTGCACTTCTGTTTCAGAGTCAGATATTTCACTAGCATCGGAAGGTATGCATAGGCATGGTTATTTGGCACTAAAGCTATAATTTTACTAGCGCGGTTAGGCTGTTCACAAAGAAAAAAACCGAACTTAGCACCACAACCAAAAAACAAAAAATAATAGGCATTTGGCATTGTTCGCCACAGCGGACATAGAAAAATGATACTACATCACTATGAATTTGGCAATGTCCGCTGTGACGGACAAATAATTTCGGCGGCAAAAATCCCAATAAAAATGAAAAGAAGCGTGTTTGTTTTTGTGTTATAATCATATCTACGATTATTTTCTAACTACCAAGAACAGATTTCAATCATTTTGTAGGCAAAAATCACAAAAAATTAATAAATAAATACCTTGAGCAAAACAGGTGGTAGCCTTCTCGCCGACATTTTGTGTCACGACTGACATATGTAGTGTTGCCCCACTCGAAAAATATTTTATACCATTACTTTATAAATAAAGAAATGATTAGTAGATTTTGCCTTTTTAAAAATTCTACGTAGACTTTCCAGGATTTTTTAAATGTCCGCCACACCGTACATTGTCAAATTAAGGGTAATTTAATATGAAAAAAAAAATCACTTTGAGATTGAACTAAACGTTTATACTAATTTTGATCTTAAGGAGTTATATCTGTCGATATTAGTTCAAATTTTAAATTTTAAAATAAGTACTAATTTGAATTTTTTTATGGCCGGGCCACTCATACCAGAAATGACTATTTTCTACAATCATTATCTGACGTAACTGTTTTTTTTATAGAAACGTTTAATTTTTTGTAAGTTTAGTGACTCGAATTGCTATCGTATAATATTAGTACTTACCAATCCTGCTTTAATTTTATGAGCTCACTAATGTAAGCAGTAAATAAATGTAAACGAAAACAGGGTGTTGAGGCACATAATTCCACAGAACTGGCAATGTATGTATATGCGATAGACTTTTAAAGCTTATAATATGCAAGGATTGCAAGGCTTTTGCCGTACAGTAATTCACGTACAGAACATTTGAAATGCTAATGTTCTTGACATACCGTAATCACGATGAAGAGAAACTTTGACAAAATGTGCACGGACACCCTTCGTTTAGAAATTTGCATATGATCCTGCTTTGAAAACACACGCCGTGTTATTACTTGAATGCCCGCTCTTAGTTGTGTTCTTGTTATGATTTAATTTGTAAGCATAATATTGACATTTAATACTGGAGATACAGACTATATTATTATGACATGTTTCTGACTCACAGGGTTCCTTATTGGCTTTGTCTAGGCAGAGGGTAGCAAGACTGTAGATAGTACATACTTGAGACATATTATTTTATTTTATAATAAAAATATTAAACGTTCAATTTATGCTTAAGTTACCTACTTGGCAAAATGTTGAAGTTTATTTGACATAAGTAGGAAAATTCACGCCCTTCACAATTTTAGACTTCTATATTTACTATGTCTCCCTGTCGGGACAAAGGCCAGATACAAGAAGTCGCCAACTCGATTTGTCAACCACTCCATTCTTGATTTCAATCTAGGATAATCCAACCTGATTAGCTTCATATGTACACCAATATAGTAACCTATAAATGATTAGTATTCGATAAGTGACAATTAGTGACTTAATTGTCTGTCATGATAACCGCAGCGCGCCGGGTCCTGAAATAAGTTCGTGTGTTTTCGATATATTTGCGTTTGTTGTAGGGGATTAATGAGCGAAGCACGCGTGTATCGTTCGCTTTGCAGCTTTATTTTAACCCCGAAACCCAGTTTTTCATTTGCATTGAGTATAATTACACCATAATGGCAGGCCTAGGATGGTAACAATAATTGGGCACCCCATACAGTTTTAACACAATATTACATGTCAACTGTTATCGCGTGTAAAATGTTCATACCTACTGGGTAGGTATCTAGCTTTTAAGGTCGGTAGAAGAAGTTTGGTACAGCTTAAACGGGGATAATAAAATCTAATAAATTTTATGGGTATTTTAAATTTACCTGCGTCGATTTTTTGTAATTCTAATCCTGAAATTAAAAAAGAAATACAGTTTTTAATAGCTTTTGTCACGGCAAGTATTTTAATCTTGTATGAGACAGTCGATTTTGAGGTTTATCCCGTTGTGTTAGCATAAACGAATTTAGATTAACAAAGTTTAAAACGAGCTGAAAGTCTCCATGTAGGTGTTCTTAATTACACGATGTGACGTCACGCTTACTGCGTTGTTTCAAAATTAGCCCGCTTTGTGTCATCATGACATCGCACAAAAGGCATAAAACATGAGGACTTATTTTGGTTTTAGCTCTTCTCTGTTCTGGATATGCAAATTTTAATCCTGAATAGTCATTTAATGTTTTTTTGGAATAACTGTACGCACAATCTTTAAATTCATAACTACCTGGTGCCCGCGGCTTCGTCCGTGTGAAATTCAGTTTTATTGGCAATTTGTTTTGCAAATTGAAAAATTTTGTTAGCTTAGTCCGAATTTTTTGGAGTGAAAACTTCTTTAGGCGGGTTAGGCATTTTTTGAGATGGGAAAAAAACCATTGAACTTGCGACACTGTTACCGACACCACCTTGTTCAAGTTTCCACTTTTGTTGGCACTGAACTGTAATCTATCTATAATATACTAGCTTTTTCCCGCGGCTTCGCTCGCGTATCCCACGGGAACATTACTTTTTTCCGGGATGATAGGTTATGTCCTTCTCAGTACTCAACTATGTGTATGCAAGTTTTCAAGAAGATTAGTCAGTAGATAAAGCCTGAAGAGGTAACAAACAAATATACATATAACTCATATATATAACTCACTTTCGCATTTATGATATTAGTTGGGATTGGGATAAGTAGTAAGGAAATTCTACCGAAAATATATTCTGAAGGATATATTTTACATAGAATAAAACCTCATGTTTTGCTCATAATGTGACATTTTATATAATGTAAAGTTACAAATTGAATAAGGACATGTAAATGTAGTTACATGCGTGAATTTCACAACGAAATAAATTCGATACACTTGTAAGACATTTCAATTTCATTTTAAAACACAGTTTCGTGCATGCACAAATTCAGTACTCAGGCCTAAAATAACAAAGGTGCAGAAGGATAGGTTTCTATAAAAATACAATTATTACTACATACAAAACATGTCTATATCTAGTAGATAAAGATATGTTTTTTTGGCAGTGGATACAGCGTGAATTTATAAAATTTTTGGAGAAAGTTCAGTTAATGATACTGGACCTGAACCCATACAAATTAGTACTCAGGCAAACGGATTTTGTATGGAAAGGCGAATTTTTTTTATTGATTTTCTAAAAATTTTCTAATGGGAATTAGTTCAGTATCATATACTGAACTTTTTCCAAAAATTTGGTTGGTTAAAAAGTGACCCTGTATGTACAATGTAAATTGTGCATACTCGTATATCCATTGCGTTCGGGCTGGAAGGCATTCTCTATTGTAAGCATATTTTGTTTTCTTGTAATTCTCAAATTGATACGTAAAATAATCCGCACTGTGATTGAACTGTTGATTTAACTTTAAATATATATGTTACCGGCAAACTGTATAATCCGGCATTCTATGCAAAACCTTGGCAATGTATAGAATACCTAAAACGTGTAGGCAATGTATAAAATATTATTTATTTTATACTTTGCCTAGGTATTCTATACAATACCGAATGCGCAGCCGGAAATGTATGTTATAGCGATCGGAAATATGTAAAATTCGCCCAGCTTTCGTCACTTAGTCGACGCTCGCTCGCTCTTGTGATGGTCACTGCACAATTATGACCTAACCTACATTCCGTGACTAATTGGGGGTAGATAATTAATAGATTACACACATTAGTAGACTCTCGCTCGCTTTGCTCGCTTGCTCCTGTGATGATCACTGCACAACCATAACCTATCCTATCTTCCGTGCACACATTGCCGGTGAAACAGCAGACATTCTATACAATACCGAGGCATTATGTACAATGCCTAGGCAAAGCGTATAATAGATATTATTATAATATTCATAATATTTCATACACTGCCTACCGGCCCAAGGCATTCTATAGATACTCGTAGTCTAGGCATTGTATAGAATGCCTGAATTATACAGATTGCCGGTGACATATATATATATTGGTTTTGTGAAGTCTGTTGTCATGTTTACATATCAAAGTCTACCTATGCTTATAGAGTAAAAGTTAACTTACATCACGAAGTGTTGGTTCCGTACCCTCATTATTTAAGGCTCAGGTGCAACACAAGGTGAGTTCGCAGCAAGGACAATGCAAATTATATGAGGAAGCTTCAAAGACCGCTTCTTTGTTATACATCATGATTAAACTAAATGTTTGCTGCGAAATTGATCGAGGATCATCTTCGGAAGCTAGTTTCGAAAGTTATTTCTAATGAAAAAACTTTAAGTTCAGCTTTAGAATCGTTTATCTTCAGTAATAGCGATTTGCTAGATACAACGATCGTTAAAGTATATAAATTAGTTTAGAAGGTAATATTATTAGGTAACGAGTAATAAGGTTATTTTATTACTTCATTATATATGATATTACTTCATTTTTGTAGATATTTTCCGGATTACTTATTTTTATAAAGTCTATATGTTAAGGCAGTGTTGGTGTCATTATGTGCAGTATTTATACTAAATCATCTAAAAAAGTCGTTTTTAAAACTGCCTGTACATACATACATTACAGATACATTTTTTTTTTGAAGTGAAATCTTCTTTAGCGGCGTTGTGCACTTTTTTGTACTGGGTAAAAAATGTTAAACTCGCATCAGGACACGTGTCCTGATCGAAAATTCGTAAGACGGATGGAGAGTAGACAGCCGGCGCGGCGAATGAGAGGAAGTATCCCCCGTCTCTTTCTACGGCGCGGCGAAAATGTATGCCTGCGCCTGCTGTTTTGTTTAGCTGAGAGATAAACTTTTTAATGTAATATAAATTGACATGTTTGTGTACGATAGCGCAATAAATAAATATTGTATTCTACCACATAAATGATAGTACTTTTATACTGATAATTAAAGCAATTCGTGCAAAATTATTCCCTAACCATTCCAAAATATCAAAAATGCACAACGTTAATATTCAAGTTTTCACTTCTGCCGGCACTCCCGAAGTGCAACCCGTCGTTTTTTTTTAGCCATTTATGTCCGATACAGATACATTATCACGTCTTTATCTCTAACCAGGGTAGACAAAGCCCAGAGTCGTAAGACCCAAAGGCCACATTTAGCGTGATGGTGGGCGTGAAGATAAAAACGGGAATCAAAATAGTGATGTGTTGCTAGCCGCATCGCCTAAACATGATTCAGATTCTCGTCCATTCCCTCGACCGGCTTTTACAATCTGCACATAATGTGGTTTATAAATTTTAATCAACATTAAAATTATACATTAAAATTATAATAAACATCGATATGACATTGTTCACTAAATACATTTTGTTAAAAGTTGTCTATAATGGGAACGGAAAAACAGTTCCCAACAATAATGTCTTGATCAGAGATTTTAGTTGCTGTTGACCTACCATATTAATCGCATTGGTCAATTAATGCAGCATTGAACTGCCTGCATTATATCCAGTTGGCTAAGCAATACGTTAATCAACTCGTGTGGGATGTTATTAATGTTGCCATACACTTAATTTAACTCTATAACATAGGCTTAATGGTACGAGTATATAAGAAACGTATTTACATTCCAGAGTCTATGAAGTGCTCAAAACCATGTCCAAAAGGTATATTCTCATGTGCACCTAGCAATATACCGTTCAATTTCAAAGTCTGAGAACGCAATCTATCATACTGACTGGGTGACCAAACCTTGAGCTATTTATTTTAAGTTTCGTAAAGAACGTTTAGCCCAGAGGCTACAGCCCCCAGAGACAACCAGATCCAGAGATCTAGTTGTAAATGTCTATTAAATATGTGATAGTGCTCAGTGTGTTTAGCTTCACAGTAAATTGAGCTGTAATTTTTCGACCAAATTAGGTATACTTTTGTTTTGATGCCTACTTAAGATAATTTGCACTTTAGATATTTTTAAGTAGGTATTCTTTGTCTCACAATAATATCACCATTTGTTCGTTATCGTCAAAAGAACACTCTTTTAAAAGGTTGACAAGAACCTGCTTAATTTACTTCCCTCGAGTAATCTTATCAGGAGAGCCAAAGTACCGTTAAGTGACACCTTATCATGTAGACGAATACGATAACTGAATATTTAAAGCGTCACGTCCGCCTGCTTAACTCCGCCATTTAATTACAATTTGACAAGTGGAGTTCAGCGGAATTGCTTTAAATGTCTTTTACAGCTGTTGTCCGATTAATCAATAGTAAATGTCAAGTGCTATCTTAACATTTTAGACCTTTAAGAGTGATGAAAGGTTTGTACAAAACGACAATGTACTTATTATAGTATAAATATACTTTACTTATTACTACTACTACTACAGTGTAGAAATCGTGGGTCATAAAATACAGTTAAAATATCGTACACAGGAATTAACACGAAAAATAGATAACCTATCTTTACTTCTTTTTCGGTGACTGGTGCAACACAGTGATCTTGAATTACAGTGACTTTGAATTATGTACACCTAACACTCATTTTACGACTGTTACCTGTGATTAACAAAATAAATGATTATGATCAAGAAATTTCAGCCAGTTTACATCGACTGTTGTCTCTTTTTTTTATTTTTTTTGTTTTAATAAACATATCAACCTTATCGTAAACCTAAAACATGCTTACATCAAAAAAAGTTACTGTTGCGCAGCCGCTGCTAGTTTATATACCGCAATTGCTCCATCCGAAGGTGGCGACTCACTCAACGTCAAAATCATTTTCATCTACAGTTTGATGATATGAATTGAACAGTTGCAATTTTTTTGAAAACGTATAATGTAAAATATAATGTAAATATATGATAAGAATAAGTGTAAATCTTTAATGCAAGAAAACCCATCAGGCTGGGTAGGGACCTATACTGAACTGGATTTCTTTCGGCGTAATCTTCCCAGCAGTGGTCATTCTGAAACTTTGTAGCTTTTGCACTAAAAATAATTGAAAATAATGACCTTCAATAAGTGATATATTTATCCTACATAAAAAAAATACTTTGACTTTGATTCTACGGCATACGCCGTACAATACTAAAAAAATCAATACTAATATACATTAGTATTGATGCGGTCGCGGTAGTTTGGAAATATTTGTAGTGATAAAACACTCCACAAATAAATTACCTGACTAACAGCCTATCTGTAAATGAAGGTAATTTCATTATGAGTTTGCATTAGGCAACACAATTATCTAACAGCTAAATAAACCAGTAGATTAATCTAAGGCGTGTCCTTATCCCCTACAAACGTGCTAACAATTAGCTGAACGTAATTGATTCGATGCATATCTACATGGGCGTAAATCAGGGCGGGCCGCGAAATGGCCCGCGTATCTGCATATCAACCTCAAAACATAAAAGGTTTTTAGCATAATCAATTTAAATATAAAAACGTTTTGTTATTTCAATTGATGTGATTTACCTATCAACTTTTCGCACAAATACATTCCCAAAGAGGGTTGACGTCAGGCAAGCGGCCGGTCGTAAAACTATAGCCAAGTCATTTAGACTGCTACGGTTATTTCTTCTCCACTTTGCGAGGTCTTTGGCATTCTTAGGTGACCATTGAAATGCATGTTATATTTGGATAAGAAAAAGCGGGAAAGCGCACCCCGGGCTCTGAAGCAGCACAGCTTAAGAGCCCATACTATTCTAAAGTTCTTAGAGTGATCTTAAATATTTATCAATATTAACGAAATACTCACTTTGAAATAAAAACACAGCAAAGTTCAGGACTAACTCTAAACATAATAAGTTTCGAAAACACGATTGCATAAAATTTTCTCGATAGAAAAACATTGCGAAGTTGCCTCCAAATCACCTCAGAATTATACTAAAACAGAAAGTATTCAAGAAATACAATAATGTAGCACTTGTAACTTTGGATTATAATTGTATTAAACATAAGGCAGTTATCATATGTCTTACTTTTTAAATAACTCTTAAATATTCTTTGTAAAACGAAAAAAACCTCAAAACCAGAACCAGCCTCATTGACCAACCGCGATTCCCGACGCCCCGCATGGCTCGCTGTCTCGCTTCGGCTATAGTAAATTTGTGTGCGTGAAAGCGGGAGTAAAATTTTGATTTCTGACATCAGGCGCCCTCTTAAGATGTAACCGGTAACGCGCTTAGATTAAGAAGAGATGTATCAACTCAGGGTCTACTATATAGTCTATTAGTTCAATAGGATGGTATTCTGTCGGCGCGCTTCAAAGGCGGCATCGGCTTTTACAAAGACGCGGCCTTTGTGTGTGGTGCGCCGACTATCACGTCTTTATCTCTAAAGAGGTAGACAGAGCATTTTAGGTCTTGCGACTCTAAGCAGACAGATTCCAGAGCCACCATGACACAAAGACCATTTTTTTGCGTGATGGTGGGCGAGAAGGAAAAAGAAATTAGATCTATGTTTGTGAGGTTTAAGTTCTGCTTTTGACTTCATCGATTACTTTAAAACTTTGTGAAGTTCCTCATAAAGTTTTTGTTTTGCTTAAATTTCGAAGCGGTAGCGAAGCCTTACGAGTATGCACTTCTTTGTTATTGTTGTTAAAAGATCACAAAAACTTTTTTGAAAGAAACAGATTCAAAAAAATTATAACAAATATTTCCATCTACTCTTCTACTTTATTAATCGTTTTAATACAAGAATGTACCTCTGATGTAATGAAATACTCGTATTCTAGAACTGTATTTTATTTGATCGTTTATCTGGATGTTAATAGTTTACTATTTATTACTTAATTTATCCATCTTATTTGAAAATTTATCAGCAACAGGCCTCTTAAAGAGGTTATAAAGATTTATTAGCAACAAGCTTCGTCAAAAAGTGTACAAAACATCACATATCCACAACCGCAAGTGTCAAAAGTTGTACTTACCTTCAAATAAGTGTCCACAACATGCTTCGTCAAAATTTTACATTCTAATAAACCGCGCTCGTATTTGTTACAGGTTGTGTTTATGTTTATGCAACTTTCTATTTTTTTTTAAGCTTCATTAATAAAAACGGTACAATTTCAATTTACAGTATCTGCCAAACTGAGCATTTATTATATTCATTCACTCTTTAAGCGAGGACTAAAATTAGGATTAATAAACGGCCTAAGCAGCGGGAGGCCCATAGATTTTTTGCTAAAACTTTCAATTCCTGGCAAGGTAATAAATAGAACCTGAACAAATAAGATGCATATCAAACTTCATAAATCAGTGTCCATGTTTTAAGTTCAGCGTATCTAGATTTCCACATCTAGACCATAAACAACGCTTGTTCAATAAACTGGGCAGTTGAAATTGCTCTATAACTGGTTGAGTTATAGAGGTCCCTTTGTTTTCATGAAGTGCTTGATGTTAGACTATCGAGCTTTGGTAATATTCGTGTACGGAACAAAAATGTTAGGAGTAAGCAAAATAGGCATTGGGCGTGTTGATTTATCTTGAGGTCTTCTTTATTTAGACGCCTATTAAGGCTGATGCTATTCGGTGTCTTGCATAGACCAAAATTTTTTTCACCGTGTAAAAAACCGCAATAGCCGAGTGCAAAAAATAATTGGTCGCCCTCACAAAGAGATAGCGATCAAAGTGACATATGTAAAGTCTTGGTACAAGACACAAGTCTTGTACTAAGACTATGTTGCCGTTGCCTGCCAGGTACAAACATAGTTTTACCAACACGAAAATTGGATTTTTTAAATTGTTACCTGTGTTAACTTGTAAGTTATCTTACCTACTTTGGAAACATGGTATCGTTCCGCATTACCGATTGTTCGTGTAGTTGGTACAAATACAACCCATTCATTTCAGGTCCCCTTTTTTACTACGCTGTTTGTATCTTGTACCTTTATATAATACTAGCTTTCGCCCGCGGCTTCGCTCGCGTATCCCACGGGAACATTACATTTTTCCGGGATGAAAGGTACCCTATGTCTTTCTCTGTACTCCTAAGTATGTGTATGCGAATTTTTAAGAAGATTGGTTCAGTAGATAAAGCGTGAAGCGGTAACAAACAAACAAACAAATATACAAACTCACTTTCGCATTTGTAATATTAATTAGGAAGGATTGTAACGACTAGCTCGAACCCGAAGATTGAAAGAAAGTTGTACTTATCACTGAGTGATATACCTAAGCGATGTACTAAATAAAAAGCTCATCGCTGCCGCTCTCCATTTTAACTCGTGTCAATTAAATGTCGCAATTTTTGGCCACATTGGTTACTTGTAATACAATATTTTTTACTTTCTTATACGTTAATAGTGTACTCTGGTAGCCAAACAATGTAAAAAAGAAAACAATGCCATACAAACATCATCATCATCCGAGCGTATTCCCAGTTGCATCATCAGCGGTTACGCTTCAGAGCCCGGGGTCCGCTACCTAACCTAGGCGATTTGACGAGGTTACTGGTTTTTTACACAGAACGACTGCCGTTTGACCTCCGCAACTCAAAGGGTAGACCAGAACCAATCCTAGGATAGGTACAAACGCTAGATGGCGTTCGGGACCAACGGCTTTACGTGCCTTCCGAAGCACGGAATCATCTTTCTTTTCGGATAATCAGGTGATTCAAGCCTGCAATATCCTTAACAGACTGGAAACAACTTTTCACAAAGTATGCTTCCCAGTGGGATTTGCACCCATGACCTCCGAATCACAAGGCAAACGCCTTGACCACTGGACCGCGGAGGCAGTCTGACATACAAACTTAATTTATGAAATTTGAATTGTGGGTAATGAAATTTGAATTTCATTTAATTCAAATTTCATTTCAAACTAACAATATTCAATTTAATTCTATTTCTGTTCCAGGCCAATCTATATTGGCCGTTTGCGTATAAAATGAATTCTATTCTAAAAACATAAACCGATTAATTTCTACAGCAAGCCTGTTAGCAAATTGATTTATAAAAACGCACAGTAGCTTTTGGAATATTTTGGATTCGTTTCCACCAAAATTCTTAAATAAATAATTCTTAAATTGACTGAAACATTTTGGAAAGTATACCTTTTTTTAGAGTTGATTTATTATTTTGTCGTTATTAAAAGATAATTAAAATGTAATTGAAATCACTCCACCAACAAGAGCGCGGCTCTTAAATACAAGCCCTCTTATTCATAAAAATATACAAGTATGTTTTGTCCCTATCACTCTTATCTATATTTGACATAGCTAGAACAAGAAAAAACATATTTGAACTAAAATAACTAATAAAGCAAACGTTAAGTTTTTTTTCTATTGATAAAGGGGGTGAAAGAAGAAAACATAATTAATATAGTGTTTAAAATATTAGACATATTTTTTTGTGGGTAAAAGTTCTACTTTTGACTTCATACATTGATTATTTTAAAACTTCATTATAAAGTTTGTGTTTTGTATAAATTTTATAGCGGGAGCAAAACTTTATGCTGCACTTCTTTGTTGTTGTCAAAGTTAGTAAAACTCACAAAAAATAAAACTTTTAAATGAAACAGTTTTGAGATGTAATCATTTATTATTTTTGTGTTTCCTAACAGGAACTTCAAATAATTTGCCTACTTAACTAGTGTCTCTTTGAGCTTTAATCTTTGCCTCACCTTAAAACCACCACGGCTCCGCTATTTTGAAGAATTTACAAAAACTGAATCAACAAAAAAGAACCATATAATTATCGAACCTGCTCACAACATAACATATCACGAAAATCAGTTGACAAATGCCACCTGTAGGGAAACAAGTATTTATTAAAAAAAACCGGCCAAGTGCGAGTCGGACTCGCGCACCGAGGGTTCCGTACAAACCTGCAAGGTTTAGTAATTGGTATGAATTTCAATTTAATACCTCTACGCGTTTATGAGGAAATGGGTAGTAAGTTTAAAATTATTAAAAAAAAATATATTATGTGATGTAACTAAAAATTTATGGTTTTCGTAATTTTTCCTTTATCTATGCTATAAGACGTTGCTTCGTACCAAATTTCAAGATTCTGAGTTCACGGGAAGCACCCTGTAGGTTTTGATTCCCTTGCAAGTGTCGAAAATTTGCGGCATAAACGGCTGTATCTTTTGATTGCGTTGGCTTAGAAGTTTGATTTTTTCACAGCTTCAAGGGACAGTAGACCTGAGTAATTGATATAAATTTCAGCTTCATACCTCCACGCGTTCCTGAGAAAAAGGGTCTTGACAGACGGACGGACGGACGGACAGACGGACAACAAAGTGATCCTATAAGGGTTCCGTTTTTTCCTTTTGAGGTACGGAACCCTAAAAATATTGTTAAAACAAGCATTTATCTTAAATAATTAACAAAAAAGATAAGTGGTCCTCGTCGTGACCACCTTCCACCTTAATCATGAGATCAGGTCATTGGTACAAAAATATTGCATAGTCATCCAACTTTTTTAAGTATGTGGAGGTTCAACTCGATCGAATTTAGCTTACAATATTTGATTACGGACACTCAGACAACAGGACAGGTGTAACTAAATAAAAGTTTGTAAAAAGCCCGACAGCTGGACGGACATACGAAAGCATTTTTGCCCAAGCTAAAAATGTTTTGCTTGTGTTTCACGCTTGCACGGTCAATATGATAAGCCGATATTAGTAAAATCCCCATATAACATGGATGAAAATTGTCGTTGGTATCTAAAGATGGCCGTTGGCAACACATTTTTTATTTAAAAAAACCTGCTACAGCCGCTCATCAATTTCCCGGGTTTAATATTGCAAGACAATGGCGTATTGACGCCATTACAGGCTGTCAATAGCGGGTCGTGAAATATTCATTTTGCTGTTGTTCCCTTTATTGTAAACTCAATGGCTATTGGGCTTGATTGTTAGTAATATAATTTTTATATTTCGTAATTTAAATTTGCACTTGTTATTGAATCCTCAATGGAGAAGGTATTGTGACCATCAAGCAGGCTATCACGTCTAACGGGGTAGACAGTAAGCCACTTAACGTGAAGAATGAAGATGAAAAGGAGTCAAAATAGTGTGTGTTGATAACCCTACAATCTATGTAGCTAATATTCTATCGTTAAAATAGCAAGCTAGCTGTTAACAACACATTTTTAATTAAATAAAGGTAGCTACAGCCGCTCATCAATTTCCCGGGTTAATATTGCAAGACAATGGCGTATTGACGACATTAAAGGCTGTCGATAGTGGCTCGTTAAATATTCATTCTGCAGTTTGCTCTTGTTATTGTAAACTCAATGGCTTGATTGTTAGTAATAAAATTTAATATTTCGTATAAATGGCCCATGGAGTATTTAGACTAATATGACCCAAAAACATATTTATATGAGAATTTATTTTTTCTTACTTTATTTTTCTTCCATGACGGTCTGGGAGAAGAGAAAAAACTAAGAATGTACCAGCTGCTTCTCTTCCCGCCCAGATCGTAAAAGTCGATTAACGGAATGGGCGAAAATGCGAATCGTATACTCGTAATAGGCTATGCGGCTAGTAAGTAACCCATCAATATTTTGATTCCTTTCCTTTTTCCACCTTCTCGCCCACCATCACGCTAAAACTGGTATTTGGGTTTTGCGGCCCTGAGCTCTAAGAGCCAAAATGCTCTGTATGCCCCATTAGGGATAAAAACGTGATAGTGTATCAGTATTACTTTATTTTTATAGGGTTTTTTTTAGGCATTCAAGATACAGTACTAAGGTCGCGGGTTCAAGTCCTGCTCACGTGGTATTTTTTCACCATTTCTTATTTCATTATTTAATTTGAGTATTACTTTTTTTTTTTGTTTTGATAAGTACATAGTCGTACTGTTTTTATTTCATCTAGATTTTAACATAAGCCACAGTTCCATTTGGCATACATTTTCATCATCCTAAAATTACCTGACTGCTTCCGTGGCACATTGTACAAATTTAGCACACTTGTGATTATTTTCATCGCTAAGTGCTGTGGTTGGTGATTCTCTTGGTGTGTTGGCTTTTAGCTAGCATAGTTGCTGTTCAGTATAGTTAATGTTTGTAGTTATTTTACTTTATCTGTCTTTTTTATTAAGCTACTAGAAAATGTATTCATTATAAAGAATAAATAAATAAAATATATAAGTATATAGAGATAAATCACACTGATTGAAATAAGTAAATTTAAACTTGTTTTATTGGGTACTAACTCGACGATACTATATTTTAAAATAATTCAATATAGATAAACACCCAAGACCCAGGACAATTTGAAAAAGGCCATTTCCCATCTTGCTCTGGCTGGGGATCAAACCCAGAACCACCGCAGTGGCGGGCTAGCATGCTTACTACTACGCCACGGGGGTCTTAAAACTACTAGAAAACTTATTCATTGAAACAATATTATATTATAGCGCCATTTACAAGCAAGTTATTCTTACTTGAAGTAGTTAGCATTATTCCTTGGCTCTCGCAGTTATCGAAGAACAGTTTAGATAAAACTTGCAACTATAGGTAAGGTTCGCCTAGTGCGATCAACCGTGGCGATCAAGTTAGTTGGAGCGTTAACTGTTCGTCTAAATTAATTAATGTTTTATATCTGTTGTCGATACTATTATAGTGATTCTATTTGCTGTATTACTGTTTATGCTAAGTTGATAAACCAGCATACGATCAGGTTGTCGCAGTCTTTTGTTTTTCATGGCTTTTTCTTAGCATAGCACCAGATTTACTAACAGGAATTTTCTTGGTTAACACTAACGTGTGACATCGGCATTATTAATATGCGATAGCCGTCTATCTACCCGTGTCAATTACGTAAATAGCCAGCTACTGACCAACATGTTTCGACCTCATCCGGAGGCCTTCCTTAAAGGCGAATGTGACTCGCGACGCGTACACGAAGAAGTTCCGAGCCGCACTGGTGTAAACGCGGCGCGAGCGTTTGCCCACTGCGCTCGCAGTGACATGTCGGCCTACTAGCTTACTTTTTACGTGAGTTACCCATGTAGGAATACGGAAACAAAAATTTTATCAAATTGGTGTAGGTATCTGTTGCTGATGTACTTAGTTGATGTACCTACTTAAAATACAAAAACATAGTATAACTATGTCTTTCGTGTAGGTTTTACAATTACAGATATAAATATTGCCCACGCACATGCAGTCAGTTAAATTTTATTATTAAATAATGAAATAATTTGGGTAATTTAGCACTGCATCTGGAATGCCAAAAAAATTCCTATAAAATTTTGTTATTCTTTCAATGTTCAAAACACATGCAATTCACGTTACATGATAACATTATATAGCATAGCATAATAGTGATAAGTAATTAGTAGTCGGTGCTTGTGTACTTGTTGTGTACTAACATTAACAACTATTTTATGGTAGTTCTGCAGTATAATATAATACTGCATGAATTACAATGAACAGTGCTAGGAATATCTCGCTTTACGAGTAATTCTAATAGATTAACGTTGTAGCTTCACTGTATGAGCAAATGTCGTCGTAAAGGTGTTTGTTTGTTACTCTCACACATTTATGATGGAGATACGTATCTCATAACATAACTTTGGAGTAAGTTCGGTGTTATGTATATGCTTGGATCTTACAATGGCTCTCTCTTATCTGGGAATGAATCAAATATTTGATCAAATATTTATTCAGTAATTAGGCCTTTGCAGGCACTTTTACACGTCAATATTTTTTGTTTACATTACGTGTAATGTTTATTTATAACAAATTTTTTTTTTTTAAAGAAAATTCGACCAATTTTTTGATAAAACGCCGAATGAAGCTCATTTACACAGTATCAGTCGCCTACGCTCCAGAAGGGCTTTGTCAGTTTACTAAGATATTATGCCTTATACAATGTTATCACAATATAACCTGAAAAGCTTGCGAACGAGTACCAAATCTTTACAGAAATAAGTAATACTGAGTAGTCTTAAAAAACGGAGCCGAGCTGAACAGTCGCTACTGTCGGAACCCGTTCACGAGTTGACGCGTGGATCAGCCATCACTCCACTCACTCACTTGTATTTTCACTTGTGTTACTTAAATATATAGGTAAATAGTCATTACAGTTCTGCTCTAGAGGTTTTAGGTTAAAAATATTAAAAAAATACAACATACCATTACAGCCCGTTTAAATGATAAATACAATTTCAATTAGTTATTTTTTGACATATCAAAACACAACAATAACAAAATTCGAACTAGAAAACAAATAATTAATCCACTAATTTGATAGACATATTCAATTTGCATAATAAAGTTGAGTAATATTCAGTGCATGTGTACCGAAACTTAGTACCATTTTGTGGTAGTGCAGTAAATAAACTGCGCAGAGAATTTAATACTGCGGATAACATTAAAAGTTTGCCGTCCAAACTAAGTGTGTTTCTGCGTTGTTATTATTAGTTCTGGGATTATCTGGCCGTTCATTAGATGAAATACTGTGTTTATTGTATGAACACATTCTGATCATCATCATATATATTATAACATCAGCTACAGGAAGTCCACAGCTGTGTAAATTTTTAATAATCTCCGTAATTCTTAGAAATTTACTCTGAATGAAATGTTTTGACGTAGCTAACCAACATCTACAGCATTAATAACAGCTCCCAACAACTTCAAACAATATTCCACTTAATTCAAAGTAAGTAAGTATCATCCAGTAAGTATTTCCTTACATATTTGAGTAATAAGGAATATGCACGTAATACCAACCCGGCTCATATTTTTATTTTACAATTTCTATTAATACGTTACCACGCCTAGTTAATTATTTTTCTTACTGACTCTTATTTGGATTAGAAATAAATTATTCAAAATATGCAAATATTGCGCGGGAACTTTTGACAAACAAAAAGGAAATGACGACATAGTTCTCAAAAGAGAAATGACAAGTTCGGGTGCGTTCGGTAGGACTGTCCGTCCATGTAGTTTGACTATCGATGTCATTCGAAATGTATGTACTTTTATATAGAGGTTTAACAAACATCACTTGCTGATAATATCGAAAGTACCCAAAAAAGAAAAACATGCGTTGACAGCTTCTGTCTCTGGCGGATATTGCAGACTTTGACGTCATATTTTAAAATGGCGGGTTTTAGTTGTTATAATCTACTTGCTATTTTTATTATTTATTTTCTACACCATATACATGTTTTTCGGCTCTGATTTATTTTTTGCGGCTATTTCTCGACGAGAATTATCGATTAAAAATATAAAAAAAATGCATGCATACTCTCTATTGCTGAGTATATTTCGAAAGTTATTGTACTTAATTATTATTATTGACCGACCGAGCGAAGGGTTACAGTTTCGAGATTGGCCAAAAATGCTTCTGTACTTCTGTCTGTTCTCGCCTACAGGACGCATTTTCAATGGAAGGAGAACAGAGGGGATGTTTGCTGTGTAACGATGCTGCGTTCAAACCTCCTTTCTTCATCTCATCCTGTCCGTTTTTCATTCTTAATTTCATTTCAAATTCCCTTTCATTCCATTTTCAAATCATTGACTGATCCCTTTTTACTCATTCCTATTCATTCCACCATCATTTCTATCTGTTGTACCTTATTAAATATTATTATTTTATAACAGTCTCTTATACTCCGTACTCTTATGTAACAGTCTGTATCAGATAATAAATTATAATTATCTGTGTTGTTATCGAGTTTATTCGCCACTCCTAATACCTATCTTCTATGTGGGAACTCGCCTAGAGCGCCGGGACAGGTCAAAGTCCCACAGCTGTAGCTATAGCGTTATATATGGACGGGTTTCACTGAAATGGCTTTGCTAAGCCAGGAGAAAGGGGAAAGTGTCGGTTATTGCATGATTATAAGAGCTGGCGAGGTCTACTATTCTCACAAAACTATACTAACCAACTTGTTTTACGAATTACAATTATAAGAAAGCGTTGATTAATTGATTACAGCTGTCATCAATAGCTACCATAGACCTAGAATTCCTTCTTAATCTGTGATGGCTATACACACCAAAATACTTGGTACATTTTATTTTGGAATTTATAAAACTTTCTAACTATATAGAAATAACCTTCTACATACATATATCGCGTGATTTTAAGTACTAACTAATCGTGTTTTGTTTTTCATTCGACAATTTAGGACCTACCACATTTTTATTATCAAGATTTTTAGGCATGCAATGTTGTTGACAACATTTAGATGTACATGTGTATATGGAAATAAATACCTATGGTGAGTACCATAGGTATTCCATGTGATAGCAGACAAAATTGACTGCAAAACATTCTCCATGGTACGGTCACGGCTTTCAAAAACTGGCATGTTACGTAAGAAACAAATGACTGGGCATGCCATTTGTAAAATTGGATTTTTTTCTCGATTTGAATGGATAATAATTTAATTATTATAAGTGTTTAGTAAATCCACTGTGGCGCCTTCAACAGGTCACAAAGTAATGATCTAAAACATAAAATCGAATCATACCGTGTGGGGTATCAAATGAAAGGGCTTAAAAGCACATTTTAAAAATACATATACAGGGAGGATTTGAAATCATTGGCATTAATTTAACTTGTTAACATACTCACATAAAGGATATTTTTTACAGTAACAATACTGCTATTAGTGCAGTAATTAAAAAGTATTGAAAAGTAATAAAAATAAACAAAGTATCAAAACATCACGCGTCGGGCTTGCGAGAGTGCTATGACCCCTGCGCTGGTAAGTACAATCACCAGCTGTGGCGCGGACGGCCGGCATACAAAAACAGACTTTAAGTTGCGTGGATAAGGTTTAAAGTCGAGTGGGGAATGGCGATGTCACGCAACCGATTGAGGGAACGAATGTTAGGTACTACGGAATCTACGACGACGCGATGAGTTTTATAACGATAAGTTTTTTATTTATAATTGCAGTAATGGTATCTATCAAGGAGTCTAACGCATGTTTAAAGGTTTTATTTAATATGAAAATGATGACGTTTTATTAGGCTCAAATTACTTTGTATCATGGGTATAGTGGAAATTTAAAAGGATGCCAACGATTTCAATTCCACCCTGTAAACATTATTGGCTGTTGCTCTCTGCTGTGCTTGTATTCACTGGACAAATTTACATTTCAGTATTAATTTTTCCGTAGTCGGGTTTCAGTTTTCAAAACTATACCTCGTTTTGAGAAGTAATAAATAAATAAATGAATAATTTACTTTCTCTTTACAATTTGTGCATGTAACGTAAATAATAACCAGAAAACCGAAAATCAGGTCAATGGTAGGGTAAAACCCCGATAGTCGCCCTGGGGGTATAGTTGCCTTGATTGCTACTCTAGTTTTGCGAATGAAACACTGTTATTTTATTTATCTATCGAGAGACTCTGCAACTGCAACTAAGTTGACCGTGTTACATGTCTCTGTGCGATTGCACGGGACGGCTAGTTGCGATCAAAGTTTTTGCGGTATAAATGTCCTCTATCTCAACGGGGCATCTATTCTAAACGTAATTTACATGAATAGGCAACTATCCCCTATATGAGATAGTTGTCCCGAAATTTAGAGGTCCGCAAAAATCGCCAATACTCTGAAAATATCAAGGACAATGTTTATTCCTTTCATAAATTTAAAGATCATAAACCAAAGTACCTACCCGTTTTACAAATAAAGAATCTTGCTTTTTGTATAAAGAGATAAAAGTAATTTCAAAAAGTGGGGCAACTATCCGGCTTTTATCCTAACATTGATCACCCAAAGGATGACTTTACCAAGCATCTTCTATGAATCGTCAATCAGCTGTATGGATGTACCATGTCTTTTTGGGAAAATTGCTTGGTCCACACGGCAACAACATCGTATGTCGTTATATCGTTGTGAGACCCAATTATGATCATTATCGTAGCACTTACCATACCCATGAATATTAATATGGGTCTGAAATATGGTCTTTAATATTTTGATACGAACAGCTTCGTTAAAGTGCTCCAGCCCTTATAATTAATTACAATATTCAAACATCGCCCCTGCTCAATTAATTTCTTTTGAGAATAAAGGTGAGGTTGGCTTCGTTTTAAAAAAAATTAATCATTTTTTCGGTAATTTGAAACATGTACTTAATATGAGGAAAATGCTTGCTAATTTGTTTATTTTCAGCAAATTTCTTTATTGCTTATTTAAGTAAACATTTCGAAATATATTTACTGTACTTTTGAAAGTTATATAATAGATACTTAAATTCACGTTAATCAATTCGTGAAATGCGAGTTATTACAAAAAAATTGGGAGGCAACATGTGTCAACCAAAAAGAATTTTCAGAATTTTTACTTTCAGTACTTACCTGTACAAAATGTAACGTTTTAACGATTATCATAAAACCTGACACGCATCGCCACCTCATAAAGTGGCAATCTGGCACATGGTCATACACATTATGTAAATCTCCCCACATTTCCATACACAAAAACGGTGGCTAATAAAAACAACAAATCAGGAGGAACACGCTGTATATCGCAAATAATAACCAATTTGTCTCTTTTAACTGTGTATGCACACAAAATACGACCTTATGTTTATTACGATTTTTATAAGCTGGGCAAATTTTCGCTTGATTTTAAGAGTACAACAAAATTCTAAAGAACCCATATAGTGCACTCAGTGTGTCTGTTTCTGCAATGAATAAGGATATATTTAATTAGGAATAGTTATTTTTACTTAGATTTTTATTATGGAAAGTTGTTTTATTTATATCAAATAATGTTTCTTGAATAAATATATTCAATTGTTATATTGATAATTACGAATAGTTAATAGTAATCTTATTATATTGCAAATTAAATAAAAAAAAAAATATATAAATGTATATAAATATTACAGAAAATATATACTTTTAACCGTCATGGTCCCCCACACTGCTGTTAAAAATAATTACAAACATTTGTGAACTTTTTCAAAATTCAAATAGGTATACAAACTAACATTGTATGTTTGTTATTATAAGTAGTAATATTTACAAATATAATAATTAAAATTAATAACAGTATTTTATTTTATGAATTTTTATTTTGTTCGAAAATGATTGTAAACATTTTTTAACAGCAGTTTTGGGAGCACCATATGAGTTTAGTAAAAATATTCATTTTGTTACGTTTGAGGACATACTGTCTGTAATAAAGTACTTTATCCGTACCTACGGAACTCACGTTAGGCAAGACACTTTTCCGGTTTTTTTTTTAATGTGTAATTCCGCTCACTTTTTATCGGTATAAAGCAAAATAATGGCGTTAAAACGGTTGTTTGAGTTCAAAACTGAGAGTTTTAATTTAATGGCTCGTGTTTATACTGTAATTCTACACGTGAGCTTTTTGGCGAGTGTTTCGCGAGTTAAATGGTTCGCCTGTTTTTTTCCAGTTTAATGGTCATTGTTCGTTTACTTATATGAATTATTAAGTATATATTGTTTTCGTTGTTTTAATGAAATTAAAATTTTGTATAAGGAGCGGCCTTTCTTGTCTGCATTTTCCATTTAGCACGATTTTTAGCTACGTCTGTTTGAAGTCTTTAATAAAAAATATGAATTGTATTTGATAGAAACTTTTATAGCAATATTTTAGGAGTAAACAATATGAATAATAATAAATTCAAAGTGAAAAAAAAACATGCGGATATAAAGTGATTTTATTTATCAATAGCTACAAATGACAATCTTTCCGTAATAGAGCTAACCCTGAAATGGTAAAAATAAAATAATACCCATAGGAAGTTGAACCAATATCCTATTATTTCCGGGATTAATCGATGCTTATAATGAAATGAAAACTATGTTTCAAGTCAATACTTGGTTGTTCGTTACTTCATCACGCTGCGTGCAGTAAATGGGGCGGAGTGAAATATTGCAAATAGGTTAGCAGTACGTCGCTTTAACGTTAGTTACCATGTTTTCACGCTTTGAGGGAGTAAATACTGTAATATAATGAAATGATACATACATACTGGTTTGAAGAGAAGCAACTGGTACAATCAAACTTTTTTTTTCTCCCAGATCAACATATGGTGATATATATGGAATATAATGATGGCTGTTATTTTTTTTTTATTAGATTAGATATACGAGTATTAGATTAATCCCGCAATGTGACACTTTATGTATTTTAAAGACTATAATCAATGTTTATAATATTATTTGTGTAATGGATATAGTTATGTTTATTTTGTTGCGGTAATGACTATCATTTTTATATTGTTAGTATCTCTCATGTAGAGTAAGTAACTTACCGTACTGCTGTACTTGCTTAAAACTATTACCCATTAAAACCCAGTTAAAACTGATGGTTAATTTGATTTGGATAGATCATAGGTTGAATCAAGTAATTTACTTAGTCCGGTATGTTTTCTACTCGGAATGCCTAGACATTACGACCGGATGAAGTTTTTTTCAACAAATTAAAGAAAAGTTAGGACTATGATCCTTCCAGTGTATTAAAAATATGGCAGAGAGAAGAGAGAAATGGAGGCATCTCCACTTAACTCCACCGACAAGAGCAAGCTCTTAAATTAAAAGAAAAAGACTTTACGAAACATATCGTTCAATGTTCCCCACATTGAGAATTTGTGTGATTAACTTAGTACAAGGTTTGTAGGATACCTAATTCAGACATATTTTATCGTAGTGTTTATTTAGAGGACCACTATAGCAGACTATTGCCTCCACTTTTTCACTAACAAGCAATTACTTCGGTTACAATAGGTATTCTTTGAGCGAATTCCTCTTCTTTTCTTTGTTGGCTAGGGCACCATTTTGTTGGATAGACAGGATGATTTACCCTTAAATTTTTTTGTTACTTATTTTTAATATATATGAGTTTTTTTTATATGGATCAAGTTTATAAAAATAATTTTATCCCATTATTTAAACTAAATTCACCTGTTCTACCTACTTACTTTTTATATATATTTTTATTTATTAATAAAAGCGGTTTGTTTCGCGTGTAATCTCGTATGCATTAATTTAGTAATGATGCCTTTTTGTTGCGTGGTTAATTAACATCAAACTTTAAAGTTCTAAATATCGATAAAAGTACATCCCTCTCTGTTGATGGCCACTTGACTGGAAGAGATTTAAAAATTTATGAGATAAGTTTGCCGTTGTTTATTTGATTTTTTGTTACGTTCTGTATTTATTGTTTGTCGTTTAAGATTTTTTATTTTATTTTTACTCAAAGCAGTCCTTACAACTAAGCACATAATAAAATTATTGAGTTCCCAAGCTAGGCAGAAGCCTGTGTTTTGTAAAATATTGTTAAAGTAAAGAAATAGAATATTTTTAACGTTTTAAGTGACAATTTCGGCTACTTAATGTATGTGGCGCTGCATTCCACACTAGGATTCTCTGTGTCGTGGAAGAAAGCATATTTTAATGTTCAAAATGTACTTAGCTTATTTAGGTTTAAACGTATAAATGTGTCTCATGAATCTTTACTTTAAAAATGTTATTTCTACACATGCATACAGTAAATTTATCAATTCAATTAATACTGCCATAGTCTTTACATTTGCAATGTGAAGTAATACGAGTATAAGTTACAAAGAAAGTAAAATAAAAGAAGACAATATTACTCGTAAATGTAATTCAAAAACTTGCCCAAGCTGGCCCCGGCTAATACTCTTTGTTCCTGTTTTGTTTGCTCTTAATCTCATTTTGGGCGAAAATGCGGAACTTAGCGCTCGCCTTTTCATAAATTTCAAAAGACTTTCAAATATTTTTCAGGGTATTAGAGAAATGGAATGTCACCGCCGCTTTGTAACTGTTTCCGCGATATTGTTTAGTCGTTAAAAGTGTACAAGGAAAAATAGGCACTCTTTCATAATTTTCTTTGAGTTATTTTTGTTTATAATCTGTTAAGAAAAGCGCCGTAGCATTAGGTTATATATTGGGAGTTGCGTATATCCAGCAGTGGACTTATGCGGCTAAAACGATGATGATTACCTAATCATATATAGAGGTATAATAAAATATACCTGTAGGTACATGAACTATATAACGTCTAACAAAATATACTGAAACTATTTTAAGGGTGGATTCCGTCCATGATACTGAACAACTTTTCCCAAGGAACATATGTCGAAATATGAAAAATAATTTTTGGCTTTCCCTACAAAATTGGATCAGCTAATCGGTCAACTTGTATGGGAGGTCAAAAATTATTTTTCATATTTCGGTATATGTTCCTTGGGGAAAGTTGTTCAGTATCAAAGACTGAATCCACCCTTAAAATAGTTTCAGTATATTTTTTTAGACCCTGTATATTGACATTACAAATTGTTTTGTTTTAACTAGATTTTATTTAACTTGCAATTAATGTAACATACATTCATTGCAAGTTAAATAAAATCTTGTTCGAGTCAAATCTTGCAAGTTAAATTTGGCCCACTTTCCGGTTGCCGATCGAGATGTAATTTCGTATGTACATAATTGTAAATTAGCGCATACTCCACCAACAAGAGCCACTAAGCTCTTAAATAAGAAGAAGAAGAAGAATAATTGTAAATGCATATCATATTACAATGCAATATAATTATGACAGGAAGACTGTTATAAAGCGACACAACCCCATTAAGGCCTATTTGGGCCTAATTAATTTCATTTATGGGTACTTTTTCCTTACAATAAAAGGGTATACATTTATTTTCAATAACTTATTCTTTGTTCTGTAGGTATGAGTAGACTTTTTCTGAAAACTCAAATACCATGCTTAACAAAACTTAATTTAAGGTCCCAGTCAGTTCAGAGCCAAGAATACTGTGAGTATTTTTGAAAAATCACTGTAAAAAAACTACTACAGTTTATTTCTCTAAATTTTTACATACAGACACTCACTATATCCAAAACACGATTGAGCATTTTTGGCTCGATAGAAAAAAATCACAAACATACCTCTAAATTTGCCTAAACTACTTACCTTTAAAAAATATATTACTAATTTATACAATCACCTTTTTATATGAAAATTATACCAAAAAATAAATAATGTAAATTACTAGTCGATTTCGCTACACAAAAAATTATAAGTATAATACAAAAAAGTAATAATTAAAACACAGTGAAATATTCGTCGAAAGAAAACAAATGCCCGGGCCCGTGCTCGACGATATTTCGTATATTCATTGCCTTCATACATTGTATTAATGCCGAACCCCTACATACCATCCATGTAAATCTTTCTTTGGTCAGACCATCATGGAATCAAGAATACGATCTTCATAATTACGACTTAGAAGAGAGAAAATAATATGTAGTAAAATATATATATATATATATATATATATATATATTAGTAATAAAAGAAAAACTAAATATATGATTCTTAAGTTTCATTAATTTGACCATTGTTTCGGTAAAACACGCGAAATAATAATATTTTTTCAAGCAGCCCTCAATTTCATCGCACAATATTTTAGATTATTATTCCACACATACGCCTTGTATGTCGGTATTGTATTGAGAATGTGCCGTCCATTCCGTCGCGTACCCGAATTATAGGCTTTGTTTTCTTTAAGGTGAATATAGAAGCAAATGGCCGTGAAGTGGCGCCCTCATTTGAAATAAATTATTAACTCGTAAATATGGAAATAATATCTATATTGCTAATCGTTAGGCACTAGATAGCCCTTTTAATTATTTTATGAACCACCGTTGAAAGTATTTACATTAGTCCGTCTAGCTTTAAAACTTGCTTCCTCCAAAAGTGGCCACGGCAAGTTTTAAAGCTAGACGGATCCTAAATAATATGTGAAGAGGAAATTTGCCAGCGTGATTCTAAGTTACGGGAGCACAATTGGAGGTACAGTCATGGCACAGACTTAAGGGGCGTGAGTTTGAATCTCACCTGTGGCAATTTTTTTTTACATATTAATAATCAAGGACTTTAATAATTACTTATAGCATTAAAACCAATTGCCCATTAATGTCATAACTAGTTAACATAAATTGCACATTTCAAATTAAATACACAACAGGCCCAATGCAAAGTGATTTATTAAAAGCTCAAAGAGTAGTTATAACAGAATGTCCGAAGCTTAGTTGTACTTACAGAATATATAATAAGCCTTAAATTACATCTGCATGCATTTACACCAAAAAGTGAACAGTTTAATGTTTTATAGACTTTTGTACGTTAAGGCCACATAAAATTAATTTCTATTGGGGTTTGAAATACATTTTTAAAAGGGATATAGTTACAATAAGTTAGATTATCGAATGAAAACTATTTTATGCATGTCAAAATCAGGTAACAATGAACAATTTCTGATCATAGTACATTTACCTACTGGTCGTTATTTGTTTAACATGGTACATAGTATCAAAACATTATTTTTACAAAAGCTTTCAGTTTTAAACCTTCAACTTAACACTTCCACTGCTGAAAAATGCAACGTGTAAATGTTGTTTTAACGTGCTTTCCGAAGTACGGAAGAGCTCGAATTTTTTTTATGCCAGTTGTGGTCAACCAAGTTTGGACCATGCCCGGTTGCCATGTGAACAGAATACAAATACAACAAAATACATAGACCCAATAGAAGAATACCCTCATCGTACTTAATGATTGGCATCAAGTCAGTAAACAAACTCGAGCTTTGAATAAGATTCTTCTTGCTAAGAATTTGTTGCAAATATTAGTTTTTGCACGCCTCATAAGCGAAGCGCATGAGGTAGTGCTCTACTCTCGCCTTACAAAAATCAAGTGATTTTTGTAACTAAATGTGTCTCTATTTATTTTCTATCGCACTTGTACAATAATATTTACACATAAATGTCAAGGAAAAACACTAGTTTCAACACTTATGACATTTTTAAAAGACATTTTGCCTTTTAAATAAATAAAAACAATGTTTAATAAAATCATTTTGTGGACGTCCGTGTGTCTGTATGTATGGAAACTGGCGTGGTCACGATAACTCCCGAAAAACTTATCTGATCAAGTCCATTTTTTTTAATACGCTTCAGTATTATCCAAAACTAAGTCCTTTCGAAGATCACGGTCTAATTCAATGTAGTTTAATCGTAATTTCAATTTAATTGTGAAAAATGAGATTATGAGGCGTGCACTTTTGGATTTTCCAAACTTATTGATTCTAATTTTAGTATGTGTGGCACTCTAGAAGATACTCAACACTTGCTATTGGAATGTGTACGAAATGAAAGGAAAAGACAGTAACTGTTGAGCAGCCTAAATTTGATATTGGCGTTATATCGTGCTTATTATCAGAGCCATCTTCGGATGGAGCAATTGTGGTATATATGTAGACTACCAGCGGCTGCGCAACAATAACTTTCTTTGATGAAGGCATGTGTTAGGTTTACGATAAGACTGATATGTAAATTAAATTTTGTTTCTGCATTTAACAAATGTTATAGTTCTTGTTGCACGTCTGTAAGAGCTCTTAAGTGGAATAAAATAAGAGTATTATAGTATTAGTAGATAGATATTGTTGGAGTTATAACATTCTGTAGTTGCTTTGCTAATGCATAGTTGATCAGGATTATAGTTCTCATTAAGCTACTAATGCCAAGCGCATGATAGCCCGCATGTTCCAGAGACGTACTATCGTAATGTAATTAATCTACAATATTAATTATTTGCTTCAAACTAATTATCAGGCGTGGATTAAACATTGTTAAACCACATCAGCCCGGATGCAATTGGAATCCAATCCAATTTGGCTTGGATAATGCAACGTGACGTGTAGCATAGAGAAAATATACAAGTAGGTACGAGTATGTATTGAAATTGAAAGACATCCGAGCAAGAAATTAAAACCCACATATTAAGGGGAGTTTTGTCAGTTCACTTTTACAATAATGATGTTGAAAAACGGAAAAATCAGTTGCAATTCGTTTTTTTTTACTAGCCTGTAAACTGGGCAATGGCCATCTCTCTATTCTTCCACTCGTTTCTATCTGTTGCTATGCTACATCCTACCATTGAGCTAAGAAATTATCAAAGCCATCTCGCTATCTGATCTCAAAATCAAAATTTCTCTTCTGTTTAAGCTCTGTCGCTCTAGCAAATGACACTTCTGAGCGACAGAAAAGTATAGCAGCATAGAAAAGTGCTATTCCGTGCTGATAGATGAGATCTAACCCTAAGAATACCTTTCAGAAATACCCTTTTATACCTCTAAATAGATAACAAATTATACTGATTAAGTTAGCCGCAAAGTGTGCACTTTTGTATAATGAATGGATAACATCCAAGACCCAGGACAATTTGAAAAAGGCGATTTCCAACTAGCTCTGATTGGGGTCTAGTTTGGGTCTATTACTATTACGATACAAATGTCGTCACTATTGATATTTTTATTTTTGTTTTTTCATTACTGGACCGTAGTCTTGTGCTACGTGCTACTGCTGGGCAAAGGTCTCCCCCTTATCTTTCCACACGACCCAGTCTGACATACTTAATATTAACCCAATATTTTAGTAACACGTTTTACTTATAGGGTTTAAAAAAGATATATAGACCGTATCTATACTAACACTAAACGTGTCTAATGTGTACTTAGTGTCAATTTGATGCCGATTACTGTCATTCGGTTTTGTATAATGTATCGAAGCCTACAATGTGCACATTAACCTGTAATTTGGGGACAGTTAACATTAAAGGATTATTTAATACTTGATTAGAATTGTTTATTAAAACGTGAGGTTAGCCTTTTGAACTACAATTATACACTATCACGACCTATTAGAAAATAAATCATGGGTTGCTAGCTGCATCGCCTATCAATAAAATTCGTAGTTTCGCCCAGTCCCTCGATCGGCTTTTACGATCTGCACGGGAAGAGAAGCAGCTGGTACATTCAAAGTTTTTCTTTTCTTCCAGACTAGGTAGTATGCAAGAAAGATACGAGTATTATAATCACTGTCTATTTTGATGTGGCAATAACGAAGTCAAATCAGACAGCATACTCTCGCTCAGAATTTAAGCATAACAGTATTTGTTCAAACGCTCGAAACATCTATTTCAAAACATTTAAAGTCAATCCTAAAGATTCGAACCATAAAAAATGGTCGCGGGCCCGCTCCAGTCTATCCGAGTTTATCCCATTTAGCCCAAGTGACGGGCGACGGACATCAGCCGTTTGGATAGGGAAATGTGACAATTTACAGCGGCCTCAGTGTATCGCCTGCGTTCGCTATTCTGAGATTGATCGCGTTTTTAGAGGCTTATTTTCCGATGGCATTTACTATTATTAGAAACTTATAGGTTTAAAGTTTAGAAGTATTGAGATTGTCATATGTACTAGGTCTTTCTTTCCGAGTGTAAACTCTATCCCTCGTATTCATTAAAAAATTCAAACAATTGCTAAACCTCTTTTAGTTAAAATCTATTTTGTCTCGTTCTCGCAATGTCAAATACTAAAAAGAGTGATAGGGACAAAACATATTTTAACTAAAGTAGGTTTAAGAAAGTTTGATATTTTTTATGAATAAGGGTAACTCTGGTGGTATAAGATTGTGGGAGCTGCTTTAAGGCATCTGAAGTAGATTGAAAACTTATTCTTTTCTTAATCTGACGGCTTGAAATAAAATCTATTCAAACTGTCAGATTAAGAAAATATTGTTTTTTTTTTGTAAAATCTTTTATTTTAAGACCAAAGTGCTAGTCAAGGCAAATCAAATTAGTCCAAACACGATAGATTTTCCTTGTTTCATTACTGAGTTTCTATGACTACCTCCCGGCTCCACCATCAGTTTACCAATATGATATCGTTATATTGTAATGTCAACTGACATGACACGACTGCATGTTGATCAGACGCGCTCGAGTAAATCCAAAAAGTTAGTATTAGTAGGGGAGCCCAAAGAGGGGATCCTCTTTGGGCTCCCCTACTAATACTAACGAAATACTCACTTTGAAATTAAAACAGAAAGTATTCAAGAAATTAAATAAACTAAGTAAGTAATTTCTAAGTTCTTGAAACTTTGGATTATAATTGTATTAAACACAAAGCAATCATAATATGTCTTACTTTGTAAAACGAAAAAAACCTCAAAAACCAGAAACGTGTAAACCAGCCTCATTGACCCGCCGCGATTCCCTACGCCCCTCATGGCTCGCTGTCTCGCTTCGGCTAGAGTAAATTTGTGTGCGTGGTAGCGGGAGCAAAATTTAGATTATCAATATCAGGCGCCCTCTTAAGCAGAGACCCGCGACAAGTTCAGTCCGTCTCTGTACAAACTCTACGTGCAAGCTCTACGATGGTTTCAGCTATCTCTATCGTACGTAGGGTTTGTGACAGAGATGAAATGAACCCGTCGTGGGTGTCCACTTTACGTAGCTTCAAGCCTAAGTGGTGCTACATGATTATAGGTGGCGGGTACGCTGGGACTAACAATAGTGGGTGGCATCGGCCGGAAATAATTCAATGCACTAACTATTGGCGGAAGCACACAAATTAGTAGTACACTCAGTAATAGTACATTACGATATAAGTGCGTTATGGTGGTTATAACACATGAAGCGGAATTTCAGCCCGAGCCGTAGGCAATGGCGCAAGGAGCAAAGTGTGTTTATCCAATATACGCACGTATATCGTACGAGTTTTTTTAACACACTTGCGAGGAAAAATACCTAATAAACTGATATTTTTGATTTTAAATAAACTGAACCATAAAACTGTGATGCACACTGTTGCTTAACCGCCGTCCGTTTTACTTTTTAAAATCAGCACGGCGCGCGGCCTTCTGGACGGTGCCACTAGGCCAGAAAATTCAAAATTTGAAAAAAAAAAACAATTTGAAGCATGTGTAACTGAGTTAAGTAAGATACAAAGATAAATATTGAAACAACAATGACGTTCGATGTCTGATTTATTATTTGTCTTTGTCCAACCTTCACCTTATGTTATCTTAATATCTCGCTCACACACAACTGTCAAACTTTCTTACTCTATCATTCATACTGGATTTACCATTAATTCTGTTCCTTTCTTTCGCAAAAGCAGGTCGTGAGTTATAGAATATAACTTCACTATTTGCGTATCTAATACACGCGTGTTTTATGGGCTGTTTTATTTATCTAAAACCGGTGAAATTAGATCCATTTTACGAGCAAAGGTGTTAAAAATTAAATTACAGTATACAACCACGTGTAAGATTCAGTAGGTCCATAAAATTAATAAATATTAAATTAATGACAATTATCTAAGTTAAACTGAAAAATGTTGTTGTTTATAAGAGTTATGAATTTAATTTGTACACCTAATTGTTTTAGTAATTTTTTTTATTACATTTATAATGGTTAACATAAATTGTATTTAATTAATCATTGAGTTTTTTCCTCATATTATAAATTTTCACACTGCCCTTGGAAAAATATGTAAATAGGCTATTTCACGTTTAATTTTTTTATACAAATAAAACGATCGTGATTATAATTAAATGCGTAACTCTTCCGTTTTGAAAGTAGGTAACTAATTGTATTTAACCTCACAGGATATGAACTTGAATACACAATTTAATCGAGAATTTGGGTTACTTTGACGCGATTAACCAGAATCCAGGGCGGCAATAACCGTTAGGACGATTAAACCACACGTGCGGATCCCTAATATAAAGCTACGCTGAAAGCACTTAATTCAAGTACTTCGCTTACAATGAAAACAGAACTAAAACTATACTATTTTAGAGCAACGGATACTCCATAAATGTTTTCTTGTAATTATGGAAGATATTAGGTACATTTATTTAAAACAAAAAACAGACTTTATTACCACGCACTGCAGTATAGTCACATAAAAGCTTAAAACGGAATAATTGTTTACTTAGATGACATATTTTCCACATACTTCGGTTTAAAATACAAGCTACTTACTTAAACAAATTTGATAAAAAATTCTATTGGCCCATTCTGGAACATATCCTTTATAAAAAAAATAATATTTCGAAATTTTTATATTTTTTCTTCTGTTATGTCTTCTGTTTCGGTTTAACTAAAAGTGCTTAAACCGCACAAAGTGATTAAGATCAAAGAGCATGGAAAGGACCTCCCGTTATTCTCCTTTGTCCATCAGCTTTTATTACAAGCTTTTATTTAGCTTACCCTGTTTATTTGTTTTTTGGGACAAGTATTGAAAGTTTGGAAAGGAAAACCAATGAGGAAGTATTAGAAATAGTAGGAGCGAAAAGAAGACTGCTGGGCGAAATAGAAAATAGGAGAGGAAAAATGATTGGTCACTTAATACGTCATGATTCCTTATTTAAAAACATACTAGAAGGAAAGATAAAAGGTAAAAGAGGTCCAGGACGACCAAGAAAGAGCTATGTAGAGCAACTGAAAGAAAAAGCAGGGGTCATGTCGTATCAAGCACTAAAAAATAAGGCAGAGAACCGAGAAGTTTGGCGCATACTCCACCGAAAAGAGCCACTAAGCTCTTAAATAAGAAGAATAAGAATTGCAAGTTAAATTTGAGCCACTTCCTGGTTCCCGGTTTAAATGAAATTTTGTATGCTAATCTAAATCAAATGACAATGCAATATTATTATAACATGAAGCTGATCTGATGATGGAGCCGGGTGGTGGCTATAGGAACCCTGTAATAAAACGACGCAACCCCATCGAGTTTGGCCTTATTACATATAAGAACTTAGCCTCACAATAAATTAAAGCACGTACGAAATTTCTTTTTTATACTTAATAATTTCTTCGTATGACTCGACTCTAATACGTAATAAGATGCATAACTGTCATACTTGATGTGTGGTATAGTGAACATCGTTTTAAGAAATAGCTACCATAATTTTAAAGTACTAAAGAATTTATTTCACTTTTTAGCATCCAGCAGACTCTAATATTTTACTATCATGTTTAATTTTAACCGTTATGCTTAAATTTTCTGAGAAACTTTGTAAAACGCACTTAACTGTTAACAAAACTGAAACATTCTAGTTTTATAAGAGAACATTAAAAACCGTAGAGAATATCATAAATAAAACAACAACACTATGACGTCTTTATTCCTAACGGGGTAGACAGAGCTTCAAGGCATACATAAGCTCAAATGCCACATTTAGCATTATGGTGGGCGTAAAGAGGGAAAAAGGTAATCAAAACAGTGAACTGTTGTTAGCCGCATCGTCTATTTAATGATTCGAATTTTCGCATATTCCCTCGATCGGCTTATAGCTGCTTCTTAGGAAGAAGTAAAACAGCTGGTAAATTCTACGTTTTTGCTTTTATCCCAGACCAGCATGAAAAAAATAAAATGAAATATGAATAAAAATATACTTAAAGTTTTTTTTTTTTTAATTTCATCTTAAATGAAAAATATTTTTGTAGAATTTTAAAAGTCGCGGCCACAATGCCGGGCCCTTCACAAAGTATGACATAAAATACTTTTTACAACTAGCCCTCTCAGGTCACATTTTACGATCGCATTTACAAAATAAAGGTTTACTAAAGTCCTTAACATTTACTACCATTTTGCATTTACATACAAAGTTGTAGGTATGAGAAAAGTTGCAAAGATTTTAACTTGAGAAAATATATTTTTTTAAATATTTCAAAAAGCACTGCCTTTAATTGTCTCTAGTTTCCGACATTTTCATCAGTGTTGGGAGTAACACTTTCTAAAAATGGTGACAATTATGAAAGGTTTTTTGTCTTGATAGTTTCCACGAGTAATTATCATCTTATAATGTTTTTACTTAGAGTTGCTTTTCCACACTTTGCATGGTCTTTGGAATTCTTGGCTAACGATTAGCATGCATATTATCTTTGCAGTAGACAAAAGACAGTAAACACACCACAGATAAAGATGTAACTGGAAAAGATGAGAGATGTCTTTACCTAGAATTGCCTATATAATGTTATATTTACCAAACATATTAACTATTTTAATAATTTTTTATTTAAATTGTTAGTCAAGTAATCATTAAATAAAATAAACTCCAAACATTTCGGGACAACATCATAAAACTGATACCCTGGAAATGTCAAACTGACATTTCACGTAAAAGTTACAATGTCAGCAAAATAAAATTCCGTTAAGCCACTGAACATAAACAATAATAAAAAAATCACAACGTGACGTCGTCTTGCTTCAGAGCCTTTAATCATGTTCCAAAATCACACAACAACTTTTATCTACTACTTTCTCTCTCGAACACATTCCTGGGCAACTTTCCTCATTTATTGGGAATTAATCGAGATCCTGCCGGACAATACAATTACAAAGGGACAGAGGATTTTAGTGAAGAGGGTGAGGCCAAAAATAGAAGCTTTGTAGCACGTTACTTTCGCTTGATTTCTGACGCGATTTGACGTTTTTTACGAAACGCCATTAGAACCTTTATTAGGATGTTGCTATACAACGTGGAAGGGACATACCCGTAATAAATCGAACTACTACTAGATCATTGAAGTACGATTATAATAAAATGAAAATTCCACGTTGTATTTAATTGTAAGGACATTTACATAAACCTGTACCATGTGCCTATTAATTTGAGTAAATAATTAAAGATTTTAAGCTACATAAATGCAAGAACAGGAGTTGCTCAAACTTTATAAATTGATTCGTATACCGTTAGTGCTACTGTTGTTAGTCACCTTAAAAGACAACTAAAAGCTATGCTAAAGTTAAAAACTAATTATTACAACTTACTAAATAAAATATAATCATCATCAGGTCTTTTTTCAGTCTCCACTGTAGGAGCACGACCCTCTCTGTACTACCAGAGCCATATATTAGCCAGAGCAGTCAGAGAATTTGGTCTACACTCTCCACGCTGGCCAGACGGGTTGGAGAGGTCTCATTGATGTTCATAAGCATTATTCAGCTTGTGTTTCCGAAGTCGCCTTCTATGAAATCCACGGGAAGACTTGGGGTGGTCCTATTCTACTCTGCCGGGAACCACACGGCTAAAAATTATATACCTACCACTATTTAGTTAAAATCTAAATCATAAAACAATCAAGCAGCTAAGTAAAAAAATGTAAACAATAGCAAATTAAATTTAAATCGCAATTTCTTACTGACTTGGAGAAACCCTCGCTTCAAGACCAAAGTGTGTCTTTATGGTGGCCTTTATGTTAGAGACCGCCAATCAATTGACCCTAAATTGCAACACACGTTACATATTATTAAATTCGTTTAAAATTTTTATAAAAGTAAGGTTCATTTTTCATTGCAGCTGTTCTCTTTACGTTGAAGGTAAAACATCAGAATTAAGTGCGTTAACTTAATCATCATAAACTTAATAAAATAAAGTGCAACTTGAGTGTCGGGCTTTATTAAAGTAATTTCGTTTTCATTGTAAAGGTTAAGATGATATTCATGAATTTATTAGGATGGTAATCATGAATTTAATTTATCCAGAAAGTATTTGAGTCATCCTAGGTATACTCGTGGTGGATAGATGATAAATGATGAATGATGATTCTACCTTTTTCTCAACTCTTATCGTAACATCTGTTCTCCACCGGTCGTACAATTTGGGTCAATGCCTTTGTAGAAAAATTGTGTATTTCATTTAATCATTTGTCTCCCCTCTTGCACTTCGTTAATTTTAACGTACCGTAAGGCGGTGATCCCACTGCACCGCGGAGCGCGGTGATTTAAACATTGTATGCAAGTATCTCAGTTTGTATAGAAAACACGCTCTTTTGGTGTTAAGATGATACATGGAGTCCAGAGCTGACCCCATTTGAAAAAAAAATACGTGAAAGGAAACGGATATATCATTTTAAATTTCTTACTTATTAGTAAACCTTAGATAACCTTTCAAACTATTTTATGAACTACTGTTTTCCGTTCAAAGTGACAACGTGAAGCTTTTCTTCGCACATTTTAGAAAAACGGCCAGTTTTGGCAAATTTGCGAAGAAAAGCTTCACGTTCTCACTTTAAACTGTAAACAGTAGTTCATAAAATAGTCTGAAGTTACTAATACGAAATTTTTGATGGTATCTGAGTTTCCTTTCAAATTTTTTTTTTCAAAATGGGGGCAGCAATGGACCTCATGGATCACCCCCGTAGAATAAATTAAATATTTAAAAATATCCCAAAGAACATAATACTGATGAAAGACCTCTCATTTTACATCCAGTCAGCTGATTGCGCATTTGATTAGAGCTTCGATTAAATTTTTCGAAAATTTTATAATAACATTCGCATTGGAATTATGTACGTGTAACATACCGGATTGCCAACATTTTAATTCACCGTTCACTTGTTGATTTCAAAGCTGATAAATATGTACAAATTTTATCAGTCACCCCTGTTTGGGGCGACATATAGGTACATATAGGTACGTTACACGTTCCCAACCAATATCGTAGGCACATAGGGTGCGTAACAGAAAAGTGAACAACATTTTCCCATTTTACCTTCAAATCTTGTCCTTCGTCTCTCGATATTGCTCGATGGAAATATTGTCAAATATTTCGGTATATTCGATGAAATTAATTTCGGGATATTCATATCGGGAAAATAAATTACTTTGGGATTTAACTTTCGAATTAACTTGTCACAGTCATGTTCCTGTAGTTTTTGAATGGACATAATAATGATGTCAAAAACAGTTTTCTAATTAAAGCTCGTAGTTAAAATTGCATTAAAAGAAAGCCTCGACATAATGCTGAGAGTAACCATTTTGGTAGCATATTTTGTTTTTTCTTTCATGTTCAATGTCATTTGTTATTTTTATGCTCCAAATTAAGATTTTCTATTTCTGTTTCTAAGTCTTCAGGGACGGTTTTATGTAACTTTGCACTACAAAGTAATTTATTATAAAATTAAAACTTTATATCTTAGTTAACCAAACCTATTATTTTATTTATTTTATTGATTTAAGTACACTTGAAAATTTACAAACTATATGTGTAAAAAAATCAGGAAAACTAGTACTTAGGTGCTACTTATTTCTAAAGAAATTTATTTTCAGAAGTAAATAAGCTGTAACTTCAAGACACTTTAAAATCTCAATAGTAGGTCACGACGTACTCAACCACATCCTTACTCGGTAAGGCTGAGTGTCCTCCGAATCTTCACTTTCCAAGGCCACGGAACCAAAGTGCACAAAGGCCACAGTGTAAATATTTCAGAGATCGTAGATCCGAGGGATATGGACACAAATTATGAACTACATTTAATTTGGTATAAAAAGCAGTGGTTGTTACGAAACGCTAGTTTCAGTAGCTTTTATTCTTAAAAAAAAAGGATCGTGACAGACAGACATACAGACAACAAAGTGATTCTATATCCCGTTTTTTTCTTTTGAGGTACGGTACGGAACCGTAAAAATAGTAATTCAAAATATAAATACACATTACACGTAATGTAAATTAATATTGACGTGTAAAAGTACCTACAAAGGCCTAATTGCTGAATAAATATTTGATTCTTTGGGTCATATTCATCTGATACCGACACAAGCTCACCCAGGATCATATATCTGTGTAAAAAATGCTTTTTATAGTCTTTAAAGTGTTTAACTAGAAAAGGGAAAAATTAATTTGATTTCTCACTTGCTTCATGTAAGATTTCTTTTCTCTCCTTCAAAGGAAGTAATTTTTGCTCCTAGAAGAATATAAAAGAATTCGAGGATTCTTGTTGGAGGATGTAGGAGATTGGTTGTTTCACAAACAAAAGTTTAATAAGAAGAAGATATGGCTATGAACCGAGGAACTCCCGATTGACAGACGATCATTCTATCACGCCAGTGAAGAGATCTAAGACACCACTTCTTAATGTCACGTGACACGTTTCCCCTTTGACCTGTTTCTGTACACTGTGGTTCACCTCAAGCAACAGTTGTGAGATGCGTAAGGGGGCGCGGGGCGCGGGGCAAAATCAATAGACCGGCCCGGGTCGACCCCACCCCCTGCCAAAACATCCGACCGGTTGCTGATGTGTGGGATTTTTTTATCATGTGTGTTTTCGGATTCCTAAAGGGTTATAATTTGAACGAGATTTGGTATAGGCTGTAGTGGATCGCGGGCGGATTTTATTGGATTTGTACATTATCTATATAGGAAATGTATACGTACATGTACGGTATATATACGGTCAAAAATTCTTTAGAAAAGAGGCTCAGTCTCTCAATACTTTCATCTTAGCGCGTTGCCGGCTGCATCCTCAGCTGTGCTGCTTTGGAGCCTGGGATGCGCTTCCTCGCAATTTCTTCTTCAAATATAATATTATCAATGGTTACCCGAGGATTCTGAAAACCTTGCGAAGTGGAGAAGAAACAGCCGGAATATAGTTGTTCATATATAGTTCAATATGAACAACTTTTTTTATAGGAACAATCCCGAAAGAAAAATACATGCAAATATAAATTTTCAGGTCAGCGTAATCCTTGAGATAATCTTTTTGACTTTTGAGCCATTGCTCCCGAAAAACCATTGAGTCCCGGAAAGTTATTTAAAGAGAGTGATATTATGATATATATGTCGCAGCCATCTGGTTAAAGTAGCCAGCTAATTGGACGCCTAGCCCGGTCATTAAAAGCCGGCATCCAATTAATGGCTGAAGGACAACTAGCCAAGTCATTGAGAGCAACGTTTAACCAGATGGCTGAACCTAGTGTACTCATTTAGTTAAATTGGATATTGATGAATTTGTGATGTGTAATTAGGGTTCACAAATTATGATGAGATGTGTAAACGAAAAATAACATTTACGGTTTGCGCTGTTGACGCCATATTTGTATTGGTGACTACTAGACTAAATTTGAATCACTTGGATGAGTCAGTCATCTTCAAAGGGCTAACTTTCAATACACCTAGTTGTTAAACGTTGAGTGATTCTAGTTCAATTAACTATTGGCCTAGGCGTCTAATTGGATGCCGTTGTTTAAGAGCTGCCAAGACGTTCTGGTAGCTGGCTAATTTATCCAAAGGCTGCGTCATATTAAGTAACTAAAGTAAATTATAACGTAATTTACAACTTTTAGATCATAAAGAAGCTTTGTCAAACAGTAATTAAATAAGTACGTCTTAGGTATTTTAAGCTGGTTTAAGGCTGAAGGATTAAGAACATTAAAACTTGGATTTTTGGTGAATAAGGTGGCACATAACAAAGATTATAAAGTTAATTTGAACTGTATAATAAATAAAAATACTTAATGAATTCCTAACATTCAAAATACAGTACTGTGTAACTTGTAAATTGCAAAAATGAGTCACAAATTATGGCAAATTATTTAGTATGCTAATAATATGTCTTTATTATTGTGGAATAGTGGTCAACCGCCACAGAAGACAGTAAGAGTATACAAGGTCCCGCGGAATATGCGTCCCCGTTCCCCGTCCCTGCACCTTTCCCCGTTTTCGCCTTGTCTAAGGGCGAGAGCGGGCGAACACACACTGCATGGCGCACGCGGGCGCACAAGAACGGGGGAGAGGTGCGGGGGCGCGGAACGGGGACGCATATTGCGCGTACCTTAGGAGATTCCGTTCTGTATACTCTTACTGTATTCTGTGCCACTACTTGGCTCAAGCTCTCTAGACAGTGCGAAGTGGAGAAAGAAAAGCCGGAAAGCGGACACCGGGCTTCGCAGCATTACGGCTGAAGATGCAACTGGGAATACGCTGAGATTAGAAAGAGAGTGGTTCACCGCTTGGCATCACTCCTGACTAGTCCCCCACTAGTCTTTAGTATTTGCAATTGACCAAGAGTTTATATAGGACACTGCTAAGTTTATTATCTCTATCTAGTTCCCACTTGTTCGAAAATGATTAATAAGTCCTAAAATTATATTAGCTCTGGCGTAGTGATTTCCAGCTTATTATTTGGGTCCCAATTTGTCACAATCATTATCTCGTTGGCCAGCGACGAAATTTATTGTAGGGACCCTCAGATTATTAATGGGTCCATAGACCAAATGATTTGATTTCTTAATAATATTGGCTACACGTTAATTTAACATACAGTTATTAAAATTAAAAAATATGAATTTGATGTTTTTTGTAAAAATCATTTTGTAAAAAGATTTTCCTTTTCAATAATAGATGAATTAGTAACTACATATTTCTGATTCCCATTTTCATGAAAAAAGGAATCTTCTTTAGGTCGCATTGCGAAGTCGAAAATTGTCGCATTGGTGTAACCACCTAATTTATATTTGTAGCGTCGTAACTCTATATTGAGTTTTGTATGAAACACTGCATTTCTATAGTAATTAACGGGATAAATCACAATTACCATCATCGTCAGCTGGGACCCACTCACTGCTAGGCATTAGCCTCCTTCTGTCTGCGCCATCTGGTTTTAGCTGTCCCTGGCCATCGTAATCCAATTCTTTCCAGCGACTTGCCTGACATCGTCTCCACCTAGCCGCCGGGCGTCCAACACTTTGTTTCCCATTTCAGGGATACCTACCAGTAGGTGACGTCCTTACTCCATCTTCCATCGTTTTTTCGAGCCAGGTATCTCGCCCAGTTCCATTTTGGAGTCGCAACCCTAGAGAGCACGTCGTGGACTTTCGTTCGACGTCGGATCTCTACGTTGCGAACTGGCTCTTGCAATTTGATGTGGAACATGACTCGCTCCATGCCTCTCTGTGCAACTGCAATCATGTACATGGTGCCTTATGAATTATAAAATAACATAAAATTCCTAATCGATCTTATCTCCAAAAAAATAAAAAAACATTACCGATGATCTGTCTATGCCTGCATAAGTTTTTATACAATGGGTGACTAATTCATAACAAAACAAATTGATATTTAACATGATATAAAATATAAAGTACATTTAAAGCCTGTGATTTTGTATTCAAATGAGCAACAATATTGTATCGCATTTTATACAAACACGTCGGAGTTCACGCAAGGGCAACTTATAAATCAATGTTTGTTTGACACCTAATTTTCTGTCTGCAGCAGAAATAAGCGGAATTTATGACGAATCTTTCGTAAGACCAAATAAATTGCACTTTTTTAGAGTGTAATGAGAGATTATTTGCGTTTTATGCTGTATTTTTTATGTCGTGTCCCATAGGTGGGCATGTATACCAACATTACCATGATGTAAAAAGGTGATTATTCAACTAACTGATAAAATATGCAAGAGTTATGATGAAACGCGGAGTAATTTCTGTTGAGGTATATCAAAAGGGCAGCCTTCTACATTATTTATTCAGCCTCTTTCAAGATATAGGTCAGTCTGCGACTTACTAATACTTACTAATGTGGTACCTAATGAACAGGAACGTGCAAACTAAAGTAACTTAGCAATAATTTTCAGATGTTGCAACAATTGTTGCAAGAAAATACGAAACAAGATGTTGCAAAATAGTAATAGAATTTTTAGTGAAATTATAGCTAATGTTTATGGAATGTAATAATAATTGCAATAATTAAGAAAATAAAACAAATAAGTATAAAAATTAAAAATAAATTTCAAAAGAGTTTGCAACTAAATTATTTTGTTTTTAATAAATAATATGTCCATGAATTTAATAAGAATAATGAAAACTATTAACTATTTATATATAGTTATTTTTCGACTCGAGAAGAAGAACTATTAACAATACGCTTATTATGTAAATAGCTATTGCGATTTCCAATTTACTATTCGGAATTATTATTATCTATTTATATTAAGAATAGTTTGTTTTTTACTTTAATAACATTCCTTTTATATTTGAAACTAGCGGCCCGCCCCGGCTTTGCACGGGTATTTAAGCTCCGTTAGAACCGTCCTCGTACTTCAAGGAATATTCTAAAAAAAGAATTAGCGAAATCGATTCAGCTTCTCTCAACATTTAAGCTTGGAAACACATTCAGTGATTCATTTTTATATTATAGATAAACAGCAAATAAACGGTTAACGATAAATATTATTTTATTTATCCTACTCTTTATTGCACACAAACAAATGAGACACACATGTATAGAGGTAAATGTTAGCATACAAAAGGCGGCCTTATCGCACAGCAATCTTTTCCAGGCAACCTTAGGGTTGGGGTTGTATGGATACAAAAGAAATTTAGATATGTTACAGGTGAAATGCAATATTTCAAGGAAGATATAGGACAAATCTCAGGAACAAATAATATAATATCCGAACTTAGATAATCTATAGTTTTTACAATACTATACATAAAATACATGTATACTTACATAAAATATGTACGTACTTAAGTTATATAAATAAGGTAGTGTACACGAAAGAAAGTAAGAATCTAAACAAGATGCGAAAGGTAATCAAAAACAAAAAGTAAAGTTTACTATAAAAGAACTAAAAAAGAAAGGTAGCAGCAAGGATGTAGAAAAAAGTAGTTCAAAATAAATCTTCTGAATATTGAGAAGCTTTACTCTACGAAATATTATAAAACTTGTCTTCCAGTTTCTCAGTTCCTAGAAAAGAATTTTTAGCTAAAGCTTTGGAGAAATATAAGCTAAATTTTAAATAAATATTGCTAAATTCTACTACATATTCAAAGCAACCTTTTGGATTCATAAGATTTCGTGTCAGTTTAAATATTATTAACGTAAAAGTTGCACGTCACAAGTCTTGCGATTTAAAGTTTATTTATTTTATAATATTTTCCAGAAACTGAATAAGTTTTCTGTATATTAAATGATGTAAAGTAGAATATAGTGAAACTTACTTTTGTATTCCGTATACATATAGAAAGAAATGCGACTTAATTTATTATTTTCACTGAGTTTAGTCTATAGTATAGAGATTTCTTTTTAAATTGTGAGAATTGTATATTTCAAAAGAGTTTTCTTTTTCTATAATTATTTTATTAGTCGTTCCCGGCAGTGCCGGTTTTAGCTCTACTAGCACCCCGGGCGAGATTTCCCCCTCCCCCCCAAAACAATTCAGACTCTAACATAGGCTTCAATCTTATATCTTCCACTCCCGTACTTATGTAGTGTAAAATTGGTCTAAACTGCAGTTGCATTTGCAGACGAAAGTGTCTCGGCATGAGTTCACTCATATTAACCATTTATAAGAAGGTTATAGTTAGTATTTTTTTGTGTCTCGTAAACGCTTAAATTTCTTTTCCTGCAGTATTTTACTTTTTCCGTCTTATTGGAGTTAGACAGAAAGAAAAATCAATTAAGAGGTGTAAGAAATAGTAGGAGAGAAAAGAAGACTGACGGCTGAAATTGAAAAGAGAAGGGAGAAAATTATTGCCCATTTGGTACGACAGGATTCATTATTTAAAGAAAAACTAGAAGGAAGGATAAAGGGTAGTAGAGGTCCAGGGAGAAACCAAGAAAGAGTTATGTAGACCAACTAAAAGAAATGGCAGGGGTCATGTCATATTAAGCGTTAAAGCACAAAGCAGAAAGTAGAGAAGTCTGGCGCATGTTCCACCGACAAGAGCGTGAAGCTCTTAAATGAGAAGAAGAAACATATGTTAGGGTATGCGCCTACTAGGCGTCATCATCATCATCAGGTCTTGTTTAGTCTCCACTGCAGGAGCACGACCCTCTCTGTACCACCAGAGCCATATATTAGCCAGAGCAGTCAGAGGATTTGACCTACACTTTCCACGCTGGCCAGACGGGTTGGAGAGGTCTCATTGATGTTTATAAGCTTTGTTTAGCTTGTGTTTCCTAAGTCGCCTTCTATGACATCCACGGGAAGACTTAGAGTGGTCCTATTCTACTCTGCCGGGAACCACACGGCATCTTTACAATTTTAATATCGAAGCATGTGCTGTGAACAAATTTCCGAAAATAGGATTACTCCATCCGTTTCACTTCCGGCCCGGATCCGGGACCCACTCTATTATTCACGTGCCGCCTTATTCCGCCGCACTAAGTTTAAACCACGATCGATGTTATGTTCAACGCAGTGAGTTGCCAGACTGAAATAATAAACAATTTTCCTCTCGATATATTTAGAATACGCCATCCATTTACGAATATTTTATATCGTGCTATTGTCTTGTCTGAAATGCTTAATTTTTTAAACTGAAGAAGGATATTTGATTATCTCTATGTATAATAAATGATAGAATACAAATATCTTTGCAATATACTAAGTCTCTTAAATATGTGACAGTTTTTAATTATTTAGGTATTTACAATATAATCATAGTACAATATTTATCAATACTATTATTGTAGTAAAATAAAAACTCATTTGACAGCAATGTAAATATAATTATACGAGGCCGCTGTTGCTATACGAGGCTATTAATAAATATAAAATACCGGCCAAGTGCGTGTAGGGGAGAGGGGGAAACCCTTGACTTTAATTTTTTTTTTAATACCAGATATTTCACAAACGTATTTCAATCGAAAAATTGTGTTCACAAACTCACAATATTTTTGAAAGACCTACTCAACGACACCCCACACCATAAGTTGGTCGAGAAAAAAAAATCCTACGTCTACCGTAAAAAGATTTTTTTTTAAATTTGTTTTACCACTTTGTAGGCGTGATTTGATTAATATACATACTCGTACCCATGTCAAATTACAGTTGTCTAGTACTAATAGACAGACAGACATGGCGAAACTATAAAGGTTCCTTGTTAACTATGGCACTCTAAATCATTTAACTATTATTAAACCTAAAAGCAACTTCATTATTCGTATATCAAACAATACGTAAACAAAGTTATTGAAGTGTGGGCTGTTCAGAACGCCCAGTTCGTTCCTCATAGAATATCGCGTACTTAGCCGAATGTACCGTGAAACGAGCTAATGAGAAGCAACCGACCACCGTAAATGTGAGTACTTACCCTAACAATAGACGTACTCGTTACCGTCCGATTGCTAATGGAATGCCTTAATTTTGACTAGGAAAAGTGTTTGGGAGAATAAAGTTAGGATTTAACTAGTCTAGGTTTTTTACTGTTTAGACTTTAGAGGTTAGGTTAGATTACACATATAATATTTCTGTTTTCAGCCTATACTGTCCCAAAGCAGGGCAAATGCCTCTTTTCCAGCACTCCAACTTTCTCGATCTACTGCAGTGATTGGGCCTTTGAGGCCCAATCTCTGCATTAGGAGTCAAGCTCGTCACTCCACCTTTTTTTGGGCTTATCGGGCTTCCGCTTTCCGTTTAGAGAATTATATATATTGTAAAATGATTTGGTACAGAGTTTTTCGGACATGCGGCAACCATGTCCTGCCCAGTTCCATTTAAGGTGGCAGTTTTCCAACGTCCACTATCTGTGTTTTGGACCATATTTGTACCACTTTTCTACAAATAAACTGATTGATTGATTGGTTTATATGTGGTCTGAAAGTCTGACTTCTGAATTACTATACTCCATGGCTCGTTGACAAACCCCGAGTTTTATAGTGAGTGTGAGTATTATACACATACAAATTTATACTGTCCATGCCCGGAGTGGGTTATAAGTATATAGTATGTTCAGTAGTATGTCAGGCTAGCAGGTCATATAGTATTATTACAGGTTTAATGCACCAACGACGTCAATGTCACTAACTACTAATTAGATATATTGCTAACTACGCATATGTTCTGTTAGTATTAGGACATAGTTCCAGGTAGTGTGTTTGCGTTATGTTATGGCGTCGTAAGTCTATTACCGAACGCGTAGTAAATGTACGATCAGAAAAAAATACAATAAAGTGCAAATTAAAAAATATTTATTTGAACTTACATAAAAAAGTATTTATCAAAATCTAATTAGTCAAGTGACAATTTAGTAAGTTTTTTCTTTCATTTTATTTTAAAATAGTAATAATTGTTATAAGCAGTTGCTTAACCTATTTTAGTAAAATATGTCATTTTAGTATTTTACATTGAAAGTAGGTAGTACGGGACGAAACGTGTTTTACCAAAAATATGTACTTAAATTTAACAAACTAATTGTGCCTAAATTTTTCTACGTAAGTTTTCATCGTTTCAGAGTAGAAAATTGTTTTGCTGACCGTATGTAGGTACGTGTGAATATTTTACGACGTGGTCGGCAGAATCCTGCCACTTCAATATAAATGAGAATTGAAATCTGAACTCCGTCATACTCTGGAACCGTTTCAAATATCATATTCACTGTGTCCATGGCTATGACTTGAATGATAAATTTATGTTGCAATATCTAGAATCAATTTTGGTGTATTTCGGTATTTTGTAGGTATATAAACGCTAACATAATATATTGAAACTATTTTAAGGGTAGATTACACATATCGCAATATGAAAAAAAAGGATTTCCATACAAACTCGGATCAAAAACTATTTTTCATATTTCGATATACATATGTTTCTAGGGGAAAGTTGTTCAATATCCTGCACTTAGTTCAACCTTAAAATTGTTCCAGTATATTATGTGAAATCATGTATAACTGTATACAACAAATATTGATTTCTAATATACTTAGGTTATCTTGGTTTCCAGTTTGATACCTGAAAACGTTGAACCAATTTAGATTTTTACCTATACATAATATATAGAATTCTGTCAGTTTTCCTTGTTACTGATCTACCAGTATAAACTTTACAGGTATACCTAGATTAGATAACTAATCTAATAATGTAATATTTAGTATTCAGTGGAGTAAAATAACGTTATATGAATGAAGTTGATAGCTAATCCGGACATGGTTAAAAGGGTAAATGTACGGAATATTTGCCATTCCGAAAAAAAATTGTTTCATTTCACAATAATAAATTAACATAGAAAATGAAATATGAAAAAAGGTAGAGTTGTAAACAGGAACGTTATTACACATCTTGGGAATGGAAACTTCATCATTACGCATCTTCTCAACCATAGAACGTTTTGCGCAACTTTGCATCTGGCTTATGAGCCAGATGCAAAGGAACTTATATCAAAATTTTTGACCTTTCATACAAGTTGACCGATCCAAACAAGGTTATCCAAGTTTGTATGTCAAGCCAAAAAATATTTTTCATATTTCGATATATGTTTCTTGCGGAAATTTCAGTATCATGGATTGAATTCACCCTTAAAATAGTTTCAGTATATTTTGTTAGACGTCATAGAATGTTGCATATTGTCAAAATTTTTGCATCTTGCATAACATAATAATAAATCATCAAACGTAAGGAAAAAGAACTGTTTAAAAATTTTATTAGAAAAAATCAAATAGATATAAAGGTAAGTATTCAATCACATGTTGGTTTTATGGAAATGCCGCTATTTGACGTGCTCACAACCATACTACACAGTGTTGTAAAGAAAATCTCACATGAGATGGCAATGTTGACTTACAATTATAATATTGCACGCAAGAGTGAATCGAGCCTAATAATTACCCAAAACATAAACATCACAAAAAAACAAGAAAATATATATAAATTGGAGCAAAGTAATCAGCCGAATCAGGAATATATACGAAAGTGTCGCTATTACGTATTCTCCAACGTATGTAGAATGTTTTAAGGGAAATCTCGCATCTGGCGACAATGCGACGTAATACTCGTACTGTGATATAAACAAACACAAGTGAATCAAGAATAAACTTAGGAACAAAACAAAAGAAACATATACTGTAACAACTTGTCATTAGAAGTATCTAAAGTTCTAAACTGAAGTGCCAGCATTATGCTTATGGCTGCAAAGTTGATGTTTTATACAAGATGCTCACTCGTATATCTTTTTCAATAAGCTTCGCTTTTTATTCATGTTTTTAGGATTCCGTACCCAAAAGGACCCTATTACTAAGACTCCGCTGTATGTCCATCTGTCACAGGGTTTAATCTCTTGAACCGTAATAGCTAGACACTTTAAATTTTCACAAATTATGTAGTCGTCATACAAGAATTTCCATATTATTTGTTTAAATAATATGGAATATTGTATGGAGGTTCCGTACCTCCGTACCCTTTATGGACGAGTCTGACTTGCACTTGACCGGTTTTTTAATGCATAAAGAATATTTCGTCGTCAACTTTATTATAAAACCATATACAATAAGATTTTGACCAATTTCTTTCGTATATCAAAACGATACAATCAAAACAAGCAATAGATTTTGTTGTAGTTACATTGTAGTTGTAGTTACCTATTGAGTTATTTATTAGTAACTTGTAAGCTACTAATTAACGTGACACAAGTTCAGAAATTCACTGAACTGAAAGATTGATTAGACGAATCAACTTGCTACATAAACACCTGTGTACTACGAACATGTCACCCCATCTGTTTACGGATATGCTATGTATGCTTATCTATGGCGTGTGTGAAGTTACGACATGTCAACGCTTTGACAGTTCTGTCCTACTTTTGTAATGATGTTCCCCTTTTCGTAACGATATTATAATTCCTATTACGTAAAATATACGATGATGGTATTAAAATTGTTAACAAAAGACTATTTTGTTTGATATTACAAAGAGACAAATTAATTATTGTGAGTTTAGAATGATTGCATTTGACTTAATTTATGTGCGTGTTTTTTTCTTACAGTAGGTATTTGCCCCTTTTTTAACCCCTGATGAAACAGAAGGGTATTATAAGCTTGACGTATCTTTGTGTCTATGTGTCTGTCTATGCCATAACAGCTTCTTAAAGAATAAACCGATGAAAATGTGTTTTTTTATTTGAAAGCATGTGGAGATGGTTCTTAATGAAAAACGGTTCAGCCATTTTAAAGTTATTGGGGGTGAACGCTTGAAAGTCGGTGGTTTTTTAAGTTTTCTGGCAAATAAACTAGTTGATTGTCGCAAGTCCCACCCCATAATAAACATAAAGATTTAAAACCCACTTACTACCCATTTGTGAGCACTAAAGCTAGGTGTTTTGATCAATGACATTTACTTAGTAAACAATAATATCTTATCTCATCATCATCATTCAGCCACAGGAAGTCCACTGCTGGACATAGGCCTCCCCCAAGGATTTCCAAAACGACCGATCAGAAGCGGCCTGCATCCAGCGTTTTCCTGCAACCTTACTCAGGTCGTCCGTCCTCCTAGCAGATGGGTGTCCTACGCTGCGCTTGCCGGTACGTAGCCGCCATTCGAGAACCTTTTTGCCCCATCGGCTATCGGTTCTTCGCGCTATGTGCCCGCCCACTACCACGTCAATGAGCTAATCCGCTCGGCTATGTCTGTGACCTTAGTTCTTCTACTCTTCTCATTTCTGATTCGATCACGTAGAGAAACACATAGCATAGCCCTCTCCATAGTCCTCTCTCAATATCTAATCTAATACAATAAAAAGCCATGGTACAGAAATGTCTAAAAATATTTGACTAGAAATCTTTTAAAGTGGATGCGACGGGATCACGAGTTTTAAGATTTAATTTGATTCAAAGTCGCGATAAGTAGCTCTAGCTTAGGAAATCAACTTAAAACGCACTGAAAGAATTGGTTTCTTACTTAGTTTTAATGCCGAAGTTTAACTTTAATAATTCCTGAAATTCTATATCTTTAAAGGTCGAGTAACATTGTCACTTTAGATTGTTTTGTTGATGTTTACCACGTTTTATTGGTGATATCTGACAAAACTAGGCACGTTTTATTTTCACCGTTCTTAATTAATTACTTGTATTTGACTTGTGTAAAAATAAGTCGAAGAACTCGCTGATAAATTAAATACACTATATTAATTTATTTAACCCGATTTATTATACAAAGTCATTACTTTTATGCAGTTAACCCCAGTGAAAAATAAAGAAAAAGGTACCTACTCATCTTATAAAAGCTTTACTACACTCATAAACTATAGTTACACACGCTGTAAACACGATATATTTCGTTATTTTCACTGGCCAGAATTGTCGCTATTATTTTAAAATGTGCGACATTTTTCACCGACATATTTCTGCAACTTGGGTCGTTAACTGTATATACACACAATACTGTAAACACAGTATAATTGCAAAGTATATTTTTATAACTTTTATGAGAACAAGCTAAAAACCTTTTTAGTTAGCTTTTTGGTGTTATAGGGATGAGGACTAAGTACGAAAAATTTTACAAAATTGGACATTTAACGCTTGAGTTGACATACTTTTTACAAAGGGTATCGTTATCTACTTACCTATGTTTTCCTTAAAAGTACTTTACAGAAATATAATTTATATTTTTGGTTATTTTCAATTTGGAATCCAGAATCACTTTTGCTACAGAAAAATTGCCTGTTTTATCTTACCTTTAATATATCTCCTGATTGTATAGGCATTTGTCACACTGCTCAAAGCTTACGGAAAATATTCGAGAAATAAAATCTTTTCAAATGTAGAAATGATATCAGGAAGATGGAAGGAAAGTATACGGTGAATAGTGAAATCGTGATCATATAAACTATGTAAGATACTCGTATTATGTTTTAACATTATTTCTTCTTTTTTGGTAACTTATGCTGTTATATTATTAAGTTATTTTCGTATGCTGTCCTATTGATGGACAAAAGTTTTCCCTTTATCTTTTATTATATAAAAGTTTTCACCATTTCTTATTTCAGTATTTAATTTGAGTACTTTAGTATTGCATCTTGAATGCCTAAAAAACCCTATAAAAATATTTTATTATATATTTTAATAGTTAAATTAAACTTAATATTTTTAAACATGCATACATACATTATGTCTTTTATCTTTTTAACTAATGGGGCAGAGATGCTCTAAGCAGTAATGCTCATTACTGCTTAGAGGCGCAATACCCAAGTATTCAAGCCTCTAAGCAGTCAGAGCTTCATAGCCGATGGTGGTGGAAAAAGGAATCAAATAATGATGGCTAGCTGTATCGCCTATTAATATGATTTGTATTATCGTCCATTCCCTTGATCAACTTCAAAATGCGCGGGAAAAGAAGCAGCTAGTACCTACATTCTAAGTGTTTTTTTCTTTTTTCTCAGATCAGCATGGAAAAGTATTTTTAACATTTTTATTCTTTGTTATTCTATTAATTTGGCAAAATAAGGGTTTGGGCTCTGTTATTTTGTTGGACAACATAAAATATATATTTTTTGTTTCCAAAACAAAGACCCGTAGATAAAAAACGTAATGGAGAATGTAAATTATTTATTTTTCTATTAGCTTTTTCTACAAGCAAAAAGCGCGGAGCTGATTGAATCATTAAATATGTATGAATGCTTTATAGCGATATTGCCTACTATTTGGTTGCAAATATTGAAAATTTCGATTGAGGTTTGTATTGTACTCGTGTATAGTAATAAATTTTTTTAATTTATGATTTCTCTTCTACTTTTCTACCCGCTGCTGAGTGAAGGTCTCCTCATATGCATTCCATTCTCTTTAGCTTTCTAACCAGATCTTTCCCATTACATGGGTTAAGTCATCGGCCTATCTCAATGCTGGTCTTCTTACACCCCTGTGGCCGTGTCTCGTTCTCTATTCTAATACCCTCCGACTCCATCTTTCATCTTCTTTTCGGCTTAAAGCCGGTGTGGCCCGCCCACTTCCACTTTCTCTGAACTAAGATATGGTTTATCTCTGGAAGATTACACCACCAAATCTCTGTGTTTCTCACTCAGTCCTTCTAAGCGTAGACCGCTCCATTTTGCGTTGGCGTTGGTCTACCTCATGTAGGTCATAGATCCTCTTTTTGGTAAGGGTCCATGTTTCTACGGTAGTACACATACATTAAATGGATCAGGACATATCACACTATTTAAACTAGCCCCAAAGTAAGTTTAAACTTGTATTATGAAATACTTACTCACACTAACCCAGGACAATTTGAAAAAGCCCATTTTCCAATTTGCCTTGGCTTAGATTGTGGGACTAGCGTGTTGACCATTACTCCACTGAGGTCCTCAAACAAAGATAAGTAACATTCATTTCTATTAATTTGTTGAGCTGAAAATTATGTGTTATGGAGGCTTAACAGAGAGATACTCGTTCACTTACGGATTGCTATTAATGCTTATAATAATAACTTAGGTGGCAACCTTTCATCGTGTAACTATGCTCCTCAACAATCAATAAATAATAGTTTTTTTTTATTCACCTCAGAACACAAAATCAACAACACTTTACAATATTATTATTTTATCTTATGAACTATCATTTAGTTCTTTTTGCGAACATTGGTCAAGTCAAGAATAAAAATCAGTAAATTGACAGATTGTTAAAATAACGATAGATGATTAATCAGACGAACGAGAACGGTGAAGTGTGCTGTGCTATAACCAAACTTATCAGACATTTAATAAGTATTTCTGCGTTGCTGTGCCTAAGATAAATATTATTAAACATATGCAGCTAAGACAAAAAAAGAATGATGGAAAAAATAGAATTCAACTCCAGGGTATCCATTTAAGATAGGTAATAAGAATCTTAATACAAAATCTAGAATACTTGGGCCGATTCCTTTGAACCTTTGTAATCTGGTCCCATAGGATCATCTGGAGATTACTTTTGTGTTAGTCCCTGTATGTTTGCGAACGTAATTACTAGTCTGGGTTAAACTTAGACTTCTTCCAAAAATGTTGAAGTTAGCCAACAACTTTGTTTTTGTCAGAGTTTAAAATTAAGCTAACCAAAACCAAAGCTCTATTTTAGGTAATCATCATCATCCGAGCGTATTCCCGGTTGCATCGTCAGCGGTTACGCTTCAGAGCCCGGGGTCCGCTACCTAACCTAGGTGATTCGATTAGGTTACTGGTTTTTACACAGAGCGACTGCCGTCTGACCTCCGCAACCCAAAGGGTAGACCAGAACCAATACAAGGATAGGTGCAAACGCTAGATAGCGTTTGGGACCAACAGCTTTACGTGCCTTCCGAAGCACGGAATCATCTTTCTTTTCGGATAATCAGGTTCAAGCCTGCAATATCCTAACCAGACTGGAAACAATTTTTTCCCAAAGTATGCTTCCCAGTGGGATTTGAACCCACGACCTCCGGATCACAAGACAGACGGACCACTGGACCACGGAGGCAGTCACTCTATTTTAGGTAATATTTAAAGGTCATTATATTTTTAATGAATTTAGTTGCAACACATTGCTGGACACTAAGCCAGACACGATAGAAATAACAAATTGATTTACGTCTGTCGACGTAGTGTACCCTACAATGTATTCAATTAATGAAATTCTTTCATGCTAGTTTGGGAGAAAAGAAAATACTTAGAATGTACCAGCTACTTCTCTTCCCACGCAGATCGTTAAAACCGATCTTGGGAATGAGCAAAAATGCGAATCATGTTAATAGGCGATGCGGCTAGCAACCCATCTATTTTGATCCCTTTTTCTATCTCATCCATCATCACGCTAAAAGTGGCCTTTGGGTCTTGCAGCGATCCAAAATGCTCTGTCTGCTCCATTAGAGAAAAAGACGTAATAGTGTATAGTATAGTATAAAAAAACACAATTACTGCTGCATGATACATTCTAAGCATCTTTTGCTGTACGACACTATCACAGTACTAAATTAGTAACTTAAAAGCGGGTTTTATTAATTTGTATTATTGAAAATAATCTTTACACACGTTTCTTTACCCAATCGGAAATCACCTCAATTTGGATTAGAATATAAATTCTAAACATGCAACGTATTCGAGAATCAAGTGGCCAATAATAGAATAGTTTCGTCACACAACGTGACATAATTCTGTACACAGATTTAGAGCTCGGTTCGATTTGTTTGCAATCCAGAAACTCTACACCGAGATTGTTTGCGGCGACGTGCCCCCAAAACTACTTAAGAAACTCTCATCTTGACTACTTGGTATACCTATACCGCATTTCGTTTAGCTAATAACTAGTTATTAGGTATTATAAGATTTTCCTCATTTTCGGAGGTAAAAGTTTCACAATATTTGGACAAAGTAGTGTGTTTGTTATTAAAACACAATATACAATTGAAATTTTTGAAGTGAAAACTTCTTTAGCGGCGTTGTGCACTTTTTTTGTAATGGGTAAAAAATGTTAAACTCACGTCAGGACACGTGTCCTGATCGAAGATTCGTAAGACGAAATGACAGCCGGCGCGGCGTAGAAGAGGAAGTATTTATACTATAATTTCGACTAAGCTGTCAGCCGGCTCGTTAGTCTAGGGGTATGATTTTCGCTTAGGGTGCGAGAGATCCTGGGTCCAAATCCCGGACAAGCCCAAACCTTTTTGAAGTGAAAACTTCTTTAGCGGCGTTGTGCACTTTTTTTGTAATGGATAAAAAATGTTAAACTCGCGTCAGGACACTTTTTAATGTAATATAAATTGTCATGTTTGTGTACGATAGCGCAATAAATAAATATTGTATTCTACCACATAAATTATAGTACTTTTATACTGATAATTAAAGCAATTCGTGCAAAATTATTCCCTAACCATTCCAAAATATCAAAAATGCACAACGTTAATATTCAAGATTTCACTTCTGCCGGCACTCCCGGAGTGCAACCCGTCTTTTTTTTTAATGAATCATTTTATATTTCTTTTTGTATAATTTTATTATTACAAATAAATTACAATCAACATCGGTAAAGGGTTGATCATTATAAGTAATGTATGGATCAAAAACGACAAATCTCCCACAGACTAAGAAAAATTCAGATTATTCTATTATCTATCGGAAACGTGAGATAACTCCATAATTAGTCAATGTAAATCGGTTGACTCACGTAATATAGTAAGAAAAAGCCGACCAGGTTTAGACGATCATCTTCAGGGCGAGTGTCAGGAACGGCGACCCGACGATGTCGCTGTCCGCTCAGCACTGAGCACGGCCTCGCGCGTCGCCACTTGCGCCGCTGCTGGCGTCGGCCTTTAACTTCTGTATTACGTTAGTCAACCGGTTTAAAATAATTATCAATTATAAAAATTAAGATATTTACAATAAAACAAAAGCTTATAAGACTAAGATTTCATTATCATAATAAGGCAATAATATAATAGTATAAGTCTTCACAATTCACGTCACGTCTATTATCTATTAAAATTAAAATAAGACGATCTTGCTAGTTTGTTTTTGTTTTGTGTAGATAGAAAGTCATAATGACAAACCGTTGGGCGCTTCTATTACTCTTTTTATGGAAGGCTTAGATCAAGAAAAAATTAAGACGGAGAAACTTACGCATATTGTAAAAAAGAGACGGCTGATAGTAAAATGGATAGTAATCAATAGTTATACTCTATAACAGTAAGATGTACCTAGTTTAAAGAAGTTCCTGGTTTTTAATGTTAGGTTTTTTAATTTATATAAGCTAACTCGTTTTTAACTAAATTTTAAAGCTACAAAACAATAGGACTTCATCACTTTATGTGTTGTAAATTGCAATCATACCACGAAGACTACCGATTTGAATCTCAACTAGGTACGCTATTTCAATTTAGTTGCCAATCAATAGTGGAGCGTTCGTTATATGCTATCTGGTGAGGATATTGCATCCTTGAATCACCTGATTATCTGAAAAAAAAGGTGATTCCGTGCTTCGGAAGGCACGTAAAGCTGTGGGTCCCAAACGCCATATAATAGGATTTGTTTTAGTCTACCTGGTTTGCTGAGGTCAAACGCTCTATATAAAAATCAGTATCCTCGTCAATTCACCTAGGTTTAAGTAGCGGACCCCGGGCTCTGAAGCGTTACCGCTGAGGATGCAACTGGGAATACGCTTGGATGATGATGATGAATCGTTACTTATGTGCTATTCAATTCAATTCAAAATATCTTTATTATCATAGGATATTTATAATATCTCTTAATAATAGTCACTTTGTTTTGTTTTCCACAAATGTTGACGTCAAATCGTTACTCACAGCTAAGTTTACGCCGCTTCCTAGGCGCAAGTGCAGAAGAAGCGGCAACAAACTGCACTGCACGTTTTCTCCAAAGACGTCAAATAACAAACTTAAAACTTTAAATTAGTTATATGGATGGACTGAGATTACATTGTTTGTTATGTCATAATTAAATTGAATTTTAAGAATTACGAAATTTAAAATAATGTCAATTTGTAAATTTAGTATGTACCAATGTACCTAAATTATGACATGTCTAAGTATACAAACCTTTAAGAGGGACCCGCGCCAAGCTCAAGCCAGACCTTTTTAGCTAGCTTCTAGCTATCACAAAGTTATAATTGTACTTTTTACCGCATAGCGTCTTACTTTTTTTACTCCACAGTGGTAGACCGCAGGCACTGGAAATATTCTCGAAAAAGCTTTTTCTTTGCCCTCTCCGGCGGCCATTGTAACTCTATCGTACTTAATTATTGGCATCAAGTCAGTAAACAGACTCTTGAGCTTCGAATAACCTTTTCTTGCTAAGAATTTGTTGAGAATATTTTTTCTCTGCATTTAACAAATGTAATAGTTCTCTTTTTGTACGAAAAATGGATTGAAAATAAAGATAAAAATAAAAACATATTATCTTTTATGTTGTAAAATTAAAATCAAATTAGTTACGCTTGATCTACGGCCCTCGTTACTTTCCTGATCAGTAATTGTCGTTACTGATCTGATTATTTTCTCAATTATTACAAATACTTACATCTTGCATTTTAAATAGTAAGAAGATAGTAGCGGCTTATAACTGGAAGTTTCTAGCTGTCAAGTGTTTTTAGTTTTTGTCGACCTCTGATGCCAGTCCGCCACTCCAAAAGTTCGATTCCTAGCTAGGGAAAGTTGGAAAATGGCCTTTTTCAAATTGTCCTGGGTCTTGGGCATTTATCTTTATACAAATTATGTAGTTATCATAAAATAAAGTATCGTTGAGTTAGTATCCCATTATATAAGTTTAAACTTAGTTTAAAGCTAGGTCAATCAGTGTGATTGGGCTAACACACCAGTCCGCCACTTCGAAAGTCGATCCCCAGCTAGGGCAAGTTGGGAAATGGCCTTTTTCAAAAAGTCCTGGGTTTTGGGCATTTATCTAATATAAGTTTAAACTTAGTTTGGAGCTAGCTCAATCAGTGTGATTTGTCCATATCTCTCTCTCTCATCTCAGCGTGTTCCCAGTTGCATTCACGGCTGCAATACTGTGAAGCCCGGGGTCCGCTTTCCGGATTTCTTTGTTCACTTCGCACGGTCTTGAGCATCCTTCATTGTAAGACTTCCTTATCTATTTTATTGAAAAACCCAGAAACTTTACGAATACAGATTTTATCTAAATAGAACATTTTGCTATAGTTCTCTCTATTTGTAGACATTGTTTAATTGTTTTTGCCAGAACACACTACGGTAGCGCCGCTTGTGATGTAAGCGTCATTCACTTTTAATTTTATTTTCTAAAACACACAACGAGCTAACGAATCGAAACAAGAAATGCCGGCCGTTAACGCTTGTGTGTTTATTTACTGCGTCGTAGAAAATACGCCGAAGTTGGTTTTAATTAAATATTTACATGTGATAAATAATCAAAAAGGTTATTTGTATTAGTTTAAACTATATTTACTGTTTTTTTTTTCTGTTTTAATTTGTAAAATTTTTGAATCTTTAAAAATTCTATATTTATACCGCCATTGTCATAAAAAGTCTGCACTTCTTAAATCAATAATATAATATAATGCTACTGATTTAAAAAGCGTTGATTTATAAGTCAGATTTCTTAAATTTCTGCTCTTTTTAAAATTAGTAGTTTATTTCTTATAAATATGGCGGTTAGTAACTAAGTGGCGTTGGAACAAAATTATTAATTAATTTTCATTCGTTCATACATTTATATTTTACAACTCCTATAATTTCTAGTACAATATTTCTAAATTAAAAGAATATAAACAAATTTTTATACATTACTTAATATTAACCCGATTTTATTTAAGTATATAAATAAATGTTTGATTGAAAAACATTTAAATTTGCACATGGAGAAAAAGCCAAGAGTCTCAAGATACAATGCCCACTCTTAGATGGAAAATAGGAACCGGAAATACTGACAAGGCAGCCTGTTTGATGATCTTACTCGATCTACTTCTACGATCTGTACGGAAAGAGGAGCAGCTGCTATACCTATTTTACGTTATTTCTAGGTCCTATAGACAAACATTGAAAAATTAAACTGAACATTATCGACTTCCATAACGTCTAGACAATGAATAACATAAAAAATAATCGCGTCAATTCCCCGTATTTATCCTACACATTTTGAAGCCCCTCCATTATGAGAGAGGCTTCAAAATATGTAGGATAAGACCTCAATTAAGTTAATTAGTGTAATTTCTGAGAAATTTGTTATTCTATAATACAATAGAATTTCTATCCAACATTCATTAACGCCATTGTTAGTTTTAAATTGTAGGAAAATACGGCTTTTCAATTTACTCGTGGTTGCTTTAAAAAGGGGAGGCGTGGCTGTAGTTTGCATAGGATTTAGTATATATCATCTGTACTGGCCAAAAAAAGGCCGAAAAGTTCACAAGGTCCTTTTATCTCAAGTCCTAAAACCTATGAGTAAATGAACGTAGTCTAATTTAAAAATATGTGATCCTCACATCTTTACTGTGAGTGCACTTCTAATTGTAATGTTGTATAAATCAATAACTAAAATGAACGTAGTGCTACATACGGGGTATAAATTTATTGTCAACACATACGTACAGTGGTAACTCCGTTAAACTGAACAATTTTTCTTATAGGATCAATGCTGAAATCATGAAAAAAATTGCTTTTCTCAAACAAAAGTGTACGGCTGACCAAATCGAACTTGTATGCGAAAGACGATTTAAAGACCCTTTCATTGGTTCTATAGGAAAAAAATGTTCATGAAATCGGTTTCCCGATATACTTCTAAATATATTCACGATAAATAGAATTCTAAATTGAAAACCAATTATATTGAATAAAAAATATTTTTTTTTTGTTTACATTTTTAGACAATTAAGATTGCTGTTTTTCCATGGTCTACTTTACAAGTCAATTTTATATTACCAAAGTACTATCAGTTCTCGATAAACACTCATCAATTCACATCCCATCGGCTCAGTACTTAGCTAAATGACTCAGAAATTGCTCAGGCTGATCCGACATGAATTAAGGACGCTCATTCTGCCTTAATGATCGTAATGGATACTGAATTATTGATACTAATGCATTAATGAGCAGGGTTGATTATTTTAATAAGATTACTTAGACAGTACTTGACGCAGCTAAGTAGTATTCTATTATATTATCTCTGGTTAAACTTAGTCAAATAAGATATTATAATCCTTAGACATTAATTTTTCAAATGTGAAAAAGTGTTCGTTTGTTGGTCCTACACAAAATAAAGCACCAGATCAATTTGATATAAATATTAAATACTTTTTATTCTTTTTATTTTATTTTATTTTTACATGATACACAAAAACCCATACACCAATTTACTTGGAGAATTACTTGGAGAATAACCATGAACTCACGAAAAAAATACGTTTTTTATTTTTGCTGATATTATGTTGCAGTTAGTTGTTTATAAAACAGTAAAGATTTACCCTCATTGGACTTATACCGATTTTATTGGCATAATGGTCAACGCTAGTTCGCCAATCCAGAGGTTCTAGGTTCGACCCAGCCAGAGCAATTTGGAAAATGGCCTTTTTCAAATTGTTTCTTGGGTTTCAGTATTTATTATAAAATATAGTACCGTTTAGTTAGTAAACCATAATACAAGTTTAAACTTACTTTGGAGCTTATATTTACAAATATTAACAAATATTTTTAATACTACTTCTAAATAATATTATATTCCACAGTTCCCTGTAAAATGTTCACTGCTCCGTTTCATTCAGTTTTAACAATATTACGTTTCAACTAGAAGAAAACAATTGCAAAACCCCGACTTTCCACCTTCCTTCGTAACACAAACGCTTCCACTTGTCGACTGTGAGAAAAGGCACCAAGTGTAGACTTCGTAGAGAAAATTGCGGAGAAAAGGTAAGGTTTACTTTATAATATTATTTATTTGTACGAAATACCAATGTTATGCATAGAATCGTCTGATAGGTAGCAGTTAATTAGGTTTTTGGACGCTAAGTCAAGTCTAAACTAAAAAAAACCCGTTCATGGTTTCTTTTCATAGGATTATCTTCTTACAAGCTATTGTGATTTTGAAAGAAATAAATATATTTTAAGCCATTTTGACAAAGTAATTTTGAAAAAAACTCCTTGCTGTGTTACTTTTTTTGATAGTTGTAATAAATTGTTTCTTTTTTATAGAAAATTTATTATCTAATTAAAAATAAGCGTGCTATTTTTGTACAGAACTAATGCATATATGCATAGGCCTAATATCCCTATGCCAGAGAGATCACCGTGGCCATATACTGGTCAAAGGTGATTTGAAATTGAAGCTACAGTGTAAACATTTCGACTCGATAAGAAGAAGATAGGCCTAATATCAAAAGCATTCGTTTAGCAGAGGTCAATGTCAATGGTTTCGTACTTAAAGGGTGCCAACGGGACCCTATTACTGAGACTCCGCTATCTGTCCGTCTGTCCGTCCATCTGTTACAGAGCTCTATTTCTTCAACCGCAATAGAACTGTAGCCGCTATAACAACAAATACTAAAATAAAATAAAGTTAAAAATAAAGGGGGTCATCAATGTCATCATACAAGAAACGTGTTTTTATCAGCATTTTAAAACATTGTACGGTGGCACCCTTCGTGAACGAGTCCGACTCGCACTTTACCGGTTTTTTTTATGTCATCACTTCATTTCAACCTCTTGATCGCACTAAAAGTGGTCTTGGCACACAAAATAGTTCAAATAACACAGGCGTGGTCTAAAAAGAGTAAATATCGTTCTTCTAAGGCCCGAAATGCGGGGATGACCGATACTATCTATTTTATGAGAGCACTATAAATACGAGTCTATTGGAGGAGCATTGCTTTAAACAAACAAGTTTTCATCTACAACAGAGCATATAGATACAAAGTAACGACTTGATACAACATTACATTTTATCCGACAGCCGAAGGAAGGTTATGTCTCTCAAACATAGGTATTTTTCTTGGGCACTCCAACGGAATAAGCGGCGAAATTTTTTGAGACTTTTTAGACTATAATATAGTCTAAAAAGTCTCAAAAATGTCCAGTCCAGTGTCCGCCATAAGGACCAAGTTAAATTATAATTATGTAGGTATTTGCTTCGCCTAATCAGTAAAAAATATATAAAGTATGTTTTATTCTTATGAAGTCGAATGCAAATTTATACTTTGTATATTGTTCCGCCGATGTAGCCGAAATTATTTCTGCGTGTGCAAGGTCTGAGGACCAACCAATAATATTTTAATACATAAAACTTAAGCCGTGTGGTTTCCGGCAAAGTAAAATAGAACCACTTCAAGTTTTCCCGTAGATGTCGTAGAAGGCAAGTTAGGAAACAAGCTAAACATAGCTTGTAAACGTCAATAAGACCTCTCCAACCCGTCTGGCCAGCGTGGCGAGTGTAGGCCACATCCTCTGGCCGCTGGGTCGTGCTCCTGCAGTGGAGACTAAAAAAAACCTGGTAATGATGATGGTGACATAAAACTTGTTACATCAAAGTGTTAAATATATTTGAGATGAAAATTTACGACACGCCTGGATAAATTAGATTATTTTCGTATGCATGTAAGCAACATCTTCCAATTTTTTTAATTTAGCTACCATTTTTCACAATTTGATACAATGTAAATATTAAATCTTAATTCTTTCTCTCTTATATAAAATGATAGATAAAGAATCGTATTTATTGTTTATACATTTTTGTTCGATTTACATATGTTTGAAATTTCTGCCAAATGATTAACAATGATTTCCTTTTGAAGCAGACAACTTATATAGAGGCCCACATATAAACGAACATTGCAGACATAGATAATTTTTTTTTTCTAAAGGGGTAGAGAGGGCCGTTTCGTTAGGGCTGTCATCTTTGTAAGACAGTTTTCAAGCTATGTCAGATGCCTTTAGGCATATTGAAAAATCTGATACCAGAGTTGGCCACTTACATACACGAAAAACGAAAATTTAGGGCCGTAAGACCCTGGAACGCTCAACGTGATGGTGAGGCGCAATAAACTAACAGGTGGCCATGCTCTTGCCTTTTGAAATTATTCAAATTCTTGGATCCTTCCGGAAGAGAATTTTCTGTTTTCCCAGATTAGCATCATTGCAACATTGGCCACCTAACAAAAAAAAAGAAAAAAAAGACCTATTATTTAAAACATTTCAATTTCAGTTGGTAGGTATTATTGCCAGTTCCGCTCAACGTCTTCAATTTAAAGTAACGAGTGCAGAAACTGGAATTTGCAGAAATGCAGTCCGTACTTCGTGTTTGTGAGCATCTCGTTTTACGCACAAATGCATCCAACTCGGCGAACAGTTGCGAGGACGCACGTGCTTTCTTCACGGTTTTATACATTCCATTCTAGGAAGCCATTTGGGGACCCTCACTTTTTCGTTAATGTAAAACTTTGTGTTGTATGTTTATATTAAATTTTTAATCTCTATTTTTGCACCTTCTTTCCATTTCTTTTTCTTTCCATTTCCCCTCGCACTTAGCAATTAGATCTTATTTCCAACTTATCCTAGCTGGGGATAGAACTCAAAACCAAAACCCACTGGTGGAATGACATGGTTACTAATACGCCACGGTCGTTGTAAATACCTAAATCGAACACTACTTACTACGAAAAGAATAAGCATAATCGAAAGAATTGTTCTAACCCCGCTGAGATAAAAGTTTATTCCGTTGCGATCCTAATGGGTCCACTTAATCGTCTATCGATGCGAGTCTCGGTCGCTACTGACAAATTGCCTATTTACATTCCCTACTCCAATAATAGAGTTCACAATCGTATTGATCTCGGTTAATGGGAACGATATGTTACATTCTAGCCTTGAAACTGAGCTGATCTGTTAATTACTTTGAGTTTAGATTCTGTTTGATATAAACCTGACCAATGTCTTTAGATAACCAGCAAAATCAAGGGTAAATTTAGGTTGCTATCAATTACATGTACTCCAATTTAAATTTTTCTTAAAAAGTTCCCGTAATTTTTTTTGTATTAAGACTCTAGAAGTTTTTTTTTTTTAATACCTGTAATCACATCACATCGTACTCATTACCGTAACTACTTTTACAATAAACGTGGGACTATTTACAAGATTTAAAGTGGACCGTTACATTTTCCGTGACGTTAATTGGTCTTTGTGGCATAGTGTTTTGCTGGAACCGATCGAACGAAATGCAATATGTAGCGTTAAGTTAAATACCTTCCGAGAATTCTCGTGTAAATACGGGAATTCTTTCTGTGTTCTATTTTTCAAAGACAGCCCTTTGAGTGTAAATATTATAGGGACAAGTTCATTTAATTTATACTGAACAACATTAACCATTGAACTATGAATAGGCATTAAGAAAAAAAATATTTAAGGTAATTTAAAAGTCATTAACTTTGAAATCACCTTATGCTGGAAAACGTCCCTGGTCAGTCTGAAAGTCTCTCAAAAGACTCCGGGCTGGTGTTGGGAGGTGTAGGGAAAACCGAGTTAGGTGGCGTCACGCTGATAAAAACCTTTGCGACTGCGGTGCCATTCAGTCGATGGACCACCTTTTCTCATGTCCGAGCTGCCCTACGTCATGTACCATAGAGGACCTTAATAAAGCTAACGACGGAGGGATCGCCGTGGCCACATACTGGTCACAGGTGATTTGAAATTGAAGCTACAGTGTAACCATTTCGACTCGATAAGAAGAAGCTGGAAAACGAAATTTATAATAATCTTAGAAAAATTAGTTTTTTTGTAGTAAGACTTCTGGCATTTGTATATTACTCTTACTAACGCTGATTTATTGTTTATGGTGCGGTCGCAAAAGTCACTTTTCCAATAAATAATGGCTCATTAAACATATTGTTCGGAGAAAATTACATTTTCATCATTCTTTACTTTTTTATAACATTTTCCTTGCAGTGATTCTTGATATATTTTTATCTTATAATATATTTTTGTAAATCACGTATCATGTTTGTCCGTGTGTTTTTCTACTTTACTTTTCTATAAAGTACTTTCTTACTACTTGACGGCTTTTAATTTAATTTTCACTACTGTGTAGAGTATTTCCTCCAGATATGCGTATCTACGTACGCTTGTTTGATATCAGATTGGACGGCTAGTTTAAAACAAGTCATTATTTTAAGAAATATGTTTTAAAACAAGCTTTTATCTAAAACAATGAAGTGAAAAGTTTAAAGTGCTCACGACGAATCAATAGAGTTCCATCTCGGTAGGGTTATGTTGTTTTATTACAGAAATACCTTCCAGCTTCATCATGAGATCAGATAATATTGCATTGTCATCCAATTTACATAAGTATATGAAGTTTCAGCTCAATTGAATAATGGGAAGTGGGTCTAATTTAGCATGCGATATTTGATTCCGGACACACAGTGGGACCGGTAAAACTAAATAAAAGCTTGTAATAAACAACATAATTTTTTTATATCTGATTATACTTGTATGTTGTATTATTAATAAAGATTTTGCATAAAATATTTTAGAACTCGATTTTTTATCGTTCTGTGTATCACTGAATCTTATAATAACCAGAACTTTAAAGCTCATAACTAAAATATAGCCACTTGAAGTCGAAAATGGCAGGTAACAAAGGTGAAATTTAATTTTCATTAGGGCTGTACCGTAATTGATGGCTTTTATCGTGTTATTAGATCTGATTGCAGCAGTAATTTGCTTTCTGTCGAGTATTTTAGTTAAAAACTGTCATCCGACGCAGTGCCTTGTAAAATCCAATTGGTTTTTGACGTGTTGACTTTGTAAAAGGTCATTTTTAAAAGCTATTATTTATTTAGATAATATGACTGTCGGTGAGGTCGATGGCCCAAACGTTATACGTATGATAAGCTCATTCAATGGTTTACACATAGATTAGTGACCTTATGTGGCATATGATTATTAATTTTGAAGGAAATGTAAGTGGAAGAGTAGGTCAAAATCGCCCTCGACGGACGTGGTGCGACCAGATTGCAGAAATTCCTCAAAACGGTGAGGTCAGAAGTACCCATAACCGGCGCCTGCCGGTGCATGCCCATGCATGAAGAGAGTGATGAGTAAAGATGAAGAGAGAGAAATCTGTAAAGATCGTAGCAAGTGGAGGTCCATAGTCTCTGCCTACCCCTGTGGGAAACAGGCGTGATAGTATGTATGTATGTATGTATGTGACATAAAAATATATTGAGCTCTTCACTGGATTTAATCATTAGATAGAAGCGTCAAGCGAAGTTTAGACGTATTTCGGCTGCTAAAAACACCTAGCCCTATATCTCGCAAAACCAAAATAAGTATGTTTTTATATATTTTATAGTATACATATTTATAAATTAATAAATAAATCTCCTTAAAAAAAAGTATGTTCTTTACAACCGATTCAATCCACTACTAGAATAAAACCTGATTAGGAGCAGACGGATGGTGATGAAAAGAGATATACTTTAAAATTTGTCTTAAAGTATAGACAAAAATAATACAACACAATGCAATACAATTACTCTTTATTGCACCATGAAGAAAGGAAATACAACAATACAGAGAAAAAAACAAAAATGATACAAAGGAGGACTTATCGCTTAAGTAGCAATCTCTTCCAGTCAACCTTTGGGTAGAGAGAGAAGTGAATTATGAGAGAGGCGATGCAGTATATCGGATTTACTGATAGTAGATATAAAATAGAACCTACTGAAAAAATATATAAATACATTAAATACAAATTAATAAACAAATATACTACACATAAAGTAATGAAAACATATTTAAATAAAATAAAATAATGAGCATAATGCGAACGAATCCAGTACAAACTGAATCATAATTTGGACAAATAGTGAACTTTTACTTGGTTTTTAAAACTGCACAAAAATAATTAGTGTCTTTTAGATATATATATCTAAAAGACACAAGACAGTTTGGAAGCACCGTCTTGGCTATCCGCTGATTATGGGTTATGTCACGTCACAGTAAATTAAATATGGTGCCCTCTATAGGCCATAAAGTAATGAACAAAAAATAAAATAAATCGAATCATACCGTGTAGAATAGGTATCACATGAAAGCATATTTCAAATACATATTCTTTATTGCTTGTTACACCTTGCTGTGCTTGCATTAACTGGATAAACGTACTATAATTTTCTAACCGGTAACCATTTTGTGACAACCCTAGTGTGTAACGAGCGAAGTCTTGTGTAATTGCATCGCTTGCAGCAGTCAGAAAGTACACCAGGAATGCTCTTTTATTACAATGCGAAAGTAGGTTATAAGGTTTTATTGCACATGTGTGCAGTAATGCCTAAACCGGAGAACATGCATCAAATAATAATAAGTGTTGACGAAGCGATAAAGGTTTGCAAGGATCGTAGAAAGTGTATATTCATAGTCTTTGGCTCTCTGCCTACTTACTATAGGAAACAGGCACGATAATATGCATGTATGTATGTGCAGTGATAATAATAACCTTATGTTATGGACATCCTAACAAGTGTTATAGTAATAACTATTTACCTACATACATATGTAGTTTTGCAATAAAAATAAAGTTTTAGTAATTTTTATATAAATAAATATTACAAACTGACAGCCAAACTAATACGTTTTAAAATTTGTTTGTTTTTTTTTTACCTTACTTTAAAGATAGTCACGATTAGGATATTTAAAGACGTTTAATACACATACATCTGGCTTATTGCACGCCTCATAAGCAAAGCGCATGAGGTAGTGCTCTACTATCGCCTTACAAAAATCAAGTGATTTTTTTAACTAAATGTGTCTCTATTTATTTTCTATCGCACTTGTAAATAATATTTACACATAAATGTCAAGGAAAAACACTAGTTTCAACACTTATGACATTTTTAAAAGACATTTTGCCTTTTAAATAAATAAAAACAATGTTTAATAAAATCATTTTGTGGACGTCCGTGTGTCTGTATGTATGGAAACTGGCGTGGTCACGATAACTCCCGAAAAACTTATCTGATCAAGTCCATTTTTTTTTTGTACGCTTCAGTATTATCCAAAACTAAGTTCTTTCGAAGATCTCGGTCTAATTCAATGTAGTTTAATAGTTATTTTTAAAAAAACATCATTTTTTAATTTTTTTTCTTGTTTTTGCTTAGTTTTTTTTAAGATTTCTCAAAATCTACTGGTCCGAATCGGTTTAAATTCACAGAAAATCTGAGTTGTATAGAACTCTTTAGAAAGCTACTTGTTTGGTTCCGATCAGTTTAGTTGTTCAAGAGTTATAAGCGGGTCACATACACACCCACACAAACATACGGATAGGGTGCATGACACGTGCTCGTGAGTGGTCAGGGAAGATTCCTGAGACCTTTAAACGTCGAGATCTGATGAAAACTCGACTTTTCAAAAACGGGGTGAAACTAATAACGTCCCGAATTTTGAAAATTTTCAATTTTTTCAGCGGGAAGTTAAAAATAAAAGTTAAAAATAATCTCCAGTCGTGCGTTAAAGCCGACAGACACATACTTTTCTTCGTTTTAAGTTAGCAATAAAACAATCAAAATCAATTTAATTGTGAAAAATGAGATTATGAGGCGTGCACTTTTGGATATTTCAAACTTTATTGAAGACTGCTATCTTTTAATATTGTTTATTTATTAATTATGACATACATTGAGATATTTCATGTCACATGTATATCCAAGCGTGAACCACACCCATGGTTGCTAAACACGTAAACGCTTTAAAGAATTTGACTGTGAGAGTGAAGCGAGCGCAGCGTCTCAGTTTTGAGATTATGAGTATGTTCTCGCCTAGAGCTCACTAAGGATTTTATTCTACTTAAGCTGTTAAAAAAAAAACAAATAGGGGTAGTGGAGGAGGGAAAGGGGGAAGTTTGCTGTAGTTTTATATATGGACGGATTTCACTGAAATGACTGCTAAGCCAGGGTAAAGGGAAAGTGTTGGTTATTGCATGGTTATAAGAGCTCGCGAGGTCTATTGTTCTCACATAGAACCACTTGTAATATATACGGCTATCGAACTCCTTAAAAGGTAATGAAAAGATATTATATATAAGTAACATCGGGCCATTGACTTTACGACGTTTTATTTAGTAGAGCTTCCGAACGATGACATAAAGTTGAAAACAGATAAAGTTTCAAAAAACCTCCATTCAATTTGTCTTTAGTTTACGAGCGCGGTGACCTAAAACGGCTGGTTTAGATTTATTGTATGTTGGACTACTTTATTTGGTCTTAAATAAGCATCTTAATCCTTTCAAATTTGAGTCAAAAAGACTAAAATATTTTTATCACTTAAGTATGCTTTTACTACAGAAATACGCTTCTGAAACGAAAATATGAAATCATACTTCATAAGATTAATTATTAAAATATTAATTATTTAAACATACCTATGTGTTGAGCTGTCAAAAATAGTAATAAATAAGACAAGATAGTGGAGATTGGTGGAGAAATAAGTTGCTACGATTACATGATACGTCATATCTGCGCCAAAAGGTAGTTTACCTTCAAATTAAAAAAACACGTAAGCAGCAAAAATCTTGCAAATAACATTTGGAATTTGTGAGCAATAAACAGGCTTATTGGCAAGGCAATATCCCAAAAGGTCGCATCCCAAAAATCATACAGAACGAGCAATATTTCACATTCCAATTATATGCATCTACTTCAGAAAGATAAAAGGCTGTATTTGCTCCGGGTTTAACCTCGAATCGAAATCAAAATGGAGATTTAATTCAAAATATTCACGTTTCGTTGCGTTAACAGCGAGTAAATATTTGCTGCTTCAGCATACGCTCTTTATAATCAAACAAATTGTTTTACTTTTGATCGGTCGTGATAATGTTTTGTTTTATACGATTACGGAAATATATTTTTTATTTATATATTCCTAGTCGTTGAATGCCAAAGATCTCTCTCTCTCTCTTAAATCTCTATTTGTTACAGGATAAAACTTGTAAGCGATAAATAAATTACGTGACCATATTGGCTTTGTCTATTAAACCAAAAGATCTAAGGAAATGATCGGTGGCCCGGTAGGAGAACTCATCGCTTTCGCAAGTTAAGCAACCCCCGTTCTTGGATAGGCGACCACAAGTAGTATAAAAAATTCTAGAGCTCCTCCGTGCTTCGAAGAGCACGTTAAGACGTTGGTCCAGGCTGTTATCGTTGAAATGCAGATGAATAATGGGGCTTTATGTTCAGCCGTTGTACCTGCAGACTCGGAACAATGGCGGAAAATAGAACCGCGGGATGTTTTTAGTGGGTTCAATCCCCACATACCCACTCTGCTTTACCCGCAGTAGAGTGGTATGCGAAGGCATTTTCGAAAATAAGTTTGGAAAATCCAAAAGTGCACGCCTGATAATCTCATTTTTCACAATTAAATTGAAATTACAATTAAACTACATTGAATTAGACCGTGATCTTCGAAAGGACTTAGTTTTGGATAATACTGAAGCGTATAAAAAAAAATGGACATGATCAGATAAGTTTTTCGGGAGTTATCGTGACCACGCCAGTTTCCATACATACAGACACACGGACGTCCACAAAATGATTTTATTAAACATTGTTTTTATTTATTTAAAAGGCAAAATGTCTTTTAAAAATGTCATAAGTGTTGAAACTAGTGTTTTTCCTTGACATTTATGTGTAAATATTATTGTACAAGTGCGATAGAAAATAAATAGAGACACATTTAGTTAAAAAAATCACTTGATTTTTGTAAGGCGGGAGTAGAGCACTACCTCATGCGCTTCGCTTATGAGGCGTGCAAAAAGGCTGTACCTAATCATTGAATGGCAGTCGTCAAGCTATGTCAGATATCTTAAGGCAGCTTGAAAATTCTGACACCAGTGTTTCTGACACCAGAAAAAAAAAACAATGACCAAATTCTTATTAGTAAGTACATTATACCTTTATTGTATGAAAAAACTTTCTTTCTGAGAATCGTTTTTATAGAATTTTTTTTTCATTTTATTGGACATTAGCAACGACTTCTATTGTATTTTTTTTTTTTTTTTTTCAGTAAAACGTTGCCATTATAAGAATTGTTGTCTTAGGACGTCAAACGAAAGCCATTAACCGTGATGTTTGCCTTCCATCATTGCAAGTATAACATACACATACATACAAAATATAATAAAGGTTTGAGACCTTTATACATGAAATGGATAGAATTCTGAAAGTAAAAAAAGAGATATATTGTAGTCTGGTTACGATATACGGTAACTTTCTCTATTCTGTCATATCGCATTCCCCTTCGTAGCCTTCGCTGACTTTTTCTGAGTCCGGAATCCACTTTTGGATTTGAGTTTGTTTTCTCTACTTTCCACACTTGGTTATGTTAAAAATATATGGCTTATCTACTCATGTACCAAATAACTTAATATTTTTATGCAACTTACAAAGCACCCGAAAAACTAAAACAAATATGAAGTTCGCCGAACATAGTACAAGCGCTGAATTCTCCAAGTATTATCTGACAGCTCGCTTTATTCCCTTGGTCAAAAAAGTAATTAAATTCAATATTTGTTAACTGCGACATCAAATAATTACTAACACTAACTTGCAGCATTTATTGCTTTAATCGTCAATGTCTTGAAACTGTTCCTCGCGGCGTCTCGTTTATTTACACATAAATTATTGCATAATTACTGTGTACTGTACTGGTGCGATTCTCCGTAACTAAGTTTAACTGGCTCCAACAAAACGACTTACATTATTCATTAAGTTTATACATTTTATCGTTGATACAAAAATGAATGTTTTTGTATGTGTTATGGCTAATGTCTTTTTGTTGTGCGACGCGGGCTGCCAGGCGGGCCGCCACCGCGCCGCGTGTCCGTGGACGCGGTCTTAGGCTACGCGCTTTACTTAGAGCCAGGTTAGCCCGATTATCTTCATCTCCTCTGCGATAGGGCGCCGCCGGGTGTACTTGATCTCTTTGATTACCTTCCATGTTTCGCATCCATACAGCAAGACAGCTATTTCGTTGATAAAGATTTTCAGTTTAACTGCGAGTCAACTTTTATAATATGTCAATTTAAATTCTTTTCAAATTCAAATTCTTCTTATATTTAAATTCTTCTTTCGGAATAAAATCAGTATCAGTATCAGTAGCATACTGTATTGAAAAACGAAATGATTGTCAAATCATTCTGTAAAAGACCATTATTTCAAACTCTAGTATAACGAACCGGAATAACTAGTCTCTCTAGACAGAACTCTATTTATTCCGGTAGGTTTAGTGCAATTTACTCTAAAACTTGGCCATGTATTTGCGTACATAGTATACTCAGTTCTACTGAACGGTAATCGGCAGCCGGAAACTTTGTTAATTTTCGCGCCTAGTTTGCTACCTATTTATACTCCAGAGTATTCGAGATCTAGGAGCATTTCATTGAACTGTAGAGTAAATTCTCATTTCCAATGCTTGCACTAATCTCGAGTTGAAATGTTTAGAGTATACAGAAAAGAATTATAGGATAACCCTTCTTGTTTATTGACGGGAATATATAACTGGTCGAAAAAAATTACACATATTTGGAGCAGTCAGCGATTTCTCGTGTAACCAAGTAGGCAGCAAGTAGTTTCTTGAAGTTAGTATCTTGCAAATATCACTATTTCTGATTTTTTTCAACCCATAGGCCCTAGCGAATATAATAATCATAAAGATTCCTACTGTTTTATTGTTTTTCGTGTTGGTAAGTGACACTAGGCTAGGCGTATACAAGCTTATTTTTAATTAAGTACAAATAATTTAAGGCGTGATTTACTCCATCATTTTAATATTATTTTCCAATAACTGTTTATCGAAATACGAGGAAATAAGTAAGATCTGGCACCTCCGGGCTCTCGGTTCACAATGTATGAGGCCTTTATTCAGCAGTGGACTTTTTGCAACTAGAAAAGATGGCATTACAATTTTGAGAAACGCCAATATTTAGCAGGCTATAAAAATTTTAAACATCGCATTAAACAAAACCAACGCTTTAAATTGCTCTAATAAAATACGAATAAGTGTTACTCCGTTCCCGAGAATATGTTTGGCTTACGATAGCTCGCGGCGATCTATTGGGCAATAAGTTGGAGTCTGAACTTTGTTAATTATCCCTCCCGGTTTGGCCGTTAGTGTCGGCTGGAATTTCCTAATATAGTGGTCCTGAAATATTACGGAAGAATGCTAAATCTTAAGCTTCTTGGTACCCTTTAAAGAGAAGCATATTTATGGATATAGATATAATTGATAATATAGATAGGTATATCAAACGCTTCCTCTACATTCATTATACACAACACAAGTAGGTATACACTTTACTGCCTTTGGATTACATTAGATGCTGTAAGATTACAGCTTAAGGACTGCTATACAACGATGACAGTCGGGATCAACAACTTAATGTAGATAAAGCACGGAGGAGTTCAAGAAATTTTTATGCCACTTGTGGTCAATTCAAAGTTAAACCCAGTGTTACATACCACTGATCCACCGAGCTCCTCACGTGGAGATGAAAAAGCTGGAACCATTATTGAATGAGCGAGCGAAGCGAGCTAAGTTCTCCGAGTCTACTTGAACAATCCGGCGTTTGTATGTATGTGAGTATGTATGTGAGTATGTATGTACGTATGTATGTTTGTTCGACGATAATTCAAGTAGTTTTGATCAGAGCCTCATGAAATTTGGTAGGCGTGTAGATGTAGCTAATATAATTTTTAATTTCAAACATGAGCCATATCGGTCAAGGAGTTGCCGAGTTATGGGGTTCACGAATTCAAAGTTCGGGACGAACTACTAGTTTAGATTAAATTAAATCCTCACTAAATATCAACGACCAACAGACAGGCAGTTCCGTAAATAGCAAGGTCCCTGTGTAATGTAATTTCCTTGTAGCCTGTCTGTGAAGCGACGAAATCTATGCATTTTAGATTGCTTCGGCGACGCTTAGCAACTCCATCTCGGATCAATTTCAATCTGACTGCTAACAATTTAGTTTATTCACTTTATTTTGAGTTTGTTTTTTCTTTTTGAGTTGAAGAAATGATTAAGTTTGATAACTATTAACAATGAGGTAGCATAACAATCTTGCAAGCGGTTTCATAGATAACATAATTTAAAATTGCGTTTACTAAAGACATTTTAAAAACTTCTTCATAAAAAAGTAAAAAAATCACATTGTGCCTAAGACTATAAGATATATATATATATATATAACAAAGAATTTAATTTTAGATATTTTCAAACTTAAAAAATACTATAGCTAAAGAAAAAAAAATGCCAAGGAAGCAATTCCTTTAGTCTGTGGCACTAACTGCGCGAATTCGTTCCAAAAATTTGGAGCCTCACGATTAGGATTAGATGGGATATCATTAGAAAAACAATGTCAAAAGTTATCAAGATTTTTTTTTATGTAACACTATTTTTAATTTTTATCTGTAGGTACTCAAAAAAGCATTAGAAAAGGAAAAATCAATTACTTAAAATACATCCGTAGCGCTTCGTATCTGATATAATCCATCCATCAAGTGAAATGAAACGTAGAACTCAGACTTCCACAAGTCACAATAACAGCGTCAATGCTGTCAAATCAAATTATACTCTATCATGACATAAATAAGGTCGCTTGTTCAATAGCGGCTTCCATAATAGAAGCTATATTGAGTAATTTAGTTGAGTTATTATCGGCATGAGAGCCGATCTTGGGAAAATAAAACTTTGCTGAATACAAATCGACTGCTTAACAGCATTTTAGCGGCCCGACGTGTAAATTGGTCTTCGTTTGCAATCCAAAGATATAGGATGCTATTGAAAGACGTCAGGAACAGAAAACTTATTATACTTTTTACAAAATTCAATACATTTTTCGATATCTAATGAATTTATGTGTAAATTGATATGAGCAATATTAAATTTGAAGAACGAACTCTCACATATCGGGCCACATGTTCGAATTTGTAATAATATTTTTATTACTTAAAAAGTAAGTTAGGTAGTGATGTTAACAAAAAAATTTTAGTTGCTTCGTATTCTTAGTATGAACACTTTTTAATTAGAAAAGTGGACCTAGTTAGCCAAATTAACATCTCCTTAATATACAGGGTCTAACAAAATATACTGAAACTATTTTAACAGTATATTCAGCCCATGATACTGAACAACTTTCCCCAAGGAACATATATCGAAATATGAAAAATAATTTCTGGCCTCCCATACAAGTTGACCGATCAGCTGATCTGAGTTTCTATGGAAACTTAAAAATTATTTTTCATATTTCGATATATATTCTTTGGGGAAGGTTGTTCAGTATCATGGACTGAATACACCCTTAAAATAGTTTCAGTATATTTTGTTAGACGTTATATATTGTTTATTGTAAAATTATAAAGACACTAGCTTTTGCCCGCGGCTTCGCTCGCGTCCTTTCTTAGCGGATGCCTACGTCATAACATCTACCTGCATGCCAAATTTTAGCCCGATCCGTCCAGTGGTTTGGGCTGTGCGTTGATAGCTCACTATGTCAGTCAGTCAGTCAGTCACCTTTGAGTTATATATATTTAGATAACAAATAACAGGTTCTTTGCATTCCACTTCCTCATTCATCCGACATTCTTTCTAGATCTTTGGACATAATATTCACAACAGATTCAAATCATACTGGCCATAAAATAACCTTGATCCGAGTTCAAATAAGGTTCGATACCGATAAGGCCACATTTACAACGTGTAATACGTCACGTAGTAAAACTTTATGCATTTTGTTCAGAGCATTCAAATACGGACAATAAGATACATTTCGCGCGGTGCCATAACACGAAATGGGTTTTATCTGAGTCCCGCAACACCCCGCTCTCTTTACCCCGTTTTCTCCATTGGCTTTAGCAAAGAATAGCGAAGTTACGAAAATGTAACTCGTATCGATACAATCATGGACGAAAAATATAGAGAACTGACAAACCTTCATACTTTGACAAGTACGCGTCAAAGTATGAAGGTTGTGAGTTTTTGGCGGGAAGTCAAGGGGTTTGCTTTATATTATTTTACAAATTGATTTTAATGGACTTTATAATATGAAATTGGTGTTGTTTGGTGTTATAAATGCTCATGACATTAATAATGTGTGAAATAATTAAAGTGGACAGTCATAGTACGGCTGTAGTGATATTTATTTTGCGGACTGTGTGGGCGTCTTCGGGTGTCGTCCGCCACTCAATCGTCTATGTACACCAGTGTATGGACTCGTACAGATTTGTAAACAGAAGCTCCCATACAGCAGTCAAAGACCTACACCGCCCTTTGATTGTCTTGTTAGGATTAGCTTAGGTTAGGATTTGACTCTTATGTATTCTGTGGTTAGGATTAGGAATAAAGAACAAAATTAAAGATATATTTTTCTTCCATGATTGAATCGATACGAGTTACATTTTCGTTTAGTTTAAATTCTTTATTTATATTGAAATTTTACAATACAGGTCACATACACGTAATAATATCATTATAAGAAAAAATACCACCTCCGACAGTACCAGGCTCAAAGGCACCCATTATACTAGCAGCATTACCTCTTTGGATGGCAATGGAAATCCTTTGAACCAGATAACATCCGGAGCACAGACTTGGAGCGATGATCATAGCCTTTGTCTCTCAAACGGCGTTTAAATGTTTAGTTTAAATGTTATAGCTAGATGGAGCTACTAATTCGAAAGGAGATAATTTCGTAGTTGTGTCGCTTTATTTTGGAAAGATGGCGGGCGGTATAAGCGTTCATTTATATGGGTAGCGGGCGAGATAGTAACGACATGTAAAAATAATACAGGATTTTGGCTTTCTAGCATAGTAAGTTTTTTGTATGGAGTTGTCAGTACTCTTGTATTTTTATACTCTTATCTCTTGTATTATTACTTTTATGTACGAATATTCAAGAGTCTTCCATCGTTTTGAATTATTTTCCCTGAAGAATACACTCAATCAAGTCTATCTTTTCGAGGTTGCAGAGTTTAGGGTCATAACCAGCATGATAGTGGGCATGTGGAAAAATACTCATAAAATCAAAATAGTGATGGGCTGGTATCCGCATCGCCTATTGACATAATAGGTATGTTAATTTAACGTTTTTTCTTTTCTCCCAGACTAGTATTTTTTACCCATAATAGAGGACAGTAAGAAAGTGCCGATAGACACATTCATAAAACATTACTTACTTTTTAAAATTAGTCTGATTTGAGTTGGTCGCAATAATATTAGCGTATTTATTTGGAATACGTTACAATTTGGAAAAAAATACTGTTATAATCTAGTTAGTGTTATTTTTTCAAAGGCAGATCATTGACCGATTCGACTCATGTTCCCACTTAAAAATATTTAGGTCCCATATTCTATATTTTCCAAGTAGGTTCAGATAATAAAATGTCTTATCTGCACTGTGGTTAGTTTGTGCGGCAACCTAGTTAGGGAGGCAGCAATAAAACTGCATCTCGGGGAATCCTCGATCCACTGCCGCTTGCACAATCCTCTGCATCGGTTAGTCCTTATTAACTTTAGAGGTGACGGCTTTCGATAGATACATTCTTATTTTAGTAGGTTAATAGGAAAATCGATGGATATTGCGCTTGGTTAAAAATGTTAAGCCGAGTTAAGGCCTATTATGCAATCTAAATGCTTTTGCAAGTTAAGTATAAGCGTGGACCGCACTTATATGTGGGACCGTAAGTGGCATAAAAATTTTTTGAGCTTAATCAGTCTCCATAGTCGTCAAGCTATGTCAGATGCCTTTAGGAAGCTGAAAAACTCTGACACCAGTGTTAATCTCTTATACACACAAAAAACTAACCAACTAACACACACAGTGCAAGATTGTTGCCTAATGCAAACAATTTAATTGAAGCAATAAATAATGTATGGTTGACGTTTTGTTTAGATCGTGCAAGTCATCTGTTGAATCATCTGTTTAGCCGTGTGGTTCCCGGCAGAGTAGAATAGGACCACTTCAAGTCTTCCCGTGGATGTCGTAGAAGGCGACTTCGGAAACGCAATGATTTGTATTCCATTGCGAATTTTTTTGGGGGAGTTGATTATATTCCTCAAGATGTGACGAAATATGAATATCTTTCTAAATGATTTTGTTGCCTCTATTTAATTTAGGCAAGAAACGTGCACTGTGTAAATGGGCCTTTATACAGACTAGACTATTGCAGAAAGACTAAAAAAAGGTACACATGTAAACAAATATTAAACCATATTTGAAGTCCAAACGAAGGCGTAGATAAATGCAGATATGTAAATGTCAGACAATAGCCAGCGTGACCACTAAAACTGAAACTAGTTTACATGCAAGTGCAATTAGTTGTAAAGCAATAAAATGCAAATTTCGGGATTTAAATAAAACCAGACTTAAATTAAACCTTCGGACAATAATGATAAAATTAACATGTATCGGAAATGCAAATGTTTGCATTTGTTTGCTCGAATTTTCACTTAGTATTTTAATAATTTCTACATTCTGCAGTGTTCTAAAAACCAATGCTTTGTTTCTATTTTGTATTTTGCAAACTAAGCAATATATATTTTTTAAATATTTATGTTTCAAATTAATTTCAGTATAAGGAATACTGAATAAATTTGAAAGATATTTTTATAAATTTTCTAATTTACTAGCGATTAGTTTGTTCTATGCAGTAGATCGTAAATGCCAATGGAGGGAGTGGGCGAGAATCTGAATCATGCTAATAGGCGATGCGGTTAGCCCATCACAATTCTGATTTTTTTTTTAAATCTTCACGCCCAATATACTCCCGTCAAAGTTTACTTCAGAGACAACATTAATGTTTCATCATGTTAAGCAATGCTTATGTGACTCCTGGATTTTTGGGCATCCATGGGTTACCATAACCACTTACTATCAGGGCGCGTTCAGACAACACGCGCGCACAAACGCCGATCGCGTAGAGCCAGCTTTCAAGTCCGCGTCGCGATCGCGTCGCGAAAGCGCAGAGAAGGAACATTGGAATTAAATGCTTATATAATAAAATATTCTACTGAATTATAAAGTTAAAAATATCTCGATATAAAATAGGCGACGCGGGCTCTGCTCGTGCGCTGTGCGATCGCGACGCGTGCGCGACGCTGTTACTACGTGACCGCTGAGCGAGCGCTCGTATTTTATATCGAGATATTTTAAACTTTATATTACAAAAGTAAGCATTTAATTCCAATGTTTCTAAAGATGGAGCGATGCTTACGCGACGTGCGCGTTGTGTCGCGCCGAAAAAATTCGCGCTCGTGTGAACACGGCCTCAGGTGGGCCACATGCCTATTTGCCTACTTAGAACACATTTCCACGTGTGAACATCTCACTACACATTTTTGGAACAATGTTATTAAAATGAACTAAAAATATAGTTTCACATATACCAGCAGACATAAAATCAAAATTTCCATTCGACGTGAGAGTTGTTCAGAGTTAGGTAGTGGAATAAGTAACTTAGTATGAGTGTTTGTAAATGGACAGCGCGGCGACGCTCAAACCGGATGGGCGCCGGCCCCGTGTTTTGTAGTTTGCCGCTCTGACGAATTAACGTCCGGCGCTGTGTAAAATAGGCCTTATTTGTTTTACTTTTTTAAATCGTTCTCTTTAAACTTCTAACTGAAAATAAAAAGTTTACTATGCGCGCTTGCGATATCTGGCGTTTTGTGATAGTTTCACAGTTTTAAATTATTATTTGTGACAATGAAATTGTTATCTACATGAAATTCAATGTACACAAAAAATGTAACAAAACAGAGAATACTTACATTTTTATAAAAAAAAATTGTATAAAGGCACTACTTATCTCAAAAGAGATCCCTTCCAGTGGGCCTGTAAGAGGAGATGTTTATAGGTTTATGAAAGGCATGATGGTGTGTTCATAGAATAAGGAATTTTTATTTTAGATTCTTGACTAGAATAGTTTAAAGGAGGCTTCATCTTGTTTTGTTTTCGGAAATTAAAACAAAAGAGTAGGTACCTTAGCAACACTCTTTGACAAGGTTGTAGTGACTCATTGTGATTTAAATTACTAAAAAACTCACTTTTAGAAAACTCTCATTCCTTTCTGACGCTTACTATGTCTAAATATAAAAACCCATATAGTAATTTAGAACTGCACCTAAGTTGAGTAACCTTTATACAACAGGACATTTTCCAAGCTCAAGCGCTATGTCAGTCAAGAGTCTTCCAGCAAAAAGCCGGTCAAATAGATCACGGGCTTACGGGGCTAGCCGGACACTGCAAAATGTGCGACCAATTTCTTGCATTTCATGTCACTATTGAGCTTACTGGCTCTATTTTGACCTTTAGCTTGCTTTGCCTTTTTCATTACTCTAAAACTTATGTTTAGGTCCAAAAGTATGTCAATTTTTAATCAGGAGGCTTGACTGCCTCAGTGGTCTAGTGGTCAAACTAAATAAAATGTTGTAAAAAGCCAAACTACCTGATTCTCAAACTGTATCGTGCAAGCCGCGTTCATTATGAGTTAAATAAATATATCTTGCAGGAAGCTCGTCCATTTATGAAAGCGTCCAATATCTTACATTATACCGCCGCGAGTGTATTGACCTGGCATGGCTCTATAACTTTCTTTACAAGTTTCAATTAAGTTCTTACATAAAATCTGTGTGTGTGGTGTGTAAGTGGTGGTGGGTAAACGATTAAGGCACTGGCTTTGCGTCTATGAGGCATGAGTTCGATTCTCACTAAGAACGCTTTGTGCCTCTTGTACTTATGTTCGGTTATTTTCAATTACCACTTCTTTATTCTGGTGAAGGAAAACATCGTAAGAAAATCTGCACACTAGTGGCTACTAAGTTTGTGTGTGAAATGGAGAATGCAATGGAAAACCACTCCAATAACGCTGCCAAAAATCGTCATTCTTTGCGTCTCTTTCCATACAATCATAGCAACAAGAGCCTGGCTCTTAATTGTAAGAGAGACGAACTACATTGTACCCGTATAAACGACTAACGAATAGAAAGACTTTTTTTCCTGTGTCCCCATAAAGTGTGTTAACCGTCAGCAATACAGCCTACAAACACGAGCGGCGTGGTCGCTTCTCGACAGCTTTGTGAGTCACATCCAACGATTGCTCTTTTCACTTTGATGCTTATATGGTTTAGCTCCGACAGTGTAACCTTGTTATGAGATTTATCTTGGTGCAGATCCATGAAATAAATATTGAGTTTCTACATTTTCTCTGCAATATTGAAAACTCAATCTCAAGATTTTATTTGGATTTACTCGTTCCAAACATACCGCAAAAAATAATGAAGACATAAATTATTAACAAGCATTATTTTTAACAGAATTGTATTTATGTAAATAAATAAATAGATAATAACAAATCACACTGATTGAGATAGCCCCAAAGTAAGTTGAAACTTTAATTATGGGATATTAACTCAACAATACTATAGTTTATAATAAATTAAATAAATAAAACACCCAAGATCCAGGACAATTTTAAAAGCCATTTTCCAAATTGCTCTGGCTGGGGATCAAACCCTGACCTTCCGGATTGACCATTGTGTTTACCATTACACCATGGAGGTTTGTAAGTTTATGAGAATAGATAATAAACCACTCAATCACAAGTCTCAATTTATTATCAATTTTAATCTCAAAGCTGTTAAAACTACTAAAATCAATAATAGTTATTTTAACTATGTTTTTAATTAAAAAGTAAATTTTTTTCATAACACCATTTTTCTCACTTTTAGTGATTTAAAGCGTTTTTAGTTTTAGTGGAAATTTATGGTATATCGTTGAGACCATATTTTTATTAGGATTAGTAAAAGGTACTAGATTTCAATATTTGGTGACAGTATAAAATGAAATATTAACAGATTGTGTGTTGACCAAAATAAAGCAATGAATGAATTGCTGGGTATTCAGTTCATTTTAACTGCTTAGGTGAACATCAAGACAATGTCTAAATGATAATAATTTAAATAGTGGCATTTAAATTATTATCATTTAGACATTGTCTTAAAATGCACAGAAACATTATGTTATATCCAAGTGTAAACTATCCAGCTGCACAGTTTACCGCGAAAGCTTTTACAGACGTCTTTCACTTTGAACTCTGCCCCGAGGTTTTTGAAATAGAGCTTCTTCAAGGGCTTCTATTGTTTCATAGCTATTGCTAAAAACTCTGGCATTTCTACATTTCCACTGAAATGTTTAAGTTAACTATAAAGGAGATTATTATGTGTAAATAAACGGGCAAGTGCGAGTCTGACTCGTACATGAAAGGTTCCGTACAATGTTCAAAACGCTGAAGAAACACGTTTCTTGTATGACGACCCCCTTAAGTTTTTAACTTTATCTTATTTTTATTATTTGTTGTTATAGCGGCCATAGTAATACATAATCGGTAATAATTTCAAGTATCTAGTTATTGCCATTATGAAGATCGAGTTAAAAACGCTGAAAAAACACGTTTCTTGTATGACGAGCCCCTTTAATTTTCAACTTTATTTCATTTTTAGTATTTGTTTTTATAGCGGCCACAGTAATACATAATCGGTGAAAATTTCAATTATCTATTACAGTTTAAGAGATAGAGCCCTGTGACAGACGGACAGATAGACGGATAGACAGACATACAGTGGAGTCTCGGAGTGGAGTAGAGGGAGGGTCCCCATTTGCACCCTTTGGGTACGGAACCCTAAAAAAGTAGGTTAATGAAAAAGTACTTACCTTACAACCTCCAACCAGTCCTCCTCCTTTTACAACTAACTTACTAACATAGTAACAAAAAAAACATTGTTTTTTTTTGTCACTATGTACGATATGCCCCTATGCTTGGCAAAAGTTTCTGTAGCCATTTGATAGAGGTTTGTAGTTATGTTCTGCTGAATGCATTTTTTTATTTTTATTGTTATTATATTTAAATAAAAACGACTTTTTATTCTGCTGGTACACATTTTTTCTATGTATGACGTAGGTACTTTGTATTAGCAAAATAAAAAGCAACGCTAAAGCCACTTCACTTACATCTCATTAATTGAATAAAGAAAACAATACGATAGCAATATAGGAATAATATATTTTGTGCTCAGTTTGCTGTTTAAGTTTAATTCTTTTGTTCTGCAAATGTTTTTCATATTACCACGATATTCAGTCAGATACAAAAGGACTGCAAAATAATTCAAGAACATAACTTTAAAGTTATATCCCTCGCGAGTCATCTCATGGCAGAACTTTATCACTATGTTTTAATTAAACAAAATTAATGTGCAAGCCGTGACGATGTCACGCTGTCAGACATCAATGGCGGGACGTGACACGAGTGCTAGATATACTAATATCTTAGTATTGCAGTGCTATATGAGTACATGTGTCGTCAAGGTCGCATGTATATGAGAATGTTCTGGCATCGTAATGGGATTCGGGATATACGTAAATTAAATTGAGAATTCTTGTCAAGGATTTATACAACAAAATAGATTATGTATACTCTGGCAAAGTAACAAAATGAAACAATACAGCATGATATAATGTCTACATGCAACTTAAACCAGTTGCCACTGTAGACTATTTACGTTTTCGACCATTCGATACTAACTCGTCATATGATAATCGAAGACTAAAAATATCCATAACGATTATTTATACGTGTGGCTATATTCACCTAACAAGTAAAAATGAACTGAATACACAGTGATTCATTCATTGCTTTATTTTGGTCAACACACAATCTGTTAATATTTCATTTTATACTGTCACCAAAATTGAAATCTAGCACCTTTTACGGGCATCCTAATAAAATATGGTCTCAGCGATATACCATAAATTTCCACTAAAACTAAAAACGCTTAAAATCACTAAAAGCGAGAAAAATGGCGCCGTAGATTTAAAAAATGTTTTTAATGCTTATAAAAATTCAATTACCCGTCACTATGGCTCCCGAAATGGTTTCGGAATAAACAGTAGTGAATAGAATTTATATATTCGAAACCAAACAGACACTCAGTAAGAAATATCCAGTGAAAATTGGAAGCGAGAAGGATATCAAATCCTTTATTTTCCAGAAATTACTGTGTGTAAAAATAGAGCGCGCTCGAGAAGCCTGATCAGTTGGATTTGTTGGATAGGACGGCGAAGTCTGTGTATTTTTACCACTGTGCACTTTTACTACCTTAAACGAAATAATATGTTAGCTAAGCTAGTATCCTTAACTATAAATACGAGTATATAATTCAGCTTTCCAAAATAACAAACTACAATCAGGTTCTATTGAAGTGAAAACTTCATTAGGCGCGTTGGGTATTTTTAAAGAAGGGAAAAAACCATTGAACTCGCGACACCGTTATCGACACCACCTTGTTCAAGTTTTCACTTCTTTCGGCACTCTCGGAGTACCAATGTTTATTCTATTTATTCTTTTTGAATTATGTCAACAGGCGATGCGACTAGCAACAGTTTACTGATCACTATTTTTTTTTCCACTTTCACGCCCATCATCAGGCTAAGAGTGGCCTCTGGGTCTTGCAGATCTAAACTCTGTCTACCGTGTTAGGGATAAATATATGATAATGTGACTGACTGTATTTCAAGAAAAAATATATAATTAGGACACTCCAAGTCTTCCCGTGAATGACTAGAAGTGGACTTATGAAACATGACCTCTCCAACCCGTCTGGCCATGTAAGCCAAATCATCTGACTGCTCTGGCTTATATATGGCTCTGGTAGTACAGAGAGGGTCGTGCTCCTTCAGTGGGGACTAAAAAAGAGCTGATGATGTTTTCAAAAATGCAGGACCTGCATTCTCCGTTTTCAATAATTATGCCGAAGCCGGGCGAAAAGTGGCATATCCGGGAGAGCAGTGACGTCAAATAAATCACTCATTGTCTCTGTGGTTCCGATATATGGAATTGTCGAATTTAATTAAACTACTTCACTGTTGCCAAATGTTATTTTGGTTACCATAATTCCAGATTGGTGGACTAGCGTGTTGATCATTACGCCACGGAGGTTTAAACCAATTTAGAAAAAAGCAAATTTCATTGGTAGAAATGAAACACAACAAACTTCGATAATAATTAAAACGAGGACTCTGCAGTTAGCCGTGTGGTTCCCGGCAAAATAGAATAGGACCACTCCAAGTCTTCTTGTGAATGTCATAGAAGGCGACTTATGAAACAGAAACTAAACAAAGCTTATAAACATCAATGAGACCTCTCTTACCCGTCTGGCCAGTGTGGAAAGGGTAGGCCACATCCTCCGACTGCTCTGGCTAATATATGGGTCTGGTAATACAGAGAGGGTCGTGCTCCTGCAGTGAAGACATAAAAAGACCTGATGATGATGATGACTTTGCAGTTGCAGACTAATTAATTAAATCACAACTCATAAGCATTGGCAAGAAATCAGACCCGGCCAACGTTGGCATGAAGCTGCTTACTAAATTCACAATAATAGAACTCGTTGTTGCCAGGCTGCAATATCACCTACATGTATTTAGTATATTGTATAGTACCACACTCACAGAAAATCGACGTCTGAGTAGTAGCTTCACCGCTTCTATGCTTCGTTCGGTGAGTGAGAGAGCCGAACCCCCCCTTCCTCTGGCGAGGGCCCCGAAAGGCTGGTAACGCTCTTTTACACCCCTGGTGTTGCAGTTGTCTATGAGCAGCGGTCATCTCTTACCATCAGGTGACCCGCTTGTTCGTTTACCGTCCTATAACATAAAAAAATCACAACTAATACTGTAAGAGTTGGTGGTTGTTCGGTACCGATATCTGTATGTGTTTTTGCCTCGGTTTAGAATTTTGACACCAAACATTGAAACACACACACACACACACACAGACTATCACGTCTTTATTCGTAATGGGGCAGACAGAGCCTAGGACCGCAAGACCCAAAGGCAACTTTTAGCGTGATGGTGGACCTTGAAAAGGAAGTTTAACAAAAAAATATTGAAAATGATGTATGATGTATCTATAAATTGTCAATGACTCGTAAAATAGTCGATCATCTATTTCTAAATATTACTTACAGTAAAGTAAATCTAGAACTCCACAGACAAAATATTTTTAAAATCAAAAGTCAAAAATAAAAGTTCCCGAGCACCCCAGATGTCAATCCATAACCGTTTGTTCACGCTACAAAATCAACAAAGCCAACTCCAATTTCAATTAGACGAACTCTTCCGACTTTATCGCATAGAAAACAATTCAACTTTTCGCTTTTACGAAACAGCCCGGATTTGAATTATAAATTCTCACACAAAAGAGATAACACTTTACGAACTTCGTCAATCGAAGGGATTTCAAAATATAAGTATGACGAAAATTTTGCGTGGACTGACAATGTTTTCTGAAGTTTCCAAATTATTCGGTATATGTATAAACAAGGTAAAATTAAGTACAAATATTTTTTTGGAAATTTTGGTTCTTATTTCTAAACGGTGGCTAATTAATATAGGTCTATACTTATATCACATACAAGATTATTTTTAATTAAGTACAAATATTTGAAGGAATTATTAACACCATCATTTTGAACAACTTTTCCTGATAAATTTTTGTAGTGAAATAGGTAAGTTTATATAAAAAAAATCACTTCCTACAGTAACTAGATCACGTGGCTACTTTGATTTGTATGGGAAGAGATTTATATATTTCGTGTTTCGATATACATTTATTGAGAAATGTTGTTCAAATTGGTAGAATGAATAACAGCTTGGAAATATTTTTACTTAAAAATAAGCTTGTTTATATATATTAGTATTTTTTTATATCTTGTATATAATATGGAAAAAAAGCAAATATAAAAAGTTTTATTCACGTAGGTATTCGCTACTTTAACTAAAATTTTAATTAACGTCCATTCTTTGCCCGTTGCGTGGTCTCTTTGAATGTTATTATACTGTTTCTCGGGAAAACCCTCTAGAGTCATATTGTGGCTCGCTGCAATTTCATTTTAATGGCTCAAAGTGATAGCCCGTGGACGTTTGTGGCTACTGTGTGTTTTCACGGGTTAACGCAACTTTGAAGATATTCAAATTAATGTCATGCATAAAATTTTACATTTTATTACTTTTAGTTAGGGACAATGTTTAAAGCTAACTCTTAAAACTTTTAATAAGATTTTCTATTCAACTATTATGATTCGCTACTTATGATACAAAACTTTAAACTGTTTTTAAGTGAATTCAAAAAAAGAAGGAGTTTTTATCTCAATTCGAATTTATTTAGAAAATTCTTTTTTTGTTCGAAAGCGTAGACATGCAAGTTGGTCCCATTGTCACCAGTGTGGTCACGCGGTGAAGATCTGATGGTGAGATTCTCGAGAAATCGACGACTCCTCAAATAGTCTTACACACTCACACCTATAGTGATTTAAATGATTTTGTTAATAAACCAAGGATGCAAATTCAAAAAGTGGGATTTGGTTAAGTGAAACTGAAGAACGTTTTTTGTTTAAAATTATTGTAAAACAGCACATTCAAAATTATGTCTGTTTAGTTTAAAAAAGTGTTTAAAAGGTGAAAGTTAGTCTATTAACCCTAGATAACTAAACATTCGTCTGGCAGACTACGCGACCCTTTGCATAAGTCTAGTTCACAAACTTTCGCGTACCCCCTGCTTGCACGCCTTTGTATATATACAAAGGCATACCTTCATAGTTAGAGTAAAAAGTGGCACAAATGCGGCGTTTGCACAAACAATTGTCTTTATTTGTAATTTATAACCACCGCGTCAAAGGTATCTAAATTGCATTTTATTTTATATTAGTATTTTCAAATAAATAAATCTAATAAATGTTTGTATTATAATTAGATAATATACATCAGCATACTAGGAAATAATATGAACTTCATAAAAACGGTTATTTTTTAATGACTAGGGTTTAATAGTAAGATGTCATTCATACTAATAATTGTTTTCAACTTTTTCTCATGTACCTAATATTATTGATGGATTTATAAATGGAAGCATATGTCTTAGGCTGAAAGTAGAAATTCACGTTTATTAAGATTTATTACTCTGATAAAAGTAACAAGATAATTTAACTTTTGTGGTGATGACAAATAATTGGAAGGTTGAAAGTCAATACAATATCAGCATTGATACTGATGTCTCGTGCCAATCTTTGGGTTCTGAAGGTGATTTTTAGTACCAAGTTAAAGACAACAGAACCCAAATTATTGATTCGGATGATTTTATATTGTCAAACATGGAAAGAAACGTACTACATACTTCAGGTAGCATCCGACATGTGCTTTAGCAACTCTTCGATTTGTATCCAGTAAAACTCATCATAAATGGTCATCTGCACCAAGATTACTCCTACTTATGTTATGATACGTCGCGAATAACATCAAAAATAATAAAAAAATAGAAACACGGCGAGATTTTGTTTTGAAATTGACGAACCACCTCATGGAGCCTTGGTTGCGGCAACTTGTTCGGACGGTAACTTTGAGACGTGCCATCAAGGTCATGATAGGAGATATCCTTAGTGAATCATATAAAGAATCTGCTCCATTTCCTTATGTATGAAATATTTAAAAAAAAATTATACGTTTGCCCGTCGAAATTGCTAAGGGAGACCAAATGCCTTAGATGTAAAAATGCAATTTGTGGCACACATAATGTAGATGTGTATAAAAGGTATGTGGCATCATTAGTATAAAATTATTTCTACTTGTCTCTATTCACAACGAGCCCTTTATACGAATCATGTAACAATTTCTTCCTCACGTTAAATTATGTTGATAATATAAGATTTTTTAATGCGTAGTCCGCTAGACAAATGTTTAGTTATTGTGTAACTCCCAGGATAGTTTAGTTATCTAGGGTTAAGTACTCACATTCCAACCGATAAACTGAAAATAAATCACGAAAGGTACTCTTGATTGTGATCAATATTACCTACTTAAGTGTCCTTCATATTTTTTAAACATAAATACATACTTGTTTGTCACGCGATGGAGCTATTAATAGACGGATATAGTAACATGGCCTGGATTCACTTATAACTAAACATTATATGAATAATTATTGATTTATACAGCATTACTGTTTTGGATAAAAGTACTTATTGTTAGGAGACTAGCGCCATCTGCGTGTGATCTCCACAAACACGGGCAAGATTATCGATTCATCGATATTCCGGCTGTGCCCCGCCCTGCGCGGATTGTCTTTGCCCAGTCGCGAGCGACGCCACGATGACAGGTTCGCTGGTCCCGTCGCGAAAGAGCCGGAGGCCGGCATTTTGTATTTTATATATTGCGAATATTTCGTGAAGAATTGTCGCTAATTGTTGTTTGTTTTTGTGTGCCCAATTTGTTTGGAACGGCGTGGAGCCGGAAATTGTTTGTAGTACGGATAAGAACAGTGATATGTGTCAAGTGTAAAACGCGTGTCATTGCGTCATTGTGAATTGTTGGTTTTTGACTATTGCCCGTATGATACGGAAGTATTGGTAAATTGACTATAAAAGATACTTGTTGTGCTGTGGTGAAGTGGTGCTATAAATACGACGTATTCGTTTGGGGCGACATACATGAGCTCATGGGTAGGTTCGCTTAGGGACCCCATTTTCTTCACCACTGACTTGGGACCCGTGCTGGGACCTGAGGCCGTCGCCATATGCTTGGAAAAATATTTATATTAAAAATACATATTATGTAATAAAAAAAATTGCCACGAGTGAGGTTCGAACTCACGCCCCTCACATCTGTACTGTGTGTGCACTTCCAATTTTATTGTGCTACTGTAACTTCGAATCACCTTGACGAATTTTTAATATTTCTTTATTGCTACCCACTATTTATATTGTGTAACTTAAGGCGAAGATATAGGCAAATGGCCTTGAAGTGTGAAATAAATTGTTAACTCGTAAATATGGTGATAATTTCCATATTGCTCTACGTCATGCACTAGATAGCCCTTTAAATTATTTTATGAACTGCCGTTAAAACTATTATTGGTGATCCGTCTAGCTTTAAAACTTGCCGTGGCCACTTTTGGCGGAGGCAAGTTTTAAAGCTAGACGGACTAATGTAAATACTTTCAACGGTGGTTTATAAAATAATTTAAAGGGCTATCTAGTGCATGACGAAGAGTAATATGGAAATTATCTCCATATTTACGAGTTAACAATTTATTTCAAATGAGGGCGCCACTTCAAGGTCATTTGCCTATATCTTCACCTTAATTCATGTTAGATGAATTTGTATAATTATATGAATACTATACAAACTATCGACAAAACATTTTAAAATCTACATTGAGTGGCTCGATGGTCCGGTGGGAGTATGCATTGTTAGCGATTTCGCAAGTTAAGTGACACTAAACGTGGTCTCCACTTGGATGGTTGACCAAAAGTGCCGTAAAAATTTCTTGAGCTCCTCCGTGCTTCAGAATGCACGTTGAGCCGTTGGTTCCAGCTGTCATGATTGTTTGGCAGGCGTCAAGCTATGTCAGATGCCTTTAGGCAGCTTGAAAAATTTTACTCCAGCGTTAGCTACACACAAAAGAAAACAAAACAACTCTAAATTTTTTAGGGTTCCGTACCCGAAGGCTGCAAACGGGACCCTATCACTGAGACTCCGCTGTCTATCCGTCTGTCTGTCCGTCTGTCTGTCTGTCCGTCAGTCACAGGGCTTTATCTCTTGAACCGTAATAGCTAGACACTTGAAATTTTCACAGATTACGTATAACTATGGCCGCTATAACTAAAAATAAGATAAAATTAAAGGGGGTCGTTATACAAGAAACGTGTTTCTTTAGCGTTTAAAAACATTGTACGGTGGTACGGACCCTTCATGTACGAGTCCGACTCGCACTTGCCCGTTTATATTGTTAAATTGAAAGACCATTGGCAGAGATAATGGAGTTGCTTGCCATCACCATTTCACACCCTTATAGTGAGTGTGTGAAAAGGTGATGGCAATTGGTTATAATAGATTTTTATGCATAAATATATATTTTTTTATTTTTATTATTGGCTTGACGCTACTGCGTATTTAGCCAGGAACAAGTTAATAAAATGTAAGAAATTCTTTTTTCCTAACAAATTACAATCAAAGGTTGGTGTAGGCCTTTGATTGCTTTAAGGGAGCTTCTGGCGACAAATCTATACGAGTCCACTGGTTTTCATAGCCGATTGAGTGGCGGACGACGCCCGAAGACGCCCACACAGTCCGCGAAACAAATATCACTACAGCCTTACTATGACTGTCCACTTTAACTATTTCACATATTGTTCATGAGCATGAGCATTTATAACACCAAACAACACCAATTTCATATTATAAAGTCCACTAAAATCAATTTGCAAAATAATTTAAAGAAAACCCCAACCGAACCCCTTGACTTCCCGCCAAAAACTCCGCATAAATACTTAAACATGATGATAAAACTGTAGTTTAATTTTTATTAATAAAAAAGCCAAAAGAAAAAAGGTACTTATAGAGATACGACTAAATTTGAATGACATTCACCATCATCATCATCATCATATCAGCCACAGGAAGTCCACTGACAATGTGAATTGAATGACATTGCCTAATGACATTGACTTCTGTTTAGGCAGGCCTGTGTCACTCCCCATTTATATATCGAAAATGTCCCTACATTATTACTATGCGCGCAGGCATCCCCTCCGGGTGGTAAATTTAGTTATACGAATCGTTTATCCAGAGTATTAAGAATGAAATTGGCTTGCAATGGATGTCTAGGTATCTATACGAAAAGGTGCTGAGTTCTGACGTGAGCTAAATTAAACCATATCACTAGCCACATTGAGTAGATATTTCTTTGAATTTCTTTGCTGAGTGTACGTTAGTTTTATTTATTCTGTGGTTTAGGTGACTTTTCTTTTTAATAGCGTCATACACGTCCTGGCGTACCTACCGCGTTAAAAAAATACGCCACTACGTTTCAGAATAGCATTACCATGAGTTTACAGTGACCGCACTCGCTAGCGACTGCGTAAACATTTGTATGGAGAATAAATAGTACAGCGCCCCTGGCGGTCACTCATAGAAGTACTGGATCGGTAGTATGTGACTAACGGTAAATTACCTATCGGAAAGTAATCACTAGCGACTGACGTTTTGTAGCTGTTGCTATAGAACATCCATACCATGAGCACAGAATACAGTAAGAGTAAACAGAAAGGAATCTCCTAAGGTACGCGCAATATGCGTCCCCGTTCCCCGCACCCGCACCTCTCCCCCGGTTCTTGACGGCCAACGTGACTCATCAAGGCGAAAACGGGGGAGAGGTGCGGGGACGGGGAACGGTGACGCCTGGGTGACGCATATTGCGCGTACCTTAGGAGATTCCGGCCTGTGCCAAGAGGCACAAATTTGACAGACGCTGTCGAGTAATACCATATCGACTGTAGTAATCTATTTCACTAGCAAATAGGAGCGTGAAAACTTGTTGTAATTATTGTTTAATAAATTATTTTTGTCATTATTTATTTAAAAAATGTCGGCAGCAAGACATTATTTAAACGTTGGATATGTTAGCGAAGGCTGCATACGAAGACGAACGACGTGAACTTCTTGATTTGCCGTGTGGCCCTTCACTAGGCCTACTAAGGTCAACATTTCTGTTAACACAAAGAGAGAGCACTTTAAACCGCATTGCTGAACTTTAACCACTTGAAACGAACATAATATATTTCATCATAAAAAACTGTATCACTCAATGTATGGTTATAAATTAAGGCCGTACCTGAATTTTCCGGGGTCCAGTGCTGCCCCCATTTATAATAAATCATTTCAAAGAAAACGGAGACATTATTTAAAATTTTGCTACTATCAAATCCTAGATAACCTTTCAAAGTATTTTATGAACTAAGTTTACAGTTTATAATGAGAACGTTAAGCTTTACTACGCACATTTGCCAAAAGTGGCCGTTTTTCGCAAATGTGCGTAGTAAAGCTTAACGTTGTATGTAACGTATGTAACGTAAATGTATGTTTTCGATAGCAACTCATGGTAATGCTACACTTGCTATGCTTGGTTACACTTTTGACACTTCATCGGAGAATCTGTATACCTCCATCTCCAACTCTGTAAACAGCACTATCTCTGTAAAAAGCACTAAAATTGCCCGTTTAATTTGACAAACAAAAGAGAGCAATGATTCGCTCACGACACCCGCTTCCGTGACTCGATAAATGGACCGTGTTTGTACTGCTTTATTAATCCAATTTCCAGTTTAATTCCGACTGAATCCTGATTTGTATTCATAATGTGTTTATTTGCTTTGATCGAATTTATAATTTGATGTTTCAGACAAAACACTATAATAATATGGAAGAGAAACTTAACATTATTATCGCACGATACAGCCCCTAAAATTTTTGGGTATAAAATTACTGTCGCATGACGCAGCGTCATCATCATCATTAGATCTTTTTTAGTCTTCACTGCAGTAGCACGACCCTCTCTGTTCTACTAGAGCCATACTTAACCAGAGCAGAGGATTTGGCGTACACTCTCCACGCTGGCCAGACGGGTTGGAGAGGTCTCATTGTTTATTAGATTTTTTTAGCTTATGTTTCCTAAGTCGCCTTCTACGACATCCACGGGAAGACTTGGAGTGGTCCTATTCTACTCTACCGGAAAGCATGAAGCGTCAACTGTCGGCAAATCTGCTATGACGCAATGTTATTCAGCCCTCTTAGGAAGACACTCGCGACAGCGTTTATCGCACTATCATTAATCACAATCTCGCACTACGTCATGATAACGAGCGGGATGACACTAGTCTGTTGCGCGATATAAACTTTATCTGGGTTTATCAATTAACTAAAATATCTGCTACGGGGGCAGCAGCCACTGATTGACCTTGCAATAGAAGTTACGTCATTAACGGTATTGGCGGCAAACGAGATGTAGTTTTTAATTATTTGAATGTACTTTTGATGGAATATAATTTATTGCACTTGATTACACTTCCATGTTTCAAGTTCTTTTTGACTTAAATAACATAATGTGAAAGAAAATATATTTGTCTACGCAATTATTGTTTGTTCCAAAACATTTCAGTTTCCAACAAGTGCCTCCAAAATTAAACGTGATACGTCAAACTTCTAAAAGTTACAGGCCTGGCACCGACGGATGTGCGACGCACGAGTAACCTTGCGTCTGTTTCCTTATTTATCTAAAATTTTACAGGATATTACTGAGTATACCCTTCAAACTTATAACTGCTTATATAACACTCAAACGTAAAGTGGAAATACCCAAATTGATTCTGCGTAATGCTCAATAAGCGACACCTAAGCCACTTCGTGAAACCACAACCACAACAGCGAAGCTATACTGATGTTTTAGCTACCTAGTGTGGTAGTCTGTACGTATATTTTTATAGTAAAGAGGTGTTTTCTTTATGCACTTTTTGCTATGGAAATTCTGGTTTTTATTTCTGCTAAACATATTCGTCTTCTGTAAATATACTACCTATTCGATTGGTGTATTGAGGTGTATAAGATCTCTAATTGTCAATATTATGTTAGGTCACATTGTACAAATTTTATATATTTTATTTTATAAATTCAGATGACAAACAGCTAGAATTACATTATAGATTACAAAGTAGCAAACAAAAAGCCAATAACAGGTCTGATACACAACATTTATGAGTTTACGGGAACGCCAAAAACACGCTTATAAAAATGAAATAAGAATCCAGTAAGTAATAAAAATAAAAGCCAACCTCGTGGATAGCTTTCGCAAAGATATTTGTAATTACGTCTGATATTTACCGAGCATTTAGGTCAATTTTGTCCACAGATACAGTACCAACTACTCTCACATAAGAAAATACAAATATAAGTATATTATAGAGGTTAGGTAAGGCATTTTTTTTTAGTATCTATACCTTGACTAGCGATGGGTCTATCTAAAAGCGATTGGTTGCCCCAAACTTCAAAAACAATTACAGAAATATACATACATTACTTTTTTTTTTTGACGTCTAACAAATTATACTGAAACTATTAAAATTCTTTTTCATATTTCGGAGGTATGTTTCTTGGGGAAATTTGTTCAGTATCATAGACTGAATTCAGCCTTAATATAATTTCAGTATATTTTGTTAGACCCTGTATTACTAGCTTTGACCTTAAACATATAGCATTTTGGCGTGCTTCACTTAAACTAAATATAAAAAAAAACATATTGCGCGTACCTTAGGAGATTCCTTTCTGTTTACTCTTACTGTATTCTGTGCTAAAGTGATGGCCAAAGGTACTTATGTATGCAATTTTTTGTACGATGGAATTAAACTTTATTTTTAGTGAAAGCCCTCACGTCATTAGTAAATATATTTAAATCTTTTTTTTAATCTTAAATGCGTTGCTTAGAGTGTTACTAAGCAAACTTATTAGGTTTAAATAGCCTGTCAGTACCTATTGCGGGCATTTCCATCTAAACTAGCACAGTGACGTCACGCGATCTCGTCTCATCTTGCCTTGCCGCGGCACTCAGATGCCTCACTTTCCATTGACGCCATTGCGCATTTTTTCTGCCCACATAGATATTCTTTATATTTTAGTGCTTATGTGCATCTAATATATACTCATACATATGTTTTTTTTTAGGGAAGTCGGAAACAATCCTATATCACAATCACGTCTTTGTTGCGGCTCTAAGCAGACCCCAGGGCTACAAGACTTAAAGGCCACTTTTAGTGTAATGGAGGGTATAGAGGAGAATGTAAAAAAGAAAATGAAAATAGTGATGGGTTGCTAGTTGCAGCTGTGTGTTGTGTTGCAACGCGCAAAGAAAAGCCTAGCTGCTTCCCAATTTTTTATTCCAGGCCAGCATGGAAGAAATCCTATATTGCCATATATTTCTTTTGAAATTTAATCAGTATCATTGACTGAACTTGCTTTAAATGTTAATTTAAAAATAAGCTCTTTACAGACGGACACCAACTGTACACCGATTGCAAAAACCATGCAGTCCGATAGCAGTTGGTGTGCAGTTGGCGTTTGCAGTTTCATTGCAATAGTGCCAACCGCAATAAAACCGCTAGTGCATCTGTATGATTATGTGAAGCGTACTTCTGAAAAAGAAAATATGAATAAATAATAATGAAAAATATGCTTTCATTCTGATCTGGAAGAAAAGAAATAACTTAGCATATGCCAGCTGCTTCTCTTCCGCGCAGATCATAATATAATAGGCATAAGCCTTTGTATCTTGCGTCTCTGGGCTCTGTCTGCTTAGAGCAGCAAAATGTAAAATAGGTACTCTGTCTGCCCCTTAAGGGATAAAGACGTGATAATGTATCTATATCTGTATGTACCTACCTAAATAATTCATCATCATTTTAGCTGTATGACGTTTACTACTGGCCTTAAAAGTTGGATTTAGTTTACTTTCAAATTCGAAAACTAACTAAGACTAGTACTTAATATTTTTTTAAATTGTAAAGCTATACATTTACAGCCTTAAACCTTCCACTCCTGAGAATAGACCTCTCTCAGTGATTGCCATTTATATAGTCCTGAGCTATTACCATCCACGTTCAACCCGCGATCTTTTGATCTTTCAATGCTTGTACAAGAAATTAAAAACCTTATTTCCTCTTTTCTTTCCGTTTTTAAAAATAATAAAATATAATTACTCTGCCTAATTCCCACTTCTGTCGCGTACTACAGAATAATCCAGGTAAATTAAATAAACAGTCGATTTTATGTTATTTTCGTTGTGCTACGAACATTTCAATTAGCCGCGTAAGCCTGTTACCGGTCTTATCTGCAGGTTGACACTCCGCCATTACGTACAATTTGTAAGCGATGGCGGAATGGTGGATTAATTGTGAATTAATACGTTTTGGAAGTGGCACTACACTTAGACGTCAACAACTTTTATGTAATCGGGAGAAAAAATTGAAAATAATTATCACTTGATACAAACATCCAAAAAAAATTAATTTACTTTGAATTGCAGTTAATATGGTTCAAAGTGGACCGTATGGACCTTATTTCGCTGTCACAAGTACATTTATTTTCATTGAATAAAGGGCAGTTCAATCAATTATTCTGAAAAACTTCCCTTAATGAATATACACCAAAACAGGAAAAATAAGTATCCCATTAAAATTGCAGAAGTCTTGTGTTCTGGTAACAAAGAAAAGTGAAAAATTATCACTAAGTATGATCTATTTCTGTTTTGTCTTGACATGAAAACTTACGTCATATTAAATATTGTATTAAGAGGGCGCCTGATGTCAGTAATCTAAATTTTGCTCCCGCTTCCACGCACACAAATTTACTCTAGCCGAAGCGAGACAGCGAGCCATGCGGGGCGTCGGGAATCGCGGTGGGTCAATGAGGCTGGTTCTGGTTTTGAGGTTTCTTTCGTTTTACAAAGAATATTTAAGAGTTATTTAAAAAGTAAGACTTAATTATGATGACTGCCTTATGTTTAATACAATTATAATCCAAAGTTACAAGTGCTTCATTATTGTATTTCTTGAATACTTTCTGTTTTAGTATAATTCTGAGGTGATTTGGAGGCAACTTCGCAATGTTTTTCTATAGAGAAAAATTTAAGCAATCGTGTTTTTGAAACTTATTATGTTTAGAGTTAGTCCTGAACTTTGCTGTGTTTTTATTTCAAAGTGAGTATTTCGTTAATATTGATAAATATTTAAGATCGCTCTAAGAACTTTAGGGTAGTATGGGCTCTTAAGTAACAACATATACCTTAACCTCTAGCTAGATACTTGTTGGTTTAATACTTTGCGTTTAAAAACGGAAGTATATTCACTTCACTCGGAAGTATATTCAGTTCAACCCTTATGTAACAACTGGCTGGTCGATAAAGCTATAAATTAAATAGTTGCCGGGCGGCACCGGCCGATCGACTCCCTTTAATTTATACTGTTAACTTAGACTATTTAAACTAACGTGGTTATCACGAGATAAATACTTTTTTACACTACGTTGTTTCTGGTGATATATGCTTTTGTTTTCATTTGGTCGTGCAAACTTGTACCTCATATTATTTTTTTACAAGACAACTCGTGTCTTCTTATAACGTTTTATAAGGAACACAGCTGCGTTTTAAATGTTAAATGTAATCGTTTTTATTTGAAACTTTTTTATTTATTTTAAAAATTCATGTACATAAAAGACAAACAAAGAAACAAACAAAGTAAGAAAATATAGTAAATAGGTAAGCTGCTTATTTCATAAGAAATCTCTTTCGGCAGAATCTCTAGATAATTATTGGTTTTCTTTGCGTCATTTGCATATAAAAACGCTTGAGACACTCTAAAGTATTCTCAGTCCAACCCTTAAATAACAACTGGCTGGTCGATAAAGCCATACATTAACAAGTTGCCGGGCCAGCTCCGCACACCGGCCTGGCAGCTGACCGTCTCCCGGATTAGTTTAATGTTAGGTAATTAGTTAAAGTTACAGTAACGTGATACTCGTAACTATGACTATTAAAGCCAATGTGAAAATCACTAGATACTTTTTCAGAGTACATGATTTTTACGTTGATAGTCCTCCATTTTATTTAGTCTCTAAGAAAGATACAATAGCACGTCTTTATCTCTAACGGAGCAGACAGAGCCTAGGGCGGCCTTGGCTCAGGCCAAAAGGAAATCATAATAGTGATGGGCTGCTAACCGCATCGCCTTTTGATATGATTCAGATTCTTACCTATTCCCTCTAAGAAAGGATACATGAAAATATGTATAATATGAGGCCTTGTAGTGAATCAAGATTTTATCTATCTAAAAGTATATACCTATCTAAAATTAGTTTTTTTTTTATAATTCTGGATATTGTTAAAAGAATTAAATCGCTTTTACTTGACACATTTGAGTATCCTCTGTCCAACCCTTAAATAACAACTAACTGGTCGATAAAGCCATACCTACATTAACAAGTTGCCGGGCCAGCTCACACCGGCCGGGCAGCCGATCGACTCCCGGATTAGTTTAATGTGAGGTGATTAGTTAAAGTTACAGTGACGTGTGAAAAGTTGCACGTATTTATAGCAGTTAGTGAAGTTAAGACGCGTCAGAAGTAAACATGATTTGGAACATAGTTTTGAAACTAGGATTAGTTATTTAGGTCTTTGTCTAATTAAACCTCGCGTGTCTGTGTTTGCATTTCTATATAATCATCAAACCTGCTCAGATAATTTAGCTGCAATATGCCACCAGAATTTATGAACATCGCTGGTTTTGTAATGATAATATTTTTGACGGATCGTTGTAAAACAGGCAGTGTATATAAAATCAGCATCTTAAATTCAGCATAGTGTATTCCCAGCCTTTGTCAAGTGTTTTCTAAGAAAGGTTTTAACGAAGTACCAAACATCCAAGTACACAAACCCGTTCAAATATTTATTATTAGTAAGAATTAGTAGACTCGTAGTGTATGTATACTAAATTAACGTTAAAACATTGAATATTACATTTCCATTGATAAAACTTGGCACTGGCAACACCATAATCACTTTCTCAATGGTGACCACAAACATTTGGCATCCCATGCCTCACTTGTTGCACAAACGAGCTCCACAAATTGTTCGTAAAACATGGATCTGTGCCAAAAAAACACACAAGTACATACAAAGTGTGACGGAACAGAAGTACCGTACATAGTATTTCTTCACCTCTAAGGCCTGTGTCACGCCCCGTTTACTTCTGTACGTGAGTACTAGTACTTATTCTGTGCTAAGGCGCTGGAACTTAGTTGCCAACAATTACGACCTCGTAAATTCAGTTTCCATCGTTAACGAGTACAATAAAGTCTGAAGGTGACCGAGTTTGGCACCTGATACGGTGATACCTGTTACTTGTTGCATACGTGCAAATACTAGTTCCGCAAATATCGGTGCCAAACAGACGTCCGCACAATAAATGTTTAGCTCCGTTTTCGAATTTGAGTAATGTTTTTCTATCTGTTTAGGAGATAAAATCAGTGCTTCGAAAGCCAGGGAATGCTGTTGCGACTGTTTGTAATGAATGACATTCATTAACATATACCAGATGTTTTTGGACATCTTTAAGACAATGATATATTGATAATGAGATATGATAATTATGCGTGAACTCAAAAAGGATAACTTGCAGCTCAAGGGTAATAAAAAAACAGAAAGGCGGACACCGGGTCCCAAAGAACAAATGTACTATTAACGCACATTTACTTTTTAAATATTATTTATTCTAATCGATTGTTCTAGCAAATTCCAAATCTATCGCAGGTTGACTGGAAGAGATCCCTACATGGGATAAGTCCGCCTTTGTATATATTTTACTCTTTCGTATTATGTTGTCTTTTATACTTCAATTTTTTGGTACAAGAAAGATATAACAAACAAACAAGCAAACAAATTCCATATTTGCCAACAATAAAAATTCGATCTCCTGAGCGTTAAAAAAACATAATAATGGATACTCCAGAGGATATTAATTCGGTCAGTGAACTATCAGTAAGATATTTTGCTTACTTAAGCGTGGTTAAGCTCAAACACGGGTGTTTAATTTTCCCCGGTTTATAGAACTTCGTTAATTATCGTATATGTGACCGGCTTGGGCCAAGACCAAGTTAACCGTCGCCTCTTGTTTCGAGGCGCAAACTTGAACAAAACTTTGTGCTAAGGAAATTCTTACACATTTCGCCACTAGTGCTCGGCATTCTAGTGGCTGAAGTTATGCGATAGATTTGTGCTATTCAAGTAAGTAAAGCTGTGGTTTTCCTTAAAAGTGGTACTGTCATTTGCACCTGCGTAAAGACGGCCATTAAATACTGTTTGACGTAACAGTTTTAAAAACCACATGTTTTTTACATAGACAACGTTTTAATGACGTCTTTTAAGGTTTTATTACGAGCGTCATGTAGTGGCAACCCTTAGGAGGATACCAAAGGCTATGTATAATTTAGATGTAATGTGACCATTACGTTTAAATTATACGTAGTAAGTACACTTGCCAGGAAAAAATCGTAAGGAAACCTGCATACTAATTCTCTAGTGCGTAATAATTATTGTTTTCACTAGATGACAGTCATATCCCTTTAGGTAGTTCGAAATATCTGACCCCAGTGATAACTAATGGTACACTCGATGACAGTCATATGCCTTTAGGTAGCTCGAAATATCTAACCCCAGTGATAACTAATGGTATACTCGATGACAGTCATATGCCTTTAGGGAGCTCGAAATATCTGACCCCAGTGATAACTAATGGTACACTCGATGACAGTCATATGCATTAAGGTAGCTCAAAATATCTGACCCCAGTGATAACTAATGGTACACTCGATAAGAAGAAAACCTCACTTGCTTGTAGCTGAAAAGCTGTGAACACATGTTCTTCTTCTTTTTTAGAGTCGATTGGATCGAAAAAAAATGATAATTTGTATATATGTCGCAGTTGAATTGTATAATCCGCTAATTCACTAAACCTCAAGCTGTTTGGCATTACAGTTTGGTTTCGCAAAACAGCGTTAAATAACTGACACCTCATACGCAGAATGGCATAAACGATTTGTATTCATCAATGCCGCGGCGCAAGACGTAAGACTGTAGATTTAGTTTTTATATCGAGAGATATCGGAGAAATCGTTTATGATTTTGGACTGCAAATGGTTAGGAAAAATAAAGCAGATCTTTGGCTTGATTACCATATAGTTATTTCGACGCCCGCCTTCCGGCAAAATGGAGAATTTACGTGAATCAAATGAAGGCCGAGAGAAACCGCTACGCCGCCATTGAGATTTTGTATCCACTTGCATTGAACTTTGTATAATTCTTTATTGGTATTCTATGACGTTGGAGACTAGATTACATAGTAAGGTTTTATTTTAATGCCCCGTCATAAATTTGTTTATAACATGCCTGCAAAGAACCTATTCTGCTGTCTAAAAGTGGTTATCTTGTTTGTTAAACGTGACACATTGACAATCCAGCTGAACGATATTCGGCTGTTTAACAAAACCGAGCTGTAATGCCAAACAGCTAGAGGTTTAGTGAATTAGCAGTTTAAACCATCCAACTGTGACATATATATTATAATATACAATTTTTTTTATTTTTTATAATAGGTTTGACCAATGCTTGGCTACAGTGACCGCCCGATCATTTGCCTCGTTGAGGTCCTGCATTGAGCAGGGTGTAGGGCATTTGGGGAAGGACAATAGATGGGTCATTGACTGGACAGCACCGCAGTCGCACTGGTAATTTTTTGAGATACGCCACCGTAACCAGTTTTCTCGACATCTCCCGACACCAGTCCGGAGTCTATTCAAAGATTTCTGACTGACTGAGACTGCCCAGGGAAGGTCAGCATCTGGTGGGAGTTTCTCAGAGGGCGGAAGTTGAGAGGGCGAGGCGGGAAATTTAATATCCCATTGCTCCAGTCTAGTCTTATCGGATTCCTTTGGATCGACGGCAGGCTGCCTGAGGAAGCTATTCCGGCTCTTCAGTCGTGTGACCTGTTGTGACCGCAATTTTGTCTACCAAACTCACTATTCCTAGAGAAATGCTATAAACTGCATGGAAACTTGTTGCTTGAAACTCACCACAATTTTGATTTCTTTTCCATCTTATCACCCACCATAACGCTAAAAGTGTCCTTTGGATCTTGCATGTCTGAGCTCTGACTGCTTAGAGCTACAAAATATAAAATAATCTGTCTGCCCCGTTAAAAATAGAGACGTGATAATGTATCTGTATGTGTAAAAATAAAACGAAATCTAATAGTATTTTATGCAACAGTTGTATAAGAGTGTTCAAAAAAGACGAGTGGCGCGGGGTTATGGTGTAAGCCTAGCGAGCACCATAAAAAAGGCGCCACGAGTATTTTTGACGTACTTATACACCGTTGCACACAATACTTTTTCTAAGACCATAACCTATTTAGACTTATCTTTACTTAGAATTATATGTAGCAGCTAGTCGTATCCAAAAAGAAAGTAATATAGAGAAGTATCTTTAGAGAAATAAAGACACATGTGTTTTTATGAGGAATAGAGTATAGACTTTTGTGAAATCATATTATCTCTGTTGACTGTCTGAGTAGAAAAACATATTTAATATTCCATCTAGCACTATAAAAGACTGGTTTCACAAGTGAAAACCAAGATATGAATAATAAATGCAGTACATAACCGTTGTGAGAAATAATAAAATTGTTTGGTATAAGTATGCATAATGAAAATAAACTTAATATTCTAGTGTCGACCGTTTAACGTTGAGAGATCCTTGGAGATGCATTTTCTTTCATCTAGATCATCTATATGCTTATGAGATAGTTATATAGGTGTTAGTTTTTGCGATTTCGTTATAAAAGCAGTAGTTCTTTAGATATTTTTAATGTTAAAAAGTCATTTTACCTCTTTATCCTTTATTGTGTAGGTATATATGTATGATTAGAACTCAAAAGCTTGACGGCCTATCTACTTAGCTTTATATCATCCTAATATATCAAGTTTTGCAATTCTTTACTGTTAATTATTACTTCTAGAAAATCTTATTATACCTAATATTGGCCAGTCCCTACGAACAATAATGTCAGTCCATTAAAATATTTAAGTTTCAAAAATTTAATCCCTCACGTATTTTTAAGTCATCAGTGTCAAATACTACAATGACCAATTTCTGAAAAAAATAAATAGAATGGACACGAACAAATCTACAAAGTAACAAACCGAATCACATAATTATTTGAGACAACTAGCAAAGATCTAGTAATTTACTCAAAAAAGAAATACAGAAGTCTTGTATTTTGTCAAAGACCGATCACAAGCGTTCTAATCTAGACTAATCATCGGGGAACGTTCCAGGATCGTGACTGTTTAGTATAACGGAGATAAGACGGCCCTGTTTACTGGCTCCGAGAAAAACTGTTCCATCACTCACGATGTTCCAGAAAGGAATATATTTAGGATTGAGGAAAGTGAGAATTTCTGATTGTAGGCATTTGTGCTTATTTGGAGCTGATGTTATGATTTTTCTTTTTTTTTAATTTAGCACAAAATACAGATACATTATCACGTCTTTATCCCTGACGGGGTAGACAGAACCCAGGGCTGTAAGTCCCAAAGGCCACTTTCAGCGTGGTGGTGGGCATTAAAATGAAAAAATTAAATCAAAATATTTTTTCTAAAATATTGTTTTCAAATTAGTTATTGCTTTTAAAGCTGAAATGAAGGAAGTAAAAGCTTTCTCTTAGCGTATAAAATCATTGGAACAATTAATTTCCAAAAATAAACAAAGTCGTGGCGTTTGCGCAAAATAATATTCGGAATACTTTGAAAACAATTTCAAAGGGTAACGTAACGTTTAATAAAGCGACGAATACCTCAAATATTGAGATCGCAGCCTTTACGGGTTTTAAACATGCGATAAATCTACCTAAGGGTTACTGTAAACACGAAATTAACAAAATAATTTTGAGGCAAATACGAAATATGTTAAAATGTTTGGTACCTAGATAAGTACCAAATATTATTTATGGTAGGTACCAAACATTATTTTTACTGGTATTCTAAGTAAACAATATTTACCAGATAAGTATATTCCAGTCTTATCTTAAAATATCAAATTATATGAAAAAGAATTGCATTGATGGTTTATCTGTAGTTTATCTGTAGCGCGACCTGATATCCATATCAAGTCGCGTTTTGATAGTTCTGCTACTCATCACTAGATAGCGTTCTTGACAGTCAGTGGTTTTTTTTATTTGCCCAGCAAATAAACTTCTTACTCATCTATTAAACAACTATCACGAGTTATGAATTACAAAATGTTAAATTACTTATTTTTTATGCAAATGCACAGTCATTCAATTACAATGCATCATTGTTCAATTTTAGTATTAATCATACTGTCAAACCATTCTTTAATTAACCTTGTGAATGTACTCAAAGCTTCGAACATTGCCCTTTTCAATTTAATCGATTTCCGAATTTCACAAAAAACTTTTTAGAATGTTATTTTTCTCTCTCTATCACTTAATTTGTAAATGTAATTGACGCATTACAAGTTTTTTTTACAAATATGACCTACTAGCCTATTTTGTATGAAAGTTTATTAATTCAATCATAGTTATTTGACACGAAGTAGCGTTTAAGTGGCCATTACGTGAACAAGGGACAAAGAGAATGCAATTAGTAGTATTTATAATAATTGAAGTTATTAGAAAAAACACCTTTTTAGGGTTCCGAACCCAAAAGGTGCAAACGGGACCCTATTACTATGACTCCGCTGTCTGTCCGTCTGTCTGTCTGTCCGTCTGTCACAGGGCTCTATCTCTTGAACCGTAATAGCTAGACACTTGAAAGTTTTACCAATTATGTATTACTGTGGCCGCTATAACAAGAAATACTAAAAATAAAAAATAGTTAAAAATTAAACGGTGTCGTCATATAAGAAACGTGTTTTTTTCAGCGTTTTGAACTTGATCTTTATAATGGCATGAAATTTCCACCAATTATGTATTACTATGACGACAATACCAACAAATACTAAAAATAAACTAAAGTTAAAAATTAAAGGGGGTCGTCATACAAACAAATAAACAATACAAACCATTTTTTATTCAGCGTTTTAAAACATTGTACGGTGGTACGGAACCCTTCATGTACGAGTCCGACTCGCACTTGCCCATTTATTATTGTACCTATTTACCATCTATTTGTTGATTTGATTGTAAAATATTAATTACGACATGATATGTAGCTGCATATTAACATGATTCACATTTCGGTTTGAGCTTGAAGAGCAGTAGCTGGTATGTTCTAAGTTTTTTCTAATAGACCAACATGGAAGCTATAAAATTTCATCATCATCATTATTTCAGCCGCATAAGGTCCACTGCTGGACATAGGCCTCTCCCAAGGTTTTCCAAAATGACCGATCTACAGCGGCCTGCATCCAGCCCAAAATTTAATACAATAAAATTTGAAATTATCTGAATATAAGGTTCTTGGTTACAAGCCACCTCTTTACAATAGTTTACAAGTAAACCCTCTACGAGAAATTGTCTAGAAAGTTTCCATCCTGAAATATCTTCAAGCGCATTCTTTGGGAAATAGGTTTGATACTTTGTAGTTGTTGCTAAGTACTTACAATTCTATGAACAAATATTATTATATTCCTTCCTTTAATATGCTTTGAATAGTTCAGATAGAGTTTGAAGAACCTAATAAAAGTTTTATTGTGAGGCCTAAGTACTTCTTTTTCTTTAACTTAAGAGCTTGCTTTTGTCGGTGGAGTTAAGTGGAGATGTCTCCATTCTTCTCTTCTCTCTGCCATCTTTTTAATGTCTTAATAGAACCTTACTCCTAACCCTTCCTTAATTTGATTGGCCTAAGTACTAATCAAGACAAATGTAACCAGCCCAAACTCGATGAGGTTGCGTCGCTTTATTACAGGGTTCCTATAGTCACCTTCCGGCCCCATCATCAGATCAGCTTCTTGTTATAATAATATTGCATTGCAATCTAAGTCAAAGTCTAGCTCTAGGAAAAAAAACATTGTTATTAAATGTAGGATAAATATTTCACTAATTGAAGGTCATTATTTTAAAATTATTTTTATTGCAAAAGCTACAAAGGACTCGTACTAGCGTTTCGGAACGACCACTGCTGAGAAGATTACGCCGAAAGAAACCCAGTTCAGTATAGGTCCCTACCCAGCCTGATGAACTTTATTACATATGTAATGTAATGGTAAAAATACTTCAAAAACTGAAGAAATAGTAAATATATTTGATGATTATTTTACTAACATTCCTTTGGAACTCACTTCTAATGTGAGTTCTAGCGCCCAGCGTGCTGAGGCTTTGCTTAAGAGTAATGTTAGCCCTTGTGATTCTAAATTTAATTTTAAGCATGTTAGCCCTAGCGATATAATAGATGCTTTTAAACAGTTAAATTTAAAAAAATCAGAAGATCACTGGGGCATGTCAGTAGCCGTAGTAAGTCATATTATACACATAATTGCTGCCGATTTAGCTTTTATATTTAACGAATGTATTGATGAAGGCATATTCCCTAACTTAATGAAATGTAGTAAACTAATCCCCTTATTCAAAAAAGGAGAAAAAACAGACCCTGGCAACTACAGACCTATCTCTATTCTGCCAGTTTTGAGTAAGGTGTTCGAAAAGATAATGCTCAATCAAATGCTACTTCACTTTAAGACCAATAATCTTTTCCATAGCCAACAATACGGCTTTACTGCTGGAAAATCGACCACCGATGCAGGAGTAGCACTTATTACTAATATCTACGACGCGTGGGAAAACAGAAATGATGCAATTGGATCATTTTGCGATCTTTCTAAAGCATTTGATTGCGTTGATCATCCAACACTTTTGCTCAAATTTCGTCAATACGGTTTTGATGATAAGTCAATTAAATTAATAGAATCTTACTTAACTGATAGGCTTCAAACTGTTGATATAAACGGCGTAAAATCACACGGGTCTAATGTGAAAATGGGCGTACCCCAAGGTTCAATTCTAGGACCGTTCCTTTTCTTAGTTTATGTCAATGACTTGCCTTACATGGTTGAGAAAGAGGCTGACATGGTGCTGTTTGCTGATGACACCTCGCTAATATTTAAAATAGATCGACATAACAGTGATGCTAGCGCGGTGAACAGCACCTTATCTTTAATTTCTGATTGGTTTTCGGCCAATAACCTCATGTTAAATGCGAACAAGACCCAATGCATTCGATTCTCTCTTCCTAATGTGAATCAAGCCTGTGTTGACATACTAATTAATGGTCAGAAACTCGATCTGGTTGAAAGTACTACCTTTTTAGGAATCACAATTGATTCGAAACTTCAATGGGGCGCTCATATAACTAAACTTTCTAATAGGCTTAGCTCTGCGGCTTACGCTGTTAGGAGAATAAGACAATTGACAGATGTAGCAACTGCTAGACAAGTGTACTTTAGTTACTTTCACAGTCTAATGTCTTACGGGATACTTCTATGGGGGAGTGCAGCGGACATTCAGACTATTTTTCTTTTACAAAAAAGAGCAATTCGTGCTATTTACGGTTTAGGATCGAGAGACTCACTGAGGGAATTATTCAAGGAAATAGGTATACTTACTTTTGCATCACAATTCATATTTGAAAGTATAATGTATGTAAGGAAAAATATTTCCATGTTCAATAAAGTAAGTGATTTTACAGATAGAAATTTACGTAATAAGAATGACTTAGTTAGCCCGTATTACAGGCTGAATACAGTCAGTAAGTCTTTTATGGGGAAGTGTATACTTTTTTATAATAAATTGTCAGAATCGGTCCTTGATATGCCAGACAGAAAATTCAAAGCTTATGTAAAGAAAGTACTTTGTGAGAAGGCTTATTATAGGACCGATGACTATCTTAAAGACAAAAAGGTCTGGCTTGAGCTTGGCGCGGGTCCCTCTTAAAGGTTTGTATACTTAGACATGTCATAATTTAGGTACATTGGTACATACTAAATTTACAAATTGACATTATTTTAAATTTCGTAATTCTTATAATTCAATTTAATTATGACATAATAAACAATGTAATCTCTGTCCATCTATATAACTAATTTTAAGTTTTTAGTTTGTTAGTTGACGTCTTTGGAGAAAACGTGCAGTGCAGTTTGTTGCCGCTTCTTCTGCACTTGCGCCTAGGAAGCGGCGTAAACTTAGCTTTAAGTAACGATTTGACGTCAACATTTGTGCAAAACAAAACAAAGTGACTATTATTAAGAGATATTATAAATATCCTATGATAATAAAGATATTTTGAATTGAATTGAACATTACAGTACATTATAATATACATAAAAAAATGCAGCTATTCTATTTTATAACATCAACTACTTCCAAAAATGTTTATCAGATAAATAATCATTTAGGCACATGATATTACGCTTTTTTAATAATTGATTTTTACGGGAGACTTAAATTTGTATAATGGCAACGCTATTATAGTGTCTGGGATTTTATTATAGAGGCGCACTCCAAGACCCATTAAAGATATTTTTGTTTTCTCTAACCGAAAAGCTGATTTACATTAGCATATAAAATCTTACCTCAATCGGAAACCTGGCTCAAAAACTTGCAAGATTTGACCCAAAAAATAAACAAGAGCAAACAGGACAAGCTAAATAAATTTATCTCACGTTTATTAATATACATTAAAATATTGCAAAAATAAACCTAAATAGGTTTATTTTATTCAAAACCCACAATGACACTGGTCTGTTGGCGTACGGAAATAAGTGTCATGGCTGCCCTGGGATAGGTGTCCCATTTGCCGGTAATCCCCAGACGTTTCCGGGACTTATGACAGTACATTGCTTCATCCTCTGTGTTACTCACAGTGATTTATTTTGACAATACTCTAACAATATATATATCTTCCCTGGCCGTTTTCGGCTATGGTGACTGTCTTCGTTTTATAACAAACAAAAATTCATTGTTGACGTCGTTCATGTGCCCTGATGTGGCTGACATACCCTATTTTTGAGGTGAATGTACGTGCACAATATACAATATACAAATACAATGTTACGTCTATATTCTTAACGGCAGATAGAGCATTTTGGATATTGTGGCTCTAAGCAGACAGAGCCCAGGTCTGCAGGACCCAATGGCCACTTTTAGCGTGATGGTGGGCGAGAAGGTGATATTTTTTATTTATTACATCAAACTTTTACATTGTCATAACATATATATTGTAATGGGTTGCTAGCCGCATCGCCTATCAACATGATTCGCATTTTCGCCCATTCCCTTGATCGACATTTACGATTTGCCTGGGAAGAGATTTACAGGGTATAAAAGAATATACTGAAACTATTTTAAGGCTGAATTTAGTCCGTGATGCTGAAAAACTTTCCCCAAGGAACATATATTGAAATATAAAAAATATTTGGCCTCCCATATACAGGGTCTAACAAAATATACTGAAACTATTTTAAGGGTGGATTCAGTCCATGATATTGAACAACTTTTTCCAAGGAACATATACCGAAATATGAAAAATAATTTTTGGCCTCCTATACGAGTACAAGTTGACCGATCAGCTGATCTGAGTTTGTATGGAAAGCCAATAATTATTTTTCATATTTCGACATATGTTCCTTGGGGAAAGTTGTTCAGTATCATGGACTGAATCCACCCTTAAAATAGTTTTAGTATATTTTGTTAGACGTTATATAGTTGACCGTTCAGCTGGTTTTAGCTTCTACGGAAAGCAAGAAACATTTATATTTCAATATAATATGTTCCTGGGGAAAGTTGTTCAATATCAAGGATAGAATCTATTCATAAAATATTTTCAGTATTTATTGTTAGACGTTATATACAACGTGTTAATGAAATAATGAAAAACCTCTCAGATGGTCCTCAGCCCATGAAACTGAACAACTTTTGTTTTACAACTTTCACGGACCCCGAGAAAAAATAACTTACTGATCAGCTGATCGAGTCAATTTGTATGAAATTCCGAATTTTAGTTTTGGCCTTTTTGGAATGTTGTAGAACAAAAGTTGTCCAGTTTCATGGACTGAGTTACAACCTGAAAGGTTTTGCGTTATTTCATTAACACGTTGTATAGGTAGATTTAGCACGTAGTTGTGTTATATTAATTTTCAACACTCATAAAATCGATCTAATTTTACCGGTTTCAGATATTTAAAGCAGCCTATAAAACACGCGTGTGTTAGAAACGCAAATAGTGAAGTTATATTTCTATAACTCACGATTTGCTATTGCGAAAGAAAGGGACAGAATTAATGGTAAATCCAGTATGAATGAGAGAGTAAGAAAGTTTGACAGTTGTGTGTGAGCGAGATAGTTAGATAACATAAGGTGAAGGTTAGACAAAGAAATAAATCAGACATCGAACGTCGTCGTTGTTTCAATATTTATCTTTGTATCTTACATCCGCTTCAAATTGTTTTTTTTCAAATTTTGAATTCGCATGCTGCGCGACGCCCCGTCCATTAGGACGCCCTGCTCATTTTAAAAAGTTAAACGGCGGGAAAGCAACAGTGTGCATCAAAGTTTTATGGTTGAGTTTATTTAAAATCAAAAAAATCAGTTTATTAAGAATTTTCCCTCGCAAGTATGTTGAAAAACGTCGTACGTGCGTATATTGGTTAAACACACTCAGCTCCTTACCCCTCGCGTTCGCTCGGGCTGAAATTCCGCTTCGTGTGTTATAACCACCATAACGCACTTATATCGTAATGCACTATTATGTAATTAATAATAGTAAGGTCCAAAACCTTTTATCCACTAAAATTCCGCTTTACTAAAACGTCAAAAAGAAATTAATGTCATAAAATCTTTTACTGCTAAGTTTGCTAGTACTAGTCTATCATTCTAGCACTCAAAAACATAAAATAAAATAACCCGTAGCGAAATGGTTGGAGTTAACGTGACAGTAAGCAGATCGTAACACAGTTCTACACATAACCTATTTAGATAACGCCCAGGTTGCCAGTTTGAGACCCTCGTAAATAGTTATTATAACTGTCCTCAATATTGGCCTCATTTTAAACAACACCTCCCCATCTTTATTCTGTGGTGGTAGCAGTTGTTAGTCTGTGTGTTTATGAAGCTTGAAACGTCTGGTACAAATGTTGACCACCCTGATATGGTAAGAAATACCACAGAGTACTATTTGGACACGAGGACTATTTAATATTATGACTATTCGTAGGAGAAAGAAGGTCACAGACATGGCCAAGCGGATTAGTTCATTGAAGTGGCAGTAGGCGGGACACATAGTGCGAAGAACCGATGTCTGATAGGGCAGAAGGTTTCTTGAATGGTGGTCATTTACCGGCAAGCGCGGCGTAAGACTCCCACTTACTAGGTGGCCAGACGACCTGAACAAGGTTGCAGGAAAACACTGGATGCAGGCCGCTTCCCATCGGTCGTTTTGTAAATCCTCAGGGGGCCTATGTCCAGCAGTGGACTACCTGCGACTGATATAATGATGATGATGATGATGCAGGCTGATACATTTAGATCACCAATATAAACAACTTTTACTACGAGTTCAACTGTGAAATTGCTAAAAATGTTGTTTTTCCAGGGTAAATCGTTCCATATCACAGACTGAGCATGACCTTTTAGTCTAATACGTCTTTATCCCTAATGCAATAGACAGAGTATTTTAGATCTGGCGGCTCTAAGCAAACAGAGCTTAGGGTTGCAAGATTCAAATGCCACTTTTAGATGGGAGAGAAAGTGAAATAAGCAATCAAAATAGTGATCAGTTAGTTGCTAGCCATATTACCTATTAACATGATTTGCATTTAAGCCCATTTCCTCGATCAGCTTCTACGATCATCATCATCATCCGAGCGTATTCCCGGTTGCATCGTCAGCGGTTCCGCTTCAGAGTCCGGGGTCCACTACCTAACCTAGGTGATTTGACAAGGTAACTGGTTTTTACACAGAGCGACTGCCGTCTGACCTCCGCAACCCAAAGGGTAGACCAGAACCAATCCTAGGATAGGTACAAACGCTAGATGGCGTTCGGGACCAACGGCTTTACGTGCCTTCAGAAGCACGGAATCATCTTTCTTTTCGGATAATCAAGTGATTCAAGCCTGCAATATCCTAAACAGACTGGAAACAACTTTACACAAAGTATGCTTCCCAGTGGGATTTGAACCCATGACCTCCGGATCACAAGGCAAACGCCTTGACCACTGTACCGCGGAGGCAGTCAATCAGCTTCTACGATCTGTGTAGAAATAGAAGCACCTGGCATATTCTAAGTTTTTTTTATATTTATCCTCATCAGCATGGAAAAAGGATATTTTTTTCTTTACCTATATATAAAATTAAAATACTTACCATGGTTAAATGCAGGTATGGAACACTTGATTATTTTTAAGAGATTTCAGAGTTGGTCTCATAAAAAACTTGTTCAAAATAACGATGAACGTGCTGTAAAATAACTAGAAAAGTTTTCTAGAAAGCTCTAAATCTAAAGTTACAGGAATAAAAATACAATTTTTGCAGCTGACGCACTGGAAGTGAGAAATGTAAATAAAATAAAAAACAAGCTGCAACAAACATCAAATTTTTACCTGTTACTGAACTGAAAAGAATTTCTCATTTCCCGACGCACGTTGCTGCACAAAAAGATTTAGTTTGAAAATGTTTATTCTCTTCCTTTTTATGCATTTCTGGAAACAAAACAAATAAAATGTATGGTTTGCATCAACGGTATGAAGTTTAAAATTACTCTTATAAAAAAAATACTTAGTATTATAATAGCATGCCAACATATTATAAGGGGACGTGGGGTAAACATGAAGAAAAAAGCAGCCAAACTTAAATGGGACTTGGCTGGGCATGTGTGTAGGATGCACCCAGATAGATGGGCTAACATTGCTACAGAACGGGTGCCTGATGATCTGGCGTCTTTCGACAAGACATGGAAGTCCAAGATAGAGATCAGTGGCGTACTAGAGGGGAGGCCTTTGCCCAGCAGAGGGACAGTATAGGCTAATATAAAAATGGCATGCATATTGTATGTTACTAGGTAGTATTCATTATTCAATGTGTAAGGGAAATATGGGTAATAAATCGAACCACGGGCTATACTTGATCATTATAGTTTACTAAAATTAAAATAACAGTAAAAAATAAAATAAATATTCGGCATTTTTATTTATTTATTTAAAAACTTTATTGCACAAAACTATTGTACAAGTGGTGGACCTAATGCCATATGGCATTCTCTACCGGTCAACCATAAGACCAAGCAGAAAATACGTATGGCTGGCGTGATTAAAATATGTATAAAGTTACATAATTTAAAAAAAAAAACTGATATTAAATGTGACCTACTTATAATATATATTTAGTATAGATAAAAATAAATAAACAAAACATTAAACAAATATATACCTATTTTTCATACTTTTGTGCAGTTCCATACAACTTGTCACCACCCCTTTTCTCTCCCACGGGTGTCGTAAGAGGCGACTAAGGGAGTATAGGTAACCGGGTAGCACTAACAGTAGCTTCCTCTGCGCAAAAACTTTATACCATCTACTGCGATCACCAACCCGTCTTCCCAGCGTGGTAATTAGAGAAAAAAATTATATTTACTGGGAAATGCCTTTGGTCAAGCAGCAGACTGTTATAGACTGGAAAAAATACTGTAATTTATTACTTAAAAATATTTTTAACTAAATTCCATTATCCTCGTCATCATAATTTTTTTAAGTTTCCGCTACAGGAGCACTACCCTCTCTGTACTACCATGGTCCGAGAGCTGGCACGAATTTTTGTGTAGGTATTTGAGGCAAGTTGAAAACTTGTCACATACCTCTCCTTAATAGGAGGTGGGGTATAATTACCCCAACACGGAACTGCAGACCTGGCTAGTGAGTAGCGGGGCTAAAGCAACCTATAAATTTTTTAAAGGTTTTTTTTTTCTTCAAAAAAGGTATTCAATATGCATTTTTTATATGTTGTAGTTAAATGTTTAAAGAGTAAAAAATCAACAAGCCAGAAGATTTAGTCGGGGCTTTGATATTACAAGGCGCGTGCAAAAATTATTTTTCAAAAAAATATAAAAAAGGTATTTGAGGCAAATTACATTTTAAAGGGTATTAAGTATATATAACTATAAGATAAGATTTTCTAAAAGATAGGTCATTTTGATGGGACTTACTACCTGCCAGGTCAATCTAAATAAATCAAAATGGTTTAGCTTCGCTACTCACCAGCCAGGTCTGCAGCTCCGTGTTTGGGTATAATAGGAGAGGTATGTGACAAGTTTTCAGCTTGCTTCAAATACCTACCCAAAAATCGGTGCCAGCTCTCGATTTGGCCAATACCCTCCACGCTGGCCAGACGGGTTCGAGACGTCTCTAGAGCTTTGTTTAGCTTGTGTTTCCTAACTCGCCGTCTACTACATCCACGGAAAGACTTGGAGTGGTCCTATTCTACTCTGCCGGAAACCACACGGCCTACTCCATTATCAAGTATTTTCAAAAGAAACAAAAACAATAGAAATTGAAGCGGGTACACTCGTAAAACACTAAAGATGTCTCCTTAAGCAAACTATCACGTATAGTGGGTATTATAGACATAAACCAGTTTATTGCTTTTACTTCATGATACTCGTACCTATACATCCCATAAAAATAGTGCAGTAAACTACGATTTTAAAACAGGTAGCATAATCCGATTTTCATGTTAGAAAACGATAATTTTCTTTCAAATTAGTATGACCACCATCGATCAATTAGTAATATTTAATCGATGGTATATGTCATATGATTTTCTTTCCTGGCCATTCAGGTCCCTGCTTCTCTCCAATCCTAGGAACCTACTTCTCTCCAAGCCTTGTTAATATCAGACAGATCGCCCCTTCATCTTAAGCTTTCCCCTTTATCTTTTTCCGTCTCCTAGAGTCCATATTGCAGTTATGTGAGTCCATCTTTCTGGCAGAATACGGCAAATATATTACATAATATTTTTATGTTATTTAAAAAAAAACAAGTCATAAAAGGACATGATCAATAAATAAAATATCAATAATATGACAACATTATTATACCTAATGCATTTTATATATAGGGGAAGTATCTCTCATAGTAATCAAATATTTTTCTACCGAGATGAAAGGTAAACCATTCAAAAAATAAAATATCGTTTGATAAAATATTATTTTGACACTATCATATACCTACACAAGGGAGAAGTTATTTTAGAATACATTATAAATGATGATAAAAATAAAAACTTAAAATAAACAACAAAATAAAGAAAAGTTATTAAAAATATTGTGACACCAAATGAACGTAAACAAATCATAAAGTTTGAAGGCTATATAATATTGGTATAGTAAGCTAGAGCCGGGAGCTATATACCAAAATGTGTTTAGGAGCGGGAAAATGATGAAAGAAATAAAAAAAAAAACTTTACACCCTTTTCCTACTTTAGCACGTTAGCTCCCAGGCCAAAGACGTTTTCCCGACTTACTCGTATATCCGACAGATGTAGGAAAGTCTGTCTGTTGCAACTTCTGATACGAGATGCTAGTTTATTTTTATTCTTATCTAGGGCAGATTCTTTTTCTGCCTGCAGCCATCGCTGTATTACGATAGATCAAGCTGGCTTTGTCGTCTTTTTAGCTCTATTCATCTTTCCAAATTATATTTTGATCCTGAGTAATTGTAGCTGGAAATTGAGATATTCTTTATTAGAAAAATTAAAATTAATCTCTAGTCTTAGAGTTATCGGCTTAAGATTAAGTTTATTTTTGTTTATCTGATTATGTTATAGATATTTATGTTTAAGATCAGTTACAAAATTGATTTAAGAATTATAGCAACTGAAAAAGCATTTTTGAAAAATCATTGATTAAGACAAAATTTTTTAGATCTATGTTAGGCTTTTAGCGTTAAGGCAAAGATATAGGCAAATGGCCTTGAAGTGTGAAATAAATTGTTAACTCGTAAATATAGTAATAATTTCCATATTGCTCTTCGTCATGCACTAGATAGCCCTTTAAATTATTTTATGAACTGCCGTTGAAACTATTATTGGTGATCCATCTAGCTTTAAAACTTGCCGTGGCCACTTTTGGCGGAAGCAAGTTTTAAAGCTAGACGGACTAATGTAAATACTTTCAACGGTGGTTCATAAAATAATTTAAAGGGCTATCTAGTGCATGACGAAGAGCAATATGGAAATTATCTCTATATTTACGAGTTAATAATTTATTTCAAATGAGGGCGCCACTTCAAGGTCATTTGCCTATACCTCCACCTTAAATCCGCCAATTGGTAACATTTTGTATTGGGAAACAATAAAGTTATTTAGTAGTAAATAAATAGTCTTATGAACCATCCAATTAAGGATAAATAAAATTGACAAGATCGTAGTTGATAGGTTAAAAGCAGGTGTTGAAATCGACGTGCGTTTACAATCGCCAGCGCGACATAAAAACTTTATTTAGGTCGTGTTGTTCGCAACATTCCGTTTAATCCGAAAGACAAGCGTTGTTTACGCTGCAGCCATGCCTGAAAACCCATGGCGTGGTGTTATGACGGAGCGCACAGGTGGTAAGGCTATGGGTGGTTGGTGTGTGAGTGGGGCGCGGCGCGGATATCGAGCGTACAGGCTTCGGCGCGCGCAGTCTTTCGGGCGGCAGGCGCTCGGCTGCCCGCGTTTGCCGCTCAGATGTGATCTCTCTGCCGGCCCCCTACCAGCCGGCCGCGCGGCGGCAAAACCGCCCGCGACAACCCATATCCCTTCCTGTACATATTAGGTACCGCCCGTGCACAACCATGTGACAGTGCTGTGATCAAGTGATTTCCTCCGACCACGTGACAAGTCCAATGACAGCCGTGGAGTGTAATTAGTTAATTATGTAACCCGTGTGACAGTCCGCGGTATTACTATAATAGTAATGGCTCGCGAGGTCCATTTTTACAGTACCCGCCCAAATTTAGGCGACGCCTGGAGGCATCGTATCTCGGATACCGATATATGAACAGCTAAGTTAGAATAAGTAACAGCTCAAAGTTTTAACACTCATTATTTTATGAAACTAATACTTCTGAACTTTTTTGAAGCGGCAAACTTGTTCATTACAGAACGAACGTCAAACTAGTAGAAGCAATTGCTGTAAACTTTTTCTGACATATTTAGATGTAGATAACTATTAGTTTACGAAGTTGCATATAATGCTACGAGCTACGAGTCGTAGACGCGTCGTAGCACCAGCTACGATATTCGCTACGAAGACGCTGCGTTTGACAAATGGACTTGTTATCCTTCTTTCAGATGTTTGACTTTTAAAAGGATATTTTTTATTGTTATGAATTTTTGTATGGTTTTTTAACATTAACATTGAATTATGTTGTTTTAATTCGATTTAATTAATGTTAGAGTTTCGTAATAAAATACTTATAAGAATTTTTGTCTGTATATTCAGACATAACACAAATATAAATTTTTGAGGTACGTCAAGATCTTATTTGCTGGTCTGGGGGTAAAAAATAGAATGTACCAGCTGCTTCTCTTCCCGTGCAGATCGTAAAAGCTGATCGAGGGCATGGGCGAGGCGATGCGGATAGCAATCAATATTATAATTTCCCTTTTCCACCTTCATGCCCACCATTACGGTCAAAGTGGCCTGGGCTTTACCGCCCAAGGCTCTGTCTGCCCCGTTAGGGATAAAGACGTGATAGTGTATGTTTGCGTGTGTGTCAAGATTAATTTTGAATTAAGAAAAGGCAAGGCGTATAAAGTCAATAGTCACATCACATGGTTTCTTTTCAAGGAAAGGCATAATAATGGACTACAAGAATAGCTTCAAAGTAGGGGTAGGTATATGAATGACTGACTGTATAGTTATTGTATTTAATCACTTAATTTTTCATTTATATCGATTTTTTCATACACTATCCATACTAAGAAGCTAACTAATATTATGGCAAATAAGTCAATAAAATGAATGGGAGTCAACAAGGTTATTTAAACAAGTCATAAGCTTGCTAGAGGAACTCGATGGCACTGTAGGAGTGCGCTTTCACAAGTTAAGCAACCCCGGGCGTGGTCCACACTTGGATGGGTGACCGCTAGTGGCACAAACATTTTTAGAGCTCACCGTTGGCCCCTGCTGTCATAATTGTATGACAGTCGTCAAGCTGCTTAAAAGCATCTGAAATAGTTCAGATGCTTTTAAGCAGCTTGAAAAAAACGTGGCCGCCATTCGAGAACCTTTCTGCCCCATCAGTCATCGGTTCTTCGCGCTATGTGCTTCGCCCACTGCCACTTCAATGAGCTAATCCGCTTTGGCTATGCTGTGACCTTAGTTCTTTTACGAATCTCCTCATTTCTGATTCGATCACGTAAAGAAACACCTAGCATAGCCCGTTGAGCGACCTTGAGCCTTCTTATGAGACCCATAGTAAGGGACCACGTTTCAGAGCCATAAGTCATCACTGGTAACACACATTGAATAAGCACTTTCGTCTTGAGGCACTGGGGTATTTTGGACGAGAAGACACTGCGTATCTTCCCGAACGCTGCCCAGCCGAGTCGGATTCGTCGAAAAACCCCTTTCTCGAAGCTGGAACTTCCTGCCTGGATCAATTGACTCTGGGACTATTCAATATCACGCTTTTATCCTTAATGGGGCAGACAGACAATTTTGGGTCATGCAACTCTAAGCAGACTTAGCCCAGGGCCGCATGACCTAAAGGCCACTTATAGCGTGATGGTGGGTGAGAAGATATTTACCATTCCCTCACTCGGCTTTTACGATCAACGCGGGAAGAGAAGCAGCTGGTTCTCCTAGACCAGCATGCATGAAAGTGGTTATTATATTTTGTGATTTATATGTATGTACGAGTATGTTGGTAATTTAGGTATCTAAGATATACGGTTCTGTGTGTAGCAAATGTACACTATAGACATAAATAATGTACATTTATGTAGAAAAAGCGTCAATAAGCATTTGGTATTCAACCATACTTATACAGTCACAAACAAAAGGCTCCCAAGGGTATCGGAAGTGGCCGCCTCCCAAGGGCGGGCTGTGAAAATTTAATATGTGCCCCACATACAAATGTTACTGTGATGTGGTCTGGGACTCCAGTGAGTTAAAAATTTGATAATTCAAAATTAAATAGCAAAGCTGGTAACATAGCTCTGACTAAGTACATCATTTCATTACCTTTCTTTTGTGCTTATGATTTTTCTTCTGACCAGATGATTTAAAAAGCCAATTTAGTTTTCTTTATAAAAATAATCTTCCTTGCTGGTCTGGAAGAAAAGAAAATACAAAGAATGTACCAACTGCTTTTCTTCCCGAGCCGATCGTAAAAGCCGATCGAGGGAATGGGCGAGAATCTGAATCATATAAATAGGTAATGCGGTTAGCAACCTGTCACTATTATGATTTCCTTTTTCCACCTTCATGTCCACTATCACGCTAAAAGTGGCCTGGGCCTTGCCGTCCTAGGCTCTGTTTGCCCCGTTAGGGATAAAGAAGTGACAGTGTATCTGTATCTGTATTATGTATTATTAGTTAAAAGAAGACTGATATTAGTGAGTTACGAGTAAATAAAGACCGACTAATTACTAAAAAAAGAACGATAACAATCATCAAACCAAAAGGCTTATGCCTTGACCTACATATACACAAGTTGGATTCCCAGTAATTCTACATATTGCTTTAATTAATCACATTATTTACTTATATGAAACGTCAAAGTTATGATTTTTATTATACGCTGAAGCCTATTTATCTTGACTTTTCATTATATGTGACGTTAATACTTTTGTCTGTTTGACTGCTTTCATTATAATCTATTTTTATTTTTAAGACGACTCTCTTTTTAAATTTAAGACGACCTCCGTGGCGTAATGGTTAACATGCTAGACTGCTAATCCGGAGGTTCTGGGTTCGATCCCCAGCCAGGGCAAGTTGGAAAATTGCCTTTTTCAAATTGTCCTGGGTCTTGGGTGTTTATCTATACGAGTATATGTATTTATCATAAAATATAGTATCGTTGAGTTAGTTCCCATAACAGAAGTTTAAAACTTACTTTGGGGCTAGCTTCATCAGTGTGATTTGTCCGTATATATTTATTTATTTTATTTTATATGTATATAATGCTTATACTTTCTGTTACCAGTCCAGCCACTTTCAGTGTACCTCCACTTACTTCATCTACCTTAACTACACTTTTGTAATTACACTTGCAGTAAAATCACATTTGAAAGGTAAATTTTGAGATAATTTTACACTCGTAAAGTCTTCAAGGAAGATAATTTAAATTTTACAACGTTAAGAAACGGACGTCTTAATAGGCGATGGCTTAGGCGAGCTGTCACTCTTTCAGATTTTTCTTTTACTGCGCCTGACAAAGATACTAAGTCTGTCTTTCGAGTTGTGTAATCAGAGAGGAAGGCTTTGTTTAATCAGAAAGGGATAAAGACGTAATAATTATTATGTTCCAAGTAGGAGAATGTAGGCAATAGAGTAACAGGAATGTAAATCTCATTGAAACAGAATTATTAGGGTTCAATAAAGAAACTTGTACTATTTGCCTATTTATCTGCGTAAACTGAGACTTAACATCAAAATAAAAGTAATTTCTAATGAGAAAAACCTCTAGAGACATCGTCTTGTAACGATGCTGCATGCCACCTGCATGCTGCATCCCTTTTAACCTCATTTCTTTCTCATCCTGTCCACTTTACATTCCTCATTTTATTTCAACTTCATTTCATTCCATTTTCAAATCATTTCTCTCTCGGTCATCACACATTCTACCATCATCTCTCTTACTGTTCACTTCTGTTCCTACGTTCTGTCTGATCTGTTATACCTTATTATAATATAATATATATAGAAGTTATAAGTCATAAGTTGTATGACAAATAAAGTTAATCTAACTGTTGTGTCGAGTCTCTGTTCTCCACTCCATCTACTTCTTTATATGTGGGAACTCGACTAAGAGCACCGAGACAGGTCGAAGTCCCACACTCTTACTGTGTACAAATTTCGTTCTGCGTTTCGTTCTTTTTAAATGTAACAGATCCCTGTTAGACGATATTGTTGCCTAAGATGATTCAAAATTGAGAATTGGCTGCAGTACTCAATACAGAGTAAAGTCACAGAATACATAAGAGTCAAACAGAATGGTCTCTTACAGCGTCTCCCGCAAATTGGCGTCCCCGCACCTCTCCCCCGCACTTTGTGAGCTTTGACGGCTCCAAACCAGGGTTTAATTACTAGCCGCACGCAATACGCGACGTGTGTTGTCTTGAGAACTGTCAACCAATAGTAACCATCATGGTGAGAAGGTGCGCGTATAATAATTGTTTATCCACCCAATACTCTGAAGAACGTATATTTCATACATTTCCAAATGATGAAAACAGGTAAGCAAAGCAACAATATAATTTCACGTTATTACCCAGCAACCATATTGATTATATACCCTTCTCGCTCTCTCGCATTGGCGGGAGATACACAAGAGCGAGATTGTAACATTACCGGATTGCTAATAAGCAATCCGGTAATGTTACATAGGCTCCTCGCTCACATGTAATCACATACACGCAGATGCCAACTAGACTTCCGCGGGTTATAGTGCTAAATGCCATTGTTGACAATGACAACTTGACATGCTGTGCGTGTCAATTTGTCATCATCATCAAGCGTGATAAACATTTGTTTATTTTTATTGAATTTATTCATATAATTACCGTACAGTTTTGCGCCGAATATGCAAATTACTATATTACAATAGTGAATTAGTGAAATTAGTGCGTTACATTATAAATGACTCAATAATAATCAGTAAAGTGAACTAATGGTGAAATGGACAATGGACATAATGAAAAATATTTGTGAAGTGATATTATGTAGCTGTTTCCGACTTTCCTGTAACATTTAATACATATAAAACAGAATATTTTTTACGTCATAGTGTTCGCAAATCTTTCGGTATGGAAAAATATAATCGAAAATATGTCGAACTCGTTAGTAGGTAAGTATTAAAATAATTCTGCGGTGCGACCCTAAGTATAAAACTCACACATCGACGTGTGTACAGATAAATTGTTTCGTTTGTAGTAGTAGTAGGTATATATGTTACTCTGAATCAATGGAGAGTCATACCAGTGGTAAAGTGAAAACAGACAATCGCTTTTTTTATCACAGTGAGCTATAAAATTTTTTAAAATTATTTAACGGCACTGGAAACAAACCCTTTAGAGCCTATCTTTAGTTTTTTTTTACTTCTTTATTCTTAGTTACAATAAAAGGTTGGTGTAGGCCTTTAAATGCTTCAAAGGAGCTTCTGGCGACAAATCTATACGAGTTCACTGGTTTTCATAGCCGATTGAGTGGTGGACGGCGCCTAAAGATGCCCATCACAGTCCGCAAAACAAATATTATAGCCGTACGTGACTGTCCACTTTAACTTTCACTTTTTGTTTATGGAGGCTGTTATAACACCAAATTACACCAATTTAACATTATAAAGTCCACTACAATCAATTTGCAAAATAAATAAAAGCAAACAACTGAACCCCTTGAGTACCCGCTAAAGCTTCCAGCTAAACAATTTAAGTAGATAATGTTGCAAATGACTAGCCTGCTATGTCTGTATATTCTCTACCTCTCTACCTATTGTATGCAAAATATACTAATTCCTTTGGCAATCCATTTGTCCGTTTGAACAGCCCTCGAGTCTCAAGGAGACATTGACAATATCTAGGCAGATGGAGGTCGCATCTTGAAAGATTAGATATCTATTGTTTTGAAGTGCGCCCAAGATTACGTCAACATTATATAAACTCGTCTGAGAAGCATTGAACTTTGGCTGTCACAGGCATTAATACAATATATATCAAGGGGCTTTACTTCAAAATATAATATTACTGCCGTCCGGAAATATAGTCACATTACAAGGCCAAACTAAATTTGAGTTTATCATCATTTCAAAGCGTTCAATGTTGTTTGACACCATTGATGATTGCGGCCAGTTCCATTTTAGAAGCGCGTTTTGGTCTTTGCTGTAGGTATATACGTTTTGATGCCGAAACAAGTAAGTTTTTATTAAAAATATTTTTAAAAATCTTTTATCTAAAACAATGAAAAGACGAATCAATTACATCCCGCTTCATCATGTGATCAAGTCATTAGTACCATAATATTGCATTGTCACCCAACTTAGATACGTATGTGAAGTTTCAGCTCAATCGAATAATGGGAAGTGGGTCTAATTTAGATTGCAACGGACACACAGATAACAGGACAGGTGAAACTGAATAAAAGCTTTTAAAACACACTATAATTATGTTCATAACGTTGACAAATTAGTATCGTTGATAGCGTTTTGCTGTGTCTTTGTGGAAAGTAGTATAAGGCTGCTTAAAAATATGCTAACAAGTATATTCCGTCGGTTTCTTGCCTCTAAATCAGTAATAGGGTCCCGTTTGCACCTTTTGGGTACGAAACGGTCAGTTTTCAACTCGGCGCTCGACCGTCTACGCAGATGCGAGACGTCAGTAAAATCAAAGGCAAAAACTTTTTGCCTAACAAAAATTCAGGTCATTGTTTTTTTTTTAAAAAAAACACGATTTATTACAGTTTTTATTGAAAGTGACTCTAATCAGAACTGTAATTTTTAGTGATTTTCCGTGACTAAACGTGACTAAAACGTGTCATCTTAGGTCAAAATGTAACATATTTTATTTTTGGACTTAACATGTGAAGTCGTTTATACTCTAAAATATCGTACCTATTTTTTGATCATTTGTATTTTACTATGAATGTTTTAATACTCCTATATAATGAATGCAAAATTGTGCCAGCGATTAGCGCATAATCGCGCGCTTAAAAATTTTGTTAGTCCTAAAAATCGATGTTTGTTTATTCTAAGAATCAGCTATTTTCTTTATCAGATTTTTCAAACTGCCTAAGAGATCCGACATGGCTTAACGATTACCATCGAATAATTATATCCAGGATAGCCATAGCATAACGTGCCTCCGTAACACGAATAAGAATCAGAGATGACCTACCCATGATATGCAAACGCATTTTTTTTAACAAAATTAAATATTAAGGCACATAAAACATTACAAATTTGTAACGAAAAGATGTAGATTACATTTTCGTATTCACTTAGATACATTTTTTTGTAGCCACGTAAAACAAAATTCGTTTGCAACAACGAAAGAAAAGTTCGTTTTTACAGTCCTTAAGTTTCAAGGGCCAATTTTCTTGCAAAGTTTTTGCTCTATCCCTCCTCAACCCTTAATAAATTCATCACCGTCAGCAAGTGATAAAAAAGATATATACAGGCTTCAGCCCTTGTTGGGTTTCCCAGACGTGGCAATGTTTTGCTTGTACAGCATAAACTATTTGTAATAGCCAATTAAAATTACGTTAACCTCGGATCTGTTAATGGATATTGGATGCTATTAGTGATATCTGTTAGTACCTATATTTCGTAGATTATATAACGAAGACAAAGAGAATAAATGAAATGGGAAAATAAGTAGATAAAATCTGGCAGCAATTAAAATAAATAAAAAGAGTTTTATTCATTTTAGGTAAAGAGTTTTATATGAAATATGACCAATAAGCGATTACTTTAAGTAATAACATTTACTGTTTTAACACTTCCACTGCTGAAAAATGCACCGTGTGTGTTTTGCCAAAGAGGAAAACACATAGGGTGCGTTTTCAGCAGGCGAAGTGTACGGCTATGCACGCTTACGTATAAATAATAACAACTGTTTCTGATCCTACTATGGCAAATAAATGATTTGATTTGATTAAACCTCTTAAATACATTCTTTATAATATTTTAGTTTTCATAGTAAAATTATGGGCAAGTTTTTATGGTAAAACGGTGTTCTCTATTTATTGTAACCGATGTATCAATAACCGATGGAATATATGCAGAAAACAAAATAATATCCAAACATATCAACATAACTCAATTTGTATATACGTATCAGATGTACATATTTTAATTTATTTAATTGGTTTACGACTGCTTCAAAGTAACCTTACATAAAAATCTTAGCAAAAAGGAAAGATACTACATGAAAGAGCTATTCTAAGAAGTAATATAATTTTGTTGCTAATAGTCATAGTAGCTTTTGTGCCAGAACTTTTTAAATGATAATCTTGCCGCAATTTAATTACAAACCCAAAAAATTTAATTAAAGAAATGGATAAACAAGAATATATTTAAATTTTGGCGCGATTAATAATTGTATGAATATTATTGATAAATTTCTTGACAACATTTGTGTTTAAGGCCGTACCTGAATTTTCCGGGGTCCAGTGCTGTCCCCATTATTATTACATTATTTAAAATTTTTCTACTGCCAAATCCTAGATAACCCTTTAAAGTATTTAATGAACTACTGTTTACAGTTTATGATGAGAACGTTAAGCTTTACTACGCACATTAGCCAAAAGTGGCCGTTTTTCGCAAATGTGCGTAGTAAAGCTTAACGTTGTCACTTTAAACTGTAAACAGTAGTTCATAAAATACTTTGAAGGGTTATCTAGGACTTGGTAGTAGCAAAATTTTAAATAATGTCTCCGTTTTCTTTGAAATGATTTATTTTAAATGGGGGCAGCACTGGACCCCGGAAAATTCAGCTACGGCCTTAATTGCCGCCTATAGTAATTTACAATGTGTTACTTTTCAAAGCATCAAATTAAGTGCCTCTCGAGAAATAATCAACTTAAAATAATGGCATTGATTTTTTACTTTTCTTCCTTATCTTGTTGACATAAAGCGAAATTTTATCACAACAAAGTTGCTCAAACTTCAAAAAAAAGATTTGCGAGAACAAGATGAAATTGACACTAATGGATATTATTCCAGAGGTTACCGCCGGGGTGGGGGGGCGCTGGGAGGGGCGTAGGGGTTGATTGATGGCCGATTTGTGGGGCTATAATTAATGCCCCATGACCGGTTCGTCTGCTTGACAATTAGCTGAGTTATGGTGGCTGTCTGCGTAGTTTGACGTCAAAAGCTGGCTTGAGTGTGCTAATAGGAAATTTAGCATATTCGTAAATGTTAACGCGTTCGTAGATGTGACGTGATAGAGTTTTTAGATTAAGCTAGCAGTATCTAACAGGGTCTTTAAAATTCTGATAGGTAGGACTTTTATTAATGAACACTATATACTTGAATATTAAGTAGTAATAAGTAAGAATGTAATAATAATTAATAAATGTAACAACAATATACGAGTGAAAGATAACATTCTGTTTAATTTTTGTAGTATCAACTGAATAATTTATTATTGCGCATTTTCTAGTTTTTCAGATAATTATTTCCTATATTTTTATGCAATACAGGGTAGTGTATTGTATTGTTGTATCAAATGTTTTTCTCAGTCTCTCTCTCTCTTAACGTGATTCCGATTGTATTAGCTATGATTATTCGGTGTCCATCGTCCAGTTTTTCTAAAGTATACATGGCTAATCCTTTTCCTTTATCTGTTTCATATAGCTATGCCTCGGTCTTCCTGGTCCTCTTTTCCCTTCTTTCTTTCCTTCCATGATGGTCTTTATGAAGTCGTCATGTCGTAGCAGATGAACGTCGTGTCGTACAACGAAGTAAAATAATTGGTAGATGAGAGAGACCAATGGAAGAGAATTCATACTTCACCGACAAGAGCATAGCTCTTAAATATAGATAGATAGACAGGCTAATCGATATTTTTTCAATATTCAATAAATAGCTGACGCCTGTGTGCTCCGATAACATCACTTAAAAAACTAGAAAGGTATATTTTTCTTTAAGATTAGCAGCAAGTTATGGTAGGTAGTAAAGGACTGAAATGTCAGGAAATAGAGCCTAGTAAGTGACTCCAGTTTTACAGCTACGTTATAGAAACTGAATCAAGGATTTCTTTGACACGCAGAGGTAGTTCATGTCTTAATAAAGAAGGTTGCGGGGAAACGGCGAACCAAGTAATGGATTTACTGCTTAATATACCTATGTACTCGTACAAGGCGAATTTTTACGCTGATGGATAACATGAAAATGCGCTTCCAAATTTACTTAATAAGTGAGTTAATCACAGTCAGTAACTTTGCATAAGTTCAATACATACAACATTATACAAGAACAAGAAGTAGTTATTAAAACTGAAACCCTTTTAACCTTAAAAACTTTTGGCTTCGCTTTAGTCGGATAAAAAGCAATAATGCCCTTCACCTGTCGTTTGGTAACTAAATGTTGTCCCATTATCTAGTGAAGAGAAGTTATTTATTATATAAGGGATTTTAAGTTATATTAAATATATTTTAGGTTAAGGTATAAACTGGTATAACTACGTCAACTCTTTTGTTGCCTGAAAAAAATACCGTGTGCCAAGGTATTTTAATATATATATATATATATATATAGCCCTGTAGAAAAAATACCTCAAATCGATGGTCTTTAAGTTTATATAAAATGAGAATCAGAAAAATTTACAGGTGACATCATCGATGTTTTCTCTGATTTAGTCAATAATGAAGTTTAACATATCAAGAGGCTGGATGCCGAATACCAGGCTAATAAAATGGTTAACTTGAAGGTATATAGCCACACAGACAGAGGACCCAGAAAGTCGTGGGAATGTGTGGTGTGGGACATGAAGGAGAGTGGAGTTAGTACAGATATGGTAAATGATAGAAAACGATGAAGGGAGTTGACATACAGAGCCGATGATGACGAAGTGATAATACAAGATACGATACAAAATTTTGATCTACTAACAATCTAGCCTATCACATCAACAAGTCTAAAGCTCACAAAGAAAGGGAATTATTCTCTTAATTCGAAGATCCCATTTCGATTACACAAACGCTTTATTTCCAGCGAGAAGTCGAGACGCACTGACATTGAGCTGACATAGCCCTCGTTATAATTCCGATATTACGAACATTTCCCTTTTTTCGCTCCCCTAGGAGCTCCCTAACTCAAAACACTGCTGATGTAAAGAGATGCTTTGCGTTCAACAGTTATTTTGGTGATAAATGGTCTTAAATATTTTTTTCCCAAGCATAGATAGATACTTAACTCTATATTGTGCTCTTTATACTTTTCTTCTCCTTAGATCTTCCATGCTGGTATGGAATAAAAGAAATAACTTAAAATGTACCAGCTGTTTCTTTTCCCGCGCAGATTGTAGAATCCGATCGAGGAGTGGGCGAAAGTGCGAAACAAGTTAAGATGGTGATATATAGGCGATGCGGCTAACAACCCATCACTCTTTTGATTCCTTTTTCCACGTTCTCGCCGAACGTCACGCTAAAAGTGGCCTTTTGGGTCTTGCGGCCCTGGGCTTAAGGTGACGTGGGTTCACAATTTGCTATACTGTGCGTGTTTTTGAAAAATCACTGTTATTAAACTACTACAGTTTATTCCTTAAAAAATTCACATAAATATCTTAAGGATTTTCTACAGACACCCACAATAGCCAAAACACGATTGAGCACTTTTGGCTCGATAGAAAAAAATCACAAACATACCTCAAATATGAAAATTATACCAAAAAATGTATTATCTAAATATCTATCCGTTTCGGCTACAGAAAAAATTATAAATATAATACAAAAAAAAAAGCACTGCGAAATATCGTCGAGCACGGCTCCGGGCCTTTCTTCGCGCTTGACGAATATTTCACTGTGTTTTATTTATTATTTTTTTGTAGCCAAAACGGATAGATATTTAGATAATACATTTTTTGGTATAATTTTCATATAAAACGGTGATTGTGTAAAATAGTAATACGTATTATAAAGGCAAATTTAGGCAAATTTAGAAATATGTTTGTGATTTTTTTCTATCAAGCCAAAAATGCCCAATCGTGTTTTGGTTATTGTGGATGTCTGTAAAAAATCCTTAAATTTTTTTTGTAAATTTTTTGAGGAGTAAACTGTAGTAGTTTAATCACAGTGATTTTTCAAAAACACGCACAGTATTGCAAATTGTGAACCCACATCGCCTTAATCTGCTTTGACCCGTAAGATCTAAAAGTGTCTGCCACATTAGGGATGACAACCTGATATTATTATTTATTATTATACTTTTCTTAGCATAGATAGATACTTAACTTTTTATTGTACATTAGACGACTCGGTTCGTATATCTGGATAGTTTTATTAATATAAATAATTCTAGTATCTCCAAAAGTTTTATCGCTTTTAAACAAAAATGTTCATCTGACTGTTTTATATGAAGGAAAATGTCTAAAAATGTTTATATTGACAGTCTGAGTAAAGTAATCCTTTCAAGTAATGTGTCAGTTGTTCATTTACAAGGTTGTAGATGTAGCTTTAAAATTCACTTCACAATAGTACCGGGCGAGCGCGCTTCGCTCGGTAAAATTATCATCATCCGAGCGTATTCCCGGCTGCATCCTCAGCGGTAACGCTTCAGAGCCCGGGGTCCGCTACTTCACCTAGGTGATTTGACGAGGTTACTGGTTTTCACAGATAACGTTAAGCTTTACTACGCACATTAGCCAAAAGTGGCCGTTTTTCGCAAATGTGCGTAGTAAAGCTTAACGTTCTCATTATAAACTGTAAACAGTAGTTCATAAAATACTTTGAAGGATTATCTGGGACTTGATGGTTGCAAAATTTTAAATGATGTCTCCGTTTTCTTTGAAATGATTTATTTTAATGGGGGCAGCACTGGACCCTGGAAAATTCAGGTACGGCCTTAAGCAATAGTAATAAATAACTTAAAATAACTTCTTTTAATAATCACAATATAGCAGTAACATAAATTGGCCCTCAATTTATTAATATCTCTGAAATTTCGAAATTATGCAAATGCTAATTTTTAATTTATTTTTTGCGAATCTGATTTTCGTTTCGAACAGTAATCATTCATTATAAAATGAATTCAATTTCTCTTTTCAAATGTATTTGATAAAAAAGAATTCTTTCTCTAATGTTTTTTTTTCAAATGGCTTTTGAATAAAAATAGTTTCAGTAAATGAGGTCGTCATACTTTATGGTAAATGATTCGTGACTGCACCTCATTAGTGGTAAAAACCGGATTCAACCAGTTACTCCACAATGCCTCCCTCGGAATCCGCCTGAAACCTTTCTTCAACTCGGCTCCAGGCCAAAGTTAACGAGAAACTGACTGACGTTTCAATGCGACTGACAGCGCTAATGCAAAGCCATAGAACCCAAATCCCATTGCATTGAAAAGGTACATTATTCTTTTTGAAAAGGAAACATTTCAATGTGCTACGAATTTTCGTAGAATGACTTGTATTAAGAGCTAGACTTCCGGCTTTAAAATAACTGATACTCAATTCGATTAGGTACGACTAATCGGATTGGTACTGTAAAGACATATCAAAGATTTTCATTAGCACATGCTTCTAATTTTCATACCAGCTTAAATCCCTGGCAGTGTATTTATTAATCAAAAGTACTTTATAACCCAATAGTTTGACCATTCTCGTTTATTTATCAGTAAATAGGTTTTTGGTTGACATCTTTTCAATTTCAATAGCATATCGAAACTGGAAGTATCACTAAGCGTAAAGGACAAACAACGCTTTTACAGGAGAGCAAAAAAATGTTTTTTAATTTTTAAATCCGTCTGTAACTTTTTATTATTATATAGTAGAACTCATTTATCGTCTAATTAAAGAGCTAGGCTACCTTGTCTGTGGAGCTACTTGTCCCTGTCATTTTTCTCTATCCAAAACTAATCCCTTTACATTCATGAAACTGTCTCTAGGTCTTCCTTTGCCTCGCTTTTCTTATATGTGTCCCTCCAATACCAGTTTTAAAACTCATACCGTCTTATTATAAAAACAGGACTAACTTTGCTACTAGGTTAAAACCATAACCCGCCCAAATCAAATTGACATCTAGTAATATCACACTATCTCAGCTGTCAATGTCAACTTGATTTGGGCGGATAATGGTTTAAACCTGATAACAAAGTTAGTCCTGATTTTATAATAAGACGGATAATGTCTAAAGTACATGCCCTATCATTTTCCGCTCCAACTTTATATCAGAATGATAGAATTCTGTAGTGTACTTAAGCTTAACTGATTTAGTCCAATGTTTACCTCCGCCGTTACCGGCTATAGTGTGTCATATTTTGACGTGACCCAATAAGTGGTTTCGGTGACCTACTTACTTAGCTTGATAAATTGCTTTCGTAAAATGTATAATTTTCATTGCTTTGGAAATTGGATTAATGTGTTTCGAATAACTTGTTTGTGGGATAATAAATAATTCAATTTGGTTTTTTCTCTTTTAATTTTTGTTGTTTTTTTCTTTTTTTTTAACCTAATTTATCCCCTTGTTGGGAAAAGGTCTCTTTTATCTTCTTCCACTTGTCTCTTTTTCGTGTAAATCTGTTCTGTGTATCTAAATTAAAAATATGTGATGAAAACTTTCGTCAGAAGTGAGATTCGGACTCACGCCCCTCATATCTTTACTTCACTTCTAATTGTGCTACTGTGACGTCGAATCACCCTAACGATTTCCTCATCACATATTCTTACGCATTTAAAGCATGATTATTTCTCCATTACTACCCACTTTTTAGAAGTGCGGTATTCAACTTAATTCTTATTAGATGAATTAAAATTCGATAAAAGCTTATATACAAGTGTTCTTATGCAATTACTTACAGCCAATGCAAACGTATAGTTGGTTAGTTAATAGGAGACTTATATTTTTTACCGTACTCAAATCAGTTTCAAATCAAGTAAATGACAGAAAGTCTTGCATCTTGTGTGAAAACTTTCGCAACAACTTTCGCCCTGTTTTTGATGTAATTTTACTTCTGTTATATGACAGATAGATAAATACACAACATAAGAATAAAATACAAATATATATATAACAAATATACATAAGAAAACATTGAAACATATATCAATATATTTGTGTGCAACAGCAATCCAAAAAGGTCATAGTTCAGTGCTTAGTGCTGCTCAGAGAGCAACACATTGATTTTCAGCTACGGCTGACAATCACATCATCATCATCAATCACATACAAATTTTACATGTGTTAAGGTGAAGGTATAGGCAAATGGCCTTGAAGTGGCGCCCTCATTTGAAATAAATTGTTAACTCGTAAATATGGAGATAATTTCCATATTGCTCTTCGTCATGCACTAGATAGCCCATAAAATTATTTTATGAACCACCGTTGAAAGTATTTACATTAGTCCGTCTAGCTTTAAGACTTGCCTCCGCCAAAAGTGGCCACGGCAAGTTTTAAAGCTTGACAGATCACCAATAATAGTTTCAACGGCAGTTCATAAAATAATTTAAAGGGCTACCTAGTGCATGACGAAGAGCAATATAGAAATTATCAGCATATTTACGAGTTAACAATTTATTTCACACTTCAAGGCCATTTGCCTATATCTTCACCTTAATAGCTATAAATAATGCCATCCCATAAAGCCATGCCATAAAGTCATCTGATTATCTTAATATAGTAAATTAAAATATTAACAAAACTGTCTCTTTAATCGGAAATGAACAAAAAAATGGTTTCAAAAGCCGAGTGTTATAAAACCGATTGCCCTCACTTTTAGATTCAATTTAACACTCAAAATGCTTCGAACTGAATCCATTAAAACAGCCGCTCAGAATATTGCGGTACCATAATGCACGGAGTATTTTCTCTTAAAATACACCAGCGCCGTCTTCACATTGCTTTTCCATACGAAAATGCATTGTGTGCTCTTTCAATAAAATAGGAGTATGACCCAAATATACCTACTTTTTGCTTTTAATTTCGCACATTTAGAACTCTCAAGATACAATGATTTAGGGCCTTTAACTTTTGACTGTTTGTTGAAGCATTTTAGTGAATTTTTCGTAGAGAAATGCATAAATAAACGTTGCAAATACTTAAAAAAGACTTTACTTAAGTTTTCATTCACGCAATATTTTTATACAAAGTGGAAAAGACATACGCGTAATAAATGATTAGACGTCTAATCTAATTAATACAAAATTATAAATAAGTTAAATACGTTACCTATATTACTTTTATAACCGAGGATGTAGCTCTACATGAAACAGATAAAGGAGAAGGTGTACGATGTGTCGTACAGCGAAGTAAAACAACTGGCGGATGAGAAAGATAAATGGAAGAGAATTTATACTCCACCAAGAGCATAGCCCTTATATATCATCATTTCAGCCGCATAACGTCCACTGCTGGACATAGGCCTCTCCCAAGGTTTTCCAAAATGACCGATCTAGAGCGGCCTGCATCCAGGGCTTTCCAGCGACCTTGGTCAGGTCGTTTGACCACCTTGTGGGTGGGTGTCCTACGCTTCGCTTGCCAGTACGTGGTCGCCATTCGAGAACCTTTTTGCCCCATCGGCCATCGGTTCGTTGCGCTATGTGTCCCGCCCACTGCCACTTCAACGAGCTAATCCGCTGGGCTATGTCCGTAACTTTTGTTCTCCTGCGAATTTCCTCATTTTTGATTCGATCACGTAGAGAAACACCAAGCATAGCCCTCTCCATAGCGCGTTGAGCTACCTTGAGCCTTCTTATGAGACCCATAGTAAGGGACCACGTTTCGGAGCCATAAGTCATCACTGGTAACACACATTGATTATGACCTTTACCTTTCCCTTGTATATAAATAGAACCCTTATATATAAATAGGTATTACTACAGACAACATGCAGCTATGAATAATCTGCAGTAATAATACAATTATTTTTTTATTTACAATAATCCGGCTATTGACTCAAGTTTCCCTAAGAAGGCTATCCAAATGCATGTATCGTTGAAAATGAGCTTTTATCGTTATTGTGGCCACTAACTTATATTACGTGTCGAGCAACACGCAACTCTCGCCTTACAAGTTATAAAATTCATAGATTTACCGGAGGTAGGCTTACGCACGCGAACGAAAATGTTTTCCTTAGTGTTTTATTTAAACTCTTTTTATCGTAACACTATATTCATTTTAGTTCGAATGAGTTCGATCCCCAGCCAGGGCAAGTAGGAAAATGGCTATTTTAGATTTTTTTGGGTCTTGAGTCTTTATCTTTATATGTATTTATCATAAAATATAGTATCGTTGAATTAATATCTAATAATACCAGTTTAAAATTTACTTTGGGGCTAGCTCAGTCTGTGTGATTAGTTCCTATATATTTATTATTGTTGTATATTTTTTTGTTTATACAATATGTTCTCAGTTACGGTATGAAATAAAACAAACAACAGGTGCAAATCGAAAATATGCAATAAAAGAATTCGCGACGACTGAGATTTGAAGTCACGATCCTTACATATTAGACAACCAAAAGATGATGTTCATATAGATGGCGAACAATAATCATAACATTGACAGGTTGCTACATCATCTTTTGCTACATTATTATCACTGGAGAAGATTCTTAGCCGTAGTAATATAGGATAGAGCACAAATAAACAGAAGCACGATAAAATGTGTTGCCAATATAATGAAATCCTGGTCTCCAATAGAGACATAGTATTTACAACCACTCATTACACAAGTTCCGGCGGTAAAAATCATTCATTTCACCAAGCAAAGTAATTAATTATTTTTTTATATCTTTTCCATATTTATATTTTCTTTTTCTCTTTTAATATTTTACTTCTATAAAAAATAATGTTAGATTCTAGCACTCTTATTAATGATTTGTTAATAGACTTTTTAGGCATACATATTCATGGAAAAATCAAAAACAACACAACAAATCTTAAAGTACTTACCAAAATATGGTATAGAAAAAGGATTCGGGACACCATTATTTTTCGCTTCAGCCACGTTTTCAATGTATGCATTTCTTCTTATTTTTATCGTTTAAAACAAAGAAAGATATCTATAGCCCTTTGATTGATCGTAATCAGTTCGTTTCTAGTTCAGAATACGGTAGACGTGGACACTTAAAGTAACTCTTCTAAGTTAAACAAGTATGTACTCGTAAAAGATCTATATTTTATCCAGAGTGACGTATATTCTAACACGTAATATAAGTTAGTGGCCACAATAGACGATAAAAACTTGGAACTCGGGCCCGAGAATTTAGTGGCCAAGATTGTCCCTGGAAGTGTATTGAGGCCAACTTTGTTAATACAGTCTGAAGTGAGAGATAAATTGCGTGTTAAGAGTTGTTGAGATTCTCGTCTCCTATTGAATACGAAGCACTCATCTCGGATAGGTATTTGCGATTCATTATATTTTTTTTAGGTATACTTATAAGTATATTTATTTAAACTTTTATTGAGCTAAAAACTACAATGTGTAGTTATTGCTAAAGCATTCTCTACCTGTTAACCTTAAAGAAAAGAAAAACAGATAAGAAAGTTGGCATATATGTGACAGATAAAAGATACAGTATCCAGTTATAATAAGTACTTTTAAATTATCATTAATAAATACCATATCAAGGCGGTACGAGTACAGTTTAAGAATAGAGCTTTATTTACAAACTTAAGATTACATTGAATACTATAGAATAGAAATATAGTTTAGTTGGCCATGTGATATCCAACAAAGTAGAATAGGACCACTTCCAAGTCTTCCCGTGGATTTTGTAGACGGCGACTTAGGAAACACAAGCTAATTAAAGCTTATAAACATCAATGAAACCTCTCCAAAGTTCAACCCGTCTGGCCAGCGCATCGAGAGTGTAGGCCAAATCCTCTGCCTTCTCTGGCTAAGTATGGCTCTAGCAGTACAGAGAGGGTCGTGCTCCTGCAGTGGTATTGAACTACAAAGCTTATAAATAGTACTTAGCAGTAAAAAAACTTGCAAAAAATTTCTTTATTTTCCCTCGTCTCATTAATTGTCACAATACAAACTTTAATTTATGAAATGGTTCACCCGGAAAATTGTTCCTAGATAGCGGTACAAAGGGCGAGACACCACAGCCAATTGAAAATAATTCTTTTACCATTATTCATTAGGTGAAAATTGCTTTGTCAAGACCGGATGTGGCACGATTCACATGAAGTAAAGCTGGGTTTTAACGTAGATAGGCAAAATTGGGTGACGGTTGACAAAATGTGAAATAAATTTACTTCTCTTTGCACCTTTTTGGTTACAATTGCCAATTTAAAACTAGTAGATGACTTCATCAACTGTAAGAATACATCTTAAAACTGTCAGACATAGTTATGCTGTTGTTTTTATTGTTTTGAATGACCTGGTTGTCTATAGTTTGCACATAAGAGAATCTAAAACTCTTTTCCCAGTACTTCGACACCGCGTAATTTAATAAAATATATTAAGTTTCATGCAGTTTTCTAAATGTTAACATCTGATAACTTGTAGCTTTTAAAACATGACCCCTGATACCGAAACATGCATAGTACGAGTACGTGCCTAACTAGAGGAGCAGAGGTTTTTAAACTTTTAAAGGTAATCCGCATAGTGCTCTAACACGTTTCAAAGCTTTTAGTGCGTTAAAGGGATTACCATACCTCTTTTTTGCATCACATGAACCCGCTCACGCTCGCCGCTTGCCACTTAACCTCAGCTTAGGCTGTCTTGAATAAATTAATGATTTTAATTAATGATTTTCGTGAATCGGTTCGCTGTGTAACGCCGATGAATTAGTAAAGATATGACGTTAGCGCTCTTTGGTATCCCGAATGTTATATCGTAATATCGATTAACAATTCCATACATTTAGTGTACTTGAATGATTAGTGATTAGGCATTAATATAGTCTGTAGTCTACGGTACGTATAAAGTTTTAACTTTTAGAAACATCGTAGATTATATACTTTTTAATTATTATCTAAATAATTTTGTTTGTAGAAGTATTATAATCAACACGACAATTTACGGAGGATTGAACGCATTCCACAAAGATTCGAGTCGAGTTAAATATTTAAAATAATGTGCTGAGGATACAGAAAAAGAGGTAGACCGAGGACGAGATGGGCAGACGATTTGCGTGCATTCGAAAAAGACTGGAAACTGAAGACCAAGGATAGAGAATTGTGGAAGGAAAGAGGAGACGCCTTTGCCCAGCAGTGGGACGTAGATGGCTAGTAAAAAAAATGTGCTGTAAGTAATAATCAAAAAATCTAGTATTGGATATTTATTTAAAAATAATTTCACGTTCAATCAGTAAGTTTCTTCTCATAACTGCAGTAGTAAGTTAATATTACACTGATTTATATTGAAGTAGTGTTGTTAAAATATGTTTAATTAGTAACAACTACTTATTAACTTTCAGTAATAATTTGTACTAACATCATAACATCGATCTTTTTATCTAAGTATTTTTAGCGCTCTATTTTAAGACCTCGCATAAGTACCAAAGATAGAGTCCGATACCCGTTTGCGAAATACACTCAATCGATGAACTGACAATTTTGTAACAACGCACTGATGTTCGATTGGACGCACAGTCGATAAACTGAGCATTGAAAGAATTGTAAAACGACACGCTGATGTTTGGTTGGATGCTTTGTCTATGAACTGAACATCAAAAGAGTTTTAAAACGACACACTGATGATCGATAGAAGGCTTAGTCAATAAATCAAATATCGAATGTGATATTTAAATATTCTTGCCCAGCATCTCAATAGTCGCACAAAACGCTTTAAACTACTACCCTATCTAGCTACATAAACATCAATCGTAAAATGTTTCTTACCTTCAATAAAATCGCCATTTTTATGAGCAGCTGTAAAATTCAGTTTTGTAAACGATATATCTTGTGTTGTATTCTACTTTTGAAAGTGGAGTTTTAACGGAATCTGAGCTACGTAGTAGATGCGTTTAGGCAACTTAAAAAGATGCTGCTCTGTGTTAACCATTGACTCTCATACGAAAAAAAGTTGGTCCCCACCAAAATATAATAAAACGTCAGCGTTTTGGTAAAAATAGTTCATATCTTTACAGATAAGTACTAACTAGCTTTCTCTAAACTTTCAAAAGTTTGTGTATTTATATTATAACAATTTCGTATAAAGTCCGTTTAAACGTTATTTTAATTATTTACATATATATTGGTACATTTTGATGAGTGAAGTATTCATCAAAAACCAGAATATTATGTATCTACGAGGTGCTGTAGATGTCCTTGGGACATTTTAAGCACTTCGTAAAATTAAACTTGCCATAAACTTATGTACTATCTACCAACTATAAAAGCTAGATTGAAGTTTTCATCTTTAAAAATTTTAACGACAATTTTTGCTCAAAATATTGCATCTTGAATACAAAATACCATCATTTATCTCTTTAGTTCGCTGTTGAACTACCAAAGTAATTTTGTTAGCGTTTTGCATACTAACAACCCGAGAATATACAAAGAAGTATTTGGAACAAGTTTTAAACTAAGGAAAATGTAATTTTACGCGACTTACCTAAGTTTTACTCTAAACACGATCTGTGTATTCTTGCTTTTATAAAAGCTTTTCATGTTTGTGGTACTCTGTTTTAAATAATTTAAAAAAATACTTTAAAAACAATATAAAGTAAATGTTAGCTCAATCAACTAGGGTCAGTTAATTGATAAACGAGCCCGACCCACGGCCCAGAGGCATATAAGCGCGCATTGCTTTTTGGTTGAGTGCCTAACGGCAGTCACGGTTGGTACAGATGTAACGGGTCGTAGGTTCAAAAATCGAATTTTTTCACCACTTATTTTTAAATAAGAAAAAGCCAGTTCTTCAAATACTTATATTAAAAAATTAAAACCTAACCTAAAAGTTACCAGTTCATTTTTAAATCCTACGAAACCATGTTGAAATCCTCATTAATCTTATTAGTCGTACAAGCGGTCCCTGTTGACCCCATTTCTTTCAAGAGATACTTTTTTGTTGTTTTATTTTTCCTTCGTTCCATCAAACATGTTTTGTAGAATCAACATAAAAAGTAAATGGTCATGGATTAAAGTGAAAGTAGCATAGACTTAATTTGATTATTCTTACTTCTTATTTTGCTGTTGTATTTGTCTTTTTCAAGGAAATTTGAGGAATTTATGTTCGGAGTGAACGAAGTCAATTGATATTGAAACCAATTAATTTAAGCTACCCTTCCACGTTTAAGCCCGCCACAAACTTGACTGTTCTTATTGATTGTTAAGATCGCATTCAATTTTGCGGTTTTTTCCCAATACCTTCATAGTGTATCCGGAAAAAACCACATGCGAATCTTGTAACTTGTGTAGATATGTGTTAATAATGGAGATTTCACTGTCTAGAATTTGCGCCCATGCAGGGTGAGGTTTGTGTAAAATTTTGTTATTTTTTTTTACATTAAAATTACAAATTTTGTGACAAATGATCCTGAGCTTAGTTGTATCTATATTTCTTTTTATAAAGCGCTCTACCGTAGGTCACAAATTTATTTGAGTTACTACATTCGGTATTGAAAATCGCTAAATATATTCAGTGCTATAGTACTGCTGTTTGTCTGTCGTGACGAAGGACGCAGGGTGAGATTTGTGTCCCTGTCAGAAAGGTCATGCCTCATGTAGCAAGCCTGGGATGTGACAAATGATCCTCAGTCCGGATGTAACTATAGATTTTTATAAAGCGCTCAACCGTAGGACACAAATGAAATGGAAAGACGATATCAAAAAGATATTGAGCAGCAATTTTATTCATAGTGATCGATATAGATGTTAAAGTAAACTAAAGTTTACATGGCTGAAATGTGTTATGAAGAACGCATATTTTTGGGTCTTCATCAGCAAAAAAAAATATAAAACAAGGATATGATTGCACTTTTCTCAATTAAAAAAAATAAGATACAATTCTAATATGATTATAATATTTATGATCGAAGTGTAAAAGGTTTTTTTTAACAGAGCTCAATACATGTTGAATATTAAATGACGATTAATGCAATGCGTTTTCAGTAAATTAACAACATATCGCATTATATAATGTAGAAAAATTTAAACAAATATATCAGAGTAAGTCTAGTATCCAATAGCAGTATACTACTAAGATTTATTATGAATCTAGCTCATTTCTGTGATATATCAATGCAATGAATTATTATATTATTATAGTCTTCTTCTTCCATTTTAAGAGCTTAGTTAGTGGCTCTTGTCGGTGGAGTACGCGCCAAACTTCTCGGTTCTCTGCCTTACATTTTAGTGCTTGGTACGACATTATTATACTATTGTACATTAATTTTATAGTGTAATAAATTAAATAAATAAAATGAAGAAACAATTTGTATATCGTTATCTAAATAGTTCATCTAAATGATATTTGTAAATAATGACAAATGCCTATTTAGAAGCCAAAACCCTGAATACCCAATGCCCATTCTCTGATCAAAATCTACATAGGAACAAAGACATTCTACTTTTTTATTTTTTTATTTCCACACTGGCATGGAAAAAGAATTCGTTCAATTAAAACCAAATGACTGAACAAAAAGTAAATTACGTTTAGTGCAACTATATTCAGGTTTTTCGTGTTATTTGCCTGTGTAAGCTTAAATTCGTGTCTAACGACTGGAAGCCACGATATTGCTATTTGTGTCAGATCAGTGGAAACACTTTGCTTACATCATCATAAATCATAAATTTTTCTGCATCATTTGTATTCGCGAAGCCTCTATGCTTAATCAACGAAATATATAAAACAAAATCTTGCACAAGCTTTTATACCTGTCCCGTTGTCTGTGTATCTGTAATCAAATAGTTTAAGCTAAATTAGACCCACTTCTCATTATTCGTTCGAGTTGAAACTTAACATACTTATGAAATGCAACTCGCAAATTACGCAGGTCCGAAAATTTGCGACTAATTATTCCTGATCATTCCACCCGGTTTTATTCTCAGTCCTTCACTGTAGAAGCTGTTCGGCTTTGGAACGCACTGCTACTGTCCATCCGAAAGGCTCGAACGCTAGCCAGCTTTAAATCACAAGTCAAATCACACTTACTTTCTTCTTTTCATCATCATCATCATATCAGCCACAGGAAGTCCACTGCTGGACATAGGCCTCCCCCAAGGATTTCCAAAACGACCGATCGGAAGCGGCCTGCATCCAGCGTTTTCCTGCAACCTTGCTCAGGTCGTCTGACCACCTAGCAGGTGGGTGTCCTACGCTGCGCCTGCCGGTACGTGGTCGCCATTCGAGAACCTTTCTGCCCCATCGGCCATCGGTTCTTCGCGCTATGTGCCCCGCCCACTGCCACTTCAATGAGCTAATCCGCTGGGCTATGTCTGTGACCTTAGTTCTTCTACGAATCTCCTCATTTCTGATTCGATCACGTAAAGAAACACCTAGCATAGCCCTCTCCAAAGCCCGCTGAGCGACCTTGAGCCTGTTCTTCTTTGTAAGTCACTCTTTTCCTTTCGCATCTTATATATATATATATAGCAGAGCTTCTGCATATACATATATATATATATATATATATATATATATGCAGAAGAATTGGTTGTAGAACCATGTTTACGTAAATAGTATCTACTTTTTCACCTACAGTTATTAAAAAATAAGAAAAAACATATTTTTATTTAGTTATAAGGAAGTGTAAATTGAACTAAGGTGAACTGTTAGACAATGCTTAGCATTAAGTTTACCTCTTGTATTATAATCGTTAGATTATTGTGCAATAAGTATTAAATAAATAAATGAATATTAATGTTGTCAATAAATCGCTAAAAAGTGACTTTACATTTATACTATATTCATTTTTAACTACATCTAGCCATTAAATGAATGTTACATTTACAATTTAAATGTCAAAGTTACAACCCTAATCAAAGTGACTGAGCAAAATTTACGAAACCTAAAAAAGGGGTGTGAAAAACTGTTCCACTGAATGAAATGGGCATGACTCGGCTGAATCAAGCAGGCCGAGTACAACCGAGTACAAAATAGTCCATGATACCTACAACTCTTTTGAGAATAATATTTATTGACGTTTATTCCTAGTAGGCAATATTAATTTGATGAAAATAAAGAAATTTGTTAAGTAAAGTTAACGATTTTTTGGAATCGGTAACCTGCAAATGCACAGTACTTCTAATTTTTTTTTCTTTATTTCTCCTCACGACAAAGACCTTATAAATGGTAATACAAATGTAAGTATCTTGAGATAGGTAATCTGTGTGTGAAAAGCTGGTGTCTGAAGTAGGATAAACCTGAATTACAGATCACCAGGACGCCGACCGATAGATCAATACAGCTTACAAAATAACCAGTCAAAAATAATGAAAATAAAAACTACTTACTACTCATCTAACCTTATTGATTAAGTATATTTACAATTTATATTTTAATCGTGATTTTTCTAACAAACGATACCCATACTTACGATGATATGGTATACTTAACTACACATTCTTCGTATCTTAAAAGTATTAAATGATTTATTTAATTAAATAATAATCTGTCAACTTGTTATGAGAGCGGGGACTTCTAACACAAGTATTCACAGGTATGCTTAAAAGCTTAAAAGAAGATCGCAATCCAGAATCTAGTAAATCCGAGAGTGAATACTTAAATGATTTTGTATTTTTGTTTTTTTTATTTACTCAATTTCCCTGGTCTAAAACAGTTATGTTGACAACCGTTGCTATACTAGCAAAAAACATTTCGCATTTGTTCCGCGATTCGAGCCTCCATCGCCTGTTTGAATAGTCTTTGTGGAGTAAAAATGAGATAGAATTTTTAATATCTGCGCCTTTTTCTCTTTTTGTTTTCCTTTTCCTTGTAGTGGGATTGCAGTAGTTTTTGTTTGCGTCTGTATCTATTCATGTATACGTTATGTTATTGTAGCATGGTTTAAAGTTTAATTTTCTTTTTGTTTTAATTTTGTTTATAGTGATCTACAGCTAAGTATACCTACTTATCATTTGAATATAAGAAGAGATTATCTAAAATGTACTTATTTAATACAATTGTACCTAGTACTTAGTTCATTACATTGCAATAATATTTTATAGTAAAAGACTCAGACTGTTTAAAACAAGAAGTAAAATAGCTTAAATATCGGACTTTATTTTTGCTAATTATTTAGGTATACAAAGTTGGCAACTCAAACTTTTAAAAAAATGCGTGTTAAATGCTACCTTCTTCGTAGGTTAAAAAGTCATAAAATCTTCTTTTTTTTAAATATTACGCCAACCCTTAGTAGGGCAATGGTAAAATAGTTCTTTTTCTTCTTCTTATTTAAAAGCTTAGTGGCTCTTGTCGGTGGAGTATGCGCCAAACTTCTCGGTTCTCTGCCTTACTTTTTAGTGCTTGATACGACATGACCCCTGCTTTTTCTTTCAGTTGGTCTACATAGCTCTTTCTTGGTCGTCCTGGACCTCTTCTACCTTTTATCTTTCCTTCTAGTATGTTTTTAAATAAGGAGTCATGTCGTATTAAGTGACCAATCATTTTCCCTCTCCTATTTTCTATTTCGCCCAGCAGTCTTCTTTTCTCTCCTACTATTTCTAATACTTCCTCATTGGTTTTCCTTTCCATCCAACTGATCTTTTCCATTCTCCTCCAGCACCACATCTCGAAAGCTGCCAGCCTGTCACTATCTTTTTAATTCAATATCCACGTTTCGCATCCATAAAGTGCTATGCTCCAGATATACGTTTTTATAAGGCGTTTGCGTATTTTTCTGGATATATTTGCTGTGAAAAGTTTCTTTTTACTATTGTTGAATAGTTACCACATTAAATTGAACCTTAGGTATGCCTTTGACATTAAATTCATAACCATTGAAAAAATTATACCTACGATGTAATAGGGTCCCGTTTGCACCGTTTGAGTACGGATTCCTAAAAATTGGGTTTAAAAAGGAAAGCTTCATTTAAATTTTTTTAAGTAATTTCATTAAATTATCGTAATATTTTACCCGCCCTATTATTAAGGGTTTCCGTGAGTAAAGCCGTTATTTCCAACAATGAAGTAGTAAGTAATACGAGTGTGACTAGTTCACAACGCTTTTGACCGCTTGAAACATCAAAGTATTTTTTATCGTTAGAGTTATAAACATGATATATTTATTTTCCTTTTCGTTAATAATAAATAAAAAATATTCCGCAAATCATGAAATGTACCAGCTGCTTCTCTTCCCGCGTAGATCTTAAAAGCAGATTGAGCGGGAAGGAGCAAAAATACGAATCATGTTCGTAGGCGATACGGCTAGTTACCTATCACCACTCTTTGAGTCTCTATTAGACAGACAATTGAAGCCGCAAGACCCAAAATGCGCTGTCTGCCCCTTTAGACATGAAGACGTAATAATGTACATACATTTTTACGGTTACTGGTTTTTACAGCTGAGGATGCAACCGGGAATACGCTCGGATGACGATAAATGTAAGTAAAGTTTTGTAGACTATATCTACTATGAATAAAACGGTACTTTTATATTATACACCGTAACAAGTTTTAATTAAACGAGTGCAAACAATAAAGTTTAATTAAACCAACTGACCTTTTTAAACTCTTTCTTGCGCTAGTTTTAATATTTCAAACATTGTCGAGAGAAAATTTCAGCAGCTATTGTATTAAGTTGTAGTACACAATACTAATTGTTTCTGCCGAGAAGAGCCCTCGTCAGTACTGCAATAATTAATTCATTTTCTGTTTGCCGCCTCATAATGAAACAACTTTTGTTTTGAGCCCATGTAATGAATAATGTAGTTCTAAATTCTGAAGCGGTGCGGTAGTCCGATGGTTAGGTGATGTGAACTTGTGACCTAATATTTCTAGGTTCAAATCCGACTAATAGCCAGCGTAACTGGATTCCGTTTTTGGAAAATAAATACGTTTATATTTATATTATTTGAAAAAGAGAAAGCAATGATAAGGCTTATTGCATTTTTTGTGCCATTACTGTTAAATTGATAAGAAAAATACTAATAATTTAATTATGCAATGCTGCCAGCTTTTGGTCCACGTTGCCTGGGTAATATTTTAGTGGGACTGCACAATTTGTAATTGTTTTTAGTTTTACTTTCAGTTCCTAAATAGTTTTATTTATCTAAATTTTATTTTCTAGTTTATATCGTAATTATGTCATAATAGATGGAACAATATTAGTATTATAATAAATGAGAACAAAATCGTTCAATTTAGATAGAAGTAAATGTATTAACGTATTAAAATGTTAGATTTATGAATGGCTGATTAATCTAAATAAATTAATCTTTAACTGATTTGCACTTATAACAACAGCAAAAGAAAAAGGTTGTACCTTTTTCTATAATGAATCAAGAAACGCGCGTTGTAATTTTTATTACAATAAATATTCTCCTAAATTGAAGATGAGCACTCGGGCTCGGGAGCAGGCCTTTGAATATGTATGAGGCATCGCGGCAAATACCAAAAATTAGAGAGAACCAGATGTTTCACTTCCAAATATTTGCATTGTTATTTTGTAGTATGGTAGTAGTACTACATAGTGGTGTACCCAACAGTAAGGTGCAATGCGATTACATTATGAATAGGACGAACCATTTGCTAACTTTAGCCGCTTACGTACCGTTTGCAGTAAAAAAGGATTAAACTGATATAATCAATCTCCCATGTGTGTTTTTTATTATTTTGATTAAAAATACGGAGATGATGCTGAAATTAGTGAGATCGGAGAATTGGCGCACCACCACCAAACAAATCTGATTATTACCCGAATGCCGCAAAGCCGAAAAAGATGGTATGTTTGTTTGACCTGTATGTTTGTCCCTATAATTCTATGTTCCCTAGTAACTACTAAACGGCTAAACCGATTTTAATCAATTATACTATATATGGTTAAATTTGTCTTAACCACTAGAGTAATATAGGATATATTAAAATTATTGGAAATCAAAATGGCGGATTTTAGGCGCTAAATTGCGCGGCATTATTTTTTTTTTCTATTCAAAACCTATCGAAGGGTATCAAATTTAAGGGTTTTATTCAAGGATTACAAAAATATATGCAACTTACATGTTTAAATGTAATTTGGAATGAGAAATGCTAAAAACAACGATTTTTATGTCCGGTTCTATGTTCCCTAGTAACTAATATAACTGGCTAAACCGATTTTAATACTGAACGAAACTTCTATTAGTGCAAAATTATTATATTATTTAATGTGTACAATAAGCAGATTTGCCAATTTCGGTGTTACTACTCGTATTACTCAAAATTGAGCCGGTAAAATATTAACTATGCACAATAATGTATGTTTATTTTGATGTTTATTTATATTGATATATATATATATATAATGTTTAAAAGTAAATGGTAAATTACATAATTTGCACCTCCATCTAAAGTTTTTTTTTCTTTTCGGGTTGACTGGTAGATAAAGTCTATGACCTTAAGTCCGCCTATTACATTTGTAATAAAGTTAAATAAATAATGATGTACTCGTCTTGTAACGACATGGTCGCGAGTTATAAGGAGAGGAAAACTTAACACACCTAAGCTATCCTTTAGCACCCTTTTTATTTTTTTCAAATACACCGAGATAGCAACTAGCCGCGCCGTAATTATTAACAAAATTTCCTAGAACCACAACGCAATCTTATTTCTTGTCGTGATTTTAGATGACTTTCTCAAATTACTAATTTCGGAATGAGGGTGAATATTATGTTTAGGAAAAAACGTTCAACTGCACTAAAAGCCAAAAACATGGAATACACCTATATTTTATATCATAAGATAGAACCATCTAAGTTATAATAGGTAGTACCTATGTAAATGTTTTCATGCTAATGTAGTTACTGTTAATTCCTGTCATACATTTTGCTTTAATGGAAAAAGTGTGATTGAATAGGACATATACAATATATATATATACATATCTTCTTCATCTATGCGTGATCCTGGTTGAATCCTCAGCTGTGCTGCTTCAGAGCCCGGGATGCGCTTTCCAGCTTTTTCTTCTCCAAATATAACATGCATGTCAATGGTCAGTCAAGGATGCTAAATACCTTGCGAAGTCGAGAAGAAATAACTGAAACAGTTTAAATAATTTGGCTAGTTTTACGACCGGCCCCGCCTGCCTGACGGCATCCCTCTTAGGGAATACATACATATATTCAGAAGAAAATTTTCGTTAATACTTACTTATTTCAAACTTATTGGTTTCAAGTACCTAAACGAACGAATTGTCTCAGACCCCTTTCAAATTTACTTTGACATCCGAGTATTTTAAAGGTGGGACAAAATCTTTCTAAAAATTTATGACTGTTTGAATTGTAAATAAAATTTTATTTACAATTCACATTAAAACAATAAACATTATTATATGGATAAAGATTCATAATTCAATATTTTTACTACCTTCCTGAAATATACTTATTGGGATACATGTAAACTGATCAAATCACATCAAACAATACTAATACCGACAGTTATACACCCAAGTATATTAATTCTACCAGAAGAGATGAACATCTGTGTGAAAGTTGGAGAAATGCCAACACATCTGATAACAGCTTCGGAAATAATATTTACTTATGTTTTTCCGTGTTCGTTAAACGACGACCTCCGTGGCGTAGTCCGGAGGTTCTGGGTTCGATCCCCAATCAGGGCAAGTTGTAAAATGACCATTTTCAAATTGTCCTGGGTCATGGGTGTTTATCTATATATTTAATTACTAGCTGTGCCCGCGACTTCGTTCGCGTGGTTGTCGGAATGTTATATAGCCTAAAGCCTTCCTCTATAAATGGACTAGCCAACAAAAAAAGAATTTTTCAAATCGGACCATTAGTTCCTGAGATTAGCGCGTTTAAACAAACAAACAAACTCTTCCGCTTTATAATATAAGTATAGATATAGATTGTAAAATCGTTAAGATAGCATGCCTGATACAAGTTAAAACTTTAGTTTGGGGCTACCTCAATCAGTGTGTATTTATTCATTTTAGATCAATGTGGTTGCGCGAGAGTCTAGTTTTGATGTTTTAGCCTTATTTTCAAAAATAGTGCTTTGGTTTATTGAATCTGAAGACCACTAATATAATACGTAATGTAATTTGTAGCAGTTTTTCTCATTACAAGGTTTGGTGATATAAATTCAATGTTAAAGATAAATGTAAAACAGGCGATAGGAAAGATCCCTGTTCAATTCTTATTATTTCTTTGCTCACATAGTCTTCAAACATACTTTGTTAAAAAAAAAACCTTTTTTTTTTCAATCAATAACAACGTAGCGAGAATAGAGTATGTGATAGACATCTGTGGAAAAGTTGAATGAGTGCCAACAGATGCAGCCTTAGCGAGTATTTCTCGCATTGGAGGAGGAAATAACAGCATGTTATTCTCACTTCAGTTATATTATCAATATGTTACGTATTTAGGTATTTATTTTTGCACCTTTCTTCTTCATAATTAATTATAATCAATGAAGGTACAATTCCTTTTTTAAAAATAAAACGGATTATTTTATGTCAATATTTTTTAGTTTTAAACTAAAACTTACACCCATATCCCTTTACATATATCCCACTGCTGTATGTATAATTGTCTTCTCAATTATTTTCCAAACCTTACTTACGGCTTTAATTAGCACTAGAATACTTATTAGAAGAGATGTCACTGATTGTCATACATAATAATTTTAAAACTTACCTCGTACGGTTGAAGTAAAATTTTGTTCTAAAATAAGCATAAACTAAATAAACTAGAAGTATCATAGCTCAGGTATTGTACATTATTCTTGCAAAAAAAAATATTTTACGGATTTGCTGCTAAAACTTTGTAAACATGTGTGTTAAAAATGTTAGTCATAAAAACTTATTTTTTTTAATAGTACGTCATTGTAAAATGTTAATCGTTGGTAAAAAAATTATTTGGTCGCAGTAAGATACAACACATAGAATACTTTCAGGATCAAAACGAGGAAGTAACACAGTTTATTTCCGTAACTTTTTTAAAGGAAAGCATACAAACAAGCTCAAGATACAACTGTTGAACTTTAATGAAAACTTATGTACACTTGAATACTATTTTAAAAAATACATTAGTACAAGTAAACACGTACTGTGTTTACTAAATAGAAGCTTCTTCTCGAGTCGAAATGCTATATATTTATAGTAAACTTAAAAATAGGTGCTAGGAACTCCTATAAGATCTAGTAATGGGTTTAAAATACATCCTAATGTTATTTTTTAAATATATCAACCGTAGCTACAGTAAAACAAAAAAGTTCTAAAAGTAAGTTCTTATTTGGTAGATTTTCTCTTTTTGGTTAGAAGAACTCGTAACCAAAGTACGAGAAAATCAGAAGTAGATTGCTCGAAAGACCGACATGTTCCGCGGAAGCTGAACTGGTGCCAACACATCCAATCTTTGTACGTCATTACGGTATATTAGAGTTATTCACTCACACTACAGAAGAGATTTATTGGCTTACCGTGGATAAATTAAGATGTAAATTATACAAAAAACGGTCCGTTTAGTGAATCGGGATAGGAATATTAATTATGTGCGGAGTGAACGTGAAGTTCATGCTAACCTCTGTGGCCTAGTGGTCATCATGCCAGGCTGTCTCACCGGAGGTCCCGGTTTCGATCCCCGGTCAGGTCAAGATGGAAAAATGATCTTTTTCCGATTGCCCTGGGTCTTGGATGTTTATATAAGTTTATATGTATTTGTTATAACTTACATTGGGGCTAGCTCAATCTGTGATTTGTCCGTATATATTTATTTATTTATCTTGAGATTTCATCGCGTCTCCGCAATGTTACGGGCGATCCAAGAGCGAGCAGATAATTTGCACAAAGGATTTCTATCGTGGTGCAGAGGGGTAATGCTGCCAGCCTTCTGGGTACCCTGCCTCGCGGCGAGGCGTAGGAGTCTCTTTTATATTTGTATTTTTTTAAAGTAAAAAAAAATATATATCTTGAACAAGTTAAATCAATTATTAATAAACCTAAATAAGTAGTAACATCTGCATATAACTTGGGGTAAAATAACACTAAATTTTTTTGTATAATCTGATTTAGCCCCATTTTTAGAAAGGTCTTCTTTATTTCATACTCATTTCTATTAAAAATTAATTATTTACCTAAATATAAAAATAATAAAATTGTATTTATATTTTCTTAATTTAAACGTATTACGTTCCATTCTGTTGTCACAGAGTTTACTCGACATTTTACAGAGCAAAGATATAACAAATATTGCTTCAAAAAAACCAATATGCCCAAGCATGACTGCGACAAACAAGAAATCTTATTAGTAATTCATGCTGAACTGGAAAACCAAGAATGTTTCCTCTTATTTCTTTTCAAGTAATTTTCCTCCTTATACAACGCTAAGTTAGTGCCAACCCTTGAACATGTGCCAACATCTGCCTCTCCCCATAATAATGAGTCGTTTCTCATTCCGAGATTAAATTTATATTCCTTAGTATCACCTAGTTTGCAAATACATAAATTTCAAGGTTTCATCCCCTTTAGTGTCGCTGGTGTGTGGCTTTGAAGTAGGTATCTGCTATCGTATTTTGTACGAAGGAATAGGTACTCCTGTTCTCATAGGCTAGGTACATATGCAGATAGATTTTTAAATTCAGTTTTATTTTTTAATTCAGTTTAAAATTTAGATTTAGTTTTAATTAGCTAATTGTATTTTATTTATTTTAATAATATTAAAGTGAATTGAAATTGTGTTATTGAGTTATGGGAGAAATCTATTACACAAATAAAATATTTTTGTATTCCCTGCAGAGCGAAGACATGTTTCAATTGCATACTTGCCGAGCTTTCACGCCTCTTGACTTTAATAAAAGAATTCCAATTGCCATTCACACACAGTTCAGCTACGCTTTAGGAAAAATTCAGCCTTATATGTCCCTAAAAAGTAAAATGTTTTTACTTCATTCTTTATATTACAGTATGCATTAGTAGCTAGCGCTGTGTAACATTTTTTGAGCTGCCTACATCTGTTTCAGAAGGCACATTAGCTAGATGGACTCCATACACGGTTTTATCGAAGGTTGTGGATGAAAATGGCTAAAGATGAAATGAATTTACTATAGATTAAAATACAACCACATTTTTTAACTTTAGCTGTTAATCAAAAAACAAGAGAAAAACATTACTAAACAAAATACGTGTACGGTGTTATAAGTTTGACGCTAATGTCGGTCTGTCTGTCTGAGGCGTCGTAGTGCTCGAACGGATAGATTGATTTCGATGCGTTTTTTTACGTGATAGCAAGTTCCCTTGCGGTGGTTCTTAGCTATGTTTGATAAAAATAGGTCCAGCCGTTTAAAAGTTATTGAGGATAAACGCTTGAAAATCAGGGCTTTCTCTAGCAAATATATAGATGGCGCTATCCGTAGCGCGACTTGATGTCCGAATCAAGTCGTATCAATAGTTCCGGTTCATATCACTAGATGGCGTTCTTGACAGTCCAGGTTTTTTTAATTTGCCTAGCAAATAAACTTGTTCACTTTGACATCTGCGGCTCAGTCTCATAAAAAGCTGCAAAAAAACACGAGAAAGAAAATATCTTACATTCGGACTGACTGAACAGGATTTGAACTTAAAACAAAAGACCTTTTGCTTATTACTCACTTATATATTTCCCCGCTATCACCTCCTACGTAATTAATTTAAAAGGAAAAAGGCAAGAAGACCAAAGTCGCCTCATTACCGTGGCTTGTTATCAAACAATTGAACATCTGTGCTGTTTGTTGAAATGCTGCCAACAGCTGCTCTTGCCAGCTATAAAAATGATTTTTTAACCCACAATCCTCAAGTGTTGCTACTTTGCCAATGTATTTATTGTGATAGAGAGTTTTCGTTGTTTCACGATTGTACGCTTTTATTTGTTATCAAGCTGTTCTAAGTTCAGAAAGTTAAGCTTTTTGATGAATTCTCAAAAATGCGATTTACGTTAGAGTATAGATACTTCTAGTATGTAGTATAGGAGCTGAAGTCGGTCAGTTGTAATTAGTTATTGTTTGTTTGTTTGTAATCTCTTTATTGCACAAAAAAACATAGGCACAGACAGACTTATAATTTATAAGTCTGTTTGTGCCTATGTTTATTAGAATTTGCACAAAGGCGGTATTAAAATATTTATTTACTTAGTATGCGCATTTTTTTATCGAACTAGGAACTCCATTCACGGCTGATTTGAAAATCTGTAGCCTAAGAATGAGAGCATTTACACATCACGATGCCGCGGCAGCGGTTTACACCACCACTACATCGTAAAGTTAGTATTTGTTACGCAGCGACCAAAACCGCTGCCGCGACGGCGTAGTGTGTAAACGCTCTAATTCATAAAATATAATACACAGAGTAAAAATAAAAACAGACCAGTGAAACGTACTTCCTTTTTGAATTTTAAAAAACGAACAAACATTAACTCATCGGGGAAACCGCAGAGCAAATGAGTGCAATCAACTGCAATCCCTGCAATTTCGAGCAATGCCCAGTAGACGACTGCTGCGGTTGACCACTTTTTGACACAAGCATATTCCCGTTTTACTACCAGGACCTTTTATTTTCCGTTTGGCTTCAATATAGTTTAGTAACTTAGCTACTAACTTAAGTAAATGATTTGACGTCAAAAACTTTTATGAAATCGAAAGAAAAAATTGTCAATTTATCAAGTGATATAAACATCCTAAGATAAATAAATGGTATTGACTTTAAAAAAAAATTACAATTGAAAATTTTAAGTTATTTATCGTAAGACATTAATAAATAGTCCATTCCTTTATTGATTGATTTTACAACTTTTCTGAAAATTTCAAGTGTCTTGCTATTACGGTTCAAGATATACATAGAGACCTTTGATAGACGGACGGACAGCGGAGTCTCAGTAATTAGGTCCCGTTGTCACCCTTTGGGTACGGTGCCCTAAAAAACATAAATTTTTGATACTAGACAAAATAATGATATGGGTAAGTAATATTGCACATAGTAAAATATATATAAGTTAAAAAAAAATATATTAAATGTGGCATTTGAGTTTCTTTATGTTTCTTCATGCAACATAATAAAAGACGTGGTAGCGCAGTTGGTAGCGCGTCCCTGTACTTGGACGGTCACGGGTTCAAGTCCCGTTCACGTCGAGCTTTTTTTTTCTTTTTTATAAGAATACTTTTATGTCTGCAGTTTTCAAGCACACAATTTTTACTGCCCAACAAATTTTCGTGACGTATGGGGCATCGAGCTCGTGAATCCGATAGCATTAGTAAGGATAAGGATTTATGTCCTCGGAACTGCAATATGCAATAGGAATTGAGAGCCAGGTAGAAATCATTCCTGTATTTTACGACGCGCAAAAGGTATCTCGTAATACAGTGTCTATATATTAACACTAGCAGTTCACCCCGGCTTCGCCCGTGGTACACACATAGCCTATGTCACTCGGGAATAGTGTAGCTTTCCAACGGTGAAAGAATTTTTTAAATCGGCCCAGTACTTTTTGAGCCTATTCATTACAAACATACAAAAATAGGTACAAATCTTTTCTCTTTATAATATTAGTGTAGATATAGTAAGCCTACTTACTTGTGCATAGTTATAGCATTAGTTAGCTACATCAATGGTATGCTACGAGTATAAACAGAACAGAGAAACTACGTAATTAAAAGAAATGGAAGGATTACGGGATGGAAATTATAGCCATAGTGAGACAAAATATACGTAATGCATGTTAAGCAACCCGTGTGATTCACAATAGGATTGGTTAAATGTGGCATAAAATAACTTGAGCGAGCTTCTCTGTGCTTCGGAAGGAAAGGCTCTTACAGTTCTGTTGTTATGGTGTCGCACCTAAAAGTAAGAAAGTAAAAATAAAATAAGATTGCAAATTAAGTTACAAGGATCAAAGCTGCCATATTAAAGCTACAATACATATTAAAATAATTTAAAAACGTAGTCTCAATTAATTAAAACCTTGCTAACTACTTCAAACTTAATAAACAGCTCCTTCAAAAGCATTAAATGTAAAATTTTAAACCACTGGCCAAAGTAATCAGCGAGCATTTTATTTCACATCACGATGTAAACTGAATTAGGTAGACACAACGAATCGCCTAGGCTCAGAGTGGAACGGCTAGTCGATTGAAACGGCTGGAATTTGGCCAAAACCCACCAACTTTTGCTCAACACTAATTGGATTTGTAGCCCGCACTCCATTGAGAAATTATTAAGGAAATTTCATGGAAGGAACGCTTCTTGTTTGAATTTTAAACCTCGACCTTTTCTTTCCAGATTCAACTTTCTTTTAATTATTTTTACGTTAGGCAAACAGGCAGGTGGGTTGAACCACCTGATGATAGGTGGTTACCGTAGCCAATCGATGCCTGCAACATCAGGGGTGACACACGCATTACTGAGTCAGAAAAAATTTTCTCATGTTCTTTTAAAGAATCTCATGTTTTATAAGAGTAGTCTTTGGAGGAAACGGTGGCATGGGACCTCATTTTACAACTTAACCTATATCTGAAAAATCTGAAAAACATCTGAAACTTTACCCTCTTCACAGATTTGGCACGATTCCACTTTTTAAGAACATATGTATGTAGTCACCAATTTGTGCACTCAGGTAGATACTATTGTATATGTATTCTTATGTATTCTATATATATTCTTATGTATTCTATATGCATTCTTGTACCATTAGAAATACATATATCCAACCTTATATAAATATAAAAGATTCCTTTTTTTGGGTTCCGTACCCAAAGGGTGCCAACAGGACCATATTACTGAGACTCCGTTGTCTGTCCGTCTGTCACAGGGCTTTGTATCTTGAACCGTAATAGCGAGACACTTGAAATTTTCACCGATTAAACGAAACGTCTTTTTCAGTGTTTTAAAAAATTGTACGTTGAGATACGGAACCCTTCATATACGAGCCCGACTCGCACTTGACCGGTTTTCTTAATTACACCTCAAAAATTAAATATAATTTATCTATTTTTAAGATACGTTATTGTTCTGCCTTTTTTACAAAAACATTTTATTTATTTATTTATTAAATCTGTATTGAACACAAAGGTACTAAAGGTGGACTTAACGCTAATAAAAAATAACATTAGGGACCTAGCTTTTAATTTTTTGCTGCATATAAAATGACGTAAGCCTAAAGTACCGCAATACACATGGAAAAGATATTGTTGTTAAAATATATTTGTCAAACACACTCGGCCCGTTGGCCATTGTACCTACAAAGGGTCCTTTGCCAAGGCCACAGCGAAAGGGAAAAACAGATTAAGGCCTTCTGAGGATGGGGGCAGTAATGAATGACACAATGTAAACAGGACGACCGGGTTCGTATGTCTAAAAAAATTTAACAATATATATTTTTCATTTTCTTTCTTTGTGTGTGGATGTTGAAAAGAGTTTTAACATTTATAAAAAATGTACTTTTAATAGGTATTTTTCACTTTTTGATATTTCGTGACCTTCATTCCCACAATAGTATAAGTTTTTTTTTTCACCCGATAAACTCCAAGGGTTCAGGGGTTGGAGTGGTATGCAAAGTCAGATTCGCGACGTCCACAGCTCACAGAGCCCCCAGTTATGTTACCTACACTGACTAGTTGTTCTTCTAGTTATCACTCTTATTTAAACTTTATTTTATAAAAATAAATAAATAAATATACAAGGTGGAAGGGACATACCCGTAATAAATCAAACCACGGGCTATAATAGACCAGTAAAGTATAATTAAATTAAAATAACAGTCAACAAACCAAAAAAAAATTCAACATTCCCATACAAATCGCCCGGGCGGCCGCACACTTTTGTATGGAAATGCCGAATTTTTTTTTGTTCTTTGTCTGGTGTTTTAATTTCATTATACTTTAGTGATCTAGTATAGCCCGTGGTTAAATTGAACCACGGGCTATACTAGATCGGGTACGGGTATGTCCCTTCTACTTTGTATAGAGACAAATAACACTGATTGAGCTAGCCCCAAAGTAAGTTTAAACTTGTGTTGTGGGATACTAACTCAACAATACCACATTTTATAATAAAAACATACCTCTATATATAAAAATATTATCAACTAGCAGTCCACCCCGGCTTCGCCCGTGGTACACACATAGCCTATGTCACTCGGGGATAGTGTAGCTTTCCAACGGTGAAAGAATTTTTTAAATCGGCCCAGTACTTTTTGAGCCTATTCATTACAAACATACAAACATACAAAAATAGGTACAAATCTTTCCTCTTTATAATATTAGTGTAGATAAGAACATGATTTTTATTAGAATTCGATATCAAGTCAAACCAGTAAAAAGAATTGGGGAAAATTAAATTGATAATAATTCCAATAAGGAAGGGATGGAAAAACACGGGAGGCGAACCCAAAAGTTGGAAACCATGGAAAGTTCCGGGACCACTCGGGGCATTTTCCGCACCTCTTATCTCGATCTACAAGTGTTCTTGTGATTGCTAAACAAAGATACAGTTCTTACCACAAAAACGGTAGAACTATAATATAATAGCGTTCGATTGGCATCTTTGAGCGCCAATATTGGATTGTAGTATGTTTACTTTAAAGCCAATAGACTTTTATGATACTTTATGACTCGAGTAATCTGCAAGTAGGTGAAATTCTCGTACTTATATAATTTTGGTAAATAAATACCAATAAAATAAAAAAATAATAAAAATAAAAATAAAAATAAAATAAAATTCTTTTATTTCAAGCTACAGTGGCCCATATCTTATTTTAAGTTACATCTGTCTCCTCGCACTATACTAGCGTACTCAACATGTAGTTCATTGTGTTTAATATACACTTCGGCATCCATTCTTCCATCTATCACTTTCAAGATTCCATTGGTGCTCCCACGCATTCTTCGCATCATGGAAGCAGACTTTTTGCGCATGATGGCATAAAAATCATCTATGCCAGCATCCGCAAACATGCCTGATGCACTACAAAATCGTGGGAGCCCCAACAGAGCCCTGAATGTGTTATTATATTGAATCCTCAGAGCACTGTAGGCTTTGGCAGTATAGTTGGTCCATAGTGCACACGTGTAAAAGCTTTGGCAATATGCTTGAAACAATGTTTTTTTAACTTCTGCGTTGCAACGAATAAATCTATGAGCCAACATATTTCCCTTTACCGACAGCGCTCTGCGTTCTCTTTCAACGTCCAAATTATCCTTCATATTTTCTGATAAGATATGCCCTAAATACTTAAACTGTGCAACACGTTTCAAAGGTACTCCATTCAGCATCAGTGGTGGAATATTAGATGGTTCTTTAATATTGCCTTTAAACAACATGAACTCACTTTTGCACTCATTATATTTTAAACCATGCTGCACAGCGTAAGTCTCACAAACTTGAAGTAGCTTTCTCAATCCACCCGGTGAAGGAGAAAGCAAAATCATATCATCGGCATAATTTATGTTGTTTACTGAAACACCATCGATCCTGCAACCAACATCCTCATATTGCTCAGTTCACAAATAAGTTCATTTATATATAAATTAAATAGCCTAGGTGAAGACAAACCACCTTGCCTTACACCACAATTCAGAGAATACTCATCCGAATGAGCGTTTGCCCATTTAACTACATTTTTTTGATTCTGATACCAATATGAGAAAAGACCAATAACTTCCGGGGATACGCCTGCCTTCATTAATTTATCCCATAGCAAATAATAGACCACAAGGTCAAATGCTTTAGACAAATCCAGGAAACAGGCATAAATTGGAGTCTTCCTTTTGACATAATAATTTGTCACATATTTCACTGTAATGACTGCACTTTCTGTGGAAAGATTTTCACGGAAACCAAACTGAGAGTCATGAAGTTTGATTTTATCTGCCAAAGTGACATCTAGTATTTTATCCAATATCTTTGCTAATATTGTCGCCAAAGATATTGGCCTGTAATTGTTTTTATCAGACATGTCCCCAGAAGCATTCTTTACAAGTGGTATTACAATAGTTCTCATTAAGCCAGGTGGTAAATATGAATGTCTAATACAGAATGTAAATAGCATAGACAGAACTCTGTATATGTGAGGCCCTGCATGCTGCAAATGCTCAATGCTGAGTCCGTCATGCCCTGGAGACTTTCCTCTTTTCATATTTTTTATTGCATTACGCACATCACTACTGGTTATTCTCAAAGGATTATCAATGGGAACAGACTCAGCATTGAACCCTTTAGATGGTTCAAGATTAGACTTCACCATAAAATGATCCCTGAAAATATTTGCAATACTTTGTGGATTGTCATTCCCATCCACATTTACAGGTAACTTAGTCTTACCATTAAGATCCCTAGTACTCTTCCAGAATTTACTGAAGTGCTTGGCTGAGTGTTGAGTGGCTAAAACATCCATTTTTATTTGCTCTTGGTTTTGCTGGCAATACTTTAATCTGGACTTAAATATCTTACGGCTTACATACATTTTGTCATGCACAGGACCTTGTGATGGTTTACCACTCATGCAATAAGCTTCGTAGTCTAAACGAGCCTGTTTATGGGCCCTTGCCACATGTTTATTCCAACCCATCAAGCACTTCCCCTTAAAAGATTTTTTATGAACTCTACTATGACTCTCCAGTGATGCTTGACTTAATGAGCTAACAATGCTATCATATAGTAAATCTATGACAGCTCTATGGGCCACATCCTTACACATATTGTCTGCACAACTATGTAACTCACTTGGGAAATCAATTAATTTTAGTTTTTCATTACATATTTTAAGATATTTTTCTTTTTCCTGTTGGGTTTTATTTCCCCATACTACCTTATTGACAGATTCACAAATTATAGAATATTTTTTATTATTTACATTAAGATTGCAATCAATAACAATAGGATAATGGTCTGACCAATATACACCATATAAAATTTCAACATTACTTACAGTGTCCCATGCCCGCTGGGTTGTTAAACAATGGTCCAACCAACGCTTACTTCCGGTTGCTGCACACACAAAAGTGTGTATGTCAGGCGACTGACCAAGTTTCTCCTTATCGGCACATAACCATTGCCTCTCCTTACAGAATTCTGTTAATTCTTTATCAAATGGTGTTAAAGGATGAGCATTGTAGTCGCCTAGCATATACACTGTCTCACAGTTACAATCCTCTACTACTGCATTAATAATAGCCAAACATTCTGTAAACATTGGTATACTCTCAGAGTTAGAATAGAAGGGCATGTATACATTAACAATTACTATTTCACGAGAGTCTGCCGTCACCGCCTTAATAGCTACGATTCGATCACTGTTACAATTAATAACTGACACTTGTTAAAAAGCGCTTTTCCGCCACAGTAACGCAATACCGCCATACAGACGCCCCCGTATGATATCCTTGGATGTGTCCATACCTGATTTAGCCGTAAAAGTAAAATCATCGTCCATTTCCCCAAGGAATGGCAGGTCTCCCGGCAGCAACCACGTCTCCTGCAGCGCCAGCACATCAGCTATCTTGCACAGATCCCGAACGTCTTGTATACTTCTTTTGACATTTTTACAATTAAAGCTAATAAATTTACTGATCTTCTGTTGTACTGGTACCATCTAACTTAGTTAATTTGTTCTTTACATGCTTGGTCTTGTCAAACGTTGATCGTTTCCTAAAATGTACAAACTGCCTGAACTTTACACCATCAGGCCAAAATTCGTCAGAGAGGAATAATTCCATTTTGTGTTTTGGCACCATGACTTTGAAAGCGTTGTACGGTCGATCCTCCTTCATACTGATTTTCTCCAATTCAACTTTCAACTTTGTTTTTGTTGCTATGTATTCAATAATATCCTTGTCAGTTACTTCTTTATTTACGTTAGAAATGAACACCGGCATTTTCACATCCGCTGCCTTGAAATTTGATGTGTCATCGGTCAAAGCTGTACCGGTTCGCCCAATGAAACGGTTTCTCAGTCTTCGGCGTTGCACTGTTATCCAGTCCTCGCTTGGTTCATTAGCTTTCCATTCGCCTTTTTTCAGTAAATCCGCCATTTCGAGTTGCGGCTGCGGCTGCATCGGTTTAGGACTCGGACACGGAGTTTCTTCAATGTTTATTTGTTGTATTTTTTTCTCAGTGACACTGACATTGACAATGGGTGCGTTCCGTTGACATTGCATTGCAGCTGCGTTCATATCACATGATGACGACTCCGCTTGTGGTACCGTTGTTCTATCATTTTCGACCAAGAGTGACGTTGACATTACACAGCTCTCAAAATCACGCTGGCATTTTGAACGTGAATGTGACTCTGACGTTTTACTCCCGTCAATGTCACGCTGCAACTTTTCGGACTCGACAGTTCTTTGCCTGAGCGAGCAGTTCGCTAGCTGTCCTTCTTCGCATGGTACATCGTTAAAAATGTCGTCACTTTTTTCGCTTACTACCTCCTCATTGTTTATATGAGATAGTCCTATCGGTCCACTATCTAACGCGTAGCCTCCTCGATTTCTTGTATTTACATACTGCGTGTGTCTTGAATGTTCCATCGAGATTAGTTTCAGATGTTCGATTTCCATTTGAATTTCTTGCAGTTGTTCTGTAGTGACAAAACGACCACCGAGACCAGCTATTTCGTTACGAATTTGAATGACATCTTTATATAACGTAACCACGTCTATGTGGTCTATTGACGCTGGCGGCAATTTCTGAAGGTCTCTGGCTACAAACATGGGTATCTTCTCCGGGTCTACTTCCTTAAATAGTACAATGATGTCCTCTAAATTTCTCTTTGATTTCTTGTCGCTTCTTCGCGTAATTTTTTGTTTGTGTGACGTTACGGATTCAAAAAGTAGCGATTTTGCCTCCTTGATTTCCTTATCAGAATATGTCGCCTCGCACATCCTGATCAGACTTTCGTTGTCCATTACATCGTGCTTATATTGCACGTACGCCAAGAGTTCACATATTACTATATCACAGTTTTTGCACTTTAACTTTCGATTCGCCATTTTATTACACACGTGACCGTGACACGAAACACGCCCGTACGCTAGCTATGTGCGAGCGAGACTATGCCAGACTATGCCAGACCAATGCTACAGAAATATTTATAAGCACTGGCGGTACAAACGTACCTTTACTATACATATATGTATAAAAACAGTCGTCAACTGTTTAAAAAAGGATTTCTTGTTTCCCCCTAAGTGAGTACTTATACAGTTTTTCTGTGGCCAAGAAAACACTTTTATGCTCTCGTAGCGGAAGTAAAATGTCGCTTGAAGACCGAGGGGACGTAAAAATACTTTTAATCCATACAGTGAATTTAATATCTTTAATTAAATGGACCAATCGTTATACGCACAATGGTTACCTCTGAAAGATTTATAATTGTCCGTTCAGATTATGTAAATTTAGTGCCCCATCAAAACTTAAAGATTTATTCCGCGATGTAAATGTAACGCCCGGCCGTTAAACATAAAAGATGAGAATTGAGGATTACTTCTAGTATCCCGAGTCCCAGCCCCCAGGACCGGCTTTATCGAAAACCGATACTAGGGACCGTGCATCCGAAAACAGAAATCAAAATGTTCGATAAGACGTTATTGTTTATTAGATATGCAGCCTTCGCCGTATACAGGTAGGCCTAACGAGTTTCCACCCCGGAGCCCCCCTCTACATTCATGTTTAATCGAGGGTAAAGAAAAAAGCTAACAAAGATTAAAACAGCCGAACAACCTCCTTATTGTTCTTAAGGGCATTATGAATGGCGTTCCAAATTACTTAATATTTGTTGCGGAAAAATACAATGGCCTAAAGGCTATTTTCCATTCCGATGGGGATGCGAGACAAGACTTAGTAAAAGCAAAATGCTATAAATATTACAATAAAAAGGATATGGTGCAGGAATTCGACGTGTGGGGTTGAACACGTGATAGCTCAATTGGAAGAGCATGGTCGTTTAAAGACCAGGTCGCGAGTTGAAGTCCGCTCACGTGGTACTTTTTCATCATTTCTTATTTTATTATTTACTTTTATTTTTATACTCTAATTATATAATGAAATAAGAAATGGTTAAAAAATACCACATAAGGTCAAGGATTTCTTATTTAATTATTTTATTTGAGTACATACTTTAGTACTGCATTTTGAATGCCTAAAACCCTATAAAAATATGTCAAAAATAGTATAGGTAGGTAATTACATATAATTGAACATTATTATTGCATAGTAAAACTACATCCTTCATGACATGGATCTAATTTCACTATGCAGTGAAATCCATGTCATGAGGGATGTGATCATGGATTGTTTTATTTCGACTCTCCCCGTTTTGGCTCGCTGCTCGTCTAATAGAAAAGTACCTTTATAAATGAGGACAACATTTTATCTTTTCTTGTTACAGAAGATAATTTACTTGGAAACATTAATTAGTTATAATATTTTTATTAGTAACAATAATTTGACTATTAAGATAAGTAAGTCAATAAATTATAATGTCGTTTTGTTTACGCTTCAAATTATCTCAGACTTTTTCGAAGAAACTAATTAATGTTTCTTTAATGATTAAAACGTTTGATAGTTATTTTGGATACTGTAATTTATTTAAGGCACATATTCAATTTGGTTAGTGAACAATTTAATAACAGTTTTATACGTGTGCTAATAATATGCTCAGTTCAGCGGTGTGCGTGGCTTTTTAGGGGATGAACCTGAATGCGTCAAAAGTTTTCTCAAGATTATTTCCATAGAAAAACCTTACACGGAAGGGGATTATTTCTTTACTAGCTGAGCCCGCGACTTCGTTCGCGTGGTTGTCGGAATTTTATATAGCCTAAAGCCTTCCTCTATAAATGGACTACCCAACAAAAAAATAATTTTTCAAATCGGACCATTAATTCCTGAGATTAGCGCGTTTAAACAAACAAACAAACAAACAAACTCTTCCGCTTTATAATATTAGTATAGATTCATAGAAACTCGATCGTTTGATTGCTTAATTTGTATGGAAGATACTCTTACTTTGAGATCTGCTTGTATTGAGCATAATAATAAATAAATATCACACTGTTTGAGCTAGCCCGAAAGTAACTTTAAGCTTGTATTATGAGATACTAACTCAAAGATACATATAATATAGTAAATACATAGATAAACATCCAACACACAGGACAGTTTAAAAAAGACCATATTCCATCTTGCCCTTCATGGCTAAGAATCGAACCTAGAACCTCCGGGTGGACTAGCATGTTAACCATCACGGCACGGAGGTCGTCAAATGACCTTCAAAGATTATTAAAATGTTGTCACTGTAAATATTAGAATATTAAATTTGAACGGTAAGGCTCGTATACCTAGCTAGGTTACTGTGCAAAATATTTGGGCGTACCTCGTCAAAGGGATTCCTCGTTGGGAAGTTCTCTCGATCTTTTGGCGTTCCTCATTTACGTAGAGGATTGTGGTTTGAGAACACTCCTTTGCTTTAAAATAAATTTTGCTTCCTCGTGACTGAAAGTCTTGGCATATTCTACTGGATTTCTTACTAAAAATATCTAAAAGTATCAAATTATTTGAAAACACAATCGCTGTACAAATATTATAAACAAAACACATTGACAAAGAATATATAGGCCATGGTATAATAAGAATAATACTCTCTTTACGTGAATCACGTGACCAGCTCGCTGAACACACAACTTTATTTGTGGGGAAAAACGCAAATATTTGTAAATGTACTTTATCACTGAAAAAAGAATTTTCTATTTCTATAAATCATCATCATCCGAGCGTATTCCCGGTTGCATCGTCAGCGGTTACGCTCCCGTGCCCGGGGTCCGCTACCTAACCTAGGTGATTTGACGAGGTTACTGGTTTTTACACAGAGCGTCTGACCTCCGCAACCCAAAGGGTAGACCAGAACCAATCCTAGGATAGGTACAAACGCTAGATGGCGTTCGGGACCAACGGCTTTACGTGCCTTTCGAAGCACGGAATCATCTTTCTTTACGTATAATCAGGTGATTCAAGCCTGCAATATCCTAACCAGACTGGAAACAACATTTCACAAAGTATGCTTTCCAGTGGGATTTGAACCCACGACTTCCGGATCACAAGGCAAACGCCTTGACCACTGGACCACGGAGGCAGTCGAATTTCTATTTCTATAAATAGGGGAAAAAATAAAGATAAGAACAATCATGAGCAGGGCTGAGTAAAATACATGCTTTGCTTTAATGATACAAAATAGTATCTTGCACGTATTTACAATACAAAATAAAAAACAATTTTAAGTCGTGTTGTGTATTTAAATTACAAAATAGAATAATTTAATTATCTATTTTACAAAATACAATCAGGTTACGTATGTAAATTTAATACTGAATTTCTTTTTTTAATAAATAGTCATAGTTAATAGTTTTAATTGACACCCAAACAAGCATGACCCATAGACAGAACGGAAAAACTACCTCATAATTAATTTGGGGATAAAAATACTTTGTGGCATCATAAACAATGCGAGTAATATAAAAAATATTTTTTCATGGTGCAAACATTAACAATGCCGTGGTATAGTATAATTTATTAAATTCTTTCACTGCAAAAGTTTAGGAACCACAGGAATTTACTTACCGAGTGAAATAACGCTATAAGTGTGAGCGAAACAACGATAGCGGGCTGTCAGTAACATGTCAGTATGACACTTGTCAATTCATGTGTTGGCATTATGTATAATTGAATTACACATGCAAAACGCATTTTTTTAACTTAAAAATCCAATTAAGCACTATTAATTCAATCTATGATTTATTAAATATTAAATAAATATACTAAACCAGATACATAATAGGACTGTTATTTATTATTTTATTTTATATTATTAACTAAATTGAGAACGTCCTTAAATTGACTTGAAGAACAATCAATGGTAATACTTATCGTGACGTAGTCGTGTTTAAGAGAGTACCTTTCTTATCTAAGTTTTTTATTATACCATGATATAGGCCAGTTATTTCAAACATTTACCCCTGTTCTATTTTTGAATATATATAATTTATCATACATATGTTATTTTCAAACAATGAAAGCAGGTTACTTACCGATGGAAAGTTTAAGTTTCTTTACACTTTGCCGTGTTCCTTAACTTTCTTTTAGTATTTTAACACACACCAAGGCATTTTTGATTATGTTGCCTATGTTTTCGTATGGTTTCCGCTTATAAACTGTCGAAAGTACTAGGCGCATAACAGCTAGCAAGCGACTAAGTGAAGTTTACGGAGATAGCTACAATTTAACCGGATAAACAGTAATATTTATTTATTTAAAAAAACTTTATTGTACATCAGCGATAGTTACACAAAATAAAATAACAAAGGTAATTTTACAAATGGTGGACTTATCCCAGAAGGGATCTCTTCCATATAGTGATATGTGGTCTTTTCTCTAGTTTTACATAATAGCTCTTTGTATTTTCAAAGGTAATGCAATATCATTTACTAGTTGTACATATAATAAACAAGTGAGTTTTCTACAATTATTTTGATTTACTCTCACACCTTCTAGATGAAACATTCCTACTAAATAATTCTGCTGTAAAAAATATTTTACCACTCAGTAGTTTACTTATTGGTAGATCCATTAGTATACAGTCGATGTCAATGCAATTACTTTAGTCTACTGAATGTGGGTCAATTACTCATGAATGTGTTATGAGCATTTTACATATTTTATAACATCAATATTATATATAGAAAGCGTAAGCTCATATTTGCTTGGTTTGAACTTTTTTGTTTCTAATTAAATAATTATGTATTTAAGTATCATTAAGTATCATTAAGTATTTATTTTATATAATATTATAAAAATAGGTTGATATATTAATAACAATAAATAATGCTTATTATTTAGTAGGTACTTGAATGAACAGACTTTGCTTTTTACCTTTATAATAAATACTAGTCACTTTAATAAGTAGCTTGTTCATTTTTTTCTAACTTTGAGCTGTTAATACGTTTATATATATCGGTTTTCGCAAAAATAACTAAATATAAAAGAATAAATATAAAACCGAGATAATCGTTACAAAACTTGGGCTTGTCCGATATCGGAAAGATTTACCGCCCTCCAATACTGTCACAATATGGTTTCCTATAATCCTGCCTTAGGGTCAATTTAAGCGAGGCGGTGGTGGAACTCGGCATAATTTCCTTCCACTTCATTCCATTTCCTTCCCGCCGAGCGACGCCTTCCACCTCTGAGGGACATTTTCTCACGTGGAATCTAATATGAACCGCTTAGCTGCCTCCAAGAGGAAAGTGTTGACTTCAAATTTAAATATTCTTTTACATTTTTCTTCACTGCTTAAAGCCACAAGACTCAAAATGCTCTTTCTGTCCTATTAGGACATGAGTATATACATAATTTTTTCATGAACTTACTTTATAATAATATAAAGAAATAGATAATAATGTACAATATGTCAACATTTTCCTTGAGGTAATTCCCACCCTTTCCTTCACTGATGTGCACATAAACTATTATGTACAAATCAGTGATATTATTCAAAACAGTGAACTAATACAAATTATTTTCTTACAGTCAAGTGATAAGTGTAACTCAGATTATATTTTTGATGTAAACAAATTATCAATTTCATTCCGTCGAAGTACAAAGTATACATAATAAAGTGACGAAAGAGTATAATAGTTTTTAAAAGTACACCAACATAAACGATAATGTGGTGAAAGTAACAGTGATAAAATGATTTTAGTGCAGACGCTAAATGTAGGACAGTTTTGTGCGAGAAGTGTGACGAACAAAACGATATGGGATGACTCATAGTGCAAAATGTTATGTGCAACCCACTATCCGATCAGAAGATGATGCGAGATATTCACGACAATGCTGGGGCAGGTGCAAGCGGCGCGATGGAGGGAAGCGAGGCAGGCGGGAGTGGGGCTGCAGAGGTCGATATGGACGACTGCGGGTCCCTCGCACTGCCTCCAGATCTGCCCCCCTACTCCGGTGACTACATCATCAGCGACTACATGGAACGCCTTGGCACACGGCTCAATATCCTCGAAACAGAACTCAAGTACGCCTGGCGAGCACTCGACCTCCTTAGCCAAGAATACGTGAGAATGTGGGAAAGATTAGAGAGATTGGAAGCATTGCTAGCAGATCAACAGGGTGTGATATCAACATTACTAGATTTTTACGCATGTCGCACTGTAACATCTAGGGATCCAATGACTCGACTTGAAGTTATACGCGAAATATTAGGTAATGGCACTGTTGAAGATGGCATAGAAGAAGGTCTGGATATCGGTCGTAGCTCTATATTATTAGATCCACAGGAAGAGATAATGGAGTCTAATGAAGCTTTTTATAAAAGCTTGAATCAGGCTTATAGAGATGATTTAGTATGCGATGAAACTTCAAGGCCACCTTCACAGTTAGACATGATTTGGGAAGCACCTGAAGAACCTGAAATTGAAATTATACCTCAAAGCTCTAGACAAATTTACAGCGCCACAGACTATAAAGACTATTGTGGTCTACAAGGTGGCCCGGGAATCAGCGAAAGAGATCTGGTGCATCTATCGACATTAAGTACAATAGATCAAATCACAGTAGATAAATTACATGAATTAGATAGGTTGACAACCCAATTACACAAAGATTCGAGAGAGTTAAAAGACTTGAAAACTAGGCTTCTTAGTCCCGATCCAAAAATGGCATCAAAACATGACCGAGATATTGAAGCAAAGGCCCTTGTTGAAGACGGAAATATCATAAATGAACAGCTTAAAAGTGTCTACTCGGGTGGAGAAAATTGGGGCATAAATGACATGATGAAAAGTTTTGATGATTTCATGTTGACAATGCCAAAAGATTCGGTTGTACGAGAGAAGTCTCCATCTAGATTATCACTTACCGAAAATACGACTTCAGAAAGGTCAATGGATTATTTACCGCCCACTTTGTCACCAAGACGTAAATTTGTACCCGAAAGAACAACGACGGAACCTTACACGACAGTAACTGGCCGATTAGCATATAGTTCAGCGGTAGCTAATGCTGAAATAAATGCCGCCAAAGCAAATAAATCTCCAAGTGCTCTATCGAGGGACCGATTTGAATACAGCTCAACGTATCAAGCAAGTGAGAGTTCGAGACAAAGTTATTATTCCAGTAAAAGTATATCCCAACAGTTAAATGATATGTATAAAGCCGGTTCAGATCAACATTCTCCTTTATCGATTCATGAAATTTATAATGGACCTTCAGAAAGTAATAGAATCGAACTGAGTTATGAAGAAAATAGGTTACATAAATCTCCAAGTCCACCGCCGCCAGCACCGCCCAATGGAGCTGAATTATTTTCAATTGAAAATAACAATGAATCATTGCCAGGTCATCAATCAATGCTTTCTGCTGGCCAAGTTGATAATTTACGTTTGAGTCCTAGGTCACCTAAATCTCCAAAAACATCACCAAAACATGTAAAAAGAGATACTACAAATATTGTAGCAGCTAAGTCAGATTCGGGACTATCGTCTATGAGTGGATGGTCTAGTATGGAAAAAAGTCCTGGTTCTCCTAAAACAGGAAGAATAACTCATAGCAGCCATGATTCACATAAAATGAGAATTACATCTCCTCAGCCAATTCAAAGAATGTCATACGAGGTAGATGCTAAACCGTACTTAGAAACGTTAGTAGACTCCTACTTATATGAAGGCAAAAGTATGAAAAGCGACTATAGTTTACGAAAAAGTGACCACTTATCGAAAGAACTTAGCAGTTCCAGAGATTTAAGTAATTTGCAAGAAAAGATTGATACTGCTTTTTTAAAGAATGAAGTACCATATTCAATGACTGTTCACAGTTCCCAAGTAACGAATATTAGTGAATATTATTATGGTAATGAAGCTCCCTCAATATACTCAGTAGCTGGAAATAGACAACCAATATTTACCACGGTTTATAGTACTCCAAGAGGAATGTTATCTGAAGATAACAGGAGTTTTTCCGAATTATTAGATAGAAATGAAATTACAGATTCTCCTGCAAGGCCAGCAGTAGATCCATATCCACCTGAACCAAGTTATCATGCGCAAACTGTTGTGATGTCTGCAGCAAACACTAGTAAAAGATCACTTACTAGAGCAAATACAATGGGCTCAAGTGATTCACATTTTTTTCAAAATGGATATAAAGCATCTGGTCATCGTACTGGGTACCCACCTAGTAACTTAACTGATGCTTTGTCTTATTATCCAACATCTACAAGATATGATTCACCTAAGAGAAGTTCACTAGAAGATCAATTATCATGGCAAGGTGGTAGTAGATCACCAACTAGTTCAATGGAAACTTCCAGCCTTAAATCACATTCACTAAATATATCTGAAAGAAAGCAATTTCAAAACCAACTACAACAAGAATATTTTAAACAACAACAATATGATTCAAGAAATGGTAATATCATGTATGAGAATCAAGCAGTTGTTGATCATACAAAAATTAGAAAGGAACAGTATGTTGATTCTAGTGGCATATTAGTATCTGAGTCAGGGTATTTATCTATCCCCGGTAATTTGAAAGTGAAACCGCAGGATAAACTACCTAAAAAACCTAAACGAACCTCATCTCTTAAAACAGCAATGTCTTCCGTAACTCACTGGTTACCAGACTTACATTTACCTAAAAAACATAGATCACATTCACTGCCATCTGGTGTAGATACAGTAGAACAACCTCAGCAAGAAAAATCTTTAAAGGAAAGAATTTTATCAGCACAACGAAGAAAAAAGAAATACCACCTAGTTGCTTCAATGTCCGGTTTATTACAAAAAGCTAGGCGAAAACATCAAGCAAGTCACCAGTCTCTTTCTGATCCAGAGACTTCTGAAACAGAATGGTCAGGTGGAAGATCAAGTGCCCAGTCTGAAGATAGTGATAGTGTGTTTTCTGATTCAACACATGAAGGTAATATGTTTGCAAAGGTTCCAGTAAAACCAAAGCAAAGAAAAATAAATAACCAAGAAATAGTAGAACAGCAACAAATGATACAAGAATTACAACAACAGGGACTAGATTATAGAGATCTTGATGACAATGAATGTATAATAGAAGAAAATGAAAAATTCCCAGTTATACCAAGAGACAAAAGTGACGATATAGACTTCCATTTTGCTCGTGTGAGTCAAATGAATAATCAAATGGGTACGAGTAATATATCCGAATTAGAAAAACTAGATATAGATACAGATATATCAAATGTGGATCTATTTGAAGAAGAAGAAGAGAAAGAAGACAATCAGTCACCAGCCTCACTGTTTGCTACTGTGGGTGATGTTAAAAAAGCATCTGTTACCTCTGATGAAGGACTGTCTGATAGTAATAAATCGTATAATGGCAGTTCTCAAGAATTTGCTGTATCAAGAGCATTAGGTAAATATAGATTACGAAAGTCATCGTCAATATCAGATGAGCATGTTGATGAAAAAAAGTCTCCGCCTAAGCCTGAAGTTGAATTACAGCTACAGACCGAAAGTACTGAAGATTTTACCAACCAAAAAGAAAAGAGAATACGGAAACAAAGTACTCCTGAAATAATAAGTAGTACAGTGCCTGAAGATACTGTTACATATCCAGAACGAAGTCCATCTATACAAAGCACACGGGGTTTGCACAATAAATTTCAACCTCGGCATCAGCAAAGCCTGGAAATACCAAATAAGCATGATGATGACGATAGTCGAAGTACACATTCTTGGAGGAGTGGGTCTCGGGTGTCCTCAAGACGGCAAAGTACAGAGGATAGTATTGACTCGGAGGATGAATGGTATTGTTACGAATTGAGAAAGTTAGAAGAAATGGAACATCAGTCTCAATTGGAGGCAGAAAGACAACTAACTCTAGCAGAAGAGCCAGAGTTTGAAATATTAGAAGAGCCTAAAGAAAATCTAAAAGAAAAAATGTCATTTGTTTTACGTGAGTTAAAACTAAAGACAGCTACGGTAAAAGAAAAGTATGACGAGACTCCGATAAAGGAGACTTGGAAAGATATTACTACTTTCCCGGTGATTGACGAAAAATCTGATGAGGTTGTAAGAGAAGACTATGATGATGACCAATCGTTTGCTGATTCTGGTTCAGGTGAAACATCAGGACCGGATAGCCCAGTTCAAAGTGGAGATGAGCTAGATGATGATTACGACATGCCGCAAATACACGAAAATCCAGTGCCGGTTCAGCAGCCGCCACCACAGCAACAAGATGCTCCAGTTGGCAGCAAGTGGAAGCTTCTCAAGGCTCTAAAAGACCGCAAGGCTGAAGACAAGGCATCAGAAACACCCGCTGCGACTACGCCTTCTACCGAAAAGGATAAAGTCAGCGCAGGTGTAAGTTATCTTATGCAGAAATTTCATGAAATTAGAGTTAAGAGTTAAACTAAGATGTATTTGAGGTATTACAACTTTCACAGTATTTGAAAGAAAACCTAATAGTTAGACTGACATTATTGGACGCCACTGCGAAGTTATATAATCAGCTTTACATTTTCAATAAGATAGTCGTATTATTAGAATAGTAGTAGAAAGTGTAATAATTTTGAATCGTTAATAATAGTCGTCCATCAAAAAACAATGTCATAACATGTTTTCTATACTTCTACTTACGAGTAAAGTAATATAATTTAATTGAATTACTGATGTGCGTTACTGCACCTTAGTTTGCGTTATACAGACAAAACTTTCTGCGGTTGTGAGTAAATAACCAAATTTTAATCCATATTTCTTTCCAACCATAGAAACATTAGAAATACTTGAATGAATAGTATAGGGTGCTCGTATAAAGAATATTATAAAATATATTAATTATTAACGCTCCTTTTATTTAATTTAGGCAATAATTAGGGATAACCTGCGCAATACATAGTAAGACTTTCTATATATGTACCTGTAATGGGATTTTTATATAAAGCTTAATCGAACAACTGATATACAATTTTAATAAACTTTACTTGCTTGATGATATTTATACAATGAATACTCTGCAAAGTATATACTATTAGTAATTATGTGTTGCTTAGTCAGTATTATCAAAAATGAAATATATAATATAAAATTATCGTCTCATGAGATGAAAATAATATAAATATTTAAAGGGTTTCTCGCGTATATAGTCAGCTCGGGCCAATAAGTTTCAGTCCCATGAGTAGACAAGCATCAGCGCGAATGCAGCGCACTGGACGCGGCGATGTCCTAGTTTGAACGTCACCGTCTTATTGCGCTTCGGCATTGGCATAGGCTTAGCTGTAAGTAAATGATCTGCGTGAAAAAATTTTATGAAATTGAAAAAAAAATTGACAATTATAAAGTGTAGCATATCAGGTGATACGCGTTGGACACCTACCACCTACACAAAGTGATTAGACGATTTGACTAAGGTCGCTGGAAAGCGCTGAACGCAGGCCGCTCTAGATCGGCCATTTTGGAAATTCTTGGGAGAGGCCTATGTCCAGCAGTGGACGTTATGTGGCTGAAATTATGAAGTGATAGCAACCAAAGAACAATAATAATCATAGCAGGCACAAACATCAAAAGATGAATAAATGATTTTGACTTTGACATTCTGTCTGAAGATGGTCTCCTCACGACTGTATACGTGAGTAACACATTAAACATTTATAATATTATCGTTTCAATCAAACTTTGTCATAATCTGTTATATAGTATCTGGGATCACTGAGGTACAAAACTCATTCATCGTCATATCATGTCATATCACAAATCAGAAATGTTCCTTATTTGTTGAAATCGTTCAAAGAAACATCGATATGTGCGCAATAAAATTGCGCGGCCTCAAAATTTAGTAAAGTAGCACTTTGGGTTCTAAGAAATAAACACTTTTTTTAATATAGCCAGGTGTAAAAATATGTGCACCATACTAAACAATTTTCTTCAGAATAAGAGATCAGTATATATAAAATTCGTCCTAAAATGAATCCAGTAATAGCTGATTGGACTTTGCATTAGGTCGACTTATTTTTTCTTATCATAATTTTTTTATTGAAAGTAGTTTTTTATTAATTAATTGAGTAGCTTTTCAACTTGGCGAGATTAAATGTGAGGTTTTATTTTTGATACGTAAAAAAACGTTAAGAATGGTAAAGATTTTTATTATCGCTAAGTACCTTAATTACCCTTTTCACCCAAAGATGTGACTTTGTAGCGATTTGCTTATGAGTAAAATAATCATAAAAATATTCATTATAACGTATTTTATCTAGAAATCACACGGCTTAGAGTATCGTATAGCTATTTACACTTACATTAAATATAGCTGGCACTTTATGTACTTACATAAATATTTAGTGGGATATTTTAGGCGTCGAATGACATTAGAATAAAATTATCATATGGGCAGATTTAACTTATGTTTGGAACACATAATTCGCTTACAGGTAATATTCTCAAATCAGAAAATGTCATTCATTGAATTTCATAATTGCAGTTTCTCAAAAAAGTCTTCATTCCGGATCATTTGCCCATAAATTATTATTGTTAATTAGTTAAATATACTGTGTGAAATATGTTGTTAGTATACTTATTGATACTATTAATTCTCCATACTAATTGTAACGAAAGGCTTTGTACTACTTCGATTAAATATTCATTGTTCTGCATTGAAGTTGGATTGAGGTTATTCATCAATTGGATAAATGGATGTGACGGATCTATATGTATTATTCACTAGTTATTTCCAGTTTAACTCAAAATACATAAATATCAACCGACAGAGTATTAAAATATTATGTTTTTTATATATACACAAACATCTTTGTACGTGTTTGGCTCATAAAACTTAAATTGGCTTTTCCCTTTTTAACGAGAAAACTATTTTTTATTTATTTATGTTAAAAATATCATTGCTCATGAATGAATAAGAAATAGAAATGAATTAATTCAAATTTACCTTTACGTAATATTACGTATTTAACGTTTTAATGACGATTAAAAATAAAGTTTTATCTACTAATCACAGTTTATTGATTAATCCTTATGAAATTTAATTCAGCCAGTAAGCTTTCAATCCAACAAAACAAATGAAAAATTAATCGAAGTAAAACTTATTGATATTGTTGATTGTTGTTTATTTAGTGTTTAAATAAATGTTAGCTTTTTATTTTTGTTTTTATTTCTTTTTTTAATTAGTTTTTTTTTGTTTGTTTTTAGAATGGCTCTGGAGGATTCAACGAGCAAGGCGGCCGCGGAAATGGGTGAGCAAACATACAAATATGTCACACAAATACAAAGCACAGTACTTCAAGTTTTATACAATTGACTTGTTTAAGGCGAGATGGGTTAGAGCCTGCAATACTGTGCCTGGTTTTGAAAAATCACTGAAATTAAACTACTACAGTTTATTACTCAAAAAATTTACATAGGAATCTTATATTCCTACAGACACCCACAATAATTTTTTATATAAAAATGTGATTGTATTAAGTAGTAATATCTTTTTTAAAGGTAAATTTAGGCAAATTTAGAAGTATGTTTATGTTTTTTTTCTATCGAGCCAAAAATGCTTAATCTTGTTTTGGCTATTATGGATGTCGGTAGAAAAGCGTTAAGATTTCTATGTAATTTTTTGAGAAATAAACTGTACTTAGTAATTTATGTACAGTGATTTTTCAAAAACACTCACAGTATTCTAAACTGACGGGGCCTGAGTATTATTAAACAGTTATGTAACCGGACCTAATAAGTTTTGTATGTGTTATGGATCAATCAAGGTCAACATATTCATATAACGTCTAACAAAATATACTGAAACTATTTTAAGGGTGAATTCAACCCATGATACTAAACAACTTTCCCCAAGGAACATATAGTTTTTCTTGCTTTCTATAGTAATTTGGATCAGCTAATCGGTCAACTTGTATGGGAGGCCAAAAATTTTAATTTTCATATTTCGATATATGTTCCTTGGGAAAAGTTATTCAGTAACATGGAGTGAATACAGCTTTAAAATAGGTTTAGTATATTTTGTTAGTTGTTTTTGGAAGATTTCTTTTAAATGAAATGCGTGTTCTCTGATGTTTTCTTGTTTTTAAACATAACCATATTACTAGGACAAGTTAATGCATATTTTACTATAGGTACATAAATAGAACGCTTGATATTCATAACAATTAACACACAATCACTCTCTCTCACACACACACAAACACATAGGTACACAAGAAATCGCGCGCGCACTTTCAAACGCACACAAAAAAAGCAATCGAAGAATAAAGTGGTCAAAAACCTTAATACATCCACTATTTTAGGCACCCTGGAGACAATCCTTTCTACAGCAATATCGACAGTATGCCCGACATCAGACCCAGAAGGAAATCCATACCCCTCGTCTCCGAACTTGTAAGTAACGCAACAATTTTATCTTCCCCTATAATTATCTTATTACAAATCCGATGGAAGTAAGCTATCTTTTTCTTTGGCCGGTTTCAATTCATAACCTAAAGAAACCATCTCACCAGAAAGCAAATTGATTAAATCTAGCACATTTCGTACCTACTCTTCTATTGTTTATCATATTAATCTATCATAATACCATTATTTATTTAATGCAGTCATTTCCATTTACGGTCTTTACGGTTAGTCCACTCTTTATTTTTATATTCATTTAAAATACTATCCGATTCATTTATACTATGTAATTTTAAATAAGCCTCACTTGATTATAGCCTCTCTGGTGCTCTCTGGTGACAGAATATCTTGGCACGGTGACACAATTGACAGCGAGACATGGATATCACACTGACGTAGATCAAATATTAATAGTCAATACGGAATGGTCTTGAAATCAAATACCTGTCTGAAAGAACCCTAAATTATATTTTAAACATTGACGAATCAAAATGTTTTTTAACAAAAATAAGGTAAATAGTTTTGGAATGTTGAGGTTTTTTTTCACAGTTGAACAAAAAAAATGTTATTCAGTTTTTCGTTTTAATCATAATTGACCTTATTATTCGTAAAAATTGACATAAAGACTTATGAAAATTTACTTACTGGTCATTTGCTGTACATCAGTGTGAGGTCCAAGTTCAGTTTGCCGTCTCCTTTGTGTGCTTCACCCAGCTTATAAAGTAAGGTTAATTCAAAATTAAAAGGTTCACATTATGGAGGTGACTTGAGACTGGTCGTAAATGTTACAGCTCGCATCGACGTATGCTTCCTGAGGCTTAGTAATATTAGGCGCGTAATCAATGTTTTCTTCTATTATACGGAAAATTTCCATATTTTGTGTTTTGGACAATTATTGATGACAATTTAAAATTTCAAGTAATTTATCATTTTATTAATAGAATTTAATTTAAGTAGTCAAAAAAATGCTTCACATTTTACTATGATTTTATTTTTATATACTATATTATATACACTATCACGTCTTTATGCAGGCAGAAATAACATTTTGGATCTAAGAAAGACCAAGGCTGATAAATTTTGAAGAATAAATAGAATATGCAATATTTTTAAGGACTTAGTTTTTCACCAATAACTGTCCAAATTTTAATGATGAATCTAAGCAAATACTATCGAAAGGCCTCCCTTCTTTCTTCATTGATGTCTCAATGTTACCTGTAATTTTATGTGTTTCCCTTCTAATTTTCACTAACTAGTTGGCCTTATACTTAGACAAACCAATCCAACCTACCATTTAAGAGAATAGGGGTCACCAGAAAAGTAGCGGATCCTCTGAGAGAATGATGAATTCCTGACTAAATTAATGATATCATTGCATTTTACCCCTCACCACGGACCCGCAGGTTCTCAAGGTATTTCTCTCCCATAACACTCTATTTCTATGCATGCAGTTCTTATAAAGGTGTAATGATAAGAAAAACCGACAATGGCATGTTTGAAGCGTTCAATGAAAGGAGATCATTCAATTATATGGATTTAAAAAAAATACAAGTGGACAAAAATTATAGCAATAAATTATTTAATTATGGTATATGAAAGTAAATTAAATTTACTTTATCAAGAACGCTATATTTAATCTACCAAATATAAAAGTGATGGCTTAAAAAATACGTAGAACTTTGTTTATCACTTACATCTCAAAAACTAATATATTATTCTGAGTTGTGTTGTTGAGAGTTGATGTTTGGCTTGAAGTGTGAAATAATATTCATTTTGTAATAGCTTTTGTAACTAGCCTACGTACAACAATAAAAAATTGCATTATTCAATTCTACAATATATTGTTTATATTATGAATAACTTGATAAGTTGTGCCTAAGTTTTTATGACAGGTAAATCAAATGGAATTTTGCTTAGCAAAAATGAAAATTATAATGACATGCAATTTTTCTGCAGACATTTTAAAATTATTTTACATAAAATAACGACAAATCAAAAAGAAGTATAAACTAAAACTGAAAAACCTACTAAAGTACTAATCACGTCCGTCCATTCATAATGACCGCCATAAATGTTATGTTTGACCCAAAATGAATGATCTCTTTATCGTTCCACCTGTACATAGTTGCTTGCATGAGCTGTTAAATATTGATATTACTGGCATTTGCATGATATCACGTTAAATCATCGATATTGGTTTACAAGGTAAACAAACGAATATCGTTTGTTCGTTGTAACGGAATCGTTCGCAATTCATGATAAGGGTTACTGCATACTGACGACTGCAGAAAAATAAGGAATCTTTTGCACGTGCTTGCAGACTCTGCATTGGATGAAAAGCTTTTATCACAGCTGATTCGTTCCCAAAAATTAAATAAGATTAACACGCAAAAACGGTAAACTGTAAACCGTGCCTTTTTTACACATCTACACTTTTTGACATACTATGTTGTTCACGCACTTGAAAAATGCATTTTTTTTTTCATTCTCGTACTGTTTTTGTAAATTTGTAAATTGTAAATAAATTGAGGTATACATTTCAGAAATATAGTGCAACATCATCAAACTGTAGAAAAACATTTACAATGAGCTTATAAACAGCTTCGAAAGCATGAGTAGACATACTTTTCAAGTAAACAATTGAACTATTATTTTCATACACAAAAGTAATTCTAGTAGGTAGGCAATTAAGCAGCTTTGAATTTAAAAAAAACATTTTTGCTGGAAATCAGTACCTTAAACTTACTGAGCTTAGTTTTTTTTTCTTTTAAATAAGGATATTAATACACGTTTGTGTGTTTAGACCATGGCTGCCACGAAGAGAAATGCAGGTTTGACATCAGCAGTGCACCGAGCGACTTTAAATGATGAAGAATTGGTAAGTTTAGATATTGTTGTTTACATGTATAGTTATAAAAAACTATTTCAATGCGGATGTGGATTAAAAACATATTTTTAGCTCATCAGGTAGATTATTTTAAAATATTGTATACGTATTTTTTATTTATTCTGATTAGCAAATAATTACAAGGATACAGCGCATTTAAATTCTGCATGTCGTCACGTTCAAGTACGATTTTCACTTGACGGTGACGTCAATCCCCTCTCCGAAACTTCGACGCGCTGTATCTTTGTGAATTTTTACTACTTTGCTAAACCGAAAAATATGGGTCCATATAAAATAAAATAAAAAGTCCCTATTTCTGGTCTTCTAAATCAGTTCCACTTCACCAAAACTCATTTTCTGAATGCCACTTGATTTATTGACAATAACATTTAAATCATTATGTGTGCATACAATATTTGAGGCGATTTCCTTCATTTTTCGAGGATCCCATCATCAAATCTTCATATGGTTACTCTGGGACTAACTTTTATGTATATGCTTTCAAACAAAAAAATATTTTTTTAAATCGGTTCAAAAACGGAGAAATAATCGGGGAACATACATAAAAAATAAAAATAAAATATATATATATATATATATATATACATTCGAATTGAGTAGTTCCTTCTTTTTTGAAGACGTTTAAATGTATGATGATACGCGTATCTAAAAAACTAAGCTCTAAATGATGACACATTTGAAGTTATTCAACTTACTTGTTACTAATAAGTTGAATAACTTCAAATAATAATAAGTTAATAGCCTTTCCTAAAGCAATACTAAAAATCATACACAGTATATGTAACTAACCGATAACTTATCAGTTAGTGCATAGAACGTTCCCAGTTTAATATAAACTTTATGCATGTGGGAGTAAAGGTGTCAGTTACTGAACTTCGCTAAGCAAATTCAAACTTAGAACATTCTCGCCGGACTTCTATTGGCTGCTTCTGTTATTCAAACATTAGAAAGTTTCAATATAGAATTTAGGTAAAAACGTATATCAGGGTTGTTAAACACTTATTTAGTATATATAGTATCGGTACAGCCGCTTGTAAACTCGAATTTAATGTAGATGAATGTTTGGGGGATAAGCCGATATAATTGCTTTCGGACGGCTTTATTGTTCGAGAAACACTGCTGAACCGATAATGCTGGCCCGCTTATGTGTGTAGCAACCTTTATACGGTCTACCCCGGACGCGATTAGAACATGTAATTTATATGAGTGTGACATACATTAAGCGGACATGATTATTATTATTTTAAGACACATTTATTATGATATTCTGAATAAATCACTATTTCCTATAGCCAGAGAGTATATTAAGAAATATGAACTATATAGCTTAGTATATGATGAAATGTATTATTTCAAAGTGTTTAATGTATGTATTATATGCCAATAAATTAATAACTAGATACCATACAAACGACCTGCCACGCCAGTGGATATACAGGGTGTTCCAGAAAGGCGAAATAACTCGTTATATGGAACAGTTTGTCTAGAAATATTTCAAATACGAAAAATTATTTTCGATTTATCTACCTATTCATGAAATTAATTTTTAAATTTATCCTGGCCATTGACAACACTCTACCTTCTAGAAAATGCACGTGTACAAGAAGACGTTACAAGCGCTGATCTACCCCATCTCCTCAACGACTCCTCACAACTTCGTCCTATGGACCGCGACATCTCCCACGTATTGCTACGAGTGTGAGGGTCTGCTGTGGGGCATCGCCAGGCAAGGAGTCAGGTGTACAGAGTGCGGAGTCAAGTGTCACGAAAAGTGCAAAGACTTGCTCAATGCTGACTGTCTACAGAGTAAGTGGAGCTTTGAGGTGCACCTATTTATCTTTGTATAGCTTGAATTGATTATTAATAATAAAAAATAATTAAAAATAAAATGGATCAAATTCTAATTAAGAAGAAACTTTAACATAACACTTTCAACACGTTTGTGTTGAACACTTTTGACATTTAGTGATGTAAAAAGTGTGAACACAAACTAAAATTATATAATAGATTTTAGAATAAAAGCTAATGAAATCCATGGTTTTTTTCATGGATTTAATCAATTCACGCTATCAAATGTATATCCTGAATGTCAATAATTATTACCTGTTATCTCTACATACAAAGTGAAATTGTAAATAGACAATTTTTCCTACACAACGTACGTTCCATAGTTAAAAATGCACGCAATCACTTCATTTTGTATGTAAATCAAAATAATAAATTAACAAAGACTGGCCAATGACTGGGTAAGTTGCAATTGAATGAAATATTTTTGAGTAAAAGTGAAAGATTTTCTCTCTGGAATGAAATATTTTGAAAGCATGCTTTAGATCCAGGAGTGGCGGTGGCTCAGTTCGCTCTTTATCAATCTGAAGTAGAGTCAAGCACCACTCGACGGGTCACTCGTTGGAGACGAGACCGGGAACAAATCAATATTTTAATGCAAAGTTTAAAGGAAAGAAAGCATGAAAAGCTTTTACGTGACTTTGATTCATGTTTAGCGAGTTTTTAGGGATAGGTAGGTATAGATATGACTAAATTATTATACGAGTAGACTAAATAGGTCTTTTTTATATTTGTACCTATTTATATTTTACTAAACTACGTTTAAAACCGCAAAAAGACCCGTAATCAAAACTGATTAGTTTTTTATTTAATACTGTAGTTAAACGTAAAGGTATTTAGTTTAAATATTCTTTCGCAAGCTATGATTCTTAGTCCAGTCATTTAAGTAAAAAAAGGATTCAAACTTAGTATGGCACGAAATAAGGATTTTTGTATATACCTTTATTTTGGCATTCTAAATGTTGTTTCAAAAGTATGAAAAGTTCACGTGTTTTCGTTCTTAGATATTCAAGGTCAAAGAAACAAACAGTTTTTTGGAAATATATAAATTATTATTATATAATAATTATTATTAATATCTCTTCCTTGACCTCAAATCATATTTGTATATACTAGAACGTTATTTATAGTAACATTTTAATAAACATAACCTTTTTTTGGGATAAAGCGAATCCCTTAGCTACAAAAATATGCAGTTTTAAGTTTAATAAGTATTTCATTGACGGATCGATCTATCGAAAAAGCCTTTCCGACCTTTCGATCTTTGGAGACATGATCTTTAGAGACATTTGAGACAACATTTACAATGCCCAAATTTAAGGTTTATAAAAAATCTAGATTATTCCGTTTCATTCCGAGGTTAAGCCCTAAGATGACTGGACTTATCTATAGGGATAATAATAATATATAAGTTTATTATTTTTAGAGCAAACTTCTAATAATAGGAAAACCGAAATAATGTAACGTAATTAAGTCTGTTGACATAATCTAGTTGTTTACACAACGCCGTAGCATCTGTTTATTAAGTTAGCTGATTGCCTGGTCTTACTTGATTTGTCTTCGGGCTATCTTAAATATTTGCTAACGTTTCTAGTGCCTAATAATTTAATTTATTCACCACTGACTTATATACTATCTACTTAAATTATTAGCCCCATTAACTTTCAAAGCTTCTATATTGTATCTTACAAAATCCGTCAGGAATTAAGATTTTAAAGTGTCTGTAATTTTAGTAACTACTAGCTTTTGCCCGCGACTTCGCCCGCGTAGACTACACAAATTAGATTGTTGTTTTTTAACTGGGGTTGCAATTTATTAAAATCCAATTAATAAATTATTACTTTTTAATAGCCACTAATTCAAAAATGTCATAGGTAACGCTTCAAATATGATGAACATTCATACAAACTTGTAACCCCTATTTTACCCCTATAGGGATGTAATTTACAAAATATATAAAAATTTTCATGTGTCTCAGTTTAAAAATTACGAAGTTTCATACAAACTGCCAACCCCTATTTCACCCCCTTAGGGATAGAATTTACAAAAATCCTTTCTTAGCGGACGTCTCCTAGTCACAATCTACCTTTCTGCTAAATTTCATCTTCATTGGTTAAGTAGTTTTCGAGATTTCGTGATAAGTGAGTGATTTTCGCTTTAAAATTTATATAGATTAAGTAAAACGTTTTTCTTATAACGATTGCCATTAAGGCCGTACCTAAATTTTCTGGGGTCCAGTGCTGCCCCCATTTTAAATAAATCATTTCAAAGAAAACGGAGACATCATTTAAAATTTTGCTACTACCAAGTTCTAGATAACCCTTCAAAGTATTTTATGAACTACTGTTTACAGTTTATAATTAGAACGTTAAGCTTTACTACGCACATTTGCCAAAAGTGGCCGTTTTTCGCAAATGTGCGTAGTACAGCTTAACGTTGTCACTTTAAACTGTAAACAGTAGTTCATAAAATACTTTGAAGGGCTATCTAGGACTTGGTAGTAGCAAAATTTTAAATAATGTCTCCGTTTTCTTTGAAATGACTTATTTTAAATGGGGGCAGCACTGGACCCCGGAAAATTCAGGTAAGGCATTAAAATTTACTTAAACAAAAGGCAATCTATTGAAGCGCAAGACTTATTGTTTACAAAGGTTACTTATTGACCGACCGGGCGAAGCGACTCAGTTTCGAGATTGGACAAAAATGCTTTTGTCCGTCAGTTTGTCTGTCTGTCTGTCGGTTTGTTCTCGCCTACAGGACGCTTTTATCAACCGATTTTGTGAAATTTTATAAGCAGGTTTGATAATTTGACATTTCGAAAAATTGGCAAATATGTCTTTTAATCTTTTTGTTACCCTTATTAAGATGCAACTTTTTTGACTGAACAACTTTTTAATCCGATTAACTTCAACGGGTTGGGGCGAGTCGTGAGGTTTACAGCGCACAGAGCCAGTGTATTTTAATGTTTAAAAATTAATGTCTTAACACTTTGCAAAAAATAATCTAAAGTCTATTTAAATAATAAAAGAATGTCATTTAAATTTACTTAAACATTTTTCGGTTAATAATAATGTGCATCCTTATTTTAATGGAAAAGTAAAATTATTATTTCAAGCTATTGAAAATCCAATTTTTCTACTTCTTCCTTTAGTTGCTCCAATAACTTGCAAATTCAACTATTTGGGCATGATGAAATGCAAGTCACATAACAAAATTCTAGGTCAATTCATAACTTCCTAAACATACTAGGAGTTTAAATAGTGCTTCATAGAATACAAACTTCTCGAGAGTTCTCCTTTGTGGCAGCACCCTAGACATGTTTGACAAGGACGTATCTGAAATGAGGATAGTTACACTTTACTGGATTTAACATAAAACTTTAACTCCATCTCTCTACGTTATCAGGTCAATGGCTACAGCATTTGTAATTTTAATTGAGATTTATTCAGAGTAAGCCTGACATGGATGTAGATATTTTAGTTTTCCCATGGAGAAGGAAAACATAATAAGATCTAATCAATTTTGGACGATTAACGTTATTAAAAAATCGAGCGAGCCTTACGTTAGTCGCATATGATATGTCATCTTACATCTCACCTGCGCTCATTGGTCAAATCATACAGCGCACACATTTCTGGTTTCCTGTTACACACTTCCGTCGCATTTCTCGTAATCACTCCCACAGATTGTAGGAAAGCGACGTGTTAATCTTCAATAGTATATTTTCATACTATTTTGCTTGATTTGTATTTGCATAAGATTTAAAAAAAAAACAACGATATTTGATGAATCTTGCTAACACTACTTTAGGAATGCGAGTATAGAAAACGCAAATGTAAAAAAAAATGAAAAGTGTATATGCTGTACCCACTGTATCAGGCGGTCAATTTTACTAACTTATGGACTATGTACTTGCGTCAGCTATTTTTGTTTACAAAAACATTCTAACGTGACGATCTTTCCACTTGCAAATTAATTTTTAAAACTAGTATTACCAGTAACTGTTAGATTTTGCTGTCTAGGTGAAACAGGTAAATAGGTTTAAGATGAAATGTCGTTGTAGTCAAATTTATCCCTATTTTAGCTCAATTTGCATGTGTATTGCATGTGTCGGTACAAGCAGGACATCCTCACGTCACACTACCAGTCATCGGACACAAAAGTGAACAGGGATCACGTAATGATGTGTATCGGACAAAACATTGACATTACTTTGATGTTGTTCTTTTACTGTGATAATTATTTTTCTTTCTTTCTTCATTATTGACCTCATATAATAAAGAGCATGAATTTTTCCCTTCCAATTTAATGATTTGTCCATTGCTTTATCGGTGTGCATGGCTATCGGTTTACAATTGAGACATACATTTTCTAAATTGTTATTCCCTTGATATTCGGTTTAGAGTACATTTGCACGATCATGTATGCGAGCAGTCGTTTTAGCAATATCGTGATACTGTGATACATCATTTCGATTTAGATGTGTCTGTCGACTGCACGTCATCTCATTTCTGGTCTACACTTTGAAAGCAGTTTTTACTTTCAAACTTAACATCACCATAATGTCTTTATTGTTTTCAGAATTTATTTTTTATTTGATATATTTTAATATTTTGTAATTAATTCTGTAAGTATATCCATTTAGTTTTACCCTTAAAATAATTTATAGTTTTGTGTTAAGACTATGAGTAGACTTTATTTCAAATCGACTATTCTCTAAGGCTTTATTGACGTTCCAATCAATAAGCCATCAAATGTTAATACTCACACAAAATAAACTACCTCTGACCTATATATGGATTATCGACAAAATTATACCCTTAGAGAATAGCCACGTTTCACTATTTTAGTTATTTGTAGCTCCATCCTCGCTATCAGTACTTGTATCGATATCAATGTTTTCGAAGTGTGGACTAAATAGATCACGTAGATAGGGATTCTGGTCCTGTCATCCGTCCACTCCTTTCGGGTTGCCCCGCCCAGCGCCGAAACTTGTTCGAAACCTTTGTTATACTATATTACTTAAGTTATACTTTTCTGTACCCTACTTTACATTCAACACTATCTTACACACCGCTCTTCTTAAAATCAATATAGCTTCAAATACACATGTGCCCAAACAAGTCCGACAAAATTTCACATGTTGTAAAGATGTGCCTGTTAGCGATGTGTGCACGCAATCCAGTGTCTGTCCACTTCGATATTATATGTGGTCCTTTAGTTTTATTTCTTTCGAATACTTTACGTTTCATAGAATTTCACGGTTTTGTGTTTATTTTCACTGTCTTTATGTTGTTTCTTTCAAAATCTTCAACGACGTGTGATCAAGATATGCGGAATCAAAGAGTAAATAACAATTGCAATTTGTGTACTGAACTAACATACAAAACATACAGAAACAAAGGGTATTATGTTAAATACAATCCCAACGCTAATACGGCTTTAGAGGATTATTAGTAAAATTACTTATAATTCTCTAAAATGTATTTTATATTTAAAATGTAATATTGTATTTAAAAAAATATATATAAAGCTTGGGATTGTATTAAATTTTTATGTACAGGCGCCGTGCTCATGTCCGCTCCGGCTTGCGCCGCTCGAGGTCATCGACCTGACCAGATCTGACATCGTATAGGTACCCTGGTTATCGGATGAGTAAGTTGGGTTCTCGTCAGGTTGTACCCTGGAGTGGCCGTGGCGGGCCTGGGCGCGGGGCGGGGGCCCTTCCCGGCGCATCCCGCGACTGCCAAGAACTGGTTGGCACCGCCTGAGTAGTGTGCTTCGCAGGGGCTGCTGAGAAGTCTTCCAAACACGGCGCAGAAGACAAAGCCAACTCCATTATCACCGCCATGAAGGAAAGGATGAAGCATAGAGAAAAAGACAAGCCAGAAATCTTCGAACTCATCAGGTATAAATATTACCGCTTTTACTGCTTAATTGAATTTCATCACCCTTTTGCTACTAGAGACGCAGATATACAAGTTAGTATTACCCTCGTAAATTTACTAAAATGTAAACACATAATTAAACTATGCACTTCCATAAATCAATATTTTAAATAGCATACATTTGATATATTTTAACCTGCTGTAAATACCGGTGAGTTAAATAATTTTGAATTCAAACTTATGTAATTAACTATTTCAATTTAACACTAACAAATTTGGCAACTAAAATTAATACGAGTATTTTGCATCCGGAAGTAACAGGAAGTAACAATGTACTTTTTAATTTTTAACTATCTATATATATTATCTCTACAGCGAATAAATAGCTGACAAGAGTGTATATGTGACAGATGCGTGTTTGGGATCGAAGGAGAAGGGCATGCGACGCACATGAGCACAGTCAAGCAATCAGTCCTCGATGGCACGTCAAAATGGAGCGCCAAAATCGCCATCACAGGTTCGAAGCTGTACTGTGGTACTAACATTTAATCCACAGCTGCTCCAGCGCTCCTGACAGTTCCAGACACCCTGATGCTCAAGATTCAGCGAAAAGAACACCAGACACAGAACACTAAACGGTTTTCCATCTTTCGTTTCATGTGGCGACCAGGAGAACGTTTAACGTCGATCCAGACACTCACATTGACAGTCTCGAACAAGCCGAGCAAATCACTATAGAAGGAACCTCAAAGTGGTCTTGCAAGATCGCCATTACAGGTTTGCGGTGGTCTTTTGCGGCTATGAACCGCACGCTCGCAGTTTTGACTCTATTAGTCTGAAACTCTTCGCCTAAATTCTTTACTCTTTTATTTCTTGATATCTGCTTATAGGACCTAATATGCCATAAACTTATTCAACTACTTATTGAAACAGAATGGTAGTCAATGTTACCTACATCGGCGTAGGCGAATCTAGAAAAGCTTTACTATTCAATGAATAGTCACATACTTACATCGTTTACCAGCCGCAGAATCGATGTAAATATCTTATTGACGCAGTTTGTGTTATTCAATTTGACATTTAAGTCCATTCTGCGACCAAAATCCGGTGAGTGTGTCAACGTGCTATGTAGTTCGTCCTTAGTCAATATGACATCTACGTTCGGTTTTGCCACATTAATAATATTATTTGATGTTTGTTAACTAATTAGAGCAGATGTCAAGAAGCACTCTATTGCATACTTTACTTCAATACTAACCCAAGTAAATCACGGTCGTTAATGCACCGCCTCAATCACTTCATCGACAAACGTAGCATTTGATCAAACACCAAGGAAATTCCACGAATCTGACACTTCACTGGGACCGACGAGTCTAAACGACAAGATTTAACATGCACACGAATTTATACTCCCTGAACACCAAACGACACAAATTGAATCCACTTTTAATTAATGATGATTGCAAAACCACGATTCGGCAGCACGTCTGCTAAATTACCACAGATTGCATGCGTTTCACAATTTAAACTGTGATTAACGATAATTTTCAGATCTTTGGACCCTGTTTACTGTGATGCAATTAACCGAATAGCCGATCTATCGTAGAGTAACTACACTTGACGATTATAGTTGCATCGAGTGAATGAATTAGAGGTAACAATAGCATGGTTCGCCGCAACTCCTGTAATGCGATTCTGGACTTCTAAATTTTTACCATCTAACTTTCTGATTCGTGAAAATTCCAATACCATTAGATTTGATTCCCGCGCATATCTTTACACTTCTTCTTTGAAACTTTCTTCTTGGTCGAAGTTTGCATTAGAAGCTCCGATAATGTAGGCGCTATGTTCAACTTGTTTTAGAAATGGAATTGGACATAGATAAAGTTTGGTAGTTTTGAAGCTAGAGTCTTCTTCTATGCCCCCAGCTCGTTCTACTCACACACCCTGTTAGTCACCCAAAGGTTCTGTTATAGCTGAATGCTTTGTTTGGTAAGTTGCGTAAGATAATAAGGTAAGCTGGTCGAATATTCCAAGTTTATTTGGGTATCATGTAATATGCAAATCGGTAGAATCAGGAGCTTTGTTTACTCGGGAAGTACCTGCAGGAAGGCATTGAATATTTCAGTATGTGAAAATGTTATAAGGCTATAAAATAATCATAAAAGGAACGCTTATTATTCTGCTGAGATTTTGTAGAAATACATTGGGTAAGATTGATTGAAGCGCAACGGAGGGTCGTCTTACAAAACGCTCTCGTATAATCACATGCTATGAAATATATTTAATGAAACGCTTACGCTTCAAATATGAATATGAGCAAAGCGTAATGTGAAATTATTAAATTCTTTTAAGATTTAGGGAGAAGTATTTAATACTAAATGAGCCCTTTGTTGGGCAGTTATTTGTGCTCAAGGTTTGATCGCGAAGGACAAGAGTGGAACCTCGGATCCGTACGTCACCGTCCAGGTCAGCAAGGTTAAGAAGAGGACAAGAACGATGCCACAAGAGCTGAACCCGGTGTGGAACGAAAAATTTTACTTGTAAGTAAACATGTGAAATAGGCATTTTCTAATTGGTCCCTGTCGATTAGGCGGATTTGATTGATCATCATTTACTTGTGAATAAATCACACATGTCAGATGAATGTAGCGTAATACGTAATACGATGCGATACGTGAACTAAACTTCATAAAATTAAATAGGTACTCCATGCTTCCCGCACATTGTCATCATCATTTAATTCCATCACTATTAAAGTGGTATTTGAGTCTTGTTGCCCTTCGCTTGCGCTCTGTCTTCTTAGAGTCATAATACCCAAAATTCTCTGTCTGCCCCATTAGGGATAAAGACGTGAGACATACGTGACGTAAGTGCACTCTAAAAACGAATGAGAAGTTAGTAGTAGTTTAGAATAAGAGTAAAAATAGAATAAGAGATTTATGTTTTTCGTATCTTGTTAAATATAAAAGAGTAGGTTGAAAGATAAGGACTGATTAAATATATTTTTTCTAAATAAAAAAAAGCCGCGAAATAAATTTAAATATTATTTTTTTAGCGAATGCCACAACTCTTCCGACCGAATCAAAGTGAGAGTATGGGACGAAGACAACGACCTCAAATCAAAGCTCCGCCAGAAGCTGACGAGAGAATCAGATGACTTTCTAGGGCAAACAATAATTGAGGTAAGCATTACTTAAGGGGAAATCGATGGGCCGTTTTTCCATACAAGCATAGTTCCCTGATTCCTCGCCGGATACATGCAGTATAGCAATGGCTTTTTTTAAAAAACAAAGTTAACTTAGCTGGAATAGATTTCCTTTAAAGTTCAGTACATATGAGCACCTGAAACTGCTACCCTGAATTTTTTTTTCAATATTTTAATATAACGTTTTGTCAGCATACATTATATTATATATACCCATGCAAAATTACAGCTTTCTATTGTGACTAAATATACATTTTCTCTCACCAGGTGCGAACTTTGTCCGGTGAGATGGACGTCTGGTACAATCTGGAGAAGCGGACAGACAAGTCGGCCGTGTCGGGGGCCATAAGGTTGCATATCAACGTAGAAATCAAGGGTGAAGAGAAGGTGGCGCCTTATCACGTCCAGGTCAGTGACTTTCATCTACTGATTGAAATTCCCGTCATATGGCTTCCATGTATTCCCATGTTTGTATTGCTTTTACAGGATTTTATTTCTACAAGAAAAGAATTATGGCTCATCATTAAATTGGGTATTTTACTGGGTCAAAAATAAATTATTTGGTACTATCAAAGATAATATAATTACTAACGTAAGTACTGTTAATAGAATAAAACGACACAAAATAATGCCACTTGTCATTGATCACATACACTTTGAACGTGATTTTAGATTTACTAATGCAGAAAGACGGATATTAAGAGCGCTATTTGACTCCAAGGATCTATGACGTCATAGTCCGATATTTCATACAAGTCCCATAGAAAATTGTTTTTGACGTTATGAAAAAAATATCTGATTTGACTTGTTGTAAACTAGCGAATTATTATAAATAAATTAAATTAAAATAATTTAAGTAGTTAAAAAATATAGTATGTAGAAACATTAGATTCAAACGGATACATTGTCACACTTAAATTTTCCGTCATGCGAAGTAATAAACGTGTGATAAAACGTTTTTAATAAAACGGACCCTTTAATCTCAGCCTCGCATGTACGGAGATAATCCTCAAAGGGATTACGCGAGTTTCTACAACGTTACAAATAAAATAGGCTCAGCAACTTTAAATCTGTTCTGCAGAAACATTCCAATTACATGATATGTACGTGATATGTATGAGTATTATTATTTTAAAGGGATTTTTTGATATCATCATCAGGTCTTTTTTAGTCTCCACTGACCAGTCTTACATAACTCAAGTGCCACATAAAAAGAATTAGGAGCGGGCCTTTATGAGACTTTGTGTTACTTGCCTCGCCGACAATTACTTCATTTGTCTTGCAGGCTGAGGGCCCTTAACAATTTACGCGTTATTTTTTGCAAGGAGTATCAAGATCAAGCCCTTTTCTTGTTGCGATCCAGGTTTTTGTGGGTCCATTGTACCTTCAGTCACTATGTTTGTAACTATTACTGTAGTTAGATCATCATCAGGTTTTTTTTAGTCTCCACTGCAGGAGCACGACCCTCTCTGTACTACCAGAGCCATATATTAGCCAGAGCAGTCAGAAGATTTGACTCTTACGCTGGCCAGACGGGTCGTAGAAGTCGCATTGATGTTTATAGCCTTTTTTTAGCTTCTATTTCCTAAGTCACCTTCTACGACATCCACGGGATGACCTGGAGAGGTCCTATTCTTCTTTGCCGGGAATGTCACGGCAAATTTTTTTTTAATGCCACTACCTAATTTATCTTGATTTAAATATTTTCTTTTTTTTTCTTGGTAACACATTTTTTTTTTTAATACTAATACATACATACATTATCTATCACGTCTTTATCCCTAGCGGAGCAGATAGAGCCCAGGGTCATAAAGTTCAAAGGCCACGTGTAGCGTATTTTAGATGGAAAAGGAACCAAAATAGTGATGGGTCACCTTTTAACATGATTGAGATTTCATCCATTCCTCCCATACCTTTTACTATCTGCGCGGAAAGTAAAGCAGCTGGTACATTCTACGTATTTTTCGTTTCTCCCAGACCAACAAGGAAGGAATATGAAATACTTAGTAACAAAAACATAAGTTTTGATAAAAAATAAGCAGCAACTTTATGCATTATCAACAATTTCGCAGAAAATGATAATATAGCGATGTGAATTTGCCTCGGGTAATTCTGTTATTATCTTCCGGGTAGAAACTTGTAAAATATGGTATTGTTTAAGATCTTTGATATTTTCTCTTTACTCGAGAACGCGATTATTTTATTTTCTACACTTGAAATAACTTTGTCGGAAGTCTTTACATTCCCGACGTACGTGTACTGTACATGCTTCTCAAATTGAATTAGGAAATTAGATAAAGTGGAAATTTGAAATGCTCTCAAGTATAAGAATTAAAAGCCAACGTTGGAGATCAAGTTATTAGCTTAAGATAAGATAAAATTTATTTATGGCACCAACTATAAGCAGAACATATAGAAGTAAACCTTATATAAGTAGATACAAAGGTGGGCTTATCACTGAAGCGATTTCTTCCAGCTAACCTTTAGTTAAATAGTAATTTAAGTAAATTTTGAAGGTTGGTGTGGTTACATCTATACTAATATTATAAAGAGGAAAGATTTGTACCTATTTTTGTATGTTTGTAATGAATAGGCTCAAAAAGTACTGGGCCGATTTAAAAAATTCTTTCACCGTTGGAAAGCTACACTATCCCCGAGTGACATAGGCTATGTGTGTACCACGGGCGAAACCGGGGTGGACTGCTAGTTATAATATAAAGACATTTACATATGAGAGCGAAAAGTTTACTTAGTGATTATGTCGAAGTGCGAAAAAATCTTCTTGTTAGTAACATCACATAACTAGGATGTTAAACATTACAACATTTCAGTATATTTGGGAAAGTTGGTCATAATGATAGTTTGAATTTAGCTGCTAAAATATTTATAGGTAGGTAAAGTACCCGTGTGGTTCCGGGTTAGAATAGGACCACTTCATCTTTTCCTGTGGATGTCGTAAGAGGTGACTAAATTACTAAGCACAAACATCTCGTGCTACAATTGCATTCCCAAGGAGGGTTAACGTCGGGCGGCGGCCAGCTGTAAAACTTTTCGCACAAATACATTCCCAAAGAGGGTTGACGTCAGGCAGGCGGCCGGTTGTAAAACTATAGCCAAATCATTGAAAGTGTTCCGGCTATTTCTTCTCCATTTTACAAGCATCCTTGGGTGACCATTGACATGCATATTATATTTGGAGAAGAAAAAGAGGGAAAGCGCACCCCGGGCTCCAAAGCAGCACAGCTGAGGATGCAACCGGGAATGTGCTTAGACGAAGAAGAAGGTAGAGTATAGCTCTATTAAAAATATTTCAGGCAAAAGGTTTTATAGACTCACACCGAGATGACTGAAATAAAAAATGTCTTAGAACGTTTGTTATTTATCTATATTTAGTGTGTGTAAGTAGCTAATACCGGTGTCAGATTTTTGAAGTGGCCATATAATAATGACAGCTGAGGCCAGCGAGTTTACGTGCCTTCCGAAACATATAATCACAGAGGAGCTTGAGAATTTTTTATGCCACTTGTGGTCACCCATCCAATAGCAGAACCACAGAATAAATAATACTATCGTACAGAAATCTCACTCAGCAAAGAAATTCAAAGAAATATCTACTCAATGTGGCTAGCGATATGGTTTAATTTAGCTCACGTCAGAACTCAGCACCTTTTCGCATAGATACCTAGACATCCATTGCAAGCCAATTTCATTCTTATTACTCTGGACAAACGATTCGTATAACTGAATTTACCACCCGGAGGGGCCGCCTGCGCGCATAGTAATAATGTAGGTACATTTTCAGTGACACAGGCCTGGCGGAACACGTCCGGTGTTGTTTGACTTGCGAAGCCTCTAGTGATGCGCTCTCCCAACGGGCTCCAGGCTCTAACCTTAGGTCGCACGAATTAGCTCCGCTTTTAAATATTTGGAATATGTAGAGTTGTTCAAAGAATCTTGATTTCAAAGTTTTACAGTTGAATCGTTAACCAGATGATATGGCGAAGCAACAGGTACTCAGTACTGGTATCTAGCCTGTTGGCCCTGGGCCAGTTAGTGCCCGTAATTGTTATATTATTGTGTAATTACATACATACTATAACGCATTTTTCCTACAGTGGTAGGCAGAGACTATCCAGAGACCTCCACTTGCTTTGATCCTGACAGACCTCTCTCATTATTGCGTAATTAAAGACTTGAAATATATCCATTTAATTCAGGTTATTACTATAAGTTAACTTAATTAGACTGAGGCCTTAAGTGGTGCAGGAGCAATATACAAAGGTAGAGCTTTACCAACTTCTCCGCTGTCCCTCTTGTCCTGCTTCATGCTTGATGGTCGACTTGATGCAGTGGACGGAGAATGCGATTGCTGTGGCCACCTTCTGGTCGAGAGTAATTTGATGTAATACGTATATAAGTTTCACTCAACGACACGATGAAAAAGAAGAACACCGAAAGATTAAAAACATAATTCGGTGGTTGCTATAAAAATGGTTTGTTATACTTTGATTTAAAGTCTACTATTGCTTGTAATAGTGGGTAGTAGTGTTAGGTGACGCAAGCCTAATGCGTGTCAAAGGGCAGAGAGATTTGGCGTGCCAGGTTGAACACGTGGCAGTTCAATGGTTAGCGCTTGGTCGGATTTAGACCAAAGTCCTGCTCACGTGGTATTTTTTTCACCGTTTCTTATTTCATTATTTAATTTAAGTACTTATGTTAGTACTTGTAAGTATTATAAGGTATTTACACTTGTGATTTTGTTTCAAAATCGACCCATCGTGATAGCACATTACAGCATGTACGAGTACGATTGTAAAATTTTCTTAATCAAAAACCTCAAGTTTCTCTTCATTTCCCTCGTTTATACCTACCTAATCCTAATTCAAATTAATCGCTTATAACATTGAGATTCGTGTTTCCATAAGTACAAACAATCGAATCTGCTCCTACCTTACCGAATCCAGATGCGGGCCTTAAACGGCACAACTTTTTGGGATAAATGCGAAAAGTTTGCCCGAACGCCTAACTAAGCGAAACTGTTAGATAATGCTGAGGTATAATTTCTTTCTCGTTTGGAACACTGAGTAAACTTTATCGTATTTTTTTTGCTCTTGGTAGGCAAAGTATTTGTATTTAACGTGTTGTAACTATGTTTCAATTATAACTAAAGTAGTAGAATAATAATAAAGTATTTATTTATACACGAGAGTTTTTCTATTTGTCGTCAGGTAGAGAATGCTGTTAACGTTTTGTACCATTTTGGTAAATAAAGTTTAAATAAATAAATGAAAAACAAACAAGGGGTAAGCATATTTACCTACTTAGTATATAACATGATCTGGTGTTATTGGGCGTCAATGTCCCTACCAATAAGTTTCGGTATCGCTACTCAATGGTAAGCAATTAGCTGCTAGCCATTGAGTAGGCCATATGCGTTGTCTATATTTAGGTGTATCATATCTTTCAGTATTTTTAATTGTGAGCTACTAGTAATAAATACGCATTGAAATTGCAAGTAGGTATAAAATTAAATATTACTTTCATAACACTGCTCCGTTTAGTTTAAATTGAATTTTCATGAAAACGAGCGATATCAATTCAATTTCATGGTGTAAATTTAAATTCTCAATTGTTCTCGAGTATTTATTGCAGCCCTCCCTCTTTATTAGAAAACTGCCAAAAATTACTTCGTAAAAGCAGTTGCCTCAAAGATTTATAAAAAGTAATTTTGAATGTGTCACTGCTTTTTGGTTTCACTTTTGTTTTAAATTCTACAGACTTGCCTTTCAAATATCGTTAATTGTTTTTCCGTCTTACAAAATATTTTGTGGAACGAAAATTGAAAAGCAAAGAAGCGGTGGTTTTTATTAGAGTTCTGTAGCCAAATGGCAAAAACGGAACCCTTATGGATTCGTCATGTCTATCTGTCTGTCTGTCCGTCCGTATTTCACAGCCACTTTTCTTCGAAACTATAAGAAACTATACTGTTGAAACTTGGTAAGTAGATGTATTCTGTAAACCGCATTAAGATTTTCACACAAAAATAGAAAAAAAAAACAATAAATTTTGGGGGTTCCCTATACTTACTTAGAACTGAAACTCAAATATTTTTTTATCAAACACGTACCTGTGGGGTATCTATGGATAGGTCTTCAAAAATGATATTGAGGTTTCTAACATAATTTTTTTCTAAACTAAATAGTTTGCGCGAGAGACACTTCCAAAGTGGTCAAATGTGTGTCGTGTCCATCCCCTGTAACTTCTAAAATAAGAGAATGATAAAACTAAAAAAAAATTATGATGTACATTACCATGCAAACTTCCACTAAAAATTGGTTTGAATGAGATTTAGTAAGTACTTTCATTTTAATACGTCATAAATTGTAAACCGCAATTTACCTTTTGAACTTTTATATTATGTTACTTGCTGCTACGGAACCCTTCATGGGCGAGTACGACTCGCACTTGGCCGCTTTTTTTATTATTTCTCAAATAATAAGACAACAATAGACATAAAAGATAGGCGTATAAAGGAAATACCTGCGAGTACGAGAAACAAATGATAGACATTTGAATGCCGGTATTGAAAAACTTTAAGAATGTCAAATACTTATATCGTTGTAAAAAATAACAAGTCCAACTCACGTGGAGATTATACCGACATCCAAACCTATATTTTCTTACCACGAAAATTACCTAGGTCAATTACGAGTAGGTCTTTTACTCATGTAAATTTTGAATAGAAAGTTTTAATATTCTCTATTTTTCATTTCAAAATGTTTACACGTAGCAATTTTAGGTTTGAAGTAGGATGGGTTTGCTCAATTTGAGTTAAGTGTTTTGGATAAATATCAATGAGTCAACGAAATAAATACCCTTTGATATAATAGTAAACTACACTTGACCTTCAAAATTAACATTCAAAATCCCGATCCATTTATTTCAGATATTTGGACTAATTTCTCAACTTCATAATACTTCTTCTACTTTTTGGACAACTAAGTTGAAATAAAGACACATTAGTGGTGCTGTTTTAAATTCTTGTATTGAACTTCCCAACAAGAACCCATAAAATACAAAATAATTAATTAATTCCCCAAGTCAAACCCAAAATTATAGTGACATTTTCTCTTTTTTGTCTTATCTATTTTTAAAAGTTTTTCATAGTAATCCTCTGTTTTCTTTCTAAATACATACACTAGTATTTCTAAGAGTTCACCAATCTTTTTGTTTCCCATCCCTAGCTACCCTGAGCTTAAGCCCGAAGTTACCCTTTCCAACTTCAATTCTAAAACTTCAACTTCCAACCAAAGAAGGTGTATTTTATCGCAACTACTTTGATCATTGATGGCACCAGGCTTGAAGTTTCTCTTACATTTAAATCACGGCGCCTTTAAAGTAAATATATGCAGAAAGTTGTTCGACTGTGTAAGTCCTGCATAGTCAGGATGAGCGATGAGAAGTATAATTCATCGCTTAGAATAACTAATGTACGGGTTATAAGAGTCATATTTTATTTTATGTTTATTTCTTTGGGTATCAAACAAGTTAAAAACTTACAAGTGCATGACCCACATATGTGGCACTGAGATAAACTGGAAAGGGAGATTCCTAAAAATATTTTTCTAACCATATTTTTTTTCATATGTACAATACTAATTATCATTTCATTTAATGTCTAATTTTCAGTAACATAGTTAACGTGTTAATGACGTTATTATAGTAGACAAAAGTCCCCGATAAAATTTCAGCGGCCTTAGAAGTTATAATAGGAGGGAAAATGTCACCGTACATCAATTTAAGGCCCAGTACTGTGTCTGACAGTTCCTAAACATTGTCCTTTGAATTAAAGTTTAACAACGGAGCTTTTAAAAAGAAAATAGTACTTTTGAGAATATTATCATGAACGTTATACAGCCTCTATAGTTTAATTTATTTTATAAAGTAGCTACTTACATAGTATAAAATTTTGAACTTGGCTGTTTTTTTAATAATAAATATTTATTAAATTAATTTATACAGAAATTAAGGCGAAATATACCTTTATTTACACAAGCTAAAGCTTATACTTAAATAACAGTGAAACCTATCGAACCCGTCTGGCCAGCGTCGAGAGTGTAGGCCAAATTCTCTGGTTACTTTGGCTAAATATGGGTCTGGTAGTACCAAGAGGGTTGTGCTCCTGCAGTGGAGACTAAAAAAGACCTGATGACAATGTTGATGGTACGTTTTTTATTTATTTTCGCTGAAGTTTCGTTCGGTACATCGGTAACATCGCTGCTTCAGTCAGGCTTATGCCACGTTTGATGCAACCTGATAGAAACTTTAGAGAAAATAAATAAAGTATGTTTTGCGTTAATTCCCGTATCCATTAATTTAGTAATGCGATGCGATAATTTACAAGAAGTAATAAATATTTACAAAATCATCTCTATAGTCAAATATATACCTAATGTTTATGTTTAATATTTAGCAAAAAGTAAATGTAATGTTACTGTGTTATCTGTTATTTTTTATAAACAAACCTAAGAGGAAAACCTTAGGGTTGGATCTCATCAAACCCTTTACTTCTTATCCTTTTTAAAAATGTGCTGACTAAACAGCTCTCAGTACTAAACAATCCAAGTCATAGGTAATAAAAGCCTCAAGTGTATGGAAAAGCCAATCAGGCTTCGCAAAGTTAGTATCCACTGGGGTCAAATACTGCAAACCTTCCTTAGGAAGCATTCACACTATTTCTTTACATTACTTAAAAAATATAGTTTTAAATGTTACAAAAAAAGTAAGTTAGAGGATATATAATGAAAACATATGAGTGTAGAACCTAATATAGAAACACGCTTGTACTATACGGCTACATACAGAAAGCACTATTATTAGCAATCTCTATTCCTAGACAGTACGTTTTGCCAAAAACTTTGTTAATAGAAAACATTGTTCGTAGATATCTCGATTCATATATTATATACGTATAAGTTTAACCCATTAACGCCCTCTGTACCCGCGCGTGTACAACTATTTAAATATTATTTTTTAATTTGTTGTCTATGGTATTACTACTTTAATGTCTTAATCTTATAAAAGAGGATACTAGTGACATCATTTCAACCGCATAAGGTCCACTGCTGGACATAGGCCTCTCCCAAGGATTTTCAAAATGACCGATCTAGAGCGGCCTGCGTCCAGCGCTTTCCAGCGACCTTAGTCAGATCGTCTGACCACCTTGTGGGCGGGTGTCCAACGCTTCGCTTGCCAGTAAGTGGTCGCCATTCGAGAACCTTTCTGCCTCATCGGCCATCGGTTCGTCGCGCTATGTGTCCCGCCCACTGCCACTTCAACGAGCTAATCCGCTGGGCTATATCAGTGGCTTTTGTTCTCCTACGAATTTCCTCATTTCTGATTCGATCACGTAGGGAAACACCGAGCATAGCCCTCTCCATAGCGCGTTGAGCGACCTTGAGCCTTCTTATGAGACCCATAGTAAGGGACCACGTTTCAGAGCCGTAAGTCATCACTGGTAACACACATTGATTATACACTTTAGTCTTGAGGCACTGTGGTATTTTGGACGAGAAGACGCTGCGTAGCTTCCCGAACGCTGCCCAACCGAGTCGGATTCGTCGAAAGACCTAGACCAAGACTAGTGACATAAGAAAATATAAAGTCAGACGGTGGCGCAAAAATAAATGTCATTTTTGTGATTGTATAAAAAGGAGTGAAGACAAAATTATTACGGTGAGATATAAAATTACTTTTTTCTAGTAAAAAGTTATTATTACGTTACTTCTTTTTGCTAATTATTATTGTTAGTATGTCTTTTATACTAATGCAATGTTTTTGTAGCATTTTATTTGAGTAAATCCATGGTATTTGTTATTTTATTGCACTGTACACAGACAGGTACAATTGGCACACGTATGCAGTAAATGTAAATCTTTTTTACAGATATTCCGTACATTATAATGGCTAGCCGTCGCGTCTTTACGAGTCAAAATAATTATGCAAAACTTGAAGAAGCTATTGAAGCTATTATAACTGATGAGTCTAATGATATGGAGCATGATGTGTTGTTGTTGCCACCTGATCTTGCCGTTGTAAGTGATGAAGAGAAAGGTAATGAGGATGACCTGACCAGTTCAACTTTTCCTTAAGAGGTTCCAGGGACAATTGAGGTAATTTCACGCGGGCCGAATCCTGATAATTTGGATTGGGATGAAAGTGATGACGAACCCCTATCAAATCAGGCTGGACCATCAAAACGACCACGAACCCAAGATTCTAATGACCCTGTATGGAGAAAAGTTACTGACAATATTCAGTGCCGAGAAAAAAATGTTGCAGAGCAATTGAAAGACGATAGCCCTACAATGTTATTTGAAAAAATATTTGATGACATGTCATGAAATTGATTGTCGAATACAGCAAATTTTATGCAGGACAAAATAACAGGCATAATTTTCATTTACATGATAGTGATTTGAGGACATTTTTGGGTACATTGATACTGACTGGTTACCATGAATTGCCTTCTGAGGGTTCATATTGGAGCTTGGATGAGGATCTTGGAATAACGCTGGATGCAAATTGCATGTCACGTAATCGATTTTTGGATATCAAAAGAAATTTACATTTTGTGGACAATTCCTTAATTGGCAATTCAAATGATAGAATGTTCAAAATGAGATCACTATGCGAGTTTATTCAGAAGAATTCATGCCAGTGGGGCGTTTTTCATGAAGCATTGTCGGTGGACGAATCGATGATAAAGTATTTTGGCCGTCATCCTGCCAAGCAGTATATTATGGGAAAACCATGGGCAGCAACTAGCTCTGATGGTTATTGTTATACATTTGATATATATTGTGGCAAGTCAAATGAAGTATCCAATGATCCACTGGGATCCAGAGTAGTCAAGTCGCTCTTAGCTAAAATGCCAATCATACCTAATGAGCATGTTGTGTATTTCGATAATTTCTTTACGAGTTATGGATTGCTAAATGACCTCCGACTTTTAGGTTTCAGAGCAACAGGTACGATACGAGACAATAAAACCAAAAAATGTCCTGTAACTCCAATAAAGGATATGAAAAAACAACCGAGGGCTAGTTACGATTATCGTTTTGACACAAAAAATGAAATTACCATCGTACGCTTGAAGGACAACAATATAGTCACGATGGGGTCAAACTTTGATAATTTTGAACCATTGGGTAAGGTGAAAAGGTGGTGTAACATACGTAAACAAAAAGTTGATTTCAATATTCCAAAACTATTTATAAATAACAAAGGAATGGGCGGGGTGGATCAGATGGACCAATCCATCAGTCTGTATAGAGTAGCCACAAAGGGAAAGAAGTGGTGGTGGGTGTTATTTACCTACCTAATAGATATGGCAATGCCTAATGCTTGGCGACTACATGTATTGTTAAGCAAAAACGAAGAGAACGTGACATATATGGATCAATTAGCCTTTAGACGAGCAGTGGCACGGTCATATCTAAGACCTACAAAAGCAACAAGTCGCCCTTCGTCATCTTCAGTTCTTGGACTGGACCGAAAAAATAACGGTCATAACCCACAACTCACCGTCAAACCTTTGCGGTGTGTTATTTGTCACAAACGCGTATGGTGGCAGTGTGAACTATGTCAGAAGACGTTATGTGTCGAGCGATCTTGTTTTGGACGATTTCATACTTGATCTGCCCAATGTACCTGCCCGAGTACACCATTATAATTTCTAACATATATATTTTTTATTTTATTTTTTCTTGTATTCCTTTCATTTAGCTTATAATAAGTCAATAAATAGCATTTAAAAATATTTTTTGCTTGTAGTTTTATTTTGGGCGTTAATGGGTTAATTTAAAAGACATCTAAAACAACTTCAAAATCATCGACCTACAAGATACACGTAGTTTAATATTCAAAAGTGAACAATCTGAACACAGCCCACGTGTCCTACCTAACTCAAGTGCCACATAAAAAGAATTAGGAGCGGGCTTTTATGAGACTTTGTGTTACTTGCCTCGCCGACAATTACTTCATTTGTCTTGCAGGCTGAGGGCCCTTAACAATTTACGCGTGATTTTTTGCAAGGAGTATCAAAATCAAGCCCTTTTCTTGTTGCGATCCAGGTTTTTGTGGGTCCATTGTACCTACAGTCACTATGTTTGTAACTATTACTGTAGTTAGATTATCATCAGGTCTTTTTTAGTCTCCACTGCAGGAGCACGACCCTCTCTGTACTACCAGAGCCATATATTAGTCAGAGCAGTCAGAGGATTTGGTCTACACTCTTCACGCTGGCCAGACGGGTTGGAGAAGTCTCAGCTTTGTTTAGCTTGTGTTTTCTAAGTCGCCTTCTACGACGTCCATGGGAAGACTTGGAGTGGTACTGTGAAACGATACGGCGAAACCACACGGTAGTTAGATTTTTTTTAAATAAAAAGGAGCTTTCTTCCATGGGAGTAAAGAAAAACGTATGTACCAGCTGCTTCTTTTCCCAACCGTGAGCCGATCGAGGGAATGGGCGGGAATCTGAATAATGTCAATAGGCGATGCAGCTAGCAATCATTTTTTTCTTCTAATAAGCTATAAGTGGCCTTTGTTTGTTACAACTTAAGAGTTAGGCTTTATGTACTCCGTTAGTAGTTATTAATAACGCATATTAGTACAAATACCTATCAAACCAAACATTCGATAAAGGCAGTAAGAAACAGTACTAAAATATCAAATTGTCATCAATTTACAACCAGTATAAAAACGGCAGATAAAATGGATTCTCTGTAGATAAATGGGTAATGGTAGACTGGAAGACTTAATTGGTTTTCCAACAATTCTTTATTGCTCTAATAGACAGGCATTTACAATGGTGCTGTATTGTCTTTGTGAACGATAAGGAAACTTGGGATATGTTTCGAGTTAGGGAGAAAGTTATGAAGTATTTGTTAATTTAATTGAGAGATTCCTGTCCTATTTTAACCGACTTTGAAATACGAGGAGGTTATCAATTCGACCCGTATGGTTTTTTGTATATATGTTACGTGATATCTTCGCCAATTGTGAACCGATTTTGATTATTTTTACAATTTTAAGCCTTTACTACCCAGTTGTACAAACCACTCTATTATTCCTGCCAAAAATAATCATTGCGTGAGTCTCTTTCCCCAAAATGACATCAACAAGAATTTGGCTCTTAAATTTAGACAAACAGACTATTAAGTTGGTCCCATATCAATTCGGTGAAAACATAATGAAGAACTTTAGAGATATGGAAGAAACTCCCCAAAGAAAATTAAGTTGATTGCTTTATTGTTTAAAAAAATAAATATAACCATATATTTACGATACCATTACGTAAAGAAGATAGGTGTAGATAAAATTATTTTTAATGAGAACCTACTAACCACCAGTTCAGTCCTATTTATATTATTAGCAGCAATAAGCTAACATAAAAGACTTTCAACAATGTAGGTAAATGTCAAAGAGCTATTATGTTAAACTAGAGAAGACATCACATATCACTATTTTATCCCATTCAATTGTAGCTAGCTCCATAAACTTCACTTAGTCTCTTGCTAACTTTTATACGCCTAGTACTTTCGACAGTTTATAAGCGAAAACCATTCGAAAACATGGCAAACATAATTAAAACTGCCTTGGTGTATATGATATAATGCAGTAAGAATAATTTAATGAACACGGCAAAGTGTAAAGAAATAACTTTCCATCGGTAAATAACCTGATTTAATTGTTTGAAAATTAAATACATATGATAAAATTCACGTCACCATGTATTCAAAAATTGCCCATACTGACAATGTTTGAGATAGCGGGTCTATATAATTTATATCAATGGCAAATGGTAAAAAAATATTTATTAGGAGACCTGACGTTTTCTAAAATGTAAATACATACTGCTCCATGAATACAAAAGTAAATCAGCTTTGATGTAAACCCTTGCGCATGATGAGAATTTTTCATTTCGCCACGCAGGGCTGTAAAAATACTGAAATTGATTTTCAAAGGTTTCCTTAGGCGTAGTTACGAGCTTGCCTTCGTGCTGAACATATTGCCGGTAAAATTACTTTTTTTTGCCTATAGTCGTATGCCGAAAAAAGTTCGAAAAAAGTACTTTTTTATGAAGATTGAAGGGCAATCTACAACGTCACCTATTACTACCATTAGTAATATATGTATAAATTTTAGCTAAACTTGACAGAAATTATTTCTTGTTGTTTTTTAGTAGGTTAAACCAACAGCCAGATTAACTGAAATAAGATAACACAAAATCTTTAAGATTTTCACTTAACTTTGGAGCCCAAAGTCGGTCAAAAATTGCCAAATCGGGAAAATCTTAATAATATGTATCTATATTAAAAATATGATATGAAAAATTTTGCCACTACTGAAATTTGAACTCACGCTTCTCAGCATTGTAATGCTGTATAAATCAATAATTATAGCTCATTAGACACAAAATAAAATAAATAATAATATATATAAAAAAAATTCAATTTATTACATATACTCGTACTAGCTTTTGCCCGCGGCTTCGCTCACGTCCTTTCTTAGCGGATGCCTACGTCATAACATCTACCTGCATGCCAAATTTCAGCTCGATCGGTCCAGTGGTTTGGGCTGTGCGTTGATAGATCACTTTGTCAGTCAGTCAGTCAGTCACCTTTGAGTTATATATATTTATATTAAACAAAGTGCTGTTATGTTAAAAGATCAGTACTGAAGATATCTCCTATTTTTCTGTTCGCTGAAAATAAATGATTTATTAAAAACCTATATTTTACTCACTAACTCACACTTTAAAATTTACCTCTAACTCGTATATAATAATTGATTTGCTTCGCTAGCTAGATATTACACAGCCTACAGGAAATGCCGTGAAGTAACGCAATTAAAAGTTGTTCGTTAACCCTTTGCTGACAATAATGAAGGTAAAGGTAGTAATGTTTGACACGGTGACGCTGAGCTTGTTAGTGAAGGGTTAATGGACTATGTGGGACTTTTTGAAACGAATTACAAAGATAAATACCTTCGTAGTTACTGAGACAAAAATAAGGCAAGTAGTACATTTTTATAACTGCGAATACAAAGTACATCTTTATAGTAGGTACCATCTTCATACATATTTAATGCAAATAAGTGTTTTGATAAAAAAATCATCGTACAAGCTTTAACTGTGAGGCCTAAGAACTTAAAAGACAATGCAATAAGCCAAAACACGATGGGGTTCCGTCGTTTTACTACAGTGTTCCTATAGCCATCTTCCGACTCCATCATCAGATAGATCAACTTCTTGTCATAATAATATCACAGAATAAATAATACTAACGTACAGAAATCTCACTCGGCAAAGAAATTTAAAGAAATATCTATTCAATGTGGCTAGCGATATGGTTTAATTTAGCTCACGTCAGAACTCAGCACCTTTTCGTATAAATACCTATACATCAATTGCAAGCTAATTTCATTCTTATTACTCTGGACAAACGATTCGTATAACTGAATTTACCACCTGGAGGGGCCGCCTGCACGCATAGTAATAATGTAGATACATTTTCGATACCTAAACAGGCCTGATAGTATTTTATTTTAATCTGATTTACATCAGCATACAAGATTTCATCTCAATCAAAAACCGGGAAGTGGCTCATATTTAACTTACATTTGACAAGCAAATAAAAGATTGTAAAAAGCCTGTAAAAAATTTAATAAAAACATGTTTAATAAACGTGCAAGTGCGAGTCGGACTCGTACATGAAGGGTTCCGTACCTCCGTACAATGTTTAAAAACGCAAAAAAAAACACGTTTTTGTATGACGACCCCTTTTAATTTTTAACTTTTTTTATTTTTAGTATTTGCTGTTATAGTGGCCATAATAATACACAATCTCTGAAAATTTCAAGTATCTAGTTAATGCCATTATAAAGATTTAGTTAAAAACGCTGAAAAAACAGTTTTTTTTTGTATGGCGACCCCCTTTAATTTTTAACTTTTTTTCATTTTCAGTATTTTTTGTTATAGCGGCCATAGTAATACATAATCAATGAAAATTTCAAGTGTCTAGCTTTTATGGTTCAAGAGATAGAGCCCTGTGACAGACGGACAGACAGACGGACAGACAGCGGAGTCTCAGTAATAGGGTCCCGTTTGCACCCTTTGGGTACGGAACCCTAAAAACTAACCAAAAACATGTCATAAACCATGAAGATAATATTAACATAACGAAACAAAAAATATTTATAATATAACTGTGACATAAAATGTAATCAACGCAAACGAAGTTATTCAACGTCTTTAGTCCCATGTAATTAATACTAATAAACACGAAGCGATGATTGCCTCATCTCGCAAAATACACGAAAAATATTTCAACTAAACCCCGCGGCCTTTCACTCATAATGGAACGGAGGAAATTGTTCCCTCCCGGAATGACAATAGTCGCCGTAATTATCGTATTACATCACTCCGCCGATTCTAGCAGCTAATAGCCATTTTGAGGCTATTTTATTACTCTCTTCCATGCTGTCCAAGCTATATTTCTTCTGGTGCAGATCGTAAAATCTGAGTGAGGTTATAAACAAAAGTGTCTAAGAATCATGTTCATATTTGTTAGCGTCACTTTTTTAACCACCTTAAAAAAAGGAGGAGGTTATCAATTCGTAGTCGACATAAGAAACAAGTTATATGATCTATATGCCCAAAAATAATGTAATTTTAAGCCTTCTTTTATAGAATACGTTACAAACTATTCTAAAATATTTAAAAAAGTTTGAAGACAAGCCAAGTCTAATAGTATTAGCAAAAAAAAAAAATAATGCTCCTAATAAAATTAAAGAAACATGGAGTGTCATAAAATAACTAGAAAAAATATTTTGTCTAAGTATACAGTTGTTTGAATATTTTTAGCTTTTCTGGTAATAAAGTCGGTTTTTTATTTTGAAAATATATCAATAACTACTTTTATGGTGAAAGTGGCCTTTTTATTTTACGATTCGCGCTTCGTCTGTCCCCGTAAGTCGTAAAGAAATTGTTTGTAATTGGGCGAAAAATATAAATTAATCACATATGAATACAACTCGATAAAATATAGACCCCTCAACCAGCCAGGTTCCACCATTACACATAATATTGAAATTTATACTAATTATTGCTTGTGACATTTTAAACATAGAAATTTTAAGCCTACTTACTGGTACTTTCCTTTTCATCAATAACCTAGGTCTTTGAGGTAAAGCCGACTTTAAAAGTGTTTCCAAGCAACGTTTCAATCAGTCGAAACATTATTTATTTAGTATTTAATAAAACTTTCAACTTTATACTCCAATTTTTTACGTGCTTTATGGCTTAGGGTATTACAATTAATTTTTAACAATATTTTTCCTACTAGTTATATTTAGTTTAATAGTTTAGTTATTTTAGTTTTTTTTTAGTCAAGTTATCAATAATAAGAAAGTTACTTATTCAAAATAAAATAAAAAAATAAAAAGAAATCCCCTAAAATCATTCATCATGAAAAATACATCCATTTCAAAATGCAGTTCTACCACAGATTACATATTAGTTTAATTTATTTTTTTCTATTTATATTACACCAAATTTGAGTTAAGTATCATTTTAACATATTTAAAAATCTTTGGTATAAATAACAAAATGGTACACAATCTATTTTTTTCGAATTTAAAATGTCATTTCTTTAATCATCTGCTCTTTATAACGAAATACATAATGAAAAGTTACTCTTCGCAAAGAGTGCTGTGCAAGCGTTAAAAAAACTTGATGTTATTAAAACTTAAACCGAGGAGTTCTTAAGAGTTTCCTTTTGCGTCTCGTCTGATTTTTTAATAAAAAATAAACTGGTCAGGTCAGGTCCCTAGTGATTTGCGTCCTGTCACATAAATTTTTAACGTAATTTTTATCTTGTCTCTGTATGTGACAAAATGGAATTGGATATTAAATTAATGTTTTCTATACAGGTTAAATTTTCCAATGCAGTTTTGTTTTTGTAGTTCAGCATAGCACTGATTATTATCTTCATAATGTCACACAAGTATAAAATTCGACGTTCTTTTTAAATGTTATCAATTGTGTGTGAAATATGAATCGATTTCGGTAAAATCATAAAATTAGATAATAATTATTATTAACAAGTTTATTAACTTACTTTGGAGCTACCTCAATCGGTACAATTTGTCCTTTAATATAAAAAATAAGCGTTTTCTGATCCTTCAAGTTTGTATTTAGTAGATAATTAAGTATAAATTATAAGGCTATTTTCTTTTCAAACTTTTCTATAATAATGTTATTTTACATCCCCCCTTTATGTACACCCATCTTGGATTCCACAACACAAAGCAGGAAAAGCGCCAAAGCTTGAGAAAACAAGGAAAGTATTAGAAGACGTAAGAAATAATAGCTCGTAAAACCAAAGTTGTGAACCTTTTACGCTTTTAGTACATCTAAGTTCGTATAGTAGTGGCCCCATTTCGTCTGAGTTGCAAACTTTGGCCTCACTGGAGACTCTGTAAAACTTTAGTGTGGATGTTAGGAAACAAATTGCATGATGGATTTGTTAATATCTTGATAATCTTCTAGATTTTCTTTTGGAGCAAATATATTTATGACTAGTAGGTTGTCGTAACCATATACTAGGGTTCGCCGTGTGGTTCCCGGCAGAGTAGAATAGGACCACTCCAAGTCTGCCCGTGGATGTCGTAGAAGGCGACTTAGGGATACAAACTAAACAAAGCTTACAAACATCAATGAGACCTCTCTAACACGCCTGGCCAGCGTGGAAAGTCTAGGCCAAATCCTTTGGCTGCTCTGTCTAAGTATGGCTCTAGTAGTATAGAAAGGGTTGTTTTCCCGCAATTGAGATTAAAAATACCTTATGACTTTCTGAACATTTTAAATTTTATGTATTTTTTTTTCCAACATCTCGCCTATCATCTCGCTTAAAGTGGCCTTTGGGTCTTGCGGCCTTGGACTTTGTGTGCTTAGAGCCACAAGACCCAAAATGCTCTATCTGCCCCATTCGAGATCAAGACGTGATAGTGTATTTATATAGTGTATACATTTTATGGAAGTAATAGAACATTTTGAAACATAAAATCAGTTAGCTTGCAAATTTAACCAGATGGTTGCGACATAGACATTAGCAAACACGTTCCGTTACATAATGTAACACAACGTTTGTATTGCACATGTTAACATGGAGCACGCCTAATGTGTGTCAAAGGAATAGGATATCCAGGGTAGAGATGCCGTAGTTCTCTTGGAAGATCATGGTCTTATAAAGATCAAAGTCGCGGGTTCGAATCCTGCTCGGTAATTTTTTTTTTATTGGTTTATAAGACAGACATAGTATTTTGTGTCTTGCGGCTTTAAGCAGACAGCGAGATCCAAATGCCACTTTTAGCGTGATACTGAAGATGTATTGCTAGCTGCGTGCCTATCCCCTTATCGGCTTTTACAATCTTCGCGGAAAAAGAAGCAACTGGTACATTCTTAGTTTTATTTTTCTCCCAAACCAGCATGGAAGAAGTTTTTGCGATGTTCAATAATAATTTATAAGGAAAATAGTTTTATATCATGGATAAAACGTAGTCTTAAAATTTCGCTGATAGCATCGATCAAATATACTTTAGTAATATTTAATAATAACAAATCTAAAGATTTATATTTTAGGTCAGTTAAGAGCCATACAAGGTTAAATAATATTATTACAAAAATTACACTTAAAACGATAATTATAATTCAATTTTAAATAAATAAATCTGCAAAAATAAAGAATCACCCTGTATGGTCGGGCTCGGTGCAATGTGACATTAGCAGACACGTGCCGTTCCAGTGTTAACATTTAAATTGCATAACACGCTCCTTGTAAACACGACAGTGGCATAGTTTGCAGTGCGTCATACGAGTTGCAAACTCTGTCCCCGCAGACACGTTCCATTCTACTATTTATGTCTGGTATCCTACATCTCGAAGTGTGAAATTAAAATTTCTTCAGAAGAAATTTTGGTTGCTAATCTTTTCCAGCCATCAATTTGGTATATTTAGGTACTTTTATATTGCTTTGTTTTAACGGGTGAGAAAAAGCAGCTGTGTAGATCATTAAGTATTGAAATGTCTACCCGATATGGTGAAATGTCGTCAATGAAGTAAAGATAACGAGTTAGATACGAGTAGCATGATGAACTCTGCTTCTATAATAACTATTGATATTTTCTTAAAACAAAAAACCGACTTTGTACCAGAAAAGCTAAATGTTTAGACGACATATTTTTAGTAAGTAAGTTTTGTCCGTCTTTCTATCCGCGGTTTTAATCAGAGACTATTAGTACTAGTGGTAAAAACTAGTGGAATTAGGGGTAAAATAAAATCTTGAAAAAAATTTTTTTTTTAGGATCGCACCCGTACCTTTAAACTGTAGTTGAATAGGTCTTTTAAAAATATTTGAGTTTGTGAACACTATTTTTCGATTTAAGGATCCGTTTTTGAAATATTTGGTGGTGTAAATTGTTGTTAGAGTCATGTGCCCCGTGACCTGAAACGTGAAAAAAATCACAGCAGTCGTATAATATATAGCGGAGTTAAAAGGAAAACTATTAGAGCTAAATAGGTTTTACAAGTTAAATAGTCAACAAAATTTCATACAAATTCAATTGAAAATTAGACAGTTGTTAATTACGTAAAACAAGTACTGACTACGCGGAACCCTACACTGCACGTGGACCGACACGCACTTAGCCGGTTTAAAAAAACAAACCACTCAACCGATTTTATTAATATTTCTATGGGACCACCTGGAAAGTATACCCTTTCAAACAAAAAAAAATTTTCAAATCGGTCCCGGCGTCTTTAAGTAATCTGGAAGCATATTATAAAAAAAACTAACCTTTTTTGAGAAATTTTTGGCGGGAAGTCAAGGGGTTCGGTAGGGGGTTTGCTTTAAATTATTTTGCAAATTGATTCTAGTGGACTTTATATTGTGAAATTGGTGTAGTTTGGTGTTATAAATGCTCATGTTCATGAACAATATGTGAAATAGTTAAAGTGAACAGTCATAGTAAGGCTGTACGGCTGTAGTGATATTTGTATTGTGAACTGTGCGCCTTCAGGCGTCGTCCACCACTCAATCGGCTATGAAAACCAGTGGGACTCGTATGGATTTGTCGCCAGAAGCTGTCATTTGTTAGGAATAAAGAAGCAACAAAACTAAAGATAAGCTCTAAAAGACTTGTATACAGGGCCGTAGAATTATTCTCAAAAAAATGCTTTTTAAAGTCAGTAAAAAAAATAATCTCTCTTTGAAAATACTGCGTGGAGCTGGGTTTAGTTGTTTAACACTAAACCTAACTAATTATGTTTGTTTATCGACTAATGTCAAACAGCCAAAATAACGGAGCACGCAGTCACAGGCCGGAATCTCCTAAGGTACGCGCAATATGCATCACCCAGGCGTCACCGTTCCCCGTCCCCGCACCTCTCCCCCGTTTTCGCCTTGATGACTCACGTTGGCCGTCAAGAACCGGGGGAGAGGTGCGGGTGCGGGGAACGGGGACGCATATTGCGCGTACCTTAGGAGATTCCTTTCTGTTTACTCTTACTGTATTCTGTGACGCAGTTTCTGAGTAGTCACGTGTGACTATCAACATCCTTCAACTGCCAATACTTGTTAGTAATGGTTAGGTAGGTACTCACTTGCTTCAGGAATATCTCTAGAGAATTCATAGATAGATAGATAGATAGATAGATATTCATTTATTCCTTAGAATATGGTGATACAATGGTGTTACAGAATTGTGTGTGTGCTACATACTCTGCCTATAAGGCGTAGGAATATTTAGTTAAATTAAGATTAAGATTTAATTATTATTATTTTTTAAATTAATTATACCTATTTATGTTCACAAATCATATTACATGTCAAAGCGTTTAATATACAATTTAGCTGTCATTTAAATATTTCTTCGGTAGTATAATAACATTTATCTAGCAGCCAATTAAATAAAGTTGATTTAAATGCACTCTCTCTATTAATTTCTCTAATTTCCCTCGGTAATGCATTGAACACTTTGATTGCCATACAATAGACATTGTTACCGTAGAGTTGCAGTCTCTGTGCTGGGATATACAGTTTGGTTGGGTTTCTACTGCTCTTCTTTTTTAAAACAGTGTCGTTCAGAGGGAAAAGATGCGGATATCTTTTTACAAATAAGCATATTTCGAAAATGTAGAGACATGGAAGAGGTAGAATCTTCGACTTTTTGAACAGCGGTTTACAGTGTTCTAGGTGGTCTACTCCATGTAATATTCGTATGCATTTTTTTTGTAACGTAAATGCTTTAATCATTTCGACCGAGTTGCCCCAGATAATTAAACCATACCGTAGTACCGATGCCACGTATCCGTGGTATGCCAGAAGAGCAGTTTCTTGAGAGGATGTCGTCTTTAATCTACGTAGAACATATACAAATCTGTCCAGTTTCTCACAAACATTATTAATATGTTCCTTCCAATTAAGATTTTTATCTATTATTATACCTAAAAATGAACTGTGGTCAACTTGTTTTATCTTGTCGCAATAATATGTCGCATTAATTTGTATTGTACTATTATTGTAAGGATGAAAATTAATTACTTTTGTTTTATCTACATTAATATTTAGTTTATTTCGTTTTAACCAAATGTCAATATTTTTAAGTTCTAAGTTTACAACTGCGTCTAAATCTTGTTCCTTGGTACATTTTATTAATAGAGTGGTATCGTCTGCGTATAGGACCGACTCATGTTTGAGGCATTTGGGTAAGTCATTTATGTAGAGCAAAAAGAGCAATGGAGAGAGCAGTCCGCCTTGTGGAACCCCGCGCCCATTGCTATGTTGCCAAGGAGATTTAAATACAGTCTTGGTTTTCTTAATCGTTTTTAATATTTCTGTATATTGCTGTCGGTCAGAAAGATAGCTTCTAATCCAATCATTCGCGTTGCCTCTAATGGCATATTTGTGTAATTTATTTAACAGTATATCGTGACAAATGAAGTCAAAAGCTTTAGACATGTCTAAAAATACACCCGCAACAGACATTTTTTTATCTAAGGCTTCCGATATCAGTTTGACTAACGAAAAACAAGCTACTGCTGTTGACATGTTTTTGCGAAAGCCATGCTGGTTAGCTACTAGTAGTTTATCTTTTTCAATGAAATCAAAAATTTTGTCCCGCATAGCCATTTCAAAAATTTTAGACAGGATTGGAACAAGTGCTATTGGTCTATAATTGCTAATTTCATCAGTATTCCCCTTTTTAAATAATGGTATGACTCTTGATTTTTTTAAGATTGTCGGGAATATGCCTTGCTCAAATGAGGAATTTAGAATGTGACACAGTGGTTGAGCAATGTATGGTGCACATTTTTTTATTAGATTCGTATTAATTTCATCATAACCAGTCGATTGGGTATTTTTTAATAGTTTAATGATTACAATAATGTCATAAGGGTCAAGTGGAGTCAAAAATATACTATGTGTTGTGCTGTTTATGTCAGCATATGTCTGTTTTTTGTCACTGCTGCTATTTGTTTGTGAAGATGCGTTAATAAAATATTCGTTAAACTGTTTACAGATCTCTTCTGGATGAGTCGTTTTATTACCGTTAGCCTTTATTTCCTTTATATCACATCGTTGGTCACATATACCTAACCGCGCGCAAATATAACACTACATGCTTCCTCTGGGAACATCTGCGAAGTTAAACATATAAACATAGTAAAAAAAAAAACAGTCCCTAAATACATTCTTTAACTGTCATTACTTTGGTCGGGTCATAATCAATAGTTGGCAGTTCGTATTGGTTGCCTATTAAGTTCGTATACCTAACCGCGCAAATATAACACTACTCTCTTCCTCTGGGAACATCTGCGAAGTTAAACATATAAACATAGTAATAAAGCAAACATTTCCTAAATACATTCTCTGATCATTACTTGTGGTCGGGTCTTAATCGATAGTTGGCAGTTCGTATTGGTTGCCTATTAATTTCGTATACTTAATACGCGCAATTATAGTACTACTCGCTTTCTCTGCGAATATCTATGATAGATTTTGATAAGTGCACTTTTTTCCGCATTATTTTTAATGTTAGCAGTTTTCTCTGAACTGTATTGTCCTTATTAAACTATTATATCTCAAGTAGTTAGTTTTGTGGTCGAACACCTTTTAGTTTAATTTGCTTACCAAAATTTCGTGACTTGTTGGCACCTTGCTTTAGGAATATTTCCGTAAACATTCCGAAAAATGCGAATTTCGGGGAATATTTACGGAAATATCAAAAGGACCTACTGATAAAGTTAAATTTATTTTAAATTTAATTTAATAATAGTCCTGCAACAGTCAGTGAGTTAAAGTATTTAGTTCTAATTGAGTAATAAAAATAAATTATTTGGTACTGATAAATAGAATAAAACATCACAAAATAGTGACAGTTGTCATTGCTCACATCCACTTTGAATGTGATTTTAGATTTATTAATGCAGAAAAACGGATATTAAGAGCGCTATTTGCCTCCAAGAAACTATGACGTCACAGTTCGATATTTCATACAAACCCCATAGAACATGTTTGTTTTGACATTTAGAAAAAAGTATCCGACTTGACTTCTTGGAAACTAGCGGATTATCTATGATATCCAGGATCTGATGATTATGCTAAAAAGTCCACACAATCAACGCTTAAGAGTCCTCTTACCCTAGACTTTTCCATACAAACGTAGGCTATAAAAGTAGATGACAGTCAAGATATGAAGTTAAAAGAAAATATAAGGGTGTAGAAATTTTCCATACTGATGGTCAAATATAATATGATATACCTACTAAATTCTCTTTCAAGTTCATATTTTGACTGTAAAAACCAGATGTGCCTAGATATATATGCAATTTCTTTGAAATCCCAAAATTATGCTGAAATCTGACATGTCGTTTTAAAATAAAAGCTAAGTAGTCTAGCTTCTTCGTCTAAGCGCATTCCCGGTTGCATCCTCAGCTGTGCTGCTTCGGAGCCCGGGGTGCGCTTTCCCGCTTTTTCTTCTCCAAATATAATATGCATGTCAATGGTCACCCAAGGATGCCAAAGACCTTGTAAAATGAAGAAGAAATAGCCGGAACACTTTTAATGATTTGGCTATAGTTTTACAACCGGCCGCCTGCCTGACTTCATACATATCAATGAGAACCTGTATAGATTTTCATTAGTTTGGAATAATAACGGCTTAAGGCCGTGCCTTAATTTTCCGGGGTCCAGTGCTGCCCCCATTTTAGATAAAACATTTCAAAGAAAACGGAGACATCATTTAAAATTTTGCAACTATCAAGTCCTAGATAACCCTTCAAAGTATTTTATGAACTACTATTTACAGTTTATAGTGAGAACATTAAGCTTTACTACGCACATTTGCGAAAAACGGCCACTTTTGGCAAATTTACGCAAACAAACGAACAGTAATTACAACGAAACACTCGAACGCACACATAGACAAAGATGCATGCGATTGGTGGTGACAAGGTCACGCATCGTCGTCGGTCAGGTGGGGCAGTCAACGCAACGAGCGGTGAGATACAACGCGCGGATGTTACCTATTATGCAGTACGCCATAGATTAATATTGGCAGTACGCTACGCTAAAATAAATAACCTTGTCTACGTGTTACTGTTCTTCTTTAATAACTAATTTTCATGTCTGTATGTCTTCTACACCACTTCACGGCACATGACGGCATTTTTATGAATCGATTATCGCAAAAATACAGCAATATTTTCAAACGAAACTTCTTGCGACGCAACCGCACGACTCGAGTGTCACGGCGAACTTTCGCGCCGCGTTGTTCATATTTTAAGCCCCGCCCGCCGCGGGACATATCGCGTGGAATGATTTTTCGGGATTAATTACGATTCTAGAGAATTATTGTTCGTAGGTCTAATCAAATATTCTGAAACTATTTTAAAGGGGTAAATTTAGCACATGATACTGAACAACTTTTCTCATGGAACTTACTTATAGCAAAATATGAAAAATAATTTTTGCCATCCCATACAAGTTAACTGATCACTCGATCCGAGTTTGTATGGAAAGCAAAAAAAATTTTTTCATATTTTCATATGTTCCTTGGGGAAAGTTGTTCAGTATCATGGACCATATAACTTATTTAAGTGCGATGATGTACTTCTTTCTTAGAGGAAATAAGGCAAAAACTAATGAACACAAAAAGATTAAGCGTGGTACCTGTCTAAATATGGCGTGATTAACCATTAACATTTCTACTAAAGCTGCCCTTTTCGGATTAACGTCGGAGTGGTCAGATATTACCCAGCCTGTGCTGAAAACGGAACAGATTGTAAATCTGGATTATACGTACTAAATGTCACCGTAAAAAATGTTAGAAAAATGTTTTTAAGGCTTTAGGACCTCATCGCGCTAAGTCTAATACAGATGACTAGAAAATATTTTTGTCTCATCAGTACAACTACTATTATAAAAATATTGTATACGTATTTTTACTTTTTTCTGATTAGCAAATAATGACGAAGATAGAGATAAAATTTCGCATTACGTCACGATCTAGTACAATTTTTCCTAAGACGGTGACGTTAATCAAAGCGTCTTTGTGAATTTTTACTACTAATACATTATTTTTTGGAGGAAAATATCGTATATTTCGGAAATTTGCCAACAGTAGTTCATTAAATAGTTTGAAGGGTTATCTAGGGCTTGGTAGAGACAACATTTTAAATGGTATCTCCGTTTCCTTTCAAATAATTTATTTCAAATAGGGGTAGCACTGGACCCCGGTAAATTCAAGTATGGTCTTAAGGGAGGATAACTATTAGTGTTCACATAGGAATATGCAGGAATTTGCCGTGTGGCTCCCGGCAGAGTAGAATAGGACCACTCCACTCCATCTCTCCCTGTGGATGTCGTAAGAGGCGACTTAAGGAATAAGTGTAAATATATAGTGCTTTATATACATTCCCAAACAGGGTTGACGTCAGGCAGGCGGCTGGTCGTAAAACTATAGCCAAATCACTACTGTTTCGGCTATTTCTTTTCAACGTCAAGTATCACAGTAATTTTATACCGGCTACAAATAGATTAAAGGAAAATCTTTTAAATTGGTTGTACGTGCTTACGTACAGCAAGTAGTAGTGCAATTTTGTAAATGAAAACGTACTAAAGAGTTCCTGGGTTTGGCAACAAAATTTAACGGCCAATAAAGATGCTGGCAGTAAATAAAACGAAAAGAGCTGATCAATACAAACTTATTTGAAAAGGAAGTTTAGGAGCCTTTTTAGCGATGCGTTAAAATACCGTGCCTGGTTAGAGGAGATTATACTGAGATTGTACATGATGTTCTAACCAATATGTTTTAAAGTAAAATGCAAATGCTTTTAAAGCAAAAACAAAAGCAAATTACCAAAAAAAATCTAGTCGGAAACCAACTGAGACAAAAACATAAAATTTGATTACTTACTTCATCATCATCATCCAAGCGTATTCCCGGTTGCATCCTCAGCGGTTACGCTTCAGAGCACGGGGTCTGTTACCTAAACCTAGGTGATTTGACGAGGTCACTGATTTTTACACAGAGCGACAGCCGTCTGACCTCCGCAACCCAAAGGGTAAATTAGAACCAATCCTAGGATAGGTTTAAACAAACGCTAGATGGCATTTGGGACCAACAGCTTTAGGTGTCTTCCAAAGCACGGAATCATCTTTCTTTTTGGATAATCAGGTGATTCAAGCCTGCAATATCCTAACTAGACTGGAAACAACATTCTACAAGGTATGCTTCCCAGTAGGATTTGAACCCACGATCTCCGGATCACACGGCGAACGCCTTGACTATTAAACTACGGAAGCAGTTAAAAAATTGATTACTTACTTTTCAAGAGTATAATAATTCGAGTTTTTGCCCCGCAATGGAAACATGTAAATTATATAGAAAACGTTTAGGAGAATTTTTACGACTTTAAATAATTGCTACTGAGTAGGAGATATCTTGCCTAGATTTCGTACTGTTTGTTTATCGTAATAAATACTAAATTAATATTCATTCAGTAACTTAACATGTTACCAAACTTGGTAATATGTTAAGTTACAAACAAACAAATAATAAAATAAGTTTACCATAATATTAATGTTAAGTCATAATGTTCATTAAAGTTTAAGCGCGTATCAGTAGGGTTACGTTCCTTTTAATACCTGGTAGACACGACAACCCTAAAACAATGTGTGTTCACGGATATTAATGCTTGAAATGCGTGCTAAATATTACTTAATATTATTCCGGTTTGTTCTAATATTTAAGATATTTAGAATTAAGTTTGATTTAAAAGTCAAATCTTTTTATTAGATGTTCATACGAGATTTCCCGTTGTTTGTTTTTTTTTCATGTTCGTAAATATCCAAAAGTAGTGTAGGATATTTTAAGCTGTCTAAAGGCATCTACACAGCATCAACACTCATATTGCTTATTATATTTGTAACAAACCAGCTAATTGATAAAGTATATCACTGATAGATAACAATTCCAAAATTTATGGGGAAGCAAAAGGTAATAGCTCAAATTCCACATTATAAAGATTTCAACGTCTGTGCGATATGGTGTGAAGTGAGAATCTCGCTTTCTAAAATGCGTCCCTAAATCCATAGTATCCAAACTGGCGTCGTATGCTACGACTTATGAATATATACGAGCCTTGTCTCTGGCATTGTCCTGTCTTATTTCCAACGGCAAGCAGATTTCCATGAATAAATGTATGTTAAAGGCAAGTAACGATAAATTTGATTATTTATTGCGGTTTGCATTTATCTGAAATGCATTATACACAGTTTCAGTTCTATCTGAAAATATCAGGTACTTTTCCTAAAGCAATATACGTTGTTTTGATGCTGATTTTATAAAAGGGGTAGGCCAATAACACGATGGAGTGATGACCTACGAAAATTAAATAAATGTTGGACGGAGAACGCACTACTCGTAAGTAGGGTGACCTAGAAGAAGATGGAGAGGAGAGACCTTTGTCCAGCAGTAGAATAACATAGTTTAAAAACTGTTATTGTAATATAATGTCTAGTACTTGGGGTAAGTACAAAATAACCCAAAGGCTGGACGTGCTTACCAATGTGGCTCCAAAATGAAAGACAAGGCTGTTATACTCTTGCCTGCGACTCCAATCGGTCTCTCTAAATATCATACTAAGGAGTCGGTATTAAAGAAGCTGGTCTAGAATTAAAGAAAAAACTTAGAATGTACCAGCTTCTTCTTTTCCCACGCAGATCGTAAAAGCGCGAAAATGCGAATCATGATAGGCAATGCGGCTAACAACCCATCACGATTTTGTTTCCTTTTTCTACCTTTTCACCCATCATTACGCTAAAACTACCCCTTGGATCTTGCGTTTGCTTAGAGCCGCAAAATCTAAAATGTTCTGTCTGCCTTGTAAGAAATAAAGACGTGATAATTAATCTGTATCTGAATGTCCCTCCTGGGTCAAAAGTTTATTTTATGCTTACCTATGTTTGAGATTTTTAACTTCTTCTTTTGATTGAATACCTTTAATTAACAATGATTGCAAACGTAAAAATTCATAGATACGGGTATTAGTTTCTCATAGATATAAACTCGCAATTTAAACTCTATTAAAGGGGTAATTGATTTAGGAAAGTAACAGCTGGTATACTGGCGAAAATAAAGAAAACAAATTAGTAATGAAAGTGAACTAAAAATCCATAAAAGCGGTCTGTTGCCGCCCTAAGAATGTTCATGGCCAAAATCCTTGAAGCAGTTTATCAAATCGTAAATAATGTAGCGTGAGAAAGGCAAAGGAAAGCTGCTCGAGTTGCTCTTGTAAATTTCCTTAATGGCGACTTTTGGTTTTATTTTTAACAGGATATGTTCCAGTTTGTATGTGGGTCAGGGGTTATTAATTAGGAAATAAATATCAATAATTTAAGATAAGATAAAACTTCTTTTAGCACCAACTGAGTATAACAATAATCAAAAGTAGTATAAAGTTTTACTCTTTTTGTGATTGAATTCTGAAGCAAAATGAGTCTATGGTCATTTCGTTTTGGTCCTGTCGTATTTATTTTTCATTTATTTCATCGAGTTGAGATAGAAACGTAGAATAAACAGAAATAAATTTAGTTTATGTGGATATGACATATCATATCCATATAAACTGAATTTATTTATGTTACAACAAAAGTCATGTTACAAAATGGGCCTTCCTTTCCCATAGGAAGATAAGGCCCATTTTGTAACATGACTTTTGATGTAACATTACTTTCCGTCGTGTTATAAAATGGATGACTGTGTTGCAGAAAATAGGACCTATGAAAAAGGAATTTGTTTATAATTTCTTTCTGAAAAGTATTGTTTTGTCACTTGTTTCGATGGGAGTATTTGAGAAAAATAAGAAGCGGATTGAGGCCTCGTCGAAAGTCGTTTAGACATTTTTTTAGAGGAAAACAAGCAAGAATCGCTCAAGTTACTAAACTGTGATTATGATACTGCCAAGTAATTTATCTCTGTCAAAAAGTTTTGTTGAATCAGAATAAAATTTGATACATTTTTGGGTTATTGATTTGATTTTTCATGGACATCGTATTCGAATTTTAATCTACTTAATTGTCAAATATAATAAATTATCTTGTCAAATTCAATTTTTGGCGGCACATGACATAAATATTAACAAAACAAAAAGAAATCCGCCTAACGTGTCTTTAAAGGTCAGCCAAAATCACAGTAGAAGGTGGTTTACCACCATTTAGTCAGGTCATTGGCCGAAAGAGACTATAAAATTATTGCGTTTGTACCTACTACGTTTTTATCAAATTATGTTTTCCCATGTGTAATTATATTTATATACCTACATTTTATATAAATAAAATGTTCTCGTCGATCAATCGACATGTAAATAAATTTTAAAGGGACTAATCACACTGATTAAGCTAGCCTCAAAGTAAGTTTAAACTTGTTTTATGGCATTTAACTCAACGATACTATGCTTATTTTATGATAAATACATAATATACATACTCTTAAACACCCAAGACTCAGGACAGATTGAATAAGATTGAAAATTGACGACCTCCGTGGTGTAATGGTTAACACGCTAGACCGCTAATCCGGAGGATCTGGGTTCGATCCCCAGCCAGGGCAAGTTGGAAAATCCTTTTTCATCATCCATCCATCATGGCCTTTTTCAAACTGTCCTGGGTCTTGGGTGTTTATCTATATATGAATTTATCATAAAATATAGTATCGTTGAGTTAGTATCCCATAATACAAGTTTAAAACATACTTTGGGGCTAGCTTAATCAGTGTGATTTGTCCTTATATATTTATTTATTTATTTTCCAACTTGCCCTGGCTGTGCGGTGCGGCTTTACGTAACCATAAGCAAAGATTTTTTTTTATACAAAAATACATTCGTAGTCTTTAAAAAGCTTTGCAAATACCAACATCATTACTCAAAAAATCAGAAATCAAATATACGACCTACGAATCCACTGAACCTTTCTAAAACAAATTGACGGTATCCGAACCGGGATGGAATTTACATAACAGAGGTTTTATTTACACGGAATAATACTTAAATTCATTAAAAATAAAGATCAAAGTTGAACAAAGATGCTGATAGTGGGTCTGACCGTATTCAAATTGCTTCGCACTCAAGGTACGGTCCCATTTAAACCAATTTATCTTTCCTTGATTTATTAAGGGTCCCCTTAATTAATTGGACTCCAAAATATTAGGCCGCACGCTCTAAGCAAATTATGTTAACGCATTAGGTACCCCACCTGAGTTGAAATATATGATATGCCGTGACCTTTGTTTTATTATTTTTACAAATGTGCTACGTATATTCCAAATAAAAAACGTGGTAACTGTTATTTTTTAATTTATTAGACAAAATAAAAAATTATTTAATAAAATTTTTACTTTGGTAATTATTTAGTTTTCAATGTTTTTGAGCAATAATATGCTTGTACCAGGAGACTCGCTCTTTCTTATATCTAACACTTTATTCATACATAGTTGACCAAACATGGTCTTGATGAGAAAACAAATAACCTGTGGGTGTGTATATGGATAGATTTCTATACTTTATATATATTCCACATATATATTTTAAGTTGTTAGTTTGTTAATTGAAGTCTTTGGAGAAAATGCTGCAGTTTAGTTTGTTGCCTTTTCTTCTGCACTAGCGCTTATGAAGGGACACTAAATTTAGCTGTAAGCACAGATACTTTAATACAAGCCGTAAGCTGTAGCAGGCCTGTGTCACTCCCCGTTTAGTTTTACCCGTTTAGGTATCGAAAATGTACCTACATAATTACTACGGGCGCAGGCGGCCCCTCCGGGTGGTAAATTCAGTTATACGCATCGTTTGTCCAGAGTAATAAAAATAAAATTGGCTTGCAATGGCTGTCTTAGTATCTATACGAAAAGGTGCTGAGTTCTGACGTGAGCTAAATTAAACCATATCGCTAGCCACATTGAGTAGATATTTCTTTGAATTTCTTTGCTGAGTGAGACTTCTGTACGTTAGTATTATTTATTCTGTGGCTTTGACGCTTTGATTTGACGTCAAAATTTGTGCAAAACAAAGCAAAGTGGCTATCCCATTATTAAAATATAAATATCATAATATTAAAATATAAAAAAGATATTTTGAATTTGTTTATTAATCACATTAAAATTAAATATTTAGTAGTATATTGTAGAAATTTTGCAAACAATATTAAGGAGGAGCACAGAATCTGGCGCTATTTTAATTTACAAAAATAACGGAAACGAGGTGTTATTAAATGAAGATGTTTATTTATTATGCTCTCTCTGTAAAAGGCCTGCGAAAATAATAATGAGAAAAGAAAGTTTTTGTAAAACCGGAGATTTTGCCACTTTCCACGGTAATATCAATTTAGCTAAAACACTACGCAGCGTAAGGGTTGGGACACATCTCTCAGCTCGGAACAGCATTTTCCTATGCTGCTATCCTTTTCTGTAGCTCAGAACCGTCATTTGCGAGAGAAAGGGACGGAACGCCGCGGAATGATGTGCTCCAACCCTTAAAACTGGAATGGTTTCAGGTACCTACTGTGAAACGACAAGGAATTTTCGAGAAAAGTGTAAGACGTAATAAAAGTTCTTCATTGTTATGGCACTGTTTTGTAAACGCCTTTTGTTTTGTGTTAATTTTTCTGGGAACTGGCCTAATTTGGTGTTTTTGCGTGTTTGAAGAGATATTTAGGTAATGAATAATTTTCGTAGCTCCTACATGTTTATGTAAAATATACTCTTTTGCATATTCATATAAATAATTTGAATTATTTATTATATTATATATATATTATAATTTTAAAGCTTAATTAGCTTAATTTTTTTCTTACATCAAAATAAAAAGCGGCTAATAAGTTCAAGTAAAACATTCAAAGAACATGATTTGACAAGCGAAAATCGCATCAAAATGTTCAAGTTTTTGTAATCATCGGCAAGGTTTATACTTACGTGTTTAATTTTTTATTTTTTTTTTCTTATAAAAAAAATAAATAAATACCTATTAGGTATTTTCAGCTCTCTCAGTATCTTTAGTTTTTCGGTTAATTATGTCCATATAAAAAGGATAGGTATTCATCTTTAAGTAGGTAAGTATGAATTTTGTACGGTACAAGTATTAAAACTCCAAAAAACGTTTTAAATATGAACTGAAAATGAGTTTATTTTGGACTTGTGTAATACCCAAATCTGCAGGTACCTAATCAAAAGTGACAACCACAAATTGTAGCGTAATAATTTAGCGTACCCTCGGCCGACCGGCTAAACTGCCCAGGAGCGGCAATAAAGTCTCATAAATAGTTAATTAGCAGGGTTACCCCATCTTTTGATTGACTTTGACCCCATTATTTTTATTACCAAGGCAATAAATTAATATCGCAAGGAAAAACTGTTAGCTAGAGTTGGGGCTAGATCCGAGAACACAGTAACAAATACACAGACATTATTTTTATGAAATAAATAAAAAACCTAAAACGGATAACTAATTCTCAAATAAAAATAACATTTTTTATTTACTAGAGATATTAAAAAAAAAGAAATATATCATCGCCACAGTTGTGAAGTTTTATGCATTTTGAGCAAAGTTTTTGTAACAACCATAATATAGACTGTTCACACGCGTCTGTGTGTATGAATATTAGGGATATCGATCAACTCATGCAAAACTCATTATACCCAACCAAAGAACAATAGCCATTACCCAATTGTCTTATTCTGTCTGTCATTCATTATTGTATAGCAATTGAGGGCCAATAGCCCTAGGGGTGCCAGACCTTACTAATTATCTTACAATGTTTTAAAATAAAACCCCTTTAATTTTTACTATGTTATAGCGGGTACAGTAATACATTATCGGTAAAAATTTCAAGTGTTTACGGTTCAAGAAACAGAGTCCTGTGACAGACGGACGGACAGACAGCGGAGTCTCAGTAATAGGGTTCCGTTTGCACCCTTTAGGTATGGAACCCTAAAAATTACGAACATCAGTGGTGTGAATTTATATAACATCGAACACCGAACAGTCTTACTGCAAAGTAAACAACACACATGACGTAAACCGCTTAGTCAGCTAGAGGTGTCGATTGGCAGGGCTTCATTGCTTCGAACTAATTTTAGTTGCTTGGAAATGTTTCTGTACTTACATCAATTAAATCAAATAATAACCTTTGATGAACGTTTGTTTAGAAATTGTGTGAAAGAGTAATTATTTTTATAACGACAAATCACACCCAACGTAAGTTTAAACTTGTATTATGGGATACTAACTCAACGGTACTATATTTTACAATAAATATTAAATTGATAAACACCCAAGACCCAGGACAATTTGAAAAAGGCCATTTTCCAACTTGCCCTGGCTGGGGATCGAACACAGAACCTCCGGATTGACTTTTAATGCAACTAAAATACATAAATATATCAACATTAGATAAATTTATCAACATCAGATACATTTATCAGCATCAGATAAATTTATCAACATTAGATAAATTATTAATATTTCATTTGATATTTATGTTGTCAGATTGTATATATAGAGTCTCTTATATAATAGTTTCTTGTCTTAGTCTAATGGCTTGTTTACGACTCATACTTTTCGTAGCCTACTACGAGTCGTAGTACTGAGAGTCGCTATTTAGTGTTCCTATCATGTTTTTTAGAATAGGTCACTGTTGCGGAGCGGGCCCGTAAACTGTAGCTACTAAGGATCCCTACTGCCGCTAATGATTGAAACTATTGTTTAACTGTAATGGACTATATTTAAATAGGTTTACAAATATAAATTCCCGACAGCAAACGTATCGCGCGCACAGCTGATCGCACGGAGCGCAGAAATCGAAGTCTGACGAGTGATGTGACAGTGACAGTGCAATCTGTCACACTAATCGATGTGAAGTGCGCCGCCTGCGCCGCCCGTCTGACGTTTGTACGGGCGGCGCCGCCGTCTAGTTCTTGATGGTATATGTCGTGTTGCCAGCAACAGTCACCAAAATTAAAATGCTTGTGTGTTTGGTTTATATAACGTCTAACAAAATATACTGAAATGATTTTAACGGTAGATTGAGTCCATATTTATTTATTTAATTTTATTGAGCCAAAAGCTACAATAGGTAGACTTAATGCTAAAGCATTCTCTCCCTGTCAACCTTTAGGAGAAGAGAAACAGATAGAATAGTTGGCGTCTAAAATAGATAGAAACAATCCAGAAATAATAAGTACTTTTAAATGATCATACATAAATATCGTATAAAATAAATATACTATATTTGTACATACAACATATTATATACATACATATATACATATATATATTTAAAGATCAGAAAGAAACGATAAATTCTCCTAATTGTTGAAAGATTCAAAAAGTAAATCATGCACTTTTTTCTTGTATAAATGTCTACTAGATATTCATATTCTGAACAACTATCCCCAAAGAACATATTCCGAAATATAAAAAATATTTTTTTGCTGTCCATACAAATTTGGATCGGATTTAAACTAAAACTAAACCAACTAAAAATTTTTTTTTTTCATTTTACCATCATGCTAAGAGTGACCTTTGGGTCTTGCGCCTCTAGGCTCTGTCTACCCCATTAGGGATAAAGACGTGATAGAGTATATGTATATCTTTTACAAACGTTAGTACTTAAATTTAAATACCTACTCGTACATATAAAAATATATTGTACTCGTATCTTGCTAAGGAAACAGAACACCTATTAAAATGTTGTTCTTTCATCAAAAATAAAAATAATCAGTTCAAGCAAAAATTATGCGAGTCCCCTTTGAATTAAAGTCCATTTTTGAGACACGGATGTTCCATTTGGCACTGTTGCCTGGAACAAACACGGAAGTGAGTTGACCCAAATATTTAATTCTTGCCATTAACAAAGCCGTGAATAGCGGCCTGCGATGTAATGAGGCCTTGGGGTACAGAATAAAAATAGTCTAGAATCTATCAATTTTCAAGTTGCCAAGTTATCTTGAAAAATGCGCTTTTCTCTTTTCTAAAATCTTTATAATTATAAAAGGGAAATACTGTAAGCACGCCGAGTATGCGCGGAACGAAATATATGCTATATATAGCTCACAACCGTTTTCCGAAATATATGTTCAATTATTGTAACACTAGATTCTTAATTCATTGAACCAAAAACAGCACAGCAGATTTTTTTATTTGCTGCAAGCATATAAATTCAACAATACTACTAGTGTAATTTGTCCTTAATTATTATTTTAATTTGTATCTCCTTTTGAAATCACGGGCCTCTTCACTCCGGTCAAGGAGGCTTGCGTCGGGATACAGATTTAGCACGAAGAGGCCCTTTGGAGTAGTCGAAGTAATATGGCGATCCCGCCAAAACCCATTATTGGATATACCAATGAATCTGTACCCTTAAAAAGGGCTCGGCGGGAGAAGGATTTATTGCAAGAAAAAGGAAAGGTTTATAGGTTATGAACTGATGCTGAGCTATTACAATAGGACAACGACACCTGCAATAATTATGATAACTGACTATTGTAGACAACTGGTAGTTTGCCGTTGCCGCCCTCTAGATTAGCCCCTCAAAAGGGCTGACATTGTTGCTGGCAAAGGAACAAGACTGGTGCATGCGATTCAGGGGTGTCTTTAACATTTCCACCCGTGGAGCAACTGCTCTAACGACTCCTCTCTGCACAGCTAATTAGTGCCATACAGACCTACGAGCCCTCTTAGATCTCTATCCCGACCGATAAAGGCACGACAGGGACGAGGGCTCTGACCGAATCTCTGGAGCACTCGAGTCCGTGGTGTCGTAACTCACCAACAGCTCGGAGCACTCGAGTCCGTGGTGTCGTAACTCACCAACAGCTCGGAGCACTCGAGTCCGTGGTGTCGTAACTCACCAACAGCTCGGAGCACTCGAGTCCGTGGTGTCGTAACTCACCAACAGCTCGGAGCACTCGAGTCCGTGGTGTCGTAACTCACCAACAGCTCGGAGCACTCGAGTCCGTGGTGTTGTAACTCACCAACAGCTCGGAGCACTCGAGTCCGTGGTGTCGTAACTCACCAACAGCTCGGAGCACTCGAGTCCGTGATGTCGTAACTCACCAACAGCTCGGAGCACTCGAGTCCGTGGTGTCGTAACTCACCAACAGCTCGGAGCACTCGAGTCCGTGGTGTCGTAACTCACCAACAGCTCGGAGCACTCGAGTCCGTGGTGTCGTAACTCACCAACAGCTCGGAGCACTCGAGTCCGTGGTGTCGTAACTCACCAACAGCTCGCCACAAGCTGCCCTGTTTATTATTTATTATTAGCTACTATGTAAAATCCCCACGTTTCAGTTCTTGAATACGTTTGGTACTATTAAATGTTATCTACTTACTTCCACTTGTGTCATATTTCTATATGATCTTTAATTTAGTTTAGGGGCCTTTAAGATATTTTCTCGGATTAATTAAAATGTGTGCTTCATCTTTTCTCCAAAAGAACTCCCCATTAGTAAATTTGCTGTTAATTTGTTGGTGTGACTCTACTCTGCCCTTCAAATAACTTCTTCTTCGTCTAAGCGCGTTCCCGGTTGCATCCTCAGCTGTGCTGCTTCGGAGCCCGGGGTGCGCTTTCCCGCTTTTTCTTCTCCAAATATAACACTCAAGTCAATGGTCACCCAAGGATGCCAAAGACCTTGCATAATGGAGAAGAAATAGCCGGAACAGTTTAAATGATTTGGCTAAAGTTTTATGACCGGCCGCGCCTGCCTGACGTTAACCCTCTTTGGGAATGTATTTGTGCGAAAAGTTTTACAACCGGCCGCCGCCTGACGTTAACTCTCCTTGGGAATGCAATTGTAGCACCAGATGTTTGTGCTTAGTCCTTTAGTCGCCTGTTACGACATCCACAGGAAGAGATGGAGTGGTCTATTCTAACCCGGAATTACACGGTCTGCCCTTCGAATAACATTTAAATAATCGAAAGCGAATAATCGAGTTAAAAATACTTCTATATTTCGAAGCCTTCAATATTTCGCAGATTTTGTAACTGGTATTCATAACATAACATTTAATATCGCAGTAGGTTTTTTTATTGCATCCTTTTGGAGTTTATTGTGCAAGTTGTACGTGTGAATTAATTAAGCAGAATACTTACCTACCACATTACTTACTAATTAGCTATAGAAAATACTTGTAAATAAAAATTCATAGGTATAAAACTTTATAGAAAAATTAAATTGAACACATGTTAGCAGAATGAAACCTCATCATAGATATATCTAGGCTCTACCATAGGTACGTACAGTTAGGTCTAGGGTTGAGTCTAGATCAATGACCTGTCGCGTCGCCTAGCACAATAACTTCTTATGGCTAAGTTTGTTGTTTACACTTTTATTTCAAATGTTTACGTCTCGGCGAATGTAAACAAATACTTGTTGGTTTTCTTGTATTGTAAACAAGTTTTATGAAGGAAAATATTTGTTATTGCGCCCTAAACAATTGTGAGCAAAGAGCGCTAGATGTATTTCCTATTTAGTGTTAGAAAATTGTATACTAACAACTACTATAATTGTAATTTACGGTCATTAAGGGCATACTTGAATTTTCCGGGGTCCAGTGCTGCCTATTATTGTGCTTATGCCTATTTAATGCCTTAGCTGAATCTTTTGCTTGGACGCCCACATTATGAGGAATTATGTGATTATGCGCTGAAGCTCGTAACTTAGCAACCTTTCAGAATCCACCACCTTCAGCCTGAATGTGGCAGTAGCTTCGTTAGGGTAGAGTGCGGTTGGGCGACCGCCCAGGGCGCCAGATACAAAGGGGCAACAGAGAGCGTTTTTGGGCAAGGGGGGGTCACAGGTAATAATAAATATATAAATAGCGGCTGGTTAATGGCGGCAACTCCTAGACTCTTATTTGTATGCACCCCCCCCCCCCCTCCCTCCCTTCGTTTACAATAGGGCAGCAAATTTGAAGAATCCTATATCGTACTTGCACCTCTCCCCCCCCCCCTTTTTTAAATAAATCATTTCAAAGAAAACAGAGACATAATTTAAAATTTTGCTACTACCAAGTCCTAGATAACCCTTCAAAGTATTTTATGAACTACTGTTTACAGTTTATAATGATAACGTTTAGCTTTACTACGCACATTTGCCATAAGTGGCCGTTTTTCGCAAATGTGCGTAGTAAAGCTTAACGTTCTCACTTTAAACTGTAAACAGTAGTTCATAAAATACTTTGAAGTGTTATCTAGGACTTGGTAGTAGTAAAATTTTAAATGATGTCTCTGCTTTCTTTGAAATGATTTATTTAAAATGGGGGCAGCACTGAACCCCGAAAAATTTAGGTACGGCCTTAAGGAGATGCTTGATGTAAAAAGGTTATTGCATGTAATAAAAAAATACTCTTTTTTTAATAAAAATAAATTGAATAGAATCGTGTTATGATAAATAGACCTACTAAGTACTAATAGTCGCCAGTATAATATGTTTATCATTTCTAGCTTCAACTTATCAAAGTTTGTAACAATACAAAATAAAAGTTAAAAAATGTATATATTTTTCGTCAAAGTTTTTTATTGTGATGCCTAAGTACTTATCAAGACAATTGCAACTAACCAAACTCGATGGGGTTTTATATACCATATTATATGGGGTTCCTATAGCCACCTTCTGGCTCCATCATCAGATCAGTTTGTTATAATAATTTATAATAATATTGCAGTGTCATCAATTTACATTAGCTTACAATATTCAATTTCAATCGGAAACCGGGAAGTGGCTCAAATTTAACTTGCAAGATTTGACCCAAACAAATAAACAACTAACGGCAAGCTAAACAAACGCTTGTAAAAAAAATTTTATGGATGCTCTACAAACAGTATATGTCTGTAAAATATTTTTTGTACATTAAAAATATATACAATAACAACAACATTAGAGTAAGTTTTTTATAACAAACTTATTATACTCTGTGCGCAATCAAAATAAATTCATAGCTTGTAAAATTGCCAAAACAGTAATGGTATTTTCTTTACAAAACAAAGCAATGTTATGGACCCCGCACATCGAGATAACAAAGTTGGTCTTGTCCCAATTACTGTTGACCTCGTAAAACGAGACAAACCACAAAGTACCGATGTAAATGATTTAGCCCCAAACCCCACCTGAGCTCGCGGACATTAAATATTCCTTTCATGCTAGTCTGGGAGAGAATAAAAAACATAGTATGTATGAGCCTTCCACGCAGATTTAAAAGCCGATCTAGGTAACGGGAGATAGTTTGAATCATATCAATAGGCCGTATGGTTCCCGGCAGAGTAGAATAGGACCACTCCAAGTCTTCTCGTGGATGTCGTAGAAGGCGACTTAGGAAACACAAGCTAAAAGCTTATAAACATCAATGTTACCTCTCCAACCCGTCTGGCCAACGTGGAGAGTGTAGTCTAAACATTTTGGCTGATTTGGCCAAGTATAGCTCTAGTAGTACAAAGAGAGAGTCGTGCACCTGCAGTGGAAACTAAAAAGACCTGATAGGTGATGCGGCTAGCAACCCATCATTGTTTTGACCTTTTTTCCATCTTCATGCACACCATCAATCTAAGAATGTCTCTTGAGTCTTACAGCCTTGTCTACCCCGTTAGAAATAAAGACGTGATTGTGCGTATTTTATTGAATGCCTCGTAAAATGAAACAAACCAGAAAGTAGCGATATCAATTATGATGAATGGGCTAAATAGTCCCAACCCCCACCTGAGCTCGCGAACATAAAGTATTTCTGTAATAAAAATTCAACCCATTTTGTGAATTAATTTTTCCAGATTCCTCTTTTGTTGTTCTTTTTTTTTTCAATTTACACAAAAATCAGTAAAAAAGGGAAATAATTCTAGCTTCCAGTTAAAATTCGTTTCTAACATTTTACAATAAAAAAGTTATGAATGTTCCACAAACAGTTTTTATAACCAACTTACTCTACGCACACCCTAAATTAATTAAAAGCTTTTGCCATAAAAAAAAATTAAATATTTGCTTTAAAAAACAAACCACTGTTATAGACCCCACACGCATCGAGATAACAAAGTTAGTTTGGTCCCAATTACAGTTATCCGACGAAACGAGACAAACCACAAAGTAGGAATGTAAATGATTTAGCCCCAACCCCCACCTGAGCTTCGCTACAACAAAACACTACGCTTCGATGAAATATACAGATACGCTTACTTGACTTTATCCCTCCGGCGTAGTAGTCAAAGACCACTTTTATCGTAATGGTGGGCGTTAAGTGGGTAAAAGAGAAGAAAAATAAACGGGTTACTAGCCACATTACCTATATTGACATGATTCAGATTCTTGCCTATTCCTTTGATCAGCATTTATGAATTATGTGGTAAAAGAAGCAACTGACACATATTTTTTCCCGACCTGCATAAAGAAAACAAAATACAAATTATTACAATTATTCTCTTTATTTAATTTAAAACTTAGGCTAGGTTTTGATATACATTTATAAAAAGTAAAATATAAAACATACTACAAAATATAAACATTTACAAAAACCTAACCTAGCTGCCAACTGGCAGCGGGGCAAGGCCCAAGCTACCGGCGGTTAAGGCCGCAGAGAGAGAAACCTCCTGACAATACGTGCCGTGTCCAGGAGTACTGCCTTCTGAATCTGACCCTTGATCCAGCCATCTAGCGAGAGAGTCTTAAGATGTTGGTCAAGACTCTTCGCTATAAGACCGTTCGCCGATACGACTATCGGGACAATGATCGTCGAATCCACATCCCACATAGCAGTCACCTCGTGGGACAAGTCAAGGTACTTGCATAGTTTTACAATTATTATTATTACTTACTTTGGGGCTAGCTTATTCAGTGTGATTTGTCCTTATATATTTATTTATTATTGGGATAAAGATATAGCTCCAACCCGTTGTTCTGTGGCTCCAACCTTCACCTGAGCATGGAATTATCAAGTATTTGCCATTTTTTTAAAATTCATGATTGTGAATTGGTTTCAGTAAATAGGTATAGATTCCATTGTTAGTCTATTATAAATTTTCGCAATAAGTCAAAAAAACAGCATTTACATACTTAACAGAAAAAAATATTTATAACTGAAATACTTATTTCAGTTTTATATTTAAAAAAAAAACAGCCCTTATTATACAGGGTAACTTTATAATCACCAGTCAAATTTTCGAAACAAGTTCAGTCCATGATACTTATCTACTTTTCACAAAAATAATTGTTGCAAATTGAAAAAAAATTTCGTCCGCCCATAGAAAATCCGTTCGGCTGATCATTGATTTGTATGGGAGGTCGAATTATTCTTACGGTTTTTCGTATTTTTTTTAATGGAAATTAGTTCATTATCATATACAACGTGGAAGGGACATACCCGTAATAAATCGAACAACGTTCTATCCTCGATCATTATAGTATAATGAAATTAAAATAACAGCCGTACTTATCTAAAATGTTAAACATACATATAAGTACAATACATCAATAAACATACACACATATTATACATAAATATTAAATATACATATAAATACCTAACTATAAACAAATACATGTATAGTATAGGTATACTATTCATTACGTTAAGGAAAGATAATACTCTTTTACTCTCTTCCTAAAAACAGGGAAAGATTTGGAGTCTCGTATAATGCGTGGTAGTGAATTCCATAATTTTACCGCTTGAACAGAAAAAGAGTGGGAATAGCAATCTGTATATTGTCTTGGCTAGTCTGTAACATAATAGAATTAAATTAAATTAAAATCTCTTCCAATCTGTGTGATATCTGTGTCGAAGTTTACTTTATCTCTTTTCCTTTTTTTTTAATTACAGGCTTATTAGTATAAGCGCAGAGAAATCATAAACTACGTACAAGTATAAGCCTGTAAGCTGTAAACCTAGATCTAGGCTACAATATCTTTTAAACAGAAATTAAAAATTACAATTCATACAATAAAACAAAAGCTACATTTCTCCAAGAAAGTCTCGGTATATTTCTCTTGTGAAAATTCGTCGTTAGATATGATATATCTAGTAAGTATATTCATGATAAGTAAAGTTATCGATCACGCTTCCGCCCTCTTAACATGTCAAGAAGATTTATAGCTCGCGATATACCGGTTTGCGTGCAATATACGTACGTTACGTGTAAACAACCTGATAGTAAATTAACGCGGGATGTCACGCGGTGGCTGACACGTTTTACAAGAAGATCGATGAAATCACGTAGATTTTAATACAGGAAATACACGCCAGGACTTACTGAACGTTGTCCGAATATATAATCCAGTAGTTTCCAACAAGTCAAATCAGATACTTGTTTCTTAACGTCAAAACAAACATTTTCTATGGTATTTGTATGAAATACCGGACTGTGACGTCATAGTTTCTTGGAGTCAAATAGCGCTCTTAATATCTGATTTTCTGCAATAATAAATCTAAAATTAGGTTCGAGATGGATATGATTAATTACAAGTGATATTATTTTGTGACTTTTTTTTCTTATCAGTACAAAATTAATTTATTTTTAACCCAGTCCACATTCCTATTAAAGGTATCTAAAATTGTTCCGTGACAAATTGTATGATTTCATTGCTTTACCTTTTATAGATTAAAGAAAAGAATTCTATATTTCAATAATATTTAATTACTTAAATATAGGTTTTTTATTATGAATTTTGAAATTAAATGACAAAAATAATGACACAAACAAGCACTAAGCTTGTGTTGTTCTCCAATGAAGACAAATACAGAATTGCATAACACACCCAGAAACCTGTGATTCTGGGTGTCGAAAATAATTAGGTACAAGTGTTTCCCCGAGCTGGAAATCGAACCCATAGAAAAGGAACGGAAATATAGCATCTATGAATATATCGTATATTACTTTATGCTACCTAAAAACGCGTCTAGTGAAGAGAAATATGTTTTAAAATAACGGAAAATATGTCGAATCCAGCGCGACCCTGTGCGACGCCAAACGGAATTTTCAAATAGAGAACTGTCAAATATTAATCACTGTCAGAGTGCGCTGCGAGGAGAGCGTAGCAAGGGAATCCAATTTATTCGGCCGATCCGCGGCCCGGCTGATTTCCCGCGCGGGGTCGTTTGAGAAACAACAAATTGAAAACAAAACGGGCCAATTGAAAATCGACATTTTATACATTTTCCGATACACGAACATTATTTTGTAGTAAAACAAAAATTACGATTAAAATTTTCTGAGGTTAGTAAATAGAGCCCGTGCTTTAAGTTCAGGTTTAAAGGTAATCTTCCTTGTTGGTCTGGGAGAAAAGAAAAAACATAGAATGCACCAGCTGCTTCTCTTCCCGCGCAGATCGTAAAAGCCGATCGAGGGAATGGGAGAGAATCTGAATCATATCAATAGGCGATGCGGTAGCAACCTATCACTATAATATTATGATTTCCTTTTTCCACTTCATGCCCACCATCAAGTTAAAAGTGGCCTAGGCCTTACCGCCCTTGGCTCTGCCTGCCCCGCTAGGGATAAAGACGTGATAGTGTCTGAAGCGTAATTTTCTCAAGATGGAGCCTTCACATTTCACGTACCTTAATCCGTACGTCTCTAAATTCTTTGGCAGACAATAAAAATTACTAGTAGTTGCCCCAAACTAAAAACTCGCGACCCTTATATCTCGGTTACACTTCCACGAATTTGGCTCGCCCGTACCTAATTTCACCGACCGACCCGTACCGATCAAAACTACTCGACTTATCGTAGAACAAACATTTATACATACATACATACAAACGCCATATTGTTCAAATAGACTCGGAGAACTTTGCTCGCTCGTTCAAAATCTATCTACAATAAACATTACGTTTCAAAACTTTCATTTGTTCTAAGAATAAAATAAAAACTGACCAAAAAGTAAAATCAATCCATTGAAAGATTTTTTTTTATTGTCCACAGTATACTTGTCTGCACGAAAACCTGTTCCACTACCTCTGCGAAGAAAACGGCGGCGCAGTAACACTTCCAGCAGCCCGAGGAGATGACGCGTGGAAGGTCTACTTCAACGAGAATCCCGAGGAAATAGTGGATGAGTTCGCCATGAGATACGGGATCGAAGCTATCTATCAAGCGATGACGTAAGTATACTTAGCACCTTCTTGCTACCTTTGCGAAGAAAACGGGAGTGGAGTGCACTTTTGGCAGCCAGAGGAAATTACGCGTGGAAGTTTTACTTTAACGAGATTCCTATTACGAGGAAATCGTAGACAAGTTCGCCATAGCTATCATTTTTTTTATTAGTTTTTTCCTTTTTGGTTATGCAAGAATTGCTTCAAACCTAGCGTATTACGGTATTACTTTCAGCCACTTTCACTGCCTGTCAACGAAGTACCTCTGCGCCGGAGTACCTGCCGTCATGTCCACACTTCTGGCGAATATCAACGCATACTATGCGCATACCACTGCCTCGTCCGCCGTCTCTGCTTCGGACAGATTTGCTGCCTCCAACTTTGGGGTAAGGAAATACAATTTTAACTCATCATCATCCGAGCGTATTTCCTGTTGCATCCTCAGTGGCAACGCTTCAGAGCCCGGGGCCCGCGCTACCTAACCTAGGTGATTAGAAGAGGTTAATAGTTTTTACACAGAACGACTGCCGTCTGACCTCCGTAACCCAAAGAGAGGACTAGAACCAATCCTAGGATAGGTTTAAACAAACGCTAGATGGCGTTCGCAGTTCCACAGGTTTGCGTGCCTTCCGAAGCACGGAATTATCTTTCTTTTCGGATAATCTGCAATATCTTAACCAAACTGGAAACAAATATTTTTACAATTTTACCTAACAGATTGTAATAGAGAAGAGATATTCCAAACTACTGAGAAATCTTTCTTTTATTATAAAAAGTCTATATCTTGAAAAGAGGTATGTCGCGAAATCTTTCTTTTGTAAAAAAATGCTTCTTTTCTGATAATCAGTACTAAATACGACATGTTTGAAAAGTTTGTCGACCAACAACTTCTTAAAACTTTGAAAGAAGATTGAATGACTTTGTTGAAAAATTTTACAGCCAACTTACTTATTATGATTTTCTAAAACTGCAATAAGAGTCAAAGCTATTCTTATAAAAAAAACATAAAAAACTTGCACTTTAGCTTTAATTCTTAAAGACAACTAAACAAACATACTTACTCGTACATTGAAAATATGTCATTTTGATTTACGCTTGCATTCAGTTTGTTTAATTTTAAGTTCTTTTTATGGCAATTATTATTGCAGTGCTGTGGAAAATCTATAATGAGCTATTATTATTACAGCGTGTGTATGCATGGATTTAAATATTGTATTTTATTGTCTTTTATTATGTTTATATACCTACATTTTTTTGACAGAAAGAGAAATTCGTCAAGCTTCTGGACCAGCTTCACAACTCGCTCCGTATAGACTTGTCTATGTATCGGAACAACTTCCCCGCTTCCAGCGCTGAAAAGCTCATGGACCTCAAGTCGACCGTCGACTTGCTCACCAGCATCACTTTCTTTAGGATGAAGGTAACTTTGTTCATTCTTATAGGGTCAAGCAGCTAATCTACTCACATTGCTTCAACTTGCTTATATTGAATAGGAACAACTAGAAGGAAGTAAAGATACGAATGAATATGGCTGAAGAGTGAACCATTGAGAACTTTATCCAATCATGCCTGATTAAGGCCAGTCCACCTAGCATGGTACCGTTGATAAATCAGGATAAAGTTTACATCGCGCAATGGTCTAGTGCCATCCCACTCGTTATTATTACATAGAGCGAGATGTGATAGATGATAGCGCTCGACAAACGTTGTTATAGGTGCCATGCTAGTCGTCTTTGTTTACAGCATTGTATTAAGGTGAAGGCAAATGGCCTTGAAGTGGCGCCCTGATTTTGAAATAAATTGTTAACTTACTTTCAACGGCAGTTCATAAAATAATTTAAAAGGATATCTAGTGCATGACGAAGAGCATTATGGAAATTATCACCATATTTACGAGTTAACAATTTATTGTACACTTCAAGGCCATTTGCCTATATCTTCACTTAAAAAAAACGGATAGAACTGAAGTCTGACGGTTGTTTACAATATCGTTAGATGTTGTGGTCAAACTGCAAATATAAAGTATAAATCCTCTTTTAATAGGAAAATCCGCTTGTTATAAATCATAACCTAAAACTTTTGTATCTAGAATGATTGTAGCATGCATTATTTTTATATTTCAGGTCCAAGAGTTGAGCAGCCCACCCCGCGCTAGCACGGTAGTCAAAGACTGCGTGAAGGCTTGCCTTAGATCTACATATCAGTTTCTATTTGAGAATTGTTATGAGCTCTACAATAGAGAGTTCCAGGTAAACAGTTTTTGACTTCTACAAAAACCTAAAAACGGGACCCTATTAAATTAACCTGTTCTTGATGTCTATTATGATCAATGGTTTGGAATTTGATGCATAACACGAAAGATTACGACTAAGACTTTTACGAGTACTAGACCTTCATCATCATCATCATCGTCAGCTCTCAACGACCCACTGCTGGGCATAAGCCTCCTTTTGTCTGCGCCACTGAATCCTATTCCCAGCCTTATGCTCCAGTTCTTTCCAGCAATCCGCTTGATATCATTACTAGACCTTAATACTTCTTATTTGATGCAACTATGTTTGTTCGTAATCAAGCCGTAAACTGATGTCACTACAATCGCTTACAGTTTTTCGCTCGCAATAGAAAAGCACATATTATCTATACCTGTTAAATATTAAAATAGAGCAGATCGAAATCTGCAGTTACCACAGCTCCTTATTGAGTTCGTCATGATGATCATGAAACTAATAACAATCACAGAGAAACAAACCTAAAGCCCCATATTTTTTATCAACTAATCGCGCATTTGAATGGATCGCACGGTCAACTAACATTTACCTAGACGTTGTACCACTTTTTCTAACTCTGCGATTTATTTTGTTAGGTTGATCCAAACGAAGCCAAGCGCGACCCGTCTGACCACGGGCCGCAGTTGGACTCAGTGGATTTCTGGCACAAGCTCATCGCCCTCATCGTATCTGTGATAGAAGAGGACAGGAACAGCTACGCTCCTGTCCTCAACCAGTTCCCGCAGGAATTGAACATTGGACAGGTAAGAAACGGAGATCCTTATCTTCCTCTTTTTTTTCTTGTCCCAATATAAGTGGGGTCAGCACAGCATATTAGTAGTTTCCATTTTGTTTTATCCTTTGTCATTTTAACTGTTACATATTTACTAGCCATATCGTTGTTACACTCTCTGTATAACCCATAGGTTGACTGGTATGAGCGTTTAGTTCGCCTATTGTAGGTACTGTACAATTTGTATTTGATGAACACTAAAGATTAAATAAATAAATAAATAACACATTCTATCTACGTTTTGTTTGGTCTCCCTTTATTTCTTGTCCCGTTTATTTCCATATTTAACAAAATTATTTTCCTCTTAACGTAACCAATTGCCTTGCTTTTGCCACCAGTCCATCGTGTCCTTGCCTCTTGAGAATAAAGGTACTTCATAATGATGTAATTTGTTCCAGTTATCCGCCGCGACGATGTGGTCACTGTTCGCGGTGGACATGAAGTACGCGCTAGAGGAACACGAACAACACAGGCTTTGCAAGTCTTCCGCTTATATGAATTTACACTTTAAGGTTAAATGTCCTATTTCCTATTAATATTATAAATGCAAAAGTTTTTGTGCATGTGTGGATGTTTCTGCTTTTATGCCAAAACGGCTGAACAGATTGAAATGAAATTTAAAGAAAGCTTGTTACTTGGATTACAATATAGGTTACTTTTTATTCCGGTAAAATGTATGGTTCCCGTTGGGATGTCAACAATTTGAAAACGGGGGCAAAGCCGCAGGCATCAGCTAGTGTTATATAAAAATAATACAAAAGAGCAACCAGTAATACGTAATTTACATTGCGTCGACTACACATCTGGTAAATGAACTTGAACGCCAAAAGACGTAGACTTTTCCCGTTTTTCATATTAGCTTATTCGACGACAATGGTACGAATTGGTAAATATCTAGTTTTAGAAGTAATTATAAGCAATAAGAGTCAACTAAAAGTAATTAGAAGCAATTATGCAAAAATAGAAAGAAGCTATATAACATGAACCAAGTGTTTCTCTCCCATAGGTAAAATGGCTTCACACAAACTACGTGAAAGACGTGCCACCATACTGTGGGGCGGTGCCCGAGTACCCAGCGTGGTTTGAGCCCTTCGTGATGCAGTGGCTCAATGAGAACGATGACGTATCGCTGGAGTACTTGAATGGCGCCTTCAACAGGGATAAGAGAGACGGGGTGAGTAGAAACATTTTATGTCACTCATATAATTTACTATTTTGCCATTTCTAGGCATGGAAAAATCAGTATATTTTTTCATTGAGTAAAAAGCAACAAACAACAAGCTTAAAGACCCGACTAAATGATCTGGCTTATATATTTTGTATACTCCATAAATATTTTATTTTGACGTGTAAAAATTAGAAATTGCCTCAAGAATATTTTTTTATTTAAAAAATTTTATCTTTGAAAATTTGTGGGTCGATTATTTAGTTAGTGTTTTATAGGGGAAGTATTAGACAAGTTTCAGCTTGTTTCAAATACCTACCCAAAAATGTCTACTAGCTCTCAGACTATAATATCATGTTATGTCAACAAACAAGCCGTGTAGGTCCCGGCAGAGTAGAATAGAACCACACCAAGTCTTCCCGTGGATGTCTTAGAAGGCAACTTAGGAAACACAAGCTAAACAAAGCTTCCAAACATTAGTGTGACTTTTCTAACCCGTCTGGACAGCGTGAAGAGTGTAGGCCAAATCCTCTGGCTACTCTGGCCAAGTATGGCACTGGTAGTACAGAAACGACCGTGCTTCTGCAGTGGAGACTAAATAAGACCTGATGATGATGTCAACAAATCAACAATATGTATAGTTACTATCAAAGAATTAGTAGTTAATACCATCGATCATTAATACTAATCCTCTTCTTTTCAGTTCCAAAAATCAAGCGAGCACGCTCTCTTCAGTAACTCCGTGGTGGACGTCTTCACGCAACTGACGCAATGCTTCGACGTAGTTTCCAAGCTCGAGTGCCCCGACCCTGAGATCTGGAAGAGATACATGAAGAGATTCGCCAAGACCATCGTCAAGGTGCTGGTGGCGTACGCTGATATAGTGAAGAAGGAGTTCCCTGAGCATCTGAAGGAGGAAAGAGTGGTATGTAACTTTTTCTTCTGCCTTCTGAATGATCCTCTTTACCTCTATCCTTCATGTTTACCAGTAAAGCAATTCAAGACTTCTTTTTAATTTTCTGAGTGATAGTAGCACTTCTATCAAATTTTTACTGTTACGGTATAACCAACAGGTATGTTCCTTGGACATAAAATCCTATTAGATCTACTTTTAGGTCTACTGAGACAAGGTTATTTTAAGTTATGCAAAATCATTAGAACCAACGGTTTAACTTTCAAAATATTAAAATGGCAGACATGACTGGAAGAATATTTTCAGCCCATCAGTTAGATTATTAAAAAATATTGTACACGTATTTTTTCTTCTCTCTGAGAAACAAAAATTTATGAGGATACAGCGCATTTAAATTTCGCATGACGTCACGGCTGAGTATGATTTTTACATAGCGGTGACGTTACGAGCCCCTACTCTGGAATTTAGATGCTCTGTATCTTTGTGAGTTTAAGTTTTTCGATAAACTAAAAAACATGGGTCCATTATTTTTGGATAATCTACTAGACGGATTATTTAGAATAATACTTTTTGACCCTATCGTCACCCCTATTTAATACTTACCAATTTGTATTGCTCTACACCACGATATTGATGGTATTTCAATACTTTTTCCCCAGGCGTGTATCCTTATGAACAACATCCAACAACTCAGGGTTCAACTGGAGAAGATGTTCGAAGCTATGGGCGGCACCAAGTTAGAAAGGGACGCAGCAGACATCCTGCACGACCTACAGCAGAGCCTCAACAGCACTTTGGATGAGCTGGCGTCTATGTTTGCTAACAGGTAAGATATTAACCAGTTGCGTAAGAAAAATCTCAATTGACTTATAAAAAAATGCCATAACATTTTTCAGCAATCTTGAAAATCCAAGATGGATTCATGATGTAAAACGTCAAATGGTCGTTATGTCTTATCATCCAATGAGTGCTTGACTCCAGCAAATTACGCAGTTGTTACTACTTTTAAACTAGTTGCAGAAGTAAATGGAATTAGGAACGTGCCTTTTTTATTTATTTGCTGTCATTGTAATCGGATTGCAGCGACCGTGGTATCAGCATGACTCAGTCAGTCAGCACAGCACCAGGGTCGGTGCAATTCCCATGTTAGGTAAACTAGAATTAACAATTGCACTGACATCTAACATACCTAAATTATTGTAGGTAATCTAAGTCATGATTATTCTAGTATTCAACAAGGTATTTTGTTTTTCCAGTTTGGAAACACGCATAACAGCTAGTGTAAAGGAGCTAGGAGAGCTGTTACAAAAGGTTGGCGGGGGCGGAGCGCCCGGCGCACCCCAGCCTCCCGCACACCACGAGGCCGATGAAGTGCTGCGACCACTCATGGACATCTTGGTAAGAAGGACTTACTTGGCCTGCGAAAGCTTATATCGCCTCTTCAACTAATAAAGTAGATTCATACAAATAAATTATCACGTCTTTATCCTTAATGGGCCTAGGGAGCAAAAACAGTAGCCCTAAGACCCCAAAGGTCACATTAAGCGTAATGATGGGCGTAGACTTGGAAAAAGGGAATCTAAGATAGGTAGTAGATCTTGTCATATTGTCTGATATTATCTGTTTTTGATAATACTCGTACGTAGAGCCTTTGAGTGATTAGTACTCAGAAAAACCCATAAACTAAAAAGACAGAGGTGAATGAAGGACACATTTTTTGGAAGCAACGCGTATGTTTTCGTCTACAACAAATCATTGTTTCCAGGATGGCTCACTCACGATGTACGCTGAGTCCTGCGAAAAGACTGTGCTCAAGAGACTGCTCAAGGAGTTGTGGAAGATCGTCATGAAGATCCTCGAAAAGACTGTTGTGCTTCCGCCTATGACTGATAAGACGGTAAAAGCTTTATATTCTTAGCCGGTTTATGATAGAGATAGATAGATAGATAAAATCTTTATTCACTAAAAGGCCACAGGTACATGAATAAGTCACATAATGTTTATCAAAGATCTAGTATAGAAGTAATAGTAGGTATGTAGTAATATGCAATTGTGATTGCACCGTGAGAAGTGACCTAGATAGTGAAAAGGTCCTGACTCAGCATGATGTCACAGACGAACTGGTCGAGCTGTAACGCTGATAATTCTGCCAGAACCAAGGGTGAGGTCGGTAAAGCGATACGAAGATGAGTTAATTATATTTCTGTACAGTGTGTACAAGTTGTGAGTATTAGGTACTTATTTCAATACCTCCTCTCTACCAAAAATAGTATATAGTATGATATACATTTTATGTGAACAGTATATAATTATGTTTATACTTTTGCTTATACTTATGCTAAACTAGTTGTTCTATGATAAACAATAGACCTCGCGTACTCTTATAACCATGCAATAACTGACACTATCCCCTTTCCCCTGGCTTAGCAAAGCCATTTCAGTGAAATCCGTCAATAAATAACGCTACAGGAAAGTTAGACTTTATTCGGATTTAATATTTCATCGTATGAGCGAGGATTAACAGACAATTTATTCCTTTATTTTTGGGGGTCATCCTGCAACAAAAAATTCTCGATCAAATTCGTGCGAACATCATTTCTTCATGAAGTAAGTTAGTTCCCCTCTTTTTTTCCCCCATTCAAAAATCGCATCACCTTAAGTCATCTGAAGCAAGCAAAGCTTGACGACTGCCATGAAATGATAATAGCCGGGACCAATGGCTTAACGTGCCTTACAAAGCATGAGAAGAGGAGCTCGAGAAAATTCTATGCCAGTTGTGGTCACCCATCCAAGTGTGAATCACGCCCAGAGTTGCTTAACTGGCGAAAGCGCAATATTTGAGGTTTTTTTTTTAAATTAATAATTTGTTAATCTTCTTCCTTTTAATTTTATTCTGGTCTTTATTTCAATTATGTAATTTATTTCATTTTAATTCTTACTAGTATGTTACTTGGGGGTACCCAAGGATAACGAATACAGAGCATAAGGTATACTCTTGGACTGCTAGCCTGACTGACATTACCTATAAATGATTATCTTTGAGCTCAATCAGTTTGATTTGTCCATATATAATTATTAATTTATTTATCTTGCCCCAGATGATGTTGAAGAACCTCACAAACAACGCCAAGAACTTAGCTGCCAATGCGAAGATCGAGGACATGACGCAGTTGTTCAAAAGCACCGTGGGGAAACAGGATGTCAAGCATGCGCTGTCTGGGGTCATGGACATCTCCAAAGAGGTAAAGTACTTTGAAAATCTTCTAATGAGTGTGTCGGACAATCGTACGGATACAATCTTTAAACCTATCCTATGATTGATTCTGGTCTGCCCTTTGGGTTGTGGGGGTCAGATGGCAGTCGCTCTGTGTAAAAACCAGTAAACTCGTCAAAGCCTATCGTCTAGACCTAGGTTAGGTAGCGTTACTGCTGAGGATGCAACCGAAAATACGCTCGGATGATGATGACAAAACGTACTGTCCGCTCAGGTCGGTGGATGATTCACTAGACAAAATAAATGTCAAAAAATGGTCCTTCAATCGACTTTATGACCATTACAAATTAAACAGGTGCCTTTTTCATCTAGGATTCATCTTAGCTCAGAAGGTGGCAGCTACCTAATGAGACTATTTTTTAGGCGGATGCGGAAGTCTTGAAGACGCTTAGTCATAGCAGAGTCCGCTATATAATAAAGACTATACCAATTATTTTATTCGTTTTACAGCATCTATCAGCAGAGAAGAGTTTAACACCGAAACAGTGCGCAGTCCTAGACGCGGCGTTGGATACCATCAAGCTGTACTTCCACGCTGGAGGCAACGGCCTAAAGAAAACGTTCCTAGAGAAGAGCCCAGAGCTCCAGTCTCTCCGATACGCACTTAGTCTGTACACGCAGACCACGGACACGCTCATCAGGACGTTTGTCACGAGTCAGCAGAACCAAGGTATGTTCAGCAAAATAGTATTAGTAAAGACAGGTCTAAAGAAAAACGCTCGTAGAGAAGCAACCAGAGCTGTAGTCTCTGCGATATGCACTTAGTCTGTACACGCAGATCACTGGCACGCTCGTCAGGATGCTTGTCACGAGTTAGCAGAACCAAGGTATTCTTCTAGTTTCAAGTGCCCAGTAGGTGTCATAATACAGGAAAGATGCAGAAATGACGATTTATTGGCAGAGATAATAGAGCCTAGTGGTTTAATATTGCCTTTTCCATTTCTCATAGTAGTAAACTTTATAGTTACTAGTGTGCAGGTTTCGTCACGATGTTTGCCTTCAGTGGAAGCGAGTGGTGGCGATTGAAAATGACCGAACACTAGTACAAATTTAGAGGTAAAATTTGCGTCTGATGAGAATTTGTTTATTTGTTTGTAATAACTTTATTGTACTTAGAAATTACATAATTAAAGACAAAATCAACATATAGAGTAAATTGAAAATCGTACTCATGCCTTACAGACAGTACGTAAACCGCTTGGCCACCATCGCACAAGGAACATATTGACAATGACCATGTTCTATATAATAGTAAATTGTTGCACTAAGCACAAAGTAAGTTATTATTGCACCAAGTGCAATATAAATTACTTAATGCATAATCTGCTTTTCCTTTAACTACTGCAAGAAAGGCTTATTTAAGTAAAATTGATGTACTCGTAAGCAATTGCATACATCACTTCACACGCACACTGTATAACTCCATACGTCCGTCAGGTAGGCCAACTGAACGCATTTGAGGAGCTCGGTGGCCCGGTAGCGGTCTTAAAAGTTAAGCAACCCCGGGCGTGGTCCGTACTTGGATGGGTGACCACAAGTGTTGCAAAATTTTCTCGAGCTCCTCCGTGCTTCAGAAGGCACGGAAAACCGTTGGTCCCAGCCGTCATATGGCAGTCGTCAAGCTATGTCAGATGCCTTTAGGCAGATTAAAATTTTTACACTAGTGTTGGCCACTTACACACACGAAAAAAACAAAAAAAAACTGAATCTGAATCATCTACAAATATCTAGGCTAGTTATATGATAGATGAGCTTGACTTCCAGCTGTAGGTATGCAAAGCAATTGTACCAGGATAGCATAAGAGAAAGAGATTAAATTAAAGACATTAGCAGAAGTAAACTCCTGCAGACTTATGCTATCTTGGTACTTTTCCTTCATCCTTCTCGTTCACCTAGAGTAAGCGAAAGAGACAATATCACTTTTCTGTTTCACTTTATTTTTCCACCGATACATCGATAAAAAAATCTCAACAGTGCAGTAAAGGATTTTCATACATTTTTTTCTGCTCTAGAGCAGTAAAGTTCCGCTTTGTGCTGCATTTGTAGTGCAATTATGATAGAATTGCAGCGTAGTTGGAAGAAAAAATCATACCTATCCAAAATCATGTCAGAGTCAAAGAACTGAAAGTAGAGATAAAATCATAAATCTCAATGGATTATAGGTACTATAAATACAAATCTACTACTATGATTATATTTTTGCAAATCCATGCGTGTAGTCATGCAGTCACTGTAGAAATAAATATTTTTAATTAACTCTTTTTTCATAGACGCAGCAGTAGCGGAAGAAGGCAGCGTGGGAGAGGTGTCTCTTCAGGTCGATCTGTTCACACATCCTGGCACCGGAGAACACAAGATCACTGTGAAAGGTAAACTTACATCATTCTAATTTCTTCATAGTCTTAAGCGCTCTCAGGCATTAGCGCAAAGAAATAATACATTACAGCTAAAAATGAATCAAAAAAAGAAAAGGCGAGAGAAACTTCGTTCCTTCGCCAAACGGGTCAAAAAAATGATCTTTTTCTATCAGCTGATAAATTTTTTTTTGGCCCCAATTTGAAGAAGTTCAAACTTGGCAGGGAACTTATTTTACAACCTTTTGTCATTTTAACTCGTGTAACTCAATTTATCAAAACTCATTCCAGCTTCAACAAGTAGCTTAAGTTTTTTTAAACTTGACTTGCGATATAAGATTTTTCCTACATTCAATATTTTTTCTTGACTTAACTTCTCTATTCCAGTGGTAGCAGCCAACGACCTAAAATGGGTGATAGCAAGCGGTATGTTCCGTCCGTTCATCGAGGTGAACCTCATTGGGCCGCACCTCGCGGATAAGAAAAGGAAGTTTGCCACCAAGTCCAAGAGCAACAACTGGAGCCCCAAGTTTAACGAGACCTTCCACTTGTAAGTTGAATAACTGACGTTTAGCGAAGTCTCATTCTAGCAACAGTAAATGCCTATAAGAGGGAAAGAGACAACATATGGGAAAAAATACCTTTTTTTAACCGACTTCAAAAAAGGAGGAGGTTATCAATTCGACTACACGTTTTTGACGTGACAACGTCTTAAATTAGGTTGCGGCTGGGAGTCACTTATGAAAAAGTGTAACGCTCGGTAACGTTACGATGAGTCACCGAACGAGAGAGAGGCCGAATGCCTTGCGTCTCTCTCCCACTCAACTATGATCGGTCAAAGACGTTGTCACGTAAAATCTTCGCCCGTAAAACCGACTTTACAGGCAACCATTTTTTTTATGTATGTTTGTTACGCGATATCTTCGCCAATTGTGAACCGATTTTGATAATTCTTTTTTTATTTGAAAGCCTTTACTACCAAGTTGGTCCCATTTTAATTTGGTGAAGATATGATAAAGAACTTTGGAGATATGGAAGAAACTCCTATAAAAAAATTGAAGTCGGTTGTTTCTTTTGTTAAAAATTTAATTATTGCTCTTTACGTATTATGAATGTATCTCTTGTCTCCAGCATGGTGAGCGCGACGGAACAGTTGGAGCTATTCGAGCTGCACGTGTGCGTGCGTGACTACTGCTTCGCGAGGGAAGACCGGCTGGTCGGCGTGGCTGTTATGCGGCTCGCCGACATTGCGGAACAGGTAATATTTGCATTTTAAGTAAAACTCCTTACTCTGTGGCCTGTAGCAATATATGTTTTCTAGGTACCTACATTGTTTGTTTAATTTTAACATATTCGCCCACTCTAGATGCCATATTCACATAAAAAATCTGCCCTCTGAAATCATTAGAGTAGTCTATCAATTTAAAGAGTGCAGTCTTCTTATGAATTTGAAATAAAAATCTGCGTTCCTAAAATCAGTAGCATTGTTCTAAAATAACTGATGAGTGCAGTTTTTTTATGATTATGGCAGTATTGGTTTAATCCAGTCCAGAAACGACAAAATAATAGTTCTTACGGCTTTAGTTGTCCATGAATGACTGGGTTAAATATTTTTTAATTGTGGATTTCGATTATGATATTGAAATTAATCGCGTTTCCCGTTGTTTTTCCCGTTGTTATGATTTTATTACCTAATAACAAAAATAATGTAAGCAACCTTTCAGTGTATCAATATTTCCTCTTTTATCAGGGTTCATGTGCCTGCTGGCTACCACTGGGCACGCGTGTCAAGATGGACGAGACTGGCTGGACTATCCTCAGGATACTCTCCCAGCGGCACAGCGACGAGGTCGCCAGGGAGTTCGTGAAGCTCAAGTCGGAGATGCGCGCCGAGGCTCCTGCGGGACAAGGACCTTCGTGAACCCTGTAAGAACACCGCCGGAACCTCGACTAAGGGCACCGACTGGAACCGTCCGGTTGCTACCCCTCAAGAGGCACTCCAGCCCACAGAGGCGATTCGGAGTCCCGAAGAAAAGAGTTACGATTCGGACACGACCCGGCGCTCCGGCAGTACCCGGTCAGTGCGTTTAATTTCCTATCGAGACGTTTTGTAAATAAATTTCGGTGTTAAGTTACGCGATAGATATATGTTGCACAAAGTAATCGTTAGCTGCAAAGACTGACCGTAGGCGGCCGCGGGCGCCGCGTGCGCACTTCCTTTAGGTATTCAGCCAGCATTATTTTCTTATTACTCATTCATTGAACTTCGCATTCGAATTTCAAGAGCCACTCGAAATTTAATTTCACATTTGTCACTGATTCATTACACGTCTGAGCATAAAATTTGCTCGCTTTCTGAGCTTTGTTCACGCGTTATTTTTATACGACGTAGGTATTTTCGATTTTGTACAACTGGGTACCTAAAATGGTGTGCGCATTAACACGATTTATGTAATAATAAATATTTATATGGACCAAACTGTCATAAATACGGATGCATTAATCCTTAACCCTTAATATAATGCAACATTATTTATCTAACTATCATCTACTCGTTATGCGTGTACAGTAAATAATATATGGCCTTATGTAAATTATTTCGGTTTATTTGTATTCTTTGCTTCTTCGGATAGTGGGAATGAACCTAATCGTTAGGTCGAGTGTGACAGCGTCTTGTTTTGTTAATGCGTGGTGTATAGGATTATGCGAAGCACGATAATCTTGTTTAGGAGATGAGTGTTCTAAAATGGAATTAATATAGAAAATAGCTACAGTTTATATTAAAATGTACGGTCTTGTCATCTTTTATAAAAACTCCTTTTGTGTCCCGTTTTGAGCGATCTGAAGTGTATTGTGGTCCACACTGATTCAGTATTTAACTGACATGTAAATACCAATGTTGTTTATTATACAATCTTATTATCTTAACACTTACTTTAATACGCTTAGCCTGTTTAACGTGTAATCAATCTCCTATGTCTTTTTGTATATTATTGAAAATTGTGATATTGTTATAAATGAAATACATCATTAACTGTCGTGAATATTTATGTACATCTGTTTTAGATGGTAAATTCATTGATCAGATGTTGATTGTTGTAAAATTTGTATTAGAACTTACTTTCTTTATGGATACAGGGCACTGATACTTTTAAATATTAATAAATATCTAAACATTTCTTTGTACATTCCATCTTAATGTTTTCTTCAAATATTTCTATAAATATACTTTGTTTTATCAAGGTGGTACCTTGATCAGTGCTCAAAAATAATTTGTTAAGGCTATTGGTATGGCGGGTAACAATAAAGAATCGTGGATTTAACAAGATAATAATTAAATCATAAATTAAAAAGTATCACAGTCCAAACCTAAACTCACAGTGTTTGAAACGTCACATTAATAAATTAGTAAGTGTATATTTTCAATTTCACTATGACTTAATGAAACTAGTATACGATACATTTTATAATAGATAATAAATAAGCATATAATTAAAAAAACCCGAAGCATCTGACGCATTTACGCACAGTACAAATAATATAAATTGTGTTTATATATAACAATTGCTTTTACTATAAAAAAATGCATAAATATATAGGTAAATATATCTATTGCACAGAAAGGGTATGATAATATATGTACTTAAATTATATTTTAAAATAAGCATCATATATCGATCCTGTTTAAAATAAAAGAAATAAATATTTTAGATTTTTTCGTACACTTGCGTGCAAAGTAAACTGATGTTTAGTCATTGTGGTTTTGAAAATATGCACAATGTGTAGTTAAAGGCACACCACTGACCGACACGGGAGTTAGATTTTCTAAATATTAGCATTTATCATGGATTACATATCTGTAGATAGAGAATGTGGTTTGTCTAGTCCAAATCTCAATATATATTTAATCGTCTTTAATAATTACTTTTTTTTACTTTAAAATCTGAGTCGACTGAATCTGTGTAACTATAGTAAATAGATCAAAAAAACAAACGTAGCTATCGTTACGTTTCTAGTTCTCGTAGTATTCTATTCAATGTATTAACGTATTCACATCTTATAAAAATACCTTTTCAAAATTTGAATTAGATATATTACATTCTTTGTCCATTGAAATAAAATATTATATTTAAAAATATGATGTAAAATTGATAGCATTTATGTACGTATTAATGCATTGAATGGGGTGTGTCTTCGTTGAATTTTATTAGCAATAATGCCCATCGGATAGAATTCCAGTCCTTTTTTTATTCTACGAAATGTCGATAATAGTTTCAAAGGACGATAATAAATTCGTATAAATTGGATCATCCATTTGTAAATACTTACAAATCGTACTTCCATCGTCTTGTGAAAGGGAGGCAGCCACTTTGATGGGATCGTGTGATATCTGCATAAACCAACAATATATCAGTATTAATTTCGATGTATATTTAATTTTACATGTATGTGTATATTTCGAAGTGATATGTTACAGCCCAACAGTTTATGAAGATATTGCGATTCGAGCTAGTATTAAAGAGAAGCGCACAGTTCATTATAATCTCATCAAAATAATAATACTAACAAATCAAACTGACACATAAACTTTTACCATTTGACAATACTTGGTAAATATTATTTTGTAAGTGTAAAATGTGATCATCACAAGCATCGGTATCATTGTAAGTCTGTATCGCTCCAATTTTAGTATTAAAATCACTAAACATTGCATATATCTTTGTATAAATGCATATATGTAAATGTTACATGTTTAAACACATTATTGAATTTAGAATTTTTATGAAAAAATAAATAAATATCCGTATTTCAAATATACCTCGTTTTGTTTCATTATTTGTTTGTTTTTTTAATGACTCGAATAGAGGTCATTCACTTTCCTGTCTCCGAAAATATGTGTCTGTTTTCTATTTATATTACGACCGAGTTCAAATTTACATTTAGGAAGGATTCCAAGATCATGCCAGTTATTCTGAAATAAATCATAATTATTTTAGCCGAAGAATGTTTGGTCATAAATTATAGGTACATCAAAACGGACTCTGAAGTTCTTCGTAATATGACATTGACGGCTGTTAAAGACCCTGAAACATGTTTTGTAAATATCTCAACATTCTAAATGTTCAATTCATGAAAGTGTAACTGTTTCACAGCGTGTTTCTTTTCAAATTCCTCTAATTGTGTGTGATCTATTTAGGTAGCAAACAGAATGGAACGTAGACAGACACTCCCACATGCAAATTCAGAGCCACGCAGCTGACTGTTATGTGACGTCACAGGGAGCTAAGGGGGGAGACTATTTAAAACGTCACTCATTCATTCATAAACTGTGAACATCATTTGATCACTGACCACGGCCGCGTACGCACGAGCACACCAAAACTCAACCGCGCTATTTTTGTCTAATTCCGTTCTTGAAAAGTACAAAGAGCGTTTGTGTTTGTGGCATTTTATTTGTGAAGATGAGCGGAAATTTCCTGACGATTCCCGGCGACGACCAGATCACGAGGCGGTCACGGGTAAGGCTTCACTTTGCATTGCATACTTGAAACGTAAATAGCGCGAAACTGATACAAACAAACGTGTACAGTTGGCTTCATAATTAATATTTTCTATTCATTTGGAAGCACTGATTTTAATGTTAAGCTACGCTTTCTCAAATATTTTGTGATTTCCACTTTGGCTCCCCAAACTTTTGTCAATCTAGTCTCAAAATAGCCACATTCTAGAGTATCGTGCTATTCAAATTACGTCTCGTAGTACATCAAGGGTTTCTTGAGTGGGTGGCAGCACATTTATCGAGATAGAGATAGAGAAAAGATGGGGAGGCCTTTGCCCAGCAAGAAGATTCAAAATTTGGCTAAAAGAAAAAGTTATACCATTTACAAACCGACTGTACCTGTTACTTTCGAAGTTCAACGTTCTTGCTTTGTATCAAGTTGGCGCCTTTTGTTTGTTTACGAGTAAATACGGATGTTACGGAAAAGGGGATAGTCCTTGAACAAAGGAGTTATCTATTCTTACTCCGTCCATATCCAGATAAATTTCAAAAAACGAATAAGGAATTTTTTTTCACTCAAATTGTGGGCTCAGCTGACCGAGTTACCTACTATGAAAACTTTTTCTATTTCGTATTCGGATATTTATTTGCAGGGTAAGCTGTTTAGTATTAGGGCTGATATCCAAACATTTAACATTTCTTTTCTGTAACAACTGTATAAACTAAATTATAATTAAGTTCAAAAATTTTAAGGTCATGTTTGTTTCTTTGATTTTTCGTGTGTGTTAGTGGCCAACACTGGTGTCAGATTTTTCAAGCTGCCTAAAGGCATCTGACATAGCTTGACGACTGCCATGCAATGATGACAACCGGGACCAACGGCTTTTCGTGCCTTCCTTTTAAGGTCATACTAAGTCAACAATACAAAACTTACTTTCTTTGGCGCTACAACCTTTTGTGGGTCTTGGCCTCCACAACGATTTGTCGCCTTTTCTGTTCATCTCTGGCCTGTCTTCTCTATGCTGTGTACTTTCCCATTTTCCGTAGGTCTTCTTCAACTTCATCCCTCCAGCGCTTCATGGGTTACCTTCGGGGTCACTTTTGTTGTGGTGTCCAGTTAGTTATCATTTTTTTCTGCCCTGTAATCGTCCATCCTTTCGAGGTGTCCTGCCTATCGTAACCGTTAAGACTTGCAGTATCGCACAATCGTTCCTTGATGGATCAAATCAAGTTCATGATTCATTCGCTGGTGGTAGGAACAATACAGAAGTACCTATAGAAATAGGAAAAAGTAAATAAATTCCCCAAGTAGGCACCTAACTATACTAAATATCGATACAGTAGGATACCTATTACGAGTCTACGTTTGGTAAATCAGTGACTTCGAAAAGAAAAAAAAACTTTTTTGGGGTAAACTTTATTTTAGTTTTCTACATAATCTCCTTTCAACTATATACCAACGATGTTCCAACTTTTTCAACCCATCCAAAAAATATTTTTTGGCCTGAAAAATAAGCACCTATTTCAGCTATTACTTCATTGTTTGATGAGAACCTTCGCTCTCCAAGCCATTTCTACATATTTTTGAAGAGGAAAAGGTCACAGGGGGATGTTGCAAGTACTAAAGAGTGGGCCGGAGCATTATCGCGATAAAATAGATTTTTTTCTTTGCTAGATGCGGGCGTTTCTTCATTCATTCTTAATTAAACCGATCTAATAATGCAGCATAATATTCTGTGGTTATTGTATTGCCTTTTTCCAACAAATCTGTATAATTGATTCCTTGACTGTCCCAAAAGACAGTGGCCATCAGTTTACCAGTCGAACAAACAGTTTTTGCCTTCTTTGGGGCATGTTCACCGGCAGCAGTCCACTGCTTCGACTGTTGCTTAATCTCTGGTGTATTTGGTAGAGCCACGTTTTGTCAACTGTCACGTACCGATGCAAAAAATCACTTGGATTGCGATTATACTTGACTAAGCACTGCTCTGAAGCTATGACGTGATTCCGTTTTTGGTCGACTGTCAGCAAGCGCGGCAACCCATCAGCTTTTTCATCCCCAGGAACGTGCAAAATTTGAAAAATACGTTCAGTCGAGATGTGCACAGCATCAGCTATTTCGCGTGTCTTCACTCGACGGTCAGCCAGAACAATGTCTTAAATTTTTAACGATACTCTCAGTGGTCTCCTCAATTCAATTCAATTCAAAATATCTTTATTATCATAGGATATTTATAATATCTCTTAATAATAGTCACTTTGTTTTGTTTTGCACAAATGTTGACGTCAAATCGTTACTTAAAGCTAAGTTTACGCCGCTTCCTAGACGCAAGTGCAGAAGAAGCGGCAACAAACTGCACTGCACGTTTTCTCCAAAGACGTCAACCAACAAACTAAAAACTTAAAATTAGTTATATAGATGGACAGAGATTACATTGTTTATTATGTCATAATTAAATTGAATTATAAGAATTACGAAATATAAAATAATGTCAATTTGTAAATTTAGTATGTACCAATGTACCTAAATTATGACATGTCTAAGTGTACAAACCTTTAAGAGGGACCCGCGCTAAGCTCAAACCAGACCTTTTTGTCTTTAAGATAGTCATCGGTCCTATAATAAGCCTTCTCACAAAGTACTTTCTTTACATAAGCTTTGAATTTTCTGTCTGGCATATCAAGGACCGATTCTGACAATTTATTATAAAAAAGTATACACTTCCCCATAAAAGACTTACTGACTGTATTCAGCCTGTAATACGGGCTAACTAAGTCATTCTTATTACGTAAATTTCTATCTGTAAAATCACTTACTTTATTGAACATGGAAATATTTTTCCTTACATACATTATATTTTCAAATATGAATTGTAACGCAAAAGTAAGTATACCTATTTCCTTGAATAATTCCCTCAGTGAGTCTCTCGATCCTAAACCGTAAATGGCACGAATTGCTCTTTGCCTCAATAGGCCTTCCGGGTGCTCAGCATCTTTGGTGGTGGTACGACCACAACGAAATTCAGTTAACCACTTATTTACTATTCCATGAGATGAAGCAGACTCCCCATAATATTTTTTCAATATATCTTCCGTCTGTTTAACTCTTTTCCTCTTAAAAAATAATGTTGAATTTGCACACGAAATTCGTTTTTCTCCATTTCTAAAGAATATTTCAAACACATCTAACTTTTTGTGTCTAAAAAGTTTATTTTCGCACCAATTAAAAAAAGAAATCGCATTAGCTTACTTAGGAGTTCCATAACATGAAAAAAAGATAAAATTTGTAAAAAAGTTTTTATTTAATATTAAAGTCACTGATTTACCAAACGACCCAGGTAAAAGAGTCAGTGTACACAAATTATTTGTTGAGTTAAGTTCATGAACTTTCCTCAAATGTCAATAATCTTTAGCGTGACAATATTTAGAAGTACAGACAGAGATATAAGATTACAAATATAAAGTAATAACGTTAGGTAACCTACTTATTTTCTTTTGATTCAAACGTTTGCTCAACTTAAAACCTAAATTAGTAAGTATAGAAAAAAAGCGGCCAAGTGCGAGTCGGACTCGCCCATGAAGGGTTCCGTAGCAGCAAGTAACATAATATAAAAGTTCTAAAGGTAAATTGCGGTTTACGATTTATGACGTATTCAAAAATAACTATCTATGATACCGAGATCGCTATAGTTTTAATTTAAAGTACATACTTTGAGGTGTATACCACATATTTTTCAGAATTATTTTAATAATATTTCAAAAGTTACGGGGACACCTCAAATTTTAACTTTGTATTAGATTATCTCAAGACTGGGGGGTTTGATCTACATAGTTTCAGAACAGTTTTTGTTGTATTTTAAAAGACCTTTTCAACGATACCCCACACGTTGGGGTTCGTCCAATTTAATTTTTTTAATTCAGTCACTCGATAAAAAGAAGAAATAGCCTCGCAGATAAGCCACATCGTTCTTAGCAGAGTAAAATAGGACCACTCCAAGTCATCCCGTGGATGTCGTAGAAGGCAATTTAGGAAATACAAGCTAAACAAAGCTTTTATACATTAATGAGACCTCTCCAACCCGTCTGGCCAGCGTGGAGAGTGTAGGCTAAATCCTCTAACTGCTCTGGCTAATATATGGCTCTGGTAGTACAGAGAAGGTTGTGCTCCTGCAGTGGAGACTAAAAAAGACCTGCTGATGAGGATGAGCCTCGCAGAAAAACTAGTTTATATTGACAAACATCCTTTCGTCTGTGTGTCGATCATACATATAATTAAACATTACAATTAGATTTATTAATTCTGCATCTAGGTAGATCTGCAGGTATATAGGTACAAATTTCATCAAATACTCTTCTTCAAGGTTCTGTCTGCCCCATTAGGGATAAAGGGGTGATAGTCTATATAGCCATCGGCTAAAAAAATGGGTGTTGTTTTCATTTCAAGGGCTGTGTGGTTTTCAATACAGTTGCAACGGCCAGATACCGGATACTGGATACCGAGTGTTCGGTCGGGCCATTAACCGGATAGCCGAATATCTGGCAGCCGAACATTCGGCTGGCAATAGATTTACCTAAAGACTTGCATTTTCGCGCAACGCGCCGTCTTCAATTTTGTAGGTTCTCGCAGATCACATTTTCTAATCTATATACTAAGTTAGTATGGAATAATTTCGCAAAAACTACATCTACACTCACGTAAAAAGAGTTTCATGTTGCTTTGCTGAAAACAAATAAATTTTTGTTGGAGTTATGGGAACCAAACAATCTCATGAAAGTATTTCAAAATCTTATTTTTTATTTGACATAGCTTAGAAAATATACTTTTCTAGTCTGTGAGAAAAAAAAACATAGAATCTAGTACCAGCTGCTTCTTTTTCCGTGCAAATCGTAAAAGCCGATCGAGGGAATGGGCGATAATGTGAATCATATGAATAGGCGATGCGGTTAGCAACCCATTCAAAATTTTCAAAATTCAAAATATCTTTAATATCATAGGATATTTATAATATCTCTTAATAATAGTCACTTTGTTTTGTTTTGCACAAATGTTGACGTCAAATCGTTACTTAAAGCTAAGTTTACGCCGCTTCCTAGGCGCAAGTGCAGAAGAAGCGGCAACAAACTGCACTGCACGTTTTCTCCAAAGACGTCAACTAACAAACTAAAAACTTAAAATTAGTTATATAGATGGACAGAGATTACATTGTTTATTATGTCATAATTAAATTGAATTATAAGAATTACGAAATTTAAAATAATGTCAATTTGTAAATTTAGTATGTACCAATGTACCTAAATTATGACATGTCTAAGTATACAAACCTTTAAGAGGGACCCGCGCCAAGCTCAAGCCAGACCTTTTTGTCTTTAAGATAGTCATCGGTCCTATAATAAGCCTTCTCACAAAGTACTTTCTTTACATAAGCTTTGAATTTTCTGTCTGGCATATCAAGGACCGATTCTGACAATTTATTATAAAAAAGTATACACTTCCCCATAAAAGACTTACTGACTGTATTCAGCCTGTAATACGGGCTAACTAAGTCATTCTTATTACGTAAATTTCTATCTGTACCATTACTATTATGATTTCCCTTTTCCGCCTTCATGCCCACCATCACACTAAAAGTGGCCTGGGCCTTACCGCCCTAGGCTCTGTCTGCCCCGTTAGGGATAAAGACGTGATAGATCCGGTATCCGACCGAATAGTATGCTAATATTCGGCATTCGGCCGGATAGCAAAAAGAGGTCCGGATACCGGATAATAACCGGATATTCGTTGCAACTCTAGTTTTCAGCCTAGAATAGGACCATCTTTCCTGCGAATTTTGTAAGTGGCGACTATAGGCAAAGTACAAACATCTCGCGTACAAACGAGAGCACTTTTGTAGTATGTAGGTACCTACATACCAACTTCAAAAGAGGTCTTTTGTAACACGACATCGTAAGGCATCAATTTCCTGCTTTTATTTTGTATAAGAGTCGGCCTTTATTAAATAAGTCACAATGGCTTCGCATCCTAAAAACATTTGATTTGTATAAAATACCTGTATGTATATAGAATCTTTTAACGAAAAAGATGTCAAGGATTTTTCTGTATGTATGTATAATAATGTAAGTAACATTTTACTTACATAATTAAACATACATACAGAAAAATTGTGAACCCACGTCACCTTAAAAACTAGAAATATATGATGGTTTAAGGTCTAAAAAGAGTCTTAGAAAATATATCTAGGTTCATTATAAAAATTAATTCGTAATTGCTTAGCTGACTTTGAGAAGCGATGGTTACTCGAAGTTATTTACTTACGATTAATATGTGGACTGGGTCCGAAAAATGTTATTTTATTTCGTCCGTCACTTATATTCTCCAAAAATAAATTTGACCCATATTTTTCGGTTTATCAAAGTCGTAAAAATTCAGTAAGATACAGCGCACTAAAGTTTCGGAGTAACCGTGATTAACGTCACCTCCAGTGTAAAATCCTACTAGATCGTGACGTCATGCGAAATTTAAATGCGCTGTATCTTCGTTATTATTTGCTAATCAGAAAAAAATATATGTGTAGGTACAAATATTTTTTTGATGAGTCAAAAAAATGTTTTTATTTCACATCCGTATTGCGAGAAAAAGTGGAGTAAGCAAAAACCATCTATGTCTTGGCGCGGTATAAATATACGGTACTAACTTCATGGGCTTCACTTACCTGGAATATCGCTAACACCTGCTTAGTGCGTGGCTAGATTATTTCTAACCCTAGAATAATCGCTCCGCATCGAATAGATAATTATCAATGAGGATTCTTCAATTTAACCCTCTGCACAGAAGACAGTAAGATATATTATGTAATCTCTTACCTAGGCTGTTTGATAAGTACCCGTTTATGAAAAAAAAAACATTTTTTTTTGTATATATGCATTTATTTTTCTACGTAGTCACCTTTTAAGGCGAAGATATAGGCAAATGGCCTTGAAGTGTGAAATAAATTGTTAACTCGTAAATATGGTAATAATTTCCATATTGCTCTTCGTCATGCACTAGATAGCCCTTTAAATTATTTTATGAACTGCCGTTGAAACAATTATTGGTGATCCGTCTAGCTTTAAAACTTGCCGTGGCCACTTTTGGCGGAAGCAAGTTTTAAAGCTAGACGGACTAATGTAAATACTTTCAACGGTGGTTCATAAAATAATTTAAAGGGCTATCTAGTGCATGACGAAGAGCAATATGGAAATTATCTCCATATTTACGAGTTAATAATTTATTTCAAGTGAGGGCGCCACTTCAAGGTCATTTGCCTATACCTCCACCTTAACTCTATACATTTGTTCCACCTATACTCAAGCTTCAATAAACCATCCAAAAAGTATGATTTTGGAAAGTCATTAAAATAGGCCTCTGTGGCGGCAGGTTAGGTCTTAGGTTGGGAAACAAAAAGAAATCGCATGGGGCCAAATCTGGAGAATACGGGGGGTGAGACAATAGTTCGTAGCGTAACTGTGCTAATTTAGCCGTCACAGCTCTGGACGATTGAGCCGGGGCGTTGTCGTGATGAAACAGTACTTTTTTCTTTTTTAAATGGGGTCATTTGTCCTTCAACACGGCGTCAAATTCATCCAATAAATTGGCATAGTACAGCCCTGTTATTGTTTTTACCTTTTCTAAATAGTCAATATGTATAATACCCTGCGATCCCAAAAAACGGTCGCCATGACCTTTCCAGCCGATGGGACGGTTTTTGCTTTCTTTGGAGCAGGTTCACCCGGTAAAATCCACTGCTTCGACTGCTCTTTAATTTCCGGGGTGTAGTGGTGGACCCACGTTTCGTCCATGGTCACGAAACGACGCAGAAACTCCTTCGGATTACGTTTGAACACGGCCAAACACTGCTCCGAAGTAGTCAGTCGGTTCCGTTTTTGCTCCTCCGTGAGTAAACGCGGCACCCACCTCGCCGATACTTTCTTCATACCCAATTTTTCTTCTTATATGTGTTGTACCCTCTCGATTGAAACATTTACAGCATCAACCATTTCTCGAAGTTTAATTCGGCGGTCGGCTAAAACGATATTTTCAATTTTCTTAACCATATCGTCTGTAGTCACCTCAACTGGCCGGCCTAGGCGATCCTCATCAAAGACGGTTGTTCTCCCCCGCTTAAACTCGTTATACAAATATCTGACGGTTGTCATAGAAGGAGCACATTCATGGTAAACCGCTTGCATTCTTACTTTTATTTCATCACATGTTTTTCCTTCCAAAAATAAGAATCTAATTACAGACCGATACTGTTCTTTCTCCATTTTAACAATTTTAAGTTCACGCCTTCACTGAATCGTTGTCAAATGAGAAAAAAAACAAAAGAATGCCATTTTTTTTTTAATTTTCCCGCCTCTGAAAAATGGCTTAAAAAGGTGGTATACTTATTTGCGGCCAGTGATATTAATATATTTAGAAAACGGGTACTTATTAAACAACCTCGCTGTGTTCTGTGCCCTCTGGCTGCTCTAGCCAAGTATGGTTTTGGTGATAGAGGGTCTTGCAGCGTGCTTCTGCAGTGGACACTGAAAAAAGACCTGATGTGATATAAATACAGCACAATACCATGCAATTAGTAGATTACTTAAATGCAAATTACATCTTACCTTCTAAGCAGTGTGGATTTCGTGCAGGTAGAAGTACAACTACTGCTCTTCTGAATGTGGTGGATGATATTTTAGCCGGGAGAGACGTGGGTAAAGGGTCTATTCTCGTATTATTAGACTATACACGTGCCTTTAACACAATAATTTCGACATTACTTATAGCCAAACTTGCATATTATGGAGTTGACGGTCCCTCGTTAAAGTGGTTCTCTAGTTATCTGACTGGTCGGCGTCAACGTGTAGTAGTTTCCTGCAGTGATGGTAACAAACTGTTTTCTGAAAATGTTCTTGTGAATAAGGGTGTACCTCAGGGTTCAATATTGGGACCTTTACTTTTTATCCTGTATACTGCAGATTTGTCTAGCGTTATACATAACACTGAACATCATTTATACGCGGATGATGCTCAGATTTATTTATTTATAAAACTTTATTGTCCAAAGTAATAATAAGCAGAGAAAATTGTGCGGCGCAAAAGCTATAAATACCTATATGCTTACCAAATGTTCAAGCCCTGTGACACAAATTTAATAGTAAATAATATAAACGAAGACCTAAATCGTGTAGCTGAGTAGTCAGAAGCAAATGGTTTGGTCTCAAATCCATCCAAAACCAAATTTCTTATTTTAGGTACTAAAACTCAAATTTCAGATATTAAAAGTTACAAGCCAGATATAAAGAAACAAGATGTACAAATAGAAGAGGTTACCGATGCTAGAAATTTAGCGATTGTGATGGACAGTCACCTACAGTTCGAAAAGCATGTAAATGATGTTGTTATTTTTTTTTTACTATAGGTTAAAAGTGTTGTATCAAATTAGAGAACATTTAAGCGTAGAGTGTCGAATATATCTGTGTGAATCTTTAATAATATCTAAATTAAATTACGCTGATATTGTAACAGGCAGCTGTTTACTAGCTCGTACTAAAAAACTGATACAGTGTGTACAGAACAGCTGTGCTAGATACTGTTTCGCTGTCCCTCGTAGAGCTCTTATCACTCCCTACCTTAACGAAAATAATCTTTTAAATATGGAATCTCGGCGTACTTTCCACTTTGCAGTATTACTTTTCCGTGTAATTAAAAAGAAAACTCCTCCATTCCTTTTCAATAAGTTAAAATTCACGCAACGCGCACGAGTACCTGATCGTTTAATTTACCTCACACATAAGACTGCTGCTTTCCGTGGCAGTTTCAGATATGCTGCGACACGATGCTGGAACGATATTCCACCTCCTATTAGAAATTTACCTACAGTTAAAACCTTCAAAAATAACTTTAAATCATACATCTTTAACGTCCAAAGATCCTAAATTTCGCTGCCTATTCTGTCGTCCATTTTTATACAGCTCTATACTTTTTCAAATATACCTATGTGTAAGATTGCTGTCGAGGTCCTCAGTGTTTAAAACAATTCAACCTATATAAATTATCGCCTTTATAAATTTTTATTCAATGTTTTTAATTTTATTTTATTGTATTATTAAAATATTCTTAAATGGCGTCCGCGGAAGACCAGCGTCTCGGCTCACGCGCGACATTTGCTGAGCGGAGACCATTTTGGTAGATAGATTTAAGTTTAGTGTGTCTAGAGTGTATGTGTCTGTGTCTACCAAATAAACGAATTTCATTTCTCTCTTTTCTTTCTTTCTATATCTAGTAACTATCTCGCCATTTATTTAAGCATGTTGATTTTCCCCATTTAATAGAAAGCTTATCGTTATTCTGAATAATAGTAACACTATACCCCGCCTCAAGGCCAATGTCAAGGCATGACCATCTGACATGACCCTTTGGAACCAAAATAGGTATGTTGCTATGCTTTATTTATACATAGCTGCATAAAAAATACATTGTTTTATCATTCTATATAGCATTTGTTATAGAGATGTGGACTGGGTTCGAAAAATATTTTTTTATTTAGTCCGTCTGTTAGATTCTTCAAATATAATGGACCCATATTTTTCGGTATATCAGATTAGTAAAAATTCTGTAAGATACAGAGCATTGAGGTTTCGTAGTTGGGGTGATTAACGTCACCGTCAAGTGAAAATCGTACTAGATCGTGACTCATGCGAAATTTAAAATATGCGCTGTACATATATTGTATCTTCGTCTTTGTTCAATGCTAATCAGAGAAAAGAAACATATGTGTACAATATTTTTTTAAAAACTAGGTATCTGATGAATAAAAAATATTTTTAGTCCACATCCGTATTATTACGCTGAATGGCCTTCGTCACGTAAGGGTCATAGACGTGATTATGTACGAGTAGTAGTAGGTATGTGGTTAGGATTCGGGAGCGGTTTTATAAAATTAAAATAATTAATATTGTAAACTAAAAAAATTTGTCTCAAACGGAAGTTCCGTTCAAAAAATGTAAAATACGAGCGTACGATGTACTGAGTTATGTAGTGCACTTAATGTAGGCAAAAATGAATAAACGGGCAAGTGCGAGTCGGACTCGTACATGAAGGGTTCCGTACCACCGCACAATGTTCTGAAACGCTGAGGAAACACGTTTCTTGTACGACGGCCCCCTTTAATTTTTAACTTTATTTTATTTTTAGTATTTGTTGTTATTGTGGTCATTATAATACATAATTGGTGAAAATTTCAAGTATCTAGTTAATGCCATTATGAAGATCAAGTTAAAAACGCTGAAAAAAACACGTTTCTTGTATGACGAGCCCCTTTAATTTTTAACTATTTTTTATTTTTAGTATTTGTTGTTATATCCGCCACAGTAATACATAATCGGTGAAAATTTCAAGTGTCTAGCTATTACGGTTCAAGAGATAGAGCCCTGTGACTGACGGACAGACAGACAGACGGACAGACAGCGGAGTCTCAGTAATAGGGTCCCGTTTGCACCCTTCGGGTACGGAACCCTAAAAAGGATCGAGCTAAATGCCGGCATAACTTGTGCTAGTGGTTCTGTGAGAACATAAACCTCGCGAGTTCTTATAACCATGCAATACCCGACAGTTTCCGCAAAGCTATTTCAGTGACATACCTCCATATATAACGCTACAGAAAACTTCCCCCCTTTCCCCCCCTCCACTCCCCTTTTTGGAATTTTTTCACAAAAACTTGTGTAGAATGAAGACCTTAGTATGCCTCAAATTCATTTCAAATTCGTAAATAAATATCGCTACAGCAAATTTCCCCCCTATTTCTTCCCCAATCAAGTCACGATCGACTAAAAAAAAAATCAGACATATATTCTCAGCAGTCGAACAGACAGACGGACAAAAGCATTTTTGGCCTATATCGAAACTAACACACTTCGCTCGCTTCTTTCGCTTGATCAATTATTTATAATTCTTTATTAAACGTAAAGCTGATATATATGTAACTACTTAGCTATATTTGTAACATATACTTTGTCTTACGTTGAATATTTCAATTCAGAAAAGCGATATAATAATCCCTGAATAACATGATCCATGATATTTAATATGCTTACTCAGGAAAGAATTTTCATAACAAGATGTTTTTTAAGTTTTGCATAGATACTCGATCCGTTGTTTGTTCAATTTGTATGGAAGATCCAATTTTTTAAATAACAATAATATATAATAATGAGAAATATTGTATGGATGTTTGTTTTTATGTATGCCGAAACGGCTGTACGGATCTGTTAGCGGTATAATGCACTAATGAAACAATATATGGAATAACTCTTATTATTTATTACGTAAGCACACGCGAAACACACAGGCAGGTAAGAGATTGACACGTCCTATCTGAAATCCATGCCAGGGGGGGGGGCTCTGGCTCAAGGCTTCGCAGGCGCCGCGACCTTGAGACTCTTATGACTTCATTACCACAGATAACACGGCTTATCCGTACAGCCGTTTTGGCGTGAAAGCCGAACAAACATCCATACAATATTTCTCATTTATTTATATATTATTGCGAGGTATTTAAACAATTGGATCTTCCATCACTATCACGTCTTTATCCCTAATGGGGCAGACAAAGCATGTTGGGTTCCGTTGCCAAATATACCTAGAGAAAGAAGGTATATACCTATTAGTTACTCAAGATGATATACCTACTAATGATCAATATAGAATTTGACACTAAATGACACCTGGTCATTTAGGCGTAAAGCATATAATCATTACCGAAATAAATTGAATATAGTAAAAATAGTGTGTGTAGTTAATTACATACCTCTCTTATAAAAAGGTTCTCTCTACCAGACGGTAGAGAATGCATGTGTGTGTTCCATTGTGTTCAATAAAGATTTTTTAAGTAATTAAATAAATTTATCTGTGATGTGTTTAGTGATATTCGGTATTCACTCAAGTTTTTGAAAACGCTGTTACGATAGGTAGTTTGTTTTTAATATCTTTATTGTACTTTAAAAACACTTAATTAAAGACAAAAACATGCATATAAGTTAAATGATGACTTTATTTTTGTGCCGTTATGTGTGGTAACTTAAAGACCTCCTTAACGAGATCCCTTCAAGACTACTCCGCCGCCGTTGACAAGAGGGCCGACTGCGATAGCGATGCAACGCGGAAAAGCGGCCAGCATTCTTGGCACCATGCCTTGTGGAAACCATTTCTTAGAGCGAATTTATAGTATTTAAGTTTTCTTTTTTTAAATTATTTTATGTTTTTTATTTAAACACAAAAATAATTACAAAAAAAACGTTATGGCGTAGATAGAGTTACAAAACATACGAGTATATTTGATTGGTAACCAATATGAGACAATATAATTTTTAAATAGGTACATTGCATAAACAAAATCCATCAAACCGGGTTTCAAGGCATACTATTGTTCTAAAACACCCTCTAGATTCAAAGCAGTTTGGTACTAAGTTGGTACTAGTATTATTACAAATATTAATTGAAGTTTCCATTCCAGTAACTTTCACAAACTCTGACCAAGGAACGCCCTTGTCCTAATTTGTGCAACCAGAACGCGGAAGCTGGTCACTGGTTCAATTTTAGACATCATTTGTGGATATGTCAGTTATATTTAACTAGAAGGTTGCCTGACTCAGTACACGTTAGTTAGCTACCCATTGTATTGAATTTGAAGAAGGTACAGTCATAGCTAAAATAAATGTTCACGATCAGAATTTCAACTCTAGTGAATTATAAGAAACTTTGTACTAATTTAATCGCCTATATAACGTATAGCTAAATGTATTGTAACTATTTCAAGGATAGATTCAGCCCATGATACTGGAGTGAACAATTTTGCCCAAGAACATAGTTGTTTCGAAATATGAGTTTTTTTTGGGTGTACTTTCTTATACAGACAAAAGTTTAACAGATTTTCGTTATTTAGAAAATTAAAGATTATCATGTCATAAAATAATCAAAATGTAGGTTACTCAGTATAAAGAATTTTTAATAATAGATTTTCGTTGCACTGAAAATCAATAATTAGAATGTTTGTTATGAATAATTTAAAATCATAGAATTTTATTACAAATAACATTTACTTTTGCGATGTTTCTAATATCAGAATATCAAATTAAATATTATTATTTTTAATAAGTTTAGTTAATATAATCTTTATAACATAATTATCTTTATCGTTTGTTGGTCACAGTTCTAACCTAACCTAACCTATAAGTTTGCCCTAACCTTTATTGTGGTAGCGATTTATAATGTATTATAACTTTTTATATGGTATTTAATTTGATTATACAATGTTTTCACATAATACTTCCTTAAATAATAACTTTCAGTAAAAGAAAATTCCATGAAAGATTATACCGAACAAACAATATTCTTTAAAGAAATATTCTACTGTTTGCTTAGTTTGTTAAATGAAAATATGAGATTCTAAAATTCATTGAACTGTGTTTCTATAAATTGTGTTTCATTCAAGTAAATAGTCTTTGAAACAATAATATTTGAAGTAAAAATATAAGAATTAAATATTCTATGAAATATTTTCAGTGAAACGAAATTCTATGAAATTTCAGTCTGTGAAACAAGGGGCACCCGATTTTTTTTGCTTTCCAAAAACTCGGTTCAGCTGATCGGTCAAATTGTTTGAAAGGCCTAAAAATATTTTTTTATATGTCGATACAATAATGTTGCTTGAAGAAGGTTGTTCAGTGTCATGAACTAACGTCAGCCTTAAAATAGTTTCAGTATATTTTTTTAGACCTTGTTTATTTTATATAAAGTATGATAAGTATGCAGCCGGAATTTTCAGTAATATTTTCAGTTTTTTAATTTAACTTTTTTTTAATAAGATAAACTGGTGATATCTTCTAGATTTTGTCCAAAAATCTAGTTATTAAGGTGGAGATATAGGCAAATGGCCTTGAAGTGTGAAATATATTGTTAACTCGTAAATATGGTGATAATTTCCATATTGCTCTTCGTCATGCACTAGATAGCCCTTTAAATTATTTTATGAACTGCCGTTGAAACTATTATTGGTGATCCGTCTAGCTTTAAAACTTGCCGATGCCACTTTTGGCGGAGGCAAGTTTTACTTTCAACTGTGGTTCATAAAATAATTTAAAGGGCTATCTAGTGCATGACAAAGAGCAATATAGAAATTATCTCCATACTTACGAGTTAACAATTATTTCAAATGAGGGCACCACTTCAAGGTCATTTGCCTATATCTTCACCTTAAAGTAAGTAAGTAATACTTTTTGATACACCAAGAAAAAGTATTAATATACACACAGAAAAGGATATTAAAATGTGGAATGGTCGGTCTTATCGCTAAAAGCGAATTTCTTCCAGACAATCGATGGATGGAGAGAAAGTCGAAGACATCTACAACTCTAAAGGCCCGAACCTAAACCACAGATTTATAAATAGTTACTACCCAAACTCAAGGGTTGACATATAGTTTATTTAAGACTATGCATGTCATCTATTGCTTTAATTCAATTGTATGCAACAGGCAAGAAAGAAAGTTGCTCTGTGTAAATGAATCTTTAATCCCCTTGGATTTAAGGAAATTCTTAAAGCTCACAGGGTAAGGACCCTAGACTTTGACTAGACAAACGTAGTCTTCGTTTTATTCTTAAACGACATGTCAGATTTCGGTAAAAATTGTAACTTTAAGGGCCCGGTCCTTATTTTTTGTGATTTTGACTTCTTTTTCGGAGCTGATTGGAATATGTTAAAATATGTTAAATTGAAGTTTATTTAAGAATTAAAAAAGTGAATGAGACAATTTATTGATTTTCATTGTAATAGTTTGTTTAATTCCAAATAACCTTGTATGAGAAACTCTGATTCTGTCTAGGGCAACTCTTAAGTCTTCAACATTAGTATAACATTAGTACGTACCTACCTTCATATTAAATATGTAACGGTCCTCTGTGCGTATATTGAAAGTATACAAGAACTGTTTCGACTGAAATAGATCCCTTCTGGGATAAGTCCACCGTTTGTACAATTGTGTTTTAATTATGTATGTATAGATATTGCTTATTTACAATTACGTTTTGAAATAAAATAAAAAAATAAATTTGAATTATACTAGTCACAGTTTCTAGCATTTTATTACGTGTCAGACCAAAACTCTGATTTTGATATATCGATGACGTCGATCGTCGAAATAGCAGGTCGTAAGTATATTGTTGAAGTCGTTGTAATAAAACGGCTGAAGTCTTTTCGTTAAAAATTTCATGGTCAATTTAGCCTCTAAATCGTAACAACGTTGTTGACATACACCTCCCACGTGCCACTAACAATGTTCGTCTGTTAAGGTGCATCTACACAGCAGTTATATAACGAAATAAAACAATGGGTAACGCGATAACATTACATGACATTTTGCTACAACATGTTACAAAATATTATATGTTATAAACGCTCCCACGCAGGATCAACTCGTGGTATAACATCGTATAGCGTGGTATAGCATTTTGCGAACAACCGAGGTGGGTTGTTCGCAAAATGCTATAACCTCCGTCCTTCTGCTATCGTTGCTCGGATGATGTTATTTAACAAAAGTTACAATTTGCTATATCATGTTATATGAAGTGTATATATGCTACATGAAGTGGTATAACATCATAACAATCTATAACTTTTGTTACAATCTGTTAATGTAAGTTAGACGCAAATGTTATGCAACTTACTATATCTGCTGTGTGGATGCTCCTTTATAATTTCTCGCATAGTTAGAATTCTTAGGTACACGCGGCTACTTAACTAGTTCATAAAGTATGCTTTATGAACCATAGCGACAAGATTCATTTTGCACTGAAAAACTATATGTGTTGAAATTAAGAAAAGATATTGAATTATGAATGATTAAAAGTATATAGTAAGTACTTAGTATGAATATAGCGAAGATATTTTATAGCTTTAAATTTCATATGACTCTACTTTTTAACCCAAAAATAACGTATGCTTTTTGTTCAAGACAGTATATTATTACAAATTTACAAACATTAGCTTTTTGTCTAAGAGTATTATATTTTCATTGTATTACAAAATTATAACAGTCATTATATTCATCATCATTGTCATCATTCTGCATGTCACTGTTGAGAATAGGCCTTAAGTGCCATCCACCTCAGTCTCAGGTATTACAAAACTGCTTTGACAAATTTGCAAGCTAGAAAGTAGGAAATACCTATTACTAGTGGTTCTCTGAAGACAGTAGACCTTGCGAGCTTTTCTAACCATGCAATAACCGACACGTTTTTTTTTCTCCTGGCTTAGCAAAGCCATATCAGTGAAATCCATCCATATATAACGCTTTAGCAGCTTCTCCCCTTTCCTCTTTCACTCCCCCCTTTTGTTTTTTTTCTTCAAAATATTGTGTATATAATATTATGAAGTCTTTAGTGTGCCTCTCAAATTTGATTGAAATCCGTCAATAAATAACACTACAGCAAAGTTCTCACTTTTCCCTTTTATTTCTCATTTAATCAAAAATCGCGATCACCTTAAAAAATGTGTAAATCAAGGACACTTGTGTGCCAATTTTCGTCAAATTCAGTTGAAGAATGCGACCGGTAGGCGAGAACAGACAGACGGACAAAACCATTTTTAGCCAATTTCGAAATTGAGACGCTTCGCTCGCTTGGTCTGTAAGAAACTCAGCTAGTATATGCACCAGTGGCGAGTAAAAAAATTCTCAATGCATAATAAAAAAGGCCCTCACACACCAAGCGTCGCCTTCCGTGGCCGCTTGCCAATTCACACCGCAACAATATAATTTTGATTGCGACGAATATCTCGTCTACGAGATAAATTGTTGTCTACTTATTTATTAGATAGATTTTATAGGTTTATTCTTATCTTTTCTAGCAACTGATTTTAATCTTTTAAGTGAATCGGAATGGCTTTTTTATAGGGTTGTAGACCAATGTATGGACACTCTTACTCCCCCTGTTTGATGTCACTGATTTTTAATACGAGATAATTTAGGTTTTACGTTTTTTGTAAGCAAATCGCTACGAAATGATTAGTATGTATGTAATGTAATATAAAAGCAAAATCAAGACTTTTAGATATTCGTCTTACTTGTACCTACTGTAATTTTTGAGGTGTAAAAATAAAAGTAAAAGTTGAAAAATAAAATAAATGATCACAACTTTTCGCTTCATGACTTTTCTATAACGGCTAATTAAGAACTAAATTTGAAGAGTCGCTGTAAAGCCAAACTCATTAGACACACTCTATTTAGAAAATACGCAGACATTAATAACAACTTGACCATGCCTCAAGATGTAAAAATCATATAAATAGAATCTGTTTTGTAGAAATTCCAACGTTTCATTGTCTCTGTTACGTAGACAAATAAATTTATAATATAATATACCCACTGATATTACATTCAGATCAAGGACCTTGTAAATCTTGGTTGGATACTAAGACGTGAAGGGAATGTGTTACGCAGGACATAATGGAGAGGGGGGCTAGTACAGATATGGTAAATGATAGAAAACGATGGAGGGAGTTAACATACAGAGCCGACCCCAAGTAGGGAGAAGGGGAGGAAGATGGATGGTTGGATACTATGGATAAAGCGTAAAAGCTCACGCTTAACCGGCTGAATAGATTGGAAACAAATTTAGACGAATAAAGCTATGTTTGTCTTAGCTTTTATTATTCATGGCTCGTGGTTCCCGGCAGAGTAGAATAGAACCTCTCCAAGTCTTCCCGTGGATTTTGTAGAAGGCGACTTAGGAAACACAAGCTAAACAAAGCTTATAAACATCAATGCTTTTGTTTTAATACTTTTTCAATTCTTTACTTATCGTAACTGTGTCCATAGGTTCAAATATTATGTTATTTTTAATATGTTATTTTTGTTAAAAATCATTCTACCTGATAATAATTGTTCCCTGTTTTGTATTGGCAAAACAGCTGTAAACATCTTTATTTGAATATTATAAATTACAAAATGAGAATGTGTAATTGGCAGTAAGTTAATAATCATTTGTAAAGTGCTGTTGATTCTGTGATTAATAAATAAAAAAATTATAAAATGAGACCTCTCTAACCCATCTGGCCAGCTTGGAGAGTGTAGGCAAAATTCCAGAGAATAAGAGCAGCAGAGAAGAAGAGCAGTCAGAACTGCTCTGGCTAATATATAGCTCTGGTAGTACAGAGAGAGTCGCGCTTTTGCAGTAGAGACTAAAAAAGATTTGATGATGATGTGATGACGATAGCAATTTTTACCACATGAGATAATTTTACCCCGAAAAATGTGTAAATGTTAAATTTTATTTCGAAATACAAATTTTTGATCTGAAGTTTAAAAGAGATTTTTTTTAATAAAAAAAAATATTTCTTAAGATCTCTCTAGTTCAATATCATGGATTATTTCCCTTTTTCTGTAAATTTCAGATCATATTTACTACAAAGTGCGCTTTCTTAATAGAATAAATATAAGCTCCGTAGTTCAGATTTACAATACACCAGCTTGACATTGAATCCAGAATTTACGCGCGTTCCCGATGAGTCACTGCCCTGTGTGGCCTAGCCAGCCACGTAACATCAGGTAATAATCATTAGATCCGAACTACTAAACAACTAATTTCAACACCTATAGATACGTAACATTCCTATACATACCAAAAGCGTGGTAGGGTAGGGCTTTCTCATCATTTTATAAATTATGGCGGAATATTTATTTCCGTTTGACATTGAATCCGGAATCTACGCGCATTCCAGGTTAGTCACTAGCCTAGTGTAACATCAGATAATACGTAAGATCCAAACAAACAAATTTAACAACTAATTTCATCACCTATAGATACGTAACATTCCTGTAAATACCAAAAGCGTGGTAGGGCTTTTGTCATCACTTACTAAATTATGACGGGATATTTATTTACGTTTGACATTGAATCCGGAATCCACGCGCATTCCAGGTGAGTCACTAGCCTTAACATCAGGTGATACGTAAGATCAAAACAAACAAAATAAATCACTAATTTCATCACCTACGAGTATAGATACGTAACATTATAAATACCAATAGCGTAGTAGGGCTGCTTTGCATATGTATGTTGAAAATGTAATGAATGGAATGTTTGGAATGTTTTGCTAAATTGTGACCATATTTCCGTTTAACATTAAATCCGTAATCCATCACATTCCCGATGTGGCACTGCCCCACGTAACATCAACAAAATTAACAACCAATTTTACAACCTATAGATACGTAGCATTCCTCTAAATACCAATAACATTGGGCTGCCTTGCGTAGGCATGTTTAGAATTAGCAAATTAGTATATTGCCTAGAGGGTCTTCTATAAAATGTTTACTCCTATTCTTTCTAATATGGGAGATCCCTGTTCCCTGTTGCATTATTTAGCTGTATTGCTTTCAAGTCCGTGATTTCTTAAGAGGTTATTTGTACTGGTACATAATTATGTATTTATTACGCATGTAGACAGAATGATGACCTCTTATCATCGACTCTTTAGACGATAGTAGGTATGCTGAGAAAAAATCTCATTCGCTTTAGGTGTACTCGTACTGTCAGTTAAACCAGGCCTGTGTCACTCCCCGTTTAGGTATCGAAAATATACCTACATTATTACTAAGCGCACGGCGGCCACTCCGAGTGGTATTGGTCGTCAGTTATACGAATCGTTTGTCCAGAGTAATAAGAAAATTGGCCTGCAATGGATGTCTAGGTATTTAAACGAAAAGGTGTTGAGTTCTGACGTAAGCTAAATTAAACCACATTGAGTAGATATTTCTTTGAATTTTTTTGCTGAGCGAGACTTCTGTACGTGAGTACTAGTTCTTATTTATAGCAATTATATATAACTGTTTAGTTAAGTCGCATCTCGATTACTTAATAGAAATATGAGGTTCTGCTGCACCAACTAATTTGAAAGCGTTACAGAAGTGTCAAAACAAAATTATCAAAGCGCTGTTCCATTATAGTTTCCTTACACCAACAAAACAACTATATGATAAAACTAAAATATTTAATTTAACACAACTTTACAGATACAATACATGTGTTTTGATTTAAAAAAATACTACAAATACTACAAAATCCAACATACAGCTAAATAAAAGACAAATAAAATACAATTTTCGAACCAAAAATATACTTGACCTAGTTACACCACGGACTAATTACGGGAAAAATACAATTTTTTTGAGGGAGCACAGCTGTATAACAAATTGCCAAATGAACTAAGAACGTGTAAGAGCATAAATATATTTAAAAAGAAACTAAAATCATACGTCGCGACCAGCACTTAATGTTTGTTTTGTAAATATTACTCACTGTAGTATGTAATGTAATGTAGTATCTCATTTTAAGTGAAATGTAAAATTCTTATGAGAATAAAGTTCTTTAAACCTATTCTCTGTTAGGTTGAATTTATAATAAATAACATTTTTATGTTAATTATAGGTACATAATAGACAAACGTGTATGGTTTTAGAACAGTTGATTAAAACTACTTTGTCAAATAAATAAAACCCAATTTTGTTGATAAAATTTTCTGAAGAATTGTACCATATCTTATAAATCCATTCATTACTTCGTCTGTATATCACGAAACTGTTTGTCACGCTTTACATGTTTTTCTTATAGCCTTTGATCTCTGCGACCATGGGGTTGTAAAATGCTTTACAAAATGGATGGTAATACCAAGATGGTGGTCTAAACTATGACAATGCAAATTGCTCAGTTGGCAGCCCTACCGTAGACGGAAGAGTGAGTCAGTCGCATTTCCACGTCAAAACAGCAATCATTCAAAAGCAACGAGCTTGAGGTCGCGGCGTATGGCCAAGCAGTAACTCTGCTACAAAATAAATGGAACGTAGAACTGGCATTCATTCATAATATCATGTGTACCTAAGACAATGTAAAAAAGACATTAGCGTAATAAATTAAAGCACATATTTGTACTAGTTTTAATGACGCTATGCAAAGAATCATTGAAGGAAAAGCGATGAATTATTTTTATTGTAAATTACGTTGTTTAAATGTTACTTATTTTACTTTTTATAATTTTCTATCAATGTGGGCTACGACATGGTGTATGCTTGTGTATCATTTATTACTCTAATGTCTTTTTCACATTGTATAATGTACAATCACATATTTATCCCCAACAGGGCAGATCAAACATTGGTTTCCTTTTTTTTGGAACTCGAAAACAAAAACACCACACTTAGACCGCGTCCACGGAAACACGGCACGGCGTGATTGCCAAAATTTCCATAGTTTGTTTCGAGCGGCGGCCCCCGCAACTACAAACTATGGAAATTTTACGGAGTCGCACGCCGCGCCTCGTGTCCATGGACGCAACCTTAGAGAGATGGTGAGGTGGGCATCAGAGATAGATCACTACAGGCTAGGAACCTATTTTTTTCGTTACTTCCAACCCGCAATGAGAGAGACACAAAGACAGAAATTGTAGGAAATATTGATATAACACCTATACGACCCAAAAACTACGATTTAGTAGTTATTCTTCTGTGTTGCCTATAATGTCTGCTGTCATTCACCAAGATATGACAAATGCCGGGATATTTTGAAGAGTTACGTCCGTACTGCACACGTGTCGGCAATTTGTATGTACATGCGAGCTTTTGGGTGGTGGGGCACTATACTTCTTTCTGAGTCAATCAGTTAGAAATCTTGGCCTTCTAATGGACTCAAAATTTAGCTGGAGGGATCAGGTAACTGAGATCAGCAGAAAAGTAACTTATTCTCAACAATATCTGAATCGTTTTAGAAACTTCTTCCCTACCAAAATAACCTTGATTCAATCTCTTGTTCTTCCCATTATTGATTATGCTGATGTGTTATCCTTATCTAAATGCAGATCGGCTCATCAATAATTGCATACGCTTTATCTTCTCTCTTCGTAAATTCGATCACATATCTTCTTTCCGATCTAAGCTTAACTGGCTTCCTGTTGCTCAGCTCCAACAGCAGAGAATGCTTTGTAGTCTTCTCTATACTTAAAATCCTTTCTCTCCCCAATATATGAAAAGCAAATCTATCAGTTTGAAAGTCATGACCGTGAGCTCCGTTCCAGTCATACTCTTCTTCTTCATATTCCTTTTTTTCGGTCAAATTTTATGTACAACTCTTTTACTCTTCAACTTACGCGTCTCTGGAATGCCTTACCCGAGGACATCAAAGATATCTCAAATAGATATCTAGTTAAGAAAAAGGTCCACACGCACCTGTCTGGTTATTTGTTACAGCAGAACTAGTCATTATCTTCACATTTGTAGTTTATGTAGGTATTTATGAGTAGGTATGTATTTGTGTAAATGCGTCTGACCTCCGCAACCCAAAGGGTAGACCAGAACTAATCCTAGGGATAGGTACAGACGCTAGATGGCGTTCCGGACCAACAGCTTTACGTGCCTTCCGAAGCACGGAATCATCTTTCTTTTCGGATAATCAGGCGATTCAAGCCTGCAATATCCTAACCAGACTGGAAACAACTTTTCACAAAGTATGCTTCCCAATGGGATTTGAACCCACAACCTCCGGATTACAAGGCAAACGCCTTAACCACTGGACCACGGAGGCAGTCAAGTAATACAAATATCAAAAGATAAATAAATGATTTTGACTTTGACTTTGAGTAAAGGCGTATTTCATAATAATCAAAGTGTCAAAACTTTAAAGAAAATTTGTTATGTTTGGTTATGATTGACTTTCTACATCGTTCTATCATTGGCGTTAGCATAAAGTATTTAGCGAAGGTATAATATACCTACATCACTTAATGGTGTAAACGCAAATTTGTGTAAACTTTTTATAATATTTTTATAAACAGGATAAATGTATATTCTTCATTATATCAATTATTGCAAAAGCTGCAGTTTTAATGTTATATCAAGATTAAGGATCCGATATCCTTGTCCGATTTACATGTATTCTAATGGATTTTGTTCAAGAGAATTATTTTGCGAACTACTGTAATCCGAACGGAAGTATCCTGATATTCTAATATGATTTTAACATCCGAAAAAAATGTCAGTCGTCAAGCTACGAGTGTATTAGAAGTATTCAGGCGGCTTAAAAACTCTGCCTGTGTTTTAGTTTTAAGGGTTCCGTACAAAAAATGAAAAAACGGAACCCTTATAGGATCACTCGGCGTCTGTCTGTCCGTCCGTCTGTCACAGCCAATTTGCTCCAAATCTACTGGACCAAATCAGGTGAAATTCAGTACGATGGTGTAATCCTATGACTCAAACACAGATGTGCAAAGTAAATAAATAGTTTTTAAAATAAGGGTCATTTTCGGGGGACAAATTAGGAAATTAAAAAAAAAGTTTTGCAAACCTTAGTGTGTCATATATCAAATGAAAGGGCTCGTTATGAGGATCTCAAATATATTTTTGTTATTATTGTTAAATGAATAGTTTTGATTTAATTGATGAAAGAAGACAAAAATTTACCATTCTCCCCCCCTGATCTCCGAAACTACTAAGCCTAAAATAATGAAAAAAATAAAAAATATAGTACATTGCTTTTAGATTACAGGAAAACCTATGAGAAGTACGGAATCCTCTTCACGCGAGTTTAACTCGTACTTGACCAGTTTTATTTTCGAAAAACCAAAAAAAACAAGTATGGAACCCCAACCCCGTTTACGGTTTCATCTTATTTGTGCTTAGGACTTAATACAGTTCACTGATTACTCTGAAGTTATCTCCATGGAGGATTGAACTTATAACTTTGCATGAAGACGATTTTAATAAGGGAATATCTCTACCTAAGATGTCTCAATATGTCTTTAAATAATCCTTTTAATAAGGACTGTCCCTTGTGAGTTGTAAGTCACAAGGGACTCAAGGGATTTAAGGGTTGTTCAATTGACCAAGTTTGATTCTAGAAGAGGAACACAAGTAATATACATCGTATCGGTATATAATATATATATACCGATACGATATATATTTATGTAAATATAATACTGAAATAAGTAATACATAATTTAATTTAATAATTTTAATTTAATATTTAATACAAAAGTACTTATTTTCTTTACTGTTTTACTCAAAATCGCAATAAAACTGTTGAAAGTAAACTGTCATTCGCGCATTTTCATTAACTTCGTGCAAGAAAAAGCAATTAGCACTTAATTTATCTTCATTCCAACATAAAGATGATTAGTGGCTTTCAACGAGATTTTTCCGTTGCAAAAGAATATATAAGGTAGGTTATACAAGAATTCTATATAAAAAAAAGTGAATATAAGTTTAAACAAGAAAATTTCTAGAGCCATGATCAAGATCCTTGAAATACATTGCAAATAAAAAATCAAAGAAGAAAGTTCCTGAAATCAAACATTAAAAAGTAACCTGCAGGAATCTTCTGCGTGGAGTTCGATGGAAAAGTTTAAATCGGATATTACAGTTATAGATACACTATCACGTCTTCATCCTAACGGGGTAGACAGAGCCCGGGTTCGTAAAACACAAAGGCCACGTTTAGCGCATTGCCGGGCGTTAAGATGAAAAAGGGAATCAAAATAGTGATGGGTTGCTAGCCGCATCGCCTATTTGATATCGTTTAGATTCTCGCCCATTCCCATGATCGGCATTTACAATCTGCGTGGGAAGAGAAGCAGCTAATACATTCTATGTTTTTTCTTTTCTTTCAGACTAATATATTCAGACTAGTATAAAAAAATTGCCAACTATGCTTTTCAAAGCAAGTGCTTTGAGCTGTGCCGTGCTAGCAAGTGATTGCAAGTGCAATCAAAGAAAACAGCTCATGAAATCAAGTAAGAGGTTGCTGAATCTGCAAAGTGACTCGAATCTAGTCTTAACTTCCAATGAGAGGCGTAGCTATAGCTAGGCGTGGGCGACGTAAGCCACAGTCATGACACAGTGGTCTGTGAAACCTTACGTTTTTTGGTAGATCTCATGCCTATACTACATCCATTAAAATTATATTATACTAGAAGAGAGCAAAACTAGCCCCCCTCCCATATGAAGCGCCTTATGTCTAAAAGCAATTTTTAAGAGATTTTGTAAAAGGAGGAGCGAATACGAATGTATATAACGAGTTAATGAAATAACGCAAAACCTCTCAGGTTGTAACTCAGTCCATGAAACTGAACAACTTTTGTTAATGTATAAAATAAAATTCGGATTTTCATACAGTTTGTATAAAATTAAAAAAATTTTTTGGGTTTCGAGAAAGTTGTAGAACAAAAGTTGTTCAGTTTCATGGGCTGAGGTACCTGATCTGAGAGGTTTTGCGTTATTTCATTAAACCGTTGTATATGTTTTTTTTTTAAATGTATGTTCCCCCATAACTTCTTTGTTTTTGAACCGATTTAGAAAATTCTTTTTTTATTTGAAAGGGTGCCTATATATGTGTCGCAGTTGAATGGTAAATTCCGCTAATTCACTAAACCTCTAGCTGTTTGGCTTTACAGCTCGGTTTTGTAAAACAGCGAACCCTAATACGCGGAATGGAATAAACGACTTGTATTCGGATGAATACAAGTCGTTTATTCCATTCCGTCCAAGTTGTTGAACAATTCTATCTAAAGAAATTATATACAATTTAGAATGCCTCCGAAGTGGTAATTTAGCGAGCGAGCGAAGCGAGCGAGTGCAGAGGCGAGTGCTAGAAAAGTTCTATCCATTTAACTGGGTTAGGGCAAAACTATAACAATAAAAATAGTTTTCTGGGAAATGAAATTCGATGTCGAAAAAATCTGTATTCTAATACACACCTAGTTATATTTCATTATGGTAACCCTACACCAAATCCTTATCATGCATGTGTCGCAGTTGGATTGTTTAACGGTTTCGTCAAACAGCGGATAACCGCTACTGTTTCACAAAACCGCTAGCCGTTTGGAAACGTGGTTAGCCGTTTAAATGAACGTAACACGTTGCGCAATATAAGACAATCCAGCTGAAAGATATTCAGCTGTTTAACAAAACCGAGCTATAATGCCAAATAACTAGAGGTTTCGTGAATTAGCGGTTTATACCATCCAACTGCGACATATGCAAGTTGATTCCATTTGTCACCAGGCAAAAGATCTGATGATGGGATCCCCAAGAAATCGAGGGAATTCCCCTAATATTATATGCACACATACATTGATTGATGTCTTTGTCAAGAAATCAAGCATTTGCATTCAGACAGAAAGTGAGTTTTGTTGAAGTGAAATTGATGAAGAAAACCTGAAATTCAAGTCGCTTTTTTTTGTTTAAAATTATATGCAACGTGTTACAAAAAGGGTTTATTACCCGTGTGGTTCCGGGTTAGAATAGGACCACTCCATCTCTTCCTGTGGGTGTCGTAAGAGGCGACTTAAGGACTAAGCACAAACATCTCGTGCTACGATTGCATTCCCAAGGACGGTTAACGTCAGGCGGCGGCCGGTTGTAAAACTATAGCCAAATCATTAAAGTTTTCCGGCAATTTTATCTCTCCAATTTTTTGTTAGTTACACGTTGTATACTAGCCAGAACTACTCGTATCTAACCCACATAAAACTTGGATCTTGCTACGCCACTGTGTCCAATTCAACTACGAGGAACGGAAATCGGATTACCAACTTCGTTAAAAGAACTTTTGTAGTAGAGCAGCTTTAGAATTGGTTCTTCGTTTCGTTTCATGAGAAAATTGAAAATGTAAGGAGATTGTTATTGAAAATTGTCACAGTCAGTGCTTGGAGAGAGTTTACAGTTTATAACCATATTTAAAAACCCGGATAAGTGCGAGTCAAACTCGCGTAGAGAGGGTAACGTACGGTGCGTATCTAAATTACATTTTTTATGTCACTTTAAATACCATAAACTTGTTATAGTTCTTTTATAAGACTTTATACTTAAGACTTTTCGACTATTTTCTTAAATAACAATTATCTAAACTATTAAAACTATTTACCTTATTCAAAAAAGTATATTTAAGTTTCTCTCAATATGCCCTTTAATTTCATATATCACAAGATATAGTTCGCAAAGTATTTTATTTTAACTTGTAATTAACCCCTAAAAGTGGCCTCTGCCCCTTGTTTCTAATTTATTTATTTACTTACATATGGTAGGGTCCCATGTGTATAAAATTTTAACTCAACCGACCCAGTAGTTTCAGAGCAAATTGTCTGTGACAGACAGACATATTTGGCCTTACATACGGCATATTCCTTTACATACGGCATGTTCCTTTACATAAGGGTATTTTTTTTCTTATACATACGGCGTGTATGTATAAGGAAAAAAAACTGAAGTCTTATTTCTATAAGAATTAAGTTTTTTCCTTTCGGTAAGGAACCCTAAAATTACCAAAAACTAAAAAAATACAATACGAGCTTGTCCAGTTGTCCAGTTCTCACTGGGCCAGTTTTACTTTTTTGCAAAATTCCAATAGTCGTATGGTAATCGTCTGTACAGTCGAGTCTCTGACAGCTGCTGGCAGCACTTTAGGTGTAAATCAAGACGGATTTAATTGGCACATTACGTGAATCAGCGGGTAGTAATGTTACACTTATGTGGCAAACAAATCATTTACTTGGAACAAAGGCAACAACTTGCAATGTAGCAGAACTGATAAACGGTTTTTTGCGCAAGTTTTATCGGGCACGACAATTTGGGTTGGCTATATATTTGCTCAGGAAAGTATAATAGATCAGCAGCATGTACAAATACTAAGGGACTAACCATAAACACCTTGTGATATCTACATTCCCCAAGGAGGGTTGACGTTAGGCAGGCGGTCGGTTGTAAAACGCTTTTAGCGTTAAGTTCGCCTATTGTTCTGTACAATTTGTATTTGATGGACAATAAAGATTAAATAAAATAAAAATAAAACTAGCTAAATCGTTTAAACTGTTCTGGCTATTTCTTCTCCACTTCGCAAGGTCTGTGGCATCCTTAGGTAACCATTGATATGCATATTCTATTTGGAGAAGCTAACAGCGGGAAAGCGCACCCTGGTTCCAAAGCAGCACAGCGGAGCATGCAACCGGGAATGCGCTAAAATTAAGAAGAACCGTTTACAAACACTTTATATTTTTACTGCGATCACCAACCAGTCTGCCCAGAGTGGTTTGTTAATTCTAAATCTGTTTTATTCATACGAGAATATAACTGGAAATAAAAATATTTTTCTTCTGTCCATAAACTGGTGCAAAAACATATACGAGTACTTCAATGTTTTAAAATCTTCACGACACGATACTCGTACAGATGTAGCAAGTACAAATATTTACTGAAATCAAAAACGAAATGAGCGATAAAACAACTGCAATAAACGATATCTCCGTAAACAGAATCCATTCGTTATATAAAGCCATACTACACTGGCGGTTCACCCGCAGCGTGAATCCACTCGAGAAATCTGCCGCACATCTTCAAACAACACGTAGGACGGTTTTCCACTGTCTTTTGACGCGACAACAGCCACGCACGAGTGCCTTTTCACAAACTCCCGCGCAGAATGATGCAATTGGTAGCGGTAAACCGCCATCATGATTTTATTTATTTATTTAAGTTTATTGCCCACAATCTTATATTTGATTGATTATGTCTTTTCGGGTTATTTGGGGCTTCTAGGCGTTGAATAAAAAACCCTGGGCTTCTTCAGACTTCTTTATTTCTTCAAATTTAAATGGATTTTACAGAGAGCTACTTAGGCGTGGCACTTGCAAATTGAGAAGGAAAAAAAGTGTGTACTTCAGGTACTTAAAAAATAAATTAACACTATACGCCTGATACAATAGAACCGCAAAGATTTCTTGATGTGTCTTCATTTCATTGTAGGGTTTAGGTAGGCGTGAACATCTATGCGTGAACCTATGGTTGACTGGGAGAAAATGCTCTTAGCATTAAGTCCGCCATTTGTTAAAAGTATATTTTTACTTTGGACAATAAAGTTTGATAAATAAATAAATAAATAAATAAACATCTTCCGCCCCGTTGAAGGGCTCCAAAGTCCTTCAACCGTTGAATTCTTCATCATTGGGAAGGGGACATAGTCGGACCAGGGGTCTTCGTAAACATCCTTGGGTGGTGCTGATGTCTGCCACTCGAGCTATGCCATCAGGTCTAGGAAATAGATCGAGCTACACGTCCAAGACGCCAAGCGAGAGGAGGAACATGGTCTTCTTGTAAAAGTACTAAATCACCGACGTTTAGTTTTGCAGTGTTAGTTTTCCATTTAGTTCGTTTTTGGAGTTCCATGACATATTCTTTCTGCCATCTTTGCCAGAAATGTTGGCGAATTTGTTCTAGACGTTGATATCTCTGAAGCTTATTAATGTTGTCATTTTCTAGACTGGGTGATAGTATTGATGTCAGCGGTCTTCCGATAAGAAAGTGCCCTGGGGATAGAAATAGGAAGTCGTCAGGGGAAGAGGATAATGGACATAAGGGATGGCTATTAAGAATCGCCTCCACTTGCGCAAACAAAGTAGAAATCTCTTCAAAGGTGAGATGACTATTGCACATAACGCGCTTAATATGATATTTAGCGGATTTTATGCCACTCTTCCAAATACCACCCATATGGGCAGCCCGCGCGGGTATGAACGAGAACCGTATATTTTCCTGAGCTGCAAATTGAGATAGAGGTTCCTTATTAAACTAAAAGAATTCTTTCATTTCGTTAGAAGCAGCAGATGGCTTCCCGCGGCGCGATGTAAACCTAAGAAGTGTCATTAAAAAATCCTCTTTGCATAACCCACTAACGGCTTCTAAATGTAAACATTTGTATCGAAGGCAAACGAAAAGGCATAAATAGCATTTGATCAATCTAGAACCGCGTCCCTTGCGATTTAGAATAAAAAAGGGACCTCCAAAATCCATTCCTACGGATTCAAAGGGAAAACCAGGATTTAGACGTTGGGCTGGAAGATCACCCATTTTTGGGACCAAAGTTTTGCCTTGAATCCTTTGGCAAATGACGCAGTTATGGTAAGTTTGACGAGCTAATGTCGAGTAATGACGAGCTGACGATGAGACGCTCGTTGCAGCTGACAAACCGGTTCTCGTCTATCCCCGCACGAACCGCGGCCGCTGAGTAGCACTGGGCGACGTCGCAAATCCCTGAAATAGTCGGCGTTTACGTTGAAAACAGTGCAATGGTAATATGGGCAATGAAATAGATCGAGGTTTATTAAGAATAATATGACAAAAAATGTATTAACTGTAAGTGGATAAAAAGTGAGATTTCTTGAAAAAAGGCCAACAAATCATGCATTGTTTTACCTCATTAATGTATATGGAGTGCTAATAGGCTTGAAACAATATAGAAAATGAGACAAAAAATATTTATTGTGATAGTTTAAGCAAAATTATAATTAGTAACGGGTAGGTAGGTACCTAGCATAAAAAGATGATGCAATCATTTTAGAAACTAAAAATTTTAAAGTGCTCCTCAAGACGAAACAGTTGAGCCCAAACTCGGTGGGGTTTTGTTGTTTTATCACAAAGATGCCATGGCCACCCTCCAGTTTCATCATGAGATCAGGTCATTGGTATAATAATATTGCATAACTTACATAAGTATGTAAAGTTTCTACTCAATCGAATAATGGGAAGTGAGTCTTTAGTTTGCTAGATTTAAATTACGGACACAGACAAATGGAAGGTAAAACTAAATAAAAGCATGTACATAAAAAACACAGATGCATTCAAAGACCTCTTAATAATATCATCTCCTCTCGTCTTGGCTTCGGTATAGTCTGGCCCTAAACTTGAGAATGCTTCAAACAATGCCCGGGCGTATTTACCTCTTTCATGTTCGCAATAAAAATTCGGGTAATAAATAGCCGGTTTGGTAAATACACAGAATACTCGCAAAATTTCAAACTATCTACAGCTGTCCTCGCGATAAGATTGAGTTACGGTATAAATAGCGAAGAAACTGTAAATTTCGTTGGATGATACGAAAATTTTCTGAATATAGCGTCGTCTTTAAAATTATAATTTGTTTTTTTTACAATGTATACTTTTAAACTTTTTAATATCCGACTTTATGAAGTATCCTCTAAAGAAGCGGACGGTTAAGGGATTCAACAGGTAAAGACTGTAAAGTCAGAACTAACCAATATATTTAATTTTTCACTCAATATGTACAAATGTTTAGTTTAGCTTTTCAAAGCATCAAAAGACAGACCTTGTATAAAAGCTAATCTAAATAAAATTAATTTCGTTTCGTTTTATAAAAGTAGTATATATTTAGAACAATAGTCAGTCAAGCAGAAGCGTTTGTACCCCACGTTACCTAAATATCAGAACACCACTTAATCATCGAAAGTTTTATAGATATTTACATGATACTCGTATTGTTGAACACAATATTGCTGTAAGTGAAATAAATTCCTAAATATAAGTTATATTACATCGTCATAATATTTAAAAAAAAAATAGATTTTAAAAAAAGTTTTAGCGACATTACGACACAAGTACTGTAATGAGGAATATTAGTAGAGCACAGATTTTTATTTAGTAAAATTATCTCAGTTCTTATATTATTGTTCGTGACCATGTAAAATATAAAAATAAAATAAAAAAAAGTAGAAAAATACGATTAACTTTTTTTTTTTTATATATAGGTATAATATAAAATATTCATAAAAGCGAAAAAGCTACCAAATAGATATTATATTTAGTAGCTTGTAAATAAATATTACCTGTGCGTAATAATACATAAATTTAACTGTTTCTTTTTTAATAGCCCTTCCCCATTGTAGCATCCATCAGGGCCCTTAATTGATCCTACTTTATAATCAAAGACATGTACGAGTATGTACATTAAGGAAGCAATAATTGATTGAGTATTGAATATTTGCTTTTGTTTGTATGTGTGTTTGTGCGGTAGCCACTTCTAAGCCTTAAGGATTTAAAAGCGAGTTTTACTATTATGTAGACTCTACATTGTAGAGCATTTAATCCGGAAGGTTATTTGTTCTATTTTAGGTTTGTAAAGGTTTATTATTATAACTAAACAGGTCAAAAAAAAAATTTTATAAAAACTATGTCAAAAATTGCACATTTTTTTTATCGAAAAGCTTTCTACTAGTATTTTATAAAATAATTGCAAATAAATGTTTTCATACCTAGGGGGAGGCCTATGTCCAGCTGTGGACTAACAACTGTTAGTAGTCTATATTCATCATCATCATCATATCAGCCACAGGAAGTCCACTGCTGGACATAGACCTCCCCCGAGGATTTCCAAAACGACCGATCGGAAGCGGCCTGCATCCAGCGTTTTCCTGCAACCTTGCTCAAGTCGTCTGACCACCTTGCAGTCTATATTATAGTCTAGTTATACTAACAAGTCCACTTTTGGACATATCATATCAGCCACAATTACTGTGGCTGATATAATGATGATGTGTGAATGAAGCTCTAAAAGCTTTATTTGATTTCTAACGACTTAAATCCCTAATGCGCCATTTTTTTATTGTCTCACAGCTATTTAGCATTGTTGTTAGTTGTTAGTGACGTGATAAATCAATAAGACTTGGCATCACTCCGCGTCTAGTTTCAAAAATAAATGCTCGGTTTATGCCATTGTCTGAGACGTGCTCGTACAGTCATGCGTGGATTTAAAACTTTTTTTTAAATAGGTGTAAATACTTTTTACACGACTGCCCCAAAAAATGAGTGGTATGTTTTTAGGATATAGGTATGTATGAGTGTATGTGAGTATGTACGTACCTTTTTTTAAATTCGGGATTCACGGACAAAATATAAACTTGAAAAAGAATATCATACGAGTATTTGACTATCAGAATGGAAGGTTTCTACACCCCTTCAAGTTCATATTTTGCCAGTCGAAAACTATATGCAATTTCTTTGAAATTACTAAATACAACATTTGTATTGAAAAGTCTAGACTCGTAAGAGGAAAGCCATCGACCAGCAAGGTTATAAAAATGCACATAAAGGGACATCGGAATAGAGAGAGAGACCAGAAAAACGGTGAATATAATGTGTTAAGGAGGATATGAAATAGAAGGGAGTGACCGACAAATGACTGGAAATAAATCCAGATGGAAGAAACTGATATGCTGTGCCAACCCCACATAAACAGTGGGACAAAGATAAGGCTGAAGATGAAGAATAGTTTTTTATGATTGAAAATAGTTTAAGTTGACTGTACTCGTAATAATATTAAATAATATAAAATAATAATTGTAATTGTAAATGACAGACTTAACGAAATGTTTAAATATTTGTAGATATCTCGCAGGAAGTTCTCTACCTTTTTCAAATTAGATATAACAAATAAAATAATTGACAGTGAATTTTCTTTTTACAATATTTGCAAGAACTACATCTGATTATTTAGCGATATGGAGTCAGACAGAAACATAAGATCCAAGCTCTTGTCGGTATCATTGTGTGGAAAGAGACGCACACAATAATTTTTTTGGCAGAGATAATGGAGTGGTTTACCAGTGCCTTATCCTTCGATATACAGAAGATACCTTAACCTTTTCAAGCTTTCTAAGGACATCTTTCGATAACAACAGAAAAAAGGCTGTTCATGCTTTTTATTTGACAAATCGCACAGATTGAGCTAGCCCTAGCTAGGATATTAACTCAACGATATTTAATTTTATGATGAAATATTAATTTTATGATGAAATAGTTGATATAAACGGCGTAAAATCACACGGGTCTAATGTGAAAATGGGCGTTCCTTTTCTTAGTTTATGTCAATGACTTGCCTTACATGGTTGAGAAAGAGGCTGACATGGTGCTGTTTGCTGATGACACCTCGCTAATATTTAAAATAGATCGACATAACAGTGATGCTAGCGCGGTGAACAGCACCTTATCTTTAATCTCTGATTGGTTTTCGGCCAATAACCTCATGTTAAATGCGAACAAGACCCAATGCATTCAATTCTCTCTTCCTAATGTGAATCAAGCCTGCGTTGACATACTAATTAATGGTCAGAAACTCGATCTGGTTGAAAGTACTACCTTTTTAGGAATCACAATTGATTCGAAACTTCAATGGGGCGCTCATATAACTAAACTTTCTAATAGGCTTAGCTTAGAGAATAAGACAATTGACAGATGTAGCAACTGCTAGACAAGTGTACTTTAGTTACTTTCACAGTCTAATGTCTTACGGGATACTTCTATGGGGGAGTGCAGCCGACATTCAGACTATTTTTCTTTAACAAAAAAGAGCAATTCATGCCATTTACGGTTTAGGATCGAGAGACTCACTGAGGGAATTATTCAAGGAAATAGGTATACTTACTTTTTCATCACAATTCATATTTGAAAATATAATGTATGTAAGGAAAAATATTTCCATTTTCAATAAAGTAAGTGATTTTACAGATAGAAATTTACGTAATAAGAATGACTTAGTTAACCCGTATTACAGGCTGAATACAGTCAGTAAGTCTTTTATGGGGAAGTGTATACTTTTTTATAATAAATTGTCAGAATCGGTCCTTGATATGCCAGAAAGAAAATTCAAAGCTTATGTAAAGAAAGTACTTTGTGAGAAGGCTTATTATAGGACCGATGACTATCTTAAAGACAAAAAAGTCTGGCTTGAGCTTGGCGCGGGTCCCTCTTAAAGGTTTGTATACTTAGACATGTCATAATTTAGGTACATTGGTACATACTAAATTTACAAATTGACATTATTTTAAATTTCGTAATTCTTATAATTCAATTTAATTATGACATGATAAACAATGTAATCTCTGTCCATCTATATAACTAATTTTAAGTTTTTAGTTTGTTGGTTGACGTCTTTGGAGAAAACGTGCAGTGCAGTTTGTTGCCGCTTCTTCTGCACTTGCGCCTAGGAAGCGGCGTAAACTTAGCTTTAAGTAACGATTTGACGTCAACATTTGTGCAAAACAAAACAAAGTGACTGTTATTAAGAGATAATATAAATATCTTATGATAATAAAGATATTTTGAATTGAATGAATTGAATTGAAAAACATATATGTTAACACCCAAGTCCCTGGACAATTTGAAAAAGGCCATTTTTTTACTTGCGCTGGCTGGAGATCGAAGTAAGTACCTCCGGAGTGGCGGACCAGCGTGGTAACCAATACGCTACGGGGGTCGTTTCAAGGAACAGTTCAGTTTAATCTTCTAGTGTAGCAGGGTTGCAAGGAAAAACAAGTTCAGTTCTCAAAAAAAAACACACTATAAAAAAAATACAACAACCTAGTTATAAATTATTTAGCTTTTGATAACATTTTACGACGTATTTGAGTCCCTATCGCCACAGTATAATAAAGATTACTAGTGTACTATCACTTATCCAACAGCCGCAAGCCTCAAAATGTTCTGGCTGCCCCATTAGGGATAAAGAAGTGATAGTGTTTTATTTCTGTAAATACTTAACTTTTGACTGTTATTTTTTACATTCTACCTTTCTCACAAATTCGTTTTTAAGAGTTCCATTTATTTATAACTAGCAGCAGATGCCCGCGTGGCCAGATTTTTGACAACCTCAACCTTACATTTTTCCGGAATAAAAAGTATACTATGTATTAATCCAGGTAATAAGCTATCTATATACCGAATTTCATTGTAATCCGTTCAGCCGTTTTGGCATGAAAGCGAAACGAACATCCATAGGGTAAAACCTGTATAGTTGCCCCACTTTTTGAAATTACTTTATATCTCTTTGTTCAAAAAGCAAGATACTTTATTTGTCAAACGGGTAGGTACTTTGGTTTATTATCTTCAAATTCATAAAAGGAACAAACATTATCTTTGATATTTCTTGAGTATTGGCGATTTTTGTGGACCTCTAAATTTTGGGACAACTATCCCATATAGGGGATAGTTGCCTATTCCATGTAAATTACGTTTAGGATAGATGCCCTGTCGAGAAAGAGGACATCTATCCCGCAAAAACTTTGATCGCACCTAGCCGTCCCATGCAATCGCACGGAGACATGCAACACGGTCAACTTAGTTGTAGATGCAGACTCTCTCGATAGATAAATTTAATAACATGTGTTTCATTTGCGAAACTAGAGTAATTGTAATTAAGGCAACTATACCCCCGGGGCGAATATCCGGGTTTTACCCTATGTACTTTTGCATTTATAATATAAATAGGATTAATGTTACCTTGAATATAATACGAACCGCTTCCGTCAAAGCAGCCACTGACACTATCTATGGCGGCGACAAGCATACAATTTCCGGTGGTTCAATCAAGATATAAAATATATTAATAATGTCTTTTTTATGAGAAACTACGAAAAAATTACATTTTTTTACAGTAAAATGTTAGAAAAATCTTAGCTAATATTATAAATGCGAAAGTGAGTTTGTATATTTGTTTGTTTGTTACCTCTTCACGCTTTATGTACTAAATCAAACTTCTTGAAAATTCGCATACACATAGTTAGGAGTACTGAGAAGGACATAGGGTACCTGTCATCCCGGAAAAAAGTAATGTTCCCGTGGGATTTGGGATACGCATGCGAAGCCGCGGGCAAAAGCTAGTATAAAATAAAGGTAGAATAGTTACTTTTTCCTCGTTGTAGTAGATATTACACTATTTGTTCTGTAAGTACAGTAGACCTCGCGAGCACTTATCCATGCAATAAACGACACTTTCCCCTTTCCCGTGGCTTAGCAGAGCCATTTCAGTAAATTCCATCCACATATAACGCTACAAGAAACTTCTCCATTTACTTACCCCCCTCCACTCCCCCATTTGGAATTTTTTTTGAAACATCTTGTTTAGAATGAAGTACTAGATCAAGTAATTTATGTGCCAATTTTGGTCAAAATCAGTTTAAAAATACGACCTGTAGGCGAGAACAGACAGACGGGCAAAAGTATTTTTGGCCAATCTTGAAACTGAGACTACTACTTAAATCACATCTCATAGTAACTAAATCACGTAACTACTTCGTGACAACTTCGTGACTTCTTCGTGACTACTTCGTTACTACTTCGTGACTTATTCGTCACTACTTCGTTACTACTTCGTGACTACTTCGTGAATACTTCGTGACTCCTTCGTGACTACCTCGTGACTACTTCGTGACTACTTCGTGACTGCTTCGTGACTACTTCGTTACTACTTCGTGACTAATTCGTAACTACTATTTTTCCCATTCGAATAGGAGGTTAAGGAAGATTTTCAAAATGATAGCGTGAATCACCCCTTAAAATATTTGTACATAATTAAAAATAGCTTGTACCTATGTCTAGAAAAACAATTAAAACTAAAAATTCTAATTTACAGAGTTCATCGCTAACAGACCTTATTTCGGCATTCGACACAAAGGCGCAGTCACACAGTGACCTGCAGAAGGTCACCGCCTTCAGTGGACACTTCGACAAGAACCACAAGCCCACATTCTCCAAAGATGAGTACGGCAAGTAAGTAACTATAAGTGTACCTATATTCCGTTTATTACATGTCAATTACTCGTTGTAACGAGTAATTGACATATAATAAACGCAACCACCGGCTATTCTAGAGCACTATAATGTAATTAAATTAAAATAACAGTCAGAAATACAGAAAAAAAAGACTTTTCCATACAAAAGTGTGCAGCCGCCCGGTAAATTACTCGTATTTATATGGCAATGCCGAATCTTTTTCCTAGAGAAAGATGCTCAGCTTTTTAAACTAAAAACCGACTTCAACACCAAACTACACAACCGCTTTTGATAAAATTTCTAGGGGACCATCATATACTTGTCAGATAGTTCCCTAGAATTTTTCAAATCGGTCCAGGCGTCTTGGAGTAATCGGCGAACACACATAAAAAACAAAACAAAAAATTCCGACGAATTGAGAACCTCTTCCATTCTCAAGTCGGTTAAATAGTTTATAGATACCATTGTTCTTAGGTATACTAAAACAAAACTCATTATATTTACATTATATTAAAATCTTTTACTATTTCGTCTAAACAGTTTAAAAACTGTTATTATCTTCAACATCACAAGACAAACAAAAAATACCTAAATGTATGTAATAAACCGAAATGGCGTATCAGTAGTATAGTACGTTAGAGCCCACACATCATTGTGTTTATCAATAAAATCGCACATGAAGCTGAATATTCTAATTTTGTTTTATGAATCATAAAAATGTAGAACATTGAATGAAGGCGGAAATTCACATGATTTATGAGATGCTAACGATGGCTGTGATATTGCGGATGCCGTAAAAATCAGTGGTATTATCGTATAAATTGGGAATATGTAAAAAGGATTCGCTTTGATTGGAACCCACAAATGCGCACGTTTATTGTGGGCATGGTATAATAAAACAAGGTATTCTCTTCCCGTGACAGCTGGGTCACGTGATTGGCCCATGAAAACGTCATCAATTGGAAGTATTGCTACTGTTTGTTTTAATTACCCGAGCAAAATGAATTTTTAACTTAACTAACCAATCATACACTAATAATTAAAATTATAATTCATGTGTTTTTTTAAATAAATAATAAATGTATTATTATTTATTTAAAAAAACACATGAATCACACGATTAACGAAATTGTTAAGTTAGTTAGTATTTTATTTTGACACTCTTGATTAACTGAGAAAGTTCTTGAATTTACTGAAAATAACGATCAGTACACTAATCTTTAGTTTATTATTTTCCGGCCTCATCTTCCATCCTTTCCACGATTTATATGCCCTAATGCCTTTCAATTTATGGTAACAAGTCATTTCACTAGCTATTCATTTGCTTCTTAAGCAGTTAAAATAAGTGTGATCAAAATTTATTCACAACAAATAAAGGTGTACGAAATCTATTATACATTTTCGCTTCGAATCCAATCTTCGTCACCGCGGTATTATGTATTGTTAATCCGAGTTCCAATCTAAATCAAGCTTGTTGTCCTCAGGCCAATCCCAGGGTCGATGACCGAGTTCAGAGGTGCAGAGGCCCAAGCAAGAGTTTGTACAGAAATGAAGGAACTTTGTGAAATCATAAACGAGTACGGAAAATCACCGTGCAAAAGTTTACTACCGCCTGAACTACAAAATTCCACGAAAGTCATATCGTTTGGTGAATTATTTACGGTAAGTTAATTATTATTATTTTGCTCGTTTTGTTGTTTTCTTTTTCAGTTACACAGGGCGTGCAACGTGGAATGTGAACGTATATAACTTTTTTATGCCGCCATTTTGTTTTGGCGGCAAAAATAAAAATTATTTTAAAATTATAATACGGCAAATTGTTATGGAGCGTTTTACGACTAAACACATGTTTAACTATAAAAACATTCAACATAGCCCAATCATGTATTGCGGAAATAAGAAAATTTCGGCCAATTTTTCATAGAAATCCCTTACCTTCGTGGCTAACAATAACTCGTTTAATAAATACATTTGAGCAGCCTTACATGCCAATTAACCATAAACAATTAAACAAAATATTCGAGACACAGTCACTGAAATAACGAAGGAAATCCGTGAAAATGTAATGTAAAAAAAAAATTACATCTGTCATGCTGCTAGAGGTGGACATTTGTCTGACATTATTTTCCATAATTTTTCCGTGTGTTACCCGGCAGAGTAGAATAGGACCACTCCAAGTCTTCCTGCGGATGTCGTAGAAGGCGACTTAGAAAACACAAGCTAAACAAAGCTTATAAACATCAATGAGACCTCTCCAACCCCATGATAGCCAGCGTGGAGAGTGTAGGCCAAATCCTCCGGATACTCTGGCTAAGTATGGCTCTCTCTGTACTACAGAGAGGGTCATGCTGGATGATAAAAACAGTAAAAAAGATCTAGATTATGATGATCCTTCGAATTGTTTTACAAAACTTGTTAATTAGAAATGTAATTAATGTAATCAAACAGGAGTACCACAGCAAATATCAAAGGATACAGCTCGTGGAAATTTTATTTAAGTTAGAATGTACGGTATTCGAGTCCGACATTAAGTAAATAGGTAAAATGCAAATGGGATTTATTTGATACCAGTTGTACGTTGTTTTATAACAAATAGTTTTTATAGAATGTCGTTTTAAAGAAAATCTTTCATAAATAAACATTTCATAGAATAATCAATATGCAGAATACCTACTTAAAATAAATTTAAATCATTAATTTTTGTTACAAATAAAATTTTATGTTTCGATTTTCATAAAGAGTTACAAATATTCCCGGGAACGTTCCCGGGAATGTTTCCAAAAAATGGAAATGTCAGGGAAAGTTATAATTTTATTTATCAGACATATTTTTTATCACTGTAAATATACTTTACTAATACATATATCCAATATTCCGTAACATTTCCTAGAAATACGGGAACGTTCCCTGGGAACGTTCCCAAATTCCCCGGGAACGTTTCCCGATTCCCGGAAATTTGGGAACGTTCCCGGGAACGGCACATCATTAGTTACAAATCAAATATTCTTTATTCTCATATTGTTTAGTAAATATAAAACTTATTACTAAAAAAAATATCTAGTGACAGTTTCTCAACCATAATTTACTTTTTTAAACACATTTAATTTCAAATCATAATTACAAAAATTTGACAAAAAAAATATAAAAAGTTACTAAAAAAGATTGCTTACGTAAAATAATCAAATCAAAGACTCTCAATCCCACCCCCACCATGCTTACGTAATTTGTGAACGGTTCTCAAAATGCTTACTACCCGCAGAGTCGCACACTTCGCCTGCTGAAAAATGCACCGTGTGTGTTTTGCGAAGAATGAAAACACATACGGTGCGTTTTCAGCAGGCGAAGGGTTAACTTACGAAAGCGCTACCTATAAAATGCGTTCTCCCACCGGGCCATCAAGCTCAACTTACTCAACTATTACACACGTGCATGTTGTTTTGATGTGCTCGGTACCGGATATAGAATAATGACGTCATAAGCATATTTGAATAGAGACTAAAGGCGATAAAAATAAAGCATATGCCAGCATTGACGAAGGTACACACCTGGTTAACGAGTGTTTAATTTCGTAAAACTCATTGTTTCCTATAATTAGTTCAGTTTTCAAGAGACAAGGCCGGGTGTGATAGAAATAGATCGTTGACGATCTTGACAAAATGTTTGGTGCAGCGCAAGTCATAAACTTATAAGAAAGAAGATAAATTCCTAGTTTAGGAAAACTTATTATAAATTTATAAGGAAGAACGTAGTGTAAAAGTCAGAAGGAGTAAGAAGTCGAAAAAATTCAGTTTTTAGGAATATTAGTATTTATTTATTTATTATACTTTCAGACACACAAGCAATAAATTAATGTATAATCACCTAAGTTAAACAGACGATAATTATTCCTGAACAATATATTCTCGTAGTTCAACTATTTTAATCTAACAAAGAAAGAGGTTGTGTCATCACCGCCAAATTTACCGCAGCAATCGAAATTCAAAGTTAAACATCATGTAAGTTGTTTTTTTAGGGTTCCGTATAAAAAATGAAAAAACAGAACCCTCGTGCGTCTGTCTGTCCGTCCGTCTGTCACAGCCAATTTCCTCCGAATCTACTGGACCGAATCAGGTGAAATTTGGTAGGATGGTGGAATCTTATGACCCTAACACATACGTGCAAAGTAAATAAATATTTTTTTAAATAAGGGTCTATTTCGGGGGACAAATTAGGAAATTAAAGAAAAAAGTTTTGCAAACCTTACTGTGTCATATATCAAATGAAAGGGCTCGTTATGCGAATCTCAAATATATTTTTGTTATTATTGTAAAATGAATAGTTTTGATTTTATTCATGAAAGAAGACGAAAATTTACCATTCCCCCCCCCCCCCCCTCCTGATCTCCGAAACTACTGAGCCTAAAATTTGGAAAAAAATACAAAATATAGTTAATTGCTTGTAGATTACAGGAAAACCTATAAGAATTCAATCAATTGTACGGAACCCCCTCCACGCGAGTTTAACTCGCACTTGGTCGGTTTATTTTAAGAATGGGCATAAAAGATTTTGGATCCATTGCCTACTAAATTTCCATAGATATTGGTAGAAATTAGCCATTAGGTACAATATTAGACTTCGTTGGCAAATAGACTGGACCTACGTAGTATAACTGTGACTCTACATATGCTGAATGCACACTTGCCAGCAGTTTAACATTTTTTTTGTAGTAGTTATTTCTAAGTACCGTGCCTAAGTCAAACGCACGCTGAAATTTATTTATTTATTTATTAATACGAAAACGTAAGACGCGGGTAAATAAATGTTTCGCGTTGGCATAAAAATAACTTATCGCTACCGCTTATGCATTAAAATCTTGTGTCGGACATCAGCAATGTTTGTGACAATAGCAATCTTGGCACATTCGCAGTTGGTGATACATATAGCAAAAATGTATATTTTGCGAGTTTACACAATTTTTAAATTCTTATCTTGAAAACATTGCAACACTAGAACATTTTTCACATACTTTGTGTAAAACTATTTTACAATTTTACGTATTTGCGGGCAAAAAAGTCAATTTTAAAAGATCGTTTCTTCTTCGTCTAAGCGCGTTCCCGGTTGCATCCTTAGCTGTGCTGCTTCGGAGCCCGGGGTGCGCTTTCCCGCTTTTTCTTCCCCAAATATAACATGCATGTCAATGGTCACCCAAGGATGCCAGAGACCGCGAAATGGGGAAGAAATAGCCGGAACAGTATAAATGATATGACTTAAAAAAATTTAAAGATCGATACCACAGATTATCCGCTACGACATAAAGCTACTACCTACTCAGGAGGAGGAGCAATTGTAAATAAAGCCCTGTGATCGGAAACTTTCCTTCTTTCAGTTCCCTCGGTTGTGTTTAATTTACTGTTTGTATTAAAATTAAAAAAAAAAGTTTTAGAAAAGAAATATTTAGTTCCCAATAACAACAAGTAGGTATTTATGAACAGTAAATATGTGCTCTTCCATTCTCTCAGCGTAAAGCAACTAAACTCATAAAAGTAATTCGCACTCGTATTATATTTATGGGAATACGGAAAATTTTCGTCATGTTTCGAGTGACTCAGTCTTATACAAATATTATCCACATTTCTGCACAAAGGATGTTCCTTTGCCGTTCTCGGCATCGCCAATATAAATTGCAGGTGAAAACATCTTCGCAATTTATATTATATATAAAATTGAACCATTTGAGATCAAAGATATCGTGAACAAAATTTATTGAAATACTCACTAAAGCATACTTTGGTTTGCGAATATAAATAGATTTAATATCAATATCAGTCTAATCAAATATCAAAGTAGCAGTTTTTTTACCATTAGCACCGTCAGGTCCGGAAATAATGATAGTAAACTTTAATAATTAACTAGAACGCGCACTTCCTGTGGTTTTTCCTACAATAACAAAGCCCTACCAGTCTATGTGTTTTTTTATGCACTTATTCCTGTCAGTGAAGATGCATTGGTAGGAATATATAACAAACGTGGTGTGTTGCTTGATTGCTTATGTTAATGTCTTATTGGTTCGAGAATAAAACCTATGATCAATAAGTTTTTTTTTCCACATGACTACCTTGGTACAACTTCCTTGTGTCCTGGATGACGCCGAATATGCCACCAAACTTATTGAAATCTCAGATCTAGTTTTTTTTTAATTTGAATTATAAAGTCAACTTATAAAATTGCCTGCCTGCGATTCCCATAACGTTCCGCTAAAAGTGCTTTTTATTTCATGGCTCTTCTAAAATTTGTGGCCAGTATTAATTTTATGTACAGAATAAATAGATGATCATACATCAAAGATACGACAGATGTGCATTTGGGCGGCTCGAGTGACGTCATCGGACATTCCTGGTAGCGTTCCGTTCCGTCACGGTCACGGCCAAGATTTAAATTTGGAATTTACTAATGTGGGTTCATAATTAGCCAATAAACAGCGACCGAGACTCGATATGGTAACGGAAATAACAACCGGGAATAGGTGCTAGTCTCCACCGGAGTTTAACCAATAGGATTTCTTGACAGATATACTTTTTCGTTGTCTCTTTCTTGTGTCAATAATGTAATCTTGTTATTTGTTTTTAAAAGACTACACAACATTTCTCAGCTTCGGTGGCCTTGGCAAGCCTAGCCTTCCTAGACTCTCGTGCCTGGATGCAACTAAGATGAACAAAGATGTGTGAAGCAGACAAAAATAATGAAGGCGATTTTCTCTCTCACTCTACCAAAGCTGTTAGGAGATATGTACTGGGTAGAGCGGGATCCATACAGCCCCCGTAGTATGACATCATAAATAACCCTTCGACAAAATGTTTATAATGTAACGGAATAGTAACACCTTACTCATGTGTGTGCTAGAAAAAGCAATAAATGATAAACGACCTAGGATAACGAGATACTTAACAATAATTGCTTATTTAATTGCTTCGCTTCGCTCGGGTCATCTCTGCTTAGGTGAAGTTTGGCCTTTAGTCTGGAAGATATGTATGTTTGTCCGACCATCACCTATTGACGCATTACGTTGCGTAAATATAGTAAATATTGATGTTTTTACACACATTTCATAATTTATTTTTGGAATGCTGGCTAAAGTGTGTTATTTTTAAATATTTAATATTTAACTAACACAAATATTTTAACTGGAATATCATTTTTACAACTAACTCTATAATAAACTTAAAATACTTTTTAAAGCACCAAAGAGGATGCTCAGATACAAAATTAAATGAAGCTTTATAGGCTTTGTTATAATTTTCCTTGTGAAAAAATTACGTTTCAAAACATTCAAATTAACAAAAGAAACTAAAGTAATTATGTGACTAATGTACGAACTTCTATTATATATATTTACTTCATCTATTTTTAAATTCCATTATATTTTGTCTACAGATATACACAGTCATTTCGGACAAACTAGTTGGCATACTCCTACGGTCGAGGAAACATCAGCTAACTTACTTCGAAGGAGAGGTCTTATTCCAGGTAAGAGGATTGTAACTTTTATAAACTTAACTTGCTTCCATGCTGGTTTGGGAGGAAAGAAAAAACTTAGAATATACCAGCTGCTTCTGTAAAAGCCTATCGAGGGATTGGGCGAAAATGCGAATCATGTCAATAGTCGATTCGGCTAGCAACCGAATTTTGATTATTTTTCTAACTTTTGTAATAAGTAGTCAAACTGCGCCTACTCCTCCATATTTTTATAGTCTACATTTATCTAAAGGTTGGATGGAAGAAATCGCTTTATTGATAAGCCCGTATTTGTATGTACTTTATTTTAAATTTACTTTTGATTATTGTAATACTCAGTTGGTGCAATAAAGAAGTTTTGTCTTGTCTTATCTCGCCCAGCATTACGACGAGGACGACCTCCGTGCTCTAGTGATTAACAACGCCAGTCCGCTACGCCAAAGGTCCCAGGTTCGATCCCTGGTCAGGTCAAAGATGAAAGAGGAGGTCAAGACGGAAAATATTTTTTTCAGATTGACCTGGGTCTTGAATGTTTATATATATATGTATATATAATATGTATTTGTTTTAAAATATAGAATCGTTAAGTTAGTATCCCATAACACAAGTCTCGAACTTACTTTGGGGCTAGCTCAATCTGTGTGATTTGTCCCTATATATAATTTATTTATTGATTACATTAAAAATGGCATTTGGGTCTTGCAGCCCTAAGCTAAAGTTTAAAGCCACTAGATTCAAAATGCTCTGTCTGCCCCATCAGGGATAAAGATGTGATAGTTTATAATATTATAGTAAGTATATTGCTTAAATTTAAACTTACTAAGAGGAAGCGTGACTTGGTTGACTCGGTCGAATTCGGTAAAAAAAGTCAATTGGATCGAACTCGGTGAAAAATGTCAATCAAGCTGGCTTGGCCCGAAGGAAAGAAGAAAGGAAAAAACCGGTCAAGTGCGCGTCGGACTCATACATGAAGGGTTCCGTACCTCCGTACAATGTTTTAAAACGCTGAAAAAGCACGTATCTATCTTGTATGACGACCCCCTTTAATTTTTAACTTTATCTTATTTTTAGTATTTGTTGTTATAGCGGCCACAGTAAAACATAATCGGTGAATATAGTATAGGGCGCTGGTAGGGCTAAAACTGGCACTGGGTACCCTAAAAAGAAAGAAAATACACAAGCAGAGCGAGAAGTGGGAATGTCCAGCGAGCCAGGACGTTATTCACACTTGGATTGGTGACCATAAGTAGCTAAAAAGTTTCCTTGTCCAGCCCAATCCCTCTTTAGTTTACCCTTATTTCTTAGCACCTACATCCGTGAATTTTGTAATATTTCAATTAAAATGCAAATAGGTCATTACCCTACCCAATCATCAAAAATTTCAATTAAATTGCAATTACGTACCTGCCCAATTATCAAAATTTTCCTAGAAAGGTCCTTACAGAAATTGCGAAACGTGAAAGCAAATAAATGTAGGGAGGATTCAAAGATCTTTCAAAGGCTTGGAAGGTTCGCTCAACCGTTTTCCGTATAATATCGTCCTGTGTTTAAAATTACACAATTCTAATATCGTCTTTTAATAAGTGTTGTTTCTAACCAAAGCGTTCATATTTTCTTTTATACATTTCACGTCTTTATCCCTAGAGGGGTAGACAGAGTCCAGAGCTGTAAGTCCCAAAGGCCACTGTTAGCGTTATGGTGGGCGTTAAGATGGGAAAACGGAATCAAAATAGTGAAGCCGTATCGCCTATTCAGGCCATACATGAATTTTTCGGGGTCCAGTGCTGCCCCCATTTGAAATACATCATTTCAAAGGAAATGGTGATATCACTTAAATTTTTGTCTTTGTGAAGCCTAGATATTATAAACTATTATATGATGTACTGCTTACAGTTTAAAGTAAGAACGTTAAGCTTTTCTACGCATTTTTGCGGAAAACCGCCACTTTTGGCAAAAATGCGTAGAAAACCATAAACGATGGTAGTGCACGCGTGGGGCCGAGTCCCACTCGTGGCGGATTTTTACATCACATATTTTCAACTTGTACTATTCTATTACCTACTACGCAGTTTGAAATTTTTGTACACTGGTGTCCGGAACTAACACACGAAAAGAAAGGCTGTGGCATGTTAAATATACCTACCTAACACTAGAGTTACGTTTGCAACCCTTTCTCAGTGCTTTGTTCGCGATCACGTATACCCTTAGCGTATACCTAATAAAATATGCTACAGTAGAATACATTATTTTAATTTGTAAATAGGCCGTCAAATTTCTTCAAAGAAAATTACACTTCATTATTACAGTCAAATATTAAAAGCGCTACCTGACTCAAAATAATGAATTTAATCCCAATTTTAATTACAGTTATAATTAACAATGTTAGATATTACATAAATCTAGTATGACTTATTATTAGGTACTTTACTTTGTAATACTTACTGTTCTAAAATATTTAATTATGTAAATTACATATTTTAAAAAGTACTTATACTTAGTACTAGTACTTAGGCAGTTAAGAGTAACAATGGAAATCTCTTTTCTTTTACAGAAAAGTTTTATTTTTTTCTGGAAAAGATGATAAATGTAATGAATTAAGTAATATAGCATCTTTTCTGGGCAGTATTTCATTCATATAACTACATTCTTATTTTTTATAGAAACGAGATGATGACGTGCCCATATTCCTCATGCAGTCAATCCAAGACATCAGAGCGTACTGCGACAACAGAGCCCTGCAGGCCAGAAGATCAGTATCCCCTATGCCACAATAAATAATGCTAGTCTATTTCTACAGCAAGCGGAAAATAGTGAAAAAACCGTCGAGTTCATAAAAAAAAAATATTCTTTTTAAATAAATGAGATAGTGTAATGTTTTTTATAAAATTACAATCGCAAGCAGGAAAAGACTAGGGCCAAAATGAGTATTTTTTCATTGTAGCTTATATTTTCATGAAAGAAACCCATTGTTTCATTACGAGCATACTTCCATTTTTAACATACTTAATAAAATTAATAGACGAGCGTGCTCAGTTTATACTTACGTTGTATTTTGGGCTCTTTTTGCTATATTATAAATATAATATATCTATAATATAAAAATTAATCACTGAATGTGAAAATCTCGAGAGCAGGTGAACCGATTTCGCTAATTCTTTTTTTAGAATATTCCTTGAAGTACGAGGATGGTTCTTACGGAGCTTAAATACCCGTGCAAAGCCGGAGCGGGCCGCTAGTAAACATATAAAAACGTCTTACGTATTTGTTATTATATGTTAAGAATTAATCCGACTACTTTAGCCACAGCAAAGGTTGAGCGAAAAAGTTGATTTAAAAAGTACTTAACCCTTTCACCGTCGGATAAATCGACGCTCGGCGACGCTCGTGAAATGGGCACGAAAATGTTTGTCGGATTGATCCGACGTTCGCGGTTAAAGGGTTAAACTGTGTGGGATATTCGTTTAAAGACCGATTTAGTTTGACATGTAACTTGACTTTGACCGTCTTTCCGCTTGCTCTTTTTTAATAATTATACGTTACACAATACACATTTAATGCAAATAAATATTTCAGCAAGCGTACCTTGGGTACGAAACAATTGCCAAGAAATCAGAGCAAGTCCAAGTAACACATGCAATAGTACACTCATTTATTTCCATGTTATTTTTTACTTACTTTTCATGTATTTAATAGCGACGTTTATAATAAGAACAAAATGTTGATTATTCTTTTTTACATTTCGTTATAAACGTTTTTATATTTCGTTAAAAATGTTGTGATACATTGAAAAAGTTATTATGTATTCAAAATTTTTATAATGACAATATCTTCTAATTGTATTCTCATGATCTTCAATATATATATAAAATGCTTTAAATTTATATATTAAGCGTTTGAACATAAAAATATAGTTACATATTTGGTGAAAATTTCAATTGTAATCACAATTAATTACAAATAAATTAATTAAAAATAATTACAATTGAAATATACCTATATATATTTTGTTTTAAGATTTATATGTACTTAATTAATAATTTTTTTGTCTTTTCCTCATTTAATACTCACACAAAAATAATATACATTTGTGAATTTAAGGAGAAAGGATATATTTTTTTATTTTGTGAATTAAAGTTATATATTAATATTTTGAACATAAAAGTATAGTTACATATTTGGTGAAAAGTAACTTCTTGCCATGATTACAATTAAAATATACCTATATATATTTTGTTATAAGATTTATATGTACTTAATTAATTATTCTTTTGTCTTTTCCTCATTTGATACTCACACAAACATAATATGATATTTGAGAATTTAAGGAGAAAAGATATATTTTTTATTTTGTGAATTAGTAAATAAGTACAATATCAGCGTAGAAAGATATTTGAAAAGAAGGGACCTATCCTAGTTTTGTGTTGTTGCTTTTGTGAATTGCGATTTCAAGGCTTGATTCATACTTTCATAGTAGCGGCCGGCAGTGCATTTTCGCAGTTAAATCATATTCACTTTTGTTTCTATGTACGAAATGTATAAATATAGTAATGCTCGAGAAAAAACCAAAATCACGTGGCTGCTTGAGACGCGACGCGTCGCGGGGACGCAGTGTTAGTCTGATTCAAGGTTTAAGTACCTACTCGTAAGTACGAGTTCGTAGATAGAAACATAGTTATCTATATAAGTATTTATGTAAAATATAATATCGTTCAGTGTGTTCATTTGTGTGATTTGTCCGTATCTATTTATTTACGAGTATTTATTTCTATCTACGCTGATAAACCATGCTGCATTGAAAAGTTTGAACAGTAAAAATGCGCTGCCCCGGCCGCTGCCATCTTGGTATGAATCGGCTCTAAACATACCCATTCGACTAAAAACTAATAAACTGCACAAAAATGAAAAAGGTATTTACAGTAAGTACAAGTAATACCTAATTAGTAAACTAACTATAGCCAGAAATCTCCAAGAAAATGCGTTAATATTGCAAATATTTAGAAAAATAAATATCAAGTGAAATATCCTTTTAAAATTTCTTGAGATTCCTGGGCATATGGCTTAAAATATATTGTATATAGATATGTATGTAAAAAATATTTTGGCAATATATCAAAATAATCTAGTCACTCTAGGCCATATAGATTCTACAAAATATATTTTTAATATTTAGTACATAAATTCATTGGAATAATAAATTTCACTTACAATAGTATAATAAAAAAACTAATGGTAAAATCCATTGGTTTTTGTAAAAAACAAGGATTTATTTTTTGACCTGTGCGACAAGACGTGCATCAGGGTTTTGTATGTACATTTATCAATGTAGGTACCGAAGTATATTTATTTTAAACTGCTTATAATTTTGTCAACAACAACAATCGATATTTACTTTTAGAAGAGAATATTCTTTTATTAAGCTATGTACATGAATAGTTTAACTTTTGCTTTAAATTTGTACATCCATTAATATCCTAAAACGTAAATTATAAATTTTCTAATTTATAAATAAGATTGCTTTGTAAAAACGCTTTGTCTTCGGTGTATTATAAGTCATAAGTATAATGCCCTTATAAAGTTCATCATATTAACATATTAACCAAACCAACTCATATTTTGTGGACGAATGTTATCCAACGACAACAAGGAAAATAATGTATTTGTCGATGTTCGGTAATGATGTAACATCAATTGTTCATATAAGATAGTAAATGACTTTTATTATGAAAATGTGTTTCTTTTCCAAAGAACTACTAGTAAAAGGCCAAATAATAAAGCTATCTACTTTGTGCCATAAACAGGTAGTTTCAAGCACGCAAAATGAACTAAATTACACGGAACATTAATAAGGTCAATTACTAAGACCTTTTTTTATGTACAGCGTGTCCCGTCGACGTCGGTGTCGGAAATAATATTTTAAATGCCTGCTCAATCCATGATATTAAACAGGTTTCACTGGAACGAAATTTCAAAAAATTAAATAAAAATTTTATTTCCCTGTATTTTAAATTAGGCAATCGGGTTTCTGCACTCTCTAATTTGTTTAAAATTACCAGCTGAACATACCTTTAAAATATAATAAAGCCTTTTTAAAACAGCCTGTATAGAAGACGTTCTCGTTGATTTGCTCTTGGTTGAGGACAGAAATATGGGATATAATAAGTTGAGGAAGGTCAAAAGTCAACATTATCCTCGCTAAATTAAATAGGTACGTGGGCTAAACACCGCTTTCAACCTAAAAGCTTTAATTTAAAAGTGATGATCACAATTTTATGACGATTTATTCAGCATTCATATCAAACTGATAAATGTAATACATGCAAGGTAAAGCGCTGAAAATTATATGTTAAACAATATCTTATAAGCAATAAGTAAAAAATAATTATAACAATTTCCAACATTTTATTTATTTGTACTTAATTCTCCTCAAAACAGACAAATAAAACACTGGTACTTCTGCCCGATGTACTGACTTAATACTTAAACAAATTCGATACCAATTCGATATACTGACTTACGAGTACATGTACCTTTGTAAATCGATGAAGTTACAATACCTACATACCTATAGGAAGGACTTGATAAACATTGTCATTTTAAAATGACAATGGGCATATTTAGCAACATAAAAGTAATAAGCTTATAAGCAGGCCAAGGATATAAAACATTTATCTTTAACGTGAAACACAAAAGATTGATGACTTCATTCGTATTAGATTATGTTGCTTTTATAGTAATTATGCATAATAAATGTTGACATTTCAAGTCAAGTCGTCAGTTAATGGTAGCTTTTAAAAAGACAAGATGTCTACTCAAAATAAAATTGTATTTTCTCGAATAATGATAGGTCTCGTGGTGGCTATTTTGTTTGTATTCAGTTTTAACAGAGGCCTCTTCTTTAAAAACAAGTCAAAATTATTGAAATATTCCTATATATTATATGCTTCATTTTGGCTAGTATGTATTTTGATAGTTACTGTAACAAATGACTTACTTGATATGCTCCTTCCAATCAGAATTGGATTGTCGATTCTAACCTTTAACTACGTTGTTGTTTGCATCACATGCCTCAGAAAAAGTTGTGACAAGTTGACAATAGTATATTCAAACATTTTTGCAAATAAACCAAATTTAAAAGTAAACTTTTTCCGAAATGGTTTCCTTTTGCTTTTATTTTTTATATCTGAAGTTTATACAACATATAATTTTGCTGTGTGGGTCAATGTGAACGTAGATCAAAAAATTCAAATATTAAAATTGGGAACCGTGTTTTTGAGTGTCTGCTTTTCCATAACACATCTGGATGTTATGTGGTCATTTCTAGTATTTACCGCTATAAGAAATCAAATAGAGGCATTATACAAACGCATAAAACTTGATGTTACGAAGAACGGAAAACTAAAAACTGCATCTGAGTTGCATGATGTAAACAGTATTTTGTCTGAAACGTTCGATCACTACAAGAAAATGGTGAACGCCCAAAAAGTTATGGTCAATGTTATAAGTCCTGCTGTAAGTAAAAAAATATAATTAGGTATAATAAATTAGTTCCTATGAGCTGTATGGCTTCCGGCGTAGAATAGGACCACTCCTTCTCTTCCTGTGTATGTCGTAAGAGGCGACTAAAGGAATAAGCACAAGCATCTCGTGTTACAACTGCATTCTCAAGGACCCTGCGGCCGGTTGTTAAACTGTTTGCACAAATGCATTTCCAAAGAGGGTTGACGTCAGGCAAGCGTCCATTTTTAATACTAAAGTCAAAATCATTTAAACTGTTACGGTTTTTTTTTCACTTTGCAAGGTTTTTTTGCCATCCTTGGGTGACCACTGACATGCATATTATATTTGGAGAAGATAAAACGGGAAAGCGAACGAATTTTACGTAAAACTTTTTTCTTGTTTGTTGCAGTACATAGTAACAATTTCCTGCACAATGACCCTCGCTATTGTTGACACGTTTTTCACGATTTACTTCTTCAAAAAATTTGTAAGTACTTACTTTTATTAACTCCCGACGAAAAAGATAAGTGTTGTACATACATTTACGCGTCTGTGTTACTGTAACACAGACGCGTAAATGTATGTCTGTGTGTATAAATATAAAAAAAAAACTATCGATTACACAATGTCTTGTTCTTCGCCTAAGTAATGCGTAGCTTTTGTTAAGTGGAAAGCCAAAAAAAACTGGAGAATGACTGACGAATTGACGTCACGCAGGCGGCCAATCGTAAAACTATAGCCATTTGAACTGTTTCTACTATTTCTTCTCCATTTCGCAAGGTCTTTAGCAACCTTGGGTGGGATGACATGCATATTTGGATAACAAAAAGTGGGAAAACGTACCCCGGGCTCCGAAGCGGCGAGGATACAAGCGGAAACGCGCTTAGACGAAGAAGAAGTGAAGAAAGCGAGACAACCGGACAGACATATGAAAGCATCTTTGCTGAAACAGACCCTTCGCACTCGTTTCGCGCTTGCTCCGTCAAAAATACGGTGAAAATAACACCTCTCGACTTCGAAGAAAGCGCAGCACACCTCTCGACACCCCTGAGTCCGCTGCACCGGTCTTGCTCCTTTAGGACCATCCAGTGGGCGGCAAGCCACCACCTGCCTACAATAGTCAGTCATCATGAATATGGCAGGTGCCGTTGCTATTGCAATAGCCCAGTATCAGTCCATCCTAACCTCTTTCCATAACCCATAAACCTTTCCTTTTTCTTGCAATAGATCTTTCATCTGGCGACCCTATTCAAGGGTACAGCTTTCATAGGTATATCCAAGAATGGGTTTTGGCGAGAACGCCACATAACATCAACTTCTCCAAAGGGCCTCTACATCATCATCAGGTCTTTTTTGTCTCCACTGCAGGAGCACGACCCTCTCTGTACTACCAGAGCCATACTTGGCCAGCCAGAGTAGCCAAAGGATTTGGCCTCTGGCACTCTCTACGCTGGCCAGACAGGTTGAAGAGGTCTCATTGATTAGGCTTTGTTTAGCTTGTGTTTCCTAAGTCGCCTTCTACGACATCCACGGGAAGACTTGGAGTGGTCCTATTCTACTCTGCCGGGAACCAATCCGTTCCAAGATCCGTGATTCCAAACGGAGATACAAATAATAATAATAAATTGATTTACTCATCACAAGGTATAGAACATTATGTAGAGAATAAGTTACTATCTACAGGAATTAGACGTGAGTCTGTACAAAAGATCAACAGGCCCCCAAAGGCCAAGCAGAAGTTCAATTTATCTCCTGGCAATACAATAACGTTAACGTTAATTTTATAAATTAACATTATAATACCCGTTAAGTATCTATAACTGAACACTTTTTAAAGAATATTTATTACATCTTATTTCCTTCTCAATAAAAGGAATTGAAAAACTTGTTTCAGAGTGGAACTGTGACTTTATCTTTTATATTTAACTATATCAACGACTACTTAAAAGGATTGGTTCTTGCATTGTTGCTGTGCATTGAAGGGGACATCATTCGGAAGATTGACAAGAAACTTACCGTTTTACTCACTGTTATGCTTTTGGAGTGCAAAGGTACTTGATAAATAACAAAATATAAAGAAAATTAAGTAAGTAAGTAATACTCTATTGCACCAAAAACACAGATACAAATAATATTCAAAAATATATACAGTATAGGTGTATACCTATACTGTACATATTTTTGAATATTATTTGTATCTGTGTTTTATATATTATATTTATATTTTTATAAATAATATTAAAAACAAAACTTTTCTTATTCGCCTATTGTATAATTTTAATTTTTGATTTTAATATTATTTATAAAAATGTACACTTAGAATTAAATTCGAAACAAGTACACACTTACTTACATGCCAAATTTAGTTTTCTTGCAACTGTGCAGTTTTTAGTTATTTTAGTTAGGTGTTAAATGCGGAAATTTATCTGCGTATTGATTTTGAAATAGATTGATGGCAGACCTCTCAAGCGTAAGCCACCCAGGAAAAAAGCCCTTTGGACAGACTTCTTTCACCATTGTAGGGACACACAAAATGTAGGGAAGATTCTCTATGCAAAACATATAAATAAAAAGGAGGGCAGCATAAGAAACGCCGTCAGCACCTCAACCTCGCCTAACGTTCTTTTTGCCTAGTTTGTATCTAGCATCGCCTTTGGTTCATTGGTCGTTAACTCAAGCGATATAGGTACAGCATGGGTAATACGGGTCAACCAATGAAAGCCACAAGTCAATACAGTGGTCGTCGTTACGCCGTATGCGGGGTTATTTCCCGCATGCTGTATATTACCCTATCGAACAGTATAAACGGCTCCCCGCATACGTTACGGAAATATCTCGCACCCCGAATTCGGATTACATCGACTTAAGAAAATGGTGACCCTAATATATAATAATACCATGCGTTACAGAAATCTCACGTCCCGCACCCCAAATGCGGGCCAGAATGACCAATGAAAATGAGTCACAATTTTTTAGTCCGTTTTAAGACTTATTATAGTCAAGCCAAAAGCGCAATGTCTGCTGCAAAAAATTAATTGCATAATTTCTGCTATATTCGGTGTATATATGAGTTGTCAATTTTTATAGTACAGAAATATTGCTACTAATTTTCTGCAGCGGAAATTACGCTCGTTTAGCTTGGTCCCCAGACAGCTAAACACGTTTTTTTTCAGATGGTGATCCACTAAAGGCGACCTTAGAGCGGTTTCTGCGTTACATTGAGAGGAACCAGGATAAACTGACGATGCTCAGAATCGTTTCCTTGACTCAGGAGTTGCCTTACACCTGTGTGTTTGCTATTATTAACTTCTCCATACTAGCTATACAATTCTTTCAAGTGTATACATTTAACTAAAAAGAATGAGTGAACCTTATTGTAAGGCTTATAATATGCTACTACTATAATAGTAGTTGCATATCAATCACATCATATGCAACTACTATTATAGTAGTCTTACATTCGATATCTCACCTTGGTAATAAACAGCGGCGCTCAATGTTCAAATCAAATAGCGCGAGCTTTCCCAAGCTTCCTGTTACACACTTCCGTCGCATTTCACGAAATCACTACGAGTACCATAGATTACAGGAAAGCGAGAGGAAAGATTGTTGCACGTCAAAAATTATAAGCGAATGGACGGTTCAGGCACTAATAACAAGTAACTTTAAGGCCGTACCTAAATTTTGCTAACGTTAAGCTTTACTACGCACATTTGCGAAAAACGGCCACTTTTGGCTAATGTGCGTAGTAAAGCTTAACGTTCTCTTTATAAACTGTAAACAGTAGTTCATGAAATACCCGACCCGAATTTTTAACTCCCGCGTTACCTCTCTTTACCACCCTATATCCCTGCGACCCCTTGACCAATTTGTTTCATAATCATATTGGAAAATTCTATGATTTCATCTGCTTACCAAATATGAAGATCCAATGAAAGATTTATGCATAATTTGCACATTGTTTGCTTTTCGTGTGTGTAGTGGCCAACACTGGTGTTAGATTTTTCAAGCTGCCTAAAGGCATCTGACAAAGCTTGACGACTGTCGTGATGTCAGCTGGGACAAACGGCTTAACGTGGCGAAGCACAGAGGAGCCCGAGGAATGTTTATGCCACTTGTGGTTACCCATCCATGTGCGATTAAAGTGCTAGTAATTCGGACTTCCGCCAGACCACCGACCACTTTTGTACGTTCAAATGATTACAATGTTTAAGTGTATCTTATTAAATAGAAAACAATACAGTTATTAAGGTGAAGTGGTAGCATAAGTGGCGATCTCATTTGAAATAAATTGTTTAAAACTAAATATGATAATATATAAAAAAAATATTTGTATCAATGTCTAAAAAGACCTTTAAACTATTTTATGAATAACCTTTGAAAGTAATATTGGTAGTCCGTCTAGTTTTAAAACGGTTTTTGGCGAAAACCCGCCACTTATGCGACCATTTCACCTTAATTCGTTTATTCTTATTTCATTGAGAGGTGAGATCTATGAATCATATTTTAAGCAAAAATTAGGCGTTCTTTTTGATTCAAAGATGTTGATCACGTCCGCAGCTATGGTTGAAAATGCGTATAATGTACCTGTATAATAATGTTGTTTTATTCCTATGTTCCTAGTATACTGAAATATTGTTGTATTGTATGGATCCCTAACTATAATAACTCAAACACAGGACATAAAAAAATGCCTCCGTGGTCCAGTGGTCAAGGCGTTTGCCTTGTGATCCGGAGGCTGTGGGTTCAAATCCCACTGGGAAGCATACTTTGTGAAAAGTTATTTTCTGTCTAGTTAGGATATTGCAGGCTTAAATCACCTGATTATCCGAAAAGAAAGATGATTCTGTGCTTCGGAAGGCACGTAAAGTTGTTGGTCCCGAACGCCATCTAGCGTTTGTACCTATCATAGGATTGGTTCTGTTCTACCCTTTGGGTTGCGGAGGTCAGACGGCAGTCGCTCTGTGTAAAAACCAGTAACCTCGTCTAATCACCTAGGTAAGGTAGCGGACCCCGGGCTCTGAAGCGTAACCGCTGAAGATGCAACCGGGAATACGCTTGGATGATGATGTCACAACTTATTGCTATTGTCAGATATATAATAATATAATAATAATAATAATCTTTATTCAAATTCAAATAATATGGTATGTTACATTTATACATTTAACAATACATTGTTAATATTAAGGTAATATAAATTAATGGTACCTGAGCTAGGATGAAAATCATCCTGTATTTCAGGCGTTACAACGCTAACTGGTACTATAAACATAATAAACAATTACACTTAAAAATTAAATTACAAATTAAAATAAATCATTTATTATTTTATAACTATTAATAATTCCTCTGTTTCTTCGTAAGACATATTTAGTAGGGCTTCTTGTAGAATTTTTTTAGTTGCACTGTAAGTAAAGGGATAAAAATCTAATTTTTTATTAAGTCTATTGTAGAGGAGTGGGCCGAGGAATAGAAAAAATCGAGAGGAAAAGTCGTGTTTTGTATGTAGATTTTTCGCGCAAACAATATCTTTCCGTCTTTTTGATTGTGTGGTGAATGGCAGTGCGGCGTGCTGTTTGAGAATTGTGCTTAATATAAATAATTGCCTAACTGTTAGTACCTTGCAGGATTTATAGAGAAGGTCTGTGGGGAAAAGAAAAGGGCGGAAAGTAGAAACCTTAAGAATGGCTCGCTGTGCTCTCTCAATGGTTAGTAGTGATATTTAGCAATCCCACCCCATGACGTAATACAATAAGTTAATACTGACTGACTGAGTTTGCAATAGAACGTAATTTTTTGAAAACAAATATTAATTACGTATTCTGCCATTTAGGATTTTTATATGAGGCTTGAAAGAAAGAGTTTTGTCAATTACAATACCTAAATATTTAGTTGTGTTAGTGATGGAAATAGCCGGGCAATCGCACGTATTATTTGTAGGGTTTGTACAGTGATGTGCATATATTTTCATGTTAGAATGAGATGAGTGCAAATGACGCATGGAAAACTGAATAAAGTTAGTCTTCGCCGTGTTTAAAGTGAGAAGGTGTTGCTGAAGCCAATAATTTACAATATTGAAACATTGTTGCGCGTATATGAGGACTTCATCAACTGAGTTAGCAGAAAACAGGAGAGCTGTGTCGTATTTTCCCTCCTTCTATATTTAAATTACACAGGTCGTTGATGTAAATTAGAAACAGGGTCGGGCCTAAAATACTTCCTTGGGGAACTCCAAAACACCTATTTTTTTGGTCAGAACTAAAAATATTGCCTATTTTAACGCATTGAGTACGTTCCTCTAAATAGTTTGCGAAGAGCCTGAGCTCATTTCCTCTTATGCCTATGTTTTCAAGCTTCTGCAATAGAATGGGAATGGAAATTGTGTCAAAAGCTTTTGCAAGGTCAAGGAATATTCCTATTGTTTTTTTGCCACTATCGAGTTCCTGTACTAAATAATCGGTAAGACTATGAACAGCATCCGCTGTTGATAACTTAGACCTAAAACCAAATTGCATTTTCGATAATAAATTGTACTTTTCCAAATAAGAAAGAAGCTTGTTGTTTATAATTTTCTCCAAGATTTTTGAAATCGAAGGCAATAATGAAATAGGTCTATAGTTTGAAACCTAATCTTTGTCACCAGTTTTGTAAATAGGAACTACGACGGCTCTTTTTAAACATCTAGGAAATATTCCTTCGGACAGGCATTTATTGAAAATATGGGTTAATGGGCGAACTAGGATGTGTTTGAAATGTTTTAGAATATGGTTAGATATATCATCCAACCCAGCGGCACAGCTATCCCTCAAGTTCGAAATAATCGCTTCCACCTCAGTTTCATCCGTGTCTAGCAACACAAATGAGTTAAGAGAGCGGGATGTTAGAATTGAGGACGAAGTAGGCGATTGTCTTGTTGATCGTCGTTAATTAGCAGTAAGTCATAATAATGTAATGTTAGTATAAACAATAACATGTTAAGTGTTGTTGATTCTGTGATGAATAAATAAAATAAAAACAACTCATTTGGTTATTATTATTGAGTAGAAACATTACGTCTAATATACAGTTATGCCTACCTCTATAATTATTTTGTTAAAACTAATGTGAGGTAAAAGCTTGTGGACCAATTTGTAGAAATAAGTATAAAAAACGGGGCAGAGCTCACCAGTCCCTATCTCCCTACTGGCGGCGCCCGTCCACGAGTTGACGCGTGGATCAGTCATCGCTGAACTTCCGACCCACGACGCCGCCACCACAAAATCAATGTCGCTTGATTTTGATTTTGTGATATCTTTTAAATTACACAATTAATTGCTATTATGTGAAGGTCAATTTTAATATACGATTCAAAAGTGTAAGTTAAAATAAATTCATAAACTAGGGGCTCCGTGATTTAGGCCTCGCGAGTCGCAAGACACACACGGTGTGTTTTTTTGTGTTAACTCCTTGACTACTGCACCGATTTAGATCTAGATTTCCACTATTAGATAGAGTATATATCTTTATTATTAATCAAATAAAATTTTAAATTAAATTAAAGCTAAATACTATATTTTTTATAAATTAAACTAACTAAGAACTAAAACTAAAACTAAGGGTATTTATTTTGAAGGGTTAATGTGCGTAATTTGTTGATATTTTGTTTATATCAATTGAGCTATGATTATCAAAAGCAGTAATTTTAAACGCTGTATGGGAAAACAGCGTTTAAAATAACTGTTTTAGCAAGTCAAGGAAAATTAATGGCTATCACCTTTTCCTAGACTTGCTTCATATAGCTGTAACTGAGCTTCCTCTTCCTTCACTTCCTTCTATTTTGCCTTCTATTGTAATTCGCATAAAATTTTCATGCCGTCAAGTGTCCCAAGTCCCAACCTTTTGCCTTGCCTCGACTACCTCTAGTATCTCTTTTCACCTAATTACTTATTTAAGGCTTCTACGTTTATACTTTGTCTAGCTTCCCCAGCACCACATCCCGAATAATTTTAATTTTAATTTGTTAAAACATATACAACGTGGAAAAGACATTAGGGTTATAACGATAGCACAGCTATACTAGACCACTTCATTAATATAAAATAAGTAAAATTTAAAAAACGTAATTTTCAAACAAAATAATTTATCAATTTTCATTATACATAATATTATCGATTTTCATTATACATAATATTATCAATTTTCATTATACATAATATCTTTATACATGAAGCAACAAAAATTTCTAAATAGATTTTTTCAAAAATCATGATTGGATTTCAATGATTCTTTGCATACCGTCATTAAATATAAGTAGGTACATGTATGTGCGTTAATTACACTAATGTCTTTTCCACGTTGTATATTATATAGTTTAGTAAAATTGTTCAAGATTCTTATGTAAAAGTCTAAAACTTCATTGGTATTTTATACACTATTATATTACGTCGTTATCTCTAAAGAAAGAAAGAAAGAAAAAGAAAGAAAAATCTTTATGGTTGCCTGTAAGAGATTGCTTCGGCGATAAGGCCGCCTCTTGTACCTTATTTATGTATATGTATATATGTATATGTATATTGTATATATATATTATATATATATAATATTATAAAGAGGAAAGATTTGTACCTATTTTTGTATGTTTGTAATGAATAGGCTCAAAAAGTACTGGGCCGATTTAAAAAATTCTTTCACCGTTGGAAAGCTACACTATTCCCGAGTGACATAGGCTATGTGTGTACCACGGGCGAAGCCGGGGTGGACTGCTAGTTTATGTATAAGTTCCGTAAACTTTGTAATTTTTAATGTTTCTTATTTGGTGCAATGAAGATTTTTGTATTGTATTGTATTGTAAAATTGTTTATTTGGCCAATTGCACATAATATACATAAATTACACAAGCATGCACCAAAATAGCCTTCGCTCAGCATGTCTTGTACGAGCCACGACGCTGGTCTTCCTAACGGGGCAGACAGAGCATTTTGGGTTTTGCGGGTCTACGCAAACCGAGCCCAGGGCCGTAAGACCCAAAGCCACTTGTGGGTGGGCGGGTGCGAAGGAGGAATAGGTAATTTTATTTAAAAAAACCCGACCGCTTGGAATATTTCCTTATTTAATAAACAAACTGATTCAGTAGGTATTCCAAATATCACAGAGTATTCATATAATGTATATTATATTAATGTAATCTGCTTTAGTGTTCTTTATTTCGATACCTTACTCGATATATTTGGTTAAAAAAATTAATGACTTTAATGTAGCCCTATTTTTTGTAAACCCCTATTTTAGGGCATTTGGGTTTTCGAGACAAATGTAACGATACCTTAACTGTCGCAATCCATCCAGCCGTTTGAAATATACAAGGCGGTAAAAACAACAGTGATGGCCTGATGATGATTACAATACTGCGTAAAGAAAAATAAATGTAACTTACACTGTCGTTGACTGTACATTCTTATGTAATACCTACAAAGGTAACAATATCGTTATTTAATATTATGTATAGTTTAATATGATTAGTTAGTCACTCTATGACTTATTCCTATATATCCTTTAAAATTGACGTATACGTAGGTTCTTTGTCTTTACTCTGTTTTACTACTTCATTAAAACGTCCTTGACGATTATCAGACGTTGCAAGTCTTTTGACTTTCACTTGAGAATGTAACTGTTTATTATTAAATTCTAATTTTGCATATCTCACTTTATTTTCTACATCGTCTTGTTTTGATTTAGTACATGTTTCATTTAATTTTTCGTCAGAAATATGAATTTCTGTAGGTTCAAATTTACCGTATGTAGGATTGGAATAACTATCCCGTAAAGTAGCTGTATTTGAAAGACTTTGAAAAACATCTGATCTGAAGTCTACTGATTTCGTTTTTAAATATGATGTTTCAGGTGATTTAGTATCAATAATCTGCGTGTTGGAAGACTCTGTGGCATTACAGTTGGTATCTTGTAAAGAAGTTGTATTCTGGAGAAGCTTTGTGTGCCGTTTAGTATAGTCTTTTTTGAAATTTAGGGATTCAAGTTGTGTGAACATCGGCTTATATTCACCATAAGTAGGGTTAAAATGAGTTTCTACTAAAGGCAATTCTTTGGGGAGCAACGACGAAGAGTTTTCTTCAACATTTTCTAATTTATTTGTAGAATTTTTTGCTGAAGACGATTCAACGTCAGAAGTCTGTAGGCCTGCAGACTCAAATTGACCATACACTGGATTACAAACAGTATCTTTTAAACTGTCGGTATTTGTATTACTTGAGCCATCTTGAGAATTACTTGTTTTCAGATATAGTATTTTGTTTGATTTCATGTCAGGAATCTGTTTATTTTTTGGCTCTAATTTACCGTATTTTGGATTTGAAGTCGCTGTGTTTGCATTAGTTGTTAAAAAGTCGCCTTTTGGTTTTGGTTTTGAATAAGGATCTCTGAGAGTTCCATATAAAGGATTACAATAAGTATCTTGTTTCGATGCATTTGGGAAACTTGGTGGATGACTTCTTCTATCATTTTCCAAATTATTAGTAGTTGGTAACCTTGCTTGGCGACCAAGGTTTACATTTTCATACGTATGCGAGGGTGCTGTCCTTTGTAGGAGTCGGCCTTTCAGATATTGATATGCTGCAACTAAGTGGTTCTGAAACTAATGAAAAAATCTCTTATATAAAATTTATGGAGCGCCGCCGGTCATTGGAGTTGGAACTTTGGTTTCTGGGCTATTTTTACCAGCTGTCTTTTTCTCACTGCTGGGCAATAACTTTATTATATGAATATATTTATTTGTAGAAAAACACTAGTAAATATTTTCTAATAAATAGTAATACCACAATCCTACTCGTCAATTTTAAATTTAAAAAAAAAATTCATTTGAAAATCTTAATAAGTTATGATTAATCAAAAACAAGTATAAATATCTACTTTATCTACTTACATGTAAATTAAATAAATTATCATAAAATTGAATATAATGTATTAAGTTTTATGAGGTCTTGACTTTATGAGGGAGCTTACCTTTATACATATTTTTCTTGAAGATTCATTAATATAAATTATAATTACAATGATCCCGAAGATGTTGAAGGCCACACTAATCCAAAACCATACAAAGTCTGAAAATTAAAAAACAAATTAGCTAAAAATCGGGTTTATTTTCCCGTGTTGGTCTGGGAGAAAATAAAAAAGCGGCCAAGTGCGAGTCGGACTCGCCCATTAAGGGTTCCGTAGCAGCAAGTAACATAATATAAAAGTTCTAAAGGTAAATTGCGGGTAACGATTGATGACGTATTAAAAAAAAACTACTTACTAGATCTCGTTTAAACCAATTTTCGGTGGAAGTTTGCATGATAATGCACATCATATATTTTATTTAGTTTTATTATTCTCCTATTTTAGAAGTTTTTACACACATTTTACCACTTTGGAAGTGTCTCTCGCGCAAACTATTCAGTTTAGAAAAAAATGATATTAGAAACCTCAATATCATTTTTGAAGACCTATCCATAGATTTTGATGAAAAAAAAATTTTTGAGTTTTAGTTCTAAGTATAAGCAACCCCCAAAATTTATTGATTTGATTTTATTTTTGTGTAAACATCTTAATGCGGTTCACAGAATACATCTACTTACCAAGTTTCAACAGTATAGTTCTTAAAGTATCGGAAAAAAGTGGCTGTGACATACGAATGGACAGACAGACATGACGAATCCATAAGGGTTCTGTTTTTTGCCATTTGGCTACGGAACCCTAAAAAGTAGAATATACCAATTACTCTTATTTCTCTTCCCGCCCAGATCGTAGAAGCCAATTAAAGGAATGGGCAAGAATTTGTATCATATCATTGATATGATATGATTCAAATTCTTGATATGATGATGAAATATACGATGCGGCTCATCACTATTCTGACTCCCTATTTCCACGCTCACTACTCACTATTTAATGAAAAGATTACATACAACTACTACAAGTTTCAAGATTTAAAATTCAAAATATATTCAAACTAGCTGTGCCCGCGACTTCGTTCGCGTGGTTGTCGGAACGTAATGTTATATAGCCTAAAGCCTTCCTCTATAAATGGACTACCCAACAAAAAAAGAATTTTTCAAATCGGACCATTAGTTCCTGAGATTAGCGCGTTCAAACAAACAAACAAACAAACAAACAAACAAACAAACAAACAAACAAACAAACAAACAAACAAACAAACAAACAAACAAACAAACAAACAAACAAACAAACAAACAAACAAACAAACAAACAAACAAACAAACAAACAAACAAACAAACAAACAAACAAACAAACAAACAAACAAACAAACAAACAAACTCTTCCGCTTTATAATATTAGTATAGATAACGTAGGTATTTACAATATTCACGGGGTAGATTAAGTAAACAACTATAGAGAAGGCAATGGCAAACTACTCTATTATCTCTGCCAAAAAGTAGTCATTGGATGCGTCTCTTTCAAGAGCCTCTTGTCCCGTTTTCCGCCAAAAAAGCTAAGTAAACAATAGTTAATAAATTAGTTTGAATTCAAACTATTGAGGCGAGCCGTAAGTTATTTGTTGCTCTGCATTCCTTAAGAAGACTCCAACATTTTCTTCATATGAGCACAAAAGTCTTATTAGCTCGCTCCCTACTGATTCCCGTCTTGGACTATGCAGACGTAGCATACCTTGATCCTACCGAAGAATTTCTAAATAAGCTGGAGCGTTTACAAAATATAGCCATACGATTTATCTTCGGTCTCCGTAAGTATGATCATATTTCGGTGTATCGAAATATGCTTAATTGGCTGCCTATAAGAATTCGCAGAAATACGCACATTCTTTTCCTTTTATTTAATATCCTCATAAATCCTTCTGCCCCTGTCTATTTGAAACAAAAAAATTTATTCCGACAGGTAGATAGTTGACTACGTTCTTCTCAAAACCCACCTATGGTCATTCCACCGCATTCAACGCAGACATACGCCAAGTCATTTTCAGTCATGGCTGCCAGACTTTGGAACTTTATTCCTGGTGATGTAAAAGTGGCTACGTCGCTAAGCTCGTTTAAATCTAAACTCCTTGGATCCTCTCTTGTCACCTCAGATATTTGAGCTTTAATTTCAGTGTTTTTATGTAGGTACAATATGAATGTTTATGTATTTATATGTATGTATTTATGTTTATATCTTGTAGTTAGTTTGCATAAATATATTAGTTCAAGTTCGTATAAATGATGCTTTCTTTTATTCTATGTACACACTTCTACCCTTCTTGTGAGTAATTGTCCTATCTACTTATTAGGAAGAATTTCCATTATGGGATCATAGATTAATATTGTATGGGATAAGGCCGCCGTTGTAAATTTACTCTATATGTTGTTTTTGTCTTTGATTAGGTATATGTTTTCTAAGTACAATAAAGTTATTACAAACAAACAAACAAACTATTTTATGAACTACTGTTTACAGTTTAAAGTGAGAACGATAAGCTTTTCTTAGCATTTTTGCGGAAAACGGCCACTTTTGGCAAAAATGCAACCACTGCGTTCTTGATCTCATTTCAGGACAATTCAAGCTTCTGAGATAACAGTGCGGCACTAAGTTTGTTTCGGGCGACCATGCTTACGCCTGGCCTGTGGATTCCAATCAAGGCCAAGGCAATATAATCGTGAGGCCAACGAATGGTATGACCGATCCAGCTCCACTTGTATCAGTGGATTTTTACGTCAATTGGATCTTCATCGCATAGATTCCACAAGGCAGACAAACTATGTAGGAAATGAGCTGATTATATCCTATTAATTAACTTAAGTAACTTATCAAAAAATCAAAGTTCCCGCGGGTTTTCCCACGGTTGTCGTCAGAGGCGACTAAGAAAGGTATAGGTAACAGAGAACGGACAGAAGGGTACTCTGTGCAAAGACTTTATACTACCATCAGCGATCACCAACTCGTCTACCCAGCGTTAAGTTAGTTAACTTAAAATCCACCTTTTACTGGGATAGGCTGAGTCCAGCAGTGAACTTATACAACGTAATAAACTAACGCAAAACCTCTCAGATGGTACCCCAGCCCATGAAACTGAACAACTTTTGTTCTTCAACTTTCACGAAACCCAAAAAATGTCTTATTTTTGGCATTTTGGGAATGTTGTAGAACAAAAGTTGTTCAGTTTCATGGGCTGAGGTACCATCTGAGAGGTTTTGAGTTAGTTCATTAACACGTTGTATATATAGGCTGTAAATAAATAATCAAAGTAAGCACAAGTATGTACCTGTGATATTGTTTTTACATGCATAATTTCCATCCATTGGATCTGTCGTGGCTTGGGTTACCAGGATAGCGCGTGCAGGGTCGCCTGTTAATATTTGTACAAATAAATGTTTACAAACCTTATACTACAGCACAGAATACAGTAAGAGCACCCGCACCTCTCCCCCGGTTCTTGACGGCCAACGTGAGTCATCAAGGCGAAAACGGGGAAGAGTTGCGGGGACGGGGAACGGGGACGCATATTGCGCGTACCTTAGGAGATTCCAGCCTGTGACTACAGTGTTAATTACAAGACCATTATACAGGTGATTATTAAACTTCTAGCTAAATTCAAGCGAAATAAAAAATACACATCCTGGCGTAAGTATTTTGTTTCATAATAAAAACCAAAGATAGCAGCCGACAAAAGCCCATCAAAAAAGCTTGATTTTTAACGGTATTCGTTAAAAATCTGGTAACGTTAATTCTGTCAAACGTGAACGTTATCAGCAAAGATAACTTATTTCCCACTATTTACCGATAATCAGATAACATTACCAATGATACTAACGGTAAAAGGTATTGTTAACACTGTATTTCTTTTCGATATTTAACAGAATAAATTGATGAGAGTTTGTCTAGTAGACTACTAGAGCTATTTATATAATATTTTACAAGTATTGAAATAAGTATCGTTACTTATATCGTTATTGATAACGTTATAAACTGTATTATCGATACCCCTTATAACGTTACCACTAAAATAACGTTATTTAACGTTACTTTTAGTGTGAATTTGGTATCGTTAACAAGCCCTGCATCTAAATTCTCCCATTTAAATGTCTCCTACAGAGCGACTGGCGGGTGGTGGCCAGCGAGCAGTGAGAATACAAAAATACGTAAGTATTTTTTTGTTACGGTTTAGTTTTCTAGGATTTTAATATCTAGCTAGAGGTTGCATAATCAACTTGTATAAGATCTAACGAGTTATTCCGGTCTGATCCACCAAACGAATCTACTCTTCATTATTATTATTACTTTTGTCCGGTCTGATCCACATATGAAATGAAACTATTTTAGGAGTAGACTCATTCAATGATATTATGGAACAACTGTCCCCAAAGAATATATACCGAAAAACATTTCTTTTTTGTTTTCCAAAAAAGAAATATATGAAAAGCGACAAAATATTTTTCTTATTTCGATGTTTAATGGGACAAGCAAAATACCTATATTTTGAATAAAAACTCAAACCTGACTACGGGAATATTCATGCTGAAAGGTATGTTTATCCAGTTAATGCAAGTAGAGCAGGGAGAAACAGGTAAGAATGTATATATTTTTGAAATGTTCTAATTAAGCCCTTTCTTTTGATATCCTGCACGATATGGTACGATTTATTTTATTTTTTATTTCATTCTTTTATGGCCTATCCAAGACGCTGGCAACGATACCTCATTTGTCAAGGTATCATAGATATCATTGAAGATACGAGAGAACAGTACATACATTTACATAGCGGCAAAACACATAACCCTTTGGCTTTGCCGTACTCGGCAAAAAAGTGGTCAAGTATCATTGACGGAATCTTACCCCAAAATATCTTGTTAGATTGACATTATATAGTACAACTTTACGGGACACCAGATAATAAAAATTCTTAAAGTTTGCTGTGTCTATGGAAACATGTGTCCCGGAAAGTGTTGAAAACTATTTTGTCCTTGTAAATACCCAGTCAATCTTCGATCATATATTCTATAGATGCACATAAATAGAAAAATAGAAAAACTGTATGACACTTTAGAACTTTTTTCGCAATACTTGAAATGGTATACATCTGCCTATGTACGTATTGACACGGGGACAATATTTTGTTTGATTTTGCAAGGAACTGTGCATCTATAGAATATATTATGATCGAAGCAATCAATAAACAAAAATGGTACTGCTTGAGCATTCAGCGTACCGTAAAAACCATAAAGGTGCCTAGCCACTTCTATGGTGCTAATCCACACTCTACATGTGTTTGTGGTCCTTTAGGTAGGTATACGAGTATGTGATATGTATCTGAATGTAGAGGTAAGACTTAACTTTGCTCTGGGAATAGAAGTCATTTTTACATTTGCCAATGCATTGTGATTTGCTGACTTTGCATCCAAAATTCAGGCAATAAATTAATAAGTATTTTTCAAGTCTCCTATTATTTTTCCTAGAATAACCTGAAAAATAAAAATATTCTCTACATAAATAGCATTATTACATACAAGTATATAGTTAATTAATTCTATTTTAGCCGATGTTCTGTTTGTTTAATTTTTTAAAACATTGTTACATATATGTACTTAAATGTCAAAGTCATTTAGAAATATTTTTAGACTAAAAGCTTTGCCCTGTTATTTGGTAAAGTAAGAACATTAAATCATAATATTTAAAAAAAAAATAATAATAATACAATTAAAAAATACAATCTGCACTACGAGTATATTTCTAACCTGCCCCTTGACATTTTTAGATATAGATTTTTAAATGTCTTGTGTATTTATTTATTTAAACTTTATTGTACAATATACAATTTGTATAGCACAATATGCGGACTTAATGCTATAAGCATTATCTGACAGCCAACCTTTGGGTTGTTAGAAAACTTAAAATGGGTACAAAAGAGATATTGATAAGCATTCAGATATATACTGTAAAATATAGTATCGATGAGTTAGTATACTCGTACCATAACACAAGTTTAAACTTACTTTGGGGCTAGCTCAATCAGTGTGATTTGTCCTAAATAGTATTTACTTATTTAAATATTTAGGTGATTTATAAATACACTATCACATCTTTATTCCTACCAGGGTAGATAGAGCCCAGGCCCGTAATACTCAAAGGCCTCTCCTTGGTGTTAAGATGAATATCAAGGTGAAAAAATAAATCGAAGTAGCGACTATTGTCATCATTAGATTTCGCCCATTCCTTTGAACTGCATTTCGAGAAGCAGCTGTTATATTCTACATGAGAAAAAGTTTTTCAAATTTAAATTACTTATCTTATACTTGTTTTATACTTTACTCATCATCATCCGAGCGTATTCCCGGTCGCATCGTCAGCGGTTATGCTTCAGAGCCCGGAGTCCGCTACCTTACCTAGGTGATTTGATAAGGTTACTGGTTTTTACACAGAGCGACTGCCGTCTGATCTCCGCAACCCAAAGGGTAGACCAGAACCAATCCTAGGATAGGTACAAACGCTAGATGGCGTTCGGGACCAACAGCTTTACGTGCCTTCCGAAGCACGGAATCATGTTTCTTTTCGGATAATCAAGTGATTCAAGCCTAACCAGACTGGAAACAACTTTTTCACAAAGAATGCTTCCCAGTGGGATTTGAACCCATGACCTCCGGATCACAAGGCAAACGCCTTGACCACTGGTCCGCGGAGGCAGTCATATTTTATACTTTACTATTTCCTACTATATTACAGGGTGAAACAAAATATACTGAAACTATTTAAAGGCTGAATTAAGTCCATGATACTGAAGAACTTTCCCCAAGAAACACATATGAAAACATGAGGAATCCTCATGAAAATGTATCAATGCTAGAATCTCAAAAAAAAAAACCGTTCTGATACAATTTACCCAGTCATTTACAAAATTAAAAAGGTTGGTTACCTTACCTTTCTCAAATAGAATCAATAAAAACACGACTAATAAATTAATATTCATTGCAAACACGTAATTTATGAAGCACTGACAGTAACATAATTTCGTTTTGTAATTGTGTTCACAAGGAAAACTAATTTATTATGTATTATGTAATGATAATGTTCGACTCGACTATTTTTGGTGATGTTTCTTTTATTATGTATTTACTGAATTGTGATTCATGTGTTTGGCTTTTAATTTTTGTAATTTGAACCATAACAAAGTCATCGATATAAAACATCGATATAAACATACATAATTGATTTGCTAGAAAAATCGACAATAATTCATTGGCGGTGGAAATTTTATCATCCATAATTTTCAAACAATTAAATCTGGTTGAATACCGACGGAATGTTATTTTTTTATACATGTTCCTTGAATTATTCTTACAGTATATTTAGATATTCTTAATTATGTTTACTAGTTTTTTTATGGTCTTCGCCTATAAACTATCGAAAGTACTAATTAGTCACATAAGAGCTAGCAAGCGACTTAGTGAGGTATCCATATACTTCACTAAAAAATATTTATATTTGCTAAAATATATATATATTTGCTATCGACTATATGTATATATACTATATATAGATATATTTTTTATACACTTTTTTCCTATACATTTCCTAAATAGCGATCGAAAATGTTATTATCAAGCAACTTTTCGTGCTTCACTCGCTTGCTCGCTCCTGTGATGGCCACTGCATAACCATAACTTACCTTCCGTGTTGGTCGCTTCCGTCACTTGGTCGATCACTCGCTTGCTTCGCTTGCTCGCTCCTGTGCTGGTCCACTGCACACCCATAATCTTTTTTTTTTTTTTTGACGCGTAGAAAATCCCTTCGGATACCTTACCGGTTACGGGACACCGGTAAGGTTATGTGGTGTTACCACTAAAAACTCCGCGGTGTCACCTCTCAGCCGCTATCGGCCGGGGCCGTGTGCTTCTCTTGCTCCACAGCCCCGGCGCGGCCGGCCGCTATGTCAGCGGCCCCGGCTCGCCAACGGCCTCACGGCACCCTCTGCTGAATCAGAGGGGCCGGAGAAACCGTCGCGTTGGCCTCTCGGCCCGACAAGAACAGGCGCGCTGACACGCACACGCGCCTGCCTTCCACTCCGGAGGGCTGTCCGTTGGACGATGGAATCCCGTTTCCACCGTCCAACCAGCCCTCATAATTTGGGGCCTGCAGAAGCAGGCCCTGCCCCAGTCCACCTGACGGTGACCGGGGCCCACCAAGCCAGCCGCAGGGGATAGGGAGAGCGGCAACGTAACACCGACACTCCTCTTCCCCTGCGGCCCCACCGTTGCCGTGCCAAGCGCCACGGCCGCGCTTGGTCGCGGAGGATAGGGCGAGCGGCAACGACACACCGACACTCCTCTTCCCCCGCGACCCCTACCACGGCTGTGAGAGTAGGGAATAAACCCCCTTCTCTCACAGCCAGGCCATTCCCACCAGGAATGGCCTCCTCCGGGCCCGGGGAGGCCTAAGCCTCAACCCGGGCAATGGGTTCCTCTTGGCTTCTTTGCGGATGAGGCAGTCCGCAGGTACTGAGCCCCCCCATCGCGACAAGATGAGAACCCGGGCGGGGGGGTGCACACCCATAATCTAACCCAACTTCCGTGACCAATTCAGGGTAAATAGGATAACTTTGCAACGTGTTTATTTGTCATACATTTCACATTATCCTGATCTCCGCCCGGCATTCTACTTTACTAAGAATTGTATTTTGTGTAAACAATATTTCACTCATTTCCTAATTAGTAGGTACTTGTCCATACCATAGCCATGTAATGTTGGGGTTAGATAAGTGAAACGACTTTACTTCACTACATCCGTTTATTGAATGCCAACACACTAAGGCGTACAAGTCATCGCAAATAAGGCAACTTACAGACTAAGTTTTATAATAAAGGCGCTTACATACATAACATATTATTCGCACACTTCACCTCCGGGGGTGAAGGAAAAAAAATCTATAATAATGATTTTTTTTAGATATCTTATTCTAAAATAACATATATAAAAAATTAAACATTCTTAAACAGAGCAAATTTTTAGATAGAAAACTCTAACTAACACAAAAACATTTATTTTTATTTGATTTCACATTAAATTTAATAAAGTAGTATACTTACAATTTTTAATTTTATCTTAGCAATAGAATGGTCTTGTTCTATTTTTATGAACTACTTCAGTTTTATTTTTATAATTAATTTTAACATTACATCCTAAATCTTCTACAACTACAAAAGGACCGTTATACAATGGATCTAATTTTCGACCTGTTTCATTTCGCACAAGAACTAAATCATCTTTTTGATATTGAATTGCATTAGAACTATTGTCATACATTTGTTTTCTCTTATGTTTACTTAATAATAAATTCTTTTTTGCCACGGCATGAGCTAACTGCAGTCGGTATTTCAACTGTAATGGATAGTCGTCTACATTATACAAAGGTTCTACTTGATCACACATTTTTGTAGGAATGCGACAAAGTTTGCCAAAAACTAACTCATATGGCGTGTAATTTGTTTCAGAGTGGACTGTATTATTAAAACAAAAGCATCAAAAGGGTAACCAATAACTCCATGTGTCTGTATGATTCTCACACTGCATTCTTAAAAATGCACCTAGATTTTTATGTGCGTTTTCAAGAGCACCAACAGACTCATGGTGATATGCAGTTGATGACAATTTTTCAATGCTTAGAAGTTTACATACCTTCTCCATTGTTGTAAACATGAATTCCGTTCCTCTGTCAGTGGCTATAGTACTGGGAAGACCAAAACGTAAAATATAATGCCTTACAAATGCATCTGCTACATTGGATGTTTCTTTATTTTTAATTGGAAAAGCTTGAACAAATTTAGTTAACTCACATTGTATGGTCAATATGTAGCAATTATCTTCAATATCCTTATCTAATGGTCCGACTAAATCTAAATAAATTGTATCTAATGCCGATGAAGCTGTACTTGTTATTTCCATCGGTTCCTTAATATACCTAAAATATTTCATTTTTTGACATTTCGCGCACCTTTTTACATAGTCTTGTACATCTTTTTTTTCCACGGTGGATCGACACATAATTGATTCTTACACTTTACTTATAACTTGAAAAACTATAAAACCCCTTGGCAGAGCCCGTGGCAGGGTCGCCTTGTAATTACAATTCTTGAAGTTAATCCATTTTCGATTACATACAAATACAAACAAACTTATCCAAACGGGTAAGACAAGTCCACAAGATCCAATGACAACACGGTGGATATATTATGTGTAAACAAGAGAATCAAATAGATACAGGTCGCTAGTTGCATTGCCTATTTACATGATTTCTCGGATATTTGCCTAATCTCTTGATCGGCTTGTATGATTTGCGCAACAAGATAAGCAGCTAGTACATACTACATTATATATTTTTTCCTACTCCTGTACTTTTATCTGTCTTTTACATGGTCACGAACAATAATATAAGAACAGCGATATATGACTTCATAAAAGTCTATACTCTATTCCTCATGCGTTACAGCACTTGTGTCGTAATGTCATCACCAAAACGATACAGCTCTATATTAGGTACTTTACACTTTGGATATGGCTAGCTGCTACAGATTACTGAATTTATAGGTTACTAAACTGACTATGCCGAAGTTCCATTACTTTACTAAAATTATTTATTCATAAGATAACTAAAAATAACAACATTAAACAAAAATTAATCTATAACTACATTCGTATATAAAACTAAACTAAATAAAAATACTTAAATAACAGTATATAATAGAAAAAATGGAACCCAAATCGCTGCGCTCGCAGGGTAGGGTACCCTACTTTACTACTTTACTTGTTAATCCTATATCTTTCATTTTAATAGTGGTTTTCTCTGCTAATGCCTGCCTTTCAAATACCAACCTTGTCTGCAATGCCTTGTCAAAAGCAAACAAGTCGTCTATCTTTACGATATCCCCTTCATAATTTTCAGCTTCTATAAATCCATGTTATATTTATGTGAGCTCTTGTTTGCTAACAATTCTGGAAATATTCGCCCAACTAGAGCAGATCGCCTGGTGCTGCAGGCGATCTGCTCTAGTTGGGCGAATATTTTTGAAACAGACATCATGTATCATAATAATAGTAATTCATTTATTACATATTTTTTACATACGGGTAAATACCGTCTGTAAAATTTACGGTCAACACTAATACATGAAAGGGTCACGTAATCCGTCAATCTGAACAACTTTTCCTAAAGGACCAATGCCAAGGACTTTAGCTGACTGGAAAAAGTTATGGGAAAACCGATTTTGCTAAGATCAAAGTATTAGTTCTATTAGAAAATTCCATGAATATAAATATGTTTTCTAAGATCTTGACCTTAGGTATACGAGTATGTTGGCGTTACAATATTATATTTAAAACTTTGATAAATTCTTACCTAAATGGCACGAAGTAGCGACAGACAGACGAGGGGAAGAATAAGGGGGAGGCCTTTGCCTAGTTATGGGACATTACAGTCAATTAAATGAAATAAAAGCATTGGTTATTTATTTAACTATAAAGAGTCGTAGCTTGATAGACGCTACGCTATGTTATATAGTGTTGACAATAAAATATAATACAAAAATAAAAGATAAAAAAAAAGTTATGAACCTTAAACCATGGCCAAAATTAAGCACATAATCTAATAAACCTATCACCACCAAACATTAAGTCTCATAAAAAACTAAATGTTTAATAGGAGTTTTGTTCGCTTTTTCATACCTATTTGAAAAAAATATGTTTTTATCCCAAAATATTTGGTAATGAAGTCACTGACAATTCTCGTGGGACTGAAATGTGGAAAAGAAAATCGCATCGGATTATGCCATGCAAAATGCGGGTCCTTGAAAAATATTTTCTTAGTATCTCGTTAGTGAAAACGACATCAAATAAAAGTTACTAGCAATAACTGTCCGTTTACTATGATTATACAATGTAGGTGTTCTACTTTTCTGTAAAGGTACGTACATTTTACAAATTTTTCACATAGATGAAGATGAAAAGTAGAATGTGCTGTACGGTAATATTTTTACCTCAGGCGATATACATGAATGTGAATATTGTGAAATCCTTTGTATCGCGGATTAAAAGTACGAGTATCTCACACGCTTTAAAATTATTACCTTTACGCCTTTTACGAGTAGCACGATCTACTATATGTTTTATATATTATACATCCTTTTGAATTTCTACATACGTAGGTTCTTGGTTCTGTTCAAGTGACTCAAGTGATTTAGGTATGTTAACGTTTTCCTTTTTTACTTTAAAGTTTGTTAGCTTTTTTTCAAATTCTAATGATGCATACTGTACATCACTTGGTTTTGTTATAGTACATGTTGATTCAGGCGATTTTGCGACGAAAGTTTTATTTGTAGTTTCTTTAGCGTCTGTTAGATTAGAATAAATAACTTGCATAGAATCTATATCTTTATACGGGTTATTTGGCAAGGCACTGGCTTTTAGCTTTTCTAGTTTTGTTTTTGAATTTATTGCTTCTGGTGACTTTGTGTTCGCCGGGTAAAATTTGCTACATGTAGAATTCAATTCGTTACCTAAAAAGGTAGATGTGTCTTCGGTATATGAACCTTCTTTGTTATTATCTGGTCTTGAAATATAATTTACTGCTTTCGCTGATTTTGCAGCGGTTTTATGGTTTTTCGACTCAAAATTAACGTATGTAGAATTATAGTTCAAAGTAGGTTTTTTTGGGCACTCCGGTTTAGAATTTGGTTTTTTGTTAATTTCTGTTACTTCAGGTTTTTTATTTGTTGATTTTAATACTTGTATATCGTGTGTAGGATCATTATGTGAAGTAGTCTTATCCGGGACAGTCTGTTGACCTATGTTTAAATTATCGTCCATGGCTGATTGTGAGGAAAATGCAGCCTGGAATCTTGACGGGACGAATCCTTCCGTAATCTGGAAACAGTTTTTTCATCATACAGGCTGATTATGAGCCTCCTAGTTATTTTTAAGAAATGTATTAGTAGTAGTAAGTAATACTATTTAAGCGGAATAAAAATACATATAAACATTTTATCAAAAATATCTTTTTTCATAATAAAAACAAAGATATCAGCCGACGTAGAATTCAGGCCCCGTCAGCTGTATGTTCAGTGAAAATGGGGTTAAGTCAAAAAACTTAGTTTTGAGATAATCAAGTTTAAAGTTTCAAAAAATTCCCACTCATTTTCTATGGAAGTTTTATAATTTATAATTTTATAATTTTTGATTTCTATTATTGATAGATAATATCCATTTCAATAAACTATTGAAACAAATATTACGTTATGTCTTTTTTTTCAATATAAAAAATTTAAAAACATTGGGTTATTTCGTTTGACACAAAAAAACAATATTTTATTTGTGCCAATTAATATAAGTCACATTATAACATTTTAAACATTCTGCTTTGCTTTAGTGCTAAATGATATACATTTACTGTTTTCATAGACAAATGAGATCTCTAATAATACAGCGAAAAGCGACAAAATTAAACATTTTAATTTCAATGACAGGATTTGAAATATGATGGTTTTATTTTGATATATCGAAAAAAAAAGAGTTATATCACTATACACAAATCTGAGTACCCGTCCATTTTAAGTGTTATGTATCGGTTTATATCAATTTACACTAACAAAATTAAAAATATAGTTTAGTTCAACTAGTTTTACATGCAGTTGTATTGAAAAACTAAAAAAAAAGTTGTGGGAACTTTGCACGAATCCTAACTATTTGGCATTTTAAGACCTACGGCTATAAAAATTAGACAGAAAAATAGCGTTTTTTATTCTGATTCAGAATATGTAAGAATATTAAAACTGATATTACTCGAGTTAACTCAGTTTTCACTGAACGTACAGTTCAGAGCCAAGAATACTGTGCGTGTTTATGAAAAATTACTGTAATGAAACTACTACAGTTTATTTCTCAAAAATTGTACATAGGAATCTTAAGGGTTTTCTTGAGATACCCACAATAGCCAAAACCCAATTCAGCATTTTTGATTCGATAGAAAAAAATCACAAACATACCTCTAAATTTGCGTAAATTTACCTTTAAAAAGATATTACTATTTTCAACAATCACCTGTTTATATGAAAATAATACCAAAAAATGTATATCTGTTTGACTGCCTCCGTAGTCTAGTGATCTGAAGGACAAGGGTTCAAATCCCACTGGGAAGCATACTTTGTGAAAAGTTGTTTTCAGTCTGGTTAGGATATTGCAGGCTTGAATCACCAGATTATCCGAAAAGAAAGATGATCCCGTGCTTCGGAAGGCACGCAAAGCTGTGGGTCCCGAACGCCATCTGGCGTTTGTTTAAACCTATCCTAGGATTGGTTCTGGTCTACCCTTTGGGTTGTGGAGGTCATACGGCAGTCGCTCTGTGTAAAAACCAGTAACCTCGTCGAATCGCCTAGGTTAGGTAGCAGTCCCCGTGCTCTGAAGAGTTACCGCTGAGGATGCAACCGGGAATACGCTCGGATGATGAAGATGACGATGACTACCGTGATGAAGTTGATTTATAAATTTTTCTTATAAGAATTATTACCTTAATATATTCACACTTTAAAAGATAGTAGATTATTATTCCAAAAAGGCAGATGATATTACAGTTCAAGCTTATCCAAAACCACGGAGAGGCTGAAAAATTAAATAAAATGTAGAGCAACTCACAACCTACGATATACAAGTTGATATTAGCTTTCAAATTTGTACAAATAATAAAAACACTATTTTTACGTTTCCTCTTCCACGGGTGTCGTAAGAGGCGACTAACAAAAGCCGGGAAGGAGTGTCGTCTGTACGATGACCTTATACGAGTACCAGTTGCTGAGATCACCAACCTGTGATGATTAAAGACAAACACTCCCTGTATTAAGAGACGTTAGTCTAGCAGTGGACTGATATAGGCTGCTAAAGGTGCTGCACGCACTCACACACACGCACACACACACACACGCACACACACACACGCGCACGCGCGCACACACACACACACACACACACACACACACACACACACACACACACATTCGCACACATACACACTTATATACACTTATATAACACACACACACTTATATAATTTAGTTATATCCATACTGTAATTTAGATTTTTTGTTTTATTTGGACTTTTGTTTCTTAGCTAGGTAGATTAAAAAATGAATAGATAAGGAAGAACGGGACCTACTGGTACAAGTATTTTATTACTTAAAAGTAGGCCCCAACACCTAATGATTGTAATTGTAACACAATTTACCTAAATCAATTATTTTATTTTTTTATTTTTTTTTAAAGATAAGGAAGAAAGAGATATTATTATTAGAGATAGATATATTTTACAAAAACAATTACAAAAAAAGTTTTAGTAAAATATATTCTTAATGTAATTGAAGACACTTCAAAGGTGTGCAATAAAGAACATCTCAGGTCATAAGAATTTGCAAGCCGAAGAGGCAATAATATAAATTTATTTTACTTCTTTCCCTTGTCAGCTCCCGTAGCATTGGCACCGGCGACAACGTTTATCGAGCGCTTTCATTATCTCGCTCCATGTGACAATAACGAGGGGGTCTAGTCCGTCGTACCAACTTTATTGGCCGAGCAAGCAAAGCGTCTCAGTTTCGACTTTCGAGGTTGGCCAAAAATGCTTTTGTCCGTCAGTCTGTCTGTCTGTCGGTTTGTTCTCGCCTATAGGTCGCATTTATTAACCGATTCTCGTGAAATTTTATAAGCAAGTTCGATAATTATACAACGTGGAAGGGACATACCCGTAATAAATCCAAGCACGGTCTATACTAGATCAGTAAAGTATAATGAAATTAAAATAATAGCCAAAAAACAAAAACAAATTTCGGCATTTTCATACAAAAGTGTGCGGTCGTCCGGACGATTTTTATGGGAATGTCGAATTTATTTTTTTGGTTTTTGACTGTTATTTTTATTTTATTACACTTTAATCTCGTAGTGTAGCCCGTGGTTCGATTTATTACGGGTACCTTCCACTTTGTATAGATTATTTTTGTCGATTCAGATTTTGGAAAACAAAAAAAAATGGCTATAGATATGGGTTTAAAACTAGAAAATCATATTTCTGACATTTCGATTTTTTTAAATATGTTATGAAACTTTTTTGTTACCCTTATTTAGCCGCAATTTTTTTGTCTAAACAACTTTTTTATCCGGTAATCTTCAACAGGTTGGGAGTAAGTCGCGAGGTTTACAGCTCACAGAGTCACTACTCTATAATGTTTATCAACGCTGCCATGCTAAGAGGCCCGGCTTGGGGGACATATAATATTTGATAATTACCTGTAACATTATTTGTACATTTACATTTCGCATTATTTGCCGTAGAGTCAGCATACGATATTGGAGTAGTTGTTACAGTGTTGCTGTTAGTACTAAGAGTAACACGAGCAATAGTAGAACTTGGTTTTTCTGGAAAAAAAATATTTAAGGACCACAACAGATACTGGACGTATATATATTATATGTCTAATTCATACTATGTGTCAATAAGGAATCTGATTGGTTTATTAACAGACCGCACAGCTCCGTTCAGCTTCGGTGGAGCCTGACCCTAACGCCCTAATTACACTTATTTTGTGGTATCTTGTGCTACAACCATATTCTTGGATAGGGGTTGGGCATCTTGGGCGGTGGTTGTTGTCTTTTCACCCGGTTCATCCAATTCAAGTACTTCAGGTTTGACGCCACAGACACAGAAGACAGTAAGAGTATATAGGAGTAAGGTCCCGCGCAATATGCGTCCCCGTTCCCCGTCTCCGCACCTCTCCTCCTTTCTCGCCTTGTCGAGGCGCGAGAGCGGGCGAACACACACTGCACGGCGGCGCACGCGGCCGCACAAGAACGGGGGCGAGGTGCGGAGTCGGGAAACGGGGACGCATTATTGCGCGTAACTTAGGAGACGACCTCCGTGGCGTAATGGTTAACACGCTAGACCGCTAATCCGGAGGTTCTGAGTTCGATCCCCAGCCAGGGCAAGTTGGAAAACGGCCTTTTACAAATTGTTCTGGGTCTTGGGTGTTTATCTATATATGTATTTATCATAAAATATAGTATCGTTGAATTAGTATCCCATAACCCAAGTTTAAAAAAACTTACTTTGGGGCTAGCTTAGTGTGATTTGTCCTTATATATTTAGTGCTGCCCCCATTTAAAATAAATCATTTTAAAGAAAACGGAGAAAAATGATGACTCCGTTTTCTTTGAAACGATTTATTTTAAATGGGGCAGCACTGGACCCCGGAAAATTGAGGTACGGCCTTAATTCCGAATTTGGAATTTGTAGGTCTACTAGATTTTAGAATTTTTGGGATCTTAGAATTTTGGTGATCGGGCAGTCAGTAAATAATAGCAAATTTGAGGAACTTTTGCCCAGTTTTGCTCAGTTTGGCGGAAGCACTTCCGTGTCCCCCGAAATTACCCGCTGCTGGTTGGATGTGCCGAGCCCCAACAAAGTTTCTTATGTTTTTCGTTCAAAAACCCCTTCGGATCAGTTGTGCCATATATGCGTGTACTAGTAGGTACCATTGAAACGTTTGAGGCGGTCGCATCCTTTCAATATCATCAAGCAGTGGCCACGCGTCTATCCGAACCGAACGTCTTATAAACCCGGGTTTAACTCAGGTACCTAATAATATATGATGGAATAGGGATGATGACTGGATCAGAAAAGTATTATTCCAATTAGTCCGTTAGTTAGATTATCCAAAAATAATGTACCCATATTTTTCAGTTTATCAAAAAAATAAAAATTCACAAAGATACAGAGCATCAAAGTTCGAGAGTGGGGGCTTGTGACGTCACCGATGTGTAAAAATCGTACGAAAGCGTGACGTCATGCGAAATTTAAATGCGCTGTATCTTCGTTATTTATTGTTTTTCAGAGAAAAGAAAAAATACGTGTACAATATTTTTTAATAATCTAAGCGATGGGCCAAAAATATTTTTTCAGTCATCATGCGTATTCCTAACTAAAACATATCAACGTGAGGAGCTCGGCGGCTCGGTGGGAGTCCGCATTACTAGCGCTTGCGCATGTTAAGGGACACCGGGCACGGTCAACACTTGGATAGGTGAGCACAAGTGGCATACAAATTTTCTCGCGCTCCTTTGTGCTTCGGAAAGCACGTTAAGCCGTTGGTCCCGGTTGCCTTCTAATGATGACGTTAGAAGGCAGTCGTGAAGCTATGTCAATGCCTTATGAGTCCCCTTACCCTAGACAGAATCAGAGTTTCCATATAAACGTAGTCTACGTTTTATTTTGAAACGACATGTCAGAATTTGGTAAATATTTGTAACAAAAAAATTGCATATATCTAGGGTTATAATTGGTTTTCACAGTCAAAATTTGAACTTGAAAGAGAATATAGTGTATTATATCATTCTTGACCATCAGTATGGAAAACGTTTACAACCTTATACATATATTTTCTTTCAAGTTCATATTTTGAAAACCAATTATAACCCTAGATATATGCAATTTTTTAAAGTTACAAATTTTTACCGTTTTTACGTTTGTGAAAAAGTCTGAAAATGGGAAAATCTAGGGTAAGGGGATTTTTAAGGCAGCTTGAAAAATCTGACAACAGTGTTGGCCACTTGCACACACAAAAAAAAACAAACACTGAAACATAATATCTACAAAAATACTCACCAGTGCTTGGGGGCTCGTTCATTTCAAGATTTATCGTCGTAGTGACAATCAATTCTTTATTATAATTTATGCCACATGTAAGGCTGCATCCATTTTCACGCTTACTTAATAATATTATCTCATGAATACGATTATTGTCCAAACGAGTGAAAAGCGTGTAATGATCGACTGAAACATGTTTTTCTGTTTCAGTCTCAAATTAATGTTTTCTTGTCTCAAAAAGTCACAAACTATATGTTTTATTATTTCAAAAAATCTTTGTTAATTTTTTTAGCTCCAGGAATAAGGCTGATTAAATAAATAAATAAAAGGACAGCCTGGAAAAACGTAGCTAATTTCACTCGGAACGGTGTAAGATTGTAAAGATACCCCACATCGGTGACTGTTTAGGTATCTTTATAGACTTAATGGTGTTATTTAAAACTCACGTAATCACATGCATTCATACACCCTAAAAATGTTACACGTTGAATTTTGATTAGGTTAGGTAGTTACATTTGTATTCTCTAGGAGCTATTGGCTCAATGGAAACAAAACCTAGTCCTGGGTTGACGTAAATCATTATTGTTACCTACAACCTTCGACGCTGAGTAAACCTGCCTACACACGACACAACATAGCAAACAATCTTTAGTAACAATCTCGTGCTGTACTGCAGATTTTACGACATTTTGTATTGTGTGTAGGCAGCTTATGTTGAACTACACACCGCGCAAGATTTGCGACGCAGCTTACGTCGCGTTACCCGCCTGACGTGTGGCGTGCGTGGAGGGCCTGCATGGCGTTTCATAGAATTTCTACCATCTGCGTGTGTTTCGACCCTACAGGTCGTATTTCATGCAGTGCAGCTGGCCATGCAGAGAAGGAACATGGTTTGATCGATGAAACCACACCGATTTCTATCGTCCCACGTCATCAATCCCATATAATCCCAGTTCAGTAAGTTAAGGTCTTCTTCATTATTGTATTGGATTTGATAAAAACATTTACATAAAATATAACTAAAATTAAACTATAACTTCATATGCATACAAAACTAAACTAGATATAAATACTTAAATAACGTTAAACAATATAAAAAAATTGACCAACATCGCTGCGCTCGCAGGGTAGGGTACCGAAGAGGCTGGCGGCATTCCTACGTTGAATGGCCAGGCTCAGTATTTGGCCAAAATGCGCGTCAGCGTTTGGATCCCCTCTATTAACCTATCAGCCCTAAATTAGCCGTGTGGTTTCCAGCAGAGTAGAATAGGACCACTCCAAGTCTTAGATATCGTAGAAGGCGACTTAGGAAACACAAGCTAAACAAAGCTTTTAAACATCAATGAGACCTCTACAAACCGTCTGGTCAGCGCGGCGAGTGTAGGCCAAATGCTCTGACTGCACTGGCTAATATATGGCTCCGGAGACTAACAAACGGGCAAGTGCGAGTCGGACTCGTACATGAAGGGTTCCGTACCTCCGTACAATGTTTTAAAACGCTGAAGAAATGAGTTTCTTGTATGAAGACCCCCTTTAATTTTAAACTCTTTTTATTTTTAGTATTTTTTTGTTATAGCGGCCACAGTAATACATAATCGGTGAAAATTTCAAGTTTCTAGCTATTACGGTTTAAGAGATAGAGCCCTGTGACAGACGGACAGACGGACAGACAGACGGACAGACAGCGGAGTCTCAGTAATAGGGTCCCGTTTGCACCCGTTGGGTACGAAACCCTAAAAAAGACCTGATGATGATCAACCATGTCCACTTGTTTGGCTACGTAGACTCCCCGGTCATCTGCTTTATGATCTTGCATTATATATAGGTTTTGGTAAGGTTAACAGTTCATTATAAGATTTCCAAGTTGCCCATACTTACTTTTAGGTGTTAGGAGATAAAGAGAAAGAACATAAAACTTGTAATTGGGATCTGACAAACATTCAATTTCTAAATAATCCGTATTGTTATATTTGTATTCAGGTCCAGTCACTACTTTTTTATTAATTTTTAAAGAAATTTCTAAAAAAAAATTTCACATGTTAAATAAAATCAATTAAATAAAAATAAAACATGAATTATTAAGTATAAAATGTTCTTAAAGCTAAGCCATTTTGAAAATTTTCCAAAAATAAAAATCACAAAATTTCACGAGTCGGTTTAGACATGCGACAAGTATTTTTGCCCAAGCTGAAACTCAGATGCTTCGCTCGGGCTTCGCGCTCGCCCGGTTAAAATATAATAAACGGGCAAGTACGAGTCGGACTCGTACATGGAGAGTTCCGTACCATCGTACAATGTTTTAAAACGCTGAAGAAACACGTTTCTTGTATGACGACCCCCTTTAACGACGACGGACAGACAGCGGAGTCTCAGTAATAGGGTCCCGTTTGCACCCTTCGGGTAAGGAACCCTAAAAACTATCGTATCGGAAATGTAATATCTACAGTACAAAAATACTCACTAGTTTGGGGCCTGTTCATCACAAGCTTTACCGTTATATAGTTACTCACTTTAGTATTCAAGTATTTTACATAACAAATAACGCTGTATCCATCGTCAAGGTAACTTACTGATGTTTTCAAAAATTTCAAATCATAATAGAGTGTGTTATTATTTTCTGAAACAATAGTTATTTAAAAAGTCATTTAATTAAACAGAGTAAACTAAGTAAAGTGATTTAGAAAACACGTAATAACTGTCTGTGTTTCGAAGTTGAGTACTTATATACTTACTGTAAGGCGTTGTGAGATATACAAACGGGGACCCGTAATTTGACGAACATTTGATTTGTAATTCATCCCCATTGTTGTATTTGTATTCAAGTCCTGTAACTTCTTTGTTATTAATTTCCAAACTAATTCCTGGAAAATAATTGTCTTTGCGTCAGATATCTGCACATTAGTTCACTAGTGTATAGATGACTATTGTTGACCTGTCTCTAGATGGCAGTCATCGAGCTATGCACCAGTTTTAGCTATTAGTTACACTGGATAAGAGAAAGAGAAGGTAGCATACGGCCTTTTAAACTAAAAACATTTTTTTACAAATCCATTTTTGTACGGTGTGTCCGATACATTTTTATAAACAAGTTGGAGTAGCAGTACATTTTAAGTATATTTTTTCATTGCTTTTTGAAAATGATACCTAGAAGGTAGCCCTTTCTGCTTCATACATTGGGAGCTACGAACAATAATTCTCTAGAAATCTAACGCTCCTACATTCACCGCTTCGATTCTGATTCCATTTACGCAAACAAACAAACAGTAATTACAACGAAACACTCAATCTCAAACACACACATAGACAAAGATGTATGCGATTGGTCGCGACAAGGTCACGCACGCGTCATCTTCGCGTCAGTTGAGCAGCCGGCTGCCCCGAGCCGGCTACTCGACCGACGCAACGAGCGGTGAGGTGTCAACAGATGTCAAGTATAAGTTATGTATTAAAATATTTATTTACTCACATATGAACAGCGAGTCCTGTGTTTTTCATGACTGTATGGCTTCTATACCACTTCACGGCACATGACGGCATATTTAATGAATCGATTATCGCAAAAACACAACAATATTCTCAAAGGAAACTTTTTGCGACGCAACCGCACGACTCTAGTGTCACGGCGAACTGTTGCGCCGCGCGGTTCATATTTTAAGCCCCGCCCACCGCGGTACATATCGCGTGGAATGATTTTTCGGGATTAGTTAGGCTTCTAGATAATTATATTTCGATGATTGGAAAAGTCGAAATCGGAAGTTTTGGACCACAAGTCCTCTTAAATCAGTCTTCCTATGGCTCTTTATATAATTGGGAGAAAAAACAGTCAGTGGCGTTAAGGTTCAAGTTCGGAGTCGACTGCACACAGCAGCAGCAGACGACGTGTCGCCGTCGCGGCTAGCGTTGAAAATTCCGAAACAAACAAATTGTTTTTTCTGTGAAAGAAACGATACGAGTTTCTCGTTTTTTACCGTTTTATTCATTTATTGCATTGAAATATTCCGAAAAAAAAACCATCGGAATTTTTATAAAGATATCGGAAAATTAAAAAAAAAAACGATTGAAATAAACAAGTTTTTATTACTACATACCTATATACTTTTTAATACAATTAAATCTTGCTCACTATTAACTATTAAGATACCTCATTGTCGCTGTTTGAAGAATCAGTATTACGAAATTTGACAATGATCCCATATTATGTTACTTTTCTTGCGAGGCATTGTAATAAGGTGAATACCAAGCAAAAGTGGCGCCCTCATTTGAAATAAATTGTTAACTCGTAAATATGGTGAACATTTACATATTTCTCAATGTTTGGCACTAGATAGACCTTTAAATTATTTTATAAACTGCCGTTGAAAGTATTTGTATTAGTCCGTCTAGCTTTAAAACTTTAATAAAATGCTAAAATGTCGAATTGTCGTGACTTGTCAGCTTTTCCGATTATAAATATGCCTACCTATCGATGACATGGATTTACAAAGCTAAAACTTTAGATATTAATTTTTATACTATAGTTAAAATTTCGCAAATCACAATGTAAATTTTGTATTTTAGAGGTCACGTCGGAAATAAATGATATTTATTTTAATATTGGACTGACTGAATAGCATACCTACAAGCAAAATCGAAACAATCCATAACAAATAAGATACTTACCTACCTACCTAAAAATATTTTTTATAGTAACACTTACTTAAAGGTAAAAGTGGTAAACGTGTACCACTTGATTCCACTGTTAAGTATAATAACACAATAAATAACCTAATATTCATTATTCGATGTTTGTGGAACACTGTCAATAATAGAGTGATAAATGTAAGGAAAACTTTGTATTGTAATATGAGGAAATTGGATTTGGAGTATTATTATTTCGGAAATTTTATAATTATGACTAAACACCCTGTATCCTATCCTGCCTTTTCGCAGAAAATGGTTTGATCAATCACTTGCCAACCAACGTTTCACATATTTTTCACTTTAACAACAAACGATTATCAAAATTTTGTATGACAACGTTTCATTAAAATTTGGTAGTATTATAGTTAAGCTGATTATTACAATGACACAAAACGTTTGGGGTATTTATCATTTGTCAAGTCTTTTATTAGGCCAAACAACAATAAGATGAATAACGTTTCATCAGTGTAACAGTTCCCTTTTTGTACATTAATATAATGGTATTTAAAATCTCAAATATAACCTTAAACCTTTTTGATCAAAAACGTTAGAGCAAACCTATAGGTTAGTTTATGTCGGTACTGCGAGCATGCCGCAGCAGCGGCCGGCGAGTGCTAGGAAAGTTCTATCCAATTTACTAGGTTACCTTTAGGTAATTCAACATTTGGTAAACAATAAACGCTAACTAAAACATTTGCTACCTAAAAGTTGGCATTTTGAAAGGGGTCATTATAAAAAGCAGACCAAACATACAGTTGGCAACTGTGAGGTTGGGAAATAAAACAAAATTATAAGAAAAGTTGGCAAATGGTTATTCTGCGAAATAAAATTCTTCGAAACGTTAGTTGACAACTGACAATCGGCCAAACCATTTTCTGCGAAAAGGCAGAGAACCCTATGTAAATAAGCTGAGATGAGTAAGAGATACATAAAACCTACATAAATGAAAGTATAACTTTATATTCTTATACTATTAAGCCGCGTACCCATTAGGCGATAAATGTCGTGCGACACCGACACGTGTTCCCGAAGGTATCGGGCGACTTCACGCGACGTTGCCAGACATTGCCAGACATGTCCCGCGATGTCGCGCGAGTTGTTTCTTAATTGTTACCATATCGCTGATAGTCGAAATATTGAAGTCACCGAGTGTGGACGTGTAGATTGCGACACTCGGGACGAACGACATAGTGTTACGTTACGACTCATAGTCTTTATCGCTCCTATAATCCTCATTTTTGTTAGACTCATTAATAAATAATCCGCACTGCACAACACTACCTCTTTCGACTACATGATAAGAGTTTTTGGCGGGAAGTCAAGGGGTTCGGTTGGGGTTTGCTTTAAATTATTTTGAAAATTGATTTTAGTGGACTTTATAATTTGAAATTGGTGTTTTTTGGTGTTATAAATGCTCATGCTCATGAACAATGTGTAAAATAGTTGAAGTGGACAGTCATAGTACGACTGTAGTGATATTTGTTTTGCGGACTGTGTGGGCGTCTTCGGGCGTCGTCCGCCACTCAGTCGTCTATGAAAATCAGTGGACTCGTACAGATTTGTCGCCAGAAGCTCCGTTGAAGCAGTCATAGGCCTTCACCACCCTTTGATTGTTACTTGTTAGGATTAGGTTAGGTTAGGATTAGGAATAAAGAACAAAATTAAAGATAGGCTATAAAGGACTTGTATCCAGAGCCGTAAAATTATTTATTAAAAAAAAAAAGAATGCATGATAGGCTCGATTAAACTGTTGTGTAACTGATGTGGACGGAGACAGACATCAAGCGACGTAGGGCGATGTTCCGCGATGTCGCCCGACGTCTCCGGAGACAAATGTCGATCGACAAATGTTGCCTAGTTGGTACGCGGCTTTAATGCTTAAATTTTTATGTTAAAAGTTGAAGGGATAGAAATGGAAATTAATTTCTTTAGGTATTATTTTTCCTATAATATTTTTTCTTTTTATTTTGAAATAATAAATTGACCATCTAAAGCTACAGTAAAACATAACACTAGTTTACACGGTTTTCATACCCCAGCTGAAAGTTGTTATTTTATTTTGTGTTCAGATAGAACTATCCAGAAAAAATAATAAAAAAATTCTGTCACGTCTGGTTTACAAAATATTTATTTTCTTGAAGGGAAATACAAAAATTTTAGGATTAATACAAAAATAAATTAAAAATGACTAATTTTTGCTTTCTTTTTATAGTTATTTGAATCAGTTTCTCTTATGATAGACCAACAGTAATCCCCTAACATATTTTTATCCCAAAATCCTTGATGTCGTTCTTCGAAAGTCCTTAAATCTTGGTGGAAACGTTCACCCTGTTCGTCACTCATACTTCCTAAGTTTTCAGGACAAAAATTCAGATGAGAGTGTAGAAAGTGAATGTTTAATGACATGTTTACTCCCATATCATTTTTGTTAACAATTTCTTCATAATTTTCACTTTTTTTATTTCCCAAAAAATTTTCTACAAGCATTTTAAATGAGTTCCAAGCAGACTTTTCTTTAACCGATAAAAGGTTTTCAAACTGAGAATCTTTCATAATTTTACGGATTTGTGGACCAATAAATATACCCTCCTTCAGTTTTCCCTCTGTAATGTTTGGAAATATTTTTTGCAAATACTGTTAAGCACCACTGTTTTTGTCAAGCGCCTTTACAAAGTTTTTCATGAGCCCCAGTTTGATGTGTAAAGGGGGTAAAGTGACGTTATTTGGATCGACCAACAGCTCGTGGTTAATGTTCATTTTGCCCGGAATATACTCATTTCGAACAGGCCATTCTTTCCTTACATAATGATGTTGTTTCGCTCTACTGTCCCACAAACAAAGGAAACAACAGTACTTCGTGTAACCACCCTGCAATCCCACTAACATACCGATGACTCTGAGGTCGCCGCACACTTTCCATTGATGTTCTTTATACTTTATTAAATTAATCAAAGTACGCATCGTTTCATAGCTCTCTTTACAATTCACTGCGTGTCCTATTGGTATGGAAGGTTTCTTATTTCCGTTATGTAATAAAACAGCTTTGAGACTATATTTTGAAGAATCTATGAATAGGCGCCACTCTGTTTATCATAGTTTTGATTCATTGCTTCGAAAAGTCCCGGGATATCTGTGCAATAACAATATTCACCTTCTCTTTTGAAAAATTCTGAGTAAACTTTGCTTCTGTTTCTGAAAAACGTAACTTTTGTATCTGGTAGTAACAAGTTCCATTGTTGTATGCGGGAGCCAAGAAGCTCTGCTTTAGATCTTGATAACTGTAAATCTCGTATAAGATCATTTAATTCGGCCTGATTAATTAAATGTGGAGTGTTTTCTTGAGGTGAAAATTCGTCAGAATCACTAGAAATCGACTTGAATTCAACATCACTGTTATTGTCATCTAATATATTTGCACTCGAACTACCGGGACAAACTGGATGGGGTAGATCTTTTGAATGTAAAATCGGCTTACTAACAGACGGAACATCGGCATACATAAAACTTGCCTTATTTTTTTTGTTATATCCCAATGTCTTCGTAACACAAAAGTAACAATCATTTTCATGATTACTAGGTTCTCTCCATAGCATTGGCGAACCAAATGGAAGGTAAACTTTTTCTCCTGATGACCACTGGAGTAAGATGATTCTACAGCTTTCGCAAAACACGTGAGGCACCCACTTTTTATCTTGATTTGCAACAGGAAATCCAAAATAATGAAGATATGCAGTTTTTAACGAATCTACAATAGGTCTTCTCTTTTTTGAAAATATAAACTGTCCACAAACATAACAAAAACGGTCAGAACTTTGTTTGCACTTTCTGCTAGCCATTTTAAATCAATCCAAAGCAAAGTAACTGTCGTTTGAAGCGAACGTATAAACAATAAAATATCACCACCACGTCGGGTAGTTAAAAAAAAACAATTGACGGCAGAAAAAAATTCCGACGTGATAAAATATTTCTGCTAACACTTTTAGGTTTAGGGAAGGTAGTTTAACATATTGACATACATTCGGTTCGGGGTATAAATAAAAAGTAAAATTTTGTAAACTAGTGATCGGTAAAATTTCAAGTGTCTAGATATTACGGTTTAAGAGAAAGAGCCCTGTGACAGATGAACAGACAGCGGAGTCTCGGTAATAGGGTCCAGTTGGCACCTTTTGGGTACGCAACCCTAAAAATAATTTCCACTTCTAATCCTATCCTACTAATATCATAAATGCGAAACTTTGTATGGATGTTAGTTTTTTACGCGTTCGTGCCAAAACGGCGGAGCGGATTGAAATTGGCGTGCCAGATAGCTTACTATGTGAATACCTATAGTACTTTTTATCCTGGGCAAATGTGAGATTCCTGTGGGATTATTAACAATTTAACGACGTGGGTAACAGCTAGTCGTAGTTAATAATATATCAAAAGCTTCACGAGAAAATAATCTTGTTATGCTGCAATACAAAGGGTGGTAGAAGGGGGTAAAACATCGGTATCGGAAGTTATCAAACGTGACATAAACCGCCGGACTAATGTGATTACCTATAGCATGAAGGCATAAGTTGAAAATGAGAATATTACATTACAAGACGGACTTGACCATTGGACCACAATGTTCCCAGTATTTATTAACGAGCATCGATTTTTGCTTTTACATTCTACATGAATAGGGTGCAATTTTGCTTTTACATTCTACATGAATAGGGTGCAATTTTTAGAGGAAGTTCAATCGATATAGAACATCTAACAAAATATTTATACTGAAACTATTTTAAGGGTAAATTCAATTCATGATACTGAACAACTTTCCCCAAGGAACATAATTTATATCACGATATGGAAAATTAAATTTTCGACCAAAGTAATTAATAAAGCAAAGTAATTGTCGAACAGAAATATACGCAAACCGCAAGAAGACTCGTAGAACTTCGCTCGCTTCACTTACTTAGTTTATTAATGGAAATCTTATGATAACAAAAAACATATGATATAGGTACTTGGCCGTGCGGTGACGGCAAAATATAAAACGATATGTTACCCCTTTCAGAGGAAAGGAGACCCCAAGAGTAATTGTCAATTTTTACGTTATTGAAGGACCAAATGATCGTCTACAGAGGCAATTGAAGCCATTGTCATTTGCAACTACGTGATTCACGGCGAATGACAAAAGTTTTGGTTGAAGTCCTTTGAAAATCGCGAATGACGCGACCAATAATGAACGTCTTGTTGTGCGATTGACAATCGTTTGGTCATTCGCTCGCTAGTCTACTTTTGCTACTGGTCAGAAAGCAAATGTGGTCGAGCAATTGACGCATCGAAAACTCCATAATTCGCCCCTTCAATTGAAACGGTCAATCACGTAACAATTGACGAATGACGTGACGAAAGATCGTCTCCGGGGCACTTAAGGGCAATCAATCATTTAAGCAGTCCATGTACATAAACTACTTACTTAAGTATATATAGTATTTATTTGAATGAATATTGAAAAAAAAATATGTTGGCTTTCTTTGTTCTGAGTAAAAGAAGCCAAAATAATCTCTTTGTATTTTGTCAATAGGTAAATAAAACGAAGCCTCTTTCTCAACCTTTTCGGATAGAATATTCAGATTGTCGACATATTTATTCAAATTAAATAAATAACCTGTAGAACGAAACGCTTTGAACGCTTATTATACTTATGCCCCAGTGTATAAGTAAAAAGCATCCGATCGAAACTAAATGAAGTAAAATTAAAAGTATTTATTTCATTCATCTGTTCATTTTGATGTAGCAGAGAATCCAAATAAAGTGTAACACTCTTTTTTTTTAATGTTTTATAAAAGAGACAAGGATGCGTTTCCGGTAGAGTAAAATATAAGACACTCCAAGTCTACCTGTAGATGACGTAGAAGGCGACTTAGGAAATACAAGCTAAACAAAGCTTATAAATTTTAATATCAATGAGATCTCCAACCCGTCTGGCCAGCGTGGAGAGTGTAGACCACATCCTCTGGTTGATCTAGACAAGTACAGCTCTGGTAGAATAGGGAGGATGGTGGACCTGCAGTCATCATCATCCGAGCGTATTCCCGGTTGCGTCCTTAGCGGTTATGCTTCAGAGCCCGGGGTCCGCTACCTTAACCTAGGCGATTTGACGAGGTGACTTGGTTTTTACACAGAGCGACCGACGTCTGACCTCCGCAACCCAAAGGTTTACAGAGGAATTTGAACCCACGACCTCCGAAACTTAAGGCAAACGACTTGACCACGGAGGCAGGTTGTGGACCTGAAGTGGAGAGTAAAAAAAACCTGATGATAATGACTTCATCATTATTAGTTATCAGAAAACTGTTACAGTTTCAATCTTTAAAGTGTTATACCGGTTAATTAATGTTACAGCCATTGACGTAGGTGCACTCGTATGTCACTAGAAATGTGTATTGTTCATTGGATAGGAAATCTGTAAAATGTTGTGTTTGAATTCTAAAATAGCGATCGGAATGTATTATAGCGCGCTCGCTCCTACCATAGCACAACACACAGCATAGCTTCCCTCGGTGACTAATTCGGGGTAAATAAATTAATTATTTACCTATTTAGGTTTCCATTGCAACGTGTTCATTTGTCATAAATACATTTAATAATTTTTCTCATTTCTACCCGGTATTCTATACAATTCCTAGGAATTGCAATGGTAACCTATTAATTATTTACCCCGAATTAGTAACGGAAGGTCGGTAACATTACGGTTGTGCAGTGACAGGAGCGAGTGAGCGTTGACTAAGTCACAGAAGCTTATTTGCGTTTTTCATACATTTCCGGTAACATATATGTATATTGCCACAGCTATATAACAGTCTTATATGTATGTACGTAACTATGTAGTAGTGTATTTGTAACAGATTAGTTCCAGAATACTTTATATCTTTTAAAAGTTGTCAGCAGGCAAATTTAGGTAACAGTATTAATTGTTTAACACATTTATTCTGTTACACTGACGAATGTGTATATCTTATGAAGTTTTTTTTGAGTGCTAGAAGTAAAATATTTTCGTAAATTGGTTTTTAAATTATTGGAATTCTAGTTGCGAAATGAACTCCAGAAAACGAACACAATATCAGATCACAAAAGCAATAATAGTATTAATATGTTTTTGTTTTGTATAAGATACACTATTTAAATGTCTAATGTTTTATTATGATTTATATTACATATTTTGCTCGGCTATTAAAAAAAACCACCACCACCAAAAGGCACTCAGAAATTAGAGCAACGTTGCTCTAAGACTCAAAAAGACCACAATTTAACTTTCTTAAGCCATTTTTTATTAGTACCTAAGCTTTGAAAATTATTAAATTATAAAAAATCAAATCGCTTTTATATTATTAGTGGAATGAAAGAAATAATTCTAAGGAAATAATTATGAAGGAAAATACTAAGAATTTCCAAGAAATTTTTTCGCTTACCTTGTTAACTTTCAGGTACTTTTCCATTTTACTTGACTTTTATGAAATAAAAGATTATATTTTACCTCTCAAAGTTCTAAATAATACAAGTAGATATGATTATAATATTAGTATATTAAAATACCTATTTATATGAATTATTTAATAAAACTATCTAGAAATTAACATTTAAATAATATGAATATTGATTGTGTAATATTATATAAGCAAGTTTTTTTAGTAAAATAATACTGCTACACTTGCACCCCTTCTACCAACTTCTCGACATGTCACAAAGGCAAACTGGTAGACCTATTGTAATCATTTTTAAGGGCACAGGACTTATATGACGTTCCACCTCATGGTAAGTAGTTAAAAGCTTAAAAGCAAAGCTTTTAAATGTCTGCAACACCAGAAGTGCCACAGACCACACTTTTTTAACTTTGATTATTTTCTTCCATTGATAGCAACATACTCGTAGATTGACATAAGACGACATTTAATTGAAATATGCGTAATAAATCGAACCATGGCATGAGCCGTCCGGGCAATTTGTATGGGCGTATTTTTTTTGTTTTTTTTAAATATCATTTTACTTAGTGTTCCAGTATAGCCCGTGGTTCGATCAAAGAAATACAAATAAAGTGATAATTTATCTAAGGTTAAACTGTCAATAAAATAGCTTTCAGCAAATGTATCGAGACAAAATACACTGAGAATCCCCAGAGCATTGCTTAGTACTTGCATCTTAGTTTAGTGCGAGTATTTGAGTGTAAATCAATGTAGTAAAATACACGAACCAAAACGACTGCGTAGGTAGGTACAGTAGAAATTGTTTTTAGAAGAACTTTCTTTATCAGTTGTGGAACAAGCTTACTTTCTGAAAGGTTATAATAATAAGTTCCTATTTGGCCGGTTTGTTGGTATTGAAGTGACAGCGGTCAGAGTGGAGTGAGGTGAGGTCACGAAGACCTGTCTGCAGTTCACACGTCATGAAAATACGAAATTCACAAATTTCACGAAAATAAAGCATTTGGGGTAGGACTAATCTCCTTTTCTATATAAAAACTTTCTTTATAAGGTGTCCAGTCAGCTGAATATGTTGAGCTCACCACTTTTATTCGAATTATCCGATTAACTGTTTAACACAAAACTGTTCGTTTGTACGAAAAAGACAATACTTTTTCGAGATCTGAGAATTCCCATGGAAAAAGATTTTCATACTGATGTGTTTCGCCACCCCTTTGAATATGTGTGGACTATATGTGGTCCTTGTCAATGGACTAGTACCACTAATTGTCCATCTTGTCACAATAGGATAACCTATAGCACAGAATAAATAATACTAACGTACAGAAGTCTCACTCAGCAAAGAAATTCAAAGAAATATCTACTCAATGTGGCTAGCGATATGGTTTAATTTAGCTCACGACAGAACTCAGCACCTTTTCGTATAGATACCTAGACATCCATTGCAAGCCAATTTCATTCTTATTACTCTGGACAAACGATTCGTATAACTGAATTTACCATCCGGAGGGGCCGCCTGCGCGCATAGTAATAATGTAGGTACATTTTCGATACCTAAACGGGAAGTGACACAGGCCTGCCTATAGTGATCCAATGCGAGGCAACTGTCGGCCTGTATCAGAGGTCAGGTGACTGAGACGGTTGGTAATATAGACCTCCTTTACGGGACTCTATTTAATTCTATATTTACCAAATACAAATGGTATAAAAAGCGGACTTTCGAAAGGTTTGATTTAAACAAGTTTTTCGCAAGTTCCCTTGCCTCCTGTCGGTGTTAAACGCAGTATGTCCTTAGTCTCGAACTGAAAGTAGGTTTTTTAAATTCTATGAAATTTAAATTGTGCATCAAAATCACAAATTTTCACTCAAATTCTGGTTGCTCTGATTGTTCCAGTATCCATATAAAACAAAGCAGTTGAAAATTTGAGTGCGTAGTTGCGAATCACGTGCACGATTTCAATTCCCTGCATACTAGAATAGGTACCTAGTACCTACCAACACAAATGGATTGTCATAATAAAAATTACCTTGATCTGTTTTTATTGAACACATTTTATACGATGAAACAGGAAAGTCACACAGTCATACGCATAATCATGGCACAATACTGGAAGTTTTTTTACAGTGGGAAATTTTTTACAATATGACGAATCCGAAAAAAACGTCAACTTCCCATACGAGCTGATCAATAAATTAAATTAAAAATTAATTTAATTAAAATAATAAATTAATTTACCATGCCACATGATCAACTTTTAGATTTTTAAACACAGTTTTATTTTTTAATTTAGGTTTCAATTTAGTTTTTTAATTTAGATTTTAGTTTAGTTTGAGTATGTAATAAATAAAATTAGACATCACATTTAAACAGATATAAAGATTAAATAAATGAATAAAAACAATTAAATTGTTAATTTTTATCGGAATTCGCCAAATATTTTATGTGGAATGTAATCTTCATCTTGATTCATATAAAAAATCTTGGAACATTTTACACACATTAGACTATTTAACTATTTATTTTACAAAACAAACAAATAGATAGTTAAAGGGCAAATCACGCTGATTAAGCTAGCACCAAAGGAAGTTTAAACTTGTATTACGGCATACTAACTTAATGACACTATTTTATAATAAAAACATATATAGATAAAAACCTACCCCATTTGCCACAAGTACCTACCTTAATGTGTATTGGGCAGAAATATTAAAAATATAATCCATATAATTTCACAGTAAGTATACATTACAAATTCTACCTTACACTATATCATTTACTTGTAATATCTTAACTTATTTACACTTATGAAGTTCAAAACGCTACAAGTCCATAACGATCAAATTAGCCCAAAGAAATTGTATACAATTACAATCTAGAGTGCTTACGAAGTGGCATAGCCATTCCAAAAAAATATACCTAAAGTTATAGCTCTCCCCTTCTACTTTATTGCACTGACAGTTTGTGGGAAAGGGACGCCAACTTTAGGTACATTTTTTGGGAACGTTAGGTATTTAAACATAAGCATTATAAAAATATGAGCTGTTTTGTTGAGATTATTACTCGTAGATATTCTAGATTGTATTAGAATTTCTTTGGCAATTTTTAATACAATTGTGAGTGCTATTTTTTAAATTGGGAGTCATACAACAAATGATTTGCACGAGTGTTCAAACGGGCGCATTTTTTTATTAATCGTATGCGAAGGATTTGCACGAGTGGTCTTGAGCACTCGTAATTTTAACATTTGTAGCATACAAATGTCAAAGAAACCTTTCTCAGAGAATCCGTTCTATTTTTATTTCTCGCTGCTTTTTTAATTTATGTTGAAATGTTAAGAAAACAATGCGTCAGAACGCGAGCGGTGAGTTATAAAACTACACGTTTTCCGTTTCACGGACTACCTTATTATGTAAAACAGCACTCCTAGTATGATACAGCATATTGAATGTCTGTGGCGTGCAATGCTTTACGCTGAAACCCGCGATGTATTAGGTAATTACGACCATTTCATTCGCATGCATAGTGTCACTAAAAACACGAAAGATCTGCAAGCGTGTCCTCTGTGCATTTGTTCACGTGACGCAGACGCATGGGCCCCTTAAAATCTTCATAGTCTTCCAAATAAAATGGCCTGAATCGTTACGAAGTTATAATACATGGTCATCTCGATTTAGTTAATTAAATCGAAATGAATGCCTATACTTTTATAACATTTTACGATAATTTATTATCCATCATTATTTCCTACATCACATTTTTTTTTATAAAACTATTTAATTTACACACAATAACGGTCGAAAACTATGATAGAGTAGACCACAGTAGAAAAAAATGGTAAGTAGGTAATTACTATGGCGCTGCACGCATGGAAAAGCGTAAACATGCTCAGAGTGAATACTTTCAACTTTTATTACTCTGTGATATTAGTAATGAACAATAAATATTATAACTTTCGAGTATAATCCTCGGTACAATAACCTGCAATATGGACATTCATCAAAATTGAGCAGTCTTGCAGACATTTTTCCAATATGTCTAACTTCGTTAGATATTGGAGTATTCTTATATTTTACACATGGAAATAGGTACACACACACGTATCTTTCCGTACACACTAATATCCTTCAAGATAGGAAAAGTTAGACTCGCGTTTTAACGCTTTAACCGCGAACGTCGGATACATCCGACAAACATTTAGGTGCCCATTTCGCGAACATCGTATACAACGTGGAAGGGACATACCCGTAATAAATCGAACCACGTTCTATACTAGATCATTATAGTATAATGAAATTAAAATAACAGCCAAAAAACTAAAAAGAATTTCAGCATTTCCATACAAAAGTGTGCAGCCGCCCGGGCGATATGTATGGGAATGTCGAATTTTTTTTTGTTTTTTTTACTGTTATTTGAATTTCATTAAACTTTAGTGATCTAGTATAGCCCGTGGTTTAATATATTACGGGTATGTCCCTTCCACTTTGTATATCCGACCAAAACTATGGATATTCACTATGCCTCACGCTGGGAGCACGACAACTGATATAAAGTCTCGCGGTAAAGGGTTTATATTCTGTCCGATAAACTAGAAACACTTAATCTCATGATATATATTGTTAATACGCACACTTTAATTTTATTTTCTCTTTAACGTCCACTTTAATGGAAAGCTCTCCTGGGCGTATGCACTACGAACACCTCGCAGCTCTTCGAAGCCTTCACCACACGTTCGTCTAACATATGTTCGCTTAGAAAATGCACAGGTTCCGAATTCGCGCTCAGCCGTGCCACTGTCGTCGTCGTCTCCTCAAATCGAACTGGATACTGCCTCGAGCAACTTCGACGCATCTGTGATGAAAAAAAATCATATTAACAAAGAAAAATGATAAAGTGGTAAAACCAAGTCATGCCTTTTCCAAGAGACAATAGATAGCATTTCTTCAAAAAAGTTTATAAGTACCTAATTTATAAAGGGACGGTCACAAAACAAACTAGTCTGGAAAATACTTTTTTGGAAGACAAATAACCGTCAAGAAAACACTCACCTGTTTTCTTTATTATGAAAACAAGCGTATATAAACAAGAGCATCGTCGGGAAAACAGTGTTTTATTTTCTTCGATTTTCAAATGAATGTCACCATATTTTTTTTAAATACTCGTACTTTGTAATAATACTCGTACAAATATAATCTTAAACCTAATTTAATGGATAAAATATCTGGAGATTTTCCGTGCTTTCAAAAGCATGTTAAGCCGTAGGCCTCAGTTGTCATTTGATGGCATTCAAACTATGTCAGATGCCTTTTTAGAAAGCTTAAAAAATCTGACAAGTGTTTGCCACTTCAACAAGCCAAACATAATGGACATACACCGAATTTTCTTTATCAATACATGTAGTACTGATAAACGAGGGGTATTAACTTACTTGACACGGAATCGTGTCAAGTAAGTTAAGGCGAAGATATAGGCAAATGGCCTTGAAGTGTGAAATAAATTGATAACTCGTAAATATGGTGATAATTTCCATATTTCTCTACGTCATGCACTAGATAGCCCTTTAAATTATTTTATGAGCTGCCGTTAAAACTATTATTAGTGATCCGTCTAGCTTTAAAACTTGCCGTGGCCACTTTTGGCGGAGGCAAGTTTTAAAGCTAGACGGACTAATGTAAATACTTTCAACGGTGGTTTATAAAATAATTTAAAGGGCTATCTAGTGCATGACGTAGAGTAATATGGAAATTATCTCCATATTTACGAGTTAACAATTTATTTCAAATGAGGGCGCCACTTCAAGGTCATTTGCCTATATCTTCACCTTAATACCCCTCGTAACTCTACCTTTCAAATATGAATAGACAAATACTGAACGGAAGGGACATCCCAGAGATATTGGAGTTATGTATATAGATTCCGCGATAAAGTGTCAAAAGCGTAACCTGTTTTGAAACGTAGTGGCGTATTTTTTACGCGGTACGCCAAGACGTGTATGACGGTACTAAATAGAATAGTCACCTAAACAAAAGTCAATGTCATTAGACAATGTCATTTAAAATTTGTCGTATTAAGCAGAAAACGGACTACATTTTTATTTTTGACGTTTAGCGAAGTCGCATTCTAACAACAGCAAATGCCGATAAGAGGGAATAAGACAAAAGATGGGTTTTAATTAAGGTGAAGATATAAGAGAAACCGTGTAAACGAAGTGATTTTGGGCAAATTTTTTGGCTTAAATATAGAACGTGAAGTTTTGAAATATTTATATAGGATATCCCAAAGTGTTTCTTAACGATTGAAAATGCTTGCTTTTAGTTTCTATTCACATCCAGAAATAATTTGAAAAGCGTCGATCTGTTATTTTTTGGGCAAATGTTTTATCACTATTACAAATCCATTTTAAACCTATACTGGATATATTTGTGACTTTAGTTTGTGTCTATTTCCTAAGATTCCAATAGTTGGAAAAAGTAATCAAACAATTGAATAATTTCGAAAATATTATTTGCGCCTACTGAAAACATGAAAATGTCAGAACTATATTTGCTTGTAAAAGCTATCAGGCGCAAAAGCATACGGCGGCGCGGCGTTGCCGATCTGTGCAGCGTTTGTAAACGCGACGTTGTTGCCAGCTCGTGCACGTTTCTCTGTTAGTAACCTACGAGTATTCTGATATATTTGATGGAAAAAGTAACCATGTGATAATTTCGAGTTGTTGTATGTTTGATTTTAAAAAAATGGGTAATGTTTATTTTTCGTGTATGTAAGTGGCCAACACTGGTGTCAGATTTTTCAAGCTGCATTAAGGCATCTGACATAGCTTGACGACTGCCATACAATGACAACCGAGACCAATGGCTTTTACGTGCCTTCCAAAGCACGGAGGAGCTCGAGAAATTTTTGTACCACTTGTGGTCACCCATCCAAGTACGGACCACATCTGGGGTTGCTTAACTTGTGAAAACGCTAGCAATACAGTAGGCATTGCTAGCGTTTTCCAACCGGGCCACCGAGCTCCTCCGAAATGGGTAATGAGAGGGAAAGAATATAAAAAAAATCCTAAAGCTAAATCGGAAAAAACAATTACCTAGGCGTTGCGTTGTAATTGATGGGAAAAAGATGGAAAAAGCAACGATCCCAGCAAACGTGTAAAGCTAATAATGCTGGTCATCCTGCAGGGCAAGTATGAACTTACCTAATGAACTAGTTAGAGTTAGGCAGTTAAACGAATAGACTTCTTCATCTAAGCGCGTTCCCGATTGCATCCTCAATGTGCTGCTTCGGAACCCGGGGTGCACTTTTCCGCTTTTTCCTATCCAAATACCTATAACATGCATGTCAATGGTCACCAAAGGATGCCAAAGACCTTCCGAAGTGGAGAAGAAATAGGCGGAACAGTTTAAATTATTTGACTTTAGTTTTACGTCCGGCCGCCTGACGTCAAACCTCTTTGGAATGTATTTGTTCCAAAAGTTTTACAACCGGCCGCCGCCCGACGTTAACCCTGCTTGGGAATACAATTGTAGCACGAGATGTCCTTGAGTCGCCTCTTACGACATCCACGGAAGAGACATGGAGTAGTCCTATTCTAACCCGGAACCACACTGGAAAGTTGAACAAATAGAATAAGTATAATAGGTACTCATGTTCATTTTGTAAGTAGGTCTCTGATATGCATTCATCTGAATTGCAATGTTTTAGATTTTCTATGATTTTAACCGCGCGGCACACAACCAAAGGATTTGACTCAGTACCTACATTGCGTGAATGTATAGACTTATATCGATTCAGAGACGTCATTGTTTAAATTATACCTACTGAAGTTGTTACAACAAATAATTTAATTCGTTTTGTTTTTACCCGACTACGGCGAACGAAAAAAGAGGTTCATGCATGTGTTTCGCCGCTATGCATGTATGGTACCTGTTCATCTGTTCCCTCGGCATGATGATCATATCCATGGAAAAAAAATACTGTATATGTATCCAAGTTTTTCAAAATTTCTTAAGGCCATAGCTAATTTTTCGGGGGTCCAGTGCTGCCCCCATTTAAAATAAATAATTTCAAAGGAAACGGAGATATCATTTAAAATTTTAATGTGAGAACGGTTTGTGTTGGTATGTATTAGTAGTTATTGATATGTGTTTATAAGTATTGGTATGTGTTGGAGATAAAATATGAAGCATTGTAAAATCTAAAACCTTTCCTAATTTCATAGGAAAAGTTAAACCTATACGATATAGTTATATGGTATAGGGTATATAAAACTAGATAAGTTTACTTCTCTTTACTACTTACATTTTTAACTATGGGTTAATTATGAAAATTTACGGATTAAATGTTCATTTCCAAAGGGTTATGTAAATACTAAAATTAATTTGTATGAGTACAATAGCCTCTTTCGGCTTGATCACAGAGTACTATATGGCTTGATATACTTATGGACCTATTATTATTTATCTAGGTATAGGTAATAACAATGATAATTACAGTTATATCTAATGAAACTGATAAACTTAAGAATTACAAATTGGAGAGTTGAGCCGGAAAATTTACGCTTATGGAAGCGTAAATTGTAATATTAATATTAATATAGTATTGTAAGCGCCTTAGTAATTGCATGGGCAATTACTAAGGCGCTTACAATATTTCCTTCCTGTGGACACGAAAGCACTCTTGGTTCGAACATTACTACTGTCTCTTTTTGACTCTGCTGACGTGGCATACTTAGATTTGACGAAGGAGTTATTGAACAAGCTGGAGAGGTTGTAAAACAATTGCATTCGCTACATATTTGGCCTTAGAAAGTATGATCACATCTCTGAGTACCGCCAGATATTGAAGTAAGACAACGCCGTCATACTCACGTTCTTTTCTTTCTCTTTAACATTCTATTTAATCCTCGCTCACGTGAATATCTTCATGAAAAATTCTCCTTTAAAAGTTTTGATAGCCGTCGTCGTTCGTAGTCAACCACTTCTACGGTCCCTTCACATTCCTCACAGACCTACGCGAAGTCCTTCGCTGTGCTCGCTGCGCGTTTATGGAACGCTTTACCAGTGGAGATAAAAATGTCTCAATTATTAGGCTCCTTTAAATCTAGACTTGAGCTATATAAAATATTTATTTATATATTATATGTAGCATATTCATTAGGTATGTATGTAGTGTATTCGTAGCGTTTAAGCTTTATCATTATACTTGTTTTTTTTTTTCATTGCTCTGTACGTACTTCTGCCTTCCTACTAAATTTGTAACTGTCCTCTGCCCTACCTACTGGTCGACTGGAAGAGATCCCTTCTGGGATAGGTCCACCATTTGTAATATTACCTTTGTTATTTTATTATGTGTATCTATCGCTGATGCACAATAAAGTTTTTTAAATAAATAAATAAATTGTAAAATTATTACCATCATAGAAAGCCTTATACGTCGTATAAGTTGATAATGTTTATGAAAAACCTTTTTTTTATCTATTTTGTTTCGTACAAATTCTTTAGATAGTAAGAGAAAAGTTGAATTATGTTTTAATTTATAATTTGAAAAATTGTTTCGAAAAGTACTTACTGTGTTTCATTTAACATCAACTATCAACATACCCTGTATTAATTATTTATAAAAATACAATAGGGGTCATCCCTATTGTATTTTTATAAAGATGTTTTTATGTTGATGTAAAATGAAACAAAGTAAGTACTTTTGCAACATGTAAACACTGAACGCTTGTGCAAAGCATGTAATGGTCTTAATTGATTGATATTTAATGCTCAAGACTATTTAATTGTAGCGAAAACTAACAGAAATTATTGTTTTTTTTACTGGTGTGACTTTCGTGGTCAGATTTTTTCAGAATTTTATATCTTTATCAATGAGAATCAATAAATTAAGAGAAAACGCAATTTTGACTAGTGTTTCGCATGCACCATGATTTTTTTAAGTACGGTACTTTTTGAATTTTTGAAATCCGTTCGTAAATGCAGAAGATATTCAATATTTTATTGGATCCGATTTAAAAACACGCGTCTGCCGGCCGCAAGTAGTGATGACATTACTCCGGACCATACGGCACGCCGCCGCGCGCCGTCCGCCCGCAAATATCGTGGTTAGCGGTCAACACTGTTGGTTTTTTGCATTGTTTCGGTAACTGTAATAATTGAAATTGAAAGATGGATTTGAAAAAGGATTACCCCCATAAATCAGTATTTTATATATTTATGGGTACGGAACCCTGAAAATTAGTTAATCGTAACATTTATTGCAGGTTAAAATACAGTTGTCTCCTGAACTATGCATATACCTACGTAGGAAGATAGGCGTTTAGATAACCCAAACGTTTACTTTTAGATTTTGAGCGATGGCCGATGGGTTAATAAAAGGCTGTACCAGTTTGAATTAGGTAAATCTAGCAACAATGAGAAAAAGAGATAGATAGGTACCTATAATATAACCTATTTCTTTTGATCGTTTAAGTAGGTAGGTACATACTTAATTAATACTAAATAAGTACTATAATATGTCAAAATGATTTTCGCAACAGTAAAAAGTACCTACTCTTGCTTGCTAGTGGATCTCTCTTCATAACACTGATCCACTTTTTTATAGTTTTTTTGGTCCGTCAGAACACGAAAAAAAGCGGCCAAGTGAAAGTCAGACTCGCCCATGAAGGGTTCCGTAGCTGTAAGTAACAATATAAAAGTTCTTGTAGTTTGTTGTAACTTTGATCGATGTTTTAATGATAGTGTATTTTTTTAATTAAGTTATTTGCGGTTTACAATTTATGACGTATAAAAAAAACTACTTTCTACATCTCGTTCAAACCAAATTTTGGTGGAAGTTTGCATGGTAATGTACATCATATATTTTTTTTAGTTTTAATATTCTTTTATTTGAGAAGTTACAAGGGTTACACATACATTTTACCACTTTGGGAGTGTCTCTCGCGCAAACTATTCAGTTTAGAAAAAAATGATATTAAAAACCTCAATATAATTTTTAAAGACCTGTCCATAGATAACCCACAAGTAAGGGTTTGATAAAAAAAAATTTTGAGTTTCAGTTCTAAGTATGGGGATCCCTAAAATTTATTGTATTTTTTTTTCTATTGTTGTGTAAAAATCTCAATGCGGTTCACAGAATACATTTACTTACCAAGTTTCAACAGTATAGTTCTTATAGTTTCGGAAAAAAGTGGCTGTGACATACGGACGGACGGACAGACAGACAGACATGACGAATCCATAAGGGTTCCGTTTTTTGCCATTTGGCAAACCCTAAAAATAGTTTGTTTGGAGTAGATACCTACTATTAGAATTAGAATTTCATTGTTCCGGATTTTTTTATTTAAAGCAATATATTTCTGGCAACAAAGAAGTTGTTTGGGTATAAACATTTGCATTAAATTCTCGTAAAAATAGACTAAAATAGTCAATCTTATAATCTCTGCAAAATATTTTGGGTGAATCTGATTACGTGCATAAGTCTATGGCGAACAACTAACGACATCTATACTGACGCGCAACAAACTTTTTGAAAACTGATATCTGCTTGCCGCTCATTGTATGTAATTCCGGTTTTTTGATAGATGGCGCTGGCCAAGTTTCTATGTGTGCAGACTCAGTGTGCGTATTAGGTTGTGCATGTGTGTGTGAAAACAAGCAAGGTCATTTGCCTATCCCTTCGCCTTAACCAGATCATCCCTATGAGAAAGTACTTTTTTTGCTCTTTGTTAGATCCTCTTGATTGACTGAGTTTTAATTTTTTTTTAAATCTTTACGATTAAACAATTAATTTCAAATTATTATTTAGTCGTAATTTATTTTATCATAATCCTACTTTCTACGTACCTGCTAACCCGACATGATAAATGTGTAAAATTTGTTTGATGTATGTCTTTTTGGATGGATATACGTCCCGTAAAAGCCGTTTCGGCTTTTACGGTGATTAGGATTGTTATGGGAAAATTATCCGATATTTCGAGAAAAGTACAAGTAAACTAAAATACCACGAAAGTCGTTTAAGGTGTAATGGTAGCATAAGTAGCGCCCTCATTTGATATAAATTGTTTAAAACTAAATATGGTGATAATTAAAAATTTGATTTTTATCAATGTCTAAAAAGAAATGAGGGCGCCACCTATGGTACCACTTCACCTTAAGGAAGTCCGAACGCGTAAACTATTATTTTTCAGAATTTCAGTGGAATTCTATGAAATGGAACGTTACTTTTTTATGAAGCAACCGGTATGCCACGATTGTTTGTCGATTTGCTCCTTTATTCATTTAATTCTTAGGCTAGGCTTTAGTAATACATGAGTCCATAAGTGCCATGACACAAGGATTGTGTATTTTTTTACTTCATCATCTGTTTAATTGTTCGGAATAAAAAGTAAACTTTGTGGTCTTCGATCAACAATACAACTAGATATCGGGTCGGCGAAAAAATACGGCTCGCCAAATAAGAGCGCAGCCCCGGCGGTGAGCTCTTATTTTGTTTACTTCAGTCAAGGACAAAAACACTTTATATGTAATGAAATAGGGTTGACTTCACAGATGAATGCTATTTGATATTCAAACGGACAGAATTTTCTTTGATTTTGTAGGTAACGCTTTATTGCACGCCTCATAAGCGAAGCGCATAAGGTAGTGATTTTTTTAACTAAATGTGTCTCTATTTAGTTGTATTGTTGATCGAAGCTTGTGTTAATCGAAATAATAATAACAATTTATTTGATTTTTAGCATATGTTTTTCGTCATAAATTATTTCAATCCAAACACTTTTCTGGAGAAGTTAAGACAAACGGCACGAATTTTTGCTAGCATCAGGTAGCTATGAGAACACTTTTGCAGAATTAAATAGTACTTTAATAAAGTTGCACTGTAAGCGCGCGATTAATACACTTATTTTCATAGGTATAATATAATATTTGTGATCTGAGGTTCTAGGTTATAATATGTTTTTTACTAGCAGGTCCATATATGAAAAAAATATTTGTATCCTTTCTAAATTTGATGAGCCATTCGATTGATGTAACGTGTTTGTATGAGAGTATTTATTTTTGTACGTTACTAAGTATATATTTTTGAGTTAAAAAATAAGTTTCGTAAAACAGCGTTAAATAACTGAACGCTCATACGCAGAATGGCATAAACGATTTGTATTTAGCAATGCCGCGGCGCAAGACGTAAGATTGTAGATTTTAGTTCGAAATTCTTCACAGCGTTCCGAGAGTAAGCTGTTTTCATCGAGAGATATCGGAGACATCGTTTATAATTTTGGGCTGCAAATTTTTTGCAGCAGCAAAAATCAGATCTTTAGCTTGGTCCCCATATAGTCATTTCGACGCCCGCCTTTCGGCAAGATGGATAATTTACGTAAATCAAATAAAGGCCGAGAGAAAACGCTACGCCATTGAGATTATGTCGCGTTAACAAACTTTTCTGTATCCACTTGCATCGGACTTTGTTAAATTCCTTATTGATGTTCTATGATGTTGGAGATTAGATTACATAGTAAGAAGTTGAGTTGAGGTTTTATTTGAATGCCACGCGTGATAAAAAATAACAATAAATTGCCTTGTCATAAATTTGTTTGATAATAACATGCCAGCAAATAATCTATTCTGCCATTGACAATCCAGCTGAACAATATTCTGCTGTTTAACAAAACCGAGCTGTAATGCCAAAAAACTAGAGGTTTAGAGAATTAGCGTTATACCATCCAACTGTATACGACATATATATAGGCATTTATTAAACGTTGAAAACAACTTCAAAGGAACTTTTTGTTAAAATTTCCTAACAAATGGACCCCAAAATAAATGGACAGTAAGGTTTCGATTGCCAGAAAAAGAAGTTAATTGGGTGCTACAAACTGTATTTGAACAAAGAAAAAATTGCTTTTTGCCCATTAAATTCTTATTTTTACTATTTACCAATTAGAAAAAAATAATAAAGTATACAAAACAATAGAAGTTATAAAAAGACCTTTTCAAATATCAACATTACGCCAAAATAATCCGGCCAAGTGCGGGTTGAACTCGGGAGAGGGTTCCGTACAATTAATTGAATTCTTATAGGTTTTTCTGTAATCTACAAGCAATGAACTATATTTTGCATTTTTTAGGGTTCCGTATCCTAAGGGTGCAAACGGGACCCTATTACTGAGACTCTGCTGTCTGTCCGTCTGTGCGTCTGTCTGTCCGTCTGCCACAGGGCTCTATCTCTTGAACCGTAATAGCTAGATACTTGAAATTTTCACCGATTATGTATTACTGTGGCCGCTATAACAACAAATACTAAAAATAAAAAAAAGTTAAAAATTAAAGGGGGTCGTCATACAAGAAACATGTTTTTTTCATCGTTTTTAACTCGATCTTTATAATGGCATTTACTAGATACTTGATATTTTCACCAATTATGTATTACTATGACCACTATAACAACAATTACTAAAAATAAGATAAAGTTAAAAATTAAAGGGGGTCGTCATACAAGAAACGTGTTTCTTCAGCGTTTTAAAACATTGTACGGTGGTACGGAACCCTTCATGTACGAGTCCAATTCGCACTTGCCCGTTTATTTAAAAATTTTAGGCTCAGTAGTTTCGGAGATCAGGGGTCAATGGTCAATTTTCGTCTTCTTTCATGAATAAAATCAAAACTATTTATTTAACAATGTTATTATTGTTAAATAAATAGTTTAAATATTAGTTTAGTAATATCTATATATATATAATAATCCTCATAATATGCCCCGAAAATTGAACTTATTTAAAAAAAAAAATTACTTTGCACATCTATGTTTGGGTCATAAGATTACACTATCCTACCAAATTTCACCTGATTTGGTTCAGTACATTCGGAGCAAAATGGCTGTGACAGACGGACGGACAGACAAAAAGACAGACGCACGAGTGATCCTATAAGGGTTCCGTTATTTCATTTTTGTACGGAACTTTGAAAAGTTGTTTTGATTCCGTTTTTTCATCTTAACGCCCACTGTCACGCTAAAAGTGACCTCTGGGTCTAACAGCCCTGGGCTATCTCTACCCTTTTAGGGCTAGAGACGCATAATGTATCTATATTGTATTGTTTGTAGCAATGTTGAACCTTGAATTTTTTCGAGCGCGAAGCGCTATTCAAGCGTTTAAGTTTAGGCAAATGAAATTTTTATACCGATCCAGTTTTTTTAAATTTTACAAAATGGCCGAGCTATGAGACTGTTAAGATGCGCGATGAACATTTATTTAATTTTAAGCTATACAACGAAGTCTACAGCTCACAAAGCCACTGGTAAGTAAACTCGTAAAATAATAAACTTACTTGATCCTGAAGGATTGTGTTATTTAGTGGTAGTTTCTTCGTAATGACATGAGGCCCAGATATACCTGTAAAAATAAATACGTTAATAAACCTATGTCAAGTAAATTTATTACTTTCAAAATATAGCTTTGGACTATTAGAAAACATCAATGAGAATAAAATAGGTATGACTTGTGTTAATTTTCGTATTAAAAATCATTTATATACAGAAAAACTAGTAGTAAGTACCTATTTATTTGAAAAAACAATAACGAATAATCTAAATATCATCAGGTCATGTTTAGTTTCTGCTGCAGGAGCACGACCCTCTCTGTACTACCAGAGCCAGAACAGTCAGAGCATTTGACCTATAAATTAAATATTACCTATTAGACAATGTGAACCTACCTAGAGGCACTGGTATGACACTTCATAGCTTCAGAGTAACATATATACCTCTACTACTACAAACGAAACAATTTATCTGTACACACGTCGATGTGTGAGTTTTATATATAGGGTCGCACCGCAGAATTATTTAATACTTACCTACTAACGAGTTCGACATATTTATATCTTCTTCTTCTTCTTCGATTATATCGTTCCATACCGGGAGATTTTCGAACACTATGACGTAAAAAATATTCTGTTTTATATATATTAAATGTTATAGAAAAGTCGGAAACAGCTACATAATATCACTTCACAAATATTTTGTATTATGTCCATTGTCCATATCCATTTCACCATTAGTTCACTTTACTGATTATTATTGAGTCATTTATAATGTAAGGCACTAAATACACTCTTGTAATATTGTAATTTGTATATTCAGCGCAAAACTATACGGTAATTGTATGAATAAATTTAATAAAAATAAACAAATGTTTATCACGTTTCTACGCACGGCTTGTCATTGTCAACAATGGCATTATAACCCGCGGAAATCTACTTGGCACCTGTGTGTATGTGATTCTCTGTGAGTGAGGTGCCTAGGTAACTTTTCCGGATTATACTGCTACGACGCCGTGTGACCTCAGGCCAATTGATAACCCCACTCGCTCTTGTGTATTCTCCCGCCAATGCGAGAGAGCGAGAAGGGTATATATATCAAGATGGTTGCTGGGTAATAACGTGAAATTATATTGTTGCTTTGCATACATGCTTTCATCATTTGGAAATCTATGAAATATGCGTTATTTATTGTAATCAGTGGATAAACAATTATTGTATGCGCATCTTCTCACCATGATGGTTACTATTGGTTGACAGTTCTCAAGACAAGTCACGTCGCGAATTGCGTGCGGCTAGTAACTACACCCTGGTTTAGAGCGCAAAAAGGCTCACAAAGTGCAGGGGAGAGGTGCGGGGCCGCCAATTTGCGGGAGACGCTGTGAGATTCCATTCTATTTGTACTCTTATGTATTCTGTGCTAGTGGGTAGCCACTGCAGCGAAAAAGTGCCACCTAAAAGCCTAAATGTAGAAAAAATATTGAACCTTTGATTTTTTTTTAATTGAAGCCTTCCAGTGTTTATCTGTGACTCTTATTAACTACAGCAATGCCAAAAGAAAGAGTAATGATTTTAACATTCTATGTATGTATTTTTTATACGTAGTATATTATTACTCTGTGGTATGTTTGTAGTTTAGTTTTAATTATATTCTGTACATATTATAGAGTTTATTAATTAAACAAAAATAAAAAGTTATATTTATGTAAGTATGTATGTAAGTAATTTTGCCATTATTGCCCGGCTGACATAGGCAATTATACAATTCGTATGCAAAAAATGTGAATAACGAATGTTACAATTTTTGAAATGTGCTAATGTAAATAAGCACATTTCAAAAATATTAACATTATTAGCCGTAAATGGCTGCCAAGCTTGGAGTAAATGAAGAATTAATACTTTTTATTAAGAATTTTCCCGTATTCGGGTCAATTCAAAATATCTTTATTATCATAGGATATTTATAATATCTCTTAATAATAGTCACTTTGTTTTGTTTTGCACAAATGTTGACGTCAAATCGTTACTTACAGCTAAGTTTACGCCGCTTTCTAGGCGCAAGTGCAGAAGAAGCGGCAACAAACTGCACTGCACGTTTTCTCCAAAGACGTCAACTAACAAACTAAAAACTTAAAATTAGGTATAAGGATGGACTAAGATTACATTGTTGGATATGTCATAATTAAATTGTATTATAAGAATTACGAAATTTAAAATAATGTCAATTTGTAAATTTAGTATGTACCAATGTACCTAAATTATGACATGTCTAAGTATACAAACCTTTAAGAGGGACCCGCGCCAAACTCAAGCCAGACCTTTTTGTCTTTAAGATAGTTATCGGTCCTATAATAAGCCTTCTCACAAAGTACTTTCTTTACATAAGCTTTGAATTTTCGGTCTGGCATATCAAGGACCGATTCTGGCAATTTATTATAAAAAAGTATACACTTCCCCATGAAAGACTTACTGACTGTATTCAGCCTGTAATACGGGCGAACTAAGTCATTCTTATTACGTAAATTTCTATCTGTAAAATTACTTACTTTATTGAACATGGAAATATTTTTCCTTACATACATTATATTTTCAAATATGAATTGTGATGCAAAAGTAAGTATACCTATTTCCTTGAATAATTCTCTCAGTGAGTCTCTCGATCCTAAACCGTAAATGGCACGAATTCCTCTTTTTTGTAAAAGAAAAATAGTCTGAATGTCGGCTGCACTCCCCCATAGAAGTATCCCGTAAGACATTAGTGAAAGTAACTAAAGTAAACTTGTCTAGCAGTTCCTACATCTGTCAATTGTCTTATTCTCCTAACAACGTAAGCCGCAGAGCTAAGCCTATTAGAAAGTTTAGTTATATGAGCGCCCCATTGAAGTTTCGAATCAATTGTGATTCCTAAAAAGGTAGTACTTTCAACCAGATCGAGTTTCTGACCATTAATTAGTATGTCAACGCAGGCTTGATTCACATTAGGAAGAGAGAATCGAATGCATTGGGTCTTGTTCGCATTTAACATGAGGTTATTGGCTGAAAACCAATCAGAAATAAAAGATAAGGTGCTGTTCACCGCGCTAGCATCACTGTTATGTCGATCTATTTTAAATATTAGCGAGGTGTCATCAGCAAACAGCACCATGTCAGACTCTTTCTCAACCATGTAAGGCAAGTCATTGACATAAACTAAGAAAAGGAACGGTCCTAGAATTGAACCTTGGGGTACGCCCAGGTATTATTTTATTACGTATATTTTATTAAAATTGCCCTTTTCTCTGCAGTAGGATAGTATATGATGAATGATACCCGTATATGATCATCCATACGATAGGACCCTCTCCAATCTCCATGTGAGTTTACTCGTAATACGCATTTGTCTGGTTTTTCGTAGCAGTTCTACAACTACTGTCTACGAGTTTATCATAAGATATACGAGTACGTGTAGACTACGCCATTGCAACGATTGCTACAAAATTCTTTAGAGTTTGCTATGAAATGTGTATTTGGATCGAGTCGAGGGCCCCTTTTTAGGGTTCCATAGCCAAAGGGTACCGACGGATCCCTATTACTGAGACTCCGCTGTCTGTCCGTCTATCACATAGGGCTATCTCTTGAAAAGTTGAAACGTAATAGCGAGACACTTAAAATTTTCACCGATTATGTATTCCTGTGGCCGATATAACAACAAATACTAAAAATAAGATAAAGTTAATCTTTGTAAAGTTCTTGTAGTTCTTCTTTGTAAAGTTTCATGTACAAGTCCGACTCGTACTTGACCGATTTTTATTTAAATTCTTGTGAAACGAAATAAGACTCATAGGGAAATTAGTTAAAATACTTAAACTAATAGCAGATACCCACCATACAATATAGGACCACCCACGATACAAACGCTACTACAAGAATGCTGAGAAACCATTACGGATTTCTAGAAACTTGCTCCAAGATCGTTAAGAGGACACTAAGGTCGAGAGAATTGGAAGATAGGTAGGTATTTTCAAAATCTATTGCTGTAACGCTGTAACTGAACAACCTGAGCGATAGAGACAAAGCAGCTTGTACAGAAAATACCTATGAAAATTATACAAAATCAATGTTTCCTATTCCTATGTTTTCTTTATAAATCTCGTCAAAATTGTTTGCTACATGGTTGAACAGAGTGGAAAATCTTACCAATTTTTCAGGTTTTCATATTCTGACCTACCTAACATTACCTTCATAGATTTTTATCTCTTTTAATAATTGAAATAAGAAATAAAACGTAGGGACATGCCCACATATCTATAGTTTATTTTAGAGGAAAAATACATTGTTTTACAGCCGCTATGCAGCGAGAAATCAGGGGACTACGCTTGTATGGAAATACGGCTTATCGATTTCCTTTTAGGAGTTTTGCTGTAACTTTTCCAACGCGATTTCTATGACCTTCAGCTCCTAGAGCTGTGATTACTAAAAAGTGTCCTAAATATTCATTTTGATTTAAAGTACTCTTTCTTAAGGCGGGATACGAAGAGAAATAGAGGGGATGAGGTGCGGGGCGATCCGCAAAGCACCCCGCATGCTTTTACATATTTCGTTTGACTGTAGACTTTAATGGTTTTTAGGAATTATTTTAATAACTATTTTTTAATATCGAAAATGAAAATGGCGGATATCTTCGGAATCACAATACTATTATTTTTGAGTAAAAATATTTTTTCTTCAAATTTATATTCTTAGTTTTAGAAGAAAAAATATTTTAGATATCTGTTGTCGCCACAACGGATTGTACGATATATATTTATATTTATTGATTAATTTTGTCTAATTATTATTGATTAACTATATTTATAAGATATTATTTTTATTATGCATGAATTTAAATATATTATTTGTAAATGTCACTAGGACAAATAATTAATTGAACTGGCAACACTTTTATTCAAATATACATTCGTTGTCAATGCACCGTTACTGTAGAGGGGCGACCCCCACTATCAAACCTTAGTTGGGATTGTATCGAGCAAAAAGTCAGTCAGTTGCCTTTCGTCTGCAGTCCTGAAATAAAGTGTTAAGTTATAATTTGTATCGCGTGTCAATAAAGTGTAAATTACGTGTAAGTGTCTATCCGATTAACGTAACGGAAATTATGGCTAAGTATTGTTGTTACTCAAGTGTTAATTTAAAAGGGTATTGAGCTATCAGTGTTGTTAATTAAAATAAATCATTGTTACGTGGAACTGTTATTTAATTTATATTGTGTTGGGACTAATTATGTCTTTAATTATTCTAGTAAAGTTTACATCAGAAGTGTGTCGTGAAATTACGCCCAATGCCGCGAAGCCGAAAGAGAAAGCGAGACAAGCGGTGTAAGCGAGGTGCTTCGACTGACAGTTCTCGCTCGTCAACCTCGAAATCATCGTCTACAGATACCAGTAGCAGCTCTGACGAACACAGGCGCAGGAAATCGAGACGCACCAGGCGTGCGTCTCCAGCAGTAAGCCAAAATGTTATTTTATCATCTGTGATCCCCGAGTTTGACCCTCTAGTGGACGATATTGAAATGTGGATTAATGTTGTGGAAGCCAATGCTCGCGCTTTCAGGTGGTCTGACCGTGTTATGCAATACCAGGCATTACAAAAGTTGCGAAATACAGCTAAAACTTGGTATGACTCGCTTCAGAAAAATAAAACACGATGGACCACCTGGAAGTGGAAGGACTGGCGCATCACTCTTTTAGATACGTTCCAAGTTAAGCGTAGCATGTATAATTTATTAAAAGATTTAGTTTAGACTAAGCCTACGGATGGCCAATCTTTATATGAGTTTTACTTCCAACAAAAAGGGAAAATTGATAAATTGCGATTAACATTTTCTGAACAGGATATTATTTCAATCATTGTGGGGTCTATTGGTGATAAGAATATTAGTACCGCGGCAGAAGCCGGTAATTTTAAGTATTGTGATGACTTGGCTTCCTTTTTACATGGAAAAACGTACTCCGAACTAGAGCAAAGGCTTGTTCACAGACATAGTACGAGTACCTCTCAGAATAAATTTTTCTCTCGTTCAAACTACAATAATATGGACAAGAAAATCGAGAATTCACCGAATTCAAGTCTAATTTCTAATATTATGCCTAGTACTAGTGGTAGTAATACAAACATTACTTGTTTTCGCTGTGGTGAACCTGGTCACAAAAAAACCAGTTGTAGTCAAAAAAGTAACGTGGTGTGCGGTTCATGTAATAGATATGGCCATCTTGAAACGGCGTGTAGGTCTAAAGTAAAAACTAAATCTGAAAAAGATAGTGAGGTTAAACGTATTGTAGAAAATACTTCTAAGGACAAGTTTTTCAAAGACATTGAGCTAAATGGTTGTAAACAACAGGCTTTCGTCGATATGGGAAGTGGATGCTCCTTAATAACTACCACTTTAGCACGTAAATTGAATCTTGTTCCTTTTCAATTGAAAGCTCCTGTTTTATTAACAGGATTTAAAATCAATATCAGCTCACAGGTTACTCATGGTGTACAGGCTAACGTTAAAGTTGATAAAGCAGTACTGAATATTATGCTTTAAATTTTTGATGAATTATCTGGTTGCCCTATTTTAATTGGTAGGAATTTTACGGAAGACAAGCATATAATGTATTCACGTATAGGGAACGATTTACTTTTTCAACCTTTGAATTCTATTCAAGTGGCTTTGATAGAATCTTCTTCATTTCATTCAGATTCTTTAGATCACTTATCATTACTAAATAAAATATTTGAAAAATATCCTCGCGTGACATCGCAGGATTTAAAAACGTTAGGGCAAACTTCTTGCGTTGAATTAACCAGTGATAAACCTATTTGTTATCGACCATATAGGATGTCAGAATATGAAAAAATTGCAACTCGTGAAATAATTGATGACCTTCTAAAAAATTACATAATTGAGGAAAGTAATTCCGCGTATGCAAGCCCAGTACTGTTGGTCAACAAACCTTCAGGTGAAAAACGTCTGTGTGTTGACTATAGGGCACTAAATAAGATCACAGTCAAAGAAAAATACCCCATGCCTATAGTAGAAGATCTTATCGATAGATTAAGAGGACGTAGTTGTTTTACGTCACTTGATTTGAAGAGCGGCTATTACCAAATTAATGTCAGTAAAGATTCTGTTGCTAGAACCGGATTCGTTACATCCGATAATCATTTTCAGTTCAAAAGAATGCCTTTTGGATTGTGTAATGCACCTTCCGTTTTTCAAAAACTCATGAACAAGGTACTAGGTAAACTACGGTTCGACAAAGTTATTTGTTACATGGATGATCTTTTAATACCAACTGATTCAATCGATGACAATGTTAAGATTTTAGAGGAAGTTTTACAAATTTTACAAAGCAATGGGTTGACAATCAATTTATCTAAATGCCATTTCTTTCAAAGCTCTGTTAATTTTCTTGGGTATGATATTTCAAAAGATGGTGTACGTCCAGGTAAAAAAAAATTGAAGGCTGTGAAAGAATACCCTGAACCAAAAAATGTACACCAGGTTAGACAATTTTTAGGCCTTATAAATTATTTTCGTAAATTTATTAAAAATTGCGCTATCATTGCTAAACCATTGACGGAGCTTTTAAAGAAAGATGCTTCATGGGAATGGGAGTCAAAACAAATCGAAGCAGTCAATAAATTAAAACAAGAATTATTGCAAAATGCTTTATTAAATATTTTCGACCCTAAGTTACCTACTGTTTTATATACGGACGCGAGTCGCGATGGTGCAAGATGTATTTTGGTACAGCAAACCGAAAAGGGGGAACAACCAGTACATTTTTATAGTCGACAGACTTCTGCGGAAGAAAAACGTTATCATTCTTTTGAATTTCTGGCTATAGTGGTCGGTTTACAAAAATTTCGTCACTATCTGCTGGGTTCTGCATTCAAAATTTACACTGATTGTAACGCTGTTAAGTATACAATCAATAAGCAAGAAATTAACTCTAGAATAGGTAGATGGGTACTTTTAACACAGGAGTTTACATTTGAGATTAGATTATACATAAACCAGGAACACAAATGCAGCATGTGGATGCTTTGAGCAGAAACCCTATTGTCGATTGTTTCACCCCCATAAATAGCGAAAGTGTGTTGGTAATTACGGAAGGTGATTGGCTACAATCAGTCCAATTACAAGACGCCAACATTTGTACAATTAGAGAAGTTTTAGAGTCAGGTCAGGCCGAAACTAATAAAAAAATATTTAAGGATTATGAATTACTGGGCAATAAGGTTTACCGTCGTACTGACTATGGCAGACGATGGGTAGTCCCTAAAAGTTGTATTTGGCAAATAATTAGAGGTAACCATGACGATTTAGGTCACTTCGCTATTGATAAAACCATTGAAAGAATAAGATCACAATATTGGTTCCCTAAAATGAAAAAAATTGTTTCTAAGTATATAAAGAATTGTATTAACTGCATTTACTTCAAAAATATTCAAGGTAAAAAAGAAGGCCTTTTATACCCAATACCCAAATATGCCCGACCTTTTCACACTATACATATAGATCACTTAGGACCATTTGTGAAAACGTCCCTTAAAAATACGTATCTGTTGGTCACAGTCGATTCTTTTACGAAATTTGTATTTATTTCTCCGGTTCGCAATACAAAAAGTAAAATCGTCATAAATGAACTTGATAAAATATTTCTTATCAAGTTTTTGGTAATCCGCGTAGAATCATTTGTGACGCAGGTAGCTCATTTACATCTAAATTATTTGTTAAGTATTGTGAAGATAAAAATATAAGGAGACACGTTATAGCTACTGCAGTTCCACGGGCAAATGGCCAAGTGGAACGTTATAATCGTACAATCCTGGATGCATTAAGAACAATGGGTGCTGAAACCGACAATAACAAATGGGATGTGAATATCGCAAGCATCCAACAAGGAATCAATAGCACCATTAATAAGTCAACCCTAGCCGTCCCTAGCGAGGTGTTCTTTGGATATCGTATTCAAATGGAGTCTGACAAGTTGGTTAATGATGACGGCGAACATCCTATCGATGTGTCCGCGTTGAGAAATGAGGTCAATGATCGAATTAAAATTAATGCAGACAAACAGAAACAGCATTTCGACTCAAAGCGTAAACCAGCACGAATTTATAAAATTAATGATTTGGTTGTTGTTAAATACCTAGCCAGTCAAACGACGGAAAGAGTACTAAACTGTGTCCTTTATTTAAGGGACCTTTTCAAGTTACAGAAGTTTTGGGCCACGATCGTTACAAAGTTCGAGACATGCGAGGCGCAGAAAGGACCACAAAAATGTATGAAGGCACAACAGTGGCCGAAAACATGAAGCCGTGGATAAGACTGGAAAACTGGGATATCGAAAAGTAGTATGATGTTGTCGGGTATGTATACATATATTAACATTGTTTTAAATTATTATCCGTTTGTTATTTTTCTTGTTCGATTTAATGTTTTTGTCTTAATATTTGAACAATTAACTGGTTTTGTCAGTATTTACCCTTTTAAAATAAAGTTAAATGAACTTAGGATTCGTAACGATGTGCAACTAGGGTTGGCCAAAAGCATCGCCTAGGAAAAGTTACAAATTCTAATAGCCATTAGTCATATTCTCCTGTCTAATGCATTTGCTTCGAACTTGGATGTTTTGATACTTGGACAATAGCCCGTTTTGTTACAGTATTTATCCTTGTAAAATAAATCTGTGATGTATAAAGTTGGGGTTTGTAGCGATATGCAACTAGGGTTGGCCAAAGGCATCGCCTAGGGAAAGTTACAAATTCTAATAGGCAGCAGTAACTGACCGCCGATGGAATAGTTACAACTGGGTCAAAGTATCAGTAATATCTAGAGTTCGGAGGTTGTCCAGCCTTTCCCCCGCTGGATGCAAAATACTGTATTAATCTTATTAAAAAACTTTCATTTGTTCTCAGAAAATGCACCAGACTGTAACGCAATCCGGGACTGATGCGTCAGCAGGAGGGCCGGATGTTGTCGCCACAACGGATTGTACGATATATATTTATATTTATTGATTAATTTTGTCTAATTATTATTGATTAACTATATTTATAAGATATTATTTTAATTATGCATGAATTTAAATATATTATTTGTAAATGTCACTAGGACAAATAATTAATTGAACTGGCAACACTTTTATTCAAATATACATTCGTTGTCAATGCACCGTTATTGTAGAGGGGCGACCCCCACTATCAAACCTTAGTTGGGATTGTATCGAGCAAAAAGTCAGTCAGTTGCCTTTCGTCTGCAGTCCTGAAATAAAGTGTTAAGTTATAATTTGTATCGCGTGTCAATAAAGTGTAAATTACGTGTAAGTGTCTATCCGATTAACGTAACGGAAATTATGGCTAAGTATTGTTGTTACTCAAGTGTTAATTTAAAAGGGTATTGAGCTATCAGTGTTGTTAATTAAAATAAATCATTGTTACGTGGAACTGTTATTTAATTTATATTGTGTTGGGACTAATTATGTCTTTAATTATTCTAGTAAAGTTTACATATCATTTCTTAATATTTTTTTAAAATGGTATATTGATTTATTTTAAAAATTTTAAAAGGAGGGCACCTAGTGAATTATCCGACTTAACCTACAAAAAATGTTTTAACGCTTAGAATCACTTCAGATCAAAGTTCTAGTGAACAGAAATACATGAAGTTTCGACAGTTCTCTTCGTATTCCGCCTTAAACGCTAAGAAATGTATTTAAGAACAAGGGTATCTAACACTAACTAACTTATATATACTCGAACTCTGTGTATTTGTTAGAAATAATATGTATTACTTTTAAAGGAAAGTCGAATTTAGAAATAATTTAAGACCGTTATATTTACATGATTTATATCTATCGACTGTAAACAATGAAATGTTTAAAAAAAAGCGCTTTTATTTCTGGTATAAAAATATTTAATCATTTACCCACAGAAATAAAAAACATATAAAATTGTCATCTATTTAAGAAAAACTTAAAGACTTGGCTACTAGAGCATGTATTTTATAACATAGAAGAATTTTTTGATTTTAAAACTCAAAGGGGAAGAAATCGAAATTTATTAAAATACTTACTTATATTATAAGGCGTATTGTAAATATAACACTTGTTTATGGATATAAATAAAGTGGCAATATTTTGTTTAAACTACTACATAAAATATGCAAAACTATATAAATAACTAGCTGTGCCCGCGACTTCGTTCGCGTGGTTGTCGGAACGTAATGTTATATAGCCTAAAGCCTTCCTCTATAAATGGACTACCCAACAAAAAAAGAATTTTTCAAATCGGACCATTAGTTCCTGAGATTAGCGCGTTTAAACAAACAAACAAACAAACAAACAAACTCTTCCGCTTTATAATATTAGTATAGATATGTACGCTATTATTTGTCACTATTGCTTGCCTGAAAGGGCAAACTGTTGAAACCCTAGTCAAAATATACCATATTATGTTTATATATTATGTACCATCTTACAACACAGTTGTGCAATAAATAATTTTGACTTTGAGTTTAAAACTTTTTCTTATTTAAGGGTACGTCCAGAACTGTCAGCCTTTACAACCCAAAATCTCAGTTGATTTGATTGTCAGAACCGAAAACTTGTATTGAGCTCATCTATTTGCTACCAAATTTCATAAACCTCATCGTCAAATACGTCGAGTGGACAGCGCTAAGTCCACTTGAAGAACTTCGCTTGTCCAATTATTTAATAATTTGCAAAAGATACATAATATGTAGGTACTTGAATTAACGTTTATATTCAGTCATAATCTGTGTGGTTCCGGTTAGAATAGAGCCACTCCATCTCTTCCTGTGGATGTCGTAAGAGGCAACTAAAGGATGAAGCACAACAACTCGTGCTACAATTGCATTCCCAAGGAGGGTTAACGTCGGGCGGCGGCCGGTTGTAAAACTTTTCGCACAAATACATTCCCAAAGAGGGTTGACGTCAGGCTGGCGGCCGGCCGGTTTTTTGTGTGTGTACAGTACACTAAGTGCCAGCCGTTTCAAGCTATACAAATAATATATACAATATCTAAAATAAAGCTTGAGAGTCTCGAGACCAACGGCTTACTGGACCACGCTCGAAGTTATTTGACTTGACTTTTTCATCTTGTGCTAACCCACTCAAATAGAAACCACGCCAGAGTTGCTTGACTTGACGTTAGTTATGCGTATAACCACCAAGCTCACGAGTTCGTCTATACATATATACCAATGTGGTACATTTTAGAAGGAAATAAAAAGGTACCTATTTTGTTTTTAATAGGCTTCTCGCTCTGGAAAGATGGAAACAACTTTAATAGGATACAAACTCCGTATAAAGGCAGCCTTCAGGCTCCGAGCTTCACTTGACCCAGGTTAAACAAAATATCTAACTAAAACATCGTCAGCTTTGACGGCCGTTAAGATAGAAAATTATTAAATGTTCTTGATTAAAAAGTTTTCAAAGTACGGGCTTGCATGGAAAATAAAGCGATAGTTAACATTTTCCAGTTTACCTCAGCAAGTTGTTTACAACATTTTCTAATAATTTTAGATTAAACATAATTCTATAACTTCATTAGAATTATTTAATCTAGTATTATTGATAATACCGATTGAGTGTTTAGTATTATAATCAATATGTCGCAGTCGAATAGTATAATCCGCTGCTTGACAAAACCGCTAGTAATTTGGCAATATAACTCGGTTTTGATAAAGACCTGTCTGAATGTCTTTAGCGTTTTAGTTAAATACCTGAGCCCTAATACGCAGAACTGCATAAACGATTTGTATTCATCAATGCCACAAGACAAATTATAGAATCTACTAAGAAGAGGGAGGAGACTCAATGCGCCAGTATTGATAAATTTAGAAAAAATAATAACTTAAATGAAAAGTATTTTCTTAAATTAAAAACACCCCGCGAACAAAGTTCCACAAACTCGAATTTTACTTAGTTACAGGAAAAAAATTAAAATTCTTATAAACAACAATCTAATAAATCAAAAACCGTAGATAACAAAAAATCTGTTAATAAAACCTCTTCTATCTAAATATTGTAAAATGTAAATCAAACATTTTGTCAAATTTACCTTTATGAAATCGTTTCAAAAACATCCAAAATATGATCTAAGAAAATAAATCGTTTTAGTATTACGGCTTCCCATTTTAAAAGTGTGTCAAAAACATTGATTAAGGACCGTATGCGTAAAGCCACGTGGTCGGATTTGGCTCTGAAATATGCAAAATTTTCCCGCTAGGGGATAAAAATGTCAAGATGAAGTTACATAGAGTTAATAATGTGTAAACGGGACAATAGATGTAGGTAATCATAAATTGTAACGTAGAATTAGTATACAGCTTACTTGTTTCTTTTCGTCAAGACTTCCAGTCCGCGATACTTATTAACATTTTTAAATCAATCAAATCAAAGAAATTTTGTTTGAATTATTATTTCTGAATTAAGGCCTTGGCAGACGTCATTATAATGTACTTAACACTTTAGTAGACAGACTATCAGTAGAAAAAGTAAAGTCGAAAATACAGTAGTGTGCGTGAATGCAAGACGTTTATTTAAAAAGCGAGTTTAAATATATGTGAAATTCATATAGCACTTTCTAAAAAATCCAAGTTATAGTTATTCGAATCTTGCGTAATATTTATTACTTTTTCAATTTATTAGTCGACCTCCGTGGCGATTCCTTAACACGCTAGTCCGTCACTCGGAGGTTCTGGGTTCGATTCCCAGCCAGGGCAAGTTGGTAAATGGCCTTTTTTAATTTGTCCTGGTTCTTGGGTGTTTATTTTATCCCATCAAAAACATAAATGTAAAATGCCAAGTTCAAATTCCGACAAAACAATTGAAATTTAAATAGCTGCCAAGTTATGTAGGTAGAGAAAACTGAAATTTATTCATAAGAAACTCAACATTTAACTTGAACAACATTAAGATTGAAAGCACGGTCACCCATCCTAACTGTGACCAAGCTAGTAGTTGCTTAACCTGTAAAAGCACGGTCATTCATCCATCAATTTTTGAATTTATCGTATGCGAAGTGGAGCGAAATATTTGCACAAGTGGTTTTGATTACTCGTATTTTGAAATTTGTTAAAGCGCAAATGATAAAGAACCCTTAGAATAGGGAATCTGTTTCGTTTCACGCAACTTTTTAGGTTTCCGTAGTAAACAAGAAACCCTTATAGCTTCGTCATGTCTGTCTGTCTGTCTGTCCCCAGTTTTACTCATAGACTATTAGTACTAGAAAGCTGTAATTGGGCATGGGCGGGCATGGATATGTGGTAATAAAAACTTGAAAAAAAAAATGTGTGGTGTGAGACGTCGTTGAATAGATCTTTCAAAAATATTGTAAGATTATGAACACCCTTTTTCGTTTTAGCATTCCGTTTGTGACATATTTGGTTTTTGATTGCAAATTTTTGTTAGAATCATGTGTCTCCCCTCTTTGTCAGTTAAACGGTTGTATATGGACACTTAAAAAAAAATCACGGCAGTAGTATATAACGTCTCCCTGTACTAAAACTAATTTAAGGTGGATTCAGTTCATGATACTGAACAACTTTTCCTAAGGAACACATTATTAAATATGAAAAGAAAATGTTTGCTTTCCATTCGACCTCCGTGGTTTAATTGTTAACACGCTAGACCGCTAATCCGGAGATTCTGGGTTCGAGCCCCAGCCAGGGCAAGTTAGAAAATGGTCTTTTTCAAATTGTCCTGGGTCTTGGGTGTTTATCTATGTATGTATTTATCATAAAATATAGTATCATTGAGTTAGTATCCCATAATACAAGTTTAAAACTTACTTTGGGGCTAGCTTAATTAGTGTGATTTGTCCTTACATATTCCATACATATATTACATAAATATTACATTTTGCCAAATCTTGTGTGTAAGAGATCAAAAATATTTTTTGTATTTCGTTTGTTCCTTGGTGAAAGTTGTTCAGTATCATGGACTGAATTCAGACCTAAAGTTAGGCAGTTGTTAGTTACATAAAACAAGTAGGTACTGACTACGGAACCCTACACTGCACGTGGCACGTCACGGCACGTGGCCGGTTTATTTTGGTTAAGTTGAAATTTTAGGGAACCATAGACAAATTTATGATATTTCTGCGTAAATCAATATTCCTTATCGCTGACAGGACGTTCTCAAAAATACAATCAAATAGTATTTTACGCGAGCGGTGACTTGGAAAACTACACGTTTTGTGTTCCACTGACAGAAAATATTTACATTTGAATTTTCTTTGTGAAACAATACGTTTAGCGACCATCTGCAATCGTAACACCTTTCACTTCTATTCACCTTATTATGTAAGTTCGGAGAGTAAAAAAGGATTGCACGTTGAACAGATCAACGTCTTGGCTTAGCAGCTGTATGTCCTCAATCAATGACTTGACTGTTTGATTTTGTACAATATTTTTAACGAATCAACAAAGAGCACTAAAAAGAAATCTTTTCCTGAAAACGGCTAAAAAATTGGTTGATTAATGAAGCAGTAATTAGCATTATTGCACCCTTTTATTTTTTATCTTCTAATAGGTTTTCCTGTAATAAGGTAAAGAACTATTAACTGATTTTTTTTCAAAAGTTTGGGTTTAGTGGTTTCGGAGATAAGGATATTTTTATTATTTATTTTCAAAAATAACTTCAAAAACACCAACTTAAAAAATATAGAAAATATATTTAATATTATCATAAAATGCTCTTTCATTTGATATTTTACGCGATATAGTTCACAAAACCCTTTTTTTAATGTCTCATTTATCTCCCATAAGTGGCCCCAATTTTTTTTTATTTATTCATTTACCTACATTTTACTTCCGTCTTTGGGTCACAAATTTACATTATGTGCACCACATTTCAACTGAATCTGTCCAGTAGTTTAGTAGGGGGGGTCAATTTTCGCCTATTTTCTTAAATAACTTAAAAATACCGATCTAAAAAATAATAAAATATATATATATTTAAAATTGTCATAAAAAGTTCTTTCATTTGATATGTCACTCGATTTTGTTATCAAAACTTTTTTTTAAGGTCTAATTTACCCACCATAAGTGGCCCCCTTTTTTAAATTTAATTTATTTACGTTATACGTCTATCTTTGGGTCACTAAGTTACATAAATGTAGGTACTAAATCTCAACTTAATCATTCTAATAGTTTCGTAGCAAATTGGCTGTGACTTACGGACAGACAGACAAGCGAAACCCTAAAAACAGTAAAAACACCAAAAAGAATCAGTTCCTATACAAATTTCCCGGGCGGCTGCACACTTTTGTATGAAAATGCAGTTTTTTTTTTGTTTTTTGACTGTTATTTTAATATCATTATACTATACAAGCAGTCCACCCCGACTTCGCCCTTGGTACACACAAAGCCTATGTCACTCGGGGATAGTGTACCTATCCAACGGTGAAAGTTTTTTTTAAAACGGTCCAGTAGTTTCGGAGCCATGTAATGCAAACAAACAAACAACCAAATCTTTCCTCTTTATAATATTAGTATAGATAAATAGCCTACTATAGCCTGCCTGCCTAGCCAAGTATAGATCTAGTATAGCCTGTGGTTCGATATATTACGCATAATGTCAATTCGTATTTTGATATACATTCATGGGGAAAAGTTGTTCAAAATTTCAGACTGAATCACCCCTCAAAATAATTGTAAAACCCTAATTGAACAGTACCTTTTATTACAAAAACAGTTAAGGCGAAGAGATAGGCAAATGACCTCGCTTGTTTTCACTCACACATGCACAACCTAATACGCACACTGAGTGTGCACACATAGAAACATGGCCAGCGCCATCTATCAAAAAACCGGAATTACATACAATGGACGGCAAGCAGATATCACTTTTCAAAAAGTTTTTTGCGCGTCGTTAGTTGTTACACACAGACTTATTCACGTTATAGATTCGCCCAAAATGACTATTTTAGATTGACTATTTTAGTCTATTTTTACGAGAATTTAATACAAATGTATATACCCATGTTTTGACGTAAAAACATTATTTGCTATTAAATTCAAACAACTTATTTGTTGCCAGAAATATATTGCTTTAAACAAAAAAATCCGGAACAATGAAATTCTAATTCTAATAGTAGGTACCTACTCCAAACAAACAATTTTTAGGGATCCGTAGCCAAATGGCAAAAAACGGAACCCTTATGGATTCGTCATGTCTGTCTGTCTGTCTGTCTGTCCGTCCGTATGTCACAGCCACTTTTTTCCAAAACTATAAGATCTATACTGTTGAAACTTGATAAGTAGATGTATTCTGTAAACCGCATTAAGATTTTTACACAAAAATAGAAAAAAAAAACAATAAATTTTGGGGGGAACCCATACTTAGAACTGAAACTCAAAAATTTTTTTTATCAAACCCTTACGTGTGGAGTATCTATGGATAGCTCTTCAAAATTGATATTGAGGTTTCTAATATCATTTTTTCTAAACTGAATAGTTTGCGCGAGAGACACTTCCAAAGTGGTAAAATGTGTGTGTATCCCCCCCGCCCCTGTAACTTCTAAAATAAAAGAATGATAAAACTAAAAAAATATATGATGTACATAACCATGCAAACTTCCACCAAAAATTGGTTTGAACGAGATCTGGTAAGTAGTTTTTTTTTATACGTCATAAATCGTAAACCGCAAATAACTTAAAAAAAATACACTATCATTAAAACATCGATCAACGTTACAACGAACTACATGAACTTTTATATTATGTTACTTGCTGCTACGGAACCTTCATGGGCGAGTCTGACTTTCACTTGGCCGTTTTTTTTCGTGTTCCAACGGACCAAAAAACTATAAAAAAGTGGATCATTGTTATGAAGAGAGATCCACTAGCAAGCAAGAGTAGGTACTTTTTACTGTTGCGAAGATCATTTTGACATATTATAGTACTTATTTAGTATTAATTAAGTATGTACCTACCTACCTAAACGATCAATAGAAATAGGTTATATTATAGGTACCTATCTATCTCTTTTTCTCATTATTGCTAGATTTATCTAATTCAACCTGGCACAGCCTTTTAATAACCCATCGGCCATTGCTTAAAATCTAAAAGTAAACGTTTGGGTTATCTGAACGCCTATCTACCTACGTAGGTACATGCATAGTTCAGGAGACAACTGTATTTTAACCTGCAATAAATGTTACGATTAACTAATTTTCAGGGTTCCGTACCCATAAATATATAAAATACTGATTTATGGATAGTCCTTTTTCAAATCCATCTTTCAATTTGTTACTTATTATTACAGTTACCGAAACAATGCAAAAAACCAACAGTGTTGACCACTAACCACGATATTTGCGGGCGGACGGCGAGCGGCGGTGGTGTGCCGTATGGTCCGGAGTGACGTCATCACTACTTGGCTGGCAGACGCGTGTTTTTAAATCGGGTCCAATAAAATATTGAATATCTTCTGCATTTATGAACGGATTTCAAAAATTCAAAAAGTACCATACTAAAAAAATCATGATGCATGCGAAACACTAGTCAAAATCTGTTTTCTGTTAATTTATTGATTCTCATTGATAAAGATATAAAATGCTGAAAAAATCTGACCACGAAAGTCACACCAGTAAAAAAAACAACCATTTCTGTTACTTTTCGCTACAATTAAATAGTCTTGTGCATTAAATATCAATCAATTAAGACCAGTACATGCTTTGCACAAGCGTTGAGTATTTACATGTTGCAAAAGTACTCACTTTGTTTCATTTTACATCAACTATCTTTATAAAAATACAATAGGGATGACCCCTATTGTATTTTTATAAATAATTAATACAGGGTATGTTGATAGTTGATGTTAAATGAAACACAGTAAATACTTTTCGAAACAATTTTTCAAAATAGAAATTAAAACATAATTCAACTTTTCTCTTACTATCTAAAGAATTTGTACGAAACAAAATAGATAAAAAATGGTTTCACATAAACATTATTATCTTATACGACGTATAAGGCTTTCTATGATGGTAATAATTTTACAATTCATTTAAAAACCTTTATTGTACATCAGCGATAGTTACACATAATAAAATAATTGATATTACAAATGGTGGACTTATCCCAGAAGGGATCTCTTCCAGTCAACCAGTAGGTAGGGCAGAGGATAGTTACAAATTTAGTAGGAAGGCAGAAGTACGTACAGAGCAATGAAAAAAAAACAAGTATAATGATAAAGCTTAAACGCTACAAATACACTACATACATACCTAATGAATATGCTACATATAATATATAAATAAATATTTTATATTACTCAAGTCTAGATTTAAAGGAGCCTAATAATTGAGACATTTTATCTCCACTGGTAAAGCGTTCCATAAACGCGCAGCGAGCACAGCGAAGGACTTCGCGTAGGTCTGTGAGGAATGTGATGTGGGATCTGTAGAAGTGGTTCACTACGAACGACGACGGCTATCAAAAACTTTAAAGGAGAATTTTTCATGAAGATATACGTGTGAGCGAGGATTAAATAGAATGTTAAAGAGAAAGAAAAGAACGTGAGTGTGACGGTGTTGTCTGATAGATAAGCCGAGAGGCTATTGTACTCATACAAATTAACTTTAGTATTTACATAACATTAAATCTGTAAATTTCCATAATTGAACCAAAGTTAAAAATGTAAGTAGTAAAGAGGTAAAATGTAAGTAGTATAGGGTAAATAAAACTAGACAAGTTTACTCCTCTTTACTTTGTATATGGATATATCATATAGGCTTAACTTTTCCTATGAAATTAGGAAAGGTTTTAGATCTTATAATGCTTCATATTTTATCTCCAACACATACCAATACTTATCAACACATACCAATAACTACTAATACATACCAACACAAACCGTTCTCAAATTTTAAATGATATCTCCGTTTACTTTGAAATGATTTATTTTAAATGGGGGCAGCACTAGACCCCCAAAAAATTAGGTACGGCCTTCAGAAATTTTGAAAAACTAGGATACATATACACGTGTATTTAATATACACGTGTATTTTTTTTCCATGGATATCATCATTATGCCGAGGGAACAGATGAACACGTACCATACATGCATAGCGGCGAAACACATGCATGAACCTCTTTTTTCGTTCGACGTAGTCGGGTAAAAACAAAACGAATTTAATTATTTGTTGTAACAACTTCGGTAGGTATAATTTAAACAATGACGTCTCTGAATCGATATAACTCTATACATTCACGCAATGTAGGTACTGAGTCAAATCCTTTGGTTGTGTGCCGCGCGGTTAAAATCATAGAAAATCTAAAACATTGCAATTCAGATGAATGCATATCAGATTACTACTTACAAAATGAACATGAGTACCTACCTATTATACTTATTCTATTTGTTCAACTTTCCAGTGTGGTCCAGTCCTATTCCAACCCGGAACGGGTTAGAATAGGACTACTCCATGTCTCTTCCGTGGATGTCGTAAGAGGCAACTAAAGGACATCTCGTGCTACAATTGTATTCCTAAGCAGGGTTAACGTCGAGCAGCGGCCGGTTGTAAAACTTTTGGAACAAATACATTCTCAAAGAGGTTTGACGTCAGGCGGCCGCCCGGCCGGTCGTAAAACTAAAGTCAAATAATTTAAACTGTTCCGCCTATTTCTTCTCTTAACAGTGCCGGTTTTAGCTCTACCAGCGGCCCGGGCGAGTTCCCCCCCCCCCTCCCCCCTCAAACTGCAATTTAGACTCTGAGTTAGGCTTCAATCTTATAGGATTTATTTCTGCCGACGGGGGGGAGGGGTGCAAGTACGATATAGAATTCTTAAAATTTGCCACTCCATTGTGAACGAAGGGAGGAAGGGCCCACCCCCTTCCTCCCTTCGTTTACAATATGCATACAAATAAGAGTTTAGGAGTTGCTGCTATTAACCAGCCGCTATTTATATATTTATTATTACCCCCCTTGCCCAAAAACGCCCCCTGTCACCCCTTTGTATCTGGTGCCCTGGGCAGTCGCCCAACCGCGCCCTACCCTAACGCCGCTACTGCAAGTTAACCCCGGGTGTGGTCCGTACTTGGATGGGTGACCACAAGTGATACAAAAATTTCTCGAGCTCCTCCGTGCTTCGAAAAGCACCTAAAAGCCGTTAGTCTCGGTTGTCATTGTATGGCAGTCGTCAAGCTATGTCTGATGCCTTAAGGCAGCTTGAAACATCTGACACCAGTGTTGGCCACTTACATACACGAAAAATAAACATTACCCAATTTTTTTTAAATCAAATATACAACAGCTCGAAATTATCACATTGTGACTTTTTCCATCAAATATATCACAATACTCGTAGGTTAGGTAGCGAATCGTGCACGAGCTGGCAACAACGCCGCGTTTACAAACGCTGCACAGATCGGCAACGCCGCGCCGCCGAATGCTTTTGCGCCTGATAGTTTTTGCAAGCAAATATAGTTTTGACGTTTTCATGTTTTCAGTAGGCGTAAATTCTTTTTTCTAAATTATTCAATTGTTTGATTACTTTTTCCAACTATTGGAATGTTGAATAATAGACACAAACTAAAGTCACAAATATATCCAGTATAGGTTTAAAATGGATTTGTAATAATGATAAAAAATTTGCCCAAAAAATAACAGATCGACGCTTTTCAAATTATTTCTGGATGTGAATAGAAACTAAAAGCAAGCATTTTCAATCGTAAAGCAACACTTTAGGATATCCTATACAGTATATAAATATTTCAAAACTTCACGTTCTATATTTAAGCCAAAATATTTGCCCAAAATCACTTCGATTACACTGTTTCTCTTATGTCTTCACCTTAATATGATTCCGCGACCCGAGAAAGTTCCAATCGGATTTTCACCCTAATTGCCAATTCAAAAATATAGGTAATAAATCAAACCAAATTATTTTTTTCATTGACTTAATTTTCAATAAAAAAAAAATGTGCGATGCCGTATCTGCGATAGCATTACATCTTTGCTTGAATGTCAACAAAATGTCAAAACTGTACCATAGTGTAGCAAAAGTATGACATAATTTGGCAGTTTGTACATAGTTTTTTATTGAAATATTTTAGACTGTTATGTAATTTACGTAATTCGAAAATGGATTTTTTTGAAAAATTCGACACGGCCTCCTTCCTGAACGCCCGGCGGGCAACTGAATTTGTATGGAAGAATCATGGCCGCCATTTCAGAGAATTCTGTCAAAAACGTTGCAAAACATCCAATTTTTAAATTTTTTTTTTTTTTTATTATTGCGTGATTGCATTGTAAGCAAATATTAAGAATAATGTTTCAAAATAGCCTTTATTTTTATAAAATATATGCAATCCCTTGCTAGAATATTTTTTTACGCAGAAAAACAAGCCAGTTTGTAGCAAGATTTTCTAAAATATTTCTTTCAGGTTTCTTTACAATTATCTTACTTTTTCTGAATGAAAATTAAAAAAATACGGTTTTCGTCTACTGGCTAGTCTATTTACCTATAACTATGTATATAATTTTCTTAGTGGTCTTTTCTACTTAAGCCATAACTATTGCCCGCGCAAAGTGCGTTTTGCATGTTTTTGGGTAAATTCAATGCTTGTTTTTAGGAAAACTACAAAATATATTAAAAAATCCTTTTTTTCGTCTACTGTCCCAACTCTTCCTCTATCTATGTGTATACATTATTTGACTTAAATCAAACGCTTTCTGTACAAACTTGTTGCCCGCGCAAACCCAGTTTACATGGTGCCGACCCTTAAGATAGGAAATCGCGCCCCGAATAAGCACCACACAAATAACATCGTAAAGTATGGAAACTTGATTTATAAGACATACTTACTATAAGTTTAACGAACAGTCACTATTTCTAAATAAAACGAAATGACTAAAAGCGACAAATGAAAAATTACCACAATTTATGAAATACGAGTATATGGCGTAAAATATCGTTCTCGACGTTATTTCGTGGAGCGTGGTTGTAGTGTCGGTTCTCGGGTCGAGTCGTCGGCGGCAAGCAAGAACCTTGCCTAGGGGTTAAACGCTATATGGGTTTTTCAATTGCCATACGCTCTTTAGAATTGGTGACTAATGTCTCTATTGAAAAATAACAAGGTATAAAAATGCCGATTTTCCAAACATAAAAAAGTCAAAATATAAAAATATCGAGTAATAATGCATAATAATAATGACGAAATAGAAAAATGACGAACGTATAAAAATCTAAATATGAGTATTATATACAGGCTGACTTTTTAAACACTAATAATAAAGTCAAACATACATACATACATACTATCACGCCTGTTTCCCACAGGGGTAGGCAGAGACTATGGACCTCCACTTGCTACGATCTTGACAGACCTCTTTCGCTTCATCTACACTCATCAACCTCTTCATACATGCCCTTCGGTTACGTGTACTTCTTACCTCTCCCTTTTTCAGAACGTCTGCAATCTGATCGCAGAACGTTCGCCGAGGTCGACCCTGTACCGCTCTTCCTTTCACACTTACCTTATAAATATTTTTTATTAATCTATTTTCATCCATCCTTTCTAAATGCCCAAACCATCTTAACATCCCTTGTTCTACTTTTGTCACTACGTCCTCTTTCACTCCACACCGATCTCTTATAACATCATTTCTTATTCGGTCAACACAAGGTAACACCACACATACTCCTCAGCGCTCGCATTTCAACTGCATTTATTCTGCTTTCATGCTTTTTCTGCCATACCCAACTCTCACTACCGTACATTAAAGTAGGTATTAGTACTCCTTTATGAACAGCAAGACGTGCCTTATCTGATACCTTCAATAAAGTCAAAGTATAAAAATATCGAGTAATAATGCATAATAATAATAATAATGACGAAATAGAAAAATGAGGAACGTATAAAAATCTAAATATCAGTATTATATACAGGCTGACTTTTTAAAAACTGTCCAAATTTTTGGAGCCAGATCAGTCCATGATACTGAACTACTTTCTCTAGAAAAAAAAGTATATTTATAAGTTCGTCGTTCATATCTCACTGATGGACTTTCTTTCCCTTTGTCTTTCCATATTGTATATAAAAATATTAATTTAAAATAAACTAGTAGTTCGCCGCGAACTTAGACCTCGCGAGTTTTTATTAATATTTCAAAAACTACTTAACCGATTTTGATGCCCAACGAACTTGAAAATTCTATTGATATTTTCTACATGCCTACCAAATTTCATCAAAATCGGACCATCGGTTCGGCAGTTATCGCGGAACATACATACATACTTACATACAAACAATGTGTTTTCGCCCCAACTTGAATTATGCCCTCGCTCGCTTCGCTCGCTCGGTCACCTACCCAACTATGCGTACAATACATCAATCTACAGGACGATTTAAAGTTATAGTTCAACTCAGCACAAAAATATTCAATACATATACGAGTACGTATATGTATTGAATATATACGTGTCTGATTTAGAACTTTCTCCTTTTCGAAGTAGATTAAAATAGGTAGATTTACTTTTTTTAAACATAGCCTTAAAAGGACATGCCCGGGGCCTAGCATCGGCTATGGCCACCACAAGAATAGTTCGGAAATATTACTTTCGTACCAAATGGATGCTATTTGCCCAGATTGGAAGAAATCCGCAGCAACGATGTCTGTAATGTTCAATAAAAGTTGTGTTATAACGTATAACACATTATTACTTGTTATTTGGATGTTATCTTTTTAATTAAATATACGATGTGGTGAAGTATATGTTCATCTAAGCGCGTGCCCAGTTGCATCCTCAGCTGTGCTGCTTCGGAGCTAGGGATGCGCTTACCCGCATTTTCTTCTATTATAATATACCTCTAATATGCATGTCAAGGGTCAAGGAAGGCGAAGACCTTGCGAAATTTAGTAGAATAGGCCGGAACAGTTTAAATGATTTGTCTATAGTTTTACGACCGGCCGCCTGCTTGACGTCAACCCTCTTTGGAAATGCAACAATAAAGTGATTATAGTTATTATACTCGTATTTAAATTTATTTTTCACTTTTTGGCTCGGTTTACCATTATACCGTGTTATTATTCTTTAGCATCATAATTTATTTTCAATTTTTTAGCGTGCTTTTCTGTTTTTAGGGTTCCGTACCCGAAGGGTGCAAACGGGACTCTTACTGAGACTCCGCTGTCTGTCCGTCTGTCCGTCTGTCACAGGGCTCTATCTCTTGAACCGTAATAGCTAGACACCTGAATTTTTTACCGATTATGTATTATTGTGGCCGCTATAACAACAAATACTAAAAATAAAAAAAAGTTTAAAATTAAAGGGTTCGTCTTATATGTCAATGGGGTCGTCATACAAAAAACGTGTTTTTTTCAGTTTTTTTAACTAGATCTTTATAATGGCATTAACTAGATACTTTTAATTTTCACAGATTATGTATTACTTTGGCCACTATAACAACAAATACTAAAAACAAAAAATAGAAAAAAAATTAAGGGTGTCGTCATACAAAAAATGTGTCTTTCAGCGTTTATAAACATTGTACGGTGTTACGGAACCCTTCATGTACGAGTCCGACTCGCACTTGCCCGTTTATTTCTTTATTTTTTTGGAAATACCAAAGTCACTTTTCGTCTCTAACATCGAGTGTACGATAATTTGTAACTTTTATTCTTCATATTTCTGAAATCGTATATATTTTAACCCTCCGGCTTCAGCTCTCGTCGCGTGGGTAAAAATTGCGTTTGAAGATTCCTTTACAAACAAATATACAAGTGAAGCTAATAAAAAGCGTGTAAAAAGTATACAATACATATTTGTCAATATTTCCTATATTCTGCAGATCAGCAATTAATTCATGCATATACTTTTATCAATTTATACAGGAGTTTAATGTTCGAACACATCCTAATTGATGATTACCTGGTATCTCAGAAGGGCTGGCGTGTACGCAGAATATTTTCCTGATGGTCCTCGTGAACGTCCGTGGTTCCAAGGTGTAGGACCCGTACACCAGGGGGTCCATGCAGGAGTTGGAGACAGCCATGATGAAGAACAGGTCTTGGACGCGCGCCGATACGTGCACGGCTGACTGCCAGTCCACCATGTACCTGTGAAATTAATTTGCGCATTATAATAACTCGCTCGTGAGGGCCAATCACCGTGTGTCAATTTATGCCTTGTGGTTTCCAGCAGAGTAGAATTAGACCACTCCAAGTCTTCCCGTGGATGTCTTAGAAGGCGACGTAGGAAAAACAAGCTAAACAAAGTTTATAAACATCAATGAGACCTATCCAACCCGTTTGGCCAGCGTGGAGAGTGTAGGCCAAATCCTCTGACTGCTCTGGCTAATATAGGCTCTGATAGTAAAGAGAGGGTCGTGCTCCTGCACAATCATGTCTTTGTAGAATAACCAAGGCGTATTTTTGTTGGTTTATACTATATATTATTGTGTTGTTGGTGTTAATACGCAATACGCAGCATCTGCAACAACCCCATATCCAGTGGCGGATTTACATATTCGCCGCCAGTAGGCTAATTATTGACCGCGAGGGCTATAATTCAAGTTGGGGCGAAAACACATTGTTTGTATGTATGTATGTATGTTTGTTCCACGATAACTGCCGTACCGATGGTCCGATTTTGATGAAATTTGGTAGGCACGTAGGAAATATCAATATAATTTTCAAGTTCGTTGGGCATCAAAATGGGTTCAGTAGTTTTTGAATTATTAATAAAAAATCGCGAGGTCTAAGTTCGCGGCGCACTACTAGTATTAGTATCATCTACTCACCTACGAAATCATAAAATTCTGATCAAAGAAACGTTTATCGTCGAACATACATATAAATATGTAAGCAAACGCCACGCCGGGTTGTTCAAATAAACTCATGGAGCTCGTTTCACTTGCTCATTCAAATATTGGCTATAAGGTGCAAGTATATTACATGACATCTGTCTTGTATTGATAAGGTTAAAAGCAAAAAAACATGTGTTGGGAGAACCATGTTAAAAACTTAGTTTCTTAAAGCTTTTCTTCAATACTCGTACTTCAAGAATCGTTATGAGACATTTGATTCCTTTTTGCGAATCCGCAAGCCGCATTGTAGAGCTTCATTATAAAAATAAAACAAATATGAAAAATATTAACTAGTAGTTCGCCGCGAACTTAGACCTCGCGATTTTTATTAATATTTTAAAAACTACTAAACTGATTTTGATGCCCAACGAACTTAAAAATTCTATTGATATTTCCTACATGCCTAACAAATTTCATCAAAATCGGACCATCGGTTCGGCAGTTATCGAGGAACAAACATACATACATACAATGTGTTTTGGCCCTAACTTGAATTATAGCCCTCGCTCGGTCAACTAACTCACAGATATAATAGTGGGTGAATGATCGACAGAAAAAGACATAAAATTAGGGGTTTTATATTCCCATCATAACTGGTCACTGAAGTCGGAGTCCTATAAATCTCCGTTCCTAACCTCGAATTAACCCTTTTATATTCGATTGTTGCGGCAACAACGTCCCTGGGCATTTTTGATCAATGTTGATACGTATCTACTATATAGAATCAAAATCCTTGGAAATAGGTGCATAGGTAGAAAAATGTCTAAAGATTATTATTTATAATTCTTCTTTTTCGTGTCTATAGTACATACTTAATGTACCATTGACACGAAAAGAACTTTTGTCACTCCAGTAGGTATAGGCCACTTTAATAGCTTTGTCATTTGCGGCCATCAGGTCTTCCCAAGTATAGATGTTTCGACACCTGGGACAATTAAGTACCTAAGTAGGTACGTGCTCCATTGTTTGTGGAGGGAAACAACACTAGCAAATGTTTTGCAGTCTGTCATCTTCCAGCTTATACCTAAAACAATTAACTAAAAAGTTAAAAGTGTTCCGCAAGACGAATCAACAACAACGACATTATTCATCTTTTCCTATAGAACATTAATTTTATTACTACTTACAGAAAAATAGAGGGGAAAATACGATCTCGGATTTAGTTTAGCAGTACGAAATTTCTCATTTAAGAGCGTTCATCCGTTCAAATCGCGTTGGCGTCATTTACGAGTTCCGCCTGAAGATAAAACAATGAAGTGATTAGTTTTCAGACAAGATATTAACATCATATTACGCACACTTTCATAATCTACTTTTGGTTTTAAAATACTTCAAAATCTTGGGATAGTTTTCCAATTACAATACTTTTTAAACAGGTCAGTTTCCAACTCGGCGCTCGACCGTCTACGCAGATGCGAGAGATCAATAAAATCAAAGGCAAAAGATACAGATAATATAGAAAATTACAAAAATTATTACCTAGCATAAATTCAGGTCATTGGTTTGTTTTTGGTTTAAAAAAATATGATTTATGACAGTTTATATTGAAAATAACTATAATCAAGTGTAATTTTTAGTCATTTCCGAAATATTAAACGTGTCATCTAAGGTCAAAATATTTTTATTTTTTTGGACTAAGCATCTCAAGTTGCTCATAATCTAAAATATCCATTTTTTTTTTCGATAAATTGTATTTGCCTTTTTTTTACTATGATTTTTTTAGTACTCCTATATAATGGACAAGAAAATACGCCAGAGATAAGCACATTTTCGCGTCCATTATATTAGGAGTATGAGGAGTAGGTACTAAAAAATTCATAGTAAAATACAAATACAACTTATCGAAAAAAATGGTCCGCTCCCCGCTCGGCTCTCTGTCTCGCTTCGGCTAGATTAAATTTGTCTGCAGAAAGCGGGAGCAAAACTTAGAATCTGGCGTGGGGTGCCCTCTTAAAAAAATAACTAGGTACCATCGCTTTGCACTCTCACACTCGTATTTCTTATCCTAATGCGATGCGTACGTGTTCAGGTTTTCGGGAATCGATGTAAATATTAGCGGCGTGAGTATTATTTACCCAAATGTGGGTTGTTTGCATATTTTAAGGTGGTGTTATTTGAAAAAGACATTATTTATGATAAAAACACATTTTTATCATAACTACTAAAATTACACATGTTAATAGGATAAATTGTTTTGTTATTAAAAATTTTAACTAACAGGATCTTAGTTTTAAATGGCAGGAGGTTTTTAAGGCGGTTAAGCTTTAGAAACATAAGATAAGAAAATTTTTAGGAAGTTATCCTTCGTAAAGAGCTAGTAGGGATTTTCTTATTTCTACCAACCTCTGCTTTGTAATTGAAAAACTGCGTTCAAATCGGTTTCCTTGGAATCAACGATACTATAGATATAAATATAGCTAAGTGTGATACAGCGAGAACAATCGTACACATTAAAATGTTATTATTTAATAATAATTTAATATCTGTATACAAATTCAATAGTCAAACCTACTACAACAAATTACATGGATTATTGGATTGGCCTTGTTTGTTTATCAAAAAAAATACTAATAATAAAAGGTATCATCATATAAACCCTCGGGCAAAAAACCCTGAACATGCATGGGATAGCAAATAAAGATTTACTTAGCGGCGAGCGCTCTCCATCCTAATGGTGAAACGAAATTAACTTTGTTTGGGCGCCACCAAATGCGACATCCACCGAATTTCGGAGTAGGTAACGTAATTCGAGTGTTAACATGATCTTAAAAAAGATTCCAAGGCCAGATCAAATCGGATAATATTGTGACAAATGATGACTGATGACTAATTACAAATTAATACCAACAAAAACATGCCTTAACAGTAATGGTAAAAAACATTTACTCTGTTTTTTCTTCGTGAAGTGACCAACCCTGATGTAAAATTTTTCTAGATTTTTTTTGTCGATTCAGTTTTTGAAAATTTTTCAAAATGGCCGAGATATGGGGGTTTAAAACTTTAAGAAAATCATATTTCAGTCATTTTTGAAAATTTTCAAAAATGTCATGTAACTATTTTGTTACCCTTACTAAGACGCAACTTTTTTGTCTGAACAACTTTTTTATTCGATAAACTTCAACGGGTTTCGGGTGAGTCGCGAGATTTACAGCTCACAGGGCCACTAGTTTTAATGTCACTTGGCACAAACCAAGGTGTTATGCACCAAGGTTTGCTTACCATGAGTAAAAGCGTTAAATTAAATTTTTTAGAATGATGCGCAATGGGAGGTTCATTTAATCTGGTTTCGGAATAACATAATTAAAAGACAATTAATGGCTTTGTAAAAGCCTCATAATTGGCACAGTTTACTTTTGTTCGCTCGATATGTTAATTAGTACCTATTTTTAATTAAGTAGGTCAAATTTTGTAAATCAAAAGTTTGTGTATGTAGAAATGCTTAAGCATGAAACAAATCTGAAAACGCGGACTAACTTTATTTGGTACTTGATTTTAAAACATTATCAGCTCAAAACAAGAAGATGTAACCTTCTCTTTCATTACTGTGAACTTCATTTGGGTAAATAATGGTCAAAACCAAATTCTTAAGTTTTTATAATAAGATGGGTAAAGTCGTAGGTCTACTTCATCATCATCAGGTCATTTTAGTCTCCACTGCAGGAGAGGAGCACGGCCCTCTCTGTACTACTAGAGCCATGAGGCCATGAGAGCTAGAGCAGCCAAAGGATTTGGGATTTGGATTACACTCTCCACGCTGGCCAAACAGGTTGCAGAGGTCTCATCGATGTTTATAAGCTTTGTTTAGCTTATGTTTCCTAAGTCGCCTTCTACAACATCCACGGGAAGACTTGGTGTGTCCTATTCTACTGTGCCGGGAATCACACGGCTAGCTAGGTCTTCATAAGTCAGATTAAATTAAATGTTATTCGTAAAGGTTAAGATATTTTTTTTTCAAAACATGTGTTGCAGGATATTCACATTCCGTTTCGTCAAATTATCTTTACCATCACCGGTGTACAAATTTAATCAGAAAGGCTATTATCTATCATAATGCTATTAAAATATACTGTCTACTAAATACACGTTAAGACAAAGTCATTTTACAATTTATCCGCAAAAAAAATCCTTAATACTTAATATTCCTTAATATATATCCTTAATATATAGTCCACCACCATCTTGAGACTGTAAGGCCGCATCTGCTCTTGCTTACGGAGACGCAAATTACTACCCCTGCTGATACATCCTACTTGAATTACCCAGGATATGTCCTGGAGCACAATTTCCGCTTTAAGGCAGGGCTTTGTTTCTATGTGCGTGATGACATCTGCTGTAAGCGTCTCCGTAACTTGGAAGATCCCTCTTCTTCTTCAATCTGGCTGCTTGTGGACACCGGCACAGAACAAATTGTATATGTCGGTGTCTACCGATCGCATAGCGGTGACCAGGAGACAACGAGGCTTTTTCGTCACCTAAGTGAGGCTGTTGATGTGACTCAGCAAAGGTATCCTACCGCGCAAATCGTTTTTCTGGGGGACTTTAATGCTCACCACGAACAATGGTTGTTCCCATACCAGAAAACTGACCATGCTGGTAGAGAGGCGTACAAGTTTGCCTTGTCTTTGAACCTTTCCCAGCTGGTCGACCAGGCGACTAGGATACCCGACGTTGAGAATCACATAGCTAATTGCTTGGACCTTCTGCTGACGACTGAACCAGACCGATATCACGTGTCTGTTTCAGCCCCTCTTGGGAGTTCTGACCACTGTCTGGTAAAGTCCGTCCTCATATGTCCTCCACCTGACTCCAGCCCTAGAGGCAATAGACGGGTTTGGCGGTACAAGTCAGCGGATTGGGATGAGATGCGACATTTCCTTGCTTCTTACCCTTGGCTGCAAGCCTGCTTTTCTTCTGGCGATCCGTCGAGCTGTGCAAGTGCCGTTGCTGAGGTTCTCGGTCAGGCGATGGAGTATTATATTCCATTTTCTGATCGACCCTCTGGCATCAAAGCCGAACCCTGGTTCAATGCTGACTGTTTAAAAGCTGAGGCTATTAAACAGTCAGCATACCAGACTTGGGCTGACGCTCGTAAGCGCAGAGCTCCGGATACGCGTAAAAAGAAGAAAGCCTTTAACTTTGCGGCCAAGTCCTGTAAAAAAGCGCTTAAAAAGGCTCGCTTCGACCACATAGGCAGAGTTGGTGCCAGACTCGCTTCGTACCCTTCCGGTAGTAAAGCATTTTGGTCTCTGGCTAAGTGCGTTGAAGCTAACTTTTGCCGCTCCTCACTTCCTCCTTTGCAGAAACCTGACGGTACACTGGCACACACGGCTTTAGAAAAAGCTAATTTACTAGCTTCACTGTTTGCCGAAAACTCACGTCTAGATGCTAGCAATCAAACACCGCCCCAGTTACCTCCTTGTGGATGTAAAATGCCTGAAGTCCGCATTCATCAAAAGGAGGTTCTCAAGACTCTACGCAACTTAGATGTGAATAAGGCCAGTGGTCCCGACGGTATTCCTGCTATTGTCTTAAGGAATTGTGCACCCGAGTTGTCTCCTGTTCTGACGCGCCTGTTTCGTCTATCTCTTCGGTCCGGAATCGTCCCAAAAATGAGGAAGCTCGCCAATGTTCAACCCGTACCTAAGAAGGGTAGACGTGCCGACCCTTCAAACTATCGCCCAATTGCAATCACCTCCATTCTGTGTAAGGTAATGGAGCGTATTATTAACAAGCGCTTACTTGCGTACCTTGAGGACAATGATCTCCTCAGTGACCGGCAATACGGATTTCGCCAGAACCGATCTACTGGGGATCTTCTTGTGTACGCTACACATCTTTGGGGTGAAGCCCTTGAAAAATACGGTGAGGCACTTGCTGTCTCACTTGACATTTCAAAGGCATTTGACAGGGTATGGCATGACGCTCTTATAGCGAAGCTTTCCGCTTACGGTATCCCTCCCAGCCTTTGTGCTTGGATTTCCGATTTCCTGAGGGAACGGTTTATTCGAGTAACTGTTGACGGCTGCTCGTCTGACCTATTGGCAATTAATGCTGGAGTACCTCAGGGATCTGTTCTTTCCGCAACGCTATTTCTGCTTCACATTAACGATCTGCTAAAGCCCGGTATTTTTGGGTATGCAGATGATAGCACCGTTACGGAAAGATATTTTTCTAGTGCAAGGGCAAAAAAACCGGAAATAGACGAACTAAGAGAGGCAATGGTGCTCCATACCAATCTTACTCTGCAAGCTGTCTCCGATTGGGGTGATGCCAACCTTGTGAGATTCAATGCCTCTAAGACACAGGCGTGTCTCTTCTCTGCTAAAAAGAGCCCTTTCAACTTGGCTCCCACTTTCCGGGGTGTGCCTGTTCCTATCACCCGTCATCTCGAACTTCTCGGTATCGATCTCTCATCAAATCTTAACTTCGGTAGCTATATTGAGTCCAGCGCTAAGACGGCTTCTAAAAAACTGGGCATCCTCTCCAAGGTCCAACGGTATTTTACCCCTGACCAACTGTTGAGCCTTTACACAGCTCAAGTTCGCTCATGTATGGAGTATTGCTCCCACCTATGGGATGGATCTGCCCGCTATCAGCTCGAAGCCCTGGAAGCTATCGACAGACGTACCAGAAGACTCGTTGGTGATGAATTGCTTACGGCAGGACGGCTCCACAGCCTCGAACATCGCCGACTGGTAGCAAGTCTGTGTGTCTTCTACAGGTTGCACTTCGGGGAGTGTGCGCAGGAATTACATAATTTAATTCCCCCTGCACCATTCCACCATCGGACAACACGACGTGGACAGGGATTCCACCCATTTGTGGTCGATATTCCTCCTCATCGTACCTCTCGATTCGCCTCCTTCTTCATTGTGCGAACCGCTAAGGTGTGGAATTCCCTCCCTGCGTCGATGTTTCCCCATACATATAATTTAGGGATTTTCAAGGCAAGAGTGAACAGGCATTTTTTGAGTCTGCGTGATACACCTTAGACCTCATCTTAGCTTCCCATCAGGCTAGATAGAGGTCAAACGCACTCAAATTTCTAAGAAAAAAAAAAAATATATATATTTTTAATATACAAATCCTTAATACAAAATAACTTTTTTTTTCTTAAACAAAGTCGTAGTCGCTGGTTAATTTACAAGGGCTGTTATTTAAATAGGCCTTGTATGTAACTAAGGAGGCAAGAAAGTAAATTTAAGGAAATGATGCGGGTGCCACTTGGCCTAAAAATATAAACGGGCAAGTGCGAGTCGGACTCGTACATGAAGGGTTCCGTGCCTCCGTACAATAAGAACACGTTTCTTGTATGACGACCCCCTTAAATTTTTTACTTTATCTTATTGTTAGTATTTGTTGTTATAGTGGCCATAGTGATACATAATTTGTGAAAATTTCAAGTATCTAGTTAATGCCATTATAAAGATCTAGTTAAAAACGCTGAAAAAAAACGATTTTTGTATGACGACCCCCTTTAATTTATAACTTTTTTATTTTTAGTATTTGTTATTATAGCGGCCACAGTAATACATAATCGGTGAAAATTTCAAGTGTCTAGCTATTACGGTTCAAGAGATAGAGCCCTGTGACAAACGGACAGATGGACAGACAGCGGAGTCTCAGTAATAGGGTCCCGTTTGCACCCTTTGGGTACGGAACCCTAAAAATGTGCCAGTCCTTTGTCAACTTTATGAGCCTCTTTAAGGGGATCCTGAATTTTTCGGGGTCCAGTGCTGCTCCAATTTGAAATAAATTATTTTAAAGGTAACGAAGATTTTCTTCTAGTATGCCCTAGATAACCCTTCAAACTATTTTATGAACTTCGCACTTCTGCCAAAAGTGGCAGTTTTTCGCAAATGTGCGAAGAAAACTTTCTCACTTTAAACTGTAAACAGTAGTTCATAAAATAGTTTAAAGGGTTATCTAGGACTTACTAGAAAAAAAAATGGTATCTTCGCTTCCTTTCAAATAATTTATTTCAATTGGGGGCAGAACTGGACCCCGAAAAAATCATTGATTGAAGAAAGTATGGAGTGAAACGCATATTTTCATATTTTTTTTGTTTATTTCCTTGGACAAAATAATTCCGGAAAAGTGTGTATTATTTGTTCAAACCATGAAGCACTTCTTTTCTTTTTACACGATACTATGCAATACCAGCAACGAAGGGAACAAACACACGTTTTACACTATGGGTTCATCGAATAATTAATTGTCTACAACTTTTACCCTCTAAAGTTTCAAAAGTTTCTATTTTGTTACCGTTCTAATATTTATTACAAAAACTTGCTTTTATTAAAATTTCGTTGTTTATTGTTTTCCAATATACACTTTGTATTTATTATGTGTTAACTAGTTATTTTTTTCAAAGACCAGTGGAGGCTTACTACGGCAGATGGAATTGAAAATATGAGGGAACCTCAGAACATAAAATAAGGGAGGGAACAGATGAAACATACAAATTACGTTTAAAATAGCGACGAAACACAGCCCTTCTTGTCCAGTTTTCAGAATGTCCAATTGTCAAAATGTCCAATTGTCAAAATGTCCAGTCTTTATAATTAGATAGGCAAATAATTTTAAAACTCATACAATAGTTTAAAAAAATAAAACCCGACTACGCGGTACTCTCCACACAGTATGGTTCGATTTACCTCTTCTTTGTCTAAGCACGTTCCCGGTTGCATCCTCAGCTGAGCTGCTTCGGAGCCCGGGGTGCGCTTCCCGATTTTTCTTCTCCAAATATAACATGCATCCATAAATCCTTGCAAATTGGAGAATAAATAGCCGGAATGTTTAAATGATTTGGCTATAACTGTACGACCGGCCGCCTTCCTGACGTCAACCCTCTTTGGGAATGTATTTGTGCGAAAAGTTTTACAACCGGCCGCCGCCCGACGTTAACCCTCCTTGGGAATGCAATTGTAGCACGAGATGTTTGTGCTTAGCCCTTTAGTCGCCTCTTACGACATCCAGCTACGATAATTTTACAAGGTCTTTGGCATCCTTTGGTGACCATTGACATGCATATTATATTTGAAGAAGAAAAAGCGGGAAAGCGCACCCTGGGCTCCGAAGCAGCACAGCTGAGGATGCAACCGGGAATGCGCTTAGTTAGACGAAGAAGAAGATGTTTGTGTTAAGTCCTTTAGTCGTCTCTTACGACATCCACAGGAAGAAATGGAGTGGTCCTATTCTAATTAACCCCTACCCCGGAACCACACGGGTGTTTCGATTTATATACGTATCTATATAGTCGATAAGTTATCTACTCGGTTTGACAAAGTTTATTTTTGCTCTGTAACCGTTTAACCCTATCAAAATAACGCCAAACTTCTAGAATATGTTAGAACACATTCATAATTGTTAATTTATCTGGTCGATCTTAATTTGATTCCAATCCAAGATATTTTCGACCTCGCAAGGGTTAAGATTGTAGCGTAAAAATAAAGCTTACTTAAGTGAACTGTGTTTCCGCGAATTGACGACAATCTGAATGCGGCTAGGAACTCATCAATATTTTTAGTCACCTTCATACCTACAATGACGACATGCGAAATATAAATACGCTGTATTTTCTGCATTATTTATAAATATTTTTAATAATCTACCCGATGAACCAACATTATTTTTCCAGTCCACATGCAAGGGCGGATCCAGGGGGGGGTCATGGGGGTCATTACTACCCCCCTGGGCTGGGTTTGCCACTGGATGGTGTATGTATACATCTTATATAGGTATACCTAATATAGGTAGGTATTTTAAGTACAGTACTAACATTGATTAAAAAACCTACTTTTTACTTGTATCTAATTATTATCAAAATTAAATTATAACTATAACCACGACTATGAGACCACCCCCCCCCCCCCCCCCGGCGCCAGAGCTGGATCCGCCCTTGTCCACATGCCTGTTGGGTGTCGCTTCTACTTGTAGGCTTGTTGGTAGAGTCCGTTCGTTTAATTGATTAGCATGCAGTCAGCGTGCTAACAAAGCGGCGTGTCGGCTTCCTCAAAGACGGAGCACACCTATGCCATTTCAACAAATAGACTATACATGGCACGGACACGTCTCGCCTCTCAACGTGATCAAAATCGTATGTGTGCGTCTCTGGAACAAACATTGTATGAAATGTCCCTAATCCCTATCAGTATCAGTTTGCGACTTGGTTATTGAACTTTGAGATAATTGGTCCCCTTCTACTTTAATTAACTACTGCAGAGATGCCAGGATACATCACGTTACGATACGAAATTGTTGTTTATTATATTAAAGTTCAGCCTTTGTCAAACAATATCATATTACGAGTAAAGATGCTGTCATCAAAATATTGTTTGCTCTTTTTATAAATACCTATTAGTTACACTGGTCTTGTACATAGGGTATAAATAAAAATGCGAGTCGGACTCGTACATGAAGGGTTCCGTACCTCCGTACAATCTTGTATGACTACCCCGATCAATTTTTTACTTTATTTTATGTGTTACACATAGCGGCCACAGTAATACATAATCGGTGTAAATTTCAAGCGTCTAGCCATTTTATTAAAGGGATATATCCCTGGGCCTGACGGATGGACAGACGGACAGTTATGTTATATAATTATGCAGTTTATTTTGTAGTTAGCTTGGAAGAAATTCAATTTTTTACTTGCCTTTGTTTGTCAAGTCGAAAATGGCTTAGACCAAAACCTAGCCAAGGCGACCATTTGTTATTAGCCTCAAACAGATTTACCTTAGTTACAGAATACATAGGAGTACAAACAGAATGGAATCTCACAGCGTCTCCCGTAAACTGGCGTCCCCGCACCTCTCCCCGCACTTTGTGCGCCTTATTGCGCTCTAAACCAGGGTTTAGTTACTAGCCGCACGCAATTCACGACGTGTCTTGTCTTGAGAACTATCAACCAATAGTAACCATCATGGTGAGAAGATGCGCATATAATAATTGTTTATCCACCGAATACAACAAAGAACGTATATTTCATAAATTTCCGAGTGATGAAAACAGGTAAGCAAAGCAACAATATAATTTCACGTTATTACACAGCAACCATCTTAAAAACCGATTGATATATATACCCTTCTCGCTCTCTCTACAGAAATCCTTACCGCAATGTACGCCGGTCTAAGGACACACGCGCGTCGTAGCAGGATAATCCGGAAAAGTTACTTAGGCACCTTGCTCACAGAGAATCACATACACGCAGATGCCCAGTAGATTTCCGTCGAATTCATATTTTCGATCTTTATTTTGACGACGAATAAATTTATACAGGCTGACTTTTTATCCACCGGCAAAATTTTTGGAGCAGTCCATGATACTAAACTATTTTCTATAAAAAAAGTTATTAAAAGTCGATAAAAATGTTTCGTCCACGCATACAAAATCCGTTTTGCTGAGCGCTGATTTGTATGGGTAGACGAAACATTTTTAGCGATTTTTAATAACTTTTTTATCTATAGAAAATAGTTCACTATCATGGACTAAACTTGCTTCAAAAATTTGCCGGTGGATAAAAAGTCAGCCTGTACAAATTTATTCGTCGTCAAAATAAAGATCGAAAATATGAATTGGAATTTTGCGGCTTTATCTGCAAGTAACATAACATACAACACTCGAATTATATGATGTAATATGAATAATACAAGTTGATTGCTCCCTCTAGCTATATTTTTTGTGGCCTAGTGGTCATCATGCCAGGCCGTCACATCCGAGGTCCCGGGTTTGATCCCCAGTCAGGTCAAGATGGAAAATGATCTTTTTCAGATTGGCCTGGGTCTTAGATGTTTATCTAAATATGTATTTATTATAAAATATAGTATCGTTGAGTTAGTTTCCCATAATACACGTTTAAACTTACTTTGGGCACCTTTGGGGCTAGCTCAATCAGTGTGATTTGTCTCTATATATAATGTCTAACAAAATATACTGAAACTATTTTAAGGGTGAATTCAGTCTGTGATATTGAACAACTTTCCCTAAGGAACATATGTCGAAATATGAAAAATAATTTTTGGCTTTTCATACAGACTCGGATCAGCTGATCGGTCAACTTGTATGGGAGGCCAAAAATTATTTTTCATATTTCGATATATGTTCCTTGGGGAAAGTTGTTCAGTATCATGGACTGTATCCACCCTTAAAATAGTTTCAGTATATTTTGTTAGTCCCTGTATTTATTTATTCTTTAAATCAGAATCACTAATATAAATAATAATAGCAAATAATAAATAGTAATATAATAGCACAAAAATCTTAAGATAAAAAGACTTACTTTTTGTAATTTATTTCTACCTTTCTATTAAGACGATACACGATGTCCAGTGATGCCCCCATTTGAAATAAATTATTTGTAAGGAAACTGAAATATCATTTAAAAATTTGAGCTAGTAAAACCTAGATAACCTTTCAAACTATGTTATGAACCACTGTTTACAGTTTGAAGTAAGAACGTTAAGCTTTAGTTTCCATTTTTGCCAAAAGTGGCCGTTTTCCGCAAAATGCAAAATGGCCAACCTACTGACTTTACTATACGCGCGGCCTTTGCTTACCCAGTTCGCAACCGCTCGCCAATTTTCGGTAGCGGACGGTGAGATTCAAATGAGAGATTTTCGGTATGCATTTGTTGGCTGATACCTTTGGTTTTTTATTATGAAACGAAGTGCATATTAATTATCTGTCTTAAGCACCTCATTTACGTTAAAGTACGTATTTCTTATTTCGCTTTAAGAGTACTTTCCTTGAATGTAGCTAAGACGTACAAAATCACCCTGTATTATTCGTCGCGTCGTCAATTACAGTAAACCGAGAAGGCTAAGGTAAACACCCTCACAATATTTGTGATTATCATCCTGATAATTCTGGGTTCATGTTGTATCTACTAATTTAAAATGTGACAATATAGTGTAGTGTAATATACATACAGAAAAGCAATAAATTAATTAAATTTAACTTTTTTTAATTATATCTTAATAAGTCCAAAATGTGGACACTGTCTAAGTCTGTGTGTTTCTCATTCACTATATCGTCATGGTAGCTTGTATAAACCAACAGCATGTAAGTAAAAGTCGTCACAATAGGGACGGTTATCAATTCAAAGATAATTCCTCTAGATCCATAGGTCTCTGATCTTAATACTGTCATAGTAGCATATAGCAACCAGCAGTAGGCGGACACCGTCACAACAGTGACGATAATCCAGAGGATTATTCCTCTAGATCCCAAAGTCTTTGATCTTAAAACTGTGTCTTTAACTTACCATAACGTCATAGTAGCATATTGCAACCAGCAGTAGGCGAACACCATCATAACAGTGACGACAATCCAGAGGATTATTCCTCTAGATCCCAAAGTCTCTGATCTTAAAACTGTGTCTTTAACTTACCATAACATCATAGTAGCATACGGCAACTAGCAGTAGGCGAACACCGTCACGACAGTGACGGTAATCCAGAGGTTTATTCCTCTAGATCCCAAAGTCTCTGATCTTAAAACTGTGTCTTTAACTTACCATAACATCATAGTAGCATACGACAACTAGCAGTAGGCGAACACCGTCACAACAGTGACGGTAATCCAGAGGATTATTCCTCTAGATCCCAAAGTCTCTGATCTTAAAACTGTGTCTTTAACTTACCATAACATCATAGTAGCATACGGCAACTAGCAGTAGGCGAACACCGTCACAACAGTGACGGTAATCCAGAGGGTTATTCCTCTAGATCCCAAAGTCTCTGATCTTAACACTGTATCTTTAACTTACCATAAAGTCATAGTAGCATACGGCAACCAGCAGCAGGCAAACACCGTCACGATCGTGACAGTCATCCTGAGAGTTCTTCGCCTGGCACGAGCAAGAGGTCTTTGGTCAGATCGCCTGAGCATCACACGACTGTGGTCTGTATGTTGGTTTTTTTCTGTAACAAAAATATGAAACAATGTAGGTATAGATAAACACCCATGAAGAGATGACGTGATGACTCCGTGATGAACTATGGACATCCTCGTAATTCCTTCCTACACAAACAGATGCGGACTAAACCAACGTTATTTTATTAATTTGCATTGGGCTATTACGCAACACTGAAATAGTATAAACTTTTCGCAAAATCAAGGAAACTATTTTTGTCAGCCTAATAAAGCTTTTCAATAATAATCTTCGATCATATATTCTATAGATGCACAGTTCCTTGCAAAATCAAACAAAATATTGTCCTCGTGTCAATACGTACATAGGTAGATGTATACCATTTGAAAAAGTACGAGTAAGTAATAATTATTTAATAAGTATAATTTAAACCTAAAGTAACTGAGATAAGCGTGGAAATAAATCCGTATTAAGCTCGTTACATATTACCTTCTGGTTAGATTGGTCATCTTTGACGTAACGTCACGCGTGCGGCCTTTTTTAGGCGGCAACTGTACATCTATAGAATATATGATCGAAGATAATAATCAAAAGTCTTCCTATTGGGGTAATTGGGGGAAGACACTATTTTTATAATGCTAATAGCGGTAGAAGACAAAATCGGAATTTTAGGGGGCAACGCAAAAACATGGATTCATCTGCTGTATACTTTTTTTTTATAAATATAATAAATAAATATATAGGGACAAATCACACTGATTAAGCTAGCCCCAAAGTAAGTTCTATACTTGTGTTATGGGATACTAACTTAACGATACTATATTTTATGATAAATACATTTTTCCAACTTGCCCTGGCTGGGGATCGAACCCAGAACCTCCGGATTAGCGGTCTAGCGTGTTAACCATTACGCCACTTTATTTATTTGTACACTAATTTTAATTAGCAGACTTGGGCCTGCTGCTCTCGACCTCCATATGAATATTAACCCCATGGGATCAGAGCAGTTTCGCATTCAAAAATGAAGTACTTGCCACGATCCGAATTTTTGCGCGTATGTCTGCGCCCTCGATATCGATCGCTAGCGCCGAAGTTTCTAGCAGCGATCAAGTCACATTCCCAAGTAAGTAAGTAAGTAAGTAAGTAAGTAAGTAACACTTTATTATTGCACCAAAAACACAAATACAAATGATATTCAAAAATATATAGTATAGGTATACAATAGGCTGCCTTATCGCCAAGGCAATTTCTTACCGGCTACCTTTGGGTGACAGGAATTGTGCTAAAAATATATTGTGGTGCGATGAAGAGAGTAATGTGAAACAATAGTTTAGTTAAAAACCCCCTTACCGTAGACTTTCCCATACAAACGTAGTCTACGTTTTATTTTGAAACGATATGTCAGATTTCGGTAAAAATTTGTAACTTTAAAGAAATTGCATATATCTAGGGTTATACGAGGGCTGTTTGACAAGGACCCGTTTTCTAAATATATTAATATCACTGGCCGCAAATAAGTATACCACCTTTTTAAGCCGTTTTTCAGAGGCGGGAAAATTTAAAAAAAATTGTATTCTCTTGTTTTTTTTCTCATTTGACAACGATACAGTGAAGGCGTGAACTTAAAATTGTTAAAATGGAGAAAGAACAGTATCGGTCTGTAATTAGATTCTTATTTTTGGAAGGAAAAACATGTGATGAAATAAAAGTAAGAATGCAAGCGGTTTACCATGAATGTGCTCCTTCTATGACAACCGTCAGATATTGGTATAACGAGTTTAAGCGGGGGAGAACAACCGTCTTTGATGAGGATCGCCCAGGCCGGCCAGTTGAGGTGACTACAGACGATATGAAAATTGAAAATATCGTTTTAGCCGACCGCCGAATTAAACTTCGAGAAATCGTTGATGCTGTAAATGTTTCAATCGAGAGGGTACAACACATATTAGAAGAAAAATTGGGTATGAAGAAAGTATCGGCGAGGTGGGTGCCGCGTTTACTCACGGAGGAGCAAAAACGGAACCGACTGACTACTTCGGAGCAGTGTTTGGCCATGTTCAAACGTAACCCGAAGGAGTTTCTCCGTCGTTTCATGACCGTGGACGAAACGTGGGTCCAAAACTACACCCCGGAAATGAATGAGCAGTCGAAGCATTGGATTTTACCGGGTGAACCTGCTCCAAAGAAAGCAAAAACCGTCCCATCGGCTGGAAAGGTCATGGCGACCGTTTTTTGGGATTCGCAGGGTATTATACATATTGACTATTTAGAAAAGGGAAAAACAATAACAGGGCAGTACTATGCCAATTTATTGGATGAATTTGACGCCGTGTTGAAGGACAAACGACCCCATTTAAAAAAGAATAAAGTACTGTTTCATCACGACAACGCCCCGGCTCATTCGTCCAGAGTTGTGACGGCTAAATTAGCACAGTTACGCTACGAACTATTGTCTCACCCCCCGTATTCTCCAGATTTGGCCCCATGCGATTTCTTTTTGTTTCCCAACCTAAAAAATGGCTCGGTGACAAGCGAATAATACTGCCCTGTTATTGTTATTTGGATCAAATGACTAAGTCATTGCCGCGACAGAGGCCTATTTTAATGACTTTCCAAAATCATACTTTTTGGATGGTTTATTGAGTATAGGTGGAATAAATGTATAGAGTTAAAAGGTGACTACGTAGAAAAATAAATGCATATATACAAAAATTTTTTTTTTTTTTTCATAAACATGTACTTATTAAACAGCCTAGGTAATTGGTTTTCAAAGTCAAAATATGAACTTGAAAGAAAATATAGTGTATTATTTCATTTTTGACCATCATTATGGAAAAGTTTTACACCTTTATATTTTCTTTTAAGTTCATATTTTGACTGTGACAACCAATTAACACCCTAGATATATGCAATTTCTTTAAATTTACAATTTTTTACCGAAATCTGACATGTCGTTTCAAAATAAAACGTAGACTACGTTTGTATGGTAAAGTCTACGGTAAGGGGGTTCTTAAACAGTAAAATACGGAGATGAAGTACCTAAAAATTTATAAAATAACTTAGAGTTTAAATAATATACGAATATATAATATAAGAAAATATAAGAATATACGAAACAACAAATTTGAATAACTAAAACATCATCGTATATTGCCGTAATCGTAATCTTTACTGCGCTAAAAGGCGCTAAGGACGTTTCCTTTCCGCCTTTTGGCGCAGTAAGTTAGACTATCATTATACTCAATCTTATACCTTATATACCTATAGGTCCTTGACTGTAATCATAAAAAGCCTAAATACCGTAAACTGATCGAGGCAGAGAACCCAGAATACTGGCACCGTTACCGCGCTGATAGTTAGGCTAATTCTTTGGGCAAGGAACCTACTAGCTCTGAAATCTAAAATCACCTACATACCTACCTACTTTATATACGAAATTCGTGAATTTTTAAATTCAACAGCGTTGCAGTACATTCTTAGTCTTATCAAGTGTGTTTAACTACCACCAGGCCTGTGACACTCCGCGTTTACTCGTAGGTATCGAAAATATACCTACATAATAATGTAGGTATATTTTCGATACCTACGAGTAACGCGCTTAGTAATATACTAAGCGCGCAGCGGCCCCTCGGAGTGGTAAATTCAGTTATATGAATCGTATGTCTAGAGTAATAAGAATGAAATTTGCCTGCAATGGTTGTCTAGGTAACTAAACGAAAAGGTGCTGAGTTCTGACGTGATCTAAATTAAACCATATAGCTAACCACATTGAGTAGATATTTCTTTGAATTTCTTTGTTGAGTGAGACTTATGTACGTGAGTATTAGTTTCTATTCTGTACTACCACTGGTGTCAGATTTTTAGAGCTGCCTAGAGACATCTCAGAGACATACATCTGACGACGTCATCTAGTAACAACAGTCATTATTAGTATACTAGTATTTAGGTTTCCCAGCGATGTTTTCCTTTATCGGAAGCAAGTGGTGGTAGATGAAAAATTACCGTACATGAGAACCAACTCATGAGGCACAAGTCGTGTCTATTCAGGATCGAACTCGACCCTAAACTGCTTGCTCGTTGCAGGACAAAAAGAAAGGAAATACTCGTATCCAACAGTTCCCTTTCAGTTACTTTATAACCGTTGACCATAATCCTATTAATTTAATTTAATTAATTACACCTTATATTTACAGTCTGCGAGTGTTCAAAATTCCAATATTATAATAATTCCATGCCTAAAATGTCAAAAGTTTTCAGTTTAAAAGTCTTTTAGGTAAGTAGACATACAAGCTTATTTAAGCCTAGTAAGTGACTAGCTACTTTTACCCGTGACCTAAGTATAAGTGTCCTTCGGAAAAGCTAAAAATGAACTGTTAACAAAATGTACTCGTACTCTATTATTTTAATACATGTTTAATTTTTTTTTTGTTATTTAGGTCCCATAGTTTGACCTATTAGTATATTAAAATAATTTTACTTTTCCATGATCACATAAGTACTTACTGACACAGTATTTCATAAAAATTCCATAGATAACATTTTGTAAGGTTGTATTCACATATTATCTAGGCTTTAAAAAAGCTATAACATCAAAGAGACCAGAATGACACTGCGAGAAAGAGACCACAATGTGCCCAATAATATTAAACTAAAAGAATAATTGCCACCTGGATGCGATCTGCCCTAGCCTGCTGGGAAGTCGCGAACCTTATAGATTAATTCAATTCAATTCAATTCAAAATATCTTTATTATCATAGGATATTTATAATATCTCTTAATAATAGTCACTTTGTTTTGTTTTGCACAAATGTTGACGTCAAATCGTTACTTAAAGCTAAGTTTACGCCGCTTCCTAGGCGCAAGTGCAGAAGAAGCGGCAACAAACTGCACTGCATGTTTTCTCCAAACACGTCAACTAACAAACTAAAAACTTAAAATTAGTTATATAGATGGACAGAGATTACATTGTTTATTATGTCATAATTAAATTGAATTATAAGAATTACGAAATTTAAAATAATGTCAATTTGTAAATTTAGTATGTACCAATGTACCTAAATTATGACATGTCTAAGTAAACAAACCTTTAAGAGGGACCCGCGCCAAGCTCAAGCCAGACCTTTTTGTCTTTAAGATAGTCATCGGTCCTATAATAAGCCTTCTCACAAAGTACTTTCTTTACATAAGCTTTGAATTTTCTGTCTGGCATATCAAGGACCGATTCTGACAATTTATTATAAAAAAGTATACACTTCCCCATAAAAGACTTACTGACTGTATTCAGCCTGTAATACGGGCTAACTAAGTCATTCTTATTACGTAAATTTCTATCTGTAAAATCACTTACTTTATTGAACAAGGAAATATTTTTCCTTACATACATTATATTTTCAAATATGAATTGTGATGCAAAAGTAAGTATACCTATTTCCTTGAATAATTCCCGCAGTGAGTCTCTCGATCCTAAACCGTAAATAGCACGAATTGCTCTTTTTTGTAAAAGAAAAATAGTATGAATGTCGGCTGCACTCCCCCATAGAAGTATCCCGTAAGACATTAGACTGTGAAAGTAACTAAAGTACACTTGTCTAGCAGTTGCTACATCTGTCAATTGTCTTATTCTCCTAACAGCGTAAGCCGCAGAGCTAAGCCTATTAGAAAGTTTAGTTATATGAGCGCCCCATTGAAGTTTCGAATCAATTGTGATTCCTAAAAAGGTAGTACTTTCAACCAGATCGAGTTTCTGACCATTAATTAGTATGTCAACGCAGGCTTGATTCACATTAGGAAGAGAGAATCGAATGCATTGGGTCTTGTTCGCCTTTAACATGAGGTTATTGGCCGAAAACCAATCAGAAATTAAAGATAAGGTGCTGTTCACCGCGCTAGCATCACTGTTATGTCGATCTATTTTAAATATTAGCGAGGTGTCATCAGCAAACAGCACCATGTCAGCCTCTCTCTCAACCATGTAAGGCAAGTCATTGACATAAACTAAGAAAAGGAACGGTCCTAGAATTGAACCTTGGGGAACGCCCATTTTCACATTAGACCCGTGTGATTTTACGCCGTTTATATCAACAGTTTGAAGCCTATCTGTTAAGTAAGATTCTATTAATTTAATTGACTTATCATCAAAACCGTATTGATCGAGAGCTGGCACCAATTTTTGGGTAGGTATTTGAGGCAAGCTAAAAACTTGTCACATACCTCTCCTATATATACCCTTATACGGAACTGCAGACCTGGCTGGTAAGTAGCGGGGCTAAACCATTTTGATTTATTTAGATTGACCTGACAGGTAGAAAGTCCCATCAAAATGACCTGTCTTACTTACTGTCGTTACTGTGTAAGTATTAAAAATTAAATTAAAATTCCCTATTAAAATTTCAAGTTGCCTCAAATACTTTTTTTATATTTTTTTGAAAAATACATTTGCACGCGCCTGGCAATATCAAAGCCCCGACTAAATCGTCAGGCTTATTTATTTTTTTATTCTTTAAACATTAAACTACAACATATAAAAAATGCATATTGCCTCAAATACCTTCTTTGAAAAAAAGAAACTTTTAAATAAGTTTGGAAAATCCAAAAGTGCACGCCTCATAGCGGTCACTCAATTTTCACCCAAAAAAAAATAAAAGAAATTGAATATTGCATATTTATCGGTGTATTATGAACAAAATAAAAAATTTACTTTTAAATCTTCGCGCCATTGCCCACACAGAAAAGAAAGGTACTGCGCGTGTATTTTCAATGTCAACGAACCTTATTTACATAGATTTAGATATACCAACGATAGGTGGATTTCAGTTTATTGCTAATTATAATTAAACTACTTTTAATAAGACCGTGATTTTCGAAAGGACTTAGTTTTAGATAATACTTAAGCGTATAAAAAAGAAGGGTTCGATTTGTTAAGTTTTTCGAGCGTTATCGTGACCATGCCAGTTTCCATACATACAGACACACGGACGTCCACGAAATAATTTTCTTTAACACTTGTTTTATTATTTTAAAGAACAAAATGTCCTTTAAAAATATCATGACTGTTGAAAATAGTGTTTTTTCTTGACATTTGTGTGTAAATATTATTCTACAACTACGATAAGAAATAGATACCGACATTTTTAGTTCGAAAAATCACTTGATTGTTGTAAGGCGAGAGTAGAGCACTACCTCAACGCTCCGCTTATGAGGCGTGCAAAATTCATAGGTTGCTTTAGCCCCGCTACTCACCAGCCAGGTCTGCAGTTCCGTGTTGGGGTATAATAGGAGAGGTATGCGACAAGTTTTCAACTTGCCTCAAATACCTACCCAAAAATTCGTGCCAGCTCTCTGACCATTAGCAGTCCTACTTAAGTTGTGGACTCTTGTCCAGGTGGAAAACTATTGTGGCTCACGGAACGTGTGCGAGTGTGGTCCCTCTCTACAAACTATGGTACAGACTGTTAATCAGATACCTGTGCCACCGCGCGCGTCGCGCACTACTTGAGGTGGCACAGTTATCTTATCTTTCGTCTGTACACCTGCTTTCCTGTCACCTGCACTCTGAAAGATTTACTTGCCGCTAATGATAACGCCGTCGAAGTGGCTCTCTACTGGGCTGATGAAATATAAAGTGACAAAAATCCATCGACACGCAAAGAAGAAGAAAGTATTTACTTTGTTGAAACGGTGACTCACCGGAGTTTTCCTTAGAGTTCTTCGAGATCTCATAGAATATACAGGCGTAGCAAATGGTGATGATCATCAGCGGTAGGAAGTACATAGCACAGAGGCAAAATACATTGTATGCCAGCTCCTGGTGGGGGCTCGTGAAAGCTTCGAAGGACACACACTGCTGGAAGTCCGGTACTATTGGGTGATGCATCACGCGGAAGACGAGGCTCTGAAACAAAATACAAAATATAGTATTTCCGAAATAAAAATACTTCAATATGAGTATATTATTTTGTTGATAATGTTACAAATATTGTAACGTACTTGTAATAATATACAGCAAAAAATAGTCGATGTCTTTGCGACTCTTTTAAACGCATGAACATGAATGTACTTTGGGTCCTTATTGAATTCGCTTGACGCCACTGTACCGAGCCAAAAAATCACGCCCCACGACTGCTAGCTACGTACGTATGTCGTGCCGCTTTTGGGGTAATGGTCCCGTATCGTACTCCATGCAATCGATCTCTCTGTTTTACCATACCAATTAATTGGATGATTTTTTAAGGAAATATCATGTATCAGAAGGAAACAATTTGAATGACTCCATAGACAGATTTTTGATATTCGGTTTAAAAAAATTGATTTCCAGATCGAATAACCAGTCCATCAAATATCTACGTCCAATGATTTATTTATATATAAGTCAATGCCTCCGTCTTTTAAATAAGTTTGCTAGATATTCATTGTTCCACTAAAAACGAGTACCTATTATTTCTAAACCTATTTTAATATGTTTGCCTAAAACTTTTTACGAATATGTGAAGCTTCATAATCCAGTCCTGCGACAAGCCCAAGTACCGTTCAAGGTTTTTAGCATGTCTGAGAGTTTCTCTCGTTTAAGAGATAATATCAGCTTTAGGAAAAATGTTCCAATATGATTTAAAAAAATATTTTCCATTAACTTCCTTGTTTGCATAAAAAAATTCCGGCTTCTTTTATCTTGTATAAGCTTCTGTAATACTAATACCTCAATTCCTTAGATAAATGCAATACCATACTGAAGTACATTCTTTTATATATTTTTAATAATAAAGCTTGTAATTTTCATTATTAAGTAAGGGATGTTGTTGATAGACCTTAGAATTTTATTTATAAGTGTTTTTTGTTGATTTAGAGTTTCCCATACAAACGTTTATTTTGTAACGACATGTCAGAAAATAAAACGTAGAATACTTTTGTATGGGAAAGTCTAGGGTAAGGAGATTCTTAAGATTTAAGTTTAATACTTTAAGAACTTGAACCTTGCAGAATTCGAACCTTAATTAAATTACAATTGATAAATCCGAAAACAAAATAATATCTGTAAGCTGTGTGTGACCCGTTTTACATTCATTGACAAAATGTTAAACTTCTACTTTAATATAACTACAAAAGTTTTATTTTATATTACCTAGGTACTTACTACAAAAAGTGGCAACCAGCTAAATTTTTATTGTATTCAAGTTGGAATAAAAATTCAGTGTTATGAGTCTTCAAACTCACGCTTTATATTCCAATGAATGTACATAAGTACTGCCAAAACTTACAAACATGCCAGTTTGAATTTGTTAATTGAATTCAGTAAAAGTTACGAGGACTTTCCTACTAATACTTTTGAACAGAGGACATAAGAATTTTGAAATTCTTCGCTAAAAGGTACCTCATTCAGTGAAGGAAGGTGTTTCGCCGCTATGTATGTAACTATGAATGTACGTATGTATGTATGTATGTACGTATGTATGTTTATCTGTTCCCCCGTATGTTCAATAATATCCATGATATCTTGATAAATAATTAATTTTATAATTATAAGTTAATTTGTAGGCTAATAACGGCACAGTGATTCAATATGGCGCCCTCTATAGGCTATAAATTAATGAACTACATAAAAAATCCAATCATACCGTGTAGGGTTTCAAATGAAAGGGCTAGCACATTTCAAAAATATGTACATTATTAGCTGTTTATCCCTGCTGTTCTTTCTTTTATGATAAATTGTATTTTATGTATACCTTGAATATGTAATCCGTCAGTAAAATATAAAAGTCAGTCAGTGAGTAATAAAATTATATCCTTAACCGAAACTATCCGGAACTACCGGATAATCAAAATTAATTTCATATCCGCATCCAGATCCGAAATTCTATACCCATAAAGTCCGGTAAAGAGCCGGATAGACGGGGATATGATTTAAAAATCTGACACACAACTTTTACAACATCACTCACCTGTGGTAAACTGCACAGCAAGGCGATCACCCACGCTAGGTAGAGCATCATTTTACTTCTTTTCCTAGCGATCGCCAACCGAAGTGGGTACAGTATTGCAAAAAATCTAGAACAAAACAAAAATATATATGGTATGGCAGTAACGGAGTGGTGGCATGACCTATAGATATTTGCACTGCCTAGAGACCCCAAAGAGATATTATGTACTAAAGTACCAGAGAAGACACCATATATCACTTATTTGTCCCGTTCTATTGTACCTATCTCCATAAACTTCCGGTGGTGCGTCCTGAATAATCCGCAAGTCACTAATGGTCCGAGAGCTGGCACGAATTTTTGGGTAGGTATTTGAGGCAAGTTGAAAACTTGTCACATACCTCTCCTATTATACCCCAACACGGATCTGCAGACCTGGCTGGTGAGTAGCGGGGCTAAAGCAACCTATAAATTTTTAAGTTTTTTTTTTTTTAAATAGATATTTGAGGCAATATGCATTTTTTATATGTTGTAATTTAATGTTTAAAGAATAAAAAAATCAATAAGCCAGACGATTTAGTCGGGGCTTTCATATTGCCAGGCTCGTGCAAAAGTATTTTTCAAAAAAATATAAAAAAGGTATTTGAGGCAACTTGAAATTTTAATAGGGTATTACTTATAACTAAAAAATAAGATTCTCTAAAAGAAGGTCATTTTGATGGGACTTTCTACCTGCCAATCTAAATAAATCAAAATGGTTTAGCCCCGCTACTCACCAGCCAGGTCTGCAGTTCCGTGTTGGGTTATAATAGGAGAGGTATGTGACAAGTTTTCAACTTGCCTCAAATACCAATTCAATTCAATTCAATTCAAAATATCTTTATTATCATAGGATATTTATAATATCTCTTAATAATAGTCACTTTGTTTTGTTTTGCACAAATGTTGACGTCAAATCGTTACTTACAGCTAAGTTTACGCCGCTTCCTAGGCAGAAGAAGCGGCAACAAACTGCACTGCACGTTTTCTCCAAAGACCTCAACTAACAAACTTAATACTTTAAATAAGTTATAAGGATGAACTGAGATTACATTGTTGGTAATGTCATAATTAAATTGAATTATAAGAATTACGAAATTTAAAATAATGTCAATTTATGAATTTGTAAATTTTGTATGTACCAATGTACCTAAATTATGACATGTCAAAGTATACAAACCTTTAAGAGGGACCCGCGCCAAGCTCAAGCCAGACCTTTTTGTCTTTAAGATAGTTATCGGTCCTATAATAAGCCTTCTCACAAAGTACTTTCTTTACATAAGCTTTGAATTTTCGGTCTGGCATATCAAGGACCGATTCTGGCAATTTATTATAAAAAAGTATACACTTCCCCATAAAAGACTTACTAACTGTATTCAGTCTGTAATACGGGCTAACTAAGTCATTCTTATTACGTAAATTTCTATCTGTAAAATCACTTACTTTATTGAACATGGAAATATTTTTCCTTACATACATTATATTTTCAAATATGAATTGTGATGCAAAAGTAAGTATACCTATTTCCTTGAATAATTCTCTCAGTGAGTCTCTCGATCCTAAACCGTAAATGGCATGAATTCCTCTTTTTTGTAAAAGAAAAATAGTCTGAATGTCGGCTGCATAGAAGTATCCTGTAAGACATTAGACTGTGAAAGTAACTAAAGTACACTTGTCTAGCAGTTGCTACATCTGTCAATTGTCTTATTCTCCTACCATCGTAAGCCGCAGAGCTAAGGCTATTAGAAAGTTTAGTTATACGAGTATGAGCGACCCATTGAAGTTTCGAATCAATTATGATTCCTAAAAAGGTAGTACTTTCAACCAGATCGAGTTTCTGACCATTAATTAGTATGTCAACGCAGGCTTGATTCACATTAGGAAGAGAGAATCGAATGCATTGGGTCTTTTTTCTTACTTGTTTATAACCTTGTTTAAGTGTAACTTTTTTTTAATAACTAATTTTCATGTCTGTATGGCTTCTACACCACTTCACGGCACATGACTTCAATCATTGCACAATCGATGATCGCAAAAACACAGCAATATTCTCAAAGGAAACTTCTTGCGACGCAACCGCACGACTCGAGTGTCACGGCGAACTGTCGCGCCGCGCTGTTCATATTTTAAGCCCCGCCCGCCGCGGTACATATCGCGTGGAATGATTTTCGGGATTACTTACGATTCTAGAGAATTATTTTTCGTAGCAATTCCTTCATGCTTGGTCAAAGAGCTTTTATGTAAAACTAGAGAAGGTCATATCACTGTTTTGTTCCGTTAAATTGTAGCTATCTCCATAAACTACACCTGGTCGCTTGCTAGCTCTTATGAGCCTGGTACTTTTGATAAACCATACGAAAACATGGTAAACATAATTAAAAATGCCAAAGTGTTAAAATTCACGCCGCCATAAATTCAAAAAAGAACATAAGACAATGTTTGTCATGGCTGGTTTTTATATTCTATGTCAATGAGGATTTTAATTAACGTTTCAACAGTCTTTATCTCTGCTGGATTATAGGTCTCTCCAAACCCAATAAAGGAAGAATTTGCCCATACCTAATATCACGTAAGAGCAAGCGGGTTGGAAGATGAAGATGATGTACCTAAAGCCTTTGCACAGAGGTTGCTACTGCCCCGTTCCTTATTACCTTCCCTAGTCGCCTCTTACGACAACCGTGGGAGAGGTCCAAGATATATTCTACTCTACGGTTACCACACGGCACAACTTTAAAAAGAGCTAAGATTGTGCTCGTAATTGCATAGTACCTAACTTTTCTCATATATATATTTGGTTTAATATAACTCTCAGTAGAAGCGTATTCATTATACTTAAATTAAGGTGAATAAAGAAGCAAATGGCTTTGAAGTGGCACCTTCATTTGAAATAAATTGTTAACTCGTAAATATGGAGATAATTTCCATATTGCTAATCGTCAGGCACTAGATAGCCTTTTAAATGATTTTATGAACCATCGTTGAAAGTATTTTCATTAGTCCGTCTAGCTTTATAACGTGTCAAAAGTAGACACTTTTGGCGGAGGCAAGTTTTAAAGCTAGACGGATCACCAATAACAGTTTCAACGGTAGTTCATATAATAATTTAAAGGGTGCTAGTGCCTGACGATTAGCAAAATGGTAATTATTACCATATTTAAGAGTTAACAATTTATTTCAAATGAGGGCGCCACTTCAATGCCATTTTCGTTCTATATTCACCTTAAGCGCATATTAATTAGGTACTTTAATGGAAGTTTATTAAAGTACCTACCTAATTAAAAATACGCCTTTTCAGGTGGTCCTCATACAGAAAGGTCCTCAACAATAATTTAAATAATAGTAATAAGGAAAAAGGTCATCATGACACACCAATTTTCAATTTGGATGAGCTGATAGACACTTGTCTGTAAAAAAAATAAGGACGGATTTATAACTTCAGACTAGTTTTACAAAAGTTTAAATGTTTCTAATTTTAATGTAATAAAAATTCCACGTTAATTTATGACAATACGAGTATACTTGTTTCATTTATGAGATCATTTAATACTACTGACTTCCCTGTAAAGCACCCACAGACCACTTTAGGTTGAGTAGTCTGTGAAAGCACCTAAATGTCAGGTTATATATAATTACTAACGTAACTGATACCTAACGTCATACAAACTTTTGGAGGGCACATAAAAAGCAGAAACAACGTAGAAGGTATATTATTTATCTGTGCAGAAACTGAAAAAACAATTAGATAGATAGATACTTTATTTGTGTAATTGACACACATAGTATATTATGTGTGTGTCTCAGTTACACAAATAAAGTATCTATCTAGCTATCTAATTGTTGTGTAAAGTGTTAATTTATCTATAAATTAACACTAAATATTTAGAATATTTAGAGTTTTTAATTTTTAAATAGGTCACTAAATGGCATTTTTTACTTATTTTATTTATTCAAAGTTATCACAAAAATTGAAAACGGTCAACCGAAAGGTGGTGCAAAAGACAAGTGAGAGCATAGTAGAAGCAAAAATAAAATTTAATAACTGAAACTGTGAGTAATTGGTGCTAATAATTTGTTACCAAGTTTCTACTATTTAGTGTTTTTTAAAAGTTTGAATGACGTTAGCACCCACTGGCTCAGTATAAAAAATGCTAATAGAAAATTTTTAACATTTTCGTGTTGTGTTTTAAATTCAGAAAAGGCGACTACAAAATAACATTGATTCTTCCTAATATAAATAATAACGATACAAAAATGTAATAAACACGAGGTTCGGTATTACTTGCGTGCAGAAAGGAAAGAGATCAGAAGGGATAGGTAATAACTTTTATCTTATTAATACGTGCAAGCATTTTCTATTATTTGTTCGATACATTGCAGAATTAAACCGGTACGGTTTAAGAAGGGATAGGTAATAACTTTTATCTTATTAATACGCGCAAGCATTTTCTATTATTTGTTCGATACATAGCAGAATTAAACCGTACCGTACTTAAATATAAATAATAATAATAATAAAATAATAAAGCTTTATTTATTCCATACAATTTTACATTTATATTTACACTGTTAGCCTTCAAATGTATTTCAAAAGAATTTTAATAATTTATAAGCATTAGTTATTTTTACATTTTTGTCATAATTAATAGTAAAATATAATAAAGAAATGTCAGTGTATTGCAATGTCCAGATAATTATTGATATTGAAAAAAAACTATTGTAGGGACCCCTCTCGGGTAAAAGCCTCCTCCAAAGCTAACCATTTGTACTTAAATATAGGTACTTATTATTAATGTCCCATCGAAATATAATTCTCTAGCCTATATGAACTAACGATTACAAGGCACGTTTCCTATCTGTCCTTTAGGACATACTACGAGTATCTAATTTGTGCAACGGAATGAGCGGTGAGATACAACGCGCGGATGGCACCTTATATGCAGTACGCTACGCCAAAATAAATAACCTTGTTTACGTGTAACTTTTTTTTTAATAACTAATTTTCATGTCTGTATGGTTTCTACACCACTTCACGGCACATGACGGCATTTTTAATGAATCGATTATCGCAAAAACACAGCAATATTCTCAAAGGAAACTTCTTGCGACGCAACCGCACGACTCGAGTGTCACAGCAAACTGTCGCGCCGCGCTGTTCATATTTTAAGCCCCGCCCGCCGCGGTACATGTCGCGTGGAATGATTTTTACGATTCTAGAGAATTATTGTTCGTACTAATGTCCTCTATTTTGTTATTAAATATTAATTATATCTATACACACTAAAGCTTGCTAATGTAAAGGTTTGAGAACTTTCTCTAACCCACATGACTACCAGTTTTTTTAATGACTGATTTATCTTCATCATCCGAGAGTATTCTCGGTTTCATCCTCAGCGGTAACATTTCAGAGCCCGGGTCAGCTACCTAACCTAGATGATTTGACGAGGTTACTGGTTTTTACACAACGACTGCCGTCTGACCTCCGCAACCCAAAGGGTAGATCAGAATTTTGAACCAATCTTAGATAGCAAACGCTAGACGGTGGCGTCGAGACCAGTAAAGCTTTACGTGCCTTCCGAAGCACTTGTATGTATGTCTATTTCTGATCACCGGGATCAGAAATAGACATACTTTTAATGTTATATACGTACCTATCTAATGATATGCAGACAAGCACATTGGAGGAAAGATAAAGCCCGAAAGCTCGAAGCACCAAGAAAAATTTGCAAGCCAAGTTTCCCGCCAACCATGCGTTAGTTGTTCGCCAACCGATCTGAAAAGAAAAACAAAACCACATGAATAAAATAGTTTTTTTGCAAACAAGTTTTTTTGTCAGACAAATTTAAAAAAAAACCCAGACTTTCAAGCGTTCATCCTCAATAACTTTTGAACGGCAGATCTGATTTTCATCAAATGTAGCTTTTTTTTTATTTCTCCAATTAACTTATTTTATTTTTACAGGTTTATACCTAATACGATAGAAAAACAATTATTATTTATAAGCTAAGAACTCTCTTGACACAAGGCTTTCGTTTAAAAAACCCGCATCAAAACCGGTCTATTTGTTTACTCACTACGGTGCCACAGACAGGCACACAGACACACAAACACGTCAAACTTACAAACCCTTCTTTTTGATTGGGGGTTAAAATATAAAGAAGAACCAGAATCGAGATTTCAACAAATAACTCCACCCACAAGAGAGATTTCTTCTTTTTATTTGGAGACAATAAGGAATATGCATGTAATACCAATCCGGCTCATATTTTTATTTTACAATTTCTATTAATACGATACCACGCCTAGTTAATTATTTTTCTTACTGACTCCTATTTGGATTAGAAATAAATTATTTAAAATATGCAAATATTGCCCGGGAACTTTTGACAAACAAAAAGGAAATGACAAGTTCGGGTGCGTTGGGTAGGACTGTCCGTCCATGTAGTTTGACTATCGATGACATTCGAAATGTATGTACTTTTATATAGAGGTTTAACAAACATCACTGACTGATAATATCGAAAGTACCCAAAAACGAAAAACATGCGTTAACAGCCTATGTCTCTAGCGGATATTGCAGACTTTGACGTCATATTTTAAAATGGCGTGTTTTAGTTGTTATAATCTACTTGCTATTTTTAATATTTATTTTCTAGACCATATACATGCTTTTCGGCACTGATTTATTTTTTGCGGCTATTTCTAGACGAGGACTATCGATTAAAAATATAAAAAAATGCATGCATACTCTCTATTATCGTATTTAATGTTTATCATATCAACCACAGGAAGTCCACTGCTGAACATAGGCCTCTCCCAAGGATTTCCAAAACGACGATCGACAGAGGCTTGCATCCAGCGTTTTTTTGCAACTTTTCTCAGGTCGTCGGCCAACCTAGTAGGTCCTACGCTGCGCTTACACTTTATATAGTCGCCATTCGAGAACCTTTCTGCCATCGGTAAAACTTTGTTATAATAGACAAACTGTTTTTTAAAATCCTTACTGCCGACGTCCTTGACCCGACCCACGACGCCACCACCAGTCTGGACATTTTAGTGAGTATGCCAGGCTCGGGCTCACAGACCTTACTAAGAGGGAATACCAGGTTAATTTATCTGTCACCCATTGATCGTAGTCCTTACATATAAAAATATGTATATACTTATTTGAAGAATATACAACGTGTTAATGAAATAACGCAAAACCTCTCAGATGGTACCTCAGCCCATGAAACTGAACAACTTTTGTTCTACAACTTTCACGAAACCCAAAAAGAAATTAATTTTTATACAAACTGAGCTGCTTAGCTGATTAAGTCAATTTGTATGAAAATCCAAATTATAATTTTGGCGTTTTGAGAACGTTGTAGAACAAAAGTTGTTCAGTTTAATGGACTGAGTAACATCCTGAGAGGTTTTGCGTTATTTAATTAACTCGTTGTATATGCAATTGTAGATAGTTGAGTTCCATGTACTCGTAATTAGCAAGCTTAATTTTAGGAATGAAGAGTAATGTACAACGCTGTGGCTGCCAAAAGATCTGACAGGTCACAAATACTTTTTTAATTTCCGATTAAATCCATTGTCCAGTATAGTTAGACTTCCCATCCCATATGAGATAGTCACTTATTCGTACAAGCAAGAAGTCTAAGTTTGCTCCAAGGTAACCAAAGTTTAAAAAAATATTATATGCCCTTGATTATAGGCTGCAGTAGGTATGTTTCAGAGCATCTGCCCACTGCATCCTTTAAATTTTTACTTTTTAGAGTTTCGTACCTCAAAAGTTAAAAAACAACGGAACCCTATAGTTTCACCCACTTGTCTGTCCGTCTGTCATAGCCATTTGCTACGAAACTTGAAAGGTTCACATATGTAAGTCAGTGACCCTAAGACGGACGTATAACTTAAATTAATTAATTTCAACTTATGAGGGTTAATCCGACATTTAAAAATATTGTGGACTATATCGTGACAATATCAAATGGCGTCAAAATGCGTCGTTCATTTACACTTCAACAGGAGATTTATTGAATAGTTGACATTAATCATGCCCGAATAATTATAAAATGATCCAATGTCCATTAAGGCCGTACCTAAATTTCCCGGGGTCCAGTGCTGCCCCCATTTAAAATAAATCATTTCAAAGAAAACGGAGACATTATTTAAAACTTGGTAGTAGCAAAATTTTAAATAATGTCTCCGTTTTCTTTGAAATGATTTATTTAAAATGGGGGCAGCACTGCACCCATTTTAGATTTTCTTGCACGGATTTTAACACCCGTGGACTTATGACCTTCCATCATTGTCATATATATTTTATCTTTGTAGTTGAAAATGATGGGAAGCACACCCGGAGCTCCGAAATAACGCATTCAATAAAAATGCTTGCCAATAATGTAGCTATGCCTCGGCCGGGATCCGGCAGACGTGGTAGACCCAATAAATAAAATAAATAAATATATAAGGACAAATCACACTGATTTAGCTAGCCCAAAAGTAAGTTTTAAACTTGTGTTATGGGATACTAACTCAACGATACAATATTTTATAATAAATACATATATAGATAAACACCCACGACCCAAGACAATTTGAAAAACGCCATTTTCCAACTTGTCCTGGCTGGGGATCGAACCCAGAACCTCCGGAATGGCGGACTAGCGTGTTGACCATTACACCACGGAGGTCGTCATCCATACATAAATGCTGGCTTGACTGACGTCGTCAGGAATGGTAGGTATGCTATGCGTGCTAATGATCTTACAACCAAGAATGCTCAAGACAGTGTAAATGATATACACTATCACGTCTTTATCCTAAATGGGGCAGACAGAGCATATTGGGTCTGACATTGGGTCTTAGAGCTGACAGAGCCCAGGGCCGCAAGACCCAAAGGCCACTTTTAGAGTGATGATGGAAAATTGAATCAAAATAGTGATGGGTTTTGGATGGATTCGAATTTTTAGGCCATTTCCTCGATTGTTTTCTACGATCTGCACGGAAAGAGAAGCAGCTGTTACATGTTATATTTCTTCTTTTCTTTTCTACCAGACCAGCATGAAAGAAATAGAACTGGGAATGTGAGAGAAAATTAATGCAACCGAAAACGCGCTATGATGAAAGAGATTTCACGGAATGACTTTTTAACCACATACCAAATTCTGATAGGACCAACTAGGTAGATTCTATTGAGACAAGAATCAATTTTTGGATCATGTTAAGAGGGCGCCTGGTGTTAATAATCAAAATTTTGCTCCCGCTTCCACGAACACAAATTTACTCTAGCCGAAGCGAGACAGCGAGCCATGCGGGGAGTAGGGAATCGCGGCGAGTCAATGAGGCTGGTTTTAGTTTTGAGGTTTTTTTCCGTTTTACCAATAATATTTATGAGTTATTTAAAAAGTAAGACATGATGACTGCCCTATGTTTAATACAATCATAATCCAAAGTTATAAGTGCTAATTTATTGTATTTCTTGAATACTTTCTGTTTTAGTATAATTCTGAGGTGATTTGGAGGCAACTTCGCAATGTTTTTCTATAGAGAACATTTTAAGCAATCGTGTTTTCAAAACATATAATGTATGTAGTGGTTTGAGTAAGAACATAAAACAATATTTTAGATAAATAGTTTATTGGACGACTCATTTAATTTACAAGAACGATGGCGGAAGAGAATTTATACAGACCAAAGACAACACACCTATCTTTTTTGTCATAGACAAATACAGAGAAAATATTTTACCATGGACAAAAATGTTAGTTTTTAATTAATGTTTATCACAAACAGTAGTTAGTCCTGACTTTGCTGTGTTTTTATTTCAAGGTGAGGATTTTTTTACTATTGATAATATTTAAGATCGCTGTAAGTACTATTAGGGTCATACGGGCTCTTAAGTCTATGATATTAAAATTTCCCATCACTTTTCCTGGTTGCCTGGGAGAAATTGCTTAGCTATAAGGCCGCCTTTTGCACATTTCCTAATTCTGTATTTTTTGTCCACGTCCCCCTTTTTGTAGCGGTTTAAAAATATAACTGCGTAACCAAAGTTTTCAAAAAATTATGAAACAATTCGCCGAGCTTTAGTGAAGGCTTTGACAAAACAATGGAAATTCTTTAGCGACGCGTGTCGCATTTCATACGCGCTTTGTAAACATTCAAATGCTGAAAGCTTGGCATACTCGCGCTACATACATTAATAATCATTAGGTACTCACACGTAATGTAGGCATATGTAGTTGATGACATGTAAAGTAATTTATGTCACAGACAAATTCTTTAAGAATACTAATTTAATATTTTAAACTAGGTTTTAGTTTTAGCTTATAAATGCTGTATTTTTCTCATTTAATTTTGAATATACCTTCAGACATAGTAATATATAAAAGCATAAAAGAGTTTTCTTTTATTTTTCATTAGAAGGTCTGGATTAATGTACATGGTTACGTTAGTACTTATATTATTCAGTGAAATGGTAGGTACCTATTTTTTTTTCTTATTTCTCGAATAACTGAGATACCAGTGTGGATCCGGGTTAGAATAGGACCACTCGATCTCTTCCTGTGGATGTCGTAAGACGCGAAGGCGACGCCGCGTTAAACTAAAATCTGAAATTCAACGTGCTGCGCCCCGCACCCTATACCCCGCACGTTTTTACGAGAGCGTTCTGCTAGGCGCATTCTCGCTCGGACAGCGCGCGGCGCTGGGCGGTCACTTTCCCATAGATTAATATTGTATACACTTTCCGAACTACTCCCGGGGAGCGCGACAAGAACATAGAATGTCATAGAGTTATGATTTACTTTATTATTTGATAATTGAAAATTATTTAATATTTTAGTTATTTATTTACTCTTTATTGTAAACAATACTAATGCAATAAGTACAACATGTGGACTTAAGAGCTATTATTGTTTATTGGGGTATTATTTTAAGATAAGTATACCTATACTTATCTAAAAATAATATAATAGGTACCTACCTATGTAGTTGGGTTGTTGTACGCCAACACCAATATTTTTCGGATCAAAGGATGAGCCTTAGCACACTTGTTCCTTAGGTAGATAAGTGTCAAAAACGCGCGGGAGTCAGCGACTTACACCCCGGTAAGGGGTAGAGGGAGGGGGTGAAGTTTTCTTACTCCGCGCTCACTATGACTCGTCATAACTGCTAATTTATTGCTACTTGGGCAAGTTTGGTATTGTTTTCAGCTAAATAAAGGATGGTCAATTGATATCTGAAATAAAAAAGAGCATTTCCTTTCAACAAAATTAGGGGAACCCTTGTTTCACGGACAGATTCGATTCGCAGAAAATGTTTCATAGAATATTTTCTTATATTATTGCTTCCAAGACTATTTACTTATAAAGTTTAGAAAATATTACATGATAAAATGTTTTTCTTGGTTATAAGTATTATATTAACAAAACATATTGAAAATAAAAATATTTGATTCCATGGATGGACCAAATTCGGCAACAGCAGGCAACCTACATGGACAGACTAGCCAGTGGCTGCCAAGGCATGCATTGAAATGATCAGGTGCAGATGCAAAAAGAAGTGCGGCAGCCACAGATGTAAGTGCTTGCAGCGGCAACTTTAGTGCACGGAGTTGTGCAATTGCGAAAGCCAATGTACATAAGAGACAAGATATAATTACATGTAGGTATGTTAAGTAAAAATCTATGTTGATAGATTAATTACAGACCTTTAAGTCACTCAAAATTGTCACTAAGTCTAGTTCAGCTATAAGTTTTTAAATATGACGGTATACCTAAACACAGGGTTCATACAATATATATTTATCAAAAAAAAAATTGTGCCCAATTCTAATAAATCATATTCTATTCTTACTAGTTACAGATCCTTAGCAACATATAAAATTGGTTTTTGTTGTCCTGTATTTGTCTTAGAATTTATGTCTCTGCCGCGTTGAGTTAAATATTTTTTGATAGTTATTTATGCAACTGTGGTATAATAAGGGGTATTAAAACACGAATGTGGCGCTTCGTGTGATAATAGTATCACATGTGTGTTTTAATACCGATAATAAAATAAAATAATAAAATAATTATGAACAGTTGCATACATATATTTAGTAACAAAGCTTATATTTTTGAAATCAGTATAAATGCAGCTTTTTAATTTTTTTTTAAAGCAGATACTTGTACACGTTTAAAGTTTATGGTCATTCACAAAAAAAATTAAGAGTTTTTATTTTTGAATACTATTCATTTTTTTTGTATGGAAATGCTCTTTTTCTGTTTCAGAAATCATTTGACCGACAAAATGCAACGTTAAAAGTGAAGCCATTTTGTGATATGCGTGTATTACTATCGTTACTGTTTTTGTGTGTGTGAAATAAATTATTCGCAGCGCAAGAAAATTACCCCAGAATCTGAGAGATTTTTTACGTGTTGGTCTAATTCATATTGACAAATTATAAGTGTACAAAATTAAAACTCGTAAGGGCCATTCACATATTACGTTTCAGTGATAGTGAGAGCCCGGTCATGCCAAACGTGACGAAATTTGGCTCTCACTCTCCCTGTACCGTCGTACATGTTGTAGGGATCGGAAAAAGCGTGACATGTCTAGATTTATTTTTATTTTTTATATTTTACCCGTGTGGTTCTGGGTCAGAATAGGACCACTTCATCTCTTCCTGTGGATGTCGTAAGAGGCGACTAAAGGATAAATAGCACTTAAAACTCGTGCTACAATAGCATTCTCAAGGAGAGTTGACGTCTTGGGTGACCATTGATATGCATATTATATTTGAAAAAGAAAAAGCGGGAAAGCGCACTCCGCACAAAGCAGCACAGCTGAGGATGCAACCGGGAACGCGTTCAGATGAAGAGGAAGTATAAGTTTATATTTGTAATCTTTATATAAAATCGTTTTGTTTATAAACCACTTAATTGGTTTTAAACGAAAAAAAATTAGAAAACATGTCATTTAGGGCCAAAAAACCACCATTTTGTAATTTTAAACTTTTTATATATCTACTTAATGTCACTCTCTGAATTAAGACGAATTTAATGACATCTATCAAGCTAAAATCCTTCAAGCCGTTTAGGCTGTAGAGCGTGCGTATAAGTAAACATACATACTAAAAACTGTTCTCCAAATCATACGATTTGTCGACTCAATAATAAGAGATGGTAAAAATAAATACTTTTAAACTATCGCGTTGCATTATTATTAAATTAATGCATACGGGAATTAACGCGAAACGTACCTTTTTTTATTTATTTTGCTGACGTTTCATTCGGGTTTCACCGAACGTGGTCCCAGCTTGACTGAAACAGCGATGACGCCTACGCCTCCCCCTGCCCGGTGCGATCTTCGTCCACCGTCATATTGTTCATTTTCCAAGTACCGTCACACACTACACTCACAGTGTCCCTATTCTGCTGACAATTTAAGGCCATCTTCTCGGTTGAAATTGTTAGGATGTTTCTTAATTTCAATCGCCTCACGTACCATCCTAGTGCGATAGTGGATCCTAGGCGATTGAAATTAAGAAACATCCTAACAATTTCAACCGAGAAGATGGCCTTAAATTGTCAGCAGTGTGGAATCCAGTGATTAGCAAAACACAACCCCGGTTTGGTGCACAATCGGTTAACCACCAGAATACGGTGGCGTTACGGAATAGGGACACTGTGAGTGTAGTGTGTGACGGTACTTGGAAAATGAACAATATGACGGTGGACGAAGATCGCACCGGGCAGGGGGAGGCGTAGGCGTCATCGCTGTTTCAGTCAAGCTGGGACCACGTTCGGTGAAACCCGAATGAAACGTCAGCAAAATAAATAAAAAAAGGTACGTTTCGCGTTAATTCCCGTATGCATTAATTTAATGGTAAAAATATTTCACACTCTGGCAACACTCAAATGTCATGGCGTTGGTTTGTTGACAATATTTTTATGTAATAATTTTACGAAAAAACGTAGGAATTAGTCGAATTTACTTACTTATGAAAAATGAGTTCGTCTCCTGGTCTTTTTTTTAGTGTAATTTTTGCACGATTTCCCTGCACAGTCATTTTTACAATAAATTAACACCGTGTCGTTACGTACTAACGCCGTGAAGTTCCTCAGCGTAATGATAAGCTGTGGGCGGGGCTAAGAATGAAGACACCAATTTTGGTGTCTTTTAACTGGGATCACTTTCGGGTCGCGTATATGGTATTTGGATCTTTCTTTAATCTGAGCTAGTAGCAATAAATCAGCAGTTATGGCGACTCATAGTGCGCGCGGAGTAAGAAAACTTCACCCTCTCCCTCTACCCCCCACCGGGGTGTAAGCCGGTGCCTCCCGGGCGTTTTCAACACTAGTCTACTAAGGAACAAGTGTGCCAAGGCTCATCCTTTGATCCAAAAATATTGGTGTTGGCGTATAATAACCCAACTACATATGTATTCTTCCTTGCTGGTGTGGGCGAAAATAAAAAACAGAATGTACCAGCTGCTTCTCTTCCCGCGCAGATCATAAGCCGATCAATGGAATGGGTCAGAATCTGAATCATAACAGTAGGCGATGCGGTTAGCAGCCCATCACTATTATGATTCAAAAGTGGCCTGGGCCTGACCGCCCTAGGCTCTGTCTGCCCCGTTAGGGATAAAGACGTGATAGTGTAGTGTATTATCTATGTATGAAATTAGTGGATATGTACGTAGGTACATACCTGTTTAGTTGATAGCTATTTACCTGTACCATAATAGATAAACTACCGGCGTACATCCGGTACATTTCTTCTTTTCTTCTTTGCTGGTCTGGGAGAAAAGAAAAAACAAAGAATGTACCAGCTGCTTCTCTTCCCGTGCAGATCGTAAAAGCCGATCGAGGGAATGGGCGAGAATCTGAATCATATGAATAGGCGATGCGGTTAGCAACCCATCACTATTATGATTTCCCTTTTCTACCTTCATGCCCACCATTACGCTAAAAGTGGCCTGGGCTTTACCGCCCTTGGCTATGTCTACCCCGTTAGGGATAAAGACGTGATAGTGTATGTATGTATGTACATCCGTATATACCGTGGAATATTACATTACGCATAGGTCTGTTGGTAGGTACCTGCCTACTCACTTAAAAAAAATATAGCTACTTCGGTACATAGAAATAAACCTTAGGTACCTTTTATTAATAATTTCTCTGCAAAGTTCAATCTTACGAGCCTTTCTTTTGGGAACTTTCTCTTTTTTTTCCCCCATTTCCAACGAGTTATAATATATAGGTAATATCAAATCGCGCGGGAGTAGTCCGAGGTGCGTGCGGGCGCAATTTGGCACAAAACCGTCTCTGACATTAGTCAACAGCAGACTGCGCGGGCACAGCGGGGCCGATCGTTCATAGAAAACCTGCGTAAACCGAAAGGGCGTATGCGACAAAATGGTTTTTGTCATCTAATTTAAAAACTACAAATATATTTTATATAAAATATGGGCGGATTATAGTGTTAGTTTCAATTGATATATATAGAAATTTTGCAACCTTAAATCGCTCCTCAATGTCGGTAAAATTGGAATCTCTAAATATATAGAGGTCTTTTCGATTAATTATTTTGTGCTATAAAAGTTGACCAATCGTGTTATGCAATGGGCAAATTAAAGTCCAAGACATGATGAATCCGGACAATAAATTTATTTTTGTTTGCTTTATCCATTGTTGAGAAAAATTGGTATCCTTGCAACCAAAATCTTCAATTCGTCATCTTAAAGGACTAAGCACAAACATCTTGTGCTCGTACAATTGCATTCCCAAGGAAGGTCGACGTCAGGCAGCCAGCCGGTCTTAAAACTATAGCCAAATCATTTAAAGTGTTCCGGCTATTTCTTTTCCATATTGCAAGGTCTTTGGCATCCTTGGGTGACCATTTATATGCATATTTTATTTGGAGAAGAAAAAGTGGGAAAGCGCACCCCGGGCTCCGAAGCAGCACAGCTGAGAATGCAACCGGTAATGCGCTTAGACGAAGAAGATAGTAATATATTGATGATCCCAAAACTGCTGTTAAATTTTTTTACCAATGAAACATTATCAATAACTTATTATTGTAATATTGCTATTATAAGTACTTATTATTATTTATAATTATAAAATGAGTTATAATTATTTATAATTTTATTTTAATGTGTATAAAGAGCATTTTCATTTTGTTAGAAAATGTTTTTAAATATTTTTAACATCAGTGTGGGCTGCGAGTGTGGGAGCACCATTAGTTCTTTTATTTTTAATAGGTAGGGTGTTCTATACGTAGCTTTGTTTGTTCGTAATATTGTCAAAAGTGTATAAAATGTAGAAACGTCGTAATACTTTATCTATGAGTCAATCAAAAAGTTTATTGGTTATTTTATGCCTTGTTGTTTGAAGTTTTCAACAATCATCGTGTAAAACAATTAATTTCAATCAAGCGAAATTTTAGGAATAACATTGTAAAAGTTTTGAAGAGGTTCTAATTTTATTCTATAGACACAAAACCAAAGGGATGGGGATCGTGGTACCCCGGTAGAAACGAAGTTTATTACGCTTCTCTAAAAATATTTTGCTTCTTCCCTGTATTTGTGCTAATTCCCTTCGTTTTTAAGAAAAAATGTTAAGCAATTTTCAATTTTGCTTAACGTATTTTGTTCATGTAATAAAACAAAAAAAATGGCGTATAATTTATTTTACAAGAATGTATTATTTTATTATTCTAAAGTATTCAAAATGAAAATAAATGTTAATAATAATGCAATAATAATGTTTCTATTCAGCTACCTTCCAGCTCTATTATCAGATCAGCTTCTTGTCATAATTATATTGCATTGTCATCTGATTTACATTAGCATACAAAATTTCGTCTCAATCAGAAAACGGAAGGTGGCTTAAATTTAATTTGCAAGATTTGACCCCAAAAACAACAAACAGGGCAAGCTATCGGCTCTTTCGATCTGCGCGGGAAGAGAAGCAGCTGCAAAATGCTTGCCTTCGCTAGAAGAAGTGAGGGTTGTCCTGAGGTCAGGGAGGGGGCGGGAGAGGCTCAGGCTTCGCCCTTGCCACGCAGCTCGCCTTCGGCCTAGCAACTTTTTGACTTTGTTTCTCAATCAGCATTTCACGAAATATCAATTTGTGGGCACCGCGTGCGCAAGATACATGCATACATAAAAAAAATAAAAAAAATGTTTACTTGGTAACTAGAAAAAAATTACCTACATTGTTTTTTGCTGGAGCCTCTTTTTAAGCAAAGAATATGCTTTACCCGTGTGGTGTGGTTCTGGGTTAATATAGGACCACTCCATCTCTTTCTGTGGATGTCGTAAGAGGCGACTAAAGGACTAAGCACAAACATCTCGTGCTACAATTGCATTACCAATGAAGGTTAACGTCAGGCAGGCGGCTGGTCGTAAAACTATAGCCAAATCATTTAAATTGTTTCGGCTATTTCTTCTCCATTTTGCAAGGTCTTTGGCATCCTTGGGTGACCATTGACATGCACGTTATATTTGAAGAAGAAAAAGCGGAAAAGCGCACCCCGGGCTCCGAAGCAGCACAGCTGAGGATGCAACCGGGAACGCGCTTAGACGAAGAAGAATATGCTTGTGCCAGAAGACTCCGCTCTTTCTTATCTCTAACTATTTATATTTATAGTTAACCAAGTGTGAGTGTGTGTGTATGTGAGGGTGTGTATGTGTGTATGTGTATGTGTTAGATGAGAAATAAATAAACATAATTGATCATCTTCAAAAATACATTTTCCTATTCGGCTGATTGGGCCCTCTGTATAACCTTTGATTACAAATCGAAGGTGCAAACTTAAAAAATCTATTGGCTACATTTTACGCACCTACTTTGATGTTCTAATCAAAGAGTTATCTTCGAACAAGTATTCCTAAACGCCACCCTGGTTTTTCAAGTAGATTCTGAGGTAAATGGTGTGAGTTCACTAACTAGACCGGACCTAGAGGAAAACCGAACGTCTATGGACTAATTTTTATATCCCTAAGTGGAAAATGAGGAACAATTTCTTTAGCAAAATCCACAAATTTGAGATTAATCAGGCAGCTGTCACTTAAAGGCAGGCAAATGCTTTTCAAATCTTGTGTTTTCTAATAACAAAGAAATTAATCTCAAACATCTGGCCTTAGAAGTCTTTATATTTTAATTTAAATAGATATTTCAGTTTTTAAAAGCTTTTGAACTTGGAAGATTTTACTTATAAAAGTTATCTTATTCAGGTGGAAGAAAAAAAAAAACGTTAAACGTACTTACCCTTTTTAAGAAACTCTTTTTCTTCCCCACGGGTTCGTAGGGAGCGACTAATGGAAATTCCTAAAGGAAACAGCGGGCAGTAGCGTACTCTGTGCAATTACTTTATACCATCTACTGCGATCACCAACCCATCTACCCAGCGTTGGCATTATGGGCAAATCCACCCTTTATTGGGAGAAGGCCTTTAGTTCAGCAGTGGACTGATATAGGCTATAAAGTACCTCATAAAAGAAATTGAATATGCGAAAATTTGGAAAAACTAAAAAAAAAATTACAACCTTGAATTATTTCCTCTGATGATGAAGCTATAATCAATAGGGTTGAATCGTTTTATTACAGGGTTCCTACAGTCACCTCCGGGCTCCATCAGATCAGCTTTTTGTTATTTTATTTTTTATTTTTTTACAAAATTCATGTACACAAAATACAAAGTAAGAAAATAGAGTACGCCTTTATGTCCATATTTTCTTTGTCTTTGTTATTTTATTATGGTGCAATAAAGTGAATTTGTATTGTATTGTACATAGGTACGGCTTTTTTCATAATAAATCTCTTCCAGCAGACCCAGGAGATGAAAATAGTAGAATATTGCATTGTCATATCTGTTTTAGGTACATAAGCATACAAAATTAACTGTCCTTCCACTCCGATCAACTAGTTATAATATCAATCGGAAACCGGGAAGTGGCTCAAAATTAACTTTCAAGATTTGACAAAGAAATAAACAACAAACACGGAAAACTATTTAAAAGCTTATAACAAAATGTTATTACTAAAAAGAAGCCAATATACGAGCAACAAGTTAAACAATCTCTACAGCATCGACAAAATATAAAGTGACACAAAAAATAGAATTGATACCCAAAAGCAAGTTACACGCGGCAATGTCAAACAAGTTTCTCATTTACATCCAAGTCCAAGTAAAAAGTTTTCAGCGACCGGAATATAACGACGTGTCGAGTTTCAGCTTTAAGTGTATTTTACTGAAATGTTTACATGTGTTTTTGAAAGGAGTTCGATGTTTAATCGGCATAAATACCTACGTTGTATACTTATATTTTGAGTTAGTATCGAATGGTCACAGACGTAAATAGCCTACAGTCACAGGCCGGAATCTCTTACTGTATTCTGTGCTACAGTGGCAACTCGTCTAAAACGCAACTCGGAACTCGTGTAAATTGCAACTCGTCTCAGTTCATCAATATCATCATCATCAGGTCTTTTTTAGTCTCCTCTGCAGAAGCACGACCCTCTCTGTACTACCAGAGCCATATATTAGCCAAAGCAGTCAAAGGATTTGGCCTACACTCTCCACGCTGGCTAGACGGGTTGGAGAGGTATCACTTATAAGTCGCCTTCTACGACATCCACGGAAAGACTTGGAGTGGTGCTATTCTACTCTGCCGGGAACCACACGGCAAAGTCTCAGTTGTAAGGAGACTAAAATTAATTGCGTTTAAATACAGATGTGGACTGAAAAGTATTATTCATCTCATCTATTCGAAAAACGATGTTTTCATCCCAAATATTTGGGGCTAGATTCACTGGTAATTTTCTAGAGACTGAAAAGTACAAAGTAAATTTCCTAGGCGTTAAAACATATTTGAAAACCGAACACGAATGCAGGCCTTGGAATACCGTTAAAAATCTGGTAACGTTAATTCTGTTAAACGGCGTTCACGTTATCAGCAAAGATAACGTTATGCTAGGTAACGTTATTTTTCCCACTATTTACCGATAATCAGATAACGTTACTAATGATATTAAGGGTAAAAGATATTGTTAACACTGTATTCCTTTTCGATATTTGACAGAATAAATTGATGAGAGTTTGTCTAGTAGGCTACTAGAGCTATTTATATAATATTTTACATTGAAAAAAAGTATCGTTACTTATATCGTTAATTGATAACGTTATAAACTGTATTATCAATACCCCTTATAACGTTACCACTAAAATAACGTTATTTAACGTTACTTTTAGTGTGAATTTGGTATCGTTAACAAGCCCTGCACGAATGTAGATTCAAAAATAAAATTGGTAGTCAACAAAAAAAAAGAATTTAGTTTCAAAATTATAAAACATAGGAAACGGCGTCGTAATTTTTTAAAATTGGAATTTAACACGGTTTACTTACATGGTAATTTTATGGTTATTTTGCTTCAAAATAATATATTACTCGTATTAAAAACCAATAAAACGCGCAATTGTTGTCTTTGATTTAAATAGTAATTTTATTATGGAACTACATACCTATTTGACGACCTCCATGGCGTAATGGTTAACACGCTAGACCGCTAATCCGGAGGTTCTGGGTTCGATCCCCAGCCAGGGTAAGTTGGAAAATGGCCTTTTTCAAATTGTCCTGGGTCTTGGGTGTTTATCTATTTATTTATTTATCATAAAATATAGTATCGTTGAGTTAGTATCCCATAAAACAAGTTTAAAACTTACTTTGGGGCTAGCTTAATCAGTGTGATTTGTCCCTATATATTTATTTATTTATTAGGTTATTTTTACTTATACTGTTTTAAATGTGAATAATTTCTTGATGAGGCCGATAGTAAATAAGTTTGAAGTTAATGTATAACATACAATACATATTTAAATATATAAAGAATTAAGTACGCACAAGGAAAAAGTAATGAAACGATTCTTATGACTGGAAAATGTATAAGATGTGGTGGTCCTAGAAAAATATTTTCATAGTACTTCTTCAGTGAAAACGCCACCAAATAAAGGTTAGTAACTGACTGTTAAACTCTGATTAGGTGTATGTATGTATTCTACTTTCCTTATCTATCTATCTATCTATCTATCTATATATATATCTATATATATAAAAGCGAAAATCACTCACTCATCACGAAATCTCGAGAACTAGCCAAGCCTTAGCCAATGAAGATGAAATTTGGCAGGAAGGTAGAATGTGACTAAGAAAGGATTTTTGGAAATTCCATCCCTAAGGGGGTAAAATAGGGGTTGGCAGTTTGTATGAAACTTTGTAATTTTTAAAGTGGAACAATGAATTTTTTTTTTTTGGGTGAAGCCGCTGCAAAGGCTAGTAGGTATATAACGTCTTACAAAATATACTGAAACTATTTTATGTGTGAATTCGGTCCATGACACTGAACAACTTTCCCCAAGGAATAATTATCGAAATGTATAAAATATTTTTTTGCTTTACATACAAACTTGCATCAGATGATCGGTCTACTTACATGGGAGGCAAAAAAATATTTTTCATATTTCGTTATATGTTCTTTGGGGAAAGTCGTTCAGTATCGTAGACTGAATTCTGAATTCACCTTTAAAATAGTTTCAGTATATTTTGTTAGACCCTATATATTTGCATGTTTTTCTCATAGATGGAGACGAAAAGAAGAATGTCCTACACGGTGTACGGTAAAAGAAGAATGTCCTACACGGTGTACGGTAAAAGTTTTATCTCGAGCGATATACTTGAATCCCTCGCTTTACTCAGGATTCCTTCGTTTCGCTCTGGATCCAAAGTAGCGCCCTCGCCCTAAAACCTTTACGCTTTGTAACACAATCTACGAGTATTTAGCTCATCAGGTAGATTATTAAAAAATATTGTATTCTTATTAGCTTTATTTAGATTAGAAATTATTACAAAGATACAGCTCATTCAAATTCCGCATGACGTCACGATCAAGTACGATTTTCACTTGACGGTGACGTCAGTCAATCCCACTCCAAAACTTCGACGCGCTGTAGGTATCTTTATGAATTTTTACTATTTTGATAAACCGAAAAATATGGGTCCATTATTTTTGGATAATCTAACTGACGGACTAAATTAAATTAAATTTTTCGGTCCCTGTCCACATTCGTAAAAGAAAAAGATCAAAATAAGGAGACCAAAATTATTTAGCCAAAATTGCAGCTATTCCAAGATGTTATTAGTCTATCCTTAATAGCCAAATTCAGATGCGACGTTTCTGCTATGTCTTTTGCATGTAGAGTTAATAACGGATAATACTTACACTATACAGCACTTAGGTTGCACCCCGGCTTCGCACACCTGTATGAAACCGGGCTGCAAGCATAACTATGCTTTTTAATACACAACACAAAGCTGTCCCTGAAAGAAATATTTTCATATCTGAGCCCGTTAGCATTTTTGGATAATCTGACGGACTAAATAAAATATAATTTTTCAGATCCAGTCCTCATCCCTCAATTTATACATCAATTTACTAGACCGTAACTTATCAATTAAATTAATTATCAATAACTTACTTTGTAAGCTTTTGAAAAGCTAACAACATGTGAAATGTGAATAGGTACGTCAATGGATAGCAAACCTTTAATGACATCCAAATAAGGAACTTAAACTAATTTTTAAAAAAATAAACAAACCTCCAAAGGTATAACGATGAATGTGACCATCATATCAGCGATGACCAAATGCGTCATCAACAGGTTAACTCTCGACTTCCGTCTCCGAGACTTCATGAGGGTCGCAAAGACCCCAATGTTCCCCACGGCTCCGGTTACCAGCAGAGCACTGTAGACCGCTAACACGAACACCTGGTCAGGTGACGCGACAGCGGCATCCGGCTTAGCTGTTGCATTCATGTCTACATCGGAAATGAAGTAATCCCAGAAGTTATCAGTGTGATCATACTGAGTCACATTTCTAAGCATTTCTGATTATATAGGATTTTTAGTACAAGAACAAATTGGGTGACCATATCAATTAACCACGCAATTAGATAATATTACGAGTATTAGACGTAATTTAAATTCACACATTTTACAGATTTGTAAATTAATTATTATTTGTAATAATCACTAAAACCACACTTTAATTAAATATTTTGTCACCTTCCTTCACATTTTATAACTGTAACAAACACTTTTTTTATTTTTTAAAATACACATAATGAATGACACATCCTTTACCAATAACACTTTAGTAATAATTTACTTATAAACACCTATTTTAATGTGAATCAATCAACAAAACACATCACACGCGTAGCACGCCTACGAAAACTTCGTAGCAAATAGCCGTAGCTGCTACGAGACGGGTGTACTGCGTAGCGGCGTCGACCGGTTTGACGCGCTAGCCGACGAACAAATGGAAAGCAACCGAGATAATCGTTCAACTGGTTGTTTATTGTTTACTATTCCATGTTCACTGGAGCATATTTAGATTTATTCTAGTAACTGAATAAACACACGATCTTTGATTCAGAAAATAGTGTAAGTGTATTTAAAGGAATATTTAGGTGTCAATATAGTAAACAATGTAATTATATTATATTTGAAAGAAAAATAGTTTATACTCATATAAACTATTTTTCTTTCAAATATAATATAATTACATTGTTATATCACTATGGCAAGCTTGAAAGGGCAAACTGTTGAAACACACCACATTATGTATTATCTTTAAAAACACAGTTGTGCAATATATCATTTTGACTTTGATTTTGAATTTGACTTCATAATATGTTTGTGCTGCTATGTGATTTAGGGTCTTTATCAGTTATTCGAAGAAATAAGAAAAAAAAGTAGGTACCATTTCACTGAATAATATAAGTACTAACGTAACCTCGCTAATATTTAAAATAGATCGACATAACAGTGATGCTAGCGCGGTGAACAGCACCTTATCTTTAATTTCTGATTGGTTTTCAGCCAATAACCTCATGTTAAATGCGAACAAGACCCAATGCATTCGATTCTCTCTTCCTAATGCGAATCAAACCTGCGTTGACATACTAATTAATGGTCAGAAACTCGATCTAGTTGAAAGTACTACTTACCTTTTTAGGAATCACAATTGATTCGAAACTTCAATGGGGCGCTCATATAACTAAACTTTCTAATAGGCTTAGCTCTGCGGCTTACGTTGTTAGGAGAATAAGACAATTGACAGATGTAGGAACTGCTAGACAAGTTTACTTTAGTTACTTTCACAGTCTAATGTCTTACGGGATACTTCTATGGGGGAGTGCAGCCGACATTTAGACTATTTTTCTTTTACAAAAAAGAGCAATTCGTGCCATTTACGGTTTAGGATCGAGAGACTCACTGAGAGAATTATTCAAGGAAATAGGTATACTTACTTTTGCATCACAATTCATATTTGAAAATATAATGTATGTAAGGAAAAATATTTCCATGTTCAATAAAGTAAGTGATTTTACAGATAGAAATTTACGTAATAAGAATGACAGTTATTTACAGGCTGAATACAGTCAGTAAGTCTTTTATGGGGAAGTGTATACTTTTTTATAATAAAATGCCAGAATCGGTCCTTGATATGCTAGACAGAAAATTCAAAGCTTATGTAAAGAAAGTACTTTGTGAGAAGGCTTATTATAGAAACGATGACTATCTTAAAGACAAAAAGATCTGGCTTGAGCTTAGCGCGGGTCCCTCTTAAAGGTTTGTATACTAAGACATGTCATAATTTAGGTACATTGGTACATACTAAATTTACAAATTCATAAATTGACATTATTTTAAATTTCGTAATTCTTATAACTCAATTTAATTATGACATAACAAACAATGTAATCTCAGTCCATCCATATAACAAATTTTAAGTTTTTAGTTTGTTAGTTGACGTCTTTGGAGAAAACGTGCAGTGCAGTTTGTTGCCGCTTCTTCTGCACTTGCGCCTAGGAAGCGGCGTAAACTTAGCTGTAAGTAACGATTTGACGTCAACATTTGTGCAAAACAAAACAAAGTGACTATTATTAAGAGATATTATAAATATCCTATGATAATAAAGATATTTTGATTTTTTTAATTTTGAAAAAAACTATGTACAATAATACAGACAGACCTTTTAATAAAATAATTAAATTTTTAACAAAAATACAACTGACTTAATTTTTTTTTTAGGAGTTTCTTCCATATCTCCAAAGTTCTTCATCATATCTCTACCAAATAAAAATGGGACCAACTTGGTAGTAAAGGCTTTCAAATAAAAAAAGAAAATCGGTTCGCATTTGGCGAAGATATCGCGTAACAAACATACATAAAAAAAACATACAGTCGAATGGATAACCTCCTCCTTTTTTGAAGTCGGTTAAAAACTCGTTTATACTTTTATTCGATAAAATTAGAAGTTATGAATTCGTGTAGTAGCCAAAAATACGTAAGAAATTAGATCCTTAGAGCGGTCGGGTGATATAAATACATTAGTATTTAAATCCATACCTAATATTCGCAAGTTATTGTGAGTCTATTTCTGAATTTTGTGTGGGTTTAGGGGCTTTTTATTTTATTTTATTAAATAAGGTACACCAACAGTATTTACATACAACATTCGAGTATGATACCTATAACACTAATATTCTTAAGTAAATACCAATGACAGGTATACACGACATTCACCACAGAGTTCAGAATAAGCTTAACAAGGGTTTAAAAAAACAAATTTATGATTTTTAATCTTTAAGAAGATTCAGCACCTTATGTTTAAAGACATTCAGACTATCACAAAATATGTCCAAATCCTCTGAGTCACGACAAAACATATTATAAGTATTGCACATACGGTTGACTGGAGAATGGCTACTCAGATTGGTTCTAGACGGCGGACCACTAAGTATTTTAGTTACAGGATAACGTGGTGGTCTACTTGGGACATTCATATTAAGAAGCGATAATGTGTCACCAGGGCTTAACAATTAGTATAGATAGTTTTCATGTTTACAAGAAATTGAACGACAATACACTAATTACTGTAATGTCGCTGTTGATTTGTGTATTGTGATCAAACTTTATGAAGATATCATTTGTATTTTATTTTATGCCCATAACAACGAACGGATTTATTTTTATTGGCTTTTTATATCACTTCACTTGATTGCCATTTTTATTGACGAAGGCTTGTGTCATTGTAATGCTAATTTAATTAATCAATTAAATTGTTTTTATTCGGACAACTATGATCCATGATTTGTTAGTATTACAGTAACTTAAAACTAATGTTAGTACTTATAGCTTCACAGTATTTTGGTACACAGCATGTAACCTCTGTGTACAGAAGGCCCGGCGGACATGCCTTTAAATTTGACCATACAAGGCCACCGGCATGTAATACAAGGTTATTTTTAATTAAGTAGAAATATTTTAAGTAGTCATTTAGTTCATAATTTTGAACGAGTTTCCTCACTAAATGTAACAAAATAAGTAAAACTAAAATTTTGCTTCCCATCCAAAACGAAGTACATAGCTACGTGATCTAGTTACTACAGGAAGTGATACCTATACATTTATTGGAAAAAGTTGTGCAAAATGATGGACGGAATAACCCCTTCAAATATTAAAAATAACCATGTAGTTAGCTCTTAAAACGTCTGCCAGTGAGGCTCCTCCCAAATTATAGCGCACCTGCACCCTAGATGCTTTGCGGTTCCTGAGGTCGCCGTCACATTAGCTAAATATTGAGCTGATATAGAATACCTTATATAGAAAAAAAAACCATCGACTCTTAAACAATAATGCTAATAAATTTTATTAAAATTCTTTCAGTGGATTCTTAAAAATGTATGAAAAAAATGGGAAAATGAATAAGGATATTTTTTCCAGCGAGCTTAAGTCCGTGATAATTATTACATTCCTTAATTTTTTTTTATCAAAATCCGTACTTTATTTGATCATCTGATCACGCACTTGTATGAGACTTTTTTGTGTTTTGCAATAAGTTTAGAAGAACACTTAAAAAATTCCGCGCTGGAAAATAAGTCTAACAGATACATTATCACGTATTTATACCTAATGGTGTAGACATTAGACATTTATTATTTTTTCCCAGAATAGAAAGAAATCTTCTGGTATAGGTAAATGAGCTTAGAAGAGGTCGCTTCCCACCTAAGTTTTTTACCCGACTATATACGGTGAAGCCAAAAGAAGGGTGTATTTGGCCGCTATGTAGGTATGTACATCTGTCCCTCGTATCTCCCATGGATTCCCATGAAATGGTATATTGACATACACAATAAGGTATCGTTAAAGCGTCTTGGCTGTCCACTGGTTATAGGATATGTGACGTCACACTATATTCAATATGGCACCATCTATTGGCCATAACAATAGAATAAATCAAATCATACTGTGTGTTGTTGAATGGGCTTAATCAACACATTTCAATATTACGTACATTTTATATACAGTATGACCGCCCCGCAGCCTTCCCGCCGGCGGCGTGCGGGGCGAGCGATCATATGGCGGTCGGTATCACTGCGATTGGGAATTTGTCGTTAGATTCATTAAGTTTCTCTATGGTACTTGAAGTAGAACAGTTTAGACACGACAGAAGGTGGGACATCGACTGAATGGAACATTAAGACAAGTTTACGCTTTTTCGAGAAGTAGTTTTTAGGGAATCAGAAGTATTATATAAACTTTGTTTGTAAATTATGCCTGTGAAAAAGGGTGCACAAACAAATGTGCACCCTTTTTGCACAGGAAACCCGGGCGCGACCAATGATATTTTCCAAACTGAAATCTTATCAGTTTTTGGAAAAACGCTCGCAAAATGTCTCATGTATTTTTTCAACAGTAAGTCATTCCCAACGTTCACATTTTAATTTACGACCAGAAGTGTCGTAAACTATCTCGAGCTCCATGCTTCAGAAGGCACGTTAAGCCCTTTTTAGATGGCATTCGTAAAGTTATATCAGATGTAGAGCTTTGAAAATCTTAAAAAATTACACGAAAATTTAAAAAAAAAGAACTCCAGGGAGACAGCCGATATGATAGAAGTACTTTATTGAAAAGAAAAAGGGGAGTCTTTAGTCCAACTATTGGACCTAAATAGCCGAAAAAATAAAATAACTGCAGTCCCTAAATTTAACTAATCTAATTTTAAGGGACACGATTCACATCAGTATAAGTTTGATTGCCCATAAACATAAGGTTGACTATTGGCATCACATCCGATACCGTCCAACGCCGAACTAATTACATACAAGCCCCTATTACGAGGGTATTTGTATCTGTAACCTTGGCCGTCACTGCCGTCACAAACAACATCCGTTTAGTAACAGCTGCCGGAATCCGCTACGTGCGTAGCCTGCTTTACGGCTGGCGTACACTTAAGATTTTATTATTTTATTGAGTGACGGTTCCATACTGGTATGGGAGAAAAGAAAAAAAACTTAGAATGTACAAGCTGCTTCTCTTCTATCGCAGGTCGTAAAAGCTAATCGATTTCCACCTTCTCGTCCACCATCATGCTAAAAGTGTTCTTTGGTTCTTGCGGCCCTGGGTATTGTCTGCTGTAAGACCCAAAAAGCTCTGTCTGCCCCATTAGAGATAAAGACGTGACAGTGTATTTGTAAGCTAAGAGGTTATGGTCATTTCAAGTTCTTGAAAAACATTATATACATGTTACTCGTCAGGTTATGTGCTTTGACGTGTTTAATTGTTTTTACAAAATAATGTACGCGTACTTATATCGAGACAAAAACTTTAGCGTCAGGGCAAAGTAAACTCTATAGAGTCTAGGTATACAAGATTAGGGTTGGATCTCATCTATCTAGAGCGAGAGAGTGGGACGGAACGCTTCAGCACAACGTTCCGTCGCTCTCTCTCGCTCTAGCATATGACGCTTCTGAGCGACAGAAAAGGATAGTGCTGTTCCGTGCTGATAGATGAATTCCAACCCTTAGGTTTCTTCAAAAATGTCGTGAAGACATTGATTCAGGGTCGGCAGCAACGGGCCTGTGGCACTCCTGGAAGTAGGTACGGTAACTTACCATCGTGCATGAAAGGGCTCCAGCCTTCGGTTCAGGAGTTGACTTGTCACCAAATCCCTAGCATAACACCGTTAAACACTGTCAACGTTTAAATAGCACGACGGATAAACGCTCTTGCCGTTGCCGGTGCCATACTATAGGGCAGGGCTGGTATTCATACGAAGGAGTAAGTTAAAATCAAAGAGGAAATCGATAGCGCAGTCCCCTGATTACTCGCCAGATAGAGCCAATAAAGCAATTATTAAAAGAAAAATATTATTTTATTTATTTATTTTTTATTTATTTATTTATTCTCCAAAGTTATTCTATTTTTGCAAGTTTATACCTAATACAATAGAACAGCAATTATTATATATCAATATCAACAATAACACCATAACTTATAAATGGTAACCTTTGTAAATTCACACACACTGGAAGATGTCTATCTTGTCCGCGACCAAATTCAGAGTGTGTATCGCGCGTGCCAGCGGAGACTTGTTCACCAAGTTGGTTCGCTTATATACTTATATAAACATAATATATGTCCCTATGTTTTTTTTCATAATTTAATTATAAATAAACAGGCAAGTGCGAGTCGGACTCGTAGATGAAGGGTTCCGTACGGCGCGGCGTACAATGTTTTTTTAAAACGCTGAAGAAACACGTTTCTTCTATGACGATGACGACCCCCTTTAATTTTTAACTTTACCTTATTTTTAGTATTTGTTGTTGTGGCCATAGTAATAGGTACCTACATTATCTGTAAAAATTTCAAGTATCTAGTTAATGCCATTATAAAGATCGAGTTAAAAACGCTGAAAAAAACACATTTCTTGTATGACGACCCACTTTAATTTTTACCATTATCTTATTTTTAGTATTTGTTGTTATAGCGGCCATAGTAATACATAATCGGTGAAAATTTTAAATATCTAGTTAAGGCCATTATAAAGATCGAGTTAAAAATGCTGAAAAAAACACGTTTCTTGTATGACGACCCACTTTTATTTTTAACTTTTTCTTATTTTTAGTATAATACATAATCGGTGAAAATTTCAAGTGTCTAGCTATTACGGTTCAAGAGATAGAGCCCTGTGACAGACGGACAGACAGACGGACAGACAGACAGACAGACGGACAGACAGCGGAGTCTCAGTAATAGGGTACCGTTTGCCGCCTTCGGGTACGGAACCCTAAAAAGAGATACGAACCTTCATAAACATCTAGTAACAAATGTGACGAGATTATATTATTTAAAAAAACATAGGAACACAGCCGTATCTTCTTTTTGTTTTTTTATGAAAAGAGAATATAAATCCAGTATTACGAAAAGTTGATTATGTGTACTTTCCATAGGTATTTTCGGTCCGCAGTTGTCTTTGTCGCACTCACTCGGTTGTTGTTCGGGCACAGCGCGACAGTAATAGCTTTTACAAATACCACAGACAAATACTTACCTATTTCCCTATTTCCTTAATGTTTTCTATTAACATATTGGAGGGTACTTACACAGAAGAGGACCATTCTATGGATGGGTTCCACGTAACCCAGGGGGGGTCATGACCCTTCTGGAACCGCGCTTCCGTGCATGCCTGTTTGCCTGCTTGTTACTATGTACCTAAACAAAATACATATATTTTGCCTGTAGATATTTGATGTGCGCGCTTGTCACTAATTTCAGTTGTAAACAAGCGTTAGATGTTGATTGTCCGTGAAACTCGGCAATGAAAGCACCAGACGTACCTAATGACTGGCATTGGCATAAGCAAGTAATGCTTAATTAGTTTTCCTTTACTTTGTTAAGCGAGTTCTCCCAATCCGGCGTTTGTATATCGAGGTATGGTTGACGTCCACATGATTTTTTTTTATCAAAAGAGGTGGATTTAAATAAATAAAACACTGCGAAATATCGCCAAGCACGGCTCCGGGCCTTTCTTCGCTCTCGGCGAATATTTCACTGTGTTTTATTTATTTTATTTTTTTGTATTATATTTATAATTTTTTTTTGTAGCCAAAATTGATAGATATTTAGATAATACATTTTTTGGTATTATTTTCATTTGAAGGTGATTGTATAAAATAGTAATATGTATTATAAAGGCCAATTTAGGCATACTTAGAGGTATGTTTGTGATTTTTTTCTATCGAACACAAAAATGCTCAATCGTGTTTTTATTGTAAGTGTCTGTAGAAAAGCCTTAAGATTCTTATGTAAAATTTTTGAGGAATAAACTGTAGTAGTTTAATTACAGTGATTTTTTAAAACCACTTACAGTTTTCTTGGCTCTGAACTGGCGGGGCCTTAACCCTTTAACCGCGAACGTCGTCGGATTAATCTGGCAAACATTTTCGTGCCCATTTCGCGAGCGTCGGATTTATCCAACCAAAAACTATGGATACGAGTATTCATAATTCCTCGCGCTGGGAGCACGACAACTGATATAAAGTCTCGCGGTGAAAGGGTTAAAGAGATAACTGCCTTTCATTTACCAAACGTCCACTGGTACGGAAAACAAATGTACGCTCGGATGTCGGTAAAACTATTATAGTAGATCTTCGATTTGATAGGATTTCCATACAAGTCCTTTGATTCCTCGACGTATAGTGCCAGTAGAGCAATGTATTTTTCCAAAAATTTACGGTTATGGTATTTCCTGTGGGTTCCTATGTTTTTTTTTCCATATTTTAATTATTAAAAGAGATAAACCTTCATAACCCTAAAAAGTTGGTAAAATTTTCCACTCTTTTCAAACATGTAGCAAACAAATTTGACGTGATTATATTATAAAAAGAAAACATACATGAGCCATATCTATTCGTCGTCAAAATTTTCTAATTTCACATATTTAATCGGTTAAGTTTGAAGAAGACAAAACCAACGTTTCATACCCTGATTTCTCGGGTATGAAACGTTGATTTTGTTTAGTTTTCGTAGGTATTTTCGGTCCGAGCTGTTGTCTCTATCGCATTTGCGCTTTTGTTGTTCGGAAACGCGAGACAGCCAAAAATTTTATGAATACCCATTTTTAAATTCTCTTGAGGTGAAGATATAGGCAAATGACCTTGAAGTGGCGCCCTCATTTGAAATAAATTGTTAACTCGTAAATATGGAGATAATTTCCATATTACTCTTCGTCATGCACTAGATAGCCCTTTAAATTATTTTATAAACCACCTTTGAAAGTATTTACATTAGTCCGTCTAGCTTTAAAACTTGCCTCCGCCAAAAGTGGCCACGGCAAGTTTTAAAGCTAGACGGATCACCAATAATAGTTTTAACGGCAGTTCATAAAATAATTTAAAGGGCTATCTAGTGCATGACGTAGAGCAATATGGAAATTATCACCATATTTACGAGTTAACAATTTATTTCACACTTCAAGGCCATTTGCCTATACCTTCGCCTTAAGGATCTGGGCGGGATGATGGCTCAACTGGCGGCAGCTGGTTCATGCTCATTTCTAAATAGACATTTTATCTTTGAAGATAAAGAAATAAATCAACGTTCGTAATAATTTAAAAACAATTGATTAACAAAAGTAGTGCTATCTTATCTCTTATCGGATTAACCGGACTAAATGGGTACTTCACACAACGTCATAGAAATATTCATTTGTTATAATTGTGCTTAATTGGAGTCAACCAGTGCGAAATAAAAAACAATAATTTAAAGTGTGTTAGGTATACTTACACGAAGAGAAATAAGTGATGTGTTAAGTGTGGACACAGTGGATGTTTAACGTTTGGAATAAAAAGGTAACTTTATTTTCTTTACTAGTTTGAACCTTCCATTGGACTGCTTATTCCGTGGTCCAGTGGATGAGGCGTTTAACTTGTGATCCGAAGGACTTGGGTACAAATCCCACTGGGAAGCATACTTTGTGAAAAGTTGTTTCTAGTCTGGTTAGGATATTGCAGGCTGAATCACCTGATTATCCGAAAAGAAAGAAGATTCTGTGCTTCAGAAGGCACGTAAAGCTGTGGGTCCCAAAGGCCATCTAGCTAGACATCCAAGCAGTGTATCTTGGGTCATCTTCCTCTGATGACCCACAGTGGAGGGGGTAATGCATTCCATCACAATCAACAAGCAAGTCGATAGCAGAATCACAAAATGTTGCACAATTATTTTTTAATACAATTTCAGGAAAATTAGATTAAATGCTATCCCACGCGAACCCGCAAATTGACAAGCAGGAGCTGGTGGAAGATGACTACTCTTATGACCAAGCAAAAAGTAAGGAAATAACTCAATTAAGACCTCTTTTTATTTGACGGTGGTTTCCGGGTGCCGTGTAGTTCCCGGCAGAGTAGAATAGGACCACTCCAAATAGTCCCGTGGATGTCGTAGAAGGCGACTTAGGAAACACAAGCTAACATCAGTGTGACCTCTCCAACCCGTCTGGCCAGCGTAAAGAGTGTAGGACAAATCCTCTTTTGGCTGTTCTGGCCAAGTAAGACTATGGTAGTACAGAGAGGGTCGTGCTCCTGCAGTGGAGAGTAAAAAGACCTGATTGATGATGATTATTTGACGGCCTCTGTTTCGCCGGAGACAAGAGCAGGTACCATTCTGCTTTTGCCCCCATGGGTCGCGGGTTCGATCTCCGATGGATTAATATGGACAATAATTGTATCAATGTAATCAGTGTTAGACTGTGACATTGCTGCGAAAATTTGCGCACTGGAAATATTTTGTTACTTTTTTTACTATTGGGTCCACGGAATATAGAAGCTTTTCTGTGGTTGGGTCAGTCAGGGCCAATGTCTAGTTCAATCTTTGTTTTTAGTCACCAATATAAATTTTTGGACAGAAGTTCTCGTATTACACATGTAATAGATTTAGGAAGTAAAGATTCAGAAATTATTTAATGAACCTTGCTATATTGAAAAAAAAATCGAAACTAAGTTTAGCATGGCACCGCCCAAAATACAGATAAAAACAGGGTCCGGCTAGGCAGTTAGGCCCTCGTTCCGTGACGGGACCCTCTCCACGCGAGTTTAACTCGCACTTGGCCGGTTTTATTTTTATAATAGCGGTATAACTTCATGTCCACTAATATTAGCCGCTGACCTATACGATACATGCCTGTACATACTACTATATACTAGCAGTCCACCATATTTTACGTTTGATAAACGTGTAAAATAATTGTCAACCATTCTCGAAAAATATTATACCTACACGTTTATAAAAAACCACATAGAAACCGTTATATTTTTACTAAGTTCTAAATACTTTTGCAACCATAGTGTCTGCAATTCCTTTTGCAACCATAGTGTCTGCAATTCCTTTTGCAACCATAGTGTCTGCAATTCCTTTTAACAATTTTTAATTCCTATTTTACAATTTTAGTCAATTATAATAGTAGAGTATAGAAGCGATAAATTGCAACAGGATACTTTGTATACAGTCCACAGAAATGCCGCCCACTACCCGGTTCATTATTCCTGTCGATTATTGACCTGACAAGATAGGTAGGTACTCGTACAAAAGCATATCTATTTCAGATGAATACATAACCGTGACATAACCCTAATATTATAGTTACTCGTTATTCATGTCAAAGTAAAAAACGCGCTTCGTGATTTTTGATATTTATTTATTTATTATGTATTACAGCACACTTTTACATTTTTCACCAAAGCGACAATATAAGATAAGAACTATTTAGAATAGATGTAGATACTAAAAACTCGGAAACTGCAGTTGTACTATATCCTGAAGTTACCCGAGGGGTGCACGCCATTGAAGTCGCGGGAAAAAATAGTAAGATTAAAAAAAATTAAATATTTCACTCCCTAATCAAATATCTGTAAATTTTCAGAAATAAAATGGTACTACCACGTATTACTAAACAGGCCATTGAAGGTTATCGTCGCTGTAGTTTTAATGGGAATACTTGTCCCAGTATTGCTGTACCAGTATGTCTTCGTCAGCAGTGGGGACTGGCCGCCCCATGATGGCTACTCCACCGGCACCTGCGTCCTCAGCCGGCTGGCCAGGCTCCCGTGCGGCTACGGCTCAATTCCACAGGGAGAATGCCACTCCCAATGCTGTTATGACCTCAACAGCAACACCTGCTTCCATAGATTCCCTTCTCGCTTCTCCTACATCTTCAACCAACAGTGGAACGAAGATCTTATCTTCTTACCCAGGATTCCTACAGTCCCATATAAGAATCAACCTAGTATACCAGGCATTAAAATATCTATCGATGAGGTTTCTTCGTCACATCTTACAATGACATTTTACAATGCCCAAATGGACTTAACTGGATCAAGATTAGAAAATAAGTCTTATGAATACACGCTTTTGCCTCAAGAATTAAGTATTAATGTAAACAGTTCTCAAGGAGTTATTTTCAATACAGTGAGAGGACCCTTGATAGCGTCAAATGATATCTGGGAGATAGCATTTAGATTGACTAATGAAACAATGTACGGTCTTGGAGAGATACCATTGCTGGAAGATACAGTAAAAATATTGTACAATCACGACGGAGGATTAAGTTCAATACCATTGATATTTGCGAAATCGAATGGGTCCTACCACGGACTGCTGATCGATGTCAAAGACCCAACGGAAATAATCATTGGAGGAGAAAATCAGGTAATCATGAGGAGCCTGACCCGGTCGGGTCTAAAATTTCACATATTCGTGGGTCCAAAGCCGTCGGACGTAATGAAAGATGTAAGGAAACTAATAGGATCGAGCGCGCCTTTGGAATACTGGATGCTTGGAGCACACATTTGCAAGTAAGTGACTATTGATATGTAATTTTTTGCACACTGGTTAATACCCAGAAATTAGCCTGTACCTTTTTAACTAACAAAATAAGCTTAATTTAATAAAAAAGATTGAATGCACAATGTCTGCCTTCGGCGCATATTATCAGATATTATCGAGAAAATGTTGACTCCACTCCATACATCATGCCATAGGTATTTCATTAATTAACCTTGTTATCCTCCTTCGTATTTCTTTAATTTTATTATTATTTTACAAACTAGTAAAAATAAGCCATCGTATGCGGTTCCATCACGAAACATCATGTTATCTGAGTTACACTAAAATATATTTATATATTAGTTATCTATCTATAATAGGTATACAATACACCTATGCAAAATTACAACTACATCGAACACCGTCAGGTGACTGTAGATTAATTACCCTATATTATTTCCCCGATATTTATTTTCCCATTAGTGTTAATTCCCATTCACGTTTTACCCCATTTGCTTTACATTCCATACAATACTGCGTCCAATAGATAATTTTTTCATACGATTTAATTTCTACTCGTTCTTTTCGCTAGGTACATGCATCTTTACCTATGGACTTGGATCATTACTTGTAATATTTAACAAAGAGACATGTTAAATTTAACAAACATATAAAATAAAATCTATAAATCTTATTACAGTGAAATCGAAGAAACCCCCGCCGAGGCTTTTGAACACCTGACTAACTTTACGACATCGGCTAATCAGGTACAACTACCGTATGAAAGTAACTGTGGTACAGCTCCCATTGTGCTGGAGAACAAATGTTTGACTGAACAGAGATATATCAACGAAGGGGGACAACTGGTGAAGAATGCGAACAAAAGATTCATCCCACATTTATCTCCTTACGTAAGTTATTGTAAATTAATTTCTGTGTAATATAACTAAAAGGATACAATACAATAAAACTCATATTCTCTTTATTGCACCTTATACAAAAGGAATTACAAATAAAAACAGAGAAAAAAACAGAAAAATGATACAAAGGCGGACTTATCGCATATATCTCTTCCAGTCAACCTTTGGGTAGAGATGGAAGTATTTTAATAGATGCTTTAAAGTAACTGCGCCTAGGAAGCGGCGTAAACTTAGCTTTAAGTAACGATTTGACGTCAACATTTGTGCAAAACAAAACAAAGTGACTATTATTAAGAGATATTATAAATATCCTATGATAATAAAGATATTTTGAATTTTGAATTTTTGAATTTTGACTAAACTAAAATATATTTCTGTCTCAAAGTATAAAAAAGTTAAATCATGGATAGACAGAGATCTCTCCAAGACAGAGGGCTGGCTGTTTTTACGCACAACGTGTTTAAACTTAAATACTTATTAATATAAATATAATAAAAAAAAATAAAAAAAATAATACACTGCGAAATATCGTCGAGCACGGCTCCGACTCTTCCTTCGCTCACGACGAATATTTCACTGTATTTTGTCTATTATTTTTTTTGTATTATATTTATAATTTTTTCTGTAGCCAAAACGGATAGATATTTAGATAATACATTTTTTGGTATAATTTTCATATAAAAAGGTGATTGTATAAAATAGTAATACGTATTATAAAGGCAAATTTAGGCAAATTTAGAGGTATGTTTGTGATTTTTTTCTATCGAGCCAAAAATGCATAATCGTGTTTTGGCTATTGTGGGTGTCTGTAGAAAATCCTTAAGATTTTTATGAAAATTTTTTGAGGAATAAACTGTAGTAGTTTAATAACAGTGATTTTTCAAAAACACGCACAGTATTGCAAATTGTAAACCCACGTCACCTTAAGTACTTATACCTACTTAGGCTTAACTGATTAAAACTATTACCCTCATATTCATAAAAAATCTACCTTCTTAAATAAGTCATATAGTGTAATCGTAATACCGCTACCAATTTAAGGTGTATTTACTTACTTTTTATACAATTGACAGGAAAAAAAAATCTTCTAAGTCTAGAGTTATACTGTAAAATGATTTAAAGAGTGCATGTTTTTTATGAATACAAGGAAAACAGGCGTAGTATGTGAAGGTTATCTAGCGGCCCTCACTTGGTAACGTCTTATGCCGGCTGTAAACACTCTCCGAGAGTCTCGGCCGAGAAGACTCTCGACGAGAGCATGCCGTACTACACACTTGCGAGAGCCAACGAGACTTGTACGAGAAGCTTTGACTCGGGCGCAAAAACTGAAAAGCGACGAAGACCGACAGGGGCGAGGCGAGAGAGCAAGACGAAACGAGAACATCATGTACACACTCGCTCTCGCCCTGTCTCGGAGTGTCACGGCGAGTTTGTATAGCCGGCATTATCATAAGGGCCCATACCCAGGGATTTTGGGATTTCTGTTGAGAAAAATCTTCTATTATGTCCTCAGCAATAAAATAAATGTGCTATCTTTCATTTGATACCTACGATGTGTTAACCGGTTTCATTTGATACCTTTTATTTTATATAGGTAGTATACTGTTCATTATTTTATGGTCTATAGCCCTCTATAGAATTTACTGTGACGTCATATAGCCTTTTACCAGCGGACATCCACACTTCCAAATTTCCAATGATACCTCATTTGTCAACGTATCATAGAAATCATACATCAAGCGGCGAAACACTTCTTCATCTTCTTCAGCCCATTGTCAGCCAATGCTAAGTGTAGGCCTTTAACAATGCTCGTCATTCCGTTCGATCTCGAGCTTTCCTCATCCACGTCTCTTCTGCAACTTTGACTAAATCGTCGGTCCATCTAGTGACTGGTTTCACAAAGCATCTGCGGCCAGTTCTTGATCTCCACTCCAGCACTTCTTTTCTCAATTGGGTACATTCCTGGGTCAAAAAAAAATATTTGGTACCGTTAAGAGAATAAAATGTCACAAAATAATGTCACTTTCCAATGATCACATTAATTTTGAACGTGATTTTAGATTAATCAATGCGGAAAAACGGATATTAAGAGCGCTATTCGACTCCAAAAAACTATGACGTCACAGTCTGATATTTCATACAAATCTCATAGAATATATTTTTTTTGACGTTTAGAAAAAGTGTCTGATTTGACTTGTTGGAAACTAGCGGATTGTTCGTCTCTGGTTAGGCATATTTAGCCCGCCCCTCCACTTTCTTTGCGTTACCACTTTGGCTATGTTGGTGAGTCTCGTCCGTCTACGGATTTCCGTGTTCTTATTCTATCCCGGAGAGATACAGTAGTTTCTGAAATTAGCATAGCATGAAGATAGACATGTCCGCGAAAATTTGACAATGCACCTCATTCAAAAGTACTCGTACCTTTGTTTCATTTTTAACCTTTGGTTGATTAAAAGAGATCCTATCTACGCTAGGTCCACCTTGGTACAGATGTTTCTATGTTTTTCTTTTATATGTACTCGTACTTAGTTATATGTGTATTTTGTACAATAAAGATATTAAACAAACAAGGACTAAGCATAATCAAGTCAATCTATAAAGGACGAAGAATTTATGACATTTCATTTATTCAGTTGAGAATTTTCTTTCTAGATACGTTATGAAGAGCTCAATACTTCCAATTCAGAAGATAGCACTGAGAGTTCTCTCGAAATTGAAGGAACTACTGCATCCAATAATGAAGATGAAGAACATTGTGTAGACATGTCAGTAGACTTTGAAGAGTTCATGGTTCGAGACTCTAACACTGGTGACATCTATAAGGGAGCTGTTGGAAATAATACCGTTATCTATCCGACTTACGAGAATGTTACAGAGGAATTTATGCAAAATTTGTGGCCGTACAATGTGGATTTAGATGCTGTGGTTTTGGAAAATACTTGGCCATTGGATGAAGCGTTGAAAAATCACACGTATGCTTATTCTACGTTACCTTACTACAATCCGGTATGTACTAAAATAAATTGTTATTTGAACATAATAATTGCCTATATTGCGGCATCTGCTCAATCGAGTAAGCATTAACTATTTATAAAACTGGTAGAGAACGCTAACTTTAGGAAAAACTGATAATTTGTAACTGCAATTCAATAAACAACGATTAATCAGAAATACCTTCAATTTCCTAAGACATTCAGACACACAGATCGAAACTTTCTTCAAAATATTATTTTATATAGCTCAGAAACTGATCATAGCAAAAAATATATTTGTTACTTAGTTAACAACTTACTTGACTTAAGTACATTTTTTATTTCCAGCATTTCGAAACAGCGTTTAACAGAACACTTTTATGGAACGCTACACATCCCAATGGAACCACTTACTTCCGCAAGCACAATGAATTCTCTAACAACTTCATAAACGCTGTGAAATTTGCGTCCGATGGTATCCCGACTTGGAGCACCAGCCAGTGGCTGAAAGGAGACGTCATGATCAACAGGCAGAATGTCAGGACTTCCTGGGCAAATCTCCATAGAGAACTTATTGAAGCTGCGTTAGGAGGAATTTCAGGACATTGGCTTTGGTCTTCACCAATCTGCGGCGACACTGAAAATTACAATAGAACAGTACAAAATGAGCTGTGCTTAAAGTGGTACTTATCTTCAACGTACATGCCCATGATCAAAATTCATTCGAAGGGAGAAGAAAGACATCCATTATCTTTCGAAGGAACTGAAAGAACTATATCGACAACCGCTTTAAGAAACAGATTAACTTTGTTACCATATTTCTATACTGTACTTCAAGATGGTCCACTACTGAGACCGATGTTCTACCAGTTTCCGGAGTCTGAGTTATTGTCAAACGTGACGTCACAGTTCAGTGTTGGTGACGATTTATTGATGGTTCCGACTCTCCTGCCAAGTCAAGGTCATGTGCATGTTCGAGTTCCTCCGGGGAAATGGTTCGAGCTGTGGGGAGGTTTGGAGCTGACTGGGGAAGAAGGTGATACAATAGCAATGACAGACACTGCTTCAGACCTATTGACTTTCATGCAAGCTGGATCGATTATAGTCATGCAAAAAGTGAGTAAAATTTATAACTTTTAATAGGAACATTAGCTACTCATTTATGTTTTTCCTTATTTGTACAAAGTCAATTATTGCTGCAAACATCTTTTATTTTAGAAGCTCGTTACGTCATTTCAAATTTGGTTCTTATTTCATATTTATCGTTCTTATCTCATACTTACAGAATCCGGGTGCAACCGCAGAGCTAACTCGTACACAAGCTTTCCTGTCCCTCACCATAGCCCTCAACTGCGAGACCGTCAACGTTACTGATCACGAAAATGTCACTTCAGAAGTAAAAACATATCACGCAGCAGGCAACTTTTTCTTGAATGAAAATCTCACCATCGTCTTTGAAGCCAACGAAGAAAGATTGAGAGTGACAGCTATTGGAGATGATTTTACACCGCTATGCTCTACAGCTGCGGTGTCTAATCGCTTTATAACGGAGCTCAAGATTTTTGGACTACCTTCGGAACGTAACAACTATGATCACTTTAGACTACTTTCGGTGGTAGTCACTTTATGTAATTTAGAAACACAGTCTGAAGTTACCTTTGTTTTTACCTAATAAAAAGTACAATATGTGATATTTTTAAATTTAAAACATAATTAAATTTACTATTCTTAAACGCAATAATAAAAATAATTAAGATAGTTTAGTAGTTACATACATAAATACTTTTTTAATTAAGAAGAATTAGATAGGCTGTATTTCCATACAAGCGTATACGAGTATACCTAGTCTAGCCATAAATATTGTAAAAAAGAAAAAAATATTTTTCCATTGCAAATAACATTTATTACTTTTACAATGCGTTAGTTTAATACATAAATATGAAACAATTTAAAATATAAAAAGCTTATTCGAAGTGGTCTCCACTGGCTGCAATACAGTCCTTTACACGTTGAGGCCAGTTATCAATAGAAGCACGCACTCTTTCCGTAGGAAAAGTCTTCACTGCCAAACGTATGGATTGTTTAGGGACTCCAAATTATCATGACGTTTAGAGCAAGCCGTACTCTCTAAAACTGACCATAAATCATAATCCAGCGAATTAAGATAGGGACTAGACGACGGCCAGTCTTCAGCTCTGATGAAGTCGGAAACGTTCGATTCCAACCAAGACTGCGTGGACCGAGCTTTGTGACCCGGTGCCGAGTCTTGCTTGAAGGACCATTCTTGGTTATTAAACATGGTGTTGTTAAGGAGCTTAACTACCTTCTCAAGAATGGTATCTTGATACACTTGTGCCGATGTTTTGATACCTTTTTCACAAAAGTATGGCTCAGTCACTCCTTCGTAGCTAACACCCCACCAAACCATCACTGAAGTCGGATAATGCCCACGTTGCACTCTGTCGACTAATTAGGAAGCTTTCTTAGTGCTTTGAGAATAAATACGGTCATTTGTTTGTTAAAATATTGCTCAATTGTAAAAAAAATCTCATCCGTAAACAAAATTTTTCTGTGACCTCTCTTTGCGTACCACTTCAGTTCGATTTTACCATCCTATTCTTTTTTAAATTATCAGTTAAGAAATGACCAGTACGTCTGTTATAGGCTGCAAGTTCTAAGTCATCTTTTAAAATACGCGACATGGTTCTAGGTGCTATCTTCATCTCCCGTGATAAAATCTTTTGCTTTCGGACAGGATTTCTTCAAATTCTTTTCCTTACGATTGTGATTTTAGAATGGGCTATTTTGCCTGCTGGGACGTAAATAATTATGTACAATATCCTAGACGTACCTAAATAATTAAATAGTTAATTAAGAAAACTAAGTTAATTCATATACCTAGGCAGTTTATAACTACTTGACACCTTTGAAATAGATACTTTCATGTAAGTAGGTAAATAAATAATATTTATTTAGGTGTATTATGTAAGTTTGTAGGAATACTTTTAAATAAGAACTTTATAGGAATTTCACTTGTCACCAGACATTATCTAAGAAACATTTATTTTGCTGATAACACATGATCATTACTGTTATGAGGGACACTGATTACGGTCAACCTGACCCGTCTTGACCCGCGATAAATCTGTACCACGCTGACAACGGGTCATTCAGCTGACGCCAGCTGATCCGACCACATCGCTCACTCATGAACACTGAGGAAAGCCACGAGGAACAAGACAGCCGAAAAAGAAGATTCATCCACCCCAGCACGAGAATGCCGAATATCAAAGTCTTCACCGGGAGCACCCACCCGGACATCGCACAAAAAATCGTCTCAAGACTCAACTTGAACCTCGGAAAAGCCACTACTAAAAAGTTCAGCAACAAAGAAACCAATGTCGAAATTGAAGAATCAGTGAGAGGTGAAGATGTTTACATTGTCCAAAGCGGCTGCGGAGAAATCAACGACAGCCTCATGGAATTATTTATTATGATCAACGCTTGCAAAATTGCATCAGCATCAAGAGTTACAGCAGTTATCCCGTGTTTCCCGTACTCCAGACAAGACAAAAAAGAAAAGAGTCGAGCCCCAATCACAGCTAAACTACTCGCCAATCTCACTTCTGTGGCTGGTGCGGACCATGTCATCACCATAGATCTACATTCTTCCCAAATCCAAGGTTTCTTCAACATCCCTGTGGACAACCTATACGCTGAACCAGCCATCACAAAATGGATTAAAGAAAACATTTCTGAATGGAGAAGCAGTGTTATGGTTTCCCCTGATGCAGGCGGTGTGAAAAGAATGACAGGTATCGCTGATAGACTCGACATTGACTTCGCTATTATTCACAAGGAAAGGCAAAGAACGAACGAAGGGGATTCTACAGTTCTAGTTGGTGATGTCAGGAACCGTACAGCAATCATGATAGACGACTTAGCTGACACTTGTGATACTATTGTCAAGGGTGCTGAGAAACTTCGCGAAGCAGGTGCAAATAAAATCTACGCTATTCTGACTCATGGAGTATTCGCTGGCAATGCTATTGAGAAGATCAACTCATCGTGCTTGGAAGCGATAGTGGTGACGAATACCATTCCTCAGGAGAAACACATGAAAATATGTCCAAAGCTGCAAACAATTGATATTTCTGTGATGTTAGCCGAAGCAATCAGACGTACACACTACGCAGAATCTGTTTCGTACTTGTTTACTAACGTGCCATATTAATTTTGCTACTTTACCATGTTTTATGAACTAGTTTCATAGGTTCCTACTGCAGCAATGTGACGGTTTTAATGATATACTTATTGTTACTAGAAATAAATACTTTAAAAAGTAAAATAATACTTTAATAAAACCCGTTAAATCATGTAAAATATTCTGTAAGTTCATGCAAATTTGTGATGGAGACAATAGAGCTAAGGCTATCTGGCTTTTCTGTTTCAATTAGCCTTCATTGGATAAATTGAAGAACTTGAATCTCTTAAATTGGCAATAGGGTATTTATTTAAGATAAAATAAAGGATTTTATTGTTTAATTTGCATAGCTAGCAATGGAAGTTAATACCCTTAGTGATTGTATATTATTATATAGCTAAGTTGACAATGGCGTACTAAACTAATTCGGACAGATTAACCTAATTTGACACGTAAAGCCTGTGTTATAAATAAAGCAGTAAAGTTAATTTTTAAGGCTTTATTCGTGGGTTTTATATTGCTTTCAAACTAAGATATTGCTGTAATTACTTATCTACGTAGGTTAGATAAAAGTAGGGGCTCGATTGTTGCGTCGGCGATCATTTGAAACTTGGACTAAGGCGCCAATCTATTATTTTAGTAAGTGCTTATGTACTTACTAATAATTAAAAAAATAAGGGCACCATGACCTTGAATTGGGTTGATGTAACGATTCAAACGATACTCCGGTATACGAGTATCAAAATCTGTTCAGGCATTTCGAAGATGGCTGAATATGAAACTCACATAGGTCCCTAGGTACCTACATACATGAACCCTGAAAACACTACACTCCATTTTTGGTCGTGTACAAATGGCTTTGTATTAGCTGCAATGAGACTTCAACATCATGATGAAGCTTTTCATGGCACTTCCCATGAAAGGAACCAATATTTTTTTGTGCGTATAAACTTCAAACATAAATGCGGATATTTCACTTCGCTCTCTTAATTTGTTTATCAGAAGAGCGGCTTGATAGGTAAATATAATAAGGTTATCGATGTGAGGAATCAAACATACATAAAATTACATCATCTGTTTACGTGATATGTATTCACATCTTAATTCTTACATCACATATCGACTTGTAAACAAAAAGGAAATAAATATATACTTAATCTAATAATTTTTTTCCACTATGGTCTGAGACAAGAAAAAACCGGTCAAGTGCGAGTTGGACTCGTATATGAATGAAGGGTTCCGTACAATGTTTTAAAACGCTGAAAAAAGCACGTTCTTGTATGACGGCCCCATTTAAGTTTTAACTTATCTTATTTTTTAGTATTTATTGTTATAGCGGCCACGTTAATACATAATCGGTGAAAATGTCAAGTGTCTATTATTAGCTATTACGGTTCAAGAGATAGAGCCCTGTGATAGACGGAAAGATAGCGGAGTCTCAGTAATAAGATCCTGTTAGCACCTTTTGGGTACAGAACTCTAAAAACGTAGAATGGACCAAATGCTTTTCTTCTCGCGCAGATCGTATAAACTTATCAAGGAAAAGGGCGATAATCTCAATCATGGTATAGGCGGCTAACAACCCATCAATATTTTGATTCCCTTTTTACCACTAATTCGCTAAACTTTGCCTTTGAATTTTACAGCCCTGGGGCTATGTCTGCTCCTTTAGGGATTTAGACGTCATAGTATAAACAATAAAAAACAAGAATCAATAAAAAATAAATATCATCCGAAAAGCTATAAACTTCAAAATACAACAAAAAAACAAAACGCGATGCCTAAAAACTTCATACAGATCTGTGTTAAAAACAAAACAAATTGTAAATGTTAAACCAAAAGGTTTGTATTCAGACCTAGCTAAGATCTTTTCTAACAAACGCAGCACAGTTCTTTTTACATTTTCTGAATAGGTTCCGTAGTAAAAGTTGTTTGTTTGATGAGTACCATGACCTTTTTGCTTCATTAATATACTGAATAATAAGTTTAGGTACTCGTTCCGTTTTTTTTATTGTTTACTAATCCCAAAACTCTCTCAGCATCACCTGTTGATTGACTAATAGAAAAGGCCGCCATTTACATTTATTGTAATGAAGCTAAATAAATAAAAAAATACCTATAAGAGCACAATTTAGATAAAGGTAGGACAAAGATTTAAATAAATAATTATGACTCTTATAAAATTACCCGAAAATACAACGTAAAAAAATTGTAAGTAGGTATTTATAAAAATCTGAACATTAGTAGAATTATACCAGTAATTTACAGCGCTTCCTTCTTATTCCTTTAAATCATAAAGGGACTGACATAACCATTCCAAAGCGTAACAAAGTATTCCAAATTTTTCCGGGTACAATTAGATACTGGATCTTTCGCATAATACGTCATTGTCAACGTGAAATTCACTAAGATGGATGGCACTCCCCAGTAATAGATTCGTAGGATCTGCCTGCTTACAACGCATTACAATACTAAAGTTTCCTCGTAAATCTATCAATTAACTTAGTTTTAGACGTAAATTACTTTAGTTTGAGAGGTTTAAGTACCACGAAGTGAGGAGCTCGTTGGCCCAGTACCCACTACGCATTGCTAGCGCTTCCGCAAGTTAAGCAACCCTGGACATGGTCTGCACTTGGACCACAAGTGGCATAAAATATTCTTGAGCTCCTCCGTGCTTCTAAAGGCATGTTAAACCATTGGTCCTGGCTATCATTATTGTATGGCAATCGTCAAGCTATGGCATAATTAGCTTCTAACTTACGTGCTACGGGACTCGAGCAGCGGCTACGAAGCTACAGCTTCTGCTACAAGTATCTCTACGAGCTGTAAAATATAAATTACTAACAAGTTATGAAAAATTACGGGAAAATAAAAATCACGGGAAGAGAATATCTACCATATTTATTATTCTATGAGGTACAGGTAGTAGAGTTACTTGCTTGAGATGCTAGTTGTTCTTTTCTAAAAAGTTCTGCACTTGGGCTATATTTTTTAGAAAAACAATAGAGTCAACATACATCATAGTTCTAGTTCCCACTTCCCAGTACCACAGAGGACAGTAAGAGTATTACATACCAGTACTCTACTAGTTTTAGTAGAGCCTACGTACACAACATAAATTTTTATGAAAAAGAAAGTGCTTTCAGAGCGCCACTTACCTACGAGTGTCACTTGTTTGGAATGCACACTCCACTCAGGTAGTGTGTGCCATGCCATTCCGGGCCAGGGCCATAACCGTCGAGGAAAATCGTAAAAGATTTTAGTTAGTAGAACGAAAAAATACTAATGAAAAAAAGTTACTAAAGTATAATTTAGTAACTTTTTTTCATTTCATCTTAAAGCTGTCCCGGTTGAATCCTCAGCTGTGCTGCTTCTGCCTGGGGTGCACTTTTCCGCATTTTCACCTAAGGATGCCGAAGACCTTGCAAAGTGGATAAGAAGCAGCCGGAACAGTTTAAACGATTTGGCTATAGTTTTCTGACCGGATGCCTGCCTTACGTTAACACTCTTTGTGAATTAGTAACTATATTTTAGGTAAGGATATACATTCTGTCTGGCTAATAATACATATAAAAAACTGAAACTTGTACCACAGATTAATAAATAGTTTACTTGTACCTAATCTCTACCTAGACCACAAGTATTGAAATTGGGCCTTATATTTTAACACTATCACCTCTTTATCCATAATGGGGCAGACATAGCATTTTGGATCTTGCGGCTCTGAGCAGATAGAGTCCAGGGCCGCAGGACCCAAAGGCCACTTTTAGCATGATCGTGGGCGAGAAGGTGGAAAAGGAATCGAAACAGTAATGTGTTTAACATTATATTTTTTTCTAAACTTAATTTAGACTGTAGAGTATAGGTACCAACCAACTAGGTACTTGGTGACAAATAGTAAAGGCGCAGCTTAGAATAATAACAAAAATAAATGTCATAGGCGCTTTAGTAAGATTTTAATTCCAAGTTTAAATATAAGTATTTTGAACACATTGTCTTTCACTTGTACAAGCTTCAAATCACAGCGTTAATAATAAAATGGTTAAATTTGTAAAAATAAGCATAAAACAATATCTATGTAACGATGAGGAATTTCTTTACCTAAGTACCTACACCAAGGACACCTACTTATTTGTTTGATTGGACTGAGGTTAGGCACAAGATAACGCTATAAAGTTATGTTAGTCACGACACGAAAGTAAATGAAGTGAAATAAGTAAACACAACTTAGTGAAAATGGAATTCAAGGAGAAAGTTTAATTGAACGATAGGAAAAGTGCCTACGTGAACATTTGAAGAAAAATATGTTCGCGACATTAAAGTTATAGCTAAGTAGGACAAGCAAAGAGAGTTGAGAAGACAAACATAATTAGACTTATGTTTTAGAGGTTATGAAGTTGTTTATATTTTGAACTCTTATGTATTGTGATATGGTTTAAGTATTCATTAATTTTGATGAATTGTTGACATAAACCAATAATATTCCTACGGTACTTACTACATTATAAAATGTCTATTTAGTTGTTTGTAGGAGTGGATATCTAGGTATCTATGTAGTAAATATTACATTATCTCCTCGGTAGAAAAACATATAAGATTGTGATTGTGAGCAAAGTTCAGTACTCTTGATAATAGTGGTCATAGTCATAGGGTTAATAGTACCTACCTATCGTAAGACAGTGAAAAATACTTAATAAAATTGTGCCAATCAGGTGGGTGTGTAGTTACATAGTTAAACATCTAGATAAACTCGGAGGACAAACAGGCATAGCCGTATGCCTGTTTGTCCTCTGTGTGCCGCCACTTTAGAAATCAAGCTTTTTTATAAGTACAGTCAGCAACATTTTGCATATTTTTCGGTCGCTCCGGGCGCGACGTTGAATGTATGAAGATATCTTATGCAAAATGTTCCGATGGGCTCATCCTTAGTTGAAATCATTGGATTTTACATTAGAAAAAGCCTTTATTTAGTGACATATTTTTGCTGCTGACTGTACTTATAAAAAAGCTTGATTTCTAAAGTGGCGGCACACAGAGGACAAACAGGCATACGCTGTTGTCACTCCGGACGCGACGCCGCGATCATGCCCGCCAGTCGGTTGTAAAATTAGCGCGGTAATATTCCTTAGTATTTTAATTATAACAAACAGTTAAGTTACTTACCGATGATATGATATTCCATGTACTTTTTTAACCTTTATCGTAGTTTTTGCAGCCTTTAAATGCGCAACCAGGCATTTTTAAGGCATTTACAAGTATGAAACAAATACGAAAGAACTCTTCCGCGGACCTATGACGACTAAGTCGCGCTGGTCCGCAAACCGACTTTATCGGGTCAACGAGTTGGTGCCATTTCTTCGCGCGGTTGGCCTAGTCCTTACGCTAGTAATATAAAGTCAATGGTAAAAACGCTTCTGTTTGGTGACATAATTTTGCTGCTGCCTGTACCTTGTAAGGGGTTTGAGGTTGTCTCTAATTTAATTAACTTCATGTTTTTTTGTTTTTTATTACCTGCTCTACTTTTTTACTACCTAGGTACTTATATGTTCATCTATGTAGGTAAACCTATGTTTTTATTACATACACAGAACTACGAGTAAGTATAATGCCTTCAATATTATACAAAGCGGACGCCAGCCCCCCGGCCCGGACTGTGATGATGGTGCTAGATCTGCTTGGGGTTAAAGACGTAGAGACACGAGATCTGAACCCATTGCTGAGAGAGCAAGATGCTCCTAATTATCGGAAGGTATGTACCTACCTGTGTTGAAAACGGTTTTTAGTTATAAAAAGTACTTGTACTACATTAAACCAACTTTATTTAAAAACTATGTGATGAAATTGTTGTCGCTTTTAAAACCACCAGATTGAAAAGTAAAAAAATCGATGAAAATCGGTTCCATAGCATAGGCCAACATTTACGACCAGATTCCTACCCACCGAGGCAATTAAACACTACATGAAACCTTAAATCCCTCGTAATCCAATGATTTATTCCCTAACGGCCGAACAACTTTCAGAAAAACCCGATGCGGACCATCCCGGTACTGGACGAAGGGGAATTCAGTTTAGCTGACAGGTAACCTTAAAAAATTACATGGGTGAGGTACATTCCAAGCTCTTTGAGGTAAGGTAACTATTTTTATACGTAACGGGATTTATTTATTGCGTAAGCAACGTTGCTCAAACCCTTGAAGTTGATTGTTATGTTACCTTAATCATTTTGTTAGTGAAGTAATACATTTTATTTATTACTCTAAATTTTAATAAGTACTTAAAAATAATATTTTTAGAAAATGATTCCTTTAAAAACTTTGAAAAATATTGCATTTAAAAAATCTGTTACGCATAAACAGAGGCAAGGCAGGGTGATTTTAGGGTCATACGGGTCCAGCGTAAATAGCCTTTTGTGCACCGCCTTGTGCGAGCTTTTATGACTTTTATGCCTGGGCACCACCGGTGGCACTGCCCTGTTTACGGCACTGTACGGGTCGTAAACCTAATCATCACCTAGTTATACTTAAAAGGCTATGATGAACTTTATCATTTTCCGTAACATGACGTGTGATCTAGTAATGCCCAAGGATCGATTTATTACGCACATGTCCCTTACATGTTGTATAAAAAAATTCCTTATTCTTTCAGCCATGCAATAGTGCTGTACCTCATAGACAAGTACGGGAAGCCCGAGCATTCGTATCTGTACCCGACCGACCAGCGGACGCGGGCTACTATCAACCAGAGGCTGTTCTTTGATTGTGGAATCCTATTCCCTAGGCTGAGGGCTGTTATGGTAATGTTTTGGTTACTTTTTACATGCCTGCACTAAAAAAAGCACTATAAGATTATTCTACCAATTTAAGAAATTCACAAAAAAGTCAGTACTTCTAAAATTGGTAGCATTGTACCTACCATCTTTTTCGTCTAAGCGCGTTCCTGGTTGCATCCTCAGATGTGCTGCCTTGGAGCCCAGGGTGCGCTTTCCCGCTTGTTCTTCTCCAAATATGATATGCATGTCAATGGTCACCCAAGGATGCCAAAGACCTTGCAAAATGGAGAAGAAATAGCCGGAACAGTTTAAATGATTTGGCTATAGTTTAACGACCGGCCGCCTGCCTGACGTCAACCCTCTTTGGTAATGTATTTGTGCGAAAAGTTTTACAACGGCAGCCGCCTGACGTTAACCCTCCTTGGGAATGCAATTGTAGGACGAGATGTTTATGCTTATATCTTTAGTCGCCTCTAATGACATCCACAGGAAGAGATGGAGCGGTCCTATTCTAACCCGGAAGCCGGCTACATTTTGGGTCTAATATCATACGCATACATCATTATAATTTTAACTAGAAAAATAGGATTTTCAAAATGACTAGATACTCTAAGTCTACACCATACCTAGAGGTCAAAAAATATTTTTCATATTTCGATATAGGTATGATCCTTGGAGAAAGTTGTTCAGTATCATAGACTGAATTCACCCTTAAAATAGTTTCAGTATATTTTGTTAGTTCCTGTATATTTTCGAATATGTATGTCAACCATCCCGGAGAAATTCTATAAGTACTCACATTTTTGTGAAAACCGCATTAAAATCGGCGAGATTTTCAAGAGTCCCCTACACTACACTGGTACTGTCATATCATGCGGAAACTGGCAAGTTACGTGGGTAGCCATGCCGGGGCCCGGCAGACGTGGTAGACATAAGAAATGCTGGCTTGACGTCATTAGGGATGATATGAATGCCATCAATGGCCTATTGGCCTTGCAACTACGGATACTTAAGACCGAGCGAAGTAGAAAAGAAAAAGCTGAAAAGCGAACCCCAAGCTTCCCTGCTTTACAGCTGAGATCGAGTACGGACAAAAAGACAAATAGACCGGGGTGGCCACTTAGGTACACTGGTACACACTGGAGGTGGCACAAGATTTTTTAAACTACCGAAAGGTATCTAACTAAGCTAGGCGATATTTTATAATTTGTCCTGATCCAGCAGTGGACTTCCTGTGGCTAATATGATGATGATGATAATCAAATACGGATTACATTTATGCAGCCGTATTAGCCGTGTGGTTCCCGGCAGAGTAGAATAGGACCACTCCAAGTCTTCCTGTGGATGTCGTAGAAGGCGACTTAGGAAACACAAGCTTAACAAAGCTAGTAAACATCAGTGAGACCTCTCCAACCCGTCTGGCCAGCGTGGAGAGTGTAGGCCAAATCCTCTGACTGCTCTGGCTAATATATGGCTCTAGTAGTACAGAGAGGGTTGTGCTCCTGCAGTAGAGACAAAAAAACCTGATGATGATGACATTTATGCAAGTACCTACCAATTTCGGTAACCGAAGAAGAGCCAAGCAACTCCCAATTCCCAAACGGTTCACTTAAGGATTTTTCCGTGACGTCAGCGCCCTCTAATATCACATGCTGGGCCTGGGACGTATAAAGTGATTTTATTGTGCATTGCATATTTCATTATGCTTTATGAAAAGCCGAAAATTGTAGGACGCGCGTAAGGGTTGGGTCACATATGTCAGTACGGAAAAGCATTTTCGCTGCTATCCGTTATAGATGAAGGAAATGCTATTCCGTGCTGACAGATATGTCCCACCTAACCCTCAAGTATTTTAGGTAGTTTCATTGACGTCGAATACCTATTGTGACAATGAAAGGATAGAACAATTAGTGATAAACGAAGCAATAACAGTAAGGGGTCGTCTATTTATCATGTGAGGCCTCAAAGGGGGGTAAATATCACGAAATATCACAAGGGGGGATAGGGGGACGTAGTGAGATATCGCGTGTTTTGTAAAACAATCATATTAGAAAACAAAATACACAAGTACGTAATAATTCCTAAAACATTGCAAAATATGAACTTAAAAGAAAATGTAAGCGTGTAGGTACATAAAGGGATAATTTTAAATGATATCTCCGTTTCCTTTGAAATTATTTATTTCAAATGGGGGCAGCACTGGACCCCGGAAAATTCATGTATGGCCTTAAAAGTTGTCCATACTGATTTATTTTCCTTATCCTCATTATCCTGTATGAATTTCTTAAAATTCGTTTGATTCCGCGGCAATGTAAACTGAGCCTTATATTCTGATTGCTTATACCTATTTTAGGCTCCCTTATACGGAGGCAGAATCGGAGAGTTGTCAAGTCGAATGATGAATAATATAGTCGACGCCTACGAAATGCTGGAAGTGTATTTAGAAGACGGCACATACATGGCTGGGGGAGAGATGACGGTGGCTGATCTGAGTGTGCTTACTACTATATCGTCGTTGCATGGGCTTCACCCTGTAGACGGAAAAAGGTAAGCTTGAAAGCGATATGTTGGCAATCTACAGAAGTACAGAATTAATTTAAGTACTAACGTACAGAACGGAAACTCGCAGTCCCCCGCAATATAGCGTTCCCGCACCTCTGGCCCGTCCTCGGGTGCGTTTGATGGCTTTGAACTCTGAAACTTCCATTGCATTCAAGCCGTGTTTTGCGATACCCGGCAGGGTTCATAGCGTACTATTATAAGACGGTGACTTTTCTGTTTTTCTGGACTTAAAATCACACATAATCACACATTGTCATGTGCACGAATGTAAAGCTTCGTTTGTAGTAGTATCAGGCCACGTATCCGGTTTGCGCCGTGACGGCGCGGCGCCGTCGCCGGAATCGTGGACACACCTCCTAAAGCTTCATACATGACTGATCGACCGGACACCGATCCGGCGCGCCGTCACGGCGCAAACCGGCTACGTGGACCCGAGGCCTTAGGCATTAATACTACGCCGTTTGTATGAAGCGCCATATCTGTCGAAGAACGCACGTGCGCACCTCGCGCCCAAGATGACCACGATCCGGCCAGTGGGCGCAGCACCCAACGTCGCATGATCCACAAATCGTATAACCGAATACCAAACCCAATAGCGAGAAATATTTTTTTATCAAACCAGAGAAATATTTCATTAACTTACGAGTTTAAAGACAATTATATAATCGTAAAGGTATTCACAACACATAACAACTGCAAGCAAAGTATTACACAAAAATACTTTAATTTATAAGAAATTACAGTGAGTTTTAATTTCAGAGCATTACATAAGTACATTCCTTCGTACGTAACTAGCTCTTAAGGTGAAGGGGTAAGCAAATGGCCTTGAAGTGTGAAATAAATTGTTAACTTGTAAATATGGTGATAATTTCCATATTGCTCTTCGTCATGCACTAGATATCCTTTTAAATTATTTTATGAACTGCCGTTGAAACTATTATTGGTGATCCGTCTAGCTTTAAAACTTGCCGTGGCCACTTTTGGCGGAGGCAAGTTTTAAAGCTAGACGGACTAATGTAAATACTTTCAACGGTGGTTCATAAAATAATTTAAAGGGCTATCTAGTGCATGACGAAGAGCAATATGGAAATATGTATATATATATATCACCATATTTACAAGTTAACAATTTATTTCACACTTCAAGGCCATTTGCTTATCCCTTCACCTTAAATTATTTTGGATTGCAACCTATTGTAAGAAAATTCTTAAGTAATTACTAATGGATGACTATTCCAGGTTCCCCAAGCTAATACGATGGCTAGATACAATGAATCAAAGGGACGTGTGCAAGAGAATAAACACCCCTGGCAGCAAGCTGCACGTGATGGGACTGAAGGCTCTGATGGAGTATAATAAAGCTAATCAGCAATCAAAACTTTAAACAGTTTATTTGCTAGGCAAATAAAAAATACCCGACTGTCAAGAAGAAAGGTACATAGGTACGTCAATTCTCTTTGGTCAAGAACGTTATAAGCGTTAACCCCCAAAAACTTTAAAACGGCTGAACTGATTTTCATCAAACATAGCTAAAGACCACCCCGCAAAGGTACTTGCTTTCACGTAAAAAAACCGCATCGAAATCGGTCCACCTGTTTGAGCGCTACGATGCCACAGAAAGACAGGCAGACCGACAGACATTAGCGTCAAACTTGTAACACCCTCTTTTTGATGGGGGTTAAAAAATACTGATATTAGGGAAATCGGTGCATGATATCGAAGAAATAATCACAAAGTATTTTTTTATTCAATGTAACGTAAAACCTTTAGCATACAGCGTAATTCTTCGTTCGAAAAAGAAACCCTGTGATACGATACTCGCTTTGTTTATTTTTGACTAATTAGTATTACGTTATTTATGTTTGTTCGCTCGTTCACAAGCATTACATGTTATAATGTTAACCATGGGTGTTAACATTGTATTTATTATAAGTATTTGTAAATTGTTAGACATATGATAAAGCCCTGTGGCGCGTAGGTGACTATTACCGTGTAAATGAGTTTCTTTTGGCGTTTCTTCTCTGCAATGGTCGTTGCGAAACGGCATAGGTAGCTTTTCTCTGTATATTTTTCACTTGCGTAAAATTACGGGGATTCAAATGTACTAAGCTTTAGCTACATACGTCAAAGCCAGTGTTTTATTCCTGAAACAGCACTATTACAATACGCTATTTTGCAACAAGTCAAATCAGATACTTTTTTCTTAACGTCAAAAACAAACATTTTCTATGGGATTTGCATATCTCTGGGGATTTGTATGAAATATCGATTTATGACGTCATAGTTCCTTGGAGTCAAATAGGACTCCTAATATCCGTTTTTCTGCATTTAATAAATCTAAAATAACGTTCAAAGTGGATGTGGTCAATGACAAGTGGCATTATTTTATGTATTTTGTGACGTTTTATTCTATTAACAGCACCAAATAATTTTTTTTTTTGACCAACTAAAATGCCAAATTCCAGTTTTTAAAAAAATTATCGATTTTTTTCAGTTACGATTTAAGTTTTAAGATTTTTGGGTTCGGGTAGCCTATAAGCAATATGTATAACAATGTAAGTATTATAAATATTTTAATTTTTTTAATACATTCATTAAAAAAATACAAATAGAATAATTCCAAGGCACCGCATTGAGGAAACTTACCCAGAATACTGGCAACTTTTCCTCACTGAATCGCTATAGGTATCAATACGGTGAGCGAAATAGTTGCCAGCTCTACGATTACCAGTTGCCTTAATGAGGCGCCTTGTGAAGTTCTTAAGAAACATTGTCTACTGTGAAGGGTATTTAATTATGGTGCTCCCATACTGCTGTTAAAAATATTTACATTTTCTAACAAAATAAAAATTAATAATAACATAAAATACTGTTCGAAATAGTAATATTTTTTAATATAACACATATTTTTAATAACAATATTATAATCATGAGTTATTTAAATTTTAAAATAGTTTAATAATGTTTATAAACATTTTTAACAGTGTAGGATCACCATTAGATGTATAATATGGTGTACAGTGTAAATACAAAAGACAGTTAAGAATCACAGGTTTTTTTATTTCAATAACTAAAAAGAAATGCAAAGAATTTTCCAACTTTACACTCCGTAACGTCTAGGCTGGGCTACCATATGGATAACTTTTATGAGAAATTAATGATTACAAAAAACGTTACACATTTAAACATTTCCTATAAGTCTTATAGAGTCTCTTGAACGCCCACTATAGCACTTAATATTACACGTACAGTAGTCATATACTCGTTCGCTCAGTCATACTTAACACATAAAGGGCAAACATTTGATTCCTTGGAATTCATTGAAGATCGCAACATGGTCACTTATCGATTTGTGGCTTGGGCGTTTCAGTTGCACGTTAGTCTTAGTTTACGTGACGAGCACTTGCATTAGCCGTCCTCTTTGGGAGGTGTGAACCAGCCTGTAAACAAATACAACATCATTTTAAACAAAAAAATAGCGACTTCTATATCTGGTCTAGTTCAGTTCTATTTCACCAAAACACTCAACAAGGTCAACAAGAGAGGAGTACCAGCGGGATCCACTACGCTGACGAAGACTGCAGCTCACCCTCTGCACTGCACTGCTACCTCGATGAGCTGGACTGGCTCAAATTAATTTCTTCCAGTGCACAAAAGGCAAGACAGAAGAATGTTGTTGCCTCCCTCATGTGCAAGGCATGAAAAAAAGCCTGAGGAATCAGGTGGACTTGTTGCCCATAGGATGCTCCAGCTCGTTCTCCGTTACACATACTTCGCTCGGAGCCTCTAACAACACTGCAAGCCTGTGGTTTCTCGTTAACTGTGCGTTACTTCAACCAGTTAATCCACTGGGCTGTCAGCGACTTAACTTGAAATTTTTAACGAGAAGCCACTGAGTAGCTTTTGCAACGCTGCCCAGTAAAACAGACATGAACCCAGCTCACCATTCTTCTCGTGTATCTGCACCAGGCACTTGAAGCTCTGCTGCGCGCGCGCCAGGCTGTACTGCGTCTGCGACACCACCTTGGTGGCCCCGAACTGGATGCGCGCCTTGCCCTTGACCAGCGTGGCCGCGATCTGCATGATGACCGCCTCCACCGTGTACGCGGACGACCAGCCCTGCTTGGTCAGCAGCTCCATGCATATCGCACCACCTACTAGCACGTAGCCTCCTGAAATACAACGATAATCATCATCATCAACGGCGGCGCAAGATCAAAGTTTCACATGGGCGAGGTAGCTCTGCGAGGCCCTTTGGCTAGTAAAAAAATTCGCTTTAAGACGCGAGGCGTCTTGAAAAAAAAAGGTTATACGCTACATATGCGACTCCCTGCAGACCGCGAGGCCGTGGGCGGTGTGAGCCTTACGCCGCCTCTGATCATCATCATCAGGTCTTTTCTTACCAGTTTTCTAGTCTCCACTGCAGGAGTACGACCCGCTATGTACTACCAGAGCAATTAGCAAGAGCGATCACGAGGATTTAACATACACTCTCCACGCTGACCAGACTGGATGCAGAGGACTCATTGATGTTTATAAGCTTGATTTACCTTGTATTTCCTTAGTCGCCTTCTACGACACCACGGGAAGACTTGGAGTGGTCTTATTCTACTCTGCCGGCAACCACACGGCTAATCCCAATATAATTTGTACTCCCAAATGGGAGAAAAAGGGTTTATAAATTACTAACAACTGACAACTTCGTCACTCACCAGATATGATAGGGTAAACCACCCTGACAAAGGGCGGCTCGAAGGGATAAGTCTCCTTGAACATGATATTTAACAGGATTGAGTCCTTGCCCTCCTTTTCTTTTAGAAGAAGCAGGTCATTGTGCAGCGGACTGTCGGGGTCTACCGAGCGCAGTCTGATGTTCCATTCGTATAGCGAGTCATTCACTAGCTCTGGAAAACGAAAAAACAATGTGATAAATACTTTAATCCAAAGGAAAAATCGATATAAAAGTATTGAAGTGAAGGGTGTTTCAACACTGCAGTTCATGTTTATTTGACAGTGTAGTAGACATGGGTAACTCCGGATGCGAATACTTATTTAAATGAGCCGATTCATCAATAGGAGCTGATACCCGTACTGAATCCCGGTAATCGTTATCGGCTCCCGAGAGTTATTGAGTCCGCACCGATCTTTGTCCCGCCGAGAATCGGCGGCGCCTTTCGGGTCGCGAGCCGGAGCCATGTTTCGGCTCCACCGCGTGTCGGGAGGAATCGGGAGTATTTGTTTATTCAGCGTACTCCGCAAATGCCAATGATAGAGTGAGATGCGAACTGATTTCTATAGAGGATATACGGATATTTATAACACTGTTTGCTGCGTGGGTAGAAAACTTCGTCTGTATCTGCGAAGTGCGAATGTTCCCAAATTTAACTTCTATGGTAAGGAATTAGTTAGCAATATTGAAGTTTACTCTTTGTTTTCAAAGCAAGTTTTTAATAAGTACAATTTTTTCGCGTTTTACCTAAACCTAGGTCGATGTTTGTTTAGTTTTTACATGTAAGTTAGTTGTCTATAGTTGTGTAAATAAATAGGTAGTGTAAGTCACGAAATACATTTTCAAGGTATTGCACTAAGTAGTATTAGATTGACAGTCCTAAGCCTATAAAGTACGAAGGGAAATCAATTTACTTTGCCTAAGATTGACTTGAATCTACTGATATCCCGGTACTGGTTTCAATATTATTCTGTAATGAAACCGGTACCAGTAAGGACGTCTGTATTCTGTAGATTCAATAGCGAAACTTAGCGGACCTCGGAGCTGGAGCCGAAAAGGGAGTAGGAATCATTAAGATGAGTCGGTACTGGATGCGGAGTAAGATTCAGTGAGCCGAAACACTGCTCGGAATCGAGATTATCCATGTCTATTTTAGTACCCTCAATCAAACCGTGACAGCATAGCTCTCACATTAAAACATTATACCTTATATTTGACATAAAGTTCAAAACCAATCAAAAAGGGTGTAGGGTTAATCTAAAAGCGGTACGCAAGACATACGTTACTGCGTAACCGCGTTTCAGTGTAAAGCAACATTGAGCATTAATACATAATGATATAGTCAATTTTGACTGCCCCCGTGGTCCAGTGGTCAAGGCGTTTGCCTTGTGATCCGGAGGTCATGGGTTCAAATCCCACTGGGAAGCATACTTTGTGAAAAGTTGTTTCCAGTCTGTTTAGGATATTGCAGGCTTGAATCACCTGATTATCCGAAAAGAAAGATGATTCCGTGCTTCGGAAGGCACGTAAAGCCGTTGGTCCCGAACGCCATCTAGCGTTTGTACTTATCCTAGGATTGGTTCTGGTCTAATCTTTGGGTTGCGGAGGTCAGACGGCAGTCGCTCTGTGTAAAAACCAGTAACCTCGTCAAATTGCCTAAGTTAGGTAGCGGACCCCGGGCTCTGAAGCGTAACCGCTGACGATGCAACCGGGAATACGCTCGGATGATGATGATGATGATATAGTCTAATTTGCTTTGACATAGAAATAGGACGACACTATCGGACGACTATACTATTATTTTACGGAGTAAAAAAAATGGTACATTTTATAAACACACTGTCAAAAGTCGGTATGGAAAGCTTTCTACCCAAACATTCAAGGTCAACAACAAACTGTCAGTTAGAAAAGTTATCTTACAAACTAAAGAATATCCAAATACATGCGCGGTTGCAAGATACTAGGTCATTTTGAAAATCTCTGGATGGGCTAAGTCCAACAGAAGCAATAATAAAAATTCTTACAACTAAGGATGTCGAAGATCATGCATAGTGGAAAAGAAAAAGTCGGTAAGTTGACCCTGGGCTTCGAAACACGCCCGCCAGGGATGCAACTAAGAACACGCTTATTATATGAGAGAGAATCTGTCCAAAAAGGGTTGACGTCAGGCAGGCGGCCGGTCTATAACTATAGCCAAATCATTTGAACTGTTCCGGCTATTTCTTTTCCACTTCGCTATGTCTTTGGCATCCCTGGGTGACCATTGACATCCATGTTATATTTGGAGAAGAAAAAGCGAGAAAGCACACCCCGGACTCCAAAGCAGCACAGCTGAGGATGCAACCGGGAACGCGTTTAGACGAAGAAGAAGAGAATATATTATGTCTTACCAATAGAGTACATGTTGTTTTTGAAGGAGTGTGAGCGGTATATGTCTCGGAGCTCCTTCATGAGCCGGTCTGTGGCCTGCAGGCTGCCGGACACGCTGCCGGAGAGGTAGTCCTGCCGCTGGTTTTGTCTCAGTCGTTCTAATGTGGCTAAATGCTCTGTTTCCATGTCATCCTGTAAACGATCAAGTGAAGAATAAAACTCACGTCTACTTGAACAACACGTCTACTTCTACTTGGTATTATTAATGTACATAACTGTTGTCGACGACAACACCAGTATCTTTGAACGAAGTTTCATGAAAATTTTAAGTTCGAATTCAAGTTACATAGGTCAAAGGTTTGCCGAGATATGGGGTTCGCGATTCCTAGTTTGGGGCGTACTACTGGTGTTAATATGCAGTCAAGTTACTCATCACACACCGTCGAGCAACTTTATTTGTATTGAGCTTGCAGTGAAATTAGGCGCCGTTGATTGTACTATTGGATACATGAATAGACAATATGCATGTGATTCAGAAACGAACAAAAAAAATTATGTGTATACTTCATTGCTAAAGAAAAATACCCATATATATATCTTTTCAATTTAACGTGTTTCCATTGAGAAATTAATTATTTAAAAGCTGTATTTTTAAAATTCCCTCGCAAATTTCCGAAACGCCACGTGACGTCACGAAACACTGTCAAACTTAATTTTCTAAATAGTCTGTGCTGTCAATCACAAATTAAAAAGAAGAAGACTATCTGTCACTGTCAATAAGTCATTTGTAATTTGCAGTGTTACCAGATTGGGTATTTTTTTCGCAATTCTGGGTAAAAATGGGAAATTTTAGAGAAAAAAAATAAATCTTTTGGAGAATTTTGGGTATTTTTTTTCTTAAATAATATAAATTTGTTTGATTAATTACGGTAGGTAGTAAATTATCTTATAGCTTATAGTAGCAGGCAGCTAGTCTACTACCTATTAAATTATAAATAATTGAAGTAGGTACTTACAATACTACTGTGTAGTTTTGCAAAGGATGACACTACTCATTTTGCTCACAATATGTATTTTTTGTTCACAATAGGTATGTACAGTTGCAGTTGAATGGTATAATCCGCTAATTTACTAAACCTCTAGCTGTTTGGCATTACAGCTCGGTTTTGTAAAACAGCGAACCCTAATACGCGGAATGATTCCTTACATTTGCATATTTGGGCATATGAAAATATATTTTGTCAGGTGCAGTTACGATGTTATTTTTGCACATAGGAACCATACAATATTTATAATAAGATTTTGTGCGCCCTTCCATTTGTAATGAATTGATATTAAAAGCTTTAATCACTAACTTATAATCACAAATTAGATAGTATTACTTATAAAATAAAACTGTGAATCCAAATCTTCGTTGTTTTGTTGATAATATTTTGAATTTGTAATTTGCACTTGACTGACACTGACATATAAGTGTATCTATGACATTGACAATGCACGGTGACGTCACAGAAAAAAGCGCAAAATGGCACCGCGTTTATAGTCGTCCAAAAATAATAGTAATTTTAATTATTTTTTTAAGCTTATTTAATAATATTCTGTAAGTGTTATATTTTTTTCCGGTTATATAATAACTTATAGAATCGTTTAAAAAAATAAAAAAATAACATGAATATACCCTATTGGATATTTTCAGAATCTTTGTCATAGCTTAGTTAAACAAACGGCCAAGCCCAATACAATACATATTTAAAAAAGAAACACGCTAGTGCATCAAAATATAATTCTCTAAAAAACATAATGCTCCTACATTCACCTCTTCGATTCTGATTCAATTTACGCAAACAAACGAACAGTAATTACAACGAAACACTCGAACGCACACATAGACAAAGATGCATGCGACTGGTCGCGACAAGGTCACGCGTCGTCGTCGGTCGGGTGGGGCAGTCAACGCAATGAGCGGTGAGATACAACGCGCGGATGGTACTTTTATGCAGAACGCTACGCTAAAATAAATAACCTTGTTTACTTGTAACTTTTTTTTTATAACTAATTTTCATGTCTATATGGCTTCTACACCACTTCACGGCACATGACGGCATTTTTAATGAATCGATTATCGCAAAAACACAGCAATATTCTCAAAGGAAACTTCTTGCAACGCAACCGCACGACTCGAGTGTCACGACGAACTGTCGCGCCGCGCTGTTCATATTTTAAGCCCCGCCCGCCGCCGTACATATCGCGTGGAATGATTTTTCGGGATTACTTACGATTCTAGAGAATTATTGTTCGTAGCGCTAGTGTCATAATAGTATTTATTAATTATATTTATATAAAGGTATTAGTAGCCCAAAAACTGTGTGAGGTACCTATGGTAGGTATTTTGGATATAAAAGCATAAATAGAGGAGCAACGTACTTTGTTGCTGCGTCCAGCGTCGTCCACCATCTCGAGCGGCAAATCATCTTCGCCTTCTGACTCGTCTTCTTCGGCCGCCATTTCTTCATCTTCCTCGGTACCGGATTCAGCGCCATTGGACGTCACGCTTGGTACTCTACAAACCAATATATGATCATAACTCATAATAATCAAGTGAGATTGCACATTTGTTACTAACAAGCAGTATAGAAATTCTATATTCGATACTTTATAAACTATCACATCTTTATGATATCCCTGACAGGTTATAAAGAGCCTAGGGCCGAAAGACCAGAAAGTCATGTTTAGCGTGGAGGTGGGTTCTCATTCTCAACCAACTGGAAGAGGTGTAAAGGGAATCAAAATACTTGTGTCTAGTTATCTGCGCGGGAACAGAAGCAGCTGGCGCATCCTGCGTTCTTTTCTCCCAGACCAGCATGGAAGTTATGGGATATTGGGGCCTGGGATATCTTAACCTTATGAATACATAAAGTTTGTCCAATTATAAAATACTTTGCTGACAGAAGTAGACGCTGATATAAAAATTAATCATAAGATTCTTCTTTTCACAGAATAACATATAAATGACTAACTGATCCCACCACATTTTCAAAGGAAAAAAATAAAATATGTAAGAGTATGTAGCTACTATACTAAGTAACAACTAATAAATAATGGTATCAAAGTCTGTCTGGCACATTACAGAATGTCGTCATTATGTCGTCAACGGGAAGTCATAATTTGTATGTATTGACATAATAACTTATAGTAAAAAAGACCATAAAGTAAAGAACAATAGAGAAATATCACTATCAATAATATAGGGTCAAAGTAGGTTAAATTGAGGTAAATACCACTGTACTCGTATTTACACCATTATGCAGTCACAATAATCAACAAAGATCAAGGGATCCAAAATCTCTACAAATAAAAACTGGCAACCTTCGTGGCGTATTGGCTAACACGCTAGTCCATCACTCGGAGGTCCTGGGTTCAATCTCCAGCCAGGACAAATTAGAAAATAGCATTTTTCAAATTATCCTGGCACTTGGGTGTTTGTCAATATGTATTTTTTAAAAATAACAGTATTGTTGAGTTAGTATCCCATAACACAAGTGTAAAACTTACTTTGGGGCTAGCTCAATCAGTGTGATTTGTCCCTATCTATCTATCTAAATGGAGTGAAACTTTTAGGATGTAATAAATGATGATGAAAACAGAAGCACTTCTAAGACAATGCACAGGATGTAATGTTATTTACCTTGGCTGTGGTGCGGGATGGACGGGCAGCGACAAAGAATCCAAGTCTGGCGGTTCTGGCACACCATGTAACTTGCAGAGTTCTCTTAACAGTATACCCACCTAGAAATCGAAAGCAATTTCTATTATAAACAATTAAATCAAAATATGTGTAGAAAGACAGGATTGGAAAATAAAAAGCGGCCAAGTGCGAGTCGGACTCGCCAATCAAGGCAAGGGTTCCGTAGCCGCAAGTAACATAATATAAAAGTTCTAAAGGTAAATTGCGGTTTACGATTTATGACGTATTAAAAAATAACTATCTATGATACCGAGACCGCTAGTTTTAATTGAAAGTACATAGGTACTTTGAGGTACATACAACATTTTTTTCAGAATTACTTTAGTAATATTTCAAAAGTTACGGTGGGGGACACCTCAAATTTTAACTTTGTATTAGATTATCTCAAGACTGGGGGGTTTGATCTACATAGTTTCAAAGCAGTTTTTGTTGCATTTTAAAAGACCTTTTCAACGATACCCCACTCGTTGGGGTTAGTCCAATTTAAAGTGAATTTAAAAAAAATTAACTTTTCGTTGTTTGGGAAAAAAAAACATCTATTAATAATTTTAAAAACCAACTTTTGGAACTTCAATATCTATCTCTCCACCAATTTTCGTGACAATCGGTGCAGTAGCGGCGGAGTACGAGCCCGGACAGACAAGACGGACGGACGGACATGACGAAACTATAAGGGTTCCTTGTGGACTATGGAACCCTAAAAAGACTGGAAAAATTTAACGAGATCATAATTACCAAAACAAAATAACTACAGTAAAAATCTCTGAAATTATAAATAGAACATTTCTGATGCACAATGCACAAGGCAACAAAATAGCTTGTCAATTATTGTTTTGGCATCAACAAACTGTAGAAGAGAACTTACATCATGGCGAAAAATGGCCCTACGAAATATACTATACGTATAACGTCCAACAAAATATACTGAAACTATTTTAAGGGGACATTCAGTCCATGATTTAAATTTTTTGCTTTCTATACAATTCAGATCAGCTGATAGATCAACATGTATGGGAAGCCAATTTTTTTTTCCATATTTCGATATAACATGTTCCTTAAAGAAAGTTGTTCAGTATCATGGACAGAATTCACCCTTGAAATAGTTTCAGTATGTTTTGTTAGACCCTGTATACATTCCATTTTTATTTTAAAGACTGTTTGGTTTAGCAACTGGAGTATAACGTCAGTAATGGTTTTGATGGAAAATGGAAAGTAGTTTAAAAGTACTGCCTACTTGAATATACTTTTGGCCGGACTCTACCAAATCAACATCTCTGCTTTGCGGCGAAGTTCGAAGCGGAGACGAGAAGATGTTTTTCAACAAGGTGTATCCACCAAAGCTGAGCGGAGATGCATACTGACTAGACTGCAGTGGAGATGTGTAACTGTGCGAAACTGAGTTGCGTGATATGACGGCGTACAATCACGGCTTTTTTTCATCTGACAGCCCTGTAGTGGTGCCGCTCACTACACGCGGCTCACATCTCTTCTCATCTCCGCTGCGTCCAGTCGGCCGTCGCGCTAGCTTGCGAGGCACAGCTCACATCTCCACTAGCTCGATCGCGCCATACAGATATGATACATCTCCACTCGGTGGTATCCACTGAAGCTGAGCAAAGACGAGATGTGTGAATAACTAATTTCTATTGGTTGTTTAAAACACAGCTCCTCTCCTCTCGTTTCCGCTTTGATGGAGTCCCGGCCTAAGGGGACAATTTTCTGCGCTTTATTGTGATTCCACAGTATTGTAATTTGCTGTTTGATATAAACAGTTGTGCCCCTAGATTTATTAACCGAATTTTAAATTGAGTAAGCAATATTAAATCTTACCTGATTTATAACATGATTATCTCGTCCTTGTGTATAACTGAGGATTTGGACTGCATTTGTCACAATGGGATCCTCACTGTCTGCAAACCACACTGGCGGTGTGGTGGGGTAAGTCTCCTGTTGACAGACATGGTCATTGGACACATTCAATAATATTTAAAATTAAATCATTCCACTACACCTATAATAAATTTTATACTATATTTTTTTCTTAAGTTAGGGTTAAATATCTTATAATATATGTTTTAGGTACCTTTTTATTAATTGATAATTTAGTACTTAATTAGAATGTGCCATATCGGCCAAAAATTTGCCAAAAAGTTCAACCCACACGCCAAATCTTGCCACCATTTGATATTCCTATAACACGCACTAGGCTTGCATCAGCTAACACTAATACCCACTATTACAAGTGAGGGATCTGATTTCATTGTATAATTTGAGTACTTAAGTACTGCATCTTGAATGCCTAAAAACCCTATAAAAAATATTTGTGGAAGTACAAGATTAACTTCAGAAGTTACATGGTTAATAGTTTGATTGCCCATTGCGTGCAGGGGCATAAAGCGGGTTCCATGGTGGGTACCCATCATGCCTCTGGGCATGTTAGCTCAATGTAAAAGTTCTACGAGTACATCATGGGCATTGTGTAGGTAACATTGTTTTTGTGTGGGCAGTCAAACTGTTAAGCATATTATGGACAGATAGTGTTATATTACTTGTATATTTCAGCCAACTATTTCATGTACCTATATTTCCTTAATACTAACAAAGCCAAATTGAATTGATATTACTGTACATTCACAAATGAATTCTGACATACATTTGCATTGATTTAAATATTTCTTGTTTCAATACTTTATCAATAACATGATTACTTCAAGCAAGTAGCTTTGTGATAAAACCTTTTTGTGTTTATTTGAGGTAGGTACCCTATATCAACAAAGCCTGATATTGTTTGACATATCAATAAAGTAACTAAATTATACTATTACATACAAACTGCTCATTTATCTATTGTTATAAATAGCAGAGCCATAATTGTGTGTGCTATAAGGATATCTATGTTGTAGTTGAAACTCATATGGACAATTCCAGTGAAGTAAACACCAAAGTCAAAGATCAAAACAAGAATTTAAATTCTATGTGAATAACTGTGACACAATAACAATTTAATTTACTTGCATTGGTGCAAATTAACGAAAATATATTTGATATATGCAGTACATTACAGTATGTTGTAATTGTTATTGTATGTGTTGTCTCCTATCATTGTCTTTATATTTATTGTGTTGTATTGTATTTTTCTGGAAAAATAAATTATATTCTATTCTATTCTATTCTACACTCAAGAGCAGGATAAATTGCTCTTTATATGGCAGTGAGATGATTAATACATTTAATATTGGCAAAACTGATGACAGACTACCTACCTATGTGAAATCATTCAACCTCAAACACCACATCAAAATGAGAGACATGGTAGAAAAAAAATACAAAAGAGCATTTAGGTATATTACATTTTGTTTACGCAAACATTACATTGATAGTAAACAACTATCAGCTGGACAACATTAAATCATAGAATCAAGTAACTTCAACTCTACCACCCTAACAAAGTGGCCAGCCGACAAAAAACACGAATTTCGGGGACCAATAAAGTGTCTAATGATAAAAAGCAGGTAGAAAGGATGACTAAGTGCCTTTGTCCCCGAAAAGAGACCATTTACCGTTACCCAAACAAATAATGTTACTCTCGACTAAACCTAGCTGTAATATCGAAAATTACTGACAATCGTGAACATCGAACCCGAATTGATCGATATAACACGTCGCTAGCCAGTATGCCAAGTTCAATTAACGATAACAGATGGTTTTAGAATGCTTACAGTGGCAGCTACCTACGCAACATCAAAGCGAAACTCATTCAAAACACTATTGTAGAGGTGTTATCAGGCAATTCTTAACCAAACATACATTTTTCAGCTCAATTCAGCGAAAACTGGAATTACTTCCGCAAACCTATTGTTGACAGCCCTGCCCTCATAAACAACGACCCTTTGTCCCACCTTTGATTAATCAATAAACACACCCCTGCAATTAAAGTCTAAAAAAAAGCATAAGTAAAGGAAACTACGTAGTACTTACGGTAATATTTGCATGTATTTCATATTTCTTTCCATTTTTGCCAACGAATCTGCAGGTCAGTTCGTCGACACTAGCAGACATTATCTGAAACCGTTCATGGCTTTTTGGAAACACTTGTTCTAATGTCTTGATTTCTAACTTAAGTGTATTTAAGCACGCCATTAGTCTGGCGAAACACTAATTCTAAACTAAATTACTAATATCCACGATAAAATACATAGGAATAATTTTACGTTCACTCCGCGACCAAGCAAAATGGCGGAACGCAATGGCGGAAATTATTTTATGACTTTCAAAGTATTGACGATAGAGGGCGCTCGGTGATATAGCTACTTTTTTAATATTCTTTTTGGGACCCAGGGAAAATAGCTGGCTTTGGAAAATAAAAATCATTTATTTTTACCGACTTTTGTTTGTTCTGTCTGGGACTTTGGGTACCTACTTTGTTTGTGGGAGTGTTGTGTTGGGAATGGGATTGGGGACTTGGGATGGGTTTGATGGTTCGGATGGAAGAAATACGTACACAGTTTTAAAATAATAAAATATTTAATGGAGAGGGTTTTTTTAACCGCGAAATACGTCACAATGGGAGTAAAGAACTGTTGGGAGTTGGGGATACAGATTCAATGATCCAACTCCAACATATATGTATTTATCATTAAAAAAATAGTATCGTTGAGTAAGTATCCCATGAATTCATATCATATTTTTAACATAATACAATACAAGTATAAACTTACTTTGGGCAAAGATAATATAATGTGATCTGTTGTATTGTTAGATACTTGTATTGTAATTAGTATTGTTTAAATTGTATTGTATTTATTAAATGTAGGTTTAGTTAGACATCCAAAGTTTCAATAAATAACTATATAATATAATAATGTGCTAACACTACATTACATCTACATATAATGCAATGCGTCGGAAGTCGGAACGCGAGTGGTGAGTTGGAAAACTACACGTTTTGTGTTTCGCTGAGTCCCTAAATGAAAAATAGCACTCCTGTTCGGCTTCTGCAGGGCCAACGGCGCCGCGCCGGGGCATTGGAATCCACTTCGACTTTTTAAAATTGGCTGAATAAGCAAAACTGCGTGGCGTGTGGCGTGGCGTGTAGCGTTGAGTAGTCTGTATGCACCTCTGAGTACTGAAACATAGCACAATGTGCAGCGTAAAGTACAGAAAAAAAAATGATTTTTGACATTGACATTTATCATTTGTGATGTTGACGTGACGGGTGTTTTAGAAATTAACTGCGAAGGAAACAAACTTTTTATTTAACAAATATGTATGATTATCAATTAATTTTAAAATAATGCTATCTAGTAGTTGGTGACATAATGGGGCGCGATAAAAGCCCATTTAGAAAAGGTTCTTACAAACGTAGAAGATCACGATCAAATGACAGAAGCAGGAAATACAGAAAAACAAGTCCAAAGGCATCAGTTTCTGAAAGTGTTCAAGAGGATTTTAGTTTCATCAATTACAAAAGGGATTTAAACAAAATTATTCTATATAGCAGCGAAAGTAACACCGTGGCAAATAATTTAGACGACTTTTGGGTGTTTTTAAAGAAATATGAAGCTACACTGAAAAAAGCCGGCAAGCCATTGTTAGAGAGACAAAATGAGGATTTAAATGAATTTGGCGTTCCAAGGAACTATTCTAAATACCACTGTATCAACTTCAACACCAAGTTAAAGTATGTGGATGTAGCATCTGATGATAGGGACAGGCGGAAGTTTGATAAAGACTTGTTTGATGTATTTTTGAATATAGTTTCTATTTACATTGATTTCAAAAATAAGGAGAAGTTTGATAAACTGAAGAAATTGAGGCAGGCTCAGAGGGAGCTACCAGTAGCCAGTTATAGGTATAGTATATAAGGTCCATTTTTACCCAACTATGGCAAAGCCAGGAGGGTTATGTGTTTTGTCAATAAACATATTTTTCAGCAAGAATCTTCTCGTAGTCAGGTTTTAGTTTTTAAAACTATATCTTGTTGATTTATATTCTTTCTTTCATGTATTAGTAGCCAACACTTCAGCTCAAGCTGTATGCTGTGTACTTAATTCGTCCTTATCTATTTACATATTTATTTATATCATCAAGCTACCCAAAAGCAAGTATGTCACATTATCAGATGCTTTTGGGCAGCTTGATACAAGTATTTGACTCTTTGTGGACTACTTACAATCTATGGACATATAACTATTCTTCTTCATCTAAGAGCGTTCCCGGTTGCATCCTCAGCTGTGCTGCTTCGGACCCCGGGATGCGCTTTCCTGCTTTTTCTTTTCCAAATATAACATGCTTGTCAATGGTCACCCAAGGATGCTTAAGACCTTGCAAAATGGAGAAAAACTGTTCCGTCAACCCACTTTGGGAATGTATGTATTTGTGCAAAAAGTTTAACAACCGGCCGCCGCCCAACGTTAACCCTCCTTGGGAATGCAATGTAGCACGAGATATTTGTGCTAAGTCCTTTAGTCGCCTCTTACGACATCCACAGGAAGAGATGGAGTGGTCCTATTCTAACCCGAAACCACATGGGTAGGACATATAACTATTTTGTATGTTAATTGTCCTGCAAATTTACTACTTTGCAAATTATACTTATAGAAAGAATATAAAGTTACAGTGGATACCATCCCATGTAGGAATCCATGGTAATGAGGTGGCAGACTCTTTGGCAAGGGAAGCAGTAAATGGAGGAGAGGAGGTTTTGTGCCCTCCCTATGCCTCTGAACATGTACCTACCATGAGAAAATACTGTATGGATGTTTGGAAAAAATGTTTTGATAAATGTTCAGAGTCAAAAGGTATCTGGTACAAGACCATTCAAACTTCACCGAATCCGGTTCCCTGGTTTGATTATGCTGGACTTCCGAGAGAATATCTTGTGTGTGCATTTAGGGTGAGGGCTGGTCATATTCCGTTGAACAAATTATTACTCTTAATGAGAGTGACCCGCTCAGACTTATGCAATTATTGTGATAAGACGGAGGACTTACTACATGTCTTGACGGAATGTTACCAGTATACCGCCCTACGTGACCGATTTTTGGCGGGACTATCAATGTGCAACGGTGAGCTTAACATTATGTTAAGCGACCCACTATCACATTTGGCAAAAGCCATATACCTTTTCATAAGAGCTGTGATGTTGCACAGAAACTAGAAATTATCTAATCGAAATCCCCCATGAGGCTGGCATAGTCACACCAAGTGAACTGAAGCCTCTGAAAATAAAATAGATAAAAAAAAAAATATATTATACTTAATAACTACCATCCAGGAATAAAAGCAGCAACAGATCTGTAGAAGTGAAAGGCAGTATAGAAAGAGCCAATCAACTGAAGGGTATTTTAACAGGTATTCCGAGTTTAGTATGCATCATCAAACATTGTACTCACAATCTGTTATTTTTATTTCAGAAATGAAATTGTCAGTGCGGTACAAAATGAAAAAGTTGTAGTGGTGGCTGGGGACACGGGCTGTGGCAAGTCCACACAGGTTCCACAGTACTTGCACGAGGCTGGCTTTCAGAACATTGGTGAGTTTGTATTTATTATTTTAAATTTATCCTGCTACATGTGAGAAAAATAACACTGATTAGCTAGGGGAATAAATAACTTTTATGCACATATATATGTACACATATAACTTCTATACAATATCATGTCTTTATCCCTAATAGGGCAGTCAGAGCATTTTGGCTCTTGTGTCTCTAAGCAGACAGAGGCCAGGGCCGCAAGACTAATGGCCACAGCATGATGGTGGGTGAGATAGAGGAAAAATAAATCTTAATAGTGATGGGCTAACTGCATCACATAACTGATTTACTTAATCCCTCAGTCGGCTTTTACGATCTGCGTAAAAAGAGAAGCAACTGGTACATCTAAGTGGTATATAAGTTTTTTCTTTTCTCCCAGACTATCATGGAAGAAATAAATAAATATGAAATGTTGCCAATTGTCATTACAGCCTGCACCCAGCCCAGACGAATCGCCTGCGTGTCTCTCTCTAAACGAGTTGCGTATGAGATGCTGACCCAGTTTGAGAGCAAGGTCGGGTACCAGATCAGGTTCGAGAAGAGCAAGACCGCCGATACTAAGATCTGTTTCATCACAGAAGGACTTTTATTGAGACAGGTATAAGGTTGACTAATCTAATTAAGATAATTTTGAATATAAAAAAGCTACTTCAAGTGGTCTTCTTCATCAGTTCCACTTCACCAAATGCTCTAAGGCCGCGTCCACAAATTTTCATAGTTTGTCTTTGCGGCGGCCCACGTCGCACGACGCGCCGCGTGTCCGTCCGTAGACGCGGCCTTACTTTTTAAAGTGGTTTAAAAAAGAGGGATGCACAGAATTAGACATGGGTAATCTCGACTCCGAGGAGTGTTTCGGCTCACTGAATCTTACTCCGCATCCGGTACCGACTCATCTTAATGATTCCTACTCCCTTATCGGCTCCAGCTCCGAGGTCCGCTAAGATTCGCTATTGAATCTACAGAAAAAAGACGTCCTTTTTGGTACCGGTTTCAATACAGAATAATGTTAATTCCCGACTCCTGATTCCTCCCGAGACGGTGTGGAGCCGAAACGCGGCTCGCGGCTCACGACCCGACAGGTACCGATTCCCTGCGGGACTAAGATCGGTGCGGACTCAATAACTCGCGGGAGCCGATAACAATTACCGGGATTCAGTACGGGTATCGGCTCCTGTTGATGAATCTGCTCATTTAAATATTCGAATCCGGAGTTACCCATGTCTACACAGAATAAATATAAGTACTAACATACAGATTGGAGGCTCAACCCCTCTCAAAAGATAAGGTGTTGCCCTCAACTTGGTTATAATATGGAGGAGTAGAAATGATAATCGGTAAGTAATAAGGTTAATCAACCTCTTCATACATGCCCTTCGGTTACGTGTACTTCTTACCTCTCCCTTTTTCAGAACGTCTGCAATCTGATCGCAGAACGTTCGCCGAGGTCGGCCCTGTACCGCTCTTCCTTTCACACTTACCTTATAAATATTTTTTATTAATCTATTTTCATCCATCCTTTCTAAAGGGCATGTATGAAGAGGTTGATGAGTGTAGATGAAGCGAAAGAGGTCTGTCAAGATCGTAGCAAGTGGAGGTCCATAGTCTCTGCCTACCCCTGTGGGAAACAGGCGTGATAGTATGTATGTATGTATGTAATAAGGTTAATCGCTATGAATCAAATATTTATTTTATCTTTTGGCAACTGAGTAAAGATATTGTATGCAATTCATCACCTAGCAGCTTTACAACCATTGCCAACAGATTAAAGGCCTTTCCATTATAGGGAACACTAACATGTAGGTGTAACTTGAGCTGGACTCAAGTCCTGGGTTCTAGCATGGCACTGTTGATAAAATTAGATAAAGTTTATATTGTGTGAGGGACTAGTGCCATCCCGCCCTGTACTCGTAGTTGATGATCACATAGATGATAGCGCTCGATAAACACTGTCCCTGGTACCATGCTATGGGGACTGCTAATGCTGTTTAGGGTTCCATGCCCGAAGGTTGCCAACAGGACCCTATTGCTGAGGCTCCACTTAGGGCTCTATCTCTTAACCCTAGTTAGCCACTTGAAATTTTCACCTATTATGTATTACTGTGACAGCTATAAAAACAAATACTAAAAATAGTTGTTATACAAGAAACGTGTTCTTTTCAGCGTTTTAAAACATTGTACGGAGGTACAGAACCCTTTACGACAAGTCCGACTCGCACTTGACCGGTTTTTATGCGTTGAGCAACCCAGGCTAGTCATCTATGTCAAAATGTTAATGAAATATAAAACTTTTGTCCAGATGTCCTCAGAGAACCTGCCCGATTATGATGTCATCATCCTCGACGAGATCCACGAGAGGCATCTCATGGGCGACTTCCTACTTGGAGTCCTGAAGTGCCTTATCCATAGCAGGAGTGATATCAAACTAGTGCTGATGTCTGCCACAATAAATATCAAGCTGTTTGAGGACTACTTCTCGTCTGAGTCTGCTGTTGTTATACAGGTAATATTTCTGTTACTTTTATCCGAGCATTTGACTGTGTATGAATATAACATAGGCACGCTCTGCAGCCTAAACGGTGGTTTGTGGTTTCTAGTCTAGAATAAGACCACTCCATTTCTTTCTGTGGATGTCGTAAGAGGCGACTAAAGGACAAAGCAAGTACATCTTGAGCAACAACTGCATTTTCAATGAGGGTTGACGTCGGGCGACGGCCCGTTTTAAAACTTTTTACACGAATGTATTTCCAAGGAGGGTTGTAACTGTAAGGCAGGCGGCCGGCCGTAAATTTTTAGCCAAATCTTTATTCAGCATGAAGAGTAATAACAGAGTCACATGCTGGCTGACTCCACGTAAAGTGGGATTAGATGAGGAAGGAGAAGTCTTAGGGTTGGGAAACATCTGTCAGCACGGAACAACACTTTCCTATGCTGCTATCCTTTTCTGTCGCTCAGAAGCGTCATTTGCTAGAGCGAGAGAGAGCGACGGAACGCTTCACCATTGCCGGTGCTTCTGACACATATTATAACCAACAATCAGTGTTGCATAAAGAACTTAATTATTATTTCAGGTACCGGGTAGGCTGTACCAGATAGATTTAAACTACAAACCCATATTTATCGAAGACAAACCAACGAGAGATGACAAATTGGATCCCCAGCCATACGTCCAAATCATGCAGCTGATAGACAGCAAATATCCTAGTAAGTTGTGTGTGTGTGTGTGTGTCAAACCTTGACCAACATTCTCAAGATCATCATCAGCTTTCAAGTTCCCACTTCTTCTTCTTCTAGGCATAAGCCTGCGTCTCAGGTCGTCGCAATCATTTCACAATCTTTTCGAGTCAAAAGGTTATTTAATTGAATAATGGCAAATTGTAAGTGTCCCAAAAATTGCCCATTGTGTCGAAAATGAAGAAGTCGAGATGAAAAGCGTGTATATGGAAGGATTTCACTAAAATGGCTTTGCTAAGCCAGGCGAAAGTGTTGGTTATTACCTGGTTAAAAGAGTTCGCGACGTCTACTGGTCTCACAGAACCACCAACAGTGGTAGGTTTTTTAGCCAGTCAAATTTTTGTATAACAGGTGACGAAAGAGGCGATCTTCTCATCTTCATGTCCGGCGTGCAAGAGATCACAGCTATATGCGACGCGGCGCAGCAGTATGCCGAGAAGAACAAGAATTGGATTGTTTTGCCGCTGCATAGCGGCCTTTCATTGGCGGAACAAGATAAGGTATTAAATAGACACTTTACGTCCCCCCTTGACCCTAAAAATCAATAGTAGATTGTGCTACTAGGCGTAAAGGTAATAGTATTAACGCGAGGGCGCTACTTTGAATCCAGAGCGAAACGAAGGATGCCACAATAGAATCACGAGCGTAGCGAGGGATTCTACGATGGAATCCTGAGTGAAGCGAGGGATTCAAGTATATCGCCCGAGATAAAACTATTACCGTACACAGTGTAGCACATTCTTCTTTTTATCTCTATCTATGATAAAAAGCAAATAAATACCTATACCAAAAGTAGAATACCTACATATACCTAATCAGAGTTTAACAGTCAGTTACTAACCTTTATTTGGTGGCATTTTCACTGAAGAAGTACTATGAAAATATTTTTCTGGGACCACCACATCTTATAAATTTTCCAGTCATTAGAATCGTTTCATTACTTTTTCCTTGTGTGTCAATTCTTTATTTATTTAAATATGTATATTATGCGTAAACTTCATATTTATTTACTATCGGCCTCATCAAGAAATTAGTCACATTTAAAATAGTTGTAAAAATAACCTAATAGCTCCTTAATAAAATTACTATTTAAATCAAAGACAACAATTGCGCGTTTTTATTGTTTTTTAATAAATTATTATTTTGAAGCAAGAGAACCAAAACATTTTGACCCTTTAAGAAATAAATATAAATAATGAAAAATAGGTATTTTCTGTTAACGACATATATTTGAAGTCAAGTAATACAACAGTTGCTAGGTTACAATAGAATCATAAAGAACGGTGATCCAGATATAAATCCTTCTTAACACCCCGTTTCCTTTCTAAGCAACTGATGCTTATGTTGAGCCTCCAGCTTTTTGGCAAAGCTCCTGAAGCCTTGGCCTAAATAGCAGCTTCGTCAGAAAATCAGCAAGTTGATCTTTTGTATCAACCTTCTCAACTCTGAGATCCTTTTCTAAGACACACTGTCTTACAAAAAAGTGTCTAAGTTTTATGTGCTTGGTTCGTTGGTGGGTTTCATAAGGTGGATCATGAGCCAATCTTAGAGCGGATTCACTGTCTATGAAGAGCGGTGTAATCTCCTTCTCAACATTACTTTGCATAAAGTTGATGATCCGTTTAAGCCATATGATCTCCCTGGCGGCCTCGCTTGCTGCTATAAATTCAGCTTCTGTGTAAGATATTGCAACAGTAGTCTGACGCTTGCTTTGCCATGCTATAGCACCATTGGCGTAAAGGCAAATCATGCCGCTGGTAGAGCGTCCTGTAAAATTATCCCCACCATGATCAGCATCACTATAGCACCTTAAGCCTTGACGTGTAGTGAAATACTTGTACGTAATTCCGTACTCTAGGGTGCCTTTAACATAGCGTAAGATGCATTTTACTCTCGCTACGTCTTCAAATGTTGGATTATCAAGTTTGCGTGGCACTATTCCGACTGCAAACGCAATATCTGGTCTAGTGCCAACCATTAGGTAAGAGAGTGCTTCGTCTGCTTGTCTATAAGGGAAAACAGTAGTATTATCATTGTCCTTTGAGTCTGGCACACTATCCTTAACAATTGGAGTTACTGCGGCGTTGCAGTTCTGCATACCAAATCTTTGTAATAGTTTTTCGCATAACTATTTTGATTGATCCGTCTGCTTTTCGATCTATTTCTATTCCAAGAAAGTAGGAACCACTTTTCGTTGTAATCTTAAATCTTTGTCGCATCTCACTAAAAAACTTCTCAGTTTCTATTGCGCTCGCAGACGCTATAAGTCCATCATCAACGTATAAGACTATGATAAGCTTGTGTTTTCCCTCTCCTCTTTTAAACAAGCAAGGATCGCTGTCACTCTGTGTGAAGCCAAGTACGAGGATATATTCCGTAATTGTGGAGTTCCAGCAGCGCGGAGCTTGTTTAAGTCCATAAAGACTTCTTTTTAGCTTGCATACTTTTCCATCATTGTTTGAATATCCTTCTGGAGGCTTCATGTAAATCTCTTCAATGTGCCGTAAAGAAAAGCAGTTGACACATTGAATTGAGATAAATATAGATTTTCTTGAGCAGCTGTACTAAGAAGCGCTCTTATCGTACTTGTCTTTGCAACAGGGCTAAAAATTTCATAATAATCTAAACCCTTCTTCTGAGAAAAACCTCTTATTACAAGTCGAGCTTTGTATTTATCCACCGAACCATCCGGGTTGGTTTTGATCTTAAATATCCACTTGCTGGATATAGCATTCCTTTCTTTGGGTAAAGTTACCATTTCCCAGGTTTCATTTTCTTTCAAAGAGTTGATCTCATTGTCCATTGCTTTTCGCCATTGATCAGCATCCTCAGATGTCATCGCTTCTTAAAACGTGCCTGGCTCTGTAAGAGATTTATCAATTATTTAATTAATATTGTAACAAACTTTGCAGATGTAATCTTTGTATCTAGCTGGTGGCTTGAGATTTGATCGCTCTCGTAGCGTCATCCTGCCTTCGGCCTCGATCTCCGATGCAGACAGTGGCTGATCATTTTGACCTTCTGCCTCTGGTTCACTTACATCATTGACTTGACAATCTGTTTCTATTACATCATTAACCTCTTCATCAGGTACTGGTTCATCTAAGGATTGTTCCGTCTCTAAAAATGTTTCACTCTCTAGCATATCAGCTTCAGACGCAGGGCCATTTTCTACAGTCAACGGATGCTGCTTGTCGCTATGGTTGTCTGAGGTATGACATTCATATCGAGGTATGACAAGGTCAAATAGGGTGTCGGGTCTTTTATCAACTGTTTTGCTCTGTGCGGCAACAGGTTCTTCAATTTCTTCAAAATTACCTAGAAGAGGATTTTCGTCAAAGGTGACGTCTCTGGAACGGATCAATTTGAATGAGTTGCTGTCCCACATACTGTAGCCATCATCAGAGTCATAGCCGATCAGTATTCCCTTTTGTGCCTTTTTATCCAACTTCTTTCGTCGTTGCTTCGGAACATGTGGATAACAGTGAGATCCGATAATTCTCAAATGACTCAGTCTGGGCTTTTTGTGGTGCCATAACTCATACGTTGATTTCTCATCTTCGCAGGTAGGGCCTGTTCTATTTAAGATGTACACTGATGCTGATACCATTTCAGCCCACAGTGCATGAGGAATTTTAGCATGTGCATACATTAGACTTCGCGCCATTTCCACAACTGTCCTATTGTCTCTCTCTGTAGGGTTCTGTTGTGGTGTGTAGGGCATAGTCAATCTTTGCGTAATGCCTTCCTTCTTGAGAATAGCTTGTACTTGGGCATTTACAAACTCTCTGCCATTGTCACTAAGCAGTTCCTTAATGACAATTCTAGAAGCCTTTACTTCAGCGAGCATAAGGAGCAGCTTCGCATGTACTTCACTTTTCTCTCTCATAAAATATACAAATCTGTACCTCGTATAATCATCTTTGAAGAGGACAAAATATCTGAGCTTTGTGATAGAGCTTGGAAAAGGTCCACAAACATCAGCATATACCAATTATCCGGGTCTTGAAGCTTTCTCTCTGGTCCCGAATTTAACTCTATAGGATTTGCCGTAAATGCATCCTTCACAGAGTTCTTTAGTTGCTGGTACATTTATGTTGAACTCCTTTTTGATCAACTTCTTCACGTGGCTCTTATTTTGATGTCCAAATCTTTCATGATAGAGCTGTAACAGATTTGATGTAGTGGACACCTGATTGACTCGTACATTTGGTTGAAGACATCTGATATTTAGTTTGAACAGTCCTCCAAATTTTCTGCGGGTGCCAATCAGTTTTACCTGTCCATCTATTTTGAGAGTGCATTTCATTGTAGTAGACTCAAATATACTCTTGTCCGATATGTCATGGGTAGCAAGCACTGAAAATAGATTCCTGCTGATGCTGGGTACGTACCAGACATCCTTAAGCAGTATCGGCTATAGCTTGCCGTTTATGTCAGCCTTCGCGAGAATATTTCCAATACCTAGGGCTTCTATACATTGGCCGTTTGCGCCTGTCACCGTATGCTGGCTTTGAAAGTATTTGAAGGTCTGGAACAGGTCGCTCCTATTGGTCACGTGACTAATTGCCCCATTATCGACATACCAATTCTCAGAATCCTTCGTTTCTCCAAAATCTGCCGAATGTGTGGTCATCACTGTCAGGCTCATATTTACAGTCTTGGATGCCTTAGACGGTCTTCCGTCTTGGATCCACTGCTTACAACTTCTGACTCTGTGGCCCTTTTTCTTACAATAGTTGCATGTAACCTCCTTGTAATTTTTCTTTTTACCCTTGCTTGTATTTGCATACAAAGCTTCTGCTTTAGTCTCGTCTTCTGTGACGTATGTCTCATTCTGACGAAGAACTCTTTCGTGTGCGCACAACTGACTTGTCAAGTTCTCGATAGAGCGTTCCTTTTTTGAATTTAATAGCCAACTAGACTTAAATCCTAAATATTCTGGAGGTAGAGTGTCAAGTATTTTGCACATTAGCAAAATTTCGGGCAAATTCGCCTCGCTCTGTAACTCCGTACACAATTCGCTCCATATATTCTTTAAAATTGACACATGCGTAATAATGTCATGATTCAAATCCTTTTTGTAGCTGAAGAATTTTAGGCATAAATCGTATGTTTTATCCACACACGTACCTCCATAGATGCGCTCTAGTTCGTCGAACATGTTTTTAGCGTTATCGAAACGCACAACTTTCTGCAGTATGTCATCGGACATATTTGTTGTCAATAGAATTAAAATGGAACTATTCAAATTTTCAAACTTTGAAGCTCTTTTCATTCCTCGTTATTTGCTGTAGGCGCCAAAGATGGCCTTTTCTTCTTCCCTTCCAGAATTTATAGTCCACCCGGCATTGCCCTCAGCACGACAAGAATTTTGTATCTCCATGTTTTGTATTTTTTTGAATCCAAATTCCCTATACGGATTTTGCTGGCGTCCATCACTAGTTTTTTTTAATGAAATTATTATTTAATCAATCGAAGTATGCGCCGTTGTTATCGATACACTTCCGCCATTTTATAGGCAGATCATTGATACCTTTGGAAAAAAAATCCTGGGAGCGAGAGTCTATTAACTGTTTGAAGGCGGTTTTGACTGCCTCATCAGATTTGAAATTTTTTCCTTGTAAAAAGTTATCCAAATTTTGAAAAAAGTGGTAATCGGTTGGGGCAAGATCTGGAGAGTATGGTGGGTGACGCAGAGGTTCCAGTCGCAGCTCCTCTAACTTGGCGATCGTTTGATGTGCAGTTTGTGGTCTCGCGTTATCCTAAAGGAGCAGTGGGCTAGAGCAATTCATCAGTCTCGGTTGTTTAATGGCGAGCTTTTCCATCATTGTTTGCAATTGTTGGCAATACAAGTCTGCAGTAATCGTCTGGCCTGATCTCAAGAAGCTGTAGTGGATAACACCAGCACTGGTCCACCAAACACTAACCAGAATCTTCTTTTTGGTCAGTTTTCGCTTAGGGCAAGGTTTTGCCGGTTCTCCAGGGTCAAGCCATTGTGAGTCACGATACGGTTCAAAATCCCCTCATTGTGGCGATTAAGCAAAGAAACGCAGCAAGCAACGCGTGTTTGTTGGTTTGCTTCAGTCAATTCGTGCGGTACCCACTTTTCGAGTTTTTTAATTTTTCCGATTTGGCGCAAGTGGATAAGTATCGTTTTGTCACTTACGCCGAAGGCTGCTGCTAATTCAGAAGTGGTTTGAGATGGATCCGCTTCCACTATCGCCTTCAATTCTTCGTTATTCACTTGAGTATCAGGTCGTCCACGAGGCTCATTGTGTAAATCGAAATTTCCAGAACAGAAACGTTGAAACCAAAAACGCACCGTTCGTTCGTTAGCGGTGCCTGGTCCATACACGTCGTTAATTCTTCGAGTCGTTTCTGCAGCACTGGTGCCACGGTGGAACTCGTATTCGTAAATACCGCGAATTTTCAATTTGTCCATAGTTGTTGTTATAGCAATGTTGAAACTCAAACAACTGATGTTAAAACAAATGAAGTACGAATTTTAAAACAATATTTTTCTGACTTTATTTCGAAATAAATTTGAATTTGGAATTCCTAATGAAACGCAAGATATTTGATTTTAAAGTTGCCAGTATTGAAAATCGGCAATTTCATATGTAAGGACCTAATATCTAAGTATAATATACACGGTGGATTTGAAATCGTTGGCATTCTTTTAAATATCCACTATACCCATGATACAAATTACATATAATTTGAGGCTAATAAAACGTCAATCAAGTCTTAATTTTTATATTAAAGAAAACCTCTAATTAGGCATTAGACTTCTTGGTAGACACCATTACTGAAATTATAAATAAAAAATCTAATCGTCATAAAACTCCCGAAAAACAAATTATGTAATTATAATAATCAAGTCTTCGTAGATTCCGTAGTACAGAATTACCTGCTATTCTCAATCGTTTGCGTGACATTGCCTTTCCCCACTCGACTTTAAACCTTATCCTTTGTATGCCGGCCGCCCGCGCCACAACTGGTAAGTGTACCTACTAGCGCCGGGGTCATTGCACTCTCGTTAGCGCGAAGCGTCATGTTTTGATAGTTTGTTTATTTTTTTACTTTTTGATACTCTTTAACTACTGCATTAATTGCAGTATTGTTACCCAATTAATGCCAATGATTTCAAATGCACCATGTATGTGAGATGAGTACGAAATGAACATTTCATTTCGTTGCCTGAAATAAATGAATTATTTTTATTTCTAATATATTGCAGGTGTTTGACTATCCGCCAGAGGGCGTTAGGAAGTGCATTGTGTCCACGAACATAGCGGAGACATCAGTCACTATTGACGGTATTCGATTCGTCGTTGATTCTGGAAAAGTAAGTTTGAAATGTGGAAAGATTAGTGAATAACTCAATGTTCAAGAATTGTATTAGGTTTGAAACTACGTTAAGCCACAGAATGAATAATACATACATATCCAAAGAATGTCTCTGTCACAAACCCTACGTGCAATAGAGATAGCTGAAACCGTCGCGGGTCACGTGTCTCTGTCGCACATAGTTTGTGACAGAGACGAACCGAACCCGTCCAGGGCGGCCAGGCCTGTGTCACTGTTCACACTTGTTCACATTTTTTGTTAATCTCTTCTCATCCATCCTTTCTACATGCCCAATTCTTCATGTACGTACAATGACTCTTAAATGTAAAGTAGTAGGCTATAATGCCATAGGTAATTAAAATAGTGGCTCCGCTGCCGGGGCCCGGCAGATGTGGTAGACCCAGGAAATGCTGGCTTGACGTCATCAGGGATGATATGCGTGCTAGTAGTCTTACAACCAAGGATGCTGGAGACCGTGCTAAGTGGAGAAGAAAAAGCCGGAAAGCTGACCCCGGGCATCGCAGCATTATGGCTGAGGATGCAACTGGGAATACGAGAGAGAGAAAGAGCGAGAGAGTAATAAAAAGGGAACTAATTTTTTGAGCTGTTATTTAAATATTCGAGATGTTATTATGGTCACTTGGAAAACATATTGAGCAGTTATTTAATTTAATGGCGGTTGATTAATTATTGCGACAGTAAAACATGAACAGTAATAAAAAATCAATTAGTCGGTTATTTTTAGGTTAGGTTAGGGAAAACCTATAGGTTAGGTTAGGTTAGGTTAGAACTGCGACCAACACACGCACGAGACGAGCGAGCGTGCCGCGGTAGCGGCCGGCGAGTGCTAGGTCGGTTTTATCAATTTTACTAGGTTAGGAACCGCTCGTTCAAGTTTTTTTACCGCCCATTTAATTATTTTCCTGCTCAATTATATATTCACTGATCCAGTACATTATTTTTTATTACTCATTTCTGTTTACTTTACTGCTTAGTTTTAAGTGCTGAACTACTCGTAGTTATTAAACATGCCATTTATAATTTTTAACTTACCAAAACTGCTATTTACAACTGCCTCTTTAAATCAGTGCCTAATAAAAAAGTGATTATTTATCCACCATTAAAAAAAGTTGATTACACTATTAATTTATGTAGAATTTTATTTAATACAAGATGGTCCCTAACTATTTTTCATGTCAAACTTAGGTAAAAGAGATGAGCTACGACTCTACCACAAAAATGCAACGGCTGAAAGAGTTCTGGATATCCAAAGCGAGCGCCGATCAAAGGAAGGGTAGAGCGGGAAGAACAGGTTGGTCATCATCATTATCATCAGGTCTTTTTTTAAATCTCAACTGCAGGAGCATGACCCTCTCTGTACTACCAGAGCAGCTAAAGGATTTGGTCTACACTCCACGCTGGCCAGACGGGTTAGAGAGGTCTCTTAGAGAGATGTTTTAAGCATTTTCATCGAAGACAGTAAGAGTATACAGAACGGAATCTCCTAAGGTCCCTTGTAATATGCGTCCCCGTTCCCCGTCCCCGCACCTCTCCCCCGCTCTCACCTTGTCTCAGGGCGAGAGCGGGCGAACACACACTGCACGGCGCATGCGGCCGCACAAGAACGGGGGAGAGGTGCGGGGACGGGGAACGGCGACGCATATTGCGCGTACCTTAGGAGATTCCGTTCTGTATACTCTTACTGTCTTCTGTAGCATTGTTTAGTATATAGTTTGTATATCTTAAGACACCTTTTATGACATCCACTGAGACTTTGAGTGGTCCTTTTCTACTCTGCCGAAAGCCACATTGCTAAACAGGTTGGTATACGATTCTTATTCTACGACTTTTTGTGCCTTCTTTTTTTACGTTTTCATTCCTGTAGTTATGGTCCTACACAATGGCGGATTTACCAGCATTTTAGGGGGCGGAAATTTGAGGCCAATTTGTTAGAACCTGTATTGTGACTTTCTTTTAGGCCCGGGCGTCTGCTACCGCATTTACTCCGAGAAACAATACTCAGATATGGATTCATTCAGCACGCCAGAGGTCTCCCGTGTGCCTTTGGCGTCGTTGTTATTGCTCATGAGTTCTCTAGGCGTGTCTGATGTCAGAAGATTCCCGTTTATTGACGCGCCTCCCGAAGAAGCCATCGAGAATGCTTTGTTGGAGCTCAAACAACACGTAAGTGATATCTAAATTCATCATCATGCAAGCGTATTCCCGGTTGCATCGTCAGCGGTTACGCTTCAGAGCCCGGGGTCCGCTACCTTACCTAAGTGATTTGACGAGGTAACTGGTTTTTACACAGAGTGACTGCCGTCTGACCTCCGCAACCCAAATGGTAGACCAGAACTAATCCTAGGATAGGTAAAAACGCTAGATGGCGTTCGGGACCAACAGCTTCACGTGCTTTACGAATCACGGATTCATCTTTCTTTTCGGATAATCAGGCGATTCAAGTTTGCAATATCCTAACCAGACTGGAAACAACTTTTCACAAAGTTTGCTTCCCAGTGGGATTTGAACCCACAACCTCCGGATCACAAGGCAAACGCCTTGACCACTGGACCACGGAGGCATTGTTAGAGTTCAAACAACATGTAAGTGATATCTAAATTAATAATATGTAAAAAAAAAAATTTCGTCACGAATGAGATTCGAACTCTCGTTCCTCAAGTCTGTACATTATAGTGCATATTATAGTATCGTTTAAGTTCATAATGTCCAATTCTCAAAATGTCCAGCGGTTTCAAAATGTCCAGTATATCAGAATGTCCAATCATCAAAATGACCAGTTATCAAAATGTTGTTATAGTAATTAGATATTTTTCCGAGCATTATAATGCAACATGTAAGTGTTATTATAGACTAGTTTTTTGAACATGAATTATTTTATTGGTACTGAGAAAGAACACGTATTACTGGCGGAAAATGGTTCAGCTGTAATAATAAATAATAATCATGCCCAAATTGTTTATTTACAGGGGGCTTTGACTTCAAACGAGAAGCTGACATCTCTCGGGAAATGTTTAGCCAATCTTCCAGTAGAAGTCTGCTTGGCCAAAGCTCTGGCTGTCGGCAGTGCTACTTTGCCTCCTCACAAGAGAGACTCGGCTCTAGCGCTCACAGCCGCGCTTGGAATCAGATCCATTTTCACCACGAGGGCTCATAGGGATTTTGAGTGTGAAGTTAGTATTTAATTTGGTTTTTGTAGCCATCTGCAACTGGCAACATTTTTGGAGCAAGTTCAGTTCATGATACTTTCTATAAAAAAAGTTGTTAAAAATCGATAAAATTCGTCCTTCCATACAAAATCCGTTTGGCTGAGCGCTGATTTGTATGACGTAATGACGAAAAAATTTTATCGATTTTAAATAACTTTTTTTATTGATAGTAGTTCGTGATCATGGACTGAACTTGCTCCAAAAATGTTGCTAGTTATTAAAAAGTCACCCTGTATATACCAGCTATCTCAAACATTGGCCCCTGTTCTATTTTTGATTATATGGCGGCGTAAATTTTTAACTGACTTCAAAAAAGGAGGAGGTTATCAATTACACTGTATGTTTTACTTTTTTGTATTTTTTTTTGTATGTATGTTAGTTAACCGATATCTTCGCCAATTATCAACCGATTTTGATAATTCTTTTTTTATTTGAAAGCCCTTACTACCAAATTGGTCCCATTTTAATTTGGTGAAGATATGATGAAGAACTTTGGAGATATAGAGGAAACTCCTAAAAAAAGTTTTTTTTTGTTAAAAATTTAATTATATCATACATATTTTCGAACAATGAAACCAGGTTACTTACCGATGGAAAGTTATTTCTTTACGCTTTACCGTGTTCCTTGATTTGTTCTTACTGTATTGTATTGTAACACACACCAAGGTATTTTTAATTATGTTTACCATGTGGTCGTATGCTTTTCAACTGTCGAAAGTACGGCGACTAAGTTTGTTTGTTCGTTTATAAATATATTGTACACGAAAGAGAAGCAGATATAACACATAAAAGTAAACATACAACGGCGGACTTATCCCATATAGGGATCTTTTCCAGTCAACCGGCTAGTAATTGAGAGGAATGTTTAACTAATATGAGTTTGGGGCAGAAGTGGCTATATAAATAATAATATATAATTATAGTACAATAATTTATGGAGGTAGAAAAACAGAGATCTGTCTTTTACGATCTGCGCGGAAAGAGAAGCAGCTGGTACATTCTAAGTTTTTCTTTTCTCCCAGACCAGCATCGATGAATGATCAATGACTTTGGTCATTTTATTTTTTTATCAGTAAAAACTTATTTTTAACCCAATCTACAGCCCCCTCCCTATTGGTACTTATGTCATTTCAGAATGCCAGAAAGCCCGAAGAATCCGATCACGGCGATCCCATGACACTTCTGTCGCTGTATTGCTCCTGGTTGTCCGTGAAAGCTGAAGGTAATCTACTTGTACTAAAGACTGAGCTGTCATAGTCATAAAACAAGATATAGTTTTGAAAAACTAAAGCACGACTACGGGAAGAATCTTGCTGAAAAGTACGTTTATACATCGTGTTAATTAAAGAACGCAAAACCTCTCAGATGGTACCTCAGCCCATGAAACTGAACAACTTTTGTTGAACAACTTTCACGAAATCCAAAAAAAAAAACGGATTTTCATACAAATTGTCTCGATCAGCTGATCAGTTTGTACGAAAATTGAAACAATTTTTTTTTATTTCGTGAAAGTTGTTGAACAAAAGTTGTTCAGTTACATAACATGGGCTGAGGTACCATCTGTTAGGTTTTGCGTTCTTTACTTAACACGATGTATAAATAGTGCAAGCACAGCAGGGAGAAACAGCTACTGATATAAATATTTTTAGAATGTGCTAATTAAGGGGCTACATGAATTTTCCGGGGCCCAGTGCTGCCCCCATTTGAAAATAATTTGAAGGGTTATCTAGTGCTTACTAGAGACAAATTTTTAAATAATACCTATCTCCGTTTCCTTTCAAATAATTTATTTCAAATTTTAATAGAGGCAGCATTGAACCCCGGAAAATATTCATGTAGCCCCATAAGAAAATGCAAAAAAAATACCATGGGAAAAACATGAACAAATGAACATGATACAGGCCACGGCGGGCGTGCGTGGTGTCGACGAAGGGGTATTGAAGAACAACGCTTATACGAGCTCACGAAGCTGGCGGCGCAGCTCAGAAGCCTGCTACAAGTAAGTCAAGACGACACATCCATTATAGTGAATAAATACATATTTGTAAGGAACGTATCACCACGAATAAACAAATACAACGGACACCGGACCCCCGGGCTTTGCAGCATTATGGCTGAGGATGCAACTGGGAACACGCTGAGATAAGAGAGAGATGGTCCAACAAATACAAGAGGACTGTCAACTTTCATCCTTTGAAGTGTAATTCTATTTTTAGTTTAAATGTAGTAGCTAGATGGAGTTACTAGTTCAAAAGAAGATAGTTTCATAGTGGTGCCGCTTAATTTCACAAAGATGGCGATATAAGTGTTTATTTTGTACGAACAATAAGCGCCATCTTTGATTTATCGTAGATAAGGTCAGCGTAAGTACCCTAGTATGGCTAGCGGGCCAGATGGTAGTGACATCTAGAAATAATACAGGATTTTGGCTTTATAACCGAGTACGCTTTTTTGTATAGGATTGTCAGTCCTCTTGTAATTTGTTAGTCCATGGTATCAGTCAGGTTGAGCTGAACCCAAAATTAGTTTACATTGTATTATGGGATACTAATTTAGTATCAACTTGTATTATTAACAAACACTAACCCTAGGGCGTTAAAATTCTTCTTTGCTGGTCTGGGAGAAAAGAAAAAACATAGAATGTACCAGCTGCTTCTCTTCCCGTGCAGATCGTAAAAGCCGATCGAGGGAATGGGCGAGAATCTGAATCATATGAATAGGCGATGCGGTTAGCAACCCGTCACTATTATGATTTCCACCTTCATGCCCACCATTACGCTAAAAGTGGCCTGGGCTTTACCGCCCTTGGCTCTGTCTACCCCGTTAGGGATAAAGACATGATAGTGTATCTGTATTAACCCCTAGGGGTCTATCAGGCAGCGGACAAACATACTGCATTCGCTTTAGATTTCGTTGTTTTGTTCATATGACGCCACATAGGCATACCCACTAATAAAATAAATCATATTTCAACGCAGAACGCTTCCGACTGCTAGCCCCGCATCTAGGCTTTGTTCTCGTACAAAACCTGAATATGGCGCCCCCTTTCGTATAATATACATCGTATAATTGACATATTCGTAATAAATCGAACCACAGGCTATACAGATCATTATAATAGGTAGTATTAATGAAATTTAAAAAACAGGCAAAAGCAACAAAAAAAACGAAATTGCCATACAAAAGTGTGCGGCCGCGCTCGGGCAATTTGTATGGTAAAGTAGATTTATTTTACTGCTATTTTGATATCATATACTATAGTAATCTTATACAGCCCGCCTGTGGTTCGATTTATTACGCCTATGTCAATTACACTTTGTATAACCCTCTCACTCCCCCTCTTAATTTGCCCCCTTAGACCCGGGCCTGGAAGACTGCTTCCTGCCTTATAGATCTATCACATAGTCACTTCCACAGGATAACAATCTAATGGAAACCGTGGAGCCTGAAGCGATGTCTTCTGCTGAGAGATCTCTCAGGCATGGTCAGCTTAAGCAGCTCAAGGACATGAGGAGGTAAAAAATATACCGATTCGCAGGTGCGCGGCATCAACCGGGACAACGCCACGTATTCAGTCTATGTGTCACAAACTGTACGTGCGAAAGAGAGACAGCATCACGGGACATATCACAGACCTACCAGTACTAGACCTGCATAGTGCGTGTCCAATTTAGTGCATCGCTTTCTATCTTTGATTGTTGCCTCCACCCATATTTGCACACGTCACGGAACACACTATGTTTACTAACTTATCCATTATATACCCTAAATCACCTTTTAAATAATAAAATTCCTAAAATTAATAACTTTCTTCGGTCGTTTTGTGGTTTGTTTGGCCCAGATTTTGACAGTAGGCTAGCTTATAACAGCCACGCCAATAGAGACAAAAAAAAACAAATCAGCGTTTCTTTCACACTCACGTTGTACTGTATTTGACAGTCTTTTTCTAGCAATATCGTTGCAAGTCTAGTAGTGGTAGGTCTGTGGGACGTATTCTGCTACCTCTTTCGCACGTAATTTGTGACAGAGATAAACTGACTAGAACACGTCGCGTAGTCTTGCTTGACGCCTCGACGTACGCCTACAAACGATGTTTTTGTATTATTTTTATACAACTAATAAGCGAAAAAGCATATACGGCCCGTATACAAGTTAATTTAGATTTTTTTTTAATTCTAAAATATTTTTCTTATTTAATCTATTATTTTTGGTAAAAATGACTACAAAACTGAAAATTTATTATTTTAAAGAAATTTTGGAATTTGCCCTTTCTACCCCCACATACTCGTAAAAGAGATTTTTACAAGTTTCACAAGTGACTCTGTTATCGAAGCTCCTATATACATTGGCATGATTTTACGTATCTCTTGTACCTACTAAATTTGAAGTAATTCGTTATACCACATTTCAGAAAATACAAACAAAAGGCGGCAGAGGAATCAAAACGTAAAAAGCGGCTCAAAGTCGACTCCTGGGAGATCGTGGACGAGAAACATGAAAATGACGATGCCATGGACATCCGGGACATTGAGTTCAGAATGACGAATGACGCTGGTCGAATCAGGGCTCTCATATCTGGAGCCAGTGCGTCCAGTGGACGAGACCTTATTATGTTGAAGGTGAATTGGGTACATTACTGGTTCAATGATAAATTATTTAGTACTGTTAAGAGAATAAAACATCACAAAATAGTGTAACTTGTCATTGATCATGTCCATTTTCAACATGATTTTAGATTTATTAATGCAGCAAAACTAATATTAAGAGTGCTATTTGACTCGAAAAAACTATGACGTCACGGTTTTGTATTTCATACAAATTCTATAGAAAATTTTTGTTTTGACGTTTGGAAAAAAGTGTCTGATTTGACTTGAGTTTTTGGCGGGAAGTCAAGGGGTTCGGTTGGGGTTTGCTTAAATTATTTTACAAATTGATTTTAGTGGACTTTATAATATGAAATTGGTGTTGTTTGGTGTTATAAATGCTCATGATATGAACAATGTGTCAAATAGTCATAGTACGGCTGTAGTGATATTTATTTTGCGGACTGTGTAGGCATCTTCGGGCGTCGTCCGCCACTCAATCGTCTATGTAAACCAGTGGACTCGTATAGATTTGTCGCCAGAAGCTCCCTTGCAGCAGTCAAAGGCCTACACCACCCTTTGATTGTCTTGTTAGGATTAGGTTAGGTCAGGATTAGGAATAAAGAAAAAAATTAAAGATAGGCTCTAAAGGACTTGTATCCAAAGCCACTGGTATGACTCTCCATTGATTCAGAGTAACATATATACCTACTACTACTACAAACGAAACAATTTATCTGTACACACGTCGATGTGTGAGTTTTATACTTAGGGTCGCACCGCAGAATTAATTTAATACTTACCTACTAACGAGTTCGACATATTTACGATTATATTTTTCCATACCGGAAGATTTGCGAACACTATGACGTAAAAAATATTCTGTTTTATATGTATCAAATGTTACAGAAAAGTCGGAAACAGCTACATAATATCACTTCACAAATATTTTTCATTATGTCCATTGTCCATTTCACCATTACTTCACTTTACTGATTATTATTGAGTCATTTATAATGTAACGCACTAATTCACTATTGTAATATAGTAATTTGCATATTCGGCGCAAAACTATACGGTAATTATATGAATAAATTCAATAAAAATAAACAAATGTTTATCACATTTTCACGCACAGCATGTCAAGTTGTCATTGTCAACAATGGCATTTACAATATAACCCGCGGAAATCTATTTGGCATCTGCGTGTATGTGATTACCTGTGAGCGAGGAGCCAATGTAACATTACCGGATTGCTAATACCCCTCTCGCTCTTGTGTATCTCCCGCCAATGCGAGAGAGCGAGAAGGGTATATATATCAAGATGGTTGCTGGGTAGTAACGTGAAATTATATTGTTGCTTTGCTTACCTGTTTTCATCATTTGGAAATGTATGAAATATACGTTCTTTAGAGTATTGGATGGATAAACAATTATTATACGCGCACCTTCTCACCATGATGGTTACTATTGGTTGACAGTTCTCAAGACAACACACGTCGCGTATTGCGTGCGGCTAGTAATTAAACCCTGGTTTGGAGCTGTCAAAGCTCACAAAGTGCGGGGGAGAGGTGCGGGGACGCCAATTTGCGGGAGACGCTGTGAGATACCATTCTGTTTGACTCTTATGTATTCTGTGCCAAAGCCGTAAAATTATGTAATAAAAAAATCTGATTGACTTATTGTCATCTAGCGGATTTAGGCTTGATCTTAATGACAGTGCTGTTCATATAAAAAATTCATACTTCCATACTAATTGTATTTATGTATGTATGTATATGTATTATGCTTATATAAAATATTTTATATGTATTTATGTAAGTAGGTTTTAGATTTAGTTCGATTATTTAAGTTTATTAATTAATGTTAGGTTTTTGATGCACTTCACTGTGTTTATGCTACCCAAACGCTTTCGTTTTGTTCTCTCAGATGCTTGGTTGGCTGGAAGAAATCCCTCACTGGGACAAGCCCGCCGTTGTACATTTATATATTTTTTTTAATGATGCATTTATGTAACTTTTTTTTGTTCAAATGTGCAATAAAGTGTTTAAACAAACAAACAATAAACAAACTAATATTATTAGTATATAATATTAGTAGTATATATAATTGAGATTAGATAAAGTAGTGTATGAAACTTATTAAAATACTCGTGTGATACTATTACTATTGAAACACTCGTATTTTAACTCGTCCGTAGTGGAAAAAAATCTGCTAATTTCCAACAAATCCAATCGGTTTTCTAAACGTCAACACAAACTGTATGTATGTATGTATCTGTTAAATAATAAAGAATCGTTGAGTTGGTATCCAATAACTCAAGATCTGTCCGTCTGTCACAGGGCTCTATCTCTTGAACCGAAATAAATAGACACATACCGTCTTATTATAAAAACAGGACTAACTTTGTTACTAGGTTTAAACCATTACCCGCCCAAATCAATTTGACATCTAGTAATATCACACTATCTCACCTGTTAATGTCAACTTGATTTGGGCCAATAATGGTTTAAACCTAGTAACGAAGTTAGTCCTGTTTTTATAATAAGACGGGTAAAATTTTCACCGATCATGTATAACTGTGGCCGCTATAACAACAAATACTAAAAATAAGAAAATAATAAAAAATAAGGGGGGTCGTCCGTCATACAAATAAACGGGCAAGTGCGAGTCGGACTCATACATGAAGGGTTCCGTACCTCCGTACAATGTTTTAAAACGCTGAGAAAACACGTTTTTTGTATGACGACCCCCTTTAATTTTATACTTTTTTTTATTTTTTGTATTTGTTGTTATAGCGGCCATAGTAATACATAATCTGTGAAAATTTCAAGTATCTAGTTAATGCCATTATAAAGATCTAGTTAAAAACGCTGAAAAAACACGTTTTTTGTATAGCGCCCCCTTCAATTTTTAACTTTTTTTTTATATTCAGTATTTGTTGTTATAGCGGCCACAGTAATACATATCGGTAAAAATTTCAAGTGTCTAGCTATTACGGTTCAAGAGATAGAGCCCTGTGACAGACGGACAGACAGCGGAGTCTCAGTAATAGGGTCCCGTTTGCACCCTTTGGGTACGGAACCTAAAAACAAAAAAGTGTTTTTTCAGCATTTTTTACTAAAACTCGTCCTTAAAACAAACATTTCCTGTGGAACTTGTATGAAATATCAAACCGTGACGTCATAGTTTCTTTGAGTGAATTGGACACTATATCAGTTTTTCTGCATTATTATTCTACAATCGAGTTCAAAATGGTTCCATTGTGCCGCTTCGGGGCTGAAGGCCTAATAATGCGGAAGTTTCTAATGTTGCAGGTGGTGTTATGCAGAGCTTTGTATCCTCAAATAGCTGTTGCCGATGAATTTAATCATTGCAAGGTAAGTTTTTTCATTGATACGATGTTTTTAACCGACTTCAAAAAGAAGGAGGAGGTTATCAATTCGTCGGAATCTTTTAGGGTTCCGTACAAAAAATGAAAAAACGGAACCCTTATAAGATCACTCGTGCGTCTGTCTGTCCGTCCGTCTGTCACAGCCAATTTGCTCCGAATCTACTGGACCGAATCAGGTGAAATTTGGTAGAATGTAATCCTATGACCCAAACACATATGTGCAAAGTAAATAAATATTTTTTTTAATATTTAGAAATAAAAAAAAAGTTTTGTAAACCTTACTGTGTCATATATCAAATGAAAGGGCTCGTTATGAGGATCTCAAATATATTTTTTTATTATTGTAAAATGAATAGTTTTGGTTTTATTCATGAAAGAAGACGAAAATTGACCATTCCCCCCCCCCTGATCTCCGAAACTACAGAGCCTAAAATTAAAAAAAAATACAAAATATAATTCATTGCTTGTAGATTACAGGAAAACCGGTACGAATTCAATCAATTGTACGGAACCCTCTCCACGCGAGTTTAACTCGCACTTGGCCGGTTTATTTTATGTATGTTCCCCGATTACTCAAAGACGCCTGCACCGTTTTGTCCTCTCAGATGCTTGGTTGGCTGGAAGAAATCCCTCACTGGGATACGCTCGCCGTTGTACATTTATATATAACGTCTAACAAAATATACTGAAACTATTTTAAGGGTGAATTCAGTCCATGATACTGAACAACTTTCCCCAAAGAACATATATCGAAATATAAAAATTTTTTTTCACTTTCCATACAAACTCAGATCAGCTGATCGGTCAACTTAAATGGGAGGCTAAAAATTATTTTTTATATTTCGATATATGTTCCTTAGGGAAAGTTGTTCAGTATCATGGACTGAATCCACCCTTAAAATAGTTTCAGTATATTTTGTTAGTCCCTGTATATTTTTTAATGATGCATATTATGTAACTTGTTTTTGTTCAAATGTGCAATTAAGTGTTTTAAACAAACCGATTTTGAAAATTCTTTTTTTGTTTGAAAAGGTACACTTTTCCAGTGGTCCCATAGAGTTTTATTAAAATCGGTTGTGTGTGTGGCTAAGCTATGTGAAACCCTGGCGTGGAGTGGTCCAGCGTTGGCGAAGTGGGAAGGAGAATTAATGAATGCTTGAATTTGATGGTCATAGTAAAGGCTGGGTCCGCCCTTGATTACTCTAAGGAGCTCGATGTCAGCTGAAAAGTCTCGCACAAGTGTTAGCCAATTACACTTACCAAACTTAGTATATTATGTAGCATGTATGTATACAGGGTAACTTTTTATCCACCAGCCAAATTTTTGGAGAAAGTTCAGTCCATGATACTGAACTACAAAAATGTACTACACTTTCCATACAAACTCAGATCAGCTGATCGGTCAACTTAAATGGGAGGCTAAAAATTATTTTTTATATTTCGATATATGTTCCTTAGGGAAAGTTGTTCAGTATCATGGACTGAATCCACCCTTAAAATAGTTTCAGTATATTTTGTTAGTCCCTGTATATTTTTTAATGATGCATATTATGTAACTTGTTTTTGTTCAAATGTGCAATTAAGTGTTTTAAACAAACCGATTTTGAAAATTCTTTTTTTGTTTGAAAAGGTACACTTTTCCAGTGGTCCCATAGAGTTTTATTAAAATCGGTTGTGTGTGTGGTTTGTTTTTTAAACGTAAATAACTAGAAAATAATATGTCGTCTATTGAATAGCTTTTCTGGTATTGAAGTTAGTTTTTTTGTTTTGAAAAAAAAAAAAGTATATTGAAGCATATAAACAAGCATAATAGTACGCACACGACTCCTCAATACATATTTACATAACTCTTCTATACATACTTATGTCTTTTTCATTTTCGCAGTCAATCTCCGAGCAACTATTCCATACTTGGAGCAAGCCATACGTGTTTCTCCACCCCACGTCGTACTTCGGGAAACAAGCTCGGGTTCTTCAGCTGACCGAAGCAGACATACAGACAGACGTCCCCGGGTACAAGAGTAAGCTGCCACTGTCCGACAAACACCAGATTTTATGTTATTTGTGAGTATACTTCGCACAAACCTTTTTTGGGCAATAGGCATGATGACTGAAAAATTGATTTTGGTCGATTGGTTAGAAAAGGACAATAGGATCGAAGTGGATAGAAGTTGCTCAAGATCGAGATCGATGGCATTGTCTGGAGGAGGCCTACACCCTAGCGGTCGAAAAAGGCTGAAAAGAAGGTTAGATTATTAAAAAATATTGTACACATATTTTTTCTTCTCTAAATAAATGCGCATTTGTTTTGAAATTTTTCGCACAGCACACATTTTACACAGCGGTGACTTCACAAGCCCCTACTCTGGAAATTAGATACTTTGTATCTTTGTGAATTTTTACTTTTTTGATGAACTGAAAAATATGGGTACCTAAACCTATATTATTTTTGGATAATCTAACAAACGGACTAGGTAATTAGAATAATACTTCTCTGACCCAGTCATCATCCCTATTATATAGGCTACTTCCCCGTCCATTCATCTACATATATTTGATATTACCGCCCGGAAATGCCGTTTAATGCCGGCCCGCTTATGTGTATAGCAACTCTAACGTTTTTGAGGAGTTATCCGTGGTCGCACATAAATCATAGAGATGTACATATTTTTGATAAAAGCTGCCAACTAAGCTATGTGAAACCCTGGCGTGGAGTGGTCCAGCGTTGGCGAAGTGGGAAGGAGAATTAATGAATGCTTGAATTTGATGGTCATAGTAAAGGCTGGGTCCGCCCTTGATTACTCTAAGGAGCTCGATGTCAGCTTGAAAAGTCTCGCACAAGTGTAAGCCAATTACACTTACCAAACTTAGTATATGTAGCATGTATGTATACAGGGTGACTTTTTATCCACCAGCCAAATTTTTGGAGAAAGTTCAGTCCATGATACTGAACTACAAAAATGTATTGAAAATAGATACAAAATCAGTTAGCCTAAGCGCCAATCTGTATGGGAAGGCGAAATTTTTTTATCGTTCGTTAATTGTTTTTATAGAAAGTAGTTCAGTATCATGGACTGAACTTGCTCCAAAACTTTGGCTGGTGGTTAAAAAGTCAACATGTATAGTAATAATTTTATTTAATATTTTACTTTTATTCGATTTAAATATGTATTATTAATTATGTTTACGTTAGGTATTATTTTGTAATCTTGTTGTTTGCGTATGTTACAGTCTAGTATCTTTTAGAATATTGTATGTATTTGATTTGTTGTAAACGATTGTAACCTGTTTTACGTACCCAAATAAATAATCCCAACTAATATTATAAATGCGAAAGTGAGTTTGTATATTTGTTTGTTTGTTACCTCTTCACGCTTTATCTACTGAAACAATCTTCTTGAAAATTCGCATACACATAGTTAGGAGTACTGAGATGAACATAGAGTACCTTTCATCCCGGAAAAAGTAATGTTCCCGAGGGATACGCGAGCGAAGCCGCGGGCAAAAGCTAGTATAAAATAAAACAATGTTGATTTCAGATCTCTACTGGAAACGACAAAGCCGTACATAGTGAATTCCATGCGAATGCCGGCCGCACAGACTTTAATGCTGCTGGCACATTCAATTGACACTAATATAGGTTTTACAAGGTATGCACTTTCGTACTTTTACATTTTTATTTATTTTCAAATATTTTGAAATATTTTTTTTTGGTTATTTTATTTACTTACATTATATAACGTCTAACAAAATATACTGAAACTATTTTAAGGGTGAGTTCAGTCCGTGATCCTGAACAACTCTCCCCAAGGAACATATATCGAAAGATGAAAAATAAAATTTGGCTTTCCATACAAACTCGGATCAGCTGATCGGTCAACTTATATAGGAGGCCAAAATATTTTTCATATTTCGCTATATGTTCCTTGAGGAAAATTGTTCAATATCATGGACTGAATCTACCCTTAAAATAGTTTCAGTATATTTTGTTACACCCTGTATACTTATATCTAAATGCCGTGTGGTTTCCTGCGGAGTAGAATATAATCACTTCAAGTCATCCCGTGGATGTCGACGGCGACTTAGGACATTCAAGCTAAACAAAAATTGGACATCAGTGAGACCGCTCTAACCCGTCTGGCCAGCGTGGAGTGTAAGTCAAATCCTCTGGCTGCTCTGGCCAAGTATGGCTCTTGCAGTACAAAGAGAGTCGTGCTCCTGCAGTGGAGACTAGAAGACCTGATGATGATGACGAGCACACGATGCATTTATAAACCTTTTGAAAAAAATTATATACACGAATCAAGTTAAGAGTCATCGGGCACAGCACTTTGACGGGCGGCCACAAGTGGCATAAAAAATTCTCGAGCTCCTCCGTGCTTCGGAAGGCATGTTAGCCGGTGAGCCCAGCTGTCATCATTATAAAGTCGTCAAGCCACGTCTGATGCCTTTAGGCAGCTTGAAAAATCTGACACCAGTGGTGGCCAGGATGATAGAAAGCGCAATAGTTTAAAAAATGATATTTTTACAATCATCTCCGAGTCAATGATATCTTTACGAAAAACGAAAAAAAATTTCGACTTCCCATACAAATTGGCGCTCAACCAAATGGATTTTGTATGGGAGGACGAAATTTTGTTTTCGTTTTCGATAATTGTTTTTATGGAAAGTGTTTCAGTATCACGGACTGAACTTGCTCCAAAAATGTTGCCGGTTAATTAAAAATAACCCTGTATAAGTAGCAATATAAAATGCAGGATGACCTAGCGTTATATCTATTTCAGGATAGTGTGCGATTCCTGGTTGTTATTGGAATTCCCGTACCCAGATTCAGGGTTGAACCTGCTGCTGAAAGCCAGTAAAATAAGACAGAGATGGGACGCCCTCATCAATCGAAGACTTGCAGGTTTGCTACACACATATTCGGAACGGCATTGTCGGTTCGTCAGTCTTTAGCGAACAATAGAGCCGACCCGAATCAATTATATCGACTCTCTCATCTCAGCTTATTCCCAGTTGCAACACTGCGAAGCACATAGCATAGCATTTTTGCCATAAGTGGCCGTTTTCTTTAAAATGTAAACAGTAGTTCATAAAATAATTTGAAGGGTTATCCAGAGCCGTATGAGACAAAATTTTAAATGATACCTCCATTTCCTTTCAAATAATTTATTTCAAAGAGGGCAGCACTGGACCCTGAAAAATTCGTTCCCCCTAACTACTTTTGATAAAAATAATTATTTGAAATTAAAAAAAATAAAAATTGCCTTCTCATAGAAAATCTGTTCGGCTGAGCGCCGATTTATATGGGGCAGGTCGATTTTTTTTATTTAATTAGTTCATTCCTTGAATAAAGCTAGGTTATTAATCACCCTGTATATTATTTTTCAGATGCAAACCCCAACAAGTCTGTGGAAGGCGAACTCCAGAAGCAGAAAAAGCTGCCATACGATGAGCTTCAGCATGAACTTTCATGTGATATAAGTTCCTATATGACCAGCGAGGTTTACTATACAATAAAGAGGTAGATCTAATTATGATAATCACTTTTTACCCTACTTAAGCAAAGCAAAGAGAGAATAATGTGTTGTTTTAGGGTTGGGACACATCTGTCAGCACGCAACAGCAGTTTCCTTTGCTGCTATCCTTTTCTGTTGCTTAGCACAGTCGTATGCTAGAGCGAGAGAGAGCGACGGAACGCTTCAGCATACCCGGTGCTAAAGCGTTTTGTCGCTCTCTCTCGCTCTAGCAAATGACGCTTCTTAGCGACAGAAAAGGATAGCAGCATAGGAAACTGCTGTTGCGTGCTGACAGATGTGTCCCAACCCTAAAACCCATTTTTTTATATGTAAAGTAAAAGATTAATTTCATTTATCAGTCTGCCTGCGAACTAGATGCCATCATCATCAGGTCTTCTTTAATCTCCACTGCAGGAGCACGACCCTCTCTGTACTACAAATCAAATCATTTTATTTCAGGCTATAAATGTGTACATACAATAAACATCCAGAGGCCCATATCGATATACGAGTATACCTTAACCTAAAATACATATAAAATATTATACAGGCTGACTTTTAAACCACCAGCCAAATTTTTGGACCAAGTTCAGTCCATGATACTGAACTACTTTCTATAAAAAAAAAGTTATTAAAAACCCATGAAAATTTTTCGTCCTCCCATAGAAAATCTGTTTGACTGAGCGCTGATTTGTATGAAAAGGCAAATTTTTATTTTAGTTTTTCGTTAATTGTTTTTATGGAAAGTAGTTCAGTATCATGGACTGAACATGCTCCAAAAATTTGGCTGGTGGTTTAAAAGTCAGCCTGTATAAACCACTTAAACACTATTGATTTATTGTCTTTGTGACGCAACTTTGTACTGGTGTGAAGTAACCGTCCACGATATCTCCGGAACACGACACCCTTCGGCCAGAAATCCTCCTTAGTAAAGGTCGCCAGCTGTTCGGTTGGAACTACCACAGCATATATTAGCCAGAGCAGTCAGAGGATTGGGCCTACACTCTCCACGCTGGCCAGACGGGTTGAAAAGGTCTTACTGATGTTTATAAGCTTTGTTCAGCTTGTTTCCTAAAAACTGAAGCCAGTTGGGAAATTCTTAACTTAAAAAGTCTTAACTTAATTTTAGGCTGCTTCCTGGTGATCTGAAAGTGCTGTACCATGGGCCTGACGAAGCTCACGCTACTATAGACCCTAACCCCTTCGAAGAGGGTTTCGAATGCCGCCCCCATGAGAAGAAAGGAGGGGTTTATATAACCGATAATGTTGTTTATAACTGGTGAGCATTTTCTATTTCCACTTTTATTCCAACAGAATATGTTCTGTTATGTAATTCATAATAAAAACCAAAGATATCAGCCGAAAAATGCATACCAATAAATCACCCATTTTAATGTCACTACTCGATACTGGGCTCGAGGCGAGCGGGATTGCAATGGGAAAAAAATTACGAATAAAAATTATTACGGTTTTGTGTTCTTTTTTTATTGATTCTGTTTTTTATTGATTTCTAGGGTTCCGTACAAAAAATTAAAAAACGGAACCCTTATAGGATCACTCGTGCGTCTGTCTGTCCGTCCGTCTGTCACAGCCAATTTGCTCCGAATCTACTGGACTGAATCAAGTGAAATTTATATATAGGTAAATAAATATTTCTTTTTAAATAAGAGTCATTTTCGGGTGATTAATTAGGAAATTAATAAAAAAACGTTTTGCAAACCATACTATGTTATATATCAAATGAAAAGCCTTGTTATAAGGATCTCAAATATATTTTTGTTTTTATTTTAAAATAAATAGTTTTGATTTTATTCGAGAAAGAAGACGAAAATTGACCATTCCCCCCCTGATCTCCGAAACTATTGGGCCTAAAATTTTGAAAAAAGTACAAAATATAGTTCATTGCTTGTATTCAATCAATTGTACGGAACCCTAACCACGCGAGTTTAACTCACACTTGGCTGGTTTATTTATTTTATTGATTCTGATTACGAATATTGATTTGATGCTAGTATTGTTTCTACAGCGTGGTGGACACAGATTGGAGTTACAACAGCTATCAAGAAAACTACAGCCTTATATGGACATGCCCAGACTGCAGCATGGCCTTATGCCTATCACCTTTAGAGCGATTACAGCATAAACAGTTCACATGCTCTTCTAGAACAGAGGAGAAGCAAGAAGCCCCCAGGACGTCGAGGGAAAATAGACCTAACGCTAAGGAGTATAAGTGCGAAAGTTGTAATGAGACGCTGTATATGACTCCTGTGGAGATATTGAAACATAAGAAGAATTGTAAAATGAAATAAAACGGCTAGAAAAGTATTTATTTTGTTTATCTTTACCCCTATTGGATTCTGTCCTGGTTGCTTGTGGCGGTCAGTAGCTTGAACATTATTTATCCCACTATTATCAAATACAATCTAGTGTGGACAATGATAGTGACATACTTATGTCTAATAAATCCCATAATTTATTTTTAAGATTTGTGGAAGTTATATTAAGGCCATACATGAATTTTCCGGGGTCCAGTGCTGCCATCATTTAAAATAAATCATTTAAAGGGAAACAGAAATATCATTTAAAACAAAAATTTTAGAACATCCATCCTACGAAATTTTAAATTTAACGGAGGCCAGAACCAGGTGGTCAGAAATAATTCCGAATTCAAAATTTCCAGATCATCCAGCTTCACAGAAACAATGGGACGAGCCGCTTTGCAGACTTGTACAGAGTAACCTACTAGAATCATCTGTCAACAACTCTGTAGAGCGCGCTCGTCTCCTTGCTACCGCCGAATGGGAGTCTGGTTTGTGGTTACACACACTACCATCTTTTAATGTAGGCACATTCCTCATCGACGCCCCGCATCGCTGCCTCTGCGGCGATACCGTCGACCGGCAGGACCACCACGGACTTTCTTGTTGCAGGAGCGCAGGCCGTATGGCGCGTTATGCCAGCCTTAACAATATTATCCACCGGGCTCTTGTCACCATTCAGATGCCAGCAGTCTTAGAACCAATCGGACTGGCACGAGATGATGGGAAGAGACCGGACGGAATGACCCTCGTGCCCTGGAGGTTGGGAAGACCGCTAGTGTGGGACGCCATATGTGTCGATACTCTGGCGTCTTCCCATCTTCATGGCACAAGTGGGAAGGCTGGCACGGCGGCAGCTACCGCTGAATCCCTCAAACGGCGCAAGTATACGTGCCTAGGAGAGGCATACATATTTGAGCCATTTGGGGTTGAAACGTTGGGACCGTGGGGGCCCTCTGCACATAGTATATTCAATTTTATAGGTAAAAGGCTGGTCGAGGTATCAGGTGACCAGAGGGCTGGCAATTTCTTAGCACAAAGAATAAGCATTGCCATCCAACGTGGCAATGCTGCCAGCCTTCTGCGGACTCTTCCGCAGGGGCAGAATTTCCGGGATATTTTTTTATGAATAATAGTTTATATTTATAAGTAATTTATTTTTAGTATTTAAGTTGTATTAAGTTTTTTTTTAGTTACTTAGTTTGTTTAGTTATTAACTTATTATTTACTAGCTGTGCCCGCGACTTCGTTCGCGTGGTTGTCGGAACGTAATGTTATATAGCCTAAAGCCTTCCTCTATAAATGGACTACCTAACAAAAAAAGAATTTTTCAAATCGGACCATTAGTTCCTGAGATTAGCGCGTTTAAACAAACAAACAAACTCTTCCGCTTTATAATATTAGTATAGATTATTAGTTGTTATTTTGTAATTACCCTCATTATACATATTCCAAATAAAAATTATTTAAAATGTGTCTTTGTGAAGCCCTAGATGACATAAACCTTCAAACTATTTTATGAACTTCTGTTTAAAGTGCGCATTTTTGCCAAAAGTGGCCGATTATCGCAAATGTGCGAAGAAAAGCTTCACGTTCTCACTGTACACTGTAAACAAAAGTTCATAAAATAGTTTGAAGGGTTATCTAGCGCTTACTAGAACAAAATTTTAAATATTATCTCAGTTTTCATTTAAATAATTTATTTCAAATGGGGGCAGCACTCGACTTCATGTATCCCCTTAAGAGTAAGTACCCGATTCGAATAAAACAAAGTGTTTTAAATAGAAAAAATATATATTACTTAAACAGTTGACACATTTGTAAAGCTTATTTTGTGGAATGGAAAGTTCAAATAAAAGTTGCATAAGACGTAAATAATACTACTGTATAGTCTGTCTGCCCCATTAGGGATAAAGACGTGATAGTCTATAATGTCTGCTTCTTAGTCTCATAAAAGAAGTAACAAGAAAGCTAGATAACATTTTTCATACAGCCCTATAATGTAATCACAGCCTATCACTTATCATAAAGCCCTATAATGTAATCACAGCCTATCACTTATCTAATAGTAACAAAAATAGAATTACAGCCTTATCTAATAAATAATAATAATAATAAATAAAAGAGTTAATTATCTAATAACAATAATAAAAATCACTATCTGAATCATACGAACATTTGTGATTTTTTGCCAGATCTAAGTAAATAGAAAACAATTTAGCACTAAATTCACTATCAAATTTGGTTCGCTCTCTGTCCCAGCATATTATGAAAACTTCTTCCAAACCTTTTGTAAAAAGCCATCTCTTTAGTCTAACTTGCAGCTCAGAATAGAATGAGGGGCATACTGGATAATCAGTTAAAACTTCTACCTCTACCACTGACTCATTAACCCCTTCTTTGTCCAAATTTTCACACATGATTTCCTCAACCAGTGGTGTCGCGTTTATCATATGCTTCCCACTTTGATAATCATATCCAAATATAAAAATTTCGTACTCCTTTATATCCATTAAATTAAAAATGGGCAATTCTGTGCCCGCATTGCAATGATCATCTTCAAAATGAGCTTGAAATTTTGAGAACCTTACCATTTTTGTTTCCCAAAGGACATCCATTTTACCCCAATCGTTATCAATCAAGTCTATGGTACCGGAACATTTCAAAGTTAGATCGCATAGATCAGCCTTTTCTAGCATACAAACTGCCATTTTTTTGTAGATAGATGATGTTTCTCCAATGAAATGAACATTTTTAAACCCTTCAAAAGCTTGCTGGTACTCCAATAATTCCTCCTTGGTTAATTTCCATTCGGAATCTTTCTTTCCAAAAGAAAAGTTTATACCTATGCTTTTTAGAGATGTTACAATTTTTACAATTTGAAGAAAATCAGGCATGTTTATATCAGTTTCTCTTACATCCAAATCAATTAAGTTTTTCGTATTTTTTAAAGTTTCTATTAAACTCGGCAGGTCTAATCCAAAGAGTCCCGACAAATTTAAGACTCTCAGATAAACAGAGACATGTTTGAAGAAAGAGGATTTTAACATGTGTGTCTCATCTTCAGAAAAATTGCATTTTTTTACTACACCCTGACCAATAATATTTCTTAAGTGCTTACATGTATTATAGAGATTATAAAAAGATTCCATATCAAGGTCTTTGAAGATGATGGCCAGTACTTCTTGCGGAAGTGTTAATAATGACATAGTACTTAGTTGATTAATCCAAACTTGTTAGAAGTAAGTATATTCTGTAACAAAGAAACCTCAACTTTAGTTAACCCATGTAATGATGAGCATATTCACCTTTTATTGTAAGAGGATAAAGCATCTCTAAAAAACATAAGACAATATTTAATAATTTGCCAAAAAATGGCAAAAAAAACATGTTTGTTGTATGGGCCTCCTTAAATATTTCATCATCATCATCATCATTTCAGTCGTATAACGTCCACTGCTGGACATAGGCCTCTCCCAGGCCGGTCATTTTGGAAACCCCTTAAATATTTATTTTAATGTAATTATTTATTTTTGAACATACCTGAATTTTCCGGGGTCCAGTGCTGCCCCCATTTAAAATAAATCATTTCAAAGAAAACGGAGACATCATTTAAAATTTTGCAACTACCAAGTCCTAGATAACTCTTCAAAGTATTTAATGAACTACTGTTTACAGTTTATAATGAGAATGCCAAAAGTGGCTGCTTTTTGCAAATGTGCGTAGTAAAGCTTAACATTCTCACTTTAAACTGTAAACAGTAGTTCATAAAATACTTTAAAGGGTTATCTACGAGTAGGACTTGGTAGTAGCAAAACTTTAAATGATGTCTCCGTTTTCTTTGAAATGATTTATTTTGAATGGGGGCAGCACTGGACCCCGGAAAATTTAGGTACGGCCTTAAGGGAGCTCTGCTCAGATTAAACTAAGGGAGCTCTGCTTAAGGCCGTACCTGAATTTTCCGGGGTCCAGTGCTGCCCCCATTTAAAATAAATCATTTGAAAGAAAACGGAGACATCATTTAAAATTTTGCTACTACCAAATCCTAGATAACCCTTCAAAGTATTTTATGAACTACTGTTTACAGTTTAAAGTGAGAACGTTAAGCTTTACTACGCACATTTGGACTACACATGGTAAGAGATATTACTTGTTTACCTTAGAATGTTTGAATAGTGATAACAACTATTTAACTAGGTATATATATAATTTGTGGCCACTGTATTACATATAAACTGTTTATTTTGATTTTATTTATTTTACCTACATATTGTATTGATTGATTGACACTTGACTTGACTGACAGCTTGCCAATGTCAATTTATTTATTTTTATTTTCCCGATGGAAGAAGCATGTAAAGGGTTCTCTGAGGTTTTAGTAGCACCAGCTTAGGGCCACCAGGCCCAGTGTTACCAACTTAGGGGTTTTCCCCACAGATTTAGGAGGTAAATAAGTGAGATGGGATTTTTTTAGGGGTGTGAAATTTTTAGGGGTATTTTCAGGGATTTTTGGATGCTATTATTTTTTTTAGCCATTTATATCCCATAGTTGGGCAAAAGCCTCCCCTTTTTGTTTCCAATCACTTCTATCTTTAGCTAATAATATTTTGAAATTCTATTAATATTTATTTCTTGACCTAGCGACTTATAACGACATCTAGTACGTAATTCTACAACCACTCTGTGGTGACTGGCGGCAATACTGGCGCCACTGACGGTCATATATTTTTTAGGGGGACAACTAAATAATTAAGGCGATTTTAGGGGATTTTAACACAAATATTTGATAAATATTTTTGAGAGTTGGTAACACTGACCAGGCCTGTGTCACTCTCCGTTTAGGTATCGAAAATATACCTAAATTATTACCAAGAGCGCCGCGGCCACTCGAAGTGGTAAATTCAGTTAAACCACAGAATATATAATATTACCGTTCTGCACATTGCAGCAGTGAGTAAAGCGAGACTTTTTTCTGAAGCTGGCCTTATTTATGAAGAGGAACACAACCGCCTGCTACCTCTCAATGCAGAGAAGATACATACAGATACACTATCACGTCTTTATCCCTAACGGCGTAGACAGAGCCTAGGGCGGTAAAGCCCAGGCCACTTTTAGCGTAATGGTGGGCATGAAGGTGGAAAAGGGAAATCATAATAGTGATGGGTTGCTAACCGCATCGACTATTCATATGATTCAGATTCTCGCCCATTCCCTCGATCGGCTTTTACGATCTGCACGGGAAGAGAAGCAGCTGGTACATTCTATGTTTTTTCTTTTCTCTCAGACCAGCAAAGAAGATGAAATGCAATGCAGAGAAATTAGTATTTATTCACCATAATTTGCCCTTAGTGCAGTATAAGTACTAATTCATTAATTTTCATTGTATTACATTAATTTACTATTGTGTGATTAAAAATTTAAAACTAAAACCAATTATATTTAAGTTAAGTGATACTAACACTAACTAAATAAAGTAAATAATTACTAAAAAATATGTTTCTTTTATCCAGTTTTTTTTAAAGTGAAAACTTCTTTAGCGGCGTTGTGTTAAATGTTAAACTCGCGTCAGGACACGTGCCCTGATCGAAAATTCGTAAGACGGAATGACAGCCGGCGCGGCGTAGGAGAGGAAGTATACTATAATCCCGACGAAGCTGTCAGCCGGCTCGTTGGTTTAGGGGTATGATTTTTGCTTAAGGTGCGAGAGGTCTCGGGTTCAAATACCGGCGAGCCCAAACCTTTTTGAAGTGAAAACTTCTTTAGCGGCGTTGTGCACTTCTTGTCATGTTTGTGTACGATAGCGCAATAAATAAATAATGTATTCTACCACATAAATGATAGTACTTTTATACTGATAATTAAAGCAATTCATCATCATCATCATATCAGCCACAGGAAGTCCACTGCTGGACATAGGCCTCCCCCAAGGATTTCCAAAACGACCGATCGGAAGCGGCCTGCATCCAGCGTTTTCCTGCAATCTTGCTCAGGTCGTCTGACCACCTAGCAAGTGGGTGTCCTACGCTGCGCCTGCCGGTACGTGGCCGCCATTCGAGAACCTTTCTGCCCCATCGTCCATCGGTTCTTCACTTCAATGAGCTAATCCGCTGGGCTATGTCTGTGACCTTAATTCTTCTACGAATCTCCTCATTTCTCCTAAAGAAACACCTAGCATAGCCCTCTCCATAGCCCGTTGAGCGACCTTGAGCCTTTTTATGAGACCCATAGTAAGGGACCACGTTTCAGAGCCATAAGTCATCACTGGTAACACACATTGATTAAGCATTTCCGTCTTGAGGCACTGAGGTATTTTGGACGAAAAGACAGTGTCTTTTCGTCCAGAACGCTGCCCAGCCGGATCGGATTCGTCGAAAGACCTCTTTCTCGAAGCTGGAACTTCCTGCCTGAATCAATTGACCCAGGTAGATAGATATACTGGTCTACAACTTCGAGGGTGGAGCTCCCAACAGAAACAGGTAAAGGCGTTACGTGCATGTTCGACATGACCTTCGTCTTGTCAATGTTCATTTTTAGGCCAACCTGTTGGGAAACTCGATTTAGGTCTTCAAGCATCGTACTTAAGTCCTCCATCGATTCTGCCATTACAACGATATCGTCGGCAAATCGAAGGTGAGTGATATACTCGCCATTGATGTTAATGCCCAGTCCTTTCCATTCTAGAAGCTTGAAGGCATCTTCCAGAGCAGCGGTGAACAGTTTTGGAGATATGACATCTCCCTGTCTCACGCCTCTTTGCAATGGAATAGCCTTCGTACTGAGCTCCTGTACTCGGACCGACATAGTGGCTTTGTTGTATAAACACTTCAACACCTCGATATACCGATAGTCAATACGGCAGCGCTGGAGAGACTGAAGCACGGCCCATGTTTCGATCGAATCGAAGGCTTTCTCATAGTCCACGAACCCCAAGCACAACGGCTGGGTATACTCCCTCGTCTTCTCTATAACCTGCCGCAGCGTATGGATGTGGTCCATAGTACTATAGCCTTTTCGGAACCCGGCTTGTTCGGGAGGTTGGAAGGCATCAAATCTGTTAGCGAGACGGTTCGTGATGACTCTCGAAAACAACTTATACACATGACTCAGAATTGTGATGGGCCTATAATATAGTTCTTCAAGAGAGTGTTGTTACCCTTTTTGAAGAACAGAACAACCACACCCCTCTTCCACGCCTCTGGCGTCACTCCCTCGAGTAGAAAGGAATTAAAGAGCCTTTGAAGGACTTTCAGTACCGGCGTTCCGCCCGCTTTCAAAAGCTCTGCTGTAATTCCGTCCTCGCCCGGCGCCTTGTTGTTTTTAAGCTGTTTGAGAGCCATCCTAATCTCGTACAGACTGATGTCCGGGATATCTTCGGTATAGTGTCGGGTTAACTTGGCTCTTGGATCTTTCGCCGTATTTATGTTAGGTTTTGCAATAATGGATGTATATAACTGCCCATAGAACCTCTCGATCTCTTCCAGAACCCCCGTCGACACAACGTTTCCGCCCTCCGTCTTCAGCTTAGTCAATCGGCACTGCCCAGTAGACATAGCCCTTCCTTGCAAACACTTTGGCACCTTTGTTTTGTTCTATCGTCTCCTTAATTAATACATTTAGTATTAAAGGAGCGAATGTCGTGTCGCAAGGACTTTTTAATTTGTCGGTTGAGCTGTCGTAAGTCATATACTTAACGTCTTCGGAGGTTTGCAGCGGCATGGATCGTCGCTGTGTCATAAGGTCTAGGGTCTGAGCAGAGATTTTTTGAGGCTTTCTTCTGGAGCGGGACTTAAAGAACTTAGATTCCACTGCTTGGACAGTTTCTATAAACCCGTTGCTTATCTCGTCCACTGAAACGCAATCCTGGAGAAGTTCAAAGCGATTGGAGAGTTCAACTTGAAAGCTTTCGGGGTTTTGGATCTGGCTCAGCGATGGTCGGAGCGTAGACTTCATAAGCCTTGCCCATTCAAGTCGGAGGTCGATATTCAAGATGCCTCTTACAATTCGGTGATCGCTGCAGGTCCACTTCCTCTGTGGCGGCTTCTTGAAGAAAGAGTGCATCGCAAAGAGTCCCTCTTCCTCCAGAAAATCAGCCAGCCTGTGCCCCCTGTCATTGCGCTTACCATTTCCAAATTGCCCCACCCTGATCTCTCCATCGCGTCCCTTGCCCAGTTTTGCGTTAAAGTCCCCCATAATAACCGTGAAATAGGTTTTGGAGGCGTGTATGGCTCTACTAATGTCCTCATACACTACCTCAACCTCCGCATCTGACTGTGTTCCGTTCGGCATGTATACCTGTATGACCTTCAACGAGTATCTTTTGGATACTTTGAGTATTAGGTATATTACCCTGCTGGAAACACTGTCGATGGTCACTACGTTATTTATGAGGGACCTGTGAACGAGAAACCTGACACCATGCTGGGACTTCTTTTCGTCTGCCTGCGGTGATAGAGTAGGTTACCGGACTCTAAGGTAGTCGTGCCCTCACCCTCTCTTCGGACTTCAGACAACCCCACTATGTCCCACCGTAACCTACTCATCTCCTCTTCCACCTCAGCCAGATTCTCGTCTGTCCTCAAAGTGCAGACGTTGTGTGTTACCATGGCCAGTTTTCGCCGTTGGTGGTAGCCGGATGCCATGGATTCTTAGCACCCCCTGCCCTGCCGTTACCATGACCGCTACCGGAGTCAGGAATAGCAGGGCTGCCGGGTACTGGGGGCCTGGTCGTATTTTGTACCTTCATTGAGGGGTTTTGCCATACTCGCCACGCTTGGCAGGCGGGTTGGCGAGCGCAGTGGGGGGGGTCACAATCGCACTTCCGACGCTACTGCCCATCGGAAGTCTGTTTATGTGCAGTGACGGAACTGTCCTTTAGTCGCCTTTTACGACATCCACAGGAAGACTTGGAGTGGTCCTATTCTGCTCTGCCGGGAACCACACGGCAAGATTCGTGCAAAATTGTTCCCTAACCATTCCTAAATATCAAAATTGCACAACGATAATATTCAAGTTTTCACTTCTGCCGGCACTCCTGGAGTGCAACCCGTCGTTTTTTTTATTGCGGATAGACATCCGGCTGAATAGTAGCTATCCGGCATTCGGCCAGATAGTATTATGGCGGCCGGATAGGCCGTATACCGGATAGTTACGGATATCCGTTTCATCTCTACTCAGCACCTTTTCGTATAAATACCTAGACATCCATTGCAAGCCAATTTCATTCTTATTACTCTGGACAAACGATTCGTAACGATAACTGAATTTACCACCCGGAAGGGCCGCCTGCGCACGTAGTAATAATGTAGGTATTTTAGATACCTAAACGGGAAGTGACACAGGCCTGGTTAAACGAATCGTTTGTCTGAGTAAGTAGTAATAAGAATGAAATTGGATGTCTAGGTATCTAAACTAACTAACAATATTGTCTTCAACAGAAGTGCAACAAGGCGATCCTCTGGGGCCAGCGCTTTTCAGTCTTTGTTTCCACCCAATCATCTGATCCATTAAATGTGTGGAACCTTGATGACGGGACCATCTCGGGAAGCAAAGATTCTGTTTACGCTGAAATTATTGCAAAATTCAAAAATATCGGACTAGAGCCATCGATCAAATATTACTAAAATACTTTAGTAATATTTGATCGATGCTACTAATAACATTATTCTTGTCACCACAGATAGACCCACAGTCTCTCTCTCATCTGAGCGTATTCCCAGTTGCATTTAAGGTCGCTTTATGGGGCACAGAGTATTTTGGGTCTTGCGGCTCTCAGTAGACAGAGCTCAGGGCCGCAAGACTCAAAATCGGCTTTTACGATCTGCGCGGGAAGAGAAGCAGCTGGTACATTCTAAGTTTTTTTTCCTTTTTCTCAGACACTCGCATGGAAGAGAGCATACCTATATAACTAAGTACCTTCATTTTGCTCTTTGATTTAAATACGGTAAAACGCAATCCCCCGTGTGGTTCCGGGTTATAAAACTGCAACCTTGCCTCGTTTGAAAATAAATGGAAAATATTCTAACAAGTTTATTTGCTAGAGAGCGCCATCTAGTAATGAGTAGCGGAACTACTGATATGACTTGCTACGGATAGCGCCATTTGCTAGAGAAAGCCCTGACTTTCAAGCGTTAACTTTTAAACGGCTGCACCGATTTTCGTCAAACATAACTAAGAACCACCGCAAGGATACTTGCTTTCACGATAAAAAAACCGCATCGAAATCGGTCTATCCGTTCAAGCGCTACGATGACAGACAGACATTAGCGTCAAACTTATAATACATTTAAGTCAGGAGATAAAAAAGTAAATATTGAATCATTTATTAGAAAAGTAGTTTGCTGCTGCATACAAGAATAAACATTGTATTATTTTTAACCGACTTCAAAAAGAAGGTTATCAATTTGACTGTGTTTTTGACGTGACAACGTCTAATAACTCGATACTACGGGCCTCCCATATCTCTGCTACGGGCTGTATGCACGAAAAAGATGACGTCATTGTTCCGTTACGCTCATTGTCGCGTTCCGCAAGCGAGAGCGCGGCACGAACGAGAGAGGCATGATCGGCTCGAGCGATCGGCTCAGTTCGGAATGTTTGACGTTGTCACGTCAAACTACCGTCCGTAACAGAGGTCCGTAAACCGACTTTACAGACAACCAATTTTTTTTTAAATGTATGTTTATTTATTTATTTATTTATTTCAAAGCTTAAATCTATCTTTACAGTTACACCAATACGATAGAATAGCACCTTAAATACAGTAACTTAGTATATACAATGATGTTCTTATAAATTCGCTCAGAGAACAAGAGAATAAATCTACATATTCATGTTAAGCGATACTTCGCCAATGAGGAACCGATTTTGATGATTATTTTTTTATTTGAAAGCCAAGTGAAAGCTTACCAAGTGGGTCCCATATCCAAATTAATTTGGTGAATATATGATGAAGAAATTTGGAGATATCGTCGCTTAGATAACAATACCGCGTAAATCAAAAAAATTACACATGACGTTTTATATGTCATTGGATAGATATTTTCGAATGACGTTACTCTTCTTAAAACTTTTCAAATTTGACTTACGCGGTATTGTTACCTAAGCGACGATATGGAAGAAAATCCTAAAAATAAGGAAGACACTTGTTTGTTTTGGTAAAAATTTTTTAATCATGCTCAAAGTTCACAATGTATACTTAACAGCCCAAAACTTAATAATACTCTTCCTGATCACTATCATGATAAAAGTCATCATAATCATGATGATGATGATAATAAAAACCGAAATCACTATCGGAATCATTTAAAGATTCGTATTTCTTTGCCTTTTCTTTATATACTGATAACAATTTAGCATTAAATTCACTATCAAACGTAGTACGCTCTTTGTCCCAGCATATTATAAAAACTTCTTGCACAAAATTCCTATCATACAGCCACTTTCTAAATATAATTTGTAGCTCAGAACCTGAGTGGCGTTGTGGTCTTGGACATTCAGTCAAACATTCAAATTTAACAACAGAACAATCAATGCCTTCTTTTTTAAACATTTCAGTAATTATTTTTTTTACCAAAGGTGATGCATTTATTATTTGCTTTCCAGTTTCATAATCATATCCAAATATAAAAATTTCGTACGTATTGATGTCTGTATTAAAAATTGGCAGTTCAACTGCTACAAAGGAATATTCATCATCAATGTGTGCTTCGAATTTTAAGAACTTTAACATTTTTGCTTCCCTTTGGAGATCCAATTGACTCCAATCATCTTCTAAATCAGCACCTGTACTAGTACATGTTAAAAATAGATCACATAAATCAGCTTTTTCTAACATACACAATGCCAATTTTTTAAGCATAGTTAATGTATCTCCAGAGAAATGAACGTTTCTAAATCCTTGAAAAGCATCCTGGTACTGCAATAATTCCTCTTCAGATAATTTCCACTCAGAATTTTTCTTACCAAAAGAAAAGTCAATAGATATGTTTTTGAGTGACGTTACTTTGACAATTTCAAGTAGATCCGGTATGATTATATTAGTTTCTCTTACATCTAAATCAACCAAGTTTTTCGCATCTTTTAAAGCTTCTATTAGAGTCTGCCCGTCTAAGTCTCCGACTTCAGACAAATTCAGAATTCTTAGGTGAGATGAGATGTCTCTAAAGAAGGACGTTTTTAATATGCCTTCGTCAAAAACATGACATTCTTTTACCATACCCTGACTAATAACATTCCTTAAATATTTGCATGTATTGTACAGATCATTAAAAGTATATATATCAAAATCCTTGAAGATGATGGCCAGTACTTCAGGTGGCAGTGTTAATAATGACATGGTTGTCAGTTTAATCCAAAAATTTGTATTTTCTGTAACAAACAACAGTTATAATAAAAACCTAATAAGTAGATTCGTTAAATACATAATGTGTACTGTCATATTACAAAATGCGGAAAAATTTGTACTTGGTTTAACCTGTCAAACACCTATCCGTCAAATCCGATCGGGCGTCCATTGTTTAACTATTGTGTCTGGTTTTTTTCGGAGTTGAGGGATTAATTAAACCAAAATAAAAAGACCTCCTTCATGTCACCTCTTTTGTGACTGTCATATTCATTTGAGTGAATAATGGTTTAGAGCAAGTTCTAAGGGCCTGTGCGTTGGTGCCGGTTATGTAAGGAGCTCTATACAGATCTGTACATGAAGCCAGCGTGGAGCCGTGCTGTGTAGAAACCATGCTCGTGGACGCAAGCCCTAAGTTAGTGTTCATTTTATAATAAGGCTGATATATACCAGTTAAACCAGCTGTTTCTCTTGTGTGTGGCTAATAAGTCAGTAGATAGTTGTTGATTGAGAGACCCTATCTATTTAATTTAAGAGCAATGGTGGTTATAAAATGTGTGATTTAAAGATCCAATGCAAGAGTGTTGCGCAAGTTGATTTTTGGTTTAATTGGATCATGGGGAATAAATGAATTGGGGCCACAGAGCGTCACTAGAGTATGTAGGTACATATTATGTTCTGTCTACCCTTTGGGTTGCGGAGGTCAGGCGGCAGGCGATCTGTATAAAAACCAGTAACCTCGTCGAATCACCTAGGTTAGGTAGCGGACCCCGGGCTCTGAAGCGTAACCGCTGACGATGCAACCGGGAATACGCTCGGATGATGATGATGACTGATTCCTACATCAGTAGTACCTACATAACCTACTTAACCTTAATAAGTACTTGTTACTTATTCAATAGGTATGGGTTATGTCTTGGAGCCACATGCCACAACTGTATCTCCCAAATACCTTCGTTTTCCCAAAAACCATCTTGCAATCTGCAGATTAGATCACAAATAATTATACGTAGACACTAGATATGTACTTACATAAAATTACACTCGTTTTATTGCTAGTTACTTAAATAGATGAACTATGTATTAAGCAAAGCCACACAAAAGTTTTCTAAAAAGGTACGTGAAACAGGAAATATAAGTTTATAATTCACCCTCGTTTTCAAGCTTGTTTCAAGTTTTTGTTCAAATTCAAAAGTTTAGACAGCACAGCCAATGTTGCCATGTCCAAATTCTAGTGGGTGGTAAATCCATTATAAAAATACGGTAGATTTTATAAATCTACACTACACTACTACTAAATATCCTTTAACTCTTTGTGATGTCTTTTTTCTGTCGGATCAATCAATTCTATTGCAATTGAATTTATATGTACGTCATTGTTAAAATTAGCGCCATTAGTTCTGTATACAATTCTGTCATTTTTCGGTTCAATTTTGTGATCACAACAGATTCACTTTGGAAGTAAGTATTTACAGTGGTGAATTTCGGCAACATCCACCCCAAGAAATAATAATACGCTTTTATCAAGTGGTCGTTAAGAAGGGCGGAAATCTCCTGGCACTCTGCGTCTGCGAGCCATTTGCTATCGAAATAGAGACGCAATGCATCCCACTGCTCCAATATTCTATCAACGACAGCATTAAGCGAAAGCCAACGCGTCTGTGCAGGTCGTAAAATTCGATGAACTTCTACTTCAGCAAAGTGTTGAAATTCCACAAATTCACTTTGTCTCTTGTTACTGGTTTTAAAGTAATTATATATATTTCTAGCCAACTTTTCACAGTTGTTAGGAAGTTCTTTGGAGGCATCGTTGGCACAAAGATGCAGCGAATGACACACACACTTTAATATGATGATTCCTGGACAAAGCTGCCTTAATCGGCTGGAGACGGAATTACGACAGCCCATCATGGTATTTGCACCATCAGAACCGAAACCGATTATTCTATGAAAATCTCAAAAACTACTGATTATTTGGCCTAGTTTTGGATCAAAGTATCTCACTACAATAGCAACAGTTTTGGTAACACTGATATCTGTGCTTTCATCAATTAATATGGAAAACTTTTGAACTTTTAAATCATTTATTAAACTGTGTTTCTCGGATGCTCCTATACAATTGTTTTATCACTGCTTGAACTTTTGTTCTTTTTAGTTTTATGTTTTTAGCAATTTTTGAATCGGGGAACAATTGGGGCAATAAATCTGTAAGATGGTCCATAGTATTTGCAGATATTCTATGTTCTGCGACGAAAGCTGCCAATTTCACAGTAGAAATTTTGACCTGTTCGTTTTCAGTAAGTGTTTGTGAGCTTGTTTGAAATGCACTTACGATTGACTGCTGGTTCTTTTTTGAAGTTGAACAGCTAAACTTTTTGGCATTATTGATATGCGAATTTGTCTCTTTATGCCTAGTAAGTACGTTGATTTCAGCTGACAATCTCTTGTTATTACACATATTAATGTAGCAACATACTCGTCTTTCTTATCCTTTCTTAGCCAATCGCGAAACTCTGGTTTTAGTAGCCATTCCTCTCCAAACTTCTGTTTATACTGTTTTTTTTCTTTTTCGGAACTTCCACTCCAGACTGAGAGTCAGTGTCACTTTCAGTTTCACCCATTATTATTACGTGTAAAACAAAAATAATCGACAATTAAAAACAAAGAAACGCAAAAACTTCACGACTTGAAAAGTTACTAAAACAAACTTAATTCGAATGCACATAGCACAACCAAATTAAACGATCGTAATATTACCCGAAATTATTATCTTTAGACGTCAACTCTATTTGTTAGCATTATAGAGGGCCCGAAACAGGGGGAATCCCCGAACTTGCCGACGGGCTTGCCATTATAATGTCGGACAACAATATTAGGGATCGGAGTGCATTCAAATACATATTATTATACGTTCATAATACATATTATTCATATTTTGATTTATTTAACTTTTTTAGAGCAGGAATCTTAGTCCTTCCAGATAACGGTAGATTTTTTTACCGTTGTCATGCCACGGCGGTAGGTGGTAAATTTTTGCTGAATACGGTGCATTTACCGTAATTACGGTGTACATGGCAACACTGAGCACAGCACAGTCGTTTGAGCCGTTGTCAATGTCATCTAAGGTCTGTCATCTTGATTATATTTTATAATTTTTTATATTTGGCGTTAGGCAGACGATTCATACAGCCAAACAATATTTTACTATTATGGCTGGCTGATCGTCCACGTCCAGAATATTCAAATTCTTACTTTTAGATTCTGATTCCGGACGTTACACGTTCTGAGAAAATTATGCGAGCTGCGAGGAGCGTTCTGATTTCTTGTTCTGAAAATTCAGATTCTAAATGTAAGAATAAGAACGCTCTTTCTTACATTATTTTGTCATTAAATTAATGTTGTAGTTGTTTTAGACATTTTATTATTTTAAGAATGGGTAAATAAATTTTATTCTTATTATGTTGTGAAAATAATGTGTTAGATCGCTTCATACATTTTGGCCCCTTATTGTTGCACTACGCGTCGCAGCAAGTATTTTTACGACATTTTGTAGCAAAAAATCCTTAGATTACATAAGGATTTTTTAGATTTTATGGAGGTTTGTACACTATATAAAAAAGTATTTTACTTTTTCTATATTGGGAAATGGTAGTGACGCTATCTGGCAACAATGGCAACACGATGGGTAATGCATCTTTGACGGAGCGTTTTGTTCACTACACACGGGAAAAATATTTTTTTTACAATACGATAAAAAGTGTATGGTATAAAATATCATAAAAATATAATAAAAACAAATCAACAACTGCACATCATTTATATAAAGTGATTTGCAGTCAAGAGATTTAGTGACAGACAGTAAAACAAAACGCGATTGACAAATGAACAGGAATGATTCATAGATTAAAATTGTATAAGAAACAGTGGCTTTAACGTAAGATCAAACCAGTGGCGCCATCTGGTAGCAAGGTTTCGCAACACTAAAGGAATAAAAGACGAAATAAAATCGTGAAAAATTACTCTGTGAGCGGGACTTGAACTCGCGATCTCGGTTCAAATACGACCACGTTCTAAACAACTGAGCTATTAAGTGATCAGCCTCGTAGGCCTAATTTATTAGTCATTAATTATTCCTATTTAAAAGATAAAATAAAAAATGGTGTAAAAAATACAGTGCGTGAGTGGGACTTGAACTCGCAACATTGCTCTAATTTTGACCATGCTCTAATCAACTGAGCTATCATGTGTTCTACGGGACTTCTACCTCGTATGGCGAATTTCTCCACCATTTGATATTACAATACAATACCCTTTATTGCACAAAAGTAAAAAACAGAACATAATTATCTTAAAAATTAGGAAATGCGCAAAAGGCATATTTCTATTATTTAACATGCATTAAGGGTTAGGTCAGAACTTGTTGACTAGATGGCATTTTATTGATTTTTTTTATCAAAATTCTGCAATGTTCTAAGTTTCATAGGCATGGAATGATTAATGACATCTCGTTCGTTCAGTAATTATGGCGGTATAAAAAATGGATTATCATATGAGAAATTATAAAAAAAACCCAAGTATAGAAAACGTAAGGTTTTAATCGTTAAATATGTTTTAAAAAATGTTATTAACAATGATAGTGCTATGCTTGTTTAAATTAATTTTCGGCCGCTGTACACATTTTGCGACATGACACTGCAACAAAGAGGGCCCAAATGAGAACAGACTCTTTCAAGTATCTACTTAATGCATTATAAAGATCGAGTTAAAAAAGTTGGAAAAAACACGTTTCTTATTTTATTTATTCAAGTACACTTGGAAATTTACAAACATACACATAAAAAAATAAGGAAAACATAGTACTTAGGTGCTACTTATTTCTAAAGAAATTTCTTCCAGTAGACTCGCGAGAGGAAATGGGAAAAAAAAGAGGTAATTGGCGTGTACCTACAATACAAAACTAAATAAATAAATAGACAAGATATATACCTACATAAACATACATAAATACATAAATAAATATATATTCATAAAGCATATATACAATAAATACATATGTTAATATTTCTATATATATTTGGATGATAAATACAGATAGTGATCTTTTACTCGTTTCTTGAACGTCGTTATGGTTTTAGACTCTCGAATGCTCGGTGGTAGCTGATTCCATAGCCTAACTGCCTGCACGGAAAAGGAGTGAGTATAGGTAGTGGTGCTATGTGTTGGGAAATGAAGGATGGATTTACGGGCAGATCTACAAGGAGCGTCGACAGAACGTGCGAAAGAAAACCGTTCACGCAAATAAGAATGATATGAGGGATTGTACAGGACGTTGAAGAGGAGGCAAAGGATTGTAGTGTTCCGACGAAGACGGATGGGGAGCCACTTGAGTTGTTTGCGAAATTCTGATAATAACTACCACCAATAAGCATAGCCTGAGACTTTTTGGGATTAACTTTAAGACCAAAAGACTGGGCCCACTCGCTGACCTGGTGCAAGTCATCGTTCATAGCAGCAATAGCTGCATCTAAATCAGATACAGGGAAATGCCTGTAAAGCTGAAGGTCGTCTGCGTAGAGATGAAAGTTACAGGAAATAAGAAAAGTGACAGAATTTATAAATATTGAGAAGAGCAACGGAAAAAGGACACCGCCTTGAGGAACACCCGCAATGAGATCACACCATTCGGAAAGAGACTCACCGAAGCGAACACACTGCGAGCGGCCTCGAAGGTAGGAATCAAACCACATTAAGGCAGACGAAGAGACGTTAATAGATTGAAGGATCCCAAGAAGGATATCGAAGTCAACAGAATTAAAGGCGCTACTAAAGTCAAGAAGAACAAGGAGTGTTAGAGATTTGCAATCAATAGCCCAGCGGATATCATCTGTGACTTTGAGTCACCGTACTGTGACCTGCTCGAAAGCCAGATTGAAATGAACTAAGGATATTGTTAGATGATAAAAAAGTTGACAGTTGGTTATGAGAAATTAGTTCAAGAATTTTTGAGAGATAGGGCAAAATAGAAATGGGTCTAAGGTCAGAAACAGAAGAAGGGTTACTAGTTTTAGGTAATGGAATGACTTGAGCTGATTTCCAGGATCTAGGAAAAGAGCCACAGGATAGTGAGAAGTTAAAAATATGAGTGAGAGCAGGAAGAATTACAGGAACAAGAAGCTGAATCATTTTTGCAGACAACATATCGTTACCTGTAGCATTGGAGGAAACATGAGCTAGGTATGCATTTCCTAACTTCATCCTCGGAAACAGCTGAAAACGAAAATTGGGGGAATGAAGGACGTGGCAAGCTAGAAAAATGCCTATTGATCTCAGTTAAGTCAATATTACTTTCAGTTAACAAAGGAGATTTGCAGACACCAACAGATTTCAAATACCTGCATACCTCCGCTGGACTACGGTCAGCAAGGGAGTCATGAAAGTAGTTTCTCTTTGCACATCTACACATACGACTGCAGCGGTTACGAAGCACTTTGTAAATATTCAGGTTACGCTCTGTTGGACTACGCTTGTATCTGCGCTTAGCCCCATCCCTACGAGCCATTGCTTGTTTAATAATAGGTGTAAGCCACGGGGCAGGGTTACGTTTAATTTTAATACGTTTAAGTGGTGCATGCTTATCAAACAGCTTGAGAACAATCTCAGACGTTCTACTTTGGAGTCAATATTGTCCGCAGCATAGATCGGAGTCCAATCAATTTTTGACGAGTCGCTATCAAAATCCTTTAAATTTATTTTATTGAAGCTGCGACGTAGAGAATATTGCGGTTTACGTTTGGGAGGGCGAATACAGTACGATAGGTGTATTAAATCATGATGGGAGAATGGAGCTGAAAGTTGGCCATGTGCAGCTATAAGACTGGGAGAAGAAACAATCATAAGATCAAGAAGGGAAGGTACACAGTTAGGAACATGATGAGTAGCACTAGTAGGCAAGATATGAAGATTATAGGAGTGGAGAAGGTGTTGAAGTCTATGAGTGCGTGAGTCATTTTTTATAAGGCAAGTATTTAGATCGCCCATTAATATAATGTGATCATAAATAGTTTAGTTTCTTAATAATTATAATAGTAATACTTTCTTGTATGACGATCCCCTGTTTAAACTTTACCTAATTTTTAGCACGTATTGTTATAGCGGCAACAGTACGAGTAATACATACGGTGAAAATTTCAAGTGTCTAGCTATTACGGTTCAAGAGATAGAGCCTTGTGTGTGACAGACAGACAGACGGACAGATAAACAGACAGAGCGGAGTTTCAGTAATAGGGTCTCTTGGTATCGGCACAGAACCCTAAAAAAGGAAATTAATACGTAGAAAAATATATTGAACAAACGAGACAACAAAGGTCATCAGTGTCAGTCATCACAACATAATAAGAATATTTTTTATTTTTTTATTTTTTTTTTTTTTTTTTTAAATCTCATAATATATAATACCTAAAGTTAGCTAAAACTAGAAACAACCTAAAACTAAAAACCTTAAAAAATATAATATAATAACTAAAATATATTATTAAAAGGAGTCCCTTTAGGCAAGGTTCCGAAGATACTGGCAGCGTTCCCCCTTTGAATAGCTAGACTGATTCTTTGTCCGAGGTAGCTGCCAGCTCTTCGGTCTCCTGTGATGTCGACTAACCTTTTTGCTATTTCCTTAAAAAGCCTTATAGCGCTAGGACCCCACGGACCAAGGGTCTCGACACCGAATGGAACAAAATCATATTCGGAGCCTAGACCCCTGTATTTACATGCTTTAGCTTTTTCAGCCGCTTCACAAGCCGCACCAGCTCTGTTGTTGGTTCCATGTAGATGGGAAGGGGCCAGCGTGTCTGAACAGGTTGCATCCCATACCAGCACCCGGCCCATCTTCCATGGAATCAAACTCATACCGTCCGGTCTCTTGCCATCATCTCTTGCAATACCAGTCGGCTCAAGTAGACTTGGCACGTTGACGGTGGCAAGGGACCGGCGTATGATATCGTTAAGAGCGGCATGTCTCGAGAAGCGGCCTGCACTTTTTTGGCATGACAGTCCGTGATGTCCAAGCTTGTCGACATCACTGCCACAGGGACATTTATGAGGAGCGCAGACCGGAACCCCAAGCCGTAGACAGGTTGCGATTCGGAGCGTGTCAGGCTCAAGAAATGTTCCTGTATTTGACGAAGGGTACGCGTGAAGCCAGTAGCCGGCCTCATGCGCACCCAAGGCCAAAAGCCTAGCACGCGCCGAACCCGTACTACAGCTCAAAAGATTGTCGTAAGTCAATTTGCAGTTTATGTCGTCCCAGCTCCTCTGTGAATTTTGAGAAACTGGAAAATTTTTACCTGCGCATGCAATTAAGAAAGCGTTTCTAGCTACTTCCAAGCCAGCAATCTCAAAGTTTGAAGGGGATGCCCTTAAAATTTTACTTATGAGATTTGCTGAACTATGGACAGAAGATAGAAAGGCTGGTAAAGCGACACTGGAAATTTTGCGAATCCCTAAACCACCATAACGGATGGGTAGGGACGCTTGGGTCCAAGATTGATCGTTCAGCTGCATATTAAGAATCGATTCTAAAAAAATTTTGATTAAGTCGTCTACTCGTGTCAAAAGATCTGGGTGATTCCAAAAGGAGCAGCAACGGAGCACGTACGTAAATTTTGGGACGAAAAGACAGAATTTTAAGATGCAAAGTGCATAATGTGGACTAATTTCAAGGAGACGGTCAGCAGAATTTTGAAATTTAGTAATTGAATTATTAATATATTCAGAAATAGATTCATCAAAAATTGGAGAACCTAAAAGGTAAAGGGAATTACTGTTAACTATTTTAATATTTGGAGTCAAAATATTAAATTTTTGTTTTACGTCATTTAAATTTAAGTCGCAGTTATTTATAAAAAGTTCGCATTTGCTAAAATTAAGCTCCAAACCAATGGCTTCAAATTTATTTTTGATTAAAAAAAGGTCCGAAAACACAGTATCCACATCACCTCCTAGGGTTCCGTCATCTAAATACCAAACGTTGAATTTAGAATTTAAAATTTTGACTATCGGATTTATAGCCAAACTAAAAATTGCAGGCCCAAGGGGATCACCCTGTTGACAACCTACTTCCGAGGACAATTCATTAGAACGATATAACAATTTTGTTGGGTCAGCGTAACTGAGAAGAAGATAATTGTATATTTCCGGTATATGTTGTTTTATTTCAGTCAGCAGGGTATCCCTATTTACCGAATTGAATGCATTTTTGACATCGATTTTGAGCAACACGTCAGGCTGTCCGTAAGTTAGGAAAGAGCGTAGGGCATGGACGGCTGCCTCACAACCTCCTTTTACACCGAAGCCTAACTGTACTGGTTCAAATTCCGAATTTAATTTTGGTAAAATATGTCGAACAGCAATTTTGGAGGCCAGACGTCGTAGTGTTGATCCAACAGCAATTGGTCTCACCCCTCCGTCCTTTTTGGTGAGGGCAATGAGGTTCGCGCCAAAAAGAATGGGAACAATTTCTGGATTGACATTACCGGAATACATGAAGTTGATTAATTTAGTGATCGAATTTACAAGTTGCTTACCTGCATCACCCACAGAATGCGATGACAAGTCTTTCAAATGTTGGGGTGAGATTCCATCCAAACCTGCAGCCGAACCTGGTTTAAAAGATAAAATGGCATCCGAAACATCTTTGTTTTGAATTTGAAGGCATGCTTGCCCTGCTGTTGGTGGGTCGAGAAAATATGGGTTTACTGGAGCTGGAGGATGTTTTGTCCGTAAGGCCTGAAGGGTGTCAGGGGTATCTGGTGATAGCACGTCGTTGGAGAACAAAAGTCGAGCGGCACCTTTGAGATCTCCGTCACAGATTTTATTTTCGATGAGTTTGTTGCGATTACGAGGGGCATCATGTTTGATTAGAGTTGCGGGAGAAGGCGAGGAGCTTACAGCACAGTTATTCTTAATCTTTTGTGTCAAGGACAAATTCGGTTCATCAGTTTTTATTATATGTAATGTGCTGTATGAAAATAAAAATAGGTTCTGCCAGTCTTGAGTGCAATTGCTTAAGTAACATTTCTGGATTAATTGTGACAAATGTGTAGCAACGGTTATTCGAGCTCCTCGAGGGATTCTTTTAACTATGGGTATACTATTTTTCAGATGGCTAAGATATGTGTGGAAAGGAGTCGGATCATTGGCTACATAAGTAGGCGCACTCGGAATAATGGGATGGATGTCTAAAGGTGAACTGTTTTGGCTAATACATTTCCTGTGTGTTTTTGTGGTGTGTATGTTGAGGCCTTTCAAAGATTTGAAAGATTTGTTGCATTGTGTACATGTATGGGTCGCGTTCGACGTGCCATCACAAGATTGGGTCACGGACTGCATTCACAACAGTTAAATATATTTACAAAAAAGAATAACTTAAAACAAATTTAAAAACATAATAAAATAACTTAGAATGTTCACTGAAAACATAAAAGTCAGTCAAAATATGACGGCTGCTTGTTTTGGTAACAATACGCATGCGTCGTAACGTAGGTGCGTCACAGGATGGTCTTGCAATTGGTCGCTGCAGTGGAAGAGACCTAGCGACGCATGTCGTCGCCAGGACAACCGATGGCGGCCTTAGCAACCGCGTCTTGAAAATATCATACGCGGATTAGAAGGTTTTAAAGACTGAACAGTGACTGTGGTTGGAACAACAATAAAATCCACATGCCCACACATAAAACATAACTTAAAAAACTTTTATATGCAAGTCTGAGCCGTCAGGAAATTATACTGGCTAAAAAATAAATATTTTAAGTGACCTGAGCCTGCTTGTGGTATAGGTATGAGAATATTATGTATTTACCCATTCTTAAAATAATAAAAATGTCTCAAAAAACCTTGCTTATATTATGATATATTTTTTATGAATAATTACCTACAACATTCATAATTATAATGACAAAATAATGTGCATTCGAAAAAATATAATATTCGTCTATGATGGTGCATTCTTAAAAACTTAAGAATCTGAATAATTATTCCGGCCGGACTTGTACGATTGCTCTATATAAATGTATGGAAAAAGGAGCGTTCAATCTTATATTAAGAATCTGAATTTCTAGAACAAGGAATAAGAACGCTCCTCGCATACATAATTTTCACAGAACGTTCTGAAAAAATCTGAAGATGAAAATTTCGTACGTGGACGGAGAGTGGCCAATTTGTATGGGATTCCTTGCGTCCGGACCGGAATCAGAATCTAAAAGTTCGAATTTGAACATTTCGGACGTGGACGATCAGCCAATGTGTAGGTAAAGCAAAGGTTTAAATTTAAACAAACCTCACTCGCTAAATTGCGCATAAAAATAAACTAAAGGAGTTGTTGCACAAATGTATGGGGAGCCGGCTAGGTCACTGAACACCTACCTGAAATTTGCATTTTTGGGTCGGTATAATAAGTAAATCTGATAAATTCGTAGCCTTTCTATGGTAAATTTGGATCAAAATATCGTAATTTAAGGTTAGGCGAGTCTCGCAAAAATGGCCGACACTCATTATGTCAACTGACTTGACATTGACAGTAACTACGAGTGACGTTTACATCAGGTTGCATACGTCATGTATAGGCGCCATGTCAGTATCGCCATTATACGATAATAAACGATTTCAAATGTATTTTTGTACACTACTAAGATCACGAAAAAACAAATATATGATGGTCTTAATCAGTTTAATATTTTTCTAATTTTTCGGGAATTGTTCATGACCTAGCCTGTTGTGCAACATCTCTTTTAACATTACACAGATTAAAAATCGTTCGGTGGCGGGCGCCATAATCTGAGTCCATGAACTTTACCTACTTGTTTTGTTGACCTATATTTTTGTATGTTTTAGTACCTATTGAGTAGGTACCTAGTTTGTTAGATAGATACCTACTTTCTTATGATGTGCCCTTAAGGCCGTACCTAAATTTTCCGGGGTCCAGTGCTGCCCTTAATTAAAATAAATAATTTCAAAGAAAACGGAGACATTATTTAAAATTTTGCTACTACCAAATCCTAGATAACCTTTCTAAGTATTTTATGAACTACTGTTTACAGTTTATAATGAGAACGTTAAGCTTTACTACGCACATTAGCCAAAAGTGGCCGTTTTTCGCAAATGTGCGTAGTAAAGCTTAACGTTCTCACTATAATCTGTAAACAGGAGTTCATAAAATACTTTGAGGGGTTATCTAGGACTTGGTTGTAGCAAAATTTTAAATAATGTCTCCGTTTTCTTTGAAATGATTTATTTTAAATGGGGGCAGCACTGGACCCCGGAAAATTCAGGTACGGCCTTAACTGTATGTTCTAGACAGCGACATGCGACAATACAAGCTTTAAAATCTTGTATTTTCCAAATGTAAAATAAATAAGACTGTATTATTTATGTACTTACCTAAGTAAGTATTTATAATATTACCTACATTTAGGTAGACAATCCTTCATTGGCCATCAACGTCTCACTCCAAGCGCCCCGTATTGGTATCGTAGGTATACTAACTCGCAATTAAGTATAATTATGCGTCTACTCGGCCTCGCGACGTAAAACAAAGCAATTTGACTGTCGGCGTCCGGAAGTCGGCGTCCACTCGATATGAAAATTGCTCGATTTTGGGCGGGCACATAGGTACTACCCATGGACAATGCTATTACCTACTACGTAGGTAGGTAATATGTAACATACTACATGCTACAAAAATCTATATGTATGCTAGGGCATCTCAATGATACAGGGTGTTTTTTTTAAACACCAGCCAAATTTTTGGTGTAAGTTTAGTCCATGATTACTGAACTAAGTATTTTCTATTAAAAAAAGTTAATTTTTTTAAATTTCGATAAAAAATTTTCGTCCTTCCATACAAAATTCGTTTGGCTGAGTGCTGATTTTTATTGGAAGTTGTTTTTATGGAGAGTACTTAGTTCAGTATCATGGACTTGCTCCAAAAATTTGGCTGGTGGTTAAAAAGTCAGCCTGTATTGTTATACAGGCTGACTTTTTAACCACCTGCACTGTCGTGCAGTTGAGTCGTACTCGCACCCTTTGTACATACCCGTAATAAATCGAACCACGGGCTATACTAGATCACATAAGTATAATGAAATTAAAATAACAGTATAAAAGAACAAAAAAATTTCGACATATCCATACAAATCGCCCGGACGCGGCTGCACATTTTTGTATGGAAAGGTGAATTTTTTTTTGTTATTTGGCTGTTATTTCAATTTTATTATACTATAATGATCTCTAGTATAGCCCGTGGTTCGATTTATTACGGGTATGTCCCTTCCACTTTGTATATAAAGATAAAAAGTACTTAGATCAGTTTGACAACACTCAACTACAGATTACTAATAAGTTACTTACTACTCTCAACTATCAACACAAGCCGAGGATCGGATAGACACTAACAACACCATGCACAACAGAATAAGTAGTAGTACTCACGTAGGTACTAACACAGAGACAAGCACAATACACCCAGAAAACAGAACCGCAGACAAATATCTGTAAAAATGTAAATACGTACCTATAGAAACATTTTTTTACTAATAAATAAGGTACCTAGGGTATTAAGGTGAAAAATATCCAACAAGTTTTATTAGTTATCCGTCATGTACTTACATTACTACAGAATTTAAACAAAATATAGCTTCTGCTCAAAACTTAAACAATAACTATTTAACTTTTTTTTAAATTCAGTCTATAGGCCTTATTATACTAAGGCAGGGTAAAAAGACCTACATCATAAACTATCTGTTTGGTATTTGAGATCAATAAATAATCATACAAATGTGTGTTGTATGATTACGAGTGTCCTTCCCCGGCCTGTGCGGTCTGCGGGAGATATCCTGTCCAGCACCTCGGTCGTCTCTTGCAGGATGACTGGTAAATCCCCTATCCCTCGAAAATATATGTACTTATAGGTAATTATTCTCGATTTTCAAAAGCAAAAAGCGAACGTCGTACGACCAACGGTGGTTCGTGATCGTACCAGGAGATGAACGATTAACTTTTAACCTCCGTTTTTCAAAACCAACACAGATTTACCACTCGATACAACTTTCACTCCTTGTAATAAAGGTGGTAATCGAACATGTTTGGTAAAGTTTGGTTGTGATATCAGAAGTGGGCTGTCAACCCGTCAGCGCGTATGAGGCAGCTTGGGCAGCACTGGAACAGTTGTTTAATGAAATTATATAAGCTGGAGGGTTAAACGATTCGTGGCTCGGTGGTTCATATTAGACAGGTGGGCTGGACACTTGGACAGTTCTCCTAGGATTGTTAGGAGAAAGTTATTGCTTTATAATCTAGATCGTTCCATTGTAACTAAGCAGAATCAAAATCTACATACTGTAAGGTAAAGATAGGTAGATACTTCTTCGTCTTATCATCGATTGGCTCAAATGACACTATATTTTTACCCGACTGCACCAGACGGAGGGTTATGTTTTTCGAGTGAATGTATGTATGTACGTTTTCTTTGGCACGCTCTGCAGCATAAATATCTTTATGGATTTTAGCTTGAGAGGTGTCGTTAGATTCGTATTAATTATGATAATGACACTGGGTATTTTAGGCGCCAATGACATGTCTTGCCCCTTCTGGCCCAGTCCAACCCTGAGGCACAGAATACAGTAAGAGTAAGAGGTTTTTGTGGGCCAACTTGTGTCATCAAGGCGAAAATGAAGGAAAGGTGCGGGTGCGGGTGCGGGGAACGGGGACGCATATTGCGCGTACTTTATTAGAGTCCGTTCTGTTACTGTATTCTGTGCCTAAAGCGCGAGTAGGACAGCTGATGAAGCTGCAAGCAGGGCATGACTCAACTATTGGTGGCGGGTACGCTGGGGCTAGTTGGTGGCAGTTATACTGGGATTAACTGTAGAGGGATCGGTGCCGGCTGCCTGGAAATAGTTTGGATGAACTAACTGGCGGCGAAAACACAAAGTTGTTTAGATCAAAGAGTATTAATATGAGGTACTTTAAAAACTTTCTTATACTTAAATAGTATTAGCCGTGTGGTTCCCGGCAGAGTAGAATAGGACCACTCCAAGTCTTCCTGTGGATGTTGTAGAAGGCGACTTAGGAAACACAAGCTAAACAAAGCTTATAAACACCAGTGAGACTTCTTCAATCCGCCAGACGCCTTGTTTATGGCCAGACGGCCAGCGTGGAGAGTGTAAGCTAAATCCTCTGACTACTTTGGCTAATACATGGCTTAGTAATTATATTATCTTTGTACATGGCTTTATTAGTACAGAGACGGTCGTGCTTCTGCAGTAGAGACAAAAAAAACCTGACGATGGATGATGAATGGGCCGAATCGGTCAAGGGGTAGCCGAGATATGGGATTCTTTAAAGTTGCAAATTCATCGAACTACTAGTTTGATGAGGTACCTAATGTCGTATTCTTATGGAATCGTTGGCTCAAATTATAAATTTTGTCCTTCCAGCGAAGTGGCACCACTTCGCTTCCTCCCGAGGCTGAGTAGGTCAAGTATGGTGCAGGCTGGTGTGGTGTGGTGTGACACAAAGGGCATGAGAGGAGGTGTTAAGTGGTCTGGTCATCGTGCGTGACTACACTGGCACTCAAGGGCGGATCCAGGGGTCATGACCCCCCCCCTGGGCTGGGTATGACTATAATTTTTTTTTCGACAAATCACACTGATTGAGGTAGCACCAAAGTAAGTTTTTAAACTTGTGTTATGGGATACTAACTCAACGATACTATGATTTATATTAAATACATATGTAGATAAATAAAATAAACACCCTTTATATTATAATTATTATAAAAATTAAATTATATCTTCTTGTGACTTGATCTCGACTCTGTGTTGTGACCCCCCTGGCACCAAAGCTGAATCCGCCCTTGCTGGCACTGTGCTTCTGCTTGGTGCATACGAGTATGTTATTTCAAATTGTGCATAAAGCGGCTAAATACAACGTGGCAAAACCTCTCAGATGGTACCTCAGCCCATGAAACTCAACAACTTTTGTTTTACAACTTTCACGAAACCCAAACAATATATTTGAATTTTCAATTTCAATTTCAATTTATTTATTTGCTTTACATATTGTACATATATTACACTACACTACATTGTCAATTCATTAGTTAGTAGGTACAACATGAACCCTGATAGGGCATTGCAAAAGAAAAAAAAAATGGAACGGCATGCGGATTTTTATATATGCTAAATTCATGTAATTATCCAAGTATAGATTAATTTGTCTGGTAGTTTTTAAATAAAGTCAATTTGTTTTAAAAAAAATTACAGTGTTTATTTACGTATTTAAATACTAGCTACATTTATTTACAATTAGTTTTTTAATGAAATGTCATTTTATTATTAATTATTATTATTTATTTCTTTTTTAATTTATTTATTACTTATGTCCATATCTAATATTTTTAAATGTCATACTTTTTTTCAAGGTTATTTTTATGAATTTTTTTTTTCTTTTTTTATTAAATGTCAATGGACTTATGTTTTTCGTCATGTATTTTATACTTTTTCAAATCTTTATCTTTAAAAAACTCGTCCAATGTGTAATAATGTTTATCTTCAAGCAGTGCTTTTAATCTTTTATTAAAAATTGAGTCTTTCTCCTCTGCTCTTAGCAGATCTGGGAGGACATTATATACTTTTATTGACATGGCAAGCGGACCGGAGTCAAAGATTTCTAAATTGCGTGTAATTCATACAAACTGATCAGCTGATCGAGTCAATTTGTATGAAAATCCGAATTTTATTTTAGCATTTTGGGAATGTTGTAAAACAAAAGTTGTTCAGTTTTATGCACTGAGTTACAACCTGAGAGGTTTTGCGATATTTCATTCACTCTTTGTATATGTCCATACTAGGTATCGCTTGTTTATCCCTTTAGGTGAAGACAGAGCAATTGTTACCTACGTCTAACATATGATTCGCATAATTTAGGTAGGTTTTGGAAGTCTGTTTCTATTTCATTATTATTACTTCTACGATCTACATGAAAGAAGCTATCTGCATTACTGCGTGTCATCAAAAACATAGCCTACTATATTATAGTAATTATATAAAGAGGGTCTAAACAAAACATACTGAAACTATTTAAAGCTTAGATGCAGCCCATGGAACAACATTTCCCAATGATATACCTATTATAATTTGAAAAATATTTTTTGGCCGACCTATTGACCGGTAGCTAATCTGAGTTTGTATGGAAAGTCAACAATTCTTTTTCATATTTCGATATAGCTCCTCATTATCTTGAACCTGGCACTGCTTTTTTTTTCGTTTCTGTAGGTATTCATAACAAGTTTAAATCAAAGGTAGGGGTAGGTCCTTTGATTGCTTCAAGAGAGCTTCTTGCGACAAATCTATACGAGTCCACTGCGTTTGGCACCACTCACGCAAATCATCCGTTGTGTGTCCCATTTCAAAATTAGCTCTCGAGGCCATCTGTCATAGATTGCTTTCTTAAAAGAAATTGTTTAAGTACAATCTAGAATGCTTACAAAGTGACAAAGCCGTTCTCAAAAAATATACCTAAAGTTATAGCTCTCACCTTCTTCTTTATTGCACTGACAGTTTGTGGGAAAGGGACGCGAACTTTAGGTAAATTTTTTGGGAACGGAGCTTTCTGTGCGTGGTATCAAGTTTAATTTTCAATGTTGTTTATTTGGGATTATTACTCGTAGTTATTCTAGATTGTACTCGTATTATAAATTCTTTGGCTTTCTTACACCACTTGATGGCTACCTATCGCTATTAAGGGTGCCCTGTATGTCGTGCTTTGTTGATCGATCTCCGATTTTCTAAAGTATGTCACCGTTCGTGGCCAGTTCTCGCTAGAACTCCTGTATTTCTCGCGATCGATTAACTTTACGACTTCACGCTATAAACCTAAACCGTTCGTGTCTGCCGCACTGACCCTCCGATAATTAACCGAGGTATCGCATCAGATCCGGGGAGTCACGACGATTTCAATTTGCGCGTCGCTGTGTTTTGTAGATGGAAAGACGATCGCTGAGCGACTACGGGACCTATGGAGATTCTCATTCTTTATTTATGTTAGTTAAGATTCTGGTTGAGTGGATTTCGGCCTAGAATATGACCATTCGCTCGCAAGAGTTGACTAAAGGATTGGACTGGCCATCGGCCGTATGCATTTTGGCTTAGAGACTTAAAATATCGTCATATAGGTACTTAGTCATTTCACTCTATCTCTCTCTGTAGATGTCGAAAGAAGCGACTAAATGACTGTCTCGCTGATAACTAACCGAGGTATCACATCAGATTCGGGGAGTCACGACGATTTCAATTTGCGCGTCCGCTTTCCTCGTAGATGGAAAACCGCATCGCTAAGCGACTACGGAATGTGCGGACATGGCACATTATTTCTTAAGAACCAATGTGTTATTGTAGTTTCTTTTTAGTTTACCTTCGTTTATTCGTGTGGATTTCGGCCTAGAATATGACTACTCCATCTAAGAATTCATGTGGATGACGTAAGATACACAAATATCTCGAGTAAAAATTGCATTCCAAAGAAGGATTGACGTCAGGCTAGCAGCCGGTCGTAAAAGTTTTAATGCAGCACACCTATACTGGCTGGTAGTAAAATATGTCAGTTCTTGTTTCACGCTACAGATGGAAAGCAAATTGTAGAAGGACGGTTACGCGAATTGGATGTCCAGTGGTGTGTGTGACGAAGTCGTTTCCACGCCATCTCGCTCTCTCAAACCGGGCTTGTCGTAGGCGCATGGTAGCGACTATCTATCGCCCTATAACTAGACTTACTGCATGTTTACCAACGTTGTTTCCACGATACATAAATAGCATGAAGATGACCACATGATGAATAAAGTTCTGAAAATTGAAAGACGGATCGGAAGAGGACGTGAGGCTTAAGGATTTGGCACAATACCATTAAGACATGAAGGTGTACTCACTGACATGACAGCACATAAGTAATATAAGGTAATAAGGAAGACTGGCGCAAGAAGATCAGGGGAGCCGATTCCTGATGATACGGGACATGTCTAGGACTTATGGTGATGTCCTCTCCAAGCCACCTCTGTCCTAGAGCGGGCTTGTCGCGACCGCACGGCAGCGGCTATCTATCGCCCAATAGACCAGTAAATCTGCCTGTCGGACTGATCGTGGCGGATCTAACGCCTGTGCCGTTGTTTGTTGAGAACTCGTAAATATTGTCTCCTTGGTGCTTAAATAAAGTTTTTGAATAAAACAGAGATCGTTATCTTCCGGTCGTCTACTAAAAGTGACTACTTTCTTAGTCTTAGTTATTGTTCTTGTAAGCAGGGCTTTACTTTGAAAATTATCATAGTTGTCGTCTGATATTATAGTAATTACAACACAAACAAAATTGGACGATTTCATCGCTGACACTGAATCGCGGACACATAGCTTTATTGATTCAGACGATTGATATATGTAACTTGTGATTTTAGGGATCCGTCATTTCTCTTTCGCTTCATATATTTTAAGTATTTTTCTGTGCCATTATAAGACATCTACTCTGGTTTATCTTATGGATAGTTTCTTCTAGCTACGAGTATAAGAAAGTTTTGAGATCGTTAATCGATTGGCTGCCGGACGCCCAACACTCGGGTTTCCGTTCCGGTGTCATCAACGCACTTAGATGCCTTACACCATTGTTCCTCCTCGCAAGATTCTGATAAAGTACAAGAATCCGAATTCTTAGAACTTCCAACGTAATTCTTAACAGCCTATACCTATAAGTCTACTGCTGGACGAAAGGCCTCAAGGAAGGACAAGGGAGCTATTGCCTATAATCAGCACGCTGGGCAAACGGGCTGGTGATCGCGTCTTTGCATAGAGCTTTTATCATTGCGTGCGGTCTCACCGTTAGAAGCAGCACCGTGAAGATACAGCCCTGATTATATCACGTTCTTCGTATAGCGATAAATGCCTAATTGCATTTCGGAATTACTTCTATTAGTTACTCGTAAGACTGGCGGATTGACCGGTATAGGTTAGGTTAGGTGCGTGGAAAGAATAAGGGAAAGAAAAGCAGGATATCGAAACAGCTTTTCAAACAGAGAAAAGTCTAATGTCGTATTTCTACCCAACTGCAGGTTAAGTTCAAAAAGAGGGTTGTTTACAATTAGTCGGTTAGTAAATACTTTTGGAATATAACCTACCTGGTGCTAGGAAAAGTTGTTGCGGAATAGTCAGAAGGAGTAAGAAGGAAAGAGAATTTAAATATTAGGAAGATTGTAATATAGGAACACCAGGATTTCTTTTATTAGCCTATACTGTCCCACTGCTGGGCAAAAGCCTCCCCATCTTTCAGATCAGTTGTGAACATAAGAAATAATTAACGTAAAATAAACGTGAAATTAAAACCTAACCTAGATACCTAATTTTTTCAGAACAATAAGATATCAATCTGTCAAAATTATTTCCTTTTTATCCAACCGAAAAAGTTATAATTCTTTTTAAAATCTGCAACAGATGATGCGCGTACTTACAAATCCTAAAAGAAATTTCTTCTAAACAGTCAGATTAATTACGTGGCATATTTCGTACCTATGTATGCTGAGTATGTATGTTTAGCGTGCTTATAATTCCACTTACGACCAGGAAGGACGTAAAATAGAATTCATAGATACTTACCTTGGTAAGTACTAAGAGAGAGCAATTTCACGAATAGTACCATGCGATTATATCTAGACGAAGCGCGGCGGTCCCGCGATTTGTCTCTGCGATTTGTCGCTGCGATTTTATCGCGCTCGTAATTCGGCCGCACCGCGACTGCCGTGCGTGTCGGCGCAACGTTGCATTCACTTGGGGTGGTGGTACACTGGGATCAAAAATAAGGATCATTTTCACAAAACCACTTTTTAATAACGTCCGGATCACAAGGCCTTGACCACTAGACCACCAGTGTGGAGAGTGCAGGCCAAATCCTCTGGCTAATATAGCTCTAATAGTTCAGAGAGGGTCGTGCTCCTGCAGTGGAGGTTAAAAAAGACTTGATGATGACGCATACTTATCTACTATACTACCGGAGGATGTGTCCCACGGTTGATTTTGAAACTAAAGGGTATATTAAAGCATTATAAGTTAAACCAGTAGTACCAAGGTGACAGAAGAAAGAAAATTGCATGCTGCTGAAATGAGGATGCTGAGGTGGATGAGTTGAGTGACTAGAAAGGATAAGATAAGGAATGAGCATGTGAGGGGAAGTGAGTTGAGTGACTAGAAAGGATAAGATAAGGAATGAGCATGTGAGGGGAAGTGAGTTGAGTGACTAGAAAGGATAAGATAAGGAATGAGCATGTAAGGGGAAGTGATTTGAGTGACTAGAAAGGATAAGATAAGGAATGAGCATGTGAGGGGAAGTGAGTTGAGTGACTAGAAAGGATAAGATAAGGAATGAGCATGTGAGGGGAAGTGAGTTGAGTGACTAGAAAGGATAAGATAAGGAATGAGCATGTGAGGGGAAGTGAGTTGAGTGACTAGAAAGGATAAGATAAGGAATGAGCATGTAAGGGGAAGTGCCAAGGTAGCGCCAATTACTGAATAAACTAAGAAGTAATAGATTAGGATGGTTTTGGTTACATTATGAGGAGAAAGGAACACAACGTTGTGAAGAAAGCATTAAATATGGAAGTGACTGAGAACAGAAATAGAGGGAGGCAAAAGAAAAGGTGGATGGAATGTGTTAACAACGATATGGCTTGTAAAGATGTAACAGTCGAAATGACAAAGGAAAGAACAAAATGGAAACGACTAACATGTGTACCAACGCCACTTAGCGTGGGTTAAGGGAAGGAAGAAGAAAAGTCTACAATCTGGTCGCAGTACGTTCAGATTTGTGATCATTTATGACCAAAGTCTGGTCTCGGTGCACCCCTGTGTAGTCCGAGCTGCTGCTAGATGGCGGCGGACTCGTGAGCGATGGCTCGCAGATAACAATTGCTTTGTTTCGCTGTAAAACTCGAAAATTAACATCATTTGCCAACGCCCGATCGCGGAGCTGATACTGACACTCGCAAACTTCGCTTACAAATCATAAGAGACTGCCAATTAACTTTAGTTTTATTTAATATTAAAATAACACTAATTAAAATGAAAATCATCGAGTTTGCGCGGCATGGTAGCAACAACGTTGGCTGCATTCCCTTGTTCGAATCAAACAATCGAAGACTCAAATATTTATTCAGTAATTAGGTCTTTGCAGGCACTTTTACACGTCAGTAATTTTAGTGTAAGTACCTACATATCCAACAAGTAGAGGCCCTTTGGAGGAGTTGTAGTTTGGCGCTCCCGCCAAACCCAGTCTCGGATGTATCAATGAAAGATATACTCTTCTTCTTCGTTTAAATGACTGAAACTTAAATACGTGTTAAATTAAATTACTCCTGACCAGAATAGCTCTCTCGGTGCATTGCATCAAATCTGCCATGGAACTGAAGCAGGACATGTAGGCCAGCGGAGATACCCTTGAACAGGGTTATTTATTATTATATTCTTCTTAAAAGCTACCGATACTATTGTTTAAATTCGCTACGACCACTGCTGAGAAGAAACGCCGAAAGAAACTTATTTACACAAAATTGGTTGCCTACTCTATTAGGTACTCCTCAGTTTATAACTTGGACCATAATTTGCTATAGTAATGTGGTGTTTAATATCCGTCTGTTTTTAATAGCCGTCGAGATTTCGGAAACCGATGGCATTCTGTAACTATGCCCGTTAAGAGGTTGACCAGTCCTCAGGTCCAGGTTAAGTAGACCTACATCCAAATTCCAATGGCTGCACCAGTTAACGATTTTCTTTAAAATAAAAAAACCCTTTTGCTCGGTATGTAGAACACTCAAAGAGTCAAAAATACTTGCTTACCACTACTACTCCCTACTATCATTTGTTAAAGTGGACTTTAAATAGATAATATTGGAACAAGCAGTGGTGAATATCCAGCCCAGGGCACTGGTTATTAGGGGCGGCAAATCAAAGTTTTGGCACAATTACCCAACATTTCTTTTTTCAATATTTAACTTTCTTTTTAGACTTTAAAGTCAGACAGTAGGTATGTACCTAGTCACTTAAAATAATTTTAAGGAACCTAGTTATTTAAAATATAGCTACTACCTACATAAAATTATTATTTTAGAACAAAATGAAATGTAGCATAAAAATTTATCCAAAAATGGTAAGCCAATTCTGGTACCTTACGAAACAAGCACCAACCTTTGTGTCCAACAATAGCCAATAGGCAATAAAATATTGAATGTCATTGCTTTTGTTGCAATTATATTCAATTGTAATGCAATTATGTTGGTGAAACTCATTGAACAATGATCATCTTTGTGAACACAATGCGAATATGACAACGTTTGAAGCGCGGACCTCCCGGGATGCAAAGGTTCAGCAAACTTTGTCCTACATTTGCAAATTTTAATTTTAAACCTTGTGAATGTTTAAATAAGAGATAAGTTTTTTTTGGGTTGATAAGTTGGTGAAGTAAGGATTAGCAGTGGCGCTAAGTCAAACAGAGGTTTGGCGTAAAATGATGAAATTTTACGCTATTTTCGCATTGTCCGTCCTTTGTGATTATAATAGAGTAAAATCAGTAGTAAACTCGCATTGTTAAGTTGTTAGTGTCGCTACTTTTTCTGTGAAAATATAATTATTGTTAGGTTGACATAAAACCACACACAAAGCTTGCCCACTTTTTCCACTCCGCTGGAAAATAAGAAATTCTTCTTCTTAGTCGTACACTCTTGACGTTACAACATTATGCTTTGTTTATTAGTTTATAACTAACGTGAGATTAAAACTTTATTGCTGTGTTGGTTGGCCCGAGCTGACTAAAGACGTGAGTCATCGTCATCATGACCTTCCTCCTATGTATGTCAACTCCCTCCATCGTTTCCTATTATTTACCATATCTGTATTTCAAAAGCTTAGGCATAAAGCCTTGGCTTTTACAATTTGTGTGGGAAGAGAAGCAGCTAGCATATTTGACGCTTTTTCTTTTTTCCAGATCAGTGTAGATGAACACCAAAAAAATCACTTTCGTTCAATCAAATCGGAAACCGAAGCAGATAAGCCGCTGTTCCAGCCATTACAGATACGGCATCAACTTAAAATGTGCGTTTTCAACTTCTGTTCAGATTAGTAGCGTCGGCAGCCTCATCTATTGACATCTAAAACAATAGAATCTCAACATAATATACATCTTATCAATACAATTTCAAATAGGCTACAAATCAATTTCTGCCACGTACGACCGAACTGTGGAATTAACTTTACTGCAGCGGTGTTCCCGAACCGATACGACATTGAAACCTTCAAAAAACGTGTCTATATCTTCCTGAAAGGTCGGTAACGCTCTTGTTACACCCCTGGTGTTGCAGTTGTCCATGGGCATTGGTGATCACTTACCATCAAGTGACCTGCTTGTTTGTTTGCCGTCCTATAACATAAAAAAAATCATAAAAACTAATTAAATATGCCGTCTGCTAACGTATTTTTATATTTTCTCCATCCATCGGTTGTCAGGAAGATATCGCTTTTGGCGATAAGACCGCCCATTGTACAGTTTAATGTCTTTTTTAACCGACTTCAAAAAAGGAGGAGATTATTAATTCGATTGTATGTTTTTTTTTATGTATGTTTGTTACGCGATATCTTCGCCAATTGTGAACCGATTTTGATATTATTTTTTTATTTGAAAGCCTTTACTACCAAGTTGGTCCCATTTTAATTTGGTAAAGATATGGGGTAAAGAACTTTGGAGACATGGAAGAAACTCCTAAAAAAAATTGAAGTCGGTTGTTATTTTTGTTCAAAATTTAATTATTTTTCTGTGTGTATATTTTATTTACTTACTGGTCTGGGAGAGAGAAAATACTTTGTGTGTTAGGTTGAAAATGGGAATTAAAATAGTGATGAGTTGCTACGACTAGCAAATCATTGTGATGTGGCGATGCGACCATCGTCTATTAATATGATCTAGATTCTCTCTCATTTCCTCGATCAGCTTTAGTTATCAGTTTCTTGCAGTGTTCTAGCATGGCAGGATCTTAAAAAAGCGGCCAAGTGCGAGTCAGACTCGCCCATGAAGGGTTCCGTAGCAGCAAGTAACATTTTACGATTTATGACGTATTAAAAAAAACTACTTACTAGATCTCGTTCAAACCAATTTTCGGTAGAAGTTTGCATGGTAATCTACATCATATATTTTTTTAGTTTTATCATTCTCTTATTTTAGAAGTTACAGGGGAAGGGTGGTCCCTTCCCCTGTTATTTTACCACTTTGAAAGTGGTTCTCGCGCTAAGTATTCAATTTAGAAAAAAAATATATTAGAAACCTTAATATCATTTTTGAAGACCTATCCATAGATACGCCACACGTATGGGTTTGATAAAAAAAAAATGAGTTTCAGTTCTAAGTATGGTTCCGTAGCAGCAAGTAACATGTGTATAAGTTCTAAAGGTAAATTGTGGTTTACGATTTATGACGTATTAAAAAAAAACTACTTACTAGATCTCGTTCAAACCAATTTTCGGTGGAAGTTTGCATGGTAATGTACATCGTATATTTTTTTTTTAGTTTTATCATTCTCTTATTTTAGAAGTTATAAGAAACCTCAATATCATTTTCGAAGACCTATCCATAGATACCCCACACGTATGGGTTTGATAAAAAAAAAGTTGAGTTTCAGTTCTAAGTATGGGGAACCCCCAAAATTTATTATTATTTTTTTCTATTTTTGTGTGTAAATCTTAATGCGGTTTACAGAATACATCTGCTTACCAAGTTTCAACAGTATAGCTCTGATAATTTCGGTTAAAAGTAGCTGTGACATACTGACGGACAGACAGACAGACAGAAAGACAGACAGACAGACAGACAAGCAGACAGACATGACGAATCCATAAGGTTCCGTTTTTTTCCATTCGGCTACGGAACCCTAAAAAGCTAAGTATAAACAACGAAACATACTTACTCAATCAGTACCTAATACAGGGTGGGCAACTTGGAGGTACTTATACAAGCTTTTTTCGCTGCCATCTTATTTTGTAGGATGTCGTGTAGCTAACAGGCTATTAACCTTCAACAATTAAAATAAAATATCCGAGACAAAGTCACTGAAATAACGCAGGAAATGTGTGAGAATGAAATGAAAAACGCAATGAAAAGGGTTCACATCTGCCATGTTGCTAGAAACATTTGTCTGACATTATTTCCATAATTATTTGCCGGCTTAATATACTAGTACATTTCTAATAAAATACTTTAAAAATTTTATATTTCATAGAAATAAATTTCTTCTTTGCTGGTCTGGGAGAATAGAAAAAACATAGAATGTACCAGCTGCTTCTCTTCCCGTGTAGATCGTAGCTCCCAGATGAGCATAGTAGGAAACAGAGCTAGAAAAACGTTTTAAAAATTGTTGTAATATTGTTTTGCAGACCCTTCCCGCAATTAGTATAGGGAGGTAAGTACGGTCCGCAATCGCAGCGATACGCAAATTGCCGGCGGCTGTTTACAAAGACTCCCTCGGGACAATTAGTGATCGGGACCTCTTTCCCATACGCTCCAACGGGTTTCAGGAACCAGTACTGCGCCAGTTCGATTACGTGTTGTTCTGGCATTCTGATTCTCCCATTGATTTAAGGATGATTTTAGGACTTTGCACCAAAATAATTGTTGTGGTTTTTCATGTGTGTAAGTGGCCAACATTAGTGTCAGTTAGTGTAGTGTGTACCGTGTGGGTTAATACGTAAATATTAAAGACAATGTGGGCAGTGAAACTTGCAACTAACATTTTTCCCGATGAGTAGCGGTGTGTCTTAACTTAAAGACACTTCTTAAAAGCCCGTATGGCCGCGATAGTACTTAGAGCGATCCTAAATATTATCAAATTTGACGAAATACTAAAAATTTTCTCGATAGAAAAAAATTGCGAAGTTACCTCCAAATCACCTCAGAATTATATTAAAACAGAAAGTATTCAAGAAATACAATAAATTAGCCCTTGTAACTTTGGCCTATAATTGTATTAAACATAAAGCAGTCATAATATGTCTTACTTTTTAAATAACTCTTAAATATTCTTTGTAAAACGAAAAAACCTCAAAAACCAGAAACGCGTAAACCATGGTACATACATATGATAGGTACTAAAAGCCGTGTGGTTCTCGGCAGAGTAGAATAGGACTACTCCAAGTCTTCCCGTAAATGTCGTAGAAGGCGACTTAGGAAACACAAGCTATACAAAGCTTATAAACATCAATAAGACCTCTCCAACCCGTCTAGCCAGCGTGTAGAGTGTAGGCTATCTTCTGGCCGCTCTGGCCAAGTATGGCTCTAGTAGTACAGAGAGCTGGAAGTAAGACCTGATGATGATGATGGAGCCATGCTGAAGTTGTAAAAATTAAAACTCAATTAAGCGTTTGCATAAAAAAAAATGTTTCAAACCAACCAAAATTTAACCACCACTTTGTTTTGTTTCTTTTGCAGTGCGCAAATGAAAGGAAAATCATCGATCTAAATGTCCAACATTACGCAGGTTAGGGCTGAAATCAAAACAAGTTGCGCATACGCAACAACGAGGTGGTCCCAAAATGAAGAAAGTACAGAAATTACTACGATGCTGATAAACAAAACATGTTTTTTTTTTCTAAGTATTGACCTTTGTGCTTAAAGTATTTTGAGAGACGTAAGTAATGTCACCGTCATCTATCTATTTAGGTTTTTTTTAATTATGTCATCATCATCTTCATCATCATCAGGTCTTTCTAGTCTTATTATAGTCTCAGGAGCAAGACCCTCTCTGTAATGCCAGAGTCATACTTGGCCTGAGCAACCAGAAGATTTGTCCTACACTCTCCACGGTGGCCAGACGGGTTGGAGAGTTCTTACTTATGTCCAAGCTTTGTTTAGCTTTGATTTCCTAAGGGTCAGTTCACACCGAGACGCGACGCGATGCGACGTAGCGCGCACGTGAAAGAAATAATATAGAACTTGTTTACTAGACAAAAAGAGTAAGAGCCCGCTGCGCCTCGCTATGCATCGCTGCGCAGCGCGGCAAAGCGGGCTGTCGCTGAAATCAGTATCTTTTTGCCTAGTAAACAAGTTCTATGTTTCTTCCAAAGTGCGCGCCACGTCGCGTTGCGTCGGCTATCGGTGGGAACTGACTTTTAGTCGCCTTCAACAACATCCAGGGGATGACTTAAAGTGATTATATTCTACTCTGCCGGAAACCACACGCCATATTTATTTATTCACTCGGTATTTTTTATTTAATCCTATTTGAGGTTTGTTGTGCATTGCCATACGCCATCCATTTATACTCAAACTTACGTATCTACCTACCATGTATCCAACATCCAACTACCTAGTCTAATTAAGTTGACACATGATGGAATAAATGAAACTTTTTTGTCCCAGTCGACCCACGGGCAATATTATCAAACCCAATTGTCTCGGAACCACTTGGGTACCCAGACAATTGGGTTTGATAATATAGATATCATAGAATCAAATATTTATTCGGTAATGAATTAAGCCTTCGTAGGCACTTTTACACTTCAATAATTTTAGTATACATTACGTGTATCGTTTATTTACGTTTCGCAACGACCATTGCTAAAAAGAAAACTGAATGAAACTCATTTTTCATACACAATCATACACACACAGTATTGGTCGCCTATCAATAGTTTATTTTTTATTTCCTTTCAACAGTCACTTTCTGTGCTTATGTTATTTTGTAAAGGGTTCCCACGGTGAAGTGCATGAACGCGTGCTTACCCGCATTATGCAAATTGCATATACGCATCCTTCCTTGGAAGAAATTAAGTGTCGCTGAGTTGCTTGAACTCTCACCTTTCTTGGTGTACAAGATATATTTATTGTGATGAGTTTTCTGTTTGTACTTAGTTTGTGCACCAATGTATCAATATTAAATAAATATGATTGTTTAAAAAAAATATAAGCCGTGTTTATGGCAGAGTACCTACAATAAAATTTCTCTCCTGTTAAGAGAGAAATTGATAACGACCTTCGTCTGAGATTGGCAGTAGAATAATGGCAGCCAACAAGTGCTTTTTTGGTATCTCGAGATATTTCTGCTCAAAAATACTTGGAACTTAGATTAATCTGAGACTTGGAAGAAAAACTAAGATTCTCTTGTATAAAACCCTACTAAGGCCCATATTGGCATGGTTATGATAATAAGTTCTGAGTAGGAAGGATTAGGACCGTCTGTTGGTATTCGAGTGAAGAATACTTCGGCGCATCCATGGAGTTGTTTTTGAGTGATGGTGTTCGCGTTACAACCCGGAGTTGTACCAGTTGTACAATGAGCCTAACGTCATTAAAGCCATCAAGATTGGACGCCTATATACGACGGGCAGGGCATGTAGCGAAAATGAACGAGGCCAAGTGCTAAAAGTGGCCTTTGGGTCTTGCTCTATCTGCTTAGAGCCACAAAGACCCAAAATATTTTGTCTGCCCCATTAGAACAAAAGAATGGTTGACAAATGGTCAGGTGACGGACTTAAATAAAGTTTGGATTTTTGTCTTCCCAGCTGAAGTAAAGCAGAAGTGCTCGTATCAAATTTAATTCAAAAAAGCACATGGTAAACTTTTAGTAAATGCCAATTTAAAAGTTTAAAACTCGTGATATATTTAATAGCTATTCATTCCAAAGTGTCCAAAGTAACCGCATTGTTATCCCGGTTATTGACCATCTCGCAAAAGATTAAGAAAGGCAATTTATCCAGCGTATAAAGCGTGTGCATGAATGTCTTTGCCCCTCGGGCTCTCATATAGCACGGTCACATTCTTTGACTACCCGCACGCAGAAAAATGCGAGGCGAGACGCTCATTTGCCCTGCGGCGGTGGCGGCGAGTGGACGTCCCTTGTCGCTCGCTTGTGAATGTTTAATGTGGTCATTTGTTACACCGTAATGTTGTTTATTGTACTGGTGTCATGTTTTTATAAATTTATTCATTATGTACGATGTGCTTAATATTAATTTCAAGATTATCATTTATATTTGCCAGGCTTTGTTTATTTATAGTATTTAATATGTTTTAAAACTTGTTCCGATTTATGATAAAAAAAATAAAGGCTTGCTAAAACTAGGCAAAAATAAATAAGTAAATTTTTTTTTATACCAAATTGTTCCAAACACCAGGTTTTTTTAGCATAGAATAAGTAATAAACTATGATTTTAAATTACTTGTTTTCAATCTATCTTCTGCTAGATATTAATCTGTCATTAGAAAATGGGAGACTATATGAAGTAGAAACTTCGTAGGTATGCAGTTTTATTGTAAATGAAGATTACCACTTTCCTCTTAAACATCTGCTATATTATTATACACATCGACTATTTCTAAACAACATAGTACGGTAGGTATTACCGTATTACATTATCTTCCTACGAAAGTGGTTCCAACAACTTTTCAACCGTCTTGAAAAAAAAAAGACCAAACCATTTGTGTTTTTTAGGGTTCCGTAGCCAAATGGCAAAAAACGGAACCCTTATGGATTCGTCATGTCTGTCTATCTGTTTGTCCGTCCGTATGTCACAGCCACTTTTTTCCGAAACTTTTTTTTTATTTTTTTTATTTATTTATGTCCGAAAATAACAATAATTACAATTATATGCACAATTATTAATTTAAGAGCTATACTGTTGAAACTTGGTAAGTAGATATATTCTGTAAAGCGCATTAAGATTTTCACACAAAAATTTATTTATTTTAAAACAATAAATTTTGGGGTTTCCCCCTTACTTAGAACAAAACTCAATATATATATTTTTAAACTAAATAGTTTTCGCGAGAGACACTTCCAAAGTGGTAAAATGTGTGTCCCCCCTGTATTTATTTATTTATTTATACTTTGTTGTACACACATTTACATGTTTAAAGTACAAAAGGCGGACTTAATGCTAAGCATTCTCTAACAGTCAAACCTTTGGGTCGATTGGAGAGTTTTATGTTAACTTCTAAAATAAGAGAATGATAAACTAAAAAAAATATATGATGTACATAACCATGCAAACTTCCACTGAAAATTGGTTTGAACGAGATCGAGCAAGTGTTTTTTTTTAATACGTCATAAATAAAAAAAAGCGGCCAAGTTAAAGTTACAACGAACTACAAGAACTTTTATATTATGTAAATTGCTGCTACGGAACCCTTCATGCGAGTCCGACTCGCACTTGGCCGCTTTTTATTTTATTTATTAACTGTTACATCATACACCCCGTCATTTAAAACTGAATTGTTTTTTTTAAAGGGTACTATACTTACTTTCTGATTTTCTGATCTGACCCCATAGAAAATTTATCAAAATAAATGCAGTAATTTGATTTTCTAACCAGAATACCAGGAAAAAATGTGTCATATACCTAAACAATTGTTGCGCATTGAATTATGTGAGCTCATTCATATCTCCATTTTCTCCGGATATCCACCAGAAAGGCGAAGCTTGTTTGAAACCCTTATAATTTGCCTGTTTGTCGGTTTTTTACAAGCTTTTATTTAGCCTGACCAAAGATTAGTATTTGTTTGGGTCAAATATTGCAAGTTAAATTTGAGCCACTTTACGGTTTCCGATTGAGATGAGGTTTTGTATGCTAATGTAAATCAGATAGATTATAACAATAAGCTGATCTGATGATGGAGCCGGGAGCTATAGGAACCCTCTAATAAAACGACGCATCCCCATCGAGTTTGGGCTCATTACATGTGCCTACTTAGTCATACTACATACTTAGCCGATAAAGGCTTTTACGAAGAAAACAGTGACTTTCTGGGAGTGCCGACAGAAGTGAAAACTTGAACAAGGTGGTGTCGGTCACGGTAGCGGTGTCGCGAGTTCAATGGTTTTTTCCCATTCCAACAAATGCCCAATGCGCCTAAAGATTTCAATTCAAAAACTTTTTTTCGAAAAACGTAAATTCGCTCGACAGTGTGAAAGAGGTCCGCGCTAAATGTCACGGCTGCATCGATAAGTGCAACAATAGTGCACCGCGGGCGCAGGCAGTGTCCACGCCTCTAAATAAAAGACTGCGTGCCATAGTCATTTATCCGACTTCAGGGATTAAACAGATTTAAACATGAAGAGGTATGAATTGTTTTGCGGCATTAATGTGAATAATAAATTACATAAGCAGAGATGCATTTTGATCCTATGTTAGTATATCATTAGTTAATTTTTTGGAGTCTCTAGTACTAAACTATTACGTCCTTATCCCTAATGGGACAGACAGAGCATTTTGTGTCTTGCGGCTCAGACAGAGCCCACGGCCGCAAGACCAAAGGACTACTTTTATCGTGATGGTGTGCAAGAAGGTGGAACAAGGAATCAAGATATTGATGGGATATACTAGCCGCATTGCCTATTAACATGATTAGCACTTTCGCTCATTATCTAGATCTTTTTGACCAATTTTTAGTTTGCGAACAATCGCCAGCCAAGGTTCTTAACTTCGCCACTGATTCACTTACTCCCTCATCAATCTAGAAAAAAATAAATAAACAGTACCACTGCAGGAGTACCGACAAAAGCATAAACTTGATCAAAGTGGTGTCGATCACGGTAACAGTGTCGAGAGCTCAATGGTTTTTCCCATCTTAAAAAAATCTCCAACGCGCCTATGAAGCTTTCACTTCAAAAATAGAATTTAGGTCGTTAGTAGGTACCTATTAAGTAATTTATCCCGCACCCGCAGGACCCAAAATGCTCTGTTTGCCCAATTAGGGATAAAGTCGTGATAGTATGTACCTACGAATATGTATTAATTTATAAAAGAAAACAAAAAAATTTTGGACTTTCTTTTGTTCTACTATACTTTGCTACTGTGTCGGTGATCACGCAAGCGTAGGTGATCAGGATCACTTACAAATAGAAGTGGGATTGGGATCCCTCAAAAACAATATTTGTTAAGGAATGTCAGTCTCAAAAAATCGCAACTCATACATCCGAGTAGGTACATATTATCACGCCTGTTTCTCACAGCAGAGAGTGGCGGTGACTATGGAACATTGGAACAAGAAAAATTGCAACACATTCCATAAGAAGTTTTGAGATCACCATCCAAAAGAAATACCAAATCAGTTAAAACAAAATTACTTGGAGAGAATATTTTTCGCCACGTCTTCGTACTTATTTTTACAGTTGACGTGACAAGCCCCCGCTCCGGAACTTACATGCTCTGTAACTTTGTGAATTTTTACTGTTTTAATAGACGGCAAAATATGGATTCATTATTTTTGGATAACCTAACTTCGAGACAAAGTTAGAATATGAGTCATTGCGATCAAGGGTTTACCGAAATAAGGGGTAGGCAGTGAGGTCAAGAGTTCACTTCCCATTTCGGGGCGCGTTTTAGTTATAGAAGTGGCTATGGCTATGGCTATTACAGAGGATTACCTAGGTACCTTAAGCTTACCTATCCTTTTCCTCAGCTAGAACTCAATTTATTTCTCAGTTTGTATCATTTTGCGGATCTGAAATTGGCCATTACATGACGTCATAACTAGCAACATTGGCAATACTTCAGTTCGGTTTGTATCGCCGCAGAGTCATCAGCACGTACGGCGTTATCGGCCAATCGCGGCCGAGGGCGGGAACCAACGGCCATTTCGAAAAAAGAACGTCGCGTTCCATTCTTTCGATTTATCTGGTTAATGGACTCTTGTCATCATCTAAGGGGATTATTTTATGGTTTACTCGTATAGCAAGAAGTATTTAGCCGTCGAGTAAGTACATACATATATCTCAATGTATTTAGCGAACGTGTTCCCTAGCTGTGTCTTTTTTTTGTCTCCACTGTAGGAGCACGACCCTCTCTGTACTACCAGAGCCATATAAATAGCCAGAGCAGTCAGAGGATCTACACTCTACAGGCTGCAATGGATAGACGGGTTGGAGAGGTTACTACCAAAGTTTATCTATTATTATCTATCCGGCCTGTACCTATATCCCTCGTAAAAATATGATTTACTAGTAGCCCGTCACATGTACTTCACATGTAAACTTTCCCGGAAAAACGCTCTACATAAGTAAAAACTTCATCAAAATCCGCAGTAGATTCAGACTTCATCGACAGACAGGCAGATAATAAACACGCCAAGAAAATTCTATTATAATAAGTACCTCAGTACCTTTGATATGTATTGATTTATCATTCAATAAATCTATTACCTGCCTACATATATACGATGTGGGAATTAGGATCAAAGCCTTATATTTACCTAAGTAGGTATTAATAAATATATCTTTTACAATCCGCGCTTGAATGTCATGCTCCAACTTTAATAACCAGAGTTATCAATCATTAAGTTGTCATTAGTTCACATCGGTTTGCTGTCGACTGACGAGACCTTGGCATTTGAGACTTCCTCGTGTTAGATGAGACCAGATCAATGTAAGTTGAAGATATGTCACTGTTTTCTATGTAGTTCGTGTCTCTCCCTACAAACTCAATAAGACAGAGCAAGTAATATCTCTCTCTCTCTTAGCTGTAATGCTGTGAAGCCTAGGGCTCCCGTTCTGGCTTTTACTTTTCCACTTCGCACGATTTTGAGCACCCTTGGTTGTAAGACCATTGGCACGCATATCATTCTTGACGACGCCAAGGATTGTTGTTGGGTCTACCATATCTGCCAGGGCCGGCGGAGGCGGCATGGTTATACATGTGTTTCTCACATAACTCTCACATATTTATATCTCTAACTTTCATAGCTAGGTAGTATTTAATAGCTAACATCGGTTTGCCGTCGACTGACATTTGAGACTTCCTAATAAGCAAAATATGTGGCTGGTGAATAATTCTGACTATAATGAGAGTAGTTGTCATTAGCTCATATTGATTTACCGTCTGACTGATGATATCTTTAAGGCTACTGACCTAGGTTTGTTCTCTCTATATTTCTCGTTGAATTTTCAAACTAATGGAAATAGGTTGATCAGCTTGCTTTTTATTAGTGCTTAAATAAAGATAGTATTAGACCTACGTTGAGATAAATAGAAAAATACCGGTCAAGTGCGAGTCTGACTCGTACATGAAGGGTTCCGTACCTCCGTACAACGTTTTAAATCGCTGAAAAAAAACTAGTTTCTTGTATGACGAGACGACCCCTTTAATTTTTAACTTTATATTATTTTAAATATTTGTTGTTATAACGATCACAGTAATAGGTACATAATCGGTAAAAATTAATGTGTCTCGCTAATTCGCTATTACGGTTCAAGAGATAGAGCCCTGTGACAGGCGGACGGACAGACAGCGGAGTCTCAGTAATAAGGTCCCGTTTGCACCCTTTGGGTACGGAACCCTAAAAACCCTACGTTATCTACTTTTTTAGCAGAGAGTTAACATTTTTGTACCTATAGAGTTAAAAATAGTAACAGATAAACACAAATATGTTTGCACTTAATATCTTCCTATTTCTGTCATCTACACTGAAGTAGAAGCTAAATCATAGCATCAATCATTACACTAGACAAGGCACCTAATGGTTCGAATGAGTGACCTTATGACCGGTTTGGGATCTGCTATTAGGAGCATTGCAAATTAACTGAAAATTTAAAACGATGTCACAAAGCTGACTATTGCTGAAAAAATGTGATCCTTAATCAAATTCTTATAGAGTCTATGTGGAAAGAGAACCGTCGTAGGATTTGGGAGCGTTGCTATTTTCCTCGTAGAACTGCATAAGGTTTTATCTTTTTACGACATAATTTTGAACAAAAATCACAAGATAATAACACGATACTTGAGAAAGATTTAACACACACACACACACAGAAAAACGTCACAATCGGGTGGCAAAGTAAAAAACGAGTTAGTTTCATTTTACGCCACGACGGCTCTCTTTCCGCACACTCTACAGCGAACACTTAGATTTGAATGATTTTGATTAATTTTGAAGAGCAATTTTCTGCGAGTTGAAAATAGTTTTAAAAGTTTCCTAAGTCTCTCCGGCCGTCACTCTTGACGCGGTTGCTTCTTCGCTCAAATGATAAGCGTTCCTAAGCGAGGAAACGCCGCCAGCATTCTTCCTATACCTGAAGAGCATGACCAGTTATTTCATGAAGTTCCAAACAAAGATACTCAAGTAATCATCGAACATACCTACAAATCAAACAGTAGAAACTGCGTGTCTGTATATTTAATTAATTTATCAAAAATGTGTGGGCGGTAAGTGTAACAGAACACACAAACGATTTTTATACCTTTTGTCTGTTTTTTTAGGATTTTTAGGCATTCAAGGTGCAGTACTAAAGTAATAAAATTACAAAAAATTGTCTGTCTGTGTGTATATTCACGCTAATCTCCAAAACTTCAGAACTGATTTTTTTCCATTATTACAGATTAAGCTCAGCAACATAAGAATCTGACATCAGGGAAAAAGTTATAGTCATTTAACGATAACTTTAAATTTCACGCGGACGAAACACGCTTAGACGAAGAAGAAGAAGTCACAGCCACCAGTTAGGCACCAAAACGCCAGATTTTGCAAGTAAACTTGGAGAACTTCGTTTCGATAAATCGAATATAAATCTACATTTCATCAGATGTGGATAATTACTTAATTTTCGTACTCACTAGTAATTCGGAGACCCGTCTCAAACTTCATTTAAATAGACGACTTGTCAATGTTTAAGCTTCAAGACAGTTACTTATTCGATCGATTTATCATTACTGTCTCCAAGGAGATGCATTAATATTTTAAATCATTATTCATGTCAGCATTACCATACAGCTATCATTATGATTGAAGAAAGAAGCAAAATTAAAGTTCCCTTCAGTAAAAAGTCGATAGATACCTAAGTGATTATAAGAAACGAGAAACTGGTCTAGATATATTCGTGTTTTTACTTCTTGTAAATTTTGTTTAAAACAAAATAGCGGTTATTTGGTTTTAAACAAAGCTTGTAGGTACCTATAAAAATAGGATAAAACCCGCTCAGTTATGTCACCTTACTGCGCTAGACTATATACCTAAACGTAGTCAGGCTTTTACCTTTTTGAAACGAAATGTTCGATTTCGGAAATGTAAATGTAATTTCAAAAAACATATGACTGGTTTTTCCAGTCAAAACATGAACTTGAAAGAGAATATAGTGTATCATAATAATTTGACCATCGGTATGGAAATTTTGTACACCCTCATATTTTGACTGTGGAAACCAGTTAGACCAATTAAACCAATTTCTTTGAAATTTCAAAATTTTGCCGAAATCTGACATCACATTTCAAAATTAAAGCTACACTATGTTTGTATGGGGTAAGGCGACTATAACAGGTATAATTAATGCCGAACTCGTGTGGTTCCGGGTTAGAATAGAACCACTCCATCTCTTCCTGTGGAAGTCGTAAGAGGCAACTAAAGGACTAAGCACAAACATCTCGTGCTACAATTGCATTCCTAAGAAAGGTTAACGTCGGGCGGCGGCCGGTTGTAAAACTTTTTACACAAATACATTCCCAAAAGGTTGACGTCAGGCAGGCGGCCGGTCGTAAAACTATAGCCAAACCATTTACACTGTTCCGGCTATTGCTTCTCGATTTTGAAAGGTCTTTGGCATCCTTGGGTGACCATTGACATGCATGTTATATGTATTTGGAGATGAAAAAGCGGGAAAGCGCACTCCGGGCTCCGAAGCAGCACAGCTGAGGATGCAACCGGAAACGCGCTTAGACGAAGAAGAAGAATTAATGCCGAACTCGTAAAAAATATATTTTATGAATTATTACCTAGGTTATTACTTAGTTAACTGTTTATAAAGGTCTAACTGCGAAGAGAATAAATATTCTTTAATATTAATAAAATTGGAACGCTCGGATATTATTTTTAAGCCCTGAGGTGTGGAACCTATTGTCAGCCATACATAATTCACAAAAAATGAAACAATTAGATCAAGCAGCAGTGACCTCGCACTTCGCGGAAGAACTGCTAATGATACGTTCCGTGACACGGCTATTACAGACTCCTATCGTTTTCCTATTACGATTGGGGGCTCACGCGTGTGCCATTAGTCATTGCGTTCCGGCATCTCAGCGACAGTTTGTACCGTTTTTGTGATGACTAGGACTCGCTTTGAAACATAATAGGGACCGGATGAACATTTTGAAAACGCCTGAATATTTTTCTGATGTTAGGAACAACATTTCTCTTTACCATAAAAAATATCAAATTTTTCAGTTCAGTCAATTCAATGTAAAAAATAATTCATATTAAATTAGTCGTCGCCATTTCGTTTGCCCTGAGGCTCTGACCGTCTGATGTACCTACTAATAAATAATGTCATATGACAGTGGACCACTTAACTGTCATAAAACATGATTTTTCTAAATACCTACGTCAGGCGGTTAGTGTAAAAGAAATGGCGACGACAGCTGTTTTAGAGGTAGGTTACACTATAATTCTGGCATCAGTCAAGTCCATCAGTCAGGAATGACGTGAGTGACGCCAGAATGATGGATATTTTTCACGGTTACACGATCAATCCAGAATGAAAGCAGACTGATAGAAATTACGTGTACGGCAAAGAGCTACAATGAACCTTATGTACATTGGTTTACGGTGTGTATATAACTAAAGTACGGTGACTGACGCGAGAATGATACAAGCGGGTCACGCGATCATTCTCCCATCAGTTTTTCATCATTCAAAACAATTTTAATTTTCATCAGTCCGAACCATCAGTCTGTCATTCAGCGGGATACACGATCATTCTCCGATCATTCTGATCAGACTGATGGACTTGACTGATGCCAGAATGATCGTGTAACTTACCTCTAAGAGTTATTTTACGTGATTTAAAATGAATTATTTTTTTACATTAAATTGACTGATTAGAAAAATCTGATACTTTTAATGGTAAAGAGGAATGTTAATATAAAAGCAGAAAATAATTAAAGCGTTTTAAAAAATTTCATCCCTTCCCTCTGTTTAAAATATGTATTACAAATCATTACCATTATCTATGGCATTATTCTTTGGCCTTAGAATAAGAAATCTTTCGGATACGTATTTTTTTTTAATTTATTTATTTCAAAGCTTAAATCTAACTTTACAGTTTACACCAATACGATAGAATAGCACCTTAAATACAGTAACTTAGTATATACAATGATGTTTTTATAAATTCGCTCAGAGTTGTATGTATTATACGACCTCCGTGGCGTAACGTACCATGTTAATCTGCCACTAGGAGGTTCTGGGTTCGATCCCAGTCTGAGCAAGTTGGAAATGGCCTTTTTCAAATTGTCCTGGGTCTTGGGTTTTTATCTATATTTGTATTTATCATGAATTAAATATAGTGTCGTATATAGAGTAAATATCCCATAACACAAGTTTAAAACTAACTTAGAACTAGCTCTATCCATGTGATATGTCCGAACATGAAACAGAGAAGAGTAAATACAATAAAATAGAGGGATTTTATTGTATTTACTCTTCTCTGTTTCTTGTTTGTAGTTCTAGGTATGTTAGAGTCACGCATGCCTCAGATCTATGATAATAGAACATAATGTGGCCTTTGATCAAGCATCTCTCTATGGGAGCCTAATCAAATTTGGAACGCGTCTATAATTTGAAGACGCGTGCCAAAATGGCCGCCGTGGCCCGATTAGCGCGGCGTAATGTCTACGGCAAATGCCAGGCACTAAACTGATTGGCGGGCAATGAGAACCATTAGCGGACTCATGCCAAAATCGTACCTCTGACTCAAACCGTGACATGTACCAACAGACCATTGTAACCTAACCCTTCCCGTTCTTACATTATTTTCGAAATTGTCAAGGAGGTTGGAGGTCTTATCAAAATGGCCACCATCTGGCAATGTGCAATTAAGATTAATTAGGTCTGCGCCTTGAATGACTCCAAATGAGAGCGTATTAATGTGTACGTGTTTTGTTTGGATTTTTTATTTATTTCGTGTTTTCTTTTGTGTGTTGCGATCGTCATTTAGAAATTTGATGCACGCGTTTTGAATAGTGAAAGAAATTACTTATGTAGAGACGTGTTATTATTTCTAAGTAACTCATTAATCTCTAGTCAAAACATATTCGGGTACAGAAATCTCATCTATCATCTATATGCGATAAACTCTAAATAATAACGAGACATAGATTATATTTACTGGGGTACAAAATATGGGAACTTGATGGCATTAAATTTATCACTGAAGAAGAGTCTCGTACGGATAGTAAGTACACAATCAATGAGAAATGAATAATATCGTTGCGGCTGAAATGTCTAGTCTCCTACAATGCATTGTACTCTAGCACTGGACTCTAGCACATTGGACATGTCCAATTCTAATACGTTCTATTATGTCCAGTGTTCTGTTACGTTTAGTCCCACAATGTCAAGTGACCTAAAATGTCCAGTGTCAAAATGTCCACTTCCAGAAAGGTTAGGTATATGACATGACACTTAACCTTAGTGTTATAACGTCCACTGACAAAAGGTACGGTGAATGAGTAAAATTGAGACACAAACGCAAAATCGCGGCTTTTCAACATAGGTGACCTGTAATTAAAACGTCCTTCAGGACACAATCTTTCTAATTTGTGCTTTCACGTAAACTGTAAATGCCCAAGTACTAGGTCCCAACAAAATTACATATCCCTAAGTGCTGCTCAAGGAAGAGCTTACAGATTTTCTAAATCACAGTAATGTTCTGCCATTGCAGACTTCCAATGTATGCTCTATGCCCTTGTGTAAACGTTGCTTCCTTCACGTGTTAATTGGTAGGCAATAATTGATCTCGGGCCACCCGCATTGCTCTGCGTATTTTTAACTTGGACAAAGGCAGCTCTGTGCTGTATTTAGGAACATGCCTGACATTATTAGAGCGTTGTTTTGTCCACTGTTCTTCTGTTTGTTGTTTTATTTCGGATCTGAGGTGGATTCTTTGTTCGGTTGTCGAATTTTTGAGTTTATGTAGCAATGAAATTTCATTAGCAAAATGTAAGTATGACTGTACAAGATATAGTTTAATGTTGTTAGTGGATTCGTAAAAGATTATTTTCTTCCATTGGGCTTCATTAGATTAGAATATAGATTAGTGCTTGTATAGATATAATAATAAATAAAAATATTAGAAATAAATTCTTACTCAAGCTAAATAAGGAAATAAGACACGGTAAAAACAATATTGATATATCGCAATTCTATCAGCTTCTATTCTGCGTCGTTTTACTAGCAACGTGCTCACAACTAGCGCACTTACCCCACCGCTTCAGGCGACCATTGACAATTACTCACAAACTGCCGCCTCCCTCGTTAGCCCGTTCCAAGTTCAAATTTTAAATTCATCGCGAGTCATTTGCTGTTACCGCTCGCGATCGCACTGCGCGGGACACATGACGTCATTAGTCACAAGAGTTGTAGTGCTGCTAACACGTTTTGATACTTGGCTATATTGAGTATATCATAATATAGGTATATATATATATATATCATATCATATATTTTATATTTATCATAAGGGGATACATGAATTTTTCGGGGTCCAGTGCTGCCCCCATTTGAAATAAATTATTTGAAAGGAAACGGAGATATCATTTAAAATTTTGTCTTTGTGAAGCCCTAGATAATCCTTCAAACTATTTTATGATCTACTGTTTACAGTTGATGATCAGGTTGATGAGACATGAAGTTGGAAAATACTCCACCGACAAGAACATAGTTCTTAAATATATTGATGATGATGTTTACAGTTTAAAGTGAGAACGTTAAGCTTTTCTTAGCATTTTTGCCAAAAGTGGCCGTTTTCCGAAAAAATGCTAAGAAAAGCTTATCGTTCTCACTTTAAACCTAACGTCTTAGTGGTAGCGCTTAGCGAAAGCTTTTTAGATAAGTCTTACAGTTCGATTAAATGGTGTAAACTCTTACATTGAGATAATCAATTACGACTTTGATGCCTCAAAGTTGTGTCAAATAAACTGATAATCTTCACGCGAGTTTAACTCGCACTTAAGCGGTTTTTATTTTTGATTACGTTTTCACAAAGTTATTTATTTAGGTACTTAGTTATTTTTAGTGCTTCGTATTTTGTTTTAGTGTTATATGCATCGTTCAAATGTATGTCAGTTAAAATTGGTTGTCTTATATAGCAGTAGTCAAATATGGTTAGAAAACTTTGGACTATCCTTTTAAATCATCTTTTATCATAACATTTTGTTTCTTCACAAGCAGAAGGATATTTTCGCCTCCAATATTACAATCTTGGATGTTGGTTTGGATGTACCTGAAAGGTTTTTTCTTAAAAGTGTCTCAAAAGCGATTTGCGAAAGTATCAAGACACATAGTTTTCTCTAAACAAGGTTCGTGGCGGCGGAGTGTCGCGGGCGCGGCGACGACATGACGAATGGCCGCGAACGTTCCAAATTTAAAATCTGCCGCGTAACGTTCTTGCTAATGGCATTGTTTATGGAAGCATTTTCCAGCGAACCTGCCAGTGACTTACTGGTTTTAAGGCTGAACGATACCATTGGTTTAAATGATGCTTAAAATTGTTAAAGTGCAAGGGAAGATGACGGAAATTCCTTATTTTGTTCGACTCTCGTTGATAGATTTTCGAGGATTTTAATTACTTTTTCAATTTTGCACAAACTTTAACATGAAATTTTCTGTTTTATTCTACAACAATTCAAATATTTTAAAGTTGAACACATTCGAGTATCTAAATGTTAATATTTTTTCTAAGAATTGTAGCCTGAGGCGCTGTATCTCTCGCAACTGATAAAGACGTGTATATCTTATCTGTAATAACTGGTCATGCAATAGCTGTCACTTGCAATACTTAGCTTAGATAATAAGCAGGTTCTAGTAGTCGACACGACGTGATTTACGACGCGAGGAGAAATCGCGCATCTTCAAAAGTTACGAGTACATTCACTGTTTGACATGTGTGGTCGGAATTAGGGTAAGGTAACTAGTTGGCACCGTTACCTGACTTTGACACAGGAAGTGAATTTTAAATTAGTATTAAAATTTATTTAATTGATCTATTGCACCTTTATGGTAGGTATGTTACTTCTTTTTCTTATCAAGCTAACTCTGGTGTGCTAGACTCAGGTGACAATAGTAATTTGCATACACTAGTGGACTACTGTGTAGGTTATTTTCACAATTATTTCCTTCAACGGAAACAAGAAGTGCGCTTACTACGAACTCAGTGGTAAGTAGGTGCGTGTCGGGCCGGTCGGGGATCAAACCTGGGACCCTTCAGTTATAGGTTGCGCTCTCCGCTACCTTCACTAATCTGTAACCTGAGATAGGTATACCTCTCTACTCCTCTCCTACTCGTACTACAGAAACTTTATGTAAATTTGTATTTAATATTGTAATGTAATGAGACTAATGCACGTTTGCACTAAACATAAGAATCGCCTAAGTTCTTTCCTAAATTGTTTAGGCTGCTCCTAGCAAAAAATTTGATTGCTAGTAACCCTAAGCCATTCCTAAGTCCACTTAGGAAACTCTTAAATTTATGAGCCCGATTAGGAAGAGCCTGAGTTTAGGCTATTCCTAAGTTGTGTTCTGTGGATCATTTTTGTGACAAAATATTGTGTTTTGGTTTTGATTTAGTTAGGTCAAGCAGTTTTTTAAAGTTTTGTAATAAAGTGGCTTTTAAATTCAAAGCTTATTTCAAAATTAGACAGATTTGCATTCAACATGGCAGAGGATATATTAAATTTCTTTGAATTTGTAAAAATCAATTTTCATAATGAACAACACGCGAGAATTCGTATAACAAGAAGTTTGGTCGTGCCAAACTGGTTCCAGAATTTCTATGAAATTGACTTCTTCAAGTGGTAGGTATCTACTGGATGTGCAAAAGAACAGTATTGTGGATATTAGATATTGCCCGTCTGACATATGGAAATTTTCACCACATTTACGAGTTAACAATTTATTTTAAATGAGGGCGCCACTTCAACGTCATTTGCTTATAACTTCACCTTAAGCTTATTTTCCATTTTATTCCACGATCATATTTGTATTGTAGACAAATTTACGACCAATTAACGTACCAAAACTTTACAATTCAAATCTGCCTGCTCCTTACTGCGTTTTTAGGTTTTCAAACAAAATACATCAAGGTCTTATCTTTTGTCTCCTTTTAACTCACGACTAAATCAATGTAAAGACAAGGCCAACATATAAAAACCATAAACAATCAATCTGTTCATTCATTCAATCATTCTCTTAACTAGGCAATGCCTAAGCTACGACATGGTTAAGATAAATCTGTTAGTGCAAACAACATTTTTAGCTAGGCTGTTCTTAGGCTTAGGTGTATCTTAACTAGGACAAGACTAACTAACGTTTAGTGCAAACGGGTGTTACTATACCTAACTATGTGTTTGTTTTTTGTGTATTAAGGGGCTAAAACTGGTGTCAGATTTTTCATGACTGCTACAAAACAATAAATAAGTTTTTCGGCGTTTCTTCTCAGCAGTGGTACTTGCGAAACGTACATGAAATGTTCACTAGAATTATTGGTGTCTAAAAGTGTTTGTAAAGGCCTATAATTACTGAATAAATATTTGATTCTTTGATAGCCTACATATACCTATGCAAAAATAATATACTTGTAATTGCTCAATAATATGCGAGGGGGACCGGTTGACCCAAGATACAGAGGCTTCGGCTTAGTTTCGTGTCTCCAGCGCTCCTACAATTTCTAAATTTAAGTTAATTTAATAAGTTCATTTAAATTTTACCTAAGTAGGTACTAAATTTTTATAACTTGTGAAGTGAAATAAAAACATTTTGTACTGTTTTTGTGTAGCCGGGACCAACAGCTTTAGTATGTGCCTCCTAAAGCATAGAGGAGCTTGAGAAAATTTTATCCCACTTGTGGTCACCCATCCAAGTGCAGACGTCGCCCGGGGTCGCTTAACTTGCGATAGCTCTAGCAATGTGTACTCCCACCGAGCCAACTAGTCCCTCATCCTATCTCTATAGATCAAATGCTCTCTCCCCAAGTCTAAAACTGTAGTAGAGACTTGTTAGAGTCGTTATAAAATGATTTTCTAGTAGGTATACCGATATTAAAGTTAGTTTTTCCTTTTTTTCATTTTCTCGCCCACCATCACGCTAAACTTGGCCTTTGGGTCTTGCGGCCCTGAGCTCTGTCTGCCCCGTAAGGGATGAAGACTTGATAATAATCTGTATTTGTACTTAGTTATAACGTTTGTTAGTAAATATCAGTGCAGTAGTGTCAGTTGGTATGCAAACTGAGATGACTACAAATATGAATTATACTGAGAGTAAATAAAAAGACAAGACGCCGTGAAGGGAAACCAAAAGTTATGATACTGCAGTGCATATCAGTAAAAACCATTAACCAACCAACTAATAGATCCCATACCATACCATACACTTAACCTTTGTTTTGGTTAATAGTTCACCGAATGAATATTAGATCATAGTACCAGTAGGAATTTGTACATAATGTCAATGGTACCACGGTCTAATATTTATTTAAAATAGTTTTTGAGAAAATGTACGGGTCTCGTACATATAATACACATACATAAATATATTGTACCGTTTCGGTTAGTAAGACCTAGATTTAGGATCTAGGAAGATAGATGAGATAAAAGAAAGACCAGATATCGGCAAATAAGATAGGTATAATGAACAACTATTACATTACATTAGTTACAAAGATTCACAAGAACACTAGGTACAGATTAGGTAGTCAGGGTCGTGAGTTATAGGCACTAGATCAGTTGAGTAGCCCTTCTAGGTAGAAGAACTACTTAGCTTCAGATGCTGCCGAAGACGAAGAGGGCGAGCGCCGGCCGCCGCGCCTTATATATGCATGAGCCCCCCCGCTGCGCCTAAGAGGGGCGGAGGAGTGCTGGAGCCCGCGCGATGTAACAATATAAACAATAAATAATGATGGAGAAAAGGAAAGTGAATACATTATTTTAGAAGATGAGAGTGTACTTCAACATTCAAAAGCAGAGAACGCCATAAGGCGTTGAGTCCGCCGTTTGTACACATTTTAAGTGCAAAAAAGTTAAAATAAAAAATATATATATCTAAATATATATAACTCAAAGGTGACTGACTGACTGACTGACTGACATAGTGATCTATCAACGCAAAGCCGCAAAAACTAAACTTCTTAACGCGAGCGAAGCCGCAGGCAAAAGCTAGTGTCTATATAAACTACGCTCTGTCTGAATTTTCTGCCAACATCTAAGAGTTATAGCACCCAGCAGGGCGTCCCTTGCCATGACTTCAATTAACTAGCAGTAGGTCTAGAGTGCTAACAGCGGACAAATTGAGAATTGCTCTTGTGGTCCAGAGAGACGTTTTGAACATTTTGAGTGACGGGATTAGACGGGAAAATTTGATACGGATCAGCAGAGGTAAGTAGTTTCATTTACTGTAAGCATCTCGATACGTAGTTCAAGCATTTTGCCCCTTGCAAATTTCTGAAGCTTCATTAGAATACCTATATTGTAGCTGTATTGGTAGGTTGTTCAGGCAAAGCCGAACATTTTAATTGTAATTTTTATTTACACACGCAGCACCGACCTGCGACCTACGTATAGGTAGTTCTTTGACAATATGACAAGTAAAAAAGCATATATTTAAGTATTTATTGTTATAAAAGCACTCGGTAAATTCGATCGTTTTTGATTCCATCGTAGCATAGTCTTAGCGACCAAGTTTGTCTGACAACTATGACATCCCATCCTTGACAATACCACAGAAGACAATAAGAGTATTAGATACAGAACAGAATCTCCTAAGGTACGCGCAATATGCGTCCCCGTTCCCCATCCCCGCATCTCTCCCCCATTCTTGTGCCGCCGTGCACGCACACGTCAATGCGTGTGTGTTCGCCATCTCTCGCCCCTCGACAAGGCGAGAACGGGGGAGAGGTGCGGGGACGGGTAACGGGGACGCATATTGCGCGGGACCTTAGGAGATTTCGTTCTGTATGTAATACGTTACTCTTACTGTCTTTTGTGACAATACATCAAATGAATGGAGCCTAAGCAGGGACCTAAAGGAGAAAGGGAAACGGACCTAAGGGAAAGAAAGATTTTTATTATCATATTAGCATAGACCTGCTATCCAATCTTCTTCACGGAAATAAAACGGACCTCTCATTTACTCAAACCACTTGTATTCGCGAGTCAAGCCAGTACCTACATTTGCATTCCATTTCATTTGGACTTGGACACTTTATACCTTTTTTAGTGTCGTTTTATTTTTATTAGGGTAAGGGTTGCTGAGGGAAAGTGGATAGGGTTGTGCTCCCCGATTTATACTTCGCGTGAGTGGGAATTGTTTATTGAATCAGTTTGGGTGATTTACTTTTCTGTGAGGAATTATGCATTGCCTACTACACTTACTAGGTAAATAACTACGTAAAAAGGAATACCTAATAAGGCCCGATTTTATGAGGACACTTGCTGGATACTTTCCTAGGAAATAAAACCATAGAAAGTTCGTGTAGACGTGTTTGTACTGCATATTGTAACTCCACACGTCTACACTCATTACAATCTGCAGTATAGCATGAGATTGTTACTGCAGATTGTATGCCATGTTGTGTCGTGTCTAGGCAGCTATAGGGTGTAGCATAGGTACTCTACTAATATCGATATACCCATCAAAATATTCGAATTTAGACTCATACGATTTTGAGAAACGAGGATTACTTATTTTTAAACTCTGATCGAAGATCACGTAATCATATTCAGGAGTCGTACAATTATTTTTTTGTTTTTCATAATAATACTCATACCTACCCCTGTTGTTAGTGGTGGCTATATCTATAGACGATGGCTGGCAACCTGTCACTATTGTGATTCCTGTTTTCCATCTACAGTGCTTCTTTTTTTTAAATGTCTCTCGGTAAACTTCGTGTTTTGTCGGAATGGCCACTTGGAAGTATTTAGAGTTGTTATTACAATGTTTACTTATTATTATATAATTTATTTTAAAAATGATAATTTTATATTGTTGTAGACATGACAATCATGTCTTTTTTAGTCTCCACTGCAGGAGCACGACCCTCTCGGCACAGAAAACAGTAAGATTAAACAGAACGGAATCTCCTAAGGTACGCGCAATATGCGTCCCCGTTCCCCGTCCCCGCACCTCTCCCCCGTTTTTGAATTGACGACGGGCGAGAACGGGTGAACACACACTGCATGGCACAAGTTGGCCCACAAGAACCGGGAGAGAGGTGCGGGTGCGGGGAACGGGGACGCATTTTGCTCATACCTTAGGAGATTCCGTTCTGTTTACTCTTACTGTATTCTGTGCTCTCGGTACAACCAGAGCCATATCTTCGCCAGAGCAGTCAGAGGATTACAGGAGGAAAGTAGATGATAACCGACAATAATCATTAACAATACCCGTGCGTGTGATCACTTAAATTAGCTGCAGGGAATAAATGTATTTTATTCCCTCCAGCCAGGTAAAGCGAGCTTTCAACTGTTATATAGCGGCGTTAAAACTTTATTTGCCTACTCCGTTTTCTTTGGACTTCCTCATTCATGTTTTGGAATGCAGTAGATAGTAAAATTATATGTATTTGTTTATTTTATTTTAATGTGTAGATATTATATTAATGCAATACAACTTAACTATAATCTTAAATAAACAAGGTATCATTAATATAACCATGTGAATTTATTAGCTTATACTTAAAATAAAAAAGTCATTGGCTTTCCTTACAATCTCTCGGATCAGCTGATCGCTCAACTTGTATGGGTGGTCAAAAATATTTTTCATATTTCGATATACCTATGTTCCTTGTGGAAAGTTGTTTAGTATCATGGACTAAATCCGCCCTTAAAAATAGTTTCAGTAGGTATATTTAGTTAGACCTTGCATAGTGTTGTCCTATTTCAATGTCAAACTAAATTAAATGTTATCATCATTTTGTAGCGTTCAATGTTGCTTCACACTGCAACGTAGATACGTAGCTTCGTATGCATGTCGTAAAGCTTTTAAAGTAAAGGACCAGTGTAGGCAGTGCCGAGGGTCAAAAGACCATGCTTAAAAAAATATTAGTCTTAGGTACCTATTTCACAGTTGTGCAGTGCGTCTATTCTGGCTTTTTTGTTTTTTGGCTATTTTAATTTCATTATACTAAAAATGATCTGTATAGATAGACCGTGGTTCGATTTATTGCGGGTATGTCCCTTCCACATTACTTGTATAGAGCTGTAAAACTATTTCCCTGTTTTATAAATAATCTTAAAAATATAAAGAAAGTAAAAGACTTTAAAAAAAAAGAGGAAGCGTTCTTTTGATCGACATGTATGATGCAACTAAAATAAATATTTTCATTTCAGTCAGAAAATTTCTTAATCTGATATAGGTAGATGGAATTATCACTTTCGTTACTGCTCGAATAGGTATTTATTATAATTTTTTCCATGTGCGAATCAACAACAATATAAAATTATCATTTTTAAAATAAATTATATAATAATAAGTAAACATTATAATAACAACTCTAAATACTTCCAAGTGGCCATTCCGACAAAACACGAAGTTTACCGAGAGACATTTAAAAAAAAGAAGCACTGTAGATGGAAAACAGGAATCACAATAGTGACAGGTTGCCAGCCATCGTCTATAGATATAGCCACCACTAACAACAGGGGTAGGTATGAGTATTATTATGAAAAACAAAAATACTGAACAACTTTCCCAAAGGAACATATGTCAAAATATGAAAAATAATTTTTGGCTTTCCCTACAAACTCGGATCAGCTGATCGGTCAACTTGTATGGGAGGTCAAAAATTATTTTTCATATTTCGATATATGTTCCATGGGGAAAGTTGTTCAGTATCATGGACTGAATCCACCATTAAAATAGTTTCAGTATATTTTGTTAGACCCTGTATACCTTCTTGTCATTTTGAAAAATTTTCAAAAACTGAATCGACAAAAGAATTCTAGGTAGGTATATAATTATCGAACCTGCTTATAAAATATCACGAGAATCAGTTCATAAATGCGACCTGTAGGCGAGAACAAACCGCCAGACAAACAGACTGACGGACAAAAGCGTTTTTGACCCACCTCGAAACTGAGACGCTTCGCTCGCTCGGCCATTACAGTTACACAGACTTCAAGTAATACATTCAGTATTGAAAATTTCGAACAGCGTTTAAGTATTGCTATTCAACGCGGAAATGCCGCCAGCCTTTTGGGTACTTTGCCCTGTGACGGCAGCGGTTTGGCCTCAATTTTTCATATAATTTAATATAAGTTAGTTCTATTTTTAAATATTTTTAGTTTAGTTAGTTTTAATTTAGGTTATATTTTAGTTTGTTTAGTTTTAATTAAGTTACTTGTTAGTTTTACGTTGTATTTTTAGTTTGTCACTATTTTAATATGTTTTTACGAAATAAAGAAATTATTTCGTATTGAAAATAAAATTGTTTATTAAATGTACCATCTATTTGAAGATCTAACACAAAAGCTTGTGGGACCTCGACCTGTCCCGGCGCTCTAGGCGAGTTCCCACATAGAAGATAGTAGGAGAAGTGAAGAATAAACTCGATAACAACACAGATTATATACAATCTAATTTCTGATACTGACTGTTACAGAGTATAAAAGAATAATATTTAATAAGGAACAAGGTGAGCGATCAGCTTCAGAAATGATGGTGGAATGAGTGAAAAGGGATCAGTCAATGATTTGAAAATGGAATGAAAGGGAATTTGAAATGAAATAAAGAATGAAAAAACGGACAGGATGAGATGAAGAAAGGAGGTTTGAAGAGGATGCATGCAGCATCGTTACAAGCTTAGTTCTAATTATGAGCTTTTTACGATTAAATTTTCAAATCAAATCAAAAAAACCTCTGTATCACTTTGGATCCTGAACTGGTACTAGGTACTTACTTACATACCTGTGCTCTTAGTCTCTTAAGAGAGTACATGGACAACATTACAGTTCTTGGAATAAAATGTATTTTATTCCCCCCTGCCAGGTAACGCGAGCTTTCAGCTGTTATAGCGGCGATAAACGTTTATTTGCTTACTCCGTTCTCTTTGCACTTCCTCATTAAAGTTTGAGAAACGGGAAAAATTCAAAGTTTATTTATTTAGTTTTAGTTTTATATCTCTCTACTATAATTGCAGGTAATGACAGTAGAGGTAAGTAAGTAATAAGGGTATGTTGTGAGGAGAAATAAAGAATTACAAGTGAGGTGTCCCTAATGCGGTATTGTAGCTTAATTTGATTTCTTTTTACTAGTAATCTATGTCCCACTGCTGGGCAAAGAGGGGAGGCCTTTGCCCAGCAGTGGGACAAAGACGACTAGTTTGATATTACCTAAATATAATAACACAGTAACAAGTTTATTTGCCACACAAATAAAAAAAAAACGACGGGTTGCACTCCGGGAGTGCCGGAAGAAGTAAAAACTTGAATATTAACGTTGTGCATTTTTGATATTTTGGAATGGTTAGGGAATAATTTTGCACGAATTGCTTTAATTATCAGTATAAAAGTACTATCATTTATGTGGTAGAATACAATATTTATTTATTGCGCTATCGTACACAAACATGAGAAAAAGTGCACAACGACGCTAAAGAAGTATTCACTTCAAAAAGGTTTGGGCTCGTACGGGATTTGAACCCGGGACCTCTCGCACCCTAAGCGAAAATCATACCCCTAGATCAACGAGCCGGCTGACAGCTTCGTCGAAATTATAGTATAAATACTTCCTCTCCTACGCCGCGCCGGCTGTCATTCCGTCTTACGAATTTCCGATCAGGACACGTGTCCTGACGCGAGTTTAACATTTTTTACCCATTACAAAAAAAGTGCACAACGCCGCTAAAGAAGTTTTCACTTCAAAAAACAACTTTCAAGCGTTCACCCTCTAGCCACAATACTTTTGAACGTCTGAACTGATTTTCATCAGACATAGCTAAGATCAATCTCGACAGACAAGGCTTTCGATTAAAAAAACCGCGTCGAAATCAGTCTATTCGTTTAGGGAGCTATATAGATACCACAGACAGACAGACACACGAACACACAGACACACGCGCAAACGTCAAACTTATAACACCCTCTTTTTCGTCGGAGGTTAAAATTAATGTAGGTATCTGAATATTTAATAAATTTATTGAAAAATTTAAGTAGATGATCATCAACTTTTTCCTCACAACATACCCTTATTACTTACTTACCTCTACTGTCATTACCTGCAATTATAGTAGAGAGATATAAAACTAAAACTAAATAAATAAACTTTAAATTTTTCCCGTTTCTCAAACTTTAATGAGGAAGTGCAAAGAGAACGGAGTAAGCAAATAAACGTTTATCGCCGCTATAACAGCTGAAAGCTCGCGTTACCTGGCAGGGGGGAATAAAATACATTTTATTCCAAGAACTGTAATGTTGTCCATGTACTCTCTTAAGAGACTAAGAGCACAGGTATGTAAGTAAGTACCTAGTACCAGTTCAGGATCCAAAGTGATACAGTGGTTTTTTTGATTTGATTTGAAAATTTAATCGTAAAAAGCTCATAATTAGAACTAAGCTTGTAAAGATGCTGCATGCATCCTCTTCAAACCTCCTTTCTTCATCTCATCCTGTCCGTTTTTTCATTCTTTATTTCATTTCAAATTCCCTTTCATTCCATTTTCAAATCATTGACTGATCCCTTTTCACTCATTCCACCATCATTTCTGAAGCTGATCGCTCACCTTGTTCCTTATTAAATATTATTCTTTTATACTCTGTAACAGTCAGTATCAGAAATTAGATTGTATATAATCTGTGTTGTTATCGAGCTTATTCTTCACTTCTCCTACTATCTTCTATGTGGGAACTCGCCTAGAGCGCCGGGACAGGTCGAGGTCCCACAAGCTTTTGTGTTCAATCTTCAAATAGATGGTACATTTAATAAACAATTTTATTTTCAATACGAAATAATTTCTTTATTTCGTAAAAACATATTAAAATAGTGACAAACTAAAAATTCAACGTAAAACTAACAAGTAACAAAATTAAAACTAAATTAAAACTAAAATATAACCTAAATTAAGACTAACTCAACTAAAAATATTTAAAAATAGAACTAACTTATATTAAATTATATAAAAAATTGAGGCCAAACTGCTGCCGTCACAGGGCAAAGTACCCAAAAGGCTGGCGGCATTTCCGCGTTGAATAGCAATACTTAAACGCTGTCCGAAATTTTCAATACTGAATGTATTACTTGAAGTCTGTGTAACTGTAATGGCCGAGCGAGCGAAGCGTCTGTTTCGAGATGGGCCAAAAACGCTTATGTCCGTCAGTCTGTCTGTCTGTCGGTTTGTTCTCGCCTACAGGTCGCATTTATCAACTGATTTTCGTGAAATTTTATAAGCAGGTTCGATAATTATATACCTACCTAGAATTCTTTTGTCGATTGAGTTTTTGAAAATTTTTCAAAATGACAAGAAGGTATATATACAGGGTTTAACAAAATATACTGAAACTATTTTAAGGGTGGATTCAGTCCATGATATTGAACAACTTTCTCCAAGGAACATGTACCGGAATATGAAAAATAATTTTTGACCTCCCATACAAGTTGACCGATCAGCTGATCCGAGTTTGTAGGGAAAACCAATAATTATTTTTCATATTTCGACATATGTTCCTTGGGGAAAGTTGTTCAGTATCATGGACTGAATCCACACTTAAAATAGTTTCAGTATATTTTGTTAGACGTTATATAAAACTTTAAGAAAATCATATTTCAGCCATTTCGAAAAATGTTCTAATATGTCATAATACAAAAAGTATTATGATATATTTGAAAATTTACCCTTATTAAGACGCAACTTTTTTGCACGCCTCAAGCGAAGCGCATGAGGTAGTGCTCTACTCTCGCCTTCCAAAAATCAAGTGATTTTTTTAACTATATGTGTCTCTATTTATTTTCTATCGCACTTGTACAATAATATTTACACATAAATGTCAAGGAAAAACACTAGTTTCAACACTCATGACATTTTTAAAAGACATTTTGCCTTTTAAATAAATAAAAACAATGTTTAATAAAATCATTTTGTAGACGTCCGTGTGTCTGTATGTATGGAAACTGGCGTGGTCACGATAACTCCCGAAAAACTTATCTGATCAAGTCCATTTTTTTTATACGCTTCAGTATTATCCAAAACTAAGTCCTTTCGAAGATCATGGTCTTATTCAATGTAGTTTAGTTATAGCGAGCAGCAAAAAAATTCAAATCGTTGCGCGTGAGCTCGCCATTTTGTTACAAACAAAAATCTTTTTTTTTTTTTTAATTTATGGCTTGACGCTACTGCGTATTTAGCCAGGAACAAGTTAATAAAACGTGGGAAATTCTTTTTTCTTCTTCTGCTTCTGGCGACAAATCTATACGAGTCCACTGGTTTTCATAGCCGATTGAGTGGCGGACGACGCCCGAAGACGCCACACAGTCCGCGAAACAAATATCACTACAGCCGTACTATGACTGTCCACTTTAACTATTTCACATATTGTTCATGAGCATGAGCATTTATAACACCAAACAACACCAATTTCATATTTTAAGGGTGACAGATCCTGAGCTGCTCTTCGCGCACGCGTAGATCGTCGGGGTGTAGGCAAAGAGGTTTGCAATGGGTCCTCCTTCACAGTGCCCGCCATATCTTTCTCAGCGGGAAGTTAAAAATAAAAGTTAAAAATAATCTCCAGTCGTGCGTTAAAGCCGACACATACTTTTCTTCGTTTTAAGTTAGCAATAAAACAATCAAAATCAATTTACTTAATTGTGAAAAATGAGATTATGAGGCGTGCACTTTTGGATTTTCCAAACTATTTTTAAATTTTATTTAATTTTATTGCACACACAATCTCATATTTGATTGATTACAATGGGTACAACTTAACGCTATGCATTATCTACCAGTTTGCCTTTGGGACACATCGAGAAGTTGGTAGAAGGGGTGCAAGTTGTAGCAGTACGAGTATTACAATACAACATTCCTACATAATATTACACAACAAATACATATACTTATTATTAATTAAAACATAATTTTATTAAATAATTAAACTTTTTTGCCTGAACAACTTTTTTATCCGATATACTTCAACGGGTTGGGGGTGAGTCGCGAGGTTTACAGCCCTCAGAACCACTATAGTATTATAATTAGGTATATATATGCTTACCTAAGTCTAGGTACTCTAACTCTACTTATATAGTCTTAATTGAAATATCCTATTAAGATGACAAGTTACACTCAATAGGAAGCAGCAATGCCATAACACTAAAAAACCTGTTGATGCAGCGCCGACCTTTTTTATGACCTACGTAAAATTTTACGTCCGATAGCTCCTACGGAACCCCACCGTTCTAGGGTTATTTTATTTACGCTTTTTAGGAAATGGATCTCTGAAGTAAGTAGTTGATTAAGTTGACTACTAAAACATTCGAAAGAAAGAAAACAATGTAGATATTACAACGTATAGAGTTCTATATACCTAGGTACTTAAGTTAGTGTCTATAGATATGTATTTAGGATTTCATGCGTATGGTTTTCGGCATAGAATAGGACCATTCCATACCTTCTCTTTTCTATACATAGTGGAATTCTAGGTAAGTAAATGCATAGATACCTACTTATTCTAAAATTAAATGAATTCCCCCAGGGCAATAGGTATATCCGTTTGTCTGTACTCGGTAAACTTTAAAAGGACTGGACCGATTTTGATGCGGTGTTTACTTTCATGTCATTTCATCTTGTACGACCTCCGTGGCGTAATGGTTAACACGCTAGACCGCTAATCCGGAGGTTCTGGGTTCGATCCCCAATCAGGGCAAGTTGGAAAATACTTAACCTTTTTCAAATTGTCCTGGGTCTTGGGTGTTTATCTATATATTTATTTATTATAAAATATAGTATCGTTGAGTTAGTATCCCATAAAACAAGTTTAAAAAAACTTACTTTGGGGCTAACTTAATCAGTGTGATTTGTTCTTATATACATATACATATATACATGTAGTTTAGAGTAAGTATTTCTCCCGAAAGGATTACCTACATGTATCTACAAGCTTAGGTAGCCTGCGCCAGTATCATACGAGTACAAAACATACTCGTAGGGTAAAACCCGGATAGTCGCCCCGGGGGTATAGTTGCCTTGATTGCAATTAGTCTAGTTTCGCAAATGAAACACATGTTATTAAATTTATCTATCGAGAGGCTCTGCATCAACAACTAAGTTGACCGTGTTGCATGTCTCCGTGCGATTGCATGGGACGGCTAGGTGCGATCAAAGTTTTTGCGGGATAGATGTCCTCTTTCTCGACAGGGCATCTATCCTAAACGTAATTTACATAGAATAGGCAATTATCCCTTATATAGGATAGTTGTCCCAAAATTTAGAGGATTTTTAGAGATTTTTTTGCGACTATCACGTGAGTCAACCGCTTTAAATTACTCAATTATGAATTTATCTCACGTTAGTTTTAATAAAATAAGATAGATGATATGTTTATTTGTTGCTATCGACACACGAAAATTAAAATTATAAGCTACACACAGTTATACTCAAACATGCTTAAAATAAAGTGTGTGCAGCAGTAAGACAAATAGGTCAAATTTCAGTGGTAATTTTTTTTTTATCAAAATCAAAAGGTAGATACACTGATTTTCAGCAATGGCCATAAAATGATAGGTATGAAACGAAATAAATAAATATCTTAAACATGTGACAAAGCTTGTTTGTATTTAACGACTCTATACTCAAATGTGAAGTCCAAATTAACAATGAGTTTCCAAGTCACCTAACATTGTTAATACTCGTGAGTACAAGAGATACCTATTCTCCGTTCACTCGACCCGTGGGAAGCCATTTGTCACCTAACGCGAGACGAGTGCGGGACGCAGCCTCGTCTCAATCAATAGTTCCGCGCAAGTCCTCTGCCCGACACATTTAACGACATCACACAAAACACCCTTTCACAATTTAAAAAACATACAACAAGAATAAAAACTCTTCAGCTCTATTTATAAATAATTCTATTAAACAGCCAAGAGCTCTTAATTTGAATTTGAATGTGGAACTTTGGGCGTGGTTCGACCAATAGCGAAATGTCACTGAATGCGACACGGTGACACTTTCGCCCAATGGTAAGCGGGCGCGTAGGTGTTGGTGACATTTTTAACCAACCACCGTTATCCGCCCACGTGTTGACATTTTCGTTCTATTTTCAGAATTGGAAAGTTTTCTTTTTTTACATTTTTAAAATTGCTTACTATATTGCTTTGTATAATTTTTATAAGGGTTTATCTTTAGAAAGTGAAATAAGTAGTAGGTAAGTATTTCAACCTGCCTATTAATTGGGTAGAATATTTACCCTCGTAAGTATTTATAACGAAATAAACGTTTGCTAATTTAAACATGTTTTCTTTAAGTTACCTAAATACCTATGTTTTGTTCTTAGCTCTCTTTTAAATATCTGAAGAACTTAACATATGTATTATATCCGAATACGAGGGTTATGATGTACGAGGGAATACTAAGGTTATTTTGAAGCACCTAAGTAAATCCATTCTACTAGAAGCAGTCTTGTATAAAACGTGTTAGTTTAGGTAGGTATACATATCTTTTCTACCTATATAACAAAATATACTGAAACTATTTTAAGGGTAGATTCAGTCCATGATACTGAACAACTTTCCCCAAGGAACATATGTCGAAATATGAAAAATAATTTTTGGCTTTTCCTACAAACTCGGATCAGCTGATCGGTCAACTTGTATGGGAGATCAAAAAATATTTTTCATATTTCGGTATATGTTCCTTGGGGAAAGTTGTTCAGAATCATGGACTAAATCCACCCTTAAAATAGTTTCAATATATTTTGTTAGATTCGTATTTACCGAAGACATTATTAATATACTTCAATGTTCATAATATAGGTAAGTATTCTACAAACTTTACCCCGCTAGACTTTTTAATTAATATTTAAGTATCTTAACCCTTACGCGCACAGTCTGAAATTTAAACTACCTAGAGCATGAAAAATACAGAATGACATTTCCAGCCAATAGCAGCGCGACCTTTTGTCATTGGCTGTGAGAGACGTCGCCTAGATGTCACTGTTTGTCGCGTGTCGCATAGGAATGAGACGGTATATGGCATTAAGTGGCGCGAGTAAATGGGATAGACGCTGTTCATGTACTCCTCTTACATAAGATTTTAGATGACTTTTGAATTTGTAATTGGAATGTCACCGGGAGCTCTCTATTTTTGAAAGTAGAATCACATTCTGATCCACAGTACAAGGAAGTGCAATTCTTCGTTTTTATAATTTATATGGATAAAAAATATCGTGCGATTGGTGATATGTAATATTTCATTGAAAAATGTTGTAGGTCACTATTCTGAGCTGGGCTTTAACATTACCTAGATTGTTTGTTGTAAGAAAGAATAATAATTGTTTATTTGGTAGAAATTCAAATATGAAATTTAAAAAATGTTATCTTATACTACCGTTGATTCAATATACCTAAGTTTTTCCTTACAAAACCATCTGGCTATACAAATTAACTAGAAAAGACTTTTTGTTCTTTTCCCTTTCTTTTTTTGGAAAACCCAAGAAAGAACCCAGAACCTACCTTTAAATACAGTTTAAACTCTACATAGCCACACTGAAGTGACTAAAGGGACTAGGTACATATTTTGTGAGGTTATAGAGTTGTTGTAATATGAAAAGAAGAAAAAATCAACCTAATTTTACTATTACATATACCTAATATATTTTTACTAAGTATAAAATTTTGAAACTGCAAACATTATTAGTACTATTAATAACAACGCATATTGCAGTCCATCGTCGTATGAAAAAGACTTTTTCCTACGTCCAGCCTTTTTCATAATAGAGCCTGTTATCTTAGTGGCGTTTTTTGTTGCCTGCAAAAACAACCTGTCTAGGGCCGACGTAAACATGTGCAAGAAATCACAACAAACAAAAGAACTAATTTCTTAGAATCGCTGGTAGGTACGTATTATGGGGTCAGTCTAGGTAAATCCATGCTAAACAATAAAGCAACAAAAAAAGCATTTGAAAGAAAAACGGACATACCAAAGAAAGTAATATTTAGGTATTGCTTAATAATGACGCAGTTTTGTAGTTATTTGGAGTGGGTGCAACGCTACATAGAGTGTATTATGGTATAAAAGTCAACAAACCAGAGTCAAGTAATTTTGACGTTGAATTAAATTGAGTGTCGTTACCTACATACCTAGAGTCTCAGAATACTGAACATAGAGTTTACACTGTATATAATAATAATATTTTGTTTTTTATTTCAGATCAGTTGTTATAATATAATTCCCCACAGATAATCTATATCTATACCTACATATATAAAAGCGAAAATCACTCACTCACTCATCACAAAATCTCGAAAACTACTGAGCCAATGAAGATGAAATTTGGCAGGAAGGTAGATTGTGACTAGGAGACGTCCGCTAAGAATGAATTTTTGGAAATTCCATCGCTAAGGGGGTGAAATAGGGGATGGCAGTTTGTATGAAACTTCGTAATTTTTAATGTGAGACATATGAAATTTTTAATGTACGAGTATTTTAGTAGTTAGTAGAAAATAATGCAAAATAATAAATGCATTTATTAGTTTTTGGAAATTCCATCCCTAAGGGGGTGAAATAGGGGTTGGCAGTTTGTATGAAACTTCGTAATTTTTAACGTATTTTAGTAGTAAGTAGAAAATAATAATGCATTAATTGGATTAAAAAAAATGCAACCCCAGTTTAAAAACAAACAATCTAATTTGTGTAGTTTACGCGGGCGAAGCCGCGGGCAGAAGCTAGTACTATATAAATGCGACTTCAACATAAATAAAATACAGCCATAGTTCAAGAAGGTAAGTACATGTAGTTTCTGGTCTAAGAAATATAAAGTACCTTCGCACTACAATGTGATAGGTATCCATCACAATCATCAACTGCAATTTTTTAGTCACAGTAAAGTACCTATTTGCAATATAAATAATTATAGGGACTAGTACCTACTTACTATGAACTTCACGATCCATTGCTATTAATACCTACCTTTATCAATTTCTTTTTAACCTTGAGAAATATCGACACATCAAACGCGAAAACGTGAATGATTTCGTTGTAGGTAGGTTTATTTAATGACCTCTGAAATTAATAATTGGAGGGTATTTGCAAATAATATCATCAAAATATTGACCTCGGAAGTATATGTTATCGACATTGCTAGTTCTGTTTTAGTATTGCAATGATCCTTTTTGTCTTGCTTTTGTACGATACCTAGTGCATCGGTTAGAAATTTTCTTTGTTGATGGTCACCCGCTAAGCAGTTGGAACTCGCACCACGTACGAATTAAAATTTCCGTTGTGAACTTGTGGCGCGATTCCAAAACCTCAGGGGGAAATGAGTCTTCACTCATAAATGTATCCAACTCCTTAATCTTATTGAAGTGATGTAGGTGAGACACATTAAAAAAAATATAATAATAGCCTATACCAATGAAAAGTACCCTCGTAACCTAATTTTGGGTATTATTTGGTGTCTAGCGATGGACAAATCATTTTATTTTGCAGTAATTTAAATCGAAGGTTAGCCAATAAATCGCGTGCGTCCATTTTAAATCGTGCCCAAGATTGTCGAATTCGAATTTAGAATAATTTCGCTGTCGAGGCACGGGCTTCTGTCGAATTCCTAATTTTAATTTGATATAATTTTCTTTTCAAATAGGTATCGAATTCTCGGCTTCCGTGCTGGTATTTTGCAAAATTATTTTATTTATTATTACGTTTGATTGCTATCGAAATGGTAAGATTAGGATGATCACGAATTACTTTATTGGAGATATTATTTCAGACAGAAAACACGACTTTCCCGCTAGATGACAACAAGTCAAATCAGACACTTTATTCTAAACGTCAAAACAAACATTTTCTATGAGATTTGTATGAAATACAAAACCGTGACGTCATAGATTTTTCGAGTCAAATAGCGCTCTTAATATCAGTTTTTCTGCAATTCTTCTATAATCATATTGAAAATGAATATGATCAATGAAAAGTGACACTATTTAGTGAAGTTTTATTCTCTTAACAGTACCAAATCATTTATTTTTGACCTAGACATCTACCCAATTGTAAGTATCTAGGCAGTAGGTACCTATTCAATGTTTGTTGTTAGGGTTTCGTAGTCCGACAAGGAACCCTTATAAGATCGTTCAGTCCGTCCGTCCGTCCTAGTCTGTCACAGCAGAATATCTTCTACGTTTATGGACTGATTTGCATGTAACTTGGTTCGAGGATACTTACTTCACATATAGTTCGCATTTAAAAATACAAAAAATTAAAAACACCCCTTTTTAGGGTACCTTCCCATAGGTACATGTAAAGGGGGGGGGGGGGGTGAATAATTTCTTTGAGTGTACCCCCTTGTGTGGGGTATCGTTGAAAAGGACTATGAAAATAAGGTAGGATTTCTATACAACACTTTTTTATCAGCTTTACCATTTGCGAGATATAGCCCGCCAAAGTCGTTTACACGGTGTCGTCCCCCCTGTAATTTCTAAAGTCTTGGACCTATAAACTTCAAATCACTCACGTAAAGAAACAGGCGCGGAAACTCTTATTTAAAATTGTTTCGGGTATCCTGTGATGAATACTTTTAAAATTATAAATAAAAATATATATATACTTTTTTCCAAAAGAACAGTATAAACTTAAACAGTTTTTGTACATATTTTACTGTTAGGACTGAATGAAGCTTGAAATGCAAGAAATGCAAAACAGCGCGGTGCCAAAAATGACTACGGAACCCTACTTTATGCGTGGTCCGACACGCACTTGGCCGGTTTTTTTTAATTATTGTCTTGGTAGGTATATTTTTCTTATGTTAAAAGTACCTACCTTCTAAGTATTTGTTTTTTATTTTATTTATTCAAGTACACTTGGAAATTTACAAACACACATAAAAAAAAAGGAAACATAGTACTTAGGTGCTACTTATACTTGTTATATGTATAAACTTGCATATTTCTGTACATCACAGTTATTTTTTCAACTTTGTGCGTTTATATGTCACTGCATATTTACTTTTAACCCTTTCCAGGTTACAGTTATAGATGACCCAAAAAAAACATTATTATTTTTATGACTGCTTATCCCAAATTCAAGACTGAATTTCTGGTTAAATCCTTCTATCATTATAAAAACTTGTATATTTCTGTACATCACAGTTATTTTTTCAAATTTGTGTGCATATATATATGTTACTGCATATTCACTTTTAACCCTTTCCAGATTACAGGTAGGTATATATGGGTTTAAAGAATTTATTTCTCAAAAGAATACAAAGATATTCATTCACTTACAGAGAAACATGCAAAATCAAAAAACTATTGTTATTGTGTCTAGCTTAGGTAGTGTTATCACATTGAATCACTGACTTATCCTAAATTCAAGACTGAATTGCTGGTTGAATCCTTCCATCTTTGTAATTCTGATCCTTGAATTAAAACTTGCTTTACTTTTTTTACTTTAAACGATTCCACATGCTCACCTCACAATACTCAGTAATGATGCACACCGATGTTACTGATTGTTGTCAACGTCAAAACGCAAACGAAAAACATTCTTTATTTTCTGACATTATTCAAATTATTGAAATTTTGTATTACAAAATCGGCATTCGAGAACGCACGTCGATCACACGGAGAATGCGGCTAAATTTAAATTTGGAAGCACGAGAGAAAGTTCTCACATTTAGTCTAGCGCTAAAGGGATTTTGCGCATATTTCAAATGATTAGGAATAACATTTTCGATTTGTAAATTATTTACAATTTAAATTGGCTCATTTAAACGTCACATTAAAAATTCATGTATTCAGAAGCCCAAGATAAATTAGTCTTTTACTTGAATGATCTGTCTATTTACTTACTTTGTAATAGCTTTTTATCTGAAATTCTATTGACAGAATACGTATCTGGACAAAATAATATGTTTTTAGTATTTTTTAGTTTAGTGTTAGTATAGATAGAGTGTTAAAAATATGGTATAGGTTCGTATTTTTTCTTTTTTATCATTAGCTAGCTACTAATTACAAAGATATAGCGCATTTGAATTCCGCATGACGTCACCATTAAGTATGATTTTCATTTAACGGTGACTTCTCCTTATCGAGTCGAAATGGTTACACTATAGCTTCAATTTCAAATCACCTGTGACCAGTATGTGGCCACGGCGATCCCTCTGTCGTTGGCTTTATTAGGTTGACGGTGACTTCAATCTGCGACTCCGAAACTTCGACTACTGCATCGACAAGTACATAGATCTCGCTGACGCGCTGTATCTTTGTGAATTTTCACTATTTCGATAAACCGAAAACTATGGGCCCGTTATTTTTGGATAATCTAACTACATAAATAAAATACATGTTTTCGGACCCAGTCCACATCTCACATCCCTATTCTTCAATTCTTAACAAAGAGAAGTAAATGTAATTAACAGAACATGGTACACTATTTTTAGAGTAGGTACCTCGGTAGGTAACACACTACTTATTACTAGGATGGCCTTCTTTTCTGCATGATCCTCTGAGATCTATTTACAATTTTTAATTTTTTGTCAATTCTTTCCTAGAGATGTAATCAGTATCGTTGACTTGATTTGTCAAAATTTGTGTAGCAAATATAAAGGTACAAAATATAATCTAGATGGCATATCCTTAAGGCTATAGTTAGTACCAAGATAACACAACACGACCTTGAATCTAAAATCGTGATGTTCTAAGTTTTAACGGTTACTTATCTCATAGCCTCTAGTTCTAAGCTAGTAGATAAGTATCAAGTAGAGTCAGCAAAATATTTACAGAGTTTGTACTGTTTCCGCTGATTCATAGGTATTGTTAAGGTAGGTAAAAAAGGATTTTACTTACCTTTATGGTAACTAGCTTTCTCATGCACATCCTTCGGCAACCTCTCAGGATTAAGTGTAGTTTTTGGACTCTAGTTTCTCATAAATATCAATGTAAAACTCACCAAGGACAGATTTATTAACGTTTAAGTATTGTAGAGTGATGATGAAAATGGGGCAGAAAGGTTCTCGAATGGCGGCCACGTACCGGCAGGCGCAGCGTAGGACACCCAGGTGGTCAGACGACCTGAGCAAGGTTGCAGGAAAACGCTGGATGCAGGCCGCTTCCGGATCGGACGTTTTGGAAATCCTTGGGGGAGGCCTATGTCCAGCAGTAGACTTCCTGTGGCTGATATGATAATGATGATGATTGTAGAGTGCGTAGAATGTAGGTTGGGCAAACGATAAGTTACATAGAAAGAGTAATTTTTCCATAATTATATTTAGTTCGTAAGTATATTTACAGACATCATCATCAATCATCAACTGGTCTCCACTGCAGGAGCACGACCTCCTCTGTACTACCTACCTGAGCCATACTTGGCCGGAGCAGTCAGAGGCCTACACTCTCGACGCTGGCCAGACGAGTTGAAGAGGTCTCATTGATGTTTATTAGCTTTGTTTAGCTTGTATTTCCTAAGTCGCCTTTTATGATATCCATGTCTACGACGTCCATGGGAAGACTTGGAGTGGTCCTATTCTATTCTGCCGGAAACCACAAGGCACGAGAGATGTAGAGACAAACATATATTTATACTTTAAAAAACCAGCCAAGTGCGAGTCGGACTCGCGCACCGAGGGTTCCGTACAAACCTGCAAGGTTTACAAAGTTCGTTCATTACGACAAGTAAGTTTAAAATTATTAAAAAAATATATATTATGTGATGTAACTAAAAATTTATGGTTTTCGTAATTTTTCCTTTATCTATGCTATAAGACGTTGCTTCGTACCAAATTTCAAGATTCTGAGTTCACGGGAAGCACCCTGTAGGTTTTGATTCCCTTGCAAGTGTCGAAAATTTGCGGCATAAACGGCTGTATCTTTTGATTGCGTTGGCTTAGAAGTTTGATTTTTTCACAGCTTCAAGGGACAGTAGACCTGAGTAATTGATATAAATTTCAGCTTCATACCTCCACGCGTTCCTGAGAAAAAGGGTCTTGACAGACGGACGGACGGACGGACAGACGGACAACAAAGTGATCCTATAAGGGTTCCGTTTTTTCCTTTTGAGGTACGGAACCCTAAAAATATCAAAACAAGATTAGTGTACCCACGTATTCAATTTAATGACTTATTAATTTATTTAATTAGAAGATGTCTACCTAAAAATTAAGTTGGTAGTTTAATTACGAATAGGTGTAGCAAAATAATATTTGCTTTGCAACGAAATTACTAAACTGCAAAATATTAATAACACACATAGCATATTATATAGGTACTTATATTTTTGCTAACCATACTCTATAATGAGTTACGGCGCGGGCGCATCGCGTGCAATATGGCGGCTTCCATATTCAAAATTTGAATTCGAACGTCTGAATTCGATTGTTCTTCAGCCGCGGGGCTCGTTCGCGTGATCAATCGCTCACACAATGAGAGGCGGTTGCAGGGTTAACATCCGAAATATGCGACGTGCTTTATGCCCCTTATTAGGTATGTTACGGGTTAACAGGGAACAAAGCGGCGCCACTTTTTTTGCTTGTAAAACATTGTAATCTGTTTTGTCTTTTGTGTCAGTAATTACACGTTTAGTTTTTGTTTATTGCTATTTTTTATGATCTACTTTTAAATACAATGCATTTTTCGCAGGGATTGGTGCGGCACCGTAACTTTAGGCTCAGACCTAAAGGGGGCAAACCGTAGCTGCGCCGGGAAAGCGCACCCCGGGCTCCAAAGCAGCACACTTAAGGATGCAACCGGGAACGCACCGACCGGGGCTGGTCAGGTAAGCACTTATTTACCTCTGGTATTTTATATCTAGTACTATACGTGAATATGTATCGTTCAAAATACAAAGTCTTTATCATAAGTAGTATCTACCTAATTTACTATTTTTTATATACAAAGTACCTACACATATATATTTATTTACTAAAAAAGTGATGATTTTTTCATCTGAATGACTTTCTCCAAACGACATAAACTATGTACATAGTTTACTACTTAGACGTCTAGGTATACCTAACGAATAAAAGACCTACCTAAGTACCTAACTAACCAATAACTTCCATCAAAATATACCTAAAATTATATGTCGGTCTGTTTCTAACCACAGCTCCCTAAGAAGCCACTCGCTCATTAGTGGAAAAAAAAAACGTTCTAGAAAGCCCCATTTCGAACTTTTCAAATTCAAATTTAAAGCTAAGGCTGTGGTTACATTGCTGAACTAATTTAGCTACGCATATTTCACCGTGTAGGATAAGTATATTTTCTATTATATTATAGACATGTTCTATTATAATGTACTCATGTGCCATAGCATTTTGTTACAGCAAATAGTTTTGCTGTAACAAAATGCTAACGATTTTATATCTTTAATTCTACTAACAACAGTCTAAAAATATTTCTACATTTCATTATTTCTTGCTAACAAGTGAAAACAATTGACATAGATACTAGTGGATACAAATAAACATTATAATAACTAAAGTACAATTTCACGCCGCTCATTCATAAATATAAAACAAAATAACAAATGAAATTATTATTTCTTATGAACGCAGTCTAACTACGCTTGCGTGACGATACATTTAAAAATAGAAGCCTTGTTCTTTTTGCGAATTAGAAGTGTTCTCTCTTCAAAACAAATTGCTGACAAGCGGGACGTTCGAAATTTTATTTTGAATTTGCCAGCCGCCATTTCGAATTGTTTGATTCTAAAATTGAGTTCTATGCCATGGTGATAAGATTGGTGTTAGACGCAAGTAATTTCTTTGTATTGTACCTAGTATTTTGAATTATAATTTGTGTGCGTTTCTGATGCAAATGCTGCTGATGAGAGTTGATTATGTAAATGAGCATGGACTAGCACTTTGTGCCACTTTTTTAAATGTGCGTATTGTTTTTACGAAAAATTACTATTTTTGACGATCTCTGGCGTAATTCTTACTTTTTAGGGTTCTGTACCCAAAGGGTGCAAACGGGACCCTATTACTGTGACTCCGCTGTCTGTCCGTCTGTCACAGGGCTCTATCTCTTGAACCGTAATAGCTAGACACTTGAAATTTTCACCGATTATGTATTACTGTAGCCGCTATAACAACAAATACTAAAAATAAAAAATAGTTAAAAATTAAAGGGGGTCGTCATACAAGAAACGTGGTTTTTTCAGCGTTTTTAACTTGATCTTTATAATGGCATTAACTAGATACTTCAAATTTTCACCAATTATGTATTACTGTGAGCACAATAACAACAAATACTAAAAATAAAATAAAGTTAACAATTAAAGGGGGTCGTCATACAAGAAAGGTGTTTCTTCAGCGTTTTAAAACATTGTACGGTGGCAGGTGGAACCCTTCATGTACGAGTCCGACTCGCACTTGCCCGTTTATTTTTACACTTCAGAGATTCTCGGTCCTATCTTCAGCCATGGCAAGTATTTTTATAATGGATAGTAGGTATCGCTAAGCTAATCCCACAATATATCTTTGAAACTTACTTTTAGTTAAACTTACATAGATAATCTGTGTGGTTTGCCCTTGCCTATATTTATTTACTGTTTACCAAAAGTGATTAATTTTCAGAATCAATTTTAAAAGCGCATGGAGTAACGGGCGATAATTGAAAATTTAAAAATTAACGGAGTCGAGCGCACGCGATGTCACGCGCGTGACAGCGAAATGTCGCTGACGTGACGTGTCAGGTAAATGTCACGCTCGAGTGGGACGGGTGACACTCAAATGTCAACAAGACACGGGAGGGTCTTCAGTTTGGGGTGGCCATATGGCCGGTTCGGTTACTGACTAGTGACGTCTCAACGTTTTATGGACGTTTAGATACTCGTACGTACAGGAAGAATAGCTAGGTAGGTTGTGGCATATGACTGTTTTTATTTAGTGAGTATTTATGTCTATTTTCCATTCTAGTCTAGGAGAAAATAATAAACGTACTTAAGTTATTAGAATGTATACGCTGCTTTTCTTCCTGTGCAGATCGTATTAGTCCTCGAGGTCATGGTCAAGAAAGCGAAAATCATAGGAAACATGTCAGGAAATAGGTGATGCGGCTAGCAACTCGCTATATATTATAACCATGTATATTTTGAATGTAAGTTTATTAATATATATATATTATATTGTTACTGCTATCATCATAAGGTAAATGTGACAATACCTACATAACTTGCACCTCCTCCTAAAATTTTTCTTTTTGTCGCCATCACCACTGGGTTGACTGGTAGATAAAGCATATGGCTTTAAGTCCGCCTATTACGTTTGTAATAAAATAAAATAAATAAATAAAACTCGGCACTTTTTTGATTCACTTTTCCACTCTAACCTTCAAGCTGAACGGAACAAGTCTTTGGGGCTTGTGGCCATGGGCCCTGTCTACACCGCGCAAGGGATAGTGACGAACTTTAGTTGATATAAAAGTATAATTTTCTTTAGGGCTTAGACTATGAAAAATTCGAGAACCTTTCTGCCCCATCGGCCATTCGTCGCGCTATGCGTTATGTGTTTTGCTAATTGTCACTTCAACGAACTAAATCCACTGGGCTATGACAGTGACTTTTGTTCTTCTACGAATTTCCTCATTTTCGCATTTGATCACGTAGAGAAACATCGAGCAAAGCCAAATATATGCGTACTGGCAAGCGAAGCGTAGGACACCCACCCACAAGGTGGTCAGAAGACCTGACCAAGGTAGCTGGAAGGCACGGTTATTTTGGAAATCCTTGGGAGAGGCGTATGACCAGTAGTGGACGTTCGTCTTATAAAGAGCTGGGCTCTTGTCGGTGGAGTGCTTTCCTTGTCTCTCTTTCTTCCGCTAAGTTCTTAACCACCTTATATGTTTTTACGTTTAATTTTCTTTTATTTGATCAAAAAAATTTTTTCTGGGTTTTCCTACTCCTCTTTTTCTTTTTCTTTTTCCTTCCATTATTGTTTTAAAAAACGATATGCGGCTGAAATTATGATGTTGATGAAAAAAAGTATTTTTTCCATAATCTTACCACAACCTTTTTTTAGGGTTCCGTACAAAAAATGAAAAACGGAACCCTTATAGGATCACTCGTGCGTCTGTCTGTCCGTCCGTCTGTCACAGCCAATTTTCTCCGAATCTACTGGACCGAATCAGGTGAAATTTGGTAGAATGTTGTAATCCTATGACCCAAACACATATATGCAAGCAAATATTTTTTTTATTTTAATTAAGGGTCATTTTCGAGGGACAAATTAGGAAGAAAAAAAAAGTTTTGCAAACCTTCCTGTGTCATATATCAAATAAAAGGGCTCATTAAGAGGATCTCAAATATATTTTGTTATTATTGTAAAATGAATAGTTTTGATTTTATTCATGAAAGAAGACGAAAATTGACCTCGCGAGTTTAAATCGCACTTGGCCGGTTTTATTTAGATTTTAAGACTGTTCAACATAAAAATAAGGCACGTTAAGCCTACCACTTATTTCGGCCTTAAAATTCCATCAAAATTATGCGCAACCCTAAAACTTATTTGAAATTCATAAATCACGTAAATGGGTGTAGTCTAACTTCTGGAATACCAAGTTTGGCCGCAGGCTGTTTGCAAAAAGTTAGTTTTTTTTTACACCGGTAGCTGGATTGCAAGGGGGAATTTAAGTACGTACAATGTAAAATCGACAGTACAGGTAGGTACTTTACAGTTGGCCAGTAGCGTGCACTTCATACAGACGCATAGAATTTGCCTACCCTGTGCCACCCTAATATAATCTTGAAAACCTACTAGCGAGAAATGTATTTTGTTTGATATGAAGTCATCCTCGTAATTTAGGTAAGATTAGTACCTACCCTGTAAAAAACGTGACAGCAGTCGGCTTTTATTACCCTGCGCGACAATCGCTTGTAGGTACTATATATTATTACTCTGTGCTAGGCTACTACAGAAGTTGTATCACTTATGTAAAGGCGGCACTTAAGGGGTACTCATCAGCACGAACAACTTTTCTTATGAGACTAACGCTGGGATATCGGAGAAAATTTCGATTTTCTCATATAAGAGTGTGCATACCCTTTTAAAATTGAGCAGGTACCTAGGTAACTATGTCTTTTTTATAGTGTCTACTTTTCCTGTTTTTTGTATGTGTGTTATAGCAGCAAATAAATGAGTTAGTATCTATTTATAAGAGCTTTCAGTGTTGTATGAGAATGAGTTTCTTTCGGCGTTTCTTCTCAGCAGTGGTCGTTGCGAAACGCTAGTATCGGTAGCTTAAATTTTGAACAGAGAAAAAAATAATTTTAATATAAATAAACATTACACGTAATGTACACTATAATTATTGACGTGTAAAAGTGCCTGCAAAGGCCTAATTTTGATTTCCATGTTTTATTTGGAGATTACAGCATGTCTCACATAAACTGATGGGCTGTATTAATTGTAAAAATTTGAATTTTTCACAAATAAAAAATTTTTATTTGTGAAAAACCTATTCTATGTGTGGATCGAATATTTATACAACCTGTATATTTAGACAATGACAGACAGGTCAAATTACACAGTGCATTGCATAAAATTTAATTAAAGTAATACATGATGTGTATGGTTGATGTTTAGTTTAGACCATGCAAGTAATCTATTGATTCAATTAAATTGTGTGCACAGAAAAAAAATTGCATTGTGTACTTTGGTCCTTAGGTTTAAATATACAGGATGTAAACATTCGGTTGACACATAGGATATGTACTTAAAGGCGCCACTCATCCCGTCAGTTTATGTGAGACATGCTGTGATATCAAAATAAAATTCTAAGTTTTGATACAAAGCGTAAAACTCTTCCGCCAAGATTTTACTGTCACTGCTCCCCCAAGGATTTCCAAAACGACCGATTGGAAGCGGCCTGCATCCAGCGTTAATTGTATATGTGCCTATAATGCGAATGAGGAATTAATAAAAGAAATTGATCATTTTCAAAACGTTTTATTACATAATGTCGTTTGGCAAAAGGAAGAATAACATGCTTTTTATAATACACCCTAACAATAACTTTAATACTTTTTGGTTCTTATTTAAATTACTGAGTTCAGACATTATACATCGAAAATCGTGGCAAAAATGTACAATTTTTCATTATTTTAGCACCAAAATAGTAAGAGATATGATTAAAGATTTTTATAACAAACTGTTAGGTATTGAATGTAAAATCAAATAACACATCTATTGTTCGGACTTTTCATTGTTTTTACAATTTCAATAAAAAAATAATTCAATGGTAAATATAAATTACACTTTTTCTTTAAAACAGCAAATTTAATTATACATATTTCTGTCAAAACGACCAATGCAAAATAATTATTCTAATAAATTTTAAATTAAATAAGTGTACAAATAAGAAATGCCACAATTTTGAATAAGACCATTAAAATGATTCGGATCTTAGTTTATACATTTTTATTATTATTTATATACAATTTTTATTGCACAGTTATATTACTATGGAATGTTGAATTTTACATAAAAAACTACGTCTATAATAAGAACACTGGAAATTATTTACATCTAATTAGCGAAATGTTTTACAAAGAATGAAATTATTTACATAATTAGATTAAACGTTTTAAGAAATCACAATACAATTCTTACATATTTACTATGTACATACGAACAGACAAAATGCACACGCCTTAAAGAAGCCCTTGAGAATTGAAGGTACTGGCATGTTATATTAATTAAGATTAATTACTATTTGGTAATACTAAATAACATCACAAATGCAATGGAAACAGGTCAGTCACTGGAGTTGCTAGCTCACTCGGGGTCCTTAATGGCTCATCTGCCATTTTGTCTCCGACTTACGTGTGATTCGTAGTGGATATTTCTTTTAGTCCGTGAGAAAAACGCAGCATTACACCCACTCACTGTACACCGATGCAAAGACTGCGCGTGAACCGATTCACAATGATGCTTAAGACTCGACAAGTCTTTGAAACATTCCCTGCAACCGCGACATGGATACCTTCCATCTTTATTTGGTCTTGGCGCCTCGTCTTCTACACAGTAATTTAGCTTTCGGGATAAAGGGGGAGAGTAGTTCTGATTTTGACAACCAAAAGCATTTAAACTTGGTGGCAAGAAACTTAGAGGCAGAGGAGGGAAGTTAGGTAACATACCAAAAGGCGCGAAAAGGAAGGGGTGCTGTGCAAACATATCCCGATTAGCCAAGTATGATTCAGGTAGTTGTAACGGTGGGTACGGCGGGCCGAAGTGTAAGTGATGATTTAGACTTTTAATTTTGTCGGATTCTTTCGCTCGGTAATATTTGTGAGATTCTATGTACGGTACCGCTCGTTCTTCTTCGTTGCATCTCGCTATCAGTTCCATCTGCTCCCGTGCTTTCGCCATTATTCTTACAGGGGAATCGTCTCTAATCCTCGTTTCTTCAGTGGATAGCATCTTCCTGTGAAGGCTGTCGTTGGCACTGTGCCGATCTCTGCCTTGCCTTGATGGGAATGAGGCTCTGCAACCCTCAACGCTACACTTGTACATAAGTTTCAGGTGAGCGTTTTGGTAATGCGTCTTAAGAACATATAAATTCTGGAATATTTTTCCACAGACTGTACACCTTCTTGGGTTTTCAGGATCCATGGTAACATCGGTGGTGCTAATAAAGAAACCATTATCAAAATGTCCGTATATTTGGCCTTGTGCATCTTCTGAAGCGTAATCAAAACTCGATACCGATGATGATGGTGATCTATCGGAATATTCGATGGAATCATTCATAGACAAGTTGTAAGGACCCATTGGACTATGAGTATCAATTTTCTTAGTGATATTTGGAAAATCACCCCGTGAAAGACTTTCTAAGCGTTTAAGAGCATTTTCCGATGAAAAATCATTATTAGGATGCATTTTATCACTCAATTTATATCCTTCACATTTTTCGTCAGGCTCATGTTTGACCCTCAGATCCTGAGCATTGTAAACAGGTTCCATAGGTTCTTCTTTAACTTGAGAAAACTCTTGCTTTACTTTGATCGATTGAGGTTCCGTCTGGGGTTCATTATTTTTATTATCATTGGTTTCATGACTTTCAGTCTTGATTCGTTTTGCATCTGTATCGTCATGACTTTCATGATTTACTTCTTCAGAATGTGCGTTGGGTTTACTATTTTCAGAGACATAGTTATTTTGTAAACGTGTCGGATTTAAGTTCTTACGTTTTCTTTTCATGATTTCAGGGCTTGCTGATTCTTCTTTTCTATTATCTATATTTTCGTTATTATCACTTACACTCCTTTGATCGTATTCAGTCTCAGAATCTTCAACAGAACCGTTTGATTTATTTAGATTAGAGTAATAATCACTCGTATCAATATGATCATTTTCATCGTCGTCATCATCACCAGCTACTACAACAATGCCATCATCATCATCTGATTCACCATGGCCATCTTGATCTTTATTTTCTCCTGAGTCAGATTCTCGCCGCATAAGCTGTGTTTGTTCATTTGTTGGAGAAACATTCATTCTCATGTTGTTTTTGTACTCCAACGGCATATTAGATGAAAATTGTCTCATATTATGTGATGCATTAATTAGTGGATATGAGCCAAATGGATGCATAGGATTCATGACTGGAGGCATGCCTAACCCCGTAGCATGTGGTGAAATAAGAACTGAATGAACTTGAGCGCTTCTTCCATCATGAGGAGAAATTTTCCTTCTCAAATGTGGTGAATGAAGTTTAGGATTTGGATTCGCACTATGTCGGTTTCTCGATCTTCTTGAACTGAACATCATACTACAACCTTCAACTGTACATTTGTGCATTTCTCTAAGATGTACTGCTGAAAAATGTATCTTAAGCGCACCTTTATCACAGAATGTTTTTAAACATACATTGCATTGCACTCTCTTTTTACCTGTAGCGGGGTTGATAAAATGTGTTCCCAAATTTAAGGGTATTTGCGATGCACCCCATTGTCTTTTAGGTGGACTCATGCATTTTCCAAACATCATGTTTCTTGAGTTTTGTGCTACGTCAGCGTATGAATCTTTACTTAAATTTAGAACATTTTCTTCTTCCGGTTTTAAATCTTCACTTCTGCTTTTGGTAGAGTTGTTGGTAGCTTTGTTTTCTGTTACGTCTACTGGTTTTGCTGACATTTGAGGTAATAAAGCCTGAAGCGATGCTAATCCCATGGGGTTTTGACTAAGAGCAGCAACCATAGCCGCTGGATGGTTGAATGTAGAAGACATAGAGATGGGAGGAATAGGAAGACTTCCTGGTAATGGAAAATTGAAAAAGGGATTTCTCATTAAGTCCATAGTAGCTTTTTCTGCTGAGTTCATATCATAACTGGCTTTTCTCGGCTCTTCTTTTTCATTGACATTCGTTTTATGTTTACGAAAATCAAAGGGTTGCATATTTTGTAGGTGACTTAGAGGGGATGAGTTTACTGGACTTGTGGTTGAAATAGGGCTTGATGAGGTAGAGAGACGAACGCTATTTGTAGGAGACGCTTCAGCCGATGACACCCTATGGACTGGGGATGATCCATTCACTGGTGACGTTCTACTTGGAGACATTACTTCCTTCTTTACTGTTCTATTATCTTCGGCTGGACTCTTTCTTTCTTTGTCCTGAATAGATTTAAGGTATTCGAAATGTTGCTTGGCTTCCATCATATGTTGAAGATATTTAAGTGATTCTTCATTTCTTACATCTCGACTGGACTGTTCCATTAATTTTCTGAACTCTGCTTCTAATTTGAGCTGGTCTAATCGAGGGTCTGCGTATGAGTCTGATCGTTTGTCTGGTCTCATTTGTTCATAGTCCTGTCTAGCTTCTGTTGTTGAAGGTAGACCATTCTTCTTGTAGATGGGCAGAAGGGAGGTTTTGTGTAAGGCTCTTGCTTCTTGGAGCTTGAGGATCTGTTGAAGAGCCATATTGTGTTCTGGTCCACGTCCTCCCCATCTCTCCGCACTACTGGTTTGCGATTCCTGTAACAAGATAACACAACATTCAGTAAAGTTAAAATCAAAAGAAACTATAAAGTTTTACTGACTTCATTTAAGTATCGTTTAGGTCCTCCAATCAAAACGGGATTGTGCGTGCGCTGTTTAGCTGTTTGGTGCCTCGAAATAATATGTAATAAACAAGCCTTTAAACATTTCGTTCAATCACAAATTATCATGAATGAATAAGGCTAATTCTAAAAGATTATCGAGTCTAAGCAAGCTAAACACTGGTTGCCCAAAAGCCTCTTCAAAATAACTATCAGACAGACACAAAACCACACCTTGCGTTTTCAAAGGCTAATATCAAATTAATTCCAAGAACAGAGCAATTGGGTAAAATTGTGTAAAATGACGGTTTCGACTCGACTCGAGAATAGAAAAGTGGTTTGTGTCGCGTGTTTGGAACGATTTAATACCAAAACTAAATTACTATTCATTTGGTACCATTGAGGCCGGCGTTGTCAAAGTTGAGTTAAGACGCAGGTTAATTTGACCACTCCTCTTAACTTATTTGTATGTTGTTCAACGTAACTGGAATGACGGGAATAAAGTTAATAATAAGTGGGTATTGCCGTTCTTATTACAACATAATGGTTATATTGCAATGAGAAGTAAAGATCATTTTATTGTGCAAATACGAAGATACAGAGTGAATATAGGTAAATGGTCTATTGACACAACTAGGACAACTGTTTCTACGCAATATTTATCTTAATAAAAATAAAGTTTGTCATATATGCATTTTTAGGTTTTAGTTTATTATTACTTATGTTACTTTTATAGAATGAAATGTGTTTTCCCTAAATTGTGTAAGTAAATGATTAACAAGATTCATTTTGTTATGAATCAACAATCCAAAAGAATCGTTAATCGTAATTTAAACCAGAGCTGTGCAATCGGCTGTGGCAGCCCGCCTTGATCGCCGCCCTTTACAAACGTTTGTCACTCGATTATACCATGCAACCGATCCCATAATGACCACGCGATCCCAAGAAAAATTATATTGTCATTTACCCCAAGGGCAATTTTACCCAATTACTCCAATCCTTTTTCTAATACCACAAAACGGATAAACACGCCATAATAAAGTGTCGTTTAACAAAAATATACGTCTGAAAACGACTGTTACCAAAATTATAGGGTGTTACAAAAGTAATTTCGTTCGAAGTGCAAGTAGATTTATCTCCGCTGTGACGTTTTTTGTCGCCCCGTATCATTTTCATAATAGTGTAATGGTTTAAGAAAAATTTAATGATCACATACAATGTATTCTTGGAATTTATAACTCGAGGCACATGTCGATTAATAGGGACTATCAAATTACAGATGGGAATAATTTTTAATTTAGTTTTAAATTAGCCAATAAATCGATTTAGGGTGGGACTGGTCGTGGATAGCCTCTACATTGTGACTGAATTTCATTTTTGCGAGCGGTCATTACCGTGTCGGCCGGTGTTTAAGTTATATAATCTGTGGTTTAACTCCGGCCCGCCATTAACCAATCACATCATTACCGCGCGTAAATTCATATACTTTAATTAAATTACACGCGATACCAACGGCCGTAAACCCAAAAAATATATTGCAAAGATGCGCCTTGATTAATATCTATGTAATCCTCACATTTATTAATGTTGTTGTTAGTATGAAGTTCTTTATTTATTTGTGTTACGTAGAGTGGTTATAATTAATTTGTTTATTAAGTTAAATAGAATAATGCAAAAGGATGTTATATTTCCGGTTCTTTTTTTTAAGTAGATACAATTAGGTAGGCAAGTTGAATTAAAACTACTGTAAATAATAAATTGATGTTTTATTTATTTTCATTGTTAATGTTTTGTTGCAATTATTTTATTAGCTTGCTATCTTTTTACAGTATTACCTCGATCAATCAATATTTATAGGCAATAAGGCAAAAAACAGATCGACGACGATAAAAAATGAGTTTATATTCTTGACTATCAAACTATAATAAATGTTAGGCACAGCTGAAACTTCCATTTCTTTTAAATACGCGTGAAGTCATGTACCGAACGGTTTCCTACATACAAGGCAATCGCCGTCCACTGTGGGAATGTAAAGTAATTGTCAACAGTCCGCAAAAACAGTACAAAAAATCGGCCAAAGTCGCGATGTTAAGCCGAGGTGAGTGACCTGATCACTTGGACAACAATCCGAGCATACTTATCACCAATACATAAGGCGTACAATCGAGAAGTAAAGCGCAAAAGAGTTGGTCAACGCATCTGACCCACGCCTACCAGTACTGGACCGGCGGACATATTTCACGGTATTTTTTTTAATGTAACATCACAAAGTGCACCTTATTACAAGGGTAGTAATGCTTTGTTTCAGTGATGTGTAATTTTTTTGGTGCACTCTCGGTGATCGTTTTTCGCAGGCCATGACATGCCATATTGTTCAGCATGATACATGAAGAGAACAGGTTTGGTACTATGAAACGCAGAGTGCGCTCAAGTAATGACCGTTTTAAATACGCACAAGGGAGTTGGCTGTGAGAAACGGCGGGGAATGATGAAAATGTGATCATGCGTACTTTTTGTTAGAGTTTGCGGTAATTTCAGGCATTAAGGTATTTAAATTAATGTATTAATTAAAAAATGAAGAAGCTTATGTCCACCTGTTGGTAAAATGGGGCTGAAATTATGAAGGCAGGTTGTAAATATTAGTTATACGAGTATATAAAACTTGATTAATTTTAATCAAATTTAAATAATAATTTTATTTATAAATACCAACTAAATAACCAACTACCATGATTTCAAGTTCGTTTTAAAAATGTCATTCAGACTACACGACGCGAGTAATAAAATTTTCATACCCAAATATCCAATAGATATTTACTTATATCTTAATTCTTTGGAGATGTAAAATTTTAGACATTTTAAATTATTTATAAAAATATTGAATTAATGAAGTAGGTATCTGCTCTGGCCTCGTTATCTATTATATACTATCATTAAAACGTAGTTTTTACCCGTGATGGGTAAAATTAACCCGAGCACTCATTGTTCGTATTTTTGTCTAGTATCATTTTACACTTTTCACCCTGCTTGTACAAGACGCAGGTCCTTAGAATGTCTTGTTCCTACCTAATAATTAGCTCAGTATGCGCCCGCGCAGGCTAAGCTATCGCAACACTGCTTCAGCTATAAACTAGGCTATAAATAGGGATAAACAGTCACCACCGAGCCCTTTTTATTTGTTCCAATTATGTATTTACCCACTATTAACCGGCTGGGTTAAAATGTTACTTGTTTGTCATTAGTAGACTACTTTGATATAATGAAAATAACCTCTCAAAGTTATATTAAGCAATTATTTTTCTTTTACCATGAAGCCTTTTTAAATTGCGTCACGCAAAGTTTACAGTTTTATTAATTTTGTTAACTATTATAATTAATTAATAGTTTGAAGTAATATTTTTAATAAGAATGCTTATATAGGTTATAATTACAGAAAATGAAGGGGCGGCAAGTGTATGAAGTTTTCAGAATAAAAGACAAGATGATAACTGTGTTTAGACTTGAGATAATATGTAACCGACTAAAAAAAAGGAGGAGATTATCAATTCGTCGGAATCTTTTTTTATGTATGTTCTCCATTACTCAAAGACGCCTGGACCGATTTGAAAAATTCTTTTTTTAGTCTGAAAGGTTATACTTTTCAGGTGTTCCTATAATTTTTTTTATTAAATCGGTTGTGTGGTTTGTTTTTAAAAGAAAATACAAAAAAAAATATATCGTCTAAATATAAAGTTGTTGCCTGGACTGATTTAGAAAATTATTTTTTTGTTTGAAAGGGCATACTTTTTAAGTTAGTTAAATTGTTATGGGTGGGACCATAGAAATTTTATTAAAATCGGTTTTGTGGTTTGTTTTTTAAACTAAAATAACTAGAAAAAACATCAATAAATTATTTCTCCTATCGTGTGATGATAAGTACTTACTAACCGCGCCTAAACTACCAAAAACTCCATCCACGCTTTCTCTATAGAACACTGAATCATGTATTGAATGTGCAATGATAATTAAATTAATGGATAGTGTACGACCACCCACATGGCGTATTGTTAACCACACGACAAATATTGGAACAATCGTTTGATGTCTACGACGTACACGCTCATCGCTCATATTGACATGGGATATTGCGCTAATATTTTATGATGAGCTAAAAGTGCTATGTATGTTTGAATATTTCCACTGCCTTGAGTTTGACAAAAGTTAAGAGGGCAACAATTCAATTCAATTAAATTTGACTAGATCTTTGCATGTGAGGATAAAAAGTAGCTCTATTAATTAGTTGCTCCTTTTGTTATTAACCTAATTCGTTTGTTTTTAACCCCCGACGAAAGAGAAGGGTGTTATAAGTTTAACATGTCTGTGTGTCTATTTGTGGCATCGTAGCTCCTAAAGGAATTGACCCATTTTGATGCGGTTTTTTTCATCGGAAGCCGTGTCTATCGAGATGATTTTTAGCTATGTTTGATAAAAATAGGTTCACCTTTTCAAAAGTTATTGGGGGTGAACGCTAAGAATGAAAGTTAGGGTTTTTTTAAGTGAAAGCTCCTTTAGGCGCGTTGGGCATTTTTTGAGATGGGAAAAAACCATTGAACTCGCGACAGCGTTACCGGAACCGGCACCACCTTGTTCAAGTTTTCACTTCTGTCGGCACTCCCGGAGTGCTACTGTTAGAACTGTACGGAAATACAAACTGATTTTAAACGCAAAAAAATAAAAGGTTGATTGGTAGAGAATGCATAAGCGTTAAGCTTACCTTTTTAACCCCCGACAAAAATGAGGGGTGTTATAAGTTTGACGCTAGTGTCGGTCTGTCTGTCTATCTGTGGCATCGTAGCGCTCGAACGGAAAGATCTATTTCAATGCGGTTTTTTTAACGTGAAAGCAAGTTCCTTTGCGGTGGTTCTTAGCTATGTTTAAAGAAAATCGGTTCAGCCGTTGAAAAGTTATTGGGGATTAACGCTTGAAAGTCCGCTAGCAAATATATAGATGGCGCTACGGATGTCACTAGATGGCGTTCTTGACGGTCGGGGGTTTTTTAATTTGCCTAGCAAATAAACTTGTGTACCATTGTGGTCAATAAAGATGTTAATAAAAAAAAATATATATATTCTAATTATTTATGAAAAAATTAATTGATTGCCCAATTTAAAACTATACTTTATTAAGGTGTTATTATTACTTAAAATACAACGCAATGATATACTATAGTGGCTTATCTTAATCTGGGCTTAAGGCGCCTCCAGGGCGTTATGCTGTTAAATAATAATTGGATATCCTGTACCTCATATCGATTAACGTGCCCCAAAAGTACCTAGGTATAATGAATATTTTAACAAGGAATTTTATTGAAGCAAAGTAGGTACTTAGTGACTCATTGATTAGGTTAATACTCTACTTTAATATTAATTCAGTTAAAACTAATTATTTAATTCATCCTCTTTGTTTTCGATATAGATACTCACTTTTGAAATGAGTGTCCACTGGACTGTTTGATAAAATATGTAAGTTAATGTGGTATATCACATATTCTAGAAAAGTATTTAGGGGCGCATTTTTGAAAGCAAATGATTTCCAAAAAGGCGCATTTTTGAATCGCTCGTACGCGAAGTTTTTCTACGGGTGGTATTGACCACTCGTATTTTTTTACATTTGTAGCGTACTAATGTCAAAGAAACCTTAGTGTTGTTTGTTATGGAGAATCCGTTCCATTTCACGCTGCTTTTAGGTTCCGTACCCAAAGGGTGCAAACGGGACCCTATTACTGAGACTCCGCTGTTTGTCCGTCAGTCACAGGACTCTATATCTTGAACCGTAATAGCTAGATACGTGAAATTTTCACCGTGTGTGGTCGCTATATCGCGAATCAGTGGCCGCTATAACGTTAAATACTAAAAATAAAAAAGTTAAAAATTTAAGGGTGTCGTCATACAAAAAACGTGTTTTTTAGCGTTTTTAACTCGATCTTTATAATGGCATTAACTACATACTTGAAATTTTCACATATAATGTATAACTATGACCACTATAACAACAAATAGTAAAAATGAGATAAAGTTAAAAATTAAAGGGGGTCGTCATACAAAAAAACGTGTTTCTTCAGCGTTTTATAACATTGTACGGAGGTACGAAACCCTTCATGTACGAGTCTGACTCACACTTGCCCGTTTATTTTATTTTAGTTTAAATTTTTACACATTATATGTATAATAATTTTCTATTCGTATATACTTACTAATATATAACATTTAATAATGGCCGTATCGAAATACATATTAGCCCAAATCTCCATAACTCACACATTGCAGTAAAAGTGAACCGGACCGTAAAAAACTTCATCAACAATACAACAATTTGGAGCAATTATCAAAACGCAAGAATTCAAAGTTAATAATTCAAACCTTTGAGTAATCGTCTTCCCACCATCGCTTGACAAACTGAGACAACTTGCTCAAGTGATCTTCACTCATGTTCACGCAGCAATCCATTATCGTCACTCTATCACTAAAATATTTGGTACTAAATGTCCCAATTAATCTTTTAGATAAGGTACGCACTAAAAACGAAGTCTTACAACGAAAATTTAAATTTGCACTGATCACTTTCTTGATTTTCAAAGTCGAATGTCTGACTTTAAAGTCGCACTTTACAACAAATAATCACTTTCACTCCGGGAGCTAAGTAGGTCGGTAAGATCAACGTTCTGAAGCCAGACTAATCCTGTGACACAAGAGCTTAGCCTCAAAGACACCGCTGAAGGGTGGGGGAGACATATTTTGACCCCTGACTCTACCTGCCGCCGACCTTATCTGGTGAAACAATGGAAGCGAAATTACCGGCTATTTGCTACCTGGGTTGGGTAGTTTAGGCATGATGACTGGAAAAATGTTATTGGCGCCATTATTCAAAAAATATTGTCATTTTATTATTCAAATAGTTACATTTATTGTAGCCACCGGGAATGGCAATAAATTTTAAGCAGAATTTTTTTGTAAAACTTACTCGATTGTAAAGATTTGCTTTCATATTTTACTGAAAAAACTTTTATAGTATGAAAATAAACACCTTGGTAAGAAACGGTGAAAGTTATTAAATCTTAATTCACTACACCTATGTGATTAACCGTAAAAGTAAATAGTGGACTTCTGATTTAATAAACCCATAAAAGTTTCTTAATAGTTAGGTACTAGCACAAAATTACATGAGTAGAAAACATTACATACTTCTTGGTTTTTTATGGAGTGTTGTCTCAATTTACGAGTATAACGTCATGCTGAAAAGAAACAGCTTCTAAATCTGTATAGCTAAGCTTCACATTAATCCAATATAGTTGAATTTTTATATGTACAATCATTGAGTATAGTCTCATTCATCCGACTGTTAATCACTTTATAACACGAAAATATGAGTATACCTACTACTTTTGTACTATTTGAAAAGCAAGAATTCAATAACCGTAAAGAAAGTCATACAAACCACAAACCCCTTAATTTGAATTAAAACAAACACTGTCTAAATCTGTTAATAATGTTCCTCAGATTAATCAAATTTAGTCGGATTGTTATAGATTCATTGTTGATCGTTTCATTCGACCAAAAATGTGAAATATTACACCTTGATTAAGGATCTCTACTCTAAGTACTTTTGCAGTTTTTGTAAAGGTTAGATTCAAAAGTTAATAATTTACAGAAGTTATACCACAAACCCCAAACAAATAACATCTAAATCTGAAACGATAAGCTTAACATTAATCCAATTTAATCGGATTGTTATATACATTCATTGTTGATAGACTATAAATGTCAAATATTACATTTTGATTACAGATCTTCTAATAATAAGTAACTTTTGCAGTTTTTGTAAAGCTTGGATTCAAAAGTTAATAATGTACAGAAAGTATCACACAAACTCCTTTATCTTAATGGAAACAAACAGTATCTAAATCAGTAACGCTAAGCTTCACATTAATCCAATTTAATCGGATTGTTATACATTCATTGTGGATCGTCTCATCCGACTGTTAATCACTTAACGGGGTCAAAGCTCTGCTGAGCTTCCTACATAACGGTTTATTGGCTCTAGGCATGTGTGATGTAAGTTGTCTGCATGTGAACATAAATAAGTTGTGTACTATGTGATATTTATGTTCTATAGTGGATATAGGATGGCATGGCATGACTCGGAGGGCATGTAAAGCTGTTGGTAGGTGTCCTGGTAGTTTTATATTTTACAACATCTAACAAAATATTCTGCAACTATTTTAAGGGTAGATTCAGTCTGTGATTCTAAATAATCCCAACTAATATTATAAATGCGTAAGTGAGTTTGTATATTTGTTTGTTTGTTTGTTTGTTACCTCTTTACGCTTTATCTACTGAACCGATCTTCTTGAAAATTCGCATACACATAGTTAGGAGTACTGAGAAGGACATAGGGTACCTTTCATCCCGGAAAAAAGTAATGTTCCCGTGGGATACGCGAGCGAAGCCGCGGGCAAAAGCTAGTTTTCTAATAAATATGAAAAAAAAAAAATGTTTGCTTTCCTTAGAAACTTGGATCAGAGTGATGATCGGTCAAGTTGTACGGGAGGCCAAAAATGATTTTTCATATTTTGATGCATGTTCCTTAAGGAAAGTTGTTCAATATCGTGGACTGTATTAAGTTTTAAAACAGTTTCAGTATATTTTACTAGACCTTTATATTACTAACGACAATTATTATGGTTATGTCAGAAGCCTCTGGATAGCTAGAAAGAAATGTGGCAATTGTTGAACACTGACATATTAGAGAGAGAGAGAGAAGCTCCATAATAAGATAATAATAAATAAATAAATAGAGACAAATGACACTGATTGAGCTAGTCCCAAAGTAAGTAATACTTGTGTTATGGGATACTAACTGATCGATACTATATTTTATAATAATTCCACATATAAGTAGATAAACACCCAAAACCCAGGAAAATTTAAAAAAGGCAATTGTTTACCTTTTCCTCGCATCGAACCCAGACCTCCGGAGTAGTTAACATATAATGCATTTTGGAACCTCTTTTCATCGTATGCAACTACCTAAAACTTGTTCCAAAGGAAAACAAAAATATTTATTGATGTTAATTTCAATTAACATTATATATCGAGGATGCTAGCTTGTAATTATAAGTGTAGTGTAGTGTAGAACTGTAGACATTGTACTTTGTGAAAGTGAAGATAAGAGTAAAAGAATTTAAAGACTATTCTTCAGTGTCATTCATTGACAACATTTTTCGCTAAACACACTAAAACACCCAGGTGGCACCATTGTTAACTTCCAGAAACCTCACATAATAGTACCAAATCCTTTCACCTCTAAAAAGTTCACAAAAAAGCACATGCAAATTCCCAATATTTGCTAGCCCTGCACAATAGACTCACTCCATTGTTCTCAGAAAATAGGTCGGCAGCTTTTAAGTCGGACGTATGTGGGACACTGATAAGGAATGATAATAGAGTCTACAATAGCGGCAGGCGGCTCTTTTGATAACATTTGCTTGTTTTCTAAGACTCCGGTAATAATCGAGTTTTGAGAAAGGTCATCACCTTACCACTCATTTACCCATAAGGTGACTTTTTCAGAGTATTTTTTAGTGTATGTAGTTAATGGAAAAGTATTGACTGCATGGACAATGGACATTTGTATTTCTTATTTCGGTTGTAAGCTAAAAGCATTTTTTTACAATAAAGACAAAAAGTCTCAGAATAGAAACAAAACTAACCTATTAGTAGATATGGCAAATAAACGACTTCTGGGAAAGGTCAACGGGTAAAAGGTGATAATGTAAGAGTATGTAATAGAATTTTTCTGTTTTTGTGCGGTTTTATGCTAGAAGATACATATTTCCGACGAAGACAAGGTAAAAAAGTCAGATAGGAAACAAACCTCTATTGAATTTAGCTTAGTTTTGTTTTGAGTGGTTAGTAGTAGTAGTTAGTAGGCTACAGTGCAGTTTGTTGCCGCACTCTCTTCTCAATGCCTAGGAAGCGGCATTAGACTTAGCTGTAGGTAACGATTTGACGTTAACATTTGTGCAAAACAAACAAAGTGACTATCATTATGAGATATTATAAAATATCCTATGATAATAAAGATATTTAAAATTGTATTTAAAAAAAAATGTCTGTAGGTTTCAGAAATTACTTCCATTAGTATGTGTGTATGCTGTAAGATTGTTTTATCTTAACCGACAAGCTTTGCGTAATTCTTATACTATGCCCCATGAGTCAAACCGATTTAATTAAAATTTGCTCTTCTGACTTGGGGTCAGAGGACATTGACTTTTTTAGTTTATCAACAATATAATTGAAATTAGTTGGTAATTAGTAAATAATAGAAACAAATAAAATAACAAATTAGGAGACGTTGATGTAATTGAACAAGTTTATGGGTTTGAGCAATGCTTTTTGTATGTTTATGTGGTTATTATTGAGAATGTTATTTGACTTATTACAAGACCAGGCGAGACTTTAAGTAATATAAGACAATTTTGCATATTTACCCAGGATAAGATCAATCTTCAAGTAATTGAAGACATTAAGTGATTGGTCTTTGCCCAGCAGTAGTAATATAGATTATTTGAGAAAGAGATTGATGTGTCCAGTTAGTCAATCAGCGGTTTGATTTAGGCTGTACAGAAACGGAAGATTGACGGTCTGTATTAGATAATATGGAAGAGAAAGAGGTTTTAAAACATATGATATAAAAAATATGATAACAGATGGTATCTAATGAATTAAACGTACTATGGAGATTTCCTATAAAAGTGAAATAAATTAAGAATAAGACAATTTCTAAAACTTCTTTTTTAAATGCGATAATACAGGGACAGGTAATAATATAAAATGTAAACAATAAAATATAAACTAAATGACAATTTACACATTGCAACTTTCTTGCCTATTTGCAAATTTTTGCCTAATGCAAAAGGAAAGAAACTTGCAAACAAAACTTGTTTATGAATTTGCTTCAATTCTTAAATGATTTGTATGGTAACGTTTAGTTTAGAACTTTAGAGCATACAAGTTATCATTTGCTTTAATTTAATTGTAAGCAACATAAGAGACTTATAAATAAATCATATAATGAATTCCTAAGCCACAAGCAGTGAATAGATAACCAAAACAATTGCAATGACACCAGATTCAATCACACATTAAAATTATGAGCGGTCGTAAACGTGGAAATTATAATTGGCGGGAGAGTTATGAGGTGCAGGCACGGTCGCCGCAGGCCAGTTTCTGATTGGTGGGCGATAGCTCAAGAACTGAAGGAAATGGTAAACCTTAGGGCTCATTATGGAGATGCGACGTGTCCCGACGATTTCAAATATTTCGCGATGAAAATATACAAATTTTTTAAAATATGTAATTACCATTTTTTTATATTTACATATTTAAAATTTTTATTAAGCCAAAAGCTACAATAGGTAGACTTAATGCTTAAGCATTCTCTCCTTGTCAACCTTTAGGAAAATAAAAACAGAAAGGATAGTTGGCGTCTAAAATAGGAAAAATCTTTAATGCTGCCTATTACATTTGTAAAAAAGAAAAAAGAAAATGCAACTTGAATATACCCAAATATAAAATAAAGCATCAAATAAAAGTATAATATCTTATTTGACAGTAAGTAAAACTAAAATTGCACATCTCAAACTAAATTCGGCGTTTCGAAAGCAAGTGGGCGTTTATTCAAATGCAAGTTTACGACTCTATAACAACGAATGCTAAATCCAATATTAATACCAAAATTTATGGATGACAAAGTTCCTCACAATCCCTACATCTACCATTTTGAATTTAGGTTATTAATTACACGTTTCAATTGATATGAAATATTAATTTTGGATTGTAGATATGATCATGGCTATGGGTGTTACTTTAACGCTTCGTCATTTGAACCGTGGGTAGATTGCAACAGCTGATTTATAGTCACCATGTTTGGTTGTTTAAAAATTTTATGACGGGTGGAGATCGTCTTTCTAAAATGCAAGTGATATTACGACTGTTAATGGTTTAGGTGTTACATACAAGTCATAAACAAACATACTTAAATAGGAATATGAAAAAAAACCTTAAGAAGCAAACAGTCAATTAAAAGAGAATGGTCATCGAACATTATCTAAATGGCAATGATGACGAGCTATCGATCTATCAGTAAAAAAACAGCTAGAGGGATTAGATTTTTTTAGTTAAATTGAAAAGTAGAAGCAATTGGCAACATGCCAAAAACATTGTAGAGTGTAATCCAATGACGGCGACATGAGTATTCAATAGTGATGAGATGAATTTATGTTTAAAAATCACTAAAAATCACGCTAATATAGAATGACAAATGTAATTAAATCTCTATTATTCTATATAAGTATGAGACCAAGCAAAAATAAAACTATTAATGCCATATTACTTTTGTCGTACAAAGATGTAATATACGAGTAAGCTATGTGCTATTGCAATAAAAAAATCTGACTAAACTACACACTAAGCTAAAATCAAATTTTTCAATTTGCCAAACAATGTAATCAATAAAACTGATTAACACGCGGACGAAGTCGCGGGTACCAGCTAGTGAAAAATAAATAGGTAGATGAAAAGTGATAAAATCTAGAAGGTACTAAGCTACTTAAGTAGCATTACATTTTTAATGTTAATAATAAATAGCAAGTAGGTAGGTACTAACGATAGAAACTGAAATAAATCAAGAAAACATTATGCTCAATAAGGAGGGAAAGTCCTTACTTTTAAAATTAATGTTTAAAATATACTTACACGAGTAAGTAGTCAATCAACACACAAGTAGTTAGTAGGTACGAAACCACCCAGGTATAGAAAAATTGTTGACCAACAAACTTTAACTCCTAATCTAAGTACTTCAAAACAATCAATCCAATCTATTTTAGATCAGAGAGTGTTGGTAAGGAGGGCGAGTTCCTAGAAGCCTGATGCCCCAATATTACTCAGTAGATAAGTTATCAGTGACCTTGACCATTGACCTTAGGCGTATTGATTTTCTTACACCATGGTACTCGTAATCATTTGAGTTGCCAAGTTTTGTTGATAAGCTATAGGTATTTGTAATATTGATGGCGCCACCGTTTCTGTCTGATTAGTGTGGTTTAATAATTTAGTTGACGTAAATTTTAATAAGGTATTTTAACTATTGGGTTTTGGGGACGTGAGTCATTTGATAACAAGTATTTCAATAAGGCAAGCTTACGTCAGTAGAAATTAAAGTTAACTAAAGTTGTTCTGTACAAATAATAGCATTTTTAATTATTGTTTCATTACTTTTGTTTGAATGTTCCATAGTTGGTAGTGGATTCTCTAAGAAACAAAATAAGAGAAATGTTTAGGACCTAAAAATAGAGAAATTAATAGGTATACAATACAATACAAATACACTATCATGTCTTTAATGGGGAAGACTGAGCATTTTTAGTCCTGCGTGCCGCAAGGCCCAAAGGCCATTTGAATGAAAAGGTGGAAAAGGAATCAAAATAGAGATGGTTTGCTAGCCGCATCGCCTATTATCATGATTCGCATTATCAACATAAAAACAGTCTAAAAACTAAAATTTTCTATTTTAAATAAAATAGATTTTCATAGAGTGAATATTCTTTATCTTTATAGAAAGCTAAAGTTACAGTTACATCAATAGAACAGTGTAATCCCGCCTATGTTCCAGAACAATCTTATCGAAATCAAGGTTTGCATTACCAAAGTAAACCTCAGTCACCAATCTAATCCCAGTAATGCATTAAGGTGCATTCCCCTGATGGGCCCATTTATTTCAATATGCACCGCGCCCTAAACTAGCATAGGCTCCGCCGCCGGCGATCTTCGCCTAGTACATTAAGTTGCGGTCTCGATATCACTTTGGAGTTACTGGTAATCAGCTCTGATGTCTTTTGTACGTGTAATACTGTGAAATGTTTATTATTTAGGACTTAAGATTCAACTTTGAATCAACGGGACAACATCTAGTATTATAGTATCTGTGGTTAGGCTTAGTTTTTTTCTAGTTGAAGACGTATTCTTTGTTCGAGTATAAAGATTATTCTTTATTAAGTATCTAGAAGGGCTAATAATAATTCCTTAGTATCGTTTTTGTACCATTAAGTAATGTAACACCTTTACAAGGCAAGTTTCAATAATGTGAAAACATATATTATAATTTATTCAAGTAGCATCATCTAGATTAGCTAGATCACAAACAACCACGTGACGCCCGCGGCACTGCACTCGCACCTGCAGCAATCTTCAAAATAGTCATGCTAGCCGATGCTACTAACATCTATTTCATCGTCTTGTGAAGGTTCTTTAATACCAGAGAGAAAAAAAGTTGATTCAATTGACTTGCTAATATTCGTCATCTATGTCAAAAGTCATAAATCTCGTTTAAGTTTTACCCTTAGATATAATATCGTCTAGATAAACTAACCAAGTTGTGGCCGCGTGACGCCCGGGGCTCTGCGCTCGCACCCGTAGCGTTGTCGACATAGTCACGCAGGCCGACACTGACTACTGGCATCTGCTGTTCCTTCTTGTGAAGGCTGCTTTGTTCAACACAGTGAAAACTTTAGGCATACACTTGACGGAAGTCGTTATTTATGTTGTGGCTTTTGTTTAAGATTCACCCTTAGATATAAGTAATATTGTCTAGATAACATATGGCGAGTTGATTCACTATCATATAAATAAATTTTAAGTGCGTCTTACTTTTCAGGTTTTGTTTTCTTTGAAACAGTGAAGTGTTAAGTAAGGTATACTTGATGGTAAGTGTCATGTAACTCAGTCTATTTTAATCCTTAAATGTTGACGGCACTGCATGGTATTTGGTATGCCTGCTTCAACATGCAACCGCAACAGATATCCGACAACAAGATCAAAATCTAATTAAAGTAAGTTTTAAAATCAGTCTGTTTCTCTTATAATTGGCTGCAAATTCAAGCTTTCTTGTGGTAACAAATTGGAGATTCAGAATATCCTGAGAAGGACCAAGAAAAGAAAAAGCAGGACAGTGCACCCTGGGATCCAAATCACCGCAACTAAGGATGCAACCGGGGATGTGCTAAGATTTTGCCATCTTCCTTACCTTTTTTCTATTTGGGGTCGGCTCTGTATATCAACTCTCTCCATTTCTTTCTATCATTAACCATATTTGCACTAGCTGCCCGTTCCTTCATATCTGTCCTCACACAATATATTTCCACGTCATTCTTGCCCTTCCTTTTCCTCTACAGCCGTCTACTTTCAGAAGACCATTCCTTTAGCCAAGTGTTCGGCATCCTTCTTAATTATGCATATGCATGACCATACCAGGTCAAACGATGGTTTTTCAGCTTATGCACTATTGGAGCGACCTTTCAACTTACTCTTATGTATTCGTTCCGGATTTTATCCATTCTCGTCACCCGCTCATTCACCTTATCATCTGCATCTCCGCCACATGCATCCTATGCTCTTCCTTTTTTTTTTGTGGCCCAATATTCTGATCCATACAAAAGAGCAGGTCTTACTATGGCCTTATTAATGGTCTTATGAGAAGTATCGCTAGTATTAAAATCATATTGCAATATATGGCAGGTATATCTTAATTGAATAAAAGTGTCGGTGTGACATCTGTAGTGCTACCTGCGTCAGTTTTGCCCACAAATGGTCATAGTAGCATCACCATTAATTTAAGGCGATGCACGGTCCAGTCGCGCCTATCATCATTATAAATAAATTGGTATATACACTTATAAAGGGTATAATTAAAATTTTGCTAACTAACAGGACTTAGATAGCCGAAATCATATTATGAACAACCGAAATCATTAGGTTAATTCATCTAGCATTGAAACGCGTTTCCGCCAAAAGGGGCTATATTTTTGTAAATTTTTTATTTATTTATTAATCAATATGAAAAATGTACTTGTAAAATCCAATGAATCAAAAAACTGTTTTCTGAGGAATTTAAAGTTGCCGTGAAAAATGTAAATAAAAAAACAATTATTGAATTGAGATGAGTAAATTTTTACTGCACCTACTTAATCTTGTCACGTCATGGCTTCACAGGCGTCAAAATTCTCTTTACCGGTTTAGAGTTTTCGTTTATTTTTCAATCACCGTTTTTGTATTTGGGATCTGTTTGCAATGATTTTTTTTTCAATATTAGATGTAAAAGGGTTCTTTTTGATGCGTATGACAGGCGTGGTATCTAAAATAACAGAACCGTATGGCGTGACAGATTGAAAAATAGAGAATTGTTCACAATATTATTTTGCAATGTCACGGTCAAAGCTAAACAGTTTCATATTAGAAGAACTGTTGGGAATAGATACCAGTTTTCGAAAATTGAAAATTATCAATGAATTGGCTTTTTACAGTTATGTCGGTATGAGGTTACAGGGCATTGGTATTAGTTTCTTTAAAAAACATAGTAGGTATGAAATATAGCATGGTATGAAATTTAAAAGAGAGTCAAAACATACGGTTCTAGCATGTTATTAAGTAATCAATATTTTTTCACATTGATAACAAAAACTTTAAATCAGATATGTCTATTACCCCTTTTTTACCCCTAAGCTAGAGCAATCAATTTGAAGATAGAGGTAGAGTTCCTAGTAAATATTAGGTATAGGCGCCTCTATTAAACTCAAACAATGTAAACAACAATGAGATCCCAAGCACAGCAATCTATCATGTTTTCATTCAATTTTAAAAAAAGTAGGTAAAGATTTTGTAATTTTAAAGCAGGCTACATTACTTTAAATGGTTTTAGATTGTTCCAATATAACCTTTTGCTGTACCTATGACTTGTTTTGTTCAATCTGACATAACTCTTATGACAAAGACTTCTTTCTAACTTTATGATTGTGCTAACTATTAAAAAAATAAATTCTGAATGTTTATAGTACATTACGATATAAGTGCGTTATGGTGGTTATAACACACGAAGCGGAATATCAGCCCGAGCTGAAGGCGAGGGCGTTAAGAGCTGAGTGTGTTAAACCAATATTGGTTATATATCATGTATATCGTACGACGTTTTTCAACATACTTGCGAGGAAAAATACCTAGTAAACTGATATTTTAGATTTAAAATAAACTCAACCATAAAACTGTAATGCACACTGTTACTTTCCCAACGTCTTACTTTTTAAAATTAGCACGGCGCGCGGCCTACTGGACGGGGCGCCGCGTGGCATGCGAATTCATAATTTGAAAAAAAAAACTATTTGAAGCATATTGGCTAAAAGACAAATGCGAAACGCCGTAAAAAAAAATAAAAAAAATATATATGTAAGTAATGATGACGTTCGATGTCTGATTTATTCTTTTTCTTTGTCTAACCTTCACCTTAAGTTATCTAACTATCTCGCTCACACACAACTGTCAAACTTTCTTAATCTCTCATTCATACTGGATTTACCATTAAATCTGTCCCTTTCTTTCGCAATAGCAAATCGTGAGTTATAGAATTATTACTTCACTATTTTCGTTTCTAACACACGCGTGTTTTATGGGCTGCTTTATACTTATATCTAAAACCGGTGAAATTAGATCTATTTTATGAGCAAGGGTGTTAAATTTTTTTTTCAATTTTAACTTTTATTTTGTTTTAGGCAATAAAAGAAACATCCAGAGGCCCATATCAACATATACCTTAACCTAATATATATATACATATAATACTTATAACCTAATATTACGGCACACGATAAGGCTGCGATGACGTGTTGCGCGGAATCGGGGTGTCGTCGGGGTGTCGGGTATGTTTAAGTCAGTGTAGGAACTAAATAAATAGTGAGTATAGTATATACCAAAACTGGTTTTTTTACTTTATTGTATAATATATTTGTATCCTCTAAGCCAATTAATAGCCAAGCTATTTCTTCTCCACATCGCAGTCTTTGGTATCCTTGGGTGACCATTGACATGCATATTATATTTGGAGAAGAAAAAGCGGAAAAGTGCACTCTGGACTCCGAAGATGCAACCGGGAACGCGCCTAGTAGAAAAATATATTTGTATCTTCGAACTGAAATTCTGTACACCGTCTGTATAGGTACTTACAATTCAAAGATACTACAACTCAAACAATATGAGTAACCGACAAGTGATTTTAAACACACATGAGATGCGTCAGGTCTTCAATTTTGAGGAATCGTGTCAGCCCGTCAGCGCACGGCGCACCCACTTCAAAGTTGTGTTTTTGTTACCAAGGCTGAGACGAAGCAGATGTGGATGAGGTGAGTTTTATTCGAGAAGCTGTGTTAATAAAGTATCGAATTTAGGAGCTTTTCGGAGAGATCATTTTGATTAGGTATGTACTTATCTTATAATTTTTGACACGTTTATTCACAGTCATAAACATAATACTGAGCTTTAAGGCATGGAACGGGTTTGATAAAATGTTTATATATTCATATATCTATTGATTTAACACTATTAAGCAAAAGATCCAATAACAATAAAAAAAAAGTTGTCACTGTCGATCGCCCTAAATGGATTAATAAGATCAAATAAAGTTTAATGACAAATCCTATCCTAACTAATATTATAAATGCGAAAGTGAGTTTATATATTTGTTTGTTTGTTACCTCTTCACGCTTTATCTACTGAACCAATCTTCTTGAAAATTCGCATACACATAGTTAGGAGTACAGAGAAGGACATAGGGTACCTTTCATCCCGGAAAAATTAAATGTTCCCGTGGGATACGCGAGCGAAGCCGCGGGCAAAAGCTAGTATAAAATAAAGATAAAGTTATTCTGATATCTACCTACTAGGACATCTACAAATAATTATTCAGTACATACTTATTGTAAATTCTTACTTGGGTCTTAGTGATCTACGAGTATAAATGTATTTATTATAAAATATAGTATCATTGAGTTGGGGCTAGTATATATATATATTTAAATTAATTACATGCAAAATCTATAAAAGCTAAAGAGTAAAGCGGAAGCGATGGGAAGAATTTTAACACTGCATATTATATATACCTAACTACGATAATTCTATAGATTAATCTATAATTAAATAGGTATCAATTATATAAGTAAATAAATAGTCATAATTATTATAAAATACCAAAGCACCAAATGATTCTTTAAAAAATCTTACCCTAATCCTATGTTTTAGATATCCATGCATAGTTGCATACATAATATCATTCTGTTCACTACAAAAATATATTGCGACAATGGCAATACAAATGATTTCAAGATGATAGATAAATAAATTAATATATAGGGACAAATCACACTCATTGAAATAGCCCCAAAGTAAGTTTAAACTTGTGTTATAGGATACGTACTCAACGATACTATATTTTATAATAAATAAACACCCAAGAACCAGGACAATTTGAAAGCCATTTTCTAACTTGCCCTGCCTGGGGATTGAACCACTATGCCACTGAGGTCGTCTAAATCTATACCTACCGATGATACCCATCGATTATTATTCAAGCAAGCCCATGGTTAAATATGTAAAGATGGTTCAATGTAACACTACTATTTACAATCCTTGACACAAGCAGTGCGTTAAGCAAATTAATATTGTGTATTTATCAATACATAATTCTATTAATAGAAAGGTGGCCCTTGGGTATAAAGCCGTAGTATCCAGAAGACATTTAAAAGTATCTATTATCATCAATATCAATAAATTTAAGAACAAGGTTATTGTCTTTAAATGAATTTCTTGGTCTTTCTCATTAAAAGTAAAACAATTGAAATGTATAAGTATACAAAAATTATGAATAAGCATGCTAAGTTTAATTAGGCTCAATTAAATAAATAAAAAAATCACACGAACAACAAGGGATACTGAATTGTGTTTATAAAATAAACCATTAGCAACGAATTTGAATTTCTATTTATTTATCCCTATAATTATCTAAAAACTATGATATGATATCTTTGTCTTTTCATCACATCTAAATACTACTTGCATGAATGCAAATAAATAATTTGAATTTGAATTAGGTTCCAAGTGGGGATCAATTAATTTTATAGGTATTTGTTTAAATTTATTTAGATTTAATACATCTATGAAAAAAAACAAAGCCTTAGGTAAAGTTAGATAAAAACTAGATCAAAAACGGATCTTAAAATAATATAAAAAACTTACAATTCGAATATTTTATCCAGAGCGCCATAACGAGACAAAGTGCTCAAATGCTGACATCATTCCCTCGCTGGATAGCTAAGCTAATCCGCTGGGTGAAAATACTGCCAGCTCTTGTTGTCTCGATAAGCCGCGTTGTAATATTTTTACAAAAATTTTTGGCTTAAGCTCCCCAGGGAACTAATATTTCAAACTCGAACAGGCTTTTGTAAAACTAAACTAAAATAAATATATAAATAAATAATAAATAATAAAGAGGTAAACAACATTAAAATTTGTAAACTGCTTTTCTAGTTGGATTGCCCCGACTACCTTTTCATTATCCTTAAAAGCAAGTAGGCTTTAAATTCCAAAATGTTGTCTTCATTTTTGATAATATGAAATGGATAGTAAATGCTCTTTTATTACTGTTGCAGTTCCTTCAATACTATTGATTTTATGGTTCCTAAGTATATATATATGTATAAAGTGTAAGATGTCATCGATGTAAACCAAAATTGTTTGAGGACAAAACATTTAAATTTCTTCTAGCCAATTTTTTTTTAGAAAAAGACAACATTTCTTGATAGTTAAATACATTAACACACTATCACTTCTTTATCTAATGGGGCAGACATAGCATTTTGGGTCTTGCAGCTCTAAGCAGACAAAACCTTAGGGTCGGAAGATAAAGGCCACTTTTAGCGTGATGGTGGAAAAAGGAATCAAAAGGGTTGCTAGCTGTATCGCCTATTAACATAATTAACATTTGCTTCTATTCCCTCGATCAGCTTTTACGATTCTAAGCTTTTTTATTTTCCTCCCAGACCAGCATGGAAGAGTTAGTTAAAAACAGCCGAAATAGCATGTATCATAAAATCAATCAGTAACGTACGTCTTGGATTTACTTACGTTTAATTTACGTTAATTAAAAACATTAGAGTATCTTCAATATTAATTGGAGGCAGCAGTCTTGACATTAATTTCTTTTAAATGTTTGTGGCAATGGCGAAACAGTCCATACAGGCTTAAAGTTTTAATTACATGTTTCTGAAACGATTATGTTTAATTAATGCTTGTCTTCGCAGCCGTAATGAATGCATTTGTATGTGCAATTACATTACCTTTCAATTGACCACTTTGACACCTACGTTTGGAACATTCAATTAATTTAATAACTTTTGTAGTTTCGCAATTAACACCTACATTTTGTCGTGTACTTTCTTTTATTTATTTATTTGGTAAGGTTCAGATGCATTTATATTTGTAATGTTATTTATTTTGTACTTTTGTATAATAAACTTTCATACGAATATCAAAGTATCCATTTTGATTTAAGTATGTTTTCATTTTTATTTCTTTTCTTGAGACTCCCTGTATAATTTTCTCGATCTTATTTAATTTGAATTTTATTTTGTAATACGAAATTATTCTCATAAAAATATATGTTTTTGTTTGTACACTATTTATTTGAAAAAGTCCTAATTTAAAATTAATATTGTTAGAAAAATATGAAACTAACCTGAATCATGAATGCAGTTTGCAATCTTCCTCACAAAACATCTACACTACAGTCACTTCACAGTACATCACACGATCACATATAAGTACGTATGTATTTCCACATACGGAACCGCACAACCGCCTGGCACTATGCGAGGCCGGACACTGGGCTTCAGTGGCCCAGAGCGGGATGAAAGATGTGCGGGGGGAAGGGAGGCTGAAGGATTCCGAAGGAGCCAGATGCGACAGGACTCCGACGAAAAGAGACGACAACACTGCGTGACATTTGAAAACTGTGTCTTTACACCACCTTGCTATCGACCAAACAAGTTTTACTCCTATTTCTAATCATATAAAGCTGAAATTGAGTTTGTTGATGATGCAGTTGCGCTATTGTTCATATGTAGTTGAAATGTCGTCTAATGTGTCGCGTAGTGCGCTCGGAGGTTTAAAAGTGAGTGGAATAAAGGCGAGTATTGTTTGTTGTGTGGTGTCGCTTAGAGCGTTTGACGATGGTGTCGAGTGTCGCATTTTGTCGCGGCTGGTACGTGTGCGAGCAAGACGGGTGATAGGGTGGGAAGACAGGGAGGTGTCACCACGGTTTTTAGGGACTTAGCAGATGAGCGCAGTTGCGGATTCGTAACGCAATTTGCGCAAATGCGCATTTTCAGTAGCGTTCCTTCGGTTCGTTAGTGTCTAAGTGTAGGTACCTAGGTATAATGTTTTGCGATGTTTGAGTTGAGGTAGCTAACAAATAGTGCTTATCTCTATGTTTTATTGGCAGTAAAATGAAGAATTAGCTTTCTGACTCTACATTCTCATGATAGGTTAAGTGTATGGTCTGGAGTTCTTCGAATTGTCTAGATAATTACACATGAAGTTTATGTTTTAAGATACTTACCTTTTTTAGGGATCTCTTTAAGGTTTTTAAGAAATTAAATTTATACGTAGGTAATTATACCAAGTAATAAAATAAAATGTAGAGTCACATATTGTTCAGACAAACTACTCAGCAGTGGTCGTTGCGAAACGCTAGTATCAGTAGATTTTCTTTGAAAAATTATTTAATTTTATATTATACGTAATTTAATTTTATACGTCATCATGTCTTTTTTGTCAACCTCTCACCCTCCCTGTACTACCAGAGCCGTACGTGGTCAGAGTAGTCAGAGGATTTGGCCTACACTCTCCACGCTGGCCAGACGGGTTGGAGAGGTCTTATTGATGTTTATAAGCATTGTTTTGTAACGATGCTGCATGCATCATGTTCAAACCTCCTTTCTTCATCTCATCCCGTCCGTTTTTCATTCTTTATTTCATTTCAAATTCCCTTTCATTCCATTTTCAAATCATTGACTGATCCCCTTTCACTCATTCCACCATCATCTCTGAAGCTGATTGCTCACTTCTCTCTATCTGTTGTACCTTATTCAATATTATTCTTTTATACTCTGTAACAGTCAGTATCAGAAATTAAATTATGTATAATCTGTGTTGTTATCGAGTTTATTCTCCACTTCTCCTACTACCTATCTTATATGTGGGAACTCACCTAGAGCGCCGGGACAGGTCGAGGTCCCACAGTTTTACTTGTATTTCATATGTCACCTTCTACGCCATCCACGGGAAGAGTTAAGAGTGGTAAGGAATATGCATGTAATACCAATCCGGCTCATATTTTTATTTTACAATTTCTATTAATACGTTACCACGCCTAGTTAATTATTTGTCTTGTTGACTCTTATTTGAATTAGAAATAAATTATTGAAAATATGCAAATATTGCGCGGAAACTTTTGACAAACAAAAGGGAAATGACGACAAAGTTCACAAAAAGGAAATGACAAGTTCGGGTGCGTTCGGTAGAACTGTCCGTCCATGTAGTTTGACTATCGATGACATTCGAAATGAATATATAGAGGTTTAACAAACATCACTGGCTGATAATATCGAAAGTACCCAAAAAAGAAAAACATGCGTTGACAGCTTCTGTCTCTAGCGGATATTGCAGACTTTGACGTCATATTTTAAAATGGCGTGTTTTAGTTGTTATAATCTACTTGCTATTTTCAATATTTATTTTCTACACCATATACATGTTTTTCGGCACTGATTTATTTTTTGCGGCTATTTCTCGATGAGGACTATCGATTAAAAATATAAAAAAATGCATGCATACTCTCTATACATAATTTTAAAAAACTAACTGACTTGCAAAAGTGCCTGCAAAGTTCTAATATAATAATACATTTGAATTTGGAATAGAAAAAAATACACATCAATGTTCGGACTACGCTATAGAATAGACGACTATAGATTACAATAAAAAGACCGCGTAAACTCGGTCCTTTGAGGCATTCTGTCGCCTGTCAACGCACAAGTGTAACCGCAAAATACGGCAAAAACTGACTTTTACCAAAAAAAGTAAGCCCATTTTGTCACAATGCAGTAGCGCCACTTACAATAACGACAATTCCATTGACTTTCGTTTGTCACTGCCACAGAGGGCGCTTTGTCGGTGTTCCAAATTTAAAATTGTTCTCTTTTTAATTCGCAATGAGATTGTCACTGGCCACCCAAGAGCGTGAAATGGGATGAGGATTACCGATGTTACTGGATTGTAATTTTTTGCATGTTCGTCTGTTGATCGAGTTTGAGGATTTAGTGAAGTGGTTATGATATGCATGTAGTCTGTATATATTAAAAGTTGTTGCATGATTCCATCATATTTAGGTAGAGTGTTATAAATGCCATATGAATGCAGTTGATATCTTGGTAAGACAGATATTTTTGTATGAGGAGTGGACTGTATTCATTTTCTGCACATGGTAATTTTAAATTAGTATCAATGTTTCTTTTCGATAATTTCACCAAATCATAATAGCTCAAGAACATTTAAAAGTTAAATTTTTAAATAAGCAGGTCTTTTGAAACCAAGTACATCTTCCATGCTGGTCTGGGAGAAAAGAAAAAACTTAGAATGTACCAGCTGCTTCTCTTTCCGCGCAGATCGTAAAAGGCGATTGAGGGAATAGGTGAGAATGCGAATCATGTTAATAGGCGATGCGGCTAGCAACCCATCACTTTTTGTCTCCATTTTCCATCTCGCCCACCATCACACTAAACATGGCCTATGGGTCTTGTGGCCCTAAGCTCTGTTTGATTAGAGCCGCGAGATCCAAAATGCTCTGTCTGCCCCATTAGGAATAAAGACGTGATAGTGTTTGTATGTATTTATATATTACTTATTTTATATTATTTTGTAGCAGGATATTATATTTTTGTAGCATTTTGTAAAAGTGGACTGTATGGAGTGATGCATTTTCTATGCACATAACGTAATTTTAAATTAGGACCAATTTTTCTTTTCGATAATTTCATCAAACCATATAGCTCAAGAACCTTGTTAAACTGTTAATTAAGCCAACTTTGGAGATGCTTTTCTGTATTTCTGTACTAAGAAAGCCAATAAAGATACGTCTACTTACTTTATTCACAACAGCAGGTAAAAGTTACCCTTTGAAAGAAAAATGAACCCCTTAAAGTTATAGTGACACAAACCGAGAAATTGAAATTAGCGAGAAAAAGCGAGAAATTGAGTAATACATGCAATCAAACGCTTAAATTACTTTGTTGTAATGACGGCTCTAATTTGGAGATGTTTATCCTGTTTCCACAATATTATACGTTGCGCGCGAGTGTCCGTCAAACTCAAGTTTCCTGTACTAAATCGGTACAGTCGAGCTGAAAAGGAAAGGCCCTTTTCTGTCCAACAATATACAACGCGAAAATGATACACCCGTTATTAATCAGACCTCAGTCTATACTAGAACATGTATAATGAAATTAAAATAAAAGCCAAAAAAAAATAAAAATTGGCATTTCTTTACAAAAGTGTGCAACCGCCCAGGTGATTAGTTAGAGAATGTCGAATTTTATTTTTTCTTTTTGGCTGTTATTTTAATTTCATTATACTTTAGTGAGAGTATTAGGCCAAATCCTGTCACTGTTCTGGTTAATACGAGTATATAACGTCTAACAAAATATACTGAAACTATTTTAAGGGTGTGAATTCAGTCCGTGATTCTGAACAACTTTCCCCAAGGAACATATATCGAAATATGAAAAATATTTTTTGGCCATACAAACTCGGATCAGCTGATCGGTCAACGTATATGAGGACAAAAATTTTTTTATCATTTTTCGCTATACGTTCCTTGGGGAAAGTTGCCAAAAGTGGCCGTTTTTCGCAAATGTGCGTAGTAAAGCTTAACGTTCTAATTATAAACTGTAAACAGTAGTTCATAAAATACTTTGAAGGGTTATCTAGGACTTGGTAGTTGCAAAATTTTAAATAATTTCTCCGTTTTCTTTAAAATGATTTATTTTAAATGGGGGCAGCACTGGACCCCGGAAAATTTAGGTACGGCCTTAAATAGAAAACGTGATGGGAAATTTTAAGTATTTTTTATCCATGTACTCAAAACCTCAAATCTCAATGAAACTTTCTGAAAAAGTACCGCAACGCCAGTGTGTACCCTTATTATTTAATGGAGTAATCGTAGTCGTAAACCCTTATTAGTTATGGATAGTCGTCCGATAGTGACGTCCTATTTATATGTCAAACCAAATTAGACTTTATAATTATTGCTTGACACTAAAACGCGGATACGCAGTAACGTACGTCTTGCGTACCGCTTTTGGAGTAATATAACCCTGATGTGCCGTAGGTAAGGATTTTTATTTGAAGGAGACGTGTTTCCACTTTAGTGTGTGACAGTACCGTGGAGGTCTGTAATGTAGTTTTAATAGCCGGCGTTCGGCAAGTGCTTACGAAATGTTTAGGACAACGCAATTACTATTGTTTTACTTTGACTGATGTCTGTTAATGTCCTCCGCGTTTGTTTAAATTAAAATAAGTAATGTGTTGGATGGCTAATACCATGCTGTAAACGGCCCAAAAAGGTAAGTGAAAGATTAATGTTTTGGTGGGACTTATCCCTTGGTGGTGGGAATTGGCGATGTGGCTAGCAACCCATCACTATTTTGATTTCTTTTTCTACTTTCTCGCCCATCACGCTAAAAGTGGCCATGAGTCTTGCGGCCCTGGGCTCTGTCTGCTTGGAGCCGCAAGACCCAAAATGCGCTGTCAGCCCCATTAGGGATAAAGACGTGACTATATGTATGAATTATCCAACAAGTATTAACACGGACTTTTTTCAACCAATACCTAGATTTGTAGATATTTATTTAAGTACATCTTTAAGATATGTAGGTATTAAGTATAGAAGTTTTTTGACAAAATAATAAAAACCTAAATTACCTACCTAATGAATAATGTGTGCTTAATGCTGTTTTTATTGATTTCACAACAATTGTGAGACAACAAATTGCACATGCAGCAAAATGGACTTAATGACTAATTATTTAAAATCTAGGTAATGTTATTAAGTATTCAAATAACTTTCTTATCATATACCTAGTTACCTAATATACGTTAATACCTACGTAATAGAAAAAAATAATACTTAAGATATTATACATCTTCTAACAAAATATACTGAAACTATTTTACTAATAGATTCAGTCCATGATACTGAACAACTTTTCCCAAGGACACATATCGAAATATGAAGAATATTTTTTGGCCTCTCGTCAAGCTGATCGATTAGTTGATCCGAGATTTTACGAAAAGTAAAAAAATATTTTTCATATTTCGATATAAGTAGGTGCCTTGGGGAAAGTGGTTCAGTATGGTAGACTGAATTCACCCTTATCTATTAGTATCAATTTATTTTGTAAGACGTTATATAAGTACCTACCAATAAAAAGGCGGCTAAACAAAGTCAAAACATAGAGTTGGCGCACGCATTCTAGGTATAATTAAAAACTTTATTCTACAATAAAATGCCAACAAAGACGTCTTTATCGCAACATCTGTGACCGAAATTAGAAGCCAGCAAATTAGTTGGCTATCGTTTCGGAGATCACACGACATAAAATACGGACACGCAATAAAATGTATAACAATTCTCTTCCCTGCCCTCTCTAATAGAGCCAAAAAAAACCGTCACCTGTCGTGTCATTTGGTCCCAATAACCGTACCGCCAAAGCACAGAGAAAAAAAAAACACAAAAGTTAAAGAAAACACGAAATTAGAAAAACATCGAATCGCCGAAAGTGGACTTATGATAGTTTGCCCGCATCACTCATGCTTCAAAAATAAATTAAAGGAAAATCAATCGTATGGAAATCATTTTAGAGTAGAGATTTGTTAGATCAAAAAATAGTTGTTTTAATTTTTTCTAAGGACAGTTTTTTCATTTATTTTTTCTGTTAATCGTTTTGACTGACGAGAATTTACGATGTGAAACTTTACTGGCGAAATAAAACTTTGGGCCGGCTTCATTAGTCGTGCTTTTGGGACAAAAGCTCTGCGTTGTAAAGTAATAATAGTTTTTATTGGTGCCCATTGTGACTTTGATGATACCTTCCGAATTTCGTCAGTTTCTGAAATATTTTGCCTGTCAAACGTTTTATGTTGGTCATCTGTATCTTTTTTGTTAGTTGCCGAATCTAATTAATTCTAAATCTAATTTTGCTGTGATTTGTGTTTGTTGTTCTGTCAGGGTGCGCATATTTTTCATATTTCTTTAATTTATGTCTGAGTTATATATGTATTTAGAATATTGTCTTTGTCTCAGTGGGGCTAGAATGATGATGATGGTGATGATTATCTTTTAATCAGACGTCTAATATGAGGTATATTAAAATAATTGTTATTCCTATAGCTAGATAAAGTTCTTACAAAATTGTACGGTAATTTCGTTAAAATAGTATCTAGAGCCTAATAATACTATTTAACGAAATTGTCTGTACAATTTTGTAAGAACTTATGGGGTAACTACTACTAATATAAAGTACTAATATTAGGTCCTTACATATGAAATTGCCGTTCAGTATCAAAAAAGTGAAACAAGTTTTTTTTAATGAAATTATTATTTAATCAATCGAAGTATGCGCCGTTGTTATCGATACACTTCCGCCATTTTATAGGCAGATCATTGATACCTTTGGAAAAAAAATCCTGGGAGCGAGAGTCTATGAACTGTTTGAAGGCGGTTTTGACTGCCTCATCAGATTAAAAATTTTTTCCTTGTAAAAAGTTATCCAAATTTTGAAAAAAGTGATAAAAGGTTGGGGCAAGATCTGGAGAGTATGGTGGGTGACGCAGAGGTTCCAGTCGCAGCTCCTCTAACTTGGCGATCGTTTGATGTGCAGTGTGTGGTCTAGCGTTATCCTGAAGGAGCAGTGGGCTAGAGCAATTCATCAGTCTCGGTTGTTTAATGGCGAGCTTTTCCATCATTGTTTGCAATTGTTGGCAATACAAGTCTGCAGTAATCGTCTGGCCTGATCTCAAGAAGCTGTAGTGGATAACACCAGCACTGGTCCACCAAACACTAACCAGTATCTTCTTTTTGGTCAGTTTTCGGTTAGGGCAAGGTTTTGCCGGTTCTCCAGGGTCAAGCCATTGTGATGATCGCTTCCGACTGTCGTACAGGATCCATTTCTCATCACAAGTCACGATACGGTTCAAAATCCCCTTATTATTGTGGCGATTAAGCAAAGAAACGCAGCAAGCAACGCGTGTTTGTTGGTTTGCTTCAGTCAATTCGTGCGGTACCCACTTTTCGAGTTTCTTAATTTTTCCGATTTGGCGCAAGTGTATAAGTATAGTTTTGTCACTTACGCCGAAGACTGTTGCTAATTCAGAAGTGGTTTGAGATGGATCCGCTTCCACTATCGCCTTCAATTCTTTGTTATTCACTTGAGTATCAGGTCGTCCACGAGGCTCATTGTGTAAATCGAAATTTCCAGAACGGAAACGTTGAAACCAAAAACGCACCGTTCGTTCGTTAGCGGTGCCTGGTCCATACACGTCCTTAATTCTTCGAGTCGTTTCTGCAGCACTGGTGCCACGGTGGAACTCGTATTCGTAAATACCGCGAATTTTCAATTTGTCCATAGTTGTTGTTATAGCAATGTTGAAACTCAAACAAATGATGTTAAAACAAATGAAATACGAATTTTAAAACAATATTTTTCTGGCTTTATTTCGAAATAAATTTGAATTTGGAATTCCTAATGAAACGCAAGATATTTGATTTTAAAGTTGCCAGTATTGAAAATCGGCAATTTCATATGTAAGGACCTAATATAAAGTAGATACCTTGTTTTTGTAATAGATACCTACCATAACCATTCAAAAGCTTAATTTAAATTGTACTAACTAAGTATAAATCAGTAGATATTGCTAGATTTACTTATATTCCTACGCTACATCTTCAAACGATCTTTGTATAATTTTGCTTATTTAATCTGTTTACATAATATCTCTGATTGACAATAAAGTTTTTAAATAAATAAATAAATATTGTTGTATACCTGTGTACTTACGTTATTTACCACTGTTAAACTTGATATTTGGTATATTTTTAAATGTTACAAATGAATAAATTACTACGTGAAACAACAGAAGGCCATCTATCACAATCACCTATATTTTTATCTGCAAGCCTTAAAAGCTTTTAAAGTAATTAACAGTTATTAGCCAAAGCGATATTTAATTGAAACGTCGTCGTCAATTCAATTGTCTAAGTTATCTCCTCAATTGAGGGTATTTGCCTTATCTGGCCTTATATTAGGCTCAGTTTAAACATCACCTGTATCAGTCGTAAGCCATTTGGAATATTCTTCTTGATTATAGACAAAGCCGAAATTGTTGAGGAGTATGTAACTTTAAGTAGTTGTTGTTCGTTAAAGTATGCGTATGATATGCGTTCCAAATGGTCTTAGAACCAAGGATGCTCAAGACCGTGCGAAGTGGAGAAGAAAAAGCCGGAGTGCGGACTCCAGGTTTTTTCAGACTTTGAATAGACTCCGGACTGGTGTTGGGATATGTCAAGGGAATCGGGTTAGGTGGCGTATCTCCAAAAACGACAAATGGGAGTGCGGTGCTGTCTTTCAAAGACATACTTATTGTCCTGCCCGATATGCCCCACATCCTGCACAATGCAAGATCTTACTGAAGCAAATGACCGAGGAGTCACCGTATACAAACAGAAACACTGGTCAAGTTTATTATAATATTAAAATTAAAGTCTGTCAGTCCCCACGACTGACAGAATATGTAGTGACAAGAATTGATAAAGGAATGTTAAGATGGTTTGGGCGTTTAGAAAGGATGGATGAAAAGGGATTTACAAAAAGGGTTTATGAATCAAACATCAGTGGAAGAGTGGGTCAGGGTAGACCTCGACGAACGAACAGCGACCAGATTGCAGACGTTTATGTAAGATGAGTTTATAAGTATGGGAATATTTATTACACTATAAGATATTCTTATGAAAAAGTAGATCATAAAACTATAAATAATCCATGCATTGTACAATATTTTACAAGAAAATACGCAATGCATACTTTTAGAAGTAACTTCAAAAAAATTATATTGCCTATTTTCCAAATAGATACCTTTTAAAAATCCATCCAAATATCAAATCTCCACAAAACTATCGTAAACATTTCAACCAGACGCCAGCACGAAATTTCTTGATTTGTAATTCCTAGCATTAATTAATTGAACATTACATCCTCCAAAGGAAATACATCCAAGTCAATACGGCTAAACCAATAAAAGAAAATGTAATTAACGACTAAGCATAAAAGCAGAGTATAGGTAACAGTGTCACAGCACGCTCCTTAAATGGATTATTAAAAGGCTCTACATCAGCTTTTATTAATGTCGTCACATTGGAGTAAATTATCTGGACATCCAATTGGTCGGTGTCGTGACAAAGACGCATAAATACAGGGAAGTCGGCGTTATGGGCCAGTGTAAAAGAGGAGACACGCAGGGCTTAGGAGCGTGCCTTGTGGAATGCCGCAAATCTTTTGGTGCCTTTACATGGTGCGATAAATTGATTTGAAACGTTTTTTATTTTAAGGCTGAGTATCCAGCAATGAGTTAAGTATTATTCCTCTTAGTTATGGGTCAGTATGAAGAAAGAGACATGCAGGGCCTAGGATCAAGCTTTGTGGAGTATCGCAAATCTTGTGATACGATTACACGATGCCATAATCGTACTGAGAGGTTTAGCAAAAATGGTGGCGCAAAACAACACAGTTATGGAAGATGGTAATCCGAAAGGAAGACAGTCAACGAATGGTGCTTCGCGATAATTTAGGGCAGATAAGCACCGCAATGATTGGTGCATCACAATAAAGAAAGTGGGAAGAATGGTGATTTGAAACAACAAAGAATGTTTACCCGCAGATTGCAGGTACGAAGAACGGTAGCTGAAATAAAGGAGAGGTTGGCTTGGCGTTGGCTGATTAGCCAGAAAGCTCATTAAAAATGGCGATTGGTAAATATGTAGAACAGAAAAATGGTGTCTTGATAGATGACAGAAACAGTCTAATGGTCATTAGACTGTTTCTGGCATCTTTCATGATCAATCTCCTTATATCAATATCGTGGCCTGTATACTCGCCTCTCCAGGAGAATCATTTATGGCATACATGGTGATATGACGCACATTGTCACTGCGAACACCGGCAGGCGGTTCGTAGCGGCCGTCAAGAACTCCGAAGAGTGGTGCACCCAAGTATTTTTCTCTCGGTAGTTTGAATGATGTCGTAGGATTTTTAAGACAAGTTCAATGTCGTGTCGTGTAAATCCTCCTCTCCATAGGGATGCGAAGCCTATACGGGATCATTTATAGCGTGCGTGGTGATACGACGCGCGCTGTCACCGCGGACGGCGGCCGGCGGGTGGTAGCGACCGTCAAGTCTTTGATGTGGCGCCAAGAATGCGCTCATTTGTTACGTATTGTCTTCTAATAGCGGCTATTGGTCATTATTTAAAACAGTTTGTGTTGTGCTGCTTGACTAACTGTAAACTCATTTAATTTTAATTGATCGAGCGAGGAAGCGTCTTAGTTTTGAGATTAGCCAAAAATGCTTTTGGCCGTCAGTTTGTTCTCGCCTTCAAGTCGCATTTGTCAACCGATTCTCGTGATTTTATTGTCGATTCAGTTTTCGGAAATTTTTCAAAATGGCGAAGATATGGCGGTTAAAACTTGAAGAAAAACATATTGCAGCCATTTCGAAAAATTTTCAAATATGTCATAATTTTTTTTTGTTATCCTTATAAGGTCACAACTTTTTTGTCTAAACAACTTTTTTAACCGATAAACTTCAACAGGTTGGGGGGGAGTCGCGAGGTTTACAGCTCACAGAGCCACTAGTTGTAAAAGTGTTTTAGGATTAGTGTATTGGTAATTGTGTTTATAGATATAGAGAAAAAAATAGGCTCTTAAAATAAGGTAAAGACACCATTAAATATGCTCATGTCTACCATGAGCATATTTATGAAGTCCAAAAAATGTTCAATCATCATTATTCTTCCTATGAACCTTTTTTCAGATTTGTATATTATACGCCAAATCTCTTTTTTCGGCCTTTTCTCTGGCGCTCTTGATAAAACATGACTTCTGCCTTTTTTATTACTCTATACCTAACTCTCTTATTGGTTTCCTTGTACCTCGTCTACACTTTACGTTTCCTTCCAATATCGTATAAGGCAACCAATCATTTTCCCTTCTATTTTCGATTCCACCAAACTTTCATCATCTTTTCTGTCTTGCTATTTCCAACTCTACAACATTGATGTTTCGTATATGGCCAGCAGGTTTTTAGTGTTCTACACCTGCACCACATTTTGAAGCTGCTGGTCTGTCACCCTCTTTTTGAGAAAACTCATGTTTCGCATGATTGTGCTACGTAAAACATCATCATTGATTTTAATTATCACAAGAAAACAACTTTTAAGAAACTCAAAAGCAGCATACATACAGCAGCTACGGAACCACCCCAAGCGATATCTCATAAACTTATAACGAACAAATGTTCGATCGTCATTTTTCAATCGCCTTCGTCCGACACAATTAATAATTCGTAAAAATCATTAAGTGGAGAGACACGAGAACAAAAGTCGCCGTCCTTTGTGGCATGTTGTTGTTGGGCAAAAAAGGAAGAAAAAAATCATATCAATTGGTTAAGAGTAAGTAGAATATTCTCAATATAGGGTTCCGTAGCAGCTAATAGTAAAGTTTTTATAATAAGAAATAAAGACTAGGTGTCAAAAAAAACCGGCCAAGTGCGAGTCGGACTCGCGCACCGAGGGTTCCGTACAAACCTGCAAGGTTTAGTATTTGGTATGAATTTCAATTTAATACCTCTACGCGTTTATGAGGAAATGGGTAGTAAATTTAAAATTATTAAAAAAAAATATATTATGTGATGTAACTAAAAATTTATGGTTTTCGTAATTTTTCCTTTATCTATGCTATAAGACGTTGCTTCGTACCAAATTTCAAGATTCTGAGTTCACGGGAAGCACCCTGTAGGTTTTGATTCCCTTGCAAGTGTCGAAAATTTGCGGCATAAACGGCTGTATCTTTTGATTGCGTTGGCTTAGAAGTTTGATTTTTTCACAGCTTCAAGGGACAGTAGACCTGAGTAATTGATATAAATTTCAGCTTCATACCTCCACGCGTTCCTGAGAAAAAGGGTCTTGACAGACGGACGGACGGACGGACAGACGGACAACAAAGTGATCCTATAAGGTTTCCGTTTTTTCCTTTTGAGGTACGGAACCCTAAAAATTAAAGTAGGACAGTTTAATCATGATGAAAATTAAGTTGTGACTAAAAATAAATCAAAAGTTAAAATAGTTTGGAAAATCCAAAAGTGCACGCCTCATAATCTCATTTTTCACAATTAAATTGATTTTGATTAAACTACATTGAATTAGACCGTGATCTTCAAAAGGACTTAGTTTTGGATACTAAAGCGTATAAAAAAAATGGACTTGATCAGATAAGTTTTTCGGGAGTTATCGTGACCACGCCAGTTTCCATACATACAGACACACGGACGTCCACAAAATGATTTTATTAAACATTGTTTTTATTTATTTAAAAGGCAAAAGGTTTTTTAAAAATGTCATAAGTGTTCAAACTAGTGTTTTTCCTTGACATTTATGTGTAAATATTATTGTACAAGTGCGATAGAAAATCAATAGAGACACATTTAGTTAAAAAAATCACTTGATTTTTGTAAGGCGAGAGTAGAGCACTACCTCATGCACTTCGCTTATGAGGCGTGCAACAATATTTCCTAGAATATGGGCAAAATGTATCTCTACTTATAAGTCAGGTAGGTAATGGTTTAGGTATAAAGATATTTGTTTTTATTTTTTCTCAGAGGCATCGACTCTACATTTTTGATGATTTATACCATTTGCTTCACTTGATATTGACTCACTTCATTTGATAAAATAACTTTAGAAAGTTGTGCCAATAGCGCATAACGTACATACCTATGTAGATCTTTATACGTCATTGTAGAAAAACCCTGCCACCTTTGGCTTCTAGTATGGCTTCGTTTAATTGTCCTGTAGGGGTTGCCAATTTTTAGCTTTCTGGCTCTACTGTGTGTCAATAATTTGTTAAAACTACATAGTACAGAGTTAGTATCCCATAACACAAGTTTAAACTTACTTTGGGTAGCTCCAAAGTAGTGGTAGAGCTAGCGCTCAATCAGTGAGATTTGTCCCTATATATTTATTTATTTTACCCTGGAACCCTAAACAAGCTTAAAAAATATAAAAAAGCAGCGCGCACTGCGGGGAGCTGCGTTCACTAAACCAACACGGGATGTGTCGACAACGCATTTCTGTGATGCGCCCGCGCCGCCTGTATCGTAATAGGTGGGTATGCTGGTAAATTCAGATTTTTTTGGTACCGGTTTGAGTTCACATCACATCTGGACTTAAAAATTACGATTATGAAATAAACTAAACTTAGAATATTTTTGTATTTTAATATTTTTTTGGCAATGTCTAAGGTAAATTAATTAATTAATTTATTTATTTATTTACAAAATTCATGTACACAACATACAAACAAAGGAACGTACAAAGTAAGAAAATAGAGTACATAGGTACTGCTTATTTCATAAGAAATCTCTTCCAGCAGACCCAGGAGAGGAAAATTGAAGAAAACAGGTAGTAGGCGTGTACAAAAGACTATAGTTACAAATACATATAAGTACTTATCTAAAATGTTAAACATACATATACAATACATCAATAAACATACACACATGTTATACATAAATACATATACATATAAATACCTAACTATAAACAAGTACATATATAGTATATAGGTATACTATTCATTACGTTAAGGAAAGATAATACTCTTTTACTCTCTTCCTAAAAACAGGGAAGGATTTGGAGTCGTATAATGCGTAGTAGTGAATTCCATAATTTTACCGCTTATTTATGTAATATAGGTACTTAGTTACCCGATTTCTTTTTAGGTCTATTTTTCTTTCTTAATAGTTTTCAGTTTTCAGAATTGTATCAATAACGATCACAGTAAAGGGCCATTTAGACGATGCAAGTTTCTTGCCTGTTGCATACAATTTTATTGACGCAATAAATGATTTGTATGGCTGACCTTCTGTTTAGACCATGCAAGTTTTCTATTGCTTCAAGTTAATTGTATGCAACAGGCATGAAATTTGCACCGTGTAAATGGGCCTTTAATCTCATTATTTTTTTCTATCATTGCTTTATATCAGGCAACTTTTGTTTGACTCGGTCTAAACCTTCTTAGTAAAAGACGTGATAACGTTTCTGCGTGCAGAATACCTTTGCAATATTTAACAGTGTGTCCTTTCCACTGAACTACGAACTAAGAATACGAACGACAAAAAAGTTCCAAAGGCCGCAATGTAAGGTCTACTTACACATGTAATCTATGACTCAGGGTAAAGCATTATTTTTTCTCGAGGCTGATAGAAAAACTAAACGAATTGATTACAATAACGATAAAATAATCACGATGGAAATGACCGTAACTTAATTACTAGCTTCCAAGTCGCCCATCCATCACCTAAAGTTTAACTATCTAATCACAACTAAGCTTTCGTCTTCAATTAAGAAATAAACAAAATAATTTTTAACAAAACCACATTAACCTTTGATTTTAAGCGCTGTGCATTGCTCAGTAGTTATGGTTAGAGTGAAAAAGGAGATATAGTAAAGCGCCTGGTATATTGGGTTCTTAAACACATAAAAAAAAAGGAAAAAAAATACATGAGAAGTCAGTTTAGCGTCGATTATAATAATTTTTTTATTCATATTTAGGTACACCGCAATAAAGGCTTATTTACACAGTGAAAATTTCTTACTTGTTGCATACAATTTAAATGAAGTAATAAATAATTTGTATGGCGGACTTTTCATTCCATGCACTCATCTATCGCTTCAATTTAATTATATGCAACAGGCAAGAAACTTGCAATGTGTTAATAAGCATTAAGTTTTTTAGTTAAAACTAACGTGAGACACAGCCATTACTGTTGTTACTCCAGATGAGGTTGAAACATGTCGGCTAGTAGCTGATTTTTCACCCGAGTGACATTATATATTAGTGAGTTACCCGTATGTATACGATATGGTAGTTTCAGCCATGTCTCGAAAGTATTCAAAACTATGTACGTACTTTGCAAACACTGCATGGTGAGGTTTCTAGAACTAGATACTGCTACACAGAAATGATATTTTATAGTAGGGAATGGATGAAAATGATGAAACTATTTGTACAATAATTATTATTTCTCTGCGTTATAAATATTTATATAATTAAAATATAATTATAATTATATAAATATAATTTATTTATTTATTTATAGCTGTTATTTAACTAGTAGCATCTCCTTTTCCCTATGACCCGAGTGCAGTAATATATCGCTCGGTAATATATTGGGCGGTAATTTCCTTCCAGAGATATAGTGTCCCATCCCAGCGGAATGGGAGGCGTGGTGGCGATTTGGGGATAACGTACAAAATAAATTAAATGTATCGCGTCTAATATTATGGGCGGTGATTTATTGGTGGCCGTCGATTAGGTTTGTGGGTTGACAAAGAATGTTTAGTTGAAATAATTTAAAAAAAAAACATGTTTTGTACAAGCTTTATTGTAACGTCAAATAAATACTTGACAGTATCCTTTGATTCGTAGTTGATGTATTTAAGGATAAGTATTTCATTAATTAACAGTTAGGTATATTTTGTTACTTTAGCACATCACGTACTAAACGGACTTAAAAGGTTAATTTTAAATATTTTAATATAAAAACCTTTGCATTGCTTTGCAAATAAAATTATTCATTATCCCGTCGCCACTCCTGGATTCTAGACGGTGATGGATCAACCAGATCCAGTGGGTTGCATTAGCTCATCATTATTTAGTGGTGCCCTATTACGGTCACTATAGTTGGTACTTATCAAGACAAATAAAAGTCCAAATTCGTGAGTTTCGGTGAGGTTGCGTCGCTTAAGTTACAGGGTTTCTATACCCACTTTCTAGCTCCATCATCACATTAGTGTCGTGTAATACATAATATTGCATTGTCATCTGATTTACATTTGCGTCACAGGCCGGAATCTCCTAAGGTACGCGCAATATGCGTCCCCGGTCCCCCGCACCTCTCCCCCGTTTTCGCCTCGATGACTCACGTTGGCCGTCAAGAACCGGGGGAGAGGTGCGGGTGCGGGGAACGAGGACGCATATTGCGCGTACCTTAGGAGATTCCGTTCTGTTTACTCTTACTGTATTCTGTGTTTGTGTACAAAATTTAATCTCGATTGAAAACCGGGTCTACATCATCATCATCGTCAGCTCTCAACGACCCACTGCTGGGCATAAGCCTCCTTTTGTCTGCGCCACTGAATCCTGTTCCCAGCCTTAGCGATCCAGATATAACGGGTCTACATAGTCATCTATACTAATATTATAAAGCGGAAGAGTTTGTTTGTTTGTTTGTTTGTTTGTTTGTTTGTTTGTTTGTTTGTTTGTTTGTTTGTTTGTTTGTTTGTTTGTTTGTTTGTTTGTTTGTTTGTTTGTTTGTTTGTTTGTTTGTTTGTTTGTTTGTTTGTTTGTTTGTTTGTTTGTTTGTTTGTTGAAACGCGCTAATCTCAGGAACTAATGGTCCGATTTGAAAAATTCTTTTTTTGTTGGGTAGTCCATTTATAGAGGAAGGCTTTAGGCCATATAAAATTCCGACAACCACGCGAACGAAGTCGCGGGCACAGCTAGTAATTTATATGGGGTAAAATTACTACCGAATCCAGTTTTATTTCTGAATTCTACTTGGGTTCAGCTGTATTTCATATTCCTATAATTTAGAAGTTCGAAGCTCTGTTGGAAAGTCAAGTATCCGTATTTGAAAGTTATAATCAGTAAGATCAGAATAACTTCCAGGGTCAAAAATGTACTTACCATTTGAAATCCACCCATTGTTTTCGATAACCAATCCAATTACTCATGCCCTCCTATACCTTCGAGTCATTATGGCAGGTGAGGACACAGTATATTGTTCGTGTAGCCATTGTCCACGGTTTAAACAGATGGCGCCACGGGCTGCATATAGCACGAGGTGAGATCCCATCGCTTATCGTTCACTATCATCTATAACACCAACCTGGCACAGAGCAAACTCGATGTACAGATTCAAATAAAGGGCGGATTGTAGTACCGTTTTCCGACATTTATTTATCCGGCGAATCATCCACTGTCTTAACATTTCGCATTTTGACACCTGGCTGACAGTAACGCTTTGTATTCGTACGATGGTCCGACACAACATGTTGACCTCCGACACCTGGCCGACAGTAACGCTTTGTATTCGTAAGATGGCCCGACACCACATGTCGACCTCCGACACCTGGCCGACAGTACGCTTTGTATTCGTACGATTGTCCGACGTTTTATAATATCTCCGTCCAGAATAAGTCGGTTATCCCGCTAACAGAACGAGCTAAAAGTTAATCAACAAACAAGAAAATATTTTTAGGATGCCCCGAACTAATCTATTACATAATTCGAAGCGGGCTCTGCCTAAGCCTAACCTGCATTCAGTTTGGAAGGACGCCGGCCGCTGCGCCGGGCGAAACATCAACCATTTTAATTATGTTCAGGACACCATTAACAATAAATCTGTTGTGTACACCCACACACACACCCCATTGGCACGCACGCTTACAACCATAATCGATACTCATAATCGTGTCGGGAATCGAGAATCGATCGACGGTCGTCGCAGCGATTTACGGCTAATTACAATTTTGTTTTAGTCATTGGTCGTAAACTGGCCTGTGACCAATTTGCTAATTATTCGATTATGGGATTCGATTGTGACAGGCTGGGGTGGTAGTTCTGGTGAGTTTATTGTCGAATGAAATAAATATAAAGAAGTAAAGGTTACTCTTTACACGTATTTTAGTTAGATTCTAGATGCTATTCAGATGCACTATCACGTCATCATCATCCAAGCGATTCCCCGAATGAATCGTCATCGGTGGCGCTTCAGAGCCCGGGGTCCGCTACCTTACCCCGGTGATTTGACGAGGTTACTGGTTTTCCACGGAGCGACTGCCGTCAGACCTCCGCAACCCAAAGGGTAGACCAGAATTAATCCTAGGGATAGGTACAAACACTAGATGGCGTTCCGGACCAACAGCTTTACGTGCCTTCCGAAGCACGGAATCATCTTTCTTTTCAGATAATCAGGTGATTCAAGCCTGCAATATTCTAACCAGCTTTTCACAAAGAATGCTTCCCAGCGGGATTTGAACCCAGAACCTCCGGATCACAAGGCAAATGCCTTGGCCACTGGACCACGGAGGCAGTCACAGACTGATGGACTATCACGTCTTTATCCCTAATAGGGCAGACAAAGCATATTGGATCTTGCGGCTCTACGCAGACAAAGCCCAGAGCCGCAAGACTCAAAGGCCACTTTTAGCGTGTTGGTGGGCGAGAAGGTGGAGGAGGAAGGAGGTGGGGAGATTAAGCTCCCCCCTAAATCCACCACTGAGTAAAAAGATTCCTCTACAAAGTACGAATATTACACCTGGTAGAGTTGAGTCGAAGACTAGTCATCGTCATAGAGTAATATCATTTTTAAAGTTTTTCATTAAAAAAGAATTATAATTAGGTAAACAAAACCCTTTTTAGGTTTACGACCAGATGTGATATTGAACTTAGTTTTATTTGTCTCTCTCCTCTTGTTTATGTGGTGTTAAGCTATAATTACGCCAGCGGCGGTACATGCGATATTTATGAACAAAGACACCAGAAAGATGTTGCTTAGGGATCTTCCTTTTTCCCATTTCCTAGTTTTATAGATAATATTATATTTATATAATGATGTCCAGAAGGTATTTTTTTCAAGTGCAATAAACCCTTTATTGCACTTGAAAAAAATACCTTCTGGACTGAATTTAGAAGTAACACATGTTAGAACTGCTAATGTCATTTATATGGAGCACGTGTGTATGTTTGAACATCTAGTTGTGTCTATTAAAAACATATTATATAAACAAGGCCGATTGCCGACCTTCGTGGCGTATTGGTTATGCTAGTCTGCTGTTTTGAAAAATATGACCCAAACGGCCACTTACACGCACGAAAGACAAAACAAACTATATAAATCAATAAAAAATCCTACTTAATCGTGTTTAATCTAGGTATTACATACCTAATTACTTATTAAGACAATCTTGAAGATACTTTGACACGTTGAATGCCATGGTCACCGGTGACCCTTCGAACTATCATAAATCTATTGTGCCTGCCTGCAATGATGGTGTTCAAAGTTAAAGCTGTGGTTAAAGTAAAAAAAAAACATAATATAATTTCAACTTTTGTAATCTTTGTATGTCGATTTTCTTTCGATTTCATAAAAGTTGTTGACATCAGATCATTTAAGTACTTACAGCTAAGTTTAGTACTACCGCTACCTAAGCGAATTTTCTTAGTTCAAACCAATAAGTGAATAGGTATAAAATCTAGTGATCCTAGCACGGAAACTAATCGAACATCAATTTACACGTTCATTAGTTGTATTTTCGATGACATAGTGCCCGATAACCCCTTCAACCTGCTGCAATCGACGCGGTCTGACAGAACCCGGTCACTTATCAGACTGCGCAGGAACATCATTACATGACACATGTCGGTCGCGGATTGTCACGATTAGAAACGTCGAGAGTGGGTTGCCAACTTAGTATTAGCACAGAATACATAAGAGTCAAACAGAATGGTATCTCACAGCGTCTCCCGCAAATTGGCGTCCCCGCACCTCTCCCCCGCACTTTGTGAGCTTTGACGGCTCCAGGGTTTAATTACTAGCCGCACGCAATACGCGACGTGTGTTGTCTTGAGAAGTGTCAACCAATAGTAACCATCATGGTGAGAAGGTGCGCGTATAATAATTGTTTATCCACCCAATACTCTAAAGAACGTATATTTTATACATTTCCAAATGATGTAAACAGGTAAGCAAAGCAACAATATAATTTCACGTTATTACCCAGCAACCATCTTGATATATATACCCTTCTCGCTCTCTCGCATTGGCGGGAGATAAACAAGAGCGAGAGGGGTATTAGCAATCCGGTAATGTTGCATAGGCTCCTCGCTCACAGGTAATCACATACACGCAGATGCCAACTAGATTTCCGCAGGTTATAGTGCTAAATGCCATTGCTGACAATGACAACTTGGCATGCTATGCGTGGAAGCGTTTGAAACATTTGTTTATTTTTATTGAATTTATTCATATAATTACCGTATAGTTTTGCGCCGAATATGCTAATTACTATATTAGAATAGTGAATTAGTGCGTTACATTATAAATGACTTAATAATAATCAGTAAAGTGAACTAATGGTGAAATGGACAATGGACATAATGAAAAATATTTGTGAAGTGATATTATTTAGCTGTTTCCGACTTTTCTGTAACATTTAATACATATAAAACAGATTATTTTTTACGTCATAGTGTTCGCAAATCTTCCGGTATGGAAAGATATAATTGTAAATATGTCGAACTCGTTAGTAGGTAAGTATTAAAGTAATTCTGCGGTGCGACCCTAAGTATAAAACTCACACATCGACGTGTGTACAGATAAATTGTTTCGTTTGTAGTAGTAGTAGGTATATATGTTACTCTGAATCAAATGAGAGTCACACCAGTGACCCAGGGCTCATAGAGGGCCGCAAGACTCAAAGACCCCTTTTAGACAAAGTTGCAACCGTTGAAAGTGAATTAAATTATAAATAGATAATAAAATTAAAATAAATTAAAACTGTAAGAACTAAAACTAAAAAAAATACAAATTGTGTAGTCACGTATTAATTGAAAGTACTGTAAGTACTGCCACAGAGTACTGCAGAGAATATTCTTCTGCACTGAAAAAAAAACTGGTTTTCTAAAGATGTTTTGGTTACATTGATATACCAATTGTGATCCCATGGATTTATCAGTAATAACATCAAATTGTTAACAAAACACATGTACCTTCAGTAAGTAAGTACATGCCTACACATAAAGCCCAACTGCGGCATCATCCAAGCGTCATAGGACATTGAGTTTGAAAGGACACAAAAGGACAGACATCAATAGATATCCCTGTACATAGTCGGGACAGGCTTAGAAACATAATCCACATCCTACCGAACAAAGCAATAATTGGATTTCAGAGCACTTAATATCTCCTTTCTAATGCTTTGCGAAAAATATACACCCTTAAACCACCAAAATTTCAACCGAAATTCAATCTTGTTTTAAGGAAACCGAGTCGAAATTCCAATGGAGAGTTGAAAGATTTTGGGCTTAAAATTAAGGGCAGCTATAAACGTGGCGACAAAAAAATATCACCGCTCGAAAGATGTCATATTATAAAACACGTCAATCATATTTTTATGACGCATTGAATGCCTCGTTGTTCACTTGCGTCGCGTTTTTTTCCATATTTCACGCTCAGTTTGAGTAGCCCAGCTTTTTGCTCAACTTTTTTTGTCTCGAGGGCCGAAGGGGAAATTGCCGGATTTTGGAATTCATTCGATTATGCCATTACAACTGAGATGAATCGAGTTGTGCAAACAGTTGAGTTTTCGTTTCCTGTTTAGCTATTAGGCTTATTTGGGATAAGTACTTTTAATTTCTGTGATTGTGTGCGGTTTGTTACTTTATTGTGTATACGTTATTAAAATTTATACAAGCAATATTTATGTGGTCAATTATTATAAGATGTTTGTTGATCTGAACATAAGTACTTTGTACTCGTTCTGTAAAAAGCAAAACAAAAATTAGATATTGCAAAAGCTGACGAATAATAATTTATTTTTTAACGGAATTAAAGATTTGGCTGGCAAAGGCAATCAAATAATTATGGAAGGTAGAATTGTATCTATCAGATCTTGCTTTTTAGATTTTTGAACCATTCAAAATAGTCAACAATATTTTTTCTTAATAATTACGAGTATATTTTACTGTAGTAAGGTTTTCGCCGTGTGGTTCCCAGCAGAGTAGAATAGGACCAATCGAAGTCTTCCCGTGGATATCGAAGAAGGTGACTTAGGAAACACAAGCTTAACAAACATCAATGAGGCCTCTCCAACACGTCTGGCCAGCGTGTAGAGTGTTCGCCAAATCCTCTGACTGCTCTGGCTAATATATGGCTCTGCTAGTACAGAGAGGGTCGTGCCCCAGCAGTGGAGACTAAAAAAGACCTGATGATGATGACGATTGTATCTCATATTAAACGTAAGTACCTAGTTTTAAAAAGCGATAGAGACATCAACACACATCGTTTCAGTAGTTGTAAATTGTCCAACACGCAATCTGTTCGAAGACAAAAGAACTCTGACTCATAGTGATACAACATACCACAAAACAACGCACTATTATCTCCACGACCAAAAGAGGTCATGCGATGAGTGAAGAAATTGACAGGTAAGTTTTCTACCAAAAGTGGCATGGTATTAATAAACGCTCATTTGGCTCATTTGGCCCATTTGGCTCATTTGGATCCTTCGCGGCGGCGTGTCAAAAGTGCAGGCATTGTCTACCAATTACTGATACTGTACGAAATTTGGCACTGAGTGACCAGTCTAAAATGGACTACCGGTTGGTGCAATAATTTAAAAAATATTGCAATATCTTTGTTTGAAACTTTTTTTAAAATTATTAAGCCCATATGATTTCAGTGACTTCAAATTTCGTCATACAAGAAACGTGTTTTTAGCGTTTTTAACTCGATCTTTATAATGGCATTAACTAGATACTTGAAATTTTCACCAATTATGTATTACTATAACCACTATAACAACAAATATTAAAAATAAGATAAAGTAAAAAATTAAAGGCGGTCGTCATACAAGAAACGTGTTTCTTCAGCGTTTTAAAACATTGTACGGAACCCTTCATGTACGAGTCCGACTCGCACTTGCCCGTTTATTAAAATAAGTTCCTACATAATTATATTTATTAGTTGTAATATGTTTTTATAATCAATTATAATTACTCTTTGTTAATTATAATAAAAAATAAAATAACTGTTTAATAGATAATCCAATATGCTGAACGTATAGTGAGTATAAAAGAACAAAAAAACATAGAAAAATCCAAAGGTCTATTGCTCATGGCCAGCTGACTAATAAATAAATTAGCAGCAGTGCTCGGTGTTGCACCAGAGCACATGTTAATGCATTGTGCTTTTCCGGCAACGGACAAACAGACAAACAGGCCCTTCAGTGGACATCCGATAGCACGCGACAACGCCGCTACGCTTTGAGGAGATGGAGCAAACATGGACCATTGATACTATTTACAATTTTATATTAAATAGTTTTCAGTTACGTATTAATATTCTGTAGGCGGTGAACCCACTGCACCGCGCACCGTCGCGGAGCGCGGTTCAACACATTAACGCTCCCGCGCGTTAACGCGTTTTCAGTGTGTTGGACTAGGCGTGCTTCCTATACAAATTGAGATAATTGCACACAATGTTAAAATCTGCCGCCCCGCGCCCCGCGACGGTGCGCGGTGCAGTGGGATCGCCGCAAAAAAGAAAAACTCTGTTGCCACTGGGAATTGGATTTACCAGTATTGAGCATTATCATACCCCAATAGTAAGTGAAACACATTCACAAATCTATTTGTGAGTGGTCTACAGAAAAGCACTTAAGTGGAAATTCTTACCTACTTAAGTACCTACGTGACAGCGTTTTGAAGAGGTGAGGTAAGACTACATCATCAGGCTTTTTTCTTGTTCACTATAAGTCAGCTTCCGTTTAGAAAATCACCTATGTCACTAGAAGTTTATAAATAGGGTAGTATCCTGAATCCTAAAATCATTGAACATATCAATTTTTAACGTGGTATTAATGCAGAAACAAAGAAACTATAACGTCACGGTTTGGTATTTTATACAGATTCCATAGAAAACGTTTTTTTGACGCTAAGAAAAAAACTAGTGGATCTGAAGTCATGACACAGCCGTTTGAAATAAACTACTAACTTTTAGCATAAAATATTTTCGATCTCATTTTTGTGCCTTTTTACCCCAGTACTCTCTACAGAACAAGGCCCCTTGTCCTCACAAGGCGGCCCTGTGTACTAATCGCTTTCACGTGCCCTGTCCCGCACTGCCAACTTGCCTGCACTTCCTCACTTTGTCGGTTCAGTGACAGTGATACTCTGAGGCTTTAGTCAATGATTCTTTGTTAAGGTCAACATTAAAAGAGAGCATTTTTTCTTGCAATCTGAAATCGGGCACACTATAACAACTTAAAAACCGATATTAAAATATTGTTTTTTGTGTTTTAAAGTGAAGATATAGGCAAATGGCCTTGAAGTGTGATATACATTGTTAACTCGTAAATATGGTGATAATTTCCATATTGCTCTTCGTCATGCACTAGATAGCCCTTTAAATTGTTTTATGAACTGCCGTTGAAACTATTATTGGTGATCCGTCTAGCTTTAAAACTTGCCGTGGCCACTTTTGGCGGAGGCAAGTTTTAGAGCTAGACGGACTTATGTAAATACTTTCAATGGTGGTTCATAAAATAATTTAAAGGGCTATATAGTCCATGACGAAGAGCAATATGGAAATAATCTCCATATTTACGAGTTAACAATTTATTTCAAATGAGGACGCCACTTCAAGGCCTATACCTTAACCTTAAATGTGAAAAGAATTACATAATAGATAAACACACAAAAAATACTACCTAAAGGACAACTTGATAAAAAATACACTTTTAAAGAATTTAAGTAATGCAAGACAGCTTTTTAAAAATATTTAAAAAAATGAACACAAAAACAGTATGAAAACAATTTTGAAGTTTCAAATTAAATATCAAAAATTCAATGTTTAATGCAAAAATATGGTTCATTTGATTCGAAATCTTAGTCCCAGTGTATAGGTGCATTAATTTTAACATTCCAGCACTAAACATAGGTCCCGGGCGTAATAGGGTAATGGAGAGCTGTATCTCAATAATTTTGTGTCATGTCGGACGCTACCCGTTCCCAGGGCATTCCAAGGAAAGGAGGGACAAGACAAGACCTTATTATTGACAAAGATTGCAAAAACAGAAGGTTCGGTACCTAACTCTGTGATTATGACCTGACAGGGTACCTCCCTGTTCTTATTGACAAGTCTGCGAAAAAGAAGCCAGAAATGACAATTAACTTCACGGAGTTTGGCACAAAATCTCAACTTTACATTTTCCCAGAGTATTTTATGTAAAGAGGGATAATACAAGATTTTACTATAGACAAGAGTGTGAAAACAGAAGGTTTTGTACCTAACTTCACGATTTTATCTCACGTTCTTGGGCATTTCATGGAAAGGAGGCCTTGTTATTAACAAAGACCATGAAAATATACAGCTACGTATCCAACTTGGTGATTTTACGAGATAAATCAGAAACAGACGATTACGTATCGAAGTAACACGATCATTTCATGTCATGTAAATACAGAGTAAATATTGCATGTAATACAGAATATAATTACATTATTTCAAAACTATGTATTTAAAAAAATAAGAAATATATAACTTCAAATGTCCTCTGAGAGGCAAATCCTCTACGTACTTGTAAATAGAACTTCTGTCACCGACCTGATCTAGAGCGATTACTCTCTGCGAATATGTAGCCACGGCGGCCACGTAAATAAGAGTAGACAAAAGCTACAAAAGGAGCAGGACGGTAAAAAGTAGCTGTCAGAGGAGTCACGACCGTGCGCTATGAAAAAATGCGATGCTTGCTAGTAGGTTGCTTGCTTGCTTGCCAGAACTATCATACGAGTATCAACACAGACTTCTAGAAACAATAGACTTGCCACGTAGAGTTGCAGTCAAATGTGCGCACGCGCATCTCGTTTGGAGCTCGGGCCTTTCCGCTTTTGCTTTTTTTTATTTAATTTGTAATTGACGATTTAGAAATGGTATAGCTTATGTAGTAAATTAATAAAAAAAAAAGTTTTTGATTTTTGAAGAAGGTGACATATTGCGAGAGGTCGTCTGGTTTTGGGCGGATAAAGTTTTAAACAAAGTACTAAAGATTAGACCGCGGCTTATAATAAGACGGAATGTAACGACACATTGACATCAATTTCGGGTTTATTTGACTTGTCTTCTTCAATTCTATCCTGTCTGATGGTGAAGCCGGAATATAAACACTATTTGGTATTTTAGTCTATGCCTATGAGAAAAAATCAAAAATATATTCTTGAGATAGCTTATATAGGCAAAAACAGTCGAAAAAATAGTTTTAGTTAATAAAATAACAATAATTTTAAAATTCAATACAGTTTCAAGTTTTTAATTTTGAAATCTGTTTTATTGCCCTATGCTATTAAGTCATACACCCGTTAAAAAAAAAAAAGTCAACTGTCAAAATACATAGGTACATCAGCACATTTGTTTACATGCATAACTGACGTCATAACTACAGAGCAATATGGCGTCCACTACTCCAACGTGTTCGGCAAACTAAGCGTGAAATTTGAAAATGTAAAATTAAATGTATTGTCATTTATGACACTTATAATTTGTGTTTTTTTATAGCGGTTTATTGGCACCACGGGCTCTTATTGAGACACTTTTTCAAAAATGTGTGTAATACCCTATTAAAATTTTGTTCTGATAATTTTAGGTCTCTATATTAGCCAATGTAGTCCAGCCTTTAAAAGTCTACGTGTATAAACAGCTAGCACGCTGGACAGGTCATGTAGGCGATATTACACTTGTTGCATCTATTTTTCGACTACGGTTGTAAATCTTTTTCATTATCTTTTGACATCAGTTATTAACTGCTGAATGTTAATGTTGCTATGTTATATAAATATGAAGTTATCCACCTCCCTTTGAAATAGGTAGATATATTTTGTTTGGTCCAATAAAATTGAAAGAATAGCAAATCTTTAGCATAACATAATAAGTACTGCAATGCAATCAGAGACGAAAAAATTGACATATTTGTTGCTTGTGTATCTAAACCTGTCTTTTCTTGATTCCATGGTCTCCTTTGGTTCTTCATCTCGGTAGATTCCTAGGCTCTATCTATAAAGGGCCAAAATCGTAAGAAATTTTATCTATACAGAGTAAACTACTCTTATTTTGAATATACAATGCTGGGACAAGCAAACATCTTTAAATAAAAAAACCGGCCAAGTAAGTGTTGGGTCACGCTCAGTGTAGAGTTCCGTATTTTTTGGCTTAGAGTTCACGGCAAACGTCTAATAAGTTAGTCGACTATAACTCTCTAATTTGTTAACTCTATACTTAGCTCTGATAGTTCTTCTTTTAATTTATACTTATACTATACTAGCGGCCCGCTTCGGCTTTGCACGGTTATGTATTACACATATACACCTTCCTCATGAATCACACTATCTATTAAAAAAAACCGCATCAAAATCCGTTGCGTAGTTTTAAAGATCTAAGCATACATAGGGACAGACAGACAGCGGGAAGCGACTTTGTTTTATATACTGCCATGAATTTTTTCACGTGTCCATATACAACCGTTTACAAAAACCCTAAAACACAGACAACAGACAGACAGACATGGCCAAACTATACGGGTTACTTGTTTACTGCAGAACCCTAAAAAGTGTGAAAAGTTTTCTTCAGGGTCGGCAATACGCCTAATGTTCCGCTGCCTATTTCAGGCTATGATAACAACTTACAATGACTTGGACCAAAGGCCTATTTGAATACTCAGTAATACCACTTTGAAAAATGTTGTAATGGCTAATTTATATTACTGACAATTTATCTATGAGTAAGTACCTATTAAATATTTTAAAAGTATTCCAGAATTCTTTAAATAGTCAGTCATAAGCTCAGGCACTTAAATAACTCAGGATTCCTGGATGATGAACTGCTTCGAGGATAACCACATATAATTACGAAAAACCAATTACATACAAAACCTAGTACAGTGGCGACTCAGTGAAAGTTTCCCATGGCAAAGAACTACCTATTTAAAACCGTCTCACAGACGTTGCGAGGTAACATTAAACACGAAAGGACGTCAGGTGCTTGGGACGGGCCGGTCACGACTCTTTGACCGATGCCTAGCTTAAACACTAGTCGCATCACACTATCTTTCAAACAAAAACCACTCTTAAGTCTCCTCAAAACAAAACACATAATTCATTAAAACACATCCATCAATAAAACAAAGAAATTTAAACTTTATTTTAGAAGCGATAAAGATGGAATTAGAATGGGCTGGAAAGAAATACTACGCGTTAGTTAATGCGTTGCCTATGAATGATCGTAATAAGTAGATGGTGTGTTGAAAAATTATCGGAGCGATCGGAGGCGCAATGGACGCGTGACTTTTTTGCCTGTTTATATTTAGTTTGAAAACATGGATATTTTGGACTAGATGTGACCATTTAGGTAAGTAAAAAAAATAATTAAAAAAAATAATGATTATCTTAACAGCAACATTATCTGGCTTGAGCCTAATGTGAACAAAATATGTAACAAGTAGTCATGCCACAGTTTCTATTCGGTTGTCATAATTATAGCGTGTTATTTCTTGTTTTTCTTTATATCTTAATAGTCTGAAGTCTGAAAAATTGTCAAGAAGTAAAGTTATAGTGATTAGGTTAGTTGCACAAACAACATATAAGTATTACGAGGTCCTTTATCTACAACGGGTGATGCATGGGAAAACATATTTTATAGGTACTTACATTTTATTAGGTATCTTCAAATTTTGGGCCAATATTTAGATCTGTCCTACGAATTTTGCCCCTTGTATTTACATATTATTATCCATTGATAAGTAGAGCCACGAGCAGTAAATCAAAGACGACATGAGTCCTTTCCTAGTCCAATAATAGGACACATGTCACATTAGATCAAATTGAGATAGATATTAACTCAACAATACAAGTATACAGGGTTTAACAAAATATACTGAAACTATTATAAGAGTGAATACAGTCCATGATATTGAACAACTTTCCCCAAGGAACACATATCAAAATATGAAAAATAATTTTCGGCCTCCCATACAAGTTGACCAGTCAGCTGATCTGAGTTTGTATGAAAGGCAAGAAAATATTTTTCATATTTCGATATATGTTCTTTGGGAAAAGTTGTTCAGTATCATGGACTGAATTCACACTTAAAATAGTTTTAGTATATTTTGTTATACGTTATATATCTGCTATGTAAAAAAAAGTATTAAAAGTTACTAAGGATAAGTAGCCTATTACGTAAAAAAACTTTTAGAAGAAGTAATATAGTTAGAAAGATAAAATCATATCTCTTCTAGAACAAATAGTACTATATCAACGATTGAAACAAGTTTGAAATGCCCGCTGCGAAGTAATAAATGTAAAGCAAAAGCGTGGTCTCCATCAAAATGTCATCAATGTTTTCGGTGTACGACAGAAACGTGATTGGTTACCTATTTTATAAAGGTACAAATGCTTTCTTATACCTAAATAGTATTAGCCGTGTGGTTCCCGGCAGAGTAGAATAGGACCACTCCAAGTCTTCCCGTGGATGTAAAAGAAGGCGTCTTAGGAAACACAAGCTTAACAAAGCTTATTAACATCAATGACACCTCTCCAACCCGTCTGGCCAACGTGGAGAGTGTAGGCCAAATCCTCTGACTGCTCTGGCTAATATATTGCTCTGGTAGGTAGTACAGGGAGGGCTCATGCTCCTGCAGTGGAGACTAAAAAAGACCTGATGATGATGATGAAATAGTATACCTACATACTTAAGAAAGGAAATGCACACACACACTGAAACCGTATGTTTCAGGCATATTTTTCGAGACGTCCTCGGCTAGTATAACAGACACACTGGCGATGCGCGCTTGTTTTATGCTCGTAATGATATTTTTTTTATTTTTTTTTATTAGAAATTTGAGTGCGTTTGACCTCTATCTAGCCTGATGGGAAGCTAAGATGAGGTCTAAGGTGTATCACGCATCACATATATATACTATTTAGCTATTTACTTACAAAATATACATTTTATTAAAATAAAGTTCTTTTAAATAAAATCCTACAAAAATCCAGTATTCCCATACAGTTTATACAGTTATAATCGTAAAAAAAAATATAAGAGGTATATTCGTGATTTTTTTATTTCGAATCAAATGAATAATATCATGTTTTGAGGACACTATTTCGGTAGCATACGAGTATATACTAAAGAATATATTTTTTTTACTGAAAATATACAGGATGTAACAAAATATACTGAAACTATTTTAAGGGTGGATTCAGTCCATGATGTTGAACAACTTTCCCTAAGGAAAATCAAAATATCAAAAATGAAAATATATAAAAAAAAATTTGCTCTGCCATGCCAGTTGATCTATCAGCTAATCCGAGTTTGTATGGAAAGTCAAAAAAGTATTTTTTATACTCGATATGTGTTTCTTGGGGAAAGTTGTTCAGTATCATAGACTGAATTCACATTTAAAATAGTTTCAGTATATTTTGTTAGAATTACCGTTACCCGATATCGGAACCCGGAAACAGGTTGTTCGGTTAACCTGGTTTTACCCATTATTACCTAACACAAGTTTCTTCCTCCGTTATCGTCATTAATTTTTTCATTGCGACTATCTTTTTAGTCATTACGACACAAAGCGTTACAGACAGACAGACAAACCAATAATAAATGGACGTTGAACAAACGGTATTCACTTTTACTCACATCAGACTGACAAGGTAATTAAAAATGCTACAACATACTACTTGTGTTTTGATTTATATACCTCGGGCTAAGTTCAAGAAGATATTAGCTGGAGCTAGAATCGGCCTTTCATAAAGAAATATGTAGATGTAGCACCTTCTTCTTGTTAACTCGAAGTATCGATGGGCCGTATTTCCATACAAACATAGTCTCCTGATTTCTCGCCGGATAGTGCCAGAAGCCATTATTATGTAAATTTTTTTTCATCATTTAATTATCAAAAGAGACGAACCTACACAAAATTGGTAATATTTTCTATTGTGTTCAAACATCCAGAAAATTAATTTGACGAGATTATATTACAAAAATAAACCAGCCAAGTGCGAGTTAAACTCGCGTGGAGAGAGTTTCGTACAATTGATTGAATTCTTATAGGTTTTTCTGTAATCTACAAGCAATTTACTATATTTTGTATTTTTTTCAAAATTTTCGGCGTAGTAGCCAATTTTAGTCTTCTTTCATGAATAAAATCAAAACTTTTCATTTTACAATAATAACAAAAATATGTTTGAGATCCTTTAAACGAGCCCTTTCATTTGATATATGACACAGTAAGGTATGCGAAACTTTCCTAATTTATTCCCCGAAAATGACCCTTATTTTAAAAAAATATTTATTTACTTTGCACATATGTGTTTGGGTTGGTTTGGGTCATAGGATTACAACATTCTACCAAATTTCACCTGATTCGGTCCCGTAGATTCAGAGCAAATTGGCTGTGACGGACGGACGGACAGACAGACGCATGAGTTATCCTATAAGGGTTCCGTTTTTTCATTTTTTGTACGGAACCCTAAAAAACATACACTTCTTTAATTTTTAATGAAAAAATAAATAAAATCTGTTAAGTTTTGGAGGAGAAATCAACTACGAAACATTGATTTTGTGTAATTTTTACAGGTATTTTCTGTCGAGCTGCATATGTCTCTTTTGCACTCGCTCGGTTGTTGTTCAGGCACAGCGCGACAGCAATAGATGTTCTCGACCTTAGTGTTTCCTCATAAACGGCTTACTCTCGTAGTATAGCAGGACAGACCGACTAGGTTTCAATCAATTTAGAGGATCATCATCAGGGCCAGTGTTAGGAGCGGCGATCCGACCTAGTGTCACTGCCCTATCTGCGTCGACTACTTATATAACGTGAGTAAATCGAATAATAATATCCATATTTAATTGATCTCACGTTAGTTTCTAACAATAATTGCACGAATTGTAATTTTCAATCATGTTCAACTGCGACCCTTCGGTCGTTCCTTCTTTCCATTCGTTATCTGCTTACTGCTGTGCGAAGTGATGTGTTCGACTTTTGCATCTCGTGCATGCATCTCGTCCACCTTCGATCATGTCCGATTGTCCGATGTGTCCGAACTCCTGTAACTTCCTGTATTCCACTTTCGACAATAATTAAGAGATTTATTCCGCCGATTATTTAGCCCGATTCTGGTCCAAAAAGTCTAATACCGTAACCATCGACACGACAAGAAGAAGAAGATCTTGTCGATACTATTTAGAATTCTTGTTCTAATAGATATAATTTATAAGTAGTGCGACATCTTGAGAAAATATAAACTCATTGGCTAGAAGATATTTCTTCATGTGCTTCTGAATTCCAGAATAACTAACCTGCGTAATAGGTAGGTAATAAAACATGAGTTATGAAGAGTTTCAACTCCTAACAAATAAGTGCATGTACCTTCATAAGCCATACCCTTAAAGGATGAAATATTTTTACGCAATGTATTTTCAAATTTCATTATTTTCATTCCTCTTTCCTACTTGTTCGCCCTCCACCACGCCAAAAGTGGCCTTTGGGTCTTGCTTGCTTACGCTCTGTCTGGTTAGAGCCTAGAGGTTATTAAGAGATATTATAAATATCTTAAGATAATAAAGATATTTTGAATTAAATTTAATTGCCGCAAGACCTAAAATGCTCAATTTTTCTCTCTTCTAGTCTGCCCCATTAAGGAACTTAAGGGCCCAGTCCTTACTTTTAGTGATTTTGACTGCTTTTTCGGAGCTGATTGGAGCCAAACTATCTTAGTAACAATATGTTAAATTGAAGTTCATTTAAGTATTAAAAAAGTAAATGAGACAATTTATTGATTTTCATTGTAATAGCACGTAATAGTTTGTTTAATTCCAAATAACCTGAGACGTGTTTCGATTTTTTGCAGTGCATGACGTTCGTATCATTGTTGTTTACACTCAATTCAAAACATGAAGTTGTGTTTAAATTACAGAGAAATAAAGACAAAAGAAAATGCTAAAAAGTGAATGAGAAGATTTCAATATTTTTTTTTTTAAATTTATTTAAGAACTTAGTTGAAAAGGTTAAACTTTGAACAAAATATAAGCGAATGCGTCGTCGGATTTCTTGCGCATACGACTGAGTTAAAAAATAAAAAATACACATATATGAAAATTGATTCATGCTTAAACACGTACAATAAATAAATAAAAAAATTTGTCTTTTGTAAAAAGATAGAAAAATTTAAAGTTCTCCGAAATTCTCAAATAAATATGGGGACGAAAACGCTGATAAGGCAGACCGCTCGCTGCGCTTCTGAATTCGTCTAAATTCGTCTCCAGGGTGCATGTACAATAAAGCGCAATGCGTATGTGTAGATAGAAAATATAGATTCGGGTGTTTAATCAAAAATCAAAATTCCCACAGTCGAATACTGCAGTCTTAAGTGATAGTGTATATATAATTTAAAACAAGTTATTATTTAATTTTTTTTTAAAACAACCTTTTATTTAAGACAATGAACTAAAAAGTTTAAAATGGAGCACTTTTTACTGATCAAGATAAAGTTACTAAGCCCAAACTCGATGGGGTTCTGTTGTTTTTTCACAGGGATGGCGTGGCCACCTTCCGGCTTCATAATGGGATCAGGCATTGGTACAATAATATTACATTGTCACCCAACTAATATAAGTATTTGAAGTTACAACTCGATCGAGTAATGGGAAGTGGGTCTAATTTAGCTTGCAAGATTTGATTACGGACACACAGACAACGGGACAAGTGAAACTAAATAAAAGCTTGTAAAAATAGTGGTGTTATTTCAATAAAGAATTCAAACTAAAAAAATCAGATACTAACTGAGCATTAAGATGGCTTTTCGCATCGCTAGGTAGAAAAAAATATTAATTTCCATCTTTATTTAACTTTAGTTTGTGCAAGTACCTAGTTACATGTATCGATCACGGGTAATTTAGAAAATTGTCTGCCGTATGCACACAGCAGGTGAAAACTACGTGACTTATTTGCCATGGAAGGACAAAGTACACGAGCACTGGACGTATTCAGGAACACTAAGTCTAATTTTTATAAAATAAAACAACTTATTTTACTTGTCTCTTTAAATTTTTTCTTTGTCTATGATGAACTAATAAACTGCTGAGTATAAGTAACTAATTAATTAATCGATATTATATGTATGTATTATTATGTAAATATGAGTAGGTAAGAGTTTGAACAAAGAATCCAACTTAAGATTACTCTTAATAAAATTATTACTAATACCTAAACTTTGAGATGTAAACAGAAATCAATTTATGCTGATTATAATAAAGGTTCATTATTTTTACTTTCATCATCATCATCATCATCCGAGCGTATTCCCGGTTGCATCCTCAGCGGTAACGCTTAAGATCCCGGGGTCTGCTGCCTAACCTAGGTGATTTGACGATGTTATTGGTTTTTACACTTTCATTATTTTTACTTTATATGATAAATACCTAAACTGATAAAAGCCTTGTTTTTTTTTTTTTTTTTTTTATTAGAAATTTGAGTGCGTTTGATCTCTATCTAGCCTGATGGGAAGCTAAGATGAGGCCTAAGGTGTATCACGCAGACTCAAAAAATGCCTGTTCACTCTTGCCTTGAAAATCCCTAAATTATATGTATGGGGAAACATCGACGCAGGGAGGGAATTCCACACCTTAGCGGTTCGCACAATGAAGGAGGAGGCGAATCGAGAGGTACGATGAGGAGGAATATCGACCACAAATGGGTGGAATCCCTGTCCACGTCGTGTTGTCCGATGGTGGAATGGTGCAGGGGGAATTAAATTATGTAATTCCTGCGCACACTCCCCGAAGTGCAACCTGTAGAAGACACACAGACTTGCTACCAGTCGGCGATGTTCGAGGCTGTGGAGCCGTCCTGCCGTAAGCAACTCATCACCAACGAGTCTTCTGGCACGTCTGTCGATAGCTTCCAGGGCTTCGAGCTGATAGCGGGCAGATCCATCCCATAGGTGGGAGCAATACTCCATACATGAGCGGACTTGAGCTGTGTAAAGGCTCAACAGTTGGTCAGGGGTAAAATATCGTTGGACCTTGGAGAGGATGCCCAGTTTTTTAGAAGCCGTCTTAGCCCTGGACTCAATATAGCTACCGAAGTTAAGATTTGATGAGAGATCGATACCGAGAAGTTCGAGATGACGGGTGATAGGAACAGGCACACCCCGGAAAGTGGGAGCCAAGTTGAAAGGGCTCTTTTTAGCAGAGAAGAGACACGCCTGTGTCTTAGAGGCATTGAATCTCACAAGGTTGGCATCACCCCAATCGGAGACAGCTTGCAGAGTAAGATTGGTATGGAGCACCATTGCCTCTCTTAGTTCGTCTATTTCCGTTTTTTTTGCCCTTGCACTAGAAAAATATCTTTCCGTAACGGTGCTATCGTCTGCATACCCAAAAATACCGGGCTTTAGCAGATCGTTAATGTGAAGCAGAAATAGCGTTGCGGAAAGAACAGATCCCTGAGGTACTCCAGCATTAATTGCCAATAGGTCAGACGAGCAGCCGTCAAGAGTTACTCGAATAAACCGTTCCCTCAGGAAATCGGAAATCCAAGCACAAAGGGTGGGAGGGATACCGTAAGCGGAAAGCTTCGCTATAAGAGCGTCATGCCATACCCTGTCAAATGCCTTTGAAATGTCAAGTGAGACAGCAAGTGCCTCACCGTATTTTTCAAGGGCTTCACCCCAAAGATGTGTAGCGTACACAAGAAGATCCCCAGTAGATCGGTTCTGGCGAAATCCGTATTGCCGGTCACTGAGGAGATCATTGTCCTCAAGGTACGCAAGTAAGCGCTTGTTAATAACACGCTCCATTACCTTACACAGAATGGAGGTGATTGCAATTGGGCGATAGTTTGAAGGGTCGGCACGTCTACCCTTCTTAGGTACGGGTTGAACATTGGCGAGCTTCCACATTTTTGGGACGATTCCGGACCGATGAGATAGACGAAACAGGCGCGTCAGAACAGGAGACAACTCGGGTGCGCAATTCCTTAAGACAATAGCAGGAATACCGTCGGGACCACTGGCCTTATTCACATCTAAGTTGCGTAGAGTCTTGAGAACCTCCTTTTGATGAATGCGGACTTCAGGCATTTTACATCCACAAGGAGGTAACTGGGGCGGTGTTTGATTGCTAGCATCTAGACGTGAGTTTTCGGCAAACAGTGAAGCTAGTAAATTAGCTTTTTCTAAAGCCGTGTGTGCCAGTGTACCGTCAGGTTTCTGCAAAGGAGGAAGTGAGGAGCGGCAAAAGTTAGCTTCAACGCACTTAGCCAGAGACCAAAATGCTTTACTACCGGATGGGTACGAAGCAAGTTTGGCACCAACTCTGCCTATGTGGTCGAAGCGAGCCTTTTTAAGCGTTTTTTTGCAGGACTTGGCCGCAAAGTTAAAGGCTTTCTTCTTTTTACGCGTATCCGGAGCTCTGCGCTTACGAGCGTCAGCCCAAGCCTGGTATGCTGACTGTTTAATAGCCTCAGCTTTTAAACAGTCAGCATTGAACCAGGGTTCAGCTTTGATGCCAGAGGGTCGATCAGAAAATGGAATATAATACTCCATCGCCTGACCGAGAACCTCAGCAACGGCACTTGCACAGCTCGACGGATCGCCAGAAGAAAAGCAGGCTTGCAGCCAAGGGTAAGAAGCAAGGAAATGTCGCATCTCATCCCAATCTGCTGACTTGTACTGCCAAAACTTGTCTATTGCCTCTAGGGCTGAAGTCAGGTGGAGGACATATGAGGACGGACTTTACCAGACAGTGGTCAGAACTCCCAAGAGGGGCTGAAACAGACACGTGATATCGGTCTGGTTCAGTCGTCAGCAGAAGGTCCAAGCAATTAGCTATGTGATTCTCAACGTCGGGTATCCTAGTCGCCTGGTCGACCAGCTGGGAAAGGTTCAAAGACAAGGCAAACTTGTACGCCTCTCTACCAGCATGGTCAGTTTTCTGGTATGGGAACAACCATTGTTCGTGGTGAGCATTAAAGTCCCCCAAAAAACGATTTGCGCGGTAGGATACCTTTGCTGAGTCACATCAACAGCCTCACTTAGGTGACGAAAAAGCCTCGTTGTCTCCTGGTCACCGCTATGCGATCGGTAGACACCGACATAGACAATTTGTTCTGTGCCGGTGTCCACAAGCAGCCAGATTGAAGAAGAAGAGGGATCTTCCAAGTTACGGAGACGCTTACAGCAGATGTCATCACGCACATAGAAACAAAGCCCTGCCTTAAAGCGGAAATTGTGCTCCAGGACATATCCTGGGTAATTCAAGTAGGATGTATCAGCAGGGGTAGTAATTTGCGTCTCCGTAAGCAAGAGCAGATGCGGCCTTACAGTCTCAAGATGGTGGTGGACTGGGACGAGATTAGAGTGCAGACCTCGAATGTTAGTGAGGTGCACTTTTAGCGAGAGGCCGTGTATCCGCTGTTGATTCCTCAACTTTTTGTTTCTTTTATTCATTATTGTTTTTATTTTTGGGGCAAGAGGGAAAAAAGGCGAAGAGTGGCAGTTACGCGAGGCATCAGCCAGCCCCCCCCAGAAGTCACAGTACTGTTGCGCGGTAGGATAAGACTAGTGCGGAGACCGCGGGGACGCCCGGACCCCCCCAAGGCCGCCTGTCGAGGCCTCTCGCCCGGTTGCCAACCGGCCCGACAGGGGCAACCTTAGGATTATGCGCGCGATGGCGGAGCAGCCTTTCACAGAAGGCTAGTCTGCAATTGGGCTCCCAACTATGCGCGGGCGGCCAGCGAAAAAACCGTTGCTCCGGATCCCGCTGCCCTCCGAAACTAGGCACCCCGCGCAACAACACTGTGAGTCTGAATTCGGTACATTGGCAGATGCAAAACTGCGTAGACCCACTCCTCGAACGGCTACTCAGGGAATGCAGGATGGAACGCGCGAACGCTTGGCACCCTGATTTTTCCACTGAGGGTGGTGACCAGCCGCGGCCTAAGCCTACCACCGGAGAGGGTGTCACTCTTTAGCACCACCCGGGGGTCACGTGTAGGGTCTCGAGGGTAAAGCCTACGGACGCGAGTGACAATCGACCCCCAAACATTGTTGTTCATATTCACTTTGTGACTTAGTTTCAGAAATTAAACAAATAGTAAAAATACTATATAAATTTCTAGTTAGACTCAGAGTTCATCCCTGTGCAGTCAGTCCCATGTAATGGTTAGTTGTTATGTTAGTTTGTTTGTGCAACAAAATAACATACAAAATCGTCCTTACACAGACACGTCTGTGTCATACTTTGTTTCTTAAGGTGAAGATATAGGCAAATGGCCTTGAAGTGGCGCCCTCATTTGAAATAAATTAAGTAACTCGTAAATATGGAGATAATTTCCATATTGCTCTTCGTCATGGAAGGACAAAGTACACGAGCACTGGACGTATTCAGGAACACTAAGTCTAATTTTTATAAAATAAAACAACTTATTTTACTTGTCTCTTTAAATTTTTTCTTTGTCTATGATGAACTAATAAACTGCTGAGTATAAGTAACTAATTAATTAATCGATATTATATGTATGTATTATTATGTAAATATGAGTAGGTAAGAGTTTGAACAAAGAATCCAACTTAAGATTACTCTTAATAAAATTATTACTAATACCTAAACTTTGAGATGTAAACAGAAATCAATTTATGCTGATTATAATAAAGGTTCATTATTTTTACTTTCATCATCATCATCATCATCCGAGCGTATTCCCGGTTGCATCCTCAGCGGTAACGCTTAAGATCCCGGGGTCTGCTGCCTAACCTAGGTGATTTGACGATGTTACTGGTTTTTACACTTTCATTATTTTTACTTTATATGATAAATACCTAAACTGATAAAAGCCTTGTTGTTCATATTCACTTTGTGACTTAGTTTCAGAAATTAAACAAATAGTAAAAATACTATATAAATTTCTAGTTAGACTCAGAGTTCATCCCTGTGCAGTCAGTCCCATGTAATGGTTAGTTGTTATGTTAGTTTGTTTGTGCAACAAAATAACATACAAAATCGTCCTTACACAGACACGTCTGTGTCATACTTTGTTTCTTAAGGTGAAGATATAGGCAAATGGCCTTGAAGTGGCGCCCTCATTTGAAATAAATTAAGTAACTCGTAAATATGGAGATAATTTCCATATTGCTCTTCGTCATGGACTAGATAGCCCTTTAAATTATTTCATGAACCACCGTTGAAAGTATTTACATTAGTCCGTCTAGCTTTAAAACTTGCCTCCGCCAAAAGTGGCCACGGCAAGTTTTAAAGCTAGACGGATCACCAATAATAGTTTCAACGGCAGTTCATAAAATAATTTAAAGGGCTATCTAGTGCATGACGAAGAGCAATAGGTATGGAAATTATCACCCTATTTACGAGTTAACAATTTATTTCACACTTCAAGGCCATTTGCCTATATATTGAAATTGTATGTGCACGTACCATCAACAGCATGGATCCGAGACATTCTTCTTCGTCTAAGCGCATTCCCGGTTGCATCCTCAGCTGTGCTGCTTTGGAGCCCGGGGTGCGCTAGCTTTTTAGTCTCCAAATATATCATGCATGTCAATGGTCACCCGCAAGCATGCCAAAGACCTTGCAAAATGGAGAAGAAATAGCCGAAACAGTTTAAATGATTTGGCTATAGTTTTACGACCGGCCGCCTGCCTGTCGTCATACCTCTTTGGGAACGTATTTGTGCGATAAGTTTTACAACCCTCTTACGACATCCACAGGAAGAGAAGGAGTGGTCCTATTCTAACCCAGAACCACACGGGTAATCCACATGGATCCGAGTCATTCCTCTAAAGATAAATACTTATGGTAGCATGCATTTGAGATTCACATTATATCCATTTGAACCTATATTACCTACCTTTCGCAGGTTTACTCGTAACAGGCCTGTGTCACTCCCCGTTTAGGTATCGAAAGTGTACCTACATTATTACAATGCGCGCAGGCGGTCCCTGCGGGTGGTAAATTCAGTTATACGAATCGTTTGTCCAGAGTAATAAGAATGAAATTGGCTTGCAATGGATGTCTAGGTCATCATCATCATCTGAGCGTATTCCCGGTTGCATCGTAAGCGGTTACGCTTCAGAGCCCGGGGTCCGCTGCTACCTACCCTAGGTGATTTGGCGAGGTTACTGCGGCAATAGATGTCTAGGTATCTATACGAAAAGGTGCTGAGTTCTGACGTGAGCTAAATTAATCATCGCTAGCCACATTGAGTAGATATTTCTTTGAATTTCTTTGCTGAGTGAGACTTCTGTACGTTAGTATTATTTATTCTGTGCTAGTAATTTGTGTGGTACCATCTATGTAAGCAGTTAGTACTAATATGTTTTTGGTCTACAAGTTTACTATTTACGTGCTTTCTAGTAGTTTGTATGACGTGGGGTAACTAGGTAAACGTTAGTATTATATCTTTTATACTTGGTTTAATCATTTCATTCTTCTCAGATCAAGTGATGATACATGCCACTTCAGATGCATAATTATTTCAATAAAAATCTGTACCAAGGTTACTGGTGGTCACGATACCGTTCATTAGTCGACTTATCCCTTAATTTGTATTGCGATAGGCGCATCACGAGTCGCTCTACTGTTGCGCAACTCTGACCCGACCAATTTGAGTAAGGATTATGAAAGTATGCGGGTTTTAATTTAATTGTTACATAAAAAGTTATAGATAGCATCTGTATGTAACCTGCGTTTTCTTAATAATTATTTTTTATTTAAAACAATAATAAACATACAATACATTCCACGCATAAACAACGCTATAATAATCTCATTAGAGATTTTCCACAGCGCTGGAATTGGCATAACAAGTTTATTTGCTAAGAAAATTAAAAAACCCCCGACTGTCAAGAACGCCATCTAGTGATGAGTAGTGGAACTACCGATACGACTTGATATCCGTAGCGCCATCTATTATTTGCGAAACAAAGCCCTGACTTTTGAGCGTTATTAACCCACAATAACTTTTAAATGGCTGAACCGATTTCATCAAACAGTTAAAAATCAGCGCAAAGGAACTAGCTTTCACGTTAGAAAAAACCACATTCGAGCGCTACGATGCCTCAGACCGACGGACAGATAGACAGATATTAGCGTCAAACTTAACCTAAATTTTTCTAAATTAACCTTTAATAACACCCCTCTTTTTGTCGGGGGTTAAAACGAACTTAAAATTAAATTGATATTAGTACCTGAATAAATTACCACGGAACGAGAGACAAAATTAACTAAATAAATGCGGATCATGCACGCAGCAGCTTGAGCTAACTCTAGAGTAATATAAATGTACCTTTGTACTTATATTTGGAATACTTACTAACTCAACAAAACTATTATCTTAACAGCCACAGGAAGTTCACTGCTGGACATAGGCCTTACGAAATTCTCATAGTTAGATAAACACTCAAGACTTACGTAAATTTGAGAAAAGGCCTTTTACTCTAAGTGCCAGCAAAGGCCTAATTACTGAACAAACATTTGAATTTTGTTTTTTTTTAATTTGCCCTGGGTAGTATTGAAACCAGAACCTACGGATTAGCAGACGCCACGGAGGTCATCTTTTGATAGGTTATGAATAGTGTCCGTTTCTAAATAAATAAATACAATTTAGCACTACGATTTTTTTTTAAGAAGTCTCATAGGTAGATAAACACTCAAGACCTACGTAAATTTGAGAAAAGGCCTTTTACTCTAAGTGCCAGCAAAGGCCTAATTACTGAACAATCATTTGAATTTTGTTTTTTTTTCTTGCACTGGCTAGTATCGAAACCAGAACCTACGGATTAGCAGACGCCACGGAGGTCATCTTTCGATAGGTTATGAATAGTGTCCGTTTCTAAATAAATAAATACAATTTAGCACTACGATTTTTTTTAAGAAGTCTCATAGGTAGATAACCACTCAAGACCTACGTAAATTTGAGAAAAGGCCTTTTACTCTAAGTGCCAGCAAAGGCCTTATTACCAAACAAGCATTTGAATTATGTTTGTTTTTAATGTTGCCCTGGGTAGTATCGAAACCAGAACCTATGGATTAGCAGACGCCACGGAGGTCATCTTTCGATAGGTTATGAATAGTGTCCGTTTGTAAATAAATAAATACAATTTAGCACTACGATTTTTTTAAGAAGTTAAAATACGACTAACAGACATACAAAGGAGCTGAAAATAATTGACTGTTATAAAAATTAAAAAATCTTTTACATAATTGCCTAAGCACCTATATTTGCTAATTTGTAAATTTTCACTTTCAAGATGTTCTAAATTCAAAATTTAAATGTTAATTCAGAAAATAGGCCTTTGTTTGCAGGCACTTAAGTTTTGCATACCAACATTGAGTGTAAAATTTGTTCAATAATTATTTTGAAAGACTTACTTAAGTAGGGGCAGACAACTGGGGGCAGAGGTGTGACGTATACGTGTCAGCTTATTTATAAACGTTGCTATAATTACAATCTGGCTAAGTTATTTAGTAACCAGGTACCTATCTAACTAACGTTGCAATATAGTGTGTCAAGTGTCGAGCAAGTCAAATGTCAAACCCTCAAGACGATACTCGGAGTTCAGTGCTGCCCCCATTTGAAATAAATTATTTGTAAGGAAACGGAGATATCATTTAAAATTTTGAGCTAGTAAAACCTAGATAAACCTTTAAACTATTTTATGAACCACTCTGTTTACAGTTTAAAGTGAGAACCTTAAGCTTTAGTTTGCATGTTTTGCAAACGCAAACTCGATGGGCCGTATTTCCATACAAGCGTAGTCCCCTGATTCCTCGTCAGATAGTGCCAGCATTTTTTTTTGAATCTATGAATATATATGCTTGATGAAAACATAGGACCACAGCCATACAGAAAAAAGAAACTAAATCGGTTAAGTTTTGGAGGAGAAATCAGGGGACTACGAAACGTTGATTTTGTGTACTTTTCATAGGTATTTTCGGTCCGAAAACAGATCCTCTCGGGAAATGGTTGTTTCGGGAGGTTTCTGTGTAAAAAAGCTATAAGAGAGCCAACCACAGAGTGTCACTATTGTGAGAGTGTCAACGACACAGCCCAGCACACACTCGAAGAATGCCCAGCCTGGGAGCAAGAACACCTCAATCTGAGTGCAATTGTGGGTGCTGAGCTCTCACTCCCTGCTGTGATTCGAGCCATGGCTGGAAGTGGAAGGTGCTGGAAAGCAATGCAAGCTTTTAGCGAGACTGTGATGGCAGCCAAGGAGGCAGCAAAACGCGAAAGAGAGGCAGTGTCTCTAGTAGAGATGCGACTTCGAAGACAGGGCAGAAGGAGGCGCATTTATGCTCAACTCCAACCACCCTGAGAATAGCCAACGGACGCCAGATACGGGGCTAAGTCTGTCGTCCACCTGGCTGGGAGTACGGACATGTGTCCCTGTTCGTCTCTCACTGTTTTGTTCAAGGGCCAATTAGCCTGGGGTAGAGTGACCTAAAAAGGTCATTGCCGTGGCTGGGAAGAGTGGATGATTGGTGGCAACTCCACCGCTCCCACCTTCCCGGTATTGGCTTGAAGGGGCATCGAGATGTTTGTAGTGGGTCCAAGTCCCACATAACCTGTCCCACTGTCCCCGCAGCGGAACGGTATGCAATGCCCATTAGCACAGGCCGGAATCTCCCGGTTCTTGACGGCCAACGTGAGTCATCGAGGCGAAAACGGGGGAGAGGTGCGGGGACGGGGAACGGGGACGCATATTGCGCGTACCTTAGGAGATTCCGTTCTGTTCACTCTTACTGTATTCTGTGCCATTAGTGTTTCCTCTTAAAGAAGCTTGAATTGATAGAAGGCCCTTGCCATCTTACTATCATTAGTCGTGTGAAATCATAGTCATAATTATTTATTCATCGCTAACATGTTGCATAATATAAGATGACAAATGTCGGTGCAGTACTACATGTACCCATTTTGGGTGTGGCGATACAATTGTCAGAACTATTTACATCGATTTAATATGAAATATAAAAATGTATGATCGTTAATATAAAATATAAATCGTAAATATAAAAATTATAAATAAAAGTACCTATTTTGTTAAACGGACTATATAATGCATTTGAAAATAACTAATTAAATATGCTGAGTCGAAATTTAAAGTTGTATGTCATAATCTATACGAGTAGCTCTGCAGTCACATTTTAAAATTAACTAGTCATAGAACTGGGATTGAGAACGGGTGTTTACTGTAGGTAGGTAAGAAATACTTACTTCTTCTTCCATTCAGGTCTGGGAGAAAAGAAAAAAACTTAGATCGTACCAGCTGCTTTTCTTCCCGCGTATTGTAAAAGCTGATCGAGGGAATGGGCCAAATTGCAAATAATAGGCGATTCGGCGGCTAGCAACCTTTCAATGTTGATTCCATTTTCCACCTTCTCGCCCACCATCACGCTAAAAGTGGCCTTTGAGTCTTGCGGCCCTGAGCTCTCTCTGCTTAGAGCCGCTGGACCCAAAATGTCTATCTGCGCCATTGGGTACTTACTAAGTATATACCTACTGCTGATAGTGGACTTACTATTCGAAACATATAACATTACATATCGATGATGTGTCTCACCTATTGATGGAATGTGAAAGGAACCGAAATCAGAGAATTTTTTATAAGCAAATTTAATGTAAATAGATTGGATATGGTGTATGTTCAGAGCATTCTGAGCAACCCCACCTCTGATGCTGCCTAGCACTTGTGTAGTTTAGTGGAGGATCACCAGTAAAGTACACAGACGATTTTTAACTTACAGTTAGGAATTTATAGGTAAATGTAAGGTGTAAGTTAATTCAAGTTTTGTCTCGATGGAGCTGACATGTCTTAAGACAAAAGCTCCTAAATAAATAAAGATTAAAAAAAAAATGTTTGTATTCTCGTATTAAGTAGTTATTATTGTACATGCTTTTATAGGATTTATAAGGATAAATAAGGATAAAAATAAATATTTTTTGCTTACCATTCAAACTCGAATCAGCTGATCGGTCGTGTATTTTTGTTATAGGCCAAAAATTATTTTTTATATTTCGATATGTGTTCCTTGGGGAAAGTTGTTCAGTATCATGGCTTGAATTTACCCTTAAAATAGTTTCAATATATTCTGTTAGACCCTGTATATTTAAATATCAGCAAGCAAATCAAAATTAAATCTACGTTGTTTAACCCTAGAGTAATAAATTCAATTAAAATTATGATACCTATCATATCAAACATTTGACAATCCCACAGGGTCAATACGAAATGTCTAGAGGTAAGACAAAACAAATATATCGTTGGATATAATTTCTACACTGGCAGCAAAAAACAATGGGTTACATCGAGAAGGAGAAAATACGTCTCAAGTGTTACACTTACAAAAAGCGTGTCATGTCTGTTTGATGGGGTCTATCCGACCCGTCAAGTATGAAACGACTCAGCACGATATATTCAAATTTCTGTCCGTATGTCATTCGATATATGTCCGCCTGACATCTTCATGACTGTAATAATTCCTTTTTTTATTTATTTTGCTAAAGAAAAGCAAACTTTACTGCTTTGAGATATGGTTGTAAAATATTTTGAAATTTAAATATGATAGCAAGGAATCCGTCAAGTAACTATCCATCACGGCTCTAAGACTACCTACAATCTTTTCATTCAAAAACGAATTTTATTGCAAAGAGGTAAAGTTTAATTTTTATTATAGAAAACCCCTTAACCCTTGCAATGCAATGACGGCGTCAAAATGTTTCAAGCGGTCAAGTGTGATGACTCCTTGTTAGCAAGTGTACGCTCAATGACAAGATAATACGATACTTTCGTTAGAAGGTTAAAGACTACCGACAATTATAAATGCCCTTTGCATAACCCGGATTGACAGCAACATTTTTTAGTTATTTTATGTTACGTTACTATGCGAAGCTCTGACATTTCATTTACGATTTAAAGGGATAAAATATTTCGAAAATTTTACCCTTAACACTTTCATATTGGAGTCAAACAAAGTCATTGAGAAAATGTTTTTTTTCTATAATGTTAGAGGAACTACGGCTCTAGGCTCAGTCTACCCCATAAAAATTGAAGACGTGATTGGTATCTGTATATTTTTTCACAATGATAAGGTTTTATAGTCCCATGGCAGATAAAAGTTATCAATCAGACTGAAATGTTGAAAGTTTCAGCACTTTTCAGTACTTAATAACCTTTTCCAACCTGTTCACACATTTCAAAGTGTATATTTTTGTAGTATACTGAGATATTAGTCATCGCATGGCATTTTCGAAACAATTTTAAACGGCAATCAAGATATAAAACTCAATACGTTCAGAGCTGAACAAATAATGTCAAAATGACGTCACGTACCGTCGAATTACCTATAATCACACACGAGCACGTCGGCCGACTAACAATTTGTACAAACAGACGACCAACTAGGCTAGCGTTGCCCAACTTGACATAGCTGCCAAATTGCAGGTTAGGTGTCTGTACAACGTTTTTCTCACACGGTTGAGAGCAAATGACTGGGTGCGATGATATGGCGATATCGGTTCACGGAGTAATACTAGTGTTGATGGGACACACGGCCGAGCAGAATAGAAAATGCACGATAAAGTACCCTTTTGGTCAAACATTGAAAAGAGGTTATTGCGAAAATATAATTACTTTTGATTCCGTATCTAAAACTGGCACCAAAATACATATAATACCGCTATATCTAACAATAGGTTAGGTGGTTTAAATATTGTTCATAGAGACCAAGATATATCTTTTTATAACGTATTTATATTTTGTATTACAGTTTACGATATATATTTTACTTGAAAGGTTGCTTATAAACCTCACCTAAGTTATTAAGGGCATACTTGAATTTTCCGGGGTCCAGTGCTGCCCCCATTTTAAATAAATCATTTCAAAGAAAACGGAGACATAATTTAAAATTTTGCTACTACCAAGTCCTAGATAACCCTTCAAAGTATTTCATGAACTACTGTTTACAGGTTATAATAAGAACGTTAAGCTTTACTATGCACATTAGCCAAAAGTGGCCGATTTTCGCAAATGTGCGTAGTAAAGCTTAACGTTCTCACTTTAAACTGTATACAGTAGTTCATAAAATACTCTGAAGGGTTATCTAGGCTTTGGTAGTTGCAAAATTTTAAATGGTGTCTCCGTTTTCTTTGAAATGATTTATTTTAAATGAGGGCAGCATTGGACCCCGGAAAATTCAGGTACGGCCTTAAATGAATAAACATAATATGTAAACAATAAACAAATAAATCTTTATTGTTTCTTATTCACAAAAACAAAGACCAGTTTATTAAATATGGATATTATATATCTAAAATTATATTAGTCTATAAATTACATTGTAAAACGATTTACAATGTAATTTATCACATTTATCACAATTGTCTAAGACCTTTATAAAATTTTGGCATGTTTACCTCAATATACAGAAATCAAGTTTATGTAAGTATGTGGTATAACAATGAGTATTGTGAAATCGTCCAGCAAGTACTTTTTACCACAATTTCCAAGCTTGGTAATCATGAAAGCCGTATACCCCACAACGACACTCTACTATCAAGCTCAACCAATTTTCGCCTCATATTGGTAGTGTAATGCATTATCGTATTGCGCTTTCGAAATTGATTTCAATTCTGTCCTAGTACCACACGATCGTTCGTCCCTTTTATGGCTTATAATGTTAGAGAAAGACGTCTGTTTCGACAGGTAGGTCAGGTATAACGAAAGTCACTTAAGGGTGTTAAAATATGTGACGATAAAACAATCTGGACCGTTAAATTCCTTTCTCCGTTCGATTCCTTTCGATTTTCTGTCAAAATCGATGAAAAACGGAGTGTTTCCCAAGGAAAGTTGTGTAGCATAATAGAATAAATTTGAAATAAAAAAATTCACGCAGCTTTTTTTATAATTACTGAAAACAATAATTTATTTAATAAACATATTTCCCTATAACTTATCCACGAAGAAGCAAGTATCCACGTTTCCTTTGGGTAAGGACATTTTTTTGTTAGCTGTATAGGTCCCATTGTTGGGCAAAAGCCTCTCCTTTTTGGTTCCATCTTTTGCGGTCCTTAGACGTGATCTGCCATTCTTTTTCCAACTGTGTAAGATCTTCCACCCATCTCTCCCTTCCCTAGTAGCATTTATTGTTGGCGGTCGGTAGGGCCGACGTGATCTTGTTGGCGATGCGGTAGGGTAGGGCTGACGTTGGCCAATTGTAGCCAACGATAAATGCTACTAGGGTTGGTCTTCCTCTCTTTCTTCGACCGTCCGGTGTCCAGTTGGTATTAATCTTTGCCCATCTTTTATGATGCATGCACAGGACCCGCCCAATCCCTTTTTAATTTAGCCGTTTTTTCCCACTTGTAAATAAAATCGAGATAATCAGTAACAGATTTTTACGTCGCAAGGAAAGGCCTTGCTACAAACAATGTGTCAATTTCCAACAGTCGTGCAGGCACCAACTACTGCATTAGAGGCATTGTGGTGCATGCGCATTCCTCGACAGATTGAAAGCAATTCCGCTGATTGTTACGCAATTTTTGGATTCCTCGTAAATTCACCAATCTTGCGGTGATTGTGTGCCTTTTTTTATTTTTCGCCGCATCTAATAAGTTTAAGTGGCTATGTGTGATATATCTCGTAGAAAAAAAGAAGGTAATCTGCTGCCTTGTTATTTGTACCTATATAAGAGATCTTGAACTAGGTATATAATATTATGTAGTTACTTATATACTAGAACCTATACTTAGGTACCTATGTTTCACCAACCATCTTCCAACCAACTTGTTAATCCAATTCAGCTAACATTTGGCATAATATGTAAGACTGGAGATGCATACCCCGAAGAAGGCCCCAGAAAAAGGGGGCAGACAGAGTCGTTTGGGTAATTTGGCTCTAAGCAGACAGAGCCCAGGGCTACAAGATCCAAAGGCCTCTTTAAGCGTTTTGGTAGGCGAGAAAGTGGAAAAAGGAATCAAAATGGTGATGGGTATTAGTCGCATCACTTATTGACAAGATTTACATTTCGAACACTCCATCGATAAGGAAAGAGAGCAGCTGATTCATTCCAGTTTATTCCTTTCCCCTGACCAAGGTGGGTGAGACGAAACTACATTTTAAATTGATACTCGTACTTTGTTATTTGCAGTACTGTCACAGAATGGATATAATGGCTCTGAATAACGAAGACGGTAGCGCACTGCGTGTCCTCAATTTGCTGCAGAAAATTTGCTCACGTACAAGCGTCTTTCGTACGTTTTGTCATTATAGGTCTGATAGCTCCAGGAATAGTAGCATGTAGAGACATATTTATTGCGAGACTACTTTTTTGTTCTGTTTAGGGTTCCGTACCGTAATAGGTAAAAATAGAGATCTTTTAGATCACTCACTTGTCTATCCGTCTGTCTGTCCCAGCTAATTTGCTATGAAACAACTGGACCGATTGAGTTGAAATTTGGTATACGTAAGTCAGTGACCCAAAGGCGAACGTAAAACGTCAATAAATAAATCACAAATATGGGGGCCACTACGGGGGGTAAATTAGATGTTTAACAAAAAGTTTTGTAAACCTAAATCCTAAACTTTAAAAAAAATTACAGATGATACTTCTTTACCTATAGATTACAAGAACCCTCTACACGCGTGTTTAACTCGCACTTGACCGGTTCATTTCTTTAATATCTGCGATCAGTTCTATACTATGAGCGGTGTTAAACGTAACGAAATTTATAAATTTTTCTCCCCGTCAACTAAGCCGCAAGCAGTGAAGGAACTTTGTTACAAAAACCTGTCAATGAAAAAAAAATCTTTTTTATCAACAGAGTGCACAGACCTACCACTACTAGACTTGCAACGATATTGCTAGAAAGAGACTGTCAAATACAGTACAACGTGGCGTGGCTGCTATAAGTTGGCCTTACTGTCAAAATCTGGGCCAAACAAACCACAAAACAATCGAAGAAAGTTATTAATTTTAGGGATTTTATCATTTAAAAGGTGATTTAGGGTTTTATTTGATATTGCTTATTACGAGTATAAGTTAGTAACCATAGTGTGTTTAGTGACGTGTGCAAAATATGGGCGGAGGCAACAATCAAAGATAGAAAGAGATGCACTAAACTGGCCACGCACTCTGCAGGTCTAGTAGTGGTAGGTCTGTGACAGAGTGATTTTTAGAGTATCTTTATAGTAGATAATTTCAGCCCATTATATAATACGTATTATAGTATACGAAATGTAACTACCTACACAACATTATTCTCTGAAAGATACGTACTTAATATTTATTCAAACTCCATCGTCTTCTCTAATAATAAAACAAAGCCTATTTGCTCGAAAATCATGGAAACTTCAAGCCCAATTAAATATTTCTTCCCAAATAAAACTTGGGTACTTAGTGTCGCTCCTTGGCGGGGATTTCTCTCAAACTTCCTAATGAAAATAGGTTGGGAAGTAAACCTACTTGGGGAAATAGCTCATTATTTTATTATGTTTTTAATGCTTCGACTTCCAAAGCCTCATTAATGAAGTCATGTGGCAAATCGGTTTGTTGGGAGTTTTTCGCTGATTTGATATTTATTTCGGGGTAGAGAGGATCTGCATTTACGTAGAAAAAACCGCCATTGATGGTTACCCTCGTCCGTCATTCTGGAAGTTCTAGGTACGATAACGTAATTATTTAAAAAATCTATATTTTTTTTATTATTATTAATTAGGTATGTATTTTAAAAAAATATTTATTATTAAGTAGGTATACATATTTATAAAAAAAATGTATTTTTTTTTTCATTTTTATTTTATTTTATTTTTTTTATGTTATAGGGCGGCAAACGAACAAGCGGGTCACCTGATGGTAAGTGATCACCACTGTCCATGGACAACTGCAACACCAGGGGTGTAACAAGAGCGTTACCGGCCTTTCAGGAAGATATAGACTCGTTTTTTGAAGGTTTCAATGTCGTATCGGTTCGGGAACACCGCTGCAGGAAGTTGATTCCACAGTTCGGTCGTTCGTGGCAGGAAGTTCCTTTTAAAACGTATGGTGGTTGATTGCCAACTATCCAGGTGGTGTGGATGGTATTTTAATTTCAGGCGGGTGGTGTAGTGGTGAAATTTTTATTGGACCTTGGTTATCGTATTAGAATATAAGACTGCTAAAACTAAACTGTTTTAAGGGTAGATTCAGTCCATGATACTAAACAACTTTCCCCAAGGAACATATATCTAAATATAATACGAAAAATAAATTTTGGCGTCACATACAAGTTGACCGATCAGCTGATCAGAGTTTGTAAGCAAAAAAAGTTTTATTTTTATTTTGATATATGTTCTTTGCGGAAAGTTGTTTAGTATCATTGATTGAATTCACCCTTAAAATAGTTTCAGTATATTTTGTTAGACTTTATGTCACATTATTACTTCCAGTCAGAGACTGAGCATTTTGGGTCTTGTGGCTCTAAGCAGAAGCAAGTTTACCGCAACTGGGATCGCAATCCTAGTTGCCGGATCCAATAATTTAAATATTTTTCTATCGGCGACTGGGACCACTTTAATTGCGGTCCCAGTTGCCGATAACCTCGACAGAGCCCAGGGCCGCAAGATCCAAATGGCGCTTTTAGCGTGATGGTCCCAGTAGCCGATAACCTCGACAGAGCCCAGGGCCGCAAGATCCAAAGGGCGCTTTTAGCGTGATGGTGTGCTAGAAGACGAAAAAAGGAATTAATATAATGATGGCATCGCCAAAGCTATAAACATGATTCGCATTTTCGCCCATTTTAAAATAAAACTTAATTAAGACCTTGTATATCCAAGTATTAAGAACCTTCCCACTTCATCGCAGCCGGTTAAAAGTCGCTAATACCCGACATTTCCATAACAAGCCGGGCAGGGTGTGACGGTCGAGGGTGGATCGGAGGGTGGCAGATGTGCCGTAATCGAATGGACAAACAATCGATATTGTTGTACTTACCAGTTGCATGCTTGTAATAGGGCGAGTGTAATCGATTGTTTAATATATTCAGGGACGAGCTGTGAATCTTCGTAAATATTTCAATGACGAGGAATTCCATATAGTTTTAAAAACTAAAACCCGACTACGGAAAAATTCATCTTCATCATCCCAACCCTTCTTCCGTCTACTGCTGAGCATAGGCCTTTCTTCGTCGACGCCACCAATCTCGGTCCTCAAAATTAAAAAAAAAAATACTAAAAGTAAATGTATCCAGTTAAGGGGATACATAAATTTTTCGGGGTCCAGTGCTGCCCCCATTTGAAATAAATTATTTGGAAGGAAACACAGATATTATTTAAAATTTTGTCTCGATCAAGCCCTAGATAACCCTTCAAACTATTTTATGAACTACATGGCCGTTTTCCGCAAAAATGCTACTAACTAAAGCTTAACGTTCTCATTTTAAACTGTAGATAATAGTTCATAAAATAGAAGGGTTATCATGGGTTTAATCAAGACAAAATTTTATATCTGCGTTTCCTTTCAAATAATTTATTTCAAATGGAGGCAGCACTGGACCCCTAAAAATTCATTTATCCCCTTAATGCAAGCACAGCATTGAGGAACAGCTAATAATGTAGGTACATATATATTTTTATATAGGGTTTAAAAATGTGCTTTTTAAGCCCTTTCATTTGATACCCCACCTGGGTTGATTTGATTTATTTTATGTTTTAGTTCTTTTTTGGCTTTCCATAAAAATTCGGATTAGCTGATCGGTCAACTTGTATGGGTGGTCAAAAAATAGTTTTCATGTTTCGATATAATTGGACTGGATCCACCCTTAAAATATTTTTAGAATATTTCTGAATTCAAGAATCGATCGTTTAGTGACAATTTACCATACTTGCTCTGTCTTCATTTAGAACTACTTACATATTTTTAAATAAGAAATATACATAATAAAAAAGCAAAGAATATTTTTTAAGTAGAATCCAGTCGAAGCCGAAGTCACATTATCATATTATTACAAATAAGCATTGTCTGCTAGTGCGTTTGTTTGTGCTCGGTGTCGCGTCGCTGATTGGCCACGTACCACGTCATTACTGCCGGCATGATCCCGGACAAACCGACAGAAAAGTGTTATTGGTTTTATATAGGATAAGCTTTACGTTTCCTGGTAGTCCGTTCAATAGATATTTTTGCCTTAAAAAGATGGTGTAAAAGCGATTTTGACTTAATGTTGTTCAAGTACGGCTTTATAAAAATCCAAATTTTCAACCTTGGGAAATGTAGGCGCTAGTCGCCATTTTGAATTTAATCATCATCCTTTTTAGTCTTCACTGCAAAAGCACGACTCTCTGTACTACCAGAGCCATATCATATTAGCCAGAGCAGTCAAAGGATTTGTAAGCCACACTCAAATCTCCATGCTGGCTGCCGGGTTGGAGAGGTTTCATTAATGTTTATAAGCTTTGTTTAGCTGGGGGTTCCTACGTCGCCTTCTACGACATCGACGGGAAGACTTGGAGTGGTCCTATTCTACTCTGCCAGACGGCCAATTTATATTTCGAATTCAAGGGGATTTTAAATTTCTGAACGATTGACAACTAGGGTGACAACAAGAGTCTACAAGAACAATGAAGAAGTATGAGTAGGTATCTCCAAAAATAATGTAAAAAATTACTAAGATAACTCTTATACTTACGTAAAAAGTTAAAAGTCGCGGAATATAATAAAAACACAAATATTCAACTTCACTTGACTTGTAGGTTTTCTTGTGTGTAAGTGGCCAACACTGGAGTCAGATTTTTCAAGCTGCTGAAAGGAAAGGCATCTGACGTAGCTTGACGACTGCTATGCAATGATGACAGCCAGGACCAATGGCTTTACGTGCCTTCTGAAGCACGGCATGCAGATCGTAAAAGCCGATCGAGGGAATGGGCGAGAATCTGAATCATATGAATAGGCGATGCGGTTAGCAACCCATCACTATTATGATTTCCCTTTTCCACCTTCATTCCCACCATTATGCTAAAAGTGGCCTGGGCTTTACCGCCCTTGGCTCTGTCTACCCCGTTAGGGATAAAGACGTGATAGTGTTTCTGTATCTGTATCTGAAGCACGGAGAAGCTTGGAAAACGTTTTCGCCACTTGTGGTAACCCATCCAAGTGCGGACTATGTCCGGGGTTGCTTAACTTGCGAAAGCGCTAGTAATGCGAACTCCTACTGGGTCAATGAGCTCCACGACTAAAGTAAGCTGATGAAGCCACTGATTTTTAATATGAGAGATCATGTCTAACAAAGGTCGTGTATCAAAGAAGGGTTGTGGACTCGACTGTACTCACGTTTTCCATTGACTTTCATATAGTACTGTGTTTTATGTGCGGACAATGATGAGACAATAGTCAGTGTTTCTCAAAATCAAATATATAAAAAACAAGAAAAAGGAAAAGTATCCTTTTTAAAGATATACAGGTCCTAACAAAATATACCTTCGTAATTCAATCCATGATAACTTTTCCCGAGCAACAGCGAAATATGAAAATGGTTTTGTGTCTCCCGTAGAAGTTGACCAATTAGGTGATCTGAGTTTCTAAGGCAAGCCTATTTTTTTCATTTTAATAAATTATGATTTTTAAGTACCTATCATAAACTGATTTCGCCCTTAAAATAGTTTCAGTGGGTATTTTGTTAGACGTTACATAATTTACTCTTACTCCAAATATAGGGAGGATTTCTCATAATTACTAATTACTACTACATAATTAAATTACTAATGCTGGGCAGGCGGGTTGGTGATCGCTGAAGATACTAGGTACATATAAAGTCCTTGCATGGAGCACGCTGCTGCCCATTCTCTATTACCTATATCTCCCTTACCCTTAGTCACCTCTTACGATACCCGTTTTTGTGATATTTCAATCGTATATATAGGATTTAAACTGACAGTTTATGACACTATATTTTTTTTTCGTAATATTTTTTCAATTCAATATTATATCATATCAATATTATATATTAATATTAAGTTCAATATAGGTATTTAGTAACCAGTAAAATTCAAAATACTCCTATATGCAATTTCTTTAAAATTACAATTTTTTCCCGATATTCGACATGTTTCGAAATAAAAGTTAGATTACGTTTGTATAGAAAAGTCTATGGTAAGAGTGCCCTAATGGTTGGGAACCACTATGTCACGTGATTTAGTGAATTACCGTGATCGCTGCCACCGCAGCGATGTATCCAATTGGTATTTTTCCGCTGCAATCTTACGCATTATTGTTTCACTGATTCGTTCAATTGGATTCGCGGCGTGTAATCTATGTTGATATTTCTTGGTATTAATGATTTGTCTTTTAGATTATACTAGGACAGATGCATCAGATAATAATAATAATATAATTAATGATTTTCATGTTTGTGATGCTTTTATATTTATACTGCCCTACTACTAGGCAAAGATTTCTTCCACCTCCTTTAATTGATGATTTATCATCATTATCAATATTTATCATCAATCTTTAATCAAATTAAAGTATTTTTTTTATTTGTAATAAATAATAATCCTCTAGCTGCTCTGTCTAATATATGGCTCTGGTAGTACAGAGAGGGTCGGGCTCCTGCAGTGGGTCTCCACTCATCATTAGGTCTTTTTTAGTCTTAAAAAAGACCTAATGATGATAATAATAATGTACTTAATAAATTTCATGTTTCTTATGAACATCAATTACCGATGTGGGATTACTCGGATTAGCTACTAGAGTAAAAATAAATTGTAACTTAGGGAAAAATACAGCTAGACACGTTCGAAGAAGTCTTCAGACGTATTCAAGATGGGTTCGTTTACCCAGTGTGATGATTATGGACAAATACGCAAATTTGGGAGAGGTCATTAGTCGAGCAGTGAACTGATATAGCTTGTGTAAGAAGTTAAGTAGTTTTTTATTAGCTACTTGTGTCCCTACTGAGCATAAGCCTCCCCTTCTTCAAGTTAAGTAGTGATTATCAAGAATAAAACTCTATTGTTTATATTGTAAGCAAAACCTCGGAAACCATAATACTTATCAGAGTTTAAAAATTCCATTATATTGAACAACTTTCCTCAAGTAACAGAAAAAAAAAATTACCCTCCCATACAAATTGAATGGTTAGTTTTGGCCAAATCTATCGTGATTACTTATAATTGTATGGTTGATCATCTCCTCAATAATAAAGACAGTTGATTAATGCGTTCTAAAATAACCAACGAAATTAATTAAAATTTTTATTTCTCGTCCATTCGTTGACATTTGCAGTGCAAGTACTTCTGTACTCGTAGTCCAAGATCGTGGGCAATATTTTTTATTAAAAACTACAAAAATAAAATAATTATAATGAAATAAAAAATAATTTAATAATACTAAACATAGGATAATTAAATTAGATAGGGGTTGTAAAAGGGGTCGTGAGTTAACTAGTAGTTTAGGTAGTAAATTAGAAGTTTGCCTATCAGAAGACTAATGTATGTCTGACTGCAGACGACTGATGATTGGTTCTGGTCTACCCATTGGGTTGCGGAGGTCAGACGGCAGTTCGTTCTGTGTTAACACTCAAATCACCTAGGTAGCGGACTCCGGGCACTGCAGCGTTACCGCTGAGGATGTATGGATGTACGGATGATGATGATGACCTACTTTGAGCTTTAGGAAGATTAAGACATGAAATTTATAGTCAAATGTTATTAAATTTATACGTTAACATTGTAACGTTTGGTGTATAGCGTTTTTTAAGTCTCTAGCTCTTACACTAGGCTGGGGTCAGTAAAAGTTGTTTATCATCACCAACTGAGCCATGTCGTGACCAGATCTCCACTATCTTTGTCCAGTCTTAGGTACACCGTGCACATGAAGATTGAAGGTGTGTGTGAAAGAAACACCTTTCTGCCATACCGGCCTATTTAAAATTTCAATAAATTAAATATTAATAAAAAATTTAGTTATGGTTGCGTGATGTTGAAGCAATTTAAGCTATCCAAATAACTTTATAAATGTCTTATAATAATATACTTAAATGTCAACGTGCTTAAGTTAATGTTTTTTTAAATAGGTACCTATATCTGTGATTGTTCAGGAACATAGCCTAGGTATGTCAATTCCGGTGTCTTAAGAGTCATCAGCCAGCATCACCCTAGACAGAATCAGGATTTCCCATACAAACGTAGTCTTGCTTTTATTTTGAAACGACATTTTGAATTTGGGCAAAATAATTTGAAAGAAATTGCATATATCTAGGCGTATAGTTAACTGGTTTTCACAGTCCAAATATGAACTTGAGAGAGAATATAGTGTTTCATATCTTGATCATATCATATTTGACCATCAGTATAGACTATGGATAACTTCTACACCCTTACATTATTACGACCCTAATGTACCCTGTAGGAGTGTAGGGAAGCGATAAAAACGTGAATAGTAGTTATGCATGTTTATTAGGGTACCGGAAATGAATCTTCATGTATGGGTATGAGCAATTAAACTAATTATACAAATCATAAAATCAATTTACCACCCAAATTAACTACCTAATAGCAGTTTACAAAGCAAATTATCATTATCTTCTATTGTACTCGTTTCAGGCTCCCGCATTGCATATGACACGACTTCGAACCCAAACCGGTATGCCCTCGGGCAATGTCACTGGGCCATCACGGGTTATGCGGATGCCTGAAACAGATAATTTGAAATTGAATCACAAATGTACACGTATTTATACTGAGTAAAATATTCTCGAAACAGGTGCCATTTTTTCTCCTGACTTTTCTCCTGACTTGTCTAACAAAATATACTGAAACTATTTTAAGGGTGGATTCAGTCCATGATATTGAACAACTTTCCCCAAGGAACATATTTATTTATTTAATATTTATTGCACAATAATCTAACGATTATAATACAAAAGGTAAAACTTAATGCTAAGCATTGTCTACCAGTTCACCTTACGGACGTAGCAGAAAAGGTAGTAAATGGGGTGCAAGTCTACTTAAAATAAAGAAAGAAGAGTGTTATATACAAATAATAAAACATACATAATTCATATAATTACATAAGATATATACATTATACATATATTCATATATAAATTACATTAATCCATATACATATTTACATACTTAAAATAAACTTACATAAATATGAATACATAAGCATAAAATAAATATACTTACTTAAATTATTGCAGCAAAGCTTTTTCGCGATAGTGTCGAATTACCAGCATTTTGAAGTGATCCCGCGTCTGTGCTCTCATGATGATCACATATGCCGAAATATAAAAAATAATTTTTGACCTCCCATACAAGTTGATCGATCAGCTGATCCGAGTTTGTAGTTTATTTTTGTTCTTCCTTGTCCTTATCCCAATAGCATGTGGGGTCAGCACAGCAAGTCAGTTATTTCTAACTCATTCTATACTTTGTCAAATTGTCCGTTACTCCGTTCTTACCCATATCCTTTATGCATTCCCTCCACCGTAGTATGTGTAAGAGTGCCTTTTTTGAATAAGCAAGCAAAGTGAGCGTAGGTTTCTAAACCTGAAAATTCGGCGTTTATATTTATGTTAGTACCTACTTATACACCTACTTATAACTCGAGACACCTACTTATACTTACTTATTTCTGTAAATTGGATTTAGAATAGAATAGAATAAAACTTTATTTGAATTGAAACACACAATCTTAACAACAAAAATAAAAAAACATAAATACAGAAATTATAATAAGTAGGTACATAAAAGAAAGAAAAAATAAAAGAACATAATAGCCTGTGTGAGTTCAATTCAAAAAGGTCATAGGCTCAGTGTAAACCTTTACTCACGCACGGATGTAAGTAAAGCACTGGTTTTCTGCTATGACCTGAATGAAGTGATTGACGACAATTTTGGAACAGAAAAAAAAAAAAACTTAATTAGAATTAAAATAACAGTACTGTGTGGCAAATATACTGAAATGTATATCAATTGAAAACATTTTAAGTAACATTTTTATAAAAACATAAATATAACGTTGATATGAATGATGTGTAATTGTTGTGTGGTGGACAGTATATGTATGTCGGGTATGTGTAATCAGAACAGCTAGTCTTCTACACAGCAAAATCCGCTACCGACCAACCTCGTGGTAGACTTTCAATTTGTTTGTTCATAAGAAATTCCTTGAATTTTAGCTTAAAAGAATACTTGGTTGATAATAGCCTTATAGGAGGAGTAATGTTGTTCCAGCATTTGGTTGATAGATAGCGGAAACTGCCGGCAAAAGCTGCTGTTCTGTGTGAGTGACCTGCTAAAATACCACGCGTGGACCTAGTGCCATACCTGTTGTGAAAATATGAAAAATTAAGTTTAGAGTATAGATAGAATGGCTTTTTAAATTTAATTACATCAAAAAGAAGAGATGCCAGATGTAGGTGTCTTCGAGCAGTCATTTTTAGAGTTGAGGCTGCGTTTAAGTAGGGGGTGATTCGACTCCTAGGAGGTATAACGTAACAAAAACGACAGCATGCATTTTGAACCCTTTGGACGAGACGGCTAGTTTTAGACAACAAACGAGGTCCATAGATCTGCATAGTTCAAACGAGAGAGAATCAACGATTCACAAAGCATTATTCGATTTTTCTCGCTCAGAAGATTCCGGATACGATATAACATTTTGAGACGGTAAAAACACGACTTAACCAAGCCTTCAACGTGTTTTTCGAAGCGTAATTGGCTATCAAGAAGTATACCTAAATTTTTCGCTTCCTCTGTACGTGCAATGCTTCTATTACAGACTTGAATTTTAGGGTTTGTGCCAAGGATATTTTTAATTTGAGTTTTTGAACCGAGTATAATGAATTTAGATTTATCTGGATTAAGTACAAGCCCATTTCTGTCTGCCCATTGGGCGACACCATCTAAGTCCTCATTTATCTTTGATTCTGCATTCTTAAAATCCTCAGGCTTAGCTGATATGTATAACTGGACGTCGTCAGCATACAGGTGATATTTGCAATTATTAATAGAGCGAACAAGATCAGCACCGTATATAATAAAAAGCAGAGGACCAAGAATGGATTTGGCACTCGTTCGCAAGCTTTACATGTTATATTGTGATAACATTGTATTAGGCATAATATCTTTGTAAACTGACAAAGCCCTTCCGGCGCGTAGGCGACCAATACTGTGTAAATGAGTTTCTTTCGGCGTTTCTTCTCAGCAGTAGTAGTTGCAAAACGCTAGTATCGGTAGCTTTTGCACTAAAAATAATTAAAAATAATGACCTTCAATAAGTGATATATTTATCCTACATCGAATAAAAAAAAATTACTTTGACTTTGAGAATTGGCCGACTGATCTGGAGAAAATAAGGAGGTAAGAAGATGAGATTTTTATTTTATTTAAATTCAAACACGAACCAAATCTATCAAGGATTCTTGAGGAGTTGTATACTATTATTATACGGTACCTACAATGAGTGAGTAATAAGTACATTATCTTTCTAAGCAATGTTAAAGCCTTGCCTGTAATTAATAACCCAAAATTGGCATTGTCAATTTCATTAACATTGACTGCACACCAAATCTCGTTAATCTTTAATGTCAACTGAGGACTTCTGAAGCAGAAATATGGCTTTGAGATGTTTCACAAGCGGAGCGGTTGCATTTTTATTTTGAAATTATGGTATTTTATCATCAAGTACCAACTTCCAGTTTTATTTATATAACGTCTAACAAAATATACTGCTATATACTACTTTGAAGGTGAATTCAATCCATGCTAGTGAATTCCCCAAAAAAAAAATCGCGGTATGTAAAATATTTTTTGTCTGTCCATAAAAATTATTCTTCACATTTCGATATATGTTTCTTATGGAAAGTTGTGTCTGATAGTTTCAGTATATTTTGTTAGTCCCTGCCTAATAAACTGTGTATTGGATTTCCAAGCCACAAAGTTTCACTCCTAAATATTTTATCATTAATTTTTCGCTCGATGACTCAGTTAGGTAATTCACTTGAAAATCAATTTTCAGTTATATTTACGCGTTTGATACGTTTATAGCGCTGAAACAATGCCCGATTTGGCAATTAAAGTGATAAGTTTTTCGAAAAAAAAAAATCATACAAACTTTTATTGTGATGCCTAAGACTTATCAACAAAAATGTAATAAGCCCATACTCGATGAGGTTGCATCGTTTTATTACAGGGTTCATAAAGCCACCTTCCAACTCCGCCATCAAATAAGCTTCTTGCTACAATTATATTGCATTGTCATCCGATTTACATAGCATACAAAATTTTCATAATCATCATCATCAACAGCCATCAAGTACCCACTGCTGGGCATAAGCCTCCTTTTGTTTGCTACATCCTGCTCTATCACTGGCCATCGCAATCCAGTTCCTCCCAGCAACCTGCCTGATGTCATCAACCCACCTAGCCTAGCCAACACACTACGTTTCCCATTTCTAGGATACTATTCGGTGACGGCCTTACTCCACCTTCCATCGTTCCTTCGAACCAGGTGTCCCGCCCAGTTCCACTTTAGAGCCGCAACCCTGGAGAGCACGTCATGAACTTTCGTTCGACGTCGGATCTCCACGTTGCGAACTCGGTCTTGCAGTTTGATGCCGAGCATGACTCGCTCCATGGCTCTCTGCGCAACCGCAACCTTATACAACTGGGATGGGTGGCTTTTGGTAAGCTGGCGGATGTTTTTAAAAACCGAAAAATACCACAGTGCCTAAAAACACGCCTCTTCAACCAGTGTGTTCTGCCCACAATAACATATGGTGCCAAGACATGGACTCTCACAAAGGGAACCATGTATACAAAATTTTATTCCTACGAAAACCGAGAAGTGACAAACAAATAGACAACAATCAACAAACAGGGGCAAGATAATTAAAAGTTCGTAAAAATGAAACGTTACGAATCTGTGGTTCCCGCTTCTTCTCTCACTAAGTCCGCACCCAAACCTTCCCTGTGATCTCTCACCCGTGTAATCCCCGCTAATATTATTTAGCGTAGACAATCGTTTCCCTGCGGCAGGACAGCTTTGCCTTTTAATCAGTTGGCAAACATTGCGCTGCATATTGAGGAGGTATGTGCAATTGTATTAGAGCAGTCATGTGGCGGGCACGGCTCAGCGGACTGGTATGTCGCAGCCTTTGATATTAGCTGGTTTGATTGTTATTGGAATGGTTACATTTGCTATTGCAGACGATTAGGTAGATATTATGCAGATTATTACTGAATGGCGAAGTAATTCTCAAAGATCATGCGCATTCCTTAACATTAATGAACGGTTTCCCAGAAATGAAATAAGAAAGTAGAAAATAGATAGCATTTTAATATACGTAAGTACCTAACTGATATAATGGCAGAGTCACAGTATTTTTTATTTGGTTCACAGATTTAGTTTCACCTGTCCCACCAGATATCTGGGTATCCGTAATCAAATCTTGCCAGCTAAATTAGACCCGCTTTCCATTATTCGATTGAGCTGAAACTTCATATACTTATATAAGTTGGGTGACAATGCAATACTAAGTTACTAATGACCTGATCTCATGATGAAGCCGAAGGTGGCAATGCCATATCTGTGATAACAAACATAACCCCACCGAGTTTGGGCTTAATTGATTCGTCTTGAGGAGCTTTAAACTTTTTAGTTTATTGCTTTAGATAAAAGCTTGCTTTTAAAAATATTCTTAAATAATTATTTTCGAGTTTAGTGTAAATTATCTCGAAAATACTTGTCCTTTATCTATGATGTCACTTTATATCCTATCCTATCCTAACTTCCTAATCCTAACTAATATTATAAATGCAAAAGTGAGTTTATATATTTGTTTGTTTGTGTTACCTCTTCACGCTTTATCTACTGAACCAATCTTCTTGAAAATTCGCATAAACATAGTTAGGAGTACTGAGAAGGACATAGGGTACCTTTCATCCCGGAAAAGTGTAATGTTCCTGTGGGATACGCGAGCGAAGACGCGGGCAAAAGCTAGTTTTATAATAAATACTTACCTAAGTATAAAGAACATCATATATCTGAAATAAAGGTAATCTTCCAATTTGTACATTTTTATTTGTTTATTAAAAAAAAGAAATAAATATTTTCAATTGTAATTAAACTAACTACATTCTAAACCTAACAATAAAAGCTAGTCTAAACTATTGATTTAGAAATTTAATTAAAATATTATGACCGTGCGGCATGGATAATACAGTTTTGAGTTGGTTTTAATTTTATTATTTTTCATTTATTATTCAAAAAGTCAAATTAAGTAATCGAAAACCTTTAACTGCTAATGTAGCTGACTGTCAAGCGTCAATCGTCAACCCAACTGACACCAGAAAAGCGAAAAAGAAACCGGACGCGAGTCATCGGAAGTCTGCAGGCATCGATCAATGGCACTATAAAACTTTTTGTAGGCATTAACGTGTCGGAACTTTGAGATCCCACGATAAGTTGACGTGACGAGTCGAACCAGTAAGATAATTAAGTTAAGTAAAGTACATACAATCACGTCTTTATTCCTTGCAGGTCAGACAGAGTTGTGGGTCGCAAAACAAAATTCGCCATTAAGGCCGTACCTGAATTTTCCGGGGTGCTGCCCCCATTTAAAATAAATCATTTCAAAGAAAACGGAGACATTATTTAGTAAAGTGTGCGTAGTAAAGCTTAACGTTCTCACGTTAAACTGTAAACAGTAGTTCATAAAATACTTTGAAGGGTTATCTAGAACTTGGTAGTAGCAAAATTTAGCTTTAAAAATGATGTTTCCGTTTTCTTTGAAATGATTTATTTTTAATGGGGGCAGCACTGGACCCCGGAAAATTCAGGTACGGCCTTAATTGACCGAGTGAGCGAAGTGTCTTAGTTTCGAGATTGGCCAAAAATGCTTTTGTCCGTCAGTTTGTCTGTCCGTCCGTTTGTTCTCGCCAACAGGTCGAATTTATCAACCGATTCTCGTGAACTTTTATGACCAGGATCGATAATTGTATAGAATTTTTTGTCGTATCAGTTTTTGGAAATTTTTCAAAATGGCGGAGATATAGGGGGTTTAAAAATTTAAGAAAATCATATTTCAGCCATTTCGAAAAATTTTCGAATATGTCGCAGAACTTTTTTGTTACCCTTACTAAGACGCAACTTTTTTGTCTGAACAACTTTTTATCCGATAAACTTCAGCTTAAACCCCGGGTCGGGTTGAGTCGCGAGGATTACAGCTCACATTTCCACTAGTACTACTGATAGGTACAGATACACTTATTACGTCTATATTTCGAAATACGAGGTTTGAGAAAGTGTTTCAGCATCTTGAACTGAATTTGTTCACATAGTTTTAGTATTTATGTTAGTAATATCGAAATCAGTTGGTAATAACTTGACACGAAGCAGCTTCCTTTGATCGTAGCCATTCTAGTCATAACTCACAAGGTAAAGAAAGGGACATCTCAGCTAATTGCGGCCATGTTGCCGCTACTATAAATCGCGCGATAGTTGTCAAGACATTTATATCAGATGCTGCGTGGGCGACAGCAGTCCTTGTTATGTGACCTTATAGGTCTTTAGGGTCTAGCGCACAGATTCACTCAGCTTCAATGAAGTCATTTTTTTAAAGCTTCATTTTATTCCCATTTATCACAGAGATGCTATTTCCACCATCCGGCTTCATCTATACTAATATTATAAAGCGGAAGAGTTTGTTTGTTTGTTTAAACTCAGGAACTAATGGTCCGATTTGAAAAAATCTTTTTTTGTTGGGTAGTCCATTTATAGAGGAAGGCTTTAGGCTATATAACATTACGTTCCGACAACCACGCGAACGAAGTCGCGGACACAGCTAGTCATGAATAAAGCCCTATTGAAGCTGAGCGAATCTCTGCTATATTTAAACAACCTAAACCTTTACAGGGTGACTGTTAAACCACCAGTAACATTTTTGGACGACGACGTTCAGCCCATAATACTGAACTACTTTCTAAAAAAGAAAGAAAATGAAAAATATGAACTTGAAAGAGAATACAGTGTATCAGGAAAATCAAATATTATCCAGCAAGATGCTTAGTCAAAGGTTTACAGAAGTGTATCATATCATATTTGACCATCAGTATGGAAAACAAATGTTGACTGTAGAAAACTATATGATTTTTTTTAATTAGGTTCAAAATACTGCCAAAGGTGACATGTCATTTCAAAATAAAAGCTAGCCACGTTTGTATATGGAAAAGTCTAGGGTAAAGGGACTCTTAAGTTATAAGTCCTGTAGGTAATGTATAGGAAAAGACGCAATAAGTAAAAAAATCTAGATTCCCCAATGATAACATATCAGCTACTTTACCAAAGGATGCTTGACCTTTCTGACAACCAGACCGCGACATCCTAATCGCATGTTCATCGCTCACCAGCCTAAACTGACCCCTACCAACACCCAGCACCCCCCCGCTTTGACCCACAAACCCATCACCCCAGAGAAGAGAGGAGGTCCCAATTATCTGGCCATTATTGCGTAAATTGGAAGTCTTCGAGTGAACGTGATTGCCAAGACTTCGTGTCTTGCCAATTGCGAAATTTTGAAGACGCATTTGTCAAATTGTAAGTACATAATTAACTGTAACAGAAGCCTTGTCAGTTTTCATCAGTTTCTCAAGTCACGATTTGAGTAGCAATAGATTCAATGCTGGTTTCTTAGGGTTACATGTACAATGTCTGACAGATTATACTGAATCTAGTTTATGAGCACAATCAGTCCATGATACTGAACAATTAAGAAACATACCTATAGCTTCCAAAAGTTGACAGATCATAGTTTCTAAGTCAAAATATTTTTTTTATATTGCGATATACAGGTTGTAACAAAATATACTAAAGCTATTTAAAAACTGGATTCAGTCTATGATACTGAACAAATCACCTGATCGGTCAACTTGTATGGGAGGTGAAAAATTATTTTTGATGTCCGTCTAAAAAAAGTATACTAAAACAATTATTTCTACCTACAGTCCACAATTTGCTAAGCTTGGCAGTTGGATCTTGCAATTCTTTGTTCTTTCTACCTCGTAGAAAAGATGTGATCCACTAGTTCAGTACCTATCTTGTTGTGGAATTTCTAGTTCATATAGTGATTTTTGATTAATTTGTTAGTTAATTTTATACTTATGTCTTTCATTAACCCTATACTTACAGTAATTTAAAGTTGAAAGTTGAAGGTATCCTGAGTTAGAAAGTTTGTGTGGCTATGAAGCTCAAGTTCATTAAATACTTAGATACTTTATTTGTTTTAAAAGTTAAACTGAATAAGTACGAGTAAGCATGTGTTTTGTATGCGTATTACAAAATTCTTTGTCTCCTCTTCAACGCCTCGATCGTTTCTCTTTTTTATATTTACCAAATTCTCTTTGCAGATCTCACGTTAAAAGTACCTACTTTCTCACAGCACCACTACCTTTTCCTACTCCTCGGTACATGCAGTCAGACTATGCGACACCACCTGCGATAAGCAAAACTCTATCGATTTCTGTATTTACAAGACGACCAAAAGATCAATCATCTTAGTTGTAATTTATATATTTAATATTACATATTTTTCTGGACATACTCACATGATTATTTATAGATTGTGTAGTTTTATGTTATTTTAATTTCTTTTTCTTTCTTTATTCTAAGAACACCCTTTATGCCTTTCTTACATAAACATCTCTCATAGGTCTACTGGAAGAGATCTCTTTTGAGGTAAGTAGTGCCTTCGTACAACTTTTATTTTTGTATTCTCTGTATGCATTTTCGGTGTACATAAATTGGTAAAAAAATTAAATTCAATGTTTAAATTTTTAAGGAATACCTAACTTAATCCAAATTAAAACTAAAATCAAACTTACATATAACAAAATCGCCAACTTTTGGTACTAAATAAGTACTCGCAAAAACATAGCAATAAAACTGTCAAACTCCCGCACCAATTTTCGTCAAAAGATTCCTATAACCTGCTTAAAGTGACGGGCAATCTTTTGGAGGGGAGACCGGGAAAACCGGGAAAACTGAGAAAAAAAGGTCGCGCTCCTCGAGACATCAATTTAGAAGAAATTACGGTCTAATCTGTCACATCTCGGTGCTTGGGGCGCGTAATCTGGTATTTTTTCTTTTTTCCTGGCAAAATCCGGCTTTGAGTCGGGACAAACGACGATCTTGTTAATTTAGTAAGGGAGGGGCTTCATTCAAATGTGTTATGGTGCTCGGGATTAGATTATTTAGCAGCTTGAGATGTTCAATGAAAGTCATTTGTTACTAGATTAAAATTTTGAGTTTTGTAAATTTTAATAGGAACTGGCTGATCCGGCGAACATCGTTCCGTCCGTTCTCGTTCCTTTTTCTATTTTATCTCACCATATAAACCTTCCCTGGAGTTTCACAAATATTTTAAATTAAAAAAAAGACAAATCGGTCCAGCGGTTCTCACGTTTTAGTGAGACTAACAAAGTTGTTCAGTATCATGGACTGAATCCACCCTTAAATTAGTTTCAGTATATTTTGTTAGTCCCTGTATATCTGTGGCTGTACCGAAATATTTATTATGACACAAGTTTATAATAAATATGATTATCTTCTAATGACAACAAGACATACCTACTTAATTCCTAGAGACAAAGCAGCTTAACATTTCACTTAAACATAGCAACGTTTAAAAAGACAAAGTATCGCACTCCCTCTCGCCAAATCTTTTATCGCAATCCCCCCGGGACCTTTTTTTACTTTCCCTTCCCTACAGTAATTGGTTCATTGTTTTACGTCACCGGGTATTTGATGATTGCTCTTTCACTGCCCTTTTGTGTTTTTGATTAAGAGCAAAAAAGTTGCCATGATCGGTAAAATGTTGGAAGAGGAAACAAAATCTATCGTTTTTGTTTATTGAGGGGTGAGTGATTAGTCCTTTTCTTTTTTAAATATGTTTTTTGTTGTGATTCGAGAATTTGAGAAAGTAGGTTGATAAGCCAATTTTTAGGGTTCCGCACCCGAAGGGTGCAAACGGGACCCTATTACTGAGACTCCGCTGTCTGTCCGTCTGTCTGTCTGTCTGTCCATCAGTCACAGGGCTCTATCTCTTGAACCGTAATAGCACACTTGAAATTTTCACCGATTATGTATTACTGTGGCGGATATAACAACAAATACTAAAAATAAAAAATAGTTAAAAATTAAAGGGGGTCGTGATACAAGAAACGTGTTTTTTTCAGCGTGTTTTACTTGATCTTCATAATGGCATTAACTAGATACTTGGAATTTTCACCAATTATGTTTAACTATGACCACAATAGCAACAAATACTAAAAATTAAAAAAGTTAAAAATTAAAGGGGGTCGTCATACAAGAAACGTGTTTCTTCAGCGTTTAAAAACATTGTACGGTGGTACGGAACCCTTCATGTACGAGTCCGACTCGCACTTGCCCGTTTATTTATTTATAATTTGCGTGAATAAGTACTTCAATTAATAGATAAGTTACAGTATCAATTCAAGAAAAATGTTGTTATTATCTGCATAGAATAGAATCATCTTCACACCAAACAATCATGCCTTGTTTTTAATATTTTGTTTTAACTTACGATAATCGCGATGCTAGTTTTTCTGTGCTTCGTAGAGAAAACAATGTAGCGCTAGAACTGTGCTTCACTGTACCTACTTATTTGTTATTAAAATTCCAATGACTATCAAAAAGAAAAAAAAACCTAATGCAATATCCTCAGTGTCTAGATTACGTAGCAAATTACCGAGATTGTACAAAACAAAGATCTTTTGTGCAACTCCCGTCACATGTGCCTACTGGGGACGCAAGCGCATGCGAAAGCGAGACTATCTCTTCAATTAACATTAAATCTAACTAAAATCTACCTTATTACCACGCATTACGAAAACATAAAGTGAAATTAGTAACTTTGCATCTAAGAATTTATATTTCGATTTTAAATCAACTTTATTCACTCATTCATAAAATTTAATTTCGATTAAACTTGGATGTTCGGATAATAAAAAACAATTTTATATGAAATTGCAATTAGGCCACAACAGACTTTAATACTAACACCATAGGATATATTCAAATGTAATATGGAATGCGATTTGGTGCAAGGAGATATGCGCCTACGCATGTCATCGCAACTATCTTGCCCAGGGCACGGACCCATGGGTGCTTTACTTTGCTTATGCCTTATGATTTAAATACGTATTTAAAGCCAACAGTTGGCTATTTGTTATGGTAAACATGGCTATCTTCGTAACATATTGCCGTTACTGAAATAATGACAAGATATAATTACATCTATATTACAGACGTATTAATAATAATCTTGATATTTTGTATATGATAAAGTGATATTTGATAAGCGGACCGTGGTCCGCGTTCGCCACTCAATTGGCTATGAAAACCACAGGACTCGTATAGATTTGTCGCCAGAAGCTCTCTTAAAGCAGTCAAAGACCTACATCAACCTTTGATTGTAACTAGTTAGGAATAAAGAAACAACAAAACTATATAAAGGCTCTACAGGACTTGTATACAGGGCCATAATATATATTTTTTTAAAATATGTATATGATTCCTGGGTACAAAGACCAACAGAATTTGCATGAACAGAACTCAGAACACTATTAGTTATTGTTCTGTCTCTCTTTCCATCAGATATAAAGATATGACACGTCTATAACCATTAGTAGATAGTCGTAGCCTAGAAAGCTCAACAAAATAAGCCATCAGGGATCAATATAAGCCGCATATTTCGATATCGTAAAGGCGCTCATTAACCGTCTCGTTACGATACTGTCGTCTCGGTTTACTGCCCTTAATGACACCGTCCGTTCCCAGAAGTTGACAGAGATGGCGACTGCCCCACAATAAAACCATAAAGCTTGTTTAATTGTTACCATAAACATCACGGAGAAACCGCAAATTAGAAAGATTGACAGAAGGAGAACTGAAAAGGAGATCTTTTGAAATTGTATCCTAAGTCTAGTCAAATTAAGTTGAAGTATTTAAAGGGCAATAAAATCGACTCTTTCGAGATGTGGTGCTGGAGAAAAATGCTTCGTATTCCATGGACAGCCCGTCGGACAAACGCATCTATCCTCAAACAACTTGGAATAAATATCAGACTCTCCACAATATGTCTAGGCAGAATACTTGAGTTTTTCGGTCATATTTCCAGGAAATGAGGAGACAACCTTGAGAAACTCCTATTTACAGGCTAAATACCAGGAAAAAGATCAAGCGGACGCAGTCTCATGCGTTGGTCCGACCAGATTCGCTCGAGATCAAAGTCAGCGACGCTGTCCGAGCTGCAGAGCACAGGACTGAATGGCGGGACATAGTACACAGAAAGGTGTTCCAATACAGTGAGGATTATAACGCAAGGAGGAGAAGGGATTTTAGCATGTTAGGTAATGATACTAAAGAACTTCCACAAAACATTGAAATATAGATTAAAACGTATATACCAGATCCGATATTTAAAAATACACATAGCTGTGGTATCTAAAGTAATTTGAGAGCTAGACAATAGACATAAAACTAAGAGGCCCGGGTACAGAATTTGATGAACTAATATAATTTTTACATAATTTTGACAACATAACAGTTATTTGGTTATGAGAAAGGAGTACGAAGGTCGCATCTGTCTAGCTGTTTAATTGTTGTTATAAACATCTCAAAGTAGGACTGAAATACATCGTCAATATCGCATATGACTCAAATATCCATGCAATAAAGCCTCAAGTCGCATAATAATTATTTAAGTGAGATGTTCCTAAGTTGGTTTGAGGTCAGATTGGCTCGTTAGAGTGACAGCGTACCTTTTGAGTTTAGTATGAATAAAGATCACAGGTTAAGCGTCGGTTTTATAGATTTTCGAGTGTTATGGATAGGCCAGTTGGTAGCTACCGTTCGGTACTTTGCAAGGGCGCAACCAGACTTCTGCTAGTCAAGTGGGTCCCACGCATTTACACACTGCAGCCAATATCATTGACTTTCTCTGTTTCTGGTTGTGGCTTCTCTTGCTGGTGTTTTGTCATTGAGGGACTCCACAGATGTTACCATAGTAGGTAGTCGGTTTCTTGTTTCTCTTTTTCTTTTACAGTTTTTTTTTATTTCATCTTCCCGTGTCTTCCACTGAAAAGAACCAATTCGACCCACAACACATGCACAGGCTTTGTTATTCCTCGTACTAGAGAGTGGAAGGCATATAAATTAATAAATTGTATGTTTTTTCAGATTTTATTAACTTAAAAATGAAAAGTAAAATCGTCATTTGGGTTTGCATGCTCTATCTTAGACTATCAAATCTACTATATCGGCGTTTCTCAAACACTGCCATGGCCCAGTCATACTGCTACTTCGTGACAAAATCAATACATTTTATGATTTTTTTATCCTGAAGTCTGGTCCCACTTCAAGTTGGTTTCTAGTGGTAGGTATTTTTAAGAAAATCTAGTGTTAAAAAGTTTTCATGTTGTGTCACATGACAGTTCAATTAACGAGTTAACATTATCTCTCTCTCTCGATTAATCTGGCAAATTTGTTTTGGGTTAAATGTAATTATGTGTTTTTATCTGTGCCCTATTGCTGTCAATTGGAAGAAAATATAAGCAGGAATTCTGTGACCCAATATTTATTTTGATGGCCTGGTAACAACAGTAGTCGCAGTGGCGTTATTGAGCAGCGATGGTTCAGAGCATTACCGTGAAGTCATTCATTTTCATTCATGTGTATCGTAGTTATGTATTTTGCAGTAATGACACTCGTCGTAACTCATCAAATGAGAAACACTGTTCTTCATATATTACCTAATATGACGTGAGAAACTAAAAGCGCTAAAGTCATTTAAAACCCTCAAGGGTTTATGTCCCCCAAGACTTACCCCTGGATGCGTCCTCGGTACATTGAAGGATAACCAATGAATACCAGAGGTACTATCCGTGAGCTATGGAGGTTGACAGGGATTTGTTGGTCTTTGAGATGTAAATTATTGAGTGGGCTGCCTGCTTTATATCTTTATGGACATGGAAGATTTGCCGTTATATCTCTCACTACTAGGCTATGGTATATTCTAATAAGTACGGAAAAGAGGATTAATTTATGAAAGATTTGATCAATCTCATAACTAAAGTTTTTTCCTTTGTATGTTGCTGGTAGCCCAAATATTATAAATTGTGACTATGCGTCAACTTTTCTTTTCAAAAGAACTTGTCCTAAAAACCCTCAGTGTTTTTTTTTAAATTATGAGCTATTTACTTTAAAGATATTTCTACTTGTGGAGTCCGAAATAGTTTTTTGTTTTAACACAGTTTTTTTTTTGTTATTAATGGCTTGACGCTACTGCGTATTTAGCCAGGAACAAGTTAATAAAATGTGGGAAATTATTTTTTCCTAACAAGTTACAATCAAAGGTTGGTGTAGGCCTTTGATTGCTTTAAGGGAGCTTCTGGCGACAAATCTATACGAGTCTACTGGTTTTCATAGCCGATTGAGTGGCGGACGACGCCCGAAGACGCCCACACAGTCCGCGAAACAAATATCACTACAGCCGTACTATGACTGTCCACTTTAACTATTTTACATATTTTTCATGAGCATGAGCATTTATAACACCAAACAACACCAATTTCATATTATAAAGTCCACTAAAATCAATTTGCAAATTAATTTAAAGAAAACCTCAACCGAACGCCTTGACTTCCCGCCAAAAGTCTAAAACAGCTTTATTTTTTTTTTTGATAATTTAAGAGTTTTTTTTATTTTTATTAAAAACTTCTTTTTATCATCAAAATAGGCGCGGCGCACAAAGGTTGTATTAGTTTAAGGGAAATAGAAAAAGTAATTCCCATTTCTACCTTACAAGGTAGCAACTTGTACAGTTCTGGTATTTGATGCAATCGCCTCAGCTTAACTTCATTATATAACTAAAACTTACATTTCCTAGGTCGATTATTATATTCCCATTCAAGGTCTTCACACCAATTTAGAGATTCATCTGGTTAGACTTGATTTATCGTCATCAAATAAATCATTGATTGATTATGTGTATTGATATAATATTAACACTTGATTATGGCCTTTTTATGAAGATGTTTTTTGACTGTGCTTTTATTATAACTAGATCCGTGTTGGCAAAAAAGTTTGAGGTCTTAATCCTAATTAAAGTATTGTCTAGAAACTCCTGCGGCTTCGCGCGATATTACTTTTGTTCTACATATACAAATATTTGACGATGATGAGATGGGCAGTTTTGCGTGAATTTGATAAAGAATGGAAAGTGAAGACCAAGGATAGGGAATTGTGGAAGAAAAGAGGGGAGGATTTTGACTAGCATCGGGACATAAATGGCTAAGAAAAAAAAAATATTTGAAAAACCATTGTTTTGACATGACGAGTTGATGACAACACAAACTTTAATTTAACTTTTTAATGTATTTATTACTCAGTATGTTTGTTTGGGTCCGATTGAGCAAATTTTTTTTACCCAACTGCGCCAGAGGCCATATTATGGTCTTCACCCCAAATGGTTTAATTTAAAGGATTTTAACTTCAGATGCATCGTTACATTTGTTTTATTTTGTCAGGGTGACACAGGGTATAGCGAAATTAAAAAAAAAAAAACTACATTTTTTTAAATTTTCAAGTAGTTCGCTTTTTAGTTTTTTTTTATGATCACTGTGTGCTTAAGTATACTTAGATACGAGTATGTGTACAGGATGAGAATTGGTTAAATAATAATGATTTTAAAGATTTCGTCTGATGATCGGGCCAGGAGATAACCATAGTAACTCAGTAATAAAATTACAACCAGCTTTTTTAACTCTATATTTTGTTCGTTCAATATAAGTTTAAATTAAGTTAAAACTAAATAATATAATTTAGATTTTATTACTTACTCTTTTTAAACTTTTTAGAGCATGCGTTCGTGACATATTGTAATGGTCTTGAACACTTTTAACATGTCATGATGTGTACCAATTCACATCTCCAAAAGTACTTCTGTTATTGTCTCTTATGATTGACACTCGGAAACGTGCGATCACGACGCTATAATTAGACACTGTGTGTTTGTCTGTGCCTCTAATCGGGCATCATGTAGTGTAAAGAGGTTCTATTGCTTGGCCAAACAGACTGCGTCCCACGGGAGCTTGCTGAGTTTTGTTAGCGGGAGTAAATAAGTGAAACTATAAAAGTGAAGATTAGAAAGTTTGCTTCATTCTTGGGGAATGTAATCTGTATTATGGAATTATTGTGCTAACATTGCGCACTGGCGATTACTGTTAAACAATTGTTATAAGTACCACCTATTTCTTCTCCATTTTGCAAGGCATCCTTGGGTGACCATTGACGTGCATGTTATATTTGGAGAAGAAAAAGCGGGAAAGCGCAACCCGGACTCCGAAGCAGCGTAGCTGATAGTGGGGGAGCCCAAGATTTTTTTTTATCAATTTTAGAATTTACTCGACCGCGTCAGATAAACATGCAATCGTGTCACGTCACGTCAGGATGACAGTACAATATAACGATATCATATTGGTCAACTGATGGTAGAGCCGGGAGGTAGTCAAAGGAACTCAGTAATGGAAGGACGAAAACTTATCGTGCTTGAGCTTATTTGATTTGTCTTGACTAGTACTTTGGTCTCACAATAAAAGCTTTTACAAAAAGACATATCATTTTCTCAATCTGACAGTTTCAATAGTTTTTATTTCAAATCGTCAGATTAAGAAAAGAATAATTCTTTTGTATAGTATTTATTCGACATGGAGGCCAAAAGTAAAGAGCGAAATGAGTAGGTACCTATAACTTTGAGCTTAATTTCTGTACCCTAGATTTTTTTGCTTAAAGTGTTTTAAGATCATGGCCTATAATTAATACTAATCTGCTTCATTTTCTGACTTAGCGTTATCTCGGTAAAATGAAAATTCCTTGATTCTCTTTTTTATAAGTACCCACGTTTTTACAACCTGTCATTTCTAAAATATTTCGATATAACCGAAACTGATTTTTTTCTATATTTTTTACTTTTTACATAAGCTTAATTTTTAGTACTTTTTCTTACATTATAAAAAATAATAAGACAAATAATTTATTTTCTACATCTCTTATAGAGGTATTGAAAATTCATTTTTTTTGCCTGAAGAGGAATAACAAATAAATATAATAGTACAGCAACATGAATATTTTTTGTAATACCTACATAATAATAGAACCTGAAAGTTCTGAGCATCAAGTTAATTACTAAGCACATTTACTTAATCGTTCGTTATAATGCGATGTCAGCCACGTACCACATCTGCTGTACATAATTGCATAAATAAATACTGCTCTGTTTATTGTGTCACGAGTTTATTCATCCACCACCACTTTAAATGGAACTATAGCCCTCCCTTGGACACATTACACATACCAGTAAACCTCCCTCCCTTGGACACATTACATATACCAGTATACCTACCAAACATATATCATTATATATTTTTTCCTTATATCCAAAGCAAATTTATGTTAAACGTTAATGCTTGTGTGGCTGTAGTTCTAAATGGAATGCGAGATAAGTTCAAAATCCTAGTCCAAAAGACATTTTTATGTATAACGTCTAGCAATATATACCTACTGAAACTTATTTAAGGGTAGATTCCGTCTATAATACTAAACAACTTTCCCCAAGGAACATAGGTATATCGAAATATGAAAAATATTTTTTTGGTTTCCATACAAACTCGGATCAGCTGATCGGTCAACTTGTATGGGGCGCAAAAAAATATTTAAGTGTTGTACTGCCCCTGCAGTATTGCATTTTCTCCCAGACGTTTAAATTTATATGAGTAAGTAAAGTCAACAGGGTGCCCCTTGTTTCACAGACTGAAATTTCATAGAATTTCGATTCACAGAAAATTTTTCACTGAATATTTAATTCTCATATTTTTATTTCAAATATTATTGTTTCAAAGACTATTTACTTGAATGAAACACAATTTATAGAAACACAGTTCAATGAATTTTAGAATCTCATATTTTCATTTAACAAACTAATCAAACAGTAGAATATTTCTTTAAAGAATATTGTTTGTTCGGTATAATCTTTCATGAAATTTTATTTTTCTGAAAATTATTATTTAAGGAAGTATTAAGTGAAAACATTGTTTAATCAAATTAAATACCATATAATAAGTTAGAATACATTATAAATCGCTACCACAATATAGGTTAGGGCAAACTTATAGGTTAGGTTAAGTTAGAACTGCGAGTGCTGGGAAAGTTTTATTCATTTTACTAGAATAGGGCAAACTTTTATATGTTATAAATATTATATTAACTAAACTTATTAAAAAATATAATATTTAGTTTGATATTCTGATATTAGAAACATCGCAAAAGTAAATGTTATTTGTAATAAAATTCTATGATTTCAAATTATTCATAATAAACATTCTAATTATTGATTTTCTGTGCAACGAAAATCTATTATTAAAAACTCTTTATACTGAGTAACCTACATATTGATTATTCTATGACATGATAAATTTTATAAATCACGAAAATCTGTTAAACTTTTGTCTGTAAAAGAAAGTACACCCAAAGTCAACATCATCCGAGCGTGTTTCTCGGTTGCGTCCTCAGCGGTAACGCTTCAGAGCCCGGGGTCCGCTACCTAATCTAGGCGATTTGACGAGGTTACTGGTTTTTTACACAGATTATATGAGTAAGTAGTTTGAACAAAAATAGCAGATTATTAGGTACTACTATACCTAATATTTGTTTTTTTTTGCAGGAAGAACCTATTGATCTGCCTGTGCGACAAGAGTAAATGTCACATAATAATATTACATGGATATCTTTGCCACTGAGTCACGAGTCCCGCCCGACCCGACATATAGAATCCATTAGGTGTAAATAAAATCTAAACAAATTATTCAATTCAATTAATTTATTGCATTTAATAATATCAGTTCACTTAAAGTGACTGTGTTTATTTTTTTTCTAAAAAGTGATTTTTTTCTTAGGTTATCGGGTAGGACATTATAATTGTTTATCGTCATAGCTAGCGGGCCAGACTTAAAAAGTTTTAGCTTGGAGGCGGGTGTCACTATTTTATTTTTCTTCCGAGTCATCGTCTTGATGTTTGTTTGTATGTAAGTGGCCAACACTGGTGTCAGATTTTTCAAGCTGCCTAAAGGTATCTGACATAGCTTGACGACAGCCATACAATGACAGCCGGGACCAACGGCTTTTAAGTGCCTTCCGAAGCACCGAGGATCTCGAGACATTTTTGTACCACTTGTGGTCACCCATCCAAGTACGGACGACGCCCGGGGTTGCTTAACTTGTGAAAACGCTAGCAATGCGTACTCCCACCGGGCCACCGAGCTCCTTGATAATTCTTCCTTTTTCGTGTAAAACTGAGAATATTTGCTAACTAGATAGAATGAACACATTGAATTTGTCGCAAACGAAGCCGAATAATACGCCTAGTATACCAAAGCCATGTGTAAAGTTCTTACTAAACTGGGCGTCGATGTCCTTGTCACTTCATCACGACATATGGGACCCATTCGGTGTAAATAGAGCCGCCAACAATGGCGCCGGTCGCCAGATGTTGGTAATGTGTGGGTTTGCTTCTGCCATTGGTGACAGTTTAATATATAGTTTATGTGGCAAAAGGTATTTAGTTAAAGAGGTATAATCTACATAAAGCCTCCTCTAATGACTATATTAAAGTAAACGATATTGTATTTATAAAGTACTTAAGGTACTTGTCTCATTTACATTTCAAAGCATTGTTGCTATCATTATGAAAAAGAAGCACTGTTTTCTTGCCAATTTTCATTTTGTTATTATTCTGATATAAATACTTAGGTATAGTTTTACAAATTATAATGAAATGATTAAAACTTTATAAAACCTACTAGTGGTTCTGTGAGAACAATAGACCTCGCGAGCTATAACTATGCAATAACCGACACTTTTCTCTTTCCCCTGGCTTAGCAAAGCCATTTCAGTGAAATCCATCCATATATAACGCTACAGCTTTCCCCCTTTTTCCCCTATTGGATTTTTTTGCAACATGGTGTGTAGAATGAAGTTCTTACTGGGCCTCTCAAATTTGACTGAATTCCGTTAATAAATAACGCTTCAGCAAAGTTCCCCCTTTTTCCCCCTATTTCTCCTTCAATCAAAAATCGCTATCGACAAAAAATTTGGAACTTGTGCCAATTTTCGTCAAAATGTGTGGAAAAATGCGACCTGTGGGCGAGAACTAAACTAATATTTGATTATTTCAAACTCATACGTACATTTTGAACTAATACCTAATTAAATATAAAAAAATATTAAAAAATAAATAGAAGAATCACACGAGATACTAAATAGTTAAGTAAGTTAGTATTTTTAACCGACTTCAAATAAGGAGGAGGTTATCAATTCGACTTCGACTTCGATTATTTTTATGTATGTCTGTTACGCGATATCTTCGTCAATTGTGAACCGATTTTGATAATTATTTTTTATGTTAAAGCCTTTACTACCAAGATGGTCCCATTTTAATTTGGTGAAGATATAATGAAGGAATTTGGAGATATGAAAGAAACTCCTAAAAAAAAATGTAATTATATTTTATTAACTATCTGAGAATACTGAAAAGATAAATCAGTCACGTAACACTTATTGTTTAATGGTTTTTCTAAACCAATTTATGTAGGAAAGGCTATTTCATAATAAATACTGCAAAATCCATTTTCAGCTATTAAAATGCATCACAGCAGTATCAAGTACAACCTGCATAGATTACAAAATCCCATAAATCCCATGAAACCTTCGTGATCCAGACCACCCCAGAGCTTCCGGCACGCGAAGGCTGCACTTTGTATACAACTTCCGGTGGCGCCACTTCCGTTCGGACAACTTGGCCGGAAGAGAGCCGTTCTGGCTCTATGTCACCTTAAGTAGAGTTGTGATTACTTGTAATTTATTAACGCGTAATTACAGCTTTATTGAGGGGATTTGCATTTAATTACGTTGTAAATGGTCAAGAGAGGTGTGGGGTTGTATAACTTTCATTTTGTAACTACTTACCTACTTATTGTGTAATATGGGACTATCAGCGGCTCAAATGAGTCCTATCATGCTAAACGTGACCTTTGGTTCTCACGGCCTTGGACTCTGTCTACCCTTTTAGTGATAAAGACGTGATATTGTTACTAAATTTGCTAAATTGCATGCTGTTGGCGCCCCACAAAGGCCGCGTATTTGTAAAAGCTGATGCCGCCTTTGAAGCGCGCCGACTGCAGCCGATAGGATTCATCCATCGAATTGAACGAATAGACTATATAGGTAACGTCTAACAAATTATATTGCCACTATTTTAAGGGTGCTTAGTAGTGGTAGAGCCACGCTACTGGCAAAACTCAGTTTTGCTACTAGTATGAATGGGCCGGCTCGTTCGGGGAAGTACCACACTCTCACAGAAAATCGACATCTGAGTAGTAGCTTCACCGCTTCTATGCTTCGTTCGGTGAGTGAGAGAGCCGGAGCCCCCCGCTCCTCCCCTCCCCCTCCCCCTTGAAAGGCCGGTAACGCTTTTGTTACACCCCTTGTGTTGCAGTTGTCCATGGGCAGCGGTGATCACTTACCATCAGGGGACCCGCTTGTTCGTTTTACGTCCTATGACATAAAAAAAAAGAATTCAGTCCATGATACTGAACAACTTTCCCCATGGAAAATATATCAAAATATTAAAATTTAATTTGGATTTCCAATATTTTTAATTATAATATTTTTAAGCAGATATAGCGAATGCAGTCGATGTTTTTTTTTTTCGTTTTTTGTCATAGTTAGGTTTCTTCTACAATACTGGTTGATTTTGTACCGCCTATCTAAAAAAAACCGTAAAAAAGACATAATTTTTGTAAAAAAATTCTCCCAAATTTCTAATATATGGCTAACCTACTGACACTACCGGCCGCCGCCGCCCACTACGAGCCTGCTAGCGAGAGGTGACATTTTTGGAATTTGTCGGCTGATATCTTTGGTTTTTATTATGACAAAATATGTATTTTTTATTTTGCTTAAAATGAGTACGTTCCTTGAATATAGTACGAGGTTAAAAAATCGTATCAATTTAGCTAAAAAATCCTGTAAAACTTTGCGCACTGTAAAATTTTCGTGTGTACTCATTTCTGAAAACCAAAAAGGGCGAAGTCATAAACGGAAGCTAGTTACACTGTAAATCCATAAAACGTCATTATTTACACAACCCTTCTTATTAACACCATTTAATAACCGCGAAATAAACCCCCCAGATAAAATCAGGGTGTAACAAAATATAGCTCATATCCAACGGCGTTTAGTCGGCGTGCGATACGATCACGATTAGTCGCATGCGATTGTCGCAAGACTGAAATATGGTAGGTTCGCGTGTCGTTAAGTGCCTAGGCGAGGGCGGTACATGCAAATGACGTTACAAGTTGATTTTCAAAATGCTGTTTGTACGAGTGTTTTGGTTTTGATTTAACGTTTACAGAAAAAAAGGGGATAAAGTTTACAGGGTTTGTATCACAAGTTATTAATATACCGGCTGGTCAAGATATGATTTTAACAAAGTACTTAGGTACTTTATTTTCTTGCATAAGATTAATAAACGGGCAAGTGCGAGTCGGACTCGTACATAAAGGGTTCTGTACCACCGTACAATGTTTTAAAACGCTGAAGAAACACGTTTCTTGTATGACGACCCCTTTAATTTTTAACTTTATTTTATTTTTAGTATTTGTTGTTATTGTGGTCATAGTAATACATAATTGGTGAAAATTTCAAGTATCTAGGTAATGCCATTATGAAGATCAAGTTAAAAACGCTGAAAAAAACACGTTTCTTGTATGACGACCCCCTTTAATTTTTAACTATTTTTATATTTGAGTATTTGTTGTTATATCCGCCACAGTAATACATAATCGGTGAAAATTTCAAGTGTCTAGCTATTACGGTTCAAGAGATAGAGCCCTGTGACTGACGGACAGACAGACAGACAGACGAACAGACAGCGGAGTCTCAGTAATAGGGTCCCGTTTGCACCCTTCGGGTACGGAACCCTAAAAATTATCGAATAGGAACAAGAAAAAGAAATGGCGACGACACTGTATTCCCATACAGCTGTCATCGCCATTTCTTTTGTCTTAATTTTACGTTATTCAAAATAAATTATTTTTTTACTTTGAATTGACTAAACAAAATAAACTAATATAAAGAAAAATGTTATTCCTAACAGCAAAAAAATAATAAAGCGTTTTCAGAATTTTCATCCCTTCCCTAGGGACCGAGCGAGCGAAGTCTATCCTTAGGTAGACAATCCTGCGTTTATTCTTATGGAATAGCTTTTACCCGTGACTTAGGCCGCGTGAGTCATTAATTGACAATGAAAAGATTTTCATCGACCACACACGTGCCTTTCATATAATAGGAAAGTTTAAGTAAGTCAAATGGTGCCAAAAAAGGTTTTCCACTTTATTTACAATCTGTCTGAAGCTGATTCATTGAAATGATGTTCAATATTCATAACACCGACTTTTTCTCACGACAATGCGCGAGTCTTGACCTCTATTCACATCATCCTTTCAGAAATTAAAACAAACACTGTTTTACACGAACCCAACTCAAATTCAACTTTAAATCTATAGCCATAAGTGTGACAATTGAGTGTGAATAATGAATGTGTGTATGCCATATTGTGACAGCATTGTTTATAAAATAAATAAATGTAGATCGAGAATAGATATTGTCGTTGCGATGCCCTAAACAAACCGACAGACGACCGTTAGGAGAGGACAGCACTTGAAAACCTAAGGGCGGATCTATACTGAAGCAAAGAGGTGTTATTAGCAGATTTTTTTTGTTTTGAGTGTTACTGAGAAAAATATTTATTAAAAAAAACGACGAAACGTTTCGAGAAAAGGTAGGTAGTGCTCTTGCGCTCCGCTTGGCTCGTCTTGGCGGGGGCACTCCCGGGCCCCCAGATCAAACACTACCCAATTCTTTTTCAGCTTCACGTTCAGAAACTAAGTATCTTCAAGTACGACACTAGTGTAAAATATCTCAATAATCAAAAAATATGTTTAGGTAAATTATTGCAACCAAAAAAATGATAATCAACGCATTTTTTTGTTTCTGTTGCACTTAAAATTATCAGATTTACTGCGTTTTTTAAAGAAACCATTTTTTGTTTCCCACACAAGTTTTCTAATCAGCTGATCCAAGTTTCTTATTAATAAGCCAAAAACACATTTTGTTAGACGTTTGGGTCTAATAAAATATACTGAAACTATTTTAAGGGGGAGTTCAGTCCATGATACTGAACAACTTTTCCCAAGGAACATATATCGAAATATGAAAAATATTTTATGGCTTTTAATACAAGTTGACCGATCAGCTGATCCGAGTTATACGGAAAGTAAAAAAAATCTTTTTCATATTTCTAGATATTTTCCTTGGGGAACTTTGTTTAGTATCATGGACTAAGTTAATCCTTAAAATAGTTTCAGTATTTTATTAGACATTATATTATTATAATATGCGTTGTTTAGGAATACAATTATCATAATCATAATTTAATCATGGAGTAATAATAGTACACTTAACCATTAACAACCTTGTCAACAATATTCCTTTAAATTTTTCACTCAAACTATTACCGTAGATTTAATCGCTCGTATGCACGCAGCCTATCGCGTACAACAAAAGTGAGCCTTAATTAGATGCCTATCAGACCTCCCACGACGCGCCGACGCGACAAATGTTGCGACACGACACGATTGACTCAGCGCGACGTGGTGACAAACGTGGGTGTGCAAAACACCTTAGTTTATGGTTCTATGACAATGTTAATTTAATGACGGGACGAAAATATGTGTTAGCGAAGATTTAGAAAAAGCTTCGCCTACAGATTGATCACTCCATGCATTTGTAAGTAGTGTAATCACAAATCTGTATAAGTATATATACTACTAGATAAAGAAAGTCCTTCACTTTGTATAAAATCCTGGCGTGCCAATTTTCAATACAATATTTGAAAAGAAATTCACTCACAAACGGAAAGAATCTTTTTTATTACTTCCTCCAACGTTTTTCGACCAGTTTCTACAGCTCAAAACGGCAGATTTAGGGATTTTACAGTGGAAAGCTCAATGTCCGATCTAATATATTGACATACACGGACTAAAAGTAAAGATCCTAAATGAAGTCAATTTGACGTCAGATCGACACGCAAATTCAAACAAAGGTTGTGTCTATCTTGATCCATGGTCTGTGAGTGTAATATTACCTCGATAATCGTAATGGACGTAATATATCCCATATGTCATAAAAGATATACAGATATACTTATAATTAGACAGACAGAGCATGTTGGGTCATGCAGTTTTCAGAAGACAGAGCCCAGGCCCCCAAACCAAAGGCCACTTTTAGCGTCATGAATGTCGGAAAGATGGAAAAATTAATGAAAATACTTAGTTATGGGTTGCTAGCCGCATCTATTGATATAATTCGCATTTTTGCCTAAAAATATATAAGGAAAAAAAAATTATTTACCCTATCTTCGTTCAATAAAATAAGTTTTATACATGGCTCCAACGAAAAGAAAACTTTGAATACATTGAATAAGTATTGTAAATCTTTACTGAACTGGGTTTCTTTCCCAACAGTGGCCGTTCGGAAACGCTTGTAACTCTAATCATTATTTAAAAATAATGATCTTTAATAAGTCAGTACATTTAATTAAAAAAAATGACTTTGACGCGAATATGAATAAGTATATCGAAATTGTTTTGGGTTTATCCAACCATAAAAGTAGCTCATCTCCGAATTAAGTAAGTAATTACTCCGAATTACTCGGACTAACTTATAAAGTTTACCAAAACATCATCATTACAATAATATAATTCAAATGCTATAATTATGGGTACGGATCGTTTTCCGTGGCATATAAAAAGTCCGTCAAAACAGCGAGGTCGTTTTGTTCTGATTAATGATGGTCTTTGTTCGTTTGTCAGCCACTTACTCATTAATTGGGATGTTATTACGCACCAAGGAAACGTTGATCGTTACGAAATCTCGGATACAGATACAGTTCACACAACCTTTTTTTATTTTTAGGGTTCCGTACCACAAAAGGAAAAAACGGAACCCTTATATAGGATCACTTTGTTGTCTGTCTGTCAGGACAGTTTTTCTAAGGAACTTGTGAAGGTTTAAGCTGAAATTCATATCAAATACTGTCCCTTAAACCTGTGAAAAAATCAAACTTCTAAGCCAACGCAATCAAAAGATACAGTCGTTTATGCCGCAAATCATCACACTCGAGAATCAAATCCTATAGGGTACTTCCCGTGAACTCAGAATCTTGAAATTTAGTACGAAACAACAAATTTTCGCAATTTTTCCTTGTAACTACATCATATAATAAAAATATTTTTAATAATTTTAAACTTACTTATATACCTACAGGTTTGTACGGAACCCTCGGTGCGCGAGTCCGACTCGCATTCGCATTACTCATTACTAAAAACGCAAACATATACAATGTGTAATTGACATATAGGTATGCGTAATAAATAAAACCACGGGCTATATTAGGACACTACAATATCATCATCAGGTCTTTTTTAGTCTCCACTGCAGGAGCATGACCCTCTCTGTACTAACAGAGCCATAAAATTAGCCAGAGCAGTCAGAGGATTTGGCTTACACTCTCTACGCTGGCCAGACGGGTTGGAGAGGTCTCATTTATCTTTGAAACTTTGTTAGCTACGACATCGTCGGGAAAACCTTGGAAAGGTCCTATTCCACTCTGCCGGGAACCGCACGGCTATACTTGATCACTATAATATAAGCATATTCAAATAACAGTCAAAAACAAAAAAAAACGGCATTTCCATACGAAAGTGTGCAGCCGCACAGGCAATTTGTAATAGGCATGTCGATTTTCTTAGATTTTTGACTGTTATTTTAATATCATTATACTGAAGTGATCTAGTATAGCCCATGGTTCAATTTATTACGCATATAGGTATGTCAATTAAACGTTGTATGTATAAAAACCTTCTGATTACCGTAACCTGTAACATTGTGTGGGAAATTGAAACAATGTGAGTCATTAGTACACACTAGTGAACTTGTCTGCAATATTCTTCATGATGTTTTATTCACGGGAGCAAGTGGTGGTATAGTTGAAAATAAACAAACATGAGTACAATTACTGCTTCCCGTAGATGTCGTAGAAGGTGTGAAGGAAGACACAAGCTAAACAAAGGTTATATAAGTAAGTAAGTATGTAATACTTTATTGTACACCAAAAATAAAATATACACACAGAAAAAAAGCCGATGGGCGGTCTAATCTCTAATCTCTCTGACTGCTCTGGCTAATACATACATGGCTCTGGTAGTACAGAGAGGGTCTGCAGTTAAGACTAAAAAAGACCTAATGATGATGATGATTATGACTGATAAAATATTGCACGCCTCATAAGCGGAGCGTTGAGGTAGTGCTCTACTCTCGCCTTACAAAAATCAAGTGATTTTTCGAACTAAAAATGTCGGTATTTATTTCTTATCGTACTTGTAGAATAATATTTACACACAAATGTCAAGAAAAAAAAACTAGTTTCAACAGTCATGATATTTTTAAAGGACATTTTGTTCTTTAAAATAATAAAACAAGTGTTTAAGAAAATTATTTCGTGGACGTCCGTGTGTCGGTACGTATGGAAACTGGCGTGGTCACGATGACGCCCGAAAAACTTAACAAATCGAACCCTTCTTTTTTTCATACGCTTAAGTATTATCTAAAACTAAGTCCTTTCGAAAATCACGGTTTAATTATAATTAGCAATAAACTGAAATCCACCTATCGTTGGTATATCTAAATCTATGTAAATAAGGTTCGTTGACATTGACATTTTGTTTTTTAATTTTTTTTACGTAGTTTAGCATCTGCCTTTTAGCCATTCTTAATTTCCATTCTTTTTCTGGATACAATGTTAATCTTTTCATTTTTCTTTTCTTCTTGACATTGACAAAACATGCGCAGTACCTTTCTTTTCTGTGTGGGCAATGGCGCGAAGATTTAAAAGTAAATTTTTTATTTTGTTCATAATACACCGATAAATATGCAATATTCAAGTTCTGTTTTTTTTTTGTGAAAGTTGAGTAACCGCTATGAGGCGTGCACTTTTGGATTTTCCAAACTTATTTTGTAATTCTTTTTGTAAGAAAATAAATGAATGAATGAATGAATGAATGAGTGCACGTTTTCCGTGAATAGTTTGGTCTTTATCGACATTCTTGTCTACTATGCGATGCCACCATGATCTGTTGCGGTTTTTACAGTAGCTTCCCAGCAAAGCCAGACGCTCCAAGAACCCTCGGTTGACAAAACAGCTTACCACTTATAAACGTTTATTAGGATTATAAACGCGGCGATTATTGCGCGATGTGGGTGGTCCCTAAGCTCATGTGAACAAACAGGCGACAGAAATAGAGTGTTTGGGTTCCGAGTTATGATCGTTCGTGGGTGTCCGTTTCATAACTTAAGAAAGTCTATCGATAAAACGGATATTTGATTTAGGCAATATTTACTTATGTATTAGGATTTAGCATTATCAATAAAGTTTGGCTCATCATCATTAATTGAAGCGTAAAGCGGTGGTGGCCAACCGCTTTATTGTACACATGTAGTAGGAAAACCATAGTGAGGAAACCTACAATACTCGGCACATAAGTTGACCAAAAATGGCGGCTCTGCGCAGGTATTTTTAGAGGAAAAAGTGTGCGCAGTGACCGCCATTTTTGGTCAACTTATGTGCCGGGTATTGTACTATGCACACAAGTATGCACTTACTATAGTGTGGCACGACCGTTTCACTGCACGTACTCGCGAGAACCCACAGACGGCAGCTGAAAATCAGTGCCTTGCTCTTGTAGTGAGATACGCGCTGAGCAGAGCTGCTGCCTATTTGTATCACTGACCGACATGTATGTGTTAATTTCGTCGTTTTTATTTATTGTTTTTGATTATATTGTGTGTCTTTGTTGGTAAAAATAAAGCATTTACTTACTTACTTACTATTTCATTAGTGTGTAAAAATAAATGTTATCAGTAGGAGATGTCAGATAGGCAAGTCGAAATCTGACACCGAAAACGCACCCCGGGCTCCTAACAGAGCAGCACAGTTGAGGGTGCAACCGGGAATGCTCTAAGATGAAGGGAATAAGACAGAAAGTTCTGATATTGTTCCGAGCATAGTTAATGTAATGAATGCTGTATAAATCAATAATTAAGAAAATAAATAAGTACCTCATAAATAGATACAATATTATAATATTATGAACATCCTGTGTGTCACTTACCACAATGACCTCCTTTTTATTTAGGTCTCATAAGTCTCTCTTAACAAAAGGTGCAAACTCAAAGCATTACCTAAAAAGTGATAAACGAGGAGCCTTGAGCGAACTTCTTCGTGACAGAACTTTTTCCACGGAATTTTTTATTTGTGTAAATATCTCAAAAACTGTAATTGTCGGTTCGTGATGAGAAACTGTTCCCTAAAGTAAGTACATACTTAATTCAAAAGCTGCAAAAAGGTATAAGTTTGAAATGGTGTCATACTTTAACAATGACAAGGATTTTCATTGTTAAAATGGAAAAGACATTCGTGTCTCGGTATAGTAAAAAGTCTTGTTCCTTTTTTACCAGTTTCGCGAATGACCCTGTATCTATATTATTTCTGGGTACAGTGCAGTCAAATTGCGCACACATTGGCCACTTTCGAAAAAGTGTATTGTGAGATTCAAAAGCGTTACGAAAGAATAACACCTTAATTTTGCCTTCATTTAACATCTTTGCCCATGGCGATTTAAACTTTTGCTAATTTACTTAACGATTGACCAGATGTAAATCGTTATGTATATTAGTAAACGTTGAGTTTTCTTTTTAATGGGAATGCCTTCAGTCCAGAAATGGATCGTTGAACGCTATAATGAAGAAGTGAAGTTGATATTTTGGTCATGTGACCAAATTATCATCATATTATTAATAATAATTATATAATCTTATTGTATGTACAATGAGATGCTGGTCTGGGAGAGAAGAAAAACTTGGAATGTACCTACCAGGTGCTTCTCATCCCGCGCAGATTGCAAAAGCCTATCGAGGGAATGGGCGAGAATCTGGATAATGATAAAAGGCGATGCGGCTAGCAACCCATCACTATTTTGATTTCCTTTTTTCATCTTAATGCCCATCATCACCTCTAGTTGTCCTAGGTTCAGCCCGAGCCGGGGAAAGTTGGGAAATGGCCTTTTTCAAATTGTCCTGGGTCTTAGTTGTTTATCTATTTATGTATTTATTATAAAATATAATATGGTAGAGTTAGTATCCCATAAATACAAGTTCAAACTTAGTTTGGGGCTTGCTCAATCAGTGTGATTTATCCTTATCTAGTAATGTATTTATATTTTGCTGAAAAAAATTGACACTTCACACAAATTAGACACTAGTAAACCCCACTAACACACAAAAATAAAGTAAATTATCTGTACACATCTATTTAAAGTTAAGGGTCGCTTTAATACAGCCTTATCAACTCCATTACACGCCATAACACGCCGTAAAATCAAAATACAGAAGGAGCACTTCACACAACGCACGAGCTTACTTACGTACTCGTAGGTGCATAGTTGCTCTTATTCAGGTTGGTTTTGTATATCCGAGCTATATTAAAATCAATAATAGAACACAAACCCGTAAGAAAAAAAGAATTATTTTGTGTAAAAAGAAATTCTCTTATAAATAACTTATTGTACATTAATTTTATAGTGCAAAAAATTAAATAAATAAAATAAAAAATGGCTAACCTATTTACTTTACTATACTCGCGGCTGTACCCGTATTTTTTTCTGACTAGCAAATAATTACAAAGATACAGCGCATTTAAATTCCGCATGATGTCACGATCAACTACGATTTTCGCTTGACGGTGACGTCAATCACCCCTACTGCGAAACTTCGACGTGCTGTATCTTTGTGAATTTTCATTACTCAAATTAAATTATGAAATAAGAAATGGTGAAAAAATACCACGTGAGCAGGACTTGAACGACCTTAGTCTCAATACGACTATGCTCTTACCATCTAAGCCATCACGTGTTCAACCCCGCACGCCGAATTTCGCCACCATTTGATATTCCTATACGCATTAGGCTTGTGTCACCTAACACTACTACCCACTATTTGTAAGGTACAGATACTACAAGTAAGGTATCTGATTTAACCCATGTTACAATGAAGTTGAAAATCAATTAGAGTGTAGGAAAGCCATACAATATTTTTATAGGGTTTTTTTGGGTATTCAAGATGCAGTACTAAAGTACTCAAATTAAATAATGAAATAAGAAATAGTTAAAAAATACCACGTGAGCAGGACTTGAACACTCACGTGGTATTTTTTCACTATTTCTTATTTCATTATTTAATTTGAGTACAAAAAAAGCCTATTTTTTTTTTATTACTTTGATAAACCGAAAAATATGAGTCTATTATTTTTTGATATTTTATGTGACGGTTAGTCCGTCAGTTAAAATATCTATAAAATACAAATTTTCGGACCCAGTATAAATAGTAATGTTCTGATAAACTATTGGGTGATCCTTCTCTTTCTTCGTTAATGTAACTATAAAACGTGTCGTGTCGATCCATGAGTAGATATAGTTGGCACCCAATTCCGAAGTAGAGATATTTCGGAGATCTTATCGCTTTTATTGGACGGTAATAATATGGAGTCGTTTTAATATTACGACTTTATGCCTACTTATATAGGGGATTAGGTTTGTTTTGTTATTTTTATTAAAAATTAAATCTCGGGATTCTGAACCATGATACCATATTTCGTTATAACAGGGCAACTGTCATTTATGTCAAATTGGGTTTATTACCCAATGATTGAATGATTCGTGGGACTTTTTCGATAAATTTATTCGCGGGAATTTATTTATCTGAATATCCTACATTTCAAGTTATGAGTAAGTAACGTACCTATCTGTATTTTTTTTCTTATTTTACTTTTCGTATTTATTTTATTACTTCAAAGAGGTAGAGCGTTTATAAAACATGCTTGCCATGTAACTTAATACAAGTTGAGGGTTTATAAAAATGTTTTTTAGAGTTTTGTATGCTACCTATTGAGGCATTGACGGTTTGTTATTGATACATACATCATGTTTTTATCCCTAATGGGGCAAATAGAAAAATTTAGTTGTTGCGGCTCTACCTAATTATAGATAGAGCCCACGGCCTCAAGACCCAAAAGCCACTATATTTGTATTTTCTCCAATTACTTTAATCGGATTTTACGATCTGCGCAGTGAGAGAAGCAGCTTGTACTTTCTAAGTCTTTTTTCACCATTCACCATAAAGAAAGTTTTTTTTATTAATAAAAATTTAAAATAACATAGAAACATATCAATCCTAAAAGCTTAGCTTTATATTTACACTTTTTTCTATTATGTGTGCAAGTGACCAACACTGGCGTCAGATTTCTCAAACTGCCTAATGACATCCGCCATAGCTCTACGACTGCCATACAATGATGACAGCCGGGATCTACGGCTTGACGTGCCTTCCGAAGCACACAAAATAATTTAATGATAAATCGTTCAAAAATAGTATATTTTACGTACTTTTACTTAAATCCAAGCATGATTTACACCCGATAGTATCGCAGTAATGACAGCAATCAACACATTTTCGAGTCAACACTAGGTAACAAATGACATCGTGTTATCTACCATCTTTACGGCACATTACGAGTGGGGGCGGGCTCGGGGCCCTACTTTCCATTTTGTTAATATAAGGAGCATTCTGTTTTTTACCTGTAAGTTATATCGACATTTGTACTCACCTATTTTAATATTTTTAACCGATTACGCGAAATTATGATTAATTTTTCTCTTTACTCAATTTTTCGTAAGGTTGATTGATAGATTATATGTAGGTATATTCTACTGTAGACTTTAGCAGGAGTCCCATAGCAATTAAAGAATCTAGTGAACTGCCATATCACAAACCAATCAAATTAAAAAATCCTAATAGGCAGGTCATACTATCAATTAGTACATATACATAACTTTATATAGGTATAAAGAAAAACTGAATATAACAGTATATAAACAATATTGACAATTATATATATATAATTAATACCTAAGTAGTAAAAAAAAAAAACTGAACAATTATAGTTTTTAAATAATTTCAAGTAAATAGTTTTGTAATATCTTCGGAATTTATTAAACAAAAGAGATGAATAAAAATGAAGAACAATCGTTGACAAAGACAACCTATTTACTCATTGAAAGTGACAAAAACTACGTACAAAAACTGTCGCCAACCCAACAAACCGTTACAGGTTACAGCTCATTATTTACGGCATGATCCCAGTTGAATAGCGTCCATCTTTACCTCTCATTGGCTGACGCGACGCAATGTCGCCCATTTGTCACCAACTGCCAGCCAATCACGACGCCCCTTTTGAAAGTAGAACACAATTGAAATTGTCATTCAAGTGTCGCATTATGTACTTGCCACTTTTGTACCGCAATCTACCTTTATATGGGGTGTGTATTTGTTGAATTTACTAGGTACTTGTTCATACAAGAAGATATTACAATACCACAGCCCTGAAATCGCAAAATGAATTAATTTATAATAATATCTACACAAATATTACAATGTTATGAATAAATATAATTTTTACACCCATCAAGCAGAATGAAACAACAAAAAGGACAAAATTTTGCCCCAAATCAAGCGTGACTTTTAACAAAAGGCCGCGTATGGGCTGCGCAATCGTCGGCAACCCATCTGAATTGGGTTGAGCTACAAAATTTTCGATTATAGAGTATGAAGGTGTCTTTTTTACGCAGTTGGTTATCGGCCCAGTGTGTTGATTGCCCCAGGTTGCTGGAATAACATGGCTGTATCATTGTTATACAAAAGCGCAGCTGTTCTGTTCCCTAGGGGTAAAAAAGATGTTTTGTGTTTTTTTCATGGCAACGTGCAAGCCCCTTTTAAGCGGTCACGGGGACATGCATCTTTTTGAATGATACATTTACCATATTTAATCTAAATGTATTTTATAAAATTTACTATCGTGTCGTTTTGAGAAAGTTTTTTTTTGTCTTAGAAGAAATAACTAACGAGCTTAAAACATGTAAACATGATATTAAAATAAATGTTATCATATCAATTAATAATTTATGAAAAGTGACGTGTTTAATAATGTTATTAAATATAATTGATGATATGTGTAATTTGATACATTAACTCTCTCTCTTGCAAAAAATGACAGGAAAGTGTAAAGAAAAGAGATGCAAAGTGTTTGTGGCATGAACAATTAGGCATTAAAAAACAGGTTGATTAATTAGTCTTTATATATGTGAAAGTCTGTTATTTAACTTTATAACTAAGGCAAAAACCTAGGTTAAATATTATTTTTAGGCAGCATAAAAAATATGTTTTGTATGTTGATATTAGAGAAAATAAGGCTCACATAACTTCATTGCAAAGTGATAATATCAGAGGTACCTATCACCAGTGTATAAAAAAAATCACAGTAGTAAGTTGGTAAGCAAAATATAAACTACCTATTAATCTAAAATTTTAAATTTATATAGATTATAAAATTTAGATTTTTTTTTTTCTAAATATTATAATCTGTCTACTAAAACTTCTGTTTAAGGACCTACATTTTGTATAGGTAATATAGGTACATACATAGATACTAAGTAGGTAAACAGGTACACATAAAAATGCATTTGTAAATTTGAAACATCCAAACATGCTAATATAAAGATAAAGTAAGGGTCTCTAATCTACACCGTAAGAGATACCTTACTTAAACCCACAGCTTAAACCTAAAGATAACTTTATTTTTATCTAGCAGCAGCTTAAAGTTAAACCCAAGCCAAAATTGGGCGGGTCGTAAGCTTTTCAATCCGAAGTACTCAAATTTTTTTAAAGCTTTTATTCCCAACCCTTTCACAATGTCACCCAGCCCTGCACCCGTCCGCCATCTTGGTTTATTCGCCATATTCAATTCTTTTTATTAAATCCTTTTTCAAGACGGACCTGGCAGATGTGCCTGCTTTAGCCCAGGGTGAGGTTGTACTGTGTTTAAGTGGATATTATTTTTGGAGTACCCAGGTATGTTTTGATATGTTTTATTAATGACTTTGTATCGTATTTTTTAAGTTATTGTTTCTTGAAGCTTCGCAAAGAACGTCGCGTAATTTTGTTTTTAATATGGCATCTCCAGAGTATCTTTGTTTTTAACCGACTTCCAAAAAGGAGGAGGTTATCAATTTGGCTGTAACTTTTTTTTTATGTTTGTTACGTGATATCTTCGCCAATTATGAACCGATTTTAATGTTTTTTTTATTTGAAATCCTTTACTACCAAGTTGGTCCCATTATATTTTGGTGAAGATATGTAGAGAACTTTGAAAATATGGAAGAAACTCCTAAAAAAATAAAGTCGGTTGTTTTTTTGCTAAAAATTTAATTAGGTATTAGCTACCTTAAAACTTGACGTGTTTCTATCGCACAAAGAAAAATAAAGTTACACATACGGCAACTATTAATAATTATAACCCACACACTATCATATCTTTATCCCTAACAGGGCAGATAGAGCATTTCGGTTTTGTGGCTCTAAGCAGACAGGGCCCCAAAGGTCATTTTTAGCGTGATGTTAGGCGAGAATGTGGAAAAAGGAATGAAAATAGTGATGGGTTGCTAGCCGCATCATCTGTTAACATGACTAGTATTTTCGGCCATTCCCTCAATCGGCTTTTACGATGTGAACTTTTTCTTTTCTCTCAAATCAGCATGGAAGAATACTTATAAAGTATTTTTCAAAGTACGAGTATTTAGATAGGTTCTTTCAATTTCGACAATAAAAATATACACTTGGTTAGGCAGGCTTAGGTCCTCTACCTCTAGATATGTGGTTCTCAAAGTAGAGTCGACCAAATCCGCGGATTTGGTCGCGAGTCGCGAATTATATTATACATACATTATCTCAAACCACAAGCGGGTGCCGGACTCAAAATTTAGATACCTAATTAGATTCTTTGAAATTACCTTTAATGAATATATAGATACATACTATCACTCATGTTTCCCACAGGGGTAGACAGAGACTATGGACCTCCACTTGCTACGATCCAGACACCTCTTTCGCCTCATCTACACTCATCAACCTCTTCATACATGCCCTTCGGTTACGAGTACTTCTTATCTCTCCTTTCTTTAGAACGTCTGCATTCGATCGCAGAAAGTTCGCAGAGGTCGACCCTGTCCTGCTCTTTAATGAATATTTCTGGTAATTAATTCATCATAGTTAAATAGTTGATACGACAGTCGTGACCAAAAATGTTAATTCAAACAGTTATGATTAGCGCGTACAAAAAAACGAAACACTCGAAGTTTAAATCGGTTTCTACTCATATTAATTTACGGAATATACCTCAATCTGTCATAATACTGACGTAACTAATGGTTTTGTGTAGTATACTCGGGACAGGTGATACAACTATGTTAAATAGTTTGACGGGTAGGAAATGTATGACTTTTTATCTTATGTAATACAATTAACATAATATACAAAGATCTTTCGACGTAACTGGCATAATTAATTAATATATCACTCTTGACTTGTTAATTAAGAGTATATTATGGCGCTTTACAAAGTACCTACGTACTTTAAATGTACTTAAATGTACATTTAAAAAAGTGGGTTGATTAATAAAATACTTATGACATTAAAAATCATAGTTATAAAATTTTACAAGTCATGAATAAATAAAAAATATTTAAAAGCAAAATATATTTGTATCATAATGGCTCTTTTGTCCTCTCAAAATACATATAGCAACATAACGTATACAGATACAATAGAATACATATTACTGCAGAGTTAGGGTTAGCACCGTCAACACACCCACATCAAAATTTCAGCTGCTGGCGCCCGCACATAAATCAGAGGGTGGTGCGACAACCCTGGACATTCGGATACAAAAACGTTATACAGGTGACTTTTTAACTACCAATCAAATTTTTGGAGCAAGTTAAGTCCATGATGCTGAACTACATTCCATAAGAACAATAAACGAAAAAAAAATCGCCTTCCCATTCAAATCAGCACTCAGCCAAATGGATTTTGTATGAGAGGACGAAAAATCATATGGGTTTTTAATTATAGAATGTAGTTCTGTATCATGGTACTTGCTCCAAAAATTTGGCTAGTGTTAAAAACTTACCCTGTATGATCATAAAATCTGATTCAGACTGCCGTTGTTTTTATGTTGTGGTCACGGCAGGGTAGAATTTATCTTGTCACCACCGTTTTCATCATAAATGTGTCCGTAAGAGGCGACTAAGGGAGATAAAGGTAACAGAGAATTTCAATCTACTGTCAGACTAAAGGACTCTCTCAAGAAAGAGAGGCTTTGCCTATGCGCAAATCTTCTCTGTCTTGGGAGATTCCCCTCAGGGCAATATATTAAAAATCCATAAAAATTTTTTGTCCTTCCATACAAAATCCGTTTGGATGAGCGCTGATTTGTATGGGAAGGCGAAATTTTTTCGTCAATTGTTTTTATGGAATGTAGTTCAGCATCATGGCCTGAACTTGCTCCAAAAATTTGACTGGTGGTTAAAAAGTCAGCCTGTATAGGTAAGTAAATAAACATTAATAAATAAATAGGTATATACTGACAAATCACACAGATTGACCTAGCCCAAAGTAAGTTCGAGACTTGTTATGAGATACTAACTCAATGATACTATATCTAATAACAAATACATATACCTATAGATAAACATCCAAGACCCAGATCAATCTGGAAAGGTCATTGTCCATCTTGGCCTGACCGGGGATTGAATCCGGGACCTCCAAAGTGACAGCCTGCATGGCATGATGACCACTAGGCTACAGAGAGTACAAAGTCGATGTACACAGGACGCTGTTGCACGTTCTTGTTAGTTATACCTCCCGTAGTCGCCCCTTACGACACCAGTGGGAGTTTAAATGGGTGGTGAAAAATCGAATCTGCCGTGAACTCGTCACCACGTGGCAAATTTAAATTTACAAAACAGTTGCGCATTTGACTGTACCCACAGGACAATTTCCAGCCGAGAGTGGCCATTAGTGTGTGTGTGCGTCAGTGTAACTTATATTTGTGTGCGTGTGTGTATTTGACCGGGACCTCACTGACCTATTTAGGAAGGAAGATGAAATGGATGGGGTAGCTATGTATAGTGTTAGTTTACGAAGGGAACTATGTTGTTGTCGATATAACGGTAAATAAATTATTTTGTATGGCAGACGTGTTTTCTTTCAAGCCATCAAAATAACTGAAGTTATCTTATTAGAAGGCTCTTCTTTTTAAGTCTATAGGTACAATACCATTATTATTGATAATTATTGATACTTTTTCATAACAAAAAAACGAATTCAATCATTCAAACAATTGTATATTTATACGACATAATTTTTTTAGTTATTTTCGTTTAAAAAAACAAATTACACAACCGATTTTAATATTTTTTTTATGGGACCACCTGGAAAGTACCTATACCCTATTAGACAAAAAAGAATTTTCCAAATCGGTCCAGGCGTCTTTGAGTAATCGGGGAACATACATAAAAAAAAAGATTTCGACAAATTGATAACCTGTGCCTTTTTTGAAGTCGGTTAAAAAAGATGTGAAACGATAATAAAATCTTCGACAGAAGTATCTCAATATTTATACCTTCTTAGGTAATCGCTCTTTCCATCTTTTTTCCATGTTAGCAAGGAAAAGTTATTTGTGTAATGAGAGATTTTATCATGTTTCGTTATTTGTATGATTTTAATCTGAGAAATTCAGTGCAAACATAGCGTGGGTATTTTTTTAAACTTATTAAAAGTCAAAAATTTTTATTTAATGTAGGCTAAGTATATCACGTATTGACGTCATTATTTTTAAATTATTTTTAGTACAAAACACACACTCTACTTGACAATTATTACGGCATAAGGTAGTAAACGCATACTTTACACATGATCAATAAAACGCCGAATGATCTCAGTCCCTGCTTTTGAGGCAATCACAGACGCTCAGTGATGCTTAATTTTATATAGTGCAAGTCACAAACAATTACATCAATACTTGGCTCAAAATTCGTAGACGTTTCGTAGCCCTTTCATAGCATTGTAGCAAACAAAGTGCTATACGAATATTTCTAACCGGCGCATTTTCGAATTGATCGTATCTATCGTATGCGAAATTTGCACGAGTGATCTGGACCACTGGTAATTTTGGCATTTGCAGAGTACAAATTTCGAAGAATCGTTCGTATTGAATTCGTTCCGCTTCACCACAGAATAAATAATACTAACGTACAGAAGTCTCACTCAACAAAGAAATTCAAAGAAACATCTACTCAATGTGGCTAGCGATATGGTTGTCAGAACTCAGCACCTTTTCGTATAGATACCTAGACATCCATTGCAAGCCAATTTCATTCTTATTACTCTGGACAAACGATTTGTATAACTGAATTTACCACCCGGAGGGGCCGCTTGCGTGCATAGTAATCGCTGACATGACGTTTTCAAAATTACGTCGTATTTTTGAAACCGTCATTTAAAAACTACACGTTTTGTGTTTCGCTGACTTCCTCCTGGATTTTTACTACGAAACCAACACGACATAGGTATGTAATCTATCAATAATTAATATTATTCATTATTAATAGTAATCTATCAATAATTAATATCATTCATTATTAATAGATTACATGACAGAATGACTTCTATTCTTGTCAAGGATATGGCAGGCAGTCAAGTATTAAATTAAACGTGTAAACATATAAGGAGAGCGTCCACCGACAAGAGCCCAGCTCTTAAATATAAGAAGAAGTCAAGTGTGAAGCTTCAGAGCTACGAGTATGCCTTATTGGCATAGCTCTGAAGCTTCACACTTGACTTTTTGTTCTTACTCATTTTCTTTTTTACATTGAAACTTTAAAAATCATCATATTTGAATTATTATTTGCTATATATTTTAAATTATATATTTTATCTTATCACGGGGCTCGCTGTACAGCAATGCCTTTTAAAATTTTCTCCGTGAATTAACGCTGCCGCTGTCTCTCGCCACTTGGTTATTGCTAGGTTTTTAACTTGGACCCTACAAAATTGGGTGCCGCACTGCCCAATATCATTAATGATGGTTAATGCCTAATGATTGATGACTCTCATTGTCTAACTAGCGGTCGAGATTTCTTAATTCGCCATTATTGGCCAATTCGCCCGTAGCCTGCAGATGTGTGTAATAAACCCGAATTAGTTGCCATTACGAGCACGAATTTTATCTACAAAACCTAAGTGGATCTACACTCACCAGCTGTCGAATATTGAAGCTAAAATCCCAAATCCTAATGATATTAACTTAAAACCTAAATCTATGTAAAGTGTTTATACACAATTTAACATAGACATACAATATATAGACCAGCTATCTCAAACATTGGCTCCTGGCAGGTTACTCCATAAATAAATACCTGTCGGTTGACTGGTAAGGAAAGCCTAAGGCTTCAAGTCTGCCGTTTACAATTTTTGTAATAAAGTTGAATAAGTAAAATAAATAAATAAATAGTCGTACGATAGTGACGTCCTATTTATATGTCAAACCAAATTAGACTATATCATTATGTATCAACACTCAATGTTGCTTGACACTGAAACACGGATACGCAGTTTCGTACGTCTTGCGTACCGCTTTTGGAGTAATACTGTTCTATTTTTGAATATATGGCGGCGTGAATTTTATCATACGTATTAAATTTTTAAACAATGAAATCTGTTTACTTACCGATGGAAAGTCATTTCTTTACACTTGGCCGTGTTTCTTAAATTTGCACACTAAGGCATTTTTATTTATTATGTTTACGAATAGGAGTTAGCAAGCGACTAAGTGAAGTTTATGGAGATAGCTACAATTGAACGGGACCAAAAAGTGATATGGTGGTGACTCCTCTTGTTGTACATACAGCTCTACGCAATTTAATAATAAAAATGCAAATAATATTAATTTAGGATTTATGTAAATTATTACTACCTTACAATGTATTCTCAGTCTCTTATCTAATTTTAAGTTAAAAGTTTTAATTTGACGTCCTTGGAGAAAATGCTGCAGTGCAGTTTGTTGCCGCTTCTTTTGCACTAGTGCCTAGGAAGTGGCACTAAACTTAGCTATAAGTAACGATTTGTCGTCAATATATTTTGTGCAAAACAAAACAAAGTGACTATTATAAGAGATATTATAAATAACCTATGATAATAAAGATATTTTGAATTGAATTTGTGCACTTAGACCGGACGCCATACAATAAAGATGATGATACTAATATAAATATAACTAAGTAGCTATACAATATTACTGTATCGCAATAATAATTATATTCATATTCATATAGCAATCCAAAACGAATGACAGACTTAATTGAGTTATAAATGAGAATAATCTAACTTGCTTACACATAATGAGCTACCAGTGATCGAGTCATTATGTATAATGTATGTTATGTGTAAAATATAGAACCCATATGTTTGGAGATAATAGTAGTCATTCGGATGACAGAAAATGAATAGATGCAAATGAAGACATATTTTTTTATTCGCGCTTCTATTTAGAAACTAGTTTATATGTTATGATAATATCTAGATATATATCTTCACTACCCGGGTTAGAATAGGACCACTCCATCTCTTCCTGTGGATGTCGTAAGAGGCGACTAAAGAACTAAGAATCTTGTGCTACATTTGCATTCCCAAGGAGGGTTAACGTCAGGCGGCGGCCGGTTGTAAAACTTTTCGCACAAATACATTCCCAAAGAGGGTTAAATTGACGCCAGGCAGGCGGCTGGTCGTAAAACTATAGCCAAATTACTTAAACTGTTCCAATTATTTCTTCTCCATATTCTTCGCCAATTCCTTAAAACGTCGAAATTCCTTGGCTCTGGTTGGTTTGCTTTGTTTTCCATACAATGAAACACTCTATGTAGCGTCACACCAATCCAAATAACGTCGAAAATACGTCATAATTAAGCAATAAGGAGCACTTTCTTTGCAGATTCCTTTTTTTTTCCAATTAGTAATGATAATGTTTGCAGCTTCTATAATTAATAATTTATTATTTAAAACAAATTATAATAGTAAAATTATATTGACTTTTTTCTTCACTCCATATTACGACGACTCTCTATAACGTCGTAAAATGTGCAGTCCCTTCAGTGACGCTATATAGAGTTTACACTATAATATGCATGTGGAAAATAAGAAGACACCTACGTTGATATCTATCTGTAACAAACAAAAGAATTAATATTCCTCATTTTCAAGAATTTGATTTTGAATTATGAATAATTTCTTAGTTTTAGCACGTTTCCAGTACGAAACCCTCATCACGCAACTTTACCTTGAGTCGTGACCAGTTTATTTTTTAAACTAAATACATCACCAAATATATTTCCGTAGACAGGCAAAGTGTTCCTATGATAAACCAATACGACCTTATCTTTATTACTTTGTGACTCCGAGTACCTATTACTTCACACGGTACATAGAGCCTTGTAATCACAAAATTACAGTCCTGCATTAAATGCTAGTCACAAACCTACATCATTAACTACATCGTGGCCCGTGACGACAAACTCTGATTACGCCCGACGCGTTACTTGTGATTATAAATTATAGAGTATAGCACTAGTTTACTATCAACCAAATCCAAACCTTATACCGTAGCATAAAAATTGAAAGTTGAATATCAAGCTTTTAATTTTTTGATATACTCTATTTATTTGACTATGAACTTTATTGTGGAAGTGATAAAGGTAAAATTAGTTTGGTTTCAACTGAGATTTGAAGTACTGATCTGAATTTTACGACGTCAAAATGACACGTTACGCTCATGCGTCGGCGAGGAGGCGTCAAAAATTACAGATTTCTAATTTTATGATAACTAATGGGGTTTTGTTGCGGGAAAATAAATATTGTCTATGATTGTTGGGAAGTGTGCACAGTTATGTTGTGTGTGTTTAGGGATGTTATACATTATTATCATGATTTCCTTTGCGCATTTTTATAATAATTTAAGCACGTGATACTCGTACAATCCGTAGCTGTTACTGCTTCAAAACCGTGGATTGCTATACTGTCACATTACTGTAAATAAGTATGAAAAGTGTCTCATTATTGGTGTTGGAGCCATTAGTGCCAGTCACCCTTAATTACCCGACTATGGCAAAGCCAAAAAGAGGGACATGAGTTTTGCCGCTATGTATATGTATGCTATCATCTGTTCTCCCGTAGATATATACAGGGTGTAACAAAATATACTGAAACTATTTTAAGGGTGAATTCAGTCAATGATACTGAACAACTTTCCCCAAGGAACATATATCGAGATATGAAAAATAATTTTTGACCTCCCATACAAGTTGACCGATCAGCTGATCCGAGTTTCTATGGGAAGCAGAAAAGTATTTTCTATATTTCGGTATATGTTCCTTGGGGAAAGTTGTTCAGTATTATGGACTGAATCCACCCTTAAAATAGTTTCAGTATATTTAGTTAGTCCCTATATATATCTTCAAAAATATCCATGATACCTTTACAAATAAGACTGGGTCAAAAATATATTATTTGCCAAAGCCAAGAGCATAAAACGTCATAAAATAGTGTCACTTTTTATTGATCATTACCTTTTTTACGTGATTTTAGATTTATTAATGCAGAAAAACTAATATTAAGAGCGCTATTTGACTCAAAAAAATTATGACGTCACGGTTTTGTTTTTCATGCAGATTCCATAGAAAATGTTTGTTTTGATGTTTAGAAATAAACGGGCAAGTGCGAGTCGGACTCGTACATGAAGGGTTCCGTACCACCGTAAAATGTTTTAAAACGCTGAAGAAACACTTTTCTTGTATGACGATCCCCTTTAATTTTTAACTTTTTTTTATTTTTAGTATTTGTTGTTATAGCGGCCACAGTAAAACATAATCGGTGAAAATTTCAAGTGTCTAGCTAGTACGGTTCAAGAGTGAGACGGACAGACAGACAGACGGACAGACAGACGGACAGACAGACGGACAGACAGCGGAGTCTCAGTAATAGGATCCCGTTTGCACCCTTTGGGTACGGAACCCTAAAAAAATTAAGTTCAATCGGCGGAAAAAAGGAAAGTTATTTTTGAAGTTAGTAAGTGTTACTTAATAGACATTTTAGTGACTTTCAAAACAAATAAGACTGCTCGCCAGATCATATCTCCAAGCCCCAATCACAAGCAATAGCCACAGCTATAAATTACTCAATTAACTCGACCGCGTAATGAACTGCAAGCCAAATTCTAAATAAATCAATCTAAAAAGGAAAGTACAGTTAAGGCGATGGTACGTAAACATTAAGCATAAAAAATAATGAGCACATTAAAACAAGTGAGGCGGGTTAGTGCGACCATGGATAGGTCATGTTGGGCTACGAAACTGGCGGTCAGCAAAAAGGGTGCTTGACAAAAAAAAATTTTTTTTTCGTACTACAAGCTTTTATTGTTATCAAGACAAATGTAATACTTAAACTCAAGCTCGATGGGGTTGCGTCGTTTTATTACAAGGTTATACCTTCCAGAAGTTTGGCCACCGAAACGTGATACTGAGTTTTTATTTTTAAATTTGAAATATGTAGACATGGCAATCCTTTGTAAATTAGGAATAGGCACTCTTGATAGTATGGATGTGGACTAAAAAAAATCTTTTAAGCTCATCAGGTAGATTATTAAAAATATTGTATTCGTATTTATTCTTTTTTTCTGATTAGCAAATAATAACAAAGATACATCGCATTTAAATTCCGCATGACGTCACGATCAAGTACGATTTTTACTTGATGGTGACGTCAATCACCCCCACTCCGAAACTTCGACGCGTTGTATCTTTGTGATTTTACACTACTTTGATAAACCGAAAAATATTTTTTGATAATCTGACGGTCTAATTAAAATACAATTTTCGGACCCTGTCGAATACTAATTTACTTATGAACACAAAAGGAAACAACAGTTCTGTTTGTTTAGTACCCATCATACTAATCTGTCAAGAAAAAACAGGGAAAAGGTCAAAATATACTAAATACACAAAATTTTAATTATTCAACCAAATTTATCACCTTCAGAAGCGATAGGTAAACTTACGCGAACGAATAATCCAATCATCAAAACATTTTTAAACGTTTTTTCTGGAATTTAATAACAGTTCTCGCCGCGAAAGTTTTTGGAGAAAATTCAGGTCTTTTGGGAGTTTTGGGACTAGCCGAACGACAACATGTTTCATACCCAAGTGATTATTTAAAAAGGTACGGAGATACGATCGATTCGTGAGATACAGAAAGTTCGACGGCTATCTCTCTTATTCTGTTTCTAGGTCAACATCACGTTTCGGTAGCCAGACTTCTATAATAATTTTTCATTATTACATTACATTACATTAGCATAATTTCATCTTAATCGGAAATCAGAAAACCAACAACAAATAGGGCACGCTAAATAAAAGCTTGTAAAAACGTAGTAGATAAAAATTTGGAACGGATAAAACGTTTTTCAATTCTATGGCAACAAACAACTTGGCATTTGGAAACCTGAAGACGCTTACGAAAATAATTTCATCATAATTCTGTTACGCTAATGTCATAAAATTATTTTTAATAAGTATATACATGTAAGACGACGTCACTCTAATTCTACCCACCTTATATTTATATTTTTGTCAAAGCTATTTAATTGGTTTTTATTGTTTATAAAAGCACGCTCATTGTACTGTTACCTATGTAAATATTATGTTTTCTCAGTAAGTGAATTATTTCATGTAATTCTTATGAGAAATAAAGTTATTCTAACCCAAAAGTATCATTTTCTTGTATTAGTAATTTCTATCACTGTCTACTCCATCTTTTCAGTTTTTTATCCGCTGAGTACAATTCCTGCAAACCTTATCGAGCATTATTGACATCAGGTATTTCCGTTATGCATGCTCTTCAATTTTGGATACTCCATACATCTTTCTTATATTCTTCTTCTCCTTATCGAGTTGAAATGGTTACACTGTAGCTTCAATTCCAAATCACCTGTGACCAGTATGTGGCCACGGCGATCCCTCTGTCGTTAGCTTTATTAAGGTGGTCCATCGACTGAATGGCACCGCAGTCGCAAAGGTCGTTATCACCAGCCCGGAGTCTATTGAGAGACTTCCAGACTGACCAGAGGAGGTCTCTACCCGGTGGGAGTTTTTCAGCAGGTGGGATATTTGACTCGTAAGGTGGATACTTATATGATAAAGTTAAAACGCTAGCCGCTGATTTTGAGGCCTTATATAAACAAGTTGCGTATATTGAAGATCGTGACAGATGCTCGGCCACGATCGTGTGAATTTGATAGTGAAATATTACGCGGACGCCGTCGCTAGTCGCTACTACAAGTACAGTTGGCAGAAAAACAATGCCTGTTAGGTTAATACAAATTGCTAAAAAGGTATTTTGATTTGCTACTTGCAACTGCTAGATTAATTTCTAGATTATTTTGAGGTGTCACAACGGTGCCAACTGCCAATACTTTTTGTGTGAGTTTGTAGAATTATATTTTTCTCTGTAGATGGTTAACATCAGGTTAACAAACAATTCGCTGGTCATCTTAAACCTAATACTAATAAGTTTCTTTAACGACAGCACCAGAGATGACGAAAAATAGAGCGAAGTGAAAAAAGTAGCTTCCACTCAGCTTTATTTTTTATTCCCTTATACAATTTTAGCAAAGGTCATACAACTCTTTAATAAATTGGTAGGTATAAGGAAAGAAAAAGAACAACCTGTCACGCTGCGGTAAAATCAAGAGTGGAAGGAACAAGTTTTTCCGAAGAACCAAATTACTCATGAGCGTCAATATCGCGTGCGCACTGCCAAGTTATTTCTACTTTGGTAATTTTTTTTAGTATTTAGTGTTGATTTTTTCTTCTATCCGTACATGCAAATGCTGCCGAAATTTCAAAGAGTTGTCGGAGGCCATCTTACGTGTAACGCGTACGGCCAGAGTCGTGCGCAAGCGTTTTAATTATACTAATATGTTCAGACTTTCTACTCACGCGTCGACGGTCCAATCAGAGTCAGAAAGACTTTTTAGTACAAACTCTTCCTAGCGAAACGTCGTAAAGAAAACTTAAACTTTGTTAATTTAACTTTATAGGGCGTTAATTACTTAATCAAAAACTACGTAGGTCATGGGACACTGATTGTAAAAAAACGGTCAAGTGCGAGTCGGACTCGTACAAAGGTATCTCTTTACAATGGACTATAGCAATATTCTGTGAAAATTCCAAGTATGTAGTTAATGCCATTATAAAGATCGAGTTAAAAACGCTGAAAAACACGTTTCTTGAATGACAAACCCCTTTAATTTTTAACTTTATCTTACTTTAGTATTTTTTGATATAGCGGCAGTAATACATACCTAATAGGTGAAAATTTAAAGTGCCTAGCTATTACGGTTCAAGAGATAGAGCTCTGTGACAGACGGACAGACAGCGGAGTCTCAGTATGGGTATGGGTCCCTATGGGTACGGAACACTAAAAATGGATCGATCTGATTAGATAAAAGTAAATTTTGGTTTCAGGTTTTGTATACTGAAAAGTACAGAACCTTACTCTAGTTCTACTCTATTTAACCGTTTATTGGTAAATTGAGAATTCTAGAGTAAGTGCCTATTTATGAACAGAGGGGTATTCAAAAGAGTCCATTATTTCCTATTAACCCTAAAAGTTCAATCGCATCAATGCCGTCATACAAAATATTAATGAAGATACATGACACATAACCCTTTCGACGCGCGTCACCTCCCCGAATAATTAAAGCTTATATTAACCCGCTAGTTAAATATTAACATTCTGCCACGGACATGTTATGAGTTTGCCGACTTCGCAATTTGCCCGTATCATGGCAAAATGCCGGATTTTATTAATTTAGTCTGAGTACTGGCGGGATTTGGGGACCTTCGGTATGGGATTCTGAATAATCTGTTTTTGTTGGCGAAACTATAATGTGAGGTTGGGTTAGATGTGTTTGGTGGTTTATTAACGGGTGAAATATCTTGGGAAGCGTGTGTAGACTTTTAATGGATAGGTAGTTAATACCTTTAAAGTTGTATACGTACGTACACGTATTTTGTAAATATAGTTAATGTTTATTTATCCTGTAAGTACAGTTAGTTTCACGTCGAATATTTTAAAGGATAGCAATCTCTTTTTTTGGGAAAACTATATTAAGTGTAGAGTTTTTGGGTATCTTTCTCTCACACTTTTATCAAAGCACGTTCGCAGTAAGAAAATTGATTCCCATGTCAAAATATAAGTACTTATCTATATAATTTAATTCATTGATTTTTAAAATACAATACCGATGATGTTTAATATTAAAATGTGTTCCCCCTCTATACCTAAAAGATTGAAACTGACGGCAACTGTTTCTTTGCATGTTTTGGTGCAATAAGGCGTCTTTAAAAAACTCACTCCACATCCTTTCAAACTACACCGTGTCAAGCATGTCTTTCAAAAACAATATAACCGGTTCTCAAAAAGTAATATCGCACAAGAGCCACTTACAAAACAAAGAGTCAAAAAACTAAAATGACGAGCGTAAAACGGCGCGCAATTTTGTCAAAATTCGAGCATTAATATCAATATGGAGCAAAAAAGGTCAGCCCTTTATCGGGCCGACCCCACATAACCCTTTCATCGTTACGGGAATTAAATTTCTTTTGCCGTCATTTCCCGTGCATTATCTGTGAAACCAAAATGGCGGACACAATGCCGGCTTGTTTAGTCGGCTTCATTAATGTTTGCTGAAGAATTTTATTAAAATGTAACGTCGCGCTCTAGGGTTAAAAGGATAGATTAATATTTAAGTAGCGTAGATGTGCCACTTGGGTTTTGTTAGGGAAATGGTATATGGAAACCTGAACAAGGCTATTGTTTTTGTTCTTCATTCATTTTAAATTCTTTTGCTAAATGTACCAGAGAATTAAACATATTATGCGGTAGAATGACAGTAAATTAGGTTAAAAAATGTAAACCTGCGTTAGGTATGAATGCTAAATTTGGGGTTCGGCGGTTAGTTGCGACTTGCGTCGTATTTTTTTCGGTCTATAACACTACTCCATCTTTTCATGTAGATTCGTAGATCATAAGACCGAATAAAGACCAAAAACATTTAGATGTAGGTAGTTATATCTGAAATGTACTCCAATAAAAATGAACCAATTAGCATTGATTTATCTCATACAGCTGCTAGGCAAATTTTAGTTATTATGACGAAATTTTTCTTTTATTAAAAATGCAATAGGTAAGTAGGTATTTCACTTTTACAATCGTTAATGCAAAACACAATAAAAAAATTATTTGCACAATAAGTGAGTTTACTAACAAATAGCCGCCATAAATACCCGGTCCTTGTTAAACTTGTTCATCCATGAACACAAACTTTATCAGTTTTGTTATAGTGCGTTTTGATCAAGCAATTACTTATATGACTTACCAACTTGTATGTAGTTTTCGATTTTCCACACTTTCCTTTTGTACGCATAAATACCTGAATCGAGATTTGCACTAGCGATAAAGTTTTCTCCAAGTAAAGTAGATTCCAAGTTATTGAATCTATTTCGAGAGTTAAAGAGTCCTCTTACCCTAGATAGGTAGAATCAAATTTTCCCATACAAACTTAGCTTTTATTTTGAAACGACAAGTCAGATTTCGGCAAAACTTTATAATTTAAAAGACATTGCATTTATCTAGGCATATAACTGGGTTTCACAGTCAAAATATGAACTTGAAAGAGAATATAGTGTTACATATCATATTTGACCATCAATAAGTATTAAAATAAAAAAGCCAACCCCGTGTAACGCGAAAAGTCGAGCACAAAGAAGAAGTATGGAAAACTTCTACACTATTATTACTATATTTTCTTCCAAGTTCATATTTTTTGAATGTAGAAACTATTTATATGCCTAGATACATGCAATCCGCTAGTTTCCAACAAGTCAAATCAGACACTTTTTTCTAAATGTCAAAACAAACATTTTCTATGAGATTTATATGAAATATTGTGACTGACTGTGACGTCATAGTTTCTTGCAAATTAAATAATGAAATATTATATCAGATGGTAAGAGCATAGTCGTATTGAGACTAAGGTCGCGGGTTCAAGTCCTGCTCACGTGATATTTTCTTACCATTTCTTATTTCATTATTTACGGGAAGCTCACGGGAAGTAAAAGTGACGCTGTTCAGAATATACTGTACATCGCTATACACCTGCAGCCTGTGGGCAAGCGAAGTTACAGCGACCTCCGTATCCTGTACAATAACGCATTCAGAGTGATAGTGGGGCTGCCCCGTTTCTGTAGCGCTTCAGGTATGTTTGCGTGGGCGCACACCGACTGCTTCAACACAACGATGCGCAAGCGGAGCGCATCTCTGGTGCGCAGGGTACGGGCCAGCTCCAACGTCATCCTACGCATGATTAGCGCTAGATTGGACTGTCCTTACCTGCGGCATTGCTGTGATAGACATGTCACAGTGGCTATGCCGCAGAGAAGGTACTAAATGATATTAGGATTACTGATTGTGCTTCGTATATTTATTGAATTATGTAGATGTTATTAATATTATTTAAAATTATTTTATCTTTATGTGGCTAATTTAATTCAATTTAATGTTTTCTGATCATGACATGTTTTAAATTTTTTCTTAATATGGATCTTAGTTGTCCGAAATAAATGTTTTTTTTATTTTTTATTTAATTTGAGTACTTTAGTACTGCATCTTGAATGCCTAAAAACCCTATGAACATACTCCCACAGAATAATAATTGGTATTACCATATACTACTTGGCTAATACGTAGATTGCTACGCTATAATCTGAAAGCTGAATTTAAAATCCTCCAGAGCTTAGCCAAACTTTGTAAGCTTTTCAAGCTCAAGTGCATAAAATCAATGCTGAGTAATGTTTGAGCAGCCATTAAAAGTTGGCGACTGTAAAAGACCAACAGACGAATTAAACCAATCGATTTGAGGGCCATCGAGGATGTTTACTGTATTCGTGTTATTGTTACAGTAATTGACCCAACAAAAAGTATTGCAAAAAAAAAAATTTGAATGTAAGTCCAACCTGCTTCTCTTTCCGCGCAGATCGTAAAAGCTGTTTGAGTGTACGGACGAAAGTTTTTTTTTCATATTGTAGCGTATTTCAAATACCTAAATAAATACACTAATATTATTACGATCTAGTCTAAACTCAGACTAATGAGTAATTTTACATCGACCTAGTTTTATAAAGTACTTATTTTATAAGAATGTGTCCATCGGCACTTTTCTTACTGTCTCTATTAAGGGGAAGGCACTTTGTTAATGTGTCTTTGAATTTCACTGTCACTATTATTATTATTATTTTTATATAGTAGGTATATACCTAGTATATGTGTCACTACTACACTAATTCGAACGGTTTAATTCTTTTAAGTCTTCGGGGAAAAGTATGTGAATTATGTTAATAGTAGATGTGGTTAGCAATCCATCACTATTACTTTTTTCAGGTCTTGCGGCCCTGGGACAAAATGTTATTTCTTCTCTCTGTACTATCAGAGCCATATTTAGCCAGAGCAGCCAGAGGATTTGGCCTACACTCTCTATGCTGGCCAGTGGGGTTGGAGAGGTGTCATTCATGTTTAATTATAAGCTTTGAGAGTTGTCTTATTTTACTCTATCGGGAACTATACGGCTTGTGTGCGTGTAATTAACCTAATTTTCACATCACAAAGATACCGAGATTCTGTAGTACCACCTGTTCGCTACTGTCAAATATTATTCAGGTGCCTTTAAACTTTACTTTATGTAATATCGGAACAATTTTTATTATTTAAATAAACACTATATAATATAATGAAAATATATAAATCACCTTTGATGTTAGTTTAACGATTGAAATTCTTTTTGTATATGTGACACACAGGTTGAAATAATCTGTTCATGATGACAGCTCGTGTTTCTTTAAGGTTCCAGTATAATTTTCCAAAATACAAAGGTTTAAAAAGTCACTGATTTTGATAATGGGTTAAAGTCATTTTCCTACACGCGACTACCTCAGACCGAAAGAAGGAAATATCCTAATTAAATATGGATGCAACGTAATGAGTTATGCAAATATTTTAGACGTTGCCTAACGACGTCCCCCCTCGTCCCCTCCACCCCTAAAGACAAGGGGGGAGTACTGTAGGACGAATAATTCAGAGTATTTGATCAGCGATCCTTAAGAATTTGGGGTTGTATTTACATCCACTCATTAGGGTTGATTTTGGTTATTTAAGAAAGGGTGAATAGTTTCAAAATGATCTAAATTTATTTGACGGTGATAGAGTCAAGTCAACTACGTTTCTAGGAAAGTAGAAAGAAGATGAAATATAACTGATATAATGGCAGTCGTCTTTTTTTCTCTGTGTACAGATACCTATGTAATTAAATATATACGTCTAACAAAATATACAGAAACTATTTTAAGGGTGAATTCAGTCCATGATACTGAACAACTTTTCTCAAGGAACATATGTATTGTATAAGTAGATATTTATTCTGATATATACACTATACAGATACACTATCACGTCTTTATCCCTAACTGGACAGACTGAGCGTTTCTGATATATAGAGGTATTACAATATTAAGTACATATGTAGTAATTTATTTTTTTATTCAATAAATTAATAATATGTTATATTAAGTAAAATCTGACATGTCGTTTTAAAATAAAAGAGTACGATTGTAGAGAAAAGTATAAGATAATAAAGAGTTGGAGTTGCGTAATACGACTAAGCTAGAAACTACACGACACTCCGTCTGTGTACACCTACCTCCACACATTTTGTCCCTATTTTTTTCTTCGTATTTAACATAAAATAAAAATACTTACTTTATACTTTAAAGTATTTACTTTAAAGTATAAATGCATTTTAAAAATCTTAGAAGTTTGAAGGTTTTTGCAGACGCTCCCCTAATGCGACTTGCAAAGAAAAAATGCGTGTTCTAAAGTCATTATTATAATGAGTCGCCAGTTGGTCCGAGTTTGTACTTTGTTCATGATAAAGACGAAGCTTTTTTTATTTATATATATTATAGATTCCACAATAGTTACCAGATTGTTTATTTTTATTCTATCATATCACACTTTATTGTTCCAAAGTATAAATTTACTTTTACTAATGGCGGACTTAGGGTAAAAGCCGGATAGTTGCCACACTTTTTGAAATCACTCTATATCTCTTAGTGCAAAAAGCAAAATACTTTATTAAAACATTATCTGTCTTATTATTAAAACAGGACTAACTTTGTTACTAGGTTGTAACCATTATCCGTCCAAATCAAGTTGACTTTGACAGGTGAGATAGTGTGATATTACTAGATGTCAACTTGATTTGGGCGGGTAATGGTTTAAACCTAGTAACAAAATTAGTCTTTTTATAACAAGACGGTATATTTCCAGAGTGTTAGCGATTTTTGTAGACCTCTATATTTTGTGACATCTATCCCATTTAGGAGATAGCTTCCTAATACATGTAAATACGTTTAGGATAGATGCCCCACCAAAAAATGGCATATGACCTGGAGTGGTCATATTTTACTTTGCCGGAAACCACACGGCAACAACTTTTATAGTGACACTAAAAAAAGTCGGTACCGCCATTTTTTTAATCTGCCTATATATACCCAATTTAGAAATAAATTCAGCGTTGATCCCATATTGAAAGTTATCCCTTTATTTATTAGTCACTCTATACAAATATATTGACAGAAGACATCTAGACAAGCTTAATGCTAGCTTCTCCTATGTATGTACTTATAGTATACCTACACCTACATATGGATCAAATCGGTCGAAGTGTAAACAGACTGTGTTAGCTTTGGGAACTGTGTGGACGGTACAGTTTTGGATATCCGGGTTTTGCTGACGGTACGCCGTGTTGATCTAAATAAAGTACATTTGTGCAAATGTTACTTGACAAACATTTTCCTTTGTATTTAGAGGTATTAACACGTATCTACTTAACAGGTACATACCTACATATCATGAAAAAAAAAACTCCGTAATATTGTAATTTTCACAAGTCAAAGGTAGTTACAACCTTCTTTATGGTGGCAGTAAATATAACATAAAAATATTTCTTTGTCTTAGAAATGAAGATGTGCTCTCATTTTACGATAGTATCTAACCATCATCGCACTACATATGGTATGAAACCATGAAACGTAATAACATACCGTTGTTAATCACCCCTGCACTGCATTTCGGCGCTAGGATTACAAAATGGCAGAATGGAAGTTACGCCATCGCGAGCCAGTGCGAACAAATAATAATTAAAAACAAAAATAAATCTGCAATTCATCAAGCAATAATTCAACTTTAATAACTTCGCAATAGAGCCGAAAATTGTACTCTAGGGAGTTGGTGATTGTAAAAATATAGAGTGGTTTTTGGAGTATTTGAATAGATGTATATAGAGTGGCTGTGCCCCCGTGGACGTCTGTATTGACAAGCGCACTTAGTGAGCGGATTACACTGCGAGAGTAGTATGTCAATTTTTTTGGAGAGTTTCATTTAAAACAGGACAATGCTCAAATTTTTTTTACTTTAATTACAACTTAAAAATTGCATTTCAATAATTAATAACATCAGTTTTTCCCATTAAGAGTCATACCTAAAATAGATACATTACCTAGGTAACGGGTAAGTATTTAGCAAAAAAAAATTAATAGATAAAGTAGTATTGTACTTTTTATTCGGAAAAATCAGTAGGTAGGTACTTTGTTATCTCTACATTGAATCTTTTGCTTGAAAGCTGATTGTGGCATATAATATTTGATTGGTCAAGATATACCTCTTGATATCTAAAATCTCTTATACTCATTAGATTGTAGAGTGATTCTCGCTTCATCTAAGCACGTTCCCGGTTGCATCCTTAGCTGTGCTGCTTCGGAGCCCAGAGTGCGCTTTCCCGCTTTTTCTTCTCCAAATATGACATGCACGTCAATGGTCACCCAATGATGCCAAAGACTTTTCCAAGTGGAGAAGAAATTGCCGGAACAGTTAAAATAATTCGGCTGTAATTTTACGACCAGCCGCCTGCCTGTCGTCTACCCTCTTTGGGAATGTATTTGTGCAAAAAGTTTTACAACCGGCTGCTGCCCGACGTTAAACCTCCTTGGGAATGCGATTGTAGCACGAGATGTTTGTGATTAAGTCCTTTAGTCGCTTCTTACGACATGCAGAGGAAGAGATTGAGTGGTCATATTCTGACTCGGGAGCACACGGGGAGATTGTAGAGTGATTAATCACGCTAAAAGTTGCTTTTGAGTCTTTCGACTCGGTGCTCTGTCTTATCAGAGCCGCAGGATCGAAAATGCTCTGTCTGCCCAATTAGGGATAAAGACGTCATAGTGTTAGTATATGTTTGTGTCGTAGACTGATGTTAGTAAGATCTAATTGTATGTAAAAACTAATCCTTTTGTTCAACATCAAGTTCAGGACGGTAAAAGAAAAGGGGAAAAATATAAAATAGATCTTGGTTTTCAAATTCTTTCTACATTAGGAAAAATTAAAAAAAACCGGTCAAATACGAGTCGGACTCCTACATGAAGGGTTCTGTTTCTCCGTACAACGACGACCTCCGTTAATATTTAACTTTATCTTATTTTTAGTTTTTGTTGTTATAGCGGCCACAGTAATACATAATCGGTGAAAATTTTATGTGTCTCGCTATTACGAGATAGAGCCCTGTGACAGACAAATGGACAGACGGACAGACAGCGGAGTCTCAGTAATAGGGTCCCGTTGGCACCCTTTGGGTGCGGTACCCTATAAATACATGGGTTACAGCAAAAATTACTCGTGTTAGTTTGGATTGCGAATTTTGTATTTTATATGCATGTTTTTAGTAAGTACAATAAAGTTATTACAAACAAACAAACATTTGAAAGTTTCGCAAGCAAATAGAATAAACATAAAGCGATTGCATGAAGTCGTCCCCGATGACATGGCGGCTCCGAATTCGATTCCTGGCGTGGGATCGCCGTCACCCCTGCGCGGGGATTTACTTTTAATTATGTGCCCTCGTATTGTAATTGTTAATATTAGTTTAAAGGGTATAAGCAGTAAATAGACGATGTTTTCCATTGGGAGCTTGGGACTATGTAATTAAATATTTTTTGTTTCGATAATCAGTATAACAAACTAAGCATCTCCCTCAGAGAAAATTATACTTACCTACTAAGAAAATTAGGAGGGCTTATAGCGAATCCACATTGAATAAAGCTTTTGGCTCATGTGTCTATTTAATATTTTAAACGCAACGTCTGCGGCTGTGGTGCATGCCCACAGACTATAGCACACTTGCTGGGCTACCCAGCTTGCCCCGACACCTGCAGCTACTGGACCTGTTTAATAGTGTTTAATGAAAGCTGATCGTCTAACTCAAAGAAATATGTAATAATGCCATCAATGAACATCAACACGCTAAGAAGAAGAATATTTTTAGTACTTAGAAAAAGTGAGAAATCTAGGTACATAATTTATTCAGAAGGGAAAAAGATTAGCCTTAGCACTTCCTCAATCAGGTTCTATAGATCTGGCGCTTATCATCATCATTAGGTCTTTTTTATACTCTACTGTAGGAGCACGAGCCTCTCTGTACTACTAGAGCCACATATTAGCCAGAGCGGCAGCCAGAGGATTTGGCCTACACTCTCCACGCTCTTCTAGACGGGACGGTAGAGGTCCCATTGATGTTATCAAGCTGTGTTTAGCTTGTATTTCCTAAGTCGCCTTCTACGACATCCACGGGAAGACTTGGAGTGGCCTATTCTACTTTGCCGGGAACCACACGGCTAAGGCTGTATCTCTGAGTACCTACTTTGTAATGAAAGATATGATACTGTAGTAACATTGTTTATTCTTTATAACACTTCTCAAAACTACAGATGCATTACTAAGATGATCGCGTCAGACATGCACCTTTTATAAATCCGACCACCGCGTCAAAGCAAACAAAATTAAACTTTAACTGCTCGTATTAAAAGTTGTTTTTGTTTGTGAGAGGTAAATCGTATGATGATACGTGGTAAGTAATCCCGGATCACTTGAGACACGATCACGAAGCAGTCTTTGTAAATATGTAGCTAGAGATGTTTTGATGTGTATTTATATTATTTATAACTTTGGTGTAATTTACAGGCAAAAATAAAAACAAAATCAGAAAACTGTGAAAAAAAATAACCTATGTGATGTGAAATTCTTTTTTTACCGTACTACCATCTTAGTATTTTTGATCCTAGATCCTACCAGATTTGATTTGTGATCTTATTTTCGTTTTTTTTTTAATTTCTCTAGAATACTCATATTGTTTCTGAGGATTACCCACATCCACCAAGTCTCGAGTTCTTGAGCTCTAGAGTTAAAAAATGAATGAAATATTATCCAGCGCTCTATCCATGGCCATCTCACATATTATCCATTCATAATTTTTTTTGTGACATAATTTGTTAGGTTATTTAAAAACTGTTCAGATTTGCATGCAATTACAAAGTTACACCTAATCATTCATTAGCTATTGCTTATATATATATAGTATTAAGACATCCCTTTTAAGAGCAAATAAATAATATTCTATATTCTATTCTATTTATCTTTATAGTTTTCACGACCAGTAGATTATTAATAATACTTAGCTATCATCTCTATATCAATCTTGAGTACGTACTTGCGATCCCAGTGGCGTACTTGAGGCAGTGAGATTATCATGTGACGTATCCGTGACTTAACCGCGGTTAAATTTAACCAGCGCCAGGCGGGACGTCAGCAAATAGTAAGTAGATACTATACTACTCGTAACTGTACCATCACAAGCTCTTCAGTAGGTACGTACTTACTATATGTGAACGAGCGAGCGCGAAGTATTCTGAGTCCACTATGACTGTTTGTATGTATGTTTGTTTATACAGATTGATTTTGCACCCTTAGCTATATTGAAATTTTGTAATCGGAATCATTAATAGAACACAAAAATGTAAGAAAAAAGACTTATTTTTTGAATTTTTTTTCTCTCAAATTTCTAAAAATAACCTACTGACTTAGCTATACGCGCGGCCGTTGTCCTCCCCGATTACCGGCCGCCCCGCCCGCCGAGCCTGGTAGAGGGTGGCAACATTCAAATAAGAGATTTTTGATAAGCATTTGTGACTGATATCTTTGTTTTTTATTATATTAAGTATTTATTTTACATGACAGAATATGTATTGTTTACTTCGCTTCTTTGAAAATAAGTAAGAGGTTCAAAATTATCCTGTATAGTACAATTGTGTTGTATTTTTGTCCAAAATTTCCACTCCTTGTTTACATCCTACAATATGATAGTTAATTATCACGTTTTTAGACGATCATCATTAGGGCGAGTATAAGGAGCGGCGACCCGACGGTTTATTTGCACCCGTTGCACATTGATTGTTGATTGTTAAAGTTACATATACGAGCGCAGATATTTATAAGTATAAAAATTATAGACTTATCTCATTGAATTACACTACGAACGTAAGAGCCATTATTTTTATTAAAATAGGTATGCACCAAACATCCATATATCACCCTATGTAACATTATCTTAACACATGAATATCGACAAAAACACCCTTTTAATCAAGCCACCCTAATGAAATCTGGCCGCCATTACTGGATTAAAAATAATAACGACCCGCACCCAAACCAGGGTCCTGATTGGTGGGGTCGTATTGACAGGGTCCACTGGTCAACACGGGATTGTGATTAAAATATTTTGAGTTACAAAGATTCATGCATCTCATATTTTTACCACGCGCCGCAAAAAGAGTGGTATTCTTGTGTAATGTGTAAATATTTGTGGCATCTTAGGTAATAGAGAGTATGCATGCATTTTATTTTATATTTTTAATCGATAGTCCTCGTCGAGAAATAGCGGCAAAAAATAAATCAGTGCCGAAAAACATTCATATGGTGTAGAAAATAAATATTAAAAATAGCAAGTAGTTTATAACAACTAAAACACGCCATTTTAAAATATGACGTCAAAGTCTGCAATATCCGCTAGAGACAGAAGCTGTCAACGCATGTTTTTCTTTTTTGGGTACTTTCGATATTATCAGCCAGTGATGTTTGTTAAACCTCTATATAAAAGTACCTACATACATTTCGAATGTCGTCATTAGTCGTCGATAGTCAAACTACATGGACGGACAGTCCTACCGAACGCACCCGAACTTGTCATTTCCCTTTTGTGAACTTTGTCGTCATTTCCCTTTTGTTTGTCAAAAGTTCCCGCGCAATATTTGCATATTTTCAATAATTTATTTTTAATCCAAATAAGAGTCAATAAGAAAAATAATTAACTAGGCGTGGTAACGTATTAATAGAAATTGTAAAATAAAATATGAGCCGGATTGGTATTACATGCATATTCTTTATTAATTTTAGGTAATTCATTTTAGGTTATTCATCTTAGGTAATTGATTTTAGGAATAAGTTATCTTAGGTAATTCATCTTGGGGAATTCATTTTAGGTAATTCATCTTAGGTGATTCATCTAAGGCAGACTCTATCATGTGAATCACCTAAGACGAACTTCTTAGGTGATTCACATGATAAGAAAAAAAATTTCGACTCCCGCTTGGCTCATTTCCGATGCAAAGGTTGGCCACTGCCATTCAGCGCGGTAACGCGGCTAGTGTCTTGGGCACCTTTGCAGCAGAAATGATAAGGGACGGGTAAGTAATGTAGTAATTATACTTAATTGTATTTGTTTTAATTTTTTTTTAAAGTTAAAATGTATGTATATCATTCGTTATTAAAATTCACAAAGGTATATGTATAAACTGATTAGTCAAAAATCAGTTAGTAGCATCGAAATGGTTAGTAACTAGTAAATATTGTTACATCTTAGGTAATTTACAAAGCTATGAACTGATTTAAAAGTCAGTAAAAACAATATTATCCAAGAATAAAAAAAAGTTTTATTTTATTTTTATAAGTAGTGTGGTGTTCGTACAATTTAAATAATGGTAATTTTGACATCCAAAACGCATCGATCGTAACGCAAAATCATACAGATAAATGTTAAAGGAATATACTGGGTCTAAAAAAATATACTGAAACTATTTTAAGAGTGAATTCAGTCCATGATACTGAACAACTTCCCCAAGGAACATATATTGAAATATGAAAAATATTTTTTGGCCTCCCATACAAGTTGACCGTTCATGATCAAAGTTAGTATGGAAAGCAAAAAACTATTTTTCATATTTCGATATATGTTCCTTGGGGAAAGTTGTTCAGTATCATGGACTGAATTCAGCCCTAAAATAGTTTCAGTATATTTTGTTAGACGTTATATACTTAGTACAATAAAATATTTTTTCTTATTTATTTAGAAATGATATTTTTTATTATGATTATTTATTAAGAAAATGGTACCAAGATTTTTGTCACATAGCTATAGCTTTCATGTGCTGAACTTGCCCATTTGATAACTATGCAGGGTTATTATAAATACAGTCAGTATTTTAGTTACGTCTTTTTTACTCTACATAAATCGGTCGATTTACGGGCTGTATATCGGCGCAGACATTACGAGGTTATTGTTACATTACCAACAGTTTGTGGCAAACATCTGACGGTGGTCCCTGATGACCACTAGCGTAACTAAACAGAAAAGTACAAACCTAAAAAGTCGTATGTCTCATAGTTCAACATACACTTACGACGTTTCGCGTTTGAGGGTAAAAAAGTTTTAAAGGCTTGTACACATCGGCGGCGAGGTAAAGGCGTGTGTGTTAAAGTGATTAGGAGACGGCTGGGACCTCCGCTGCGTGGCGCTACACAGTCATAAGTGATGCTTTATTTGTTTTAGGATATATGGATGTTAGTTAAAGGATTAGTACGTAGCGACTTAAAAGACATAATGCTCCTGTCTATTTCCTCTAGATAGATTTGTTGCGGCGATCTGTGGTTTATTTTAAATCGTTTTGGTATTTTTAACAGAAATTAATATATAGGTACTTATATTAATTTCTTTTAAAAATACCAAAACGATTTTTTTATACGGATTGGTAATTCATATGCTATACTTTTATGATTAGTCCGTCAAAACGATCGATTGTTTTATTTTATAAAAGCTTAGGGCACTGACTCCTCCTCCCTATAAAATTAATAAAAATAGTACTACAGTCTCGTGTCTAGTAAGTCAAACATTTCAACCGAACTTTACCGACTAGTACCAACTTAGCTCATTTAAACATATATTACTCTAACACTTCCTAACTCGTGCTCTTTTTAAACCTACCCAACTTTATAATTTTTAGAAAAAAAAGTCATTTTTTTGTCTTTTAATTCAATTTAAAAGACAAAAAAATGTATTTTTCATTATTGCTAATGTTAAGTACGTCGTCTTTTTAAACATCGCTAAAACAAGATTACATTAAACGTATGTATCTATGAAAACTATTTCCACCCGAGGATCTTAAGACCTGTGTCAATAAACAGGCGCAAACATTGACAAAGCGAACTCCGGTAGCTTTTAAACAGTTTGCTCCAACCTTGCTAATAGATGTCCCGTCTCACGTCAGCACCGTCTTTTTCATGCATTTTTTGTTTCAGTTGACAATAGTGTGCAACATTCTTTACTTTGATGGGATGTGATACCGGCAATATTTACTTTTTTGATAGCCAAATGCAGAGATATGGGATATAATCTGAGGCCCAATGCTATTTTTTTTTAAATATGTCAAAATCATATTTCGATGTCATGAATTGTTCCATTTCCAAATACGACATTATTACCAAATTATACTACGACAGATGATAGAATGAATGTTATTATAAAACACGTTACACTTATACGAACGAAATGGTACAACTAAATAATGAAGGTGTCCTTTTAAAAGATCCTTAAATATTTGGTTTGTTTCATAACAGTGTAAGTATGTTAGGTTTTATAGATATGTGATGAAGATATTATTAAGTATACGGTATCAATATAATTGTTCATAAAAGACTAAGGTTTCATACCCTAAAATTAAACAAACAATAGAAGCAAATTGCACTGTGTAAATTGGTCGTAAGTTATTACCATAACAGGGCGTTTTCAAATTTACGATCTATTCTGTTTAGCAGCCATTATGTTTCGGATATAATCCGTCATTCCCATGACGATGCTCTCGATAGATACGTCTATGGTCTAAATTACACATCTATTCAATTTTTTATCTTACTAACCATAAGGTTGAGGTCATATCGACTTACGATCTTTTGATTTGGATGCAAAAATATTTCTTCAATCAAAAAATTTTCAGAACAATTTTTAACAGCTCAGCTCACTGTTTGACAATATATCTTAGTGGTATTTAGATAGAGTAAAATTTTAGTCAGCAATTAAAATTCATCATTGAAATGATGTCGTAAACTTAGACAAGACAATACGACACATTTTACCATGTAACTGGACATTTTAATTATTTTTCTCATGTTTTTTAGTTTTTAACGGAAACTATTCTTGTTTTGCTTTGATTAAGTGTTAGTAGTTAAAATTAATAACAAAATTAAATGAACTCTTGGGCTATAAACATTTTGTTTTATACTTTACAGTAGCAAGTGTTGTTTGAATGGATGCTTTATTTTTGTTTGAAATGCTTTTTTTCTAGCGTATAAAACAAATAGAGTATCCACGCTAAGTTTAATTTTTATAATGCGCATACTTCCTCTATTTTTCTTTCCGCTTTTTGAGTGCTTGAATATTTTTCTTGAAAGAAACCGAAATAAAACAGCTATAAATACGACATTTTTCGAAATTCACATCCATAAACCTTAACCCTTTCCTGTCGTTTTTGTCCTCTAATAAAAGTATTTGGTCATTTTAGTGCACCGCAATACAAATAAAATTCAAGCAACTAAATATAGTCTTTAGCTATTCGTCATAAAGTGGTGTTTTGTGTGCAACTCGGTTGTAATGCTAAAAAATCCCAGTGAATCACTTTGCCGCATAAAACTCACGAATTAAAAAGGACAACATTGGACAAAGAAGCCATTTTGCATTCTACTGTGACAGTCTTCCTTGTGGTGCCGCTTTGAAGAGTTAATAAATTTTAGAGACGACAAATATTAGGCACTATAAATAATAATATTTTCATTTCACGTTCTTATATATTATTTGTAATATTAGGTCCTTACATATGAAATTGCCGATTTTCAATACTGGCAACTTTAAAATCAAATATCTTGCGTTTCATTAGGAATTCCAAATTCAAATTTATTTCGAAATAAAGCCAGAAAAATATTGTTTTAAAATTCGTATTTAATTTGTTTTAACATCATTTGTTTGAGTTTCAACATTGCTATAACAACAACTATGGACAAATTGAAAATTCGCGGTATTTACGAATACGAGTTCCACCGTGGCACCAGTGCTGCAGAAACGACTCGAAGAATTAACGACGTGTATGGACCAGGCACCGCTAACGAACGAACGGTGCGTTTTTGGTTTCAACGTTTCCGTTCTGGAAATTTCGATTTACACAATGAGCCTCGTGGACGACCTGATACTCAAGTGAATAACGAAGAATTAAAGGCGATAGTGGAAGCGGATCCATCTCAAACCACTTCTGAATCAGCAGCAGCCTTCGGCGTAAGTGACAAAACGATACTTATCCACTTGCGCCAAATCGGAAAAATTAAAAAACTCGAAAAGTGGGTACCGCACGAATTGACTGAAGCAAACCAACAAACACGCGTTGTTCTTTGCTTAATCGCCACAATAATGAGAAGATTTTGAACCGTATCGTGACTTGTGATGAGAAATGGATCCTGTACGACAATCGGAAGCGATCATCACAATGGCTTGACCCTGGAGAACCGGCAAAACCTTGCCCTAAGCGAAAACTGACCAAAAAGAAGATTCTGGTTAGTGTTTGGTGGACCAGTGCTGGTGTTATCCACTACAGCTTATTGAGATCAGGCCAGACGATTACTGCAGACTTGTATTGCCAACAATTGCAAACAATGATGAAAAAGCTCGCCATTAAACAACCGAGACTGATGAATTGCTCTAGCCCACTGCTCCTTCAGGATAACGCTAGACCACACACTGCACATCAAACGATCGCCATCTGATGAGGCAGTCAAAACCGCCTTCAAACAGTTCATAGACTCTCGCTACCAAGATTTTTTTTCCAAAGGTATCAATGATCTGCCTATATAAATGGCGGAAGTGTATCGATAACAACGGCGCATACTTCGATTGATTAAATAATAATTTCATTAAAAAAAACTTGTTTCACTTTTTTGATACTGAACGGCAATTTCATATGTAAGGACCTAATATTATACTACAGTTTGTATTTAGGAGATTTGTTTTAATTGTTACGCAAAAAAAAAACAAAACATTATATTATACAAAGATGGGGGAATATAATGAAGTGTACTTACAATGTGTAGAGATATTTATCCGCTTTAAGTAACTAAATTGGTAGATTAAAGTGGTATTTGAAATGAAAAATAATGTACCAAGACAGTATTGAATTAATAACCATCCAAATTTTGATAAAAATGAAAAATTATCTTCCTACTGTAACTTAAATAAAATATCATAAGAATCATAAGATTGACCGCGCAAGTCTTTACAAAAACTTGTCAAACTATTTTTTAAATAAAATTAAATAATTTATTCAGTGTGAATAACATGTCGTCTCTAAATGTCATTCACTCTGTGAAAAACGCATCAATACTTCTTTGTGCTTCGTGTAAATTCGGGCGAGTGTGTCGCCGCACTGGTTTTAACACTGCATCGCTAATTGGACACTTAAGGCGGAGGGTTAAAACAGTTTTTATCCGGGGCCCGACGACTCCGGCACGCAGACGACGGTTAAAAAACACGTACATTCCCGAAAATGGTTTACTAAGCATTGGATATCATCAAAAGTTTTAGTTATGATGTTGTTGTTGATGAAGTTTCAGATCACTGTTATACCAAGAATTTTAAATTCTGATTGTTATCCGACTGATCTAAAAATTGTGACATCCTGTAGCCTAAACGGTTTCACCAATTTAGAAGAATTAGGTGTCATTAGATTCGTATTCTTGTCCAGAGTGTTATAACTAATATACTCGGTGTTCTCCACGAGATCGAATAAGAAATGAGGAGATTCGTAGAAGAACTAAGGTCACTGACATAATCTAGCGGGTTATATTATATCTCTAAAGAGGCACGAAGAACAGTTGGCCGATGAGGCAAAAGGGTTCTCGAATGGCAGCCATGTACCGGCAAGCGCAGCGTAGGATACCCACTTGTTAGGTGGTCGGACAACCTGAGCAACGTTGCTGGAAGACGCTGGATACAGGCTGCTTTCGATTGGTCGTTTTGGAAATCCTTGGGGGAGGCCTATGACTAGCAGTAGACTTTCTGTGGCTGATACGATGATAACTAATACGTTAATCGAATGTTTATATTTGTCATTAATTACTTTACAGTCTTCTTTTCTGGATACGTTTCTGAAAATGTTGAAGTAAAGCAGTTCCACTACAAAAAAAACCTCAAGGTTTCACTAGTTCCACACAATAACAAATGTTTCGAAATATTTTATCATAATATTTGTAGTTCATAATCTATTTCACATTGATCTATCACATTACTGCTTCTTAGACCGTTTCAGAGTAGAGTGATAACGAACACATCACATTCTTTGCGACAATTGACGACAATGGAACAAAACCTTTTGTAACAACCACAATCTAAATTTCTACTTTAATTCAAATACATTAGAACAGATTCTCCAATGCCTGAAATTTTTTTTTTGACGTAACTGATATGACACAAAAATTAGCACGCACTGGCCGCTAATGAAAAAAATATATTTTCAAATTTGGAGTTGTCGAAATTCATGACAATGTCGAATGTCGCTTGTTTGACGTTTCAATAACAATGATGTCTTTGTCACGATTGTGTGGTGATTTAATTTTGGCCACGATTGTACAGTGACAATGGCACAAAAGTACTGTACTCGTATTTACTTAACTATACAGTCTAATTATTATGTTATATATTTGAGGAATCTGATCTTAGTGCTCTTGTGACTAAATTTTTCATAATATTTTTCATCCACTGAAACTTGCTAGTTTTCTTTTCATGTAATTTCTTCAAATGCTCAATAGTATTATAATATCGTCATAAATTTGTGTCTTTGGTAAATAGTATAGGTACTGTTGTATTTTCTACCCAGCATTGTGTCTGTTACAAAAGCCCATTAGATCTAACTATATCTACCTGGTACCTATAGGTACCAGTAAATATTTACTGAATGTTCAGTAACTAGTTGCTAAGCATTTTTTTTCAGTGTAAGGGCTCGGGCTTTGAAGCAGCACAGGCAAAAACGAACACAGAAACACGCTTAAATGAGAGATATAGCGATATAAACATATATTTCTAAAGGTAATCTAAGTCTATAGGCACAAAAACCACAGCAAGAACTCTCAAACCATAATTTATACCATAAACATAGAGACATATAACAGCTAATCCACTCAACAAAAGACGTTAACAAAATTGCAAATGACTGAAACCCCATAATTCTCGAATTGCATGTCAACCACCGATAACAAACCCACCACATTAACTCGACCTCTCCATCTTCAACTTCATAGAAATTTCGAGAAGAAATTTCGGTTTGTAAGGTATTTAGGGGTCAACTTGTAATGGCATGGGGTAAGTTTAACAGAGTGGGATGTTTCGAGTTACGGGTTATAATGATAAGGTAAGATGGTTTGATTTGGTGTAGAGGGATACTGTTTGGCTGAATTAATGTTCTCACGCATTCAGGTGTTGCTTGCGTGACAGTTTGTTCACCTTTTCTATTTCCAGTAAAACTTCATCAAATGAACAAGCTAACATCAATTTTTTGGTAAGTAGGTAGATATACAGGTTGTAACAAAATATATTAAAACTATTTTAAGGGTAGATTCAGTATATAATACTAAATAACTTTCCCCAAGGAACATATATCGAAATATGAAAAATTATTTTTGGCCTCCCATACAAAGTTGACCGAGCAGCAGATCCGAGTTTGTATGGTAACAATTTGGTATGATACAATCAAAATATGAACTTGAAAGAAAATATAAGGGTGTAGAAGTTTTCCATAGTTATAGTCAAATTTTATTTATGGCAAATGTTAGTTTCTGTAAGAAAATCTCATAATATATAATACCTAAAGTTAGCTAAAACTAGAAACAACCTAAAACTAAAAACCTTAAAAAATATAATATAATAACTAAAATATATTATTAAAAGGAGTCCCTTTAGGCAAGGTTCCGAAGATACTGGCAGCGTTCCCCCTTTGAATAGCTAGACTGATTCTTTGTCCGAGGTAGCTGCCAGCTCTTCGGTCTCCTGTGATGTCGACTAACCTTTTTGCTATTTCCTTAAAAAGCCTTATTTATTTATATGCCTAGATGTATTTATTTTATTTATTTTATTTTATTTATTCAAGTACACTTGGAAATTAACAAACATACACTTAAAAAAATAAGGAAAACATAGTACTATATATATAGTATGCAATTTCTTTGAAATTACAATATACCTACTGCCGAAATCTGACATTTCGAAAAGTTTGTAAAGAAAAGTCTGATTCTGTATAGGGTTAAGCTTATTAGTATATAATAAAAACTTTTGGCCGTGCCGGGAAACACAGTTCCCGGCAGAGTAGAAAAGGACCACTCCAAATCTTCCCGTGGATGTCGTAGAAGGCGACTGAAAACACAAGCTAAACAAAGCTTTTAAACATAATGATACCTCTCCAACCCGACTGGCCAGCGTGGGGAGTGTAGGCCAAGTCCTCTGACTGCTCTGGCTAATATATGGCTCTGGTAGTACAGAGAGTGTCGTACTCTTGTAGTAGAGACTAAAAAGGCCTGATGATGATGAGAAACTATTGAAACCTATTTTAACCCCAATTGTATTTGTCTAGGTATGTATACATTTGTCAATATAGCGGGCGGTACTAATAGGTAACCCGATAAGCTGGTGCAAATTGCGCTGCATAATAAATGCTCGTTAGGGACCGCGGCTTTATGTATGTGTGATTTGTACTATAGGGTTTATAGTTAGGTAGTTTTCTGTGGCGGTTTAAATGCTATGCTCACAGGCTATGCAAATTTAGTGATTCGATTATCAGACACTGTAAGCGCCTTTATAATAAAGTGTTTGGGTGGCCGAGCTTCGTTCGATGAAAAAGACCGAGAAAATGAGGTACTCTAAACATGAAAACCTAACTAATAGATCGAATTATTTTAATCACAGAAAAAAAACTCACATTGTTTAAACAATGTGCCAGATCAGGACGTCTTGATATGCCAGACAGGAAATTAAATGCTTATGTAAAGTAGACTTTCTGAGAGGGCTTATTATAGTATCGATGACTACTTTGACGACAAGAATATCTGGCTTGAGCCTTGTGCATACTATGTACGTATATACTTACATACGTACAAAACGCAATAACGTCATAAAACTAAATATTCTAAATATGTGTCATTAGTGAGCATCACGTAGGTACATGGTATATTTCATAAAATATCGCCGAAGGTCTATTATCATTTGGCATTACCATGTCATCCCTCTTAATTACACGACAGTAACCAAGGAGACGCTAATTTGTTTTGCAAATTGAGGGTGACGCAGCAATCAAACAAGGGGTTGAAGGGCTTTGTTTATAAGAAGGGAAGTTTGCAGCACAGGTACATTTATATTCATGTAAGGTTATTTATGATACCTATATCTCTTCCGTGCTGGTCTGGGAGAAAAGGAAAACTTAGGATGTAGGTACCAGCTGCTTCTTTTCACGCACAGATCGTAAAGCCATAACCTAGAGTAAGGGGACTCTTAGCGTGAAGAGTACCTTTACCCAGATAGTACCCTTACCCTAGACAGAATCAGACTTGCCCAAACAAGTTTATTTTGAAACGACATGTCAAATTTCGTTAAAATTTTGTAATTTTAAAGAAATTGCACTTGAAAGAGACTATGTAGGTATAGTGTATCACATTTGACCATCAGTATGGAAAACTTTTGCACTCTTATATTTTCTCTCAAGTTCATATTTTGACTATCCAAAACTAATAAGGTATACCTATGCCTATATTCAATTTCTTTTTAAAATACAGTTGAAATCTGTCATGTCATTTTAGAATTAAAGCTAGACTAAGTTTGTATGGAAAAGTCTAGGGTAACGGGAAACTTGAGTCCGCCAATTGTGGATTGTGGAAAGTTTTAAATAAATAAATTAATCGTGTGAAAAAGTTATTAAAAGATACTTTACCTGTATCTATAACCTGCTTGAACATACTGTTTTAAATTAAATCCGTAAAATAGTTTCAGATTTCCCCTGTGGCGGAGATGGCAATCTTCGTAGACATTACCGCTTATATCAAGGGGACCAGGTGCGAATTCCCAGGACTATCTGCGCCTAAATCGACATTTTAGACAGTGCATGTTACAAGTCATTTGAACGCTCACTTACTTTCCTAAAACTGGGGTGTAAAGACGTAAAATGTATCTGTATTTGTATGGAAAATAAAGTCACTGTTGCAACGAGTGACTTCGGATCCCTACACTGCACGAGGCCCGAGACGCACTTGGCCGGTTAATTAATAGTAGCCTCCGTTTAATTATATGCGCACAGGGCACAGACCATGGATCAAGATAGACACAGCACAGCTAGCCTCTATCACAGAATAAATAATACTAACGTACAGAAGTCTCACTCAGCAAAGAAATTCAAAGAAATATGTACCTACTCATTGTGGCTAGCGATATGGTTTACTTTAGCTCACGTCAGAACTCGGTACCTTTTCGCATAGATACCTAGACCTCTATTGCAAGCCAATATCATTCTTATTACGCTGGACAAACGATTCGTATAACTGAATTTACCACCCGGAGGGGCCGCCTGCGCGCATAGTAATAATGTAGGTACATTTTCGATACCTAAACGGGGAGTGACACAGGCCTGCCTCTACATATGTATTTGCGTGTCGATCTGACGCCAAATTGACTTCATTTAGGATCGTCACTTTTAGTCCGTGTATGTCAATTCATTAGATCGGACATTGAGCTCTCTACTTTAAAATACCTAAATCTACCGTTGTGAACCGTAGAAAATCGTCGAAAAATTGGAGGAAGTAATAAAAAAGATTCCTTCCGTTTGTAAGTGAATTTCTTATTAAATAGTGTATTTAAAATTGGCACGCCTGGTTCTCATACAAATTGAAGGACTTTCTATAACTAGTAGTATGTACAGATCTGTGGTACAGGGATATTTACTCAGTACGAGTATGGTTTCTGCCGAACAGCATAATATTTCAAAGATTCCTCTTTGGTCCCCCATTTGTCACAGATCGCTGGATGAATTAATAAGCGTGGTAATTGAGATGTTGGGACCCCTCGTTAGCAGAATTCGCATTCACCCGCTTGGGCCCTGAGACGCCATTTTATATTAGCTAGGAAGGGTTGGGGGTTGGGGTAAATATGGTTATGTAAGTACCGTTAATTAATTTTAACAGAGCTCAGTTGTCAGATGTTTCGTTGTCATTGCTTGAAAATTTATATTAAGAGGGTAAGCTCGTGTTTCTACATACTGTAGACTTAAGTCCACAAGATCTGTACAAATATTTTAAGACATGAGTGACCTCATGACTTGACATAATAATAACAAGTAGGTACCTACTTACTTAGTTTATTTTTAGGGTTCCGTACCCAAAGGGTGCAAACGGTACCCTATTACTGAGACTCCGCTGTCTGTCCGTCTGTCCGTCCGTCTGTCACAGGGCTCTATCTCTTAAACCGTAATAGCTAGGCACTTGAAATTTTCACTGATTATGTATTACTGTAGCCGCTATAACAACAAATACTAAAAATAAGATAATGTTAAAAATTAAAGGGGGTCGCCATACAAGAAACGTGTTTTTTTCAACGTTATTAACTCGATCTTTATAATGGCAATAACTAGATACATGAAATTTTCACTGATTATGTATTACTATGGCCACTATAACAAAAAATACTAAAGATAAGATAAAGTTAAAAACTAAAGGGGGTCGTCATACAAGAAACTTGTTTCTTCAGCGTTTTAAAACATGTACGGAGGTACGGAATCTTTCATGTACGAGTCCGACTCATACTTGTCCGTTTATTTATGTTTAGTTTCTGTTGTATTGTACTTAATCTCTGGGAGAAAAGAAAAAACTGGCATTCCGGGAGTGCTGACAGAAGTGAAATGAAAACTACAGAGGCGTCGGTAACAGTGTCGTGAGTTCAAATGGTTTTTTCAAATCTGAAAAATGCCCAACGCGCCTGAAGAAGTTTTCACTTAACGCGCAATCGTAGAAGCTGATCGAAGGAATGGGCGAAATTGCGGATTATGTCAATAAACTCGTCACTATTTTGATTCCTTTTTCCACCTTCTCGCCCACCATTACGCTAAAAAGTAGTGTTTGGGTTTTGTGGACCTGAGCTCTATCTGCTAAGAGCCTCAAAACCCAAAATACTCTGTCTGCCCCATTCTAACTTAAGCCCATTCCTTCGATCAGTTTTACGATCTGCGGAGGAAGAGAAGCAGGTGGACTATCTAAGTTTTGTCTTTTCTCCCAGTATAAAAGAAATAGTTCACTTCCCTATAGGCTTTTCTATTATCGGTTTAGCAATCCTAATAGGAATACTAAACTGGGTACTTTAAGTAGTGGTAGGGTTTTCTGTGCAGGAAGAGATGCAGCTGGTATATTTTAAGTTTATTCTTTGCTCCCAGACCAGCATGGAAGAAATAACTAAGTAGTACATTCACCTATAGGCTTTTCTCTATTCAGTTTAGCAACCTTTACTAAGAAGTAGGTAGGTACTTATATAACTGACTAGTATTGGACCAAGAGCCACAGAAGTACCAGACCTTCCTTATTTTACTCTGGCAACTATTTCAGTACTTTCTGTAAGCAGCCAGACCGATCGGCCTTACCAAACATCCTGCCAGACACGTGTACACAAGTTTTACAGAAGTGTCATCGGTCTGGCTGCTTACAGAAAGTATTGAAATAAGTAGTTGCTTGAGTAATATACATACAAATCAGCTCCGAGATTTAAAGAGAAGTGAGTTTGGGCCCCCGTACTTGTCTATCTAGCTAGCGAGCATGCGTAAACTGAAAGTACATACATACTAATACTACTTATTCGCACACAAAGATTAGTAGGGTGCCCCTTGTTTTTACAGACTGAAATTTCATAGAATTTCGATTCACAGAAAATTTTTCATAGAATATTTAATTCTTATATTTTTATTTCAAATATTATTGTTTCAAAGACTATTTACTTAAATGAAACACAATTTATAGAAACACAGTTCAATGAATTTTAGAATCTCATATTTTCATTTAACAAACTAATCAAACAGTAGAATATTTCTTTAAATAATATTGTTTGTTCGGTATAATCTTTTATGGAATTTTATTGTACAGAAAATTATTATTATTAAATACCATACAATTAGTTAGAATACATTATAAATGGCTGCCACAATATAGGTTAGGTTAGGTTAGAACTGCAACCAACGGGAAAGTTTTATCCATTTTACTAGAATAGGGAAAACTTTTAGGTTATAAATATTATATTAACTTATTAAAAATAATAATATTTAATTTCATATTCTGATATTAGAAACATCGCAAAAGTAAATGTGATTTGTAATAACATTCTATGATTTCAAATTATTGATAACAAACATTCTAATTATTGATTTTCTGTGCAACGAAAATCTATTATTAAAAATTCTTTATACTGAGTAACCTACATATTGATTATTCTATGATATGATAATCTTTTTTTTTTTCAAAATTTTCTAAATAACGAAAATCTGTTAAACTTTTGTCTGTATAAGAAAGTACACCCAGATTAGTAAGATAATGAGTCTGGCACCTCTACGGCTCTTGGTGCGGGTGTACTTTCTTATACAGACAAAAGTTTAACAGATTTTCGTTATTTAGAAAATTTTATCTTAATTTATTTAATATAAAGATAATAAAATAATTTATTTAAAAAAAAGATTATCATGTCATAGAATAATCAATATGTAGGTTACTCAGTATAAAGAATGTTTAATAATAGATTTTCGTTGCACAGAAAATCAATAATTAGAATGTTTGTTATGAATAATTTGAAATCATAGAATTTTATTACAAATAACATTTACTTTTGCGATGTTTCTAATATCAGAATATCAAATTAAATGTTATTATTTTTAATAAGTTTAGTTAATATAATATTTATAACCTATAAGTTTGCCCTATTCTAGTAAAATGGATAAAACTTTCCCGTGTGTTGGTCACAGTTCTAACCTAACCTAACCTATAAGTTTCTGTAAAATAAAATTCCATGAAAGATTATACCGAACAAACAATATTCTTTAAAGAAATATTCTACTGTTTAATTAGATTGTTAAATGAAAATATGAGATTCTAAAATTCATTGAACTGTGTTTCTATAAATTGTGTTTCATTCAAGTTAATAGTCTTTGAAACAATAATATTTGAAATAAGAATATAAGAATTAAATATTCTATGAAAAATTTTCTGTGAATCGAAATTCTATGAAATTTCAGTCTGTGAAACAAGGGGCACCCCTCTTGGTACATATGCAGCCCGTCATAGAATCAAGTTTCCATTTGAATCAAACATTGTAAATAATAATTTCAATTATGTACTGTCAATGTAGCGCGGATAACCTCGCGTACGGTCAGCAGAATAATTCTTGCTGTGATTGGGTTGCACCTGTTACGTTGCAAAGTACAGGTGGGGTAGGTACAGTTCGCAAATTCATTTTACTAACCCGCTCAATCACTTTTAAAGAACGTACCTAGTTAGTCAAAATATTTGGATTAAAGATCATTGGATCCTAAAGGTACGTTAATCTCATAATTTTATTTGTATCTGCTAACCCAGCAATGGCTTGTTTTAGATTCTCAGAGACACAAAAATTGACATACATATTTTGATACTAGTCACCAACAACACACTTAAAATTTAAGGATGGCATGGTATGATATGGCTAGTATAGCCATATAGGTAATTCAGGTTACTGATATTACAGCGTAGAAGAGATGTCTTTGAAAAAAGTGTCAAGGGCACGACTTAGGTTCGCACTACACTGAATTGGCAGCGACGCAACGAGCAGCTTAATACCAAGACATTATAAACTTTATGTACAATGTCAAAGATATAGAAACGCTTAATAGAATGATCGCGGCACGACCGCTCGAGCCACCGCCGCGCCGCATATTTTATGACGTTCGTATGACGATGCATGTGAAAAAAAGACACCACGACCGCGAAAAACTAACACTATCGTGTTTGTATTTGTACTTCTGTGTTTGTATTTTTTTTCAAACCTTTTATAGCATATATCAATCTAATGCTAAACGAAAGGCCTATACCAGTTTATGGAAGATTGGCCCATAATCACTACTGCGTGGCACGCCCGACCGTGTGGAACTGGCGTCAGCGTGCTGGTCTATATGCGATGACTTAGGCACGGACTTAGGCGTATAGTTAGTTATTACAGTATGTTTTTAAACAATGTATCAAATAAAATAAAAAGTAAATAAAATAAGTCATGTTTTTGTGGATGGTACAGCGTGTAAGCGTAAAGGCGTGTTGAGCGCGCATCGCGAGCACGACGTCGCGTGATCGCGCGCGTCATTACCGCGCGGCACGACCGGCGTTAGCATGCTAGTCTGCCAAAGTGCGATAGCTTTTGTAACAATCTTTTAGGACCCTGTTATAATTCTAAGATAAAATGTAGCCTTTTTCACTTTCTGGCCAAGTACCTATCTACATGCAAAAAATCACATTGCCCTCGATTCATTTTGAAGTGAGGACAGATAAAAATAAAAACACATTTTTAGAGGATTTGGCACGGAATGAAGAGGTTTCATTGATGTTTATAAGATTTGTTTAGCTTGTGTTTCCTAAGTCGGCTTCTACGACATCCACGGGATGACTTGGAGTAATTCTATTCTAGAGTATAACTGTGCATAACCACAGGCCGGAAACTCCTAAGGTACGCGCAATATGCGTCACCCAGGCGTCCCCGTTCTCCGTCCCCGCACCTCTCCCCCGTTTTCGCCTCGATTTCTCACGTTGGCCGTCAAGAACCGGGGGAGAGGTGCGGTTGCGGGGAACGGGGACGTATATTGCGCGTACTTTAGAAGAGTCCCTTCTGTTTACTCTTACTGTATTCTGTGGCATAACTCCGAGCAACACAGCGAGCACGTTGTGTCTTGCTCTTGAATCATTTAAATAGATAGGTAATATAAAAACAAAGGTAAGTAGTACCTATAGTAGTACCCTTACTACTTAGAATCTAACAAAGATAGGTACCTAGGTTCTTTGTGAAACGAAGTTGTTAGCAACCACATTCACAACAAATACTAAAAAACTTTACAAAACCCTATGAAAGTCAAATTACCACTCAACAAACTAAACCAAGGATGCTTAAAAGGCTGTCATTTTGCCATGCACCATGTTATTACCCACTCACAGCCCCTCTATGCTTTATTAAAAAAAAACACCCACTTTTGGTCGAGTGACAGTTGACAATGGAAGGGTTAACAATAGAGGAGGGTTAATTGCTATGGGTGCGTATAAAGGATGAATGGATTCAAAATGGCGCTCCGATTTCGGATGGATTAGTATTTTTTTTATTTTGATTTATGTAGGATGATTATGTATTATCAAGATATTTTATATTTTATACATAGGTAGGTAGGTACTATACCTATCTATGGGACTATAAGTAGAGGAAGTAATTAAAATCTTCAACAAAAAGCACATGCGACTTCATTCTCTTTGAGTTTCTTCCATATTTCTGAAATTCTTCATCATTGTCAACCAATTTTGTAGTAAAGGGTTTCAAATGAAAAAAGAATCATAAAATTAGTTTACGATTGGCAAAAAAATTCAAAAACATACTGGTCGAATTGATAACCTGCTGCTTTTTTAAGTCGGTTAAAATAAGCGTAGGTATGTACCTTCTCTATGTAACCTGTAAAAACCTGTATTATAATTGCTAACTTCTGCCAGAACTAATCGTTGAAAAATAAGAATTTAGGTAGGAAGGTACCTAAAAAATAATTAAATTTCCCTTTTAGGTATTGTTTTAGCTGTATACTTGTATTAAGTTTTCTTTAGCGTCTTATTATGACATTCATAGGCACTTTTTTATTTTTTATTTATTTAACTTAATTACAAAAATTGTAAACGGCGGACTTAAAGCCTTAGGCTTTATCTACCAGTCAACCGACAGGTGGTGCAGAGACAAGTGAGGCTAAAGTAGGAGCAAAATTTATCATTACTTTCTAAATAGTATTTGAACTTTAAACTTACACATATATTGCATGGCTATGAATAAATTACATAAACTACAAAATATAATACTTAAATATAGTATATTAATTTAAATTACCTCCTTCCTAATAAATATATATTCATAATTATATATAATTTATTTATTATCTGACAGTCCATTAAGAAAGTAACCGCGCACTGCTTTTTTAAAGGCAAGTCGACTAGGGACACTTGACAAAAGACATTGGGTAAAGTAAAGCGTATAATTTTTCCCGCGCTTGCACAATTCAATAACACAATGTATTTTCAATATGCATAATAAAGTCACGTTGGGACATTGCGTGATGATAATTCGAGACATGAATCGAGTTCGGAATGAGAATTATCGGATATTATCGAGTATTTATTGTACATTTGCGGTTTGTCGTCGTCATTAGCGGTTTTTTCGCGGCATTTGGCGATGACATGCGGCTCGTGCGAGTTTAGTGGTTTTGGATTATTATTGTATAAAATACATTATATCAGTTGTTATTAACATTATATATATTGTAGTACCGCTAATGTGAAAATTTTTATTATTAGTAAGAAAGTGAAAAGAACAAAATATCATTTCATTTTTCAACTTATCTTCAAACAATGTTGTGTGTGTACCTAGCATTGAAATTTCATCGATGTTATAAGTATGTATGTACTTATACTTACTTGAGTTTGAAAATTAGTAGGTAAGAGTCTATGAGATAGCTAGGAGTATATAAGATACATATTGGAACTAAGTATGTATGGTCAAGTGCAAAAGTCCATTCATAGCTAAAAAATTTAATTGCTTCTTCTTCTTGTTTGACTTCACATAATTCACTCAAACATATAATTTGTATGAGTGAGTTATGTGAAAGCCAAGAAGAAGCGATTAATTTATTTAGCTATGAATGGACTTTTCCTTTTGACCGTACCCTGAGGTAGGTACTTGATTTATGTATACTTTTTAATCTGACTTACCACTAAACTGTTTCGAGCCTATTTTTGGGAGTTTCTTTCGTCGTGGTTGCACGTAGGTTAATATATCAACATAGGTGCAAAGCGCGATTGTTTATATATGTATCAATCTAGGTATAGATACTTACATGTTTGCTTTAAAGTACTCTAGTAAGTACTTAACATTTTGCCCATAATTCTTTTCAAAAATCAATTAAAGAACAAGTTGATGAAAGTTTTGCGGTTCGAATTTAAAAAGTTCTGGATATTCATACACATGATGAATAACTTCATTAATTGAATGTGTAAACATTAAAAACAAAAGTGTCAGTAATTGTCCACACTGGCCGGCGGCGTCGCACGTCGCCTGTTATCGCGGTTATTATGCAAATTAGCTAAAATTGCCGTGCGTTTGCGGGTAATTGTTTGGCGCAGTGTGGACGTACCTTAATCATGGTGGTTGCTCCATTATTTAGGTATTAATTGTCGCATTTCATGGCTTTAGACTGTGAAGGGTTTATTAGGTATGTTTAGTCATAAGACTACTTGTCTTTTTTGTTAGCTAGTTATGTCCCAACGCTGAGCAAAGGTCTCCTCTATTAATTCAACTCGGTTTAAATACACTTATTTGCATTAATGCAAATAAGTGTATTTAAATAAGTGTGTTTAAATACACTTATTTGCATTAATGCAAATAAGTGTATTTAAACCGAGTTGAATTTTTTGACAAAGTATCTAACTGAAACTTTTTTTTATTAAAACATCAGAAAATTTTTATTCAAAGCTTTATATACCTTACCTACATCAATTTACTTGTATTGTTGTATCCAAAGTAAGATTTTAAAAAATATAGCGAATAAAACAGTTAATAGAAACTATATAGGAGGATTTAAAAAATGCTACCTCACAAATAAGTAGGTTCTACTTTAAGATAATTAATCTACCTATATCAATTAAGTACAACAAAGCTGTTAAAATACATATTAATAGGTATGTTCACTTAATTTAAATGATTAAAGTTAGATGGTATCTGTAATCCATTTAATTATGCTTGTGTGTCCAAAATTTAAAAAACAAAAGACAAAAACAGAGAGACACACTTACATGGCGAAAATATAAGGTTCCTTGTTTACTACAGAACCCTAAAAAGTTATAATTATAAACAGCTATTCATAAACGTCCATCAAACCTATTTTAGCAAAGTTAACGTTCCTTTGTCCTTATTTGTTACTTTGACATTTGTGTTAGTTGGAAAGTGAGAAAACCAGTTTTAAGGCCGTACCTAAATTTTCCGGGGTCCAGTGCTGCCCCCATTTAAAATAAATCGTTTCAAAGAAAACGGAGACATCATTTAAAGGTACGGCCTTAACTAAAAAAGGCATGCAAAATTTTATCAATAAGTGGATTAATCTTTAATAAAAGAATCAGCATTGCCATACATCGTGGCAATGCTGCCATGCAACCTTTTGGCCGCGCTGCCGAGGGGTAATATTTTTGTGGGATTACACAATTTGTATTTTTTTAGTTTTTACATAGTTTCATCCAACAAAAAAATATTACTTATCTTTTAGTTATATACTTACCTATATCTATTCTATATTCACCTTCCCTTGGTAATGAAACGGGTAAAATCGCGGTGCCAGCCAATTTGCGCCACAATAAGCAATTTGCCGGCGACAGCGACAGCAACTGGTGATTAATTGTCGCAGTCGTGTCGCGATGTCGCCGCGCGTGTGAACCGCGCCTTATGTGCGACACGAGACACCCCTAGTGATATATTGAAAGTGTGGGTTTCTAGGTACTCGTATTTTAGATATCAATTTATTTAACATAAATAAAAAACTCTGGTCTCGGAAAAAAGAAAAAACTTAGAATACACCTGCTTCTTTTCCCGTGCAGATCATAAAAGCCGATCGAGGGAATGGGCGCAAATGCGATGCGATTAGCAACCACTATTTTGATTCCTTATTCCACCTTTTCGTGCACTGGCGGTCCTGGACTTTGTCTGTGTAGAGCTGCCAAGCTCAAAAAAAGACCCAAAAAGCTCTGTCTGCCCTATTAGGAATAAAGACGTGATAGTGCCAAAATAACCCTTTCAGAGTGTCGCAAATCATTTTTTGAACAGCATAGGTACTGAGTAGGTGAGTAGGTAGAGTCGACTCTCTTATCGACAATGAAAAAACATAATCTATTGCATTTGTTGAGTTTTATAAGCTAATAATTCGTAGGCGTAATATTATGTTATCCTCTGAATAATGCTATGCTATTTGCAGCTACTTATTTGCTGTAGGTATAGGTGCGAAACATGAAAGATAACGAAAGAGTTGCAACCTATCCAGGTTTTCATTAACCGCTGCTTGCGGCAAATATTTGGCATTTTCTGGCTTGAGAAGATCTCCTACGACCGCCGGTAGGAGGCGTGCCGGGAAATGCGAATCGACAAGCAGACCATGCTTTGCAAATGGATATGGATAAGCCATACTTTCAGAAGAGAGCCCACACACATCCTGAGGCAAGCCCAGGGCAAGCGAAAAGCAGGCCGGTATGTGTCGTAGAAGGCGACTTAGGAAACAAAAGCTAAACAAAGATTATAAGCATCAGTGAGACCTCTCCAACCCGTCTGGCCAGCGTGGAGTGTAGGCCAAATCCTCTGACAGCTCTAGTTAATATATGGCTCTGGTAGTACAGAGAGGGTCGTGCTCCTTGGCCCGAAGTAAAGCACGTAGCCAAAGGACCAATCGTGATGGAGAAACACTGTTGAAGCTCTCTGTCTCACCTGGGGCCTTAGGACGTTAAACAAATACTTAGCTACTACATTTTGTAAATTTATTGTAGATACATATAGGTAGATACACTAGGAATATTTTTATCTTAGCCGAAATATTTATCAACTAAAATCAGGAAGCCATGCTGCACGATATACTCGACTTACCCCTCGCCACCGGTTTGATTGCAAAAAGAAAAAGATGCACGGCTAAATTGCTGACTTTATTAGCAGGGTCGCGTTTAAGGGTTAATATTTGAATTTGCTGGATATGACCAGTATTTTTACGATTTAATGAAAAAAATATTATTACAAGTTTCATAATTCTTTAGTTACAGGAAGTTCACGGCTGGACAAAGGCTTAAGAATTCCTGGGAGGAAGGCTTCCTCCAAGGATTTATAAACTGGAAAGTCCTCGGTTTAAAGTTTAGCATACGTAAGAAGTTTTGATAATTAGATTAGCGTTGAAAAAAGCGGGAAAATTCCCCGTTTTTTTCAGTCCTTTGTTTTTTTCCAAGTTTTAAGAAAATTATATATGGAGTTTTATCAATAAAACGGAAAAAAGCGAAACTTTGAAAGAACCGGAAAAGTATTGATATTTTTTCACAGAATATTTTTATTATGTTTTGTTGTCATTTAGTCAATAGTGAGCAAGATTTAATTGTATTAAAAAGTATATTGTAGTAATAAAAAACATGTTTATTTCAGTCGTTTTTTTTAGTTTTTTTTTAAAATTAAGTAGTACCTAAACACGTCGTTGTTAAGAAAAAAACATGCACAACTAAATTTCTGACTTCATTAGCAAAGTTTAACCGTGTTTTTGGATGTCGTAGAAGGCAACTTAGGAAACACAAGCTAAACAAAGCTAATAAATATTAGTGAGACCTCTCCAACCCGTCTGGCCAGCGTGTAGACCAAATCCTCTGGCTGCTCTAGCCAAGTATGGCTCTGGTAGTACAGAGAGGGTCGTGCTCCTGTAGTGGAAAAAGACCTGTTTGTTGATGATGATTAGCAAAGTGACGTTAAAAGGGTTAATTTCATCGTCAGATCTTGATCTGGTCATTTTCACTACCTTGCTTTCAAAGGAAAATATCGTGAAAAACCTGCAAACTAGTTCACTAGTGCAAATAACGACTGTTGCCACTAGACGCATTGAGTTACGTGTCAGATGCCTTTAGACAGCTAACAGATACTAACAAAAACCCGGGTTTCGGCACCAATTTATGTTCGGTTATGAACACAAAAGAATAATTGTTTAGTTAAATTGCTTATTGCATGACACACAATCAATAAAAATGTCAGAAGTCTTGCAGAGTACAATGTTTTTTGGTCATAGACAAATACATAAATTATCATTGACAAAAATTTTATCTTTTTAATTTATATAAGTTTTTAATTACAAACACGCGGCGCCGCAGGGAAGTACTCTGTAAATGCACAAAAGTATTTTTATTTATTTAATATTTATTGCACAATAATCTAACGATTATAATACAAAAGGTAAAACTTAATGCTAAGCATTGTCTACCAGTTTACCTTAGTACGTATTAGAAAAGGTAGTAAATGGGGTGCAAGTTAAAACTTAAAGTAATGAAAGATGAGTAATATATAAACAAATAATAAAACATACATAATTCGTATAATAACATAAGATATATAGACTATACATATATTCAATTATATATAAATTCCATTAGGTAATCCATATACATATTTACATACTTAATTAATATAAGTATTATATGATGTACGAATTTTATGACCAAAATCATATCTAGACAAAATGAGATCTTTGACAAAACAAGAGCATATTTGGGAGGGGTAAAATTCGTCGGGAACTCAGAGTTAGCCGTCCAACTTGTGTAACGGTGTTTAAACATATGTACTATGTACTCCTAATGAACATACCTACTGTTGACGATATTCAAATATGTATACAACTATGACAAACAAATAAGACTCACACATTTTAGTTTGCCATGTGATGACGGCAAAGTAGAACACAGTCATCTTCTCGCTAACTTGAAGCAAACCCCAACTGAAATTGAAAGCTGTCAGAAATCACGGCTGGGCCTAACCCAAAAATCTGTTACCTAATATAGCACCTACCTAATTAATAATTTTATTACATTTGATTCAATTAAATCTTCGTCGTTTGAATTTAGAACGCTGTTAGTTTAATTAAAATATAGAATATTTTCCTGTATTACTGCAGGATTGTAAACCTTATCAGCTTCATTTAAGATTGAGTTTTGAATATAAGTTCGTTAATCACGATGGTCTTAGATGGTATCTTTCTTGTAGTGAAGACAATAAATTAGGTGGATATTGAATTCAATTATAAAGTGCACGTTTGGACGATATCTGTTTTAGCTAAGCGTGACGACACAGCAATTACTTTTTTATTTTTACGAATGGGTTAGAATACATAGTAAGTACCTATTTCACGGCTGCACATGTGTTAGACTGCTAACTAAAGAATGCTAACTTGTCGTCGTCAAGGATGTTATGCGTGCTACTAGTCTTACAAGGATGCTCAAGACCAAGCGAAGTAGAGAAGTAAAAGACGGAAAGAGAACCCTAGGCTGCAACTGGGAATACGCTGAGATGATGAGAGAGATAGAGGGTAGTACCTGTAGGTAAAGCACAGTTTACTTTCATCACCTATTTAATGGCTAGTCAGTAGGTAGAGACTAAAGTACCTAGGTAGGTAGGTATGTAGGAAGGTAGGTACTCTGTGTCTTTAAAAACGCGTTCTTAATCAAAAAGTTTTGTCAGTCCGTCCATAGAGTTAATTTTTCGTCGCGACTGTCCAAAGCAAAACGCCATACATCTGTCCAGATTTAAAAAACGAACGTTCGTTGATACACATTTGAACCGACCAATCTAAGCCGACCTTCCTAACCTAGTATTGCCATAGTTGTTAGGGGTTATTTTAGATTGGGTGGCGCCGACAGCGCCGCGGGCGGCAGATGACCGCAGTTTGATTTATGGCGGGTACAGTCGGCCGCATTTACATTCGTAAATATGATCTGTAATTATGCGCCTTGTTTAGGCCACGGGCGGTTTGGGCCTTGCGAGGCCGCAGCCTTCTGTGTTACGGATTTGGGTAGGTATGTGGCTACAAATTTGAGGAAAAATATTTTCAGAAGTAAATTCTAAAGTCAAGTCTATAAACAATAGGTTACCTATAGGTACATGGTCTCACAAAATATACTGAAACTATTTTAAGCATGAATTCAGTCTAGGATACTGAACAACTTTCCCCAAGTTGAATTAAGACTTATAGTTTTAATATAAGTATGTTGTTCGATGTTTTATAAATTAATAATAAATATATAGGGACAAATCACACTGATTGAGCTAGCCCCAAAGTAAGTTTAAAGTATTATGGGATACACTAACTCAACGATACTAAATTTAATTTTATGATAAATACATACTTACATGTAGAGATAAACACCCAAGACCCAGGACAATTTGAAAAAGGCCATTTTCCAACTTACCCTGGCTGGGGATCAAACCCAGAACCTTCAGGGTGGCGGACTGGCGTGTCAACCACTACGCAACGGAGATCGTCAATATTCTTAATTCATAATAATAACATGAAACTTAATACTTCGATATTAGGTAAGTAGTTATAGTTATTGATTTACATTGTAGAAGAATAAAATTTTTTTTTAAAAGATAAGTATTTATTATTACAGACGTCGTTTTGTGCTCTAAACGTAAAACAAAATAGATAACAAAGGTTCACATGGGATGATAATACTTACAAAATAAAAAGTCTTACAAAAACGTCAATACATCGACACAAACAGTAATTTACTCTTCACCATAAAAGGAACATCAATAAAAGAACCAATTTCATCCTATATTGTTTGTCAAAAATTCGATTATGTCCGGTGTTCGATGACAACACGAAACAAAAACGAATAAAGCGTTGATAGGAACGTCCTTAGATTAAATGAGGATATAACGGAACGTTTCCAAACTTGTTCCAAACTTAAATAAACTTTTTTCTGGCGCTCCGTTTGAAAAAAGAACTCTCGTTTATTTTCTCGCTGAGGATCAGTGTTGGGGCTTAGTACAGCCAGCACCCCTGTGTAGAACAACCACTGCGCCCTAGATTATTTTTGAAAGTATTTCAAAATTTGTTATACGAGTAAGTACGTGTAGTTATAGGTACCTACAAGATAAAAATATCGAGGTCTAGACAAACAGTTGCCATGTGGTGGCAATATCTAATCCATTAAACACCAAGAAAACCAGACACAATAGATAAACAATGGACCGCTACCTCATAGGGTCATGCGGGGTTTGAAGCGCTAAGAAAACTCTGCGATTGTGTAATTTTGTTGCGAATAGATACTTTTTTTAATACGTCTTAGGCCGCGTGTCCGTGGACGTGGAACCTACACGATGAAAATAATAAAGTAGGTATAATGTCAATAGCAACAGCTATGAAGAAGATAATTCAAAGACAACAGTTTGAGAACAAAACTTATTTAAATAAAATGATTGTATGTCAAACTTCATTTCTACCTTTAGTATCTAGCTAGATACTTTATAAAAAAAATGTTATTACCGTACTATAGATCTATACTTAGGTACCTATCTAGTCGACGAAGTATCTGCACATCTTCGAAGGTATTGTAATTTTAAAATTTTTTAACAGATTTAAGTAATATTTTGTTAATTAAAGAATCACTGTTTCTATATGGCTTTTGAATAATGATGTTAAATTACAGAAACGCAAATTACGCTTCAACGAGCGACCTGTGCTTGTACCCTTTATTATTTGTACTCTGGGCATTAACCTTACTACGGCCTACCCTGACCCGCGGATGAACGAGGCGTGACATTTGAAATTTTCGGTGTTGTCAGCAGAAAAAAGGAAATAGAGCGGTGTTGTCAGCCTCAAAAAGGGGATAGTGTTGTTGGTGTAATATTAATGCGTCTAACGGATCCCTTTGTGAGGGGATGCAGCAGTCATGTTCCAATAGGTTTAATGATATTGGAGCAAAAAGGATTGTTATTAAATTTTCAACCTTTTTATGTCTTTTTTCTAACGTTTCCGCTTGTAATTCATTTTGTATTGATGTATATGGGACAGGATGATGAGTTTTGTTCGGTTGATTAAAATGTTTCATTCAATTTAATTTAATTATCTACTAAGGAATGTTGATTATCTATATCTACCTTGCTTGGAATAGGTTACTTACCTAGCTACTTAGGTACTACCTAATTAGGTACCTTAGCTAAATATCCCATTTTTATAACTTAAATCCTTGTCTAAACAAAAAGGTTAGTACTTACCTACTTACCTAAATTAATATGTAATTAAGTACATAGCTATTTTTGGATATACTAGGTAGATTAAATACCTATACTACCTATGTAGGTACTTTACTGATCCTCCACATCAAAATTTATAGAGCAGTGGATTTTTTTCGCGATTTCGGAATGAAAGTTTTTCGGAAATAATAAAAGTTGTTCGTCTAGATGACGACTGCATGTCCTTTAACCCTTTCACCGCGAGACTTTATATCAGTTGTCGTGCTCCCAGCGCGAGGAATTGTGAATATCCATAGTTTTTGGTCGGATAAATCCGACGCTCGCGAAATAGGCACGAAAATGTTTGTTGGATTAATCCGACATTCACGGTTAAAGGGTTAACTATCGGTAGTTATGTCATGTCCAAACAGATTGCATAAACTTTAGTGAAAATCCTAAATAAAAGTCCGTATGTAACCTAGGTATTTTGGAGAAAAAACAATCAAATACGCAGAAAAATATTTAAGTAAACGTGTGTGTGACGTGTAAGTTGTGACCTTCCATTTCAGCCAGTATACGCGCTGGGTATTTTATCGAGTCATTACTGTTAAACATTATGATTTACGGCGATGGCCACGTTCCGCTCAGGTGGCGGACGCGAGCGCATCTGCTGATTGTTAATAACCTATTGTTGTTCGCCTGTGTGCGAACGATATGTTCCATTTTTGAAATTCACTTATTTTTTGCTTAAAGCAAGATGTATAGAATAAAAATGATGTTTTGTCATCTGTTGCCAGGGATGTAATCAGTATGTTTTTGAAAATAATTAATCGATTTTGGTTAATGCATTCATTAGTAATAATGCCTGCAGTGTGTGTAAACGATTTATTTTTGAAGCGAAAACATACAAACATAGTGCACGTTAATAATAATAAAAAACATTGTAAGGGTTTTAGTTCCTAAATCTAGGGAGGTATCTAGCAAATAAGGTAGGTCCAACCAATAAGAGCCGGTTCCTTATAAGGTCCACAGTCCAAAACTCTGTGTTATTTAATTCTATAAATGAAATTAAATTTCGCAAAAACCTTTCCTCAACAAATTATTAAACCGCATTAGTGTTTATTGATTCCACGACGTCCATTTTGTCAGTAGAATTGTGTATGTATATACTATCTAACGTACGTTAGAGGTGGTTAAGAGCGCATACTACCCTGATAGTTCTTAGAGCGATCTTCAGTACTATCAATATTAACGAAATACTCACTTTGAAATACAAACACAGCAAAGTTCAGGACTAACTCTAGTCATAATAGGTATGTTTCAAAACCAAGATTGCTTCAAATTTTCTCTGTAGAAAAAAATAAGCTAGTATTCAAGAAATATAATAAATTAGTCCTTGTAACTTTGGATCATAATTGTATTAAACATAAGGCATTCATCATACCTATTATTAATAGATGTATTAATAAATCGAAAAAACCGAAACGATTAAGAAATGGACCCTATTTAGGGGCGTCTTAGCTTTAAAACGCCATCTACCATAAAACTTCAGGAACGTTTCACTACACCAGTGTAATCTCTTTAATTTCTTTCAATCACTGTATAATTGCCTAAATAATTTCTTCATTGTATTCCCGGTTTAAGTATTTGCCATCAAGCCTGTGACACAAACTACAAAGAATGAAGAAACGTATACCTACTACTTAAATTCTAGAAATAAAGATAATGGAAGAATTATATAGAATAACCAACTGCGGCGTTCAAGATCGAATATTAAAACCTCGAAAAAGTACTTTACGGAAGTGGCTTCCATATTTTTGCAAAGGACGGACAAGAATGGACAGAAATGAGGTTTTGTTCAAAATTAGCCAAAAGTCTAATATGATGCAGAAAAAAAGGAGCTTTTTAAGTTTATGCATGATCATTACAAATGAAGTCATATACCTACCTACTAGATATACATACACCCAGAAAGACACTCTTTTTTAACTACCAGCTAAGTTTCAAGAGCAAGTTCAGTCAGTTTTCCATAAAAAAATAACGCAAAAAGGAAAAACAAAATTTACGTCCTCATACAAATCAGCGCTCAATCAAACGGATTTTGTATGGGAGACGAAAATTTTTTATCGATTTTCAATATGTAACTGGTATGTTTTCAGGTAACTAGTTAGTGATTTCTAATGATTGATATTTGTTTTCTCTTAGCCACAATAGGGATGATGACTGGGTCCGAAAAATTGTATTGCACGCCTCATAAGCGAAGCGCATGAGGTAGTGCTCTACTCTCGCCTTACAAAAATCAAGTGATTTTTTTAACTAAATGTATCTCTATTTATTTTCTATCGCACTTGTACAATAATATTTACACATAAATGTCAAGGAAAAACACTAGTTTCAACACGTATGACATTTTTAAAAGACATTTTGCCTTTTATATAAATAAAAACAATGTTTAATAAAATCATTTTGTGGACGTCCGTGTGTCTGTATGTACGGAAACTAGCGTGGTCACGATAACTCCCGAAAAACTTATCTGATCAAGTCCATTTTTTTATACGCTTCAGTATTATCCAAAACTAAGTCCTTTTGAAGATCATGGTCTAACTAATTCAATGTAGTTTAATCGTAATTTCAATTTAATTGTGAAAAATGAGGTTATGAGGCGTGCACTTCTGGATTTTCCAAACTTATTTTATTAGTCTGCCACTTAGATTAGGTCCAATCTTAATTATCTAAAAATAATGGACCCATATTAAAATAGTGAAAATTCATAAAGATACAGCGCGTCAAAGTTTCGTAGTGGCGGTGATTGACGTCAACTTCAAGTGAAAATCGTACTTAAAGGTGACGTCATGTGGAATTTAAATGCGCTGTATCTTTGTAATTATTTGCTAATCAGAATAAATGAAAAAAAAATGTTTACAATAATTTAAATGTACTACCTATTTTTTAATAATCTATAGGTTCTTAAATTTTTTAAAGCAGTTTATTTACACATTTTATAATTTGTACCGCTCATAAACGAAACGAATCTGTTTCGCGCTAACGCGGTTAGTTCCGCACTTTACCGCGACGTCGCCACTGTAGGGACCTAGACACAAACCAATCGGTTTTATTGATCCGTTTTATGGTTTGAGTCTGTCGAGAGAACAACTATAAAAGGAGTCGAGAAGATTTAAGTTGGCTGATGCGCTCTTACATTGAAGCTATGGAGATTAAAAGATACCTAATCGTTTGTTTCAGGTTTATTTATGTTAGGACCAAGAAAAATCTCAGCAGCTAAACTGTTTTTGTTTGCATCATTATCTTAATGATATTGTTTGTATTTTATATTATGTAGGTATTTATTTGTGAATGCGTTTGTAGGTAATGTAAGTTATTTATGTAGGTACCTAGACAAAATGTATCTTTGTGTTAGTGTGTCTATAGTTAATTACATGCTTATCTTTACACATCTATTGCTAATAAATTCATTTTTGTTTTTCTTAAAGGCTGGCTGGTAGGTTCAGGATACATATCAGCAAGTCCACCTTTTGTATGTAAGTAAATAGGTAAGTACGTATAGGTATACGAGTACCGACCTACGAGTATGTTTAACGATAGCTCTACCAAAAAGCATCTTTGATGTAATTTGGCAGGTAGAGGTGTGTAAGATGACAGCAATATTTATAAAAAAAAATCTAATCCTATTATGAGCCAAATCGGTCAAAGATGCCGAGATTGTAAAGTTGTAGTAAATAAGACTTATACCTACCTATCGACCTAGTGCTATCTAGTAGTTTGGACTAGGATCATGCACTCTTGAAATAAAGTCATGTAACATGCCCTTGTAAGTACCTAAGTACTTTTCTATCAAAAAAGACTAGGTATCGTTTAAAACCCGAAAGCGTTAATTTTACTTTTTCCAAGTGAAGTGCCACGAAAGTGTCACAATCACAAAAACTCATTCAATTATACAATTCAAACCAACGCAAAATTATCAATGTTCTAATTTCAAAATGTTGTTGCGATTTTTCGTCGCTGCGTCGAGGTGTCGGCGCGGCGCTGCGATCAATACTGCTCGCCCCCGCCCCGTGACACCCGGCGACCCGCGACACGAGAAAAATCGGTTACCAGGATCATGGTGTAGTAAAATAGGCCACGATGCAGAAGCATTATTTTAAGATGTACCTAAAAAAGTTAGGTAGATATAATCAGGAGTAGAAAGATTATAATCAAAACGACTAGATACTTATGTAAGTACTTACGAACCTTATGACTAGGTAGGTAGGGTAGTACTTATATAATCTTAGTAGCTAGGTACATTATCTACTACAGGATTTTTTTAAAACATACCCTAAATATATTTTTACTTAGCTACTATATTGTAACTGTGTAGGTATCTAAATAAATTGCTTTGTTTACAGTAGATATATCCACAGACTGAAACTTGAGGGACACTGGAGGCAGACACAATAAAATTAGATAAGTCTTTAGCCGTAAGTATCCTGGCAAGTAGATAAGTAGGTAAGTACTAAAATAAGTTAACTATTTTTTAAGTCAATTGTTTTCCCTTGATACGCACCTGTTCAATTTCAGTTCAAGGGTCCACCAATAAAAAGTAAAAATTGTGACAATTCAAAATTAGAGCAGCGTGGCCCCGCCCACCGCGCGACAAAAACGACCAATGGGCGATGTCGCACGGCCGCGACACTCTCGACCAATGGCGTGAGTCGCTCGCGCCCAATGACATCGGTGACACAGGACAAATGTGAGGTCAACGCCCTCCGGTCACGTGGTTGGCTATTTTGAAGTGCAATTACTTTTTAAAATTATAATTGTAGATATTTTATTTTTCTAATAAGATATTTAATTATCATGATTGGTTTGATGAATATATAGCCAAAAGAACAAGATGGTGCGACGACGTCCGAAAGTACTAAAAAAAACAGTGGATGATAGACTACCTTTTAGGTAAGTACCTAACTATAGATACCTATGTAAAATAATTATATGATGTTTATAGTTGGTTTATCTACGTGATTTTCTTCGTGCGAAATTTTGATATTAGACATAGTCACATAGTTAGGTAAGATAAAGATGCCAAATATGAAATACCAATTTTATTTTTGGCCGCAAAAAAGTAATTATTGCTATGAACTATGAATATTATGATATTTAATAGAGTATTTAATAAAGTTTATGTATGAAAGACTGCAGTCTTTCATACATAAACTGTATATGTACTTAGGTACCTAGCTGTAAAACATTTTTTTACTATTTTACATAGGTAACTTAATATAAGAAAATTCAGAAATAACGTTTCAGGTCTCCTATTATGAGATAGTAAGGGTGGCTAATATGAAACAGTTTCGGGGATTTTGGGTTCAACCCCCGTTAGAAAATGGCCTTTTTCAAATTGTCCTAAGTCTTGGATATTTATCTTAGTACATTATGTCTTAGTAGGTATATACCTATTATGTATTTATTATAAAATACCTATACTTAGTATCGTTAAGTTAAAGTATTCCTACAAGTTTAAACTTACTTTAGGGTTAACTCAATCAGAGTGATTAAATACAAAATAACTACCTTTAACATTCTGTAGGTACCTAATAGGTTTAAGCACCTAGGTGTATCTATAAGACAAGAACATGTCTCTACGTAATTGGAATTTTTGGTTATTGTACTTATAGGTACTATCTACCTATTAGAATCTGATAAGAATAAAATATTTTTTATGAACTATTGTTGGAAAGTTTTACGTGTTCGTGTGTTACGTGTTCTTCTTTGCTGGTCTGGGAGAAAAGAAAAAAACATAGAATGTACCAGCTGCTTCTCTTCCCGTGCAGATCGTAAAAGCCGATCGAGGGAATGGGCGATAATCTGAATCATATGAATAGGCGATGCGGTTAGCAACCCATCACTATTATGATTTCCCTTTTCCACCTTCATGCCCACCATTACGCTAAAAGTGGCCTGGGCTTTGCCGCCCTTGGCTCTGTCTACCCCGTTAGGGATAAAGACGTGATAGTGTATTTTACGTGTTGTACTTAGGTAGATACTACTTAGTTGTAGAACCGCGCATAAAACTTTTATCAGGATACGCTAGACGTTTCCACAGACGTTTCATAACATAATCAAATGGCACTTTCTCGTACCTATCGTAATCATTTCATACCTATCATATATTTAGTGCAATAAAGATTTTTGTATTGTATTGTATCATTCACAAAAGGAAAATTCAACATCACAAGGACGCCACAAGCGTTCGGATGAGACGTCAAATCAAACTTATTATAAGCATCTACTCATAAGTCCTCTAATCATTAGATAAAAGGAAAAAAATGTCCTGTCACTGGCTTCGAACCCAAACCCCTATAAACCGACGCCATAAACCCCATGACGACATTATTAGTATAGTTTGATTAGAAGACACCGCCAGATTGCAGTTGTAAACGGTTGGAGCGGTACACAATTGACGGGATCTCTACCTATTTCGATGTTTTTTTAAAAACCAAAGTCTGGCCATAACGAAAGCTGTCGGGCAAATTTAAAAATCTAAAGATTAAAAAGAAACAATCTTCATGTTATTCGAAATTTTGTTTGTTATTTAATGTCATTAAATAAGATGTGTATTTTTTTTTAAATTTGCTGCGGTTTTCCGTGGACAGCTTTCGTTGGCTAGACAATAACTTTGTAACTAGGTTTAAACCATATAGAGTAAGTCCAGGGTGGTTGGACATAGTTTTTTCAAACCGCCATAAAAAAAACTCTCGCACATTAGATTTAAAATATTTATTAGTAATTAAACTTTGGAACAATCAACTTTGAATATACTAATCTAAATAGGAACAATCATAACGAGATCACACTTAATTATTAAAAAAAAAATGGTTGCCTGTAAAGTCGGTTTTACGGGCGAAGATTTTACGTGACAACGGCGGCAGACCGATCATAGTTGAGTGGGAGAGAGACGCAAGGCATTCGGCGGGCCTCTCTCTCGTTCGGTGACTCATCGTAACGTTACCGAGCGTTACACTTTTTCATAAGTGACTCCCAGCCGCAACCTAATTTAAGACGTTGTCACGTCAAAAACCACATTTGGCCATCTCTCCCGGAGTAGGTATCCGGTTGAGATGGCCATAGCATTAAAGCTAAGATGGTCATAGCTTAAATCTATTTATTTTTGAATATTTTAGTCTCTTTTTCATTTTGTCCGCATTTTGAACACGAGTCATTAAACTCAGTGCAATGCTCGTGCACCCAAAACTAACAAAATGTACATTGAAGCAAGTCTTCGACGAGCTGGGTTTCGTGTATTAGTTATCGACACATCCGCGACAGTTATCCTTTTAGTCGTAGTGTTTTTTCTTAGTCTTCTCTGCTAAATTTGCTAAAGGAACATCGTCACTACAATCAGAAAGCCTACGACGAGCTTTTCTTTTGTTCACAGCTTTTGGCCATATGGCCATCTCAACTGGCCATCTCTCCTTTTCTGCCGGGTAGGATGGCCACATGAAAAAAAAAACAACAAGTAGAAACATGACACCTGGAATTTTGAGGTTAGATCAACACATTGTTTGTTTACTTTTACATAAATACAAAAATAACCCTTATTCTAAGAAACTGTCATCACAATTACATAAAACATTAACCCCTTAGAAAATATTTTCATAATACAAAACAATTGACAAGGATTTTAATTAGGTACTTTACGATTTTTTTTTTCGCCAAAATTTTGTCTGACGTTTGCTCACACACACTACGCGAAGCGAACTAAATGGTAACTAGCGACGTCTAGTCAACGTTCTATGAAATATTTCGATTGGCCATCTTTAACGTATGGCCGTCTCCCCCGGACTTACTTAATGGTTAGTACTTAGGTAGTATGTATGTACCTACTTAGTAATAATTAAGTTGTTACAATAAATACTTACAACTACTCTAAGGTTTGCTTCTTTGTTATGACCTACCGTCCGAGGTGTGTACCTACCTATAGGTACTCGTAAGTATTATTCGATTTAATATCTTCCTCTGGTCAAGTAAGTACCTAGGTACCTACGTAGTGTCAGAAGTAGCATGATACGTACGCGTGGCGGGCAAAAAACACCACTAGGTATTTGGCCCGGGATATACTTACGTCAAATACCATATCATCATCATGATCAAGTCTTATTGAGGCTCCACTGCAGGAGCACGACCCTCTCTGTCTGTACTACCAGAGCCATACTTAGCTAGAGTGGCCAGAGGATTTAGCCTACACTTTCCACGCTGGCCAGACGGGTTGGAGAGGTCCCATCGATGTTTTAAAAGCATTTGTTTAGCTTGTATTTCTTAAATCACCTTCTACGATATCCACAGGAAGTATTGGAGTGGTCCTATTCTACTCTGCTGGGAACCACACATCAACGTGAAATACCTTGATACATACACTGTTAAAAATTATGTAATTTTACACATACCTGTAAAATTCCCAAAGAATCTGGGAAATTTACGGAAAAATATGAAATTTTACATATTTTTTGCCATTTTTACATATTTTTCCGTAAATTTCCCAAATTTTTCGGGAATTTTACAGGTTTATGTAATTTTTTGCATGTAAAATTACATAATTTTTAACAGGTACGTAAAATAATTTTCATGACCAAATCTTATTTGGTGTTACATGTTATCGTGTAAAATAAAGACTCTCTTTCTCTCTCTCATCTCAGCGTATTCCCAGTTGCATCCTCGGCTGCAATGCTGCGAAGCCCGGGGTCCGCTTAAATCTGTAATCTGTCGTGTAAAATAAAAAACTACTTAGGTATAAGAATTCTTAAATCTGCCATATCCGTCAAATATCGATTTGGCGCCATCTGGTGTCAAATTGGCACTGGGTGACTCAGCATCTTTAGCAACGTGTTTTGGCTTGTTGAAAGCTGATTTACTGCAAATACATAAAGCCTTCTTCGAAATAAAAAAAAAATTACGTAACGTTTTTGGGAACAAAGTAATTTTGTAATGTTTTTTTTTTATTTCCTGGGTCGACTGTTTAAAAACTAAGAATGTACCAGCTGCTTCTCTTCCCGTGCAGATCGTAAAAGCCGATCGAATAAATGGGCGAAAATGCAAATCATGTAGGCGATGTGATTAGCAACCCATCACTATTTTCATTGCTTTTTCCACCTTCTCCCCACAATCACGCTAAAAGCTTAGTGGCCTTTGACTCTTGCAGCCCTGAGCTCTATCTACTTAGAGCCGCAAGATCGTAAGAGCTCTGTCTGCCTTATTAAGGATGAAGACGTGATAGTGTGTGTGTGTGTGCAGACTGTTTAGGTAGGTTAGTTAGGTATATGGTTGGTAGGTAGTTAGGTACTTACTTATTGGGTGATTTGATTAGGTATCTATACATTTTTCGCCGTTTTGTAACACCCTTAAATAGTTATACTTACCTACGATAACGATTCACCCCGACATTTCCACACGTACGACACATGTTATTCAAAAATAATCACTTTTTTTATGAAAAAAAACCTTTGTTCGCTCCATTTCCCGCCCGTTACAAAACGATGACATTGCTATTTTTTGCCAAATCCGAATTCAAAAATATACCTTACCTATACCAAACCTTTTATTTGAAGTCTATAAGATTGAAAATTGAATGCTCAATATTTTTTTGGATTTGGAATAGCACTCCAGTTTGAGCCGTTATAAAAAAAGAATAAAGGGCTTGTCCTCACATCACATGTGACAAAAAAGGGACGGCATTTTAATTTTGCATGAAATGACTTTTTCGTTTGTCAGACCAGCTTTGGACAGACCTGTGTGACAGTGCCCTAATCATTTCGATTTGGACCAGAGATCCGCTGATTTATTATTAAAAGTTTTTATGTAAGTATGTATTAGGTACCTATTTAAGTTTGTTCAGGTCAATCTTGCAACAGCATTTTGAAGCAATTATTCTCAACCAATTAAGCTGAAATTTCGCATGCACATGTAAATCGGATGACATTGGACTGCCTCCGTGGTCCAGTGGTCAAGACGTTTGTCTTGTGATTCGGAAATCGTGGGTTCAAATCCCACATGGGAAGCATACCTATACTTTGTGAAAAGTTGTTTCTAGTTTGGTTAGGATATTGTTGGCTTGGATCACCTGATTATCCGAAAAGAAGGATGATTCCGATTTTTTGGAAAACACGTAAGCTGTGGGTCCCGAACGCCATCTAGCGTTCATTTAAAACTATCTTAGGATTGGTTCTGGTCTACCCTTTGGGTTGCGGAGGTCAGAAGGCAGTCGCTCTGTGTACAAACCAGTAATTCCGATTTAGTTGTCCCATTCCAAATAACATACCTATAGGTAACGTACCTAAGTAATCACTGATAACGAAGTACTTTACATGTTTTGTGGGCATTAGAGGTTAACAACAGTTGCGCCCTGGGGAGATAGATGCCTTGCAGCAACATACCAATCTTAGATAGGTACATATATATGTCTCATGTAAGTAGTTATAGGTATAATTATCTGCATTTTATCGCACTGCATAACATGGTCATTCCTACCTTACCTACCTAAAATAATATGTAATATAATAAGTCTATAGTCGATAAAAGCCGACCAGGTTTCCATCAATTTATATAGACGATTATCTTTAGGCGAGTGTCAGGAACTCATTTAAATTAATTATGGATTTATTTCACATTAGGTTTAATAAAATAACTTATTATTTATGTTATATTGTAAACTTGGTAAGAACTCGTTTAAGTATTAGGTAAAAAATTATAAAATAATAATAAAAATACTGTAAGTAGGTATTACCATACACCTTACATACCTTTGAATAGTCATGTCAAGGTCACAACACAACACGATCCGACTGTCACAGCATCTCACCGAAGGCGTTAAGAGCACATAAGTGGTAAGTAAGTGGCAAGCGGCGAGTCAAAGCGCCGCCTCATCAACCGCCATGATGCGACGAAACGACGCTTTTTGTTACGTCTATAGTTATCGTAGTCATTGTCACATATGACCAGTGATTTTTGATTCTACTAAGATGTCGCTTTTCATAAAAATATTTAGCTAACATGTATTTGAAGACGTTGTACAAAGATACTGAAGTCATTTCAATGTCACACACACGCAAAATCATACTACCAGATAGCAAGAGCACATAAGTGGTAAGTAAGTGGCAAGCGGCGAGTTAAAACTGCGGCTTCATCAACCACCATTATGCTTGTTGCATCATTTAAGCTTCAACTTTACACACATAGGTTCCTACCATTTAATATTCATTTCAAGGTCACAACACAAAATGCTCCGACTGTTATAGCATCTTACCGAAGGCGTTAACAGGACATAAGTGGTACCTAAGCGGTGAGTCAAAGCGGCGGCCTCATCAACCACCATGATGCAACAAAACGACGCTTTTTGTTACGTCTATAGTTATCGTTGCCATTGTCACATCACCAATGATGTTATACCTACTTTCTCAAGATGTAACTTTACGTTGATATTTTAGGTAGAATATTGCATGGCTAAATGTAACCCATTTTCTGTAAATGCCATGCTACAGGAGCTAGTCAGAGAAAGGCGTAAAATAGTAGGTATGGATATAGACTTTGCACGATGATAAAGAAAACTTTAAATTCAGAAATTTAAAACTTCCGAATTTTGTAAATTCGTGTCTCCTGACTTTCTTTTACGAAAGATTTGTTTCCTACCATTCACTACCTTCTATCCTTAGCCACTTCCTGCATAGGCAAAACGAAAAATTGTACACAAATTTATAGGTACTAAAATAATGATTTTCTATGTCACATGATATGACAGTTGGTAATTTTTTTTCTTAATTTTGATTCCATCATAAAGTCATGTTGGTTAATAAATTGACCTTAGATTGATATATCTTTCTGTCTACAAAGTACACGTTGTACAGTGCAATTTTAATGCACTTATTAGTAGAGAGTTTCTTGAGCTCTGATGCTACATCTACGGATTACTGTATCAACGAGAGTAATTATCGATGATGATCGAGGATTCGGGTTTAATTGCTGCTTTGAGATCAAGTTCAGTGTCGTTGAAATAAATAGCGATGTCGTAAGAATTTACTTTATTTTTTAATCTTAAATTATAATTTCAATCAATGTCAACATACATAGGTATTTTCGTTCATTCGTTTACCTACTAAGTATATCGTTCCTAATTTAAACATAGAAACGATATAGGAAGACTTTTTAAAATTAAATCTGTAGTAGGTAAGTAAATCTTACGTAATAAGCAAGCAGGCGTAATGCTTAATTTTGAGATATTTTATAGCTCCAATTACCTACAGTTGTCATTTTAAAGAATTTTGAAAAAAATGTAGGAACATAATTAAATAATAATCGTTAGATATTTTGTCTTGTAAAACAAACTCTAAAAATGTTATCGTCGTGGAAAATTCAAATTCAAAAATGGAACTCGGCTGGCGTCACCACAGTCCATTACTAATCAGCGTTTAACCACCCACCGCTTAAATTAACCGTCTCGGACGGACGTCGCGCGTCGGTGTCAACTTGTCACCTGTCACTGTAAACTCACGTTAAAAGCGCCAGCCGCCTTTCACCCGGTGTTGGGTGACCGGCCTTTCACGTTTGTTTTTTTTAATTTGCCAATGGCTTTGATTTCGAGACATTAATGCAAGTGTGAATTTGTTTATTTGTGTTTTCTTCTTTGTTCTGTATTTATGTTTGCTTTGTTCTTATTTTGGATGTGAGTCGTTTGAAAAACATTGTCTTTGGTCATGCTTTTATTTTTTGTTGTATTGGTGTAAAAAAGAGGATTTGAATTCTGGGTAAACCTTATTGAATTCAAAGACCTTCTAATCTAAGTAACAAGTCTGGTTTGCGGTAAAAATGCGAGACCGAATACCTACATATAAGTACCTATTTGTACAAAAATGTATAAAAATAAATTAAAAAAATATGTCGGATCATAGGCAGGTACGTTACGTACATGGTTGAATTGCCCAAGCAAAAAAAATACACGGCAATCCTGAGAAAAGTAGTGCAATGTGCTAGTTTATGGTTTTGTAATTTTTTTCTTAGTAAGGTAAGTACTTCTCTACCTTGGCAAAAAAAAAATTGAGAAAATGCCTCTATTTCGTTAAAAAAAAAAACTAAATGTCATTTTATCATCACGGTGACCTGTCCTGAACCTAACTCCGCTCACAAAATATCTTCCCCTTCAAATACATTCATTATTTGGATTAAAATCGATTTTAGTAGTATTAAATTATAATATAGCCTATTCACAAAAACTATTATTGTTTGTTTATCTTCTTTCTAATACATTTGACAAGCAATCAACTTTTGTCCGGTAAAAAGTTATCATTTCCGAGGATAGTAAGTTTTAGTAGAATAATCCTGTCAACATTGCGTTGTCGCGCCCCCCTTTCCTTTCCTCACTTCGGATCAGTCCGCCTCAAGCTCGCGACGTGCACGCATCGGTCGCAACGTCATTGTGGATTCCAGCCAAAAAGTAAGTTTATCATTTCAGTGATATGGAGACAAAAATGGTTTAATTACGGTGGCATTTATAACTCGTGCTAGATTTATTTAATTTATTTCAAAATTGTGTTATAAATTCGCCGTAAGTACTGTTTTATTTCAGTAGTGTTGACATTTTAATAATGATTTTAATTCGGAGTTAAATGTAAAACTAACCTTTTTATCATCTCGGTGTTATCATTTCAGTGAATTCGGTGGACTGTAATACCGATAATAGTCCACGGGAATGAAATGTTCCACCGAAATGATAAATCCATAAAAGTTTTAGAGATCCTTGTGTCAAATATTGAATCATCTCGTTCTTTATACAACGTGAAAGGGATATACCCGTAATAAATCGAACCATGGGCTATACTAGTTCACTAAAGTATAATGAAATTAAAATATACATGCATACAAATCGCCCGGGCGGCTGCACATTTTTGTATGGAAATGCCGAAATTTCTTTTTATTTTTTGGCTGTTATTTTAATAACATCATACGAGTATTAATCCTTACGGACCCGGCCAACACAATTGTGACGGTATTTCATAGCACTTTTTTTCATATTTACTTTAAAGCTAAAGTGACGGGCCCAGCGTTGCACAATTGTGATTGCAATGAACTTCCTTAGTGCGAAAACGCGACAGTGATTGACCTGTGCGTAATCAAGTTGTGACTCGTTAATTTGGCGGTAGGCGCGCTCCGACACCGCGCACGCGCCCGCGCTCAGAGTAAGTAACCTTTTAACGCATTGCGTAATGTTTTTAGACAAATATGTGCTTTATACTACTAATGAATAACTACTCTAAGTATTCATGATGTCCTTTTGTTGTTTCAGATAATAATTTTATCATTTTATTGTAATAAATTATTTATTATTATTATTTTTTATAATGTTATATATTTTGTATACGTATTTTAATATCTATTGGTTATTTATAATTGATATTTTAAATTTAACTGCGCCACCTGTTATCTTACTCATATACTTCGCACTCCTTCTCTTTATGGTTGCCTGTAAGAGATTGCTTCGGCGATAAGGCCGCCTCTTGTACCTTATTTATTTATAAGTTCCGTAAACTTTGTAATTTTTTATTGTTTTTTATTTGGTGCAATAAACATTTTTATATTGTGTTGTATTGTAATTTTTGCTGAAATATCACTATAAATTTAGACATCACAATTGTGTCGACTCGTCCCCAACTTATAGTATTATCAATTTTATTTTTTCTTGCATTAAGTATTTTACTATTCAAAATGGCCCTAAGTCGGGGCGCAATAGATAAAGGAGTGATTGCCCGCTTGTTGGAGGAGTCAGAGGTCGAGGATGAAAGCGATAATGGAGGACGTCTTCAGACCTAACAAAGAAAGCTCATCATCCAATGAGAAACTGAAAACGACGAACCGGAAGCCGTGATTAATAGTCACGGCTTCCGGTTCGTTACTTAACATTACAATTAAACTTTTGGATTAGGTCCAGCTGTTGTTTTGCGCTCGGCCAGAAATTTACCTGGAGGCAGCTTATTTTTTTTATGCTTATTTCAAACCGTAAATTATAAGGCTAAAATGCTAAAAACCAGAGTGAATAAATGATTAATATGTCTGTGTGTTATTTTTATTCAGAATATTCTACCTACATATATATATATATTTCTTATTACGTATTTTTTGAATTATTTTTACAAACAAAAATGGGCCCAACCAGAAACAATTGTGACGTGATGTTTCTAAACTTCGGCCCAGCTCGAAGCCCAAAATCATGAAATTTCGTATACGGCCTCATAAGAAATATGTGATGAGTAAATGCGTCGAGGGTGTGTGTTTCCGTACACGCGAGAGAGCTAGTGTGTCTGTGCTCGTGGATATACTGAAGGTATAGTATTTTAGAGAAACTATGTAAGTCCTGACAGGTAATTGAACCCGGGACCTCCTGAGTAGCAGACCGAAAATTTATTTAACAAATTAGTAAGTATTATAAAATAATAAAAAAAAAATTTACAAGGAATCTGGTAATCGAACCTTAAAAGTAAGGAACCCTAACCACGCAGACGATTGTTCTTAGCTGTATCATTTCGGTGGACTAATTTAATTCCGGTGCACAGTCTATCATTTCAGTGGTCATTGTTATTATTTCGGCGGACACTTTTCATTTCAGTGGATTCACAAAAATTCTACCTTAAATATTTAAGTAAGTTTAGATGATATTTTGATGTCCACTCCCGCACATGTTACATATAGGGCTAAAGTTTTATTTGTTACTAAATATATATAGATAGCATTGTAATAAAAAAATCCCACCGAAATGACACATAAAAATCTCTTGTTGAAAATCACCCACATATACCTAGGTAAATTTGATTTTTTTTTGCTATTATTTGTTTGAAGTTTCAGTGACATTGAAATAAACTAACAAATTAGCAAAAAAAAACAAAATAAAACTTACCGGTGAACTGAAAATCTTGTCAATTTTGATTAATACTGAATCTGCAGCAGGGCACCACAAAGTAAGCCATGCTTTATTAGATAAATATGTCAATGTCACTTAGGTATATATTTTTTAATCCGATCTTTTTATTTTGTAATCAAATTTTAGTGCCGGCGAAGTTGGACATTAAAAGTTATAAACAATGTGTATGGTCTTATATTTTTTCACTTGTTACTTTGGTAATTTCCATTCTTGGGGTAGGTACGTACGTAGTAATAAAGTAAGTACGATCTCTATTCTTTAATCTTTATTCTCTGTTTGTTGCCTACTTATAGCTTTCTAGTTTTTTGATATATCTTTTTATTCGTACTGTGTCTCTTTCTCTCTCTCTCTCTCTCATGTAAGCGTGTTCCCAGGTGCATCCTTAGCTGTAATGCTGTGAAGTCGGGGTTCCGCTTTCCGACTTTTCCTTTTCCACTTCGCACAGTCTTAAGCATCCTTGGTTGTAAGACCATGTGTACTGTACCAGTCTGGCTAATATTAGAACTAAATTAAACATTACCTATTAACTGATTCATAGGTAAAGAGGGGTTCCTATTTTTATCTAGATTTAAGGAGGTGAACAAGTCTGTAAGTTAGGTTGGGTTTTTTTATGATTACCTAATTAAATATACATTAGATATTGGTAGTTAGATGGGGCTTGGAGACGGCCAAGATATTTAAAAATATTTTGCTTTTTTTCTCAAGTTCTGTTGCTGATATAGATCTTTTTAACACCATAATTTTAGCTTGTCTTTTCTTGTTATATCAACCTGCATGAGTAAAATAATAAAAGAAAAAAAACTAAAGATAGAACTAAAACAAATCCGCCAATCTCGGCCACTGACACTGCATTACACGTATAATCCGGTATTAACATTAAACAAGAATCCCATCACGCCGCTGTCACCTCGGGTCACGGCTAGAGATAGAAAGATAAAAGGTTGAAAAAGATAAAAAGGTTCAAAAAGGCAATAAAAGATGCAAGCCGCGCCGGCGCCCGCGCCCCGCTGGCAAACTGCTCTTTAAACGCCCTCCCCCGCTGGCGCTGGAACGCAGATATAGCGTGTTCACTTTTGATGTTATTGTGGAATTTACTTTATTTTCGATATCCATATATTTTTGCAATATACCTTCAACTTATGATTTCAGGTGTATTTAAATTTTACTTTGAGCCTTATGTACTACCATATTCAAATACCTATTTGCTCTCTTAAATCAGAAGGTAAGTATAGTATTTGACAGAAAAATCAGTACTCCTAAAATCGGTAACATTCTCTAAATTATTAAAATTGAATTAAGGAGCAAATTTTTTTTAATACGGGGGGTAGAAAATAGATGGTAGGTCTACCTATATATTAATTACGTTTTATCTCTTACAGGGTAGACCGGGGCCGGAAGATCCAAAAACTACGTTATACGTGATGGTGGAACGATTAATTTTCAACCAAATAAAAATAGGATATTGCACTGCTATCACTTCGTATAACTTAGACCAGAATTAAATGGCGAAACAAGCAGGAACTTATTGCTAGTAAAGAAATTCACATAAGTACATAATAATCCAGTTTTAATTTTACATACGAGTACCTACCTAACCTACCTACGCACCTAATCTATTTTATCTAGGTATATAATCCAAGCCATTTCTGGCAATGTATCTAAATGTATTTTTTTTCCTTCAATTTCTCTGTCTGCCTCTGTCTCAATATGATGTTTGATCTTCACCCAAGTGCCCAATTTTACCATTTACCACAAATGTTATTAAAAAAAAAACATCCTTTGTTACACTTCCACCGCTCAGAGCAATAAGTAAAAGTATCGAACACGAAACATCCTGTAGCTCCAACATAATCTGTTTAATCCCATATTTCGTCGCGGCTTTTGCCGTTTTTGTCACTGATGAAGTAATACTATTGTTTGCCGGCGTCCATTCGATGCGGGTGACACGTATCGATAAATCGATTCATATTATAATCGAGCCATTCTTAATCGATTAACGTTTTTTTGTGAAGCCGGTCCCTTTGTCCAGTTTGGAGTGCACAAAAGAAAATTAATTTTTGAATTTGGAATTTATTAAATGGCTTATAACAATTTGCTAATCGGTCGATTTTTTATTCGGAATATTGTGAGAATGTGTTTTGTTTTGTTACATAATGCATGTTTCATCATCTTTATCAAATCTAGAACCAATTAGAATTAACGTAGTGATAGATAGGTATATTATACAGGATCTTAGTAATGGATCTTATGTAGGTCAAATCTAACTTCCACCTAGATTTTTTAGAGACATATAATGTAGGTATATTTATTTTTAATCTCCTCTGTTAGGTAACGCCTGATGGAATTTTGAGAGCAAACCTACCGTAACTTCTTAAAATATTTTTATAGACAAATTGGTATGTTTCTTAATGCTGGTCCGGGAGAATATTAAAAACGTAGAATGTACCAGTTGCTCTTTCCACCCAGATCGTAAAAGCCGATCGAGGGAATGAACTAGAATCTGAACCATCTTCACGCCTACCAAAGTTTTAATGTTAAAACATAAATACCTTCTTACTTAGATGTTGATACATATATATATATATTTATTATTCATTTATTTCTACAAACTTTATTGTATGAAATACAATTTGTATAGGACAATATATAGGCGGACTTAATGCTAAAAGCAATATCTGACAGCCAACCTTTGAGTAGGATACCTAGTACCTACCTTTAATTGGGTATCTACCAAATTAAAGGTAGGTGAGTAGGTAAATACTTAAGTACCTATATATTTAACGATGCAAATCACTAGACCTGTCAAGTTAACTACATAACATAGGTACCTATTCTAGAAGCTTACCTAGATCCTAATTATAGAGCACTGCATCAAACAAAGTTGCAGTTTCAACGTGTAGATAGGTAAATAGTTAGGAAAGAGTTAATTTGTCATATACTTACCTACTATTTTATTATTTACAGAATTTAGGAAAGGGTTAATTTGTTATTTGTTATACCTTCTTTTCTTCTTTCTTCTTCTTTTCTCAGTCCACATTACCCCACTGCTGGGCATAGGCCTCCCTTTTTTCGCGCCACTTTCTACGGTCTTGCGCCAGTCTCATCCAGCGCTTTCCCGTCACCCTAATAATGTCATCCGACCAACGGGTCGGTGGTTTTCCTACTGATCTGTTCCCTTGTCTCGGCCACCACTCTGTCACTGCTCTGGTCCATCGTTATACCTAATATTTTATTATCTACAGAATTTCGTTAACTGGAAGAAACAGAGCCTTGTGCCATGATGAACTAAGTTAACTTAAGTGCCGGTGGAAAAGACAATAAAACTAGTAACGTTACTGTCTGATCATCAAATCTCATCTATTGACGCGTGTTAAACTGAATTATTTTTGAGAGAATCCGCTACATGACAATAAGTCAAATCAGACACTTTTTTCTAAATATCAAAACAAACATTTTCTATGGGATTTGTATGAAATACAAAACCGTGACGTCATAGATATTTGAAGTCAAATAGCGCTCATAATATCAGTTTTTCTGCATTAAAAAATCTAAAATCATGTTAAAAATGTATATGATCAATAACAAGTGACACTTTTTTTGGACGTTTTATTGAACGTTTTTAGAAAAACTGATATAAAGAGCGCTATTTGACTCGAAAAACTTATGACATGTTGTGTTTTTCATACAAATCGCATAGAAAATCCGTATCTCCGTACAATGTTTTAAAATGCTAAAGGAACACGTTTTTTGTATGAAGACCCCCTTTAATTTTTAAGTTTATCTTATTTTTAGTATTTGTTGTTATAGCAGCCATAATAATACATAATCTGTGAAAATTTCAAGTTAATTCCATTATAAAGATCTAGTTACAAAGGCTGACAAAACACGTTTTTATATAACGACCCCTTTTATTTTTTAACTTTTTTATTTCTAGTATTTGTTGTTATAGCGGCCACAGTAATACACAATCAGTGAAAATTTCAAGTGTCTAACTATTACGGTTCAAGAGACCTGTGACAGACGGACAGACAGACGGACAGACGGACAGACAGACGGACAGATAGCGGAGTCTCAGTAATAGGGTCCCGTTTGCACCCTTTGTTTGCACACGTTCGTGACTCGCTGACGCTAACACTGTCATCTTTCACCTTAACTTATATTTATCTTGTAGTTATTATTAAATGAATATGAAACGAGGCCATGAATCATTTTTTACAAAAATCGTATTAGGTCCGGAAATTGTTCGAAAAACAAAGCGACGCGCAGTCCGCCCTCGACCCCGACGCAACCGTTCCCACGTTTAGTTGTGGTGGCCATCTCAGTGTCACACTACGGACTTTTTGGTTAAAAAACATAAATCTTAAAAAAAAAATCTGTGATGAGATTTTTCAACAGAGAGTGAAAATATTTTTTCAGGATCGGTAAGCGCATGTGTTTCTTTCTGGTGTTACAGGAATCCATAGGTTACTGTCACATAAGTACTTATTATTAGCCTGTTTGTCTACCTTTGTGAGTTCAGGGTTGAGGTATTTTTAAAGAAAAAGGTCAGTTTTTTTAAGTCAAAGGTTTGCAATAGCCGGGCGGTAAAGTAGAATAGGTATGCCTATGTAGGTGAATGCTCAGGGAAAAAGCCGATTTAAATAATTGATTCGGGTAGGCTTTGTTGTTCGACAAATACTGCCGAACCGACAATGCCGACCCGCTTATGTGTGCAGCAACCCTCATATTCTCATTTCTTAGCTCCTATGACCTACTCGGGAAAAGAAGCAGCTAACACCTTTTACGATCTTTTTCGTTATTTATCTTCTCCCAGATAAGCATAGTAAAATAGCAACTCGAAATACATCGTCCCATTAATTGAGCAGCATGGTCACCCTATAGGAGTCTGTATGTGCAACATAATGCGCTGGGCGTTGTAATTTACCGTTTGACATTAGTGGGACTGGCCGTCCTTAAACAGTGGGAGGAACTAATTACGAAATAAGTAATTTTCGAGATTACCCAAACCGACGGCCGAAAACAATTTGGAATAAAAGTTAACCCAAGGTTAAATTCGGTTTTAGATCTCAAATGCCGAAAACAATTTGGAATAAAAGTTAACCCAAGGTTAAATTCGGTTTTAGATCTCAAATCGAGTTTACTCAGTTATGGTAAAACTGGACCCTAAAATTTGGGAAAATAAAAAGAAATTAAAGATCAAACGACACAGGTTGGGAAAAGAAAAGAAAGATTGTTTGTGCTAGGGACCAACGTGTTAAAGGGATACATGAATTTTCCGGTTTCCAGTACTGCCCCTGAAATAAATGGAGGAATAATAATGGAGATATAAATCAAAGGAAATGGAGATACCTATCATTTAAAATTTTGTCTATGTTAAGCCCTAGATAACCCTTAAAACTATTTTATGAACTACTGTTTACAGTTTAAAATGAGAACGTTAAGCTTTTCTACGCATTTTTGCTAAAAGTGGCCGTTTTCCGCTAATTGATTTAATTCAAATGGGGGCAGCACTGGACCCCGGAAAATTTATGTATGGCCGTAACGTGCCTTCCACACGAAGGCTTTCGGGATATTTTATGCCACTTGTTGAAAATAATTATAAGGTTCGAATTCGCTTGCACGCTCTAATCTTTCCTCAATATAGGTCACCGTAACTTCCGCATCAAACACTCAGACCAAATGATAAAGTAAAGACGCTCGAGCGCTCTATGGTTTTTAAGTTTAACACAACATTGATGATCGCCAGATAATTTATTTGAAAAAATGATTTCAAGGAAGTCTTACTCCTTTGTGTGGTCTCTTTACTTGATCTTGAGAGTGCCAGACTTTGTTTATGTTAAAATCAAAATGAGGTTAAAAATTTTTAGAAAACATAAACATTGCCATGTTTTGACCTTTAGTTACCTACATTCTGCAACTTATGTAATGACTTATTTTGATAAATTTTGCATATTTCGATGCATATCCACTATTGCAAGAAATTTTATGTATAGTTGCCAAATTAAATTATAATATTGACATTGTGACTTACCAGGAGGCATACAACAACATCCCAAATGAGAATAAAGTAGCGCACTTAGTGGGAGCTATCCAAAATGCAGACCTGGGTGAAGATGGCAGGCAGACAGCTGCTGTGTTCCTGCGGAGACTTTTCAGCGGGGAGTTCTTTGAATTTTTCCCTAAGATGCCGTTGGAACAGCAGCGACAGCAGCAGCAGTTTGAATGAAGCGGTGTTGGTCAAGCGGTAGCACTAGCTGTGCCTCTGTGAGGCACAAGTTCGATCTTCACTAGGCGCGACTTGTGTCTCTAAGTTTGTACTGTGTAATTCAACTACCACTACTGCTTTCGATAAAGGAAAACACTGTATAGAAATCTGCACACTAGTTCACTAGGTGTGTAGTAATGACTGTTGAACGCCATCGAGATAAGAACCGAATACGCAAATGCAATTTTTACGATAATACTTAAAAAAACGCATAGCTGTTAAAATTTTACATTGAGGTTAATATTTACCTCATACTACGGTTTAAAATTTACATGAAATGTCTTATTGTAGTTTATATTTACCTCATATCACGGTTCAAAATTTTACTTGAAATGTTCTATGTAGTTCACATGTATCACGTTTTAAAATTTACATGTCATGTCTTATTGTAAGTACTTAATATTTACCTAATTTCTCGGTAAGTACATTTTTAATAACTTAAAAGGTAAAATCTATTTTCTTAACAATTCGTATGTTTTACGAATTCTTGACAACTACTTAGTCCACTAAAATAAGACATAAACTTGAAATAAAGTAAAGTAAAATAATAAGTATAGTAAGTATTATAATAATAGTAGAATAGAATAGAATAGAATAGAATATATTTGCACTTGAAAAGGGTACGATATACATACAAGGTCTTAAATCATAAAGTAACACCTAATCAGCCATTACCAATAGCATGCAAATCTAAAAGTTTATAAATTACCTACAAATTATGTCACAAATAAAATTAGGAATGAATAATGTCTATAATATTAAGTATAAGTAATTTGTATTAATGATTATTTCTTGAAATTGAGAAACTCTTTCACTGTGTAGAAGCCTTGCTCACTAAGCCAATTAAATAGTTTTGTTTTAAAAGAATTAAATGTCGCAGTTTTGATCGAGTCTGGTATCTTATTGTAAATTAACATACACATATAATAACAATTCTTTTTAAATCTTTCACTTCTGGGCATAATATTAGCCTTCAAAGCTAGCCTGCTCCCATTTCTAGTATTTCTCGGAAACACTTCTCTAGCTTCATGGAATAATTTATAATTAAGTTTCACAAATTTGGCAATTTCAAAAATATAAAGGCAAGGGAGAGGTAGTATATTTAAAGATTTAAAAAGGGGTCTACATGAAGTGTCTGATGACACTCCGCATATAGCTCGTACGCATTTTTTTTGTACAAGGAAGGCATCTTGTATGTTCGTGCTATTTCCCCAAATAACAAGCCCATATCTCAAGACGGATTCCACATAAGCAAAGTATGCTGTAAGGGCCGTGCTTCTTGTTGCAGTTCTTGCAAGTTTATACAGGGCATAAGAAAAGCTATTAAGTTTACTGCATACACTTTCTATTTGTTTATTCCAGTTTAATTTATGATCAATAGTTATTCCTAGAAATGTTCCAATGTCTACGCCTTTTAATAAATGTCGATCATGGGATATATTTAATGATGGGGTTGAGTTATTAAAATTTATATAAAATGTTTTGTCAATATTTATTTTTAAATTATTATTAGTAAGCCAGTCAATTATAGTTTTTATTGTATAATTTATGTCATGTTCATGATCTTGTAGGGTATGTTTACTATCTGTTGTTACAATAACTGATATATCGTCAGCAAATAATATGCTCTTGTGTTGAATAACATTCGGCAGGTCATTGATATACACTAAGAAAAGCAGAGGGCCAAGTACGCTCCCTTGAGGTACACCAAATTTATTTTCCTTATAGGAAGATCTATGCTTTTTTACCACTTTATTATGCTCCAATTGTGATATTTCTACTGCTTGCGACCTGTCCGTGAGATACGATTTTATCCAATTTAATGCATTACCTCTTATACCATTTCTTTCTAATTTCAAAAGAAGTAAGGGATGATAAACAAGGTCGAATGCTTTAGTCATATCAAAGCAAAGTACTGTTGTATGATTTTTTTCATTTAAGCTATTCAATGTTGTGTTAACAAGATCAAAGGCCGCGAGTGTTGTTGATTTCATTTTTTGAAAACCATATTGATTGCCTTTCAGCACATTATATTTCATAAAAAATGATGTGATCTTATCATGCATAACCTTTTCATATATTTTTGATATGATGGGGATTAAAGTTATTGGTCGGTAGTTACTAGGAAGTGTCCTTTTACCTTTCTTAAACAAGGGTTTAACTACGGAAAGCTTGAGTTTATCTGGAAATATACCAGTTTCAAGTGACATATTTATTAAGTGTGCAAGAATTGGACTAATTTCCTCTTTGCAGGCTTTAATTACACGTGTACAAATATCATCGTACCCTTCAGAGTTAGTGTTGTTAAGAGAGTCGATAATCTTTCTTACATCGTGTTCATCAATTGGGGATAGATATATTGAATTATTTTTGGTGTCAGAGGTTTGCTTATTATTGCTGTTTTTATTATTATTTAATTTATTAGTAGAATTTATAAAATATTCATTGAAATTATTAGCTATTGTTACAGGGTCTTCAATAATGTCATTATTAAATTCCATTTTGTCAATAAAATTCGAATTATGTTTATTATGGTCAGTTTCATTTTGTATAACGTTCCAAGTGGCTTTGCAAATGTTTTTACTCTTTAATACAAACTTTTTGTTTGAACATTTTTTCGCTTGAAAGATACACTTTTTCAGAAGTCTAGAGTAGTTTTTGTAATTATTTTTATCTGATCTATTTTTACTCGCATAATAAGTTCGTCTTAAAGCTCTATTTTTGGCACAACTTTTTCTAATGCCCGATGAAATCCAGTTCAAGTTAGGTTTAGTGTTTATTTTTACCTTTACTACTGGAAAGCAAAGTTTGTATAGCAGACAAAACCAGTCGTAAAATTTTTCGAAAGCTATGTTCGCATCAGTTTCTTTAAATACTTCTATAAAAGAAAGGCCACTCAGATATTTTTTAAATTTCATTATATTCTCCTCTGAGTAGCACCTTTTATAAATGTACAAAAATTTTGGAGGTTCTGTTTTTACTTTTGAATGAAAATTTAAAGTTTGGGCTGTGTTGTGATCAGACAAAAAAAGAGGGAGAATAGTTCCAGTTGCATTCTTGATATTACTTAGTATATGGTCTATACATGATTTATCTCTAGTCGGTTCAGTTATGTACTGTATAAGATTATAATTTTTGAGAATATCCCTAAACTGTTTAGTATAATTATCATTTTTAAGTGTATTAACATTGAGATCACCTGCTATGATAATTTTTTGTTTACCGTATTTATGCAAATATGTATCAAGTAGTAGCTCAAGTCTTTCAAAAAAGTACTCATAGTGCCTTTTATTGTTTGCGGATGAAGACCTGTATATACATACAATTATAATATTGTGTATTGGTATGGAGATAGCACACATTTCAAAGTGAAAGTTTATTGCGCTATTACTTAAAGTATCTATTTTTGTATAGGGTAGTCCTTTCCTGACTAAGATACATGTACCTCCATGTTTATTATTTCTAGAATAGCTAGCCGCTAGTTCATAGTTTGTTAAATTTATGTTTCTTTCTTCGCCACGTTTCACAAAAGTCTCTGAGAAGCAGAGCACATCAGGATACGATTCAAGTTCAGACAATGTTATTTCGAGAGCTTCTCTTTTAGAATTTAGACTTTGGATATTTTGGTGGAAAATTAAGAAGTTATTTGCTGCTGCTGGGACGAAAAAATGTTGTGTTTTGGTCCGTATGTTCTGTATTTTTTGATTGCTTACTAACAACAGGAAAATAGTACAAAATCGAGTTTTTATTTACTTTCTTAGAGCAGGATTCATTTTTCCCATGATGTTTTGTAGTTAGAGAGTTTCTCATTTTCGGATAATTCTGTATAAAGTCATTTTGATATTTTAAATAATCTATTTCTATGTTTAGTTTAAAACTTATAATAGTGCTTAACAAGCAGTCAGAGTCAAATTTATAATTATTCAAAAGATTGTCAAGGTCTATAAATGTACAATTTTTGTAGTTTTTAACAATTAATTTAAGTTCAGAATTCAGTTTGTAAATATTCAAATATTCGTTACATTGTACACTCAGGAAAAATATTTTACAATTTTTAAAACTATATAAAATATTAGAGAGATTAGTTATAACGGTATATGGATTTCTTTCCTGAGATCCTAGGGATATAACTAGAATATCATTATCATTTACAGTGTCTTTAATGCTATTACAGCTAGCAAGTATATGTTCACTTGTCGCATAAGGCTTCACAAATCCTCTAACAGTATAATTGTCATTCCACTTGCCAAAACGTGAATACATTAGTTGCTCCGTAAGACCTCGTACTTGTTCATCTCCGATTACATATATTGTCGCTTTTTTATTTTTTTGGTCAATTATTGAACAATTCTGGGTTTCGGCCGATTCATTATCATAGTTTTCATGCTGTTGTTGTTGTTGTATATGTGTGTCAAATCCACTTTTAGACGAATCAGTGGAGTATGTGGAGTTTTCTTTAGTACTCATATTTAAAACGTTTTCATTTGTGTCATCTGTTAAAAAGTTTAGCACTAGCTTGCTTTCTAGTCCTTTTGTATTCTTTTTTGATGGTTTTTTCTTTTTAGAGCTTGAAGTGCAAATATTAGTCAAAATTTTAGCTTTTGTTTCATATTTAGATAACTGTTTTTTCAGTTCCATATTTTCTTGCAATAAATTTTCAATTTCATTTTCACTTATTTGCAATTTTTCCAGCAATACCTTGTTCTTTTTTTCTAATTCTTCTACTTTATCTTCTAGATCTATGTTTAAATTAGGACAGCTACTATTTAATCTACTACAATCATTTAGTGGTGACGTTATCAGGATCTCAGATGTAGTTTCGTCAGTTACATGATCAGAAAAGTATTTATTTATTTTATTTATTTAATCTTTATTGTCCATCAAATACAAATTGTACAGAACAATAGGCGAACTTAACGCTAAAAGCGTTGTCTACCAGTCAACCTTTGGGTTATACAGAAAGTCTAAAATTAGTACCTATAATTTCTTCAATGCTGGTCTGGTAGAAAAGAAAAACTTAGAATATACTAGCTGCTTCTGTTCCCCTGCAGATCGTAAAAGCCTATCATTACTATTTGATTCAGTTTTTCCGATCTTAACGCCCACCATCACGCTAAACGTGACTTTAGGGTTTTACGACCTGTGGCTCTGTCTACCCCTTTAGAGATAAAGACGTAATAATGTATCTGTATTTGTACATAATATACATAGGTACCTAATTACCTACAGGCTGACATTTTTACCACCAGTCAAATAAAAAAAAAAAAAAAAAAAAAAAAATTCGACGAATCGAAAAATAAGTCGAAAATTTTGGCTTCCCATACAAATCAGCGCTTAGCCAAACGGATTTTGTATGGGAGGACGAAAAATATTTATCGATTTTTATAAAAAAAAAATTATAGAAAGTAGTTCAGTATCATGGACTGAACTTGCTCTATAAATTTGGCTGGTGTTTAAAAAGTCACCCTGTAGGTATACCTATAGACAAACATCTATGATCCAGGATCTACCAGTATTGATAGGTGGGGGTTCATTTCAAATGCAATACTGTTTGTTGCGTTAGCTTCTCTTTAAATTAACGCCGCTCCGTCTGAATTTTTAACTCGTTCTTAACAAAACAAGCTGAAAGCATCTCCCGATGGATTTACAAGCGTTTAATTCGGCTAGATATATGGCCGATGGAGAGGTTTATGGCCTGAAGTAATGTTTAAAACGGCCCTAGTTGCCGTTACAAATTACCAACTGATATTTTCGGTAGCGTGGCACCTCAGCGTCAGCGTGGCACAGTAAAAGATTTTACAAAAAACTTATTCTTTTCTTAATCTGACGGCTTGAAATAAAATCTATTCAAACTGTCAGATTAAGAAAGTAATATTTTTTTTGTAAAATCTTTTATTGTGAGACCAAAGTGCTAGTCAAGATAAATCAAATGAGCCCAAACACGATAGGTTTTGTCGTTTCATTACTGAGTTCCTATGGCTACCTCCCGGCTCCACCATCAGTTTGCCAATATGATATCGTTATATTGTAATGTCAACCTGACATGATACGACTGCATGATAATCTGACGCGCTCGAGTAAATCCAAAAATCCCCCTCTTGGGCTTCCCTACTAGAAAGCGCACCTTAGACTCCGAAGCAGCAAATCATGGATGCAGCCTAGAACGCGCTATAAAAAAAATACATAGCTAATCGGGGTTTTACAAGTGTCCGAGTACATTAAGACATAAACCGCGCATGCCGCTGTGCTGGCGGCGCGCTCTCAGCGACCGCGGTCTATTTCGGGGAAAATAAATAAATATGCGCCCGCACTCGCTGGCACAAAGATGTGGAGAACTAGAAGTGACTAACTTATGTATATTGGTTGATTTTGTCGCCCCCCGGACTCACCAGTGGGATATATACCTGCGCCCGTAGCATGACACCATCGATAAACCCAGATAAAGTCTATGCAACGGACTAGTGCCATCCCGCTCGTTATTAATAGGATAGATGATAGCGCTCGATAAACGTTATCGCCGGTGCTATGGGGGCTGAAAGGGATAAATAATAATAAATTGCATGAAGACAACCTTAATCAGACTTCATGAGTAGACTGGAGCCAAATTTTCAATCCCAAGTCTGTAAAAGGTAATTACTTCAGTGAACGTTGTAGGTACTGCCTGCCTACTGCGGTTTGTATTACCCTGTAGAAAAAAAGGAAAACAAATTTAAAAATACCTACGACAAAAAAAATCCAAAAGAATTTAGCAAATCAGCTGAATGAGATTTTATAGACTTTTTTTCCCTGGCTAAAATGTTCCATATCATGACTGAACAATTGAACATGCCCTTTAAATTAGTTTCTATTTTATAATTTTCTATCTGATACATCCTGTATAATATGTATAATGAAGTCCATTGAAAATGTTTACTTTCTACGAAAAATAATTAAATGTAAATATAATAAAAGTCAGTCAGTAGGTACTTAATTAAATTTTACTTTAGTGCGGAAAAACTGGTGTAAAAAGTTTATTTACTTTGGAAACGACTAGACCTACTTATGTAATAGTGACAAAATCTCCAATTGACAATTGCTAAAATACATTAACAATTGGTACTGTAGAACCCAAAATATGCGCTTTTAAAAAAGACCAACCATTAAAAGTTGTAAACACTTTCAACGGTGGTTCATAAAATAATGCTATCTAGTGCCTGACGATTAGCAATATGGAAATTATCTCCATATTTACGAGTTAACAATTTATTTCAAATAAGGGCGCCACTTCAAGGCCATTTGCTTCTATATTCACCTTAAACAATCTACTTAAGCAAATAGGTATGTAGAGGTAATGTCATATCCAGCAATTTTACATCATTAGCATACCACACGACAAGTCATCCAAATATAGCGCACTTGATAACGACGTATTAGAGGAATTATGTTTTACGTCCGCCGGTAAGTGTTCCATATTTAAAATTCAAATTCAAACGTCGAACGAACGTCGTATTTATGGGGCGATGTCGGGAGAGCATATTTCCTGCCAGTATCATGTGATTCCACTACACATAGGATAGGTCTGGTGGATTATTGGATGATGTTATATTACTTAAGTTATTTGATCCCAGCTAAAGCTGAAACTAAACCTTAAGTTACTAATTATATTTTTGTAAAAGAATAGTGGTTCCCGGCAGAGTAGAATAGGACCACTCCAAGTCTTCCCGTGGATGTCGTAGAAGGCGATGTAGGAAACACAAGCTAAACAAAGCTTATAGACATCAATGAGACCTCTCAAACCCGTCTGGCCAGCGTGGAGAGTGCTGCTCTGGCTACAATATGGCTCTGGTAGTACAGACAGGGTCGTGCTCCTGCAGTAGAGACTAAAAAAGACCTGATGATGATGATGATGAAAAGAATAGTCGCTAATGAAGAGAGAAAAGATATTGCAGGCTTTAATCACCTGATTATCCGAAAAGAAAGATGATTCTGTGATTCGAAAGGCACGTACAGCTGTGGGTCCTAAACGCCATCTAGGATTAGTTTTGGTCTACCCTTTGGGTTACGGAGGTCAGACGGCAGTCGCTTTGTGTAAAACCAGTATCCTCGTCAAATCACCTAGGTTAGGGAGCGGACCCCTGGCTCTGAAGCGTTACCGCTGAGGATGTAACCGGGAATACGCTCGGATGATGAAGATGATGATTAAAACCACCTAGATAGATGAAGCGACCTAGATAGTGAGCGTGCCGCTAAATTGTCACCAGTATCACGACTGCCATTGTTTCATTTGCATGCCACATAATTGCTCAAATTATGCAAAAAGACAGCCTTGTAGAACAACCTGTATGGAACATCTGACCGCTGTGTTTGTCTATGGTAAACCTTATTCCGATAGCAGTTAGGCTTGAATTAGAATTTTAAAAAGATATGGATAATGTTGTGGGCTAGTTTGTAGCAATGACATGGCCTTTTGTCACGAACTTGAAGTACAAAAGTAGTTTATCTTTTTTATTATTTAAACTTGTAGTTACAAGTACGAGAAACCAACTTAAAACCTACTTGATACAGCTAATATACGTAAGTTACCTAGTAATTTACTCACACGCAACATGTTCATATGAAGAAGAGACAATCGGCATTAAAATGACCTGTTTGTGATTTCTACTCATAAAGAAAACAAATTTTGTTTAGTTTTAAATGCTTCTAAAATTCTTTTTTTTAATAAAATTTTAATAAAAAGGTATCTTTGTCTAAATGACTTTAGGCGTCACCAAAATCCATCAACATATTTTATAAACTATTATTAAAATACTACGCTTGATTGTACCATCAGGACGTAGGCATGACTGACGCAAAATATGTTCCATTTTCAAATTTAAATTAAAACTTATTTTTTAAACTTGTAGCATTAAGATTTGAGACATAAGGTTTGAAGTCTGGTGATCGCTTTAAATTTAAAAGTAAATTGTAATTTTGTTTATGGCCAGCAGTTTTTATATGGCCACGCCTTGTAAAGTCGGGGACTGGCCTAATGAATGCCTTTGCTTAGATGTCACGGGTAAGAAAGTTGTTATTAATTTTATTTCTTTGACAATCTATTATATTGTGCATTTAATTTTGCTTGTGAGTAAGAATAAAGTCAAAAGGGCAACTTTGGTACACTGCGCGTTCCTGATATGCACTTGACAGGTTTGTTCGAATGTTACGTTCTTTTTTTGTTCTATGTAAGTAGATATTAGTTAAATAAAGGCTTAGCTATTCACATAGTTCACACATGTAGTTTCTACCCTTTACTGTCATTATTCTTAATAAATAAAATTTTAAAAAAATACTATAGGTATATGTTTATGTCGTTTTTAAAAATCAGGATAATAAATAAATCCTCTGAAATATTACAATGTTTTTATTTAATTACAGAATTTAATTAAAGCACCTGCCCTAACTACATGTGATTAAACCTCAAGAAAAAAAAAACCTAATTCCAACCACTGTCACCATTCAATTAATGCGATACAAAGATGGCCGGCGGTCAATTTAATTTTCTCGCAGACAGAAAAAAACCTCGCGACCAAAACTCATAAGCTGTGTCCCCGCCTCTGTTTCGGTTCCTGGGAATCTATTTTAACATCGCCTAAATTAAACCTTTTTTATCCCATAAGGGACCAATTTAAATAAAGTTTGCCATTGGCTGTATGGCGACAGGACAAAATTGGTTTTTTGTCTGTGGATCTCGCTTTGACATGATTGAGTTTAGGATTTTTGTGAACACAACTGAATGCTTTGGCAATATACATAAGGGTTTCGGTGTTTTAAAAGTACTTATAATGGTAACTTACTGAGATTACCTACTAACCATATTGCCTTAACTGTTTTAAGAAATGCCTACATACTTCAGTCGAAAACCTTAATAAAACTACCTATAATATATATTTTAAAAAAAATGGAATATAAAGTAAAATATGAAAAAAAATATATATGCGTACACCTATATAGGTACGTTATTAGACCGTAATTTAAAGTTGATGGCGCAATATATATTTTTAAATATAGGAAGTGAGTATAGGTATTATGAACGATGTCATAGTAAATTTTGTACATAAGGTATCCCTTTATTGTAGAATTTTACAATTTGGTATGTACCTCTTGGTCTGTGTTACCCCTATATAGGTAACTTAATTTTGGAATAGATATCATTGTAATTTGTTCCCTTGTTAATAAAATTGGGGCCTTACAGATTTTCATGACAAGGTTTACAATACTTATAAGCACTATATCTTTATCCTTTCAACTTTAAACTAACATCTACTCGTACTAACGTAACAATGTAGAGGACGAACTATTTCATTGGATTCACGTAACTAGGTAACTATTGTTTCAACAACATCCTCTACCAGGTGGCTAAACCCACTACAAAGTAAACGTCTTCCGTTTCGTGAAATATCTATTTTAAGTGTGGCAACATTGTCCACGCACCACCACTCATGGCGACAGCGAATTTGGCGCCAAGAGCGTGACATTTCTGTAAACAATGTTGCCAGGACGTTCGGTTTTCAAAAACATCGGCTGGTTTGGCGCTGTATCCGGTGACTTCAGCCGCGAAAATCGTATTTTGAAATTGGAACTTTGTATTCGCAATTTATTGGTGCTCAGAATAGAAGATTAGCGACCAAGTTTTTGGACTGAGATGAACTTTGATGAATGGTGCCAAAGTAATATTTATTTATTTATTTATTAATCTTAGTTTCAGTAGATTTCTTCCGCCCGCCATAACATTTATTACAGGACACACAGAACAGGTTAATTCTTTTATTATCGTTATTCGATGTAACATATGGTTTGTTTTCTATAATCAATGGCGCTGAAAGGACTGGACAGGACTGTAGTCTATTAAGGCTTCATTATTTTAATAAGACCTGGCTTCTGACATGTTAATCAATCAATTAATATGTACTTTATAATAGATTTATCATTGATCAGTAATTAAAAAAAGTTGTATCTTACGCAATGTAATTTAGAGCCTCTTGAAAGTGTGGGGGGGGGGGGGGGTGAGGAATGACAAGTATTAAGGAGTTGGTCTTCATTAGGTAGGTCTACCTCTCAGCCTACGTCTCCAACAGTCCCAAAATTTAAATCCCTAAATTGGCCAAACCCCAACCCCCCACCCCCTCCAAAGGAATTCTACCTAAGTATTGGGGTCTAGCAGTGGCCTTTTTAACATAGATTTCAAAATGCCACCTCCACATTTAATGAATCCATGTCGGTAGACGCTGACAATGGTGAGAGATGTCATGAGAACCATTTGGGGACATGTCGATAAGGCTGTGAACCCACTGCACCGCGCACCGTCGCGAAGCGCGGTTTTCTATACAAACTGCTACGAACAATAATTCTCTAGAATTCTAACGCTCCTACATTCACCGCTTCGAATCTGATTCCATTTACGCAAACAAACGAACAGTAATTACAACGAAACACTCGAACGCACACATATACAAAAATGCATGCGATTGGTCGCGACAAGGTCACGCGTTGTTGTCGGTCGGGTGGGGCAGTCAACGCAACGAGCGGTGAGGTACAAAGCGCGGATGGTCCTATTATGCAGTACGCTACGCTAAAATAAATAACCTTGTTTACTTGTACCTTTTTTTTAATAACTAATTTTCATGTTTGTATGACAACACAACTTCACGGCACATGACGGCATTTTTAATGAATCGAATCGATTATCGCAAAAACACAGCAATATTCTCAAAGGAAACTTCTTGCGACGCAACCGCACGACTCGAGTGTCACGGCGAACTATCGCGCCGCGCTGTTCATATTTTAAGCCCCGCCCGCCGCGGATCGCGTGGAATGATTTTTCGGTATTATTTACGATTCTAGAGAATTATATTTCGATGGTAGATAGTTACCTACTAAGAGCCTACCTGTTGTAAACATAAAAATACAGATACAGATAGGTATGCTATCACGTTTTTATCTCTAATGGGACAGACAGAACCTTGGGTCATAATACCCAAAAGCAACGTTGAGCTTAATTATTTTTTTATGTTTATGTATCGTTTAATGGTCAGATGATCATCATTTTATTTATTTATTATTTACCTGTTTAATTTTTTTTAAACATAAGTACATTTAACATATAAGGATTTTTTTTATGTGTATGTTTGTAAATTTCCAAGTGTACTTGAATAAATAAAATAAATAAAATAAGGATTTGGCCGAGAAGATGGAAAAATGGAATCAAGAATTATTTATTTGCATTATACAATAGATGTCAATGATGTAAGTAAATGTTAGTATTTATGTACGTAGTATACATACAGGCTGACTTTTTGACGGCCACCAGCCAAATTTTTGGAGCAAGTTCAGTCCATGTTACTTACTGAACTACTTTTCATAGGAACAATTAACAAAAAACTAAAATAAAAATTCGCCTTCCCATACAAATCAGCGCTCAGCCAAACGGATTTTGTATGAAAGGACAAAATTTTTTATCGATTTTTAATAACTTTTTTTATAGAAAGTAGTTCAGTATCATGGACTGAACTTGCTCCAAAAATTTGGCTGGTGTTTAAAATAAGTTATGGAACATTTTTATCGTTTAAAATGAATTTAAACTCGTAGGGACTACGTTCGAACTACGTTCCTTGATACGAATGTATGTAAAATAATTTTTTTGCTTTCTTCTTTTTTGACTTGTATGGGAGGCCAACATTTTTTTACATTATTTCGATATACTATACTCCTTAGGGAAAGTTATTCAGTATCATGGACTGAATTCACCCTTAAAATAGTTTCAGTATATTTTTATAGGGTTTTTTAGGTATTCAAGATGCAGTACTAAAGTACTCAAATTAAATAATGAAATAAGAAATGGTGAAAAAAATACAACGTGAGCAGGACTTGAACCCGCGACCTTAGTCTCAATACGACTATGCTCTTACCATCTGAGCCATCACGTGCTCAACCCCGGACGCACGTATTTCATATATCATTTCATTATAGAGTATATTTTGTTAGATCCCGTATAAAATGGAATACAGACTCCAGGCGTCCGAGATACTTTGTTATACAACGTAGAAGGGACATACCCGTAATAAATCGAACCACAGTCTATACTATATAGATCATTATAGTATAATGAAATTAAACTAACAGCCAAAAAAGAACAAAAATTCGGCATTTTCATACAAAAGTGTGCAGCCGGCGATTTGTATGGGAATGTAAAATTTTCGTTTGGTTTTTGACTGTTATTTTAGTTTCAGTAGGTATACTTCAGTGATCTAGTATAGACTGTGGATCGATTTATTACGGGTATGACCCTTCCAAGTTTTATAACGTCTAACAAATATACTGAAACTATTTTAAGGCTGAATTCAGTCCATGATACTGAACAACTTTGCCCAAAGAACATATATCGAAATATGAAAAATTGTTTTTTGCTTTCCATACAAACTCGGATCAGCTGTTCGGTCTACGTGTATGGGAAACCAAAAATATTTTTTTCATATTTCGATATACAGGGTGACTTTTTGAACAAAGTCCAAATTTTTTGAGCAAGTTCAGTCCATGATACCGAACTACTTTCTACAAAAAATGTTATTAAAAATCGATAAAACTTTTTCGTCCTCCCATACAAAATCCGTCTGTCTGACTTGATTTGTATTGAAGGGCGAAAAATTTTAATCGATTTTTAATATCTTTTTTTATAGAAAGTAGTTCGGTACTATGTAGTATCATGGACTAAACTTGCTCCAAAAATTTGGACACTGTTTAAAAAGTCAGCCTGTATGTTCCTTGGAGAAAGTGGTTCTGTATCATGGACTGAAATCACCTTTCAAATAGTTTCAGTATATTTTGTTAGACCCTATAAAAAGCATGACATGTGTCATCAAATCTATTTGCGTCACTGTCCTGCGAGTGATTAAACAAAATAAAACAATAAAAGTGCATAATAAATGCAAATTGCGGTTTATTTGCATTTAATGATGACAGATGTCGCCGGCTGGGTATCAGCTAATTGGTATCTATTTAAACTTATTTGTTTGATATTTATGTTCTATTTTACCCGTGTGGTTCCGGGTTAGAATAGGACCACTCCATCTCTTCCTGTGGATGTCGTGAGGCGACTGAAGGACTAAGCACAAACATCTCGTGCTAATTGCATTCCCAAGGAGGGTTACCATCGGGCGGCGGCCGGTTGTGAAACTATAGCCAAATCATTTAAACTGTTCCGGCTATTTCTTCTCCATTTTGCAAGGTTTTTGGCATCCTTGGGTGACCATTGACATGCATGTTATGTTTGGAGAAGAAAAAGCGGGAAAGCGCACCCCGGGCTCTGAAGCAGCACAGCTGAGGTTGCAACCGGGAATGCACTTAAACGAAGAAGAAGATTTATGTTCTATTTTAGGGTTCCGTTGTAAACAAGGAACCCTTATTATACTAACGTTTCGCCATTTCTGTCCGCGGTTTATCTCAAAGACACCACTAGTACGATACTAGCAAGCTATAATTTGGTATGTATACTAATAAGCCGACAGTGGTAAAATAAAATCTAAAAAATATTTATATAATAGGTTAGCTCCGCAGATTTGTATACAATGTGGAAGGGACATACCCGTAATAAATCGAACCACAGTCTATACTAGATCATTAAAGTATAGGTAATGAAATTAAAATTACATCCGAAAAACAAAAAAAAATTGGCATTTTCATACAAAAGTGTGTAGCCGCCCTGGGCGATTTGTATGGAAATGTTGATTTTTAGGGTTCTGTACCCAAAGGGTGCAAACGGGACCCTATTACTGAGAATCCGCTGTCTGTCCGTCTGTCCGTCTGTCCGTCTGTCGGTCTGTCTGCCCGTCTGTCACAGGGCTATAGAGCCCTTCGAGAGATAGCTCTTGAACCGTAATAGTTAGACACTTGAAATTTTCACCGATTATGTATTACTGTAGCTGCTATAACAACAAATACTAAAAATAAGATAAAAATAAAAGTTAAAGGGGGTCGTCATACAAGAAACGTGTTTCTTCAGCACTTTAAAACATTGCACGGAGGTACGGAACCCTTCATGTACGAGTCCGACTCGAACTTGCCCGTTTATTTTAAGTTTTTTTTACTGTTAGGTATATTAATTTCATTATGCTATAGTGATCTAGTATAGCTCGTGGTTCGATTTATTAGGTAGGTATGTCCCTTCCACGTTGTATAGAGGTACTACTAGATAAAGAAAGTCCTTCAATTTGTATGAAAATCTGGCGTGTCAATTTTCAATACAATAGTTAATAAGAGATTCACTTACAAACGGAAGGAATCTTTTTATTACTTCCTCTAACGTTTTTCGACGAGTTTCTACGGCTCAAAACAGCAGATTTAGGTATTTTACAGTAGAGAGTTAAATGTCCGATCTAATGAATTGACATACACGGCCTAAAAGTGACGATCCTAAATAAAGTCAATTTGACGTCAAATCGACACGCAAAATCATACATAGGCTGTTTTCTGAGTTTACCTCTGGGCCTTTTCTCGTACCTATCAAACTGTACGTATAAGTACATAGATTTGTCGCAACGGCCAGTCTTATGCGCGACATATGCAGCCACTGTCCGGTAGTACCTAGTAGATGTCTATTTGTCCATTTATTAAAAGGGACTCCCTCTAAATACCTCATAGTAAGAGTATTTCTTAAATATAGATTAAAAAAAAAGAGTATTTCTTCGGGAAGGTTTACATTTTTACACGCCGAGACGGGATACTAATAAATCTAAATATACCCAGGGCAGCAAGCAATGGTATAACATGCGTCGCGACAGCACTGCCATTGTACGGAACTGATAAACTGATAAGGAACAATGGGCAATCTCATAAACAATTCGTAACCGCGGGAACTTGTCTCTTATTTTTTTGCTTGTCGACTCGATTCCTAGCGTTTTTAGAGCTAGAAATACTGAATATGGCAATTTATACAATTTTACGTCCCCTTGGGCCTTTTGAAGCGGCGTTTTACCACAGAATAGGTACATAAGTTTTACGTCCGCTACGCGCGGTAAAAAATAATTTTCTTAACCATTATTAGGACATAAAATGTTTACTCACTATGAACCGTGATAGAGAAGACCTCAGTTTGTACATTTCCTCATCTTCAACTCTGATAACTAATTCCTACTCTCTGAAACATGTTTCATTGATTATAGGTAAGTGTAGCTACGTCCCTAAGCAGTATTTTTTTTTCGAACATCCCAGGAGTTAGTATATTCTAAAACTCTACCTATATTATACTTTTACTCAAGTTGCGAAAAAACAGCCTTTAATTCACCTCAAGTACGAACATCATCATGTCTTAGCACCTAGTAATTCTAAAGCAAAATAAACAGAGACGGCCACTCATCCATCTCCCCCACACTGATTAGTCCAACGGAATGCCTACGTGAAACGGAACGGAGGCCTATAATTATCTAAAAGCCGTTTTCGGGAGAAACGATGATTTAGTTAAACGTTTTTAAGGCCTTGTTTTGATTTGTGGCCTGGGCGCTAGGCGGACACGCGGCCCATTCGTTTCGCGAGCAAAAAATGTCATTAGTCAAAATAAATGTAAGAATTTAAGGAATTCAAGCAAAACGGTTAATGATGATAATTTTGATTAGGTAGTCAAAAGTAGTTATACAACTAGAATCATATGTCGCCAAAACAGAGAACTATTATCAAGTTTAGCAATAGGCTTTATTTGGGAGATGATATAATCTTTAGTCCAGAGGTAATTAAACTTTCTCGTACTTAGACAATAGATCAAACTTTAGCCAAATGTACAAAAAAATTTTTTTTTCTCTCTCTTGCTTATAACTTCGCACGCCACCTGTTTTCGTTAAACATCTCCAAGTACCTCAGTTGCCTGGAAGAGATTGCAGTTGCGATACTATCGGTTGATAAAAGACGCAAGATTTAAAAAATATTCTTATTAGCCGTGTGTCTCGATTACCACGGAGCCGAAATTGCCGGTTGTTGTCATGTTACAATGGGGACTAATTAAGAGTCCTCGTTAATTAGATTCGGGTTTAATCCTCGGGAACCTTATTTTTGCTTTGTCTTAGGAGAAAGCAATTTGACGAACATGCTTAAATTATGTTAGGGCGTAGACCAAAACCTGCTTTATTTTGTATGAAAGGAAAAAAATGGAAACAATTAAGTGCAAAGATGTAATAGAATAAGTTTTGATAAAATAATTAAAATACATAGACAAAGTTCATTAAAATAAGGTTCAATACACGGTATCTGACTTACATATTTTTTTGTATACAGCATAAAGTATAGTAAATGTCGTTAGTTTATTATCATTTTATCATAATTGTGTAATTGACATATGCGTAATAAACCAAACCAAGGGCTATACTAGATCACTATAGTAAAATAAAATTAAAATTACAGTCAAAAAACAACAAAGAAAATCGAAATTGCCATACAAAAGTGCACATCAGCCGCCCGGGAAATTATTAAATAAATAAAATAAATAAATATATAGGGACAAATCACACTGATTAAGCTAGTCCCAAAGTAAGTTTTAAACTTGTGTTATGGGATACTAACTTAACGATACTATATTTTATGATAAATACATATATAGATAAACACCCAAGACCCAGGACAATTTGAAAAAGGCCATTTTTCAACTTGCCCTGGCTGGGGATCGAACCCAGAACCCTCGGATTAGCGGTCAAGCGTGTTAACCATTACACCACGGAGGTCGTCAAATTATTATAGGAAATGTCAATTTTTTTTGTGGTTTATTGACTGTTATTTTAATATCATTAATACTATAGTGGTGTAGTATATACAGGCTGACTTTTTTTTGTTTGTCATCCTAACAAGGTTCTCTGCATTCTCCGTGTGTAGAGCTGTACGTCCATGGAATGCGAAGCGATGAATTTACATCCGCCGGCCTCCGTAATGCGGTTAACATGCTAGTCCGCCAATCCGGAGGTTCTGGGTTCAATCCCCAGTCAGGGCAGGTTGGAAAATGGCCTTGTTCTAATTTTCCCGGGTCTTGTGTGTTTATGTACAAGTACCTATGTATGTCTTCTTGTAATTTATAGAGCTTCCTCTTCTCAGTAGAGTTAAGAAGGTATAATTTAAAACTTAATTTGTCAAAAATATGAGGTATTTGCCAAAAATATTAAGTATTTGTAAAAATCATAAGAGGTATTTGTCAAAAAATTTTTGCTACCAAAGCGTCGCATCGCATCCTTTCTACTGGAGTTATATTAGGGATCAGAGCCAGTGTGGAGTCACGACAGACTGATAGATGTCACTCAGTGAGGTGTCTCAGGCTAAGTGCCTCAGATGGCACGCTAATGAAGTCCAAGATAACTCCGTGTTTATGAAATCAGGGGAGATTAAAACCGCTTTCGTTGCTTTTTAAGATGTGCGAAGAATGTGCTATTTCTGTGACTTTATGTTCTTATAAATATTGTTACATAAAGTCACTTTATAGTTAAGAAAAGTCACGAGATATTCTCGACGTATCCTGTGCGAATTTCCTTACATTACCAAGTGTCTGTCATGCATCTGGGAGAAGAGAAAAAACTGATAATGTACCAGCTGCTTCTCTTCCCGCGCAGATCGTGAAAGCCGATCGAGGGAATGGGCGAAAATGCGAATCATGTTAATAGGCAATGCGGCTAGCAACCCATCTTATTTGATTCCTCTTTTCACTCTCAGACCAGCATAGAAGGGTTTTTAGATTTACTTAAAAATTAAAGTTCAGAACGAAAAGCAGTTTGGTGACGTTAGCCACTTACTATAAAGTGCTGTTGCTCGGTTGCTATGTAAATATATCGATAAAACACATAATAAAGTACACTCGACGACAGTGTCCAATCTCAATTAACCCGACAGTGAGTTACTCGCGCGATATTCATTTGATGGCACTCTCACCACCATAAACTTGATAGTGCGACACGCGAATCCTCGATACTCGATAAATCCTGAATTATATCGACAAGCTGTCTTCGTTACATCCTTATTTGCATTTAATTACTAACGAAGATAAAGTTATTGAGTATGTGTTGGAATTCATGTTGAAATTAAGATTTAACGTTTATTTTGATCTAACAGATTTCTATTTTTTTGAATTGATTTTTTAAATTTGTAGGTTAGTATTACTGCTTTTGCTCGGTGTAATTACGTGTGTTTTTTCCTACTGGGTTCAAAATACCTTTTTACTTTAAACATAAATAGGTTAAGTACCTACGTGTCATTTATGAATGCATTAAATGCTGTCTAGCAAATATAATAAAACTCTGATCAGGAATTAAATATTTTGTGAGTTTTCGCTAGGTATATGATCCTTAGAGAAAGTTGTTCAGTATCAGGTTAAAATTCACCCTTAAAATAATTTATTTTGTAAGACCTTATTTATCAGAGAAGCTATTAACGAAAATTGTAACCGGTGTTCGATCCTTACGTAACAAAAAGAAAAAACTGAAAGTGAATGTTGTCAATCCATCGGTCGGGAAGACGGCAGTTCACTAATTATCTCACACATAAAGCGAGCATTAAACACAATCGCACGATTTCACAGTGAATCGGACAGTCACGGGTCGCCACCTGCCCTGCATCTGCGGCCAGTTTTATTGTTCCGAACGAATCCGTCGAAAAAAGGGTTAAAAAGTTAAAAGGCATAGTGAAGCGACAGTAGTTCTAGACATATCGATATTCTTTCTTATATTACATAAATACTTATTCTTATCGAGTGCGTTAAGCTTATATTGGTGACAGATTTTCCGACCTGCTTAAAGGCATTTGATGTAGCTTAATGATTGTCATCTACTCGTAGTGATGTAGTGATAGTAGAACTTGCTACTAACCCTGCTTACCAAGGGCATAGGCAGAGACTATGGATCTCCATTTTCTTCAATTCTGACAGATCTCTATTGCTTCATCTAGTTACTTTATCTGATCTGACCTCTGCTTCTGCAATTTGATATTCTAGCAGAGTAAAAATAAGCATATTTACAGGTAGGTTAATACGAGTACACATTCACCACCTAAAAGGTCAACAGAAATAAAAGACACACTACCACGTCCAGCAAGATGGAGCTACCAATTAGTAATAAATGCAAATCGCTCTGATTTAACGCATCATTGCGAACTCTGAACAGTTATTTTTATTTTAATGCCAATTTCTACATGTTTTCTTAAACAGGCAAAGAAAAACTGATCCTTTACTGGTTTAACTAGTTAATATTTTATTACTGGATATGAGGAGTTGATATCGATATCGATAGTTTGCCCTATAGACAGCTGTCATCCCAACGGGCTGCAGTTGCAGAAACGGTACCTCACTCTTGTTAAACAATAAAATGTATATTATATTGTATCCTTACACGTTTCATGTAATAAATGTATCCGTTACAGTATGAAGCCTCGGGCTGCATAATCCAAAAGCCATTTTAATAAGCATTCTGTTGGATATAGCTGGGGGTGTGAAGGGTAAGTTAGATTGCTATGTATACTACGAGTATTTGACTTTATTTTCCTACTTACTAAATATGTTTTATCCTTTATGGGATTGATGGAGCCTGGACTGTAAGGCCATAAGTCCCAAAGCCATCAGTCTACTCTCCCAGTCTGGTATGGAAAATTTAAAATCATTTACACGAGTAAATGATTTTAATTTTTTTTTAAACTTTAGCCATCCTCCCTTTATTGGGAGAGGCCTTTAGTCCAGCTGTGGACTGTTATACGTTGATAAGAAAGAAAAAAACTACAGCTATAAAATAGTTAATATGTGTAAATATGTAATTTGCTGTGAGGGTGTCGTTAAAAAGAAGCCAGGCTCTTGAGAAAGCTCTAAAAAGTGCGTTTTACAACTGTTTTGACACACTTCATGATGGATAGTTCTTTAAACTTTTTCAAGGGTTTTAACTTATTAGTGGGAGCAAAAGTACCTAGTTGCTTTTTTACTGGATAATAATATTTCTAAAGTAAATTAACAAAATGAAGTAGTATGCCCACGCTGACTTGTTTTAAAATTATTGTTACTTGCGAGAATAGTTGTTCTTTTTTTTTAATTTTTCAAAAATGAACTAAGTATGTAATAATAATATTCAGACAACTAGGTAGGTATACCTAGTTGTCTGAAAATTATTATTTACCAAAGAAGAATGAAAACCATTTTCAGAAATAGACAAAAAATGTTGTAATGTTTTAAAAAATATAAAGAGTAATTTATTGTTTTGTGTACTCTTGTGTTAGCTTTATACCCTCATTTGCATTATCATATGAGTTTATTTTATAGCTATTACCTAGTACCTTTATTAGTCCTGGAGAAACCTATTAAAATAAATGTCCACCTCTATTATAAAAGTCAGAAAAATTATAATAATAGTAGTTTAATAACCATAGTCTAATCGTGTCTTTATACAATTACAAGTGCCATTAGAATTATAATTCATTTATAAATTCTGACAGCAAACCTTAGCCATATTAATCTCCCAAAATCAAAATACATCTTTGTCTAAACAGCGGTCATTTATTCACAACACAATAAATTCGGCAGAATAATTACTGTGAAACAATGAAGCTGAAGGCGGCTCCAGCGACAATGGATCCAATAAATGCCAGCCCATTTACGAGAGTGTAAGATATGACAAGATATAGATCACTCACTTCGTAATAAATAAATAAATAACATAAGAAAAATTACACCGTAAAGCGAATGGTACCGGAGGCGCTACGGCCCCGCTAGGGTGGTATGGACATACCTGGCAATATTTCTGGTATTAAATATTTTTTATTTATCATCATCATCATTATCAGGTCTTTTTTACATCATCACGACCCTCTCTATACTACCAGAGCCATATATTAGCCAGAGTAGCCAGAGGATTTTTCCTACACTCTCCACGCTGGCCAGATGGGTTGGAGAGGTCTCATTGATGTTTATTAGCTTTGTTTAGCTTGTGTTTCCTAAGTCGCCTTCTACGACATCCACGGGAAGACTTGGAGTGTTCCTATTCTACTCTGCCGGGAACCACACGGCTAAAATATTTTTAAATGAAAACGTTATTAAAATCCGTAGAGATACAATTACTAATCACAAATACAATCCAGAAAATGTTAGTGCAGGTAAGTAAATTGTCTATAGTTTATATATATTTATTGTTTCAATTGAACAGATTATTTAAAAATGCGAAAGTCTACAGTGGTAGAATCCTGACTAATAAAATGTAGAGGAGTTTAAATAGAAAAAAATAAAGAATATTACACAGAAAAAATATTATATTATTGAAAACACACACAATTATAACTTTTAAAACGGAAAACTTCCTTCCATGTTTGGAGGTAGAGGATTTAAAGTGATATAAATCAATATTGACTAATTAAAAATTAGAATAAATAAGTTGATAAGACATAATATAAGGGCAGGTCCACACAAGTTGTCGTCACAAGCGCCGTGCGCAAGGGAGCGACAGGGACGGATGATTTAGAAACCCCTCGGGAGGAGCGACGCGACCCGGTATTAATATTGTGACTCTGGTGAGTATGTGTAAAGTTAACAGATAAAATTCTTACAAAACAAGAACTTACGTTAGTATTGGCACTAGTATTGGGTTGACGGTTATCCACCCAAAACAAGTTGACATTTTCATTTTTTTTTGACAATTATTTTACGCCCCTGCTCTAAGGGACTTCTATAGTCCCTTAAAGCCTATCTTTACTTTTGTAGCTTCTTTATTCCAAACAAGTTACAATAAAAGGTTGGTAGGCCTTTGATTGCTTCAAGTCTAGGTGGATGGCGCCTAAAGACGCCCACCGCCGTCTGATTAACAACTTATAGTTTATAAATTTATATGACCACTTAATTGGTGAATTAGAGATAAAAACTATCATTGTAATTAATTACTTTTGGATTTTAACCGACTTTAAAAGTTATCAATTCGACACGTTTGCTTTATTATGTACCTATGTAACGCGATATCTTCACCAATTATGAACCGAATTGGAAAGCCTTCACTGCCAAATTGGTCTCATAATAATTTGGTGAAGACGAAAAACTTTGGCGATATGGAAGAAACTCCTCAAAGAAAATGAGTCGGTTTTTTTGTTAAAAAAATTACTGACTTACTATTTACTTCATACTCGTCCTCAGTTTTATCTGACCAGACGTTGTACTACAAAATTTTGATCACTCCTTTCCCGCCGTTTTGGTATCTGTCGCTGGCACCTCAAGCTAAATTGGTACCAAAATTTCAAATTCAAATCGGTTCCCATGTGCCCGAAGCGTTACTGCTTTTAACATAGTAATTGGTCCTTTGGTGATTTGTGCCATGGCCCTTTGATGTGTCTTGATTGGCCTCGATTGGTATGGTATCGGTATTTTAGGTGAAGAATGTCCGGTTGGGGGAGGTTATGGTTGATGATTGGTTATTGGGTTAGGCTGACGCTGTTTACGTAAAAATGTTTTCCGTGAGACGATTTTCTTTGTGAGCCATATCACTGGGCAACAAGGTTCTTGCCGCAATTAACTAAAAGTTTAAACTAAATTCTTCCATACTGGTCTGGGAGAAAAGAAAAAACATATACCTAATGTACCAGCTGCTTCTCTTCCCGCGCAGGCTGTCAAAGCCGATCGAGGGAATGGGCAAGAATTTGAATAATATCAATAGGCGATGCAGTTAGTGACCCATCACTATTATGATTTCCTTTTTCCATCTTCATGCCCATTATTTCGCTAAAAGTGGCCTGGGCCTTGCCACCCTAGGCTCTCTCTGATGCAACCGGGAACACGCTAAGACGAAGAAAAAGTACGAGTATATATAGGTACAAGAATTGTTCGTTTGTAGTAGGTAACTAATAAGATCACAGAAATGCACAATTTATGGTCACTGCAAATTAATTTAAGACAAAATTTGAATAACAGCGTAGGTACCTATAAACAAAATTTTATATGTAAATTTATACCCTTTTGTCCCTTAACACCAACTCAAACATTCAGAAATTCCTTCTAAACAGCTTAAAGACAGTAATTTCTCGGGCATAACTCGAAAACATTAAACGACCAATTTATCTTAGCACTCTTACTCTCGCATCATGTTTTATTCCAAGGGTCTTTATAATTTGGTAATTTAATATTGCAGCATGTTCAGTAGCTATTATATTCTTAAATTGTACTTAAGGGCATGTGTCATAGCCGGAGGAGAATTCTTAGATTTCATTTGAATATGTTAAAAGGTTATTATATCATTAAAATCAAGGTATTTCGGCGAGTTTAACGGGAGTAAATGGTGACTTTTATTACTTAATTGGATGTGACGAAAAATGTATGAGTATTGATAACGACCAAGATTATGCAGGTAGATAAGTATCGTTTGAGGCTGTATTGTGCAAGCACGTGCTTATTATTAAAGTCTTGATGCTAATATTACGAATATCAAACTATTCATTTGTCCACCCGCCCTTTACTTTAGCCTATTCCCTGATCATTAATGAAAAATAATATCAATTAAATGTATTTCAAATAAATGAACACTTTATTTGTTTAAATACGTACTTACTTATGATACAATTGATACCTACATGGGATAAATAATATATTTTTAATGCGAGAGATACCGGGAAATGGCTAGGTATACCTAATATAAATATATTTTGGTTTTCCATACAAGTTGATAGAGCAGCTGATTCGAGTCAGTATGGAAAGCAAAAAAATATTTTTTAATATTTCGATATATTTTCGTTGGGAAAAGTTCAATATTATGGAATGAATTCACCCTTAAAATAGTTTTAGTAAATTTTCTTAAATTTTATATCATCTGTCCTAGATATTATAATCGATAAAAATATATTTACAGTTTTAAGTGGGTAAATATGAATAATTTTATGTGGAGTGCAGAGAATATACCTAATCGTACTCATAAATAGGCACAATATAATGAATTATATAAACCAACTTAAAACTTAAAGAAACCCCTTTAGAGAGAGGGCATAAAGCTCCTACGATTCTAAAAAAACAATACCGGATTATTGTTTAATTGTATCCGAGAAGGGGTCCTGTCCCTTCCTTATTTAATTTAAAAACAAGGTATTTCTCATGGGGGTATAAGGTCGCGATAATTTAATATTTACAGAATATCGGATAATTAGATCCTGGCGTGATTTCGTACAGGAAAGCGAAATTAATATCAATGTTCTTTGCGTCGGGTAGGGCGGGACTGCGTCGATAACTGGTGTCGATACGCGTCGATAACTGGTGTCGATACGATGACGTGAAAAATGTGATGGTTTTTTTTGTCAGGCCAGTGTGGGATTAATGTATACTGAGATTTTAGGAGTAACGTTGTTAAAATAAAACCAAAATCTTATAAGTAAAATTATTAAAAAAGAAATAAACATTTATTTCGACCAACAGGAAACATAATATTACATTTTTAGTGTTAGTAACAGAGAACAGAACTTAAGACTAGTGTAGTGTTACTTACTAGTTTACTATACCTAAGGGGATTCATAGTTCCTTTTTTTTCAGTATATGATCATTGAGACTGTTTAAATATTCAGAAGTATGTGAATCACTAGATTCACATACTGAAAATCAAGCCTATTTGCAAACGTTTTTAGGATGCTGTTGGCACTGGCTCGGAGCCTGCCCACCAGGAATGTGCATCGCTTGCGCATGGTTGCATAGATGCAGTCCACATGCGCCACGGCACACATCCCTGACGCGCTATAACGTCGAGACAGCCCCATCAGCACCCTAAAAGCGTCATCATTAAGATATGTTGTTAAGGTATACGAAATTCTCATTAAGAATCTTACCATAGACAGGATCTGACTTTTCCATACAAACAACACACTTGTAATTTTTTTCAAGTTTATAATTTGACTGCCGAAAACTAGTTATATGCCTAGCTAATATGCATTTTATTTGAAATTACAAAATTCTGATCTACATGTCGTTTCAGTATAAAAGCTAGACTACATTTGTATGGAAAAATCTAAGATAAGGGGACTCTCAACTCGCATGTTTTATACAAAATATTATTTTGGATCTCCGTTGTACCACAACTAGTACTCACGTAGTTGTACCTCAATTGTCATCAAAGTTTTAGAATTTAAATCATAATAACACGAAACAACTCAATGAATATTTTTGATGTAATAATATTTAATTTAAGTAGTACGAGAAGTTAGGTGAATTTTAACCCATAATCACCTTAAGTTGGTCTATAGTCGGTTAGAAATACACATGTGAAATAATTAGTTAATCTAACATCGAAAAGGTATTTTGATAAGAAAAATAATGAGAATAGAAAGCAATTGCAGTTTTGTATATATAAATGAAAAAAATATATACTTATAGGTACTTTTCATAGGAATAATTGCTAGTTTTATCACGTAGGGTATTGTGTAATAATAATCATACAAATATTTGTTCGCCTCTAGTATGTATTGACAAAAACTTTAAAATTTTACTCAAAATATCGATATTATTTTTCCCATCCCCACTTCTAAGAAAATGAAGACTAATGCTGAAGGCTGCGAGGGGTACGGTTCGATCCTGGGGCATGACAAACTATCTATGACATACATAATTTTGTAACTTCTCGTAATTTAGTCATGGGGGAAAGTGACAGCACACCATACGTTTTTGTTAACTTTATTGATATTAATATGATAGCATGCTTGTATACAGGTGGTTTCTTAGCTCTATTGAAAACTTGTAAACAGAATCATTAATAGAATACAAAACCGTAAGAAAAAACTTATTTTTTGTAAATTTTTTTTCGCCCACATTTCTTATAAATGGCTAACCTATATGACTTTACTATACGCACGGCTATAATAGCCGGTTAACGGGGTTATAATATCACCCAATGATTGGGTAATATTATAACCCAATTATATTTTTGGTATTGCGTAGCGTATTGGTTAGCATGATGGTGGAGAAGGGGTATCAAGGGAAGGCTTGCTAAGTGTATCGCTTGTTGACATGCAGATTTTTGCCCATTCCATATAGACTGCACGGGTAAAAAAGTAGCTGGTAAATACATTCTACACTATTATTTTCTCCCAGCCCAGCATGGAAGAGATTAAGGAGAATAAGAGTAAGATATGAATGTATATGTTACTGAACGACGAGTGTGTAGAGCAGGCAATAGATAAGTGCAGCAACTCGTCAAACTTTTGTAATTGAGCCGGGAACGACAGCTGATAAGCTGGTCTACACAGACATGAGAACATATAGACAGTATGACTAAGTATATCTACAGCTACTAGCTTTTCGGGCGTTGCGCGGGCAGCAAGTAGCCCGCGGTTTTTCGTGCAGCTGTTGAAGTTGGCTGAAGTATGTACTTCAGCCAACTTTACCCATTTTGTCAACTGGACATGTGTCCAGTTGACAAAATGGGTAAAAAACTGCAATGAGTTAGGGAAACATAAAAAAATGTGCGGGCGGCCATCTTGGAACCAATATTTGTTGTTTGCAGTTTTGAGTTCCGTGGGGTGCTTTACCTCAGCATACAAAATTACAGATTCCTTTGATGTTCCAGTAGGACATTATGAACGAATTAAGTTAAAATTCTAAAATCCAGATGCCATCTTGGATTCAAAAAAATAAAACTGTCGTATTTAGATTTCCCGATCCAAAAAATCCTTGCATACAGAATTTCAGTCAAATCGGAAGCAGCCTACTATTGGCAGCCATCTTGAAAATTTTAAAAAAAAAACGCTCAATGCTTTGTCTACCTTTTTTGTGATTTATCAAAGTGTATAATAAATATGTATACATTTTTTAGGGATTTTTGTTTCTTATTCTGACGCGGCCTTAGATGTTGTCGAAATAAAATCAAGATCACCGTCAGCGAGACATGAAATGACATAAATACTTATGGAAATATTACAGAATCTATGAAAACATACCGATACAGTCACTCAATTACATTGATGAAGGCAGGTAATGTCTTCAAATTTTCCAATCCAAAATCAATCGCGGTAAGGAAGAAGTTTTATAAGTACATACATACTTTGAGCGGGTTACTCAACGTCAAAAGTCAGCTAATGGCCGACATGTTTCGACTTCATCCGGAGATCTTCATAACACACGCTGACGTCATCGTGTTTCGTTTTCTTAAAGTAGGTATATAGTAAAAGTATACCTACGATTATATTATTTAAATTCCGTCTCATTATAAAAACAGGACTAACTTTGTTTCTAGGTTTAAACCATTATCCACCCAAATCAAGTTGACATTGACAAGTGAGATAGTGTGATATTACTAGATGTTAACTTAATTTGGGCAGATAATGGTTTAAACCTAGTAACAAAGATAGTGTGGGTTTAATAATAAGACAGATTGTGTCTGGCTTAGTGTCCAGCAATGTGTTAAGGTCAAACCAACTTTGGGTCTGAAGTGTTTGTGTGTGTGTGTGGTTTGAAGAGCTTTATGTAAAAATAAAACTTTTAGAATGCTATGTATTAAGTCTGCCTGTTTTACTTGTTACATTTGTATATGTGTACAATAAAGTATAATTAAATAAAGAACGGTAAAATATAAAAAAATAAAAGTAAATTACATGTCTATAGTATTGTAACTCTACATAAGTGCTGGATAAAGTTAGAAGTAGTTTAATCAGTGGATTAGGGCGACGGTGTCGCGTCGTGCCTGGTGCCTCACAAACACAATTAGCGATCCACTTTATTGTTTCACTCAAGGTTCACAGCAAATGTTTTATGACAGTTTCTAATTGTCACTCAATTAATTTTACTATTACTAACTTCTTCCTCGAAAAATAATTAAATAATTCAATTTAAACTTATCATAAACTTTACCGTGTTATTATAAAACACGGATTAACATAAAACTAGGTTTAAACTAGATATTATCCGCCCAAATTAAGATGACATTGACAGATGAGATAGTGTAATACCTATATTATTATTAAGATGTCAACTTATTTAATGTGGATAATGGATTATACCTTCCAAGTAAAACATAATTTGAATTTAATCTCCAAGTAAAATTTTATACAAACATAGGTAAGTGATGTTTTTATCAACCTACTACGGGGCAAACTACCTATAAGGCAGATACAGCATTTTAGGTCTCGCGGCTATAAGCAGACAGAGGCCAGGGAGGCAGGACTCAAACGCCACTTCTAGCGTGATAGTGGGCAAGAAAATGAAAAAAGGAATCAAAATAGTGATGGTTTGGTAGCCGCATCGCGCATTTTCGCCCGCCTCGGTCGGCTTTTACGATCTGCGCGGAAAGAGAAGCAGCTTCAAACTTCTTTATTGGTAGAAACAAGTTACAAAAGACAAATATTTTAACAATTAAAATATAAGGGTTTATAGCCTTCGGATCATTGATCGAAGTTTATAGCCTTCGATTTATAGCACTCTGTGACTCTGTTTCCTGCCCACAGACGTACAAAATTACTTAACCTACACATTACGTACTTACAACTGGTACCTACATTCTAAGTTTTTTCACAGAATAGGATACTAGTACTCCGTACAGAAGTCTCACTCAGCAAAGAAATTTAAAGAAAATATCTACTCAATGTGGTTAGCGATATGGTTTAATTTAGCTCACGTCAGAACTCAGCACCTTTTCGTTTAGATACCTAGACATCCAATGCAGGCCAATTTGATCCTTATTACTCTGGACAAACGATTCGTGTAACTGAATTTCCCACTCCGAGGGGCCGCAGCGCGAAGTAATAATGTAGGTATATTTTCGATACCTAAACGGGGAGTGACACAGGCGTGGTTTTTTCTTTTCTACCAGACCAGCATGGAAGATTACATTTATTTTTTAGAAAAAGCAAATTTATTTAAAATAATTTTACACACTTTCGCTCGTGCCCAGCCTAACCCTAACTTAAACCTAACCAATTAAAAGTAACATATTTGTAATTAGCATACCTAGGCGGCAAGCTGCATTTAAATTAACGAACTAAGCTTACCTTAACGACCATGCTACCAACTTACCATGGTTTCTCATCAGAAACGCCATAAAATGTCCCCACTGCCCAATTAAAGCCAACGCGAACAAAAGACAAAACGTCAACGTAATTTATGTCTGTATGTTTGTAAAGTTGTAATTATCGACGGGGATCGAACTCGCAGTTATGGCCAATAATTGGGAGCCCAACAGTGGGTAACTATAGTGTTGTGGCTGTAATGTTGTTTTATGGCCGTCTTAAAAAATAATGAATGTCATTCGGCGTTAGTCGCGCCGAGTCGCGTAATTGAAAAAGTTATTGGTAATGAGATGGACGTGTGACGTACTATAAGTTATTGGTAATGAGATATTTAAAGGTTGGGAACCATGTGATGTTGCGTTTTTTTTATTTGACTCAGCTTTCGATAAATCTATGTTCTTCATAAAATAAATGTTAGAAGCTCCTTATTGAAAAATAAAAAGCAAATAATAAGTCTATGAGGACAAATCACACTGATTGAGCTAGCCCCAAAGTAAATTTAAAGTTGTATTATGGAATATTAACTCAACGATACAATATTTTATAATAAATACATATTTAAAACACCCAAGACCCATTACAGTTTCAAAAAGACCATTTTCCATCTTGCTCTGGCTGGGGATCAAACCCAGGACCTTCGGAGTGGTAAATATAAAGGTACTTATAAGTTTTTAAAATTGAAAAAGTTATTGGTACATGTGGCGTACGTATATTGGTAAGATGAAGATGATACAGTTTTAGTAATAAGTAAGGTAAGTAAATTAAATAATAAAAAATAAACGAACATTCCTTATTTCATTATTTAACTTGAGTAGGTAGGTACTTTAGTACTGCATCTTGAATGCCTAAAAACGCTATAAAAATAAGGTAAGTAAAGTTTGACAAACTATGCTGCGAATTTTATATGTATTTGTAAAAACATATTTGTAAACTGATTTTGATGAAACATATCGTGACTTAAAATCTACATTTTCGACGAAAAAATTTGCGTACAGCCTGTTTTTTTTTTGTATAGTTATGTCCGATGTAGAAGCTAAAAAAAAAAAATTGGTTGCCTGTAAAGTCGGTATACGGGCGAAAGTTTTACGTGACAACGACTTCACTCCACTTCACTCCAAACTTGACTTCCACTCGGGCATGGTTAGCCCGCCTAAGAGCGAGAGAGACAGACATAAAAAGTGAAAGGCACGCGTGCCTCTCACTCGCTCTCATTGTGAGCGCATAACGTGAGCGGAGCGTAACGCAGTTTCTTGAAGTGTCACCCGGCTAACCAATTTATAAGACGTTGTCACGTCAAAAACACGCGAAAAATATGTCATACGATGTATCGTTTTAATCCATGAAGGTGAAAGATAACCAGATGATTATAAGTCATTGACAGCATTAAAAATAAACATCACGATGATTAATTCCTAATTCGTATCATCATCCGTTGATTGGGTCAATAAAATCTATACTTTTTATTGTTATGCCAACGTCCACTAACGACTTGCCAAAATAATATTTTAATTGGTTTGACATTATGTCCGTTGTTGAGTGAAGTCATCAATTTGTATATATTCGTCGTCAACTTTTGCGACGACCGTTTGTCGAAGCCATATTTTAAAAAGCTTTTATTAGGCTTAACCTGTTTGTTGCTCTATAGGGTTCCGTACCCAAAGGGTAAAAACGGGACCTTATTACTAAGACTCCACTATGTCCGTCCGTTCGTCTGTCTGTCTGTCACCAGGCTGTACCTCATGAACTGTGATAATTAGACAGTTGAAAATTTCACAGATAATGTATTTCTGGTGCTGCTATACCAACAAACAGAATCAAATAAATATTTAAGTGGGACTCCCATACAACAAACGTGATTTTTTTGCCGTTTTTTGCTCGATGTTAATAACGGCAACAAGTAGACGCTTGAAATACCTATTTATTTTTTACAGAACCCTTCATGCGCGAGTCTGAATCGCAGTTGACAGGTTTTTTTTGGGTCAAATCTTGCAAGTTAAATTTGAGCCACTTCCCGGTTTCTGATGGAGATGTAATTTTGTATGCTAATGTAAATCAGATGACAGTGCAATATTATTATGACAAGAAGCTGATCTGATGATGGAGCCGGAACGTGGCTGTAGGAAACTTGTCATAAAACGACTCAACCCTATAGATTTATGTTATTACATTTAATTTGATAAGTTCTTTAAGCCTCACAATAATTTTTTTTAGTGAGTTTATGAGATAAATAAGTATTTTTTTCAAAAATCTTATTATCAGTATCTACATTATTCTAATCACGTTTAAATAAAGACTCATCAACCCACCATATTTGTTGAAATTTTATGAAAGTCATGTCTAATAGCATCTACTCAGTAAATGCCAGACAGAAAATTCAAAGCTTATGTAAAAAAAGTACTTTGTGAGAAGGCTTATTATAGGACCGATGACTATCTTAAAGACAAAAAGGACTGGCTTGAGCTTGGCGCGGGTCCCTCTTAAAGGTTTGTATACTTAGACATGTCATAATTTAGGTACATACTAAATTTACAAATTGACATTTTAAATTTCGTAATTCTTATAATTCAATTTAATTATGACATAACAAACAATGTAATCTCAGTCCATCCACATAACTAATTTTAAGTTTTTAGTTTGTTAGTTGACGTCTTTGGAGAAAATGTGCAGTGCAGTTTGTTGCCGCTTCTTCTGCACTTGCGCCTAGGAAGCGTCGTAAACTTAGCTGTAAGTAACAATTTGACGTCAACATTTGTGCAAAACAAAACAAAGTGACTATTATTAGGAGATATTATAAATATCCTATGATAATAAAGATATTTTGAATTGAATTGAAATGCTAACAATACCTTGTTAGCATTTCAAGATACCTCTTGTCCATACTTAGTAGGGGGAGACGCAGGAATGTAGTAATTATTTAGTGCAATTGCCAACTAGCCGATGAAATAATATGGGCCGATGTGGTATGGGAAAAATATTTCTAAGAATACGAATGTTTTTTTTTAGTAATCATATAATAAAAGTCAGTAACAAGTCAATAAGTGAAAAACTAAGAAGTAATAGATTAGGATGGTTTGGTCACGTTGTGAAGAAAGCACTAAATATGGAAGTCAATGGGAACAGAAATAGAGGGAGGCCAAAGAATGGATGGAATGTGTTAACGATATGGCTTGTAAATATGTAACAGTCGAAATGACAAAGGAGAGAACAAAATGGAAACGATTACACGACACTTACGGCCTGGCCACGGGACATTCGCCTTGGCGAAAATATCTACGCGTGGCGCAAACGACGTGGCGACTGGCGACTAAAACTACAGAAGAGAAATGTACCAATCGTTCGAGTGGGATCAGTCCGTTAGAGTGGGATAAGGGAAGGAAGAAGAAGAAGAAATACTTTTAAACTATCGCGTTGCATTATTATTAAATTAATGCATACGGGAATTAACGCGAAACGTACGTTTTTTTTTTTTTTTTTTTGCTGACGTTTGTTCGGGTTTCACCGAACGTGGTCCCAGCTTGACGTTGCTTCCTTGCTTGCAGCTTGCGTTAATTCCCGTATGCATTAATTTAAGAAGAAGAAATCTAAGTCATAGGTCTGGTCAGTTATACATTATACCTATATAAATAAGGCTACATCTAAAGTTCATATTATGTAGTTTCTGTTTTGTTGACAAGTTTATACAACGTGGAAGGGACAAACCCGTAATAAATCGAACCACGGGTTGTACTAGATCACGAAAGTATAATGAAATTAAAATAACAATCAATAACAGTCAAAAACCGAAAAAAAAACTATATTCCCATTCAAATCGCCTGGGCGGCTGCACACTTTTGTATGGAAATGTCGTTTTTTTGGCTGTTTTTGTAATTTTATTATACTTAAATGATCTAGTGTAGACCGTGGTTCGATTTATTACATTTATTTAAAAAAAATCAAGTACTGTTGCATTAACCTAATTTTACTTGACTGACTTATACTTAGGTATATGACTTTGTCCAATCGCTATTGAGTTGATTGACCCTCTTCATAATGATACACTTTTCGACTAGGTAGCTAACGTTGACGTTCTAAGAATCGCCGATGTGGGCCACAAAGCTGCCAAGTTAAAATGGGTTTGGGATCACGTTAGAAGAATGTCTCCTGAAAAGTGGGCTCACAAACTTCTTGGATACCCGGAAACGGTAGGCGTTGCAGGGGTAGGCCTAGGATTGGTCAAAAAGTAGCTCTGGATTCTTTTCTTTCTTTCGGGTGTGTAAGTGGCCAACACTGGTTTTAGATTTTTCAAGCTGCCTAAAGGCATCTGACGTAGCTTGAAGATTGCCATAAATAATGACATCCGGGACCAACTTAACGTGCCTTCCGAAGCACAGAAGAGATAGCGAATTTTTTTCATGCGACTTGTGGTTACATCTTAGTGTGGACCATGCCCGGGGTCGCTTAACTTGCGAATGACGCTGGGCCACAGAGCTCCTCGAGCTTTAGGCCAGTATAGGTCAAAAAAAAAAAGCTAATGTTGAAGAAATATATTTAAGCCTTGAATTTAACGACAACCGTCTAATAACAAAGATCAAGACCGCCGTATCATACTACTCCTCAAATTCGTTTCCAATCAAAAGAAGAGCAATCCAATCTTCTAATTCCAACAAAACAAGCGCAGTTCCGTCACTAGTGTTGTAATCATAGGCATTACGATAATTGTCCGGCGGCGCGGGGCGGGACACACGACAATCACGAGGTAATAACCGGGTGCTGGACGTGGAGGGGATTGGGGACAGGGAACTGTAAGACAAGATGTCTTTTTGTTGTCAGGCTAGAAGCAGGCAGAGGTGAGTATGAGGAATATCGATTCGCTGCTTTTGAGACTTCAATTGATGATAAATATAAATATAAATCTTGACTGCGGTGCTGTCCAGTCAAAGACCCATCTATTGTCCTGCCCCAAATGCCTTACACCCTGTCTAATGCAGGAACTCAACAAGGCAAATAATTGGGCAGTCACCGTAGCCATGCACTTGTCAAACCCATTATAAAAATGACAATTTTTATATAGCCAATCGACTCGAAAGAAGAATAATGGTAAATCTCACAGATGCGTTCACGTCGTCACTGACATCATAACTTACTATACAAAGCATATTTGTATTACTAAGACGTTACATTTTCAGCCAGTATACTAAATTAAAGTATCCTACAAGACCAAGTTTGTTTGTAATAACTTTATTGTACTAAAAACATGCATAAAAAATACAAAATTCGAAACAGCAAATATACAATGGCGGACTTATCCCATAAAGGGATCTCTTCCAGTCAACCTGCGATATATTGAGAGGACATTTACTCAATTTACAGGTAGAAGCAAATAAGTACAAAATAAATAATCATAAAAGATTATACTTACATAGCTACATCATCATAAACATACACAAATACTTAATACTCATAAACTTACATATGGGTACATATACTACTTTATACATACAAAAATAGATACTTTATTACTTAATTCAGCCCAAGTTTAACTTCCATGTTGGTGCGTGAAGAAAAATCTCAGAAAGTAGCAGCTCTACCCGCAAATCGTAAAATTCGATCAAAGGATTGAGTAAAAATTCGAATAATGTTAATTTTTCCATCTTCACGCCCACCATCACGCTAAAAGTGGCCTTTGGATCGTACGGTTCTAAGCTCTATCATCCCGTTATACCCCATTATAAAGACACGATAGTAATAGTCTAATATGCACCAGAATACTTACATTTTGAATTCGTACAATAGTGGTATTTTGGGTCTTATGATTAAGGCCTAAGCCCTATCCCGTTAGGGATAAAGACACAATAATAATAAGAAAATATCGATACTTTGATGCTCAATATTCTATCGGCTCCAGCACATCACTATTCTAATGCTCACGTTCTGTCGCTGCGAGTCATGGCGGTAGGTGATCATTACGCGTAAGTGTCCCATCACTACGACACATCTGTATGACTGTTACATGCCACTATAATTGTATGTAATTTTAGCGTTATTATGTATGAATAAGTCGATACATACGTATGGTGCCTTTACAAGAAAATATTTCAAATACTTATAATTAGATATCTTCTTCGTCTATGATACGTGTATTTTTATATAAGTACGTACGTAAACACCACTTTTTGTATGTCGACAGATGCAAAGTTTTTTAGGGTTCCGTACCCGAAGGGTGCAAACGGGACCCTATTACTGAGACTCCGCTGTCTGTCCGTCAGTCACAGGGCTCTATCTCTTGAACCGTAATAGCTAGACACTTGAATTTTTTACCGATTATGTATTACTGTGGCGGATATAACAACAAATACTAAAAATAAAAAATAGTTAAAAATTAAAGGGGGTCGTCATACAAGAAACGGTTTTTTTTCAGCGTTTTTAACTTGATCTTCATAATGGCATTAACTAGATACTTGAAATTTTCACCAATTATGTATTATTATGACCACAATAACAACAAATACTAAAAATAAATAAAGTTAAAAATTAAAGGGGGTCGTCATACAAGAAACGTGTTTCTTCAGCGTTTTAAAACATTGTACGGTGGTACGGAACCTTTCATGTACGAATCCGACTCGCACTTGCCCGTTTATTTGTAATTCCTGAGCTAGCCAAAAATAAATGCATAGGCACTGGCATTCGTCTACAAATTAAATACAAGATAAATATTTACATTTTAGTCGTAAAACTATAGCGAAATAATTTAAACTTTTTTGCCAACAGTGGCCGTTTTTCGCAAATGTGCGTAGTAAAGCTTAACGTTCTCACTTTAAACTGTAAACAGTAGTTCATAAAATACTTTGAAGGGTTATCTAGTATTTGATAGTTGCAAAATTTTAAATAATGTCTCCGTTTTCTTTGAAATGATTTATTTTAAATGGGGGCAGCACTGGACCCCGGAAAATTTAGGTACGGCCTTAACAAACTTTGGTCCCTAATTTTTGCAAAAGCAATCAACTTAAAGTACCAATAAGAAAAAAAAAGAGGACAATGTATGAAATAAAATAATTAAACCATTATGTACCAATCAACAGAAGTAACTAAAGGTGACGTCGATAGTACAAGAACCTTGGAAAGCAAGTCGCACTAATGCCGAAATTACTTCAGAAAACAATCACCAGTTTCCCAACTATATCATTACTAAATCTAATTTAAAACCTTTCTTATATCTCTTAAGAACAAAATAGACTTTAAACCATTTTGTTACAGTTTAAATTGGTATAGACCAAATCGTAAAACTGTCCTTTATTGTCGCAAGAGGAGGCGTGGAAGTCCACTAACATACTAGCATTTTAAACCAACATTATTGCGTCTATCATAGACTTTATAGTCTTTAAAATAAAGGTGATTATTGTATTTTAGAGGTAGAGGCGAGAGGTACTGGTCATATGATAGTAATTTCGGTTGCCATTAGAGTACACCCAGACGTCATTATGGGGCTCACTGTGCGTAAATGTATTGTGCAATGTAATGGGCCTGTCTTTGTTCTTTTGTCTTGGTAAGCAGATTTCGTGAGGTGTCATTGAGAGATGGGTCATGGTGAAATCTGGAGCGGTTTGAACACTTTGAATGAATTATGTAAATGAAGGGACCGTTTCTTAAGTTTTGATTTTGTATTTCTTCAACAAATCACACTGATTAAGCTAGCCCCAAAGTAAGTTTTATACTTGTGTTATGGGCTACTAACTCAACGATACTATGATAAATACATATATAGATAAACACCCAAGACCCAGGACAATTTAAAAAAGGCCATTTTTCAACTTGCCCTGGCTGGGGATCGAACCCAGAACCTCCGGATTAGCGCTCTAGCGTGTTAACCATTACGCCACGGAGGTCGTATAATAATTTATATTAGTTTCACTAATTTTGGTTTTAAAATATTTAAGAAATTTCAGGGTAGATTTATATGGTGAGATAATATGGAAAAAGGAACGAGAACGGGAAAAAATCGTTCCTTCCGTTCTCGTTCGCCGGGTCAGCTAGTATACTACATAAAAAATCACAGTCGCTTTTACAAACAAATATAACATTTAAAAGTACAGTAATATAGGCGAAATAAAAAAATGTCTAGTAACGTCCTATCTGTGTAGGAAAGCACCTCCATACTTTTGGAGCTCAGTGCTTTCATGTACCTAACCTATTTTTAACCTTCATTCGTTTGTGTCTATCTATCTGTATTTAAGAGCTTAAGATATTCTCTAGTCGGTGCAGTATGAATTCTCTACCATTTGTCTCTCTCATCTGCCATCGTTCGTGTCTCCATTTTTTATCATCACCATCATTCTTTCTGGACATAGATCTCCCGCCAGGATTCCTTCCTTCTTCACTCTCACTTAATTGAGCTAATCCGCCGACTTTTCTTTAATTTCATCAAATATTTAGGTAAGTGAGTGTGAGGTTAGAGTACCATTCTCAGATCACAAATATTCCCATCACGACCTTGCTCTTTTTACGAAACCCTTACCCTTACAAGAGCATTCTAACCTTACTCTGAATGGAAGTCGGCAAATCTGTAAAATTGCTCTGACATTTCTGAGGAATGTCCGCCCTTTGCGACACGCTGGTGTCGTGGGGCAATCAAACCTTGCGAGACACTGGTAGTTTTAGTTACTTTATTGTTGTTATGATATAGATTGCGCTTTAAGAGCCCGTATGACCGCGATAGTACTTAGAGCTATCCCAAATATTATCAATATTTACAAAGTACTCACTTTAAAATAAAAACACAGCAAACTCCAGGACTAATTCCAGTCATTATTTGTTGCAAAAACACGATTGCTTAAAATTATCTCGATAGAAAAAAATTGCGAAGTTGCCTCCAAATCACTTTAGAAATATATTAAAACAGAAAGTATTCAAGAAATACAATAAATTAGCCCTTGTAACTTTGGATTTAAATTGTATTAAACATAAAGCAGTCATCATATGTCTTATTTTTTAAATAAGTAACTCTTAAATATTCTTTTTAAAACGAAAATAACCTCAAAAGCCAGAAACGCGTAAACCAGCCTCATTGACCCGCCGCGATTCTCTACGCCCCGCGTGGCTCGCTGTCTCGCTTTGGCTAGTACTTGTGTGCATGGAGGCGGGAGCAAAATTTAGATTATCAACATCAGGCACCCTCTTAAAATAATGCATTCCCAAAGATTGACGTCAGGCAGGCCAAATCGTTTAAATTTACTTATCCACTTCGCACGTCATCGCTAAGGATGTAACTAGAAATGCGCTAAGATGAAGAACGTATTCATGCATCATGTCCATATAATAATATGTCTTTTTATATTACTTGTTGACGTCTGGTAAGTTTTTCTTTTTTCCAGACCAGCATGGAAGAGCATTGACAATACAATTTACTTCCAAAATACTTACGCATATCTTCTGAATCTGACTACACACATGTAATAACACAAGTCAATACAAAAAATTTGGTCAACTTTTGTTTATGCAAAACCAACATATCTTCACCAGCAAATATACAAAACGCAAACCAAATTAGCTCATAAGACACTGCGATAAAGACTACATCAGCTAGGAATTCTTCAAGCTTACCTAGTTTTCATGTAATTGCAGTTCATTCATCGGATTCTCATTTGATCCCATAATAAAGATGTCTGCGTTAATTTTGATGGATGCCCTCTGTAGCCGTTGAGGCAGAATGGTATTTGATCTAGTTGTGCAATGGTTTGGTGATCACCTACTTTGGGTAGGTGCTAGAAAGTGTATCATGAAAGTTCTGACGTTAAGGCACAGTTTTAATGACAACATAATCAAATACAGTCCTTTCTTATGGAGTTTGTTAATAGTTAACACTAGTGTCAAATTTTCAAGCTGGCTAAAGGCATCTGACGTAGTTCGATGACGGTTATCTAGTGAAAGTCATTTTTACACACAAGTCTAGTGTGCAGGTTTCCTCGTGATGTTTTTCTTCACCGGAATCAAATGGTCGTAGTTGAAATGATCGTAGATGAATACAAACTGAGAGGATAAAATTCGTGCCTCACAGATGCACAGCCAGTGTCTAATTCACCGATTCATTTCGTACCTCAGGTGTATAAAAAAATTTTCATCTCATCTATTCGAAAAACAAAGTTTTCATCCCAAATATTTGGGGCTAAAGTCACTGGTACTTCTCTAGACACTGAAAAGTAAAAAGTAAATTCCCTAGGCGTTAAAACATATTTAAAAACCGAACACGAATGTAGAATCAAAAATAATATTGGCAGTCAGTAAAAAAAAATAGTAGTTTTAGTTAGTAGTAGTTCCTTGGGGAAAGTTGTTCAGCATGATACTGGATGATACGGACTGAGTTCACCCTTAAAATAGTTTCAGTATATTTGGTTAGACCCTGTATAGATAAAAAATAAATGAGAACTTCTTTTATTTCGACTTTGGCAAACCCTGCCACAGTTGGGTAAATACAAGTTAAAGTTACATAACAAGCAAAAAGACAAAAAGCCTAACAGTCGCTCGCGGGCTTGCTTGACTGATGTGATTATAATTACGCCTGGTTTTGCTCATACTCAATGATGTTTTATTTTCTTAAGATACTTCATTTCGCACATATTAAAATCTTAAATGTGTGAAACTAAACACTAGACATTTGGAACGAGATTGGCACGCCAGTAAAGTACAAGAATCAATAGACGCTCAATTGATGTTGATCAAGAGCGCATTTATTCACCGATAGAAATACTTAATACAAGCAAAGACGTGAGGCAATAAAACAACGTTGCTGTACAAAACAAATAGAATGAAATACTTGATGAAGTATTTCATTCTATAAAGTAATTATAATCATTAGGTTACGATGACGATATGCACTCTTTTGCGTCTAGAGCGTTTCAGTTTGCGTTGATTGATGAATCAACGCAAACTTATGCATTACAAACCTATCATGTAGGTCTATCTAGAACCTTTGGACGGACAATACCACAAACGGAGAATACCAAATGTACTTACGTAAACCTTTGATTTACCATTTCTTGAGCACTAACTAATATATCTAAGATATATATCTAAGATATCTATTCTTGATCAAAGCTCATATCATTTGTGTTTCAAGACATTTCTTAAGCGCTAACTAATAGTGGTACGAGTATATCTACAGATTTCTTGATCAAAGCTAATATCATTTGTGTTTCACGGCGTTTTATGGTGAAGTGCGTTTTAATGGTGAAGTGCAAGTTTACACCCATGACGGTACCGAGATAATGGCCGGGTATCGAGATTTTTGCAGTTAAGTACTAATATTATACAACTATGTTGAAGAGTTCGAAATAAAATCAGTGGAAATCAAATATTGAAGACAGCTATTGTATGTTTGATTGATTGTAATAACTTTATTCAATTTTCAATTCAATTCACCATTTATGTACCTACCAAAAATATTTAAGTATACAAAAATAACATAATTAAAGAGCAAATATACCAAGGCAAGCTCATCGTCTTCCAGTGAACCTGCGATAGATTGAGGGGATATTTACCTACTGAATTATAAGATTCACTTTTACTTTTTATTTAAGAGCGGCGCTCTTGTCGGTGGAGTTTCTTCCATTCATTTCTATTTTCTGCCAACCTTTTGACATCTTGATATGACACTGCTATCACCTTTTCTTTGACTTGCATCATATAGCTGTGTCTGGGTTTTCCTCTTCCCCTTCTTCCTTCTATTTTGCCTTCTATTATAATTCGCATAAAATTGTCATGCCGTATCAAGTGTCCTAACATACTGCCTCACCTATTTCCGATTACCTCGAGTATGTGCCTCTTTTCAAGCTAGTAGGAAAAATGATTGCACCTCAAAATATTTTCTGATCGCTGAACAATGACGTCTCTCTTTTTTTTCCCCATGCCCTTTTTCATCCATTCTCAATTAAAGGCACTTTCATAGTGTCCATATGACCCTGTCTTCTTTGTCTAGGTCTTCAATCCACTCATCCATCATTCCAGTTAATGTCGGTGCAGTCGTAACAATCTAAACTTACAAATTTAAGAACTCCCAGTAGTTCTTACAGGATTTGTCTTAACCTACGCATAAGACTGGTAGGTACACCAGTATACTCCAAATGGGAATTTAATTGCCAATCTTAAAATTATTTTAGCACCTTGAAAGATATTTTGTTAAACCTGGCAATGGATGGGAAGGACACCTGGCTAGGAGGAACTGGTAGATAGAGTAAGGCCCCCGAGTGTAATCCCAGAAATGTATCGGATTGCAGCGATCAGGGCAATACATAATGGTACAGATAAAGGGAGGCTTATAGCTAGCAGTGGGTTATTGAAAACTGATGAGGATGATGATGGTGGCGATGACCGAAGATTATGATGATGATATGAATATTAATATAAATGCTTTGTTTGCCAACTCAAATGTACAGAACTTTTTTGTAAATACTTTCCTACAAAGCAAACTCTGAAAACAAAAAAAGGCACCGGAAGCCGCACTAGTTCTAGTGTTTGCCAGCTGTATTTGAACAAAAAATTTGGACACAAACTTTTATTTCCAGTGTAGATACGAGCATAGATATAATCATAGATATAAGCATAGATATAAGCAAAGATATAAGCATAGATAGAAGCATATATATATAAGCATAGATACACATATAATCATAGATGTACTTAGTTATGAAAAATGCGACCATAATGTTTTAAGATTTGTATTTGTTCCTACTACACGATCAATCGGTAATGCAGTACGATACGATCTTTTCAAGAAAAATAAATTAACATTAGTCTACAATTTGATAATCCAATTTCCGTGTGACGATCTCGTGCCCGGCAGACACAACGGCAGATACCCATGTCTAATATTAAGACTTGCCACATGTCACATTGATCGCTATCTACTCGTAATTTGCTTTTGTGAGGGTGACCGTTATCACTTATCGCACTCGGCTATTGTGGTCTTTTTATATAGTAAAAAAAGTTCTAGTCCTATGAATACGAAAATTGTGAACCTTTTTACTATATGCCTATGGTCGCCTAGGAAGCTACGCGTGTTGCGATCCTGATGAAATCGCTCTTTATGAACAAGTTATTTAAAAAAAAACCGATCGCGAGAAAAAAATTCATACTTAATAAATGAACTGAAAATATAGGTAAAACAGCAGTATGCCTAAGATGAAAGCTTTTGATCGAGATATGGGCCAGTTTTCTGGTCACCTGTTATTTAATATAGTTTTTACCTTTGTCCGCACAAAATATCGATATGTACTTATGTTGGTACATATTGTCCGAGCTTGGTAAACTTATTCGTATTGCGATATCGGCGTTGAGTGCTAACGCCGCGGGCGAATTCGCGCGAATTATTCATAAAGAGAGGTGTCGACGCGCGAATCGACGCTTTGTTATTTTGTTACTATTTCCGCGAACACACACTATCATTGGTCAGTGCTATACCTATCGAAATACGAAATTAAAAGAAACTCGATCAACTGATTAGTTTGATTGAAGTAAACGTAAACCTTTGTGGCATGTGTAGAAGTTTCATGTCATCATCATCCGAGCGTATTCCCGGTTGCATCGTCAGCAGTAACGCTTCAGAGCCCGGGATCCGCTACCTTACCTAGGTGATTTGACGAGGTTACTGGTTGTTACACAAAGCGACTGCCGTCTGACCTCCGCAACCCAAAGGGTAGACCAGAACCAATCCTAGGATAGGTACAATCGCTAGATGGCGTTCGGGACCAACTGCTTTACGTGCCTTCCGAAGCACGGAATCATCTTTCTTTTCGGATAATCAGGTGATTCAAGCCTGCAATATCCTAAACAGACTGGAAACAACTTTTCACAAAGTAATCCCACTGGGAACAGTGGGATTTGAACCCATGACCTCCGGATCACAAGGCAAACGCCTTGACCACTGGACCGCGGAGGCAGTCCAGTGTAGAAGTTTCATGTATTTATCGTAAAATATAGTATCGTTGAGTTAGTATCATAACACAAGTTGCGGCTAGCTAGAACTTGTATGAACCCACAGATTAATTTCTAAGTAACACTATCATAAAAAATTTGTTTCCATGTGTATCTACCGAATCAAATAATAAAATAACAAAATTAACTCCAAAATTTCTAACCACAACTTCAAAAACATCAAAATGTTTTTGATTTTCGAGAATAAATAATAAATGCGAGTCATTGTGTGTCAAACTAAAGTGTCAATAATGTGTCGACGCCGATTCGCTAAATTGTGATATGACAAAGCATAAGTGAGGTACCGAACAGGTTGGAATCGCGACTTTTGAGAAAATTACCGTTTATATTGATTGATGACGGTTCCTTTTATTTCAATTTAAAAATCGCATAGGAATTGAAATCGTCGCACTACTTATTTACTGAAAAGCTGAATAGATTAATAATAGATTGGACGGTAACGGAATGCCATGAAATGAGAGGAAAGCTTAATTACTCTTTGGACCTTAGATAGACCTAACATGGATGGAACTGTTTTAAAAATTGTAGGAAGGGAATGAGAATCGAACATACTGTGCCCCATGAGAAAATATAATAAGAATACGAAAAAGAAGCAAGTAAATACAAGGGTACGGGCGATCTGAAAATGAAGTGATGAACAACGCAAAGCAAAAATATAAGAATAAAAATTATACAACTATGTTTTAGTTTCTGTCATAGCTATAGTAATAGATGTACGAGGTACAGTCAAAAAAGGTTTCCTACTGTATTTATTGTCTTCAAAACTTCATTTTTCTGTTTACAACTCTACTGCGACATATATACCTGTCTGCGCATTGACAGGACACTCAGTCGCTTCTTTTGATCGCCATGATTTGACAGAGTCTGGTGTCGGACAGACGCCGACAATCAGTAAAAACTGACAAAAGACGAGTCGTTAATCGCGAGGGTGTGAAGTACTAATAGGAAAGAGAGAACACAAATGTGTGGAGTAGATTGAGTTTGTTTTATAAGCTTATTTATATATTATTTATGTTTTAAGCCGAGTGGTTCCCGGCAGAGTAGAATAGGACCACTCCAAGCCTTTCCGTGGATGTTGTAGAAGGCGACTTAGGAAACACAAGCTAAACAATCTTAGGCCATTAATGAGACCTCTCGAACCCGTCTGGCCAACGTGGAGAGTGTAGACTAAGAAAGGCCTGATGATGATGATGTTTTATAACTTTCGTAGGGTACATATATTTTTTAAATAGTAAAACATCAGTCAGACTGTTTTGATGAGTGATAATGTGTTGATAATAGCAAAGTTGGGAAGTAGGTACAATCGAAAAATAGCAGTTTAACATTCGACTTCTTACCAGAAAACTAGGTAACCAGATATAATCATCTTGTAAACTAGACTTAATTTTTCAGATTGAAGCAATATTTAGTAAAAAGAGAGGTCAGAAGTACCCAAAATCGTCGGGTATGCATGAAAAGAGTGATGAGTGAATATAAAGCAAGAGAAGTCTCTCAGAATCGTAGCAAGTGGAGGTCCATAGCCTCAGCCTACCACTGTGGGAGGAAACAGGCGTTATTATATGTATGTATGTAGTAATATTTAGCCCAAAAACGTACTATATCCCGCATTATTGTAGTTGAATACTTTACTTTCAAGTTGATATGTAGTCAATTTAATTTTACAAAAGGCAAATCAAGAATTTTAAATTACTCAAATTAAATAATGAAATAAGAAATGGTGAAATAATTCCACGTGAGCAGGACTTGAACCCGCGACCTTAGTCTCAATACAACTATGCTCTTTCCAACTGAGCCATCACGTGTTCAACCCCGCACGCCAAAATTCGAATTTTTCCTTTAGTACTGCATCTTGAATGCGTAAATGAACCCTTTAAAAATAATTAATTTTTAATTATTTAAAAAAAAGCGGATGCTTAGGTGAATGTATCAGGAATTAATATACCTATAAGAGGGAGTTTAAAGGTAGTACTGATTGTAGAGAAGTTAAAAAGCCACCGTTTGCCATGGTGCGGTTCTGGCTAATAAAATGGTTAACTTGAAGTTGAATGGCCAGAGAGATAGAGTAGGTGTGAAGCGGGACATGAAGGAGAGGGTATGTCATATGGTAAATGACAGAAAACGATGGAGAGAGTTGACACACAAAGCCGACCCCAAATTAGAAGGAAGATGATGATGACATCATATATTAATCTCTTTTTAAAGGTGATTTTTTAAAACTTGTTTTTAAACTAAGTACTAATATTTTGTAACTACCACTGTAAAGAAGATGTAGTATAGTTAGGCGACTCCACTCTCTCTGTTCTGCCTAGGCGGCACAGCCATGCCCTAATGAACTTCCAAATGGAAGCTGTATCAAAGCCAATCAGATTTCATTTACCGACCATCACACTAATGGTAGCTGACCATTCTGACCATGTTAAAAGGTGTGCGTTACTTAATTTTTTTGAAACGGTCAGATGGGCAACGGGTCACTAAAAGCTGTCAAAATACAGTTGTATGATCGTGTATTGTAAAAAGCGGTGAAGTAATTTTATATCAAGGGTAATGCTACTTATTCAATTAAATGCCTACTGATTTCTAGTGGTGGATAAATTTAACATTTTTAATTATTGAAGAATTTTATTATGTATATAAAGCCATTGAGGTTACTGTAAATAGTGTATTTACAGTACATAACAATTCTGTAAAATATATTTTTCTTAGGTCATATGTACATAATATCTATTCCACCGAGTTCTAGACACGAATCCTGGCTTTAATCCTAGACTCAATTCTGGACTCGGTTCTCGGATTCTTCAAAATTCAAAAATTCAAAATATCTTTATTATCATAGGATATTTATAATATCTCTTAATAATAGTCACTTTGTTTTGTTTTGCACAAATGTTGACGTCAAATCGTTACTTAAAGCTAAGTTTACGCCGCTTCCTAGGCGCAAGTGCAGAAGAAGCGGCAACAAACTGCACTGCACGTTTTCTCCAAAGACGTCAACTAACAAACTAAAAACTTAAAATTAGTTATATAGATGGACAGAGATTACATTGTTTATTATGTCATAATTAAATTGAATTATAAGAATTACGAAATTTAAAATAATGTCAATTTGTAAATTTAGTATGTACCAATGTACCTAAATTATGACATGTCTAAGTATACAAACCTTTAAGAGGGACCCGCGCCAAGCTCAAGCCAGACCTTTTTGGTCTACTCTTAAATCCGAATGCCAAACGAAGGAACTTGATGCGACTCGATCCCAAAAATTGGCGCATTACTGGCACATCATTAGACCGATGTAATATAACCCATTTTTAGGAAAGCACGAGAAGTTTGTGTGCAGAAAAAGATGAATGGTCCGGTTCTAGACCGAAAACCACATCTGCTAATTATAATTATTAAGTAACTTAAGTATAAGCCCATGGTATCCTGAAGCCAAATGCTTTATTAGTGAAATAGGGCGCCGTTTACGGGACCGCGGTTATGACGAACGCTTAGGATGATATCTGGTCCAAAGGATATCCATTGCTATTCAGAGACGCAACGCAGCTAGCGTTTAGGGTACCTTTGAACCAGGTACAATCCAGAGCGTAATTATTGAGTAAGTTTTTTTATTTTATTTTTATATACGTACCTTGTAATTTTATTATATCTATCTATATTTAAGAGCTATGCTCTTGTCGGTGGAGTATGAATTCTCTTCCATTTGCCTCTCATCTGCCAGTTGTTTTACTTCGCTGTACGACACGCCGTTCACCTTATCCTTTATCTGTTTCATGTAGCTATGCCTCGGTCTTCCTGGTCTTCTTTTCCCTTCTATCTTTCCTTCCATGATGGTCTTTATGAAGTCGTCATGTCGTAGCAGATGACCCAACATCTTTCCTCGTCTATTCTCTATTATATCCAGAATTCACTTTTTCTCTCCTACCCTTTTCAGGACCTCCTTATTTGTAATTTTACTAAATAAAGCATTTCTTGGTATAAGTTAAATCAGCAAATAAAATAAACTGTAACTCAGTAAAGTTAGTCAAAGAGTCTTAGGACATTTATCACAGAAGAAATCAGAAGCATGATTCTCACATTCGATAGTCGTACTTGTACCAAATACATATTTCATGACGGTTCCTACCCTTAAACATAGGGTTGTCCCAACACGACGAATCTATGTAGCGATGCAAACTGATGTAGATAACTGTTCTTTTAGATTTTTTGAATATCAAAAACACAAAAAATCACGAAATAAAGTAACTTTTCCAAACTTTTTTTCTAATTCTAAAGCTACGAAGGACTAGCGCTTAGTAACGCAATTTATTTATAAAAAGTAGGCTTAAGATTTCTGCGATTAGAATAATAGTAAAAAGTATGACATCTTAAAGAAAAGAATATATTATAGTAGTAAAATAGAAAAAACCAAGTCGGGAAGACCCGCAAGTTGAAGAGCCGCAAGAAATAAAGTAACTTAGATCTGTGGTAGCCCTAAGGCGGTGATCACACTAGATGAGTCGGTGGTTTCGAATCCAAGATTGTCGTTTTTAATTACGAGTCGTAATGGCCGCGCGAGAGTCGCCGATACTTATGGTAATTTATATAAAAGCCACCGCGTTGAGGCTTCTTTTGTCAAAGCTCGATAGTGTGGAGAGGGCTCCATTTATAATTGTAAGTACTTTACAAACTTTGGAAAATTACGCAGTGTCTTCTCGTCCGTAATACCCAAGTGCCTCAAAACGATGTGTGTTATCAGTGATGACTTATGGCTCTGAAACGTGGTCCCTTACTATGAGACTTATACATAAGAAGGCGGTCGCTCAACGGGCTATGGAGAGGGCTATGCTAGGTGTTTCTCTACGTGATTAATTCAGAAATGAGGAGATTCGAAAAGAAACTAAGGTCACGGACATAGCCCAGCGGATAAGCTCATTGAAGTGGCAGTGGGCTGGGCACATAGCGCGAAGAACCGATGGCTGATGGGACAGAAAAGTTCTCGAAGTCGTTATGGAAATCCTTGGGGAAGACCTATGTCCAGCATCGTATCCTTAGCTGCTTCGGAGCCCGGGTTGCACTTTCTAGCGTTTTCATTTTCACAGCATTTAGCTTTAACTGTCTCACTCATTTACATAATATTCGTCACCTACGTGCCAGAAGGGCTTTGTCAGTTTACAAAGATAAGATAGGTAATGAGGTAAAATGTTCATTTTGTTAATTTTTTATATTTATTTTATATGGACAACTTGTTTTTAGGTGACAATAATTATGTACATAAGTAATTATATTTGTTTTACCTTACGGCCGTCGTTTTGATACAACACTTTCTTTGAACAATCTTTGACATATGGCCACTTTTAAACTTAAAGTAGAATCAAGGTAATAATGATTTAATGACTTGTTATTTCCCTCTAAATAGCTGTTTAACGTGCTACAAGAATATCGTTAAATGTCAAATCCGATCGGCCATTACCATTAGCTACAAAGTCGTTCGTCTGAGAATTGCTACATATTTCATGATTGATCCTACTCAAAGTAATTGACCAAGAGATCGAAGCGAACGAAGGTCTCCGTTTCAGCTTCGGAAAAAATTTCATCGTGTGTCCGAATTGCAGTTTAATGGTGATTCTCGCCTACAGGCTACATTCTTAAGGTGAAGATATAGGCCTTGAAGTGTGAAATAAATTGTTAACTCGTAAATATGGTGGTTATTTCCATATTGCTCTTCGTCATGCACTAGATAGCCCTTTAAATTATTTTATGAACTGCCGTTGAAACTATTATTGGTGATCCGTCTAGCTTTAAAACTTGCCGTGGCCACTTGGGGCGGAGGCAAGTTTTAAAGCTAGACAGACTTATGTAAATACTTTCAACGGTGGTTCATCAAATAATTTAAAGGGCTATCTAGTGCATGACGAAGAGCAATATGGAAATTATCTCCATATTTACGAGTTAACAATTTATTTCAAATGAGGGCGCCACTTCAAGGTCATTTTCCTATACCTTCACCTTAACCGATTCTCGTTAAATTTTGTGAGCAGGTTCGGTAATTAGGTAGGTATGTAGATGTTTTGTTAGGCCAGTTTTTTGAAAATTTTCAAAATGGCGGTAATATAGGGGTGAAAAACGTAAAAAATATCATGTTTCAGCCATTTCGAAAAATAGTCAAAAATGTCATAAATCTTTTTTGTTACTTATTTTTTTGTCCGAACCACTTTTTCAAATGATGAACTTCAAGGGGTTAATGGTTAGTATGTGGCGGGCTATGCAAAGACAGACTTACGAGGTATACAGCTCACAGAGTACCTAATAACATTGGATAAAACTACTGTTTTCATGAGTCAATTTGGAATCTTAAAGCACTTGTGATCATTTCTAAGTCCATAATGATTAGGTAAGAAAGGGAATCAAAATAGGGCCAAGTTGCTATCCACATCGCCAATTGACGATTCCTTGAGATTTTCGCTCGTACGTTGTTTTATGGTTGGTGAGTGATTCATTTAGTTCTGTGTACTGGGGTTAATACATAATTACATCAAAGACAATGTGGGTAGTGACACGAAAACTGCTGTTCTTACGATAATAGCAAGTTTTTTATTACGTTAATAGCAAGCCCAGAGGTAATTTGTAAAAGGTGTCAAGTGTATCAGTTTATACTTATATACGAGTATTTTCAATTTTTATAAAGGTGTCTCCACACTTAGCAGCAGGCTCGCGGCAGCAGGCAAACCCGGAATGACTTGCACATCCACTGACGATGATATATGTCCAGACTGCGTAATGACGGATGTGTGTACCCGTCTCAACTTTATGTGAGGCATTGTTGCCTATGTTAAACATAGCTTAGGACAAGTTAAGGTGAAGCTATAGGCAAATGGCGTTGAAGTGGCGCCCTCATTTGAAATAAATTGTTAACTCGTAAATATGGTGATAATTTCCATATTGCTCTTCGTCATGCACTAGATAGCCCTTTAAATTATTTTATGAACCACCAATTCAATTCAATTCAAAATATCTTTATTATCATAGGATATTTATAATATCTCTTAATAATAGTCTCTTTGTTTTGTTTTGCACAAATGTTGACGTCAAATCGTTACTTAAAGCTAAGTTTACGCCGCTTCCTAGGCGCAAGTGCAGAAGAAGCGGCAACAAACTGCACTGCACGATTTCTCCAAAGACGTCAACTAACAAACTAAAAACTTAAATTAGTTATATAGATGGACAGAGATTACATTGTTTATTATGTCATAATTAAATTGAATTATAAGAATTACGAAATTTAAAATAATGTCAATTTGTAAATTTAGTATGTACCAATGTACCTAAATTATGACATGTCTAAGTATACAAACCTTTAAGAGGGACCCGCGCCAAGCTCAAGCCAGACCTTTTTGTCTTTAAGATAGTCATCGGTCCTATAATAAGCCTTCTCACAAAGTACTTTCTTTACATAAGCTTTGAATTTTCTGTCTGGCATGTTGCCACCGTTGCACCGTTGAAAGTATTTACATAAGTCCGTCTAGCTTTAATACTTGCCTCCGCCAAAAGTGGCTACGGCAAGTTTTAAACCTAGACGGATCACCAATAATAGTTCCAACGGCAGTTCATAAAATAATTTAAAGGGCTATCTAGTGCATGACGAAGAGCAATATGGAAATTATCACCATATTTACGAGTTAACAATTTATTTCACACTTCAAGGCCATTTGCCTATATCTTCACCTTAAGGGGAATGCGTGTGTTAAACGTGTTATATCCGTCCAAATAACACTTGCTTGTAAACTGATAGATAAGGTAGATTTTTTTTGTACAAGTTTTTATAGTGATGCCTAAGTACTTATATAACGTCTAACAAAATATACTGAAACTATTTTAAGGGTGGATTCAGTCCATGATACTGAACAACTTACCCCAAGGAACATATATCGAAATATGAAAAATATTTTTTCGCTTTCCATACAAGCTCAGATCAGCTGATCGGTCAACTTATATGGAAGGCTAAAAATTATATATATAAGTATAAGTCCCTGTATAAGTAATAAGCCCAAACTCGATGCGTCGTTTTATTACAGGGTTCCTATAGCCAACCTCCGGCTCCATCATCAGATCATCTTCTTGTTATAATAATATTATATTGTCATGTGGTTTACTTTAGCATACAAAATTTAATCCCAATCGGGAAATCTCGCAATTCAGCGAGAAAACACTGCCAGTATTCTGGGCACGCTGCCTCGATGTGACGCGTTGGAAGATTTTTTTATATATAATTTAATGTAGGTATGTACTCTGTAATTATAAATATTATAAATTAACTACATTGATGGATACAGGTGGATCGGGAAGCGGCTCAAATTTAACTTGGAAGATTTGACCCCAACAAATATGCAACAACAAACAAGGCTAAATAAAAGCTTGTAAAAAACCGTTCATGTACTGATTTTCCATTTTATTACAAAATGTGGACAAACTTATCTAGTTAGTACTCGGTATAAACCATTATCCTCCAAATTAATTTGATAGTGATGAAAGAGATGGTGTCATATTGTGGGTACTCATCTATGATTTATTATAGATATAAGAAGATCTCTTCTTAAACGTAATTTTAAAAAAATCATAAAATTGATCCATTTACGCTAAAATGAGAATATCGCCCTTCTTTTTTTCCATAATATCGCTTCTATACAAGATTTTCGAGGAAAATAGAAGGCTTAGTTTCTAGTTCCAATAGAACAAATTAATTCACTGCATCAAACGACCCAAGATATACTAAAACGCAATCCATAAACATAACAATACCCACTAAGTAAACGATGAAATAAAATCCATTCCCCATGGACCCCTATCAGATCCGTTACGTCATCACTCGGGTCCAACCGCTACGGGTGAATAGTGAAAAAGACATTATTCCACATTTGAAATGCAATTTATCAAGTCTGATCCTCTCCTTTGACCCACCGTGTTATGACAAGATGAAATATATCCGTCGATGATATTCCAAATTCAAATCTTAGATACATTTGTGAGTTTTTAATGTATTTTTCTTTTTTAGGGCGACACAATGGCCAGTGTTACGCGTAGTGATGTGACATCCGGGGACAATGTATCGATGACTGATGGACTTGACTCAGATGACATCTTGGGGTCACATAATTTATTATATCGTAGCTACTGCGTGTCATCGTGAGAATATAATTGGTTAATTTCTTGTAGATATACTTATCTAATGGTTGGACGACATTAAAGAGTGTACTGGTTTTAACTACAAAATATTGAAGAGCTCGGGACTGAGGGAAAATTTCCCTACTAACATCACTATGAAGATGACTGTCTAAGATAATGATATTTATCTAAATCACAAGAGTTTTATTTAATTTCCTGAACTAAACTTACTGATTTATTTGTAAACAAAATATAAACCACAGTTTTATTACGAGGAAATAGTTGTGAGAACAATTTAACTTGCACAATATTGGAGGTAATATCACACAAGTTGACGATCTAATATTACTGACGCAAGGTATAAGCTTCAGCGATCTGAAAAAGGGTAAGAAAATTCTTGTCTATGATAAAAATATAATTTGTTTTATCGAAAGAAATTCAAAGGAAGTATTTTGTGTACCGCTTAACTTTATTTTTAGATTACCGTACTTTACGTAAAGTTAAGTATACAGGACGACTGCAACTCTACCTATCCATTAAAAAAAAATAAACATTAAGTCTGTCTTACTTTATCAAAATATTGCTGCAGTAAAATCGTGTAAGTATATCGATAAAACGTGTATAAAAAAATAATTGTCGAGGTTACGCTAAAGATATTATTATTTATTATTAAATGGCAATGGTACTTTAAATTTGACATAAAGATAGCGCTTTGAAATTATTTTAATGATTACGGCAGTTAAGACTGCAGTCTTCGACCGTGGGAATTTTTGATTGAACACCCGAATCTATATTTTCTATCCACACATACGCATTGCGCTGTATTGTACATGCACCATGGAGACAAATTTAGACGAATTCAGAAGCGCAGCGAGCGGTCTGCTTTTTCAGCGTTTTCGTCCCCATATTTATTTAAGAATTTCGGAGAACTTTAAATTTTTCTATCTTTTTACAAAAGACATATTATTTTTATTTATTTATTGTACGTATTTAAAGCATGAATTCATATATGTGTATTTTTTTTTTTAACTCAGTCGTATGCGCAAGAAATCCGACGACGTATTCGCTTATATTGTCTTCAAAGTTTAACCTTTTTAATTAGGTTTTTAAATTAATTTTTTTTTTTTTAATCATCTCGTTCACTTTATAGGATTTTCCTTTGTCTTTATTTCTCTGTAATTTAAACACAACTTTATGTTTTAAATTCCGTGTAAACAACAATGACATGAACGTCGCACACCGCAAAAAATCGAAACACGTCTCAGGTTATTTGGAATTAAACAAACTATTACAATGAAAATCAATAAATTGTCTAATTCACTTTTTTAATACTTAAATAAACTTCAATTAAACATAAGACGACCTCCGTGGCGTAATGGCTAACACGCTAGACCGCTAATCCGGAGGTTCTAGGTTTGATTCCCAGCCAGGGCAAGTTGGAAAATGGCCTTTTTCAAATTGTCTTGGGTCTTGGGTGGTTATCTATATATGTATTTATCATAAAATATAGTATCGTTGAGTTAGTATCCCATAACACAAGATTAAAACTTACTTTGGGGCTACCTTAATCAGAGTGATTTGTCCTTATATATTTATACTTATTTATTTATTATTTATATCTTAACACTTCCCCTGCTGAAAACGCACCGTATGTGTTTTCTTCTTTGGAAAAACACACACGTTGCATTTTTCAGCAGTGGAAGTGGATATTGTTTCTAAGATAGTTTGGCTCCAATCAGCTCCGAAAAAGCAGTCAAAATCATTAAAAATAGGGACTGGGCCCTTAAGTGTTTTCACGAATTAGACCATTTCTAAAAATTTAAGTTCCTATCTCAGATTCATAAGATTGTTAGGCAAAAAACATTTAAAAACTTTATTTATACCGAATAAAAACTCCAATGATTTAGTAACAACTTGTAACAACTTTATAGCTGTAAATTTGGTGTTGCTATAATGCTGCCTTTAGAATTACGTAGTTAATTCTTCTGTATCTAAAGGTTTTAGTGGAAAACATCATTTGAACTTTCTTTTTTCTTGCTTTTTATTTTTCTTTTTCATTTTTTTCATGATTCAAACATCGATATAAATCGCTCTATCGTATGTGTTGCGCCGGCGCACGCTCGGCTAAATACAAAGGGAACCGCGATCGTTTGCGGCTCGGCCTTCATTGCTCAGGATGACATTCACAAAAACAATACGTTGGATAGTACATGTCGAGAAAACAGATAAGATGTGTTTACTTCATGAAAGGACCACTTAGACTGTGTTATTAGAGGTAGGAACCGTAATAAAATGAAGTACCATAGGTATAAGATCGCTTTACCAGCGCTTTGGCAAGTTAAGCGACACCGGGCGTGGTCCCTACTTGGATGGGTGACCATAAATATGCCATTTGCCATGCCAAGTATGCCATGCCAAAAAACTTTCGACCTCCTCCGGGCTTCGGAAGGCACGTTAAGTTGTTGGTACCGGCCATACATATGTATGGCAGTCGTCAAGTTACATATATCAAATGCCTTCAGGCAGCTTGAAAAATCTGTCACTAATTTCTCTGATTTTCATCAAATATAGCTAAGAACTATCTTGACAGAAAAGTAAAAAGTAAAAAAGTAAACGTAAAAAAAAAGTTAAAATATCGCATTTGTTACGGTAGGAGCTACGATGACACGGACAGACAAACAGCCGATGGATACGTCAAACTTATAACTCTTTTTCGTCGGGCGTTAAAAGGATCATCATCATTAATATATTGCGAGAATGACGAAAATGAGTCAACTTGTATATTATAATAAGTTTTTACTGTACATTATTAGTAATGACACCCGTCGTACCAACTATGTACCAATACTAAAATATTTTAATTACATTTAGCTATAAGTTCTTCCTATATACTGTAATTGGTGAAAACCGTTGTATTTAGTTTTTACAATAAATAAATAAATAAATCATACACCATATGTCCATAAGCGAACTACTTATTTGTTCCTGGAATGATATTTATGATTCTTTGTGTATCTATTTATGTAGGTACCTACATTTTCCTTAGGTTCCTTAGGTATATTTTTGCCTTTTCCAAAAAAAAGTGATACACTTACCGCGGTAATAAAAAAATGGTTGCCTGTAAAGTCGGTTTTACGGGCGAAGATTTTACGTGACAACGGCGGCAGACCGATCATAGTTGAGTGGGAGAGAGACGCAAGGCATTCGGCGGGCCTCTCTCTCGTTCGGTGACTCATCGTAACGTTACCGAGCGTTACACTTTTTCATAAGTGACTCCCAGCCGCAACCTAATTTAAGACGTTGTCACGTCAAAAAACTGTCTTCTTGAATTAGTCATATAGTAACTACTACTACTAATCTAATAAGTGCAAGCTTTTTTAATGAATTTTACAAAAAAATCAGCGTTTTAAAATGGGTAGCTTTGTACTTAATATTTCAGAAGTGATGATTTTTCATGAGTACGGCGGTTAAGTGTTTTCACGAATTAAGCCATTTCTTAAAATTTATCTAGTCCCTTTATCTCAGATTTTCCAGATTATTGGGCAAAAAACATCTCAAAACTTTAATTATACTGGACACACTCATGAAATAAAAATCGAAATTGTAATTTCCTGGCAACGTCTGATCGAGGGACAACAATTTGCGGTCACCGTCTCATTACCGATACGAAACCCCAACGAAAACACAATGCAACACCATCACTATTAAAACCTACCCTATCCTTGAAGTCCTAAAGTAAAAATTCATTTGTAAAAAATAGCGTACTTGGGTACGTTTGGACAGAATTAGTTTAGTCGAAATTCGTCACGTCGTCGACATCTGTCGCTATAATCGAATCGATGGATCGATTCGAACATCGGTTGCATAATTCGATACGATGACAATTCCAATCGACCATGCTTACATTGAAGTAAATTAAAAGAATTGACAACGACACTAAATGACAATGTGACTTTTTAATTCGTATTTCTGAATTAGATACAATTAGCTTTTTACATTTGCTTGTCGCGTCTATTGTGCATGTCTATTATCTAATAAAAAAAGAAAATATAGAGAACTTTCTCTACATTTTTTCATATAGGAATTAATTTTAATAAATGTTATATTTTAAAAGATTTATTGAAAGATGTTTCTTCAATTAGGAATTGGATTCATTCGCTATCGCTTCGATGTTACTAAATTTACTTCAGTAATAATCAAACCAGACTGGCGTAGTAAGTTAGAGACGATGACGTGATTGAGTACTAAGGCTTTACCTATAACATTGATTTATATTATATAATATAGGCACAATCATTATTTCAGATCATTTAATTCCTTCTTAAAAGCAATCCTACTAATAATGGAGTATTTAGCCTAACCTGAATAGATTAACACATAGGATACTTTTTATCCCGGAAAATGTGATGTTCCCTTGGGAATACTTGGGATTGTCAAATAACCTTTGATAACGTGGGCAACATCTAATGGGAATATATTTACCGTCTCCATATAACAATCTCAATGGTTTTATATGTGATTATACGTAATAAGAACTGGATTCGGCTAAAATTGGCTCCACGCAATTTGTCGATGACACGACGATTATCGATTTTTTGTTTACTTTTTTTTAAATAATCATTCGTTTTGACAAAAAGCGGGTAAGTGAACGGAGACAAGGCCGTGGAAATGTTATTAAAGGTACGATGCTTCCTGATAACACCCGAGACCCAGGGTAATTTAAAAAAGACCCTTTTTTTAACTTGACCTGGTCAGGGATCGAACCCAGAACCTCCAAATGGTGTACCAATACGAATAACTATCAAAAGTAACCGTGTACCGTGTCTACTCGTAGAATATTTTACATGTAGGGCTCTCTCTTTTTGCCTGAATTATAGGAATAAAAAAGTTCATTAATCACCATTGGACTTTTATGTTAATTCAATAATTACGATTAATGTACAATAAATACTTTTCTCGTTAGTAGATAAATATTTCATATGTATCATTTGCATTCGTTTATAAAAGACATGATATTAAAATATATTATGTCCTTATAATTTGCACTGCATATATTTTTTGACTTTGCCTTACATAGGTAAATGTAGGAAAGATAATGTAAACATTTGTGCATGTGATAATATGAAGGCCACTTCGTCAAACTCTTTGAAAATGTGCTTAGCATCTTGAGGAAATTCCCAAAGAATTGTGAAAGTGGGAATCAGATTTTGTGAAAGTCAAATAAGCGAGTTATGGACTATAAAGTTGGGCTCTCAGTTCTCACATAGAGGATTAAGGCCTCCTCTGTACCAGCTCAACTATGAACACTACAAAAAACCGGTCAAGTACGAGTCGGACTCGTACATGAAGGTTTTCCTACCTCCGTACAATGTTTTAAAACGCTGAAAAAACACGTTTCTTGTATGATGAACTTCTTTAATTTTTAACTTTACTTTATTTTTAGTATTTGTTATTATAATGGCCACAGTGATAGATAATCGGTGAAAATTTAAAGTGTCTAGTTATTACGGTTCAATAGATAGAGCCCATGACAGACGGACAGACAGCGAACTCTCAGTGATAGGGTCCCGCACCCTTTGGGTCTTCTTCTGCAACTTAAGAGGTTGATCTTGTCGGTGGAGTTAAGTGGAGATGCCTCCATTCCTCTCTTCTCTCTGCCATCTTTGTAATGTTTTGGTAGGACCTTACTTTAAACCCTTCCTTAATTTGTTGGAAAAAACTTCATCCTTGGTCGTCCCTTTCTCCCTTTCTCGTCTCCCTTTTATTTACTCTTTGGGTACGGAACCCTAAAGAGTCTATTTGTTAGAGCGAGCCAAGGAAGCCCTACAGTAATCAACAAATGAGTAATGTGTTTTTTTTTGTTTTGTAGAACACTTTGCGAAATGATATCAATTTGATATTAATTATCATGCCTAGACGGGTTATCTAGGGTAAAAAAGCCCTGAAGAACTTGTATTTTTTGCTGGCTATTAAGTGTAGCTTGGTGGCTCGGTGGGAGTATGCATTACAAGCGTTAAAGTTAAGTAACCGTGCGTGGTCACTAATTGAATGACTGACCACAAGTGGCACAAAATATATCTCGAGCTTATCCATACTTCAGAAGGCACGTTAAGCCGTTAGACCCACAAAACAAAACAAGTACAACACTCATTTTAACCGAACACACCGAACTCTACCGCCGTACCTATTTGAATCGAATCCAAACCACAAAGTAAACAAATATTATTTATACAAAATAAACGTCAATTATTCACAATAAATTGTGCCATCTACACCACTTAAAGTAACCTACAGTCCATTAAACAAATTCGGGTGCAGCTTTACACCAAGTAATTGGCACCGTTGATTAATACGCCGCAAATTGAATAAGTCGCCTTTGACAGCGTCAATTTTCTCGACGGTTAGGCTGGAGTTACCCCTAAAAATCCACTTAAACTGAGTCTATTTGAAATTTTGATAGACCCCGGACTCCGAACATGACACCGACATCTATTTGCGATGTAAATTGTCAAAGAGACGTGGGTGGCTCACATGGTGGTGAATAAATTCGCCTTTTTGTAGTGAAATTGAATGTGTAAAACAATTTGGTTTTACGTCGGTACGATAAAATATTTTTTATTTTACATTTACGTACCTACTTAGATAAATTATATTTATTTGGTTATTTGATCTTTATGTAAATGTAAAGCTGTTTGCAACTAAAAGGATAACGATGATGTAAACATTCAAAATTCAAATGTTTATTCAGTAATTAGGCCATTGCTATCACTTTTAGATGTCAATAATTGTTGTATATTTTTCGTGTAAAATTTATTAATTATAATTATTTTTAACAAAGCAACTAATTGAATTTCAAATGTATAAAACGGAAAGACAAGTGTTGTAAATATAAATAATGATATAAAAATATCATGTTAAAAATATAATTAATTAATAACTATTTTCATAAAATAAATAAGTAATTGTTGTAAAGATAAATATTAATTTTTAAAATAAAATACCCAAGTGAACCTACAACACATCATTTTGCATGGGACGGATTGTCTCATACGTCAAATTGTCGCGGGCTCCGACGTTGATGGATGGACGCACCTGCGTCGAGCGAATCAACAACCCTTACTTTAGTCTTTATAAACGGCGAGAAATGTGATTTATTACTCGCGAATATGCCGATGGTCTGAGTATCAGCCGGTTAATGTGTTAATTTGGTAGAATTGATCACACGTCCACAGGAAACTTATCACGATACATATTCGTACCTACTTATACCACGTCTTTAATTTAAAGACATAGCCTAAGCCACACAAGTTGGCTTTATATACAGGGTCAAACAAAATATACTGAAACTATTTTGAGGGTGTATCCAGTCCATGATAATGAACAACTTTCCCCAAGGAACATATATCGAAATATGAAAAATAATAATTGTTGGCCTCTCATAGAAGTTTAGCAATCAACTGATCCGAGTTTGTATGGAAAGCAAACAAATATTTTCATATTTCGATATATATTCCTTGGGGTAAGTTGTTCAGTATCATGGACTGAATTCACCCTTAAAATAGTTTCAGTATATTTTGTTTGACGTTATATAAGTTTACATATAGGCCTTAGGCGACAAGGCCTAAAAGCTATGTTCAGCATGATAGTGGGTGTGGAAGTAGAAAAAAGGAAAAACAAATCATAATTGGAAATATTCCGAGTGAAAAGATAATCAGTATATTGGATTGGACGTATTTGGAGAAAACGCTGCATTGGAGTTTGTTGCCGCTTCTTGAGCAATTGCGCTTTGGAAGCGGCACAATCTTAACTATCATGAAATTGAAAGAAAAAAAATTTACAATGATTAAGTGATAAAAACATCGAAAGATAAATATGATTATGACTTTGACTTTATAATAATTTTATTGAAAGTGAAAATTTTTCTTTAAGTAATAGAAGTCGTGTCCATATATGTTTTTCGACCAGATGGTACATCTTTAAAAATACCACTGGACAGGAACGCATACCGGTATCTACCATACAGACCTAAACTTTATATATTATTTTTTATCACTATAACATACCATCAAAAATATTCAATGTCACCTGTCGTAATCTAATAACGAGTTAATGAGAACATTCAATCGTTTGGGTGGTCCACCGCCATACCAAATACCTAGTCTCTATTCCCAGGAAATAAAGTTCAAAGTTGGTTTAAAATTCTGTAGACATAACGTACGTAGTGACAATAAAATTGTCACGTCATGTTGGACGATTGAAATAGAAATATCTTGAGATATGTCGGCAAAGTCTGGGCTTCAAAGGCTTTTGTGAGACCTGTGGACGCGGTGACGTGTTATTTATTTGGATAAATAAATATGGCTTAGATGTGAGTGGCTTTGGTAAGTCGTCTTCTTTTACTTGCTCGTCAAAATAACTATTCTCAATATATATGAGGATGGACTAGTCAGAAGTAGGAATGCGACAAAATCCAAAAAATACATACAAAAGTACATTGAATGTATTTTTACAAGCTTTTATTTAGTTTCCCTTGTCCCGTTGTCTGTGATCGTAATAAAATCTATCAAACTAATTGTATTTATGTTTGTACGCGATAACTGCTGAACCGATGGTCCGATTTTGATGACATTCGGTAGGCATGTAAGAAATATCAATAGATTTTTAAGTTCGTTCGGCATTAAAATCGGTTCAGTAGTTTTTGAAATATCAATAAGAATGTCCGCGATTGTGTAGCAAACGAAACCATAGCGCGTTCTAATTTTGGATAGGGACATCTAGGTGTTACTTAGGGAACTATAATCGCAAGGTCTAAGTTCGCGGCGAACTACTAGTGTCACAGAATTTAAAAAAATCAACCATACCATATTGCCTTTATTTATGGCAATATGGTAACTTAAATTCGTTTTCATAAGCGATTAAGAAAATATGTAACAAGACCATAAAAGAAGATTTTACAAATTTACAATCCGTAAAAGAAGTTTTTTTTTACATTAGTTAATAAAAGAAAAAAAAAGACTAAAAATCAACGCAATACGAGTACAATAATCAAGTTAGTACTTATCGTTAATCGTGGTTGAGTGAACAAAAGAGCGCGATATTGAAATGTAAATTATTTTAACAAAAGTAATAACGTGACACTGTCGATAATTACCGATATCGATGTTCGAGCTCGATGACATCAGCTAAAATGGGACGCACAATAGTAAATCAACGTCAAATGTCAACTTAGCCCCTTGCTCTCTTCTATTATGAACCTAACCACTTTACCTCGACCCCTGAGAATACATGACAATTGACATTTGTCTTACAGAATAATATGGTGGTTTGAGATGCGGTAGGTCATTGTTGTTGGTTGCTATCATGACTAGTGATTCTTATGTCGCCTACCCACTTACTAGTAATGATAATATTAATGTTATCTCAGAAAGCAATCACTTGAAAGGCATCTTGCGATGAAAGCTGTACTCGGTTTGACTTTTGAATTGCAAATTTGAGTGGTGGCATTGGATAAAATATAGCTCTTGTTACTTATTTGCGATATTTAAGAATCCCCTTACCCTGGACTTTCCCATACAAACGTAGTACGTTTTATTTCAAACCGACATATCAGATTTCGTTAAAAATTTGTAACTTTAAAGAAATTGCATATATCTAGGGTTATAATTGGTTTTCACAGTCAAAATATGAACTTAAAAGAAAATATAGGTGTGTAAAAGTTTTCCATACTTATGATCAAAAAGTATATAATACACTATATTCTCTTTCAAGTTCACATATTGAATGTGAAAACCAATTTCTTTAAAGTTACAAATTTTTACCGAAATTTGACATGTGGTTTCAAAATAAAACGTAGACTACGTTTGTATGGGAAACTCTGATTCTGTCTAGAGTAAGGGGAATCTTAATACAAAAGTATTCATTGAGTTTTGAATATTGAATCTGATCAATTTGAAATTTTGAATCATTATACATAGTACAGCTATTATGTAGGTAATAAAGAAACGCGTTATTTCATATCGTTGAAATAAGAAATAAAGCATATGTTAATAATCATTTAAGATATCTGTATTTAGTATTTACTCTGCTGATATAAATAATATCTTCTTTCTTATTTCAAAACATTTGCGCTAGAATATACTTCACTTTAAATCCATTCTAATGTAAATGACAAAACAACGAAACTTGGCTTTAGGCTCGTTTCTGGTGCAAAGAATGGCCATAGCTATCCAGCGTGGTAATGTGGAAAGCGTTCTGGGCACCTTTGCACCAGAAACCCTAAAGGGCAGGTTGTGTTTTTTTTATTTTATATTATTTTGTTAGCATGTGACCATTTATGTATTTTGTCACCAAGATGTAATTTTGATATGTTTTATAAAATCTATGATTATTAATAAATAAACGGACATATAAAAAAGAAACAATGAAACTTACATTGATACTTCACAACACCGTAGGATTTTTTCATAATATATAAATATACAAATTTTTAATCCCTCCATAAAAAATCAACCTCAATTCCAACTAAACATGCACAAATTCCAAATGCGAACCAATCTCTCGTCCGCCCCTTGAGATGACCGTACACCGTAATGCAGCACACGATCAGTCGGTGCAATATTGAGACATAAATTTTTCATTTTGCCCGCGGCCACTTCTGATAACCCACTTGACCAGTGTCTCCCTAGGGATACATAAAGGACTTCTCTTGTATAAGGAATCGCATATTTCATAACGTGCGCGTGGAATAGTGAAGGAAAATTGGATTATCGATATTTTTGTGATGGGCAATAAACTAAATCAGTTCATTGTTACTATATGTGCCTGTTTAGACGTTTTAAGTTTCATGAACGGAAATAGATGACAAAGTAACTATTATATTTATGTACACAAAGATTTAGTAAGTATTTAATACCTTTTCTAATCCTTGTGTTACATCAGACAGCCATAATTCGAAATTCGCTACCTACTTACATTTCATTTTAATTGAATGCCTAATAACTATATTGAAAATGTATTAGAAATGCAACTAATACAAGACTTTTTACAATAGTTTAATGCATTGAAGAAGATATTTAACATTTTTGCGTATAGATACCTCATTCATAAACAACAATTTTTATTATCAATTTAATATAATTTTTCAAGTCATGGTGAAGTTAGCGTTACACGAGTACACAGTAATCAAACATCATTGAATCGGGTAAATAGCTAAAAGTACTCAATACTAAACGACTTCCTCGGCTGTCACTTACATTAAGTACACAAAGCAACATCGTCTTTGATGTCGACGCGGAAAATTTTGCTTTAATTGTACAATGAGTCAAAGACGATGCGATAATTGATAACAAGGGCGTTATGTATAAGGCCAACCACACATATGATCATTAATTAGATTAAAGGATGAATGTGTTATATTTATTAAATGTGTTTATTAGGTACATTAAAGTCTAAAACTTATTTTTTGTAAGATTATACACTATCACGTCTTTATCACTAACGGAGAAGTCAGAACCATAGAGTAGTAAGATCCTAAGATCACTTTTAGCGTGATAGTCGGCATGGAGGTGGAAAAATGAATGAATTTCTAAGATTTATCTAGGAGGCTTTTATGTAGATAATAGCTTATATACATCAGATGAAACTGTGTTAATATAAAAGAACGTAATTTCTTATGAAACTTTATTTTTGTAAAGCCTTAAATTACAAGTTAAAATCATCTTTTCATTGGATACAGACACGTCATGTTTATTGCAGTTAAACGTATTTAGAATAATATCATATTATACAGTAGGCCTGCCACAATGTTAATAAATGTCAAATGAATGATTGTTAAATTTACTTCATTGTAAGATTCTGAAAATTTGACGTCCATTAAGCAATATTTATAAAAGTAAAAAGATTCACCATTATTACAATGTTATATTGGTAAGGTTACGCAGTAGCAAACCTTTGCAGGAGGTATGTATTAAGATCTTTTCACGTTTATTGTAATTATAATGTTGCGTCACGCATAGGTACTTACTTTAAAAACCTTTGATAGATGTGATAAGTGATAGATATGCAATGTTTTACTTACTTGCTTATTTTTCAGGCGTCGATAAATTATTCCTTAATTTTATCGATACTCGGTTACATCTCTAGCAAGACGTGTACTGTTCACACCCCCGATTTTTTCCACGATCGTCACAAAGGATAAAGGGGGCTACCGGACACAATAATAAATATTTTGACGATAACACATAAATATTCTTCCTTTATGAATAACAAAAGGGATGTGCCACGGGCAAAGGGCGGCCATTCCTCTGCTTTATGGTCATTCTGGTGTTACAAATGGTGTTCTATTTATTTGAGAAAGGGTCTAGTCGTTTTACCTCGTAATGGTCACTTCAATTTTCGTCTTTTCGTCCGTGGGTGATAAAAATGATATGTGGTTTGGTATGAAATTTATTGTTTTCTACAAATTTACTTTGTTGACCTGTTTTACGGTTTGGGTCAGAGTGACGGGTGTATTGTTGCAGAAATGAAATGTTATGAATTATGTTATATTTCATATAGGTATAACATATTCATAACATTTCATTTCTGAAATGGAATTAACGAACAATGTACCTGAATGTACCTTTAATGATTTTCAATGTACCTTCATGAAACAGGAACAAATATAACGCGAGCCGCACTCCTGACAGTCATAATGACGAGTGAATACGATGGTTCCATTTTATACAGGGTCTTACAAAATGGTAAAACTATTTTAAGGGTACATTCAGTCGATATGAAAAATAATTTATGGCCTCTCATACAAGTTGACCGTTTGTATGAAATGCCAAAAATATTTTTCATATTTCGATATATCTTCGTTGGGGAAAGTTGTACAGTATCATGGACTAATTTCACTTTTAAAATAATTTCGAGGTTTGGTGTGAAAATACTAATCTCGTAATTTAATTATTTTTATGCATATACCTAAGATTAAAATGAATGGAGAAGGCGAGGAAGATGATGATGATGATGATAAGATTAAAATATTTTAAAAGTAATTTTCATTTTATATAATTGCATTTTAAGGTATAATACAACACGTCTTCTTTCTTTATATTATAAAATAATTAATTGAAAAAAATTAGGTATAATAATACCGTTTTTTTTTTATTTTTTATTTTTTTTTATGTTATAGGGCGGTAAACGAACAAGCGGGTCACCTGATGGTAAGTGATCACCACTGTCCATGGACAACTGCAACACCAGAGGTGTAACAAGAGCGTTACCGGCCTTTCAGGAAGATATAGACTCGTTTACCGTAACATAAAGCATCTGACATCAAGTTATCCAATGCTAATAGGCTGAATGTGCTTGCTGCAGTGAAGTAATTTGATTTAATCCGTGGCCATAGCTCGAAAGATCCAATGTTTTCATTAATTTTATTTTATTTTTATTTTATTTTATTTATTTAATAAATTATTAATGTTATTGTATGTGGAGTACCTCGACGATAAATTGGATAAATATAAAGTTAATTAGCAAAAATATATACATTAAATAAGCAATAAAATTAAAAATAAATCAATAATATGCGTAAAAATCTAATATGTAAAATTGTAATTGTAAATAAATAAGAATTGAAATTATGAATAACAGTGACGAGATTCCTCCTCTCTGCTTTGCAGTGCCCAACAGGGTCCTTAAATGAGTGTGGATGTGGATGTGAATGTAATTTGAGGAGCAATAAAGTATTGAGTATTGATATTTTTTTTAATTACCTAAATAAGAATACCTATCTACATTATAATTTTATACTTAAAGCTTACAGCAAAATGTAGATAAGTAATAACAAATTAAATTTAGTACTTACTTGCATTCTTATGCACCTTTAGCGTTGACAAAACCGGAAATTGCTTGCAGGGAACTGACTGGTGTCGGCGTTCAGAGAGCGGCTCTCACGCGACACCGCAACGTCGACAAGTAAAATGCGGAGCTAATGCGTTAAGTTGCCTCTGAATTATTGCTATCATTTCTATCTATCTATCTACAATCCCTTTATCCTGAGCTCAGGTTCTTTTCATTTCTTATTCTTCCCTATAAGATGTCTCTGAGCTCAGTGTGCCTCCTGGCAAAGGCCTCCTCCAACCATTTGCATTGTTCTCTATCTTGTGACTCTTAATTGTAATCATTTAAATTAATTGATTAATTTAAAATGGTTGACTCACTCACATGGAAACTACTCCACCGAAAAGAACGTAGTTCTTTAATTATAGATAGATAGACTCACTCACACTCGCCCTGAAGATGATCATCTAAATCAATCGAAACCTGGTCGGCTTTTTCCGACTATATCACGCAAGTCAACCGTTTTAAATTAATCAATCATGGATTAATATAGGTAATCATTTAACTTGTATAATATTTCCTGTTTCTATTAATAAAATACAAAGACACATAAGAATTAAAATAGAATAGGTATTTCCCCTGCGAAAAGGGTGGCAACTTGTCTAATGTAATAAATTAGGGAAAATAGGGATAATAATAAACATGAACTAAGAAAACAAATCGGTCAAGTGCGAGTTAAACTCGCGTGAAGAGGGTTCCATACTTCGCATAGGTTTTCCTTAAATCTATAGGTGAAAAGAACCATTTTCAGTATTTCTTCAAAATTTTAGGCTCTTTCTGGGCCTACAATTTAGATGTTTTCAGAGATGATGGAGGGATTGGTCAAATTTCGCCTATTATTTTAATTATATTCAACAATATTTATCTTCAAATTATGAAAAAAAAAAATCACACCAGTTTTAGTCTTTTAAACCCGTGGAAAGTTACATTAGTCATGTAACATACAACACACATGTAACAACATGTAACGCTATACGTTTAAGCACGTATAAGTTCTAATTACGTAGGTACCTAAAACAAGAATACTTACATGTGAAAGAAGCATTATAAACTAACATTTTAATTAGGGTTCTGGAACAATATATCTATATACCTAGATAACGCTCTTATCACTCGTTTTGATAAAAAAGTGGCGCCCTAAACTCATCAAACTGAAAAATGACGAACATCGCAATGTACCATAAACTGTGATTTGTGAACCAAGATGGATGACGCATAAAACGTAAATTAAAAAAAAAACATCCCGCGGTTTATACCGAACACGCCCCCCTCTTTAACTGATGACGCGGTAAAGTCCCAACCAGTATAACAAAACCCCTATACCTCAACTAACTAGTTGAAAATCATACGATTTTTATAAAATAAGCCTTTCGTAAAGCTCGCAGTCCGCTGGCCTGGAGGTCATAATTGCTCTCCTCGTTAAAAATTTTTAATCAGGCACAAAACTTTTATGAGAGCTTATGAAAAGGCTTTGTAAGTGCAATGGCAATTATGTTGTGTTAATTATTTAGATATTGTTGCTGGTTCACTGAACGCGAACTGTTTTTTCTAATAAAATATTTAAATTTACCTATTTTATATATTTATTGATTCCAATTGTTAAATATTTTTAGGCAAAGATAAAAGTGAAGAGAATACCGAAACGAGAAGACTATCGAAAACACTTACTTCATCAGCTGGTCCTTTTTAGTCTCCACTATTTATTTTTCGTGTATGTAAGTGGCCAACACTGGTGTCAGATTTTTCAAGCTGCCTAAAGGCATCTGACAGAGCTTGACGACTGCTATTTTGCCGGGAACCACAAGACACTCCACTTCCATACAGAAAAAACATTTTTTTTTAAACTACTCAATGTAACTTATTTCTGTAAATTGTATTTGGCACTCGTTCGCAAGCTTTACATATTATGTTCTGATAACATTGTATTACGCATAATATCTTTGTAAACTGACAAAGCCCTTCTGGCGCGTAGGCGACCAATACTGTGTAAATGAGTTTCTTTCGGCGTTTCTTCACAGCAGTGGTCGTTGCTAAACGCTATCGGTACCTTACTTACTTCTTACTTCTCCCGAGGACTTCTTTTCCGCAATTTGGTCCATTGCGCTGAACCCGTTTTGCGTGTGGAGCCGGCGTAGTTATCAGTTTTCAGACCAGCCCAGCTCCTGCAGGAATCCGAGAACGCTCCCCGGCGCCCTCACGGCTTCCTCCACGGTTCCTTGATGTTCCAGGAACCCTCTTCTTATGTGTGCGACGCCACCGCACTCGATGAGGAGATGGCTCGCAGTTTCATCAGCCTCCATGCAAGCTCTGCACAGAGGACTGTCAGTAATTCCTAGGGTGTAAAGGTGTTTGTTTAGTGCAATATGACCAGTAATAATGTCAACCATACGGCGTAGATTTCTCCGGGGTAGTGCTAACAGGCGTCGGGATAGGCGACTATCCCATTGGGGTAGTGCCTCCCTAGCCTGCCGACATGTCCGGAGGGATCGCCATGATTGATTTTGTTCTTCGCTAGTGCGATTTCTGATCCAGGTGCGAACCTGCGTGAAGGGGATCGGAGCCATAGGAAGAGGTCCCAACGGTGTCATACTCGATCCCCGACGCGCGAGCTCGTCAGCTGCATCGTTACCCAGTGAGTTGCTGTGTCCTTTGATCCATTGGAGAGTGACTGTGTTATACTTACAGAGTTTTTCCAGGGATCTGTGGCATTCTTGTATTAAGGCAGAGTCCACATGTGTCCTTCTGAGGGCAAGTAGGACCGCTGCGCTGTCAGTTAGGATACGGATGGACATACCTGATACCTTCCTCCTAGTAATTTCTGTAGCCGCGTGGGTTATAGCTGCGCATTCGGCTTGGAAGATGGAGTTTTCCTTACCCAGGGCATATGCAGAGTGAATGTTGAGGTCATGAGAGAATACGCCAGCACCTACACCATTTTGTGTCTTTGAGCCGTCTGTGCATACCCTCATTTCTTTAGTACCGGAGCTGTCTGAAGATTCCTCATGTAATTGTATTTTGTATTTTTTGTCGAAGACAAATTGCTTGTGGATCCTGTCGTTTATCGCGCCTATGAGGTATGATGCATTGAGGGCTAGTGGCAGGATTCGTGTATGAGGGGCCTTGTCTTTGTGTTTCCACAGGCCTAGTGTTTTAAGTCTTGCAGCTGCGACTTGTGCTTCTTGTTTGATGTGTAGGTGTAGCGATTTGATATCAAGAATTGCCTCGAGTGCCGCTGTTGGGCAAGTTTTCATGCCTCCACTTATTGCCAGACATGCAGTTCTTTGGAATCGCTGTAGCTTGTCTTGCACTGTTGTCAGTGTGGTCCTATGCCACCATACTAGTGCTGCGTACGTAAGTCCTGGTCTTATGACTGTTGTGTATAGCCATTTCATGATTTTAGGGGAGATGCCCCAGTTTTTGCCTACTAATCTTCGGCAGTTCCAAAGATTTATGTTTGCTTTATTTATCTTTTCCTCTAGATGTGTACTCCAATTAAGCTTTGAGTCTAGTTTTACACCTAGGTATTTGACTTCATTCGATAGAGTGAGAGTTGTTCCAAAGAGCTTTGGAGGTTCGTACTTTCCTAAGACTCTTTTGTTGGTGAACAGGACCAGTTCCGTTTTGTTTGTGTTCACTGAGAGCTCGTGTGTGGTACACCATGTCTCCACTATGCGTAATGCACTTCTGGTCAAGCTGCACACGATACTTGCCGAATTCCCTTGTATGAGTATTGCCAAGTCATCAGCGTAGCCGACTGTGTGATAGTGTTTGTCATTTAGCGATGTAATTAGATCGTTTACCACTAAGCTCCAGAGAAGGGGAGATAATACCCCTCCTTGTGGGCAACCTCTGGTTGCCATTACCCTTGTGGTGTCACATATGTCTAGTTGTATATTACGTAGTTTTAGCATGTTGAATATCCATCCAGTTACGGTGCTTGGTACTTTATGCCTATTTAGTGCTTCTTGTATACAATTGAAGTTTGTCTTGTCAAAGGCACCTTCGATGTCAATGAAAGTTCCTAAGCATAGGTTTTTGCTGTGTATTGCGTTCTCCAGTATTGTTACCACTTCGTGTAACGCTGATTCAGTAGATTTACCCGTGCAGTATGCGTGTTGTTTTGGATGTAATGGGTAATTCATTAATGCCGTATCTCTGATGTGCCTATCACATAGTCTTTCCAACACTTTGAGGAGGAAGGACGATACACTTATAGGTCTAAATGATTTGGCATTAGTGTAATCCGTTTTACCAGGTTTCGGTATAAATATTACTTTGACTTCTCTCCATTGTAGAGGAATGTATTTATGAGCCAGGCAAGCCCTTAATAGGTTAGTGAGGTGTTCTTGAAGAACTTTTCCTCCCCATTTGAGTAGGCCTGGGAATATTCCATCTGGACCTGGTGATTTGAATATTGGAAGCTGTTTATTGCCCATTCTACTCTATCTTTGGTTACAATCTCTTGGGCTTGTAACCAAAGATAGAGTACCTTTCGAACGGTACCTTTTGAACAAAGAAAAAAATAATTTAGATATAAATAAACATTACACGTAATGCACACTATAATTATTGACGTATAAAAGTGCCTGCAAAGGCCTAATTACTGAATAAATATTTGATTTTGATTTTTTGATTTTTGACAAAATAAGTACATTACTCATTGTAACCGATCAACCTATTTAAATTGAATAATTGTTCTTCAAACTATTATTTATAAAAAAAAAAGTCAATTATTCACAATAAATTGTGCCATCTACACCACTCAAAGTAACCTACAATCCATTAACCAATTCGGGTGCAGCTTTACATCCACACACACCACAAAGCTAACCAAAAAGAGGTTAATTAAAAACCCTAGGTGTATTAAATAAGAGCAACTGTGTCAATGGAACATATGAATCGTAGGTCAAGTGGAAAAAGATAAAACATAGTATAAGTCAAGTTTTGAATTACTTAAAACATTTTAAATAGGTATTATAACTAAACCAAGTAATGGGTGAATAAATATACTGTAGTAATAATTTTTAATAAAAAAAAGAATAGACGGCGTGTGATGACCATTCGTCCTTAGCTCAAATTTAAAAACCTTTTTCCTCAACAAGTGATAAATCTCCAAAAAACTCGAAATATAAAAGACTTCGCAAAGAAATTTCTCATTTTAACAACTGGCCTGTAATTTGGTGAAGATCAAAGAGATTGGAACATACGGATCCCTCGCACGATTGACCCTGGAGTAAAGTAAAATGGAGTAAAAGGGCTACTTAGAGGATTGGTCCTTTCATGTCATTCGCTTTCATACGAAAATGCTTTCTAAATTTCTATTAAACGAGATGTAATGGATATGCGCACTTTTTGTTAAGCATATTTGATTGAAACATATTATTTATTTTTATCCTAAAAGCCAAAAGGAAGAGTAATGATTTTAGCAGTCTATGGATGTATGTAAGTATATGGCAACATGGTAGCATCCGAACCGCTTATCCAATTTTTACAAATGAGATGTCAATGGATTTGTCATTGTTGTTCGGGTGGCATAGGCTAAAATTTGTATGCAATAAATGTATATAACGAATGTTACATACCTAGATTAAAGTGCGAGTAACAATTTTTTTTTATGAATGGTCTTAATTAGCACATTTCAAATATATAGCCGTAAATGGCTGCCGGCCGAACTTGGATCAATTGGATAATTCATACTTTTCAGTAAAAAAAATTCCGTAGTCGGGTATTAGTTTTTAAGGCGCGCTAGGTCCAGAGCTCACAATATTGAGTGTTTTTGAAAAATTTGCTTTAATTAAATTACTAAAATTTATTTTTCAAAAATTTTACGTAGTCATCTTAAGGCTTTTATTTATTTTATTTAATCTTTATTGTCCATCAAATACAAATTGTACAGAACAATAGGCGAACTTAACGCTAAAAGCGTTGTCTACCAGTCAACCTTTGGGTTATACAGAAAGTCTAAATGTGGGTTGCAAGATAAAGTGTAGTATACATAAAATACACAATGTACATTGTTTTCTACAGAGAAACACAATATCCAAAATATGATTGAGAATTTTTGGCTCTATAGAAAAAAAATTGTATGCAACGGGCAATAAACTGGCATTGTGCAAATGGACCAAGTCACCGGCCACCTACTTTTGTCACACTACTGTCAATCACTTGCATCACGCAAGCACACTTCCACACTGCACCACTAACACACAATTTTCAGGAAACTGAAGGTGATAATTAAAAAGTGACAGTGGTTTTTTTGCGTTTACTTAAATAGGAATGTAGGCATGCACGCGACGTTTCAGTATGCCGATTCATAATTAAACAGTTTGTTTACATGGTCAATATTGTGTATGATAGTAACAAACTCGTCATGTTGTAGCTTTGGTCAAAGTGGAAATAGGTTTCGAAAGGTATGTATTTTTATGGACAGAGAGACTCACTGTCTTATCATATCAAATACCTACAAGAAATTTACTGCCGGACATACCTCCCCCTCAAGGATTAGGCTAAAACGACTGATCTATCTATGCCTTTATGTACGTATACATCTATTTTTTGGTTGAAGTGATATATATTTTTTATCAAAGGATGTAGGCGACCAATACTATGTAATACCAGGCCTGTGTCACTCCCCGTTTAGGCATCGAAAACGTACCTACATTATTACTATGCGCGCAATCGGCCCCTTCGGGTGGTAAATTCAGTTATACGAATCATTAGTCTAGATTAATAAGAATGAAATTTGAAATGGATGTCTAGGTATCTTTACGAAAAGGTGCTAAATTCTGACGTGAGCTGAATTAAACCATATCGCTAGCCACATTGAGTAGACATTTCTTTGAATTTCTTTGTTGAGTAAGACTTCTGTACGTTAGTATTATTTATTCTGTGGTAATACTCTCAGGTAATACTCTTACTGTCTTCTGTGCCAATACTGTGCAAATGAGTTTCTTTCGGCGTTTCTCTCAGCAGTGGTCGTTGCGAAACGCCAGTATCGGTAGTTTTTTTTAAAATAGTTAATAATTTTAATATAAATAAACATTACACGTATATGTATACAAAACTTATTGACGTGTAAAAGTGCCTGCAAAGGCCTAATTAGGTACGGAATAAACATTTGAATTTTAAATTTTAAAGTTGATAAAGATAAATACAAAATGCTTTTGGAAATACCTATTAAGGGAATACTTGAATTTTCCGGGGTCCAGTGCTGCCCCCATTTAAAATAAATAATTTCAAAGAAAACTGAGACAATATTTAAAATTTTGCAACTACCAAGTCCTAGATAACCCTTCAAAGTATCTAGAACTTGGTAGTAGCAAAATTTTTAATTGATGTCTCCGTTTTCTTTGAAAAGATTTATTTAAAATGGGGGCAGCACTTGACCCCGGAAAACTTAGGTACGGCTTAAAGTTGGGATTTCCTTTAAGACAAGAATAACATTCTCATATGAAACCTTTTAGATATTAATTTAAACCAATTTAAACCGAACAAATAACAATTATCTACGAAATACAAATAATTTTAACACACGGAACTGAGTAAAAATGTTCACATTATTGTGTTCACTAATTATTATGACATTATTGTTATCCTGTATGCGATCTGTGTGACCTTCACATTATTTTTGACAATACTTAGAAGCACTTAGAACACGAGACAATGAAGACAACATTTTGTTGACGATTCCAGATAAGACAAAATTAACATTTTGTAATACTCATCTGATAAAATTATTAATTTAACTATTAGTTTGAAGGTGAATAGAATTATTATAAAATATAATTTTAAGTTTCAATCTTGCTTGCTTAATTTTTACAAGAAAATTATCAATTTTGTGTAGAAAGCTTAAAAAATTTCAACTATTGAAAAATAAAATAATAAAGTAGCTATGTCAAGATATGTCCTACCTACAAGATTTTACGTAGGTAAGCGCATGAATAAAAAGTTAACCAAAGTTGACCAATATTTGGGGTCCGGCATAAGCTTCCTAAGCGAACAAAGAAACAACAGTAGAATATTAACCAATAAAGTTCTACTAAAGGTGTCCTACTTGTCAAAAAAAAGCATTATTAATAGCCTGACTACTAAAACTTGGCTAAAAGTCTTATTTTAGTAAAAAAATTGTCTTTGCCAAAATGACAACGTAGGTATTTTGATAGTTACACTTCGCACCTCTTCCATGTTAGTCTGGGAGAAAAGAAAAAACTTAGAATGTACCAGCTTCTTCTCTTCCTGTGCAGATCGTAAAAGCCGATCGAAGGGATGGGCGAAAATGCAAATCATGTTAAGGCAAGATGGGTTCACAATTTGCAATACTGTGCGTGTTTTTGAAAAACCGCTGTAATTAAACTACTACAGTTTAATCCTCAAAAAATTTACATATAAATCTTAAGGCTTTTTAGGGTTCCGTACCTCAAAAGGAAAAAACGGAACCCTTATAGGATCACTTTGTTGTCCGTCTGTCCGTCCGTCCGTCCGTCTGTCCGTCCGTCCGTCTGTCAAGACCCTTTTTCTCAGGAACGCGTGGAGTTATGAAGCTGAAATTTATATCAATTACTCAGGTCTACTGTCCCTTGAAGCTGTGAAAAAATCAAACTTCTAAGCCAACGCAATCAAAAGATACAGCCGTTTATGCCGCAAATTTTCGACACTTGCAAGGGAATCAAAACCTACAGGGTGCTTCCCGTGAACTCAGAATCTTGAAATTTGGTACGAAGCAACGTCTTATAGCATAGATAAAGGAAAAATTACGAAAACCATAAATTTTTAGTTACATCACATAATATATTTTTTTTTAATAATTTTAAACTTACTACCCATTTCCTCATAAACGCGTAGAGGTATTAAATTGAAATTCATACCAAATACTAAACCTTGCAGGTTTGTACGGAACCCTCGGTGCGCGAGTCCGGCTCGCACTTGGCCGGTTTTTACAGATACTCACAATATCCAAAACACGATTGAGTATTTTTGGCTCGTTAGAAAAAAATCACAAACATACCTCTAAATTTGCCTTTATAAGACATATTACTATTTAATACGATCACCTTTTTATATGAAAATTATACCAATAAATTTATTATCTAAATATCTAGTCGTTTTGGCTCCAAAAAAAAATTATAAATATAATACAAAAAATAATAATAAATAAAACACTGCGAAATATCGTCGAGCACGGCTCCGGGCTTTTCTTCGCTCTCGACGAATATTTCACTGTTTTTTTTTTGTGTTATATTTATATTTTTTCTTGGCTCTGAACTGGCGGGGCCTTAATAGGCGATGCGACTAACAACCTATCACAATTTTGTTTCTTTTTCACTTTTTCGCCCACCATCACGCTAAAAGTTGCCTTTGGGTCTTCTTTCGGCCCCTGGGATCTGTCTGCTTAGACCCGCGAGACCCAAAATGCTGTCCTTGCTATCTCATTAGGAATAAAGACGTTATAGTATGTTAGTCTTTCCAACTTCCTTATTATTTCCTTATAACTTGTTCAGTTTCCTCCACAAAACCACCCATCGCCTGTCATGCTGTAAAAGTCATTCGCATAGCAAGGGTGCGCGTTGGCGCGTGCCACCGACTGGATTTGTCACGCTCCATGACAACTGAAGAAAAAATCGTGCCAGGGTTGCGACATGTCACATTAGGTACCGCTCTAGTTTGTTTGCTTGGTAAATTTCATATCGGTTTGCATCGACACTTATTAACACAAATATGGTATCATATCGTAACCATTCCTGTTTTTGTGAATTTTCCTTAAAAATTATGGTTATTTTTTATTTCTTTCTTTTAATTTTAACATATTCGCAACATGCTTCGTTAATGGGTTGCAGAAAAGAATCCGCAACATGCTTCGTCAAAAGTTACTTATTGGATTATATAAAACTTCTTTTTGTAAATCTTTACTGTGTCTATTTATAATTTTTATTATAAATTTTTAAGGGTACCTACATTAACTGTATAGGGTTGGATTTTAACAAGATTTTTTTTTGGAAAATTTAAAAAATACTGTAAAAAAGAAAAATACCAAAACAGGTAATAATTAAAAATATTTTTAAGAAGGTAGGTACATAAAGAAATAAAATACAGGTACAAAAAATAACTCAATTAATACAAAAATATACAGCGAGAAAAACTAGGTTTAAAGCTAAGCTTATAAACACCGTGATTGTGATTATGTGTGTAAACTGTGTGATATAATATTTTGTGTGGAATATTAAAATAAATATACAGAATCCAACGAATTAGTCTAAAACTATTTGAAGGGTACATTCAGTCCACGATACTGAACAACTTTTCCCAAAGAACGATAGCGAAATACGAAAAATAATTTTTGATCCAAATTTCTATGAGACGCAAAAAATATTTCTCATATTTCGATATACGCTTGGGGAAAGTTTTTCAGAATCATCGACTAAATCTAGCCTAAAAATAGTTCCGTATATCATGTTAGATGTAATATATGAAATCGCAGACAGCCCTGGCTGTTACGTGGCGTGCAGTGGACGGATTCACTTGCCGTATAAGTAACCACGATCTGCTAATAAATACCACTCTTTACTCATCGCTGCACCTGCCGGCTTGCTACGAAGAATTCGCAAAATAAAATAAATAAGTATTCAAACTAAGTCTCTCTCGACTGGTCTGGAAGAAAAGAAGAATCTTATAATGTACCGCACCTGCTTCTCTTCCCGAATATTGTCCCATCTATCGAGGGTATGGTCGAGAATCTGAATCATGTCAATGAGCAATGTGGTTAGCAACCCATTACTATTTTGATTCCGTTTTGCCACCCTTACGACCACCATCACGCTAATAGTGTTCTGCTAAGAGTGGTCTTTGGGTCTTGAACACTCTGTGTATCCCGTTTGGTATAGAGACCTAAAATTTACTATTCAAGCTAAGTCCTTTATTAGTGAAAGTACCTACATATAAATCAAATTTAATCGTAGCTCTTGCTCAAGCCACATTTTAGACAAAAAGTATACCTAATCTGTTCATCCGTTTCAGTCAAGACACTGTATTACCCAATGTTCTGGCTTCGCCGTAGCAAGGCGGCACTGGTCACAAGTGCAGTTGCATTATTCACGAGCTCGGCCGAGCGCATCGGTCGCACTTCGCCCGCGTCGACCAACACTATGTACATTACAACGGTGATTATTTTGATTACGTACTTGTTTTTATTTAATTTACAAGTAAAAAAAACGGCCAAGTGCGAGTTAAACTCGCGTGGAGAGGGTTCCGTACAATTGATTGAATTCTTATAGATTTTCCTGTTATCTACAAGCAATGAACTATATTTTGTATTTTTTTTCAAAATTTTAGGTTCAGTAGTTTTGGAGATCAGGGGGGGATGGTCAATTTTCGTCTTCTTTTTTGAATAAAATCAAAACTATGTATTTTACAATAATAACAAAAATATATTTGAGATTCTCATAACAAGCCCTTTCATTTGATATATGACACAGTCAGGTTTGCAAAACTTTTTTTTTAAATTTCTAATATTCGGGGGACACCCCGAAAATTACCCTTATTAAAAAAAATATTTACTTTGCACATATGCGTTTGGGTCATAAGATTACACTATCCTACCAAATTTCACCTAATTCGGTTCAGTAGATTCGGAGCAAATTATCTATGACAGACGGACGGACAGACAGACAGACGCACGAGTGATCCTATAAGGGTTCCGTTTTTTCATTTTTGTACGGACCCCAAAAGAGGAACTATAGATGGAAACAAAATCTTAACCCATTAAGGTACATATGTAAAATAATCTAATTTCTTTCAATTCAACATTGCCCTAACCCTTTACTTATCTCGGTTTGTTACATATACAGGTTACATATACAGGTACGAGTACCTACCTACAGATACATGAGAAATGTTTTAGCTGTAATTTTACTACCGGCCGCCTGCCTTACGTCAACCCTCTTTGGGAATGTATTTGTGCGAAAAGTTTTACAAACGGCAGCCGCCCGACGTTAAACCGCCTTGGGAATACAATTTCAGCACGAGACGTCCTTTAGTCGCCTCTTACGACATCCACAGGAAAAGATGGAGTGGTCCTATTCTGACCCGGAACCACACGGGGATATAGTTTAATATTGACGACCTCCGTGGCGTTATGGTTAACACGCTAGACCGCTAATCCGGAGGTTCTGGGTTTGATCCCCAGCCAGGGCAAGTTGGAAATGGCCTTTTTTAAATTGTCCTGGGTCTTGGGTGTTTATCTATATATGTATTTATATCATAAAATATAGTATCGTTGAGTTAATATCCCATACCACAAGTTTGAAACTTACTTTGGGGCTAGCTTAATCAGTGTGATTTGTCCCTAAAAAAAAAGAATATTATACCTATTAGTTCAAATAGAAAAACAATTATTTTACATGAGAAAAATATCGTCATATTCAGCGGCATGACTACTGCTGTCCACTTCTGAACACGGAATCGGTTCAGTATCTTATTAGAGCCATTTGTTATTAACTCATATAGCACTGATGTGAAATGGATATTATGTGGAATTTCACCTTTGCGAAATTGGACAAGATGGCATCCGACTACCGACAAAAAAATCGGTCATCTCGAAAGTTATTGCAATACCACGAACAAGCCGCGACGCACAATTCTTTAAAAATACGCCAAAAAGATTTTATGAGTCACTAAATTCGACTTTGGTGATATAAACCTTGAGCACTTTAATATAAAAACATAACAACATTTTGAAACTCTATTATGTACACAATAAGGTTTAAAATAAAATATTAGGTGGTAAATGTATGTTTGTTGTTGTAAAAGGCTTTGACAGTTCGTGGTAGGGTTAGCAAAACGGTAGACTGGGCAATTTCGATTTGGTATAGATAGTGTTTTTGTCAAAATGTCAACTTCTGTGGTCCCCGTTTGGTTTTTTCGTGTCATTTTTGTTGAATTTTCGTTATGACTAGTTTCATTTGATCTTATCGAGGACAGGTGACTTTTCGTTCACCAAGTAGGTAGGTAGCAACATAACTATAACTATTTAATATGTTTTATATTTGTTCCTATTAAAAAAAAAATCAATAATGATTATTACTGTACATTAAATTTCTTATATGTATGCAAATGCATGCATATCTTAATATTATTAAAAAGTCGACCTTTTTCGACTAAACTACGTATGTAAACCGTGTATATTATTCATCAAGCATATCTTCATACTTGCACTACGAATTTGACATCTCATTTAATAAAATCATTTTTTCGTTACTACGAATTTATAAGGAATTGAAAATCATTTTGAAACCTCGATCAAGTAAACTATAGAGACTTTTTAAACATTGCATCAATTTATCATCCCATCAAATGGATACATGTATTCCTAAATAACTTCTCTTTACAAATGTCTATCAAATCACTAAAATAGCATCACCTTTCGTTTATACAGTTTTTTAAGTGATAGTCAAAAAGCGCAGTGCACATCAAAGTTTAAAGTAGATTTATATGGAAGGGATTAGACTGTTTCGTGCATTTCCCAGCCATGGAAGGGCCCTGAAGTGACATTTAAGAAAAAAACAAAATTAATGCCGCTTGTGCTAAACGTTTTGAAACTTTGCTTTTGCTCAACAAGTATTATTAGAAAAAAAAATATTTATACTTTTGTAACTATATTTCGTTTTTCTCTGATTGGATTGGACGCAGACAGGGGAGGGGAGGGCCTTTGCCCAGTAGTAGGACACTGTCATAGGCAAAAAATCGTTTTTCTCTAAATTTATCATATCTTAATTTACTCTAATAAACTTGTTTACTACAAATAATTAAAATGAAGTAAAAAAAAAGTTCTCTTTTCACTTGAGTAAAATTGTTATTTGTTATCCCAAATGGGGTAGACATAGCATTTTGGGTGAAGATCCAAAGGTATTTAGTGATGGTGGGCGAAAAGGTGGAAAAAGAAATCGAAATAGTGATAGGTAGCAACCTAGGTGATACGTGGCTAGCAAGCCACATCACCTAATAACATGATTTGCATTTTCTCATTTGTTATTTGTAATGTTCACTAAATGGTCCCAACCCTTACCAAGTGTATATTTACGAGAGTAAAGTATGACACGAGGGACAGAAAGAATGTTAATTACAAGTTGGATCGCTTTGAAAGTAACGTAAACAGGGGTCTGATGTTTAGGGCGGGATTAAAAAGGACGCGTGCCGTGTGTTGTTTTTAATTTTGTATTCACTTGGAAAGTTTTGGTGGGTTTTGATTTGATTCTTCTTTCTTTTTACTTTTGCTGTTTCTCTTCCCGCGTGATTTGTAAAAGCCAATCAAGGGAAAAGACGAGAATCTGAATCATTTCAATAGGCGATACGCCTTGCCGCCCATCACTATTTTGATTCCCTTTTTCCTTTTTTAGGCACCATGAGACTAAAAGTAGCCTGGGTCTTAAAGCTCTTGTTTTTGTCTTCCCAGTTAGGGATAAAAGCGTAACAGTGCAGGTAGTAGAAAAGACCTGCTTTCGTGAACTTTTATCACAGTTTAGGAAAAGTGGATAAAGATGTCATTATCACTGTCATCATCAGGTCTTTTTTAGTCTCCACTGCAGGAGCACAACCCTCTCAGTACTACCAGATCAGTATACCTCTATATGCCACAGCAGCAGCCAGAGGATTTGCCCTACGCTCTCTACGCTGGCCAGACGGGTTGGAAAGGTGTGTGTGGAGTGTTTCCTAAGTCGCCTTTTACGACATCCACGGGAAGACTTGGAGTAAGCCTGTTCTACTCTGCAAGAAACCACACAACTAAAATATAGACATGATAGCGTATAATTAAAGAATAAAGACAATGACATCACAGTTTAAAATTTGACTGAAACACTTAAAATAAATAATAAGTACCTGTATCTACCTACTATAATACTAGCACACGTGTACTACAACAGTAAGTACACAAGTTCAATGACCCCAGCTAATTCTGGCTCAGCATTACAAGGTCTATTTCTGATTATGATTACTACACGCACACCAATGGTTATTGGTACCATCGCTTGTCAACGTTACTATTTGTGTGTGTTGAATTTCTTATCCCGTGTTCCGCTAACTGGAACATTTTGTATGGTTTTTCCATACAAATTACCTACGCTGAGATGTCTTATAACAATTATTTTTTTTCACAATAACAACAACCAACTTCCTTTTTTTAAGGAATTTCTTCCATATCTCCAAAGTTCTTCATCGTGTGTTCGCCAAATTAATATATGGACCTAATTAATAGTACTATCACGCCTGTTTCCCACACGGGGCAGAGACTATGGACCTCCACTTGCTACGATCCTGACAGACCTCTTTCGCTTCATCTACACTCATCAACCTCTTCATACATGCCGTTCGGTTACGGGTACTTCTTACCTCTCCTTTTTTTAGAATGTCTGCAATCTGATCGCAGAATGTTCGCCGAGGTTGAACCTGTCCCGCTCTTCCTTTCACACTTGCCTTATAAATATTTTTTGTTAATCTCTTTTCATTCATCCTTTCTACATACCCAAACCATCTTAACATTCCTTTCTCTACTTTTGTCACTACGTCCTCTTTCAACTTAGTAGTAAAGGCTTTCAAATAAAAATAGAGTCATACAAATCGGTTCATACTTGATTAGCAAAGATATTGCGTAACATACACATAACGAAAAACATACGGGTAGAATTGATAACCTCCTCCTTTTTTTAAGTCAGTTACTAATACTTTTTTTTGTAAGATATCACAACATAGGTCATTTAGTAAAAGTTGTCCATATTGACGAGCTGTTAAACGTACATTTTCACTTGGTTGTATTAGAGATACGTTGACCCAATTATGCCCAAAATCTTAATTTTATGTTTCTTACTCACATTTTCCCGTACAAAATAAAGCAATTAAAGTTTACAACAGCTTAGCGTCATAACATAACAGGCTAGTCAGTCAGTCAATTGAAATTCGGGTGGTCTAGTCCAGCTGTTCTCAAACTTTGTTATAGATACCTACTCGTAATAGAAAAATCTCTGCGAGTTGGAAATAGCCCTAATAATGTTTATGTGTATAATTTGCTGAAAAAACTTTTTTCAGCGTTGCGCATGTTATATACCTAAATACAAATTCAGAGTTGTTTCATGTTGAAACAACTTTAAACCGATTTGCATTTAGGTGTATCACTTGCGCAATGCTGAAAAAGCTTCTTCCAGCAAATCATACCTACACCTACACATTAGGGTTATTTTTTATTTTTACCCATGAAAGATTGACGTTACATTTTTTTGTTATAAAGTTTAATAAATAAATAAAAGTAAATAGGACCGTGTAAAGGACTAATCACAAACATCTAGTGCTACAATTGCATTCCCAAGGAGAGTTAACGTCGGGCGGCAGCCGGATGTAAAACTTTTCGCACAAATACATTCCCAAAGAGAGTTGACGTCAGGCAGGTGGCCGGTAGCAAAACAAATCATTTAAACTGTTCCGGTTACTTCTTCTCCATTTTGCAAGGGCTTCGGCATCCTTTAGTGACCATTGACATGCATGTTATATTTGTAGAAGAAAAATCGGGAAAGCGCACCCCGGGCTCCAAAGCAGCACAGCTGAGGATGCAACCGGGAACGCGCTTAGACGGAGAAGAAGGACCGTGTAAAGCTGAAGAGAAGAAAACCCAGACAGATGTCTGCTATCTCGATCTCACGGTGGACCAGCTTAATAAGCTTGAGCGACTTTAAAACTTCTGCATAAGATTTATATTTGGTTTACGCAAATACGATCATGTCTCACAATTTCGCACTCAGCTCAAGTGGCTTCCTATTTGTTTTCGCCGGAATACTCATATCCTTTCTTTATTGTATAACATTCTATATTTCCTTCCATCCCCCTGTTATCTTAAGGAACGTTTTAAATTTCTGCATTCTAATAATATGCATAATTTAAGGTCATCAGAAAATCTAGTTTTGGATATGCCTTTGCATCGATCCAACTTCTATGATAAGTCCTTCACGGTTCAAGCTGTGCGTCTGTGGAATGAATTGCCGGTCTCAATACGGCGTGCAGAGTCTCTCTCTATTTTTAAGAAAATGGTAGTAGATTACTAACTTTCAAAAGTCATTTAAATTGTCCATAGAAATTAAGAATTTTATAGGTATTAGTAAGTTTATTAATTTTATGTATTTATGTATGTAGTATGTATGTATATGTTAAAAAGTGTATTATTTTATGTAAGTATAGTTTATGTTTTATGTATTTAAAATTTAGCATACTAAATTTTTAAGTCTACCTTTACTACAGTTTTTTTTTCTCTTTTCCCTTCTTGTTTAGTTACACCACCGTCATTGTCTTTCTCATAGTCCTCTCCATACACTGGTTGTCTGGAAGAGATTGCTTTAAGCGATAACACCGCCCATTGTACTAATGTTATTTTAAGTTATTTGTTTATATTGTTTTTCTTTTGGTGTACAATAAAGAGTTTTTCTATTCTATTCAAATATGAAGAATTTGGTGGTAGTTTTACAGCCAGCCAGCTCAACGTTGACTCTCTCTCTCTGTACGACGTAGGAATGCAGTTGTTGCATAAAATAATAATATTGTACTCAGTACTTTAGTCGCTACTTGAAAATTAAATCTGCTTTTGATAATTGAAAATCCAGTTTGAGAATATCTTATGGCTCTGGAATTGGCTATAAACATAACTGTCTGCCATCAAGATGAATATAAGTTTATTGTAGTTTTGGGATTAGCTCATGTTTGTCAATTGGGATTCATTTATCCAGATTCAACGATCATTTAGCTAATTTTAGAGCCAAGTCATACCAGTACAGGTAGTAAAGTTTTATAAATAAAAATGTCGTTTTTTAAGACATAGGTTCAAAAACATAAATAAAGTACTAATCTTTTTTTATTAGCTTATTTCAGTGTCTCACTGCTGGGAAAAGGGCCCACTTTTCTGCTTCCAATCAGTCCTGTCGACGGCAACAGTTTCGCCACTCGCCTTTGTACCTACGTGTCCAAGTCATCTCGCCATCTTCTTCGAGGTTTGCCTCGATTTCGGCGACCATCTGGGCCTGGGATCCACTTAGTAGCCATCTTTGAAGACAGACATATCAAAAACTCTTAATGCTCTCTAAGAGCAGATCATAGAAGTCAAGACTATGAATCTGTAAAACCTTTCAAATGTACTATGACGTAGCATGTAGCAACATGACAAATGTATGTGGGAAACAATTTTATTAGCCATGCCACTTTCGTCGGGCCCCAGCAAACGTAGTAGACTAAAGAAATGCTGCTAGAAATGCTTGACGTCGTCAGGGATGATATGCATGCCAATGGTCTTACAATCAAGGATGCTCAAGAACGTGCGAAGTGGAGAAGAAAAAGCCGAAAAGGACCGGACCCCGGGCTTCCCAGCATTAAGGCTGAAGATGCAACTGGGAATACGCTGAGATGAAAGAGAGAACTCATATCCATTTAGAAAAGATCCACAGTAGTAGCCCATTCGAAGACCCATATCAATCCCTCCATTTTATGGATAATCCTCAATTTTGTTTACAAAACGATCAGAGCGGAACATTATTAGTTTTATGAGTACAGCAAACACAAACACACGGCAAGTCTCGACGTGTGTGGCCCATGGCTTTGATGGGGTGACTATGACCTGTTATGGTCAGTTTACGGCGTAGGAAGTTCAATACGGATGTAAAATGGATGGCTGGAATATTTTACGCTTTGTGACTATTAATAGTTAAGCTTTGGAGATGGGATGAGCTCAAAGCATTGTTTTGTGTAATAATAAGTAGCTCATAATCAATTTAAATTAAAAAAAAAACCATATACGCCATATTATAAAATGTATCTTACAATATATCCGACTAAACCAAGAAGACCTCTGTTGTCACTGTCAATTTCATTTGGGTGAATAATGGTTTTAACCAAGTCCTAAAGGTAGTCCGCGTTTTAAAATGGGACGAATAATCTTCTTCTTCGTAAAGGCCACAAACTAAACAGACGCCATCTAACAAGCCTTTGAACAACGGAGGGAGTCAAGATATAGTTTTCAAACTTAGTGTTACTTTACGAGTACAGTATGTTAAGGACTTTGCTAATCATACACTCGGTCAAGTCAAGTGGTTTTCTTCTAAATTCTCTCACTTCAGTTTAAGCGGTTATTACGCTATCCAATTTTTAGGAACTTTCACTATACTAAATTGCATCCTAAATCGAGGCTCGTGACCGACGGCGATGCATACAAAAACTATCTTTATTGCTTTTTTTCAAGGCTTTTATTATTCCTGTTTAACATGTTGCTTATGATCTATTGCGTTTTGGAATTAATTCACAGGTTACAAGGAAGTGGAGTGGTCGAAACGTCCTTTTTAGGGTTCCGTACCCGAAGGGTGTAAACGGAACCCTATTACTAAGACTCCGCTGTCTGTCCGTCTGTCCGTCTGTCCGTCTGTCCGTCTGTTCGTCTGTCCGTCTGTCCGTCTGTCCGTCTGTCACAGGGCTCTATCTCTTGAACCGTAATAGCTAGACACCTGAAATTTCTGTGGCTGCTATAACAATAAATACTAATAATAAAAAAAAATGAAAATTAAAGGGGTCGTCATACAAAAAACGTGTTTTTTTCAGCGTTTTTAACTCGATCTGTCACAGGGCTCTATCTCTTGAACCGTAATAGCTAGACACGTGAAATGTTCACCGATTATGTATTACTTTGACCACTATAACAACAAATACTAAAAATAAGATAAAGTTAAAAATTAAAGGGGTCGTCATATAAGAAACGTATTTCTTCAGCGTTTTAAAACATGGTACGGTGGTACAGAACCCTTCATGTACGAGCCCGACTCGCACTTGCCCGTTTATTACTCTAAATCGGATCCAATTAGTCTTAACTGCTATTATATCTTTTTCTTCAAATTGGATAGTGTAATAACTGCTTCCGTTCAGTTGTAATCAACAGTTATCCATGTCATACATGGGAACGCGACAGAAAAAATTAAACAAAACAATGTCGCTTCTGAAACAATTCATAATCACAATCTGTAATAAAACAAACATCCAACAACAAAGATAAAAAGCGAAGGCGAACCGAAAAACGTCTAATTTTGTCACATTGTATAATGTCCCGTTTCCTTCAGTGACTGCGTCAATAAACACCGTTTGAGATATTTCAGGCCGTCTGTCCGTCATCCAGTGTACATTACGACCTCACAGAGACATCCGACGACAGCCTATCAATCTTTTAATAAATACCACGAGTATTACTCTGGAACATCGATTTTCGATAGTTACTTTTTCAATATGCGGACGATTTAATATAGTACATTACAGCTATGGTTGTAAGAACGATGCAAAGTCGCATTGTTCTTTTTGTTACAAACTATTCAATACCAAAAAATTTTAAAATATTACATTTTCTTTATATATTTTTGAACCTTCTTTCTCACATTTTTCGTTGTGCAAATGGGCTTAGCGGTTAGTACAAGTATTTTTCCGGTACAAGTTATTTCGCCATACTTTTATCTTCGTAGCAGTTAGATACTAATATATGTTACACATACATGCACAATGATACATGTACATTTTGTTAGTCAAGAGATACAGAATAAATTGCATTAAGTATATATGTTCCTGAAAGTGCACTATAAATAGTTACTATAATAATAAGTAAGTAATTATATACGCAGTAGCACAAGTAGGTTGTTGACGCGAATTATCCATATTATTTTCGCATCATTGTGAGAAATTAACAACATTATTGATATTCCCATAAGTAATCTTGACTTCCTTGAAAATTTCGGGTTGGATATCGAAACAACGATCGTCGTATTTACCAATAGTACGACGCTAGAACCTTAAAATACAAAATCATAGAACATCATTTCAATTTAAACCTAAAATCAACAGAACCAAGACATAAAACCAATGCATCAAACGCAAAAGTTCGACTTGTTACTAATATTTGTAACTTTTAAGATGCAAGACAACATTTTAACGACATTTTTATTAGTTTTTCACACGTTTGACATCAGTAACACATGTTTCATTCGGCGTAAAACGTTTTCGGGTTATGACATTACCCGAGCTCGGCTGTATCATTTTTAATAACGTTTTATAATTTTGGACGTTTGACAAGTAACAAAGACTCTTTGACAAAAAGTTAACTGCGTTGTAAAACGCGTTACGAGCAGCGTGTCACAGTAGCTAAACAATATAAAAAGATAATTGTAATTAACTATTTTGAGACATGTGCGTTGCGAAACGAATTATGAAAACTGTTTGAAAAAAAAGTCTTAAGAGTCCCCTTACTCTAGACTTTTCCGTAAAAACAAAGTCTAGCTTTTATTTTGAAATGTTAGACTTCGGCAGTATTTTGAAATTTCAAAGAAATTGCATATGTCTAGGCATAACTAGTTTTTTACAGTCAAAATATGAACTTAAAAGAAGATATAAGGGTGTAGAAGTTTTCCATATTAATTAAATTTGATACGATACACTATATTATCTCTCAAGTTCATATTTTTACTGTAAAAACCTTATATAACCTTATATAGTTATGTAATATTATATTGTCTGGAAGAAATCCTTTTTAGCGATTAAAAGGCCTATTGTACATTTTAATTAATTTTTCTGTGTGTATATATTTTAAAATTGGTGTACAATAAATTATTACTTACTTACATGTTAAGACTTTGGCTGTTATCATTCTTGTAGTTGTATGTTTAAAACCTTTGGATAGCTGCTTTTTTTCCGTATTATATATTTTAGAAGTTGTCCAAAGAATATACAGCCCAGGGACTTACTCTAGCAATCTGTTCCTGTTCTGATTCCCATTTTTAACAACAGCCCAAAACTCAGTTAGCTATGTCCTTGAGCCTTGTCATCATCATCATTCATCATTTCAATTTCCGTATAACATTCACTGCTACATATGCCTCTCCCAGAATTTCCAAAATGACCGATCTTAAGCGGCGTGCATCTAGCGTTTTCCAGCGACCTTGGTCAGGTCTAACCACCTTGTAGATGAACGAGAACCTTTTGCCCCATCGGCCTTCCGTTCATCATACCATGTGTCCCGCCCGCTGCTACGAGTACTATAACGATTTTTGTACTCCTACGAATTTCCCAATTTCTGATTCGATTACACAGAGCAACACCGAGCATAACCCTCTCCATAGCACGTTGAGTAACCTTGAGCCTTCTTGTGAGATTCATAGTAAGAGTCTGGAGACCCTTGGCTTTGTCTAGTCTGTAGGAAACACGTGATAGTAAAATTATGATGATAATCAATGTAATTTCAATTCCAAGGTGATTTGTCTCCAGCTAATGGCGGTTGGTAGACTGCCAGATCAATCAACGTTTATGAAAGGACAATCACGATGACAGAGTTCTAATTCGGTGTCTCGTAAACATGACAAACGACTACACCGCAGCGTTTATGATCAGCTTCATACCGTTTATTCCCTCGATAGAGTTTTACGATATGCGCGGAAAGAGCATTGGTATTCGAAGTTTTTTTCTTTTCAGACATCATGGAAGTTTTTTTTTCTAATTCTAGTTCTAATTCGGTGTCTTGTAAACACGACATGATGATTACAAAATAGCGTTTACGATCAGCTTTATACCTTGGATTCGTGTCATATAATGTTTAATGATAATGATGCTGGGAATAAAGAGATAATGGAATGGGGACAATTTACAGTAACACTAGTAAAACTAATTTGGGAGGTCTACTGCAACAAGCTTCCTCTTTGTTTTCGGATGAATTTGAAACTTTTCTTGCAAGTATATCTTTTAGCTTGTTTGAAGCAATTTTCCTTAGATAAAAATTGTAGAAAAGATGGGGCCAAAATCATTATCTTTAACAAATGTTTACATTTTTTTTAATATAAATAATAATTTGTCGCTAGATTTTTTAATTCCGTTTGTAGATTATTAGCTTGAATTCTAGACTTTTGTTTAGCAATAATTGAAGATCTATTTCGATTGCGTTTCCAGATAGATTCTTTGACCAAATATTTATTTAAGACTAGGTAAGACTTGACTAATCGATGACAAAATCTAGATTTAAAAATAGGTATCGGTAAACACATAAGTACTTAAGGCCGTACCTGAATTTTCCGGGGTCCAGTGCTGCCCCCATTTAAAATAAATCATTTCAATGAAAACGGAGACATAATTTAAAATTTTGCTACTACCAAGATCTAGATAACCCTTCAAAGTATTTTATAAACTACTGTTTACAGTTTAAAGTAAGAACGTTAAGCTTTACTACGCACATTTGCGAAAAACGGCCACTTTTGGCTAATGTGCGTATTAAAGCCTAACGTTCTCATTATAAACTGTAAACAGCAGTTCATAAAATACTTTGAAGGGTTATCTAGGACTTGATAGTAGCAAAATTTTAAATTGTGTCTCCGTTTTCTTTGAAATGATTTATTTAAAATGGGGGCAGCACTGAACTCCGGAAAATTTAGGTACGGCCTTAATGTCTATACTATATAGCAATTCAAAATAGTGGGTGTGATAATCAAAGGCGATATTGTTTAGAATTGTTTTTGGTTTGAATATTATGTATTTTCATAACAACAGATATTTTAATATGACTCGTCTAAGCCATTTTTAGAATAAGCTATAAAATTTTCATTCCAAAGCTTCTATGTTATTTTTATTACACGAGTAGCAAGGTGAAATGCCATATAAACAACGCGAACTCTAAAAGCATAGAAATAAATGTACATCACCAGTCATATTGTAACAAAAATAACGAGCCAACTGATTTTAAAGGACAAGAGATTGATTATCTCGAACGACGGACGTCAACACATTTTATTCGACAATACTTTCGTGAATCGTAAAACGCAGCATGCGACAGCTCACATTTTACAGCTAGGTATCAACGTCAATAGCTATTTTTGTCGGTTATGCATTCTAATTTATAGTGCAATAAAGTTTTACTTGTCACTCACTAGGGGTTTACGATTCCGTCCTAAATGCGGTTTTCTTCCGTCCGAGTTTCCTTGTCGTCGTCAATGTAATGCCTACGACAGAGGCGCCTCTGCGCCATTCGTATTAACCCTTCTGTGACGACAAGACAAATGGAACAAAGGAATATGTCTTCTGATGTAACGTAAACAAAGTCTAATTTCCTGGATGTGTCTTCGAATTCCTTGATAATGCAAACGATTTTAGTGACAATGTTAATTTTAAATAAGATGATACTCTATTTCCAAATGAATAAATTTCATTTTTAGATGTCAAAGAAGATGTAGATGTGATGTTTTGGATTGGAGATGAAGAAAATCATACAGGCGGCGCCGTGGATGTCGTCGGGCCGCCACCGCTCATACAAACAGTGTCGAAGCGTATCGAGGAAGGATGCTTAACACTTGCACCTCTAATTATATCCGTGGAACGCGTTGGAGAAACAAATACGTCTTTCTAATGCGTGCTCTGGATTTCCTTTGCATTCCTATCTGATTTGTTGTAGGGCTAGACATGATAAACGATTTGTTGAAATGAGACAATGAAATTCGGTGTAGTAAAATAAAGAAATACTTCCAATGGATTTTTTTTTGAAACAGCAACTCGATTCTTCGATTTTATGACATGTGTTCGCTCAATGTTTCTTATAAACTTACCAAATTAAATTCATATATTTATAAAATGTCTGCTATTTTTATATACTAATATCGACTGCATAGGGATTTCAAAGACCTTTTACACTAACACAATATTGACAGATTGACTAATTGTTGATTGACGATGTTTCTGAGCCTATGCAAACATACAGGTACAAGCCAGGGGACTTCAATTCATTGACAAAACAACAATAGAAATATGAGTCATCATCATCAAAATTTAAGAGCGTCGCTCTTGGCGGTGGAGTTTCTTCCATTATTTTCTATCTAATGCCAACCTCTTGACATTTTGATACTACACTGCTATCACCTTTTCTTTGACTTGCTTTATATAGCTGTGCCTTGGCTTTCTTTCCTCTTTTCCTTCTATTTTGCCTTCTATTATAATTTTCATAAAATTGTCATGCTGTATTAAGTGTCCCAACATATTGCCTCACCTATTTCCGATTACTTAGAGTATGTGTCCCTTCCACGAACTCTATTTAAGATCTAAAAGACCTAAAGAAATATCAGTAAAGAATATAAATAAAATGGGACTAAATTTATGTAAGCTAACTTAAAAATAATTCCAAAAGAAACTAGATGAATGTAAAATCGTTTACTGTAACCGATTTTGTGTTAAACAAACTTCTTTTGAAACATAAAACAAGTCTCAATATAGATACTATTAAAGAAGCGACAGACCACGGCAGAAGTGTCTCCGGGAACGTGTTTAACGTTTTTAAACGCGGTAAGGTGTGGTTTCTGTGTCAGCGGTAAAACTGTATCGATTTTAGAGTTAATTTATTTGTATTTAAAATAGTAAGAAGACCTTTTCCCAACGATGGAGTCTACAAAAAGAAACATATGACGGGTAAAATACTGTGGGGTGGGACACAAAATCTCGTCGCTGAGAAACAGCTGTTCGGTGGACTGGCATCAAAACGGTAGAACGACTGTTCCAGGCATGCCACGGACAACTGAAAAGGGTGGCATCTAAATAATAGATAAAGAACTATTTCCTGTGTTTTTTTCTGGAAGCTCTATCATAGAAATACATAGAAAACAGTAGTGTTGCAGCGACACGGCGTCTGTTACTGCTGTCTGCAGTGGGCTACGAACTTGTATCCTAATCCTACATTTTCAAATTACTAGAAAGAAATAGACGTCGTTTTTTACAGTTTTTTTTCATACTTTAATCGCGCCAATTTCTCCTCACTTTTCTTGCTTACACTGAGACCATCACCCCAAACGTAAAAGTTTCCCAGAAGGCGATCGGGGACAGAATTGTTTATATTGCGAGACTAACAGTGTCACTGATGAGGCGTGTTAGTGCTGATAGTCGACGAATAGACGCGTATCCTCTGTGTATTTTGTTAAGACTGTAAATGAAATGTTAGGACTTGTGGTAATTGTCAGAATTGACTGCGAAAATATCATTTTCAAATCTTCCTCTTAATTTTATTTAGTATATGACACAATCTCAAAAAATCATTCCTGATTTTTGAGATAAATATTAAGTATGTCCATGTCAAGTAGTTACAATAAGGAATATGCATGTAATACCAATCCGTCTCATATTTTTATTTTACAATTTCTATTAATACTTTACTCCGCCTAGTTAATTATTTTTCCTATTGACTCTTATTTGGATTAGAAATAAATTATTGAAAATATGCAAATATTGCGCGGGAACTTTTGACAAACAAAAGGGAAATGACGACAAAGTTCACAAAAAAGGAAATGACAAATTCGGGTGCGTTCGGTAGGACTGTCCGTCCATGTAGTTTGACTATCGATGACATTCGAAATGTATGTACTTTTATATAGAGGTTTAACAAACATCACTGGCTGATAATATCGAAAGTACCCAAAAAAGAAAAACATGCGTTGACAGCTTCTGTCTCTAGCTGATATTGCGGACTTTGACGTCATATTTTAAAATGGCGTGTTTTAGTTGTTATAAACTACTTGCTATTTTTAATATTTATTTTCTACACCATATACATGTTTTTCGGCACTGATTAATTTCTTGCGGCTATTTCTCGACGAGGACTATCGATTAAAAATATAAAAAAATGCATGCATACTCTCTATTCACATATTATACCTAAGTATATTAAATGAAGAGAAAATATTCGAAAGATATTACGAACAAATATAATTTTGACGCGTGCCAAGATCTCGCCACGACCGTATTGTGCTCATACGGACGCAACTCAGGTGTACCTACAATTTACATGATTGTGAGGCCTGCCAGAGCAGCTCTTGCGATAAATAAAGATCGCTAAGACATGGACATGTTTAACATGTATTAAAAACACGACAAATATCCTTTTTAGGCAACTAACCAGCGTTTACCCTAGTAGGTAGTTTCGGTTTGTAGATAAAAAAACATCTAAAAAAATTACTAAAATACGTATCACAGTTCTTCACCAATTTTTTTTACGTAATTTTCGAAATTTCGGGTCGAAACAGCATGCCAATTTTTTCAATAATATAATACATATATGAAGCTTTCATTATTCCGAAAAATTTATGAATGTGAAATTTAAACAAAACTTTAGAAAGTTTCACGTAAATATTACAATAATTTTGTTTTTTCTAATGTCATTTATATTGTATTCTTAACAAATTACGTAATAAATAATACTAAATAATAATTTTTTTACAACAAAGAAAAGAATACCAACATATAAATTTTTTTTAAATCTAAAATAAAGATAAAACTGCTCACTACACTACACTTCCTACTAATATTTATAAATAAAAAAGGCCAGATAGTTCTTTTTATTAAATATCTAACCCGGAACAACTTGTGTGGTTCCGGGTTAGAATAGGACCACTCCATCTCTTCGTGTGTTGTGTGTTTCTTCGTCGGTTGTAAAACTTTTCGCACAAACACATTCCCAAACACTTGCAGGCCGGTCGTAAAACTATAGCCAAATCATTTTTAAACTGTTTCGGCTATTTCTTCTCCACTTCGCTAGGTCTTTGGCTTCCTTGGGTGACCATTGACATGCAGTTATATTTGGAGAAGAAAAAGCGAGTAAGCGCACCCCGGGCTCCAAAGCAGCACAGCTGAGGATGCAACCGGGAACGCGCCTAGACCAAGAAGAAGAAGAAAAAGTTCTTTTAATTAAATAAAAGCCACATTATAATCACGAAAACTGTTTTATTCCGTCGTAATATCGTAATATTGAAATACGACGAAACTTATTAGAAACGCTGACAACTTCACAACGAATAAAATAAGTCAACTAATAAACGTCCTACTAACACGACATCTAAACTGCCCATTCCCATTTCTCTTCCACACCATTAACTTGCCACCAATTTGTCTCCAGATTGTAAACATCAAATAAATCTGGATCTCAGATCTCCATTTCTTGTTAAGGCCGTTCCTGAATTTTCCGGGGTCCAGTGCTGCCCCCATTTAAAATAAATCATTTCAAATATATAAATGGGGGCAGCACTGGACCCCGGAAAATTCAGGTACGGCCTTAACAAGAAATGGAGATCTGAGATCCAGATTTATTTGATGTTTACAATCTGGAGACAAATTGGTGGCAAGTTAATGGTGTGGAAGGTTAAATGAAAATGGAAGATCTTTGAATTGAGTTTCGAAGTACTTTCATGGAATTCCCATTGTCATTTCAGCTATCATCATCCAGGTCTATTTTAGTCTCCACTGCAGGAGCACAACCCTCTCTGAACCACCAGAACCATTTATAAGCCAGAGCAGTCAAAGGGTTAGGCCTACACTCTCCACGCTGGCCAGACAGGTTGGAGAGGTCTCACTGATGTTATAAGCTTTGTTTAGCTTGTGTTTCCTAAGTCGCCTTCTACGACATCCACGGAAAGACTTGGAGTGGTCCTATTCTACTCTGCCGGGAACCACACGGTTAATTTTCATTTCAGCTATAAAAGTTCTTTTAATAAAGGTAGTTAGCACAGATACTGCTAGCTAAAGGCGTGCCAATTTTCATCGTCATTCATTCATCAACGGAATGAAACTTTTTTATTATTTCCCCCAACGTTTTTGGACGAGTTTCTACGGCTCAAAACGGCAGATTTTGGTATTTTACAGTAGAGAATGAATGTCCGATCTACCAGGGTACCCTAACAGGGCAGGCAGATCCCAGAGCCGCAAGACCCAACCACCACACCACCACCACATTTAGCGTCATGGTGGGCGTGAAGTTAAAAAAGGGAATCAAAATAGTGATGTTTAGTTACTAGCCCCATCGCCTGAACATAATTCAGATTCTTGCCAATTCCCTCGATCGGCTTTAACGATCTGCGTGGAAAGAGAAGTATCTGGTACATTTTACCTTTTTCCATACCAGCATGGAATAATTAAAGTAAGTGAACAAACAATATTTTTCGATTCATTCTTTTTTTTTGTAACCCTTGCATGTCCCACCCACTGATGGGCAAAAGCCTCCCTTCTTTGATTTGAGAATTTTTAAATTTACTTAAAATTTATTTTGAAGAAAATATTATAAACATCTTCCTGAAATTCCTTCCCACCATTAAACAAGTCCCCTAACATTCGTTGTCACGCTGCCAGCATCGTATCTGTCACCCACCTCATTTGTTTACTAATTGCATCCGATTAATGGACTGTCAGAGCTGAAGCCAGTTATTTGATGTTTACACGACACGAGACAAATCTGTGGTGAAGCTTTTATTGCTCGGGGAAATGAATGGATGTGAAAATAAATAACATTTAGAAAGTTTCACGTATGATCTGCCAGAGAAAATTATTTGAATTTGATGTCTTTAAAAATGACATGACAAACTCTATTCTATTTCTATTTTTAGCCTGCACTGTCACACTGCATGGCAAAGGTCTCCATTCCAGCTCTCCAACTCGTTTGATCAAGAGCCTTCGAGGCCTATCCCTGCAGTATACAATTTTTAGTCTTGCCCTGGCCAAAAAGTGACTTTTTAAGCGAAAGAAGCAGGAGTAAAACGCCAATTTTTCGCCCGGGGATACGAAAAAGAAATTTCCGCGTTGCAAGTGCGAGTGTGCGACTGTAAAAACACGAGGTGACAGCGACCAACAGCATGTGTCGCCGTAAAAACTCCCCGGCTGCTTTACTGCCGGTTATTTCGGATTAATGACAGCTCTGCGAAGACAATCGTCGTAAATGTTGCGTTGTTTAGATTGTCGAGTTCACTGTTATTTTTGTGGAGATGACGCGGGATTTAGACATTATTCCTGTAGAATTCCTACAGTAAATTGAAGAGTTAGTTTTTTCAAAAGTGCTTAAAAGTCGCTGTTGTTTAGATTGTCTTGTTCAATTTTATTTTTGTAGAGACGATGCGGGATTTTAAAACTTGTAGAAGTTGAGAAAATTCGACCACATTTTTAGATTCAATTTTTTTTCATATTTCCGTTTGAATAGAATATTAACTGATTTCTATATCTATAGATCCTCATATATGTACTGATCATTAAAGGCTTACGCCAAAATTATTCAAATCTTTCTTCTTTACAGTCTGTCAGGTCTCGCCCAATAAAGGTATAAAAGTACTTATTATGTCTGAATATTGTATCTATCTATTTTAGATGACAACTGTCCTTTCTGTTGTCGTTTTTCTAAAGGTTGACAAGGAGAGAATGCTTTAGCATTAAGTCTACCTATTTTAGCTTTTGGCTCAATAAAAGTTTTAAATAAATAAATAAAGGAAGGATTTATAACAAGCAAAACCTAATAGGTTTTGCTCATAAGTAATAATAATCACCATGCTGGGCAGGCGGGTTGGTGATCACAGATGGAATAAAAACTTTGCACAGAGATCGCTACTGCCCGTTCTGTACCAATACCTTAATCACCTCATGTAACTCTCTCCCATGGTAGAGAAAAGGGGTGGTTACAAATTGTATTACTCTGCATTCACCACACGACTAAATTATTCATATTACAAAAATACTCGACAGATATTTCTAGTTTTAATTTTAATTAGTATACTTTTACAACATGCAGTCAAAAACCTAATTGACCTACAGCTGCAATTAATTCTCGATCCTAGAAGCCTAATCGCAATTTAATACGAGTAATTATACTACTTTATTGCTTGACGATTGTCGATCAGAAGTAAAAACGGTGTTGGTCGTAAATGTCACATTTTTAGGGTTCCGTACCCAAAGGGTGCAAACGGGACCCTATTACTGAGACTCCGCTGTCTGTCCGTCTGTCTGTCTGTCTGTCTGTCCGTCAGTCACATGGCTCTATCTCTTGAACCGTTATAGCTAGACACTTAAAATTTTCACCGATTATGTATTACTGTAGCGGATATAACAACAAATACTAAAAATAAAAAATAGTTAAAAATTAAAGGGGGTCGTCATACAATAAACGTGTTTTTTTCAGCGTTTTTAACTTGATCTTTATAATGGCATTAACTAGATTATTGAAGTTTTCACCAATAATGTATTACTATGACCACAATAACAACAAATACTAAAAATAAAATAAAGTTAAAAATTAAAGGGGGTCGTCATACAAGAAACGTGTTTCTTCAGCGTTTTAAAACATTGTACGGTGGTACAGAACCCTTCATGACTCATGGGCAACTCCGACTCGCACTTGCTCGTTTATTTTATTTTAATTGATCATTTGCTACTTGGTTTGAAAAAATTTACAAGGTCCATGATACTGAACAACTTTCTCAAAGGAACATATAACTAAATTGAAAAATATTTTTTGGCCTCCCACACATGTTGACTGATAAGTTTGTATGGAAAGCCAAAAATGATTTTACATATTTTGACATATATGTTCCTTGGGGTATTGTAACGTAATCCAAATAAATACTCTTATATTAATACGATCTAGCTAGCCTAAACTCAGACTAATGAGTAATTTTACATTGACCTAGTTTTATTAAGTACTTATTTTTTAGGAATGCGTCCATCGTTACTTCTTTTACTGTCTCTATTGAGGGCAAAAGTCACAAAAGGGAGTGAAGATATGATCAAAGAAATAACTGGCTAGCTCATATAACCCTTAAAAATAAGACAAATACATACTTACAAACTAATTATTCTCATAGTAAAATGACATGCAAAATATTCAGAAGTCTCTGTCAAAAGTGTTATATTTTTGTGTTACACATGATTTAAATTATAACACCAAATATAAATGAACGGTCCAAATCAGAAGCAGAAATCGTAAATTGAGTGAAAGATATTCTATTACAGAGCAAATAATCCAAACCTGTTAAATTGTTCCCATCTAAGACTTTTACAACAAATCAAAATAAACTGTTACGCCTCAGTTTTAGAGTTTGTTTTGAATTGTGGTTTATAAAGCGTGCCACAGTAGCTTTTTTTTGATCTTTCGTCGTCTGGTTTGTCTCCTTTTTGTCACATCTCGGCTCGGAGTCAATTAGCGATGTTTAGTTTTTATTTTATTTTTAGGGTTCCATTCCGCTGAATGACAAAACGAAACCTAAACGCAAGCAAGTAATTATTAAAAAACAAAAAACCCGACTGCCAACATATAAGTTGTATATATTTTTGTAGTCCTTGTATTAAATCCTTTAATTTGATACCCCATTCGATTAGTTTTGAATTTAAAAAAAAATCGAAGACACCTAGTTTGGCGCGAAAATCCGCCATTTTGAATTATTATAATTGTTTATATACCCAGTGTTACTCTCAAAGTGAGGACAAATCTAACAACACCTCTCAAGCTAAAATCCATTAAGCCGTTTATGCTGTAGAGCGTGCCAAAGAAATTTACATACAAACACAAATACATACACTCGAAAAACATAACCCTCCTTCTAGCGCAGTCGGGTAATGAAACTATATATTTACAATAGTAAATACATATAAGTATTTTTTATAATTTATATAAATATATAACGTCTAACAAAATATACTGAAACTATTTTAAAGGTGGATTCAGCCAGTGATACTGAACAACTTTCCCCAAGGAACATATGTCGAAATATGAAAAATAATTTTTGGCTTTCTCTACAAACTCGGATCAGCTGATTGGTCAACTTGTATGTGAGGTCAAAAATTAATTTTCATATTTCGGTATATGTTCCTTGGGAAATGTTGTTCAATATCATGGACTGAATCCACCCTTAAAATAGTTTCAGTGTATTTTCTTAGACTATGTATACTAATGGGGCAGATAGAGCATTTTAGGTTTTGCGCCTTTAAGCAGACAGAGCTTAATAATTTTACAGTATACGAGTATATGTTAAATTTATTAACACATTCAAATTCAGTTACCAGACACAATAGAAAAGAAATTGTTTGTGAACCCACATGTGGTACAAAGACTGTTGATGTGTTAAAACCTACATAGATATGAAATAAAATATACGAAAACTATCCATTTCATCTCCTCTCACCCCTAAATTGATTTCCAAAATAAAACAAATTCAAAATATCATCATCTTCCGAGCGTATTCCCGGTTGCATCCGCAGTGTCAACACTTCAGAGCCCAGGGTCCAACTACCTAACCTATGTGATTTGACAAGGTTACTCGTTTTGACTTCCGCAACCCGAAGAGTAGACTAGAACCAATCCTATAAACGCTAGACGCATTCGGGACAACTTGGCGTGCCTCCCGAAGCACGGAATCATCTTTCTTTTCGAAAGTAAAAACAAATTTAAATATTATGCAAAAATAGACATAACACAGTTTTTGTAATTTATAGATAAAAGGAAAACCTATAATTGGGTAGTTTCCTGGGTCAAAAATAAATTATTTAGTACTGTTATGGGAATAAAACGGCACAAAACAATGTCACGTCGCCTTAAGAACGCTTTTTGCCTCCAAATAACTATGACGTCACATTATGTAATTGATGATTTGTTTGAAATATTGGACATATTTCATACAAATCTCATAGAACATATTTTATACGATTAGAAAAAAGTGTCTGATTTGACTTGTTGGAAACTAGCGGATTGCTAGTATGGTTTTACTTAACTTACCTCTATTATAGTTTTAATACGTAAGGTAAAATTAGATAATTGACATATTTATCGTACGGAACTCTCTCCGCAAGTTCGTTTCGAACTTGTCTGTTTTTTTATATTTGTATGTTTAATGGGGTGTTTAACAGATTCCTCGGGAGTTTGAATGTCAAGTCTAATTAGCCGGGTAATTTATTCATTGGATTAGATTTGATGTCGTTATTTGGATCGTTTTATGATTCAGTTGGATGTTTGTTTGATTTTGTTTTGCGATGATGAATTTGAAATAGGTTTGATTTGAGACAGGTAGCACCGTTATTAAATTAACTTAATATGAACCTGGTATGTCGACTACACTAGTCATAATACGTCTAATGTCGTCAACTGGATTGTTGAAAACGGAATCGAAAAAAGGTGACATGCGGCAACTGGTGGGCCTCTAAGCTAAGTATCAACAATACGGAATACGGACTACGAACGCAAAAATGCTGCTAGCATTATCAACTTTGGTCCAGGGAAGATTTATTATGACGATGTTGCGGATATTTATTCGTAACTATGAAAGTACAACTTTTGACGAAGCATGTTGTGGATACTTTTTGAAGAAGCTTGTTGCTGATGAACCTTCGTTACCTTTTGACAAATTGCGGATAAATTTTTGTAAATTACTGCATACTTACCTAAATAGTCAAATGGTTGAGTATTAAATGTCTGGGTAAAGTAAATAACAATCGTTTTTCGAGTATCAATTGTAATTAAGTGTGAAAGGACATGAAATTAGAGAGAAACTTCAAATGTTCGCAGTAAAATTGATCAACCGTCGCAAAACGGAAGCGTTTGCGCAACACATTTTTCCGGAAACGATTCACGCATGCTGGGCATAAGAAAGTGATGTTACAACACCAACGACTGGATTGTTTGTTTGGCTGGACACGGAGGAGCAGCACAGTGGTGCGCGTGTTCTTTTTCATTTTATATACAGGATCTAACAAAATATACTAAAACTATTTTAAGGGTGGATTCAGTCTATGACACTGAACAACTGTCCCCAAGGAACATATATCAAAATATTAAAAACACTTTTTGGCCACCCATACAAGTTGCCCAATCAACTGATCTGCGTTTGTATGGAAAGCCAAAAATAATTTTCATATTTCAATATGTGTTCCTTGGGAAAAGTTGTTCAGTATCATGGACTGAATCTACCCTTAAAATAGTTTCAGTATATTTTGTTACACGTTTTATAAATAAATAAGTATTCCTAAAGGGACAAATCACACAGATTAAGCTAGTCCCAAAGTAAGTTTAAAATTGTAAAATAAATAGCATTTTCCTGTTTTGTACTTAGTTCTATTATTTTATTATTAATCCATTTACTTTATTACTATAATGAATAATAATAATTCTTTATTTCTTTCACAAAATAGCAATTTGACATTTCACTTTTATACAACAGGACTTAACTTTTTATAGTGCGGGAGACTGGTGCTTAAGTTAGGCAAAGCCTGTATTTCAGTTCTCCACCCAAGGAAAGTTTATAGCTATATCTTCCAAAAAAGTTTAGGAAATAATTATGCATAGCCAAACACAAGTTATTACGATTAAAAAAGGTATAGCTTAACAAATCTTATATTAATTTAAGAGAATTTAAATTTTCGGTGTCCTCATAATTCAAGTCTAAAGCTAATCCTTCACTACCTTCTCACTAGCCCTTTTGGTCATGACATAAATGTTCAGGTATCTATTTATTGTATAACACTAAACCTAGAAAACAAAAAAAAAACGCTGTGAAAAAGAACTGGAATAACTTTGTCATTTAAATACCTAAACCAAATCTTTACGCCTTTGTTTATCATTGTAGGGTACACTTACAATTATAATTCAATGGGTACACTATAAAAGTTATCTATTTCCATTTTGATGGGCCCGGAAAACTTCCTTGTGGGTGCCAGAAGGGCGCAGAAGTAGAGGACGACCAAGAAGATGGCGCGACGACATCGACCGTTTCATGATGGAGTGGCAGCGGGCTGTAGCGGACAGGGATCAATGGAAAAATAAAGGGGAGGCCTTTGCCCAGCATTGGGACACAAAAACGTTTTCATAATTTTGTATGAATAAGTAACAGGAACTTATCCGTCTATCAAATCATACAAACCCTAGCATACGAATCTCATCTGATCCGGACAATTACTTGTTCGTTCAAAACAAGTAATTGTACGCGACCAAGGTCGATTTCCACCGATAACGCACGACATCTTCCAATTATTGTGCATTGTTTGATCCGCTGGCCTTCGCGTTTTGGTCAGTGTAACATGTAACTAAAAGATCTGGTACATTTTGTACTTAAATATCAAACAGGTACACAGATCTTATCTATCTTCTTTTGAAAATTATTTTTGATTTAATGCTAACATTATATTACCTACATTGTATAGAGTCACATAATGAATAATACTAACGTACAGAAGTCTCACTCAGCAAAGAAATTCAAAGAAATATCTACTCAATGTGGCTAGCGATATGGTTTAATTTAGCTCACATCAGAATTCAGCACCTTTTTGTAAAGATATCTAGACATCCATTGCAAGCCAATTTCATTCTTATTACTCTGGACAAACGATTTGTATAACTGAATTTACCACCCGGATGGGTCGCCTGCGCGCATAGTAATAATGTAGGTGTACATTATCGATACCTATACGGGGAGTGACACAGGCCTGATAGAGTATTGTTTAGATCCGCTTTTATCCCAAAGGGCTCTTTTTCTAGTCTAGAAAATTGATTAACTAAGCATCAAGTTATGTAGATCACAGAAAATTACCCAACTACTTCTTCTCGTGTCGAAAGCTCAAAATGTAATTATAATATTTTTTTATTTTTACCCAACTACTAGGTACTACTACTAGATACATCATCTTCTTCTACTAATGGATTGATATTAAGAAACATTTTCATATTTACCCGCCTGCGGTGAAACCAAAAGGAGGGTTATGTGTTTTGCCGCTTTATATGTATGTATAAATGTTCATCTGTTCCCTAATATCTTTAATGATATCCATGATATCTTGACAAATGAGGATTCGTTGGAAGCGTCTAAGCTGTCCGCTAGTTATAGTACAAAATAAGAACCAGTACTCACGCACAGAAGTCTCACTCAGCAAAGAAATTCAAAGAAATATCTACTCAATGTACTCGTAGTTAGCGATATAATTTAATTTAGCTCACGTCAGAACTCAGCACCTATTCGTTTAGATACCTAGACATCCATTGCAGGCCAATTTCATTCTTATTACTCTGTACAAATGATTCTTATAACTGAATTTACCACTCCGAGGGGCCGCTCTACGCATAGTAATAATGTAGGTATGTTTTCGATACCTACCTAAACGGGAAGTGATACAGGCCTGGTTATATATAGGCTATGTAGTGCCACAGCAAATGAAATATAGCGCCCTCTTTATGTAAATAAGGCCATAAAGTAAAGACCTAAAGAATAAAATAAGTTGAATACCGCGAGGGTATCAAATCATATAATATCAAATCAAATAACAAGCACATTTAAAAATCATATACCTCTACATTACTAGTTATTACTAGCTGTTAATTTCCCCGTAGTAGAGTTTAAGCTTTTCAAACTTCCATCTTGTACAAATTATTAGCAAAGCGTGCCAATGGAAGTCACTCACTGAACTCCCAGTCATTTTGGTGCAATCTTGCACATAAGATTAAACATTACTCTTGGCATGAGTACAAACTCACTCAAGCATTTATTTGAATGGAGAACTTATCTTGGAAATCATGGAAATGCTACTACGAGTATATCTTAATCTGTTCACATCTGGTCAACTCGCATTTACTTGGCTAGTGATCGTTTTAAGTTTCGTAGCTTCTAACATTGCAGCTTCTCCATCAAAGACCCAATTGACTGACAAGCCATTGTTGCTCGAGATGAACATTAAAACATTAGCTCTCCAATCAACCCAACTTAAAAGTTGAACTGTTTAAGAATGCTTTTAGCATTAAGTCCTGTTATACTTATTACATTTATATGTGTGTAGAATAAAGTGTAAATAAAAAAAATTATAAAAACAATGCCACAATTATATAACTTCAAAATTATACTTTAATATCCTAAATTTCCGTTCCGTTTTGCCGTGTGGTTCCCGGCAGAGTAGAATAGGACCACTCCAAGTCTTCCCGTGGATGTCGTAGAAGGCGACTTAGAAAACAAGCTGAACAAAGCTTATAAATATCAGTGAGACCTCTCCAACCCGTCTGGCCAGCTTGGGAGAGTGTAGGCCAAATCATCTGTCTGCTCTGGTTAATAGGTATATGCCTCTGGTAGTACAGAGAAGGTCGAGCTCCTGCAGTGAAGACCAAAAAAGACCTGATGATGATGATTATAAATTTCAAAAACTGTCGCCCCTACGTCGGTATCCAAACACTGCAAAGACATCACCGAAAATTCTCAAAAATCCCCATGACTAATCACAACCCTATCAAATCAAAGACACTTTCCTTCCTCAAAAATATGAGTATCGGCGTGATTTCTAAATTGGTCTGGTGCGGGCCACCCATGCGTGTGAGATTGTATTTGTTTATATTAATTTTTACAGCCACGACACAAACCAGAGCAAGAATTACTAAGCCTAATTATAGACCAGTTTTTAACCTTACCGCAGGGGTCGTTGACGCCCGTTCTGAAGTATGAGCTAAGGCGCGGTTACATTGTTGGATGACGTGTGACGTCATATATCATCGTGTCGTCACGTAATTATAATGTACTTAGTAAAGAACAAAAGCTTTCCAGGATACCGTACTTGGCATTTGCTTAGGTTAATTATAGTTTAGCGATGGAAAAGCAAAAAAATCAACCCTTCGGCATAGCAAGCTTTCGGGCCAGAATATCTGCAAGAGCTACGAGATTTTAAGAGATATTGGTGATAGACAATTGGATACATCCACATGAGTGTTTTCTTCTTCATCTTAGCGTTTTCCCGGTTGCATTCTCAGCTGTGCTGCTTCGGAGCCCGGGGTGCGCTTTCCTGCTTTTTTTTCTCCAAATATAGGTATGGATGTCAATGGTCATCCAAGGATGTTAAAGACAAATGCATTTGTGCGAAAAGTTTTACAGGCGGCCGCCGCCTGACATCAACCCTCTTTGGAAATGCAATTGTAGCACGAAATTTTTGTGTAAAAAGTGACTAAAGCACGGAAGAGAATGAAGAAAGGAGGAGATGGAGTTGTCCTATTTTAGGCCGGAAGCCACACGGCACTGTTCTACATGCGTGTATTCTGTCATAAGGTGAAGTTATTTGAAGAACTTTGTATCAATCATATACGTTTTAAGGTGAAATGGTAACATAAGTGGCGCCCTCTTTTGAAATAAATTGTTTAAAACTAAATATGGTGATATTTAAAAATTTTATTTGTATCAATGTCTAAATAGACCTTTAAACTATTTTATGAATAACTTTTGAAAGTAATATTGGTAGTCCGTCTAGTTTTAAAACGGGGTTCGCCAAAATTTACCACTTTTGGCGAAAACCCGTTTTAAAACTAATATTAGTAATAATTTCAAAGGTTATTCATAAAATAGTTTGAAGATCTTTTTAGACATTGACATAAATCAAATTTTCAAATATCACCATATTTAGTTTTAAACAATTTATTTCAATTAAGGGCGCCACTTATGGTACCATTTCACCTTAAAACGTATATGATTGATACAAAGGTCATACGACCTTTGTACTGATTGGTACTCGTCATACTCAGTTTTAGAATAGTCGCCGTGTCTTTGCTCAAGTACGAACTATGCATATTTTCACGCAGAAGTTTTGCAGACATTATTAAAATGTTTACATTGCTTTCCAGGTTTTCCACGTTCGAATGTTCTAAAATACTTACGATACGATATATATAGTCTAATAAAATATACTAAAACTATTCAGTCCATGATACTGGTCAACTTTCGCCAAGGAACATATTACGAATATGAAAAATAAATTATGAGTTGGATAACATTTGAACATATTATTATTCTGCGTTGTGAACATTAAGTAATGTTGCTCCTCCCAGGAAAGATAGAATGTATTTAAATAAAACTGCAATCTCCCAAAGGCAAAAACTGAAAAAAATATATAGGTACTTCAGGAATACTACTCGTACTCGTAAATATTGGTTTCAGATTATTAAACTGACATTTAAAAAATAATAACAGAATATTAAACGCGCAGATAGTAAAAGCCGATCGAGGCGAGAATCTCAATCATTTAGGTAAAAGGCGATGCTAGCAACCCATCACTATTTTGATTCCCTTTTTCCATCTAAACGCTCATAATCACGCTGAACGTGACCTTAGGTTCTTACGGCCCTATGCTCTTTTTACCCTGTTAAGGATAGAGACGTGATAATGTATCTGTAAATATAAAGAATCAGAAACGTAGAAGAACTAAGGTTACAGACATAGCCCAGCGGATTAGCTCATTGAAGTGGCAGTGGGCGGGGCACATAGCGCGAAGAACCGATGGTTGATGGGGCAGAAATATTCACAAATGGCGGCCACGTACTGGCAAGCGCAGCGTAGGACACCCACCTGTTAGGTGGCCAGATGACCTGAGCAAGGTTGCAGGAAAACGGATGCAGGCCGTTTCCGATCGGTCATTTTGGAAATCCTATGTCCAGCAGTGGACTTCTTGTGGCTGATATGATAATATAGTATAGTAACATTATCTTTTCACAACCATCCAAACGGTCAAGAATTTGGGGCTTAGCTATAAAACAATGCCATTTGTCATGTCATCGCGTTAACACAGATGAAAACAGAAATAGATTTATCGCCTCCAATATAATTTTAGGGTTATATATCCGAGTGTTTATGAATGAGGTGGGAGGGAGAAGAAAGATGACTATTCTGCCAAATAGTTTATGAGTCGAATTACTTTTAGCGTATTTCACTGAAATAAATAAGATACTGTAATGTTTCATTTGCAGTTATTTAGGTTTGTTTATAAGGCAAATAACCATGTACTCACAAGTAAGTAGGTCACAAGTAAGTAAGTAGGTCGTCAATAGACGACCTATTTATATCTCTACTGTGTGTCGTATGGAAAGATATAATCGTAAATATGTCGAACTCGTTAGTAGGTATTAAATTAATTCTGCGGTGCGACCCTAAGTATAAAACTCACACATCGACGTGTGTATAGATAAATTGTTTCGTTTGTAGTAGTAGGATATGTTATTCTAAATCTATGAAGTGTCATACCTGTGGCACAGAATACATAAGAGTCAAACCTGTGGTGCCGTGTGGCTTCCGGCTTAGAATAGGACCATTCCATCTCTTCCTGTGGATGTCGTAAGAGGCGACTAAAGGGCTGAGCACAAACATCTCGTGCTACAATTGCATTCCCAAGGAAGATTGACGTCAGGCGGCCGGGCGTAAAACTATAGCCAAATAGTTTATCAGTTATTTCTTCTCCACTACACGCAAGGTCTTTGGCATCCTTGGTGACCACTGACATGCATATTATATTTGGAGTGGAAAAAGCGGGAAAGCGCACCACGGGCTCCGAAGCAGCACAGCTCAGGATGCAACCGGGAACGCGCTACGATAAAGAAGAAGAAGATTATATATTATATCTCTACTGTTTTATTAAATGCAGACTTCCTAACGAAGACGTCCCAAGCCGCTCTGTACTATACTTGTTTATTGCATATTAATAATGTCCAAGTTTTACGTTGTCTATGGGCAGCAGTGATTGATCACTTACCATCAGGTGACTCAATTTTTCGTTTGCCCTTCTATTACAAAAAAAAGTTACTTTAAATCAAAAAATATATCCTATCTATATTTTGACGACCTCAGTGGCGTAATAGTTAACACGCTAGACCGCTAATCCGGAGGTCCTGGGTTCGATCCCCAGCTAGGGCAAGTTGGAAAATGGCCTTTTTCAAATTTTCCTGGGTCTTGGGTGTTTATCTATATATGTATTTATCATAAAATATAGTATCGTTGAGTTAGTATCCTATAACACAAGTTTAAAACTTACTTTGGGGCTAGCTTGATCAGTGTGATTTGTCCCTATATATTTATTTATTTATTACTTATTTGGAAAATCCTCGAGGAGAAAATTAGTAGAAATAAGTCCTTTCAGTCATTAACCTCTACTAAATTCCAAATCAGGACATGTGCAGCAGATACAATGTCCCATTGAGAGACATCCGCCGCAGTGGCCGGCAATTCTGGTAATTCGCCGGAACGGGCCCGCCCCGGCACGGTGCGTTACGACCTTACTTGGAATGGCACCAGTTGACAATGATTTATTCCCGGATCACAGCTGTCTACAGGGAATGGAGGAATCAGGAAAAACATGACAACTAGTCTGAAAAGGATTAATTGTCTTATGAGCTTTGGATTTAATAATAAACGTGTCGAGGCTTCTCCTACACTCAAAAACACCGCGTAGTTTTGTGTCCTTTCTCTTCAAATCTTGTATGCGTTCCCGCGAGTGACATTTGTTATTTTTCTACCTACCTTTTTTCTTCTTCCCCTTAAGATGTACGAGTGACACCATTACAAGCTATTCCTATTGTAAAATTCTAAAATAAATCAATAAGTAGACTATCTGGAGTTTAATTCAAGAATCCAAGTCAAGATGCTCATTTGCAATATATGCAGCTAAAGCATATACAAAACGACATTCGGCGTAGAATGAAAAAAATATATTTGTTTACTTCTTGCTTTACCTACTTCAAATTCAAATTACCCAAAGATTGGCTGGAAGAAATCGCGTTAGTGATAAGCCCGTCTTTGTACTAATTTATATTTTAAGTTTACTTATACCTATAGAGGACGAAAGTGCTTAATCAATGTGTGTTACCAGTGATGACTTATGGCTCTGAAACGTGGTCCCTTACTATGGGTCCCATAGTAAGGGACCAGAAGGCTCAAGGTCGCTCAACGGGCTATGGAGAGGGCTATGCTAGGTGTTTCTTTACGTGATCGAATCAGAAATGAGGAGATTCGTAGAAGAACAAAGGTCACAGACATAGCTCATTGAAGTGGCAGTGGGCGGGGCACATAGCGCGAAGAACCGATTTCCGATGGGGCAGAAAGGTTCTCGAATCGCGGCCACGTATCGGCAAGCGCAGCGTAGGATACCCACTTGCTAGGTGGTCAGACGACCTGAGCAAGGTTGCAGGAAAACGCTGGATGCAGGCCGCTTCCGATCGGTTGTTTTGGAAATCCTTGGGGGAGGCCTATGTCCAGCAGTGGACTTCCTGTGGCTGATATGATGATGATGATGATGATACCTATAGGTATGTACTTCTTATAGTTAGTACATCATCTACAGGTGATATTTAGTCTCCACTGCAGGAGCACGACCCTCTCTGTACTACCAGAAGTAAATATATATAAGCTAGAGTAGTCAGAGGATTTGGCCTATACTCTCCACGCTGGCCAGACGGGTTGGAGAGGTCTTACTCATGTTTATAAGGTTTGTTTATCTTGTATTTCCTAAGTCGCCTTCTACAACATCCACGGGAAGACTTGGAGTGGTCCTATTCTTCTCTGCCGGGAACGACATGGCGGCTCTTTTAGCTCTCGGCGGCTTGGCTAGTTGGTGCAGTAAAGAAGTTTTATCTTATCTTACTTTTACACTAGACTCTCTCGGAAGCTGAAGGTCATTCGCATAAACTTCGAGTAGAGCAATGGTTCCCAATGTTGACAGGACCGAGGAAATTAAAAGAAACGAATTAGCGCTTCCACCCCCGTCTCACTAGAAAACCCCCTTACTACAATTTTCTCACTAAAAAACTAGTGAGAGAATGTTCCAGTGAGATAATGTTCCAGTGTGAGCGTTTTCTCTGCGATAACTGTAGTGAGAGAGTTTTCTGTGAGAGCGATCTCGTGAGAGAGTTGGAAATGAAAGAGTTTACCTGATACGGCCCAAATTATTTATTTTGGGTGTTGCGACTGCGATCCACCTAATATTTTCTCTCGACCAACCATAATACGGAATAAAGTGGTACCTGAAGAATAGAGCCTGTAGCCGTTCCAGTACAGAATAGTCTGTCCTAGAGATGTGTCAGAATAAAATTTCTTCCTTGCATACCATGTTCATCAACAAACTAACTTTTGACTAGTCTATTATTAAATGTTCATGCACAAACGAATTTACCAAGAACAACAAGTTGACAATTTGTTCTCGGATTCAAAGTTACAGCTGTAGTGGTTTCATTGAGCACTATATTACCTACCTATCCATGTTACCACCTATCTGGGTCAGACCACATCCGACATTACTTGCCAAGCATGAACGCTATCAAAACACGCGTTTACGAAGCTTCTTTACAGCGACGAATGACGAAGCCTTTCCATCTTATCCAAAAATCTCACATACTGATTGTAGATTAAGTAGCTATGCTAGGTTTAAGGCATGCCAGTTCATTAATTTATAAGACCAAATCTGAAATAGCAAAATCTTAGGTCATGATACCATAACATTGCATTGTCACCCAACTTACATAAGTATGTGAAGTTTCAGTTCAATCGCATAATGGATCCAGCTTGCAAGATTTGATTACAAAAATGGACATGGGTGAAACTAAATAAATGGGCGAGACTTTTTGCACCTACGACTCTCTTATCATCACACTAGAGGAAGCCTTTTGGTTATATGGTCTATGTCTATACGCCTCTAAAATAATTATGTCATTGATACGAGTATGTACCTGATTTCATTGATATGTACCTATTTAAATTGTCTCTTTAGCTTCCAGCAAATCATTCTACAAAATCATTTTCAAGCGTACTTAAAACACGTAGCAATACCAACCACATAATAAAATGAAAAAAAATAACAATGACACGTCACCGTGCCGCCACCTGTCGGTGTAATTTCTATAATTGAGTTTTTACGGACACGGTGTGCGTCGCCGGTTTCGTCTTATCTATATATCTTTGCAATTGGCTGGGTTAGGTTTGTGTAAAGTAAATTAGGCCTATTGGTACTTGAACTAATGGCTAATGATGTACTTGTACTTTCTAATAATATAAAAATAAATTAAAAAGTTTAACTAACGTTATCAATCTTTTTACAATTAAATTATGTATTACAAATGAGGCCGCAACGGGAATTGGTTCAGGATTTTAATAAACTTAAGAGTCTTGCCTTCATGATGATTAATTTAATTATAAATATTATTATGGGGGTAAATGGAATTTTAGTGGACTCGCTACTGTAAAATTGGTGTTATAAATGCTCGTTATCATGAACTTTATGTGATTAAATATTATAGTTAAAGTTGACAGTCTTAGTACACATCTGTAGAAATATTTGTTTAGCAGGCTGTAATTATCGTCTTTTTAATTCAATGATATCCAAATTAAATGCAGAAAAATTCATCTAAAGAGTAACATGACACGGTGTGTACTTTTAAATTAATATTGGCCGACGCTCTTTAATTTAAGCAATTTTTCGACAAAAACGCAAATTGGTTTTTACGTCGCGTCACTTCTTGTCACGGCTTTTGGCTTTTAAAACTCATTGAAATTAATTGGACCCTACTTATGTCGTAAAAGCAAAGAATTATACGCAAATGACTCTACTACGTTGATGTTTTTATACATTTTTAATTTGACACACATATCTTACACGTTTACTTAGCGGTCTAATGAGGAAATGTATACAGTTCCTTGGAATTGTATACATCATAATCATCATCAGTCTTTTTTAGTCTCCACTGCAGGAGCACGACCCTCTTTGTATTACCAGAGCCATACTTAGTCAGAGTGGCCTGAGGATTTGGCATATTGATGTTTATAAGCTTTTGTTTCCTAAGTCGCCTTCTACGATATTCACGGGAAGACTTGGAGTGGTCCTATTCTACTCGCCGGGAACCACACGGCACAGACTTATTTACATTTCCTAGGAATTGGATACATTTTCTGAATTTATTACATTACCAGTAAGACATATACTTATACAGTGTTGTTCCGTTCTCCCGGACTAACATAGCCCTACATAGTGTATTAATCTGGAGAGGAAAAGGAAACGGTTTCTTTCTAAAATATGTAAGACTCCTTTAGAATACCTACACAAATAACAAACTACCCTACTAAGCGGTAGCAATACCACAAGTTGTGTGTAAATAATATAAATTATTCCATCGCAACTACTTGTGAAACTTGGTTGTGATGACGGCTGGAGCGGAAAAAGCTAGTTTTTAAATAAAACTTCAACTTAACTTATATAGTCCATTTATTATGATCGATGATCATTTGATGCCACTTGTGACAAATTGCTTATAATTGTTTCCCATTTTCGATTCTCAAAGTTAATTCTCTTTTAAGCTCCCGACAAAAAGCTCAATCGATGGCAATTGAGATTTTTTCATCAAATTATTCAATTCTAATTAACCTTTATTTAAAAAATGCCAGAAACTAGACAACTGTCGCATAGCTTTCCGTACGAATTAATTGTTGGCGGCTTCCTTTGACAATCATTCAAGATGGAGGCATCAAAGGCGCCGCGCGTGTGAGGCCCCCGCCAAATGTCACCACGGTTCATCAATTAACGGTAATAAAGTCTTAAATTCGTTATTGATATCGAAAGATCGAGACATCGAGGAATGAGTATGGGCTGTTAACGTGTTGGTGGTTCAAATGACAAGTGAATACTAAAACTAGTAAATATATTTATTATTATACTTGTGTGTAGTAGTGAATAACGAAACTAGTAAATTCACTTTTCGGTGATAACTTAATAACACAAGATAATCGGATGCATATTTACCTAAAGTTAATTTTTTGCTAACAAACTATGGAAGCAGCTTCTTAAGCCCGTACCTGAATTTTCCGGGGTCCAGTGCTGCCCCCATTTAAAATAAATCACAATGAGAACGTTAAGCTTTACTACGCACATTAGCCAAAAGTGGCCGTTTTTCGCAAATGTGCGTAGTAAAGCTTAACATTCTCACTTTAAACTGTAAACAGTAGTTCGTAAAATACTTTGAAGGGTTATCTAGGAATTGGTAGCAGCAAAATTTTAAATAATGTCTCCGTTTTCTTTAAAATGATTTATTTTAAATGGGGGCAGCACTGGACCCCGGAAAATTCAGGTAGATATTTTTATTGAAAACTAGCTGACCCGGCAAACGTTGTTTTGCCATATAAAGACTACCCCTAAAATTTTGGGGGATGAAAAATAGATGTTGGCCGATTCTCATAGATACCGGATAAGCACAAAAAATTTCATCAAAATCGGTCAAGCCGTTTCGGAGGAGTATGGCAACGAAAACTGTGACACGAGAATTTTATATATTAGATAAAATCCTGGTATTCTGGGCAACCATATTACGTTGTAACAGGGCATTTGTGACAAATTGTGTTTATTATGTCTCACCGAGTTTATACTTAAATTTGAATTTTTTGGGATTAAGGGTTATTTTTTCGATAAAAAAGCGCTTTCAATAATAGCCAACATCTCAACTTTAGGTAAATATGCATTCGAATATCCGACCTCTAGTAATTAAGTTCTAATCACCGATGTAATTTAAAGTAGATTGTCAATACTATAAATTCTATATATACAAGATAATCTTTTTGATATACTTACCTATACATTACCTCCTTCATACTTATTACCTACTCTTGCAAGTAGGTGTATATCTCCATCATTCTTCCATACAATTTAATACTCAGGTAAATAATTGTATACTGATCATTTAAGTAAAGGTCGGCTTCAAATTTTAATAATAGTAGGCTTCATTACTTTGCCTATTCTAGGATTTTTTACAATAAAAACCTTTTTGGAGTTATACAGGCACAAGCCATTATAAAAAACAAAAAAAAATACAAAGCTTTTTAGGTAAATTGATTTATCATTATCATCAGGTCTTTTTTTTTGTTTAATCTCATCTCCACTGCATGATGACGACTCTCTGTCCTATCAGATTCATACTTGGCCAAAGCATCTACGGGATTTGTCCTACTTGATGTGTTGATGTTTATAATATTTCCTAATTCACCTTCAACGATATCCACGGGAAGACTTGGAATGGTCCTATTCTACTCTGTAAAAAAAACAACAGGACCCCAAGGTAAATAGTTAATTTTTCCCGTAATGATCATAGATTTTTAAGTAATAGTCATAACATTCGTTCGTATTATTCAATTAAAATTTTAATTAAATACCCCTCAGTAATAATGTTTTTCTTGTTGTTGTTAAACAAACAACAAGTAATAATAATAAAAACTCATAACATAAGTCTTATTCAAAACGCTTCCGCTTATGCCATAAGACTCATTTTATATATACACTTCGATTGTGGAAACTAGGTTTGAACAAGGTTTGAATGAACCAAGATGAGTACAAACGAACGACCATAACAAATTTTCTTAGATACGAATAGGCGCTATCACAAGAGTAACTATTAAATTAATAGGTGTTTTTAAACTTAGTCGGAATAAAACGAGAATTTTTGATTAAGAAATGGACGCATAAAGTGTTGAAATGGTATTAATTTGATGCAATTTTTCGTCGTTTTGGACGTTTCTTTTGATGACGCCGGTTTGAAGAAACTTGTTACAATTTGGCACGCTCTGTTGATTTGTTTGGTGAATTTATAACAACATAGTTGCATATTTTAAAGTTCCGTTCCTTTTGCTTTATTTTGAAAGCCGTAACATACCTTTTGTCATCAAAGTCTACTAAGGGAATAGGCGAAAGTCTTGAGGAAACATAGATATTAATAAACCGACTACTTGCAACACATTATTTGTTTCCCTTATCTAACTAGGTAGCTTATTAACACATGACTCTGAGTTTAGGGTGCTGAGCAGAAAGGATGAGAAATTCTTACCTTTGTTTGAGCGAAGGATACTGCGATACATCTTTGGGCTCGTATGTTTTTTTTTGTATGTATGTTACGCAATATTTTCGCCAATTGTGAACTGTTTTTGATGATTTTTTTTATTTCATCATTTCAGCCACATTTCGTCTACTGCTGGACCTAGGCCTCCCCAAGAATTTCCAAAATGACTGATCTAGAGTGGCCTGCATCCAGCGCTTTCCAGCGACCTTGGTCAGATCGTCTGACCACCTTGTGGGTGGGTGTCCAACGCTTCGCTTACCAGTACGTGGTCGCCATTCGAGAACCTTACTGCCCCATCGGCCATCGGTTCGTCGCGCTATGTGTCCCGCCCACTGCCACTTCAACGAGCTAATCCGCTGGGCTATATCAGTGACTTTTGTTCTCCTATGAACTTCCTTATTTCTGATTCGATCAAGTAGAGAAACACCGAGCATAGCCCTTTTTTTATTTGGAAGCTATTTATTACTAAATTGGTCCCATATTAATTTGGTGAAAACATGATGAAGAAATTTGGAGTTATGGAAGAAACACCCCAAAGAAAATAAAGTTGGTGGTCTATTTTTTGTTCAATAAATAATAATTATCTTCGTGTCAACTCCTACTGTGGTATTTTGTTTTCAAAATTGGAATACTTGTATTCAAAAATTCATAATCACTACAGCAGCATAAACAGTAATGTCAAACAAAAACAACCGAGCTCCAGTTCCTTAATGATACATTGGAAAGCTATAACGCATTATTTAACAGCATTGTAGGGTGCTGAATAGTTCGGTAACAAAACTAATTCGGTATTGATGGCTCCCGTACGGACTTATCTGTACCGCGTTAATTACAGATTGGTGTTTACATCGCACGATTGTCTGCGATGAAAAAGAGGCTCATAAAATTCAAAGTCCAGTTGTGAACTGCATCGTCGTGCTATCGTCATATCTCTGACGTTTCAATATCGTGTCATCGTCATATCACTGTCGTTGACATCGTGCATGCCGTATCGTGTAAACGCTAGTTTTCTTAACAAGCGATAGATACGAATTTATTCAGTTTGTGGCGTGGCGACCTATACGACACTTTCATCATCATCATTATCATTTCAGCCTCATAACGTCATACGCCACTTTCAAGAACTACAACCACAAAAGGGAAGCTACAACATAGTTCACAAAAAAGAAGCCTACGAGATGGCGCTGACATCATCATTCATCATCATCAGCACGACCGCGACTGTCAGCGTTGCTCCGGCGGTATGGGGCGACCGTTTCTTGAAATAGTTTTCTAATCATCGTGTAATCTTTGAGTCATATGTGTGTCATCTTTGTGTCATCTTTGTGTCATCTATGTGGCAGCTTTGTGTCAGATTTGTGTTAGTTTTGTGTCATCTTTGTCTTATCGTCATGCCATCTTTGTGACATCCTTGTATCATCTTTGTGACATCTTCTTGTCATAGTAAAGGCGCTTGCCGCCTTAATGACGTTTCGTCATCGTATCGTGTCGTGTAAACGCTAATCTTCCAACAAGCGACAGATACGAATGTGTATTCACAGTCCCGTTGTATACCGCTACACGGTGTCCAGTATGTATCAGAGCGGCAAGATTTAACGACCGCGACTGTCAGCGTTGCACCCGCGGTATGGAGCGACCGTTTCGTCATATTATTGTATCGTTACGGTCGATGCGTGTATGTATTGAAATGTCTTGGTATAGTGGACTTTGCGCCTCTCTCCTATTATGTTTTCTATGTTAACTACTTTTGTAAATTTTCGATGCATTGTTCATTTCAGCCACATAACGTCCTCTGACATAGGCCTCCCCCAAGAATTTTCTGAATAACCTATCTAGAGCGGCCTGCATCCAGCGCTTTCCACAGACCTTGGTCAGATCGCCTGGCCACCTTGTGGGTGGGTGTCCTACGCTTAGCTTGCCAGTGTGTGTCGCCATTCAAGAGTGATTTTGCCTCATCTTAGGTAAAAAATATTCAAGATATTTAACATTGAAGAAATTCGGAAGGAGAGAGAAAAAGGGTGAAGTTTTCACCATTTTTTCATTCTCCTTGGCACACAAAAAGTGGTTTTGTATGCCAATTGTAAGCCAAAATAATACAATACTTATGTTTATGAATCAAAACTATTATAAGCTTAAGAGCCTTTCTAATAATTGTAAGGCAATAGAAGCTAAATGGCTGCTTAGCCATATCACTTTCCTAGTTTAGTTGGCGGGGTTGATAAGTTCTGAGATATTTTACTGTATAATGAGTTTCCTTCGGCGTTTCTTCTCAGCAGTGGTCGTTGCGAAACGCTAGTATCCATATCTTATCTTTAAAATAATTAATGAATTAATTTTACACGTAATTAATAAAAATCTTATTGACGTGTAAACGTGCCTGCAAAGGCCTAATTACTAAATAAACATTTAAATTTGAAATTTTAATTTAAGAACTGCAAAAATGCAGTAATGTTTGTACTACTAACTCTTTTTGCAAAAAACCTCATTGAATAATTTATACCTTATAGAATAAACATATACTAATACTTAGCGACGATAGAGCGATGAGTAATACCATATAAAGAGCAAAATGATGTTGTTTCTCGAAAACTAAGCGTTTAATCACATACTGAAGAATACTATAAATCCTAAAGGAACAAGTTAAGTCGTAAACACGTCAATTCGAACACGGATTGACATCGTCAAACGCACGACCGTCGTGACTCGCTTCCACCTGGATGCGAACCTATGACCGATGACTTCACGGTACGGTCAGAGAGGTCACCGTTACGTCCTGAAATATTTGTTAAATGGTTAGCAATTTTTATAAATTTAAATAACTAATTCATAGTCCGGAGTGACGACTGTAAGTGGACTATAAACTTACATTATAGTTTGTTGTTTGTTTGTATTGGTGACTAACCCCATTTCTCATGCTGACCCCTAAAGCGGTTATTACACTATCCAATTAAAAGGAATCCTAACTAGAAAATAGGAAGATATAATCGCAGTTAGGACTGATTGGATCCAATTTTTTGAGTAAAAAGGACGTTCTCACCGTTCTACTTCCTTGTAATCAGTAAATTTATTCCTCAACGCAATAGGTCACAAGCAACATGTTAAAGGGAAATAAACTTTTAGTAAAAGCAATAAAGATAGTTTTTGTATGCGTCGCCGCCGGTCGGCTTGCTTGCTTGCTTCGTTCGCTCGCTAAAAAACAGCAACTACGAAAACAATTATTTTGAATCATAACAATAATATTGGATTTAATCATCATTCAAACAAAAAGAAGGTAATGAAAAACAGTTTACACGTTTTGAAGCTACGGTGTCACAGAATCACAAACAAAAATAACTTTTTTATACTTAAAAATTAAATGTAAACAAACAACAATCAAGAACTTACAGAGATTTTTACATACAAACGCCACGTATTGCAAAAGTAGAGTCGACTTACTCGTTCGTTATACAACAACTCAATTCAATTCAAATATATCTTTATTATCATATGATATTTATAACATCTCTTAATAAGTCACTTTGTATTGTTTTGCACAAATTTTGACGTCAGATTGTTACTTACAGCTAAGTTTAGTGCCACTCATACCTAGGCGCTAATGCAGAAGAAGCGGCAAGACTTCTACATAGACGTCAACTTACAATTAAACTTATAATAATTATTTTTTATTATCTTTTTCAATGATTCACTTCTTCTCCGACCCTTATAATGACATCACTCTTAAAGTTCAAAACAGGATCCTGGAATCAATGTAATTGATAAAGAATGTAGACAAATATATGAGTCAAATGACCATACCAATTACGTCACTGATGACAATCTTGTATGGGTACTGTTAGGTATAATTAATTCACCTGTAGACTGCATAGTGCTTGCTACTCTTCATTGAGGTAGCTCGGTAATAAATGTGCATTAACAATTACTTAATAACTTTGAATTTATAATATTATGTTCCGCTAAGCTCCGTAGCAGTTACATTGAAATAAACTCGTAAACATTTTAAAAAGGAATATTGCTTCAATGTTAGTTTTTTTTCAAAATTAATCGCGTTCAATTAACTGAAGCTTAAAAGTACGGTTGCGGTCAATAATCTATAAGAGTTCAGCCGTTAGCGTATAACCAAAAATGCCAGCGCCAAGAGTACCATTAAAAAAAAACAATAATCAATCACAGAAATTCACGTCTAGCGAAATAGGCAGTAATAACAGGAAACGACAATGCCTTGTTATCTCCCGAATCTAAGTCCAAAATATTTCGTGAACGTTTTAAGGGGAACTCCGTACGATTAGAATTCCAAGGTTGTGGTGCCAGTCATGGGAATTAGAGGTTTATCGAACATTTTTTTTTTCATTTAATTTTTTTTTTTCTCCTATTAAGATAAGATAAAACTTCTTTATTACACCAACTATTATGAGTTTAGACGCTAAGAAGAACATATATAAGTAAACTTAAAATATAAGTAAGTACAAAGGCTATTACAGGACATTTTGTGACTTGTTTTTACCACAGTTAAGAATAAATATTCAGTATATTTCAGTGTCATAGTCATAGTGTATTTCAGAACCATGATTGCTGTTCAGTATATTTATAGTGATGCGACTGCGGGATCTCGCTAACCTATTTGGCTGTATGATATTTGTTACAATACATGTTGTTATATTATTTTCAATTATCATTTACAATTAAAGATTTTTTCTGATTAAGATATTATATCTATATAATATCGATATTTAGATATCGATATAAGCTTTCATTATTGGATGTGTTCATGGTTTCTTTGGAACCGGGAGTCGACTTTCCTGGTTTTCCTATTCCATTTCGCACTGTTTTTGGAATCGTTGGCTGTTAAACTATTGGCTGGCATATATATCATCTGTGAACATCTTTGAATACATCAAGCCATCGTGTTTTGTGTCTGTCTCCTTTCAGAGCCCCGAAACATTTACCAGAGTAATTGCACGCATTCTTTAAAAAATCCTTGATTTATTAACTTGCAAATAACATATCTTTAATAAGAGGAAGGAAATAATTGACGCATCCTTATTGTTAATTAGTTGTGTTTTAGTTATATTATAATTTTGATGTCTTTATTTGCAAATTATTATACCTGAAAGGATGTGAATACATGTTTAATGACTATCATTAAGATTCTCTTTGTAAATAAATAACGTAACTAATTAAATGCCGTTATTTCATTTTTAACCTAATTGAAATTTTATTTTAGAGTTCTTAATAAAACGTCTCTAGCACTAGTACCTAGCTAACTAACAGTAACTAAGTTTTTTCTTAATTTGACAACTATCATTTGTTTAAAATAGATTAAAACACGCCAAGTCAACAAGATCTCGCAGTCTACTTGAATAGTTAGGCCTTTTTGGGATGCTAATTAAGATCTCTAGGTATATACATTATGTACTATTTACGAGTACTTACACAAGTGAAAGATATAATATATATATAAAATATAGGTACATAAGAACATAAATTACTTAAATAAATAACATCTGAAATAACCTTTTTGTACTGCTGTAGCACCAGATTCAAATATATTGATATATGTTCCCGTGTTTTCTAATGTTTTGTATTATGTTCTTATGTAGTGTATCTTCTGTATATGTGTGACTGTTGCTACGAATAAACGACTTATCTATCTATCTTAGTCGTAGACCTAAGACCTTAACCGCATTGGGAGCCGCATCGCTTGTCGACATGATTCTTCGGGGTTTTTATCCACTTAACTTTACTTACAAAATTTATGTACACAAAATGTAAACAAAGGAACAAACAAAGTAAGAAAATAGAATACATTGGTAGGTACTGCTTATTTCATAAGAAATCTCTTCCAGCAGACCCAGGAAAGTAAAATTTAAGGAAACAGGTAGTAGGCGTGTACAAACGTTCTTTTTTTTCTTTTATTCCACCATTATCACGTCTTTATCCCTAACGAGGTAGACAGAGCCCGAGGGCCATAAGACTCAAATGCTACATTTAGCATGAAGGTGGGGCGTTAAGGTTAAATATATACATTAAACATTAAGGTATACATTTTAAGTTTTTTTTTCCCAGACCAGCATGAAGTCATGTAGGTAGTTAAAAAGATCCATTTATTGACGGAGCGAGCGAAGCGTCTAAGTTTCGAGATTGGCCAAAAATGCAGTCCGTCAGTTTGTCTGTCGGTTTGTTCTCGCCTACAGGTCGCTTTTCTCAACCGATTCTTGTGAAATTTTGTGAGAAGGTTGTGATAATTATGTAATTTTTTTTTGTCGATTCAGTTTTTGGAAATCTTCAAAATGGCGGAGACAGCCATTTCGAAAAATTTTCAAAAAATGTCGATAACTTTTTTGTTACCCGTAATATCATGCAACTTTTTTGTATGAACAATTTTTTTGTCTGAACAATTTTTTTATTTGATAAACTTCAACGAATGGGGGTGAGTCGCGAGGTTTACAGTTCACAGAGCCACTAGTTTATGTCTTGGACCACAATCGATGGCGTACAAGGTGTTATTATGTAAATCATGAGAGCTCGGTTTCGGCTGAGTCAATACGCCGCGCGCTGGAGGTAATCGGCGACACGTCGACTCGATAACTCGGGCGGGAGATGACCTGCATCGATAAAAAAGCCTTCATAGGTACTTTATGAACATAAATTCTTGAACTTGAAAATGGGCTCAATGGACTCTAACTTCACTTCTTTTTCTTAAAAACTAATCTTTTGTCAGCGGAGCAACCAAATCCCTTAAAATTCTCTTTTTATCCATAGCCAACTCCTTTACATCTTTGTAGGTTGAAACATGAATTGGTTTAACTTGACAATTGGTAAATATTATTTGTAAGTTTATTTATGGAATAAATGTGGGTGCTCAATTTCGGTTTAAGTACTGGATTTTGTATTTTATTTTGTCGTGAAATATGAAATTTGATATTTTTTATTAAATGTTAATTTGTTAGAACAGTAAGTACTAAATATAAATAAATATGAAATAAAAAGGTAAAAAAAATAGTAAAATCATAAAATAGTTAGGTAGAAAATATGTGACAGTAGAAATGATGAGAAGAATATAAAAGATTAAAAAACAGAGTACTTACTGAAAAAAAGAAGGGAGGCCTTTGCCCAACAGTGGGACATGCATGTCTAATAAAAAAAAATATGAAAGATAGATCAAAATGAAACGCACGATTACTTATAGAAGAAATGAGGGAAACAAACAAAAATCTCATTAAATGTTTACTTAATGAAACAAATAATTTTATACCAAAATAATAGATTACAAACTATCGATATCGTCCCTTCACTGAGATGATGACCGTCACGACTGTAGCTGCAGTGACATCGACTAAATTATAGTCGTGCTTCGATCGTGCGGGCTAAGTAGGTATCAAGTTTAAGGCTACCATTATATCATAGGTCGTAGTGCCAGGTACATATATAATAATGAACTTTTGATCGAGCATAACCAAAATAAATAATTAACCAAAATAGGCGGCTGTTTGAAAAAAGAACTTTTGTTATTATTTGTAATATCTATAGAGCTTGATATTGCTCGTAAATTAACTTCAGTTTCTATAATGCATGAATAACTCTTGGTTTTTGAGATGTAAAGTTAATATATAAGTACTCGTAACCGAAGGGTATGTATGAAGAGGTTGATGAGTGTAAATGAAGCGAAAGAGGTCTGTCAGGATCGTAGCAAGTGGAGGTCCATAGTCTCTGCCTACCCCTGTAGGAAACAGGCGTGATAGAATGTATGTATGTAAAGTTAATATGGAACAGAAGTTTGCAAAATGTAAGAAAATTGACCTCAGAATTGTTGGAAGGAAAGACAAAGTATTTTTGTTTATCTTTTATAAATAAGCTTGCATCATCAACAAATTTTCTGCTTAGTCCCAAAGGTAAACTGGGAGGCAATGCTTAGTAAGGCTTGAAGTTGTACCCTGTATATTCCCAAAGAGGGTTTCACGTTAGGCAGGCGGCTGTTCGTAAAACTATAGCCAAATTGTTTAAACTATTCCGGCTATTTCTTCTTAACTTCGCAAGGTCTTAAGTCAGCCTTGGGTGAACATTGACATGCATATTATATTTGGAGAAGAAAGTGGAAAAGTGCACCCCTGGCTTCAAATCAGCACAACTGAGTACAATAATCTTCAGATAGTAACTGTTATAAAAGTTTAAATAAATAAAAAAAGCAAGTGAAACCGTGAGACAATCAATACTCATATTATTAACAATGTAACATACAAATAAAATGATGCATTCATATGTTTTTTGTCAATCCGTTCTTCGATATCTGATAAGGACGTAAGGTTGGTAGAAGGTTGAAAAAGGAATCAAAATAGTAATGGTTAGCAACGCCTATAAACATCGGCTTTAAAAGCTGCGCGGAAAGAGAAGTAGCTGGTACATTTTACATTTTTATTTTCTCTCAGACCAGCATGAAAGAGAGAAATTGAATTTCATACTTAGTCATATAAAACAAAAAGTAAAGGTATGATATACACCGATTACCAAAAAGCATTTGACAGAGTAAATCATCGTTTATTAACTCATAAACCTCCGTCTTTTAGTATAAATGGTAATCTTCTTCGTTGGGTAGAATCTTACGTTGCTAGTCATTGTCAACTTGTTGCTGTGAATGGGTTTTTATCAAAACCAGCACCTGTTTTGGGCCACTTTTGTTCGCCATATGCATATAAGAATAAATTAATAAAAACTTACTGTATAATACTATATATGTACTAATAAATAAAATAAAATACAGTCTGAAAGCTATCTTTAGGTAGATACTGCAATAGTACATTAACCCAAAAAAAGTCGACAAGATTCATTGAGACATTAATTGCGACAAAATGACGATCGATGTGGAGATATTCGATGACGGACAGACGGACAGTGCGTTCGTAATTATTGCCAATCTATGGCGGGATCTTCGCCATATCATCGGACGCAGCGCTTGACATCCATTTTATGTAGTATGTACTTCGGACAAAGATAAAACTATTGTTCACTTAAATTTTACCCTACTTTAACTTCTCATAATACGTTCTCAAACTCAGTCTCTAAAGTAAAGACTACGAGTATGATGTATGTATGTGTGTGTCATAAATAAAAATCTCTAATAATTTATTAATTACAAGATTTAAATAACAACAAGGTTGTAATAATTTCATACGATAATTTGTTAATTAAACATCGCAATATCGATTTGATTGGTGTTGTAAAATTAAATCAGAGTATTTTACAACTGTTTTCATCAGGGCACTCTAATTGTCTCGTTTTAAATTAAGTGCGTGCAATAAAAAAATATTTGTTGAATATTTTACTACATTCATTAATAAATTGTTCAATTTTTGTTTAAGAATTATCTAAATTAAAAATATGTTACCAAAACTTTTTCGCCACGAGTAAAATTCAGTCTGTGCCGTAAGTTCAGTTGCAATTTTGCTACCGTGACTTCGAATTTTCATTATTTTTTGAATTTTCGTTGTTAACATTGTGTTCTGCAATCGTTCATTACAAACATAAGGATAACAACGCCGTAGGCACATCGCAGAAGATTGTAAGAAACTAGTATCTGTACTAAGCAAAGCTTATATTTCAGAACACCAGACCCTCCACAGTTATAGGAAACATTTGACCTATCAGTATTAACATTCTAGATAAAATTTAACACTAATAATGCTAAATTGAAAAGGTCTAATCACCCCTACGATTTTAGGCAAACAAACGTGGAGGGTAAATACATTAATTTACATATTCGACACGGTCACTCATACGCCACGGAGGTCGTCGTATAAGTCGAAAGTACAAGTTTGTTCGTTTGTAATAACTTTATTGTACCAAAAACATTTAAGTATAAAATATAACATAATACGAAAGAGCAACTATACAAAGGCAGACTTATCCCATTTATGGATTTCAGTCAACCTGCGATAGATTGAGAAGATATTTCTGTCAGTCTAAGTTATAAGGTAGAAGCAGGTACTTACAAATTTAATTATTAAATTATACTTACATAGCTGCACACATATCTGTGTAGCTATAAACATACACAAGTATGTCAGCCAGTTTTTGATATTGTGATGATGACAAGTATCATCTGTCACGTTCACACATACTGCATCACGGCGGCATATTTTTTGTCACAGCATCGATAACATCGCCGCAATACAATGCTCGTAATTGACACACCATGACTGGATAAAGTCAAGGCCTTTGTCTCCCGCACCTTGCCGAGTGTCTCTGCCGTGATTGGATTTCTTGGCTGGAGTGACCAAGGATGGACAGCGTCGAATTTGTATATACGGTTAGCCTAAATTTATTTTTTAGTGCATAGAGAGATTTCGGAGTGTCTTAAATTTTTCAAAATATTGTACCTATAGCTCTGACTGACTGCTCTTGTTAATATATGGCTCTGGTAGTACTAAGATGGTCGTGCTGGTCTTCGCTGCGGAGATTAAAAAAGACCTGTTTATGATGATGATGATAAAATATAGTGTGGTTGAGTTTTAACGCTCTTTTTACACACCTGGTGTTGCAGTTGTCCATGGACAGCGGTGATTATACCATCAGGTGACCCGCTTGTTCGTTTGCCGCCCTATAACATAAAAAAGACTTAATTCCGGACTAGCTCAATCAGTGTGATTTCATCACCATCATCAATTCAGCCGCATAGCGTCCACTGCTAGACATAGGCCTCTCCCAAGGTTTTCCAAAACCACCGATCTAGAGTGGCCTGCATCCAGTGATAGATAAGGATAAATCAGTGTGATTTATCACTATCTATTTTTTACATTGACAGATGAGATAATGATTTATATATATATAACGGGACTTAGCACGAACCTTATTTTATTTTATTGTTTTGTCTAACGTTTCGAAAAAGAGTTACATCTTTCGTGGTCGCAGACTGACGTGGTCAGTTAGACAAAACAGTAAAAAAGGTTTGAGCTAAGTCCCTTTATATATATATAAATCATGTGTTCAAAGCGCGATAGTTTACAAACCAAGATGAGATAATGTTATTTTACTAGATGTCAACTTGTTAAGGGTAGATAATGGTTTAAACCAAGTACTAAAAGTTAGTCCGCGTCTGCGACAAAAGGTCTTTTGACTCCCGTCAACACCTTACTCCAAGTTAGTCTCGGCTGTGATTAGATTTCTGACCAAAAATGGACACCATACTTATATCATTCCTAAATTGGTTTTACGACACCAGGACTGTCTGAGACGTACTTAAATAGAGTCTTATGGAATCAACATAAGTGTAAATTGTTCAGTCCAAACAACTGGAAACTTTAACAATAAATTTCTCATACTTTCACGAGATAAAGGCAATCCTATTTTGTCATTGTCGTGATTATAGATTTCTTACAGTGGCCAAAGATGGACATATTATGAGTTTATTGTATTTTCTATATATGACAAACAAGGTACCTCATTCCTTATCGAGTGTGTTAATAGCTAACACTTATATCCGATTTTTTAAGCTGATTTAAGGCATCTGACGTAGCTCACTGACTGTCAGCTATTGACAACATTGTAGCAGAAAGCTCCTGCTACGGTCTACAGATGCGTAATAGAACATATACATACCATTGTACCAAATTTTATATATAAAACTTGTACTGTATCTGTTTTGATAAGATAAGATAAAGTTTTATAGCTTGGTCTATGGTATGATCAAGAAATCAATATTTTTCATCTCATCTATTCGAAAAACGATGATTTTATCCCAAATATTTGGGGCTAAAGTCACTGGTCAGTCAAAGCTCTAGACACTGAAAAGTAAAAAGTAAATTCCCTAGGCGTTAAAACACCTTTTGAAAACCGAACACGAATGTAGAATCAAAAATAATATTGGCAGTTAGCTAAAAAATAATATTAATTTAGATTTAAAATTATAAAATATAGGCAAGGGCGTCGTAATTTTTTAAAATTGGAATACAACAAATTTTACTTGGATGACTGCAGGTCAAAATGTTTTGATTCTCTTGCTTCAAAATAATAATTTATTAAAAACCAATAAAAACGCGCAATTGTTGTCTTTGATTTAAATAGTAATTTTATTATGAAACTATTAGGTTATTTTTACAACTATTTTAAATGTGACTAATTTCTTGATGAGGCCGATAGTAAATAAATATGAAGTTTACGTATAATATACATATTTAAATATATAAAGAATTAACACAAGGAAAAAGTAATGAAACGATTTTAATGACTGGAAAATGTATAAGATGTGGTGGTCCTAGAGAAATATTTTCACAGTACTTCTTCAGTGAAAACGCCACCAAATAAAGGTTAGTAACTGTCTGTTAAACTCTGATTAGCTATATGTAGGTATTCTACTTTCGTTAGGTATATATTTGCAAATTTTCCTCATAGATGGAGATGAAAAGAAGAATGTGCTACACGGTGTATGGTAATAGTTTTATCTCGGGCGATATACTTGAATCCCTCGCTTCACTCAGGATTCCACCGTAGAATCCCCCGCTACGCTCGTGATTCTATTGTGGCATCCTTCGTTTCGCTCTGGATTCAAAGTAGCGCCCTCGCGTTAAAACTATTACCTTTACGCCATGTAGCACAATCTACAATTTTACATTTTGCCGACTGTCATGTTTTGATTTGCTGACAAATTTTATTTGGTGCTCTATTTCTTTTCCTAAAATGTTTTGTCCGAATTTCATCATCCATAATATATTTGCTATAAACTTCAGTAGCAATAATGTTCGCATATCCGAAATTTTATGTCAGTTCTATCCATTTTACTAAGTTACATATTGAAACATATTTTGACGTGACAACGTCTTAAATTAGGTTGCGGCTGGGAGTCACTTATGAAAAAGTGTAACGCTCGGTAACGTTACGATGAGTCACCGAACGAGAGAGAGGCCCGCCGAATGCCTTGCGTCTCTCTCCCACTCAACTATGAAAAGACGTTGTCACGTAAAATCTTCGCCCGTAAAACCGACTTTACAGGCAACCATTTTTTTTATGAACAGTTTTATCAATACCTTAATAGTTTATATGAAATGTTAGTTCGATATACCGTTTTTCTAGTAATAAAAACAATTTTAAAATATTTTTTTATGAAATTTTATTAAACAATATCAAACTGCGACAATATACTATTCGATTTCTTAAGAAAAATATTTATTAAAAATCGTGGAATAGTTTTCTAGGAAATGAAATTCGATGTCAAAAAAAAAATCTGTATTCTAATAAACACCCGCTTGCATGCTGTATGCTTACTAGCATTCCCACTTTATATTACATACATTATATTATATTTGACATTAACTTAGGGCTAGTCATCATTCGGACACATGATAATTATGGAAAACAAAATTAAATATTTTATCAAATAGTATCCCGTGACCAAAGGGCTGGAAATTATCTGGCACAAAGAATCAGCATTGCCATACAACGTTGCAATGCTGCCAGCCTTGGGCATGGGCACGCTGCCGAGGGGTAATATTCTAGTGGGATTACATACAGATACAGATACACTATCACGTCTTTATCCCTAACGGGGTAGACAGAGGGCGGTAAAGCCCAGGCCACTTTTAGCGTAATGGTGGGCATGAAAGTGGAAAAGGGAAATCATAATAGTGATGGGTTGCTAACCGCATCGCCTATTCATATGATTCAGATTCTCGCCCATTCCCTCGATCGGCTTTTACGATCTGCACGGGAAGAGAAGCAGCTGGTACATTCTATGTTTTTTCTTTTCTCCCAGACCAGCAAAGAAGAATACATAATTTGTAATTTTTTTAGTTTTAGTTCTTAGAGATACTTATAAGTTTTAATTTATAAAAAAAATATATATTATTTAGCTTTAATTTAATTTCAACTGTATTATATTTCAAATAAATATATAAAATATTTTAAATATTATGGAATGTAATATTTATAGCAAACAAATTTAGGGCATTTTGTATTTAGGGTATGTATTTCAACTTTAGGGCACGTGATATTATGTGACATTATGTTTGGGCTCGAAATCATTCGGACACATGATGATTATGGAAAAAAATATATGAGACCTTAAATTATAGATAATTTTTTTATGAGACAAAAAAGAGAACCATTTTATTTGCCTACAATCAATTTTTTTATTAAATTATTTCAGAACTAATAATTTTCTTATAGTTTTTAATTCTTAAAAAGAGTATCTGATCATAGGTATGCTTTCAATAACACAGTATTTATTACCCTCTCGACCACATCCATTACATCCGTGTACATCAAAACCATTTAATTGCAAGAGTTCCGTCATCCACGTACTTCCGTCATTGATTACGACCTTAGCACCCAGTTATTTAGATGTCACGACCGATTCCCGATCGAATCACGACCGCCAAAGGTCATGGCTGATGCTTAGCATTGAATATTTTTTGGACTGTCCACATGTCATAGCCAAATTCAAGTTTAAATCCCACAGTATTATTAAATCTATTCAATGAATTATCAATTATCTCAGTTGGTTTAAAAGTATGTAGTTTGTTTTTTAGACTGTGACGCGAATAAAGATGGTCTTCAACACCACTGACAGATCTTTTGTGATGACCACGCTACATCATTAATCATGGTTTTTTTGTCACCTCATGACGAAATTATATTCTTTGTGCCATTGTGGGTGCTCCTGAACATGGGATACTAGTCAACGTAATTAGTTTTTAAATTGGTACCACCAAAAAAATATCAAAAGTCCCCGCAAACGTTATTATGTTAGAAATTCGTGGACCCGTCGTGATTGGATTTGACAAATTACTTCGACGGACTCCCAATTTATTTGGTCATTAGTCATTACTGTTTTTCCGTGATCAAGTTTAGGTATTAATCATGGGTTTGGGACAAAACATAGGTTTGCCGAACAGGTGCGAATATTAATAACGTTTTAGTTTCTCTGCCAAAGAAACCACTCTTTTTATATTTGTTAAGTATAAGCGCGCGGAGTTTTGATTTTACTGAAAAACCAATTTTGTCAGAATCAATTTCGCCGCGTACCTTGCTGACACAGAAGTCTTATTAGCTCATTGCCTTATTCTTCTTTCTCTCTTACAGCACATGAAAGTGCGTTCCCTTTTGCTTGCTGTATTGAAATACTGTTATTGAAAATGGTACCCCTGGTTTTAAAATCATATACCGGTCTACTTAAAAGTAGTTGTGTATAGTCGTAGTCGTATGTTTATCTAAACTTTCTGTATTAAACCCTAAATATTTATATGCGAAGTCTAAATATTTATAGTCAAAGTCTCTCTAAAGAAGATTAGAATCTTTAAAGACATACAGATGCACTTTTAGAAGACCTCGGTAAAAGCGAACATCTGCTACAGCCTTATCAAGATCGTCCATTACGTCTCGACAAATATTCATTTGATTCATTGTCTCAGTTTCATTACGGGCTTAAGAAACTTCATTGTGTAATAAGTGAGCGTCTAATGCGTCATCTTGACTGATTTTTATGACTTAAATATCGTTATCTAGATAAATAGTCTAAGCGAAGGTATTTTTTTCGTATTTCAATGAAGTAAAAAGTGAAAATTCAGTAAAATCTAGATCGTTTTCAATCGGTCGTTTTCTAAGTCTAAGGTAGGTCTATGACTAGCAGTTGACTTCCTAAGGCTGATATGATAAAAAATTAGACTTATATTCACACGACAACTAATGCCACCATCTTGCTAAATATACCATTAAGTCTTGGAACCATTGACTCTGTCTACACCGCAATATAGAGATAGTTCTCTTTTATGTTTTAAGAGAAGACTTGCACTCTAGACGTACACCAATACATGACTACATTTATAGTAATGTAAATGAAATAAATAAATGAAGGAATATAGGAATCTTCCTTCAATTAATCCTACACTCTCACTACCACTACATTTGCTAGGTAGTCCATCACTCGGAGATCCTGGGTTCGATCCCTGGGTTGTATTGGGTCTTGAGTGTTTACCTATATATGTATTATATAAATATACTATATAAATATACTCGTAGTATCTTTGAGTTATTCCTTAGCACAAGTTTAAACTTACTGTGGCAATCAGTGTGATTTTTCCCGGTATGTTTATCATTATTTATTTATTTATTATTATTTCGATTACGGTGCTCATGATAACAAACAAAATTACGTGCACAATTCGGGCCAATTCTTATCGTTATATGCTTCAATCGTTTTTTACATGACTTTATCTTAAAAAACTTACTGATAGTCCTTTTATCATTATTTATAAATAACTTCATTTAAAACGTAACTTAAGCATCAAACACGAGAAATATCACTTTCAATTTTACACCACCACCTAGACTACATTAATAATACGAGCTTTATAAAACATGTAACAGTGGATTTACTTGCCACAGTTTTAGCGACGTCAATTTGTTATCTTTTGCAATATGACCCAAAAGCAGAATGTCGCAATCAATGAAAAAGCATAATTCTGTATACTATGCCATTATTTTGACTATCCCAAATTATTTTGTGTTTTAATTTATGAAGTGGTTTGTGTCTTGCGACATTTGACTCCTAAAGCGTAGATTTTTTATCGTATTAATTTTAGGTATTTGAGGCAAGTTGAAAACTTGTCACATACCTCTCCTATTATACCCCAACACGGAACTGCAGACCTGGCTGGTGAGTAGCGGGGCTAAAGCAACCTATAAATTTTTTAAAGGTTTTTTTTTAATGGATTTGAGGCAATATGCATTTTTTATATGTTGTAGTTTAATGTTTAAAGAATTACAATGCAAGCAAGAATAAAATAAAATAAAAATAAATAAAATAATTTATTTAGGTAAATTGTGTAACAATTACAATCATTAGGTGTTGGGGCCTACTTTTAAGTAATAAAATACTTGTACCAGTAGGTCCCGTTCTTCCGTATCTATTCATTTTTTAATCTACCTAGCTACGAAACAAAAGTCCAAATAAAACAAAAAATCTAAATTACAATACATTTACAAGAATACAGAGCACCTATATAGAATTTGTTAGATCACCTAGTATTTCGACGAAAGGAATCGTCGAGGTGCCCGGTATGTGTGTCTTTTTCTTCGAAGTGCGTTTCCAGTTGTATCCTTAGCTGTGCTGCTTTGGAGCCCGGGGTGCGCTGTTACGCTTTTTCTTCTCCAAATATAGCATGCATGTCAATGGTCACCCAAGGATGCCAAAGACCTTGCAAAATGGAGAAGAAATAGCCGGAACAGTTTAAATGATATGGCTTTACGACCGGCCGCCTGCCTGACGTCAACCCTCCTTGGGAATGCAATTGTACGAGCACGAGATGTTTGTGCTTAGTCCTTAAGTCGCCTCTTACAACATCCACATGAAGAGATGGAGTGGTCGGAACCACACGGGATTGTATTAGTTATAAAATAAGTTTGGAAAATCCAAAAGTGCACGCCTCATAGCGGTCACTCAATTTTCACAAAAAAAAAACAGAACTTGAATATTGCATATTTATCGGTGTATTATGAACAAAATAAAAAATTTACTTTTAAATCTTCGCGCCATTGCCCACACAGAAAGGAAAGGTACTGCGCATGTATTGTCAATGTCAACGAACCTTATTTACATAGATTTAGATATACCAACGATAGGTGGATTTCAGTTTATTGGCGTATGAAAAAAAGAAGGGTTCGATTTGTTAAGTTTTTCGGGCGTTATCGTGACCACGCCAGTTTCCATACATACAGACACACGGACGTCCACGAAATGATTTTCTTAAACACTTGTTTTCTTATTTTAAAGAACAACATGTCCTTTAATAATATCATGAATGTTGAAACTAGTGTTTTTTCTTGACATTTGTGTGTAAATATTATTCTACAAGTACGATAAGAAATAAATACCGACATTTTTAGTTCGAAAAATCACTTGATTTTTGTAAGGCGAGAGTAGAGCACTACCTTAACGCTCCGCTTATGAGGCGTGCAAAATACCATAGTATAATAAAACAAGGTATTCTTTCCCCGCGGTAGCACAAGACACAAGACTACGTCACGAATGTCAAGAAAAGTGTTACCACTGATTGTTCTTTTCATTCTCAATTAGTTAATGTGAATTAAATAAAATATTAACTAACTTATCGCTTCTTTTACATTTAATCGTCTTTCATATTTAATAAAACAAACAAAATCACAACATTCTTTATTCAAATTTCTTTTTACTTCTTTTCTTACTTGCCAGTTACACATTCGTACTCATCATACCAATAACATTGAACAAAAAATGTCACCTGTATTTTTATAATAATAATTACGATTAAACTACATTGAATTTAACTGTGATCTTCGAAAGGACTTAGTTTTGGACAATACTGAAGCGTATAAAAAAAATGGACTTGATCAGATAAGTTTTTCGGGAGTTATCGTGACCACGCCAGTTTCCATACATACCGACACACGGACGTCCACAAAATGATTTTATTAAACATTGTTCTTATTTATTTAAAAGGCAAAATGTCTTTTAAAAATTACATAAGTGTTGAAACTAGTGTTTTTCCTTGACATTTATGTGTAAATATTATTGTACAAGTGCGATAGAAAATAAATAGAGACACATTTAGTTAAAAAATTACTTGATTTTTGTAAGGCGAGAGTAGAGCACTACCTCATGCGCTTCGCTTATGAGGCGTGCAATATAGTATATGTGTGTATGACTACAACGATCAAATACCAGCCAGACAACTCTGGACTCTGCCTAGTTTCGCTTGCAACATTTTGATTTATTTAGATTGACCTGGCAAGTAGAAAGTCCCATCAAAATGAGCTGTCTTTTTGAGAATCCTATTTTTTAGTTATAAGTAATACCCAGTCTAAATTTCAAGTTGCCTCAAATGCCTTTTTTATATTTTTTTGAAAAATACTTTTGCACGCGCCTGGCAATATCAAAGCCCCGACTAAATCGTCTGACTTATTGATTTTTTAATTGTTTAGACATTAAACTACAACATACAAAAAATGTATGTGTCTAGCAGTGGACGTTATGCGGCTGAAATGATGATGATGATATAAAAAATGCATATTGCCTCATATAACTTTTTTGAAAAAAAAACTTATAGGTTACTTTAGCCCCGCTACTCACCAGCCAGGTCTGCAGTTCCGTGTTGGGGTATAATAGAAGAGGTATGTGACAAGTTTTCAACTTGCCTCAAATACCTACCCAGTATGTGCGCAGTCCTCGGTGAAGGTATCGTGATTCCCGGGCGGTGAAGTATCTCCCTCCCTCAAAGTTGAATTAAATATAAGTGTATTATTTACAATAATCACTTTATTTAGTAAACAATATTGACGAGCAGAAGAGGGGAGGAGTGACCTTACTGTGTAATCCGCTAAAACAGACAAAACTTGTATATATAAAAACTGTTTTTTTTTTTCTTTTTAAAATTCTAATGTATTTAAATAAAATGTAAATCAAATATAAAAAATTCTGTGATATAAAAAATTCTGTGATATAAAAAATTCTGTGATATAAAAAATTCTGTGATATAATAATTTTAGTTAAATAACTTGCAAATATATATGCCAATAAATAAATAATAAATAATATGAAACAGAATATTAAAAATGTAAATGAATAATATTAATTTAGAAATAATTTAAAATATGATGAGTATTTATATCAGTATAGAATGTAAAGTAATATATATGTTAAGTGTAAATTGTCTTTTAAAACTGCAGCAATTATGCCCTTATCCTCATAGTAAGAAAGAAAGGGATGATATAGTGTTAAGTAAATGGCTAAGTATTAATGGGATATTATTAATTGCACATCTAATAAATAATCACCCATCAATTTAATCTCATCATTTATATACTTTTTTACATCAAATAAATCAACAATCTTATCATAAGTACTGATTGCACAGCAAATAACTACTGACTGCACATCAAATTTATTAGGTTAGGGCAAACCTATAGGTTAGGTTATGTTAGAACTGCGACCAACACACGCACGAGCCGAGCGAGCGAAGCGAGCGTGCCGCGGCAGCGGCCGGCGAGTGCTAGGAAAGTTCTATCCATTTTACTGCGCCACAAATATAAATTGCAGTTTGTTTAGTAATATTTTCAGTTGAGTATTTTGTTGTGCAATCAGTAATTTTGATTTGCGTTTAAATACTACCCAGTATTAATTGATTAAGAACAAAACTACATGTAAACTTAAATTTTAAAATAAAAATGGTAAAAAATTATGCATACGAAGACATAGTCTCCGATAATGTTGGAGGTTGAAGAAAGCGGCGAAACTTAAAGCCGCTAATAAAAAAAAAATAAAAAAAAAAAAATACCTACCCAACAATTCGTGCCAGCTCTCGATCTAACATAATAAGACATAGGTACGTGTAGAATGTTAGGTTTGTCGAAAGAGTTTATAATGTAAGATGAGTACGAATGTGTAGCTGGCACGTAAGATAAATAATAAATAAATAAATATATAAGGAGCAAATGACACTGATTGAGCTAGCCCTAAAGTAAGTTAAAACTTGTATTATGAGATACTATTTCAACGATTCTATATTTTATAATAAATACATATATAGATAAACAGCCAAGACCCAGGACAATTTTAATAAGGCCATTTTCCAACTTGCTCTGGCTGGGGATCGAACCTAGAACCTCCGGATGGGCGGACTAGCGTCACTAGCGTGTTGACCCACACGAACAAAACAAAACAAAAAAAAAACAACAAAAACAAAACCACACGTGACGACCTCCGTGGTATAAACCACCGTCACGTGTGGTTTTGTTTTAGGAGAAACGATAAATATGGTATAAGACGACAACGATGTAAAGAAGATTTATTTTAATAATATTCGAAATTTACGGTCTTCCGTAGTTTTCTCTCAGCCCCAATCCCACATAATATACTTATAGAATAATATAGATTCATATGAAGAAAATAAATGTATAGTTTTTACTACGAAATTAGCACAATTCAGTTATTACATAAGTACAGTTATATGGACATGGTCTGAATTAAATTTTATTATTATGTTGGTACGCCTTTCAGCCACGAGTCCATGGGGACCCGGTCCTTTGAGGCGTTCATGGGGCCAAAGCCAACATGAAGTGGCCTTTTAGTACCTTTTTATCTAAAAAGTGACATGGCTGCATCTATGGAGGTCTATCCCTTAATATACCATTGAGATGCACTAACGGACATTCCACCATAGCTGCTGAACTATTGCCAGGGAGAGATTTACTTGGTTTGGGCTATGTGGATGGGATGTTAGTGGACCGGATAACTGGGTTATGGAGTGAGATACGGACATCTACCTAAAAATCTCTCACAACAATTTAAGCCTGGTAGATGGTGAATTGCTGCTCGTTGGCTACACTGCCTGTGGGCACCCTAACTAGCCATGAAGACGCGGCCAGGGCGCAACACAATGTGAGCAGCTGAGGGTGTCGAGAGGTGCGGCTCCGGTTTCACCATCACGGGGCTTACCCCCGAGAGCGGGTTTCCCCGTTATTACGCCATTACGTGCAATACACTTCCACCCTGGAGCGTATGTTCTGCTCTTGCGACGCCACTCTGGCCGGCCGGTCAAGGCAAGGCAGAGGCGGGGGGTGTGTAACTGTGTGTATGTGTGTGTGTAAGCGCATGTATGTATGATCCCCCTGGAGGTAGGGTCCGTGGTGTCGCCACTCACTATTATTATTATTATTACACGTAAATAAGTAGTAGACAAGAGATGATGCGTCTTAATAGCATTAAATCCCAACTTACATACAATATTTTATTCCTTATACTTGATTGAACAATCAAATGGAAAGTGTCATTGTCTGCAGTTCCGTTAAAGGTCTATAAATTTATTGATTCCCACTATAGAAGTATGGAGCTTGAGGAGTGGGCATAGCCTCCAGTGACAGCTATCAGGGCGCCACCATTATCCGCGGCCACAGTGAAACGTCAGCGAGATTTAAATACGTCTCTTTTAATACCGGTTGGGCCACAAAACCTCAGTAATGGTGCTTTTGAAGCATCATGAAATATGAAGAGGTTGGTAGCCCAGTGGGAGTACGAATTCTTAGCTCTTCGCAATTAAAGTAACAATGGGCTTGTTCGCACTTGGATGGGTGACCACAAGTGGCATTAAAATTTCTCGAGCTTCTCCGTCATGTTAAGCTGTTGTTGTTAAGCCGTTGTTGTTAAGCCGTTGTTGGTTCCTACTGTCATCATTGCTGCTGTCATTATCAAGCTAGCTATGTCAAGTGCCTTTAGGCAGCTTGAAAATTCTGGCACCAGTGTCGGCTACCTACTTATAGACACGAAAACAAGAGGATGGGTGTCGTGGTACACCCAGTGGGAACAAAGTTTCTTGGTGCAAAATCAAAAGCTTTATGGACACTTAATTTATTTCCAGATGCCGTGTTGGGTACATTTGGATTCCGCGATCCAAAAATCCTGGATACCGAGTTTCAGCCAAATTGCATGCGGAGGGGGAGGCAGGTCCTGCGAGGACGGGAATTTGGGAGGGGCTCGGGCTTCAATTTACTACTATGAACACTATCTGGTAAAGAGAAAGTTACTAAATTTAATCATAATAAAACCACTAATGCATACATCTGAGCGGCGATCAGCAACGGGACCTAGCCTATGAGTGTAAGTAAGTGGTAGATACCTACTATTATCGATACCACTAACTCACTCTAGTTAGGGGAAATGTGAGTGAGTGGCACCGCGCTTAGCAGGGTTCAGAGACATTCGCTGTTTCCCTGGCCTCCACTATCAGCCCAGAAACAATCGGCAGTTGACGGAGCCATCCACTGTACTGTCAATCCGATCATTAAGGCGGTCACATATCAAGTGCGTACTCTTCATTAGGCACTCTTCAGCATACGTGAGCCACATCCTGACCGCACCGACGCTTAAGTGGATGGGAGATTGATGTATAATAGGCTGGAATTAAGGGCGCTTGTCCTTTCTTGATGTATTGTCAACTGAACTTTGATTGTTGAGGGCATTGTGTGATTTAGCCTTATATTTACCGCTACGTTTTCAGAATAGCTGTACTTGGTGGCATTTCAATGAGAATGTAACCTACAATCTGATCGTATCACAGTTGTTATCAAATTTTTAATTGTAAACAAATCTGAAGTCTGATTTTCAAAAGGTATGTACATAAATGTCGACATGACGTAGACTTATCTGATAGGGAGTAGTGATTACCGTATGGATACTTTGAACACCATGGAGTCATGCGCGTCAAAGTCAAAGTCAACATTTTTTATTCAATGTAGGATAAATATATAACTTATTGAAGGTCATTATTTTTAATTATTAGTGCGAAAGCTACCGATACTAGCGTTTCGCAACGACCACTGCTGAGAAGAAATGCGGAAAGAAACTCATTTACACAGTATTGGTCACCTACGCGCCGGAAGGGCTTTGTCAGTTTACAAAGATATTATGCCTAATACAATGTTATCACAATATAACATGTAAAGCTTGCGTACGAGTACCAAATCCAATTTACAGATATAAGTAAGAATGAGTAGTCCGAGCTGACCAGTCCCTACTGGCGTCAACTCGTGAACGAGTGTTCACAAGTTGACGCGTGGATCAGCCATCGCTGGCTGACCATTTGTTTGGACTAGGTTAAGATCGCTTATTGAATTATATGGACCTGATGGTTTTCACCATGACCACAGACTAAAATCTCTTGAAGCATCTGTGACGTTCCAGTCAAGTTAATTTCATTGGAAACTAAAGTTGTCTAATAAGCCACACTTGTCGTTTTTCAGTTTTGTTCCACCAAACCATATAAATATTTACGACGTTACATTATCAGTTGATTCGATTCCAAAAGCGGAAAATGACAAAGGTTTTAAAGATGAATCCGTTATAATTATATAAAACTCATCACTAGCCGACACTGGACTGGAAGGGCCAACGAGGGCCATTGACACGCTCAAAAGTCAACGTCAAACACATCCGAGAAATATGACTAATAATCGTTCAATATCTTCATATATTGCATACTTATTAAAAATTGAAAAAAACCAACCTGCTATGGTCGTCTATCAACGGTTGACGTTATGTGTAATGTTTGTTGCGCGTAGGATTTATTTATTTGTGGGATTTTGGTCTTTATTGTGTGTGTGATAATGATGTGTGTTTGTTTTGGTGGTTGGGGGAGCATATTGGTGGGTGTCGGGATGTCAAAGCGTCGCGAACGAGCGCCGACGCGGGATCGTCTCGTGCTGAGAGCAATCTCGGAGCTCTGGATAGGGATGCGGTTGGGGATCGTGGGAAGTATCGATAAAATTGACAAAGATATGTAATCAACTTATTAAATGCTACCAATATCCATAAGATGATTTGTGACGGTCCACGTGTAAAGGTACCTTATGGACGGTGGCGCTTAGGACGTTTAGAAAAACAATTCGTACAATTAACTTAGCTTGAATAAACACAATGTCGTAAGTGCCACCGTCCACAAGGTACCTTTACCCGTGTAACGTCACATTTATTTACACGTGTTTGCAATTTGAGAAGGTTACTTTAATAAATTAGGCATGCCGTTAGCTACCGGGTCACCCGTGTGGTTCCGGGTTAGAATAGGACCACTCCATCTCTTCCTGTGGATATCGTAAAAGGTGACTAAAGGAACTGAGTACATACATCTCGTGCTACAATTTGCATTCCCGAGGAGGGTTAACGTCGGGCGGCGGCTGGTTGAAAACCTTTTCGTACAAATACATTCCCAAAGAGGGTTGACGTCAGGCAGGCGGCCGGTTGTAAAACTATAGCCAATTTATTAAAAGTGTTCCGGCTATTTCTTCTTCATTTTACAAGGTCTTTGGCATCCTTAGGTGACCATTGACATGCATATTATATTTGGAGAAGAAAAATCGGGAAAGCGCACCCCGGGCTCCGAAGCAGCACAACTGAGGATGCAACCGGGAATGCGCTTATACGAAGAAGAAGAAACTAATAAATTAGGCATGCCGTTAGCAACTTTACGAGATGGGTCTGAAATGAAACAAACACAAAACCATTCATTGTTATTGTGACCTATTTACATGTTCACTATGTACGTAGGTTTATTGGAATATTAGTTTTTAGTTCTTTTCTCATCTATACAGGGTCTAACAAAATATACTGAAACTATTTAAAGAACTAGTCAATAATACTAAATAATTTTATTCAAGAAACATATCTAAATATGAAAAATAATTTTTGGTCTCCCAAAAAAGTTGATCGATCAGCTGATCCTAGTTTATATGGAAAGCAAAAAAAAACATATTTCAATACATGTTCTTTGAGGAAAGTTGTTTAGTATCATGGACTAAATTCACCCTTTAAATAGTTCCAGTGTGTTTTGTTACACGTTATATAATCTACCTAGACAAGTATTCGTACATTCAGATGTACTAACTTGTTTATGTTTTTCGTTACTTTACAGTATACATGTTCATTTTCATAATATGAGCTTATCCAGGATTTGGATTATCGATATCGATAGCACCTGTGCTGTGACGACATCATTAAAGTCTCGACGGGGCGCTCGGGTCAGGAGATCGGGACAATCTGTCAAATGGAAAGAATCACACACGAACCGGGTCCATACGTACCGCCGCCCTATTAATCATATTTCGGCTTTTTTTTACCATTTCCGAACGTATGTTCTCTCGCATAATGGCTACTATTCTGACGCCGATTTCACAAAGGTACCATCAATCTAATATCAACTGTATTTCTTTGCATTATGAGTAAAATTAAATTGAATTTCATGCCGTATGTGGTAGGCCAGTGAGCGGTAAAGTCTTTTAGACAATACTTGTCGCTTGATTCAAGACGTCATGTTTTCAAGATAGAATCTTGACGAAAATTTTTGTTTGACAGGGTCAAAATAGTACAAGCTCTTCAATTACATTTGACACAGTACTTCGTACAATTTGATACCGGATTGTTCAATCGGTCCTGTATGTAATATCAAGATTGGTATTGGATCTATTTGATTAATCAGATTTTTTCTTTTTTTGATTTGTCTACGGCCAAGACACTTCCGCAGCTTTTGGCTCGTTATATTCTTATCGAAAAATCTAAACATTAAAGAACACAATAAAGTTGTCTAATAATTCGTACTTATTTCAAAAACTATAACGAATAACCTTTTATAAAATATCTGCAGCTAACAAAAAGTTTTGCATCACTAACATTTAGATGTTCGCTTAGATATTCTTAAAGTTGGATCTCACTAAACGTAACATTTTTGTACTCTTATAAGTATTGATTAGCGAGATTTTAATTCCAAATTAATACTTTCTGAGCTCAAGAGCAACAATAGTACCTACTTACTTTTACTCTGAAACACTTCTTTGTGCTGTATCTAAAGTTGTCTTAGTTTTCCTTAAAATCAACAATTACCAGTAGTTTAAAGTTTTCTTTTTATTTCCTTAAGTTTTAATTTAAAATATTATCTTTTTATTGTTTCGAGAAGATCATTTATTAAAACATCAAATAATACATTATTAATACATTCAATAAAAATAAAAATTATAACTTTTTATTGTTATAAATACTTTTAAACTATCGCGTTGCATTATTATTAAATTAATGCATACGGGAATTAACGCGAAATAAATAAAAAAAAGGTAAGTTTCGCGTTAATTCCCGTATGCATTAATTTTTATTGTTAGTTAGAATCTAATCAAATATATTTTTCATCAAATTATAAGTTACATTTTATTATTTGTATATTAGTTTTAGTTTAATTAATTTTTTAAGTGTTTTGTCATGAGTTGTAAAGTTTGAATTATTTACATTTATTTTTATCTAAATGCCAGGCTTACAAACTTTTACCTGTCCATTTACGTCATCCTATTCACATTCATATCCGCCGTGTGGTTCCTGGCAGAGTAGAATAGAACCACTCCAAGTCCTCCCGTGGATGTCGTAAAAGGCAACTTAGGAAGCAAAAGCTAAACAAAGCGACCTCTCCAACCCGTCTGGCCAGCGTAGAGAGTGTAGGCCAAATCCTCTAACAGCTTTGGCTAATATATGGCTCTTGTAGTACAGAGGGGGTCGTGCTCCTGCAGTGGAGACTAAAAAAGACCTGATTATGATGATTCACATTGGGGAAACTGTAAATTGGAGGCTTCTACTATCTCCAGCAATAGTCATAAAAACAGTTTAAACAAACGAGACCACCAAAATATCACTGGCATAAACTTAGCCAATGCAGAAGACGATGATTTTTAACAGCTGTAATAACTGAAGTCATTATGACAATCTTAATGAATGCACATCCATTTGCCGATGCGGCGCGAAGGACCATCACCTCTTATTCCATTGTGATAAGGTTGAAAATGGTGTGTTGTAAAAGTTATTGTTGTTTGGTAGAAATTGTTCTTGACACACATATTCTGATGGCTGTTAGTAGCCGGCGGCGGACGACGTGGGTGATTCTATTGACATTTAAACCTGGGGATCCACTATGATAGCTGCAATAGGACATTGTTTTAAGGCTAGTATGCACAGCCAACAGCTTCCCTTTGCAGTTCACTTAACAGAATTTTAACAAGCTTTTTTTCGTGTGTGTAAGTGTGTAAGTACACTGTTGTCAGATTTGACAAGTTGGCTAAAGGCATCTGTCATAGCTTGGAGACTCATACAACGATGATCGCCGGGATCAACGGCCTCGCGAAACTTTTGTGCTACTTATGTCACCCATCCAAGTACGGACACTTCCTGGGAGACCTGTTCTGATTGACTGAAGACTTTAAAATTGATTCTATATCATCATCATATCAGCTACAGGAAGCTGGACATAGGCCTCTCCCAAAGATTTCACAAATGAAAGATATCTTTAGATAGCTCAGGTCGACCGACCACCTAGCAGGTGGGTGTCCTACGCTGCGCTTGCCGATACGTGGCCACCTTTCGAGAACCCTTCTGCCCCATCGGCCATCGGTTCTTATTTATTATATGAGATATTATGTTGTTCAAAGTTTTTGTTTCCCTTTGGGTCTTACGGTCCTAGACTCAGCCTGTTTAAAGCCGCAGGACCCAAAAGCTTTATCTGCCAGGTTAGGGATAAATACGTGATAGTGTGTTTGTCTTCTCAATAGTGGTCGTTCCTAAGCGCTAATTGCTTGTATTACTCACTTTGTAACTACATACTCGTATGTAGTGGGAGAAAAGAAAATTTGAATGCACCAGCTGTTTCTCTTCCTAGGCAGATTGTAAAAGTCGATGGAAAGAAAAGGCGAAAATGCGAATCATGTTAATAGGCGATGCGGCTAGCAACCCATCACGATTTTGATTCATTTTTGCATCTTCTCGTCCACCATTACGCTAAAAGTGGCCTTTGGGTCTTCCGGCCTTGCGACAATTACTGCTTAGAGCAGTAGAACCTAAATGCTCTGTCTGCCCCTTTAGGGATAAAGACGTGATAGTGTATATATGTATGACATACATAGTATGTATTGTAACTAGCTTTCCTTGTTTGATTGGCATACCGTATACTACATATTACGACTTGTTTTGTGCACTGCCGTAGAGCTTGTTGCCGTAAAGCTGGTACAGTGCACATCGAGCTTTAATAAAGCTTAGAGCTTGCTGTCTCCGCTCGTTATTTCGCAGTCAACTTGATGTTCTCGTCATGATCTCGATATTTCTTCATTTACCTACAGCTATGAAGACATTTAACAGGAATTTGTTAGGACTATATTAAGATCGGTCGCGTTTTGTAATAGGGCAGTTATTGGTATTTATTTACTGTATCTTACTTAGGGATTAGGTAGTCTTAGAACAACTTAACTTTTAGTTTCTTTGTTTTTAGTTTAGTTTAGTTATTTATAACCATGATAAATTGAGAATATTAATTTTTGTAATTAAAAAGGTAATTTAAAAAAATATACTTAACTAGGTAGCATTTTTTGAGTTTGTCCCGGCAAACTCAAAAAATGGTAGTTAAGTATATTTGTATATACCTTTACAGTCAGCATGGCTAGCTATTTGTTCTACGAGTAAATAGGTGACTTGGCAATTTCCAGAAGACTGGATTGTATCACCGCAGCATAAGCGACTCTCTTTCAGTAACTGCTACAAACATCGAACATCAGTGTTAGTTATTACCACGCGATAGGAAAAATACTTTATACTACAATAATTTCTAATTTTCTATTATTTTTGAATGGGATTGGGCAGGGCATGTGTGCTGCATGCAGCCAGAGAGCCCGGATGACTATTTTGTGGTTGCCAGAAGAGCACAGGCGTAGAGGTAGGCCACGAAGGAGGTGGCGAGGTGAGACGTCATCGATAACTTCAAAAAGGAATGGCAACAAGCTGCTTTAGATGGAGATCAGTGGAAGAAGGAAGGGGATTAGAGGAGGCTTTTGCCCAGCAGTGGGATATGATCAGGCTTGAAAAAAAAATATTTTTGAATATTTTTAGTTCACTTAGCTTTAATTTAGCTTATATTTAATTGTTTAGTTTTAATTTAGTTAATTCTTAGTTTTACGTTGTGTTGTTAGTTTTGGAAATAAATAATAAGGAAATATGTTCAGTTCATATTATTTTCTAATGTTTTATTGTTTAATAAAGTTAATGACAAAAGAAATATAAGTATATTAATGATATATATAATAAGCCCCAAGCAACGATTACTGAATTGAAATGCCACACAGAACTGCCGCTAGCGGCTATTTAAAAAAGCTTTTGTATTTCCTAAAGCTATGTCAAATGTCAATGTCAAAATCATTTAACACGCCTCGTCATTAATATGCACATTTTATCTTTGTTGATTTAGACGTGTGAAGACAATTACTTTTTATCGACTTATCCATATTTATTATACAACCTGTAATTGACATATGCGTAATAAATCGAACCACAGGCTATACTAGATCCCTATAGTGCAATGATATTAAAATAAAACTCAGAAAACACACAAAAAAATACAAATTGCCTGGGCGGCTGCACACTTTTTGCCGATTATTTTTTGTTTTTTGATTGTTATTTAAATTTCATTATACTTTTGTGATCTAGTATAGCCAGTCGTTCGATTTATTACGCAAATGTTAATTATACTATAATAACTATAGAGTTTACCAGAACATTTCGGCGATCCTAGGGAAACCCCAAATTTTTCTGGGATAAAAAGTATTCCAGCTATCCATGCACCAAATTTTATTTTAATGCGTTACCCGTTTTTGCGTGATGTAGTAATAAACATTCAAACATATGTAAGAAGGACTAAAGCGGGAGCTACAATGTAACATTTCTATTTTTAGCTATTTGTATCCTAGTTTATATTGAAAAAATCGCCACTTCACTACACATATGAAACTACTGTCTAAAATTGTTTATATGTATAAACTTCAATGTAACGCCTGCGATCAATGGGTGATATGTCCAGACTGGTGGTGGCACTGGTGGCGTCGTCGTGGCACGTGCGAAGGACTAATTACTGAATAAATATTTGATTCTTTGATTCTTACTTACCGGTTATGTTAGAAACATGGAAACAGATTGTTGTGATTTTTTACTAAAGGGAAGACGTAGAGTCAGGCATTTTTCTCGTGAAGTTACCACGACACATAGTACATAGATCTCGTTGCCACGACATATGTATCCATACAAAGTCGAGGCGGGTCGTTAGTATATCTAAAGTAGTCTGTACTTACATATTTTTCTGAGTGTACCAATCTGTACCAATCATTAAGGTGAAGATATAGGCAAATGGCCTTGAAGTGTGAAATAAATTGTTAACTCGTAAATATGGTGATGACTTCCATATTGCTCTTCGTCATGCACTAGATAGCCCTTTAAATTATTTTATGAACTGCCGTTGAAACTATTATTGGTGATCCGTCTAGCTTTAAAACTTGCCGTGGCCACTTTTGGCGGAGGCAAGTTTTAAAGCTAGATGGACTAATGTAAATACTTTTAACGGTGGTTCATAAAATAATTTAAAGGGCTATTTAGTGCATGACGAAGACCAATATGGAAATTATCTCCATATTTACGAGTTAACAATTTCTTTCAAATGAGGGCGCCACTTCAAGGCCATTTGCCTATACCTTCACCATAAGTACACCAATGAATGCACACGCAAATCGTGACTCTTTATTTAAAATCACCAATCACAAAAACGGATGCTTCTTTTTTTAAACTTAACAATTAGCACAAAAATTCCAGCCAGTATGACTGAAAACGTTAAAATTATCTAACAAAAAGTTAATTAATCTATTCTGCAGGTTATGGGTCATAACGCATGAGTTATCCAAACATCTTGGACCTTCGAGGCTGACCCTGGGTCTTGTAGAGATAACATCCAATGGACTGTCATTGTGAGGTTCCCAATGTAAAAAATCATCGGTAATTGTGACATCATTGTTTCAATTCATCAGTCAATTTTTGACACGGCCTTCGAGTCGTGAGCTTTAGTAGAGCTAGGAATATGTAGAGATGTAATTTGAAAACTTGCACATGCAACATTTTTGTACATATTTGAAAAGCATACATTTATTTACAAGTTAATTAATTGAGGAAATATAAAAATAAATTAAAATATACATTTTGTACTTTTGTCTTTGTTTACCTTTTTAGGGTTCCGTAGTCCACAAGAAACCCTTATAGTTTCGTCATGTCCGTCCGTCCGTCCGTCCGTCCGTCTGTCCGGCCGGGCTCGTACTCCGCCGCTACTGCACCGATTGTCACGAAAATTGGTGGAGAGATAGATATTGAAGTTCCAAAAGTTGGTTTTTAAAATTATGAAAACATGTTTTTTTTAAGAACGACATACAACGAAAAGCGAATTTAAAAAATTAAATTCGACTAACCCCAACGTGTGTGGTATCGTTGAAAAGGTCTTTTAAAATGCAACAAAAACTATTTTAAACCATGTATATCAAACCCCCCAGTCTTTACAAAGTTAAAATTTGAGGTGTCCCCCCACCGTAACTTTTGAAATATTACTAAAATAATTCTGAAAAAAATGGGGTAAATACCTTAAAGTATGTACTTTCAATTAAAACTATAGCGGTCTCGGTATCATAGATAGTTATTTTTTAATACGTCATAAATCGTAAACTGCAATTTAACTTTAGAACTTTTATATTATGTTACTTGCTGCTACGGAACCCTTCATGGGCGAGTCCGACTCGCACTTGGCCGCTTTTTTATTAAGTACTTGTTGAGACCTCCCTGTCTTATTGATACAATAAAAATGAATTAATGAGGTTGATAATAAAATTAGTAAACCTCGTCATATTACAAAAAAAAATGTAACTAAATTCAACATAACACTATATCTTCCGGTCGACCAGTTGGACTGAGGACAATTATAATAGGCAGAAGTACATAAGTACAGAATAAAATTTCCCAACATACTAAACAATTATAGTATGAAGTCATGTCTGTACTTTCTAAAGTCCAAAATCGTTACCGCCTTTAGCCCAAGCCTCTGTAAGAAACATTTAATTGATTTCTGGTAATGTTAGTTTTTATAATGCAACTACCAAGAAATATCACGTCAACTTCTCAAAACCTTATTTCCTTTTAGATTTCCCTGTAGAAAATGTTCTCGAGATTATATTCAGATGACAAAACTACGTACTTGTTGGCGTTTTCCTTCTCTTTGATTCTATCATTAAAATGAGCAGGCAAGGAAAAAAAAATGAAAAAAAAATAAAAAAAATGAAAAATTTTTTTTCTTTAAAAAATGTAGGTACATTATTCATAAGATAATACTTACCGTGTTACACGTACATACACAGAAATATTTTATTTTCAGCCCGTACGGTGATTTAGCTATGCCGCCTATGACCGATGCTTTTGCATCGGTCATCAGCAGAATTTTTGAGCTGCCTAAAAAGGCAGCTCAAAAATTCTGACACCAGTGCTTGCTTAACTCGATAAGAAGAAGAATTTCCAACGCATAATTTTTAACAGTAATTTCTGTCCATAATTCGCCACCTCACGGTCCTGGGTTCGATACCAGCCAGGATAAGTTAGAAAATTACCTTTTTAAAATTTTCCTGGGTGTTGGATGTTTATATACGAGTATGATATGATAAAATATATATCGTTGAGTTGGTATCCCATACATAACACAAATTTAGACTTAATTTGGGGCTAGCTCAATCTGTGTAATTTGTCCCTAACTAAAAAAATATGAATGAAATATATGGCAAAATGGGTTTTTTTTTGGCGGGATGTCAAGGGGTTCGGTTGGGGTTTGCTTTAAATTTGTTTGCAAATTGATTTTAGTGGACTTTATAATATGAAATTGGTGTTATAAATGCTCATGCTCATGAACAATGTGTAAAATAGTTAAAGTGGACAGTCATAGTACGGCTGTAGTGATATTTGTATCGCGGACTATGTGGCGTCTTCGGGCGTCGTCCGCCACTCAATCGTCTATGAAAACCAGTGGACTTGTATAGATTTGTCGCCAGAAGCTCCCTTGAAGCAGTCAAAGGCCTACACCACCCTTTGATTGTAATTTGTTAGGATTAGTTTAGGTTAGGATTAGGAATAAAGAAGAACAAAATTAAAGATAGGCTCTAAAGGACTTGTATCCGGAGCCGTAAAATGATTAAAAAAATAATATGGCAAAATGGATTAAAAAATCGACTTTTCTTGACCAGCTGATGGAACGTTTTACTCTCTCATCATTTGGGAGATGGTCACTGACAATTGTTTGACTTTTTTTATTTATTTATCCATAATTGGAAAATATTTTTATCGCATTAAGCCATAAACATACATTGTGGATATTAATAAAGTTGCTGTATGATTCGCGCATTTTAAAAAGAAAAAACATCCTTATATTGTCCTTATATTGGAAAACAAGGATGATCACGCAAACTGTTATGATTTAGACTTTTGGATCATTAGTGTTCATTTTATATATTATTTTTTACTAATTAAAGTAATTAATACAATTTTAATATAGTCATGACCTAGGTATTTCATGTTTTCCTGATTGCTACATCGTGTTCTATTTTATCTACTAAGATCTCTTATAAATAACTTTGCGATATAAATATATTGATATTGCATTACCTACCTAACGTACTGTACATGGTTATACTTTTATCCTTGATAAATAAATCAATTCAGTGATTTACTGTGAAAATTTTGTTGAATGTATAATAGGTAATGAGTGAGTTATGATACGGAAGATGTTTTTTTTTCTGATGACGTTAACTGCGCGTTGTTATGGCCTTCTAGCTTTTTCGTTATACCAACGCGTAAATAGCGTCTGACAAAATAAGGTTGACTGGAAGAGATTGCTACCTATGCGATGAGTCCGCCTTTGTATCATTTTTGTTTTTTTTAGGGTTCCGTACCCGAAGGGTGCAAACCGGACCCTATTACAGAGACTTCGCTGTCTGTCCGTGTGTCCGTCTGTCACAGGGCTCCATTGGAATAAAACTTTGGGGAAGTGTATACTTTTTTATAATAAATTGTCAGAATCGGTCCTTGATGGATCGGTCCTATGCCAGACAAAAAATTCAAAGCTTATTTAAAGAAAGTACTTTGTGAGAAGGCTTATTATAGGACCGATGACTATCTTAAAGACAAAAAGGTCTGGCTTGAGCTCGGCGCGGGTCCCTCTTAAAGGTTTGTATACTTAGACATGTCATAATTTAGGTACATTGGTACATACTAAATTTACAAATTGACATTATTTTAAATTTCGTAATTCTTATAATTCAATTTAATTATGACATAATAAACAATGTAATCTCTGTCCATCTATATAACTAATTTTAAGTTTTTAGTTTGTTAGTTGACGTCTTTGGAGAAAACGTGCAGTGCAGTTTGTTGCCGCTTCTTCTGCACTTGCGCCTAGGAAGCGGCGTAAACTTAGCTCATTTTGCGTTGCTGTATGAATCAAATAGGACTTTTGTATGAAACAGAATGCAGCAGAATTTCTGTTATCGAAATTCTGCGACTCACTACTCACAAAATTACGCTCGTTTGGCCTCACCCTTAAGTAACGATTTGACGTCAACATTTGTGCAAAACAAAACAAAGTGACTATTATTAAGAGATATTATAAATATCCTATGATAATAAAGATATTTTGAATTGAATTGAATTGAAAAATACTTCGGGGCTAGCTCAATCAGTGTGATTTGACCCTATATATTTATTTATTTATCTTTACCTGGGTTGTTTCGGAGCCCAGGGTCTGATTTCTGATCGCCCTTTGTAGGAATATGTACGCTCAGACAAATCAATCATAGGTGGTGGTGTCAGCACAGATACATATCGTGAAGTCATGGCATAAACTCTTGAATGATTTAATGTGTGAATTCAGCATCACAATATTTCACAGGTCGCAGTGTCAAGCCACTTATCAGCTGATCGGTGCTTGCACCATTAATCAATTACAGGTATGTTGCTAAAGTTTTACTTGTACGTTTTGTATGTATCGTTTATGTCTATAAAGGCCATGCTATTTTTGGGATTCCGTACCAGAAGGGTGCAAACGGGACCCTATTACTGAGACTCCGCTGTCTGTCCGTCTGTCTGTCTGTCTGTCCGTCAGTCACAGGGCTCTATCTCTTGAACCGTAATAGCTAGACACTTGAAATTTTCACCGATTATGTATCACTGTGGCGGATATAACAACAAATACTAAAAATAAAAAATTGTTAAAAATTAAAGGGGGTTGTTATACAAGAAACGTGTTTTTTTTCAGCGTTTTTAACTTGATCTTCATAATGGCATTAACTAGATACTTAAAATTTTCACCAATTATGTCTTACTATGACCACAATAACAACAAATACTAAAAATAAAATAAAGTTAAAAATTAAAGGGGGTCGTCATACAAGAAACGTGTTTCTTCAGCGTTTTAAAACATTGTACGGTGGTACGGAACCCTTCATGTACGAGTCCCACTCGCACTTGCCCGTTTATTATTTTTAATATGTTCAATATTATACGTGAGTACTAGTACCTATTCTGTGATATTACTACTAGTGGCTCTGTTAGCTGTAAACCTCGCGACTCCCCCCCAACCCGTTGAAGTATATCGAATAAAAAAGTAGTTCAGACAAAAAAGTTGCGTCTTAAAAAGGGTAACAAAAAAAATTATGACAATTTTGAAAATTTTTTGAAATGGCTGAAATATGATTTTCTTAAAATTTAAACCCCATTACCCCGCCATTTTGACAAATTTCCAAAAAATGAATCAACAAAACAATTATATATAATTTATCGAACATGCTTATAACGGTTGATAAATACGACCAGTAGGCGAGAACAAACCGACAGACAGACAGACGGACATAGGGTATAACCCGGATATTCGCCCCGGGGGTATAGTTGCCTTGATTGCAATTACTCTATTTTCGCAAATGAAACACATGTTATTAAATGTATCTATTGAGATACTCTGCATCTACAACTAAGTTGACCGTGTTGCATGTCTCCGTGCGATTGCATGGGACGGCTAGGTGCGATCAAAGTTTTTGCGGGATAGATGTCCTCTTTCTCGACAGGGCATCTATCCTAAACGTTATTTACATGGAATAGACAACTATCCCCTATATGGGATAGTTGTCCCAAAATTTAGAGGTCCGCAAAAATCGTCAATGCTCAGGAAATATCAAAGATAATGTTTATTCCTTTTATAATTTTGAAGATACTAAACCAAAGTACCTATCCGTTTGACAAATAAAGCATCTTGCTTTTTGTACAAAGAGATATAAAGTAATTTCAAAAAGTGGGGCAACTATCCGGGTTTTACTCTAAGCGTTTTTAACCAATCTCGAAACTGAGACGCTTCGCTTGCTCGGCAATAAGCCAAGCTCTTGTCGATGTCAATGTATGGAAGATAATGTCAATTTTTGGCAGAGATAATGGGGTTTACTACGGCTTCTAGAAAAGTCAAAGCTTCGCACAACATTGACCCTTATGGCGATCAAAAAAGGTGACCCGCAAAGTCAAACTCAAAAATCAAACGTCAATTCTGTCTTACTATATGGATGCGAAACATGGAAGGATACCAAAGAGATTATGCAGCCGATCCTGGTTTTCAATCGATGAAGACAATCCGACTAACCTGGCTAACCTAACCTGGAGTGTAGCGCGTACCCAAAGACCAATCGCGATGATGAAAGGCTGTTAAAGCCCTCTGTCCCACCTGGGGACCTTAGGACCTTAAGTAAAGTAACTCAAGCTTCTATTGCCTTCTCCGTTTTACACACTAGAAAACTTTTATAGTCATTAGCGTGCAGGTTAAACCACCGTGCTTCGGAAGGCACGTAAAGCCGTTGATCCCGGCTGTCATCATTGTGTGGCAGTCATCAAGCTATGTCAGATGCCTTTAGGCAGTTTGAAAAGTCTGACACCAGTGTTGGCCACTTACACACACGAAAAACAACAAACAGGTTAAATCACGATTTTTTTTTTCAACGGAAGTTAATATATAGGTATATATAACGTCTAACAAAATATACTAAAACTATTTAAAGGGTGAATTCAGTCCATGATTTTTAAACAACTTTCCCCAAGGAACAATAGTTTTTCGCTTTCCATACAAACTCTGACCACCTGATCGCTCACCTTGTTTGGGAAGCCAAAAAATATGTTTTATATTTCGATATATGTTCCTTAGAAAAAGTTGTTCGGTATCATGGACTGAATGCACTATTTAAATAGTTTCAGTACCTATATTTTGTCAGACAGTAGGCAATACAGTTTTATTTGTATGGTGCGTACATTTTCCGGTACGTTCATGAAATAGACCTCATCAGTAATAAACCATGCAAGCCTGATTGCGAAAAATATTCGAAATATAGGTACCTACCATCAATTGGTTCTGGTCTAACCTTTGGGTTGCGGAGGTCAGACGGCAGTCGCTCTGTGTAAAAACCAGTAACCTCGTCAAATCGCCTAGGTTAGGTAGCGGACCCCGTGCTCTGAAGCGTTACCGCTGAGGACGCAACCGGGAATACACTCGGATAATGATGATGGTACCATCTGCTTCTCTGTTCCCAGAATAAAAATAGTTATCTAAACATTTATTTTTTGATTCATCGTTTTCGTAAAAGTTATATATAGCCTTATGTTTTAAGTAATTAAGTAATATATAAACACCTCAAGAAGGTAAAATAGGTAATAACAATTTAACAATGTCACGATGCAAAATGACTCAGAATTGAATATTAATGGATATTCAATTACTGACATTTAATAAATCGCCTCACTGAGGATAAAACTGTCATAGTCGGCTCTCATACATATGCATGATTCCATTAATGTGGATTATATTTGTCGGCTTCTGCTTAGTCCGTGGCGACGTTTTTCCAACGTAGAAGTAAGTATAGGAAAACAGTTTAAAAGTTGTCTAATTAAAAGACTTGGACAAATATAAATACATGTTATATTACTAGATATCGTATGGAGAGGACTATGCACGATGTTCTCTACGTGATAGAATTAGAAATGAGAAGATTTGTAGAAGAACGAAGAGCACTGACAGCCCAGCGGATTAGCTCATTGAAGTGGCAGTGGGTGAGGCACATAACGTGAAGAATCGATGGCCGATGGGGCACGGCAGATAGGTTCTTGAATGGCGGCTAAGTACCAGCAAGCATGCGTAGGACCCCCCCCCCCCCCCACCTACTAGATAGTTGAACGACCTGAGTAAGGTTGAGAAGGCCCATAGGCTGGACATATCCAGCAGTGGCCTTCCTGTGGCTGATCTGATAATCATGATGACTATCTTGGTAAGCGTAGAAATTGTTTTGATTAAGTTCAAATATTTAATGGGGCAGGTCAGTGACAATGATGATCGATCTGCCACAAGGCATTTTGTTTTTGTTTTTCTACAAAACGATTTAATTTACACGAAACATCTACACATCTATCAGTCGCTTACAATAAACATACACACAGATTTGCTTTTGATTTTAAACCAAAATCCAACAAGTTTATTAAAATTTGACCACAACTTTCACTCTCAAAAAATAATCCCAAAACAATATGCAAATACATTTCGAACGGTCACGCAATTTGCATACGAAATTCCCAAAAAACAATACAGCGTTACAGAACCCTTAATCTCATCGTCCAAAATCTATAATGTCTCAGCGAAGGCCGTGTGAATTCGTTTCTCTTGCTCAACAGCAAAAAAATACTATGCTCCTATTAAGAGGTGGATCGGCCATTTGTAAAATTGTCTAGCTAAAGGCACTTGGACAGTTATGAAACGACTTGCGTCATTTGGTCTGGTCACATCACTTTTTACCCAATGTCCAGTACTCACGCGACCTTTCTAATATTCCACACACAAATCTAAACATCCACTCTTCAAACTTCAAATTAAATTTATTTCCTACGTCGTAGGGTTCAAAATTGATAATAATATTATTTAATAGGGATAACGATAAGTTAGTTTTGAAGAACGCATGACATGGGAATCACGAAGTGGATCACATACCGAATTCAAATAGCAGGTGATCAAATTCGTTCTAGATTGTGATCGAATCAAAGTCGATGATGACTGTCACTGATCTGATAATTGTTGAATAGGTTTTTATATGTCACAAGTATAATAAGCCTTGGCATCATCCTTTTCTTGTAGCTGTAGATACTGTAGCACATTTTTGTTTACAACCTACTTTTATTGAGTTTCAAAAAGGGAAAATAATTCCTTAATTATGCCATAGTGTCCCTAATTTGGACCATCAACCATGGAACAATTTCAAATCAATCGAAACCACTTTCCGAACCCTTATGCCAAGCGGGAAGATACTTACCGGGCGGTACAATCTTCAATTTCGCTGTGGTGGTTCCACAACAGACTCTGTATATTTGTAAGACAAGAAAGTACTTCGGTAATATTATTTTAATTAAGACCATTACTCTCAAATAGTTCAAAATCAATCGAAATCACTTCCTGACCCCACGGCCTAGCAGAAATATATTCTCCGCGCGGTACAATGTTCAATCTCGCGGTGGCGGGCCCACAAAAGACTCTGTTTATTTGCCGGCCATGCCGCGCTGTGGTTTGGAAATTGCTTTAGCATGTACCTAAGTCATTTTCTAACTTGGGCCCGAGACCTTTTCTAATGGAATTTACGAGGATTTACAACCTGTACTGGATAATTTTTAACAGTTTTAATTACTAATACCTAATTAATTTCCTTTCGACTCATTTCACAATAATTCAGAAACATAGATTTTACTAGTAACTAAATCTTTTAACGCTCGAAAAACCAGCTAGGTAGGTACTAGAAAGTACCTACATATTTCTTTAATATGCATTAACTGTACTTTTTCATTCCTTTATTTGTTTACATAGGTAGTGATGAGCATAACTTATTTTTAAAGTAAAAACTTTTATAGGCGTATTTTTTACTTTTTTACTTCTATAGGTATTTTTCAGGATGGGAAAAAACCATTGAACTCGCGACACTGGTACCGACACCACCTTGTTCAAGTTTTCACTTGTGTCGGCACTCCCGGAGTGCCACTAGTTTTTTTTTATTTACTACGACATTTCTTTGAATTTGCAATGTTAAACGTGAAATATTTCATTGGAATAAATTGACAAGTTCTTTATCACTTCCAGTAAAACCTATCCTATGTCTGGATATTACCACTGGCCACAACATAACCCGGCCAAATTAAGACTCCACTGCGACATAAACATATTGTTTCATACCGGAACACCTCGATCCCGCAGGGTTCACCAGGGAACACTTGCAAGCGGTATTATTGCAGGAAGCTTTGAGGTTAGTTAGAGGACTAGAGACATTATAATTTCGACAACAAATAGTACCTAGTGTTGCCAGTCTTTTTAAATATATTTTTTTTTACGTAGGTATATAAGGGCTGACTTTTTAACCAACAGCCAAAATTTTGCATTTTTTTTATTTATTTTTTCCTTAACGTACATACTAAAATCATTCGATTGAATAAGTACGCTAATATTATTACAATCTAGCCTAAACTTAGACTAATTAGTAATTTAACATTGACATAATTTTATAAGTTATAGCAAAAGAATGTGTCCATCGGCACCTTTCTTACTGTCTCTATTGGTAAGGGGAAGGCACTTTGTTCGTATGTCTTTAATTATTGCACTATAACTGCACTATTATATTATTTTTGTCACTACACTAGTTCGAACGGTTTTTGTTTAAGTCTTCTCACTATGTCCGTGTTATCGAGGAGCTGGATCGCCTCAACGTTCACGTGATGAAGCAATCGATACTCGTGTGCTTTTGCATATTTTTTTATAACTTTATTGACGAACTGCATGTTAAGGTCCTGGTGCAGGTCAGCATTTCTAATGTACCAGGGTGCATAATACTGAACCACTTTCCATAAAAATTAAAAACCATTAACGAAAATCCTAAACAAAAGATTTCGCTATTCCATACAAATCAGCGCTCAGCCAAACGGATTTTGTATGGGACGAAATTTTTTTATCAACTTTCAACAATTTTTTTTATCAAGTTTTTTTTTAGAAAGTAGTTCAGTATTATGGGCTGAACTTGCTCCAAAAATTTGGCTGGTGGTTAGAAAGTCACCCTGTATAATAGGTCTAACAATATATACTTACTAAACTATTTTAATCCATCAATCATCAATTATTTTAGAACATGATACCTGAACATTTTTCCCCAAGGAAAGAAAGAAAAAAAATACATCGAAATATGAAAAATATTTTTTTTTATTTTCATACTATCTCTGATCAGCTGATCGGTCAACTTGTATGGTCTTATAAATTTATTTTTCATGTTTCGATATATGTACATTGGGGATAGTTGTTTAGTATCACGAACTGAATTCACCCTTAAAATAGTTTCAGTATATTTTGTTAGACCATTCTGGTAATATTTAGAGGGTAGATTTCTGTGATTTTAGCATTTCTGAGTAAAACGGGATTTTTTTGAAAAAAATCCGTTTTACACAGAGTTGTTCGATTTGATTTTTTTAAGGTGCCAAATCACCACGAGTATTTGGGCAATAAGACGTTTCAACCCTAAATCGCAAACGTATCGTGGCGTTACTTCCTGCAGTCTTCCGTACGTTACGTCCTTCCGCGACCGAAAGTACTCTACCATGACCTAGGATGCTCGCGATTCATTATTCGCTTTTTTTCGTCATTAATGCGCATTTAATGTGTGTAATTACAGCAAACATCTTCATCTAAATAGTAGATACATTTTACACGATCGAGTCAAAGGTGAGGGTAAAAAGCAGGGCTGGCCTTAGTCATCTAGGTGCCCCGGGAAGTTAAAAATGAGACGTGGTGGATATCACTTTTACCTCTTTGACGGTATAAGCACCACTCAAAGAGCTGAACCACACTTAAAGTCAATAAACACAATTATCTTTCCCAAGTCAACCATAACACTGATTTAATTTCTGCCACACAAAAAGCAAATAGCTTAGTCATTACAACTGTTCAGAATCAGCGTTGCCGCTAAAACAATTTAAAAGCCCTCGTAAAACATACCACACCGCATTTCTCTATCGTGCCGGCAGGAATGAACCTTGATAAGATGCCCATGCGGTCAGCCGCGTATCACTTTTTCTATTACACGCTATGGGCCGCCGGCGCTCGCGTCATTGCGGCACGAACGGAGAAACCGTGGAGTTGGTCCTACGGGAACGTAACAATCTTTTTTTCATTAACAGCCTATGTAAATCTACTGCTGTCCCCATAGCATGATACCAGCGACAACGTTTATAAATAAAGTAATATATAGAGACAAATCACGCTGATTGAGCTAGCCCCAAAGTAAGTTAATTCTTATACAATGTCACAGAAGACAGTAAGAGTATTACATACAGAACGAAATCTTCTATGGTCCCGCGCAATATGTGTCCCCGTTCCCTGTCCCCGCACCTCTCCCCCGTTCTCGCCTTGTCGAGGGGCGAGAGCAGGCGAACACATACCCATTGACGTATGCACGGCGGCAAACGGCAGCACAAGAACGGGGGAGAGGTGCAAGGACGGGGAACGGGGACGCATATTGCGCGTACCTTAGACAATTCCGTTCTGTGTGTCTTCTGTGACTATGTTTAAACTGCTGCCCGTCGTCTCTTTCTTATATACATCTCGACACCTGAAGGAAAGAAAAGGGATAAGATATATACAACAAAGCCGTCACCACACGGCCAAGATTGTCTTTTTAATGATTGATAAAGAAGAAAGAGGAAAAAATTAAACTATGATCACAAAATACCTAAAACAAAACCTTAAAAATTATGTCAGAATTAAAAATATTTTATTACATTCAGTTGCAAAGGTAAGTTCTTTAAGTATCATTCACTGCTTAGTTAAAATTGTTGTATTATAATTTATAAACAAAGCACAAAAAAAAACAATTCATATTCGTACTGCGTCAATAACGTGCAATAACAATATAATCTAAACACTAAGGTCAAAACATCCACGCAAAAAGACCGTCACTTCAAAAACAGCGCCAATTAAAACAATTTACTGCGCTAATTAAAATGAAGAAGGACAGAAACAAAAGCAATGTCGGCTCCGTTCATTTCCGAGTGCCGGTCGTGGATTGTGCAACACGGGCAGTGAGCGAGACACATGCATATGTATGAGGTGACTCTAATGTACAATTTCTATGTATTATCTGTACACAGGAAGCGCTCGATTGTCTTAACGGTCACCTGTCCGTTGATTTGGTGATATCACGTAATTGCTAACTTTTTGTCGGTACTTTAAAGTTAGTACGCGACTTTAATTCCTTTTAACGAGGATGGTCGAAGACGTTTTAATTACTTTGTTATTGCAAACAAGAGGCAATAATATCAGTTTTAAAAATAATATAAATAATATTGATATTAGACAAAAGACATTAGACAAAGCTTTAGATAATTTTGTACCTAACACAAGATCAACTTATTTGTGAAATCTTTAGAAAGAGATCAACCAACAACAATTTTAAAATTAATATCTTATCCATCACTAAGTAACATTAATTGTCGATTTTAATATTAACTATTTTATTGAAAGTATGTCCTTAGTTTATCTGTGTTTTATTATATAACGTCTAACAAAATATACTGAACCTATTTCAAGGGTACATTCAGTCCATGCTACTGAACAACTTTCCCCAAAGAATAATTAATAATCTATATACTTTTCATACAAACTCTGATCAACTGATTGGTCAACTTGTATGGGAGGCCAAAAAATATTTTTCATATTTCGATATATGTTCCTTGGGGAAAGTTGTTCAGTTTCATGGACTGAATCTACCCTTAAAATAGTTTCAGTATATTTTTTTAGACTCTGTATAACGTCTATCAAAATATGATGAAACTATTTTTAGGGTAGATTAAGTCCATGATACTGAACAACTTTCCACTAGGAACATATAGCGGAATATGAAAAATAAATTTTGACCTTCCATACAAATTGACCGATGAGCTGATCCGAGTATGCGTGGAAAGCAAAAAAATATATTTCATCCTTAGATACACAGTCCTTGTTGTCCATGTTCCTTGAGGCAAGTTGTTCAGTATCATGGCGTTCATTCAGCCTTTTATGTACGAGTAAATACATAAAACAATACAATTTTAATAAAAGATTTACCATGCTGACTTACATCATACACTATCAGAGGTACTTTCATGTCATGGTCTTCAAAAAGGTAGCCTCTTCAGATATGACGATAAAATCATCCACGGCATCAGTAATTAAAACGTTAAAAGGTTTTAGTTCAATTCTACCGTCAACGTTTCAGAGATTCATCATCTATTGCCATAAAAAAAATCATAGCTCTGTCTACCAACTGCCGACAAAGTGTTTGATTTGACAGCTCAATATGTTCCTTTAAAGCTAATTAATAAGCAGATATACCCACTTAAGATAAGAAAAAAATATTTTCATCCCGAAATTGCACCGGATACAGATTGTATCGGCATGACAAAGCGAGGCGCCATGAAGATTTTGACGTCATCGTTTCTATATTCAACCTCATCATCATGGTATTAAAATTCATATTTCATTACATTATTATCAGTTTTATCAATATCTTCATTGAATACTTCAAAATGTACTGTAAGATCTACAGTATTAGTTTCATTCTTGTTTGGCTCATCGTTCTACGTATCGATAGGGAACTTGTCAGCAGTATTAATATAGCAATCAATATTAAACTCTGTACCATGTGTTTGTAGTTTATTTTTGTTTGTAGCGGTATCTGAAGTGGCTTAATCAAAATCTATTGATGTTTTACTAAAAGCTTCAGAGCTCAAGTGCAGGTACGACTTCTGTGTCTCCAAAAATAAATGAATTGCTCATTGTCAGATAAGAACTAATGTATGTTGAGGACGAACAGCTATTTGCGCACTTCAGAGAATGTATAAATAATGGAGATAAGGGAAAAGATATTGGAATTCGTCATGAAATGTTTAAAGACGGATTTTGAAAATTTTATATATCTACTGTTTAAAATAATATAAGTACTTAGTTCATTTCTAATAGGTAATTCCATAAGAGTCAGTTAATCTTACTACTTAGCTATAAGTACAATGTATACGACCGGAACCGGAAAGAACGACCGTATGTTACCGGAAATGTATGCAATCCGTCATGTAAAATGTGTACAATTCCTAAAATCGATAGGAAATGTCTGAGATATTTTTTAATACACTCATCTCCTAGGAAATCTATACATTTATTTTATTTATTCTATAAGTGGAAACTAATTATTATTGGCTAAGTTTAGTAACTATTTGCTGTTATGGTTATATAGATAAGAAAAAGCTGTAAATTTTACGAAATAAAATAAAATTAATTAATTAATTATTATACAGCCATTGGAAATGTATTCATTTCGGCCAAATTTATCGCTTTCATCACTTGGTCGACATTCGCTCGCTCCTGTAATGGTTACTGCACAACCATAACCAACCTACCTTCAGTGATAAATTCTAAGTACTCATTATAGATACCATTAATTGCAACGTGTTCATTTGTCATACATTTCATACTTTTCCTGATCTCCTCTATTCTCCACCCGGTCACCCGGCATTCTATACAATGCCTAGGAATTAATTATATTTCTCTCCGCATACGTAGTAAATAGTTTACAGACATTGTCACGATAATACCCCAATTAAGGGCAATCAAGGGCTAAAAGCGCGCAATCCGGGATTAGGGCAGGACAGACGGCTTAGTGTGCTACACGATAATAGCACTGCCAATCATTGAACGATAACGTTCGTTAAAGTTGTCTTGTCTTTTATAGGCCATTATTACCTATTTTGGTCGATAGAGTTTAGTTAAATATTGTCGAATGTTTTAAGAATCATGAAAAATAAAATTTACTTACCAAAAAGTTTGCCAAAAAGAAACATTAGATAGGTACATAATTTTAATAATTTTTTTTGGTACTAAACTTTATTTTTTTTTATAGGACCGAACTTTTATTTGCTCTTAACTTTTTCATTGCTGTTTTGTTTTTTTTTTTTTTTATTGCAGCAGATATACAAGTTTCAAAATCATAAAATCAGGTTGCTACCTCACCCCTTATTTATATATTGTGCCAAGGATGTTATCATGATTGACGCAAAAAGTTCGTTTAAAATGACGAATTCACATAATTTCGTTACAGATAAATAAATCTCAAGACCAAAAAATATCAATAGTTCATTTCCGGGTAGGCCCGGATCTAGGGCGAAAGTTTCAGGGGCGCCAAAATCGTCACATATTTGCACCCCCTCCTACCTCTGCCGGTTGGTTAAGATGATACATGCACGCACATTTGCCAAAAGTGACCGTTTTTGGCAAATGTGCGAAGAAAAACTACACGTTCTCACTTTAAACTGTAAACAGTAGTTCATAAAATAGTTTAAAGGGTTATCTAGGGTTTACTAATACGAAATTAAAATGATATCTCCGTTTTCTTTCAAATATTTATTTTAAATGGACTGGACCTCATGTATTACCTTAAAGGGGGCAAACATGAGAAGACTTCTATTTATACGTGGTCACCTGCCCCTTGTAAAGACTCTAGACTCCTATTTGCACCCCAAATCCCTGTCGACAGAAATAACTGGGGCGTTTAGATTTTGCCCCTCCTAAAAGAAGTCTGGATCCGGCACTGGGCACTGTTCCCGGGGCTTGCTTTGGACCGTCATCAATGTCCGCTGCGAGTGGCACGAGCCAGCCCTTACCAATTAGACGAACATGCCGTGACTGTGACAGAAGTGATAGACTGACAGTGTACAGGCAATGCGGCCACTTTGCGGAATCTTGGGGTAATTCTGGCATCTTGAGGTTTGGTACACAGATGTCAAAATTTCTTACGGAGTAGACATGGGTTGCAATAAAGATCACGCATAGAACTAATATAAGTACGCCTTTATACGGACTAAAAGGGAATTAAAGAAAATTATTATTAAAAAAACAAAAAACCCGACTGCGTGATACAACAGCAGCATGATGTCATGATGCACTAGAGAACACGCTTGGATGAGCGAGATTTTATGTCGATTTTTAGCATTTTTCATTTGAAATTACATTTATACATATTCAGTTGTAAGTATATGTTTTTGTAATCTCAATCCAAATCCTATATTTTGATACCTCTCTCGATAGGTTAGGATAATAAAATTAAATACTTGCGCCGAACCACAGAATAAATAATACTCACGTACAGAAGTCTCACTCAGCAAAGAATTCAAAGAAATATCTACTTAATGTGGCTAGCGATATGGTTTAATTTAGCTCTCGTCAGAACTCAGCAGCTTTTCGCATAGATACCTAGACATCCATTGCAAGCCAATTTCATTCTTATTACTCTATTGCAAACGATTCGCATAACTGAATTTACCACCCGGAGGGGCCGCCTGCGCGCATAGTAATAATGTAGGTACATTTTCGATAACTAAACGGGAAGTGACACAGGCCTGGCGCGGGTGTTCTAAAAAATCTAAATTGCGGAATTTAGATTTTTTAATTTTTTAATATACCCAATGTCATTCTCAGAATTATAATAAGACGAAGAGAATCTAACGACACCTCTCAAGCTAAAATCCATCAAGCGGTTTAGGCTGTAGAGTGTTTCAAAGAAATATACATACTCGACAACAACAACATAACCCTCCTTCTGGTGCATTCGGGTAAATAGTGACAGGTATTTTTTTCTAAAACCCTCATTAAGAAAAGATTTCCAAGTATCTACGTATTCCCTTGATTGACTTCTACGTAGAAGTAAAAGCAGCTGATACAATCTGAGATTTTTTGTTTGCCCACATTTTTTGTGTTTAATATTTAATTCTCAAGGGTTTTTTGAAATATTCTCTTAGACCAGAGATTAATTTATCGTTGGATGTATCAAATCTCGTTTATGTACTATTTAACTGATAGATCTGTTTACCAGTGTGGTTCCGGGTTAGAATAGGACCACTCCATCTCTTTCTGTGGATGTCGTAAGAGGCGACTAAAGGACTAAGCACAAACATCTCGTGCTACAATTGCATTCCCAAAGAGGGTTGACGTCAGGCAGGCGGCCGGTTGTAAAACTATAGCCAAATCATTGAAAGTGTTCCGGCTATTTCTTCTCCATTTTACAAGGTCTTTGGCATCCTTGGGTGACCATTGACATATTATATATATGCATATTATATTTGGAGAAGAAAAGGCGGGAAAGCGCACCCCGGGCTCCGAAGCAGCACAGCTGAGGATGCAACCGGGAATGCGCTTAGACGAAGAAGAAGATCATAACTGTTTCAATAAAAACTTTGTTATTTTTTGAAGTAGGTTAAAAAGGGACGTTTGCACAAAATATGAACAAATGTATTTTCCGCCAACTAAATGAAAGAGAACTGTTTGTCCCAAGTTGCGATCCCCCATTTCATTTACAATATTAATTTCGTGTGTCAACAGTAAACACTTTCGAGACATAAAGGCTATACTACAAGTTGTATAAGACTAGCGGAAAGTCACAAACTTCGCAAATTCGCCTAAGGAGGTCGCTAACATTTGAAACAACGTCAAGCGGATGCCCGCGACGCGTTTAGTCCCTCTCTGTCACAAACCCTACGTGCGATAGAAATAGCTGAAACCGTCGCGGGTCACGTGTCTCTGTCGCACACAGAGTTTGTGACAGAGACGGACTGAACCCGTAGTGGGTCTCCGCTTAACGCAGTTTCAAACCTTAGGAATTAACAATTTAATTTAAGTTTTTTTTAACCGACTTCAAAAAAGGAGGAGGTTATCAATTCGACTGTATGTTTTTTTTTATGTATGTTTGTTACGCGATATCTTCGCCAATTGTGAACCGATTTTGATGATTCTTTTTTTATTTGAAAGCCTTTACTTCCAAATTGGTCTTATTTTAATTTGGTGAAGATATGATAAAGAACTTTGGAGATTTGAAAGAAACTCCTTAAAAAAATTTAAGACGGTTGTTTTTTTTGTAAAAAAATTCATTATTTAAATTGAGTATACGAGTATCCCCAATCATGCGAACCAGAGCGAGGAAACTTCAAAGGCAACGGAAAAGAAGAAGAACCTTTAACCTCCTGTGGTATTTATGCAAATTGTTTGAAAGTTTTAATTTAAATTCGTCAACAAAATCACACTTTGTATCATAATCAGGCCTTTTTTAGCCTCCGCTGCAGGAGCACGACCCTCTCTGTACTACCAAAGCCATATATAAGCCAGAGCAGTCAAAGGATATGGCCTACACTCTCCACGCTGGCCAGATGAGTTAGAGAGGTCTCATTGATGTTTATAAGCTTTGTTTAGCTTGTGTTTCCTAAGTCGCCTTCTACGACATCCACGGGAAGACTTGTAGTGGTCCTTTTCTACTCTGCCGGGAACCACACGGCTCACACTGTATGTTGTAAACCTTTTTACAAAAATAAATATAATTATATAACGATGCTAGTTTAGTTGACAAACATTTCTTAATTAGTCACGTAAACAAAGTTTATTACGTAGTTCATTAAAAATACTGACTTAGGCTTGGCTTAGCTATTCAATTAGTAAAAATACAGTATTTTTTTACAAAAACATAAAGTTTACATTTTTAACCTTACAGCTTATTAACCTTTTTACTTTCGTGTGGGGTTTTCCTCTTTGGGCTTGATTATTAAGAACAAATAAATTAAAAGTAAATTCGGTCAGCGTTATTCCTTGTTTCTTGTTCCTATCACTTGGACCACAACAAAAAGATTACGCTGGGGAGCGATTATTAACTGTCGTCTAGCACTGGGAACAGCTGATCAATCATGTGTTACAGAAAATAAGAAGTGGCTAGCAACTGCAGTTAGACGGCTTTTGTAAATGTCTGCAATAGAAAACTGTTAGAATAAAGAATCTAAGCCCATGAGCTAGCTAAAGGAAAAGATTGTTTATTCTAACAGTTTACCATTAATTAAAAACGAAAAAAAAATTTTACTCCTTTTACATACCTACTTACCCTATAATTTGATAAGGTTTGTAACACACAATAATGTATTTATCAAAACCTTATAACATTAATTTAAATCAAATGATTTATTAGTAAATTTTAGGTCTTAGATTTTTATTCAGAATATGTAAAATATCTCGATATAAATTGCATAGGCAACTTAAAATATCAGTAAAAAATCTAGGACTTAAAATTGGCTAATAACTGGTTAGTTGCTATAACATTTATTAAATGTTATAGCAATTATTCAGTGGACGAAATTAATCTTTCAATAGAAAGTACTAAACACACAGCAAAAACATTATAAAAGCTTATCATAACTTTAATAATAAAGCTCGAGAGCCCGACAATGTCGCGTTATCGTTATTATTATCACTAAATATCACCGTAATCACTGCCACAAGTGGACTGGACAACTGGGGTTTCCCACGAATGAAAAGTATTAAAATCGTACCTAGGTACTTATGTCGCACTTCAATAGGTCTTCTTCTTATATTTAAGAGCTGGGCTCTTGTCGGTGGAGTGTTTTCCATGTCTCTCTTCTTTCCGCCAAGTTTTTTTTTCTTTATTTGGTCGGAAAATTTTTCTTCTGGGTTTTCCTACTCCTCTTTTCAACCGACTTCAAAAAAAGGAGGAGGTTATCAATTCGACGTGTATGTGTTTTTTTTTGTGTGTGTTACCTCATTACTCCGTCAAATATGAACTGATTTAAAAAATATATGTTTCGTTTTATTAAAAAATGCATTGCAAGGTTGGTCCCATGTAATTTTTTTCAAGATCGGAGAAAAGATCTTGGAGCTGGAGACCGAAATTTTTCAACAGACAACTGCAGTTCAAATATATATTTTTTTTGTGTATGTTACCTCATAACTCCGTCAAATATAAACCGATTTAAAAAATACTGGGTGGCGCAAAAGTAAAGACCCTATTTGGTTCAGCTATAACATTTTTTCTAAATTAGAAAACTAGATTTAGGTTTTTTTAAATGAATATTTGTGCCATTAAATTTCGTACCATTAGGATTTAAAGATGATGTCTTTTAAATGGTGACCTCCAGAGTTGATACACATTTGAGCCCTATTTATGACATTTTGCATAACTTGCCGTAACACTTCCTGCGATATGTTCGTTATTTCTTGACGAATGTTTTCTTTTAGAGCTGCGAGAGTCTGTGGCTTGTTCACATACACCCGAGATTTCAAAAAACCCCAAAGAAAGAAGTCTGGACTGGTCAGATCGGGTGATCTTGCAGGCCAAGGCAAATCGCCAAAACGAGAGATAACTCGGCCTGGAAAAGCGTCCCTCACTAAGTCCATAGTGTCGCGCGCTGTGTGTGCCGTAGCGCCGTCTTGTTGAAACCAGATGTGCTCCAGCCCCAATTCGTCCAAACTGGGTATCAAAAACTCTCGTAACATGGTTCTGTAGCGTTCTCCAGTGACAGTTATCGCATTGCCTCCAGCGTCTTCGAAAAAATAGGGTCCGATCACTCTGTCAACACAGATGCCACACCATACAGTAACTTTTAGTGGGTGTAGAGGTGTTTCTTGAATAATGCGCGGATTATCAGTGCCCCAGAACCGAGTATTCTGCTTATTGACATGCCCTGAGAGATGGAAATGCGCTTCGTCACTCATAACCAATTTTGAAGGAAAATCATCCTCTTCAAGGTTGAGGTTTATGACGCGCTGGCAGTAATCTAGACGAGCTCGGTGGTCAGCAGGCAGCAGCTGATGAGTCATTTGAGTTTTATACGGGAACATCTTTAAGTCTTTCACCAAAATACGCTGCAGGGTCCGTCTGGAAATGCCCAATAGAGAGTATGCATGCATTTTTTTTATATTTTTAATCGATAGTCCTCGTCGAGAAATAGCCGCAAAAAATAAATCAGTGCCGAAAAACATGTATATGGTGTAGAAAATAAATATTAAAAATAGCAAGTACATTATATCAACTAAAACACGCCATTTTAAAATATGACGTCAAAGTCAGCAATATCCGCTAGAGACAGAAGCTGTCAACGCATGTTTTTCTTTTTTTGCGTACTTTCGATATTATCAGCCAGTGATGTTTGTTGAACCTCTATATAAAAGTACATAATATCGAATGTCATCGATAGTCAAACTACATGGACGGACAGTCCTACCGAACGCACCCGAACTTGTCATTTCCCTTTTGTGAACTTTGTCGTCATTTCCCTTTTGTTTGTTAAAAGTTCCCGCGCAATATTTGCATATTTTCAATAATTTATTTCTAATCCAAATAAGAGTCAATAAGAAAAATTATTAACTAGGCGTGGTAACGTATTAATAGAAATTGTAAAATAAAAATATGAGCCGGATTGGTATTACATGCATATTCCTTATTGCGTGGCACGTCGCCTCGTTGATGTTTCTGGACACTCTTCCACATCTTCGCGCACAGCATCGATATTTTCAGCTGAACGGCCTGTTCTTGGTCTCCCAGACTTAGGTCTATCCAATGTTGAGCCAGTTGCTTCAAGGCGTGTGGCAAAGCGTCGAATTGTGCGACCAATCGGTGCCGGACGGTGGTGAAATCGTCGACGAAATTCACGTTGTGTTCTTATCACTGATGAATTATTCCGTAAGAACATTGACACAATTATTCCACGTTCTTGGGGAGTAAAACGGTCCATGTTTATTTTCAGTGTATTTTACATTTGTTCACTACACAATTTTCAACAACAGAATGACAGAAAATGTCATATAAAAAAAATAAAAGTATTTTCTTTAGTGCCAGTACTTTTGCGCCACCCAGTATATATTTCGTTTTAAAAAATGCATTACAAGGCTAGTCCCATGTAATTTTATTTTAAGATCGGAGAAAAGATCTTGGAGCTGGAGACCGAATTCCTCAAAAGACAACTGCAGCTTAAATATTAATTAATACATTTGCATGCTCATATCACTTTCTAATGTTTGTTTGGAATGACAGCCAGTCACTTGCAAAAAGTGCAAAGTTTTTGATTTGTGATTTTTTATATACCAACTGCAGATATATTTGTAGTATCTTGTGACGAGGTAACACAGCCGTCCACGATGCCAGGAGGGCAACAAGCATACGACCCACTAGAGCAATATGTCATAATCCGTTGGTTCAAGCGCCTGAAACAGAGAAAGCAACAGATCACGATACGCAGTCATGTTAATTTCTACCTCCGTGGCTTCATATTTTTATTTTTATCGCAGTATGAAATAAATATATAGGGACAAATCAGACTGATTGAGCTAGCCCCAAAGTAGGTTGAAACTTGTGTTATAGGATACTAACTCAATGATACTATATTTTATAACAAATATATGTATATATAAACATCCAAGACTCAGGAAAATTAAAAAAAGGCCATTTTTCAACTTGCCCTGACTGGGGATCGAACCCGGAACCTCCGGATTAGCGGTCTAGCGTGTTAACCATTACGCCACGGAGGTCGCCAATAATAACAGTATGGTTCAATTAATTGGTGGATAGATTTCGCAACCTCAACATTTCTCGCAGTGATCTGTCATCATGCGGCCTATTTAGAAGCTTATTGCTATCTAAATCCGATAAAACAATACCATCTATAGTCTTTACTCTACTAAGGGCTACGTACTTAAACCTGCCCTTTAGCAAAATTTTTCTTACCGAGGTCTATAACAACTCTATCAAGAGTTGTTCCCTGAAGTTTGTGAACTGTGACAGCCCAGCTTAAAATCAAGGGCAGCATTCTGCGCTCCACGTCAAAATAATAATATTTAATAAATGCAATGAGCTTAGTTCTCTAACTGCTAAAAGCTGTGAAATAAAAACTTTAAAAAAATATATATAGTAATAACCGACTTCAAATCGAAAAGCACTAAAAAGCAAAAAATAATTATTTTTTTATATCAGATGTCCCTGAAGTTATGGGTAAAAAATCTCTATAATACTCATTATTTATTTAGAGTCGGTGCCAATCTTTCGCCTCAGAGTCCAGTTGCAAAGAAGTTTAACATGTACGAGTAATACCACGTCGTAGCTTCCAAATCGATGAACCGAGCTACGAGCTAAAAAGAGCCCAAATTGTTAAAGTTGAATAAAATATTTTACAATAAGTTACAAATGTATGTATCTGTGACCAATGCATCTTTTACATACAAGACCTGCATAAGTATACGGGGTCTACTAAATAAACTGATACTACATAAAAGGGTGAATTCAATCCATGACACTGAACAGCTTTGCCCAAGGAACATATGTATTATGAAAAAAAATTTTTAGCGTTCCATACACGTAGACCGATCAGTTGATCATGAGTTTGTATGTAAAGTATTTTTTTTTATATTGCGATGTGTGTTCCTTAGGAAAAGTTGTTCAGTATCATACACTGAGTCTATATTTTGTTACACGTTATATACTTAGTTGTTTTAATAATGTAGCAAACTTATTTTAATCTAATACATATATAGATAAGAATTTGGTAATTATGGGAACTTTACATTTACTTGTCAGTGTGATGGAAAGTTTTGATAAATGACCCTAAAAGGTATAAATTAATAACTATACGTAAGGTCAAAAATAGTCAACGGATATCAATTACTCAAAAATTTTAACGTACGGGTATGAAGTTAAGTTTTCTACACTCGTAATCCACCTGAGCCAATATGGCTATAAAAATTGAGGTTAGGAATGTTTCGTACATATTTTTGGAAAATAATTCAAACTTGTTCTAATTTAGGATATTTTTAAAACATTAAGTGCGTTTAATTTTTTTCAAAGCTACAACATTAACTACAACAATTTTGCAAAGCTAATACTAACTACAACTTTGTGCGTGAAATATTTATTTATTTACAAAATTCATGTACACAACATACAAACAAAGGAACGTACAAAGTAAGAAAATAGAGTACATAGGTACTGCTTATTTCATAAGAAATCTCTTCCAGCAGACCCAGGAGAGGAAAATTGAAGAAAACAGGTAGTAGGCGTGTACAAAAGACTATAGTTACAAATACATATAAGTACTTATCTAAAATGTTAAACATACATATACAATACATCAATAAACATACACACATATTATGCATAAATACATATACATATAAATACCTAACTATAAACAAATACATATATAGTATATAGGCATACTATTCATTACGTTAAGGAAAGATAATACTCTTTTACTCTCTTCCTAAAAACAGGGAAAGATTTGGAGTCTCGTATAATGCGTGTTAGTGAATTCCATAATTTTACCGCTTGAACAGAAAAAGAGTGGGAATAGCAAGCAGAAGTATGGGCAGGGATTCTAAGTAGGGTTCTAAGGTGGGATCTACAGGGCACATTTAAAGGACGGGCAAAAGAAAATCGATCACATAGATAAGCAGGATAGGTAGGGTTATACAAAATTTTGAAAAGGAGACAGAGGATTCTTTGGTTTCTATGCAAACGGATAGGGAGCCACTCAAGTTGTTTGCGGTGTATTCTGACACGTGATCAAACTTTTTCAGCCCAAATATAAACCTAATGCAAAGATTTTGCAATCGTTCCAGTTTATTCAGTAGCTCCTCTGCAGCATCTAAATTGCAGGAATCTGCGTAATCGAGGAGTGGCAATATAAGGGACTGGCATAAAGATACCTTGGTATCAAAAGGCAGAAAATACTGAAGTGTTTTGAGACTATGAAAGGAGAAATATATTTTTCAACACCCTTGTTCGTAAAGTGGATCTAATTTCACTGGTCTTAGATATATAAAGCAGCCCATAAAACACGCGTGTGTTAGAAACGCAAATAGTGAAGTTATATTTCTATAACTCACGATTTGCAATTGCGAAAGAAAGGGACAGAATTCATGGTAAATCCAGTATGAATGAGAGAGTAAGAAAGTTTGACAGTTGTGTGTGAGCGAGATAGTTAGACAACATAAGGTGAAGGTTAGACAAAGAAAAAGAATAAATCAGACATCGAACGTCATCGTTGTTTCAATATTAATATGTCTTTGTATCTTACATATTTAATTTTTTTTTTCAAATTTTGAATTCGCATGCCGCTCGGCGCCGTCAAGCTATGCGCCGTACTGATTTTAAAAATTTAAACGGCGGGAAAGCAACATTGTACATCACAGTTTTATGGTTGAGTTTATTTAAAATCAAAAATATCAGTTTATCAGGTATTTTTCCTCGCAAGTATGTTGAAAAACGTCGTACGATATACGTGCGTATATTGGTTCAACATACTCAGCTCCTTACGCCCTCGCCTTTGGCTCGGGCTGAAATTCCGCTTCGTGTGTTATAACCACCATAACGCACTTATATCGTAATGTACTATAATAAAACAAATTATTTTGATTATTACTTATCATACATTCATTGATAATTTACATACCTATTTACAGATATAGAAAAGCTAAATACCAACTTCAAATTTAATCTAAAAAAATCGTGTCCATGTGGCATAGTGCCAAAAACCCTGGCCGCATTTCCGTGTTGAATCGCAATGCTGATACGTTGTGCAAAAATTAAGGCCGGCCCCATTTATTTTGTTGCATAGGGAAATAGAAATACATGGCACCTTACCGGGAACTGCATATGCCCAAAACGATCCCAACCCGAAATTATGCATGATGATGATTGATTATAAAATCATGTACAAGCACAGCGTCAAACTGCTATTTATTAAGTCGTTTCGAAATTATTTGTTGGCATTCAAACAAATAATTATACACGTACGAGCACGTCCGTTAGAACCGTTAAACCGGTGAAAAATTAGTGGGTGGATACAACTGTGCCTACTAATTTATAAATATTACATTTTCTTAATAATTAAAGAAAAGTTTTGAAAAGTGAGATTTATGATTTTTTTCCACATTCTTTGATTTGATTTGACGACTCCGTGGCGTAGTGGTTAACATGCCAGTCCGGCACTCTGTGGAGGTTTTGGGTTCGATTCCGAGTCAGGGCAAGTTGAGTAATGGCCTTTTTTAAATTGTCCTGGGTGGGCCGTACATCTAGTTTTCGACGGTCAAAATATGAACTTGAAAGAAAATATAAGGGTGTAGAAGATTTCACTATATTCACTACACTATATTCTCTTACAAGTTCATATTTTGACATATATTGCCTAAATCTGACATGTAATTTCAGAATGAAAGCTACTAAGTACGTTTGTAGGGGTAAGTCTGATTCTGTCTAGGGTAACTCTCTATTCAATGGTCTTAGTTTCCTTGTTCTAAAACATAATAAACCGAAGTTCATGTAAAATTAAAAGCAGTTAATAGCAGCACATAATTAGTAGAGGACCACGAGCGGCTTGGCACAGAGAGCCAACATTGTAAGGAGTGCGTGGATTTACGATGGGGCGGTAAAGGTCCGTGCACAATGCTATTTCTTTTTTAGGTCAACTGCCATCTTCACGCACCCTACAATACTCGTACAATACTCTTTATTGCACAAAAGAAAAATGCAGGGCATAATTATCTTAAAAACTAGGAAATGCGCAAAAGGTGGCCTTATCGCTAAGCAATTTCTTTAAGGCAACCTCGCTAAAATTGTATCTCAGTCGCAAGCTACGTCAGATGCCTTTAGGTAGTTTGAAAAATGTGAAGGCAGTGTTGGCCACTTACACTCACGAAAAACAACAACAAACAAGTACTTTGACCCTACATTGAAAAGTCGTACATTTTTTTCACAAAAAAACTTTTTTATTGCCACAGTGAATACGCCCTAATATCGTGATTGGTTTTACAACCAATTTTTTTCCGTCATGTAGTTACAGACTGTCGTCAATTTTATAATCTTTCCAAGATGAGTATTATCCGCCATTTGATATTTTATGAACATGTTTATTACTTTTTTCTTGTCATCATATAATTACCGATTTATGTTGTAGGTGCATGCCGGCCGCTTTGTATATTGCGAGCTAGCAGGGATGTTATGGGGTTCCGTATCCGTTACCGAAAGTAAATAAAAGTCTATCTATAACCATAACCAAATACAAAATAAAAAGTGTCGAATAATTTAAGATTTCAAGAGTCAGGGGTTCTAAATGTTAATATTCCTATTTATATTAAAAAATCTTTAAAAACCTTTTATCCGTAACCGAAACTATCTGAAACTAATGGATAATCCGTATCATATCCGTAACCGCATCTGACACCAGAATAATAAATAGGTGCTTACTATTTCTATATCAGTTTCCGTATCCAAAAAATCAAAGAAAACTTGACAATTCTATTTTCTTCGATTAAATAGGGGTAACTTTAAAAATATATCACTACATGGTATAAAACAAAGTCGCTCCCCCTGTCTGCCTGTCCCTATGTATGCTTAGATATATAAAACTACGCAACGGATTTTGATGCGGTTTTTTTAATAGATAGAGTGATTCATAAGGAAGCTTTATATGTATAATTTATACCCGTGCGAAGCCGGGACGGGCCGCTAGTAATTATATATAACCCTTTAAATTAGACTAACTAACGAAACAGACAGACTGAGTGTCCACAACCACCAAAAACCAACTATCAAAAAGGAGTGTCATTTGTCAATCGTGTGTTGCTTCATTTGAACCCGAGGCACCGAGGTGAAGCACCATTATGAACACTCACACGGGAGCAGAGGTGACCTCTCTACTCCGTTACAGGCAAGCGGATGGTGACCACACGTCGAGATATATACGAAATTTATTTATACTATAGACTAAGCAAACGGTAAAACCAACTATCAAAATGGATTGTCATTTGATAATCGTGCTTCATTTGAATCCGAGGCGAAATTAACACTCACAAGGGAGCAGAGGTGACATCTACTCCGTTACAAGCAAGCGGATGGTGACCATATACCTAGTAAAATATAACTAACAATACTAATGTAACGTCAAGACAGATTACTTTCCAAAAATTCATGCCTCTTTTAAAGTCCTTTTTCCCGATAAAGATTTCAAAAGTTAATTGTCGACAATCATTATAATACAAGTTTTGATTATCGTTCGTATTATAGAAATGTACAAAATTGTGCTTGCCACCCAGAGGTTTGAATGGCCAATCTATCTCCCAAATTTCATCATCATGACCATCAGATCTTTTTTTGTCTGTTGCAGGAGCACGGCCCTCTCTGTTCAACCAGAGTCATAATATTAGGCAGAGTAGCCAGAGGGGTTGGCCTACACTCTCCACGCTGGCCAGACGGGTTGGAGAGGTCTCGTTGATGTTTATAAGCTTTGTTAACCTTGTGTTTCCTAAGTCGCCTTCTACGACATCCACGGGAAGACTTAGAGTGGTCCAATTCTACTCTGCCTGGAACCACACAGCTAAATCTCCAAAATTTATTATTTGTCTATTCGTTCATTTCATGTCCTAAAATATTTGTTAACGTTGGTTACCCTAATCGTGATTAAAGAGCGCGTTACATCGCCCAAAGGCAGACTTTGATGTGGTGTCCGTGCGACATTCAGTCTAATGGCACAGAAATCATTAGTGCTCAAGAGAAATGACGATGATGCATGCGAAAAACGATTAAATAGTCTTGTTTTGCAAAATTGTACCTTACACATGTGACTAGAGGCTAGAGTGAGATAACTAATACAGTTATAATTCTTCTTTTTCCTAACCTTATCCTACTTTACGTGAGGTCAGGACAGCCTATGAGTCTTTTTAGTTTGAGCTCAATTGTTTCGTCTTGACTTTAAACTTTTCGATTCATTGTTAGATATAGATAAAAGCTTGTTTTTAAAAATATTTTTAAAATAATTTCTTGTTTCTTTTATTTTAGTCTTTGATTACCTTTGTCTAATGTCAAAGTTTAAATGTTTGCCACTTTAGTAATGTAGATAGCTTATTACCTGAATTAATGTACAGAATAGGTACTTATGTACTATTAATAGTGGGATTGTCAAATAACTGTCCACGCGTGTAGGTATAACACCTCAACTAACAGCTAGCAACCTGTCACTACTAGTTGAGATGACTTGAGGCTTCATTTACATTTAAAAACCATGGTAGTAATTTGTATATTTTTATTTTCTCCTATAACATTTATTTTTATTAATTTATTTAACTTCATTACAAAAAAATTACACAGGCCTTTTTTACCAGTCAACCTACGAGTGGTGCTGATAAAAAGCAAATTTTGGATGATTAGCACTTTTTAATCGACTATAAATTTAACAATTACTAAAAAATTACTAAAAATGTACCTAAAACATATATTGAAAGTTATCTCCGGCTCTAAGCAGACATAGACTAGGGCCGCAAGACCCAAAGGCCACTTTTATCATGATGGTGGGTGTGAGAAGGTGGAAAAAGCAAACAAATCATCAGGTTTTGATGGCTTTTTCCACCTTCTTCCCTAAAATGTATATTAATATATACATTTTACTAAATATTTAGTTTGTCTTTTGGGAGAAAACTTAATTTTATAAGAAACTCAATAAAAGTATAAAAAGTGTATTCTCAACAAACAGGAAGACACATTAGCATTAAAACGGTCACACAATTACATCGTGGTTAGTGTCGCGACGACTGAATTCATTAGTTCAGCTCACCTGATTTTATTTAATTAAAATTTAGCGAGAGCCCTGCTTGGGGTTATAATCAGAGGTTAAGTTAACTCCGGTTAACTTTTTCAAGATAGCATTACCAGATCATATCTGGTGACAATCTTTTGTCACTAGTTTGAAAAATATTTATGATGGGATATTTTTATTAGAAACAAAATTGAAAGATCGACCAGTAAAAATACTTTTGGCGTAAACAAATAATTCGTTTACCAATCTTTTCATTACTAATACCCAAATATTTTAGCCAACATCGCCGAAAAAGCTTAAAAGTAAATGTAGCTTTAATATATTCCACCAGGTTTTCAGTTTTTATATATATATACTCATAGTTTACTAGCTTTTGCCTGCGGCTTCGCTCTGGTCCTTTATTAGCAGATGCCTACGTTATAACATCTACCTGCATGCCAAATTTCATCCCGATCCGTCCAGTGGTTTGGGCTGTGCGTTGGTAGATCACTTGGTCAGTCAGTCAGTCACCTTTGAGTTATATATATTTAGATTAATAACTTATTAAAACAGTACAATTTTAATATACAGTGTCTGCTAAACTGCGCAGCAGTTTGTCGACAGGCATTAAATAGATATATAATATTTACCATAATTAACTCTTTTGGTTCTCTATTTTGTCTTAATTTTCCTAGTAAGTTAACCCAAGCTTAAAAATTAACCTTACATATTGTGTAACCGACCATGTGACAATGACCAAGTACCTCAGAAAATGTCTCAGCAACCAGCGAACCGTCGCTGGGAACCTGGACATTTTATGATAATTACCTTTTTGCCGGGGACGAATATTTTCACGCTCTCGTGAAGTTATTAAAGGATGTTATGGAGATAGTTAGGGCTTCGCTGGCGAGTGTTAGTTGCTTTTGTACCATAAACGAGGGACTCATAAAGCAGGCGGCAGGTTTTAGGACGGTCCCACACTGACCTGATTTCAAATTGTGATTTTATATAAATTCCCGCTAATATAATGTTAAAATGTTGTGTGACCAATTGAAGTGAATTAATTATGTGTCCAAACTCAGTGTCTGGTTTTATACACATGAAGTTCATTCATTCAGTGCCTTCTTTTATACATTAGTTTGGAGGCGAAATTTCACTACATATTAGGTTTGTTGGAATTACGAAAAAGTCAATGTACTCACTTACATAGGTACTAATAAATTAAGCCGTGTGGTTCCCGGCAGTGTAGAATAGAACCATTCCAAGTCTTTCCGTGGTTGTCGTAGAAAGCGACTTAGGAAACACAAGCTAAACAAAGCTATAAACATCAATGAGACCTCTCCAAGTGAACTAAAAGCGAATCGTTAGATTTAATTGTGTCTTAGTATTTCACAAAATGTTTAACGAAATATAATACAAACCTAATGATTTTTTGTAATACGTCAGCAATAGGGTCACACCCACGGACCATGGATCAAGAATATCAAGATAGACTCAGTCTCTGAATGAATTTGTGTGTCGATCTGACGTCAAATTGACTTCATTTAGGATCGTAACTTTCAGTCCGTTTATTTATGTCAATTAATAAGATCGGACATTGAGTTCTCTATTATAAAATAGCTAAATCTGCCGTTTTGAGCCATAGAAACTCGTCGAAAAACGTTGGAGGAAGTAATAAAAAGATTCTTTCCGTTAAGTGAAAATTGGCACGCCAGGTTTTCATACAAATTGAAGGACTTTCTTTATCTAGTAGTATATACAGATCTGTCATCACACCATATCATAATTTCTTATTTCTGTTTTTCGTATTGTTAGTCTTTGTAAGTGTAATGAATTAAGCAATGATAATTACAGAAACACGACCAACTTAAAAAGATACCACACTCTAACTCTCATATTTTATCGTCATATAGGGACACCCGTGCAATACTTCCAACTTTTCTCGTAATAACACCCAAGGCATTTTCTGTGGCCATAAATTACTCTATTACTATACTTTGCGAGCTATGATAAATACTAACCAAGCATTATTTATGTCGTGTTTGATCAGATAAGGCCACTGTCCACTTCTTGAGCCCTACTTTTGGGGGCCAAATTGGGCCTATAAATCATAAGGAGATATGGATGATAGATGTAGGTCTACGTGTTAATAATTCTGAGGAAAGTTATTTATTGGACATCAAAAAGGTTTTCCAGAGAACTCATAAAACACTCAAAGCAAGTTAAAACCGCAATAATTGCGGTTTTAACTTGATTTTTTGATATGTTGTTTGGGTCCACCTATACAGGATCTAACAAAATATACTGAAATTATTTTATGGGTGGGTTCAGTCCATGGTAATGAATAACTTTCCCCAAGGAACATATATTGAAGTACGAATAATAAATTTTGTCCTTCCGGCCAAGTTTCAGCTGATCCGAGTTTGTATGGAAAGTTAAAAATAGTTTGGAAAATCCAAAAGTGCACGCCTCATAATCTCATTTTTCACAATTAAATTGATTTTGATTGTTTTATTGCTAACTTAAAACGAAGAAAAGTATGTGTCGGCTTTAACGCACGACTGAAGATTATTTTTAACTTTTATTTTTAACTTCCCGCTTCAAAAATTAGTTTCACCCCGTTTTTGAAAAGTCGAGTTTTCATCAGATCTCGACGTTTAAAGGTCTCAGGAATCTTCCCTGACCACTCACGAGCAAGTGTCATGCACCCTATCCGTATGTGTGTGTGGGTGTGTATGTGACCCGCTTATAACTCTTGAACAACTAAACCGACCGGAACCAAACAAGTAGCTTTCCAAAGAGTTCTATACAACTCAGATTTCCTGTGAATTTAAACCGATTCGGACCGGTAGATTTTGAGAAATCTCAAAAAAACTAAGCAAAAACAAGAAAAAGACACAAGACTACGTCACGAATGTCAAGAAAAGTGTTACCACTGATTGTTCTTTTCATTCTCAATTAGTTAATGCAAATTAAATAAAATATTAACTAACTTATCGCTTCTTTTAAATTTATTCGTCTTTCATATTTAATAAAACAAACAAAATCACAACATTCTTTATTCAAATTTCTTTTTCCTTCTTTTCTTACTTGCCAGTTACACATTCGTACTCATCATACATAGGTATTAACTCTTTCAACAAACCTCACATCCAAAATTATTTTTAATATGTCACCTGTATTTTTATAATAATAATTACGATTAAACTACATTGAATTAGACCGTGATCTTCGAAAGGACTTAGTTTTGGATAATACTGAAGCGTATAAAAAAAAATGGACTTCATCAGATAAGTTTTTCGGGAGTTATCGTGACCACGCCCGCCAGTTTCCATACATACAGACACACGGACGTCCACAAAATGATTTTATTAAACATTGTTTTTATTTATTTAAAAGGCAAAATGTCTTTTAAAAATGTCATAAGTGTTGAAACTAGTGTTTTTCCTTGACATTTATGTGTAAATATTATTGTAGAAGTGCGATAGAAAATAAATAGAGACACATTTAGTTAAAAAAATAACTTGATTTTTGTAAGGCGAGAGTAGAGCACTACCTCATGCGCTTCGCTTATGAGGCGTGCAATCATTTTTCATTTCGATATATATTTCCAGGGTAAGTTGTTCAGTATCATGGACCAAATTCACCCTTGAAATAGATTCAGTATATTTTGTTAGATGATAAATAGTATCTATCCACATTTGAAGCATTCTAAGGAACTAGTTATAGCGAGCAGCTAGCAACCCGTCACTATTTTGAATCCCATTTCAATTACATAACAACTATCATGTTGAACTCATGTTTGGGTCTTATGGCCTTAGGTCCAGTCTTCCCCGTAACGAACTAAGACGTTATTAGTAGATTAGATATGTATGTTTGTTCCCCAAGAACAAGGATCTCGGAGATGAGTAAATTATTCTAAATATAAATCTATTAGCCGAGATGCAAGTACATGACGTGTCTTAAAGACAAGGTGACGTCACCACCAGCTCACACAGCACGCACGTCACGACTCGGAGATGACTGAGTAATTCCAATGAATTTACAATCGTTTGCATATTTCTCACACGCTGCACGCCGCGATTCAATTCTATGAAGATAAATACGTCATACTCGTTCATAAAGTTTACTTACTCTACATCTACATCGAGTAGCTTGCATGTAAGTATGAAAGTTTTGACCTGATTCAAATTCCCGAACCTACATTCCATCCTTCGTCTTCAGTCTTCTTCCAAGGCGTAGTGTAATTAAACAAGGTATTCTCTTCCCGTGACAGCTGGTAACGTGATTAGCCGAAGAATACGTCATCAGTTGGGAAAGAATACGTCATCAGTTGGGAGTGTTGCCACTGTGTGCGATTGAATTACCCGAGCAAAGTGCAATTTTCAACTAAAACCAATCATGAAATATCAATTCAATCTATACTAATATTATAAAGCGGAAGAGTTTGTTTGTTTGTTTGTTTGTTTGTTTGTTTGTTTAAACGCGCTAATCTCAGGAACTAATGGTCCGATTTGAAAAATTCTTTTTTTGTTGGGTAGTCCATTTATAGAGGAAGGCTTTAGGCTATATAACATTCCGACAACCACGCGAACGAAGTCGCGGGCACAGCTAGTATACAAATAAAATTAAACAGATAATCCACACGATAAACGAAATAGTTAAGTTAGCTAGTATTTTATTTTATATTCATCAACTAATTGAGAAAGTCCTTAACCTTAACACTTTTCGTGACATTCGTGACGTAGTCTTAGGTTATCGCAGGAAGAAAATACCTACCTACCTTGTTTTATTGTACTATATTCCAGGGTAATTTGTATTTTGACACTTCCGGTGCAGTAACATAGTAGGCGACGCAGTGTGTATTTCGCACAAGCTTTTAACTTGTACTTATTATAACAACGATGCGTAACTGTTGGATGTGGTGGAAAAAATTTTAAAAATATGCGAGTACAATGGCGCGATGTTTACTATAGCGCCGCCCATACCACAAATCATTAAATAATCTGCTTAGAGCCGCGAGACCCAAAATGCTCTGTCTGCCCCCTTTATAAAGACATATATACTGAAACTATTTTAATGGTGCATTCCGTCCATGATACTGAACAACTTTCCCGAAGGAACATACCTACATCAAAACTTAAAATTTTTTTTTGCTTTTCCTACAAGCTGTATCAGCTGATCGGCCAACTTGTATGCGAGGCCAGTGTTTTTTTCGTAATTCGATATATGTTCCTTGGTAAAAGTTATTCAGTGTCATGGACTGAATCCACCATTAAAATAGTTTTAGTACATTTTGTTTGACCCTGTATGTCATTAAATATTCGATGATGCTATATATATATGTTATTTCTAGTCTATTAATTAAATTTTTGAAGTATAAATTTTTGGACTTAGAAAATTCTTCCATATCTATTCCAAGTTCCATCCTCAGCTGTATTGCTGTGAATCCTGGGGTCCGCTTTCCGGCTTTTCTTTCTCCACTTTGCACGGTCTTGAGCATCCTTGGTTATAAGACCAATGGCACGCATATCATCCTTGACGACGTCAAGCCATCATTTCTTGGGTCTACCACCATTGCCGGGCCCCGGCGGAGGCGGCATGGCTATACATTTGTTTCCTACGTAACTTGCCGGTTTCCGCAAGACATGACCGTACCAGCGTAGGCAACTTTCTTGCAGCAAAAATTCTTCCATATCAATTGGTCTGGCTGGAAGCTTAGGAAGAAGTCGCCAGAAAAAGCTAGTTGTTTTTTCATTTAAGGGAATTGTTTACAAATCTTACGGATTTTGAATTGGTCCTAACCAACAGACACAGGAGAAAAAGCTAGTCAAATATACAACACATTTTAATTAATTTTGTGATTATTAGTTACAATTCTGATTAGTTTTGGAATTTTTATAAGAATAACTTGGGCTCGATGTCCCCAACTCCCCAAAGCGTTGTACAAACCCATTTTGATTTACGCGCATCGAAATAACCACCCCACAGATTAACTCATGATAGATAGAAAGTATACCAAAGTATACCGCTTTCCTAATGAAAAATAGTTTGTCGTGTCTCCCCCTACACCCCTAAGACAAAGGGGTGTAATGAACCCGTCAATATTGCTTAGCGAGTGACACCCGATAGACGGAGTGTATTGGTTCGATAAATTAATTATTTCTTCTATTGATTGACGCTAATTTTTATATGGAGGTGTATAGACGCTTGTTAATCAAAATGAAGCAAACTTCAATTAGGCCTTGGTAAAAGAAATGTAAGAGTTTTTTTGGTAAAGACTAATATGTATTATGTGGTAAAGACTGCTTATTTGCCTATGGATTTTCTCAGTGCAGACAAACATTGTACACAATCTGACAAATATGTCGTTTTGGATATATTTTTGCGTAGTTAATTAGTTATATAACGTCTAACAAAAATATTGTATATATCCAGATCAGCTGATCGGTCAACTTATATGGGAGTCCAAACATTATAATTTATATTTGAATTAACGTTCCTTGGGGAAAATTTATTAGTATCATGGACTGAATTCACAATTTTGTTAAACCCTTATGTATAGTTACATCGGACCCATGATATATCCAAGTGATACAAAATATACTTAAACCTACTAAAGTAAAAAGTAACTTATTACAATTTAAGGATTGTCTTTCTTCCTAGATAAGAATAGCATCTTTCTACGTCCATCGTAGTTTACAAAAAAACCTAATAACACTCAAAGTATTATGAAGCATCATATTTTCTATAGTCACATTATCATTCATAAATCTGACCTACTAAAAAGGCATTCTAACCAAACTTAGTTGACAAATCCCTCATCAGATCCGCCATAAAAACCCGAATAACATTCATAAAGACCCATGAACTCCTGTCAAAATAACAGGCAGAAAAATGAGCCAGTGACTCAAACGGCTCATTTATAAGGACAGCAATGAACAATACATGTAATTTTCATATACAGGGTGATTGATCACCAATCGCATCATGGCGGTTGACGCGCCAAGACATTTTGACACAACGTATTGGTAGATTTATTTCTGCTCTCCACAATAGAAATGGGAATATGATATTAATCTAAATAGCTGTTGGTGAAAGGCTAATTCTGTAACTGGACGTTTGGAATTGGACATCTATGTCCAGTTAGTAAAATATTAATTTAATTTTTTCACTCGTTTTTACGCAAAGGGAATTTTGACTAAATGTAATATATATTTAATTTAGTGTTCTTATGTGTATAAATTTTATTTAAAAGAGAAAGATAAAATAATTTACAGATATGGAAAAGTTAAATACCTACCTACTACAAATTTAATTTAAAAAATCGTGTCCACGTGGCATAGTGCAAAAAACGCTGGCCGCATTTCCGCGTTGAATCGCAACAATAATAAGTTGTGCTAAAAAACAGCCAGCCCTCTTGTCACCGGCGGTGGAGATCAGTCTTGGAGAAATCTCTTTAAGGAGCATCCTAGCTTCCCTAGCATCGAAAATAATTAATCATTTAATTTTTGCATTGTAAACTACTTTTTTTGGGTTAAATTGGTGTATTCGTTTTAGTTAAATATTATACTTTCGAAAAGGACCTTACCTATCAGTATGACATCTATACTAATATTATAAAGCGGAAGAGTTTGTTTGTTTGTTTAAACGCGCTAATCTCAGGAACTAATGGTCCGATTTGAAAAATTATTTTTTTGTTGGGTAGTCCATTTATAGAAGAAGGCTTTAGGCTATATAACATTACGTTCCGACAACCACGCGAACGAAGTCGCGGGCACAGCTAGTATCTAATAACAAAGTCTGTTTTTACAAGCTTTTAATTAGCTTGCCCGGTTTATTGTTGTTTGTTTTTGGGTCTAATCTTGCTAGTAAAATTTGAGTCACTTCCCAGTATCCAATTGAGATGAAATTTTGTATGCTAATGTAAATCAGAAGACACTGTAATATTATTATAACAAAACTCAGATCTGATGATGGAGATGTAAGGGGGCTATAGGGACCCTGTAATAAAACGACGCAGCCCCATCGAGTTTGGACTTACTTATCAAGATAAATGTAACAAGCCTAAGTAGGCCTCACAATAAAAGCTTGTATCTATCATGTAATTTTCTTAAGAGATAATTTAAAACTGTCAGTAAATAAAAAAATACATAAAGGTAGGGGAAGAACAAAAAAGAGATAGATAGTGTGCGTAAAGTATGACATGGATATATTTGGAGTGGATGAAGGAATGACGGGTGATAGAGGGAAATGAAGGGTTATGACATACTGCACCGACCCTAAATAAAATTTGAAAAGGTAAGGAAGATAATGATGAGTAAATAAAAAGTTAATGAAAATTTACTTCTTTCTTTCTTGTCTAAATTATTCAAATATCATAAACAGGTCACACATGTGTCCAATGTCCACTGTTGTGTTCTGTATGTGAATAACCCTTCTGTAACGGATTGTAGCCGAGGTGTAAATATGTTGTTATTTAGATAAATTGCTGTTTAAGTTAAAATAGTTTAGATTTATTAAGATTAATATGGTGATTTAGGAGTTACGGAACGTATCAGCACCCATCAAAATATTTTAGCTTCGCTTTTGTCTGTCGAATTGTATGAGATAATGGGCAGCGGCAAATGTAAAAGATGTATTATTTTTAGATTTAAAAGTAAGCCGTAGTTATAAGTAGGTTTCATTAAACTTAACAATAACAAGAAATTATCTTCCTAATGCTCGTTAAAAAATTGACTGAAATTATTATGACCTCCGTGATGAAATGGTTAACATTCTGAGGTTAACATGCTAGTCTGCCATTCCGGAGGTTCTGGGTTCGATCCCCAGCCAGGGCAAGATGTAAAAATGGTCTTTTACAAACTGTCCTGGGTCTTGAGTCTTTATTTATACTTATATGTATTTATTATAAAATATTGTATCGTTGAGTTAGTATCCCATAACACAAGTTTGGACTTACTTTGGGGTTAGCTCAGTCAGAGTGATTTGTTCCTATATATTTATTATTATTTAATTTATCGTTATTAAGATGTTGGATCATCTGCTACGACATGACGACTTCATAAAGACCATCATGGAAGGAAAGATAGAAGGGAAAAGAGGACCAGGAAGACCGAGGCATAACTACATGAAACAGATAAAAGAAAAGGTGAATGTCGTGTCGTAGAGCGAAGTAAAACAACTGGCAGATGAGAGAGACCAATGGAAGAGAATTCATACTCCACCGACAAGAGCATAGCTCTTAAATATAGATAGATAGATAGATAATTTATCGTACGAATCAATATCTAGTTATCTTTTTTTCAAGTAATGGTAAAACGTAATGCCTTATTTTTCTATTTATTGTAAATAATTCGTAAAGAATAAAATCTAAGAAGTCATAGAACTAGCTTGTATTCTTCTTTTTATTTATTGCCGTCGAACTCACCAACGTTACCTACATAAATCCAACAATAAAAGTAAGTGAACACGTCAATATAAATCCTAACCTCGGCCACTGCCTCCAAAGGTCGCAAATAACAGTACCACTCGTAAACTAGTTGGCATTAACCATAACGAATAAAGGCCCTAAAAGCGACTCCGCAGTCCCTTGGGCCGTTTCGACTGTCAATGCGAAAATTTAAGTCCGCCGGCCACACCCATACACTCCGAAGGGTCGACCTGCTTGCCCTCTATCTCAATTGTTACTGCCTTAACATTCTTTCACTCCTTTTTGTCTGCCAAAGAGTAGTTAGATAATTGAATGTTTTGTTGAATTTTGTTTGTTTTTTGCTACATGCACAGAGTAATAATATACAAGCCTGCTGATCTGGGAGAAAAGAAAAAAATTCAGTCCTATTAATAACATATCTTTAAAATTAAATACAGCAGCTTTATAAAATAAGTAGTTACATTATAAGTAATCTAATTTGAAATCATCTTCTGTGCAATAATCACTAGCATATTTAATTATAGTTTTAAATTACAAACAAGCTTCTGACGTCGCTCGAGGCGTCACCAAAAACATAAGTACTAGATTTGATTTCTTTTCTACACAAGGTAACAACAGAGCTTAATTTCATGTAAGACATCTGTTCCAACCTTGTTATTCAATGTATCATCAGGCATCAATCTATCTTGGTCTTACGACAATACCTTGATGTATTTTATCACGCTTAAGTAACGAGCATATTGGGGAGGCCCGCGGAACGCTGACGGGTTGACCCGAATTGAAATAGAAAATTCAGCACCCTAATTTATATATAATTTGATATAAAATATTATTTGATACGCTAATACTAGTGGTTATGTGAGAACAGTAGACTTCACGAGCTCTTATAACCATACAATAACCGTCATTTACCCCTTTCTTCGGCTTAGCAAAGCCATGTTAGTGAAATCCTTCCATATATAATGCTACAGCAAACGTTTTTTGAAACATCTTGTCTAGAATAAAATCCTTAGTGCCTCTAAAATTTGATTAAAATCCGTCATTAAATAATGCTACAGAAAGTTCCCGCCTTTTCCCCTTTTTCTCCCCCAATCGAAAATCGTGATTGACTAAATCCCAACTAATATTATAAATGCGAAAGTGAGTTTGTATATTTGTTTGTTACCTCTTCATGCTTTATCTACTGAACCAATCTTCTTGAAAATTCGCATACAGATAATTAGGAGTACTGAGAAGGATATAGGGTAGGTAACTTTCATCCCGGAAAAAGGAATGTTCCCGTAGGATTTGTGACACGCGAGCGAAGCCGCGGGCAAAAGCTAGTAATTTATATAAATCAAGGAACTAGTGTTCCATCACTATTATTATTACATTCTAGCCTAAATTCAGGTTAGTCAGCTAGTTTGTAATATATTTGTGTCCATCCGCAGTGTTCTTATTACCTTGTTCACGAGCCTTTGTATGAGTAGGTAATAAACGTCAAAATCATAGCAAAGCATTCCGTCTGACAACGCACAAAGAGGCGACTGATGGAAATAATCTCCCAAAAATCTGACCCCACCCTCCGCCGTAATCTGCTATAATTCATCTGTATTGTAAACCCGACCCCGGGCCCATATAGACCCGACCCGTTGAGGCCCGCCCAATAATGCTCACTGCTTTAGCTTCACTAGAAGCACTGCTACCATCCAAATTTCCTTGACCTTCCCTGCTGTTGCTTCAATTCTGTCAAGCAGTGAAATATAAAGAATTTCTTTTTGTTTTGAGGGTCAGATTGAAATGGTGGTGTAATGGTGGCAACGGGCCTATTTGTCATATGTCAATTTGCCTTCTATTTCCGTTATGAAAGGTTTAGCTAAGCGTGTTGTCGTTTGTTTTGTCATCATTACTTTCAGCTGATGATTATTATTGACAGCTGCGGTTGAAAGTTCAAATATTTTGGTGCTCCGTGTTTTTGATGGTTTATTTTGGGTAATGGCGTTTAGAAATAAATTAACTGAGTGGTTGATTATAGCATTTGATTTCTTTAAACATGTGTCAATCCAATTTGTTAAATGTGTTCTTTTATTAGCTAGTCTACTAAGATTTTGTTCATCCTCCTCCATTTTTTAAATTCACTAAATCCACATAGGTAATTGTCGATAAGTATCGATCAACCTAAGAGCCGGTGCTGGTGTCTGCCAGTACAACGTGGAAATGCCGCCAGCCTCTTAGGAATCTTGCATGCTGACGGTGGCGACTTTGTTTCTATTTTTATAAATTGATTATTTTTAGTACCTAAGTATTATATTTTAATTAAGTTGTCATCATTTTAATTGTTATTGCTTTATTGAATAAAAAAAAATTTGCTATCTTTGACAAAAAATCAACTGCAATGGAAAAAAGACTTTATTTTGATATTTATCATGATAAATAATCGTATTTTATTACGATGTAGGTAATGTAAATTTTTAATTTTGTAATTGAAAGAGATATTTAATTGAACATGTCATTAGTAGTATAGTCATTAGTAGTTAAAAAGAGGTAGTTTGGTTATGTTAGGCTTATTTTAGCACATTTATCTTTCTTCTTTGCTGGTCTGGGAGAAAAGAAAAAACATAGAAATTACCAGCTGCTTCTCTTCCCGTGCAGATCGTAAAAGCCGATCGAGGGAATGGGCGAGAGTCTGAATCATATACATAGGCGATGCGGCTAGCAACCCATCACTTTTATGATTTCCCTTTTCCACCTTCATGCCCACCATTACGCTAAAAGTGGCTTGGGCCTAGGCTCTGTCTACCCCGTTAGGGATAAAGACGTGATAATGTGTGTGTGTGTGTAGCACATTTATTACAAGTAGACCAAAAGCCTTTCTCTATTCTTCCAAATATCTATGTCAGTAGAAATAGGTCGCCAATTCTGTTCATATGCAACTAGATCATCTGCCCATGGTATTCTAGGCCTTCTTTGTTCAACGCCAGCCTGCAGGGTGGGTGAATAATATCAACTTCAATTTATTTATTGCATTTTATAATGTTCTTATAGCTTTAAGATGTCAATAAAAAATATGAACTTTTTTTCTGTAAAACAAAAGCAGATGTTTTTCTAAAAATATAATCTCGGTAGGCCGTATAATAAAGCACAGTGTAAACACAAAAACCACAGAAAATGCCTAATCGCAGGCACGTGAAAGCGGTTATTTTGCGGTCTCTCGTACACCTTGACGGGTCAGTTAGTTAATTAAACAATAAAAAACACCATCAGGATTGAGTCAAGGCACGTATGGAGTGTTCCGTATAAATGTAAAATACGCTATGGGGCTAGGGTTGCCATCTCCAAAGTTATAAAAGTCGGACTCGTCGCTGAATAAGGCCGGACGTGAAGTCCTAAAAGCCGGAATGGATACAGTGGTGGAGCAAGATCAAGGATTTACGAATTCAAAGTTCTGATAATGCCTATAAAAATGCCATGCTTTGCATTTATGAAGAGGCCATCCGCTGTGCCAAAATGCCTAACAAAAGCAGGACAGGCTGGACAACAAATATTTGGCCCGAAATTTATTTCAAGCCCACCATCACGCTAAAATTGGCATTTTAGTCCTACGGCCCCAGGCTCTGTCTACCCCGTTAGGGCTAAAGACGTTATAGTGTTTCTGCATAATATCTGTATAGACTGTACTTACCATCATACGACTCACATGTCTGTTTGCTCACTTGTATAAACAAAACTAAGATGCACATTGTGGGATTTTCTCTCGAAATAAACAAGGAAGTGTTGCCATAATAAATCTGAGCAATAGGGTTTTACGTCACGCTCTACAGAACCCCACAATCCCACAAAAAGTTAATGCTCGGAACGCATTTTTCTAACTCCTGCCGTACCATTATGCTATTATTAATTGGGCGTTAGCTGCTCCTTCGGTGGATTTAATTTGCTTGATTGAGGCAGTTAAACTTCTCAGATAGGGGTGTTTGAAGCAAAGATTTTGGAGTTGGTGATGCTGCAAGCAACAATTTGGAGCAATCTTTCATGCTGGTTAGGGAGAAAAGAATAAAGAATGTACGATCTTTCATGCTGGTTAGGAAGAAAAGAATATAGAATGTACGATTTTTCTCTTCTCGTGCAACATGGTAAAAACCCATCTAAGGAATAGGTATTAAGCTGTCCCTATTTTCTTTTCCACTTTCATTCGAAAAATTTTTTTTTTTTTTTAAATCTACTTTGACGAAGTTTTTGGGCTGTTATATTCTTTCTAGCATATCAGCCCAGTGATTTTGATGGTTTTATGTTAAAAACCCTTAAGCCAAATTATCTAGGCGCCAAAACCACAAAAATAAAGAAAATTTCGATGACTAGTAACTTTAGACCTCTTAAAAAAAAGATACTACGAGTAATTGTGTGAATGATAAATAATAATGTATAAACAAATTGTGGGAATGATAAACAGGATGGATGGATTTTTCCGAAAAGAACTTAAATGTTGAATAGCTCTAAAACTATCAATTGGCAATAGGGGTGAAATATTAAGGCGAGCGCGCGCTACTTTGAATCCAGAGCGAAACGAAGGATTCCATAGTTCCGTTTTCAAATGTGTTTTAGTCCCTAGAGAATTTCTTTTTTACTTTTCAGTCACTAGAGAATTACCAGTGACTAGCCCCAAATATTTGGGATGAAAACATCATTTTTCGAACAGATGAAATGAAAATGAATTTTTTGACCAGATCCAATACCTCACAACGGATAAAGGTCGCCTTACCAGTAATCCTGTATCTGTTATAGGGATAAACACGTGACAATGTAACTTTAATTATGAAAACTATTTAAATTTCACGATTTAGATTTTATAGAAATCATGACATGAGTTTTTTTTTTTAATAAGGGACAATCTTCACCAATAATATTCAATGATACACAATTTCTCTAACATCACAATTAATAACAGCTCCTATAATGAAGGTTTTGATTAAAAACTCTTTAATTTCAAAGACGTCATACCGTCGTGTCTATAATGGCGGGATTCAAACCCATTATATGGGACCAACCACCACCCTTAATCCCTATAATTAGAGTCATCCCACATCGGGTGATTGATAGCGGGAACAGAACTGGACCTTAAATGGGAATCTAATCACTTTTTATATCGCAGTTAGGAGGACGATACAATAGGTGGAATTTTTAATGTAACTTCTGTTGTTAATTGTTGCTTATTGGATTTTTTTAAATTAAAAATCAATGCATTGTTTTTAACGTGATAAAAAAGACTGTATGTAATTTTGCTGAAATAATTATTTTAAACCTACATGTATATGTTGCAGTCAAAACTCTTAACAGTTTAAACTACTTTTAACTTACGAAAGCAGTTAAAATTATTTTTAACCGCAAGCTCTCGACAATATAGTACTTTTGACTGAAAATACAGTCTTAAATAATTGTGTCCAATAAAGCTTTGTGTCTTTAGTAAAATCTAGATAACCCTTCAAACTATTTTATGAACTACTTTTTAGGGTTCCGTACCCGAAGGGTGCAAACGGGTGTGTTTCTTCAGCGTTTTGAAACATTGTACGGTATCATGTCCGTACATATACAGTACAGTTTAAAGTGAGAACGTGAAGCTTTTCTTCGCACATTTGCGAAAATCGGCCACTTTTGGCAAATGTGCGAAGAAAGGTTCACGTTCTCAGTTTAAACTGGAATAAACGGGCAAGTGCGAGTCGGACTCGTACATGAAGGGTTCCGTACCACCGTACAAAGTTATAAAACGCTGAAGAAACACGTTTCTTGTATGACGACCCCCTTTAATTACTTACTTTATCTTATTTTTAGTATTTGTTGTTATAGTGGTCATAGTAATACATAATCGGTGAAAATTTCAGGTGTCTAGCTATGACGGTTCAAGAGATAGAGCCCTGTGACAGACAGACAGAGGCACAGACGGACAGACAGCGGAGTCTCAGTAATAGGGTCCCGTTTGCACCCTTCGGGTACGGAACCCTAAAAAGTAGTTCATAATGGTTTGAAGGAGGGAACTTAGTTTTGACTGGTTGTATCGGTCATCAAAGTCAATAAATATAACAACGAAACGCACTTATGAAGTTTGGTAAAAATAAATATTATTGTAAAATCTATAGATATTTAAAACAAAATTGTAAATAAATAAGAAAAGAAGAACTTTTTATGCAAAAAGTTTAACTTTAGATTACATGATTCTTATTGTTATATACCTATTAATAAATATTAATATTAATATTCACATAAACATGAAAAATTACTCCAGACATTGAAAAATGATCCAACATTGACCATCCAATCTACCAAGATCCTAATAATAGTACTCGGTGGGCAATACTAATGGTCGCCACTGACTCCGCCTCAGCAGCTCACCACAACCACCCCTGGCAGTATTAGAAACACCTATTGTATAAGATAAAATGTTTAAACCGTGTAATTTTTTAAAACGCCTTTTTGGGCAACCGTTTAGTTGACTTGACGAGTAATAATACATACAAACGCCGGATCAGACCATGTAGACTTGGAGAATTTAGTTTTCTCGTTTACTAAATCATCTGGCTGCTTTGGCTAAGTATGGCTCTGGTAGTACAGAGAGTGTCGTGTGGTAGAGACTAAAAATAAATAGACCTGTCAATGATGATGATGATTCGTTGGATAAATTAAAGTCGACAAACGGTCCTACAATCTTAAAATCTATAGGTAACTCCTTATTATTTATTATTAAATGGTAAATAATTGTACCTACGCTTCTTGTCCCTAAATACTTTTAAAATGGAGACCTCCGTGGCGAAATGGCCGCTAATCCGTAGGTTCTTGGTTCGATCCCCAGCCAGGGCAAGGTGGAAAATGGCCTTTTTCAAATTGTCCTGGGTCTTGGGTGTTTACCTATATGTATTTATCATAAAATATAGTATCGTTGAGTTAGTATCCCATAACACAAGTTTAAAACTTACTTTGAGGCTAGCTTAATCATATGATTTGTCCTTATATATTTATCTATTTATTTACTTAAATCAACGTTTTTGTCCCTAAGCGAAAATAAAAAAATTAAAATAAAAACATTATAATTGACACCAATAAACGGCGATTAATAAAATAGCTAAACGTCAAGCCCGCGGCAACACAGAATCGTAATAAAATATTTGAAATTTCTTGTAAATTGTCCCGGGCTGATTCGATGCGAACAAAAAATCCTTAGACTCGATTTGGTAAAAAATAAGGGCATAATTATGGTCACAATGCCGCGGTTAGCGATGCGGGACAATTAGATTTTGACGGCACGGTGATAAATGGTTCTGGGTGCTTTAACGATGCAGGTGGCATGGAGTCGTTGTTCGTGTTGATTATTTTCAGGATTGTCGTTATGGACCGATTTAGATTTTTTTGAAATGTGTGACTGAAAAGATATGTTAATTGAGGTACAACCAATGAGACATTACTTTATCCGTGGTAATATAGGTACCTATAAGGGAAGTATAATATGGTTTTGGACGATATCATTATCATACCACCATCGTCTTACTATTTTGACATGTATAACCAAGAATAAAGTAATATTTATTTCAAAAATGAACAGGCCAACATTTTGTTTCTTGGGGCATGATCATTTGTTTCTTCACCTTGTTATTATTGTAAAAAAATTCAAGAGATTTGTCGTGAGGCCGTTATCTCGTCGAACGCTACACTATGCTAACGTCTCATTTATTACGAGTAAGTACACTAGTACTTACTCGAAACTTGGTACCTACAGATGTATAAGAATAGAATATATATAGGACAAACTACTAAGTTTGCCCCATATATATTCTATTCTTATACATCTGTAGGTACCAAGTTTCATTAAGCTCCAAACAAATACAGGGTGACTTTTTATTAACTGGCAACATTTTTGGAGCAAATTCAGTCCAAGATACTGAACTACTTTCTATAAAAAAAGTTATTAAAAATCTATAAATTTCGTCCTTTCATACAACATCCGTTTGGCTAAGTGCTGATTTGTTTGACCCTGTAGTTATCGTCGAGCAAACAAATATACATATATCATCATCATCATCATCATCCCAGCCCTTCTTCCGCCCACTGCTGAGCATAGGCCTCTCTTCGTCGACGCTACCCATCTCGGTCCTGTGCTGCTCTCATCCAGGTGCGATCTCATACATATATACAAACAGATTATTCGAGTAAACTCTGAGAACTTGACTCACTCTTTTAATCAACGCACTTTTTTGCTTATCACGAATAGTCTACAACAAAACAAATAGTATCACACTAAAGTCTATAAACGACGAGAATTTGTGTACTTAAATATTTGTATATAACTTCACGCTGCAAGTTATAGGCGCCACCGACTCCACAGTTTTCGTGTCCACCTGATAACTGCCCGACAATGCGACCTACGGTATTATTAAAACGAACGTTTCCCTAACCGCGAATTATCAAATTTCTTCCACTTGCCCTAGTATTATCACATAAGTCCAAATGTCTCGACTGACATTTATACCCGACCAATTTCACTTGACCTCTATAAATCTGCGTAGACGTTGAGTTTAGCACCGTTTATTGGAGTATTGTATAAATGATTGGGGTCTATTTATGTTGGTCGTGTAAATTTGAGCGATTAAGCGAAAATTGCAAAAGATTACAGACTCATCTGAGTTAATCCTCTCACTTATAGTAATTACAAGTCTCCTAACTTTTAAATGTGGGCATTAATTAGAGCAACCGAGATTTAACAACAAGCAGTTTTCAAAAATGTTACCTTTTATATCAGATGACCTATTATTTTCTGTCCTATTCTTTTTTTAATGGAAACTGTGTTTAGGATTTATCATCATTTTGCTGTTGTACCTAAGATATCTGAAGAAGCCTAAGCCTTATCTTATATAACGTCTAACAAAATATACTGAAACTATTTTAAGGGTGGATTCAGTCCATAATACTGAACAACTTTCCCCAAGGAACATATGTCGAAATATGAAAAATAATTTTTGGCTTTCCCTACAAACTCGGATCAGCTGATCGTTCAACTTGTATGGAAGGTCAAAAATTATTTTTTATATTTCGGTTTATGTTTCTTGGGGAAAGTTGTTCAATATTATGGACTGAATCCACCCTTAAAATAGTTTCAGTATATTTTATTTTTAGCCTAATTTTATGTACTTATCTTTTAAATAATACTCGTTTTTATTGAAATTACTAATTCTGTTGATGCATATCCTGCGTGCAGATTGTGGAATGAGCTAAATAGACTATATTCTAGAAACTTGTCATCATATTAAGATTTTCGTTGTTCACACTTAGCGCACCATCGGAATGTGTCGCATGTGTGTGTGGCATTTGGATCTAGCTCTCCTGACTCTTGTTTTGATTAGTTGTTTTGTAGGTACTTCGACATTGTAGGTACTGTCAGTGCAAGCTTATGCTTAGACTTTATACATGTTGTTGAGTTTTTTTTAATTAAATTTGATAAGATCTGTAAGGCTTCTTTGAAATCGTTATTTATATCCTGTTATTTTTTGTTAGATATTTATTTGGTAATAATGAGTACCACCGGATAAGTCCTTGTCAAAAGTCTATTATTGAATCAAATCATTATGAGAAACAATAATATTCACTAATGAACGAGGAAACATTTTGCACTTGACATTCAAAAGATTTAAAAGAAAAGATGCCTTGCATGTCTTTGTTATATTATTATAAATGTCATAATTATTATCTGACGAGCCGCTCTACACCAACAGAAAATAAATTGAACTGAAATTGCGTCATCTCATCAGAAATAGTCTGACGGCTTTGCTATAGAAATAGCAAAACATATTGTATGACTAGTGGTTCTGTGAGGACAAAACCTCGCGAGCCCTTATCATGCAATACTTTCCTCTATCCTCTGGCTTTCAGTGCAATCCGTCCATATATAAAACGCTTCACCCTTTTCTCCCCCTAATTCTCCTCCAATCAAAAATCGCAATCCACTAAAAAAAAAAAAACAAGGAACTTGTGTGCCAATTTTGTCAAAATCCATTGAAAAATACGACCTGTAGTGCTGTAGGCGAGAACAGACAGATGGACAATTTTGGCCAGTGTCGAAACTAAGACCCTTCGCTTACTTGGTTAATAAATATTTGTTAGCATAACAGCCATTTGAAGCAGCACAGCTTAAGATGCAACCGGGTATGCTCTAGATGAAAGAGATCTTATTCAGGGTGTTTTCTTTTTTGCAATTTAGCAATTGCATGTTCGCTACTGCACTTCAGTAATTCTGTGATGCGTTCGGAACAACGTCTTTACGCTTACGTAGATGTTGTGGTTCCACTCTATAGACTTTTGAGATGCTTATGGCCTAGCGGTGCGCGTGCTTTGATGCATGATACATCAGGAAATGTTGCTAGGTATGGTCAGAAAATAAGAAATGGAAAACACTCAGAATCCTGAGGTTTCGGGGCCAACAGTATGATCTAGCTAGGTTTATTCTTAGAGGAGCTCGTTTACAACGCGTTTTCATTGTGAAAGCTCGGTCGACTAGTTAGTTCAATTTTATTCATATATGAAAGTGTACTGAGAAAATCCTGTCTTTTCAATACTATCACACTATCACGTCTGTATCCCTAATGGGGCAGATAGAGCATTTTGAATCTTGCTGCTCTAATCAAACAGAGCCCAAAGCCGCAAAATCTAAAGGACACTTTGAGCCATACCATCGCGCTATAAGTGGCCTTTGGGTTTTGCGGCCTTGGACTTTGTCTACTTAGGCAAGAACATGGAAAAAGGAACCAAATAGTGATGGATTGTAAGCCCATCGTCTTTACAACTAGTTGTAAATGTATATAACGCTAAAAATGCAGAGCTGTCTTTGTAAAATATTGATATATATCTTTTTCAAAGCTAATTTCTTTAACCACAGACAATTACAGCGTTACAATCACATCCAGCAGCAATTACCTTACTTTCTCGATCCTACCTTAACGTGCTTGAAAAAAAACGAATAAAATCTAAGAAGTGGCGACCGCTACTCACCACACAGTGTGACCGTCATGGACGGTAACCATTGAATAATTCATAAGCTAACGTAATTAAATGTCTTGGAGGTAAAAACTGCTGACACCATCCTGTGGGATTTGTGGGGTCTTGGATTTTATGGTCGGTGGAAATGACAAAGGTGAGTGGCCGTTGGTGTCAATTACACACGGAAAGAGCGCAGGTGGAAATGTGGAGAAACGGTCGGCGATCCAGAATGCAGTACGTAAAACATTCAGACCCATCAAATTATTTATTTAATAGATTGTATTATCCTTACTATACTATACTATACTATACTATACTATACTATACTATACTATACTATACTATACTATACTATACTATATACTATATACTATACTATACTATACTATACTATACTATACTATACTATACTATACTATACTATACTATACTATACTATACTATACTATACTATACTATACTATACTATACTATACTATACTATACTATACTATACTATACTATACTATACTATACTATACTATACTATACTATACTATACTATACTATACTATACTATACTATACTATACTATACTATAATATTATAAATGTGAAAGCGTGGATGTTTGTTACCTTTTCACCCAAAAACTAATTGACGAATCAACATGAAACTTTGTACACATATCCTGGGAGGTACTAGAAGTAACATAGGGTACCTTTTATCCCGGAAAAGTGTAATGTTCCCGTGGGATACGCGAGCGAAGCCGCGGGCAAAAGCTAGTAAATTATAAAGCCATCATACTAGTAGATATTTAGATATTTACTTACTCCGTCTGTATGGGCGGTGGAAATGACAAAGGTGAGTGGCCGTTGGTGTCAAAGATTATAGTAATGTAAGAAATGGTAAAGACAAAGAGTGAACAGGAAAATGCAAAAGGTGCAATATTCATGCAAACACCGATTACTTCCGTGGCGTATTGGATAACATGCTAATCCGGCACTCGGAGGTTCTGGGTTCAATCCTCAGTCAGGGCAAGTTGGAAAATGGCTTTTTTCAAATTGTCCCGGGTTTTTGTATTTATCTATATATGTATTTATTATAAAATATAGTATTGTTGAGTAAGGATTCTATTAGCAGAAGTTTAAACTTACTTTGGGGCTAGCTCAATCCGTGTGATTTGCATTTCCTTTTCTATTTATTTTATTATCTGCTAATATGACATATTTGAGACCTCTAACATTACTGATATTGTGAAATAACATTTACGGCTGAACTAACTGGCCACTTAGTTACATAGGAACAAAGACCTTACTTGTTTAGCTTTATGGTGTAATTGGAAAAGGGCAATATATTGACCAGTTGTTAGTTGCATCTTTTCATGATTTGCGATCAGCGTATACAAATTTTCGAGAAAAAAGCAACTGTATTATTCTATGTTTGTTTGAACATTATTCTATTTTTGTTTTGCGATACCCGACAGGGTTCATAATGAGCTATCATAAGACAGTGACTTAGTATTTAGGACAGATGTACATTATGAAATGCAATAAATGAATTGAATTGATCAGCGTAGAAGGATTTTATGGTCAGTGGAAATGACAAAGGTGAGTGGCCGATGTCAATTACCCGCGGTGGTGGTCACGAAAATGTGAGGAAACGCTCTCCATCAAAACACGATAACATCTATCAAATTATCTGCAATTATCAACTGTAACGAATGTGTGTCTGCATAAATATCTACTCGGAGTCATGTGATGCGTAAATAGGAAAAAATTCCGGGTCACGTTTGCCGAATGGTACCAGAAAGATGGGCATCATAACTACCATATGGACTCCAGGAGACGGGAAACGATTAAAGGGAAAGCCTAAGATATGATGGAGGGACGACCTGTCAGCTTTTGACAAGAATTGGAGAGAAGTAGCTGAAGATCGAAGTAGCTGGAAACAACAAGGGGAAGCCTTTGCCCAACTTTGGGACCTGAATGGCTAGGGAAAAATATGCCCTCATAGTAACTACGAGTATACTGACATGGTACTTATACAGAAATACTTTTACAAACAAACTTGATACGATAAGTAAGCGATATGGGAAATCGAAAATTTGTTTTTCCTTCGAACACAAACTTACCTATCCTTCCGACGCGAACGACCAAAACCGCAAAAGGCCAATTTAAACATTTGGGCAAATCGCGTGTTAAAACTCTTCATTTCGTGAATAACTTCGCAATATAACTTTTTGGGGAATTCTGTATAAAAATTTGTGCTGTATAAAAAAATCTGCGCTGTATCATGGTCCTTATTAGTGACCAGTGAAATGGTGGTGGCCTAGCGGTTTAGGCACTGGCTGAGAGTCTGTGAGGCAAGAGTTCGATCCTCACTAGACACAAGGTATACTCGTAAACCTGAGATTTTAACCCATATAGACACGGTCATATTAAATTACCATCACTTGCTTCCGGTACAGAAAAACATGGAGAGGAAACCAGCACACTATCACTAGTGTGTAAAAGTGACTGTTGTTTCTTGTCAGATGCTTTTAGGCAGCTTGAAAAATCTGACGCCAGTGTAGCTGTACACACACACATAATAATTAGCAATTTTTTACGTAAGATATTTATTCAAACATCAAATATTACATTACATTTAATAAAAATAAAAAAATTATAAATAGTATACCTCATCCAATGCACCGCATTGAGGCAACGTACCCAGAAATGGCAACGTTTCCTCGCTGTATCACTACAGGATATGATACTGGCTGAAAAAATTGAAAACTGATAAAAATCTTTAATCCTTCATATAATCCATTTTCTAGGTGCCGATTTGCAAGAGTAAGATTTTTTTTTAATTTTTCTTTAATTGTTTTTATGAAAAGCAATTCAGTATCATGGACTGAACTTGCTCCAAAAATTGTATTGGTGGTTTAAAGTCACCCTGTATACAGATTGGACGTATCTTACGTCCTTATAATCATGATTTAGAATTCACTCGATGTGCTTAATATTACCTATGACTCACACGATTGTTCTCAGAATCTTCATCTCGGCTTCACTATGTCTCCGGGCTAAACCACTGCCTCGAGTTGATGAGAAATTATGTCGCTACCAATTCCAAGGAAATTTTTGGCATTCCGTCACCGCCTTCTAGATTTTAGATTGGTTTACATGCTACGAGATCTTGTTTATAAAATTAAAACCTATCAGTGTTTTTGGGCGATTCGGTTAGCAACCCATCACTATTTTGATTCCTTTTTCCACCTTCTCGCGTCGCATGGGGCCCTGGTCTCTGTCTGCTTAGAGGCGCAAGACCCAAAATGCTCTGTCTGCCCCGTTAGGGATAAAGACGTGATAGTGTATCAGTATCAGTGCTTTTTGTGCTTGAGCAGCTATTTTATTACCGAACACCTGGCTAATAAAACTAGTGGTTCTGTAAAAATAGTAGACTTCGCGAACACTTATAACCATGCAATAACCGAGAATTTCCCCTTCCCCTGGCTAAGCAAAGCCATTTATGCTTTATTATAATGCAAATACAAGTCCAAAAAGTTATTTGCCCAACAAATATAACGAAGAAAGTCCAGTTTTAAATTGAATTTCAGGTGCTTGAATTTTCCAATAGGCTCACCTATTTAGACTTTTGAGCAAAATACGAGAAAGCGATTACTAGCGTTCCCTTGGTTCTAGCTAGGAGATCGACGACTTGAAATTTGGCGAATATAAACAAACATTATATCGAAAGAATGCTTTAAGGCCGTACCTGAATTTTCCGGGGTCCAGTGCTGCCCCCATTTAAAATAAATCATTTCAAAGAAAACGGAGACATTATTTAAAATTTTGCAACTATCAAGTCCTAGATAACCCTTCAAAGTATTTTATGAACTACTGTTTACAGTTTAAAGTGAGAACGTTAAGCTTTACTACGCACATTTGCGAAAAACGGCCACTTTTAGCAAATGTGCGTAGTAAAGCTTAACGTTCTAATTATAAACTGTAAACAGTAGTTCATAAAATACTTTGAAGGGTTATCTAGGACTTGGTAGTTGCAAAATTTTAAATGATGTCTCCGTTTTCTTTGAAATGATTTATTTAAAATGGTGGCAGCACTGGACCCCGGAAAATTTAGGTACGGCCTTAAATCAAATTTGAGGGAACGAGAGCTAGTAGAATGATATTGAAGGACAGGATATTATTATTATTAACACACAATCTAATGTTTATAGTTTATTTCCACTGGTTTTAAATTTATTTTGTTGCGTAATAAGAATAAAAAATATTATTTATTATTGGGTTTGGTAATTATAAGATAGGTATTAATGAAATTAAGTTATTACACTATTGTTATACACTCGCTGCCCTGTGGTCGGTGACAGTACAACCTACCTGTAATAAGTACTTACCTAATCAAACTAAGTTTACGTAAAAGAATTATACTTATAAAGATTTTATATTAATTCCTAAATAATACAAAGCCCATTACGTCACCTTACATAACAAAGCAATTTGACACGAATAAGGAAGTACATTTGAAGCATACAATGACAAAAACGTCGAAGTCATGACCCGAGCCTCAAGGATCACCGTCAAATGCAAAAACCTTGACATAACGCGTAATTGCACTCACGACTACGTAAAATGCATCAATACGCTGATTTTTCTTACAAAATAAATCATTATAATTATAACGTCTAACAAAATATAGTAACTATTTTTTCTTTTGACTTTATAAAGTAAAATTAGTGTAGTTTGGTGTTATAAACGCTCATGCTCATGAACAATATGTGAAATAGTTAAAGTGGACAGTTATAGTACGGCTGTAGTGATATTTGTTATGCGGACTGTGGTGGGCGTCTTTAGGCGCCGTCCGCCACTCAATCGGCTATGAAAACCAGTGGACTCGTATAGATTTGTCGCCAGAAGCTATGAAAGGCCTACACCAACCTTTGATTGTAACTGTAAATATTTCTCAAAAAAATAAGATGTCACCTAATAGAACAAATAAAATAGGTTTTCCGAGAAATTGCTTTTAAGAAATACGCAACTACATTTTCACAATAAAACTCTTTACAAATCCATTGCTATAGCATTATAAGCTGCAGATAAGCATCCATGTGAGCCCATTGTCTTTGCTCGTCCCCCTGGCACTGTCCATACATTTGCATAATAACATACTGTTTTTTTCTACTTTCCTGCCGCAGGGCACACTGTGGTTTCTCGGATTCTTTCTTTTGTTGATTGATATGCTGGCTGGTGAGAAATTATTGTGGAAGTGTGATCTGATTTTATTTTGCGATGTCATATTGTTACAGTCTTAAATTATCGAAGCTTGAGATCACAATTATGTAAACAGCGGATATATCAATAAACAATGCCTATGTTTTATTATCGATTATTACTGTGTTTTGATTCTCAATATTGCTTACCAAAACGTGATTTTTCCTATTTTTCATACAAATGTAGGAAGAAATGTAGTAGATTGTAATTTTTACACAATTTACCTAAATATTTTTTTTTTTTTTTTTTCATGTACTAATTAGCTAACCATTTATGAAAAATATTTTTTTTTCTAGACAAATAAAAATTCCCCCACTTGAACAGTTAAACCGATTTTCATCAAACATAGCTAAAAACCTTCTAGACATATAAAGCTTTTGATTAAAAAAGGCATCGAAATCGGTCTATTTGTTTAGATGCTACGATGACACAGATAGACACAAAGCCACACACAAACATACACACACGCAGATACAGACACGTCAAACTAATAACAAACACTTCTTTTTGTCTTCGGGGGTTAAAAATGAAAAAAGAAAATGTATCGAAATAGGAAAAGTGGAACTTCAGTATTCCATATCATAAACTAGTCTATAAACGAATTAAAATATCATTCGACGGCATCAAAAGGTAGTTTCTTGATACAGGTGATAAAATTAATGATTAAATAAAATAACTAGACCAATTTATTTATTTAAATAACATTATATACAAACAAAAGTAAGTGAGTTTCAGTCGATGACTCTTTCGTACGTGCATACTGTACATACAAAAAAGGGCTATTCATCAGAAGTTTGTTGACGCTGCAAATGATGAAATTATCGATTACTTATTATAACTACACCAATTTATTTATTTAACATTATATACAAACAGAAGTAAGTAACTTTAAGTCGATGACTCCGTCGTACGTGCATAAAATAATTAGGTACGGTCGTCATTATTAAATCAGTATAGCAAGTGAAGTATAAAGTGGCATTCAATTTCCATCCAACCAGAGACTCTTTAAAACTAAACTCCCTGTCAGCCAAGTTATAATAAATACAATTTTTTGAAATCTCAGTTAGTCAATTCTTTATTACTTCAGCCCCAAAATGTACATGCCCATCTCACCGTAACATCAAAATACAAGAAATATTTAATATGACCCTCAATACCTAGAGAGCTTGACAAATATATGCACACATTATAATTATACGAAATAAAAACGATTGTTCAAGAATCACGTCACGTGAAGAGACTCCGTTACACATATCTAGCGTTATCTACGACAGTGAGGCAACAGTCAGTCACCGTGACCACGGACAGTCACCACTAACAAACTAATAATACATCTAACTGCAGAAAAATCAACGCTAAAATCAGCCTTAGCAACTTAGACTTACGGATTTGCAAAAGAAAAACTATTTTCACACACGCAACAAAGGTTTGTGAAAAATTGCGTGAAGGAACCACAGTGTAAAATATAAGTAACAACGATTGACTGAATCCGGCAGTATGGTAATAGGAATGTAGGATATTTTTTTAGACTGCGGTGAAAAGTTACATACGGATGTCACGGCTTGATGGGTTTGTCGCTTCATGTAATTGTTGCTTAGTACGCAGCCAATAGGACAGTCCAATCTTACCGGATTTGAGACAATGGTAGTACACTATGTACCAAACTGGTACATACTCGTAGTGTGGTTTGCTCTGTAATTTTCCGGTAAACGACTACAATAGGCGTTTGAACAAAAGGTGGCTTAAGCACGCATTGTTCTCAATTTATATAATTTACAGCAACGATTGCATTGAGAGGTTAGGGTCAATTAAGTTCAGTAATTATGTATGGATTTGCTTGTCAAGTAGTTTTGGTAAAAAATAGGTATAAAAATAAAGTAAATTAATAGTAATGAGTCTAAAATATGGCAAATACGAGTAACTACTCGTAGTATGAAATAGTTTGGAAAATCCAAAAGTGCACGCCTCATAATCTAATTTTTCACAATTAAATTGATTTTTTATAAATTATAATTAAACGACAGTACTTAGAACGCTAATATTAACTAGGAATCAGCACAGTGTAATACTTTATATATTAAAAACAAAAGTATTCCGGTAAGATGAATTTTTCGACCAATTTCTCTGCCACATACATGGTCACATAAACACAGACTCACGGACGTCCAAGAATGATTAGTTTTAATGTTATTATTTATTATATTAAACAAATTAATTGTTTATAAAATTTACCATATGTGCTAGACAGATTATTTAACTTCATATTAGTGCACTCATATTATCCTGTAAGTGTTATATTAAAAAAAAAGTCATTTAAGTTTCGAAAGACTGGGTTTTTTGACATGTCGAGAGTAGAGCACTACCTCAACGCTCCGCTTATGAGGCGTGCAATTACCTCAACGCTCCGCTTATGAGGCGTGCAATTACCTCAACGCTCCGCTTATGAGGCGTGCAATTACCTCAACGCTCCGCTTATGAGGCGTGCAATTACCTCAACGCTCCGCTTATGAGGCGTGCAATTACCTCAACGCTCCGCTTATGAGGCGTGCAATTACCTCAACGCTCCGCTTATGAGACGTGCAATACACTAAAATACCTGTAAATTCCTTTAAGTAAATATTTTTATGAAAGACCAAATATTTTGTATGAAAAACCTGACTAAGTTTTTGCGGTGCGGTAACTCTCGGTCTACACATACATACTATCACGTCTTTATCCTTGATGGGGCAGACAGAGCATTTTGGGTCTTGTGGTTTTAAACAGGCAGAGCCTAGGCCACTTTTAGCGTGATGGTGGGCGAGAAGGTGAAAATAAGAATCAAAATAGTGATGGGTTGCTATGCTATCCACATTGCCTACCTATTAACGCCATACTTGAATTTTCCGGGGTCCAGTGGTGCCTCTATTTGATGATAAATCATTTGAAAGGAAACGGAGATATCATTTAAAATTTTGTCTCTACCAAGCCCTAGATAACCCTTCAAACTATCTTATGCAGTTGCAGTTCTGTTTACAGTTTAAAGTGAGAAAGTGAAGATTTTCTTCGCACATTTGCGAAAAACGGCCACAATCGTTCTAAAACAAAAACATTACTATTCAGTCAGGTAAAACTACGTAAACAAGTCAATTCAAACATCTAGGACACTGTATCTTCAATTGGATCCGCATAAATTCAATATTAATTGGTATCCCAATTGACCAGTTTGTCAAGAATACTTTCTCTAATAGTTATGGAAACCCAGGTTAATTGATACATGTCGTGTAGATTTCTGATTTCTAACCGTTAAAATATGGCAATCTGTTAATTTGAGAGGAAAGCGAAAGAATCACATTTGCATTGACAATACTAGTATTATGGAAAGGCTTTCCTTTCTTGTCTTGTGTTTATTATCAAACCTATACTTACACTGAAGTTCCCAGGGCGTAAACTGCGTTAAGAGCCCGTTGACCCTAATAGTACTTAGAGCGATCTTAAATATTATCAATAGTAACGAAATACTTACTTTAAAATAACAACACAGCAAAGTTCAGGACTAACTCTATACATTATATGTTTCGAAAACACGATTGCTTAAAATTTTCTCGATAGAAAAACATTGCGAAGTTGCCTGCAAGTCACCTCAGAATTATACTAAAACTGAAAGTATTCAAGAAATACAATAAATTAACACTTGTAACTTTGGATTATAACTGTATTAAACATAAGGCAGCGATCATATTTCTTACTTTTTAAATAACTCTTAAATATTCTTTGTAAAATGGAAAAAACCTCAGAACTAAAACCAGCCTCATTAACCTACCGCGTTCTTTTCACCCCGCATAGCTCGCTGTCTCGTTTCGGCTAGAGTAAAGTGTGCGTGGAAGCGGGAGCAAGACTAAAATTATCCACATCAGGACGAAATAGAAGGGCCGTTTTTCCATACAAACGTAGTCCCCTGTTGCCTCCCTGGATATGCCGGCAGAGATATATTTTTTTCCTGAATATCTATAGCCACTATTAGCATGTCCCTATGTTTTTTTTCATAAATTATTTATTAAAAGAGATATGAACATTCAAAAGCCTAAAAAAATGGCCAGATTCCGCTGTATTCAAACATCCAGAAAACAAATTTGGGTAGATGATTATGTAAAAAAATTAAAACATAGGAACACCGATCAAGTCTTTGTTAATTCGTAATGAAAAAAGTTCTTATATTGGTTAAGGTTTGGAGAAGAAATCAGGGGACTACGAATCGTTGATTTTCTGTTCTTTTAATAGATATTTTCAGTCCAAGCTGCAGTATGTCTCTATCGCACTTGTAGTTCGGGCACAGCGCGACAGCAATAGATTTTAAAAATACCTATTTTTTATTTCTCTAGCCCTTAAGGTTTCTTCTTAAGGTGAAGGTATAGGCAAATGTTACATATATAAAAATCGCTGTTACAAACTCTACGAGCGAAAAAGATATACGTCGCGTAATGCCGTGACTCTGTCGCACGAAGAATTTGTACCAGAGATAGACTAATCACGTCACGTAATCCCGCTTGACGCAGTTTACGTCCTCGATGACGGAGTAGACTGAGCCTAAAATAATAACGCACATAAGCCACATGCGTGAAGAGTTGCTGGCCCATCGAGGTCGATCCGTCCAGAAGAATACCATTTTTTGCAATTCCCTTCATACATTTTTATGGTATGAAGTGGCAAAGAAGTAGCTACCTATTTCTTATTTCCAATGGAATCAATTATATTTTTTCTACCTTTCAAAAATATATTTTTTATATTCAGAACTACAAGTAACTCTCTTTGATGTAAGCATGTGTTAAGTTTACGATAAAGCTGATATGTTTATTAGAACAAAAGCCATAAAAAATTTAAAAAAAAAAACTACAACTATGCATAACTATGTAGAGTACTATGTACCTATCGTATCTATGTGTACACGTATAAAACATTGAATATACTTATACTAAAAATAACCACTTGTAACTAGATTTATCTATGCTAAACAAGTAATTATTTAAAAATATTTTTAGAAACAAGCTTTTAACTAAAACAATGAACAAAAAAGTTTAAAGTGCTTCTCAAGACGAATCAATAAACCCAAACTCTGTCTATGTTGTTTTATCACAGAGACGCCGTAGACACCTTCCAGTTTCATCATGAGATCCGGTCATTGGTACCACATTATTGCATTGTCATCCAACTTACAAGTATGTGAAGTTTCACCTCAATCGAATAAAGGAGTAGGTCTAATTTAGCTTGGAAGATTTGATTACCGTACAGACAACGAGACAGAAAAAACTAAATAAAAGCTTGTAAAAATCGAGGCATGTTTACCTAACATTTCGTACATACTCGTAACATAAATATAAGTGCAAATATATGTTTGGTTTAAAAATTCTTGACACATTTGACAAACTACGCTGGGAAAAAAACACAAGTAGATCCGGGTTAATCTTATTAACTATAATTTCGACACTTTGATTCGTATGAGATCCCAAATTAGCAAATGTTAAATGTTAATTATACACATAATTAATGGTAGCTTCAAGTGAACCGATTTTGGCTATGCGGAATTAATTGTCATTTTTTGCATATTTTTGTAGCAGAAAGGCGTATTTTTGAAATCTGAATTGTCTCAATTTAGTAAGCCTTATCATCATCATCAGGCCTTTTGTAGTCTCCACTGCAGGAGCATGACCCTCTCTGTACTACCAGAGCCATATATTAGCCAGAGCAGTCAGAGTGCCTACACTCTCCACGCTGGCCAGACGGGTCGGAGAGGTCTCATTGATGTTTATAAGCTTTGTTTAGCTTGTGTTTCCTAAGTCGCTTCTACGACATCCACGGAAAGACTTGGAATAGTCCTATTCTACTCTGCCGGGAACCACACGGCTAATCAGTAGAGATTAATAATGGTTTTTTAATCTCTCTTTTTGATGAAAAAGTGGTTTTCATGGGCAAGGACCAAGTGCTAGGTAGAGAAACTTTTGCAAAAAATTTCGTGTGATACGGCAATTATTTAGTATGACAGGCTTTTAATGTATGTATGATATATTCACGTCTGCCTATTGTAGGTATAGTACTCGTATCTTATTAAAATACTTCATCTTTTCTGATTTAATTAAAATCCTTATATTAATATGAATACTCGATTAAAGACGTATTTACATGAGTGATGAATATTTTTACACATTTTACTCGTGTAATATAGTCGGAAAAGCAGACCAGCCCCTGTAACATGGCACCGTTGACAAACCCAGATAAAGTTTATTTATTTATTTTACTCTTTATTGCACACAATTTAACAAATAGTTTGGAAAACCCAAAAGTGCACGCCTCAAGATATACAACACAAACGAAATGTCACCTGTATTTTTATAATAATAATTACGATTAAACTACATTGAATTAGACCGTGATCTTCGAAAGGACTTAGTTTTGGATAATACTGAAGCGTATAAAAAAAATGGACTTGATCAGATAAGTTTTTCGGGAGTTATCGTGACCACGCCAGTTTCCATACATACAGACACACGGACGTCCACAAAATGATTTTATTAAACATTTTTTATTTATTTAAAAGGCAAAATGTCTTTTAAAAATGTCATAAGTGTTGAAACTAGTGTTTTTCCTTGACATTTATGTATAAATATTATTGTACAAGTGCGATAGAAAATAAATAGAGACACATTTAGTTAAAAAAATCACTTGATAAACAAATAAACAAATTGATTTTTGTAAGGCCAGAGTAGAGCACTACCTCATGCGCTTCGCTTATGAGGCGTGCAATTAGACACAAATAATAGAGATAAATTTATATTGCACGACTGACTAGCGCCACCCCTCTTGATATTATTATAAAGAGCGAGGTAGTGATAGATGATATCACTTGATAAACGCTGTCGCCGATGTCGTGCTAGAGGGATAGGTTTGATTTTAGAGACATTATATAATAAATCAAAGTAAGTGTAATTTCTTAAGGATTCTTCTTTATTCGATATTCATGATAATGAATTCATCTCACGTTAGTTTTAATAAAATACCTACGTAAAGTCGATTTTTTTTACAAAAGTAAAAAAAAAACCCTTATAATCGAATTAAGAAACAGTATTTTAAAGTAATTACAGTAATACAATTCCAAAATCAACGACCAGGTGTTCTAAAGCCGTACAAAAAATACTTTCCTCGTGTTACAATCTAAAAACACAACCAATTAAAAATGTTCATGCAGTCTCTGTTGTCTCCGTTTACCAAAACACGAATATAATTGCTAACCAAACTTTTTTATTCATTGCATGGTGGCGCTACCATCTTCGTTTATTTAAAAAAAACATATGGCGTATATTTAGTTCCAATCTCGGCCTCTGTAGTTGATAATTTTGTGGCAGTATAATTACAGTGCCATAAGATGGATTGTTACCTACCAATAAAACTTTATCCATGGACAATTTGTGGATGGTCCAGACGGATAGTTACCGATTGAATGCTACTTAATTGCACGAATTTCAATTCGAATCGATTGTTTTTATTTGAGACCGCAATTCAAATGTTTTAGATGAAAATCCAAATGATAGCACAAAATGCACAAACATATTAGCCAAAAGTGGCCGTTTTTCGCAAATGTGCGCAGTAAAGCTTAGCGTTCTCACTCTAAACTGTAAACAGTAGTTCATAAAATACTTTGAAGGGTTATCTAGGATTTGGTAGTAGCAAAATTTTAAATGATGTCTCCGTTTTCTTTGAAATGATTTATTTTAAATGGGGGCAGCACTGGACCCCGGAAAATTCAGGTACGGCCTTAACCTACAGTTACCTTTTATAAGTATACAACGTAACTAAATGGACCCGTATTAATTATCTACGTCATTTATTTAAGGATAATTGCAGATATGTTTGAAACTAACGCTGTAAAACCAATAAATAGGACATATACGAGTAAACATACATGTATAGAAAAAACTGACAAACTTCTTAGTAGAAATAAAAAAGGTTTGCTTGATATCAGTGACGTCACTTGTATCAAGCAAAGATAATAGTTTATTATTAGTTATCATCTGGCAGTGAACTGCCATGGCAAATCTAGAAGTGTCTTAACAGGTTAAGAACCAAGGATAACCAATGTAAGGATAACCTGGTCAGGTAGAATACATACACAGAAACGACAACGTCTGTGGCTCACCCATGTGGTTCCGGGTTAGAATAGGATCACTCCATCTCTTCTTGTGGATGTCGTAAGAGGCGACTAAAGGATTAAGCACAAACATCTCGTGCTAAGATTGCATTCCCAAGGAGAATTAATGTCGAGCGGCGGCCGGTTGTAAAATAAATTCCCAAAGAGTCAAGGATGCCAAGTCTTTGGCATCCTTGGGTGACCGTTACATGCATGTTATATTTGGAGAAGAAAAAGCGGGAAAGCGCACCCCAGGCTCCGAAGCAGCACAGCTGAGGATGCAACCGGGAACGCGCTTAGACGAAGAAGAGACGACAACGTATGTGTCTGTGGAGCATCTCCACATACTATGGCACACCTACTAAGCTGCCCAGCGTGCCCCGATACCTGCACGCTGGAGCACCTATACAGTGCAAGCCCTAACCACAGAATAAATAATACTAACGTACAGAAGTCTCACTCAGCAAAGAAATTCAAGGAAATATCTACTCAATATGGCTAGCGATATGGTTTAATTTAGCTCACGTCAGAACTTAGCACCTTTTCGTATAAATACCTAGACATCCATTGCAAGCCCATTTCTTTCTTATTACTCTGGACAAACGATTCGTATAACTGTATTTACAACTCAGAGGGGCCGCCTGCGCGCATAGTATAATGTAGGTACATTTTCGATACCAAAACGGGGAGTGACACAGGCCTGCCCTAATGTAGTACATAAATAGAGGTATTTAATTTTGAACATCGACACTCTAAAAAGAAGAAGAAGTTTATTACTTTTACGAAGGTATATCAGATAACTACCCAAATATAAAGCCGTTTCTATATTATTTATCTATCATCATCGTAAATTGTTTAATGCTGTACCTTAGATTACTTTATTCGAACACTAAGCTAAATTATTCATTAAAAAAAAATATTCTGGACAATCAGCTAAAACACACATTAATCTTCTTAACAAATGTCACTTTATGCCCACGTTAAAACACACATATGCAAATAAATTGAGTAACCATAGTAAACTACAACTTTTACTAACGTTTATCGAAGTCTCTATCAAACAACACCGCGAAAGTTAACTTTGAACTTTCAAATCTCCAAATCAAGTCAATCAGTTAAGAGTAATTTAACTAATGGATTTGTCATCGCAATTAATTTTATAGGAATTAATATGCGGTCGGCGATTGCTTAGAGCGATCGAGTTGACTGAATTACTTTCAGATTGGTCGAGTAAACAAGGCAAATGCAGGCAAGGCAGAGTTAAAATGCAAGATTGTGATAAATGTTGGCGACATGATAAGCACACAAGTACAGATACACTATATCATGTCTTTATTACAGACAGAGCCTAGGACGGCAAGGCCCAGGCCACTTTTAGCGTGGTGTTGGGCATGAAAGTCGAAAAAGGAAATCATAATAGTGATGGGTTGCTAACCACATCGCCTATTGATATGATTCAGATTCGTAGCATATTCCCTCGATCGGCTTTTATGATCTGCGCGGGAAGAGAAGCAGCGGGTAAATTTTATGTTTTTTTTTCTTATCTCCCAGATCAGCATAGAAGAACAGTTAAAATATATTCCAGTAGGTGAGAGAATCTGAATTACATTTCTTTTAAATTCTTGCAAGTGCTTTTTAGTGCAAGTGCTTAGGCACTTTCTGAAATTTGAATTTGAGATTTTATGTTTAAAATTCAGATTCAATAAAATTACATTTTCTCTACATGAAACGTTAGAAACAATCACTTTTTAATACAAGCTTTTATTTAACTTGGAATCTTGCAACTCAATTTTAAAGCAGATATCTTCGACTGATTGAGCTGGAATTGCGCGCATATGTATATTGCATGACAATGCAATATTATGATGACTTGGAGCTGATCTGATGATAGGGCTGGAAAGTGGCCATAAGAACTCCGTAATAAAGCGGCGCAACCCCTTTAAGTTTTGGGCTTATTTGTTTTATGTTGATAAGACCTTTATTCTCACAATAAAAACTTGTACAAAAAATTATTTCTTTTATAAAATTTTATTTGCAAAGATTTTTTTTATTTACATAATATACCGAGAGATTTTATTATTAGCATAATGAAAATCAGTACAATGTTAGTGAGCGAACGAATTCTAAATTACTGCCTACTTCTCTAGCGCGTTTACTTGATCCAATGTGAATCTTATCTAAGAGCGATCAACCTGACGACTAATGGAGCTGGAGTTCGAATCCGGCGGTGACTGAATCGATTGACAAATTGCGTGTCGAATTCGAAATAGGTGGATTTCTTTTAAGTGTATCTGTTGTAAAAATGTGTGGCAGTTGGGCCATAGAAATTGAGGATCGCTACTATCGCTACATTGGATAGAAATACCTAGTGGTTCCGCAGAAAATAGTATTTAATCCGCTAGATGACAACAAGTCAAATCAGACACTTTTTTTCTGCATTAATAAGTCTAAAATCATGTAAAAAATGGATATGATCATTGACAAGTGACACTATTTTGTGACGTTTTATTCTCTTAACAGTACCAAATAATTTATTTTACACCCAGTCATCTACCCAATTGGAAGCGTGGTCTTTACCATCCTTACAAAAAAAGACTTATCTCGCGCCTGTTTGTTATTTGTCTAGAATATATAATACTCTAGAAATTACTTACTTAGATTTATTAGGCTTTAAAACAAAAATAAAATAAAAAACAAATTTTAAAATCTTGATAAAAAACGACATGATTTACGCAACTTACGAGTATAACTGTAAAAATTATTAAAACAAATATTTACTGTATTTATTTTTTACAAAAAATTACGTTAATACGTACGTCTCACTTTTGAAAAGCACTGTTTAAACAGTTATTTAAAATCGGTTTTTTGGTAAAAAGCTTCAAAATTATTTATACAACAAAATGTTTGTTAATGTAATGTCCAAATACTTAAATAAAAAAAAATATATAGGTACATACATATAAAAAAATTATATTATATAATTTGCACCTCCTTAGGTATATTTTTACACTTTTTGTACACTTTTTGAAAAAAGCTTGTAGCTGATGAATCTTTGTAACCTTTTTACGAAGCCTGTTGTGGATATATCTTTGTAAATTTATTGAAAAATAGTTAAATTTGACTGATAGATGAAGCCAGATTGCTTTTGCAATAAATAAAAAAAAAAACTACAAGGCAAGGGGTCAAAGATGTATTTCACTACTCGCGGGAGTTAAGGCCCCAACACACAGGCTGTAAAAGTCGCAGTTAACGGTTTGAAGTTCTCACGACAGATCGTTCCGATTATCGTGTTCATTATTAGTAAATCTGTTTTATAGAAATCGCCGCCTTTGATCCGGCCCTCGATTTAGATAAATGGACATGTTGTGTACGTTACACCGGTTTCCGAACGTTACCGTTCGTAATTAGTAAACAGTTTAATTAGTTGTATCTCTATCTTGGCTTGTCTATTTAGGTCTTTATTACTCATGGAAAATAGAGAAAAATGATAAATTGATGGAGAACGGAATGGATTTTCAGCCAGTGGATTAGTTTGGAGATAGTATGTAAGCAAATGAACATAGAGCGTATGGTTTTATTGGCCGCCAACAAAAAAGAAAAAAAATACGTTCCATTTTTGATTAGGTAGGTATGTCAATGTCATGAAATGTCAAATATAGCAAGTTGTATTCCCGCTCTTTTCTTCTTAAAAAGACACTCGTGTGTAATCAAAAAGTCAAATCAGATACTTTTTTCTTAACGTCAAAACAAACATTTTCTATGAGATTTGTATGAAATATCGGACTGTGACGTCATAGATTTTTAGAGTCGAATAGCGCTGGATGCTAAATGGATGAGATCAATGACAAGTGACATTATTTTGTGACGTTTTATTTTCTTAACAGTACCAAATAATTTTTTTGACCCAGGAAACTACCCAATTGTTAGTTCTTTCTAGAAATACATCCCAGTATTCTTGTTGCCACTACACGTTTGTTTTATTTAGAATACTAGTAAAAAGAGTTTTACATAGAAATAAGTAAATATTACGAATTCTTTTTCCTAATTTCGGTATTTTTTTATTATTTTCCTATAAGTATGTAAGTATCTATTCACCTATCAACGGGTAATATGTGCTCGAAATCGACGAAGGGATATTGTGCGATATGCAATCGTTTCTCGGCGTTTATTTATTTTCTGGACATTCATTTGTTTTTTCCGGCAACTTAAAGTATAACTATGGTAAAGAAATTTACTCTAAAATCCTACTGTACGCCCACCTTTGATTCCAAAGTAAGAGGATGAATTCCGTTTGAATTTTTTCGCCTCATTTTATCTGCCTATCAAACATATACAGCCGGCGGCGACATTGACATTCCGTGATCCCGCTACCAAAAATCTTTTAATTTACTTAATTTGCGACGTAATTATAGAGGTACAACCGTGGAGCGTGATTCCACTGACGTACAAGGTAGTCTTTTGTACACCCGTCATTGCTTGTCGGAGAATTCAGACATGTGTTAGAATAGGGTTGTCAATTCAGTTAATTTATTCATTACTAGCTAATACCCGCGGAGTTGCCCGGTTAATGGAGTAGTATTCAATTAAAAGATTCCTATTAATCCAGGTAATGAAACCTCTTTCAATCTGTTTAGCCTTATTTGCAAAATTGAGTAACAAATTATAACAATTACAAATATCAAAACATCAAAACATTCATGTTTATTATATTAACTGTATGTTGCCCGTGACTTCGTCTGCGTGGATGGGTGGAAGGTGGCTGTGTTAATTTATAATATCTAATTTACTGTAACAATTCTGTGTACACTATATTAAACTATTATAGTTGTCGGGGGTCAAAACACAACGTTTTAGAGGATTGCAAACACGCCACAGAGCCACATAAAGCTGACCGTGTGAAAAACGACTATCCCGCAACTTTTAGCATCAGACCTTTCTTAATTGTCATTGCGTAATATATTAGACTCACTGGAAACTGAACTCGTTTAAAACTAAACGAAAAATTGTATAGAATGAGAGGAATCTGGGGTATAAAAACACAATCACCTACTCCGCACCCTGTTAAAATTTCTGATTCTATCAGGTTTCGTTGTTATAATTGGTCAATGTTACAAACACATTATGTTTGAAAATTTTCAAACATAAACAATCAGCTCCAATCTATGAACTCGCGACGTCTGTCTGAATCGCTTGTCGCTTCAAACAATACTTATTTCTTTCAAATGGTAGTCAACCCTACATTCTAACCTTTTGAACACATCTGCACATCGGTAATTACCGTCCCCTCTGTCGCCTATTTCCCTATCAATGGTGGGGGGAGGACACGTACTAGTCCGTTACACAAAACAAAGTTATGTGACAGAAGAAGTTTTACTTCCACAGTGCAGACCTCAATCCGCATTTACGCTATTCCCTGGTAAAAATTATGTAATTTTACATAAAATTATGTAATTTTACATGCAAAAAATTTCATAAACCTGTAAAATTTTCCGTAAATTTCCCAGATTTTCCGGAAATTTTACATATTTATGTAAAATTACATAATTTTTAACAGTGTTGTTACTGGACGCTGTTTTGGCCTACAAATTCAACCTTAGATGTTCCTCATTCAAACGTGTCGTTCTCACGTTTCTTCTTCTTCTTCGTCTAAGCGCGTTCCCGGTTGCATCCTCAGCTGTGCTGCTTTGGAGCCCGGGATGCGATTTATATATTTTTTGTTTTTTTTAGGGAAATAAGTTTTTCAAGTGTTTTCGCACATAAATAAAAATAATAAGGGGGTCACTTTTGAGGGTAGATTTGAAAATTAAAAAAGATTAGCAAACTATGTCGGGGGTATATATAAATGATATCCTGTCCTTTCAAATAATTTATTTCAAATGGGGGCAGCACTGGACCCCGGAAAATTAAAGTATGACCTTAAATGAAAAGGCTTGTAGTAAAAATCTCAAATACTTTTTTTAAATTATTTATAATTTTAAGATATGTTTGAAGTTATATAAGAAAATAGCCGGAGTTTGACTATTCCCTTATCCTTTTCTCCGTCACTACCAACCCAAAAATTAAAAAAAAATCAGAATGTAGTTCTTGTAGATTTCAGGAAGACCTATGAGAAGTACGAAACCCTCTTGACCGGTTCATTTTGTAACGACCTACTTTGTCGAATACCTTGTTTATGCGAGCTAGTCCCAGTAGTCCTACCAAGTTTATCCTACCAGCAGGACTACCTAAGGCGCATATGCCATGCAGTGTCACACCTATATCTTTTTAATTTATGTCAGCCGAAGATCAGTAATCAGAGATAATCACGTTTTTTCCATCGCGACGCGTTTTCGTCAAATTATTTTGATATTTTTTGCACAAAATGTCGTGATTTCCAATGACATAAAACTTTGTAATTACAATAATGACGTCAGTTTCCGATTGATACAAAGGCTTTTGAACGTGATTATAATTTGATGCGAAAATGTTATGTCACGATTTTTTCTTTGGAGGATACTGATGGGAGATTTTTTTTTTTTGCGTGTTCGTGATAATATTGTATGATAAATATGTGTAAACAAGTTTATGATTATTATTTATTGTTAAGTATGACTCACCAAAAATGAAGATAAATATACCTAACTATGCGCCGTATTTAAATGTCATGTCGGACGGGAAAAAAAGCTTCCTATACAATAAAATTGATCAGCTGATAGGAAAATTGTAGTTGGCCTATTTTACGAGTTACGAGTAAAATAGGCCAACTACATTAGATAAATTCATCAGAATTTTTATACGTTTTATAATTATAATTTTTATAATCTCTAAATCGAGTTGGGGGTGATAACACATTGTTTGTATGTTTGTATGTATGTTTGTACCGTGATAACTGCCGAACCGATGGTCTGATTTTGATGAAATTTGGTACGCATATAGAACATATCAATAGAATTTTCAAGCTCGGTGGGCATCAAAATCAGTTCAGTAGTTTTTGAAATATTCTTAATAATTTCCGCGATTATGTAGCAAACGAAACCATAGCGCGTTCTAACTGTGGATAGCGCCATCTAGGTGTTACTTAGGAAACTAAATTGTTTTAGAATCGTGAGGTCTAAGTTCGCGGCGAACTACTAGTAGTAATATAAAGCTAACAAACGAGTAAGTGAAGTCTCCATATGGAGATAACTACCATTGACCAGGACAAAACAGTGATATGTGGTATCTTCTCTAGTTTTATATAATAGCTCTTTGCTTTCACGCCTATCAGCATGGCTAAATTGGCGTTTGTATAAGTTTTATAAAAAAAACTTTTATTTTACAAGCTTTAATGGTGAGACCAAAGGTCTTGTCAACACAAAACAAATAAGCCCAAACTCAACGGGGTTGTGTCGTTTCACATTACAGAGTTCTTATGGTCACCTTTTAGCTCCATCATCAGATCAGCTTCAAGTCATCATAATATTGCATTGTCACGCGATATACATATGCGCGCAAAATTTCAGCTCAATCTGTTTCAAAATTGAGTTGCAAGATTCCACCCGAACAAACATAGTTACATACATAGGTACATTGCAAGTTAAATAAATACTTGTAAAAAAGGACGAGATTGTGTATCTGAATCTGTATCAGAGTACGTTTTTGTGTCTAACGGAGTAGTCAGAGTCTGGGTAGAATCACAGCAAAAAAGCAACTACATAAGTAATATCCCTATATGAAAGACTCATAACTACGATTCTCAAACGAAGTGCGTCACCTGTGGTATCAACAGAGGGTCATCATTATAATAAATCATAATTTTTATTGACTGGCAATGATTAATGTACTCTATCTATCATTGTTAACAAACATACGTGTTGGCAAAACTCAATGTTATGTCAAAGAGCAAACTCAACAAGATTTGTTAATAAACAATTGAATATTTGAAAGGTGTCAATCAAGGATGGCAAAGACAGTGCGAATTAACGTAGAATATAAAGGTACTAAACTTTTATCACATCTATTTATTTTCCTAATGGGGCAGACATAGCATTTTTGCGCATAGAAAAATAAATAAATAATGACAAATTACACTGATTTAGCCAGCCTCAAAGTAAGTTTTAAACTTGTGTTATGGAAATACTACCTCAACGATACTATATTTTATAATATATATGTACTTATACTCGTATGTATAACATCCAAGACCAAAGGCAATTTTAAAAAGGCCATTTTTCTGTTTTTCAACACCAATCAAAGGTCGCTTGTGATGCAGTTACAAGTTAGTACGCATTTAGTATCGCTTGCTTCGATCAACCATAAAAAAGATGTCAGGTCGGCGCAAAAATACGGCTCGCAAAATTATATTTGGAATGGAATCCCAAGGATGTTAACCATAAAGATTGAAAGAATACTTTCTTTACTACTGTACATGCCTAGTCGTTTTGCCGAAACAATGCAAAAGCCAATACAATAATAAAAATCTAAGAAAGCAGTATTGATTGTCAACCTTCCTTGCTTGTCTGTCCAAGTTCACTAACGTAATAAGCTGCAGACATTAAAAATCTGTAAATAAAGGATGCTGTAGAAACAAAAATCTGGACAAAATGAATCATGTAGATATCTACAGGATTCCACTTTTATAGATTTTTGTCATGTGATAATCAGTAAATATAGGATCCTGTTGAAATGAAAATCTGATGAAATGGAATCCTGTAGACATGGAAATTTGTAAATATGGGAATCTGTTAAATCGAAACAAAATCTGAAGAAATGATAATCTGAACATATGAGTATGTAAAAATACAAGCCTGTCATTTGTTTAGTCTTGGGGCTTGTTAAGACTTGGCAAGCGTGTAAAGGCCGAAGATAAAACCTCACATCAGCTTTACTTAATCTAGGTATGTTTAATTATAATTATTATAGTATTAGAAACCTTATCCATCTCACTAAAGCTGAGGCTTTGCTTCTATAACAGATTCTAATCCTTACTAAAATATTCCATAGTCAAAGCCTATAAATAATAGAGTTGAGAAATTAGACCTTTACGAATATAAAGATCGCATATTCACAATAAATAATAAGGAACGAGCGAAGGTGGGCTATCGCGGCATCGAACTCAGGAACAATCGCCATTGTAGCTACTGCCGCCGGCACCCTGTCACTGGGAGGAACCGGGTTCGAAGCCGGCTACATAGACTTCTATAAGGAGATTATACTTACACCAAGGACTGTGAATGTCCGCTACCTAACCTAGTGATTTCACGAGGTTACTGGTTGTTACACAGACGATTGCCGTCTGACCTCCGCAACCCAAAGGGTAGACCAGAACCAATCCTAGGATGATCATCATCATCATTTCAGCCGCATAACGTCCACTGCTCGACATAGGCCTCGCTCAAGGTTTTCCAAAATAACCAATCTAGAGCAGCCTACGTCCAGCGCTTTCCAGCGACATTGGTCAGATCGTCTGACCACCTTGTGGGTGGGTGTCCAATGCTTCGCTTGCCATCATGGTCGCCATTCGAGAACCTTTCTGCATATCCTATATATATTTTTGTATATCCTAGGATAGATTTACACAAACGCTAGATGTCACTGAATCATGTTTCTTTTCAGATAATCAGGTGATTCAAGCCTGCAATATCCTAACCAGACTCGAAACAATTTTTCCCGACGTATGCTTCCAAGTAGAATTTGAACCCACGACCTCTGTATAACAAGGCAAACGTCTTGACCACTGGACCACGGAGGCAGTGTGAAATTATCATATCGCAAATCAATAAAAATCGGAATTTCTCACTTATACAACGTTTTAATGAACGCAAAACCTCTCAGATGGTAAAACCCATGAAACTGAACAACTTTTGTTGTACAACTTTCATGAAACCCAAAAAACAAATTCGGATTTTCATATAAATTGACTCGATCAGATCAGATTGTATGAATGTTTTTTGGGTTTCTTGAATGTTGTGGAACAAAAGTTGTTCAGTTTCATGGGCTGAGGTACCATCCAAGAGGTTTGGCGTTAATTCATTAACACATTGTATATTCGTACAGGTCTACGTCCAGCAGCAATGGTAACAATGAGTTATGCTATTCAATGTGACAGAGAGTGTTTATGATGGCTTATGTGATATTTGCTTTAATTTATTTAGCGTATTGTCTTAGAGGTGTGGAAATGGTGCATTTTGCGTTAGGGTCTTCAGTGTGAAGAGAAATTGTATGTTATAATACGATGCAAGTTTTTTTTTATTTGTAGGTGTGTAGTAGATATTAACTACCTTGTGCTTATAGATTAAAAACTGTTTGTTCCTAGTGCGTAATTTTTTACATCAAATTCAGTATATGAAAATTGATGATAAATACATTCCCTAAGAAAAATAAGGTGTGATACGAAACAAGTAATTATTTAAAAATTAAAAAAACTGACTGCCTGATACAACATGAACGGGATTATATGTTGTTTTTTTACCATTTCTCATTCCAAAATACATACATTTAAACATATATGGTTATATTTGTAATCCTTATCAAAGTGGAAGGGACATATCCGTAAAAAATCGAACCACGGGCTATACTAGATCACTAAAGTATGATGAAATTAAAATAACAGTAAAGAAACTTTAAAAATAAATCGACATTCCCATACAAATCGCCCGGGTGGCTTGCCGAATTTTTTTTTTGTGCTTTGGCTGTTATTTTTATTTCATTATACTACTCGTATAATGGTCTAGTATAGACCGTAGTTCGATTTATTACGAGTATGCCCCTTCCACATTGTATAAAATCCTTTCTTTTGATAGGTATTCGATAGATTTTAAATAAAAAGAAATTAAGACGTCATTTGGCGCCAAAATTCCGCCATTTTTTATTTTTTTAATTACCTAATGTCACTCTCACAATTAAGACGAATCTTAATTAGGCTGCAGAGCGTGCCAAAGAAATTGACATACATATATATATATACATACACTCGAACAACATAACCCTCCTTCTGGCGCAGTTGGGTTAAAAAATTACAAATAACAAAAATTTGGTCAAATTTTAACATTTCACCATTATCTTTCTTGAAGGATATATCAGTATTGGCATAAAAAAGTCTGTATATCTCGATAGAAACTTTATGCCAAACGTTCAAGTTTATAAAGACATCGTTATCACCTGTCCCCGCAGCCCTTGAACATAAATAAAGCTTTAAGCTGCGGACACTTGGTGAAAGTTTGCATCGGCCTACGAGCTTATTCTAGGCAAGATATCTAGTCGATAATTTTCCGAGTTCTACCCGTTTTCCCGTTTTGGTTCCAGGTTAGACTAGGACCACTCCATCTCTTCCTGTGGATGTCGTAAGAGGCGACTAAAGGTCTAAGCACAAACATCTCGTGCTACAATGCATTCCCAAGGAGGGTCAACGTCGGGCGGCGGCCGGTTGTTAAACTTTTCGCACAAATACATTCCCAAAGAGGGTTGACGTCAGGTAGGCGGCCGGTCGTAAAATTATAACCAAATCATTTAAACTGTTCCGGCTATTTCTTCTCCATTTTGCAAGGTCTTTGGCATCCTTGGGTGACCATTGAAATGCATGTTATATTTGGAGAAGAAAAAGCGGGAAAGCGCACCCCGGGCTCTGAAGCAGCACATCTGAGGATGCGACCGGGAAAGCGCTCAGACGAAGAAGATAATTTTCCGAGTTTTCATCTTTCATTCTTGAATTCTTTGCAATTTTTTTTTCATTTCAGCAATACCTATTACCTTTTTTTTATTGTACTATACGAGTATTAATCTTTATTTTACAGAAAAATGCTTTCATGCTGGCCTAGAAGAGAAGAAAAAACTTAAAATGTACCAGCTGCTTCTCTTTTTGCGCAGATCGTAAAAGCCCATCGAGGGAATAGGCGAAAATACGGTTCTTTGTTAATAGGCGATGCGGCCCATCACTATTTTGATTCCTTTTTCCACCTTCTCGTCCACCATCACGCTAAAAGTGGTATTTGGGTCTTACGGCCCTGGGCTATATCTGCTTAGAGCCGGAAGACCCAAAATGCTCTGGCTACCCCACTAAAGCATAAAGATCTGATATTGTAGGTATGTATGTATTTAGCGAAAAAAAAACAGGCAAAAGTTAAATTTTGTATGTTTAAATGACACTATGTAACATAATAATTACGAGTATGTATACAAGGATAAATAAGAACTCTACCTAGCCTTGTCTAAAAAAAATATGAAACAAAAAAATTTTTTTTTTTAGAATTAGTCAGACCATGAATATCCTAAAATCCTACTATTTGGACATTATCTGTAATATAAAGCCTTCACTATAATATCTTAGACTTCCAGATCATACAGTGTCTCAGCGCGGTGGACAAGCGATAGCCATTAAAGATTTATGGCAACAGATTGCTATCATTACGTCTGGATTATGTTGTTTGAATACGTTATTAGAGCCCGGATTCTCCATTGAATGCTGGTTTAGAATCTTATTGAAGGCTGTGGGTGTCTATAGTGGTGTATGTATGAATATTTAAAATGTAAAGTATATCATACATACGGCTTTGTCCCTCAGTAAACCGAGTAATAATAATAAAGATATATAATACATATATTAATATCTTTCTTCTTCGTCTATGCCTGACGTCAACCCTCTTTGGGAATATATTTGTGCGAAAGTTTTACATATAAAGTTATAAATACATAAAAAGTAAATACGTATACGTTTTACGATAAAGCCTGTGGCTTTAATTTTGCCTGTTACATTTGTAATAAAGTTAAATAAATAATATTGTAATCAGTAAAAGATCAACGCAAAGTTTTAAGTACTTAGTTTTTACTTTTCGAGGATTGTAAGTCAAGTGGAAATGACTCAAAGTTGTCAAGCAAAAAGCTATTTACTTAATTTTTTATATTGCGACTTATTTAACTTCAAGTTACTCTCCTGCGAGTGTCTCGTAAAGTTAAGAATTAATCTGACCACTAAGCCTACGGAGTAGGAACTGCTATCACTTCCTCGTAACCCCCTTTTAATTGCGATCCAATGAAGCGCCACTAATTCCCCCTTGGAATCGAACTTTGGTCCTTCGGATACAAAATCAAGTAAGTACAGAAAAAACATCTTACCTATTCTTTTTTTTTCTCAGTTCGGCACCTTCCCGTCTACATCGTAGCTGTACTGCTTCGGAGCCCGGGGTGCGCGTCCCCCTTCCAATAATGCCAAAGACCACGTAAAGTAAAGAAGAATAAATACTGCGGCTGTAGATTGATCTTTGTATGTAAATATCGATAATGTATTTATTTTATGAATTTTCCCGAAACTGTTTTGAAATTTAAAAAAAAAGCTCAAGTAAGATATGACCTTATTTATCTCTTCCCTCATGAAATCCGCTAGGGTGAGCTTTCAGGCTTATTCTTCTTTTTTTTATGTCATAGGACGGCAAACGAACAAGCGTGTCACCTGATGGTAAGTGATCACCGCTGCCCATGGACAACTGCAACACCAGGGGTGAAACAGTTTAGTGTTCACATCGAGCGAAGCTCGGTCACCCAGGTACTTCTTATGCAATTAATTAAAGAAGATACAATTTATTTAAATTCCAATCTGTACTAGCTCCATTACAATCTCTCATCATTTGCTCATTGTATGTATAGTAAAGTAATGAACTTCCACACTCAATTATCTCGATGTTGAGTCCAGGGCTAAGACGGCTTCTAAAAAACTGGGCATCCTCTCCAAGGTCCAACGATATTTTACCCCTGACCAACTGTTGAGCCTTTACACAGCTCAAGTCCGCTCATGTATGGAGTATTGCTCCCACCTATGGGATGGATCTGCCCGCTATCAGCTCGAAGCCCTGGAAGCTATCGACAGACGTGCCAGAAGACTCTTTGGTGATGAGTTGCTTACGGCAGGACGGCTCCACAGCCTCGAACATCGCCGACTGGTAGCAAGTCTGTGTGTCTTCTACAGGTTGCACTTCGGGGAGTGTGCGCAGGAATTACATAATTTAATTCCCCCTGCACCATTCCACCATCGGACAACACGACGTGGACAGGGATTCCACCCATTTGTGGTCGATATTCCTCCTCATCGTACCTCTCGATTCGCCTCCTCCTTCATTGTACGAACCGCTAAGGTGTGGAATTCCCTCCCTGCGTCGATGTTTCCCCATACATATAATTTAGGGATTTTCAAGGCAAGAGTGAACAGGCATTTTTTGAGTCTGCGTGATACACCTTAGACCTCATCTTAGCTTCCCATCAGGCTAGATAGAGATCAAACGCACTCAAATTTCTAATAAAAAAAAATAAAAAAAAAAATGTATACCTAACTCTTGGGAAATAAGTGTTTCCGGCTTTCTCACTCACCGAACGAAGCATAGAAGCGGTGAAGCTACTATTCAGAAGTCGATTTTCTGTGAGAGTGTGGTACTTCCCCGGACGAGCCGGCCCATTCATGCTACTAGCAAAATTGAGTTTTGAAGGTAGCGTGGCTCTGCCACAACTAAAACCAAACATGTCTATGAAGTATCTGTAAGTACCATAGTCGTATCCCTTCTCCCTCTATTTTATGTCCCAAGAATCGAACTCGGTCCCTCCGATAAGTTGTGGCAATCAATAGGACAGACGACTAGCGGTGTTGTTCATTTGAACGCGTTGTTACGTTGTATTATTGAGTCTTTTATTAAGGATTTTATTTTTCGTGAAAGATTTGAATGAAATTGGCATACAAATTGGTGTATAGTATATACAAAGGTAAAATAAATTATCTGAGCTGGTTCTCTTCCCCAGCAGATCGTACAAGCCGTTCAAGGGAATGGGTGAAAATGCGAATCATGTTTGTCTGAGCGAGCGAAAGGAGCCAAGCCGCCAGCCGGAGGAGCCGTTTCAGCTTCGGCAAAAATTCTATCGTGTGTCCGAATTCCGGATTTCCGGCTGTTCTCACGTAAAGGTCGCATTTCCCAATCGATTCTCGTGAAATTTTGTTAGCATTTTCGATAACTATTGTAGATTTTTTTTGTCGATTCAGTTTTTTTTTTTTTTTAAATGGTGGAAAACTTAAAAAAAAATATTTTAGCCATTTATAAAAATGTTCAAAAATATCATAAGACTGTTTTGTTACTCTTGCGAAGACGCAACTTTTTTGTCCGAACAACTTTTTTATCCGGTAAACTTCAAGTGGTCAGAAGTGTGATGCAAAGACTATGCGAGGTCTATAGACGAGCATAGAAAAAATGTGTCTCTTCTTCGTCTAAGCGCGTTCCCTGTTACATCCCCAGCTGTGCTACTTTGGAGCCCGGGGTGCGTTTTCCCGCTTTTTCTTCTCCAAATATAACATGCATGTCAATGGTCACCCAAGGATATGCCAAAGATCTTGCAAAATGGAGAAGAAATAGCCGGAAAAGTTTAAATGATTTAGCTATAGTTTTACGACCGGCCGCCTGCCTGACGTCAACCCTCTTTGGGAATTCAACCCTTTTCGGGAATAATGGAAAAAATGTGTAAGTACCAATAAATAAAACTTCTCGTCTATCCTTCTTTCTTAATCTCTTCTTACAGCCCATAATCCATTATTTGGGCTATCAGCAGTAAAATTTGACACACTGGAAAATATATCAGTGCCAAATCAATACAAGACACAATGAGCTATATCTACAGTTGGGATGCTCCCGGAATGCCGACATCCCGGGAATGCATTCCTGTCACATCCCGTCCTTCTTGTGGAGATATCGGGAACTTGCGACCCTTGTTTATTAAGGAAACTTTGCTAAGGAGCCTACTGTGGCCAACTATGAATTGATTGTCTAAACTTACTACTAGTAGAATAGGTACTGGTTTAGATTTATAAAAGGTTTTATGTTGAATTCAACGGAAAATATTATTTCCTAAAAAATATCGCCTAGTCAAAATATGTAAAAATATGCCTCGTCATGGCTTATATTATAAAGAATTTTAATTATAAACATAGATAGTAGATATCACTTATTTCGGAATTGTGAATTATTTATTAGTACTAAATTTGTTTTAAATATCCGCCACATGCTTCGTATTTTTTTTTTATATTTAATAATCCTCAACACGCTACGTCGCATTTTCACAGTTAGTAATCCAAAATTTTAAGTACGTTTGAAATTACCTATAAGTATGAATTTAATAATATACTTACTCGTACCGTCCTTAAACTTTTATTTATTCCAGTAAATACTTACAGGATAATTCTTAAAAGTTTTAGAGCTGTTTTTTTGTTTCTTTTTCATTATCTATGTAAGTAGCGTTGATTACCTTTTCCACTTATGTACACGTCCACCATAACGTAAAACTGAAAAACAAAAAACTGTCCATTAGGTCTTATAATTGGGTCTTGGGATGATGATGTTATAAAAATGGGATTTGTAGAAATATGTTTATGGAGTTGCGAAACGTAGAAACATAGTCGAATTTGGAAAGAAAACTAAGAAAAGGGAATAAGAAAATCAGGGCACTCGACCCGCACTTAGGGCGTTTCCACACAATTGCGCACAACACGACACGAAAACCCGCCGTCGCAAGTGGAAATCGAGTCAGGTAGAAAAACACTCGTGCTCTCGAGATAAGGGTGAGTAGAGGGTAGAGCTTAGAGCGGAGCTGGCGGACATGGACTACACAAGTACCTACGTGATTTATAATGGTACAATGGTAATCCCACCCAACAATACTAGTACCAAAAATAATATATAAAATTTTTCCAAATTATGAACTGATTTCACAAACAAAAAAGAATTTCCTAAATAGGTCTAGGCGTCTTAGAAAAACATAAAATCATACATAAAAAAATTATTCTCCTTTTTTGAAGTCCGTTAAAAATAAATAAAAAGGTTATGTTAAGGGGCTAAAAATCGTGGACTATTCGTATAGAAGAAGAAGTGTATTTACTGCTAAGAAATTATTAACTTTAAAATTAGTAATACTCATAGGTATTGGTCTGGAAAGATTATGTCAAGAGGATAAAAATCGTAGAAAGTCTATTATATGACTATTCATACCTAAGTAAGTACAAGAGTATTTACTACAAGAAAATTACCAACTGTAAAATTAATAATACTCACTGGTATTGGTCTTGATTTCGTGATTTTCTTGAAACGTTTTCCACTAAAACCACACCACAACGAAACTCAAGCTTGTCCTTCAGACATTAACCGATGGGGTGGTGACAGCACAGGGCCGGATTACGACTGACATATTACTAAATATATCACCGCCGTATTGTACGTGAGGACGTGACTATAGTGCGCAGTGTCTCAGGTGGAACACGATGCCACTATTTGTTAAGGTTATTAGGTCATTTATGTCTGATTTTTTCTGAAATTCTGCGATAAATGGCTCTAAGATGTTGTTTCTCTTTTTTTTCTAATTTGCAAACGCCTTCAGTTGTATAGTGAAAACTAATACTGTGATACCTAGATGAATAAAAATCTTTAACTAAGTTTATCTTGAGATGAATATTATAAAGAATTCAAAATTAATTACTATTGTGAAAACTTAAATTAAATTAATATAAAGTAAATTTCTAACCAAAGTAAGTTTTTAAGCTTGTTTTATGGGATACTAACTCAACGATACTATATTTTATGATAAATACATATATAGATAAACACCCAAGACCCAGGACAATTTGAAAAAGGCCATTTTCCAACTTGCCCTGGCTGGGAATCGAACCCAGAACCTCCAGATTAGCGGTCTAGCGTGTTAACCATTACACCACGGAGGTTGTCAATTAAATTAGTTTTGGTTACCAGGTTTTTTACCTCCTAGGCTTATTGTTTTAACTCTGTTTGTTTTTATAATTTCTAAATTTTCTAATAAGTAGATAGATTCTTTTCTAATACAACTAGCATAGAACAACTCTTGCTAATGGAAAGCATTATTATCTTTATAAATACATTATAATGCTATAAGGGTATTATTTTACCCGCAATATTGTGTTATTGTGTATTGTCAAAATCAAAATCAAATATTTATTCAGTAATTAGGCCTTTGCAGGCACTTTTACACGCCGATAATTAAAGTGTACATTACGTGTAATGTTTATTTATATTTAAATTATTATTTTTGTGTTCAAAAGCTACCGATACTAGCATTTCGCGACGACCACTACTGAGAAGAAACGCCGAAAGAAACTCATTCACACAGTATTGGTCGCCTACGCGCCAGAAGGGCTTTGTCAGTTTACAAAGATATTATGCCTAATACAATGTTACCACAACATAATACATAAAGCTTGCGAACGAGTGCCAAATCCAATTTACAGAAATAAGTTACACTGAGTTTTGTGTATTGATTGTGACCCATGGCTCTGTCTATCCAGTAAAGAATATCACAGAGATGAATTTTTGAATTAACTATTGAAAAAGATAAGTTTTAAGTCCAAAACTTATCAATAATAACCATAATTTAATTAATAAACACAGCACGTACCTTTACCAAACAATGTTGATGGTTCGCCCTTAGTCCGTCACTTGAGAGGCACATGGCGTGACACCGAGAATGCCGTGCCCTCTCCGAAGGTAATTACATCCCTTGATAGACGGACCGACCCTTTCTTATATCGTATCAACACGTTTGTTTTGTGGAGAAACTAACATCTGGACGATAATTACTGTCACTTCATCACTTGTTTAGGTTTTCTTATCTTAGCTCGGTTCATCGTTAGCTCTACTGCTTCTGAGCCCAGAGTGCGCTTTCCAGCTTTTTCTACTCCATTGATGCATGCCAATGGTCACCCAAGAATGCCGAAGACGTTGTGAAGTTGAGAACTCTGAGAGCCAATAAAATAATTTGACTGTTTAGAAGTAGACTTTATGTCCCTATAACCACGGTGATGGACGACCCGTGTAGTTCTGGGTTAGAATAGGACCACTCCACCTCTTCCTGTGGATGTCGTAAGAGGCAACCAAACGATTAAGCACAAACATCTCGTGCTACAATTGCATTCCCGAGGAGGGTTAAGGTCGGTTCGGCGGCTGGTTGTAAAACTTTTCGCCCAAATACATTCCCAAAAAGGTTGAAGTCAGGCAGGCGGCCGGTCATAAAACTATAGCCAAATCATTCCGGCTTTTTCTTCTTCAACGCAAGGTCTTTGGCATCCCTGGGTGACCATTGACATGTATGTAATATTTGGAAAGCGGGAAAAGCGCACCCCGGGCTCCGAAGCAGCACAGCTGATGATACAACCCGGAACGCGCTTGGATGAAGAAAAAGAAGACCACGGTGATGAACATAAAAAATATAACAACTGTAGAAGTGTCAAATGCCAAATTTTATCAAGATTTTTGTGTCAGAATACTTCTGACGTTCGTCAGAAGGCATTCTGCCTATGTGTTTTGTGCTAAACCTCGCATGCTATCAGACACGTCCGATTTCTGATGACAGAAAATTATTATAATATTTGCATTAAGCCTGGTCGCACCAGGCCTAATTCAAACATTGTAAATAAATAAATATATAGGGACAAGTCACACTGATTGAGCTAGTCCCAAATTAAGTTTTTTAAACTTGTGTTATGGGATACTAACCCAACGATACTATATTTTATAATAAATACATATGTAGATAAACACCCAAGACCCAGGACAATTTGAAAAGACCATTTTCCAACCTGCCCTGGCTGGGGATCGAACCCAGAACCTCCAGATTAGCGGACTAGCGTGTTGACCATTACAACACGGAGGTCGTCAAAGACTTTCTTTTACACGGAGGTGTAAAAGAAAGTAGCAGAGAAACTAGCATTAAATATTTATTTGTATACACAATTGACAACAACATTTACAAGTTAATTCAGCTTATCAATTAGATAACTCATCAGCTCTCGCAACCGAGATCAGATAACAAACATACACTCAATCATTACGAAACAACAACATTAAAACAAGATGCAATTTGAAAAGCTGCAGACAGACAATAGGAGGCGGTTGATTCTGAAGTGAAACTCGTATTGAATTTCACTTGCGAATACGAATATGTATATTTTTATTTCTTCGTATGTCAAATAAAATGGCAAATTCAAAATAACTTCAAATTGAGGCCTATATATTTTCAGTGGCCTCGTTTTTAGGGTTCCGTACCCGAAGGGTGCAAACGGGACCCTATTACTGAGACTCCGCTGTCTGTCCGTCTGTCCGTCTGTCCGTCTGTCCGTCTGTCCGTCTGTCCGTCTGTCACAGGGCTCTATCTCTTGAACCGTAATAGCTAGACCTTAAATTTTGACCCATTATGTAATACTGTGGCCGCTATAACAAAAATACTAAAAATAAAAAAAGTTAAAAATTAAAGGGGGTCGTCATACAATACAATACAATACCCTTTATATCACAAAAGTAAAAAACAGAACATAATTATCTTAAAAATTAGGAAATGCGCAAAACAACGTCAACGTCATACAAAAAACGTGTTTTTTTCAGCGTTTTTAACTCGATCTCTTGAACCGTAATAGCTAGACACCTGAAATTTTCACCGATTATGTATTACTATGACCACTATAATAACAAATACTAAAAATAAGATAAAGGTAATAATTAAAGGGGGTCGTCATACAAGAAACTTCAGCGTTTTAAAACATTGTACGGTGGTACGGAACCCTTCACATACGAGTCCAACTCGCACTTACCCGTTTATTTTAAAAGCTTTACCAAAATATTAAACTTGTCAGCAATCTCGTCACACTGTAATGTCGTTTAATATTATTTGGAATAACACTAAAAAGAGTTTCCTTAAAAATGCATATTTTAGAAACGTTCTGGTTGTTTCCCTCTTTCTGGAGCGATATCGTAAACGTAGAAAAGAAAATTTTGAATGTAAGTACCAGCTGCTTCTCTTCCCGCGCAGATTATAAAAACCGACCGCAGGCAAAAATGCAAATCACTATTTTGATTCCTATTTCCATCTTCTCGCCAACTAATACGCAAAAAGTGGTCAAGACCTAAACCAAAGTCTTGCGGCCTATCATCGTCATCATCGTATCAGCCACTGGAAGTCCACTGCTGGGCATAGACCTCCCTCAATGATTTTTAAAACGACCGATCGGAAGCGGCCTGCATCCTGCAACCTTGACCAGGTCGTCCGACCACATAGTAGATGGGTGGCCTACGCTGCACCTGCCGGTACTTGGTGGCCATTCGAGAACCTTTCTGCCCCATCGGTTCTTCGTGGCCCGCTAGATAAATAATATAAAGATTAAGTAAGAAAATGGAAAATTAAAATTAATAATGAAATGAATTAATTTCAGAATATCCTCCGTAGCTCCACGAGCATTCGTGACGATTACCTCCCGATATAGCAGTTAATGGTTTAGCAGCTTTTAAATAACAATATGGACACGCCCAACGCTATTAATGTGTTCATAATCGTGCGATCTTTCTCAGGGATGCTGCTCTAGTCCTCTCAAGGTCTCTCCTGGGGAGAGGGATCGTATAGATTCTGATTTACAAGGCTTCGAGCATGGTATTACTCGTATAATAAAATAAGGTATTCCCTTCCCGCAATGCGGAGTATCACAAAGAGATCGCGTGAAGAACACGCCCGCATCCGCGGCAGCCTTCATGTCCGTGACATAGCAGACTGCAAGAAAGTCGCCTATGCTGGTCAAGGACACGTCTTGCGGAAACCGGCAAGTTACGTGGAAAACAAATGTATAGCCATGCCGCCTGCTGGAAAGCGGACCCCGGGCTTCATAGCATTACAGCTGTAAAAGCAACTGCGAATACGCTGAGATGAGAGAGAGAGATTCTCATCCTTCCATCATTCTTCCATCATCCTTTCATAATTTTTTTTATTAATGACTTGACGCTACTGCGTATTTAACCAGGAACAAGTTAATAAAACGTGGGAAATTCTTTTTCCTAACAAGTTACAATCAAAGGTTGGTGTAGGCCTTTGATTGCTTTAAGGGAGCTCCTGGCGACAAATCTATACGCTTCCACTGGTTTTTATAGCCGATTGAATGGCGGACGACGCCCGAAGACGATACAGTTCGCGAAACAAATATTACTACAGCCGTACTACTACGACCGTACTGTACGACTGTCCACTTTAACTATTTCACATTTTGTTCATGAGCATGAGCATTTATAACACCAAACAACACCAATTTCATATTATAAAGTTTACTAAAATTAATTTGTAAAATAATTTAAAGAAAACCCCAACCGAACCCCTTGACTTCCCGCCAAAAACCGACCCAAGCTTTACGTCTCGAATGTCACGATAAGTGTTACCACTGATTGTTCTTTTCAGTAAATTTACGGAAATTCTTAATTATTAAATTAATGCATACGGGAATTAACGCGAAACGTACCTTTTTTTTATTTATTTTGCTGACGTTTCGTTCGGGTTTCACCGAACGTGGTCCCAGCTTGACTGCATCAAGACCACGTTTAATTTAATAATAATGCAACGCGATAGTTTAAAAGTATTTAATTCTTAATTAGTTAATGACTATAAAATACTAACCAAAGTAACTATTTAGTATGTATATCGTGTGATTCATTTGTTTATTTTTACCCGACTGCGGCAAAGCCCATAAGGGGGTTATGTGTTTGACCTGTATGTATGTCCCATCTCTATGTTCCGTCGTAACTAATAAACGGCTAAACCGATTTTAATAAATTATATGTGATAAGATTCTATATCTTAACCACTAGAGTGTCATAGACTATATTAAAATTATTGGAAATCAAAATGATGATTTTCTGGCGCCAAATTTTGCGGCATGAAAAATATTTTCTTTTCAAAACTTATCGAGTGGGGTTTTAAATTAAAGCATTTTATTCTAGGATTGAAAAAATATATACAACTTATATGTTAAAATGAAATTTGGAATGAGAAATGCTAAAAACAATATATGACATCGCTTCGCTAAGCGTATTCCCGGTTGCGTCCCAGGCATAGGTTGCTGTTGTATCACGCAGTCGGGTTTTTTGATTTTTTAATAATTACAAGTTAATAAATTTATATATTGAATTATTAGTTCATAATTAGTTTGTAAAGTTAAAAAATGCGATTTGCTCGATTAACTCCAATCACACACAGTGGCAACACTCCCAACTGACGTCGTATTCTTGGGCCAATCATGTGACCAGCTGACACGGCAAGATAATACCTTGTTTTATCACATGGCTTTTAAGTACCTACATATTAAAATAACAAGAAAGTTGTATATAAACATGGAATAATTTATCCGACTACGCACACGTCACAGCCTGAAATGATACCGTGTTAATGAACTTCTTTTGGCGTTTCTTCTGAGCAGTGATCTTCTAGAAACGTTAGATTGTTTGCAGCTTTATTAATCTGTATTTACTTTAGTACAAAAATTATGTTAGACAAATAGGTTTGAATTAAAAATAAATACAGGACATAATCTTAAAAACTAGGGAATGCGCAAAAGGCGGCCTTATCGCTTAGAATTTCTTTCCAGGCAATCTCACTTATCAAAAAAAATCAACGGGAACTTAGTTAGTAGGGTGGTCAATGTGATATACGTACTTATCCCAACTATCCTATCCTAATCCTAACTTCCTAACTAATATTATTAATGCGAAAGTGAGTTTGTATATTTGTTTCTTACCTCTTCACGCTTTATCTACTGAACCAATCTTCTTGAAAATTCGCATGCACATAGTTAGGAGTATTGAGAAGGACATAGGGTACCTTTCGTCCCGGAAAAAATTAATGTTCCCGTGGGATACGCGAGCGAAGCCGCGGGCAAAAGCTAGTATGCAAGAATTCTAATAAGCACACATACATCATAGTTAAATACATACAACATTGGTACACATAAAAAAGGCATACCTTTTTTTATACAACAATAAGTCAAATCTTTCACTTTTTTCTAAATGACAAAACAAACATTTGCTATTGGATTTGTATGAAATATAAAACCATTACGTCATAGATTTTTTAAATCAAATAGCGCTCTATATATCCGCTTTTATGCATTAATAAGTCTAAAATCATGTTAAAAATGGATATGATCAATGACAAGTGACAGTATTTTGTGACGTTTTATTCTCTTAACAGTACCAAATAATTTATTTTTGACCCAGTCATCTACCCAATTAACTTTTAATACAAAGATTGTGTATCTCGTATAAAAAGTCAACAAATTTTATAAAAATAGTACGTTTATTAGAAACATTTATTTAGATTTAACCGCTCTGAAAACAAGTTCAAATAATTTTGTTTCATTATAAATAAATAGGTATATTTTTTACCAATGATGTACATCATACAGGAATTATTATTGAATAGTAAATAAATGTGAAGGCTACAATTACATGTGTCCGTTAGGTACTTCGTGTGATGGCGGTGTTTGATAACGTACTTCAACATATCAACAAAAACACATCACCTTAAAACCTTATGCATGATATCCTCCTTGACCCATATTGACCCGTTGATTTGTGTAAAGGCGTATCGTACAATATTTTAAGTTACTTACTTGGTGGTCTCAGGCTGATGGCATAAGGGATCAAATTTTAACAACTCAATATGTAGATAAGACATCATTTTTTGATCATTGAAATTACTCAAAATCAGCCATGCCAAAGAAAAGCTCGTTGGCCCGGTGGTACGTTTTCGCAAGTTAAGCAATCCTGATCGTGGTCGGCACTTGGATGAGTGACCACAAGTAGCATAAAACTTTTTCGAACTCCTCCATTTGTTTGATTTGTTTTTCGTGTAAGTGGCTAAAACTTGTGTCAGATCTTTCAAGCTGCCTAAAGGCATCTGACATAGCTTGACGACTGGCATACAATGATGACAGCCGGGACTAACGGCTTTACGTGCCATCCGAAGCACGGAGGAGCTCAAAAATTTTTTATGCCAATTGTGGTCATCCAACCAAATACAGACTACATCCGGTGTTGCTTAACTTGCGAAAACACGTACTCCCACCAGGCCAACGAGCTTCTCCGTGCTTTGGAACTACTATTCATAATCTACTACGATTATTCATAATAATACGACTAGACTACGATTCAGAATAATTGGAAATACCTTCAACCCAGCAATATATAAGTATACATTAAGACTTGGACAATCTGACCTATGGCTAGCCCAAGACACAATACCACGCAATATGTCAGCGGAGAGCCACGCCTAATCTTCACTTTGGAATCTAACCACCATTATTCTGCACAAAACAATTCCCTGCGCATGACATTAAGAAATTATTAGGTTTCGCATCCGCGTAAGGCGGCCTTAGGGCAAAATAAAATTTACACAGAATAGGCTCTTATTATTAGTTAGTAGTCCTTTTTTTATTTAAAAATAAATTTATAGTATAGAGTCTATAGTATATAGTCGAGCTTCAAATTACATTAGATAAAAACATTAATACTATTTACGGATTTGCAGGAGATTTATAATTATTAATATTTTTTCAAAACAAAATACCGACATCTATACCTACCTAAATAAACAAAAAATTTAGACGACCGACGAATTGATAACTCCATCCTTTTTTAAAGTCGGTTAAAAAAACGCGAGCTAAAACTGCTGAAAAAGCGAAACTTTCACATAGTACAATAATGATTTCAATATACCTATTTGAGTAACAATTGGACTTGTTTACGTTCTAACCTATCAAGTGATTGTGCTATCAATCCGGGTACTGTCATTATAAGGCGAGGAACGAAAATGACACGTCCACTCTGTCGCGTGCTCCTATCATGTAAGGAGATTTAATAAGACCAAATGACCATCAATGACAAACAAAAATAAAAGGATTGAGAATAGGGTAAAGCACCCAGTAGTCAGCCTTTTAACGCAAATCGAAACTGGCAGTTGTTGCAGTTTATATAGTTTTTGTAATAAAGAAAACTACCAGCTATTATTTGAAAGGTTGTTTATTAAATTTTCTTATAAAATACTATTCAGTTGAAACATTTTATGTTTTTGAAGTAAAAAACTAGATTAACCTAAATATGGCACTTTTAACCAGTACTCAGCCCCTTTTGCCCACTGGTCAGCCTAATTTTACCCAGTTGTCAGCCTCTTATACATTTTTTATTTGTAGTCTTTACTCTTTACAATTAGGTCATTCTTTTGCATAAAGGACACAAGAATTTCAAGTTTGATACATTTTCATATAGCTCTCCAACGAATTCAGTACATCTTAGATGATACCATGCAGGGCATGCGTCACAACCAATATTTTTTAAGTCGTTAATTTCTGTATCGCTATTAAGTTCGTCATCGCAGTTATGGCATCGTATTTTATTCACTGTACAAGTGACAGCTGCCTTCTTCTGTGGTTTCCTTCTTTTCGCATCGGTTGTCTTTGAAGATCTTTCTGCTTTCCTTTTTCGTAATTCTTCCTGTCTTCTCCGCTTTTCCTCTTCTTTCTTTTCTTTAGCTTCTAGTCTCTTTAATTTATTCATCAAGATTTCGTTTCTTTTTTTTTCCCTTATTTCTTCTTTCTGTTTCTCAAATTGTCGCCATTCGTCTGAAGAAATCGCTCCTATTCTATTCATAGATTTTATTGTTTTTGTTTTCTTTGTTATAGGGGGTAAGGTTAAATGTTTTTTCAATACAGGTGATAGATTTTCTGAATTTATAATTATACTGGGTAAAAGGTTAAGTTCTTCAGATCTATTGCTATTTTCCTTTATTTCTGCATCTTTATTGTTTTTCTTTTCAATTAGCTTAGGTACGCTTTCTTTGCTTAATACTTGTTTATTATATAAAATATAATCTTTCTTTGGTACGCCTAGCTCTGTAGTAACTTTGTTATTATCTTTCTTCAATTTCTCTGATTTGGTTTTCAAAACGGGTGGTAGGTCTACAGCTTTTACTACTACATTAGATAAAATGATAGGCTTTCTAGTAATTTGGTCTCCTTTGCTGTGTATAAATTGTGTATCATTGTTGTTACTGTTGTGAGTATCAAAAAAAATAGGTTTATTTTCTCTTTGTATTACTTCTTTGTTACATGTATTATATTTTTTCAAATAATCTCTGTCTTCTTTTGTCGTGTTTTCTTTATCATCTTCAATATTAAGTGTATCTTTTATATTCAGTCCATAGTTTCGGTTTACAATTTCTTCTGATTTATCAGTTTCATTTTGTAAATACTTTTCTATCTCAATGTCAGAAACTCTTTTTACTTCATAATTTTTCACACACTCAATTTCACTTGCTGCATTATCGTCAAGTTGTTGATCATTTAATAAAACAGTTTCTAATTCAACAGTTGTTGCATTATGACTATGATTAACAACTTCAAAATCAGTTATAATTTCAAATTCTTTCGTGGCTTCGTCATTTAAGGTGATATCTACCAAATTGTTTTCTAATGTGTAATCACCTATAATTGGTAGACTTGTAGGATATGGATTTTCAACTGACTCTGAAGCTATTCCTTGTTGTTTTGAATCTGCAATGCTTATTGAGCTTCTGTTATCAATTCCGATTTCGTTACTTGTAGAGTCTTTGGTTGAATTTAGACTTTCAATACCTTTAGTATCTTTTGCTATATTTAGTACATTTATAACAATTTCGGCATCAACTCCAGCATTTTTTAAATCGTCACTAAGTTGGTTAATCACCTTGATTGCGGTATTTATATACCTTTTCTTTATTTTACAACCTGATGATTCTGATTTATCAGTGGTTTGTTTATGATAATTCTGAAGATTATTTTGGACACATTTGGTATAATCTAATGCATCTGGATTGCATGGATATAATCCACATTTGCGAAAGCCATTTATTATAGTAGTGGGCAAATTTTCTTTTTTTTTTTTTTTTTTTTTTTTATGTTATAGGGCGGCAAACGAACAAGCGGGTCACCTGATGGTGAGTGATCACCACTGTCCATGGACATACCTTTTTCAGCAAAGGACAGAATGTTGACTTTGTCAAAACATTATTGACATTTTCAGGTCGAGTTGCCCATTCATGCACGGTCTTCTTCCATTCAGATTTTAAAGGTTTAAATACACTTACATCAGCTGGCTGTATTAAATGTGTTGCATTTGGTGGAAGTGCATAGAGGATAATACCATTATCATTGCAAAATTCGCTAAGACGCATTGTAAGGTGACTCTTGTGCCCATCAACAAAAACAAGTACTGGTTTTTTATCTTTTGATCATCCAACCATTTGTTCAAACCTTTTACAATGTAATCAAAAAATATGTCGGATTTCATCCAACCAGTCTCTGACTTTCCTAATAGCCAATCAGCAGGCATACTGTTGACGACATCTTTTGGAGGGCGCACATATGGAAATACAACACATGGAGGCAAACTATTCCCAGATGCTGATATAAATAAGAGAACAGTGATTGCCTCTTTTTCCTTGCCTTTTAATATTTTGTAGACGTTTTTGTATCGTCTGGGTGCAATAACTTTACCAGATTTGGGACAAATATAGAAACTGGTTTCATCACCGTTGAATATTCGGTCTGGCATAGATAAAATATCTGAGGCTCCTTTTATTTCTAAATGCTTTAGCAGTTCAGCAAACCATTTCCTGATACCCTCTTCCGTCACAGCAGCTCGACCTTTGGATATATTTTCGGCTGTTCTTTTACTCAACTCAGGATGCCGTCTTAAAAAAGACTGATACCATTTTTTTCCTGGTCGGTTGTTCACAAATGGGTTAGGTCTATTATCTTCAGATATAATATTTTGGACAGTATTAAGGAGGTTATCAGGTTCCCGGGGAAATCCACATTTTGCTAAAGCTATGCACCAGTCTTTCAGGGCAGTCTCTTCTGCTTTGGTTAGTACCGTATCTGGACCCATCTTTCGAGGCATTTCTGGCACTCTTAAATGTAGTCGGTCCTGAAGAGTTCCCCGTGGGACACCAAAAGTTCTACTAGCCTCCCTTATTTTCATTCCATTTCTGATCGCCGCCATGGCTTGTGTTAATTGTTCTTCCCTGTACTGGTGAATAGGCCTTTTCGACATGATGGAATCCTAAAACAAAAGAATTGCCATGCCATAAGCGAAGCGACCCACAAAAACCTACTTTAATGGAACACAATAAAGTTCAGTTTTCGGTAAACGGCTGAGTACTGGGTTCGAATATCCAAAAGTCAGCCACTTACCATTATATACGGCTGACTACTGGTAAAATCGAAATTTTATACCATAAGAGTTAGGTTCAATAAATTTAGCAAAAAAAACACATGCAGCAGTGTTAATTGCAACCAAATATAATAAAATCACAAAAACACCAGTGGTCGGCCACCAATGGCTGACTACTAGATTTACTTCGAAAATTTAAACCCCAATAGTCAGCCACCAAAATTAAAACGTATTTTACGAATAAACAACCATTTTAAGCTTATATTCTCGTAAACTAAGTATTTAAATGTTATATTACTTAGTAAAATTACACAATTGACACAAATAATACGAAATACTTACCGAATCCTCGACGACGTCTCCTTACAAAAAAATTAGTCACTGGTACACGTACGTACATGTCGCTGATGGCAGTGCAAATGAACGACCATATCTCGGCGTCTCGTTTTGCTATTGGTTTTTAAGTGTGCATAGTTACCAATCAGAGAACAGAGATTTGAATTAACGGTACCATTGTCGTGTAATCCAATTTAGACACTATTTATATGAATTTAACGTTCATAAAGGCTGAGTATTGGTGCAAGGCTGACTTCTGGGTGTTTTACCCTACACACACACACCTTTTTAGGGTTCCGTACCCGAAGGGTGCAAACGGGACCCTATTACTGAGACTCCGCTGCCTGTCCGTCTGTCCGTCTGTCCGTCTGTCCGTATGTCCGTCTGTCCGTCTGTCCGTCTGTCCGTCTGTCCGTCTGTCCGTCTGTCCGTCTGTCCGTCTGTCCGTCTGTCCGTCTGTCCGTCTGTCCGTCTGTCCGTCTGTCCGTCTGTCCGTCTGTCCGTCTGTCCGTCTGTCCGTCTGTCCGTCTGTCCGTCTGTCCGTCTGTCCGTCTGTCCGTCTGTCCGTCTGTCCGTCTGTCCGTCTGTCCGTCTGTCCGTCTGTCCGTCTGTCCGTCTGTCCGTCTGTCCGTCTGTCCGTCTGTCCGTCTGTCCGTCTGTCCGTCTGTCCGTCTGTCCGTCTGTCCGTCTGTCCGTCTGTCCGTCTGTCCGTCTGTCCGTCTGTCCGTCTGTCCGTCTGTCCGTCTGTCCGTCTGTCCGTCTGTCCGTCTGTCCGTCTGTCCGTCTGTCCGTCTGTCCGTCTGTCCGTCTGTCCGTCTGTCCGTCTGTCCGTCTGTCCGTCTGTCCGTCTGTCCGTCTGTCCGTCTGTCCGTCTGTCCGTCTGTCCGTCTGTCCGTCTGTCCGTCTGTCCGTCTGTCCGTCTGTCCGTCTGTCCGTCTGTCCGTCTGTCCGTCTGTCCGTCTGTCCGTCTGTCCGTCTGTCCGTCTGTCCGTCTGTCCGTCTGTCCGTCTGTCCGTCTGTCCGTCTGTCCGTCTGTCCGTCTGTCCGTCTGTCCGTCTGTCCGTCTGTCCGTCTGTCCGTCTGTCCGTCTGTCCGTCTGTCCGTCTGTCCGTCTGTCCGTCTGTCCGTCTGTCCGTCTGTCCGTCTGTCCGTCTGTCCGTCTGTCCGTCTGTCCGTCTGTCCGTCTGTCCGTCTGTCCGTCTGTCCGTCTGTCCGTCTGTCCGTCTGTCCGTCTGTCCGTCTGTCCGTCTGTCCGTCTGTCCGTCTGTCCGTCTGTCCGTCTGTCCGTCTGTCCGTCTGTCCGTCTGTCCGTCTGTCCGTCTGTCCGTCTGTCCGTCTGTCCGTCTGTCCGTCTGTCCGTCTGTCCGTCTGTCCGTCTGTCCGTCTGTCCGTCTGTCCGTCTGTCCGTCTGTCCGTCTGTCCGTCTGTCCGTCTGTCCGTCTGTCCGTCTGTCCGTCTGTCCGTCTGTCCGTCTGTCCGTCTGTCCGTCTGTCCGTCTGTCCGTCTGTCCGTCTGTCCGTCTGTCCGTCTGTCCGTCTGTCCGTCTGTCCGTCTGTCCGTCTGTCCGTCTGTCCGTCTGTCCGTCTGTCCGTCTGTCCACCTGTCCGTCTGTCCGTCTGTCACAGGGCTCTATATCTTGAACCGTAATAGCTAGACACCTGAAATTTTTCACTGATTATGCATTACTGTGGACGCTATAACAACAAATACTAAAAATAAAAAAAAGTTGGAAATTAAAGGGGGTCGTCATACAAAAAACGTGTTTTTTTTGCGTTTTTATCTCGATCTGTCACAGGGCTCTATCTCTTGAATTGTAATAGCTAGACACCTGAAATTTTCACCGATTATGTATTACTATGACCACTATAACAACAAATACTAAAAATCAGATAAAGTTAGTAATAATTAAAGGGGGTCGTCATACAAGAAACATGTCTCATAAGCGTTTTAAAACATTGTACGGTGGTAGGGAACCCTCCATATACGAGTCCGACTCGCACTTGCCCGTTTATTTCCTTGAACGATGAAAGAGCTTTGTAAAACTTGGAGGGAAATGGCTGGGGTCGATCATCAATGATTGGAAGCAACAAGGGGGGGCCTTTGCCCAACTATGGGACCTAAATGGCTGGATAGAAAAAAACTGAACTAACTGCGTATGTGACGTATCCCTCTGTAGTGTCATTCATTTGTGCTTAGGGCGACTGCACTGGAGTCAGGTTGGCAGGCTCTTATTAGACAGGATGAAGCCCAGTTTTTGTTAAATCTAACGCATAACGCAAGGAAATGAACATACTGGATGTAAGTCCTCATTCACATTATCAGCCAGAGAAGCAGTAAGAGATTTATGGCTTTTTAACAACAACATATTTCGTCAAAAAGGCTTCAAATTTTATTCTTAATGTTTTGTCCAATATGGTCATAATATTTATCTATATATATATTAAAAAGCTATGCTATCTTGTCGGTGGAGTATGAATTATCTTCCATTTGTCTACAAAAACTAAAAAAGAATCAAATGAGGAGAACCTGAAAAGAGTAAGAGGAAAGGGTAAATTCTTAACGGTTTTTTTTTGTAATTGTTAGGTCATCTGCTACGACACGACGATTTCGTAAAGACTATCATTGAAGGAAAGATAAAAGGAAAAAGAGGGCCATGAAAACCGAGGCATAGCTACATGAAACAGATAAAGGAGAAGGCGAACGTCACAAAACAGAAGAATAATCATTTGTAAAGTTAAATACATTCGCAATAAGACAGTCAAAGTAGGTCTAGCTTACGTTTCATTTCTTTATTTATTTATTACAAATATAATAAAAAATGAAATACTAACCCCTTATGTACCTTATAAAGCAAGTGTTAGTTTTATTTTAATAAAGATACTTAAATTATTTTAGTAAACCTTTGATGAAGGCAGTAATATTGAAAAGTAGAATCTAAAATGTCACACAAGAAACTCCACTGTACATCATCTACTCAACAAACTGAAAAATAATTCAAACTGTAAGTTTGTAATAAAACGGAATCGGAAGTATTGTAATAAAACTTGCTTCTAATAATATTGAAGCTATAAATTATTTTAATTACTCTCTTACGTGTTAACTGCTGCAAATTTGATATCGATTTTATTAATTGGAGTACGCGTTAAGGACTGTATGCACTAAGCCACGTGGTCGGATTTGGCTCTGAAATATGCAAAATTTTCCCGCTAGGGGGATAAAAATGTCAAGATGAAGTTACATAGAGTTAATAATGTGTAAACGGGACAATAGATGTAGGTAATCATAAATTGTAACGTAGAATTAGTATACAGCTTACTTGTTTCTTTTCGTCAAGACTTCCATTCCGCGATACTTATTAAAATTTTCAAATCAATCAAATCAAAGAATTATTTTGTTTGAATTATTATTTCTGAATTAAGGCCTTGGCAGACGTCATTATAATGTACTTAACACTTTAGTAGACAGGCTATCAGTAGAAAAAGTAAAGTCGAAAATACAGTAGTGTGCGTGAATGCAAGACGTTTATTTAAAAAGCGAGTTTAAATATATGTGAAATTCATATAGCACTTTCTAAAAAATCCAAGTTATAGTTATTCGAATCTTGCGTAAAATTTATTACTTTTTCAATTTATTAGTCGACCTCCGTGGCGATTCCGTAACACGCTAGTCCGTCACTCGGAAGTTCTGGGTTCGATTTCCAGCCAGGGCAAGTTGGTAAATGGCCTTTTTTAAGTTGTCCTGGTTCTTGGGTGTTTATCCCATCAAAAACATAAATGTAAAAATGCCAAGTTCAAATTCCGACAAAACAATTGAATTTTAAATAGCTGCCAAGTTATGTAGGTAGAGAAAACTGAAATTTATTCATAAGAATCTAAACATTTGACTTGGACAACATTAAGATTGAAAGCACGGTCACCCATCCTAACTGTGACCAAGCTAGAAGTTGCTTAACCTGTAAAAGCACGGTCATTCATCCATCAATTTTTGAATTTATCGTATGCGAAGTGGAGCGAAATATTTGCACAAGTGGTTTTGATTACTCGTATTTTGAAATTTGTTAAAGCGCAAATGACAAAGAACCCTTAGAATAGAGAATCTGTATCGTTTCACGCAGCTTTTTAGGGTTCCGTAGTAAACAAGAAAACCTTATAGTTTCGTCATGTCTGTCTGTCTATCTGTCCCCAGTTTTACTCATAGACTATTAGTACTAGAAAGCTGTAATTGGGCATGGGCATGGATATGTGGTAATAAAAACTTGAAAAAAAAATGTGTGGTGTGAGACGTCGTTGAATAGGTCTTTCAAAAATATTGTAAGATTATGAACACCCTTTTTCGTTTTAGCAATCCGTTTGTGAAATATTTGGTTTTTGTTTGCAAATTTTTGTTAGAATTATGTGTCTTCCCTCTCTGTCAGTTAAACGGTTATATATGGATACTTAAAAAAATTAACGGCAGTAGTATATAACGTCTCCCTGTACTAAAACTAATTTAAGGTGGATTCAGTTCATGATACTGAACAACTTTTCCTAAGGAACACATAATTAAATATGAAAAGGAAATGTTTGCTTTCCATTCGACCTCCGTGGCGTAATTGTTAACACGCTAGACCGCTAATCCGGAGGTTCTGGGTTCAAGCCCCAGCCAGGGCAAGTTAGAAAATGGTCTTTTTCAAATTGTCCTGGGTCTTGGGTGTTTATCTATGTATGTATTTATCATAAAATATAGTATCATTGAGTTAGTATCCCATAATACAAGTTTAAAACTTACTTTGGGGCTAGCTTAATTAGTGTGATTTGTCCTTACATTACCATACATATATTACATAAATATTACATTTTGCCAAATCTTGTGTGTAAGAGATCAAAAATAATTTTTGTATTTCGTTTGTTCCTTGGTGTAAGTTGTTCAGTATCATGGACTGAATTCAGATCTAAAGTTAGGCAGTTGTTAGTTACATAAAACAAGTAGGTACTGACTACGGAACCCTACACTGCACGTGGCCCGTCATGGCACGTGGCCGGTTTATTTTGGTTAAGTTGAAATTTTAGGGAACCATAGACAAATTTATGATATTTCTGTGTAAATCAATATTACTTATCGCTGACATGACGTTCTCAAAAATACAATCAAATAGTATTTTACGCGAGCGGTGACTTGGAAAACTACATGTTTTGTGTTCCACTGACAGGAAATGTACACATTTGAATTTTCTTTGTGAAACAATACGTTTAGCGACCATCTGCAATCGTAACACCTTTCACTTCTATTCACCTTATTATGTAAGTACGGAGGGTAAAAAAGATTGCACGTTGAACAGATCAACAGTCTCGGCTTAGCAGCTGTATGTGCTCAATCAATGACTTGACTGTTTGATTTTGTACAATATTTTTAACGAATCAACAAAAAGCACTAAAAAGAAATCTTTTCCTGAAAACAGCTAAAAAAATTGGTTGATTAATGAAGCAGTAATTAGCATTATTGCACCCTTTTATTTTTTATCTTCTAATAGGTTTTCCTGTAATCTATAGGTAAAGAACTATTAACTGTATATTTTTCAAAAGATTGGGTTCAGTGGTTTCGGAGATAAGTGTATTTTTATTATTTATTTTCAAAAATAACTTCAAAAACACCAACTTAAAAAATATAGAAAAATATATTTAATATTATCATAAAATGCTCTTTCATTTGATATTTTACGCGATATAGTTCACAAAACCCTTTTTTTAATGTCTCATTTATCTCCCATAAAGTGGCCCCATTTTTTATTTATTTATTCATTTACCTACATTTTACTTCCGTCTTTGGGTCACAAATTTACATTATGTGCACCACATTTCAACTGAATCGGTCCAGTAGTTTAGTAGGGGGGGGGGGGGGGTAAATTTTCGCCCATTTTCTTAAATAACTTAAAAATACCGATCTAAGAATTAATAAAAAATAAATATATTTAAAATTGTCATAAAAAGTTCTTTCATTTGATATGTCACACGATTTTGTTATCAAAACTTTTTTTTAATGTCTAATTTACCCACAATAAGTGGCCCCCTTTTTTAAATTTCATTTGTTACATTATACGTCTATCTTTAGGTCACTAAATTATATAAGTGTAGGTACTAGATCTCAACTAAATCATTCTAATAGTTTCGTAGCAAATTGGCTGTGACTTACGGACAGACAGACAAGCGAAACCCTAAAAACAGTAAAAACACCGAAAAAATCGGTTCCTATACAAATTTCCCAGGCGGCTGCACACTTTTGTATAGAAATGCAGATTTTTTTTTGTTTTTTGACTGTTGTTTTAATATCATTATACTATACTAGCAGTCCACCCCGGCTTCGCCCTTGGTACACACAAAGCCTATGTCACTCGGGAATAGTGTACCATTCCAACGGTGAAAGTTTTTTTAAATCGGTCCAGTAGTTTCGGAGCCATGTAATGCAAACAAACAAACAACCAAATCTTTTCTCTTTATAATATAAGTGTAGATAAATAGCCTACTATTGCCTGCCTGCCAAGCCAAGTATAGATCTAGTATAGCCTGTGGTTCGATATATTACGCATAATGTCAATTCGTATTTTGATATACATTCATGGGGAAAAGTTGTTCAAAATTTCAGACTGAATCACCCCTCAAAATAATTGTAAAACCCTAATTAAACAGCACCTTTTATTACAAAAACAGTTAATATGATTCCGCGACCCGAGAAAGTTCCAATCCGATTTTCACCCTAATCGCCAATTAAAAAATATAGGTAATAAATCAAACAAATTATTTTTTTCATTGACTTAATTTTCAATAAAATTTAAAAAAAAAATGTGCGATGCCGTATCTGCGATTAGCATTACATCTTTACTTGAACGTCAACAAAATGTCAAAACTGTACCATAGTGTAGCAAAAGTATGACATAATTTGGCAGTTTGTACATAGTTTTTTATTGAAATATTTTAGACTGTAATGCAATTTTACGTAATTTGAAAATGGATTTTTTTGAAAAATTCGACACGGCCTCCTTCCTGAACGCCCGGCGGTCAACTGAATTTGTATGGAAGAATCATGGCCGCCATTTCAGAGATTTATGTCAAAAACGTTGCAAAACATCCAATTTTTAAAATTATTTTTTTTATTATTGCGTGATTGCATTGTAAGCAAATATTAAGAATAATGTTTCAAAATAGCCTTTATTTTTATAAAATATATGCAATCCCTTGTTAGAATATTTCTTTACGCAGAAAAACAAGCCAGTTTGTAGCAAGATTTTCTAAAATATTTCTTTCAGGTTTCTTTACAATTATCTTACTTTTTCTGAATGAAAATTAAAAAAATACGATTTTCGTCTACTGGCTAGTCTATTCACCTATAACTAGGTATGTAATTTTCTTAGTGGTCTTTTCTACTTAAGCCATAACTATTGCCCGCGCAAAGTGCGTTTTGCATGTTTTTGGGTAAATTCAATGCTTGTTTTTAGGAAAACTACAAAATATTTTAAAAATCCTTTTTTTCGTCTACTGTCCCAACTCTTCCTCTATCTATGTGTATACATTATTTGACTTAAATCAAACGCTTTCTGTACAAACTTGTTGCCCGCGCAAACCTAGTTTACATGGTGCCGACCCTTAATTACCGACATTATGTGCAAGCTCGCTTATTGCCAACGTAATATTGGAATAAGGATCATCTTTATAATAATAAATATTACAGGAAAAATAAAATTATGTTCGTTCTTTAAAATATATATTTACATAAAACATTAGTTAATACATGAACAGATAAGATACTTATATACCTTGAGAGTTTTTGAGTCAATGGGCTCAGTTGAGGTTTTCTTTATACTCGTATTATTTTGTAAAGAGATTGGGTATTATACCATCTACTAGACATCTTGCTGATAATAACTTGAAAAAAATATTATTTAATAACCTAATACCTACTTTGTTAACATTAAAGGTTTATATTTATAAATTAACTGCATGTCATACAACTCGCTTGCTGATCCAATTTTTGTTTCGCGAAACTTGACAGGGTAATAATAATAATAAAATTTAATTCAGACCATGTCCATATCGGGTTAGTAATATTGATTACTTAAAAACTATTGTTAGTAACAAGGATTATGGAGATGTATCCATCTGCCCCACATCGGAGTGTCCCATCTGTCTATAAACACCTTCAAGAGGCTGTTAGAGCTGCAGCGTAGGCGCGTCATTATGAAAGCACATCTCTTCCTCATAATGGCTGAGAAACCATCAGTGTGCGCTTCCGCAAACTTTCCAGACGCACTACACCGCCACGACATCCCTAACAGCGCCCTGAAAGCGTTGTTGTATTGGACTCGCAAGTCGCTGTATGCCCGAGCCGTATAACTGGCCCATAGACTGCACGTGTAAAAAGACTGGCAGTACGCTTTGAAAAGCTTTATTTTAACCGGTTCTGTGCAACGTGCATATCTGCGAGCCAGCATGTTGCCCCGGGCAGGTTCCCTATCAATGTCGACATTGTAATAAGAATTGAATTGACACTAGGTACCAAAATTCACGAAAACGTTAATGAAAATAAGTTACAAGCCTACTATCTACTAAGTAGTAATTTCGACGTATGGCAGAACCCTTATCAGGCACTCCTAAGACAGGAGACGTATAAGCTCATCTGCACGTGGGCGCAGCCCTAGGGCTCCTTTCTCTTGGACGGTTAGCCCGAGCTTTTCACTTCCAACTGAAATGCAACTACATTTCGTGAGCTTTTTAGTGAATAGCCGAGGGTCATCAAGTTCTGTGTAATTAAAATGAAAGCCTGGATTTTGTATGCTTTAAGTACCTGCTAAAAAATAAGTACCTAAATAAGAGAGAATAGAATAAATGGAAATTGCCGTGCGGCTTCCGGCTTAGAATAGGACCACTCCATCTCTTCCTGTGGATGTCGTAAGCGGCGACTAAAGAACCAAGCACTAACATCTCATGCTTCAACTGCATTCCCAAGTAGTTTCAGTTAATGTCGGGCGGCGGCCAGTTGTAAAACTTTTCGCACAAATGAATTTGCAAAGTGGGTTGACGTCATGCAGGCAGCCGGTCGTAAAACTATAGCCAAGCTATTTTTTCTCCACTTCGCAAGGTCTACGGCATCCGTGGATGAACATTGACATGCATATTATGGATAAGAAAAAAAGTGGGAAAGCGCACCCGGGTTTCGAAGCAGCACAGCTGAGGATGTAACCGGGAACGCGCTAAGATGAAGAGAATAAATGGAAATATGCATAAAACATAGAGAAAGTGTTGTGTACACATACATTTAGGTAAAACTTTTTTATGACATCATAGGTAGATACCAAAAGCTTTATATTCTAAATGAAAATATTTTTGAGTAAGTAATATGTCAGTTTGATTTAACGAATTACCAACAAACTAGACAGGGATCGGTAGGTAAACTCTTTGAAAAAGACTAAGGCTAAAATATAGTAGAGATCGAGTTTTAACATTTCTTGAAATCCCAGTCTATGAGCGCGAACGAAGTCGAAGGCAAGAACTAAAATCTAATCTAATAAATTATAAGCTTGCTCGTGCGAACACTCACCGTACAGACGTGAGATGTGGTGGGTTAGAATGCCACTCGATACACATAATATTCAATTTGAATTAGTCATTCACAATGACTATAAGAGTATCTACTGTTTTAAGTAGGTATCTCTCAGTTATATAACGTCTAACAAAATATACTGAAACAATTTTAAGGGTGGATACAGTCCATGATACTGAACAACTTTCCCCAAGGAATATATATCGAAATATAAAAAATAATTTTTGGCCTCCCATACAAGTTGACCGATCAGCTGATCCGAGTCTGTATGAAAAGTCAAAAATTATTTTTCATAAGTCGACATATGTTCCTTAGGGAAAGTTGTTCAATATCACTGACTGAATTCACCCTTAAAATAGTTTCAGTTTATTTTTTAGACGTTATATAACAAAAATAATTTAACATCTAAGCTACGATCAAACTGAGCTTTCAATACCCATTGTGCAGAAATTGAATCGTTTCGTAAAATGTCAAAAGGCACGAAGAACAGTAATTTGTGCAAGATACCTGCTCAGGTAGCAAATAGATGTGGCTATTACAGCTAGACAAATTTCGCTAGCGACGTGATAGTGCAAGCAAAGCTGGTTGTACACCCATTTGTCAAAGCTGTAATAAACGACAGTCGTTTTAATTTATTCGGATTGTAAATAGTGTTTCGTGAACAATTTGAAGGTGATTCTCAATCATTTCGCTGGTTTTGGAATAACGGTTTGTTTAGCACTTGCTTACTTAGCTGCTTTTCTTCCATGCCGGTCTGGTAGAAAAGAACAAACATAGAAAGTACCAGCTGCTTCTCTTCCCGCGCAGATCGTTAAAGCTGATCAAAGGAATGGGTGAGATTCTGAATCATATTAATAGGCAATGCGGCTTGCAACCCATCACTATTTTAATCCCCATTTTCCACCTTCATGCCCACCATCACGCTAAAAGAGGCCTGGGCCTTACCGCCATAGGCTCTGTCTGCCCCTTTAGGGATAAAGACGTAATAATGTATTTCTCAATCAAGTTATCTTTCAAAAAAGAAACAAATGAAAAATAAACTAAATCAAAATAGATCCAGTTTGGGAGCTGCGATGCCAAAGACGGTCAAACTTTACAACCCTCTATTTGCAATGGGCCTTAAAAAGAGCACATACTTATTCAAAGTGAATAAATATCATTTGCGCATTCGGCACAATTTATACATTATAACCATCCTTTAAGTATCAGAGACTCACGTACATGGACCGTGGCACATTATTTAGCTAAAGTACAGTACATTATGATATTTAACAATATCTAAATGCTAGCATTGTCTTCAGCATTAGACACGGGCTGTGAGGCAAAAGCCCTAAGCTTTGTGCGATGCGTAGGTGTTACATAGACTAATCTATTTCACAGAAGGGTTGTACCTTCTTATTTGTCAATTCAATTAATTTAAATAATAAGTAATTCTGTAACTAGTAATGTAAAAAAACTTTTTTATTTTCCCCAGAAACAGAGTAGCAGTTTTTTTTTATAGTAAGTAAGTTTTTATTATGAAACAAGATACATGACAGAACATAACTAAAACTTAATTAAACTAACAGCAATAAATTAAAAATAAAACAATTGCTGAAAATTATGAAAATAAAAATAAAAAAATACAAATGTTTGCTAAACCTTTTTTTGTTAAAATATGTTATGTCTCGTTCTTACTATGGCAAATATAGAAAAGAGTGATAGTGACAAAACATATTTTAACTAAAATGGGTTTAGCAAACGTTTGTATTTTTTTATGAATATGAGGGTTAAGATATGGCTGACCCTGGACTGGAGACTGGAAACTATTGAAGACAAGGCCTGTATCATAGAGTTCCAGTACTCTCACATCTGAACGTGCTTAAGGCCCCGCCAGTTCAGAGCCAAGAAAACTGTGCGTGTTTTTGAAAAATCACTGTTATTAAACTACTACAGTTTATTCATCAAAAAATGTACATAAAAAATTTATGGATTTTGTACAGACACCCATACCTTTAAATTTGCCAAAATTTGCCTTTATAATACGTATTACTAATTTATACAATCACTTTTTTTTATGAAAATCATACCAAAGACTGTATTATCTAAATATCTATCCGTTTTGGCTGCAAAAAAAATATGAATATTATACAAAAAAAAAAACACTGCGAAATATCGTCGAGCATGGCTCCGATCCTTCCTTCGCTCTCGACGAATATTTCACTGTATTTTATTTATTATTTCTTTTGTATGATATTTTTTTTTTGTAGCCATTACGGGTAGATATTTAGATAATACAGTTTTTGGTATATTTTCATATAAAAAGGCGATTGTATAAAATAGTAATACGTATTATAAAGGCAAATTTAGGCAAATTTAAAGGTATATTTGTGATAGTTAGGGTTCCGTACAAAAAATTAAAAAGCGGAACCTTTATAGGATCATTCGTGCGTCTGTCTGTCCGTCCTTCTGTCACAGCCAATTTGCTCCGAACCTACTGGACCGAATCAGGTGAAATTTGGTAGAATGTTGTAATCCTATGACCCAAACACATATATGCAAAGAAAATAAACATTTTTTTTTAAATAAGGGTCATTTTCGGGGGACAAATTAGGAAATTAAAAAAAATCGTTTGCAAACCTTACTGTGTCATATATCAAATGAAAGGGCTCAATATATTTCAAATATATTTTTGTTATTATTGTAAAATGATCAGTTTTGATTTTATTCATGAATGAAGACGAAAATTGACCATTCCCCCCCCCCCTGATCTCCGAAACTACTGAGCCTAAAATTTTGAAAAAAATACAAAATATAGTTTATTGTTTGTAGATTACAGGAAAACCTATAAGAATTCAATCAATTGCACGGAACCCTCTCCACGCGAGTTTAACTCGCACTTGGCCGGTTTATTTTCTATCAAGCCAAAAATGCAAAAATCAATCGTGTTTTTGCTATTTTGGGTGTCTGTAGAAAATCCTTAAGATTTTTATGTAAATTTTTTGAGGAATAAACTGTAGTAGTTTATAACAGTGATTTTTCAAAAACACGCACAGTTTTGCAAATTGTGAACCCAAGTCACCTGAATGAGTTTAATTTTAGACCTAATTTTAGATAGGTAGAATTAATTCTCAAATTATTTCATTCAATACCATTTTACACTTCTGAATCATCAACAATTTTATAATCTTTTCCATACACGTTAGTCATGAAGGAACGACGCCCAGGGCAGGTCAGGCTGGTCCAAGAAAGATCACTTTGAGATTAATTAACAACTGAGATTTGCTCGTAAGATGCACCTCTACAATTTGCCGCCATAACTAAATTTTAGCGGTTGAGAGAAATTGGTCGTGACTCCAGATAACATTTTGGTAAGTAATTGAATATTTTATATTTAAGTAGAATATATTATAAGCAGGTTTATATATAGTCTTTATATAGGGTGAGACATATATACTCGTATAGGAAAATTATCGCATAATGTAGAGAGCTTTTTAACTCCCGAATTTACAGTCTCTTAGTATCAAAAATACTTACCGTACTTAGGTACTTAACGTGTTGTGGGTAATGAGAGTCAAGTGACCACCAGTACTCTCTAAATCTGAAACAGCGGAAATCACTGCAAAACAGTGTATATCCACTATTTCGCAGCTATAAGTATACCACTTGGTATATTTATAGCTGCAAAATAGTGAATTTTCACTGTTTCAGTTGTAGAGAGTACCCACAAATTAAATGCATCTAGATTATATAACTTAAATAATTTATAATGTTTATATTGTTTAGATGCCGAAAGTACGTGTAAGAACTACTAAAAGTCAAGTCTGCTAAAAGTTATATCGGCGATTTATGCTGGATTTCTTTCACTTTAATTGCGATTTGCTTTGACCACAATTGACCTCACCTCGGTGCTATGAGAGTCAAATCTGTTTTTTTTTCTTCTTCTGTATTTTCCAAAGTTGATTACCAAAGTGATTACTATTGATCTTAAATGATAGCTAATTAAGTAGATTTTTTTGTAACGCTGTTGCAATAAAGATTTTATTTTGTAATAATTTTTTATTTGCATTTTTGCTTAAGTGACTCCCATTACCCCATTTTACCCTACCTTATAAGTATGTTCTCACATCTTAAAAATAAAGCGAAAAAACCATATATAAACCTTTAAGATAGGTATTCCCAAACTGACAAGTCCAGCTAACTCAATTACTGCCCAAAGGACAACTAATAAAGCGAGGCTGACCACTTACACAGTAAAGGGCTCACTCGTATTCTTCTCACGGACCCTACCACTCACAAAGGAAGGCAAACACTACACGACGAAATAGAGAATGTATTGAGTCGCGAAATAAAATAAGGGTAGAAAAGTGTGTGGAAATTCGTGACGGTTTGTATAGAGTTGTTGTTACCGCTACCTATTCGGATTTATATTTGCGAAGATAAAACCTACTCGTTAGTTAGATAACTGGGAGAAAAAATATACTTATGACTTTAAATCCTACTACTTTTTTCGAATAAAATTATATAAATGAAGTCAAAGTATGTCAAAACTTAGCCTAAAAAATTTACTGCTGGTAAAAAGATTTTAAACTTTATTCTGAAATTAATCATCGTTAAATATTCTCAACATTCTATACATTATTCAACGAATAAGTAAGTAAGTAATCTATGTCGTAGTAAAATAAAAACGCAAATAAATTTATCAGCTCTTTATATATCCCTCTAACAAAACAAGTGGACAGAGGACCGCAGGTGGCTACGGACTTCTCAAACGTTTGCTTTGCCTTTCCCATAGATTTCCCGTAGATTTCCCCCAACCCGATAACGTGCCATTTCGGGATCAAGTATGCTTTGACAACAAAAAAGGGAAACGTCTTTTGTTGGGATATTTGCTGGGGTTTTTAGTTTAACTGCGGAATTTCAACGGGTTGCTCTGAGTACACTTTGGCTGTGTGAAGTTTATTTTTGTTTAAAATAATGTTTGTGTTGTGTATTTTAGATGGTTGAAACAGCTATGGAGGATCGCACTGCTGTTTGAAAATTCAAAGCTGTGATTACCATGAGATCAACCCAGCTGTTTTTAAATATGATTTTATAAAGAGTGTAGTAAGAGGGAGAACTATATTCGTAGAACATTTGATATAGGTACTGAAAATCAAACATGTCGGAAAATTGTAAAGAGGGTTGACAAATCTGCACTATTCTCGTATTATACCTACCTTTTGATGCACGACTCTTAAATGTCTCTTAAATCCTAAGAAAAGGAATGTAATGGAATTTAATTTTTCATCTTTCTTCCTTTTATCACATTGTACTTTTCCGTTCACGAGAAAAGAACTGGCTCTGTACCTGGTGGTCCATGTTCTATACCCTTAAACTTTAGAGCACCATTAAGATACTAAATAAATAAATATTTTTTTGTATAATTAGCCTACACAGAAACATATAGCTTGAATCCCGTAGTCCTGAACTTGAACTAGGTACTAACTGACATATTTTCCCAATGATTTGATAAAACAAAATTGATCGTTATTCATTTCATCAACGATCGAAGTTTTCCCGACGAATCAATCGAATAATCGCTCGCATTAAATCGGATCGATTAGTCGTGATCGCGAGTCGCGGACAAAAAGTCATTCTGCACAATTAGCACTCTCGTACAGCACTTGACGTAATAACCGTGGGAGACGAAGTTTTTATAGTGATGTGTAAGACATAGGCGGTGGCGATATCGATATTGACCATAGCCAAAAAGTTTAATTTTGAAAGTGAACATTTTGGTAATATTGAACAATACCGAATGTTAAACGCTGAAATTTTCACTTTAAAAATTTTTATATACTCGTATTAAAATCAATCTTTATATTCTACACAGGCTAAATATGATTGATAAATACAATTAAACTTACTATTATAGGTCTATATACTAGTCTTTACATGGTTTTAGGTAGGTGTTTAGATAAGTAGCAACAATTCAGTGTTTGGTCATTCAACATAAATGATGAATTGGGTACTTAACGGTGTCTGATTTTGTACAATATTTTTTACGAAACAACAAATAGCACTCAAAGTAAATATTTTTCTGAAAACAGCAAGAAAATTTGTTATCAAATGAAGCAGTAATTAGCATTTCAAATATTAAATGACGAAAATCTCTCTCTATCTCTTTCGTACGCGTGAAACATTATGGCAATGACGTCATATTTCTAAACGTGCATCCTTTTTCTGTTATTCTTTTTTCTCTTTCCACTAGATTTTGAAAGCATATGTTATTTATTTTTAAGCGAATAAAAAAAACTTTTATTTTCGATTTCAGATTATATTACTTTTTTGTATGGATAATAATAAAAAATGAATCAAGTACCATTGTGACAATTATAACATCGCTACCGCTTATCTCTCACACCATTCATCTTGCGCCAACCAATCTATAATAACGAGGTACAGTCGGCAGTCAACACGTTCGTGTCAAATCCTAAGATATTATGTTGGTTATGTTGGCAATAACAAAGGCCGAAACTCTTCTCACGGCGCGCCCAATTGTCGAATTACTGATTTGTCACATTAACTCGATTGCCCTGCTCTGGACTCGAAATGAACTGGACAATGTTGTTTAGTGATGAGCTCCTGGATATCGACAACTTTAACAAATATATAAACCGGAATATGCCCAAATGGTAATGATTTGTCACATTTACCCAATTTTCCATTCTGGAATGATGGTAAACACTGTTGACCAATGACATAATGGAGTTGAACTTTATCGACAAAATTTCACTACATCTATTACATACTAAAAACACGTGGAATGTCACAACTGTAGACCTACTTACCAGAATCTGATGATTTTTTAAAAAGGTACGTACCTAAGTAAGGAGGAATATATTTATTATGTTCGAGTTTCTATTAAAATTGTCACAAAAAAGTCCTTAATTGCACTTCATTCTTATGAGTTGTTTGACCGCCTTCAAACTACTGATCTGAAAAAAAAAGTATTTAAATATTAGATATTCGTAGCTATAAGAATGTTAAATATATGAATTTCATAATTTGTTAAGCATTTGCTTTTTTTATATCAATAGTATTCCGTAAAGATAATGATTGATAACCAACTTCCAATAACGTAAATCAAGTTACATGTATATAATCTAAATAAATGTCAACCATTTATCATACAAAATATCAATAGGTACCTTAAAGAGAGATATTTCTGCAATCTCGAGATGGTAATAGTTATCATTCAAGCAACATCATAAATCGAAACAACTTGTGCAGTAATTATACTATAAAATTTATTCAATTACAAACCTATTTAGGAGGTCGTATGTTATGTTACGTTACAATCTGGATACAAGTCACAACACTTTTTGTATCGTTTATGACAAAGTAAACAATTATCCCACGTCTACCGATGCCGTGCGCGGTGCGCCACAGTCTAAAAAACAAAGTTGGAAAATGATGTGTAAAAATATTACACCTGCTTTAAACTTGACCTAAAAAGGTTTTACAAATGCAGGTGGTATATTATTGTCATATGTAAGAATAGAGATATTTTAAGTATTATTGAAAGAAACCATTTAACCACACTGGGAACCGTAAATATATATGATAGGGATACTAAACACGTTTTAATTCCTTACACGGTAGATTGTCCCGATTGTCTTTAACTCCGCCACAACAGTGCGCCGCCAGATCTGCTTGAGACGGCCTTCTTTTCGCTTGTCCTGGGGAGTCCACTCCAGGGCTTGCCCCGGGATATGTGAGGGCCTATGCATGTCCATTTGCGTCGCCAACACTATGGTAAAGTCAACATTAAGTATATTAGTCAGGAAGACCACCAGATATTCACCGTTTTAAATGACGATACTTAGCTTTCGCAATCTGTGATTATGTACGCCGAATGTGAAATATACGTATCCGATTGCAATTTCGTAGTGCAAATTTTTTTTATGACATAATGAGCGGTGCAGAAATCCGTGAAGCAGAGATATTTTTGGGGACATTGCATGCACGACACGGTGCGTGGGACTGTATGGCTGTACGGCGTTACTAACTTGGTTAATTTGTCTTGCCTTTCAAATATTTATATGTCCTTGATGTCACAGGTCTTTTCTTTAAAGTTACATAGTTCGCGCATCAATTATCATTGTGTCTGTTGTATTAACTGTATATACAGGCTGATTTTACACCCCCTAGCTATATTAAAGACATTAAAAGAATGGCAGAGAGAAGAGAGGAATGGAGGCATCTCCACTTAACTTCACCGACAAAAGTAAACTCTTAAGTTAAAGAAGAAGAAGAAGCTATATTGAAATCTTGTAATCAGAATCATTAAAAGAACACAAAACGTAAGAAAAAAATACTTAGTTTTTGTAAATTTCTATTTCTCCTTAATTTCCCAAAAAATAAATGCCTAACCCTTTCTGACTTTACTATACTCACAGCCCGCCCGCCACGAGCCCTCCGGCTGATATATTTGTTTTTATTATGAAACAAGATAAGTAGGTACATATGGCAGAATATGTATTTTTTATTTTGCTTAAAGAGTACTTTCCTTGAATACAACTACGAGGTTCAAAATCACCCTATATATATAACCTCTAACAAAATATACTGAAACTATTTTAAGGGTAAATTCAGTCCATGATACTGAACAACTTGCCCCAAGAAACACATATCGAAATATGAAAAATATTTTGACCAACCATACAAACTCGGATTAGCTGATCGGTCGACTTGTACACGAGGGGAAAAAATATTTTTCATATTTCGATAGACGTTCCTTGGGGAAAGTTATTCAGTATCATGGACTGAATATACCCTTAAAATAGTTTCAGTATATTTTGTTAGACCCAGTATAGAGACTGACTGACATACAACGCACATTCAAAGCTAAACCCTGTAAGAATATTAAATTTTGCACAAAGCTTCCTTTCATAGCGTGGAGCACTAAAGATGGAATATTTGTTCTCTGAAGAGGTCATGGTAGAAAATTTGGTATTACAACCAGACTTTATTACAAATATTTTAGATGAGTGTAGATGAAGCGAAAAAGGTCTGGTCAGGGTCGTAACAAATGGAGGTCCATAGTCTTTACCTACCCCTATAGGTAATAGGCGTGATAATATGTATGTACCTATTATATGTATTTTTTACTGATGGGGGATTTCAGTAACCAGTAGCTGCAAAAAATGCCCAAATGTTGTATTTCACGAAGAAGCAGTGGAGGGCTACCGTTCAAAAAAATTGCACAATCTACTAAGTACCATGATCAGGTCTTTTTTAGTCTCCACTGCAGGAGCACGACCTTCTCTGTACTGCCAGAGCCATATATTAGCCAGAGCAGTTAGAGGATTTAGCCTACACTTTCCACACTGGCCTGACGGGTTGAAGAGGTCTCATTAATGTTTATTAGCTTTGTTTAGCTTGTGTTTCCTAAGTCGCCTTCTACGACATACACATGAAGACTCGGAGTGGTCCTATTTTACTCTGCCGGGAACCGCACGGCTTTCAAATATTGTTGCCTAGCCGCATCGCCTATTAACATGGCTTACATTTCCGCCCATTCCCTCGAAGAGAAGCAGCTGGTACATTCTTAGTTTTTTCTTTCTCAGACCAGCATAGCTAGAAGATAAACCGTCTTGTCATAAAGACAGGACTAACTTTGTTACTAGGTTTAAACCATTACCTGCCCAAATCAAGTTGGCATCTACGAGTACTGTGTCACTCCCCGTTTAGGCGCGCCTCCAAGTGGTAAATTCAGTTATACGAATCGTTTATCCAGAGTAATAAAATGAAATTGGCCTGATATCTAGGTATTTAAACGAAAAGGTGCTGAGTTCTGACGTGAGCTGAAGTAAACCATTTCGCTAACCACATTGAGTAGATATTTCTTTGAATTTCTTTGCTGAGTGAGACTTCAGTACGGAGTACAAGTATCCTATTCTGTGGTCATATCACACTATCTCACCTGTCAATGTCAACTTGATTTGGACGGATAATGGTTTAAACCTAGAAACAAAGTTAGTCCTGTTTTTATAATAAGATGGCAAGAGAAGATTACTAAACTCTATGTTTTTTTGCGTTAGTTGACTCAATTTCTAGTTAAAGTTGGAAGCGGAAGCGACAATCCAAAACTGCCAAGGACTATAACAAAAAATCCATAAAATGTTAGCACCTGCAACAACTAATGCACAGCCATTTGCAGTTTTATACCAAATGGATTTCCTATAACACCAAATAGCGAGATCATAGAAGAAGTGAATTAATATGACAACCTCTTTTCTGTGGTCTTAGTGCTCAGCGCGGTAATAAAATAACTGTCGCAAATTCCTATAATTATCTTCAGCGCGCCGCCGCAACCGCTGCGGCAACGAGCTCAAAAAAATGCGATAAACTTCTCCTTACTCTTTAGTTCTATATTTTTATTTTTTCTACAGGAGGGACAAAAATTATTGACTTTTATGGCTATGAGGAAACAGCAGTATGTAAAGGGTCAGAACAAATGCAAACAAAAGCAAAGCGCACGACAACACAGCAGCTGCGGCGCGTGTGAAAACGCTCTCACAGACTCAAACACTCAACTGCATCCGTTTTATTTTCTGCTTGAGTAAGTATGATCACATTTCTGCTTTCCGTTCCAAACTCAATTGGCTTCCCATTCGACTGCGCAGGCAACAGAGACTTCTATGTTCTCTTTTCTCTATTCTTAAAAATCCCTTTTCTCCGCAATACTTGAAATGTAAGTTTCAATATCTTGCGGACATGCATGATCGACAACTTCGCTCCAGTAACACGCTCAAGCTTCAAATTCCCTTTTATCGATCTAGCTTCATGTCCAACTCCTTTACTTCTCAAGCCATACGGCTTTAGAATGCATTGCCCGAGGACATCAGACAAATATTTAAATTCCCTTTTATCGATCTAGCTTCATGTCCAACTCCTTTACTTCTCAAGCCATACGGCTTTAGAATGCATTGCCCGAGGACATCAGACAAATATTTAGTAGACATTTATACAAGAAAAAAGTGCATGATTTACTTTTTGAATCTTTCAACAATTAGGAGAATTCATCGTTTCTTTCTGATCTTCAAATATATATATGTATGTATATAATATGCTGTATGTATAAATATAGTATTTATTTTATACGATATTTATGTATGGTCATTTAAAAGTACTTATTATTTCTGGATTGTTTCTATCTACTTTAGACGCCAACTATTCTATCTATTTCTCTTCTCCTAAAGGTTGAAGGGAGAGAATGCTTTAGCATTAAGTCTACCTATTGTAGCTTTTGGCTCAATAAATAAAATAAATAAATAAATAAATATAGTAGTAGTTAAAGTGTCGAATATTCGCTGACGCACAAGGGCATAAAGGTTATTCTTCTTTGCTCTTGTTATTTTTGCAATCCCAGCAATAATTACGTGGCATTACTGTAAAACGTGTGTACGCTTTGTAGTTATCACAATTAAATCGTACGCTCGGACACGCTGCGGATATTAATAAATATCACTTTTGGTTTATGGCTTGTTATAAAAGCATTATTATTTATACATACAAATTTACAAAACACGTCTTCATACATAACGGAGTAGATAGAGCCAGGACGTAATACCCAAAGGCCACATTCAGCGTGATGGGAATCAAAATGGTGGCGGGTTGCTAGCTGCATCGCATATTAACCTGATTCCTTTGATTATCCTAATTTCTAGGCGAACTACTATTTATATAGGTAGCTATTGTTTTGTTTTTTTTTTTTTCATTTATTTATCTATTATATAACACAGTAAGTACAACAAAAACAATGTCTGAAAAATGTGCATGCTATTGAATATGGTTAAGTAGGTTAAGCTTCTGTATTTAATTGTACACCCTATTTATTGCAAATAAAAAATTACCTTATGTTATCTTATGAGAATATTTACACGACATTTCTATAAACCACTGAGGTTTTTAATGCAGTGCCTAAAAAGATTATACATACAAAAAAAATTAAATACATAATAAATACCCTTGTACTCTTAAAATATTCCAACGCCTGCCAAACCTATTCCAGCTAAATACATTATTTGCCTTGTTCGTTTGTCAGATATTAAAAAGAGTAACAGGAAGAAAAAACATATTTCAGCAGAACAGGCCCATACCTAATTGATAACAACAGTTATCTTACGAACTACCTATAGTATTTTATATATCATCATCATCAGGTCTTTTTTAGTCTCCACTGCAGGAGCACGACCCTCTCTGTACTACCAGAGCCATATATTAGCCAGAGCAGACAGAGGATTTGGCCTATACTCCCCACGCTGACCAGGCGGGTTGGAGAGGTCGCATTGATGTTTATAAGCTTTGTTGAGCTTGTGTTTCCTAAGTCGCCTTCTACGACACCCACGGGAAGACTTACATTGGTCCTATTCTACTCTGCCGGGAACCACACGGCTAATTTTATTTTATTTGTTTTATATATATGTACATACACTTATTGTTTATTATTTCTTATCATAAAAAAGATATCTGTTCTTAAATAAATATTTTTCGATCTGCCACAAAAAGTTTCTTTGTACGAGTACATTACGTGATACGCCCATATCTACCTGATGCTACCAATAGGTATTAGCAATATGACTATTTGTACATAAACATACAACTATAGTTACATGTAAACAATCTGTATGTCTTATTTATTTAGCACCTAATTTAGGCAATTTAAAGTGAACTATTTTGAAATAAATAAATAAATTTTCTGATCTATAGAGATATGATTCCAATCTACGTATGAAGTCTCTACGTTACGTGATTAGGCCCACAACACAACTATAACAATAGTGTGAGCCATATTAACGATAATATCGTGACCGCCGCTTATTTGGCGGGCCCTGTCATAGTTCAAGGTTTTAAGGTGCCTAGCACACCTGTCTGGAGATCGTAGTCACGTTTAAAGATGACGCAGTAGCAGCCGAACGTGCATATGTAGGTACTATTATTATTATTTTGAAATATAAATAAACACTATCACGTCTTTTTTCCTAATGGGACAGACAGGTCCCTATAGGGACTTGTAAAACTGATCAAACAGAACCTATAGCCGGAAGACCCAATTGCCACTTTTAGCGTGATAAAGGGCGAGAATGTGGAAAAAAGGAATCGTAAAAGTGATGGGTTTGCTAGTCGCATTTTCGCTCATTCGCTATATCGGCTTTTACGATCTGCGTAGAAATAGAAGCAGCTGGTACGTTCTAAGTTTTTTCTTTTCTCGTAGACCAGCAATGAAGAAAAATTTTGAAATAGACAAATGATAATTTAACTGATAATAACTTACCAAACAATTTATCTAAAGTGAGCTCTTTAGTTAAATAGGCATTACGAGTACAAATTTATATTAGTCTAATACTGAAAGTTGGTTTCATCAGTTTAGTCGTTAGTTTAGTCTTTGTATGCGTCTATTTCTATAACATTATACCGAAAAAAGCCTGGCTCCTTAATGTAGAAAATAAATAAAAATAAATAAATAAATAAATATATACGGACAAATCACACAGATTGAGCTAGCCCCAAACTAAGTTCGAGGCTTGTGTTACGGGATACTAACTCAACGATACTATATTTTATAACAAATACATATACAGTGTCTAACAAAATATACTGAAACTATTTTAAGCGAGGATTCAGTCCATCGTACTGAACAACTTTCCCCAAGGAACATATATCGAAATATGAAAAATAATTTTTGGCCTCCCATTTAAATTGACTGATCCGAGCTTGTATGGAAAGCCAAAATATATTTTTCATATTTCGATATATGTTCCTTGGGGAAAGTTGTTCAGTATCATGGACTGAATTCACCTTTAAAAATAGTTTCACTAAATTTGGTTAGACGTTATATAGATAAACATCCAAGATCCAGGCCAACCTGAAAAAGATCATTTTCCATCTTGACCTGACCGGGGATCGAACCCGGGACCTCTGGTGTGACACTCTGGCGTGATGACCTAAGATATTTAGAAGCTTACGAAAAATTAGGTAAACTTGTTCGTTAAGTTATTGACCATGCAAAATACTTTTTTTGCTGATATTTCTATTTCTATTTATTAAATAAATGTGTAGGGTCCCTTTTATTCTTTACTGCAATGTTAATAATGTCCTAAGGCACTTGGGCAGTTGAGACAATTACGAGATTGGACCCTGTGGTCACAATGTGTTGAACTTTTTTGCCACTCCGTGATTTATGTCCAGATTGGTTCGTCTTTTCGCGTGATCTCGTACAATGTAGCTTGTGAAATAAATGTTACGCCACAACGACTTCTAGTGTTTAGAATAGCCATAAGCCATGTATCCCCACATGAATTTTTCGGGGTTCAGTGCTGCCCCCATTTAAAATAAATTATTTTAATGAAGATATAATTTTAAATTTTGTCTTTGTGAAGCCCTAGATAACCCTTCAAACTATTTTATGAACAACTGTTTACAGTTTAAAGTGAGAACGTTGAGGTTTTCTTAGCATTTTTGTCAAAAATGGCCGTTTTCCGCAAAAATGCTAAGAAAAGCTGGACCTTAAAAATTCATGTATCCGCTTAAGCTGTGCATTTGTAATAATTACTAAAAAAAAATTAAAAGTATTTTATTAACAAGCTTTTATCCAAAAAAATTAACTAAAAAGTTAAAAATGCTCCTCAAGACGAGCCCAATTGAGCCCAAACTCCGTAGAATTATGTTGTTTATCACAACGATGGTCACCTTCCGGCTTCATCATGATCATCAGGTCATTGGTGCCATAATATTACATTATCACTCAACTTACACAATTTTGTGAAGTTTCAATTTGATCGAATAATGGAAAGTGGGTCTAATTTAGCTTGCAAGCTTGATTACAGACAGAGACAACGGGACAGGTAAAACTAAATAAAAGCTTGTAAAAAAATAGGTTATCTGGTCTATAACATTGAAACACGATCAATTTCAAATTTTTAATTGTGAAATTTGACAAATTCCTTACTATATCGAGGGAGAATGTTCGTCTATTACCTTATAGAGGTCGTTAGCACATTGAAAGTTCTCGGGGCATTGCGTTATTATGACAATATGGTGTATGTTTCTCTTTTTGGTAATGCACAATAATTGTGTTAGCGATGTTCGTTGATGTGTTTCGGTAATTTTGTCATTAAACTAGGTACTTAGTGTACTTACGGTTTCACGGGTCGTTTGTGTCACGTAGCGGATGGCCAATTTGGACGAACATGACATCACACACTTGAAAGGTCAAAAGCTTGGAGATAAACAAATAAACCGGCCAAGTGCGAGTTAAACTCGCGTGGTGAGGGTTCCCTACATTTGATTGAATTCTTATAGGTTTTCCTGTTATCTACAAGCAATAAACTATATTTCGTATTTTTTTCAAAATTTTAGGCTGAGTAGTTTCGGAGATCAGGGGGGTTGGATGGCCAATTTTAGAATAGAATAGAATAGAATTACTTTATTGCCAAAAAGAAAGTGAAATTTTCGTCTTCTTTCATGAATAAAATCAAAACTATTTATTTTATAATTATAACAAAAATATATTTAAGATCCTCATAACAAGCCCTTTCATTTAATACATGATACAGTAAGGTTTGCAAAACTTTTTTTTTTAATTTCCTAATTTGTCCCCCGAAAATGACCCTTATTTAAAAAAAAAATTATTTACTTTGCACATATGTGTTTGGGTCATAGGATTACACTATCCTACCAAATTTCACCTAATTCGGTCCAGTAGATTCGAAGCAAATTGGCTGTGACAGATGGACGGACAGAGAGACGCACGAGTGATCCTATAAGGGTTCCGTTTTTTCATTTTATTTACGGAACCCTAAAAATACCTACTAACCTCTGAATTACTTTTTCATCACGTACTCGTAAGTTATGCGTGATGGGTTTTGGTTTTTGCGTGAAGAAGTGGTCAACACTGGTGTCAGATTTTTCAAGCTGCCTGAAGGTGTCCGACATACGAGTAGCTTGACGATTGCCATACAATCATACCGGGACCAACAGCTTAATGTGCCTTCCGAAGGACGGACATGCATGTTATGCATAATAGTTGTAGCGGAATGCAGAAATACGTTGTTGTCCTACCTAGCTAAAACCCTTTGAAAACACCTGTTTTTAGGAATAACCTTTATTTTCAGGTTATCAATGTAAATTCCGTAATTGGGTAGATGACTGGGTCAAAAATTAATTATTTGGTACTGTTAAGAGAATAAAACCTCAGAAAATAGTGTCACTTGTCACTGATCATATCCATTTTCAACATGATTCTAGATTTATTAATGCAGAAAAACTGATATTAAGAGCGCTATTTGACTCCATAAAACTATGACGTCACGGTTCTGATTTTACGCCAGATTTGACTTGTTGTCATTTAGCGGATTTGGAGTGACTTATCTATCTCTATCTAAATACCATAAAACATTTTAGAACTTCCGTAGAAATTATGGAATAAAAAAGTTAATGTCGTGGACATAATCACGAAGACATTCACAACACACCAAGAACCGCAGAAAAAATTCTGTAAAAAAAATGGGTAAAGAAATATTTTTCCGCAGAAGACAAACCCGCAGACCTGCCGTTGCCCAACGACTGTAGTCATCATCAGGTCTTTTTTAGTCTCCACTGCAGAAGCACCACCCTCTCTGTACTACCAGAGCCAGTTATTAGCCAGAGCAGTCAGACGATTTGGCCTACACTCTCCACGCGGGCCAGACGGGTTGGTGAGGTCTCATTGATGTTTATAAGCTTTGTTTAGCTTGTGTTTCCTAAGTCACCTTCTACGACATCCACGGGAAGACTTGGAGTGGTCCTATTCTACTCTGTCGGGAACCACATGGTGACGACTGTAGTAATACCAATCAATACACATCGAAGACCGTCAAAAATTCGATACCTTAGTTAGTTAGCTAAGATTCTTAGCCTTCTAACCAAATTAACATAGACCAATTTGATGCAATCTCTTCAAAATGAGTCCCTATCAACTGTTTGCACAACACAACTGAGTGAGTCAGCACGTGGGCTCGCACTTGACTCGCGCCCACCGCGTGACTTGACATCGGATATTGTCGCTAAGTACTCCAGCCATCGGTATTATATAACTTCCACTTATGTAAACTTAACACTTTGTTTTTACAAGCTTTTATTGAACTTGCTCTGTTTGTTTGTTGTTTTTTGGGTCGAATCTTGCAAGTTAAATTTGAGCCACTGCCCGGTTTCTGATTGAGATTTAATTTTGTATGATATCAGATGACAATGCAATATTTGTATGACAAGGAGATGGAGCCAGAAGGTGGCTATAAGAACGCTGTATTTAAAAAAAACTGTATTAAAAAGTCTTATCACTATAGGTACATTATACTCGTATAGAATACACTTACGTTGAGAACGATATTTTCTGTTTTTGATGCTTTATAAAAAAGGAAGTGTGATCAAAAAACGCTAAGGGCGTTATTGTAAATTTTTTCGTTGGTGTCTTTTTTATTTTGCTATATTTTTTTTCTTCTGAGGTTTACATTGTGAGGAAAAATAAAGAGCAATTGGTGGCTTTTGATTTCAACTGTTTAGAGTTAGGAAGATACCTAACTACAAATATTTAATATTATATTTGTGTCTTTTTACTTGGCAATTAAACGCTTACCTATATGCCTATAAGATTTTATACTAATGCTGGGTGGCTACAATGCGTAGTTAATCCTGACTTATCTCAAACTTCATTACAAAGATAAAACGTGTAAACTTTAGATCAGCGTTGGTAGGATCAGTCGCGTTTACTATAATTTTACAAGATGACTCATAGTTCCGAGATCTATTCCAGCTGTAGTACCTCTGTATAACGTCCAATAAAATATGAAACTATTTTAAGGCTGAAGTCAGTCCTTGATACTGAACAACTGTCCCCAAGGAACGTTTATGGAAATATAAAAAATATTTGTTTTTGCTTTCCATACAGACTCGGATCAGCTAATCGGTCAACTTGTATGGGAGGCCAAAAAATATTTTTCATATTTCGATATGTACTCGTATTTCTCGTGGAAAGTTTTTCAGTATCATGGACTGAATTCAATCTTAAAATAGTTTCAGTATATTTTATTAGACCAAGTAGTATAATAAGTAAAAGAGTGATTAAGTCCATGATACTGAGCATATTCTTTCCCTATGGAACATAAATACCTATATCGAAAAATAAAAAATACCTCTTTTAAAAGCTGAAACAAATAAAACTATTTGACTGTGGTTTTACCGGCTGCATGACACCTTTTGTTAGGAATACAATACAGTTGTTGCACGAAAGTATTTACCTATGCTTAGTCCTTTTGTCGCCTCTTACGACATCCACAGAAAAGAATGGAGTGCCTTTTTTAAGGAAAAATATTTTAAATTGCAGAAACACTCCATATGGATTGCAGTCCATAGGATATGGTGTGAAGGATCATACGATTAAGATCTCACATCTTGTGCGTGTAATCCACGTCTGCAAATTCTGATATGTTTGCTAGTTTTACATAGACTCAACAAGTGACTCACTCACTCGCATACGAGTGACAGCTGTCAAGGGAGACGTCTGAATAGAGCGGAACATGTTGCGATTGTGCGTTCTTGATAATATAAGGTATGGTTAAGCATATAAAATACATAGAGAGATATTTGCATATCTTTTCTTAAAAGTTAATGTAAGTACGAGTATAGTCTACAACTCGTCAATATTGTTGAACTGAAGGTAATAGGGACTGTAGTGAATTTTGCTATACTCGTAATTTACCTAACAACCTAATACTAGTACCTATCATCATATCACCTGGACAAAAAGTCCACAGCTGGACATAGGCCTTCCCTAGGGATTTCCAAAACGAACGGAAGTAGCCATTTTCATTATTTATTATTGTTCATCAAATACAAATTGTACAGAATAATAGGCGAACTTAATTTGAGCCATTTTGGAAAATACGAGTAGTGCAATTTAAGGGCAGATTCGGTTTATAATACTAAATATCTTTCTCCATAGGATATATAGTGAATTAATAAAACAAAATTTGACCTTTGATTTGTTGATCAGAGTATTCTATTCGAATATTTTTTTAGGCTATGATCAGTATTTATGATGGCTATGATCTAAGCTTCATACGCATGCAGCAAACATAGTCAAAAATACATTCACATCTGTATAATAGACAAAGTCATTAATTCATTATTTATCAAACTCAAGGAAGCAATAATTTTAAAATTAGGTACGCCTAAATGCATTACACACCTTATATCTATTACTTTAAGTGTTATAAACCTTCAAAGATTTGTGAATATTTTTAGACACGATTGTATATAACACTTCGATAATTTTTATTCGATAATCGATCACATAATCGTGATCGCTTCACCTTCACGACAAAGGAAGTAGTTGTAGCCACAATGACACTCATTTTGTGGTCACTATAAACTTGATTCATGACTAAATCGTCGAAATATAATTAAGTCAACCCATATTTGAGTTTATGAGTACATATTTTATTTGCAAGTGATAAATTTTTTTTTTAAACAATTCAAAGATACAATTTACTTATTTCATAGTTTATGTTCGATCAGGGCAATTGGCTTGCTTTTTATCTAGCTGAACTTATACAACGTGGAAGGGACTTACCCTTAACAAATCGAACCACGGTCTATACTAGAATGAAATTTAAATAACAGCAATAGAACAAAAAAAAATTTTTGCATTCCCATAGAAAAGTAAGCAGCGGCTCGGGCAATTTGTATGGCAAAGTAAATTTTTTTTTTGGTTTTTCGACTGTTATTTTAATTTCATTATACTTTAGTGGTCTAGCATAGCCTGTGGTTCGATTTATTACGGGTCTGTCCCTTCCACTTTGTACATGTTAATGTCAACTATTCGTATTTAGAAATCATTGATGATCCTAAACGACGAAGGTACTCGTAGTTAAATCATTGCAATTGTTTTCTAAAATATCATGTTATTATATAGAGCAGGATCTTTACAGTTATAAAGACACATGTGCTTTTATGCGGAATAGAGTATAGACTTTGGTGAAATCATATTATCTCTGTTCTTATATTATTGTTCGTGACCATGTAAAAGACAAATAAAATTACAGGAGTAGAAAATATAATAACAGAACAGTAATAATTGCGTGTCTGTAGATAAATTTAATAAATCTATCAAAAATTAGCGTATGGTGATGAAAATAATCTAATAATATGGTGATAAGAAAAGAGTAACAGAACCAAAAAAGGCTTTGTTTCATTGAATTCGAAAATAGTTACCATCATTTAGATATATATATTAAGCTAACTGATTTCAAATTGCGAAAAACTGAATTTTACGTGAGCGAAGCCTTCGTCATCAGCTAGTTTTATATATGTGCTGTCATTATTTTAAAATAAAAAATATTACAAAAATCTCAATCTCACGGCAATCAAACGACAAATCGTGTACGGCAGGGCGATAACTAATGAAGATTTACTAAAACCCGCCTACCTACATCGACATCATTAATTAAAACTATTTATACTCCGGTAACGTTAACCTTTAATAGTGAGAGTTTCAAGGTCGCCAGTCGCTTCCATTTATGGGTCATTCCACTTCCAAAATAGCTAACTTTAAGGGCCAAGCCAATTTAACAGGACTTTTTGAGCTGTGAGTCGTAGAAAATGAAAAGCAAAATATTCCGTCGCCGTGTGGCACAAACTGGACTTTCGTATGAAAGCAAGTGCAGCAGAAATTTTGCAAATCATTTTATTCGTTTACAACTCAAAATTACGTTCGCTTGGCATGACCCCAACTAAAAAGTATTATGCATTTCGCTTCCAATAATTTCAACTTGGTCATGTACATGGGCGTGTGGTAAACTGTTGCTCTCGACTGGAACGGTTGGAAGCAGAAAGGGGATAGCAACCTATTTCAGTGTCCTACTCTATATCTTATGAAGGGAGCAATTGTATGGAAGGTAGAGTTTGAAAAATAAAAAATAAAATATCACAAAAATTTTAAAAATAAAGGGAGCTGTTTGATTCAAAATGAAATCTCTTAAGAGGCCTCATAAGAGGAAAATATAGATATCTTTGTTACGATAATGTCCCTAAACGGATTTAAAAAGTACCTACAGTGACGTCCCTACACGGATTTAAAAAGTACAGTGACATCAACACCTCGTCCTGACCAGTCTTAAAGTTATAGACGGCGGTTTACTAAGATAAGTTTTGAAAATAATAATTATAGAGTCGAAGTGGAACAACCCCAATATTTGTCAGAAAATACTCGCTTGCCGTGACATGACTGTTTTTCCGAGTCAGAAACAAATTGGGCTTTAATGGTTTTAAGTGAATTGTGGTTAAAGCGAATGAATTGTCAATTGTTTACTATGTTTATATCTCATGGTTTCGTATCGGTGTCTTTTTATTTAAAAATTCGTAAAACAGGTCGAAAGGGTAAAAAGGGTTTTTGGGAAATTCATAAATAGAAAATAAGCCGCAGACTGTTCGGCGTCTGAGAATACGAACAAACGAACTTATGGCAATGAAAATAAAAACAAAATTTAAAAGTAAACGTATGTTTTTTCTCAACCAATAAAACCGGTCAAGTGCAAGTTAGACTCTTACATGAAGGGTTCCGTACCTCCGTTCAATGTATGTATTGTACACGTAATGTACATGTAAAACGCTGAAGAGAACACGTTTCTTGTATGACGACCCTCTTTAATTTTTAATTTTATCTTATTTTTAGTATTTCTGTGTTATAGCGGCCACAGTAATGCATAATCGGTGAAAATTTCAAGTGTCCAGCTACTACAGTTTAAGATATTGAGTCCTGTGACAGACGGACGAACAGACGGAGAGACAGCGGAGTCTCAGTAATAGGGTCCCGTTTACATCCTTTGGGTACGGAATCCTAAAAATGATGACATCTTGATGACAATGACCATCGCAGACATCCCATGCACATTTCAACACATAGACATCGAATCAATTAGACACGTTCTCAATAAAGCCTCCAAAAATAACAATGGAGACCTTACGAAATTTGATCGATGCTACGTATTTGAGGCTCTTTCATAAGTGGGACTCGGCCGTACCATTTCCAAACTTATGATTCATAATGCTGCGCTCATTGTCTTTACTTTGTTTTGTTTGTCTGTTTGAATGAGGTTGAGGTGCGTGTAGATGGGTTCGGAGACCATTGATGACGAAAAATGTGTGGTTTCAATGTTATCTCGTAAACTACCTGTGTGATTTAGTTGTGGTAGAGCCACGCTACCTGCAAAACTCAGTTTTTCTAGTAGTATGAATGGGCCGGCTCGTCCGGGGAAGTACCACACTCTCACAGACGTCTGAGTAGTATGCTTCGTTCGGTGAGTGAGAGCCGGAGCCCTGTCTCCCCCCTCCCCCCTCTGGGGAGGGCCCTGAAAGGCCGGTAACGCTCTTGTTACACCGCTGGTGTTGCAATTGTCCATGGGCAGCGGTGATCACTTACCGTCACGTGACCCGCTTGCTCGTTTGCCGTCCTATGATATAAAAAAAAGATCTACCTAGCTAAATCACTATTATGATTTCCTTTTTCCACCTTGATGCCCACTACCACTTCACGCTCAAAGTGATCTGGGCCTTACCGTCCCAGGCTTTGTCTGCTCCGTTAGGGATAAAAACGTGATAGTGTCTTCTTCTTCGTCTAAACGCGTTCCCAATTGCATCCTCAGCTGTGCTACTTCAGAGCCTGGGGTGTGCTTTCCCGCTTTTTCTTCTCCAAATATAACATGCATGTCAATGGTCACCCAAGGATGCCAAAGACCTTGCGAAATGGAGAAGAAATAGCCGGAACAGTTTAAATGATTTCGCTATAGTTTTATGACCGGCCGCCTGCCTGACGTCAACCCTCTTTGGGAATGTATTTGTGCGAAAAATTTTATAACCGGCCGCCGCCCGACGTTAACCCTCCTTGGGAATGCAATTATAGCACGAGATGTTAGTGCTTAGTTCTGTAGTCGCCTCTTATGACATCCATAGGAAGAGATGGAGTGGTCCTATTCTAAGCCGGAACCACACGGGTAAAAAAAACATGATAGTGTATCTGTCTGTACCTATTCTCTCACCTTTACTAAAGTGCAGTTTCTCACTGACCCTATTTGTCTATCTGCACTCGCCCTTGCTTTATTTTTCGTAACCGCGATTGTATAATGTTTACCGTTCGTTTTAATGTACAGGTGTCGATTGTATGCGAATACGAACGGGTTCGTATCGGAAACTAAGGGTCTCTGCAAAGGTACCGTATACCAGACGAGACCGTCTAACATGAGAAAGCAACTATAGTCGGTAATCCCTGCTATAGCACGTGAGTACATAATTAAATAAATATAAATAAATAGATAAGGACAAATTTTTAATATACACTGATTGAGCCATATAGGTACCCCCAAACTAATTATCTTTATTATCATAGGATATTTATAATATCTCTTAATAAGCTGCAATAATAATGCATACTTTTCATGAAGTGCATTAAGGGCTACTTGAATTTTCCGGGGTCCAGTGCTGCCCCCATTTTAAATAAATCATTTCAAAGAAAAAGAGACATTATTTATAATTTTGCTACTACCAAGTCCTAGATAACCCTTCAAAGTATTTTATGAACTACTGTTTACAGTTTATAATAAGAACGTTTAGCTTCACTACGCACATTTGCCATAAGTGGCCGTTTTTCGCAAATGTGCGTAGTAAAGCTTAACGTTCTCACTTTAAACTGTAAACAGTAGTTCACAAAATACTTTGAAGGGTTATCTAGGACTTGGTAGTAGCAAAATTTTAAATGATGTCTCCGTTTTCTTTGAAATGATTTATTTAAAATGGGGGCAACACTAGATCCCGGAAAATGTAGGTACGGCCTTAATAAAACAATACAGGTAAAGGTCCTTCTTTGCTGGTCTGGGAGAAAATAAAAAAACATAGAATTTACCAGCTGCTTCTCTACACGTGCAGATTGTAAAAGTCGATCGAGGGAATTGGCGAGAATCTGTATCATATGAATGCGCAAGGGCGATGCGGTTATCAACCCATCACTATTATGATTTCCGTTTTCCACTTTAATGTCCACCATCACGCTAAAAGTGACCTGGGCCTTACCACCCTAGGCTCTGTCTACCTCGTTAGGGATAAAGACGTGATAGTGTATATATATATCATAATATAGGCAAAAAATGCAGTGGTCGGTAGATTTTGTGATTACAAGAAAATTTGAAAAGAAAAAGTATCAAACGTTCGGCCAGCCTAAACTGTAAGATGCTACTCTTTTTGTTTCCGAGTTATCGGTTTGTGTTTGAAAATTTAGTTAGCTCATTAGGAAAGGCACTGTTTACTTTCACAATTTCTAATTATTGGCTAGTTCACGGTGAAGTTGGTCTGTGACCAACCTACTTTAAAACCTACTTTTCAAGACTGGAGTAGTAGTTCATAAAATAATTTGAAGGGTTATCTAGGGTTTGGTAGAAACAAAATTTTAAATGATATCTCCGTTTCCTTTGAAATTATTTATTTCAAATGGGGACAGCACTGGACCCCGGAAAATTCAGGTACGGCCTTAATATGAATGTTTGCCTTGCTGCTCTCCGAAACATTTTTTTCAAAAAGATACAAAAAGTCATATTTTTTTAGTATTCAATGCAGAAAAACATCCGCGTTAAAAAAACGAATGTGAAATTTATTTAAATAATCGTCAAATTATCAGTTGTTAAAAGGACATAAATAAAACATATCTATAATTTTAACAATTTTATCCAATTTAAGAATTTTTCTTTCGCAGTTTTACATTTATAACGACTTCAAAAATACTTCTAATCGCTTGTTAACCTAAACTGTTATTGCCAACGAGTTTTGTGTAATAACGCACCACACCCTGTAAAACCACTAATAACTATATTGGTGTCAATTCTGTCACAAATTAACAGTTAACATTCTTCGGTTTTAACATTCAAATATTTCTTTTAATAATTGACCGTATAAAATTAATTATAAAAAGAATGGAAACTATCCTATCTTACGAGTATGTAAAAAAGATTATATTTAATATAAAAAAGCTTTTAGCTTCCAAATATTACGCGTTTGAATTCAGATTTTTTTTTTACTTTTATGTGTCATTTTTAAGTTTTTGTCAACCAAAACTTACTTGGATTAAAATTTGACTTTGATAAAAACAAATCAATTATATCCAAAACAATATACAAAATTAGATTAGTGTGTCAACTTAACCGCAGATTACCGAATTACCACTACATTAGTGTTGACAATTTGGTAATAATGGACTACTGCCAGCAGTACCAATGTCGTCTACCGGTGACAACCGTGAAGGCTGCATCGCTGCACGATTCGTGACGTCATATGCCTGATTGCTGTCATCAAGTCAGGGATGACTATTTGAGCATTTTCCGGTATGAGCCAATGAATTTTTATTAAAGGAATTGATTATACTGAGTGTTTTACAACCTGCATAAAATTGAAGGGGCAGCTCAGTCCATAAAAATAATCATAGAACGAAAACAACAATGGGATCTCGAAACAAATTTTTACATACAAACATAAATACATACATTTTTATCTGGTTCCTGAAGAGGTAATTATTATACGATTATTTAAGTACCGTAAATGCATTTAATAACATAAGGACAAACCTAAGATGTTTATGTATGTTATTTATGTTATTTTTTTATGTGATATGGTAAATAAAATAAATAAAAAAACATATATACATACACTATCACGTCTTTATCCCTAATGGGACAGACAGAACATTTTGGGTCCTGAATGAAAAGGGGTCGAAATAGTGATGGGTTGCTATCCTCATCGCCTATTAACACGACTTGTATTTTCGCCCATTCCCTCGATCAGAACGAGAAGAGAAGCAGCTGGTACATTCCAAGTTTTTTCTTTTCTCCCAAACCAGCATGGAAGAGCAGAGAAGAGAAAATAAACGCTTAAAACTTTTTGCACAAATGCATGCCCAAGGAGGGTCGGTGTCGGCGACCGGCCGTAAAATTTTTAGTCAAATCTAGCTTAATCAGTGTGATTTGTCCCTTTATATTTATATATTTATTTTACTTACATGCTGCCCAACCTCACGTAAAGGTGAGGAAGAAGAATTATCATGTGAAAGGAATAAGGAATAGTGGTAGATTGCTAGCCTATCGTCTATTTAAAAAGATACTTAATATTTTTATTTAATTCTTGTCTGGGAGAAAAGAAACAAACTTTGAATGTACCAGCAGCTTTTCTTCCCGTGCAGTTCTTAGAAGCCGATCGAGGAATGGGAAAACTACGAATCATTTTAATATGCAATGCGGCTAGCTACCCATCACTATTGATTCCTTTTTTCACCTTCTTGCCCATTATCACGCTAAAAGTGGCCTTGAGTCTTGCGGCCTCGGGCTCGGTGTAATTAGAGCCGCAAGACCCAAAAAAACTGTGAAAAGTTTTAAACCGGCCGCTGCCTGACGTCAACCCTCCTTGGAAATGCAGTTGTAGCACAAGATATTTGTGCTTAATCCTTTAGTCGCCTCTTACGACAACCACAGGAAGAGATGGAGTGGTCGTATTCTAAGCCGGAATCCACACAGCTGATATAGTGTAGGTATGTATTTTTGTATAAAAAAATACCTAATACTCGTATCATAGAATTCTGACAGCTTTCTATGACGATCATGATGATGAAGGTCATGCAGACATTTGAACACTAATCAACTCAAATGACAATTGGTTACAACTTCCATTAGATTTAAAAAATTATGGTTGCATCATCGACAGCCCTGGCTGATGATCGACCTTGGAGTCGTCACGACGTTGACAAAATAACGACATTGTGGATTTGTTTAATTTTAGTGGAAAACCGCGTGAGTGGGACAATCTGCGACGGTGGTGGTGGTTTATAGCATAAGCGATAGCGGCTGATGGAACTTAAAACAACAGTAACAGCGACAGTCGATTTCTATAAAAAAACATGATCTTACGTCTTCTTGGAATTTTGCATAGGTTTTAAAATATCTAGATAAATTAAATTTTTTGAATAAGGCAATTTTTTTTTACTTGATTTTAAGTACTAACTGCGTTGACTCAATGACCCAAGGCAGATCTTGGCCTCCTACACCAGAAGACGCCACTGTTTCCTATTCTGCCCATGGAGCGTAGCATTTTGGGGCTTCGTCTTACAGATTAGATAAGGTATTGTACCGAATACTGAGTTGCGCTTCCAGACAAGTATTGTTGATGTGGGCGGTAAGGGTTGGGAGTTGGGACACATCCTATGTATATATCCTTTCCTATGCGGCAAATCATATAAAAATTTCAAAATAAATAACTTTTCATTTATTTTGTGCATACTTTTTTATTAAACTAGAGTAGGAATTGTACTGTATCTAGTAGGTATAGCAGTAAAAATACTATAAGGGCTGACCTCAATCAAATCAGTCTTCAATCAATCAGTCTTCCTGGTCATTCTTCTTTTCTAAATGTGTCTATTCTGTGTACTTGAGACATATGCTTGCTTTTTAAAATGTCACTATTGTTTTTCTTGTGGCAGATGTCACATTCAAATTCAATTATTAGTTTATAATATCTCTTCATAATAAGTCACTTTGTTACAACTGTTGAGTTTATACTCTGTCTTCTGTGGTTTAGTGTCGCTTTCTAGGCGGTAGTAGAAGAAGAATTCTGTTCTAGCGCACAGAAGAAGAAAAAATTGTATGAAGTGACAATTATGTACCCAATTTATTTTGTAATTTGAGTGCATATATTTTAATGTATTCACTCTTGAGATGTCTCCGTTTAATTAATATAGGATTACGTCATAATAATAAAGTTTTAATGACACTACGTTACGGCAAGTGTTAGTATCAAGTACCTCGTTGATATTTAGGATTATATGTCGTTAAAATTCACACAAATGTAAATTATGTAATTATGTGAGAATTTAGTGGTGTTAACGTCACTTTTTTACCAAAATGATAGATAGATAATTTATTTTGTTTTGCAAGCACGACCCTCTGTGTACCTACTTCCAGAGGCGTACTTGGCCAGAGTAGCCAGAGGATTTAGCCTACCCTCTCCACGCTGGCCAGATGGGTTAGAGAGGTCTCACTGATGTCCAAGCTTTGTCTAAACTACATTCACGAGATTCTATTTTAAGATCTACCGGAAACCATAAGGCAAAAAAAATTATAGTAGCCTATCGAAAATTATTTACCTACCTATACTTACTTTCGTCACTGCTATAACTCTATGTCAGACTTAGTCTCTTCCACAGTTTTTCTTTGTCCAATTTTCCTTAGATTTAGCAGTAGATTTTTTTTCCTGTGATGCAACAATAAATGCGTCGTTTCATCGACTTTCGTTGCTTCGTTGCGCTATTTTTTTTTTTCATATGATTTTCAGCCCTACCGTTTGTCCTTTTTTTTATAGAAAGCCTGCTCGTTATATCTGTGCCTTACAGATCCGAAAAAAAAGATGGAACCGGAAAAAAAACTTAAATCCAAGAACATTACAAATACTTAAATTGGACGTAATCTAATTGATTGGCTTGTTTACTACCTAGCTCAACAACAAATTAGTCACATATATCACAAGATACAGTGATATAATCTCAATAATATTTTCCCGTACATTCCAGGAACAACAGTTTTCTAAGAGGACACAACGTAAACAAATCTTTCTTTGGAATTGATACAGTAAGTCTTTAGTATTTGTTTTTCCGCTTATGACTCGTACCGTGAACTCATTCTCTTTGCAATACTATTTGTACTTACTTCCTTCTATGCTTAGCGCGTCCCGGGTTGGTCTTCAGTAAGTATACTTACTAAGTAACACTTTATTGCACCAAAAACACATATGTATAAATACTTTTTGTCCCGAAAAATGTGATGTTGATATGAGATTACCAAATAACCTTTGTTTACGCAGGCAACGCTGCGGACAACATGTTCTTGTGCACTAACACGTCTTTATTCCTAATGGATCAGGTAATTTTGGGTCTTGCGGCTCTAAGCAGACAGAGCCCAGGGCCGCAAGACTCAAAGGCCACTTAGCGTGATGGTGGGCGAAAAAAAGGTGGAAAAAGGAATCAAATAGAGATGAGTTGCTAGTCGCATCGCTTATTAACATGATTCATATTTTTGCCCATTCCCTCGATCGGCTTTTACGATCTGCGCGGAAAGAGAAGCAGCTGGTACATTCTAAGTTTTTTCTTTTCTTCCAAACCAGCATGGAAGAACAACAGCGGCAACAGTTAGTATCATATATCTAAGAATTCCTATATACAATGTCTAACTCTATAGTTCTATGGAACTAATATCAATAACGTTTTCCGCCTATGACTCGTGCCATAGAGTCTCAATACGATACGCATTCACTATGCAAATCATTTGTATAATTGATATAGCCTTTACATATTTTAGCTTCAACACGATGGTTGTCGAAACACTAATTGACATCTGTGCAAATAAATATGTCGTTTGAAATTACTTAGAAAGATATATGTGGGAATTTAAAGTAATTTATTTACTAATAATAAATATTATACTTGCTCGTAAATGAGGAAATGCTTGAGTGAACCCCGCCGGTTTTCTATTTTGTCTCATAATTATTCTATCCATAATCGGAAGTGTCATTCTTTTTCCATAATCATAATGTGTCCGAATCAGAATGATGATACGTGCCCTAAAGTTGAAATCCCTAAATATAAAATGCTCAAAATTTGTACATCCAATTTATTAGAGCCCGTTATCATTATGATACGAGTATAAAAGATGATGAGGTTAAGCAAAATTGCGAATATTATAGTTACTGAAGTTTATAAATGTGTTATGGATGATGACATTCGGACAAAAAAATTGAGAAAAAGAAATGGAGTACCTACCTACTTCATGTTAAAAGCCCGTTCAAACCATTGTTCAATCAAAATGTAGATAAATATATAATTTTAACTTATTTTGTAAAAGTATTTTTTATACTTTATTTATATAACTTTATTATTTATTAAGTATTTTATATAATTCCGTAATTATTTATTTCCATTATTCTATTGCATTGCTCATTTATAGTTAAAATTATTTTTTTTACCTAACTTCATAAAGACCGCTTCACACGAGCAGCAATTTGTCTGATGTCAAACATTTTAAGCCCGCTTTACACGTGATCATCGACTCAAATTTCGACTTTACAATACTCATAAAACTCCCTAATTAGTGGATTTGGGGACATAGCGTGATTTATACCCTTTCCTTTATATCAATCTCTTCACTGGCCGCCTAATTATATTAATTATGGATTCGTCTCGGCGACTGATTATGTTTAATTACTGTTAGCTTTAACAGCTTTTTTATGACACTGTTTTTAATGCACTAGTTTACTTGCGTAAATGTCTTGCTTAACTTAAGTAAGGTCCTAGTAACGTGATTTTATTTTAAATTGTACAAAAAAGTCCAATGAATAAATAATGTTCATGTATTGAAAAACATAAAAAAATAATCAATCATAAAACATAAAACTTAAAAAAAATTAAACTAGTGATAAGAACTATGAGACAGCGTATGTAAAAAGAAATTAATATTATCGAATATAAAGCAAGACAATACCTAAATTTATTACACGATAAATAATATAAAGAACGAAGCTTCTGTTCTCAAAATATGTATTTCGTACCTCATATTAGTACTATTGAAAATAAAAACATGATATCTCATACATAAGTCACAAAACATGATTTTCACGACTTTGGCATAATTACCACAATTTTTTTTTTTAAATAGTCATTTATCTAATCATTTTCTATAAAAGGTCACAGCACTTATGTAACGAGATATTACGTAAAAGCGTTTTTAAAATCGTGCTCCGTGTTCAAAACAAACAAAAAAACACATAGCAGAAGTTTTTATAAGAATCTTTAAAAACTAGTATCCTTTCGATTTCATTTCGCTGTATGATTTAATACGGCGTGATAAATAGATAGAACATATTTTCGTTCCAAATAAATGTAATTTATGTGTGATTTTTCGCTTAAGAGATAAAAATATTTTATGATTAGGTATCTACTTCTCGAACTCACAAACATGTTGAATATATATTGTTTTGTCAAAAAAAATGCCACTTTTTCTTTTAGCTTAATGTTTTAGTAAAGTCTCATGCATTATTAACGAGTTGTTTTATAATTTAGTTTCATACTTTCATCATATCCAGCGTTTTCATGCTCAGATCGTCTGACCACCTAGAAGGTGGTTATCATACGCTGTGTTTATGTTAGATTTTTACGGCTGTTTTGTTTTTTCGTGTGTGTAAGTGGCCAACACTAGTGTCAGATTTTTCAAGCTGCCCAAAGACATCTGACATAGCTTGACGACTGCCATACAACGATGACAGCCGGGACCAACAATAACGGGCTTAACGTGCCTCCTGAAGCACGGAGGACTACCATTTAATTATGTTAGATATTTATGGCTACCTAATAATAAAAAACTGTACAAATTTCAAGAACCCAATATCCGTTCACTCCGCCAAGAGCTACCTTTAAAAATATTTATGACATAAAATTAGCATTCGCCCGCAAGCTAAATCGTCTTCTGATTTACGCCAATTAATTACAAGTAATCAACAATACTATTTGGAAATTAAAACCAGTTTAAATAGACATGTCTGAGGTGCCGGTGTGGGAACTGGGACGGGCTGGGTACTCGATTTGTTGTGACACACCGAAGGCGCCGGCTGATGACAAAAGCGTGTGGCGTCGACGTAGGCGGCCGGCGGTTTAGCATAATTTATTCGCATAATTTCTGCGCGTTGTTAGATCTATGGTATTGGTGATCAATAAAGTCGAGAAATTGTTTGATTAAATTCAATCTTGATTGTGAATTGGTATAATTTATAATTGATACCCACCTACGTACAATTTTAGGTAAACTTTGGGCATTTCTTGTTTGACTTTCCCTTTACCTAAATGAAACTCTAAAAAACTATTTTTTGGTAAACAATAGAGAATTAAGTACATCATAGAAATGAGAAATAGGACTTGTTAGAAAATAGGCCGATAACAAGAAAGTTACTGCATATTAGTGCGATTTTTTTAAATATTTGTTTCAATTTAAATCAAATAATAGAGGTATCTACATAAAAACGCTACCGTTCATGACTTAGAAATCACCAACATTTGACATATCACAAGTAATTATAAAGCCTCCGAAACGGAATCAAATACGTGACTCGATCTCACCGGTGACTCGAAAATGACTCGCCGGAGTGGAGACAATATCCTATTACTTGGATGTTTTGGACAATTATCTTTGTGGTCTGTTCTTTTGAGATATCAGGGCGCGGTAAAAAGTGTAACATGTCGGGTTAGCGACTTGCTGTCGATGGTTAATATAACAGTCTGATAGTCTACGGCATGAAAATATAACTTATGTATTGTTATCAGGATTACAGATATAAATAGTTTTAAATTCATCGGGAAGAAAAATGAGGGTATAATGCAAAGCTCAGTCCATCCATATAACTAATTTTAAGTTTGTTAGTTCACGTCTTTGGAGAAAACGTGCAGTGCAGTTTGTTGCCGATTCTTCTGCACTTGCGCCTAGGAAGCGGCATAAACTTAGCTATAAGTAACGATTTGACGTCAACATTTGTGCAAAACAAAACAAAGTATGACTATAAAGATATTTTTAAATATGAATTTGAATACTTACCAGCGTGGAGGGAAGTAGAATGTACCAACGTGTTGGGAGGTGTCGCGAAAACCTTTGCAACTGCGGTGTCATTCAGTCGATGGACCACCTTCTGTCGTGTCCGAACTGCACTACGTCATACCATACAGAACCTTAATAAGGCTAACGACTTAGGGATCGCCGTGGCCACATACTGGTCAAAGATGATTTGAAATAGAGTTATGTTATAAAGAGAGAGAAAAGCCAAGCAAGTTAGCGGTCACCTAAATATAGGGACACAAAAGACAATCTTTTATTCTGGTCTGGCTGAAAAGAATAACCTTAGAAAGTACCAGCTGCGTCTCGTCGCACGTATATGTGAATCATGTTAATAGGCGATGCGGCTAGCAACCCATCACTATACTGATTCCAGTTTATCCATATTTCTTTCACATGGTATTGTTGAGTTCGTATCTATAGGTACAGGGTCAAACAATATATACTGAAACTATTATAAGGGTGAATTCAGTCCATGTAACTGAACAACTATCTCCAAGGGACACATATCGAAATATGAAAAAAACAATTCGGCCTCCCATACAAGTTGACCGATCAGCTGATCCGAGTTTGTATGGAAAGCAAAAAATATTTTTCATATATACTATAACAATTATTTAGTTGGTGTAAAAACGACGACAAGGCGTAATTTAAACGAATAATTTCTATCTCCACCAAAAGAGTTCAAAATAGGTCAGTACACTTTCCGAAAGCAAACAAATTCATAACTTTTACACAAATAAGAGGCAAATAACCCTTCATTACCGAAGTTTCCAAACAAACAAACAAACAAACAATAACCTCTAACGTTTGATAAGAAATGCCGCCTACACCTTTCCATACAATAGACGCAACATTTAATCATACAACAAGGGAGGAAGTCAATCAAACTCCCATTCCGCGTTACACGATAAAACTAATTTGACAAATTCCGGAGCGGCCATTTTCAATCAGTGCTGTGATAAAAATCAAATTATATATAGAAGACAATTCTCACTTAAAAGGTCCCCGGTCAAAAAAACGGACGATAAACAACTTGCCTATCACCTATCAATCTTACATTGTGAAGCCAGCGGGGGACTACTATTAAATTCTGTATCTAAAGACGCACGTCACGTACATTTCGAACTCTGTGGCTCTCTGTTTGAAACGAAAACTCTTTGCCGACTCTGCATGCCTTGTTGGAATATGATTTAACGACAAAAGTACAATCATAGACTGAGATTGGAAATAGACAACATAAGAACAACTACGGAATTTACTGAAATTAAATATCGCTTTGTTTGTACGTTCCGTTTACGGTGGAACTAGAAATTTGAAAGTAGAACTCCAGTACCATAGATATTTATTGACCGAGCGATCGAAGCGTCTCCGTTTTAGCTTGGGCAAAAATTCTTTCTGTGTCCGAATTCCGGATGTCCAGTTTTACGGCATTTCTCGCCTATAAGTCTTATTTCTCAAGAAATTTTCGTATAATTTTGAGCAGGTTCAATAATTATATACTTAGATTTTTTGTCAATTCAGTATTTGAAATTTTTAAAATGGCGGAATAGTTGGCGTTCCAATTTTTAAAAAAAAGTTTTTAGCCTCGCAAAGTCTACAGCTCATAAAGCCACTAGTTTTTATCCCTTCTATGCATATTTCTGAAATAGTATCTACAACATTCAGTTTACCCAAAATGACCCCTTGGAAGAGCCGCCTGTAGACTCACAGTAGTCTACAGGCGGCTCTTCCAAGGGATCATTTTCCAGTACAAAACATTGCATTATCCCATTCTCTGCCAAAGAAGAAATATTTTCGTCATTGTGTAGTGAAATAAATGCCGTAGCCGTAGCAGAGGGGTTGTTACTGCAAGCCTCTTGTAACGTGTCATTTTTGTTTCCATACGAGTATTTGAATAGACATTAGGTACGTATAAACTATAGACTTTGTTTTTAATTTGGCACTATGGTGGTATTGGTAGTATTGGACTTAGTTGTCTATCCCTATTTATGTCTACGAGTACAAGACTCCCACGAAATTCTCAGTACAAAAAACAATTACATTCACGACACCAGCGGTTTTTGTGGGTTGTCTTTCGACATTGAATGACAGTATTAATTTCATCTCTTGTTTTCGTGTATAGTCATTTGGGCGGAAAATGTGCTATGTGGATGACCAGTGATTGTCCTATTGTGTACAACTTTCGAATGAGGCCGATGACTATGTAGTCTAATAGGCAGTTGTGAGTAGGCAATTCATAAATCTTTCGTATTTTGATATGAACATTGAAAATGATTTGAAAAATCCGGCCGCCTGATGGCAGGTTTGGTTATTATTTGCACTAGAACGCTGCTGACCCTAAAGAAACCATTTTAGGTCCTTTTTCGGCTGTATGTATTATTATTTTATAATATCATGCTGACACTAGTCAAATCTAAATTCATTTTGTGTTGTCTCAGGCAACATTAACAAAAGAATTGCTTTTTCTATATAAGGGCAACTTTGTAGCAATTTGACTGGTTTCTTACCCCAAATACGTTATTTGGAAAAATATTAATCTAATAATATTAAGCTTTTTTAAGCTTACCCTGTTTATTGTTTATTTGTTTGGATCAAATCTTGCAAGTTAAATTTGAGCCATTTCCCGAATTCCGATTAAAATGAAATTATGTCAGTACATATGCTAATGTACCTAAATCAGATGACAATGCAATATTATTATTACAAGAAGCAGATCTGACGATAGAGCCATAAGGTGGCTATAGGGACTCTGTAATAAAACTACGCAACCCCATCGAGTTAAGGCATATTACATATTTTGTCTTGATACTTAGGCCTTACAATAAAAGCTTGTATACGGAATAATATTTTTTTTTTAAACTTATACAACGTGGAAGGAACATACTCGTAATGAATCGAACCACGGGCTAAACTAGATCACTAAAGTACATATAATGAATTTAATATAACAGTCAAAAAACAAAAAAAATCGACATTCCCATACAAATCGTCCGGGCGGCTGCACACTTTTGTATGGAAATGCCGATTTTGTTTTTTGTTTTTTGGCTGTTATTTTAATTTCATTATACTATAATGATCTCGTAAAGCCTGTGGTTCAATTTATTACGGGTATGTCCCTTTCACGTTGTATATATGTATATAACATAGGTTTGTCCAATTATTCCTTTGGTTTGCGGAGGTCAGACGGCAATCGCTCTGTGTAAAACCAGTGACCTCTAATCTCCTAGGGTTAGGTAACGGACCCCCGACTCTAAAGCGCTGAGGATGCACAGGGAATACGCTCGGATGATGATGATGTTGATTTTGTCCAAAATTATTCAATAATACCACTGGTCCTGCCTGAGATACCTATTCATGTAGGTACTTATGTGTCGACACTTACACCTGGTATTCATGTAAACGTATGGTCAGGTGTGAGATTCCGACTTAGATCAATAGGCACATTTAGCTAGTGATACTGATTTCTAATCATCATGAAATATTGTACAAAACGACGTCTAGTCATAAGGATATTGGGTATATTTATCACCATATGTATCTATAGATCATACCGTTCCTTTGAGATAGCCGTTGACTCGTCAATGAATAAAATAAATATAAAACTTTCAAAACTAGTTACCCGCCCAAACTCAACACTTTAAAATAGACTCTACATTGTCAAAGTAAGATTCAATTTTCTCTACAAAGTCGTTGAAGACTCTAGGCTTCTCTGGACAAGTCATTTGTCAAGTACCAGGTCAAAGGGTGTGATTCTTCTCGTGTCCATCAACGTACGGAGAAGACGATAAATGATATTATGTTAATCATATTTGGACTGTACCGACATTGAAGTCTTGGACAGGTGTTCGGTATATGTAAAAAAAGTATTTCGTATGTATATCAACTCATCAAACTGGGAACATTAGATTCAACATAATCGAAAAGAATAGGAAAGAAAAGCTGTGTATGTACAATACTATTTGTCACGAGTGCGTAACTAAACTTCGAAATACAAACGTGCGAAGAATTGTGGTTCGAAATATCGTAGTTACGATTTACTAGTGGTCGACAGATTGCGTCGATTAATGAAAGTACTAAGGAATGGTAGTGCGATAAACTGCGCGATAGAATATTTCCTCGAAAACTACGCCACTGCCACCACTTTCGAAAGACGACAAAGGCCAGCCTGGGCAAGTTGCAAAATTGCCATTTTCCTTTTTCCAATGATTCTGGGCAGATTATTAGACTGACCACTTTGACAAAATATGTTGTGGATACTTTTTGTACATTTTTTTAACTTGTTCTTAAAGGCGATTGCTTATTTTTCCCTTCTGAAATATTGTTTCGGGCGATAACGTTTTCACCTTTACAAAAACTAAAACTTTACAAAATGAGGCAATTTTGGTGTCATTCAATTCAGTATACCTTAATCTAGGGCTGTAAGGTTTCCTATTTTAGTAATTCGGTTTAGTTGAACTTAAATAAAATAAAACGCTCGAGGTAGTTTTTTAGTAAAAAATATGGATATTGTGATGCTAATAACTTTTGTTATAAGCAATATTTCTTTCAAATAAAAACCTACGGCCCTACTTATCCAATATATCAACAACAAGTTAAAAAAAATATCAAAATTGAACTATGTTTAAGGGGGGAGAAACGTTATCGCTTTTTGTATGAAAATTTCCAACTACACAATCCTCTTAAATTGAATTTAATTGAGGAGAGAAGAAGGCTGTAGTTCCCCGGCCGGCTGTTCTTCATGAGAATGCATTTGTGCAAATAGTTTCTCAATGTCTCTCAACTCTCATAACCAAAATCAAACGATGTTAAAAATACCTTAGTCCTACTTTCACATTTTCTAAGTTTGTCTCGGACGCGACTCAAGCTGACATCCAATCAAATCTATAATGTATGCTTGTCACTCTTTGATTAAAGTTATGCTAAATCTATACACGATTATTCTAAGTAAAATATCTAATTTTACAGCCACAGCAGCATTCATCTTAGCGCTTTCCCGGTTGTATTTCTCAGCTGTGCTGCTTCGGAACCCACTTGCACTTTCCTGCTATTTCTTCTCCAATTATAATACTCGTATGCATGTCAATGGTCACCCAAGAATGACGAAGACCATGTAAAATATAGAAAAAATGGGACCTCTACTAGGGAATGCATTTATGCGAAAAGTTTATCGGCTACTGCTCGACGTCAACATTCCTTGGAAATGCAGTTGTGAATGTTTGTGCTTAGTACTTGAGTCGCCGATCCTACGACATCCACAGGAAGAGATGGTCTAACCCGGAAGCTACAAGGCACAACTAAGTATGTGTACTTTATGTGTAGTAGTAATAGAGGCGAAATTAAAATTAGCTTATTTAACCCGTGCGTAAATAGGTCATGATATCATCTACTGGTAGGTAACAGTCCACAGGGATAAATTGGTGAAAAATGTTTTTAACCTCCCACTTATTTATTATTTCCTACAGTTTCGTCAATGGTCACAGAAAAATATCCGCAACATGTTTCGTCAAGCATTTAATAAGTTGATGAGTTTATGTTGTGATTTTGTATTAAGTTACATTTTACCTGTGGAACATGTGCTCCACAGGGAAAGTGGTTTGCAGTGGAAAAATCTTCCTGTAGGTTGTACTTAGAAACAAAGTATCTCGCTAAGCGTGTTATACCTATGACCTTACAATATGGGATGAGGACTGGTGTGGTATGGGTCCAAAAAATTATATTTCATTAAGTCAGTTAGATTATCCAAAAATAATGACCCATATTTTCGGTTTATCAAAGTAGTGAAAATTCACAAAGTCAAAGTTTTGGAGTGGGGATGATTGACGTCACCGTCAATTGAAAATTGTACCTACTACGTACGCAATATTTTTTAATAATCTACCTAACGAAATAAAAATATTTTTTCATCTCATCTATTCGAAAAACGATGATTTTATCCCAAATATTTAGGGCTCAAGTCACTGGTAATTCTCTAGACACTGAAAAGTAAAAAGTAAATTCCCTAGGCGTTAAAACACATTTGAAAACCGAACACGAATGTAGAATCAAAAATAATATTGGCAGTCAGCAAAAAACAAAAGAATTTAGTTTTAAAATTACTAAATATAGGCAACGGCGTCGTAATTGTTAAAAATTGGAATACAATACAACACGTTTTACATGGATGACTGTAGGTTAACATTTTTTGGTTCTCTTGCTTCAAAATAATAATTTATTAAAAACCAATAAAACCGCGCAATTGTTGTCTTTGATTTAAATAGTAATTTTATTCTGGAACTCTTAGGTTATTTTTACTTAAACTATTTTAAATGTGACTAATTTCTTGATGAGGACTATAGTAAATAAATATGACGTTTACGTATAATATACATATTTAATTATATGAAAAATTACACACAAGGAAAAAGTAATGTGGTGGTCCTAGAAAAATATTTTCATAGTACTTCTTCAGAGAAAACGCTACCAAATAAAGGTTAGTAACTGACTGTTAAACTCTGATTAGGTATATGTAGGTATTCTACTTTCGTTATAGGTATATACTTCGATCATATGGTATATATTTGCTTTTTCTAATAGATGGAGATGAAAAGAAGAATGTACTACACGGTGTACGGTAATAGTTTTATCTCCTCATACTTGATTCCCTAGTTTCAATCAGGATTCCACCGTAGAATCCCTCGCTGCCCTCGTGATTCTACTGTGGAATCCTTCGTTTCGCTCTGGATTCAAAGTAGCGCCCTCGCGTTAAAACTATTACCTTTACGCTTCGTAATTCAATCTACTATTTTAGTCACATATGTGGACTAAAAAAATATTTTTAGCTCGTCGTGTGCGTGTTCATGGCGATTCCATTTAAAAAATAATAACTGCAAACACAATACAAAGTCATTAAGTCCACATCAATATTTCGAGATGCATCATAAATGCAGACAGATGCATTTGATATGCAAATAATTATAATAACTTTAATAGTTATCTATCTGCGAGTCGCTCGTGCGAACGGCCTCGTTTGGGTAAAGGACGGACACGGCGCGGGTGTGTTTACGTTGTTACACGACACGATATACGTTGACGACACGATACAATGAAAGGATAGCAGAAACCGTCGCGTGATGCCGTGTCTCTGTCGCACGTAGAGTTTGTGACAGGCATAGACTAAAAACGTCGCGTGCGCCCGCTTAAGGCCCCGTCAATTCAGAGCCAAGAAAACTGTGAGTGTTTTTGAAAAATCACTGTAATTAAACTACTACAGTTTATTCCTCAAAAATTTAACATAAGAATCTCAAGACTTTTGTACAGACACTCATAATAGCCAAAACACGATTGAACATTTTTGGCTCGATAGAAAAAAATCACAAACATACCTCTAAATTTGCCTAAATTTACCTTTACGAGTAGACTATTTTATACAATTACCTTTTTATATGAAAATTATACCAAAAAATGTATTATCTAAAATCTAGTCGGTTTTAAATAAAACATAGCGAAATATCGTCGAGCACGGGACCAGTCGCTCTCGGCAAATATTTCACTGTTTTTTTTTTTGTATTATATTTATAATTTTTTTTGTAGCGAAATCGACTAGATATTTAGATAATACATTTTTGGTGTAATTTTCATATAAAAAGGTGATTGTATAAAATAGTTATATGTCTTATGAAGGAAAATTTTACGGTTTTAGGCCTGGTAGACTTTAGCAACGCTTTTAATACAGTCGGCTTCGATATCCTTATTGCTATCCTCTCCTACTGTAACGTCTCAAACTCTGCGATTGACTGGTTCTCAAGCTATTTTCGTGGTCGTCGGCAGCAGATTCGTAGTGGTCAGACAGAGTCTGATTGGTGCGAGTTGGAGGCTGGCGTTCCGCAAGGCGGTATTTTATCTCCCACATTGTTTTCAATTTTCATATATATTCTTTCACATTATATTACGTGTACTTATCACTTTTATGCAGATGACTTGCAGCTTTATACACCAACCGACGTTGATAATGTAAATCAGGCGGTTTCTTTGGTAAATGATAATTTAAATAATATACTGAAGTGGTCTAAAAATTCGGTGTACAAGTAAATGCAAAAAAGTGTCAGGCCATTATAGTAGGAAGCTCTTATCAACTTAACTTACTTGATTTAGATACTGTACAGCCTGTTAAATATGACAATACTGTAATTCCATTTAGCCCCTTAGTCAAAGATTTAGATCTCTTTATTGACATTAACCTAAGTTGGAACTCACATATAGTCGAAGTTTGTCGAAAGGTATATGCCACTTTACACTATCTCCAACGCTTGAAACATTTCTTGCCAATTAAAACTAAGATCATGCTGGTTCAAGCTCTCGTCTTGCCCTTGATTGATTATGGTGATGTGTGCTATCTGGATATAACTGAAGATAGTCTGAATAAACTAGATAGACTTCTTAATAATTGTAGAAGGTTTATTTTTTGCCTTCGAAAATATGACCATGTTTCCGAACACCGTTCTGAGCTTAAATGGCTCCCCATCCGCCAACGCAGGAATCTTCAAATTTTATGTCAACTTAATAATATACTTAATAATCTCCTTGCCCCTAAATCACGTTTAATACCTCAAATCAAGTTTTCAACTTCTATCTTCCACTCATGAAAGAATCCTGCGTTCTTCTAATACTTTGACCCTTTCTATTCGTTCTCACCGTACTGGTTTTTTTTCTAACTCTTTCGCCATTACGGCAATAAGACTCTGGAACGCGCTTCCTGAATCCATTCGAACTGCTCCTAGTCGCGCTAGCTTTAAGACACAGGTATTTAACAACTTCTTGGCCAAGTTATAAAAGTTGATTTAACCCCCGACGTTAAGAATTGCTGCATTTATCTATTTATTTATATGTACATAGGGCGCACTGTAAGTTTCCGGAACTGGCCACTTACATAAACAATATTTAAAAATTTATTGCAAAATTTGAAAATAGAACTCTTTGGCTGTAGAATGCAGTTTGTTTCATCTGACTGTCTCTTGTTTTTACCTTGTGGCGCCATTTAAAAAATTGTGTGTCTGCATCAACATGGATTTAACTCGGGAAAATTTTCGTAGTATGATTTTCTATGATTTTAAGTGTAATTTGACAGCTCAACAGAGCATCGCTCGGCTTGAAACAGCTTTTGGCAATGAAGCACCATGCAAGACAACTGTTTATAGCTGGTTTGCAGAATTCAAGCGTGGTCGTATCAATCTCAGTGACGAATCTCGCGATGGTCGGCCGTCCACCGCTGTGACCAACAAAAACATCAATGCTGTGCGCCGTATGATTGAAACAGACAGGCATGTGACCTACCATGAAATTTGCGCATCCTTAGAAATAGGCATGAGTCAAATACAATTAATCCTACACAAACATTTGGGTGTGAGAAAGCTGTGCTCGCGGTGGATCCCACACAACTTGACCGAGGCTCAAAAAACGGACCGCGTCACTTGGTGCAGTGCCATGCTTACCAGATTCAACGAAGGTGCGTCAAATTTGGTGTGGGACATAGTAACAGGTGACGAAACATGGATTTATTGCTACGATCCCAAAACAAAGCAGCAATCGAGCGTATGGGTCTTTCAAGATGAGCCGAAACCAACCAAAGTGGCGCGCGTGAAAAGTTTATCTAAGCGGATGATTGCTTCTTTTTTCAATAAAACTGGACACGTGGCTACTGTTGCTTTAGAGAATCGTCGTACAGTGAATAGTGACTGGTACACGACCATTTGTTTGCCGGAAGTTATTGACGAACTCCGTAAAAATAACCGTAAACGCCGTATCATCCTGCACCACGACAATGCTAGTTCTCACACGGCCAGACAGACAAACGACTTTTTGAAGGCGAAAAATGTAGAACTCATGAGTCATCCTGCATACAGTCCCGACCTGGCACCTTGTGACTTTTTTCTGTTCCCAAAAATTAAGAACCAATTACGCGGTCAACGATTTTCATCACCAGAAGAGGCTGTCGAGGAGTATGAAAAACACGTTTCAGAGGTCACCACAGAGGAGTGGTACAAAAGTTTTCAAAACTGGTTTCATCGAATGAAAAAGTGCATAGACGCCAAGGGAGATTATTTTGAAAAACAATAAATTAATTTTGTACCTTTAATAGTATTTTTTCATATTCATTCCGGAAACTTATAGTGCGCCCCACGTATAGTATATGTAGCGTATATATATGTATGTATTTGTGTAGGTATATGTATAGGAAGTATATATATATATATATTTATGTAACAATGTACATTGTGTATTTTATGTATACTACACTTTATCTTGCAACCCACGTTTAGACTTCCTGTATAACCCAAAGGTTGACTGGTAGACGCTTTTAGCGTTAAGTTCGCCTATTGTTCTGTACAATTTGTATTTGATGGACAATAAAGATTAAATAAATAAAATAAAATTTTGACAAATTTAGAGGTATGTTTATGTTTTTTTCTATCTAGCCAATAATGCTCAATCATCTTTTGGCTGTTGTGGGTATCTGTAGAAAATGTATTTTTTTTGAGGAATAAACAGTAGCAGGTAAATTACAGTGATTTTTTAAAAACACACACAGTTTTTAAGTTGTGAACCCATCTTGCCTTAAGAGCCTGTACTACCCTGAAGTTCTTAGAGCGATCTTAAATATTATAAATATTAACGAAATACTCACTTTGAAATAAAAACACAGCAAAGTTCAGGACTAACTCTAAACATAATAAGTTTCGAAAACATGATTGCTTAACATTTGCTCGATAGAAAAACATTGCAAAGTTGCCTCCAAATCACCTCAGAATTATACTAAAAAAGAAAGTATTTAAGAAATACAATAAATTAGCACTTGTAACTTTGGATTATAATTGTATTAAACATAAGACAGTCATCATATGTCTTACTTTTTAAATAACTCTTAAATATTCTTTGTAAAACGAAAAAAACCTCAAAACCAGAACCAGCCTCATTGACCCACCGCGATTCCCGACGCCCCGCATGTCTTGCTTCGGCTAGAGTAAATTTGTCTGCGTGGAAGCGGGAGCAAAATTTAGATTATTGACATCAGGCGCCCTCTTAATGGGGTGATACATGAATTTTTCGGGGACCAGTGCTGCCCCCATTTAAAATAAATTATTTAAAGAAAACGGAGACAAAAAAAATTTTTTTTGATGATGCATAGATTTTGTATCCTAAGTGAATACAATGAATCCTTGTTTATTGGAGGTATTTGAGTCTTAGTACTGTCACTCCCCGTTTAGGTATCGAAAATGTACCTGTACATTATTACTATGCACGCAGCCGGCCCCTCCGGGTGGTAAATTCAGTTATACGAATCGTTTGTCCAGAGTAATAAGAATGAAATTGGCTTGCAATGGCTATCTAGGTATATATACGAAAAGGTGCTGAGTTCTGACGAGAACTAAATTGAACCATATCGCTAGCCACATTGAGTAGATATTTCTTTGAATTTCTTTGCTGAGTGGGACTTCTGTACGTTTGTATTATTTATTCTGTGGTACTAGCTTGTTACTTAGCTGCTTATAATAAATTGTAGAAAAGGCACAATGTAAGTTTATTATGTAATTGTTCAGTGGAAACACACTGACGATTAGTCACATTACAGCCAACATTTACGCGGCATATCAGGAGAACACGATTCCCGTGATCGGCCTGAGCTACGACTACGTCAGCTGATTACGATGACTAATATCAAATTGTTCCCAACCATATGAATAGAATACTAATTTAGTGTTTTATATTATATATTCCATGCAATCAAAAAGAAATAATAGAGTAAAGAGAAATATACTAGACTAGATGATTCTTTTCAGGCTCAGATCGTGTATTCAATTGAATGAAAGAGCAAAATGAAGGATCATGGGTTCAAAAATATATTGTGGTTCAAATATGGTAAACATGTGGTGGGCTTGATAGGAAAAGATGGAGGGAGTGGAAAACACCCCCTCACTGATTTTCTATTCTACCTACACGCTCAATTATAATCTTTAATAATTATTTTTACAGTAAGTTAAATCGGGTTAGACTTGTCTGATTTTTTCCATCTGATCGAAGACACTTGTATGTCGAAAACGGCTCTGTATTTATTCTTGTAAAATAATTTTACATAATGCATATGTAACTATAGGTTCACATACTTAATGTATTTTAACCTACATTTTATTCCTCATAATATTAATTACCTAAACATAATTATTATTTTTAATAGCATTACAATGCTCGGAAATATATCCAAATTGAAAATATGTGATGAAAAATCCGCCACGACGCCAATCACGGCGTTAACGTGAGGATCGTGGGTTCGAGTCCCACTCGTGGCGAATTTTTTAACCCAACATAAATTATTAAAAATATTGTTTTTACATAACTTCGTTTAACATAACGATTAACACACCTAAATCATAATATTATTAAAATAAAAACGAACATTTGTGGCTTAGGTTTATCCAAGGGCTACCCACGTGTTACACTATATATAATATTATGAGACTCAAAGTTATGTCAAAAAGCTTTAGGTTAATGAAAATGATGACAACAGAAATATTATAAAAACGAATACTATGTCAGACTATGAATACCTATGACATAAAAAATATGAATAAATCATTATGAAAAACAATATTATGAATTAAAAATCAAGGAGAAACAATGGGATCCCCTCGAAAACATATATATAGCTTAGCGATACCTACCTAGTATATTCAATGCCTAAATTTCAAAGCTTGAAACGGAAGCACTTCAGAAGAATATTAGTCTATAAAATCCAAAACCCAAATCTTTGACTTTTCAAAACAACGTCAAACCCACGTCAGCAGATTTATGTGCCCACAAAATTTATAGTGAAGCCGTAAATTGCATTATTTTCGAGTTAACGAGCGAATAAAAAAGTGTCTGCGAAGTGTAAGCGTGTATACTACTTTCAGTTTTCTAGAATTAATAGGTGTTAACGCAAGAAGTCGTAAATATTAATACGGGATCTGTTTCGAACTCTTTCAACATCCTGTAGATTAGAATCCATGTTTATATTATTTTTCGGAGTATAAAGATTAATTGCATTTTTATGTAATTATGTGATCTATATGTTGGCACCGACAGTAAACCTTCTAGTCATAATCAGGTCTTTTTTAGTCTCCACTGCAATAGCACGACCCTCTATGTACTACCAGAGCCATACTTAGCCAGAGCAGCCAGAGGATTCGGCCTACACGTGTGACGTGTTGAAGAGGTCTCATTGACGTTTATAAGCTTTGTTTAGCTTGTATTTCCTAAGTCGCCTTCTACGACGTCCACAGTAAGACTTGGAGTGGTCCTATTCTACTATGCCAGGAACCACACGGCAAACCTACTATATCACCCTATAGGTACATACATATGAACACTCAAGAATCAGCAAAATTTAAAAAAGGCCATGTTCTAACTTGCCCTTGCTGGGAATCGAACCCAGGACCTCCCAGTGTGCCGGACTATTATCATCCTCTTGTTGCTACAAAAGTTGCTACCTACCCCGTATCACTTACAGGACATTCTTAAGCAGATACAAATCGCAAGTACTTACCAAAGGGGTAGACAGTCAATAAATAAATCACCAAAGCAACCCTGCTGAATAAAATACGTGTCTTTGAGATACTCGTATGTCCATATTATCGCGAACCTGAGGCTTCCCCCGGTACAGTTGGTTGGAAAATGGTTTGACGGCGTTTGAATATCATTTTGAGGTTAAGTGACTGATATGATGGGCAGGGGACCGTTCTAAATTCTAAATTCAATTCAAATTCAAAATATCTTTATTATCATAGGATATTTATAATATCTCTTAATAATAGTCACTTTGTTTTGTTTTGCACAAATGTTGACGTCAAATCGTTACTTAAAGCTAAGTTTACGCCGCTTCCTAGGCGCAAGTGCAGAAGAAGCGGCAACAAACTGCACTGCACGTTTTCTCCAAAGACGTCAACTAACAAACTAAAAACTTAAAATTAGTTATATAGATGGACAGAGATTACATTGTTTATTATGTCATAATTAAATTGAATTATAAGAATTACGAAATTTAAAATAATGTCAATTTGTAAATTTAGTATGTACCAATGTACCTAAATTATGACATGTCTAAGTATACAAACCTTTAAGAGGGACCCGCGCCAAGCTCAAGCCAGACCTTTTTGTCTTTAAGATAGTCATCGGTCCTATAATAAGCCTTCTCACAAAGTACTTTCTTTACATAAGCTTTGAATTTTCTGTCTGGCATATCAAGGACCGATTCTGACAATTTATTATAAAAAAGTATACACTTCCCCATAAAAGACTTACTGACTGTATTCAGCCTGTAATACGGGCTAACTAAGTCATTCTTATTACGTAAATTTCTATCTGTAAAATCACTTACTTTATTGAACATGGAAATATTTTTCCTTACATACATTATACTTTCAAATATGAATTGTGATGCAAAAGTAAGTATACCTATTTCCTTGAATAATTCCCTCAGTGAGTCTCTCGATCCTAAACCGTAAATAGCACGAATTGCTCTTTTTTGTAAAAGAAAAATAGTCTGAATGTCCGCTGCACTCCCCCATAGAAGTATCCCGTAAGACATTAGACTGTGAAAGTAACTAAAGTACACTTGTCTAGCAGTTGCTACATCTGTCAATTGTCTTATTCTCCTAACAGCGTAAGCCGCAGAGCTAAGCCTATTAGAAAGTTTAGTTATATGAGCGCCCCATTGAAGTTTCGAATCAATTGTGATTCCTAAAAAGGTAGTACTTTCAACCAGATCGAGTTTCTGACCATTAATTAGTATGTCAACACAGGCTTGATTCACATTAGGAAGAGAGAATCGAATGCATTGGGTCTTGTTCGCATTTAACATGAGGTTATTGGCCGAAAACCAATCAGAAATTAAAGATAAGGTGCTGTTCACCGCGCTAGCATCACTGTTATGTCGATCTATTTTAAATATTAGCGAGGTGTCATCAGCAAACAGCACCATGTCAGCCTCTTTCTCAACCATGTAAGGCAAGTCATTGACATAAACTAAGAAAAGGAACGGTCCTAGAATTGAACCTTGGGGTACGCCCATTTTCACATTAGACCCGTGTGATTTTACGCCGTTTATATCAACAGTTTGAAGCCTATCAGTTAAGTAAGATTCTATTAATTTAATTGACTTATCATCAAAACCGTATTGACGAAATTTGAGCAAAACTGTTGGATGATCAACGCAATCAAATGCTTTAGAAAGATCGCAAAATGATCCAATTGCATCATTTCTGTTTTCCCACGCGTCGTAGATATTAGTAATAAGTGCTACTCCTGCATCGGTGGTCGATTTTCCAGCAGTTCTACGAAAGAAATTGCACGGAGAAAATAAAAGAATTTTAGAATACAGTAGATGCAGAAAGATTTTATGAAAACAAGAAATAGATTTATGATAATAATAGGTATCATTAGGGTTCCGTACCTCAAAAGGAAAAAACGGAACCCTTATAGGATCACTTTGTTGTCCGTCTGTCCGTCCGTCCGTCCGTTTGTCAAGACCCTTTTTCTCAGGAACGCGTGGAGGTATGAAGCTGAAATTTATATCAATTACTCAGGTCTACTGTCCCTTGAAGCTGTGAAAAAATCAAACTTCTAAGCCAACGCAATCAAAAGATAAAGCCGTTTATGCCGCAAATTTTCGACACTTGCAAGGGAATCAAAACCTACAGGGTGCTTCCCGTGAACTCAGAATCTTGAAATTTGGTACGAAGCAACGTCTTATAGCATAGATAAAGGAAAAATTACGAAAACCATAAATTTTTAGTTACATCACATAATATATTTTTTTTAATAATTTTAAACTTACTACCCATTTCCTCATAAACGCGTAGAGGTATTAAATTGAAATTCATACCAAATACTAAACCTTGCAGGTTTGTACGGAACCCTCGGTGCGCGAGTCCGACTCGCACTTGGCCGGTTTTTTTTACGTTACGTTGCACCGAAAAACTGCTATAAATTTACAAAAATTTTAAACATTGTTCAAAATTATAATGGTTAACACGCTATTCTGCCAATTCGGAGGTTCTGTATGCGTTCCCCAGCCAGGGTAAGTTGAAAAATAGCCTTTTTCAAATTGTCCTGGGTCTTGGGAGTTTATCTATATAAGTATGTACTTATTTATCATAAAATATAGCATCGTTGAGTTAGTATCACTTATCACAAGTTTAAAACTTATTTTGGAGTTAATTCAGTGTGATTTGTTCCTTTTTATTTATTATTTATAGTTATCAATATTATCTTTATCATCTTCAGGTCTTTTTGTCTCCACTGTAGGAGCACGACCCTCTCTGTACTACCAGAGTAGCCAGAGGATAAATCCTACACTCTCCACGCTGGCCAGACGGGTTGGGGAGGTCTCATTGATGTTTATAAGCTTTGTTTAGCTTGTGTTTCCTAGGTTGCCTTCTACGACATCCACAGGAAGACTTTGAGTGATCTTATTCTACTCAGGGAACCACACGACAGAAAAAGTCAGTTATCAAATATCACGTACCTACCTAATAAATATTTTAATAATCACATATATATGTGATTATTAGACATTCATTTGTTAATTTTTTGCGACATTAAGCCCGATCTTAGTAACATTTTATCAAAGGTTTCATTATAAAAAATAGGTATTTTTAAATAATAATAATAATAATAAATCTTTTATTTTCAGACCAATAATCCATACAATTTTTATAACATAATTACAAATGTTTATAACATAATTTTAAATGATAAATTTTCTGGAATTTCTTTTACAAACAAAAAAGAAAGATTATTTTCCACTAAACTCTTTTCCCGGACAGTACAGCACACTGACCGTAACGTAACAAAAGTGTTAAATCTCCCGTCCTCGATTACCATCCGGACCGGACAGCCGCATTACTTATGTATGGACACCGCGGTTGATGTATTACCACGATACCCCTGTGTTTTGGGACATTTAGGCCGATTTTAGTAAAACATAGGATAAGCATGTAATACTTTAGATTTTATCATAAAACCAGACAAGTACTCGTACTTACATACTACGTATTATACGTACGAGAATCTATCACAAATACTTCTACAGGACTGATCTGGAAGCAAAAAATCTATCTACATACTACTATATTTCGCTTAGCTCAGCATTTGGCTTTATACCGAAACGAGATTGAGGTTATATGCTCCACCCCCATAAAGGGAAGATCTTCTCGCCAGGCATGGTGTTGCGCCTGGGGAACCAGGGCTTCGACGATGTATTGTCGGAGGATGTATATATGTCAAGTTGCAACTAGAATTCTGATATCGAGATGTAGGATACTGTAAGCGCCATCTTGTATGCTTCTAGTGAACTATGTTGTAGCTTTGCTGTTGTGGTTGTGGTTCCTGGAAGAGGCGTAGAGGTCGCCATAATACCATTTAAGAACTGCGATCACCAACCCGTCTGCCCAGCGTGGTGATTATGGGCAAATCCTCCCTTAATTGAGGCCTATAGTCTAGCAGTGGACTGATATAGGCTATAAAGCAGAAGGACCCCGAAGTATTAGAATACTAACAAACAATTAATTTAATGGCAGCAATTGTGAAAGGATGAAAATTTTCTAAACGCTTGAATATTTTTTGCTGTTAGGAATAATATTCCTCGTTACATCTTTACCATAAAACATATTAGATCTTTCTGTTCAGTCAATTTACTTGGTTTTGTATTTCATACAAATCCCATAGAAAATGTTAGTTTTGACGCTGTGTTTTGACGTTTAGGAAAAGGTGTCTGATTTGACTTGTTGTCATCTAGCATCCGCTAGATGACAACTACTTCTTCTAAAGTAAGAAATAGATATTTACTAACATCATCATCATCCGAGCGTATTCCCGGTTTCATCGTCAGCGGTTATGCTTCAGAGCCCGGGGTCCGCTACCTTACCTAGGTGATTTGACGAGGTTACTGTTTTTTACACAGAGCGACTGCCGTCTGACCTCTGCAACCCAAAGGGTAGACCAGAACCAATCCTAGAATAAGTACAAACGCTAGATGGCGTTCGGGACCAACAGCTTTACGTGCCTTCCGAAGCACGGAACCATGTTTCTTTTCAGATAATCAGGTGATTCAAGCCTGCAATATCCTAACCAGACTGGAAACAACTTTTTCACAAAGTATGCTTCCCAGTGGGATTTGAACCCATGACCTCCGGATCACAAGGCAAACGCCTTGACCACAGGACCGCGGAGGCAGTCAGATATTTACTAACTTGATACTTGGTATTCATGCTAACTAATTTCTAACCAAGTGCGAGTCGGAGTCGCCCATGAAGGGTTCCGTAGCAGCAAGTAACATTTTACGATTTATGACGTATTAAAAAAAACTACTAACTAGATCTCGTTCAAACTAATTTTCGGTGGAAGTTTGCATGATAATGTATATCATATATTTTTTTTAGTTTTATCATTCTCTTATTTTAGAAGTTACAGGGGGGGACCAACATTTTACCACTTTGGAAGTGTCTCTCGCGCAAACTATTCAGTTTAGAAAAAAATTATATTAGAAACCTCAATATCATTTTTGAAGACCTATCCATAGATATCCCATAAGTATGGGTTTGATGAAAAAAAAAATTTTGAAATTCAGTTCTAAGTATGGGGACCCCCAAAATTTATTGTTTTTTTTTCTATTTGTGTATAAAAATCTTAATGCGGTTATACAGAATACATCTACTTACCAAGTTTCAACAGTATAGTTCTTATAGTTTCGGAAAAAAGTGGCTGTGACATACGGACGGACAGACAGACATGACGAATCTATAAGGGTTCCGTTTTTTGCCATTTGGCTACGGAACCCTAAAATCATTATAAAGGCCCATTTACACAGTGCAAGTTTCTTGCCTGTTGCATACAATTTTATTGAAGCAATAAATGATTTGTATAGCTGACGTTCTGTTTAGACCATGCAAGTTTTCTATCGCTTCAATTTAATTGTATGCAACAGGCAAGAAACTTGCACCGTGTAAATGGGCCTTAAATCACGTAAAATTAACCCCATACGACTGTTGTCGCTTGGGATGCTGCGACTTAAACTAAAATTGTATATAATGGAACTTCTTCGCTGCTTATTCTGTCAAGCCCACGTTTTCCAGCTCGTGTCGAAATCTCCCAATACTTCCTACGTGGCAATCCATTGATTCAGCACACACTAATAGCCGCTTATATTTATAGCAGAACCAAGAAAACATTCCTGAGATATTTATCGTCGGCGAATATGTCAGCGACGCTGTTATTCTATCGCTGATTGACGAGATCTCCGGGATCGGCCGGTCAGGACGGTTCAGCTTTATGACTGGGATGTAGGATAATGTGCGGGACACACTAGGCTACTCTATTTGCCGTGTGACTTCCGGCTTATAATAGGACTACTCCATCTCTTCCTTTGGATATCGTAAGAGGCGACTAAAGGAATAAACACAAACATCTTGTACTAAAACTGCATTCCCAAGGAGGATTTAAGTTGGGTGGCGGCCGGTTGTAAAACTTTTCGCACAAATGCATTCCCAAAGAGGATTGACGTCAGGCAGGCGGCTGGTCGTAAAACTAAAGTCAAATCATTCAAAATGTTTCGGCTATTTCTTCTCCATTTCGCAAGGTCTTTGACATCCTTGACCATTGACATGCATATAATATTTGGAGAATAAAAAGCTGGATAGTGCACTGGATAGCCCCGGCTCTGAAGCAACGTAGCGGAGGATGCGACCGGGAACAACCTAAGATGAAGAAGACACGGACTACTCTATGTCAATTATATACAAACTTATTATAGGACCGATGACTATCTTAAAGACAAAAAGGTCTGGCTTGAGCTTGGCGCGGGTCCCTCTTAAAGGTTTGTATACTTAGACATGTCATAATTTAGGTACATTGGTACATACTAAATTTACAAATTGACATTATTTTAAATTTCGTACTTCTTATAATTCAATTTAATTATGACATAATAAACAATGTAATCTCTGTCCATCTATATAACTAATTTTAAGTTTTTAGTTTGTTAGTTGACGTCTTTGGAAAAAACGTGCAGTGCAGTTTGTTGCCGCTTCTTCTGCACTTGCGCCTAGGAAGCGGCGTAAACTTAGCTTTAAGTAACGATTTGACGTCAACATTTGTGCAAAACAAAACAAAGTGACTATTATTAAGAGATATTATAAATATCCTATGATAATAAAGATATTTTGAATTGAATTGAATTGAATCAATAAATCGACAGGCGAATGTCTAAAATCATCGTCTCAAGTTATTTTACCACTAACTGACGAGGTTTCAGAACAAACTTTACGATATTCCTGGTTTAACCGAGATTTAGGATGATTTCTGGGACACAGTTTAACAGTTCTAATGTAAGATAGTTTGACCTGAATAAAACATATCACGCAAAACTCGGCGCAGATGGTGGCACCGACCAAGCCTAGGTCGCTGGTAAACACTAGAGGCAGGCCGCTTTAAATAATAAATGTATAGGGACAAATCACACTGATTAAGCTAGCCCCAAAGTCAGTTTTAAACTTGTGTTATGGGATACTAACTTAACGATACTATATTTTATGATTAATACATATATAGATAAACACCCAAGACCCAGGATAATTTGAAAAAGGCCATTTTCCAACTTGCCCTGGCTGGGGATCGAACCCAGAAACTCCGGATTAGCGGTCCAGCGTGTTAACCATTGCGCCACGGAGGTCGTCGATTGAGATCGGTAATTTTGAAAATCTTTGGGAGAGGCCTATGTCCAGTATTGTTCAGCGGTAGATGGCTTCTTGTTCTTGTATTTAAAAGCCGTGCTCTTGTCGGTGGAGCACGTCTCTCTTTCCTCCGCTTAGTTCTTAACCACCTTATAAATAAATATAAATATATACGGACAAAATACACTGATTAAGCTAGCCCCAAAGTAAGTTTTTTTTTTTTTTTAAACTTGTGTTATGGGATACTAACTCAACGATACTATATTTTATGACAAATACATATATAGATAAACACCCAAGACCCAGGACAATTTGAAAAAGGCCATTTTCCAACTTGCTCTGGCTGGGGATCGAACCCAGAACCTCCGGATTAGCGGTCTAGCGTGTTAACCATTACGGCACGGAGGTCGCCTAACACAACGCCTTATACAACGAGTTAATGAAATAACGCAAAACCTCTCAGGTTGTAACTCAGTCCATGAAACTGAACAACTTTTGTTCTACAACATTCCCTTAATGCCAAAAATAAAAATCGGATTTTTATACAAATTGACTCAATCAGCTAGGTAATCAGTTTGTATGAATTTTTTTTTTGGGTTGTATAAATTTTCGAATAGAAGTTGTTATCAAGGGCTGAGGTACCATCTGAGAGGTTTTGCGTTATTTTATTTCAATTCAACACGTTGTATATTTTCACATTTAAATTTTCTTCCAATTAATCTAAAAATCTTCTTCTGGGTTTTCCTACTCCTCTTGTTCCTTCTATCTTTTCTTGAAATATTTTTTAAGGCCGTACCAAAATTTTCCGGGTACCAGTGCTGCCCCCATTTAAAATAAATCATTTCAAAGAAAACGGAGACATTATTTAAAATTTTGCTACTACCAAGTCCTATAACCCTTCAAAGTATTTTATGAACTACTGTTTACAGTTTATAATGAGAACGTAAAGCTTTGCTACGCACATTTGCCAAAAGTGGCCGTTTTTTGCAAATGTGCGTAGTAAAGCCTAACGTTCTCACTTTAAAAATTTTAAATGATGTTTCCGTTTTCTTTGAAATGATTTATTTTAAATGGGGGCAGCACTGGACCCCGGAAAGTTCAGGTGCGGCCTTAAAGAACGCATCGTGTCGTAGTAAATGACCGAACATTTTCCGTCCTCTATTTTCTATGATTTGTAATATTTGCCTTTTTTTATAATGAATCTACAAATTAAAAGTATATTCGGTTGAGAATTTTAAATCATGAAATCGAGGTACAAGGTTTTTAAGTACAGGCCACTGCAGCCTTTTAATTGCGTGGTGTGACCCGTGCATTAAATTCAAAATTGTTTTGGATATCTCCCAATGTCGTATGAATAACAAGTCAATATGTGTTCTGTGGCTTTGTTTATGATGGGACGTTCCTCCCGATGGCCGGCTATTTTTAAAGATTTATTGATTTTACATTTCAAACCAGATGATACACGCTTCTCTATCGTTTTTCTAAGAGGTATAATAAACAACTGCAAAGAATTTAAACCTAAGAACTTTCATTTGCACTTTATTTTAATTTTTCTTAACGATTTACTTTATATCATAAATAAAGTTAACCCCCAAGGAAACTTTAACAAGGAATATATACAGAACAACCTTTTCTTTGGATAAAGCTGGAAATGTAGAACTATAAAACTGTAAATAGAGCTAGTACGTCAAAATAGTGCAACTAAGTGCATTGTATAGATTTATAATATTACAAAATGCTAAGAATTAACAAACAATGAAATACGATTTTTCGGCATAACGAAGTTGGAAACGTAGTATTTTAGGCCGATTTAGACAAGACCGATAGACGTTACTTCGAACTGTAAAAGCTATAAACTAGTACTTCCAGTATCTCTCTTAAAATAAACGAATTCGGTAACCATACCATACTTTACTTACAGGATTATAGATGAGAGGCGAGCGAGAGGAGAAAACGGGGCGTACAGGGGGTGGGGGGAGCCACAGTATCAGACCGCAGTCGCACAGAAATAGCGCTTGACGTTTGTATCCGCGGTGGCGCCTGTTCACTGTCAACTGTATAGAGCAGAGCGAGGCAGAGATTGCAAAATAATTATATCAATATAACTATAGATTAGAGGGGATCTCGGTCGGAATGAATCGCTTTATCGCGAAGGATATGCTACGCAAGTCACTCGTTGCGTAGCATATCCTTTGCGATAAAGCGATTCAAAAATGCGGCATTTTGAAAATCATATGACTCCCCACACGGTCAAAAAAAGGTATTCAGACCGCAGTCGCACAGAAATAGCGCTTGACGTTTGTATCCACTGTAGTGCCTGTTCACTGTCAACTAAAGAATTTATAATACAATCTAGAATAACTACGAGTAATAACCTCAAAAAAAACAAAATTGAAAATTAAACTTAATGCCACCCACATAAAGCTCATATTTTCATAATGCTTATGTTTAAATACCTAACGTTCCCAAAAAATGTAGGTAACCAAAGTTATAGGCGTCCCTTTCCCGCAAACTGTCAGTGCAATAAAGTAGAAGGTGTGAGCTATAACTTTAGGTATATTTTTTGGGAACGGCTTTGTTTGCCACTTCGTGAGCATTTTAGATTGTACCTATACAATTTCTTTGCTGTCAACTAAATTGTCGTATTAAATAGAGCGAGGCAAACATTACCGAGTTGTGGATACGAGATTACTCGACAGAAGTAGCGCTTATCGACATCAACCAATCAATGGATTCCTCAGACTGTTAAGGACACGTACATTTATCCAATTTCAAAGTGTTAACCGGATATACTATATCTTTCGTTCATTTTTAGGCTCCTCTCACGCCAGCTACCGAGCTCTCCTACCATAACCTAATTTACTAAAATTTTTTTAAACCCTCTCGTGAGATCTGTATTCCCAACTACTCTACGCACCTAAGGAGGGCGCGTTAAAATTGAAAATAAATTCTATATCAATTTGAGCGCGCGCCAAGAGCTGTATCGCGTCCGTGTCGAACCGTGACGTTTATGTGCCCACTCGACGTCCACCAATACACTACACTTAAGCGCAATGTACAAGGAAGGCGGTTGGCAGTTGACTCTGTGGGTTCTGCCTAATTATCGTGTCATTCGTATGTAATGATGACATATATGACAGTTCGCTGCGCATGTAATGGCATATGCCTTGCAGCGTAGAAACTGCATCTACGGCACTGTAATTTGTGTGCATTGAGCGAAAACCAAGTAATAAGAGGTGTTCATGGAAAAGCGGGACAGAGTCGGCCTCGGCGAACTTTCTGCGATTGCAAAAATTCTGAAAAAGGGAAGGTAAGAAGTACCCGTAACTAAAGGGCATGTATGAAATGAGTGATAAATGAAACGAAAGCCGCAAACTTGAAAAATGTGGAAAACGCACTGGTGTTTTCCACTTTTTTTAACTATTAACACACTCGGTAAGAAAGGTGAAATTAGTTTTAGTTAGTAATTAGAGGTCAAAACCTTTATCACCTGAACAAATTTCATCTCCGAACTTAAATATCAGCAAGTTCAATATGAAAAGTTGCGTGTTTTTTCTGAAAGCTTTTTTTAATAAAGAATAAATAAATAGGGACAATCATACTAATTGAGCTAGCTCCAAAGTAAGCATAAACTTTTATTACGGGATATTAGTATCCCGTATTTTATATATATTTCCACAAAAACATGATATCGTTGAGTTAGCTCAACGATATCATGTTTTGTAATAAATGTAAAAATATAGATAAACAACCAAGACCTAAAACAATTTGAAAAAGGCCATTTTCCAACTTGCACTGGCTGGGGGTCGACCCGGATTGGCGGACTAGCGTGTTGACTACGCCACTGCGAGATCATCAAAACTGAATAAAGGTTTTCCTAAGGACTTAGGTATATTTTTTACCATTTTCCATACATTTACCAACTGTCAAGAAACTTTGTGTGAATCACGCCTTACGTTACATAAAGAACAGTGTCGTTCTTCCATCGTCGGAAAATTTTAAATGTATACTTTCAAGCGGTGCGATTTATGTGCCCAGTAACAGGCAGGACGTTTATTGGTTGGCATGAAACATGGCGAGGAATGTATGGAGGAGACGAGAATCCATTAATATTTAATTGAATACTTGTCTACTAATCACAAATCGTTTTATGAAAATCGTTCACAAATTGTTATTATAGTGTTTGACATAAATTGCCAATAGAAATTAAAAAACAGAGAGAAACTATCCAAACTGTATGTAGTAGTTTGGATACTTAAAATACAATAATATATGAAATTACGTAAATAGTGGTGAAAAATATTGTTTATATACGGGTTTTATTCATCATAACCCGCAAAAAAAACAATACAAGCTAGGTATATACTTACACGGAATCATCACGGAATGGAAACATTTTTACGTTCGAAAAACAAACTTTTTCCTAATAAGATTTTCTTAGTGGCCAGCATTTTGTGAAAACCCAAAAGGTACGCCTTTTTTGTTTTTCACAAAATGCTGGCCATGTGCGTTCAACAGTTTTTTTTACGACCGGCCACTTTCCTTACCGGAAAAAAACATCTACACAATATTGAAAACCAGCCCAGTAACAGTAGATCGGAAGTAGTTAACGAATAAACAGACGGCCTAATAGAAAAAGGCAAAAAGCTACTTAATTCTATAAGTATATATAATATCTATGTGCATGATAAGCATAGAGGCATCGCCTATTGATATTTTGAATTTCATTGCGTGGAAAGAAAAGCAGCTGGTAAAATTCTATAAGATACATGTAGACAAGTAAGATAGGGACTTATATCCTACAAAATTTCTTAAATCACAGAGCAACGACATATCCCCATTACATTTTAGCCAAACGTGACAAAAAACCAAACTGTCCCGTCACTATTCTGAATAAAGATGTAATCGCCGGATACGCCGGGCGTGACAGATCGCGTGATACCGCCGTGATTGTTAGATATTGATTTTTTTATTCATCTACGATTCTATGACAATGCGATTGACATCAAAATTGAGATCTGTCAAGCTTGTTGGTGCTGTGTCCGGGTGGATACAAGTTTTTGTAATGTTTTATTTAAATCATGTTTTTCTGGCCTAGGGGCCTTAGTCCGCCTGTTAATTTTTTTGTAATAAAGTTAAATAAATAAATAAATCATCATTCGAGCGTATTCCCAGTTGCGTCCTTCAGAGCCCGAGGTCCGCTACCTACCCTAGGTGATTTGACAAGGTTACTGGTTTTTACACAGAGCGACTGCCGTCTGACCTCCGCAACCCAAAGGGTAGACCAGAACTAGTTCTGGGTAGATGGTTTTCGGGACCCACAGCTTTACGTTCCTTTTGAAGCGTGGAATCATCTCTATTTTTATTTGACACTTAAATTTAAAGCCTAGATATTTCAACTAATAGGTACGCTATTTATCAGTTTTATTTAAATATAGCTGTATAGAATCTTACGGCAACCTTAAAATAAATCAAGTTTTCAGCTACAACAATACTGTGAAATAAACTATTCCTTTTGCTTTCTAAATCCTTAAATAGAAAGTTTACACCCTTACGCCGCTGCATCTATAGAAGGTCCTACCCTAATGGAACATAGAAAACTGGCAGGACAAAAAAGTATTGCTGAATACCTAGTCATTAACACATTTATACCGCACGTACTCGCTAAAAAGCAGCTCTTACCAACAATTTCCACAAAAAGTCCATTCATCTCATTGAAAAACATTAAAAGCTTTAACAAAACGACATCCTCTCAAAGGCACCCCTTTAAATCCGCCACGAGTCACGACGGTGTCAATTCAGGAAAAAGCATAAAACACACGTTACCGAATACCGACACTAAACACGTCAAAAATATCACTTCCGCGTGTCAGGGCTGTCTCTAACGTTCGGTGAATTTTGCATTTGAATGCCGCTTCGCGGGGAGCGTAATGTGACAAGTGACAACCTTAGCTTTGCACAATGGTCGGGCGATGCGGTTTAAGTAGTCGCTTTGTTATGTCTAATCTGACTCGGTTGGCATCAGTTGTGGACTGTGGTGTAACAAACAAGTTAATTGGATTAGACAATGGAATTAACAATTAATGCTGTCTAGGATATGGATTTAATTTTAAGAAGCCCCAAAAAAGGAGTTAGTACAATATTTTCTGGGTAGGTGCATTTTTTCTTTATTTCGCCATATTCGAAATTTCTAAACATATTTTGATGTATGGGGTATCGTGAGAGTTCTTATTTTTATACAGTTTTTAATCTTAATCAAAGACCCTTGATTTTAATTTTGTTTGTTTGTTTGTAATAACTTTATTGTACTAAAAATTTAAGTATAAAAGACAACATAATACTTAATAGTAATTTTAATGCCTAAAACGAAAGTAATTCAAGCACGATATACCTAGCTTAATAAGTTCAGACATAATTTACTTAGGTGTACCTAAGGATATTAAAACGCTTTCAACCTTTTGTAATAGAAATCAACTTCCGTTTACCTAAGTATATTTATTATCTTTTTGACGCCAAAATATTTTTTAGGGTTTTTAGGTATTCAGATGCAATATAACAACTCAAATTAGATAATGAAATACTAGATAGTTGAACACGTGATAGTTCAGTTGGTAAGAGCGTGGTCGTATTTACACCAAGGTCGCGAGTTCAAGTTACAATTTTTATTATTATTACTTACGCTATTATTACAATTTTCCTAAAACAACATAGTCACATGCTTTTACTTATATATTAATGCTAACACTACTCAAAACACTACTTACGTACCTTGTCTATTTAATTATTTAGTTTTGTATTGTAGGTATACGCCATCAATTCCCTCTTTCTTACCATTTCCTCTCGCGGGTCTACTGGAAGAAATTTCTTTAGAAATAAAGTAGCACCGTACTATGTTTTCCTTTTTTTTTTACACATATAGTTTGTAAATTTTGAGGTTTACTTGAATCAATAAAATAAATAAATAAAACAATTATAACCGCCTTTGTGAATTCCGTCAATAAACATTGCTTTCTGCTACCTTGTTTAATGTGTGCAAGGTTTGGATGAGTTTGCCCTACCTATTTCAATATTACAACACAAAGTAACTAAAAAAATAAAAACACTTATACGTTTACACGCACTTTTCGACTTTCCACTCTACATAAGTTAATCCCCCGGCGTTGCGCGGCTTTGGCAACCCTTCCGTAAGTTCATGGCTACTGCACTTTACAACCCCCGGAACTATTGTGAGTTCTGCCAGGCCGTGCGTCTATTTGCTCTTTTAAAAAGGTTTTTAGATAAGGGATTTTGAACTTTTTTTGGAAGTTACTCGTATAACTTACGCATCTGTACAGATTTTTTACATATGTGTATATCGTGGCCAGATCGTAGAATTGATCGTTTCATGATATGGCCGACCATTTCGTGAAATGGTTGTATTTTATGATATAACCAGCTAAAACTGACCATATCATTGACTCGTCAACGTTTAATGATTTATTAATCAACGTTTGGTCATATAATAATTGTGTAACTTCCACGCTAGTCTGGGAGAAAAGAAAAAACTTAGAATGTACCAACTGCTTCTCTTCCCGCGCAGATTGTATAGCCGAATGAGGGAATGGGCGAGAATCTGAATCATATATTAATAGACGATGCAGCTAGCAACCCATCACTATTTTCATGCTGAAAATGGCCTTTGGGACTTACAGCCCTGGGCTCTGTCTACCCCGGCAGGGATAAAGATGTCATAATGTGTACTTTAATTACATCAAAGGTTTAACTAAAAATTTAAATAAAGAAGGAATTATATATTTCTTGTAAGTAGAATCTATTTATATAACTTATTCACCATTTGAGATAGAAATCTACTAACCTATGAAATACGTTTCGAACTCTAAAGTACGTATTACGTGTGACTTTCGTAAAATTCTAGTAGGTTTTATTTGATAAAAATAATTTTCATCCGGGAAGCATATACCTAGGTGAAAGTCGATTCGACTTCTATTCGGATCTTAGACTATAAGGAAATTTCTCCAAGGAGGACGTTAAGCGTTTCAAGTTGCGACGGCGCTCGATAAACTGATAACCTATCCTTTTTCAGCGCTATCAGCACTTTACCACGATAGCACTATCCGTGGGCCCTACCATTGTTCCGCCGTCGTCGAGACAACGACGAAGTGCGAGGCGCGGTCGCCGCTATTGATGGGGCGCGTAGAGATAACAGATGCGATTCGAAGACAATATATCCCACGATAGACGCAAGTTCTAATGCTAGGAAGTTTTCTGAAACAAATATTTTTCTTTAATATACAGGTCTAACAAAATATACTGAAACTATTTGAACGTTGGAATCAGTCCATGATACTGAACAACTTTCCCCAAGAAACATATATCGAAATATGAAAAATAATTTTCGGCCTCCCGTACGAGTTGGTTGACCGATCAGCTGATTCAAGTTTGTATGGAAAGCCAAAAAATATTTCTCATATTTCGTTATGTGTTTTTTATGAAAAGTTGTTCATTATCCTGGACTGCATTCACCCTTAAAATAGTTTCAGTATATGTATTTTGTTAGACGTTATACATATGGAAGCTTTTTACTAATTCAGGTTGAGTTAGCCCCAAAGTGAGTAGTACTTATTTCTTTTTTGGTTGCTTGGTTGCTCACTGTAGGCCGTTGGGTATTGTACACACTATCACGTCTTTATCCCTAATGGGGCAGACAGAGCCTAGGGTGGTAAGGCCCAGGCCACTTTTAGCGTGATGGTGGGTATGAAGGTGGAAAAGGGAAATCATAATAGCGATGGGTTGCTAATCGCATCGCCTATTTATATGATTCAGATTTTCGCCCCCTCGATCAGCTTTCACGAGAAGAGAAGCAGCTGGTATTTTCTATGTTTTTTTCTGTTCTCCCAGTCCAGCAAAGAAGATTTAAAATATTACGAAATGTAAATATACATCAGAGTTTTAGGAAATAAATAATATTGCTATGATTTTCAGTTCAATGACTTTTAACCTTTTAAACCTTCGATCATATATTCTATAGATGCACAGTTCCTTACAAAATCAAACAAAATATTGTCCCCGTGTCAATACGTACATAGGTAGATGTATACCATTTCGAGTATTGCGAAAAAAGTTCTAAATTATCATACAGTTGAATCTAATTTAAATCCGTATTTTCACCACGCACTTTGGCATCTTTGACGTAACGTCACGAACGCGGTCAACGAGCGAATGAGAGCGAAACAAGGCATAATACTGTTTTATGCCTTGTTTTTCCGGTGCCATTTTTAGGCGGCAACTGTGCATCTATAGAATATATGATCGAATTAACCGATATACATGTTAAAATATAGCTAAAGAGATTCGAATTATAACTATACCTCTAAACTTCAACTTATCAAAAACATAGCAAAGACGGGTAAATCCCGCATCACAGGGCCAAGGCAAAGGCAAAATATAGAGGAACCAGAAAAGTCACTATAGTTTACATTAATACACAAACACAGGTTTTTTATAATGCGCAATTTTTTACAGCAATGCAAACATAAAAAGAAAATACGGTCCTGAAGTAATTAAACACCAGGTCACTGGTTATCTGGTCAAACGACATTGTGAAGTTGACGAGAAAACAATATGGATAATGAATAGGACCGTGGAAATTGTGCAAAAAGGGAAACGCATTCCCGGTTGCATCTTTAAGTGTACTGCTACGGAACCCTAAATATATAAAAATCGCGATTTCATTGATTTTTTCCCATCTCAACAAATGCCCCACGCACCTAAAGAAGCTTTCAGTTCAAAAATCGATCCTATAGGAATTAAACACCAGGTCACTGGTCAAATGACATTGTGAAGTTGAAGAGAAAACAGTAGATGAAAGTGAATAAGACCTTGGAAATTGTGCAAAAGGGGAGGCGCATTCCCGTTTGCTTGTAAAGAGTGTCAAATTCAATTATTGTTACTTAATGGGATATAACTTAGTTTAGGCTAGATTGTAATAATATTAGTGTACTTATTCAATCGAATGATTTTTAGTATGTACATTAAGAAAGGAAAAAAAAACTTAACGGGAGAAGCGGGGGCACCTAACATCTCATACTTATATGGTGCTTCCAAATATCCATGTAGGTACTTAAGAACAAGGACTTTGCCTTTTATTTGACTTTTGCCCGTTATGTCCATTGATTGTATTCTTTCGCTGATACTTGGTTAACTGGAAGAGATCCCACTATGGGATAAGTCCACCATTGTACAAAATATTTTGGTCTATTATTACTTAACTATTTAACTGTAACTATTTCTTGTACAATAAAGATATAAAACAACAACAACAACAATAAGATTTTTGATACTATTTTTTTTTTTAAATCAGTACTTGTTTGCCATGCATTCTACCTCTATACTTTTCTATTTTGAGCTTGGGCAGGCCTAACACTTGACGGGTTATTGTCTTTGATCACAAATACGTGAATTATTCATGACCCCCTCCCCTATCCCACCGGCTGACAACCGACATTTACAAGTGAATACAAGTGGCTGACTTTTATTGATCTAGTCTAGGAGGATCGTGTAGGTTTAGGTAGATTTTATTATGCTATTGTTAACCTTCGACTCAAAAAGAGGGTACGTAGTAAAGATTGGTATGTGGACATGTTCCATGCTTCCTTGCTGGTCTGGCAGCAAAGAAATAATTAACGGGCAAGTGCGAGTCAGACTCGTACATTAAGGGTTTCGTACCTCCGTACAATATTTTAAAACGCTGAAGAAACACGTTCCTTGTATGACAACCCCCTTTAATTTTTAACTTTATCTTATTTTTTGTATTTTTTGTTATAGCGGCCATAGTAATACATAATCTGTGAATATTTCAAGTATCTAGTTAATGCCATTATAAAGATCTAGTTAAAAATGCTGAAAAAACACGTTTTTTGTATGACGACCCCCTTAAATTTTTAACTTTTTAGTACTTATTTGTTGTTATAGCGTAATACATAATCGGTGAAAATTTCAAGTATCTAGCTATTACGGTTCAAGAGATCGGAGCGGAGTCTCAGTAATAGGGTCCCGTTTGCACCCATTAGGTATGGAACCCTAAAAACGTAGAATTTACCAGCTGCTTTTCTTTCTGAGCAGATCGTAATAGCCGATCGAGGGGATGGGCGAGGATCTGATTAATTTTAATAGCAACCCATCACTATTTTGATTCCCTTTTTTGTCTTCACGCGCAGATGAGATGGCCATATGGCCAAAAGCTGTGAACAAAAGAAAAGCTCGTCGTAGGCTTTCTGATTGTAGAGACGATGTTCCTTTAGCAAATTTAGCAGAGAAGACTAAGAAAAAACACTACGACGAAAAGGATGTCGCGGATGTGGCAAAAACTATAACAAAACCCAGCTCGTCGAAGACTGGCTTCAATCTAAATTTTGCAACGTGCAACAATGCACGAGCATTGCACCGACTTCGATGACTCGTGTTCAAAATGCGGACAAAATTAAAAAAAGACTAAAATATAACTAGATTTAATTATAATAATAAATTCTTTATTTCAGACCATGGTCCATAAAATATTAGTAAAAAACAAAGTACTTATCCTAGTGTTAGTAATTTGCGAGACAAAAACATTAATTTATGAGGTGTACACCTCTATGCACGAGCAGATCTGCCCAGTGCCTCACAAACGGCCCATCAATTTTGGCTGCTAGGGTACTAAGGATGCTGTTAGAACTCCCACGGAGTCGCTGCAGCGCCGAGGCCGCCCGCTTACGCATTATGGCATAAAAATCGTCCATACGTGCTTCGGCGAACATACCCGACGCACTACACCGCCGCGGCAGCCCTAGCAGCATCCTCAGCGCATCATTATACTGGACGCGCAGAGCATTGTAGGCCCCCCGCGTATACCTCACCCACAGGCTACACGAGTAAAATGATTGGCAGTAAGCTCTAAATAGTGTGAGTTTTACTTGTTTAGTGCAACGTGCAAACCTGCGAGCAAGCATATTGCAACGAGCCGTCAACGCTCTGCGCTCCCTGTCTATATCAAGGTCGCCGTTGAGTCGGTCCGTAAGTATATGGCCAAGATATTTAAACTGGTTCACTACACGTAGCGGTGTTCCATTTAGTCGGATATGCGGCACATATGTTACCTTCCTATGACGCGCTTTAAACACCATGACCTCGCTTTTCTCCACGTTATATCTTAGGCCATATGCCCCCGCATACTTCTCGCAGACGGCCACCAGTTTTCTCAAACCATCTATTGACGGACTGAGCAGTACAGCGTCATCGGCGTACCAGATATTGTTCATCATCACTCCATCGATGGAACAACCGACCGTGGCACTACTCAGTTCGTGTACCAGCCGATTAACATAAAGATTAAATAATTTTGGAGATGTCAATCCGCCCTGCCTGACCCCACATTGTAAGCCGTAGGGGGCCGACTGGCTGTTACCCCATCTAACCATATTACTCTGATTTGAGTACCAGTAACTAAATATACTAATAAACTCAGAAGGCAAATCCGTCTCTTCTGATAACTGGCCCCACATTATGTCATAGCACACACGGTCAAAGGCCTAAGATTAATCAAGAAAACAACCATAGACTGGCGTTTTCCTATCCGTGTAGTACTGAACCGTTTGCTTGACACACAGTATTGCACTTTCTGTGGACAGTCCAGCTATGGCCATTTTAGCTTTAATGTTATGGCCATCTCAACCGGATACTCCGGGACAGATGGCCAACTGTGTTTTTTTATTTCAAATAATTAAGTGTGATCTCGATATAATTGTTCCTATTCAGATTAATACATTCAAAGTTGATTGTTCAAAGTTTAGTAAGTATTTTGAATCTAATGTGCGAGAGCTTTTTTTATAGCGGTTTGAAAAAAACTATGGCCAACTACCCCGGACTTGCCCTATATCAATTTAAAGAATCGCGTAGAACATTCTTTAAAAAAAATGCTATAAATTCCACGCGGATGAAGTTACGGGCAAGCTAGTCAGTAATAAAAATAGATCTAAAAGACACGAAAAAAATGTTAAACAATTCGTTCAGCAAATTTCCCCTTCAAGTTACATCTCAATTAAAAAAGTAGACAAATACATTCTTTAAAAAGCTCAAACGCTCGTGAAACAATTTTCATCTTCGTTTGAAGTCTTAAAGAGATTAAAAGAATCATTAGTCATTAGTTATTCACAGTCGACGCGATCGCGACAGAAAGATTAAAGTATGCCCGTGAGCGAAGCCGCGCCGACGAAGCCGTTCCTTAACATTTCTAGGGTAAATTGTGGGTAAATTAATTATTACTTGCATTCGAGGATTTGGATGAGGATAAGTCAATGTTCGTTTCATAAATGTACGGATTTAAAATTTGTTTGAGGAATTCTTTGTTAAAAAAAGAATGTTATGTTAAGATTATTTTAGCACGTGGTGGTATCCTTAGCTGTGCTGCTTTGGAACCCGGGAGCCACTTTATGGATATTTTCCTTTGCGACGTTAAATCAGCGTTTCTTTTATCGACCCCTTCTGCCTGCCTGCTAGTAGTTTTTAGCTTTTGCTCTGAAAATAATGATCTCTATTAAGTGTATTTAGCCTCCATTGAATTAATTGCTTTGACTTTGACTTTGGGCGTGGCGGTGATAGTATATATAAAACATTTGATTCCTACGTACCTGTGTAAAGTTCCTGGTACTTTATTCTATCTAGGTCAAATGGGACTTTTGTGGAACTTGTTCGTTAGTTTCTAATAAATGAAATAAATAAATAAGGACAATAAATACATATTATTTTATAACCATTTTCAAGGCAATTTTCTACTTGCCCTGGCTGGGGATCGAATGTCTACTTGTATAATTTACATAGTTTGTAAGATTCAAATCAAAATAGATGGCGTTATCCGAAATTAGAACTCGCTATGAGTATTTTCGTATAATTAAGGTATATCAAACAAAATGTATAGATAATTTAGGCATATCAAACGAAAAGTATAGGGAATTTAGGCATGCCAAACGAAACGTATAAATAATTTAGGCATATCAAACAAAACGTATAAATAATTTAGGCATATCAAACGAAACGTATAGGTAATTTATAGGCATACCAAACGAAAATGTATGAAATGTTAGGCTAACAAAAGCAACTAAGTAAACAATGTATGTTAGTGTTTTACTACAGAACAAGTTATTTGTTCACTACCTTTTGCAATTTGCGACTCATGGCTCTACGTCGCATCGGATATAACATGAATCTCTGTTTTCAGTTTTAAAAAGTTACTGCTCTGTATGATTTTACTACCTATTCGTAAAATCTTGGAATATCCTTCCGATAAATTTATTTCAATATCCGACAACCCCACTACCTGTTAATTCCCTAATTTTTGCGTCCCTACCTTCTGTAATTTGCAACTTCCCTCGGGCACCGTCTTTGTACATTTTGTCAAACTGTAATTATGCTTACTTTGTACTCAAGATATCTCGGAAACCCTCTTATACTTAGATTAAGATGGCTTGTTTACGCTTGGTTAGTCATTTTGTTTTGGATTGTAATAAATCACCTGAAAACATTTCATTTTGGTTATGGAAAATTAAGTCTACATGTACGTATAACTTGACGTGTAAAAGTGCCTGCAAAGGCCTAACTGAATAAATATTTGATTTTGATTTTGGAACTCTAAGCGTGGCCCGGCACGCACCAGTTATTTTATTTGATCAAACTTACTTATTTAACAAATAATTATTAAAAAAACAAAAAACCCGACTGCGTGATACAACAGCTGTATAACTTTTACTATGGGACTATCCCTAAAATCGCGAAAAAAAAATCTGCAGCTCCATACAAAATACCTACCGTGCCAAAAAGTATGGAGCTGCGGATTTTTTATTGTCCCATAATAAAAGTTGTTCACATTGGTTAGTACGTTAACTCCCTTTCAGGTTGATAACCCTTTTTTGCTACACGTTATATATTTATATATTTATCTAGACTATCCCTAATGGGGCAGACAGAACATTTTGGGTCTTAGAGGCTTGCGAGTCTAAGCAGACAGAAACCAGAGCGCAGGGCCCAAAGACTACTTTTAGCGTGATGGTGGGCGAGAATATGAAAAAGGAATTAAATTAGTGATGGGTTGCTAGCCGCATTTCGCATACTTTCGCGATACGATCTGCGCAGGAAGAGAAGCATCTGGTATATATTCTAAGTTTTGTCAGACCAGCATAATAGAGATTTCCCAGAATAGTCCCACAAAAACAACGGTACAAGTTTAGTGGACGACCGACCAATGTCTCTTATTAAGTAATCACTGTCTTTTGTACTGTAATTAAACAATTTGACGATAATAATAGTATTAAAAGTTTCTCATCAACTTACGTATAAGAAACAATAGTATCTATGCATCAAATCATTTCATATACCGTGGGTAAAATGAATCAAAGGTTATTTGAACACAGTGCCATCGTCCTAGCGTAGTGGAATGACTTCCTTATTTAACCGACTTTGATTAAGGTGATTTTAAACTTAAATTATATTTATTAACTTGATGTATAATTGCTGTGATTCAGCATTGTCTGACTCTATATTACGTATGAGTTGTGAATGTTACGTAGGTGTGTCCAATATTTGAATCAAATTGTGTTGACGTATGGTAACTTAAGGATGATGTACCTAATGTGTACCTAATTAGGTATAAGCACTAATAAATAGATATAGTACAAAAGGACAAATTACCCTGATTAAACAAGCCCCAAAGCAAGTTTTATGTTAAACTGGTATTATGGGATATTAGCTCAACAATATTATATTTTCTCCATTCTCCTCCAGCACCACATCTCGAATGCTTCTATTCTTTTTCTGTCCTTCTTCCTCATTGTCCACGTTTTACAATGGAGAAAATAAGCTATATGGATACAATAAACTATGAAAAGGTGCTAGAAAGAGTGGGAGAGAATAGACATATTTTAATATCTATTGAAAATAGAAGAGAAAAGGTGATTGGACATCTAATAAGACATGACAATCTATTCAGAATAATAGTAGAAGGAGAAATAAAAGGGAAACGAGGAAGGGGAAGACCAAGGATGAAGTTTTTCCAACAAATTAAGGAAGGGTCAGGAGTAAGGTCCTACCAAGACATTAAAAAGATGGCAGAGAGAAGAGAGCAATGGAGGCATCTCCACTTAACTCCACCGATGAGCAAGCTCTTAAGTTAAAAAAAAGGATACTATATTTTAAAATAAAAACTTAAATAGATAAACACCCAAGACGCAAGACAGTTTGAAATAGGCCAGTTTCCAACTTGCCCTGGCTGGGGATCGAACCCAGGACCTCCGGAGAAACGGACTAGCGTGTAAACCGCTACTAGCAATACGCCACGGATATCGACAATAGAAGCTAATAGAAACAATGAATATTGGAAATATTAGATCAATACAACAAGTAAATATTTAAAAAATATTTTTAAAAACAAACTCTTATCGAAAACAATGAACAAAAAAGTTTAAAGTTTCAAGACGAAACAATTGAACCCAAACTCGATGGGGTTATGTTGCTATCACAAAGATGCCGTGGACACCTTCCGGGGTTCATCATGAGATGAGGTCATTGGTACCATAACATAGCCTTGTCACCCAACTTACATAAGTATGTGAAGTTTCAACTCGATCGAATAATGAGAAGTGGATCTAATTTAGATTACGCACACATACACATACGTAACATTAAGGATTATAAATTTTTGGTTATACAATTTTTTTTTTTCATGCAAATCTGTTATAACTTGTAACTAATAGGTAGCCCAAATCTCACCAATTAAACGGTACAAGCAAAACACATTCACCAAAGTTTGTGCAACCTAGACGGGGGTGCCACCGCATAGTTTGTCAAACGATAATTAATAAACTGGGCCCAGATTACACAGGGCCCCGGGGCCTGTCTGTTGCTATTACTTCACTTGGAATTAATATACCCTTTATGTTTGTTCACTGTTAGTTTGATGTTTAGTTAGTATTGGGCCCAAATGTTATGGTGTAAGTAGGTCGGTAACAACTTTTATTGTTGTTGATTATTTTGGTATGCAAGTACCTGTTTGTTAATTCTGACAAGGCTTCCATTTCTTTCAAAGAGTTCTATTTCAGTAAAAACACACCAATTTTAAAGTTAGGTAAAGTTTCTACTATTTTGCAATAAAGAATTACATTACAACTTGATACTTTGCTTCTATAAAGAGGAATTTAGAAATGTAAAATTGTACATAGTTACAATACTGCTACTTTAAACATATTTAACTGAAAATAAAAAGAATCAAAAATCAAACAAACCTGTAAATAAATAACATAAAGTCATTCATGTATTTTTGTGTGTGAATGTGTTTAAGTATTAGTAGTATGTTTAGTTTCACAAATAAATGATTTATCTATATCCCATACACATATGTGTATGGAATATTATGTAACGCCTACAAAAATATACTGAAACTATTATAAGGGTGAATTGAGTCCATGATACTGAAACAACTTTCCCCAAGGAACAAGGAATATATCGAAATATGAAAAATTTTTTTTGTCTTTCCATACAAACTCGGATCAGGTAATCAGTCAACTTGTATGAGAGGCCAAAGATTATTTTCCTTGGGGAATATTGTTTAGTATCATGGACTGAATCTATGGAGTATATTTTGTTAAACCCTGTATACGAGTACTAATCTTAAATTAAATCGTTAACAAATTACGAAATATTAAAAAATAATCACCTCCTCAATCAGCGACTGTATATTATTATTTAAGTATACCTAAGCACCCATACAAGTAACCTCTACGATAAAATAAAAATAAAAAGACAAATGACCGTCGAGTACATGTCCATTACGACATAATGACACCACGTGTACATACAAACATACAAAATGCAATCAATCTGCTGCGACATGACAACTCTAATATGTCTTTAACTGTGCAATTAAAACAAATGGCCGCCTAAATCCTTCGAAACGTTTTGTCAAAACATGACCTGCTATTATGTATCGGGCAAAAATGATGACCGAAACAGGGTTGACTACTCAACCATTTTTTAAAAATTATTCAAAGACTGTAACTTTTTTCTGAACTTTTTTTTAACCTTTAGTTTATCTTTTTGCTTATTTTTTAAGGAAGATATTATCGTTTATTAAAATTTAACATTGCTAAAACACAAACACAATTCATTTAAAATTATAGATAAAATACTTTATCAAACGCACCTCACCGAGGCAATGTACCCAAAATACCGGCAGCATCTCTGCGCTGAATGCGAAAAAGCTGCCAGCTCTTGGGTCTGTAATTAGCATTTCATATTTATTTTGCCCTATATTATTTACCAGCTTTTTTAAACTTATTAACTTAATTTTCTAATAAAACTGATTAATGAAGCAGATAACGAAGCTTACAAAACGGGCGTTTAACATGTAAGTGATTTAGCATCCTAAGTAATTTAAAAAACGTACTTTATTGAGCATTACACGGCTAAAAAAGCTCTTACATTCTGGTCTGGTCCAGCTGCTTTTCTTCCCGTGTAGGTCGTAAAAGCCGATAGAGGGAATGAGCGAGAATTTAAATCATAGTAATAGACGATGGGGCTAGCAAACCATCACTATTTTGATCTCCTTTTTCCATCTTAATGCCCTCAAAGAAGTCCTCGGGAGAAGTAAGAAGTAAGTGAATCTTAATGCCTACCATCACGGTAAACATAGCTGTTGGGTCTTGTGGCCCTGGGCTCTGTCTGCCCCGTTAGGGATTAAGACGTAATAATGTATCTGTATTGTAATGTACTCGTATCAAACGTGTCTGTATTCGAGTATGTTATCGCGAAATGGTCGGGAAAGCTGTTCTGTTTCTTGAAATTTATGATATGGCGAAATAGGTAGGCACGAAAAAAATATAGGACCCCCATACTTTGATCAAACGATTTGTCTTCACACGTCACAATTTCTTAGTTAAGGAATGTAATCAGCATGTACTAAACTAGATATCGAAGTTTGCTCTAAATTCATCGCATTTTCAAAAACTAACAACCCTACCCAAAGCCTTGATGGGACCGTAATGGCGGACATTTTTTACGGAGACCAGATTAGCATTCGCCGTCGCCCTGTTATTAAATCATACTCTACAACAATTAGTTCTGTTCTCACGGCAGGCTAATTACAGCTTTTGACACGAGGAAACATTTTTTCGGGTCGCTCGAGGTCAAAATCTGGGCTTAGCCCTTGTTTGTGATATTCTGCTTCGTATGATTTATTAGATTTTTCTGCGTTGAGTCAACATCATTCTGGATTCGATCCCCAGCCAGAGCAAAATCGAAAATGGGCTGTTGCAAACTGTCCTGGGTCTTTGGAGTTTATCTATTTATGTATATATGCAAGGCGCCGGCGGCGAACGAAGAAGGCGAACATTCTGCGATCAGATTGCAGACTTTCTAAAATAAGGGAGAGGTAAGAAGTACCCGAAGGGCATGTATGAAGAGGTTGATGAGTGTAGATGAAGCGAAAGAGGTCTGTCAGGATCGTAGCAAGTGGAGGTCCATAATCTCTGCCTACCCCTGTGGGAAATGTATGTATGTATCAAGTCTTATTTAGTCTCCACTGCAGTAACACGACCCTCGCTTTACTACTAGAGCCATACTTAGCCAGAGTAACCAGAAGATTTGGCCTACACTCTCCACGCTCGCCAGACGGGTTGTAGAGGTCACATTGATGTTTGCAAGCTTTGTTTAGCTTGTGTTTCCTAATTCGCCTTCTACGACATCCACGGAAAGACTTGGAGTGGTCCTATTCTACTCTGCCGGAAAACCACACGGCAAATATGTATATGAATATATATTTATCATAACATATTATATCGTTGAGTTAGTATCTCATAACACAAGTTAAAATTTACTTTGGAGCTAGCGCAATCAGTGTGATTTTTTGATTGATTTTTTTTTATTAGAGATTTGAGTGCGTTTGACCTCTATCTAGCCTGATGGGAAGCTAAGATGAGGTCTAAGGTGTAACACGCAGACTCAAAAAATGCCTATTAACTCTTGCCTTGAAAATCCCTAAATCATATGTATGGGGAAACATCGACGCAGGGAGGGAATTCAACACCTAAGCGGTTCGCACAATGAAGGAGGAGGCGAATCGAGAGGTACGATTTATTTATTTATACATAATAGGATATTTTAACGCGTTCCCTACATCTATATGTGTGGTGCTTGTGAGCCCCAAGGTCGCTTTCTTGTTTTTCCTTCGTGAATGACTGTTTAAGCATCCTTGGTTGTGAGACCATTGGCACCCATATTTGCGTGATAGCAAACTATATGTACCTACATCGCTAAATATAAATTAAGTTTTGAATTAGACAATGCTGGTCTGAGAGAAGAGAAAAAACTTAGAATGTACCACCTGCTTCTTTTCCCGCGTAGATCGTAAAAGCCGGTCGAGAGAATGGGTGTAAATGCGAATCGTGCGGCTACACCCATCACTATTTTGATTCCTTTATCCACCTTCTCGCCCACCATCACGCTTAAAGTGGTTTTTGGGTTTTGCGGCCCTGGGCTCTGTCTACTTAGAGCCGCAAGACCCAAAAGCTCTGTCTGCGTGATAGTGTCTCAGTACCAACATACATACTTACTCGTAGGTATCCATCCATACTTACTAATTAGAACTTTTTCTTTGTCGGTCGAGATAAAGTCGCATTTCAGGTTACCTCTAACTAGTTACTTCGAATATAACGTTTACGAACTAGTCCAAAAGTGAATTTATTTGTAACTGCCCTTAAGAAAAATAATGCTACTTGCATGATTATATTTTTTACGGGTGTTATTCAAACTTTATTGAATGATATAATTTAAATTAAATTAAAACTAGATTATAAAATTTAAATTATAACTAAAATTAATACCTATCACAAAAAATATTCGGATACAATATTTCATATCCAAAGTCTTTCTACTTGCCTCATTATCCCTGTTCAGAAGACCTAAGAAGGATGGTATTATTCTTGTGGGTATACTTATTGCTCAGTAACCTATATATAAGAAGTATTACTAAATACTAATTGCTAAATAATTTGTCTTCCAATTTTCCCTTCATCTCAAGGATTAGATGATCGTTTTCCTTCATTCCTTTTGGTTTGGTTTGATATCTATGACTGTCATAGAGGAAAAATACTCTACATTGTTATTAATACAATGTTTACAAGTAAAGAGAATGAAATATTATAAGTGTTTATTCGTTCTATGCAGATTTTTGGAAAATAATTACTTAGCTATCCCAAGTTTCAGTTAATTTAATTAAGAAATTACCTCAAAGTTATCAATAGTTCGTGCTTTATTTTAATACCTAGGTTTTTTTTAAATTAAACAGTTACCTTATTGCTCTATATTAGTTATATACGTACTGAATCATAATCATATCTTAAGTAGGTATGCCTATACTTAGTAGTTTCAATCATAAATTATGCCATCATTACTATAGTCGATTGATATGCATATGAAATTGATATAATTTCTAATTAAAAGTTATTATATTATCTTGTTAATGATAAATCCTTTTCATAATGAATAGAATATTTAGTTCTTTAAATAACCAGTTAGCTTCTGGTTTATTTTGATTGGAACAAAAACTAATTTATTATAACTACTGTGAATTAATTTTTTATAATCAAGTCTCTATTATGCAAATGCATTCAATGTGACATTTTATTTGAATTTATTTATATGAGGTTGCTGATCTCAGACATAGATATAAATCGCTCATTAATCAACTTTGCTTGGAACAAGAATATACGAAAGATAGAATAGGCAATAAAAATGCTTGAGTTAATGAAGACAACATTATACGAGTTATATCCGAGAATGACATGAGAGTCGCCGTAACAATGTCGACGGCGGCAAAAACTAAAGCAGTATCTCATTAATTTAACACACGAATAACCACGACGAGGCAGCAAACGTCAGCTGTTGCCAAACAGGACTACCTACCATTGTAGCCAATCTTTACGATTCGTCACACTTACTAGGTCGTTGGAAAAAAACAAATGCAAATTTTTCTCAATGAGTTTATTGCGCCAGAACAATAAATGAAGCTGATCATTATAACGTTTACTTTCAACATCGATTACGAATACTCTACACGATATCATATCGTACGCAAGTCCATTAATATTTATAATATCCGAGTCCGTATTGCACTTCGCGCCACAATGCCAACTCAACCAAGCGGTCCTATCCCTATTAACTTAAAGTTCGTGGGATCAATAATTACGATATATTTGTCTAAATATCACAAGAAAATACAAAACGAAATACGAAATAGAATTAACACAATTAAAATTATTAACAATTAAATATACAGTCCATCGCGCGCTGGCTTTAGGAAGTGAGGTATCACCAGGACGGGCGAGGGTCGTAGCGACCCCGTCATGAGACCGGCACATGGTGCTGGTATAGCTGCTCCTGCCGCTCGCACAGGGACGTCATTTTCTTGAACGATTCAGAAGTCTCGCGAAAAAGCAACTTCGCTTCTTCCCGGGGGCGGGCGTGAGCGGCGTCAAGTCTTCCAGGTGAGATCACAGGGGGTGACGATGCCGAAAGAGGCGACAGCGACTCTCGGGCTGACTGAGCACCCGCAGGACCACCGTACGGAGCCCCACCAGCTTGCGGAGCCCCGTTACCCATCAGAAAAGGGGAAGGAAAAAACCCCCGTTCACCCAGTTGTGGAAACAAACCCGCTTGTAACGCGCTCAAGTTTCTGCTGTAAAATTTCATCGTCTCTGTCACATAATTTGGTAATTGCGCAGCGTCTTCATTGCCGTACCTTAGACTCTCAAGTGTTGATGCGAGACCCTTTATATCAGCGTATAACTTATTCAGCAGCTCCGTGTTGACTTCCATGGAGGGTTTGTCTCTGCCATCGTTAGGACCGGTGGAAAGTAATCTCCGATGTAAATCGACATTTGAACTATGTCGATCTCGACTCCGCCGGGAAGGGAAGGCGGCGTCGCACCCGTTGACGTCACAGGGATGCAGTAATTTTAGGTGATCGTTTCTGTAATGCATACGCAACGTGAAGTGGTTCTGAAATACCTTTCCACAAGCCGTACACCGGTCAGGGTTCTCGTCGTCGATGGGAATCTCGAGATCGTTGACGTCGGTCCTGTCGTCGGTGCGGTCGCTGCTGGCGGAGGGCGAGCGCGCTCGGGCGAGTCTTTCCTCCAGCGTATGCAAGTCGCTGCCACTGTCACTCGGCGTATACAAGTCGGACCGCAACCTCAACCCCTCGCGGACCACGCTTGGTGCACTAGATTCATCGTCCGATTCACTCTCGGCCTTCACTCGCGTCAATGATTCCGAGTCCACAACAGTTTCGTCACCGTTCTGAAATGTCCCCCACTGTTCAGGTTTCTGTTTCTTCAGCGATAATGGTTCGTCGTCTGCTCGGCTCGACCCTGGCGTTGAAATATTTCTAAACAAGTCCGCTTGATATTCTTCGTCAGATACACTGTATTCATTATTTTGCGAACAGCGAGTTGGATTTCCACTCTTTCGTTTACGTTTATTTGGAACGAGGGATGACATCTTGTCGTCTGAGGCGGTGGGGTCAGTGCGACCGTTAGGATTGGGCTCTGCGAGTGCGGGTTTGGTTTCAAGTTTGTTTTTGTTTACACTTAAGTCCTCCGGCTCGTCGTCGTAGTTTAACCTGTCTGTAATCGGCGACTCGCTCCGAACTTCACTTTTAACTTTTTCATCATCGTCGGAAACATCATCATTATTTTCACTATAATTAATAGAATCGTCTTCAATAGAGGGCGTCGGTTTAGCAAGATCTAACGCACCTCGGGACTGTTCTAACATTGGATTCTTTCTGTACATTTTTTCAATTTCACTGAAGTTGCGGAAGTCTTCAAGAGGTACTCGCGGTGGTAGCGGCGTCGGGCCTCCCGCTGTGAGTGGTGGAGGTAGACGCGCGGCCAGCTCAGGCGGCAGCAGCGCCGGCGGAGGTAATGGCAGCCGCGCCAGCGCTGGCAGCAGCGGGAACGGCTGCGCTGACCGGCCGTCGTGCGCTGATATCTTGCGTCTCACATGCGGCGAATGCAATTTAGGGTTAGGATTAGCACTGTGCCGATTTCTCGAACGCCGCGAACTAAACATCATGGTGCATCCTTCCACCGTACACTTGTGCATCTCTCGCAGGTGCACCGCAGAAAAATGAATTTTCAGAGCTCCCTTGTCGCAGAAGGTTTTCAGGCAGACGTTGCATTGCACTCTCTTCTTTCCCGTAGCGGGGTTGACGAACTGGACTCCGAGTCCGAGCGGCCAGGGAGCGGGCGGCGGGTCACGGCGCTCCGCCGGGTAATCGGGTGACCGTCGTTCATCGCTCCTGTCTTCGTCTCGGCCGCTGAAGCTCGCGCCCAATTTTCGGAAATCAAAATGCGGAGCGGGTTGGCTCACTCGCGGCATCATAAAATAGTCCAAGCCGGCCGGCAAGCCGGGAACCGCACCGAACTCTTTGCCTTCCATCACGTCACTGTCATAATATAGCGCGTAGTGTAAGCGGGTGGCGCGCGACGCGGCCGCTTTGCGACTGAGGACGTCGCGACACAGGTGACCGCGCGCGGGCGGCGCGCGACAAAGGCCAGCGGTGCGGGGGTGAGCGGGTGGAGCGCGGGGAGCGTGACGCGGGAGAGGGGGGCAGGTGGGAGGAGCGAGCGCTGGGCGGAGCGGATCGATGCGCAGTGGGGACAGGCGACAGTCGCCTCGCCTCGCGCCGACCACTGTAAACAAGAACTGAGGCATCGCATGCCGTTACGTAACCTACACATACACCATTTAAGCACCATACCTAACAGAAAACATACTCGCACAAGGGTATAGTCATTTAGAACAAACCGCCGTGCCTGCAATCACAATTACATTGGCAAACGTACAATTTAGATGGTATCAGCTAAATATTCACGGCTAGAACAAAAAGATTATCGCGCCGATTAGAGCCAGCACGTAACTTTCAAGTTTACGCAAATGTTTGTAGCAACAAAAAGCCGATTTGTCTTGTTTTGAATATTATTAATGGTTCAAGAGTCATCCGTCATTAATTACAATTTGTCAATTACGTATGCATATTTTTGTAACATCGGTTAGTATAGTACCTCAGTACTTACATGCATGCATTACTAGTGTGGTACTATTACCTTTGTAAATAAGTAAAAAGGTACAATGTATGAATACCTATCTAAGTTAGTAAGTACAGTAAAATTAAACGATGTACCTACATAGGTAAATTGACAATATGGCACCAACCTTTTTTTACTACGACTAAGTACCTAGATACTTTTGGTAGGTACTAATATACCTATACCTAATATTAGGTAACACGTAAAATCAACTAAGTCCTTACTTATCTTTACAATTTAAACGCAGATCGTAAAAGCCGATCGAGGAAATAGGCAAAAATGCGAATCATGTTAATAAGCGGTGCACTCAACCAAGTGATCCATCACTAGTTTGATTCCTTTCCCACCTTATCGTCCACCATCACGCTAAAAGTGGCCTTTGGGACTTGCAGCTCGGGGTCGATCTGCTTAGGGCCGCAAGACCCACTCTTTGAACAAATAAACTTTATTTCATTATTATTTTGTATCTCCTTTTGGAATCACGGCTCTTTCTTATCACGCCGGTCCTTTGGGAGGCTTGCGTGCTCCTTATAATAATTATTGTTAATCCCTTACCAGTCTTAAAAATCCTGGATTTTTCAAAGCGCAGGAGGATGTTCACGCACTTGCGTTACTAATGCACGGTTTAAAAAAAGTGAACTGTCAAAAATGTCAATGTCATAATTTTTCCTGTTGCCGCGATTTTTTTGGTTTTGTACTTATAATTTTCCCAAAGTAAAAAAGTAATGGCTAAACTATCGGACTTTTATGCCTAAATATAAAAAGCAAACCAGCTAGTGATAACAAAGACGGAATATTCTTTCCAGTGCGCAAATGAGAACTGCAGTCAAAAAACTGCGACCATTAGACCGGGAGTTTTGCTGACTGAACTAGCCATCTAAAACGCACAGGAATTTTTTTCTTGTAAGATATATGTATGTAGAGTTGCAAACAAGATACCTACAAAGTTAGGTATTAATTATTCAATTTTTTTTTCTTAGTTATTTATTTACCACTGCTGGGCAAAGGCCTCCCCTTTTTCCTTTCACGATTCTCTATCCTTAGTCTTCACTTTCCATTCTTTATCAAATGCACTCAAATCGTCTGCCAATCTCGTCCTTGGTCTACCTCTTTCTGTATCCATCTGTTGGTAAACCATACCCAATTCTAATTAGAAATCATAATACATTTTTTTTTAATTTCTTTTCACAAGAAAATAAGTAGGAAAAAAAGGAAAAATGTTTCAACTTGTTTACTAACTTTCGCATACCAAATAGATTCAAGAAAATCTGATTCATTTATCGATACAAAATAAGAGGAAATGTTTATTCGAGTAGGAAAATTGTTAACAGAAAGTTTGAATCACCTTATAAATATTCTTATTTTTTCATATGAAAACATCCACATAAGTACTTACTTCCTTATAAAAAATAAAGAACAAAGACCTTGGAAGTGTTAACAAAACTAACCTATCTCTAAACTCACTCTACGTACTAGTAGCGCCATCTATGATAATTTTCATGAACTACACATAACATCGAACTTGAGAAAACCGATAAATGTACCTTGCAATTTTTCATGTTACGCAACATACTTATCTGTGTATTTTTTATTTATGATATGTTTGAATATTTTACTACAATATTTTAGACTGCTGCTTACATTCGAGCTCTGTTTGTGGTCCGGTCATCCGGTAGTCATCGCTACACTGACAGGCATATTGAAAATCCCTAATCATATTTTCCCCTAATCATATTAAATTGTAAGGTCCTACCAAGTCATTAACCCTTTGAACTATTTTATGAACCACTGTTTACAGTTTAAAGTGAGAACGTTAAGCTTTAGTTTGCATTTTTGCGTAAAACGGTTACTTTTGGCAAAAATGCAAACTAAAGCTTAAGGCCGTACCTAAATTTTCCGGGGTCCAGTGCTGCCCCAATTTAAAATAAATCATTTTAAAGAAAACGGAGACATCCTTTAAAATTTTGCAACTATCAAGTCCTAGATAACCCTTTACAGTATTTTATGAACTACTGTTTACAGTTTATAATGAGAACGTTAAGCTTTACTATGCACATTAGCCAAAAGTGGCCGTTTTTCGCAAATGTGCGCAGTAAAGCTTATCGTTCACACTCTAAACTGTAAACAGTAGTTCAAAAAATACTTTGAAGGGTTATCTAGGACTTGGAGTAGCAAAATTTTAAATAATGTCTCCGTTTTCTTTAAAATTATTTATTTTAAATGGGGGCAGCACTGGACCCCGGAAAATTTAGGTACGGCCTTAACGTTCTTACTTTAAACGGTTCATAAAATAGTTTGAAGGGTTATTTAGGTTTTACTAGCTTAAAATTTTAAATGATATCTCCATTTCCTTACAAATAATTTATTTCAAATAGGGTCAGCACTGGACTCCGTGTACCGTCTTAAAATGAAAACAAATAAAACAGCCAATACTTAAAAAGATCGCAGAGAGAAGAGAGGAATGGAGGCATCTCCACTTAACTCTACTGACAAGAGCAAGCTCTTAAGTTAAAAGAAAAGAAAAATTGATAAGGTATTTCGAAAATCTGGTAAGTTGATATTTCTCAATTTTCAATATGAACTTTCTACTTATCGTGATTTTTTAGGTAGGTATATAAGTACTTATCTATTATTTTACTCTCTCTTATCTCTAGCCTACCTATTTTATTCTTCTTCTTCTTATTATTTAAGAGCTTAAGGTAAAAGAGGTCCAGGACGACCAAGAAAGAGCTATGTAGACCAACTGAAAGAAAAAGCATGTCGTATCAAGCACTAAAAAGTAAGGCAGAGAACCGAGAAGTTTGACGCATACTCCACCGACAAGAGCAACCTTTTTTATACACAGGTTGATTTTGAACTTCATAGCTTTATTCAAGGAAAGTACTGTTAAAGCAAAATAATAATACATATTTTGCCATATGTATCTTGTTTCATAATAAAAATCAAAAGATATCAGCCGACAACTGCATATATACCAAAAATCTCCCATTGAATATTACCTTCTGCTATCGAGCTTCTGGCGGGCGGCGGCCGATAAACGGGGAGGGCATCGGTCGCGCGTATAGTAAAGTCATTAGGTTAGCCATTTATTACAAATATGGGAGAAAAAAATTAAATTTAATAATAAATTGGGGTGCAAAATAAACCTAAAAAAAATATTACACATTTTTCGAGAACATTTTATTACCTTTTGCTCTACACACGAATAAAATTGTATGTATATACGTAGGTACCTACATAAATGAATAAAATATTTACGAGTTTTTGTTTCAAACGTGAACCGCCTTCCGTCCACCACAACAAGATACATTCCTTTGACTCCCGATTATTTGATGAGGCAACAATAAAAGCTAAGTATCCGGCAAAACACGCCTGAAAGCTTCGCTGTCCGTGTGTTTGTCCGTTTGTGGCTTTTCATTCGATTCTAATTGTTTGTTGTTCTACGAGTATTTACATACTGTACAGTTCGGGAAACGAAAATAATAGAGGTGAAAGAAAATTTGTTTGGATTGGACTTTTCAAACACCAGTATTTTAGAGCAATCTCACAAAATTTTCTTTCGTACTTATTTGTTATGGGTCCTTCAACATGGTTGATTTTTGTTTGACAAATTTATATTTGAGGTAGGTACTCGTAAGTTAGGTTAGTATATTTTTTAATTACCTCCAAAATATTGTCTTTCGTAATTATTTCCTTCAGAATCAAGTCTTTCATTGTCATTATCATCATATCAGTCACAAGAAATCCACTTCTCAACATAGGCCTCCTCGAAGGATTTCCAAAACGACCGATTGGAAGAGGCCTGCATCCAGCGTTTTCCAGCACCCCTGTTCAGGTCGTCCACCTATCAAGTGCTTTCTGACCCATTGGCCATCGGTTGTTCGCTCGCATGTCTTTCGTCGTGAGTGATGAAAATTATCGTATAAATCTAACAGGAAGGTGACTGACGTATAAAACATCTACCTACTCTGATAGATACTATTCTGATACATACTTATAGAATCCGCTAGTTTCCAACATTTCAAATCAGACACTTTTTTCTAAACGTCAAAACAAACATTTTCTATGAGATTTGTATGAAATATCGGACTGTGACGCCATAGTTTTTAGGAGTCAGATAGCGCTCTTAATATTCGTTTTTCTGCATCAATAAATCTAAAATCACGTTCAAAATTAATGTGATCAATTACAAGTGCTATTGTTTTGTGACGTTGTGACGTTGACCTAGGAAAGTATCCAATTTTTTCATATAAAGTCCTTATTCTTCTCTGCAAATCTCGACTAAATTGTATATATCTTGACTCTTATTTGGTTATTCCTGCTAAAAGTAATACTATCCAGCAGTTCTGTAAACCGTGGAAAAATAAATAAAATCTGATCAAATGAATCCGCGAGGCTCTGTCAAGCCCGTCCTGTTTGATGTCGTATCGCACCTAATAAACTGATTCGATCTCGGAAACAGTTACAATCTCTCGACTATCGCCTCTGTAAGGTAAACAGGTGTGTGGTCCAAGTGATCATTAATTAAGCTATAATTAAAAAGAAGAATTAATATTTTTTATTCGAAATATAAACTTTCTAGCAGGGCTTGTTAGCGATACCAAATTCACACTAAAAGTAACGTCAAATAACGTTATTTTAGTGGTAACGTTATAAGGGGTATCGATAATACAGTTTATAACGTTATTAATTAACGAAATAAGTAACGATACTTTTTTTCAATACTTGTAAAATATTATATAATAACCTACTAGACAAACTCATCAATTTATTCTGTCAAATATTGAAAAGAAATACAGTGTTAACAATACCTTTTACCGTTAATACAGTTACCCAGCATAACGTTACCTTTGCTGTTAACGTTAACGCCGTTTGACAGAATTAACGTTACCAGATTTTTAACGGTATTTTAAGCCCTGCTTTCTAGTACGTAGACTCTTAAAACATTTAGGGATGTAGTTTTTTTAGTGTGACGGATCATTCAAATTAGCTGCAATAAGTGCGGACGACAGTAAGCTAAGAATAGGAAAAGTATAAGTGGCCATATCAAGCCATAGTCTGACTGGTGTGGCCACGTCATGAGGAGAGTTCCGAATACCTGGCTAAGAGGATGGTCTATTTAAAGGTAGATGGCTGCTTAGGGATAGGAAGAACTCGTTCTTCCTATCCCTGGGAGGAGAGGAGATGAAAGAATGTGTAAAGAAAGATATCACATGAGCAAGACGTTGTCCGGTGTTAGAAGAGTGACAACGCAAAGAGCAGGGTGGGAACCAAAAAGAACCTCGGCTTTGGGCGTCACTGGAAATCGGCTTTGATAAAGTGTCTTCTACTCCTATGGAAATCGGAAGGGGCATCACGGTCTTCGAAGCACAGTTTATTGTGTGAATGCGCTCAGATGAGGAGGAGGTATCACCAGGCCTGTGTCACACCCCGTTTAGGTATCGAAAATATACCTACATTATTACTAAGAGCGCGGCGGCCCCTCCAAGTGGTAAATTCAGTTATACGAATCGTTTGTCCAAAGTAATAAGAATTAAAATTTATCTAGATCTATTATGATGTCTAGGTATCTAAACGAAAAGGTGCTGAGTTCTGACGTGATCTAAATTAAACCATATCGCTAACCGCATTGAGTAGATATATCTTTGAATTTCTTTGCTAAATGAGACTTCTGTACGGAGTACTAGTATCCTATTCTGTGGTATCACCATTGGGAAAGTGATACTCACTGGCCGCTTTGAACTTGTACCACGCAGGCACTATACAAAGGTGTGCACTCGCTTTCCACTTATAACTTGAGCCCCGCGGTCACCATACGGAGATAGGCACTCCCCAGTTTCGCGGCCGCAGAGTAAACACGCTCTCTTTTTGTCCTAAGTGATCCGGCTCTGGTCAACGTCGATTTTTATATTGACTTAAGGAGCTTTCACACAACTATTCGTTCGAGATTCTCATCATCGTTACGCTTCAGAGCCCGGGGCACCCCGGGGTCCGCTACCTAACCTAGGCGATTTGACGATATCTGGTTTTTTACACATAGCGACTGCCGTCTGACCTCCGCAACCCAAAGGGTAGACCAGAACCAATCCTAGGATAGGTACAAACGCTCGATGGCGTTCGGGACCAACGGCTTTAACGTGCCTTCCGAAGCACGGAATCATCTTTCTTATCGGATAATCAGGTGGTTCAAGCCTGCAATATCCTAAACAGACTGGAAACAACTTTTAACAAAGTATGCTTCCCAGTGGGATTTGAACCCATGACCTCCGAATCACAAGGCAAACGCCTTGACCACTGGACCGCGGAGGCAGTCATCGTTCGAGTATCTACTACGTGTTATATTGAAGTTGTATAAGTGCAGGTACCTACGCACTAGGTACTTAATTTCTATAAGATGGCTCTTTTTCCAGAAAAGGAGAGGACAATTGAAATAAATATAAGTTACTTTAACTTACTGGATGTTATATTTTGAAGATTCTGTATCGACATACATCACAGCGACTGCACATTCCGCTGTTTCCATCGATACTGGTAGCGCCATCTAGTTCTATACATAGTTTAACAATCACATTTTTCTGTACCTAAAGGACTTTTACCATAATATATTGTTTCTATTTTACTTTTATCTAAAGTTAGCATAACTATATTAGTATATATTTTATAATGTTACACTTTACCTTACAGTACTTATACTTATATAGCAATTAGAATTTTTTATTTAATTTCATATCTAACACTAGCGTTACCGTATTGTAGGGAATAGATATCAACTACTTGACGATACGACTACTACGGGAATCACTTCACTACTTTTTAGGGTTCCGTATCCAAAGAGTGCCAACGGGACCCTATTACTGAGACTCCGCTGTTTGTTTGTCCGCCTGACACAGGGCTCTATCTCTTGAACCGCAAGAGATGGGTTTTTCACCAATTATATATTACTGCGGCCGCTAATAGAGGTAAGATCAAATACTAAAAATAAGATATAGTTAGTTAAAAATTAAAAGGGGTCGTCATACAAGAAACGTGGTTTTTTCAGCGTTTTAAAACATTGTACATACGTCCGACTCGCACTTAACCAGTTTATTGCCCATGCAAAAACAAACAATTTTATATAGATATACGAGTAACCTAGAGATTTGTTGATTTGCGTGCATTTGATAAGGAATGGAAAGTGAAGACCAAGGATAAAGAGGGGAGGCCTTTGCCCAACAGTGGGACATAAATGGCTAATAAAAAAATAAAAAGAGAACCTAGAGATAATTTTATAACTTTTTTTTCCTACCTTCATGATTTGACTATCAAATATCTTGATAAATAAATTCCATTGGTATCAAGTTCTCCGGGAATATTTTCGTCAACCTATGGTAAAGTCTCCCTAAGCGGCCGACCGACATATTTATTTTGAAGAGGCCGCGCTATTTGTTTAGATTAAAAATATTTCTGGCTACACTTGCACACGACGCGCGTACCGTCCTCGCCGTATCTAAACGGCACGCGGGCAGTGTGTGATAGCCGGATATAAGTTTATCTCAAGCGACGAAAACTTTAAGCCATTTGCTATTTTGTAGCTCAAAATCTGTTTTATGTTCAACGATGGCAGATCCGTGCTTCTACGCGTGAACGGGTGCTGCCAAGAGGGACTGGTCAGCTCGGCTTCGCCTTTTTACTTAGAATTTCTTATTAAGTACGTGATTTATGTTGGCTCGCTCGTTCGCAGGCATTACATGTTATAATGTGTCAACATTGTATTATATTATAAGTATTTGTAAATAAACATTGACAAAGCCCTTCTGGCGAGTAGGCGACCAATACTGTCTACATGAGTTTCTTTCGGTGTTTATTCTCAGCTTTTCTTTAACCCGCGAGCACTCGCGCTATGAGCATTTCCCTCACGGTAAATTTAAAACAGGTGGCATTAAGTGAAAGAAGTACGCATTTGAGAGGATTTGGCCTACACTCTCCACGCTGGCCAGACCGCTCTTATTCTTAATTAATCCTTCTTTCATACTGGTCTGAAAAAAAAGGAGAATGTAAAACTGCTTCTCTTCTTGCGCAGATCGTAAAAGTCGGTCGAGGGAATGGGCAAATATCTAAATCATGAGGCGACCCATCACTTTTTTGTTTGTGGCGTTTGGGTCTTACAGCCCATTAGGGATGGGGACATAATAATGTATTATCATTGACATGAATATATAGACTCGGCATCTTCAAACACGGCCATGTCCTTTTTGGTAATATAGACTAAACACGAGAGTAGTACAGAAAGGTCAATATATTTTTACATACCTACGAGTACGTGATTCAAATTAAATCCTACATATATTCATATACGTAGGTATTGGGTCTAAATGACATATGTTTATTTAGATTACATATATGAAGATTTGTAATCGGCTTATAGTTATATAATAATTTATCAAAATCGATTTAGCCGCGTAGCAGTTACGAGGAAACAGAATTATAGGGACAAACATAATAAAACATCAAAAATGTGTAAGCGGCCATCTTGGATCCAAAATCTGATAGCAGTTTCAAGTTGCGCGGGGCACTTGTAGGGGTACAGCCCCCACACACAAAATTTTTGAGCCCTCGGATCGGAGGTCCTAGTGAGACGTTACGAGATATGACTTAATTTTATAAAGGATTTATAGGATTTTAGGAAACTTTTGTAAAGCATTTATAGCATATGTAGATAAAAATTATAAAACTTTAACATTTTTAAACGTTTTACAAATATTAATAACTGAGTAGCAAACAAATAGTTTTTCGATGCTTCAATGAAGAAAGTGAAATGTAGGCATATTTATGATGTCACTTCTGTTTTGTTAGTCTATGACGAATCATTCCATCGGTTGACAGATCATTCACTCATTACATTCATTATGGCAGCCGAAATTTTGCAATCTGTATTTAATTTTCAATCAATGGAATCTAGTTACTTACCGATGGAAAGTTATTCCTTCATATTTTGCTTTGTTCTTTGAATTACTAGTGCAGTATCTCAACACACACCAAGGCATTTTTGACTAAGTTGACAGTGTTTTCTTTAATAAATTGTGGAGTGTTTTATGCGCGTATTGCTAGCGAGTGACTAATGTGAGGTTAACAGTGATAGCATATGATGAACAGAACACAACTGTTGTATGTGGCGTCTTCTCTAGTACGTAAGTACACAGATCTCGTTGTGTATTATCGTAATTAATGACTCTTCTTCAAGTCACTTTCGATGACCAAGGCCAGTAAGTCCGCGTAATCATATCGTTCCGTTCTTGAATATCGGAGCGCAACGATCTTAATAAAACAAAAAAATAAATCATATACCGTACCGACATCTAAAACTCATTTCCTTTGCTCGGATTGTCCATTATGTAATGAGTGATTTTAATCGAATATTTTTGTACTAACTGACAAGACAAACATCCTGTAGGGTTACTCCATAAGCGGTACGCAAGACGTACGATACTGCGTAACCGCGTTTCAGAGTCAAGCAACATTGAGCGTTAAGGCCGTACCTGAATTTTCCGGGGTCCAGTGCTGCCCCTATTTAAAATAAATTATTTCATGGAAACCGGAGACAACAATTAAAAATTTTGCTACTATCAAGTCCTAGATAACCCTTCAAAGTATTTTATGAACTACTGTTTACAGTTTAAAGTGAGAACGTTAAGCTTTACTACGCACATTTGCGAAAAACGGCCACTTTTGGCAAATGTGCGTAGTAAAGCTTAACGTTTTCATTATAAACTGTAAACAGTAGTTCATAAAATACTTTTAAGGGTTATCTAGGACTTAGTAGTAGCAAAATTTTAAATAATGTCTCCGTTTTCTTCGAAATTATTTATTTTAAATGGGGGCAGCACTAGACCCCGGAAAATTCAGGTACGGCCTTAATACATAAGGCCGTAATCTAGGACTTGATAGTAGAAAAATTTTAAATGATGTCTTCGTTTTCTTTAAAATGATTTATTTTAAACTAGCTGTGCCCGCGACTTCGTTCGCGTGGTTGTCGGAACGTAATGTTATATAGCCTAAAGCCCTCCTCTATAAATAGACTACACAACAAAAAAATATTTTTTCAAATCGGACCATTAGTTCCTGAGATTAGCGCGTTTAAACAAACAAACAAACAAACAAACAAACTCTTCCGCTTTATAATATTAGTATAGATGGGGGCAGCACTGGACCCCGGAAAATTTAGGTACGGCCATAATGATAGTCTAATTTGGTTTGACATATAAACAGGACGTCACTATCGTACGACTATCGTATTATTTTACGAGGTAACCTCCTGCTCTACATCTACCTTAAAACTATACTATATACTATCACGTCTTTATCCCTAATTGGGCAGACAGAGCATTTTGGAACTTGTGGCTCTAAGCAGACAGAGCCGAAGACTGATAGATCCAAAGGCCTCATTTAGCGTCATTATCATCATCAAGATCAGGTCTTTTTGAGTCTCCACCGCAGGAGCACGACCCTCTTTGTACTGCCAGAGCCATACTTGGCCAGAACAACCAGAAGATTTGGCCTTCACTCTTCACGCTGGCCAGACGGGTCGGAGAGGTCTCACTGATGTTTATAAACTTTGTTTAGCTTGTGTTTCCTTCTCCGTCGCTTTCTACGACATCCACGGAAAAACTTGGAGTGGTCCTGTTCTACTCTGCCGGGAACCAATTATTTTTATTATAGTTTATTGTCCAAGCTAAAAAGCTCTGGAACGCCTTACCAGTTGATGTTCGGAAGGCTAAAACCCGCTTTTCATTTAAAAAACAGGTGAAAGCACATTTTCTTAAACAACTGTCAGATAGTTCTTAGTACTACATACGTAGTATATGTGAGTATAATAATAGTGTGTATTATTTGTATGTAGTTAATGGTTTATAATTACATATTTAAGTATACTTAGTTCATTTTTCACCATTTCTTTTTGAGTTTTTGCACTACCCTTGTCTTTCTCAACATCACCCGGTTGGTTGACTGGTAGATAAGGCCTTAGGCTTTAAGTCCGCCATTACACTTTTATTGTGTATAAAGTTAAATAAATAAATAAAACCATGGCTTTTAGTATGATGGACGAGAAAATGGAATTAAAATAGTGATGGATTGCTAGCTGCGTCTCATATTAACATGACTCGCACACGCACAACAAGCCCATTCCCTTGATCAAATTTTACGACCTGCATAGGAAGAGAAGCAGCAGGCACATACCATGGACCAACAAAAAATGGACATGGACAACCCCATAAAAAAGCGTGCTCTGCTAGAAAGTCTAAATCCCGTATTATTTCTAGATGTCGCTATTATCGCGCCCGCTAGCCATACAAAGAATGCTGGGTAAGTACCCAGCATTCTTTGTATGTAGCCTAATTAGGCTGACGCGACGGTATCCAAGAAAAATCTGAGATGGCGCCTGATGGCGCCTATTTATTCGTCGAAAATGAACGCTTATACCACTATTTTCCGAAATTAAGCGGCACCACAACGAAACTACCTTCTTTCGAACTAGTAACTCCATCTAGCTACAAAATTAAAACTAAAAATTGATTTACGCCTCAAAGTATGAAGTTAACAGTCCTCTTGTATTTTTTATCCATGGTACATACTAAATATATCTATCCTATCCTGCTAACTCTGCCATAAAACCATCAAAGGTAACGGTAAGAAATCAACCTGTGGAATCAACACTGGTCTGGCAGGTCTACTTATAAAGCGTTTTCGTCTTCACACCGCTAAAACTCCTCGTTCATTTCCTTCAGAAGCATCGAGACCGTTGCTTTTACCGGAAATTTCCCGCCTGAAATCATCCGTGGTGATCATATAACAGTAGTCGACGACGTTCGCGTGTCCGGCGCTTGCGCAACCAGCCCGCACGCTCGGCTACCCAAGCAGGCCGCCTGAATCACTTCCCCTGTGTGCTCACACGTCCTCGCGTTGCCTACTTTGTACCTCTTTACACCTGAGATTCAACCCAGCTTAATTTATTTTAACTCGGTTAAATCTCAAAAGTTTAAGTTTCGTAGCACATCACTAGTCGTCTCTCAGACTACTGCCAGGAAAAACCGAATAGAAATATGTAGGCATATAGGCTATTTTACAGATATGGTAAATACATCTCCAAAAGCTACAATGGCGGCTAATTTGAGTCATAATCCTCATACTCTTTTTATGCCACCAGCATTACCACAAGATATCATATCAATAATAAAATCGTTGAAAAATACAAACAGCGTGGGTCATGACAACATATCCACCAAAGTAGTTAAATACGTTTCAGATGTTATAGCTCCACATTTTAGTCACATCATGAACATAAGTATATCTAGTGGTATATATCCCGACAAATTAAAAATTAGCGTATTAAGACCTTTATTTAAACAAGGAAATAGAGAGGACGTATCATGTTTTAGACCGCTAGCACTACCATCTGTATTCTCAAAAATTTTTGAAAAATATATACATGATATAATTTATAATTTTCTAGAAAAGTACAATATTCTATGTGATGAACAAAAAGGTTTCAGAAAGAATAAAAATATTAACATGGCAATATATGATTTCCTTTATAAAATATTGACTAGTATTAATAACAAAAAGACTATCACGACCTTATTTACAGACATGACTAAAGCATTTGACCATGTACTTCAAGAGAAGCTTCAAAACAAACTTTATGCTTGCGGGATAAGAGGAAATGTTTTGGACTTGTTAAAATCATACCTGACTAATAGAATACAATTCACCGAAATAACAAATATATGTCCGAATACCTGCAATCAACTAACATATAAGTCTAAAAATAGGGTCGTCAAACACGGTGTGCCTCAAGGGAGTGTGCTGGGACCATTACTATTTATAATATATATAAATGATCTCCCTAAAGTGACAAATCAGGATATGATCTTATTTGCTGATGATAGCACAGTAGTAATTAAACCAGACATTTTAAGTAATTATGAAAGTGAGATAAATTTTACATTACAAAATATAATTAATTGGTTTGACGATAATAATTTGATGATTAATTTGACAAAGACACATTTAATGCATTTTTATAATAAAAATATACCAAATATGAACATACATTATGAAAACACAAACATAGATACTGTAAATCAAACAAAATTTTTAGGACTTCAAATTGACAGCAAACTTAAGTGGGAATCTCATTCAGAAGAGTTACGTAAAAAACTAAGTAAATCCTCTTTTGCCTTACTTAATCTACGGAAAATAGTCAACAGTGACACTGTTTTAACTGCTTATCATGGTCTAGTAGCACCTATATTACGTTATGGTATTATTTTCTGGGGCAATAATACTGATAGGGAATTAATATTTAAAGCGCAAAAAAAATGCATACGAGCGATGTGTGGACTCAATTCCTGGGAAAGTTGTGTTCAATACTTTAAAAGTCTAAATATACTTACATTACCATGTCTGTATATCTATGAAATTGCCATTTTTGTAAAGAATAACCCTCGATTGTTTCCAAAGTGGTCAGATACACGTAAAAGAAAAACTAAATTACGAAATAAATATATAAATAATGTTAGTACACAAAAATGTAAACCAGCTCTAGTCAGAAAAAGTATAATGGGTATGGCTCCGAAAATTTTTAATCATCTCCCAAATGAAATTAAAGAATTAAATTTTAAAATATTTAAACATAAATTATTCCGTTTTCTCATTGACAAATGTTATTACAGTATTAAGGACTTTTTGAATGATAAATTGTAAAGCTGACATTAATGTATGTGACTATTTTTTTATAATTTGAAATTTTATTATTTTATTTATTGTTTTAAATTTAATTTGAACTAGCTCAGTAACTAAAGCATGATTAAGTATTTTAGTGTATTTATGACTTAATAAATATTTGTATGCTGTATACAACGGCAAAACATAGCGGCCATAATATTATTTACCAACTTGTTTATACCTATGTTTGACAAATAAATGATTTCTTTCTTTCTTTCTTTCTTTCTATAAAAAATAATTGTATAATTTAATGTTTTGGTAGAATTAAGGCTTTTTTTTACTGGGTTGAATCTCAGTTAAGCTACGAAGCACAGCTGATAAAGTGTCAATGGCTTCGTAGTTCATCAATGTCATCTCTCAGACTACTGCCAGGAAAAATTTCCCAAATTCTTCGGTCATATTATGCTAGTAGTATAATCAATCTTTTATTTTAAAACGAAATGTCATTTGTCTAGTTATTAACATTAAAAAAGGGTGTAAAAGATTTCTACACTTAGGTATGCTCTATATGACTATGCAATTTCTTTGATACTCGTATTACAAAATTTTGCCGATATCCGACATGTCGTTTCAAAATAAAAGCTAGACTACGTTTGTATAGGAAAGTCTGATTCTGTCTTGGGTAAGGAAATCCAGAAAAGTCAATCTAGTTACAACTGAGATCAAACTCTCAATCAGATCCGGCAATTTTTTTTTATGAATGTACCTTTTTCTTTTTTATTGAACAAATGAAAAAATAGTTTATTTAAAAAAGAATTTAAACTTTTAATTAAAATCAAGAACATAATAACGCCTAAACTAAAAACATTAAGGTTGAATTATAAGTTTCATAAGTAGAACAAACCATCACGCGACGAAATCCGCGACGTATCATTGCTTTTACTTGTAGCATCCGCGAGGCGTTGCGCGGATGGACTCCTACAGCGTAACCTAACAGAACAACCCACTAAATTACTTATCAACTCTATAATTGAATACATAAGGTTGAGAACAGCTTATTTTTTCAGGTTTTGAACGCAAAATCTTCGTGGTCACAGTGTGTCCTGTCATTACATTTGGAGGTCCGAGGCAGAGGATGCGATTTCCATTTGATACGTGTTGGTTTCGCAATGATTTCGTGATCCACGACTTCCTGCGTTATGTCCTACTTACAAGCGTAAATAAATTAATTACTAGCTGTAATTATTCCAACATTTGATTGAAAATAATATATTCTATGAATATATTATTTTTTTGCATATTGATTTTGTCGTTATTTTTCAGTCTTTTTCGTGTTTTAGTTTTTTCTATACCAATTCTTTTTGTGGCTAGGTAGAACTTTACAGTAATGGATAAAAGAAGCTAAGTACCTATTGCATAGCATGATTTATTTAGTAACGTAAAGTAAGTTTGATCACCTGATATTATAAAAATGGTGTTCCTTCTACACCAATATGCTAGCTTCCCAGCCCTTTACTCTGTGTCTCCGTTTCAACGTGGTAGTTCATACACTGTTTTTAGGGTTCCGTACCCGAAGGGTGCAAACGGGACCCTATTACTGAGACTCCACTGTCTGTCCGTCTGTCCGTCTGTCTGTCCGTCTGTCCGTCTGTCACAGGGCTCTATCTCTTGAGCCGTAATAGCTAGACACCTGAAATTTTCACCGATTATGTATTACTGTAGCCGCTATAACAACAAATACTAAAAATAAAAAAAGTTGAAAATTCAAGGGGTTCGTCATACAAAAAACGTGTTGTTTTCAGCGTTTTTAACTCGATCTGTCACCGGGCTCTATCTTTTGAACTGTAATAGCTAGACACCTGAAATTTTCACCGATTATGTATTACTATGACCACTATAACAACAAATACTTAAAATAAGATAAAGTTAATAATTAAAGGGGGTTGTCATACAAGAAACGTGTTTCTTTAGCGTTTAAAAACATTTTACGGTGGTACGGAACCCTTCATGTACGAGTCTGACTCGCACTTGCCCGTTTATTTGAAAACCCCAACGAAAAAGAGAGGTGATATAAGTTTGTGTCTGTGTACCTGTGTGTCTGTCAGTGGCTAAACTAAACAAATACACTTATTTCGATGCGAATTTTTTAAAGAAAGCCTTGTCTGTCGAGATGGTTCTTAGCTATGTTTAATGGAAATCGGTTTAGCCGTTCAAAAGTAATGGGGGGTTACGTGGGATACGCTTGATGGTCCCATTCTTTAATTTGTATGGCAAATATATATAATTAAATAATAATATAATTTTAAATTATAAAATGATTTCGCGTAGCTCTGACTTGAGATCAAGTTGGCTAATTCGTAATTTAGGTTTTAAATACAATTAAATCGTTTTTATAATGATGCATTAACTTTTGATTGGTAATCATCTCGATTCGCTCCGAATCTAGGCCATATAATTACTCCTCCAATTAGGGCTGTGATTGAAAAGGACCTTTGTTTAGGCGCACGCGAAGGGTGCATCCTTGCATGTGTATGCGCATGCACAAGTTTTATGCTCTGATTGTTGTATGACTGTATAATTAAATGGAACGTGTATCTTTGCTTGGTATTATTCAGGTCAATATTTTTTCATTTTAATTAGCATAGTTTTTTGCTGTGGGCACAGAATAATTGTTTCGTCTCACGATCCCTCATAAGCCTAGAAGTTAAAATAGATGCATATATAGGTATTATATTTTTATTCTTTTTCAGCAAATACTATCTCACTCCAGGGCAAAAGCCATTTTCAGCACACCAACGCGATCAAGGGATACACCTGTAGATGTAGCAACATTTAAAATATCCGATCGGTTGGGCTTAAGGCTGGTCACAAACAAACATGCGGCCCTCATTTTGTTTATTTAAAAAATCACTGAAATTTTCATTTTAATTTTCGTTTTTGAGGAAACTATTTCAAATAAGGAAACATTTTGCGTGGCCACGGTTAAGGCCGTACCTGAGAACGTAAAGCTTTACTACGCACATTTGCCAAAAGTGGCCGTTTTTCGCAAATGTGCGTAGTAAAGCTTAACGTTGTCACTTTAAACTGTAAACAGTAGTTCATAAAATACTTTGAAGGGTTATCTAGGATTTGGTAGTAGCAAAATTTTTAATAATGTTTCCGTTTTCTTTAAAATGATTTATTTTAAATGGGGGCAGCACTGGACCACGAAAAATTCAGGTACGGCCTTAACTTATATTTTTGAACCCTTCAAGGTATCTGAATTTACACTACCTGTTTTATTGCATACACAGATTTTATTTCTCTCTACCCTAGATTAAGTATAATTAAGTCACTTATACATACATACATCACGTCTTTATCCCTAATGGGGCAGACTAAGCATTTTGGGTCTTGCGGCTCTTAGCAGACAGAGCCCAGGGCTACAAGACTCAAAGCTACTTTAAGCGTGATGATGAACGAGAACGTGGAAAAAGGAACCGAAATAGTGACGGGTTGCTAGCCGCATCACCTATTAATGCCGTACCTGAATTTTCCGGGGTCCAGTGCTGCCCCCATTTTAAATAAATCATTTCAAAGGAAGCGGAAAAGTGGCCGTTTTTCGCAAATGTGCGTATTAAAGCTTAACGTTTTCACTTTAAACTGTAAACAGTAGTTTATAAAATAGTTTGAAGGGTTATCTAAGGCTTGGTAGAAACAAAATTTTAAATGATGTCTCCGTTTCCTTTGAAATGATTTATTTAAAATGTGGGCAGCACTGGACCCCGGAAAATTCAGGTACAGCCTTAACATAATTGGCATTTCGCCCTTTCCCTCGATATATATGATCTGCACGGAAAGAAAACTAGTACATTCTACATGTTTCTTTTCTCCCTGATCACCATGGAAGAGAATCATTCACTGACTCGTACCTAATAAATTGAGAACTTATGAAATTAGCAAGCGAGAGTTTCACTTGCCTCGCAACTGCCTGGGGAAACAATATATTTAACGCTGCTGCTTAAGAGGAAACACTAAGGTCGAAGACAATGAAAAATAGATATTTGCAAAATCTATTGCAGTCGTGCTGTGCGATAGAGACAACTGCAGCTCGGACCAAAAAGACCTAAGTAGGTATACAAAATCAACGTTTCAAAATCCCCTGATTTCTCCTCCAACACTAAACCGATTTACCTATTTCTTTTTTTATTAAAAATTCAAGAAAAGCTATGACTGTGTTTCTATGTTTTCTTTTTATAATATATTTTGTCAAATTTGTTTTTTACATGTTTGAACAATGTAGAAAATCTTTCCAATATTTCAGATTTATGAAGTTTCGTATCTTTCTTAATAATTAAATTATGTAAAAAAAAAACACAGGGACATGCCAATATATCTATAGATTTATTTTTTGAAAAAAAAAATTGCATTATGGCGCTATCTGGCGAGGAATCGGGGACTACGCTTGTACGGAAATACGGCCCATCGGTTCCCTCTTAAGTCATAGCTCAAGTCGTTGTTGGAGATAATCTGTCCAAGTTTCATACTGTGGTACTTCATGTTCTATTGGCTTAGATTTACGAAGCTAGGAGCCCCACAGCTGTCAAAGTGTCCATGCTTAACTATTTGGTTGCCTATGTTTCATTTGTTCAATCAACGGCCAAAGTTATTTCAATAAGGGAGTCACACTTGCGGTTACTGATTTCAATTAAACCCATTTCCATAAGTGTATTTGGATAGCGAGATGAATGATAGGGAAATATCAGAAAAAATTAAAACGGTGCAAAACAATGTCACTTGTCATAGAACACATCAATTCTCAACGTGATTTTAGATTTATTATAGCAGAAAAACTAATATTAAGAGCGCTATTTGACTTCAAACAACCATGACGTCATGGTTTGATATTTAATAAAAATCTCATAGAAAATGTTTAAAAAAGTACTTATATCTGATTTGACTTGTTGGAATAACTAGCCGATTGTATAAACAACCATTGAATAAAATATACCTGGACTACAAGGCAAGGGTCAAGGTAAGGTAAGGTCTTGTTTAAATCTATAAAATCTACACGGTTTCGTGTCACAAAACAAGACAGTTTCTTATAAAAGTATTTGAAAAGTTATCTTAACACTCATAAAAGCAGATTTTTTAAATATTAACCGTTATTTAATACAAAAATCTATTTCAAAAAACCTTTTGACCATGTTTTGGGCCATAAACCGTTGTCATCTGTGATTCAAATCCCAAGGAGGTGGCCCGAACAACAGGCGTGGTCCGCACTTGATTGAGTAACCAGAAGTGGCATAAACACTCCTCGAGCTCCTCCGTCCTTGGGAAGGCACGTTAGGTCGCTGGTCCTGGCTATCATCGTTGTATAGCACAGTCAAGGTATGTCAGATGCCTTTAGGCAGCTTGAAAAATCTGGCAAAAAACAACAAAAAAAATATTCCACCGCTCTCCAAGTCACCTGCGTATGTAGTTAGATCAGATCACAGAAACTGTTTCACCCTAGTCAACTTTACCCTATTACGAAAGTCAATTAGTGAAAAACATGCCACATCACGCCAGTCATTTGTCTCTGTGACTGACTGCGACACTGACGCTGACACCGCTCTCGTACTTACATGGTGTTGACAGATACTCGTACCCAAGCTATTTACTCGGTGACGTGTTAAATAAGTACTGTTTAAATTAATTGTTTTGTGTTACAATATTTATACATATTCATCTTATAAACTAGGAAATTCCCAAAAGGCGGCCTTATCGCTAAGCAATTTCTTCCAGGCAACCTCGTGTGATGTGCGGTGCGTCACTCAGTTCTTTTTGATTTGTCGAATGATTTGAACAAATGTTTTCTGAAGAATTTGAACTTTAAGAAACATTATCCTTAATATATTATAATACTTGTAGAAGAATACATTAGTATACAACATAAGTACTACTAATTTACCTATATAACGTCTATGTACATGATTTTGGTCAACTTTCCCGAAGGAACATACCTATGATTTATATATATAAAATCCAATATGGAACATACTCGTACCTATATCGAAATATGAAAAATATTTTTTGGCTTCCCATACAAGTTGACTGATCAGCTGATCCGAGTTTGTATGGAAAGCAAAAAAATATTATTCATATTTCGATATATGTTCCTTGGGGAAAGTTGTTCAGTTTTGTAAGACCCTGTATGTCTCTGACGGTGAGTTTTGCTGATCGTAACATAATGTCATACTGTATATTTTAATAAAATATATTTGATTTCCTAAGTTGATTATAGCTGAGTAAAACCTATCTTGGTCATAATAAATACGTTGCAAATGTTTCAATTAAAAGAATTTTCATTTTCTCTAGTAATAAATTGGTCGTATGCCCTAACCTATTGTTTGAAAGCTTCTTGGTATAATGCTTTTCCCAATCACTTCCTTTCCATTTATCTTCCAACAAGACTTTCAACTTACTTGTCGCAGGCCCCACGTAATGTAGAGCGAAATGTCTTCGTTGAGGCCAAGTATCCACCGGATCGTTATAATGTTTTAATGGCTACCATTACGCAAACACATTAAGGGGATCACCCTCGGCCGCTATTGGATTTTGGATGGGGGTTAAATTAAAAATTTTAGCGATTTTTACTTTCAAATTGTAATTGAAACTTACAGACGATATAAAATAGGTAGAGATTTCTAGATTTAGTAACTTTCCAAGATCTAATAAGTAATTAAAGTATCAACAATTTTTTTCCTCTTCTTGACAAGTTTTATATAAGCATCCTGATACTATTTTTTTTAAAGTTTGGTTCAATATAGGGCCGTTTGTGACAAAGACAATGGTAGTCTTCAATTTGTCCACGGAAACTAGTTCTCTATAGTTTTTAAAACGGTTCATTCATAATATCACGTATCCTTTACGAGGTAGACAGAGCCAGGAGTCAAAAAATTTGACCCAGAAAAGCAATAAAGTTTCACTCTTCAAATTCATATAAAAAAATATGTTTAAAAACAAGCTTTTATCTTATACAACTTAAAAGTTTAAAGTACTTATTGAGCCCAAACTCGGTGGGGTTATCTTGTTTTATCACAGAGATGCCATGGCCACCTTCCGGCTTCATCATGAGATGAGGTCCTTGGTACCGTAATATTGCCTTGTCACCCAACTTACATAAGTATGTGAAGTTTCAGTTCGATCGAATAATGGAAAGTGGGTCTAATTTAGCTTGCAAGATTTGATTACGGACACACAGATAACGGGACAGGTGACACTAAAAAAAGAAGCTTGTAAAAAGTTTTTACGGAACACCTAAATCTTGTGACTTAAGCCACAACTTAATAGTATTTTTTAAGCCATCTCCCCGTAGTAAAACGTCGTTAGATACTTAGAGTTATGATTAAATGTCTTCGAAAACATTGTGCGTGACTAATCGGGATTAAGAGGATACCGGGATATCCTGGTTGCCCACCGTGATTTATGTTAGGTAGGCACATATATTTTTTTGGAAGTTTTTCTTCTAAAACAATCCAAGATAATATCATTTCTTGGCATGCATTACAAGTTTATTATTTGCTGGTCTGGGAGAAAAGAAAAAACATAGAATTTATCAGCTGCTTCTCTTCCCGTGCAGATCGTAAAAGCCAATAGAGGGAATGGGCAAGAATCTGAATCATACTGAATAGGTTAGCAACCTTTATGCCCACCATGACGCTAAAAGTAGCCTGCGCCTTGTCTACCGCCCTAGGCTCTGTCTGCCCCGTTAGGGATGAAGACGTGATATAGGCAAACCAAAGACCCAGGATAATTTGTAAAAGGCCATTTTCCAATTTATCCTGGCTGAGGATTGAATCCAGAGCCTCCGGAGTGGTGGACTAGCATGTTAACTATTACGCGACGGACGTCGTCATATGTATTTACTTACTTGTTTATTTTACAAGAGTGTTTAGGCAAAGTAAAAAAGGAAAAATTCATACTTTTTGAATTATCTTGGATATCAGTATACTCATAATATTTAATTTTGCATCAGGATTTTTACAAAAATCCTGATGCAAAATTAAATACTATGCTATTATTGTATTCTTTTAACATCTTATTTGCTCTATTAATTAATATTGTTAACAGACCTGCTACAAATACTTACATTATTTTTCCATGTTACCACAAAAATGTCCTAATAACTATTTTCACGCTTTACCAAAAGAAAATTGGCCGTCCACATTATAATAACACCTCCGATAACAATCAGCCAAACCTTTTAAAACGTTCAATGAAAATAAACCCCTAATTCTAACTGAAACACTGTAATTCACCGCACAAAATACCATATTGTTATCCGACATGTCCACAAAAAAGCGGAAATGCCGTGTTTTATAACAATGAAACTCAACAAGTTGTTATATGCACCCCTGTTCACTTGTCACCCTATGTCATCTATGAAAATGTCAGCGGAAAACCTCACCATGCAATTTTCAACTTTCTGAAATTGGCACATGTATGATTTTCCAAGGTTCGAAGTCTTAAGTCACAGTCTAAAAATATGTGAACCAAAGTTTACTATCGTACACCAGTTCGTTAAACGAATGCTGGATGTTATCATTATGCTGTAACATTCTTAACCCCTAACAACAACGCATCGTTTTCCGAGGGGGCATGATTTTGTCCGACGAAAAAAATAATAACACGGTCTTATCGCCTTTTACCGCGGTTCCTTACATAAATAATGATAAAGGGAAATTAAATCAAAGTCTTATTAGAGTATTAAAAGTTGTGAAGGCGTTTTTAATGTCCTCGCGGTATTAGGGTATATTTCACTCAATTTAGTAAATGGAGGCACGCGGCGAAATGTCCGCTGTAGCCGTTAGAGGGTTTATTTTTTTAATAAACTACATTTATTAATTAAGGCGTATGACATTTATTGTTTTATTTTTGATTTGTAGTCATGGGACGACTTTTATTAAACTTACACATGAAAGTTTAAAAATGTCTATCTTCAGATGAAAAGACTTCGCTATCTGTCTATATTTAAGAGCTAGGAACTCTTTTTGACGTAAGAAAACATCTAAAAGAGTCTATCAATTTTGCTATGGCACTTGTGCAAGTCATATCTGGATATTGTGTTCAATCCCTTGAAATAAATATTTATTTCAGACATTGTCCAAAACTAGAAACTATTAAACGAGTATAATTCAATTCATTTTATTTCTGGCAATAAAACATTACATAAAATAAAAATTCAGAGGCCCATATCAATATATACCTTAACCACAGAATACAATGCCTTAACCTAAAATACATACAATATATTATAAATTAAAATCTACGACACACGTTGAGGCTGCGACGTGTTGCGCGTCATCGGGGTGTCAGGTATCGTTCCCCGAAAGCGACGATAGGTAATTGCCTTCGGCCAAAAGGTCGCCTCCATGAAGGTCGCCAGCTTCTCCGTTGGGACTCAAACCACAAAGGAAGTAAAGTTTACATTGTGGCGTGACTCCAGCTTCACGACCCTCAGCGTGATGTTCGTATTCACGCGAACGTACTCCACCACTTCCTCTGCTTTTGTTGAGTGGAAGAGTCGGGACACGTACAGCTGCGTCGTCGGGATGGCGGGGCGCAGCAAATGATTCGGTCCTGTCAGTGCAGTTCCACACCAATTCCGACAAGAGAAGTTTAATAAATCATCAATAAAAAGAAAAAGGTTCTTGTTCTATTTAGTCATCATCTATAAGTGCTATGCTCTTGTCGGTAGAGTATGAATTGTCTTCTATTTGTCTCTCTCATCTGCCAGTTGTTTTACTTTGCAGTACTACATGACGTTCACTTCTCTTTATCTATTTCATGTAACTATGCCTTGGTCTTGTTTGTTTGTTTTTAATAACTTTAAAACTTTGAAAACACATAATTAAAGATAAAAACAACATATAGAGTAAATTGACAACGGAGGACTTATCCCATAATGGAATCTCTTCCAGTCAAGCGGCGATACGAACTAAAACTAATATATACATGCATTCTTACTACAATATATATAGGTTCATACATACATATAAATAAATAAACATACATATTGTACCTTCTTAAAAACACTAAAATGAAAGTGACATATCTGAGGTGACAAGAGAAGATCCAATGAGTTTACATTTAAACGAGTTTAGCGACGTAGCCACTTTCACATCACCAGGAAGAGAGTTCCACAGTATGTCCGCCATGACTGAAAATGACTTGGCGTATGTCTGCGTAGGTCTTTCTGGTCCTCTTTTCCCTTAGGTCTATGTAAGAACTATATTTTTATATACCTACGGTGTACGACTATGTAGTTCGGCATCCCTAGAGTATACGGTCAGCAGTCGGCCATGCGTCTTGTCTTTGCGGGTTGCGCGGATGTAACCTGTCGGTATGAGGTTCAAATATGTTTGATACTTAGAATCAATTTTACCTGAAGTTTTTTTCGTACATACACTTATGTACGAAAAAAACTTCAGGTAAAATTGTTTCTCAGTATCAAACATATTTGAACCATGCTGTGTGGTTTCCGGCCTAGAAGAGGACCACTCACAAAGAACTAAGCATAAACATCTCGTGTAACAACGGCATTCCCAATAAGGGTTGACGCCGAGTGGCGGCTGGTTGTAAAGTTAATCGCACGAATGCATTCCCGAGGTTGGTTAACCACAAACAAATTGTTATAATAGCTAAAGCTTTTTCCCTACTCCAGCTTTCCTTCATACCGTCTTCGTCATCCTTAGGTGATCAATGATTTGCATAACACTTGTGCAGAAAAATAGGCGAAAAGTGCACCTCGAGCTCAGAAGCAAAACAGATAAATATGTTACTTGGAATGCGTAAGGATGAGACGAAAGAAAAATCTGCGGTTGCCATTTAGTTAAGCTGGCTAAAGGTTGAAAGAACTAACATTAACCTTTCCTGAAAGATAAACGTAATTTTAGCCGACTAATATTCAGTTTATGTTCATACCTATATTTAGCCGTAACATTTACATTTATTAAATTTATATTTAAGAGCATATGCTCTTGTTGGTATTGATGTTTCAACACCGAACTGATCTTCCATTTATTCCTTTAATTTGAATTTAAAAAAAAGTATCAAGACCACTCGACCGCTCTCACATGACGGTCAACCATTAGGGAAATCTGCGCGGCAGCGAACTGTTTAATTTATTCGCGGGAATATTCTTAAACTATCGGTTTGGCGGTCATTGTGGCGATTCAGCCCTTATTTATGTTCGGCCCGGGCCAGTCGGATTAGTACCTTCCCGTGGGACGAGCCACTAGCCTCCGAATTTATGGCCCGTCTGTGTTTGTTAGGCGGAATTAGATGTGGTGAAAAACAATTGAATAGCATCAAGTTATTGACAGAGTAAGTATGAAACTGTAACTTTATTGTAAGAAGTCGCGATGAGCAGTAGGGTGTGGTGGATAGCGTTTCACTGCGCGTTTATCTCTGTCACTCAAAAATGTTTTGAGTGAGAGTAGTAATGTATCAAAAAAACGAAACCCACCGCTGCCCAACGCATCACTCTGGTCCATGAGCAAACTATTTATTAATCTGTGCCATGAGGTAGTGAAAAATCAAGCTGTTTTAAAACCTTACAAATTATTATCCTATAAAAGCACATAATGTTTTAAAAAAATACGTTTTAAATTGAAATAGCCAAACTTCAAACGATATGGTCCCATTACTTTTTACTTCCCATTTATTTTTGGTCATCATTCTATAATACTAACAAGTCTAAGCACGCATAAAATATAAAACACGAACAAATTATAAATTCAGTAAGACCAGTAGGCAGTATATCAAACATCGTTGAAAAATACGCAAACCCTTAATCAAGACTCATTTGTCGCCATCCCAAGTATCTCTGGTCCCCTTTATTATTAGGTCCTTCATTATCACCCTCATTTACACTTTTCGGTCACAATTTACCCTAAAACGGAATAAAAAAGCAATTTGGAGGATTCCATACGGAGCCAAAGCGTAACATACGAGGTAATATCAATTTGCGTCTCATACATGTATTCATAGCATGCGTCAAGTCATATAATATACGGACGAAAACAATCGTATTCGCGGGCGATTTGGCGGCGCAAAACGCGAATACATTATGGCTGAAGCGTAAAGGGTATTATTATGCATGCAAGTCGTATGCTTCTCTTGGGGGCAGTTACTTACCGCTTTTTAAGTCGCGAATATGTTAGTCTGGTAACTTTGCCTAGGCTACTTTGAATGGCTTGGGGTTTTCTTTTAGATTTTCTTTTGAAAAATTAATTTTATTTATAATGGACCTGTCTGCGCGTCTGGTTGAGCCAACAGGAAAATTTAGAGCTGGTAGAATTTTTTTCCAAAATTGTTCCAAAAATTAGCCTAGCTATTCAGCGAGGCAACGCTGCCAGTGTTCTGGATACTCAGCCGCGATCAGATGCAATTAAAGAGATGTTTCATATTTAGTTTCTTTTATTTTGTTTAAGAGTCCCCTTACCCAAGACAAAATCAGAGTTTCCTATACAAACGTAGTCTACGTTTTATTCTGAAACGACATGTCAGATTTCAGTAAAAATTTGTAACTTTAAAGATATTGCACATATCTATGGTTATAATTAGTTTTCACAGTCAAAATATGACCTTTAAAGAGAACATAGTGCATTATATAATTTTTGACCATTAGTATGGAAAACTTTTAAACCCTTATATTTTCTCACAAGTTCATATTTTGACTGTGGAAACCAATTATAACCTAAGATATATGCAATTTCTTTAAAGTTACAAATTTTTACCGAAATTAACATGTCGTTTCGAAATAAAACGTAAACTACGTTTGTATGGGAAAGTCTAGGGTAAGGAGATTCTTAAGGCTTGGCGTTATTATTCTAAGGTTTAAGGTTAATTTAAATTTAGCTTTTTAAGTATTTAAATTAAGATTTTATACCTATGTCTTAGAACCTATGTCGAAAACAACGAAAAGCATATCGTTGTATTGTTTCAAAGACACAGTGTTTCAGTTTGAGTAGGAAAAAATATTAACAGACAAGATTATGTCAAAGCAACCTGAACTCTTGAATAAATGGTTATGAATGGCTTATGGATAATGACAACTTCACAAATTTTTGTAATTAATTTGATATACAATTTATAAAAAAAAATAACTAAAAGACAAATTGAGCAACATTTACTGTTATAGTGGAATTGTTTTACCCTTTGTTATCTCTACTACGTAAACGATCTTCGAAGAAACGGCAGCCACTCACCACCACACAAGTAAGTCACTCTATCTATCTATATTTAAGTGCTCTTGTCGTTAGAGTATGAATTCTCTTCCATTTGTCTCTCATCTGCCAGCTGTTTTACTTTGCTGTACAGTGCCGTGACAGTCAATAGTATAAAAAAAGTACTCCATTCCCTAGTCCTTTTTTAAGCGGATCAAAACATCTTTCCTAAAATTTCCCAGCCGCAACGCCCGCCTTCCCTCAGGGCCGGAGTCCGGACGGAAAAACGCGTAAATTTCCACCACATAGATTTCCGCCGCGTTATTAGCCGCGACACGCGTGATGTATGGCATCCTAGCGACGGCGACATACGCTGAAAAATTAAAACCAGTCCCTGTGGTGCCACAAATTTTGTCATAACGTCTTTTCTTTCACTTTCCAGCAAAAAAGCTAGCAGAAAAATGAAAAAGCCTGTTTCATTTTAATAAGTAGGTAGATATTTAATAATCATGACCTTCCATGCGGGTCTGGGAGAAAGGAAAAATTTTGGAATGTACCTGCTTTTTTTCCCGCGAAGATCGTAAAAACGATAAGTGAATGGGCGAAAATGCAAAATTGGCGATGCGGCTAGGAACCCATCACTATTTTGATTCCTTTTTCTACCTTCTCGCCCACCGTCACGCTTAAAATGACCTTTGAGTTTTGCGGCCCTGGCTTTTTCTGCTTAGTGCCATAAGACACAAAATGCTCCGTCTGCCCCATTAGGGATAAAGACGAGATAGTATGTATGTATGTAATAATAAGTCTTTACTTTACGGGGCACAAAGAGCCTTGAGGCTCTTGAGTGGCCTTTAAAGGCCACTTGTATAACAATGTTTAAGAGCTGACTATTTACGTAAGTATTCCATTAAATAAATATTTTACAAGGTTTTTATAAGAAATAACAATTAAATAAACATTTTACAAAATACTAATTTGAGTAGATATTTGAAAATTTTTGTCAGTATTGTTACTTCAATATTAATTCAGTCTGATTGAACTGTATATTTTTTCGTAAAAAAAATATATATTAAAACCCGAAAATGCTAAACAAATTCCTAACCAAATTAATATTTTATATTTGGATGCAAAATTACAATTTCAAACCCAAATTTATATTTTTAAACGATGCAAAACAATTTCATACCCAAATTAATATTTTGTATATTTCAATGTATTTCAGACAATTAAAAAGATAATTATGATCGTTGATTCGTTGATTGCGACCTTTGATCAAGCTTGTGCAAACTCACTGCAAACAGGGTTGTTTGCGGCCAAAGGACACTGTTTGACCGGCTGATGAGCGCCGCGGGCTCCCGGACTAACTGATTGAGGATAAATAGCAATTTGAAAATAAATTTTCAGATTCTGCGATATTTCAATAAACGTTATTAAAAAATAATCGTTTAAAGAAATAAAGTAAAGAAAATGTCTCGGGAAGCAAATCATACCTACGTACTCGTCTATGACATTTGATAGATATTTCATCAACTACCTCGTAAAACTAGGAAAACTATTACTTTAGTAGATAATTAGTGAGCTACAAAACATCACGCCTTCATTAATAAATAGTGTGGAAGCTACATCTAAAAACTTAATAGTAGTGAAGGTTATTCGCTAAACTACGGTGAGACAATAGGTATGTGACGTTTCACGGGTAAAGGTACTTTATCGACGGTGGCGCTTAGGACGTTTAGAAAAACAATTCGTACAATTAACTTAGCTTGAATAATCACAATGTCGTAAGTGCCACTGTCCATAAGGTACATTTATCCGTGGAACGTCACATATCGTCATCCGTCTCGTCTTGTCGTTGGCTGTTTATTAACTCCATCGAATAAACCTACAACAAGTTACTTACGTTTAAAAATCTAAACCCGGACTATGGGAAATTCTTATTAATTAATGTGAGCTTGGCAAAGTCGCAGCCATTTAGGGCTAACAATATATATTTAAATAATAAACGGGCAAGTGCGAGTCGGACTCGTACATGAAGGGTTCCGTACCACCGTACAATGTTTTAAAACGCTAAAAAAACACATTTTTTGTATGACGACCCCCTTTAATTTTTAACTTATTTTATTTTAAGTATTTGTTGTTTTAGCGGCCATAGTAATACATAATCTGTGAAAATTTCAAGTATCTAGTTAATGCCATTATAAAGATCTAGTTAAAAACGCTGAAAAAACACGTTTTTTGTATGACCCCCTTTAATTTTTAACTTTTTTTTATTTTTAGTATTTGTTGTTATATCCGCCACAGTAATACATAATCGGTGAAAATTTCAAGTGTCTAGCTATTACGGTTCAAGAGATAGGGCCCTGTGACTGACGGACAGACAGACAGACGGACAGACAGCGGAGTCTCAGTAATAGGGTCCCGTTTGCACCCTTTGGGTACGGAACCCTAAAAATATGCTTTAAGACCTGTCATTTGATACCTCCACTCGATATCGAAGCAATTTTTTTTGAGACACCAATTTTTTTGTATGTAACATTCATCATCATCATCAGGTTTTTTAGTCTCCACTGCAGGAGCACGACCCTGTAACATTAATCATATTTATTTTATACTCGTACATGTAAAATGTAGCTAAATCACCCGGATCGTAGCCCGGACGATATAATGACGGATCGATTGACATCTCATTTGTGAAAATTGGGTAAGCTGCAATTTGCAATTTGCTATGGTCTTTCCACACTTACTTTCTACTTACACATCATATTTCTCTTTTTTTTGACTGCACACAGCCACCTCGTACGTACTATACCCAGGGTTGAGACTCGGCCTGAATAAAACATGTGCTGCCTCTCGGCGGCAGCCGTGTGTAATGGTCGCCGACTTTTCTTATTTACAGTAAACACACATTCTTATTTCAGTAGTTTTCATTAACTGTTGTTAGTGCTAGTTTGATTGCTAGCTCTCAAGTTATGAAGCTATCTCTTTTTTTAGTATAGTTCATACAGTGAACTCTCTCTCTCTCTCTGCTCTGCTGCTGACCTGACTTGATGAGAGAAGCACAGGACCGAGATGGATGACATCAACAAATAGAGGCCTATGCTCAGCGGTGGCCGGAAAAAGGGCTGGGATGATGATAAAGATGATGTAAGTCATAGAGTTTAGAATCATATATCTCTCTAATAGGTGGCTGAAACCATTCATCAAGATTTAATTTTTCTGAAGATAGTACTAAAAAATCTGCATGTGTAGATAAAAAGGATGAAATGGATGAATGACGCACAACACATATCCAGATACATACACGTACGATGACGCTGGTGAAGCAATATCAATATGAATATAATCTCGGTTATTACCACCCTTCAATTTATTGTATAAACAAAAGGCAAACAAACCTCCAAGCCGCCAACGACTCAATCATTCAATTCATTCGATCGCTTCCATCGCATTGAATGATTTCGTTCGACAATCGGCCGACGCGGGACCAGCAATTATGAGCCATTTAGCGATGTGTATCTACAGTAGTGCAATTTGTAGGGCTTTCACCGCATGTCATAAATAATGTATATTGGTATGTAAATTGTATATGTTAGCGCCAAGTTTGGTGACATTATATTATTATTAGGGCGGGGAAAACGTCTTTTCGTAAATTTTCATGTATATAGGTAAAGTTGTAATAAAATAAATCTTTTTGGTTGTACTGTTTGTATCTGGCTGGTTTTAAAACCATTAGAAAGATGATATTTTAAGAAATAAATAAACAAAAAATTAATGAGAACTAGATTCCTGCCATTTTTCGATTGCTTGTGTCTTTTAAAATGGGAGAGTCTTCGAAGAAATTCGAAATACGAGTAGTTAAAAAAAAATTGTGATATTGCAGTGTCAGTAACAGAAAGAAGCCCATAGTTGGGTTATGCTTTTTCGGTGTGGGAATTTTTATTTTAAAGATTCAGCTTACTTCAATAAATGAGTCTATATCCTTCTGAAAGGCCGGTAACGCTCTTGTTACACCCCTGGTGTTGCAGTTGTCCATGGACAGTGGTGATCACTTACCATCAGGTGACCCGCTTGTTCGTTTGCCGCCCTATAACATAAAAAAAAACTTACTAGAAAAAGTAGAGAAACATCAGCATATTAGTAGTTATGACATAGCTGAAGAACTAAAGATTAATCACAAAATAATTTTGTATTATGTATTTGAAAAAATAATAAACAAAAATTTCGACGTTTTGGTACCCCAAGCACTCACTGAAAGAACTGATTGTTATAACGCCAGGCCACAATCATATTTGGTTACTCAGTAAAAGGAAGTATTCATACATAGTTATGTACCGTCCCTGGAAACTTTGGGTTATGGAAATATTGGGAATATTTCCGTAAACAGGTCGTTGCACAAATGTATGGGCAACCGGCTAGGGCACTGAACACCTACCTGAAATTTGGATTTTTGGGTCGGTTTTAATGCCTAATAAGTAAATTTGTAGCCTTCCTATGGTACATTCTGATCAAAATATCGTAATTAAGATTAGGTGAGTTCCGCCAAAATGGCCGAAACCCATTATGTCAACTGACCTGACATTGACGGTAACTGCGAGTGAAGTTTAAATCAGGTTGCGTACGTATAGGCACCATGTCAGTATCACCATTATACGATATTTGAGCGATTTTAAATGTATTATTGTACACTATCAAGATCACGAAAAAACAAATAAATTATGGTCTTAATCAGTTTTTGATATTTTTTCTGATTTTTGGAGAAGTGTTCATGACCTAGCCTGTTGTACAACATCCTCTTTACAATGAGAAAATTCCAGTAAATTTTAAATATTTCCAGCGGTACATCACTATCCATACATCTGCCCTACAATAGACAACAGCGTTAGCTATCGAAAAGAAAGGCTCACGTCTTTATCCCTAATGGGGCAGACAGAGCTTTTGGTTCCTCCGGCTCGGTCTGACCCATTAATACGCATTTCAACAAGTTTCCTGCTTGATTTGGGTTAGCAAGCAAGTTTTTGTAAAATTTAATGTAAAACTGACTTATAAAGTTTAATATAAGAAACCACTGAAGAACATTTCATATCTCAATCGCCGCCCACCAGATTGAAATGTCTCAGGTACAATCTTACAGCACAATGGCTGATTCACTGTGGGAACTGAGGACCGTAACCATGGAGGATTTATAGCTATTTGTTAAATGTCTGAATCATGAGCCGCGTAATGTCGAACATGCGAAGGTGTAATAGTGATGAAAGAAGTGAGATGTAGGCGCCTAGGAAGTGGCACTAAACCTCATCATCATCATCCGAGCGTATTCCCGGTTGCATCCTCAGCGGTAACGCGTCAGAGCCCGGGGTCCGCTACCTTACCTAGGTGATTTGACAAGGTTACTGGTTTTTACACAGAGCGACTGCCGTCTGACCTCCGCAACCCAGAGGGTAGACAGAACCAATCCTAGGATAGGTACAAACGCTAGATGGCGTTCGGGACCAACAGCTTTACGTGCCTTCCGAAGCACGGGATCATCTTTCTTTTCGGATAATCAGGTGATTCAAGCCTGCAATATCCTTATGAAGTGGCACTAAATCTAGCTGAAAGTAAAAGATTTGATGTCAAGAATTGAAACCAATAACAAAACTAACAATTATTACATCAAAGTTATTGATGCTGATCTAGAAGAAAAGAATATATATATAAATATATATAGGGACAAATCACACTGATTAAGCTAGCCCCAAAGTAAGTTTTAAACTTGTGTTATAGGATACTAACTCAACGTTACTATATTTTATGATAAATACATAATAACAGATAAACACCCAAGACCCAGGACAATTTGAAAAAGGCCATTTTCCAACTTGCCCCGGCTGGGGATCGAACCCAGAACCTCCGGATTAGTGGTCTAACGTGTTAACCATTATGCCACTGCTTTTTAAAAGAAAAAGCTTAGAATGTAGAACCAGCTGCTTTTTAAAAGAAAAAACTTAGAATGTAGAACCAGCTGCTTTTTTTCCCGTCACTATTACAACCCATCACTATTTTGATTTCTTTTTCCACCTTCTCGCCCACCATTACGCTAAAAGTGGTATTTGGGTTTTGCCACCCTGCGCCCTGTCTACTTAGAACCGCAAGACCCAAAATGCTCTGTTTGCCCGATTAGGGATAAACACGTGATCAGACGTGTATCAGTATAAGTAGCCTATGATCATTATCTCGACACTTATTACAAGAAAAAAAAAGAATGAAACAGTTCTTATCGTAAAGATGTTTACGCAAGAGAACCCATCTAAAAACTCTGTCACCATTAAAATCATTCCGAGCCATTTGCCTACAAAATTCATTTCACATTTCGCAAACACGGGGAACTTTGAAACACTTAACCCTTTCTTTACTGCGTCGTTTTTTCGTTCCCTCCGGTATTACCCGAACCCTTCCGTTGTAAAATCTCGAAAAACTCCCAGAAGACGCGGCGAAGACACCATCAAGGACATAATTCATAATGAAAAAGTTAATTTTCACGGGCGAAATCTCATTTGCATATTTTTGTGAACAATGTTCAATTATTTGAGTGTAGGTAACGGCTCACTCTTTCGTAGGGAGCCCTAATAAAGGTCCTCTGGGCATCGTTCCAGGTGCGGAACCCCTTGGCGGAATTAATTTTTCTTAGCCAATTAGCAGACGATGTTAAGAGGATGTTTCTCTATTGATCTTGTTTGAAATTTTTCAGTGCGGATGTTTCCTTTTCGCGTAATGATTTTTTTTATTTTTATTATTATTTTTTGGTGGGTAGCGGCAGTGTCTTCTTTTTTTCTTATTATTACATAAAATAAACTATTATCTTCCTAAGATAGTTTCGGGTACATATCATATAATAAATAAATAATACAGATACATTATCACATCTTTATCCCTAACGGGGTAGACAGAGCCCAAGGCTGTAAGACCCAAAGGCCATTTTTAGCGTGATGGTGGGCGTTAAGATGGAAAAACGGAATCAAGATAGTGATGGGTTGCTAGTCGCATCGCCTATTAACATAATTCAGATTCTCGCTCATCTATCGGAAGAGAAGCAGCTGGTACATTCTAAGTTTTTTCTTTCCTCCCAGACCAGCATGGAATCTATCATTGAAGTCTTAACTTAATTGAGTATTATACAATGTGGAAGGGACATACCCGTAATAAATCGAACCACGGTCTATACTAGATCATTATAGTATAAAGAAATTAAAATAACAGCCAAAGAACAAAAATAAAATTTGGCATTTTCATACAAAAGTGTACAGCCGCCTGGGCGATTTGTATGGGAATGTCGAATTTTTTTTTGTTTTTTGACTGCTATTTTATTTTCATTATACTATAGTGATCTAGTACGAGTATAGCCCGTAGTTCAGATTATTACAGGTATGTCCCTTCCACATTGTATCTCCTTTATCGATTTCTTAAAATGAATGATGTCGTAAATAAAGCAATTAGTACAACATGAAATAGAAAACGGGACTGAACTGTTACAATAGGTAATAGTGGCAATCTAGGACTTAAAAACGGGTTACTTTTTCGTAGTATTTTTTTCTTTTCATATTTTGCCGCATATATCATAGGGAATATAGGTACCTACACTGGAATAAAAAAACCTTGTACCGCCACTTTTCATCAACTAAACCATCACTGTACAAAAAGTTCCTAGTCCGTAAACCGTTTGTGCAATGAGCACAAACAAACAGCCATACGGAACCAAGACACACGCTTCCCGGAGCTCTAAATAAGCTGAAAGCCTTTCGGCCCCTAATTGAGACCTGTCTACCCACTCAGACTGCATTCAAGTCCGAGATGTATACATTTTAATAAATGTATCGCCGGTGAATGGCGCTTTTATCAAAGCCTTATATAATGTAAAAATATACAAATTAAGTGTGGGTTGAATAGACCGCGCGTATAAATAAAGACGCACTTTTTAGGGCCGCTTTATCAGGGTTGAATTGAGATGTTCGTGCGAATATTTATTATGCTTATTGAAGTAGCGTTACGAGGGTTTCTTAGACAAAATTAAAATACTATAAATGTGTTAGTTTTCCGTGTGTGTACGTGGCAAATACTGGTGTTAGACTTTTCAAGAAGGGCCCCGTCCTTATGACTGCTTTTTCGGAGCTGATTCGAGCCAAACTATCTTAGTAACAATACGTTAAGATATGTTAAATTGAAGTTTATTTAAGTATTAAAAAAGTGAATGAGACAGTTTATTGATTTTCATTGTAATAGTTTGTTTAATTTTAAATAACCTGAGACGTATTACAATTTTTTGCGGTGCGCGACGTTTATGTCTTTGTTGTTTACACGGAATTTAAAACATAAAGTTGTGTATAAATAACAGAGAAATAAAGGCGAAGGAAAATCCTAAAAAGTGAATGAGAAGATTTTAGTAATTTTTTTTTTAATTCATTCAAAAACTTAGGTAAAAGGATTAAATTTTGAAGAAAATATAAGCGAATACGTCGTCGGATTTCTTGCGCATACGACTGAGTTAGAAAATAAAAAATACACATATATGAAGATTGATTCATGCTTAAACACGTACAATAAATAAATAAAAATAATTTGTCTTTTGTAAAAAGATGGAAAAATTTAAAGTTCTCCGAAATTCTCAAATAAATATGGGGACGAAAACGCTGATAAGGCAGACCGCTCGCTGAGCTTCTGAATTTTTCTAAATATGTCTCCAGGGTGCATGTACAATACAGCGCAATGCGTATGTGTAGATAGAAAATATAGATTCGGGTGTTCAATCAAAAATTCCCACGGTCGAAGACTGTAGTCTTAAGGCATCTAACATACTCGTAGCTTGACGACTGCAATACATTGATGACAGCTGGGACTAACGGCTTAACGAGTCTTTCGAACCACCGAGAAGCTCGAAATTTTTTTTGTCACTTGTGGTCACCCATCCAAGTGCGGACAACGCTCGGGGTCACTTAACTTGCGAAAGCGCTCGTAATGCGTTCCCCCACTGGGCCACCGAGCTCATAAAGAGACTCAAATAAATATTAAAAGAGACTGTGACTGGCTCTTGAAAAAGGGGTGCCACTGCCATGTCCATGGCAAAAGTGATATTGTCGATAACTGGTTTCTTTTAGGTATACCTTACTGAAACCCAGACCTCGTGCCGTGTGACTTTCCGGCCAAGAATAGGATCATTCCATCTTTTCTTGTGGTGTAAGAGGCGACTAAGGGACTAAGCGCAACCATCTGCTACAAATGCATTCTCAAGGAAGCTTACGTCGGGCGCCGGCCGATTGTAAAACTTTTCGCACTAATGCATTCCCAATGAAGGTTAATGTTAGAAAGGAGGCTGGTCGTAAAACTAAAGCCAAATCGAGTTTATTAAACTGTTCCAGCTATTTCTTTTCGATTGCGCATATCTTTGGTATCCTTGGGTGACAGTTGACATGCTTACTATATTTAGAGAAGAAAAAGAGGGAATGCGCACCCCGGGCTCCGAAGTAGAACGCGCTAAAATGAAGAAGACTGAAAACCAGACCTTATGTAGTAACATAGTCATTTGTGACAGCGGCCACATGACGCAACTAGACGGCAACTATGACTACTAGAGGTATATTACTTGAGTATAAATAATTAATTGATCTCACGCTCTCAAAAGTATAAAATCTAGTTTCGTGGCATTTAAAATACAACTCAACGATAACATTAGAATGTTTTGTGGATTTTTTCAAATCCACAAAACATTCTAATCCAGTTTGCAAAATTTTTAAAGTTTGCAAAGTTTTATTTTACTTAGACAAAATCTTCCTCCACATTTAAACCATTAGACAATAAAAAAAAAGGAATTTGACCTAAAAGCGAAACAAAACGAAGTCGATAACGTAAAGTTACCTTTTTTCAGGAAAGTCGAGTTAGCGAACAAAGGCTTGGGTAACGAAATAAGGCGGAAGAACCTCCCCTCCAGGGAGGGGGAGGGAAGTTGTCGTTTTAACTGCCCACTATCTAGTGCCAACAAAAGAATCTGTGTTTTGCTATGTACAGGCAATTGCACATCGAGCTATGCATACTCATTGAAAACTCTCTTTTATTACTACAGCATAAAAGTGCATGTTGTGAAACTTGACCGACTGTTAAATGTACATTTTTGTAAACTCGCTATGCTTTGGAAGCAAACGGGACCCTATTACTGAGACTCCGCTGTCTGTCCGTCTGTCCGTCTGTCCGTCTGTCACAGGGCTCTATCTCTTGAACCGTAATAGCTAGACACCTAAAATTTTCACCAATTATGTATTACTATGACCACTATAACAACAAATACTAAAAATAAGATAAAGTTAATAATTAAAGGGGGTCGTCATACAAGAAACGTGTTTCTTCAGCGTTTTAAAACATAGTACGGTAGAAAGGAACCCTTCATGTACGAGTCCGACTCGCACTTGCCCGTTGATTTTTTTAGTCTCTATTGCTGGATCATGACCTTCTCTGTACGACTGGTGCCTTACTTAGAAAGAGCAGCCAGAGGATTTGGCCTACACTTTCCACGCTGGCCAGACGTGTTGGGGAGGTCTCACTGTTTTTTATAAGCTTTGTTCAACTTGTATTTCCTAAGTAGCGATATACGACATCAACGGGAAGACTTGAACTGATTCTGTTATATTCTGCTGGAAACCACACGGCTCTCGGCAGGGTCTGAGTTTGTAATAATTCAAATGTGATATACACTGTGTAATTAATATAGCTAGGTGGGTCGACGACGTCAGGCAAGTTGCAGGAACGAACTGGATTGCAATAGCTAGGGACATAACAAGATGGCGCAGATAGAAGAAGGCAAAGCCCAACAGTGGGTTTATAAAAGCAGACGATGACGATGATGAATTATACTTATATGTCTAGGTTTCTCTACAATCGCTCTACATAAAAGTTACTTAGTTCATCTAGTCATACATCTTTTACTTCAATCGTACGGGATCGAAAGGGAAGTATATAGCATTCCCCTTCGTATCTTGAGACGTGTAGAATAAAAACAAAACGATAAAAAGAACTACAGTTCTTAGTAGTTTTTTTTTATCGATGACTAGTGATGTACCCATTGTAAAATTACGGGAATATTTCCAATATTTCCGTATTTTTTTCCCATTTTTAGGAATATTTCCGGAATGTTAGCGTTAGAAATATTCCCAAAGTTTTCGGGGACGGCACATCATCAATTGGTTGACAAAGAAAAAAACCGAAGAAGAATAAGAGATAATTAGACGTGATTTCAAAAATGTAACCAGCTCTACCTATACCACAATTTGAAAGAAGTGGTAGAGTCTACCTAGTCACCTACGCTACGATGCGGTCTTGCGGAAACCGTCAAGTTACATGGGAAACAAATATGTAGCCATGCTGCCTCTGTCCCAGCAGACGTGGAAGACCCAAGTAATTCTGGCTTGACGTCATTAAGGCCGGATGATAAGCCTGCCAAAGCTCAAGACTGTTAAAAGTTGAGAATTAAAAGCCGGAAAACGAACCCCAGATTTCACAGCATTACAGCTGCGGACACAACTGGTAATACGCTGAGGTGAGAGAGAGAGGGGTAAGAGTCGACCTAGGTAACCTTAGATAAGATCAACTTATGTAAGTAGAAGATACAAGTTATAAAAAGAGTAGACTGTACCTCATTTTGCAGCACTCTACGTAGGTAAATTGACATAGCATTCTAAATGTGGAATATCTTGTAATAGGTACTTTCTACATTTAAAAAACAGGGTTGCTACCTACTCTCGGGCCGGCATTAATCGGAAAAGCCGGGCAATAAAATAGAATATAATATAAATGTTCTGCAAAAAGGCGATATAATTGATTCGGGTCGGCTTTTTGTTCGACAAACACCGCTGAACCGACAATGTAAGCTCGAGACATTGACATAAAAAATACGTTACACAGAACCTACCAGTTTAAGTTTCAAAGAATACACAACAGAGTCTTAAAGTTAATGTTCTATATTTCAACAAAAGGCAACCCTCCAAGGGCTTTTTAAGAGGCTGTGTCACGGCACTGTCGCCCCGGGCCACGCCCTTTGGCGACAAAGCCTGCGACCACGCCCATCGCGACATTTCCCACCAATCGGACGCCTCAAGTTTTTTACGGAGACATTGCCTCACTGAATCTAACCGAATATTATGAGGCTTGGAGGATGGAGGAGGGCGGAGGTAAATGGTACTTGTGGTGAGTATATTGAGTACTTATATGTTTTGTGGTTTAGTTTGTACAGTCGGCTACAGATCAAGTTACTTCACATCGAATTCTATGTAGCGATAATAGTGGCAAATATTTCGATAAAAAATCTAGAACTACTACAATGACCTAAATACGAGTAGCATTAATATACTTAAAAATATTTGATTAAACAATTAAATACATATTAAAACAATTTCAAGTTTTTTTTACTAATTAATATTAGATCTATTGTTGCTACAATTATACTCATGCCATTATCTGCTTTAAGAGTTTATGTCCCCACCTAAATTTTACATAATTAAAATTGTTTACTTAGTTAATTTCCTTTGGGTTAATTATCTTCCCTAATACTCGTTAAAGACAGTGTATTATTTGAACCTAATAAAAACAATGAACCTAGTTTACTTGCGCGTTTATTTATTATCCTTTCGAGTTCTAACAAACTCCTTAAGATGCAACCTCCACTTTAACCCTTGAGCCCAATATTTGATTACGCACTAAATAATCGGCCCAGAGGCCAATAAAAGTGGCATAAACATAAAAATCGCATAGCATAGCGGAGGGGAGACGCCCGCCCGGGGAGTTGAGGGGGGTGGGGCAAAAAGCTCAAGTGCAGAGGCTGTATCGATCGAAGCGACCGACGACATGGCCGGGTCACACGGAGGTCGCCGCTACAGTGACGGCGGGAGCGGGAGCGGGTTACCGAGTTTACTTAAAAATGATCTCAAATGTCAGATCGTCTTATTTCTTCTTTACCAGCCTATTTCAGTCTACTTTTAACTAAAAGCCTCTCTCAATAAAAGGGAGAATCGCCCATAATCATCTCATTGAGCAAACGGGTTGGGGATCACAGTAGATGGTATAAAGCCGTTCCACTGTTTAAGCTGCTCCTCATTTTCTGTTACCTTTCTTACGACGTTCGTGGGAGTTACATTAGGTACAAGATGCATTCTGCTCCTCCGTCACCACCATGCCAGGTGACGGCAGATCAAAGTCAAAAGACTCAACCTGAATGACCCAGACAGCATGATGCTTACAGCCATAAAATAAGAAAATTAAGAAATGCCAACCAACAACCTTCAAGTACTATAAATAGAACACCTAGCCTTCCATATTAAACGACAACTCTAGCGATAATATTTCTCTGAGTCGTATCTGTTTTAACAATGTGTGTAAGGAAGCAGTTTCTTTGTCTAAAGCAAATCTAATTCACTCCCTTGCATTCCGTCTTTCTGACAAAGTGTCTCAACGCCCCATCGAGTTTATAGAAGACAAACAGATCTGTGAATCTTTCAGAGGCGCGAAATTAATAACAGTTTTCTTCTCAACAATTACGCCGGCCGTATCACTGCCGCTGTCGTGGAAAAGATTATCTGGTGCAGAAGAGATTCTGATGTTTATGTACCTAACTTGTATTCAGAACAAGTACTTGAAATTGAAGCTAGTGTAACCATTTCGACTCTATAAGAAGAAGAAGAAGTACCTACTGCGTGTTTGTTCCTTACACATCCAATTAGAGGACAACGAAACGTGGTCGACCCAACCTGATGATACTTGCCAGCAGTGAAGCGCGTGATGGCAAATCCTTCTTGTATGGGGAGTTTTGGGAGAGGCTTTTAGTCCAGCAGTGGACTGATATAGGCTGTTAAAGAAAAAAGCAAGAAAGTTGCTCAAGGCAGAATCAGATGGAAAAGTACTGTAGAGGCCCATTAAAGTCAAGAAATTTGGATTGTTAGCCATAAGACATGCTATACTTATCGTCTCTGGTCTTCTTAAAAACCATAAAGCAAGGAACTCTTCTTTAACGTAAGAATACATCTAAAAGAGTATCAATTTTGCTATGGCACTGACATTGTCCAAAACTAGAAATTATACGAGTATGATAAATCATCAGTAAATTTAAGACCAAGGTTCTTGTTCTATTTAGTCATTATCAATAAGAGCTATGCTCTTGTCGGTAGAGTATAAATTCTCTTCCATTGGTCTCTCTCGTCCGCTAGCAGTTTTACTTCGCTGTATGACACGAGGTTCACCTTCTCCTTTATCTGATTACTAAAGACATAAAAATGATTCTTTTTTATTTTATTAATATTTTTGTTGTATACTTATAGGTAGAATTTTTACTGCCTCCGTGGTCCAGTGGACAAGGCGTCTGCCTTGTGTTCCTAGGGTCGTGGTTCCAGTCTGGTTAGGATATTGCAGGCTTGAATCTCCTGATTACCCGAAAAAGATAGATAATTCCGTGCTTCGGAAGGCACGTAAAGCTGTTGGTCCCGAACGCCATCTAGCGTTTGTACCTATCCTAGGATTAGTTCTGGTCTACCCTTTGGGTTGCGGAGGTCAGACGGCAGTCGCTCTGTGTAAAAACCAGTAACCTCGTCAAATCACCGGTAGTAGCGGACCCCGGGCTCTAAAGCGTTTACCCGCTGAGGCGCTGACGATGCAACCGGGAATACGCTCAGATGATGATGACTTATAGGTAGAATTTTCGTATACAACACAACTGCTTACTTTTAAAACATTATTTTAAGCAACGGTTGTAGCACAGGTGAATAGGTTTACATTTATATCATAAAGTCACTTCTGTGAATATTCCAGTCTTTGAGCATCTCTCAAGAGATCCTAATTTGACTCGCGACAACCAGCCGATTAAATTTTAATATTTGAAAAGCGCTCGAGACGATTGCGATGGGGGCCGAGTCGCGTCGTTTTTGTTTCGCTTTTTGATTGCCATTCGTTTGTTTCCTTGTAATTTTGCTGTAATGGCTGCCAAGTTGATTTGTTTACGCAGTTTTATGGGTCTCTAGGAGGATAGAAATGTCAGAAGCTTGTTATAGATTTCAGGCTTCCAATACCTTCCTAAGTAATAAGCAGTCTCTAAAAGTACCTATTGGGCTTTTTGTAAAAATAATTTAATCTGGCCCTAAATCGGATCTAGTCATGCCCTGTATATATTAAAAAGCATATCAATTTAACATAATACTGAAATAGCAAAAATTGTTTGATGATGAAATGGAATCGAAATTAAATTTTTCTTATTTAAAAAAGTTATTTTTTGACTTAAATATATGAACTTAGTATCTTACTTCATTTTTTGTTCAAACGTTCAAAATTGTAAAGACTGTCACTCGATGACAGTCATTCAGCTACGTCAGATGCCTTTAGGCAGCTCTCAAAATATGACACCAGTGTAAGATATTAACACACTCAATACTTATTATTAAATAAATAAATAGATAAGGACAAATAACACTAATTGAGCTAGCCCCAAAGTAAGTTGAAACTTGTATTACGGGATACTAACCCAACGATATTATGTTTTACAATAAATACATATATAGATAAACAGCCAAGACCCAGGACAATTTGAAGAAGGCCATTTTCCAACTTTCCCTGGCTGGAGATCGAACCCAGAAGCTCCAGATTGGCGGACTAGCGTGTTGCCCTTTACATCACGAAGGTCGTCAATTTAGGTATTACAATCATTATGTTAATACTTACTGAGTGTAAATAATCTTCTAATAAAAAACTTCTTCCAATTGCTACGATTTTATACGGCGAGATAAAGAGGTGGCAATATATCGCCAATTACTAAGGTTCCGATAGCAAAGAGTTGTGTCCGGGTTGGGTCGGGGTTCGCAATAAAGAATACCAATGCGGTCCCCCGGGAACACCCGGTAGGGAGCGAGGAGCTGAGTGTTTTTACAATTAAACCCACGCTGTTTACGCAAGTTTGGAGAGAAATAGAAGGCAACTGTGGTGATGTTCACGATTTTATGCAGAATGTGTGTACCGTGAACTTTGAGTGACTTTTTGAGAAGCTAGGGATACACGAAATGCTGAACTGATTATGAACAAAGCAGTGCACGTAGTAATATAAAAGATATTTGAATTTTTCCCGTAAAAAATGTTTTTTCTTGTAGCCGCTGTTTTAATGATCACAGTGGCGCGTTGAATAAAAGGTGGGTATAATCCGCTTTGCTCTATTTTTTTCTTTCTTTTCTTACGTCAATGACTACAGTAAGACTAGCTCAGTAGTTGTAGGAGTACGTGCAACTCCGGGCGTGGGCTGCACTTGGATGGATACACAAGTGACTAAGAATTTTCTGGAGCTCCTTCGGCACGTTAAACTGTTGATCCCGGATATTATCAGGTGCATCTATATATTTATTTATTTATCTGTCAACCTATGTCAGATGCCTTTAGGCAGTTTTAAAAATCTGACACCAGTGTTGGTCACTTGCACACACGAAAAATACATTACAAGTAATATATACTTACTTATATATGACATCTTCCCAGGATTTTCAAAATAACCGATCTAAAGCTGACTGCATCCAGCATTTTACAGCGACCTTGACTTCACTGACTTGTATAAGTATTACAAACAAATTGAATAACTTAACAAAGTTAACGTCTTCGTGTACGCGTCGCCAGTCACATTCGCCCTGAAGAAGACCTCTGGATGAGGTCGAAACATGTCGGGCACTAGCTGACTTTTTACGTGAGTTACCCATTTATCGCATATTAATAAAAATGATGTAGCGTACTTTCTCCTATCCATTTTTCGGTACAATTTTATGGATTTACAATTATCTCGCCTATTACGAAGGCTTCAATGGCATTCAAATTACAAAGGCTGGTGGCATTTTAGGATAGTCAATAATAATCCAGAAAATTAAAGAAAAGTTTGCTATGAGGAATGTTTTATTCTGTTTTATTCGAACGATATTTAAAAGGAAGAAGAAAATTTTGTAGACGAAAGAAGATTGTAGAGCTGTGTTTTTTTATGAGGATATATCTTAGACCAAGGCACAAGAGATCTGGGAGAAACATTAAGCTAATTATTAAGCAAGAACCTGCATTAGCTTAAAGCAGAATTTTTGATGCTTTTTTTGTAATGGCAATAATTCTACAAAATTAATAAATAAAGTTTAGAGTCAGAAATTTATTTTACAGCATCAGTTTTGATTTTAAATAACACACAATTACAATGTAAAAAATGACACACGCAATCGCGAGGATATGATAATTGCAATAATTCCCTGAAACACTTGCTTTTTCACGCAAGCAATTTGCATTACTTTAACCTTGAACAAACATTGTCCCTTTAAAACACCGCAAAATATTATCCTGCCATCTCTCTTGTTTTCGTATGTTAGAGAGAGAGAGTGGATTGTTTTTCTTTTATATTTTGGGGTTAACAAAATTCAACATGCGTCCGAAACCCGCTCGCAGACAAAACAAAATATATCCGCGGGCGTAAAACAGGTAGCTGGCAATCATTTAATTTGGACCTGTCACTACGTCGCCCGACAGTCTTGATACTTGCAACCTTTCATTTTATGTAAAAGAGTACATATTTTGTAAGTAAACGGTTATAACAGGCATGTGGAAGAAACTTTAGTTTTTAATATTTATTTATTTACCAATTTATGTGCACGGACAAATAAATATACTTGATGATTCCGATAAATAATAATCTTTTACTCGTCTTTTAAACACAGAGATTGATTTAGATTCGCGTATAGAAGGTGGTAATGAGTTCCATAGTCTGACCGCATGTACCGAGAAGGAGTAGGAAAAGGTAGTGGTGCTGTGTGAAGGGTACCTAAGGACAGTTTTTATTACTTTTTTTTATTTTTTTTATTACTTTTTTTAATGGCAAGAATTGAATGATGGGAACACTGAGTGGATAGATAGTCTGTGAGTAATCTGTGGCATGTCTGTGATTCATGTAATGAGCTACTATTGAAAGAATGAAGATGTAAGACAAGTAAGACAACAACGATATAAAGAAGTTTTATTTTAATAATATTAGAAGTACAGATCTTACCGTGGTTTCTTTCAGCCCCAATCCCACATACATATTACAAGGTTTGTGTAAAATTAAAGTACGAAACAGTTATTTTATAGTAATTTGATATATTTATAACAGTTGTTATAAACTAGTTCCTACGATCATAAATTCAACCTCACTGAAGAAACAAAAAATCTTATTATATAACCTAGCCATCTTATAGTAACTAGGAGGATGTCCAAATTATATCCTACGTGAAAACTAGTACCTATTCTGTGGTCCTACATTTCTTTTCGCCATGGCCTAAACGTCTGAATTGAATCCGATTGGTACTGTCATTTAATAATAATGAATAATATTCATCTTAGTCATAATCCTTGCTGGTCTGGGTGAAAAGGAAATACTCAGAATGCACTAGCTGCTTCTCTTCGTTAATAGGCGATACGGCTATCAACCCATTACTATTTTCAATTCTAATTCCATCTCCTCGCCCACCATCACGCTAAACGTTTCCTTTGGGTCTTGCGGCCTGGGCTCTGCCTGCTTAGAGCCCCAAGACCCAAAATGCTCTGTCTGTCCCATTGGGGATATATGTGATAGTTTATAGTATATTATACCTATCTTATTTTCGTGTTTGCCCTACATTATAATTTCATAAATAGTTGTTATGTTTTGCGATTAATCAACGGAACGGTGGACTATAATATATAAGTAGTTTTACAAGCAGCCGCCTGCCTGACGTCAACCCTCTTTGGGAATTTATTTGTAGCATGATATGTTTGTCCATAGAAAGAGATGGAATGGTCCTATTCTAACCCGGAACCACACGAGGAATTTAATTGTAATTAAAATTTCTAATTTCTAATCCACAAATATCAAGTATCACTCACCAGCGTACAGCTTGTCAATAATGGCAGTTTATTGAAATACGCCGATTATTTTAATTCCACATCCGGTCACTGCCGATTTGGGGATGAACCGTAATGGCAACGACGAACGGCGGTCGATAGTCGAGCATTAGGATAATGGTAGGACGCGTACGAGAAACGCCTCGTTTTTGTTTTCTAATTAACCCTTACCATGGATACTGGGTGTACAGACGTTAAACTCTTAAATTTTTATCGTCATCCAAGGTATAAATAGTCTTCACGATCACTGTAGTTATTTTATTGTGTTAGTGGCATTATAAAATTATTTTAATAGGAAAACCATACGATATTGAATTAATAAATAAATTACATATGGAAACACAATGCTAGCTGTTGTTGTATCTGCTTTTGCTTTCTTCTCCTGTGTCTTCGATCGAAGTAACAAAACTAAAAGCAGTGTTTTCCATCCATTTTGTTACTGAGTGTTTGAAACGCGGATCACACGCCTCGCTTTCAAATCGCTCGCAAATCGCCAGTATGATAAGACCCTAAGAACAGAGACATCAATGAAAATTTTAAAAAAATACTCTTTTAATCATGATAACTATAAAATTACAATATTAAACATTCCCAATCACTTTTAATGAAGAAGGTTACATTTCCAGTAGGTATAAGACTGTTCAAATTCGTTTCTCCTATACCTCGTATTAGTACTTGTACAGAACAAGTCTGCCGGGCCCTGGTAGAAGTGGCAGACCCAAGAAATGCTGACTTGACGTCGTCAAGGATGATGTGCGCGCCAACGTGCGAAGTGGAAAATACAGGCTTTACAGCATTACAGCTAAGTATGCAACTGAGAACTAGAATTAGTGCCTTTAATATATTATACAGCCGCAAGTAAGCTTTGGTTCCTGTGCTGTAATTAGTGATGTGACTACTGACTAGGTAAATCGAGTTGCAATGTTAAATTTTATTTTTTGTGATAGGTAATAGATATAAATATACCTATATATCTATACTAATATTATAAAGCGGAAGAGTTTGTTTGTTTGTTTGTTTAAACGCGCTAATCTCAGGAACTAATGGTCCGATTTGAAAAATTCTTTTTTTGTTGGGTAGTCCATTTATACAGGAAGGCTTTAGGCTATATAACATTCCGACAACCACGCGAACGAAGTAGCGGGCACAACTAGTTATTGTATATAAGTATGTTTATTATATTGACCACCCCGCACTACCTAATTTCCTATCATTTTTTCTATATACCTAAACGAGGTTGCCTGGAAGAAATTGCTTAGCGATAAGGCCGCCTTTTGCGCATTTCCTAATTTTTAAGATAATTATGTTCTGTTTTTTACTTTTGTGCAATAAAGGGTATTGTATTGTATTGTATATATACATAGTTATACATAAACTATTTTATGCTATGTCACATTTTGACTTGAGCGCTGTTTCTATACTCTTAATACAGTGTATCCTTTACTGCCCATTACATATGGTAATTCCGTGCTATACGAACTTTCGTTCATAATTACGGGACTGTGTTATACCGGCGGCCAATGGTTCTGCGTTATGATCGTGCGTGTTGATTTCTGTTATTATAATGCGTTCTCATAATATCGGAAATACACGAAATCCTGGACTGATTATGAATAAAGCAGTACCTGTAGTAATAACCACTTATATATCAAATTAAGTATTTGAAATTTTCCCGTAAAAAAGTTTGTAGCCGCTGTTTCGTCGATGATCACAGTGGCGCATTGAATAAAAGGTGTAGAGTATAATCCGCAAATTTTCTTTTTCTATTACTACTGTAGGAGGAGCTTGGTGGCTCTTTAGGAGTACGCATTGCTAGCGCTTTCGCAAGTTAAGCAATCCCGGGCGTGGTCCGTACTTGCATGGGTTACCAAAAGAGGCACAAAAATATCTTCCGTGTTTCGTGTGATTTGTCCCTATATTTATTTATTATTCGATACACTTGTGAAAGCCTCCACCAATAAATTCTAAAATAATATCACTGTACTCCAACTTACTACCAACATCATTGGAGTTCAGATAAGAATAGGTAAATGGGATAAGTCCAACTTTGTAGGTCTTTATTTTTTTGTATTGTTTATATTTATGTTTTCTCTTTCGGATTCAAAAAAGAAACAGTTTCTATGTTTAGAATTTTTAGTTTAAAACTTACGTGAGACACAGACATGCAGAGTGCGGCTCGGGACGTCTTCATGCATGCAGTTTCGTCCTGAGGAAGGCCTAAAGATGAGGTCGAAACATATCGGCCAGTAGCTGACTTCTTACGTAAATTACTCGTATATCGCATATTAATAATTTATAATATGTTCTGCATGCATTTCTTATTTTATTTACTATAAAAAAAATTATAAACAAATTGTGGGCTGGCGCCAATCAAACCTTTGATAACTCGAATGCTGCTCATGTTCCCAAAATCACAACAAAACTTTCAAAATCAATAGATACGACGTGTGATGTTCTAAAGCGAATAACACTATCATTATCCGCCATAAAACACATTTCCATTCAAACAGACACTCAAGGAGTCAAACGTTAACTCGATAACAGCTGTCGAACATGGCTTTTCCAAGGGTTATTCCCATATTAAAGACTAGCTTTTGCCCTCGACTTTATGCAATGAATAACTAATGCTGCAATTGATTCTTTTGTTGTATTTTTGTTAAGTTACTCAAGTTTATTTTAGTGAATTGAATTGTAAATATTTCACTGCTTTTCTTGTAAATGAAATGGATTTCGTTTCAGAACAAATTATTTTACGGCAGTTTTGCTAAACAACTTTTGGGTATCGAGTCTACCACAAAAATGAAAAGGTTAGTACACTAGTAAAACATGACATTGTATTTTCAGTTCACATATCAGTTTGATTGTCGTATTTGGAGAAAATGCTGCAGTGCAGTTTGTTGCCGCTTTTTCTGCGCTTGCGCTTAGGAAGCGGTACTAAACTTAGCTGTAAGTAAATGATCTGACGTCAACAACTGTTATGAAATCAAAAGAAACATATATCAATCCAAAGTTAAATATGTAAATGATTTTGACTTGGAAAAACGAAAAGAAACTTCATTATACAGGCTGACTTTTTAAACACTGTTCAAATTTTTGGAGCAAGTTCAGTCCATGATACTAAACTACTTTCTATAAAAAAGTTATTAAAAATCGATAAAAATATTTCGTCCTCCCATACTAATCAGCGCTCAGACAGACAGATTTTGTATGGGAGGACGAAAAATTTTTTCGATTTTTAATAACGTTTTTTGTAGAAAGTAGTTCAGTGACTGAACTTGCTTCAAAAATCTGGAAAGTGTTTAAAAAGTCACCTGTATTAGAGGAGAGTAAAGAGTAGGAAAGTAAATTAAAAACTTTAAAGATTACCACGGGCCTGCGATTTAATGGAATAGTGATATTTTCACGATAAGAAAAAGGAAAGTAGGTTTCTAGTTTTGGAATAACCCTTCTCGAACTACCCTCAACTCATAACCCCATCGTATTTCCATAACCTTTATGGGAAGGAAAAAAATAATGGGCACTTGCAACAAATGCCATTGAGGGTCAATACGCGTCCCCCGTGTGATGAAATGCGACAATCCAAATGACGTGTGACACGGACGTGACCCTTGGTGTAGCGGACACACGGCTGCAAAGAACGAACAGCAAGCAAATATGCGTGGTCTATTGTCTTACGGCCTAGGAATAGTGGAAAGCATGTTAATTTGAAAGCTAAATATTTACACGCGACTCGAGTTTGGTCTTTTGATCAAAAAGTACCTACCAGCCAGAGACTTGACAATTCCAATAAGTTGTAAAGAACCATAATTAATTTCGTCAGGAGACAGAGTACAATTAGGCCTTGTGTCCACGAGCATGGTCTCTACACGGCACGGCGCCGCGCCTGCTACATATACAGATCTGTACGCCGTAGGTGCCAGTTATGAGTTCCATACATAACTGGCACCGAAGGCGCCGTGCCGGTTAGAAACCGTGCGTCCCTACACGGCACGGCGCCGCGCCTACTACATATATAGATCTGTACGCCGTAGGTGCCAGTTATGAGTTCCATACATAACTGGCACCGAAGGCGCCGTGGCGGTTAAAAACCGTGCTTGTCGACACAGGCCCTTAAGTTATGTTTTCGACGCGTCATCATGGCTGACTAGGCACATGATGTTAGTGGGATAATTAAAAACAAACATTAGAACTGCGAGTATAAGCAAAACAAGACTGAGCATGTTGATGGAATATGCAATTACTGTCATTTTAATATCACTGCATCAGATAGGCATCAAGATTTATTTTTGAAAATTCTTTTTATATTCTAGATCGCTCTTTTGGATAGCAATATTTAAGTCAAAGTTGCTCGGTAGAGATAAAAACTGTTGCCTACTGTTGCTGAAGCAAAGTGACAATTAAAATTCAAACAAACCTAACAAATACCAACTGCTCAGTTGTGATTTCTAAACTAATTGTCCGTATGTCATATCACCTAAGAAGGGTCTCGCATACCCTCCGGAAGGGACCTCAGCCTTCCGGGATTTGGGGAATTCTGCCAATACTGCCGGCCGGCTTAGCCAAGATTGGCCGGTGAGAAATCTTGCACTTCGGAAATTCTTTCATGTTTGGATTTGTACCCATGACATAGGTAAGTAATTGTGTTGACATTTCCTTGTTCAAAAATCAATATCCGCGGAAATATTTTGTCTGTTGTATGACTAATGATGAATTATTCGGCCAACTATTACTCTAGTATTATAGTATCTGTGCTCTGAAATATAATCGAATTAAGACGAACTGTTTTGTGTCGAGCAGTTTATCGATTAAGGTTATTTCCGAAAAACCCTTGTGAGCTAAAAAAGAATACCTATAAGTTATGGTTACAGCAAAAGGTTACAGGCAAAACAATCACAAATTACTTAGAATATTAATTAGAAAGGGCGGAAGGAACAGCAGATTTTTTCACATTTTCAAGCTTTATGACAATGACACCATTTGCAATGTTCCAACTGCTTGTCTATATAAATAAAATAAATAAATAAATAACGACAGATCACACTGATTGAACTTGATAGCCCCAAAGTAAGTTTAAACTTGTATTATAGGATAGTAACTCAACCTACTATATTTTATACTCTACGTCTTTATCCCTAATGGGGTAGACAGAGCATGCTAGGGCTTGCGACTCTAAGCAGACAGAGCCCAGGGCTGCAAGACCCAAAAGCCAATTTTAGCGTGATAATGGGTAGGTATAGGAAAATGAAAAAAATAATCAAAATAGAGATGAGTTACTAGGCACATATACCTATAGATATGATTCGCATTTTCGGCTATTGCCTCGATCGGCTTCTACGATCTGCGCGGGAGAAGTAGCTGGTACATTCAAAGTTTTTTATTTTCTCCCAGACTAGCATGGAAGTTCTAAATTTTATATTTATCAATAAATATACTTATAGATAAACATCCAAGACCCAGGATAATTTGAAAAAGGCCATTTTCCAACTTGCACTAGCTGGGAATCAAAACCAGAACCAGTTTGGCGGACTAGCGTGTTGACCATTACACCACGGAGGTCATCTACTGTAGCAATAGATACACAATCCTACCTCTATGGTCTACATACATAGTTCAACAAAACAAAAATAAATAGCCACATCAATCTACTAACTGTCTCCTTTATTGAATCTCCAGGAACTCGGAAACATTTTCAATATTTCCTTGTACCGCCCAGCGCTGGGCACTCTGGGCAGGGCGAGTTCGCAAGAATCGAACTTATCTCTTGCATAATGGATATGCCCTGATAGTCTCCCGTAAGTGATTGATAGAGCGCGGGTGCGAGCGCGGTGCGGCCGGGGAACTCAATGCCAGGAAACTTACACACACTGTCACGTTTTTATTCCTAATGGGGCAGACATTTTGGCTCTTGCGGCTCTAAGCAGATAGAGCCCAGGATCGTAAGATCCTAAGGCCACTTTTAGCATGATAGTGGGCGAGAAGGAAGGATAGTGCCAGGAAACTTATTTCTTATTTATATCAAAAATCTTGTTTAGCCCTTCTTCTTTCCGTGTCGATGGTACTACATTTTGTCACTCCAGTATCGGACCACTTCGATGGCTATATCATTTGCGGCCATCAGGTCATGCCAACTACTGGTGTTTGGGTACCTGGGACACGTAAGTACGTGCTCCATAGTTTGTGGAGCTGAAAAACCACACTGGAAAATATTTTGCGATCCGTCTATCATTTTCCACCTGACAAGATTATCTTTACAACGGTTCTTAGTCTGTTTAAACATTCCCTATGGGCCAGGGCTGATCATTGCCAGGTGTAAGTTTCTCTCGCGGGGTGATAAAATTGGGTACAGTGTGGTCTCTCTCCCAAAGTCTTAATCTGACTGTCTTAGCATCACCATCCAAGGCGTTTACGCTTGACAAAAAACTATAGCGACTATCAATCTTTGGGGAATTGGGCAATAGTCAAATACAGGGTGGCGAGGGTCTTGCTCCTGAACTTTTTTACTCCTTGTTTAGCCCTGAAAGTATATATATTAGAAGATGACATACTCTACTCTATCACGTCTTTATCCCTAATGTGGTAGACAGAGCATTTTTGAACTTGCGGTTCTAAGCAGACAAAGCCCAGAGCCGCAAGCCCCAAAGGCCACTTTTAGCGTGATAGTGGACGATAAAAAAAAAACAAAAAAGTGATGGTGTCGACTTGTCGAGCCGCCTATTCCCTCGATCGGATGCCTGCTAGTACATTCTAAGTCTTTTCTTTTCTCCCAGACCATCATGAAAGAAAAATTATATTATGTTAGGTATATTATTGAAAGAGCGAGATCATAATTTTTTTTTATGCAACTAGGGAGGCAAACATGCACATGGCCTACTTGATAGTAAGTGTATATGGTTGTATAACCTAAGAACATCTGCAATACCAGGAATGATGTCACACACGCTTTACCGACCCTGGAAAAACCTTCTCACGCCCTTTTTTGAGAATAAAACCTACTATTTAAAGATGTTATCAGATTCAAAGACAAACATATTTTCCTGTTAACAAAGGACCCAAAGCGTCTTTTAAAAGTAGATTAACATTATGATAGGGCCTAATGTATCTAATGCGAATACCTGACCGCGAATGATCGATGAAACATCTCCATTAAAATATATCAGTAGTCATGCGATGACGGATCGGCACATTGTTGTGCTAATGTGGACACAACGGCACAAGTTTTAATGTCTTCCTACCCCTGAGAGGAACTTGTGGTAAAGATACGTTATTTAGAAATAATCATGCTAAGTAATATCGATATGCCATTGTAATTTATAAATACCTGAAATGTAAGTAGATATTCATTCTGATATAAAACGTGGAAGGGACTTACCCGTAATAAATCGAACCATAGGCTATACTAGATCACTAAAGATTAACGGTCACAAAACCAAAAAAAAATTCGTCATTCCCATACAATTTGCTTGAGCAAACCAAAACTCATATACCGCTGTGGAGCAACGAATAATAATGATACGATATTTGGTGCATTTCTCTAGATAATTAAGTATATAATAATTATAAAAACTAACCTAATACACCTAATTCCCATCACTTTTTTCTATATAAGCCTTATTGGAGGTTGCCTGGAAGATATTGCTTAGCGGTAAGGCTGCCTTTTGCGCATTTCCTTATGTCCCGTATTTTTTTTTGTACAATAATTCATCAGTGAGTTTAACAAATCATTATTACAAAAATCCACATCTCTTCTTACTTACAAGTACCTAAGTACTAAAAATACAAAGATGATCTTTTCAAAAAATTCATTCATTCGAATATTTATAAAAAGGGTACAGTACACAGCACATGTTTTCTATGACGTAACTATTGCATCAAATCAATAAAATAATGACTTTTCAAAAAAACAATAGTTTCCATGACTGTACACTTTTATTCCAAAAACAAATGAACCGTAATAACCATATCTGGGCCTGCAGTCGTGCGGGGTGACAGCACGATTTGAGAGTGATGGATGATCCGGCATCCAGCACGACTATGGGGGCGATAGCTAAGCGATCTGGTTCCAAGAGAAGAAATTAACGTTTGGCCCAAAGACTTATAAACATTGCATACTAGACGATCCATAACCGATGACCATATTGTAACACTTTACAGGACTCTCAACCAGACAAAATAATGGTACCAGCACCCGTAAAATGGCAGCTACGACAGCGTTTATCGAGCGCTATCATCTAGGTATCCCTATCTCGCTCTATGTAATAATAACGAGCGGGATGGCAGTAGTCCGTTGCGCGATATAAACTTCATTTGGGTTTATCAACGGTGCCATGCTAAGGGGGCTGGGCTCGCAATCGTGCGGGGTGACAGCGCGATTTGAGAGTAATGGACGGCCATGGGGGCGATAATTAACGATCAGGTTCCAGGGAAAAGAAATTAAGGTCTCGCCAAAAGTCTTTACCTACCCATTGCCACAGATAATAGCCATTACATAGTAGACAACATAAAGTTCTAGGCTACAAAATAAGAAAAATTAATTGTAATACTTAATTCAATCTTTATATGTCTGATGGCTAGTATGAACATTATTTCTTCTTATTTCGCAGACTAAAACTCTGAATTAAGAACTGATGTCTGATGTATGCTTTGAATTTTCAGGATAATCGAATTAACTCAGCGTTAAATAGTCTCAGAATATTTTTTACACCATATGCAAGCAAGCTGTTGTTTCTCATACCATATAGTAATCATCCATATAGTGAGTCCTGTATTGTTATTAATAGGTCTTGTGACCGAAATTCTAAAATCTTGTTTCTTGTTTCTAGTATAGGCTCAAGTATACGTCTATGGTACGCCTTCTCACCCCAATAACGAGTCGCGGAATGTTTCGCGACATCTGCTAAAGTGCATATACTAATTAATGTTTTGTCTATGATGCTGAGAAATTTCCATTTGTTTTATATTTCTGCATGTCATTGTAATCAACATTTTAAAAAATCTACGACGCTGCTATATTAGGTCCTTACATATGAAATTGCCGTTCAGTAACAAAAAAGTGAAACAAGTTTTTTTTAATGAAATTATTATTTAATCAATCGAAGTATGCGCCGTTGTTATCGATACACTTCCGCCATTTTATAGGCAGATCATTGATACCTTTGGAAAAAAAATCCTGGGAGCGAGAGTCTATGAACTGTTTGAAGGCGGTTTTGACTGCCTCATCAGATTTGAAATTTTTCCTTGTAAAAAGTTATCCAAATTTTGAAAAAAGTGGTAATCGGTTGGGGCAAGATCTGGAGAGTATGGTGGGTGACGCTGAGGTTCCAGTCACAGCTCCTCTAACTTGGCGATCGTTTGATGTGCAGTGTGTGGTCTAGCGTTATCCTGAAGGAGCAGTGGGCTAGAGCAATTCATCAGTCTCGGTTGTTTAATGGCGAGCTTTTCCATCATTGTTTGCAATTGTTGGCAATACAAGTCTGCAGTAATCGTCTGGCCTGATCTCAAGAAGCTGTAGTGGATAACACCAGCACTGGTCCACCAAACACTAACCAGAATCTTCTTTTTGGTCAGTTTTCGCTTAGGGCAAGGTTTTGCCGGTTCTCCAGGGTCAAGCCATTGTGATGATCGCTTCCGATTGTCGTACAGGATCCATTTCTCATCACAAGTCACGATACGGTTCAAAATCCCCTCATTATTGTGGCGATTAAGCAAAGAAACGCAGCAAGCAACGCGTGTTTGTTGAATTGCTTCAGTCAATTCGTGCGGTACCCACTTTTCGAGTTTTTTAATTTTTCCGATTTGGCGCAAGTGGATAAGTATCGTTTTGTCACTTACGCCGAAGACTGCTGCTAATTCAGAAGTGGTTTGAGATGGAACCGCTTCCACTATCGCCTTAAATTCTTCGTTATTCACTTGAGTATCAGGTCGTCCACGAGGCTCATTGTGTAAATCGAAATTTCCAGAACGGAAACGTTGAAACCAAAAACGCACCGTTCGTTCGTTAGCGGTGCCTGGTCCATACACGTCGTTAATTCTTCGAGTCGTTTCTGCAGCACTGGTGCCACGGTGGAACTCGTATTCGTAAATACCGCGAATTTTCAATTTGTCCGAAGTTGTTGTTATAGCAATGTTGAAACTCAAACAAATGATGTTAAAACAAATGAAATACGAATTTTAAAACAATATTTTTCTGGCTTTATTTCGAAATAAATTTCAATTTGAAATTCCTAATGAAACGCAAGATATTTGATTTTAAAGTTGCTAGTATTGAAAATCGGCAATTTCATATGTAAGGACCTAATATTAAAAATAACTGCCTACGTCACTACTTACATATACAGGGTCTAACAAAATATACTGAAATTATTTTAAGGGTAAATTTACAATTTTTGGCCTCCCATACAATTTGACCGATCAGCTGATCCGAGTTTGTATGGAAAGCAAAAAAATATTTTTAATATTTCGATATATGTTCCTTGGAGAAAGTTGTTCGGTATCATGGACTGAATACACCCTTAAAATAGTTTCAGTATATTTTGTTGACGTTATATATAATTATAAACAAGTCTTGACTTAAGATTAAGTTTGGGTTAAGTAAATATTTCGAGGCTTTTAAATTTTCGGTCTGTGTTAACAATTTGAATAATTAAATTTGTAGGTGTCTAGCCTACTTACAAAAATAAGGATCTCTATTAATTTACATATGATAAAATGCCTCATAGACAAGATATATAAAGATAGAACGCTATCTTTCATTGATTTATTTTACTGCTTTAGTTCTATGACACTATAAGTTAACACAATATGACACAAAAGTTAAATAAAAACATTTTTATTTACCTTTTTCTTTACAATGTGTGATTTTACCCTCATAGGTATGGCGGTATAATCACATATGGTAAAGCCAGACACGAATCTAATCCACAAAATAGCAGCGGGCCACATTCAAATTCAATAGACGAAAAAAATTGACACTCGGGGTTACAAACAAACGAGCAAACCACAGTCTGCATAAACAGATTCCCGAAGTCAATTTCCAAATTGCCCCGCGACTATAAAGTCAACCCTCCTTAATCCAATCACACCCTGTCCTTGTCAACGTTTTGTTTCCTCTTTTGCTAACCCTCCACTCAAACAAGACCTTTTTAAATATAACTCGCATGTAAAAATGTTTCATATCATAGACATTTTTGGAGTTCATCATAAAATGGTCTGCATATAAAGGAACGTCCTGGCCGTTCCATCGAAAAAGTAAAAATTGTTTTTAAAAAAAGAACACAAGAAAATAATCCATTTAGCCCCGTCGCGTGGCGCGCAAATGCTTTTGGCCGTTAAAGGGACGTTACACGCGAACAAGATCAAAAACGTTTCTTATTTCAAATAGGAACAATATTTTTTTTATAGGAACAATATTTTATTACCAATGCAATTTGTTCGTAAACAAAATAATACAATGAAGTTGCAATGAAGTCATAATGGAGAATATAAAATACTGTTTATTTACATTGAATTTGTGTGTAAAAATTTAAAAAATAAACTTTCTTTACCATACCCGTTACCACAAACCAAGCATATTTTAAACAATCTCTTAATACAATTCTGTCAAAGCGTCGAAATTGTAAAAAAAAAGGTAAGCGGGATCCTAGTAAGTACCTATATTAAGTTTTTTTTTTTTTATTCCCATTCGTGTCCATGGCAAGCTTGTTTTCGGCCATTCATAGTTAGCTTGAGTGATCTTTTGTAGGGGCTCTCTGTGAAATTGGAGAGGGCAATGTTTTTACCTTTTTGCTAAATCAAAATTACTCTCTGGCGTACCTGAATTACTTTTAGTTGTATTTTGAATAAAAATAGCCTTTGAGCTGATGATTTATTTTATCTGAATAACACTCTCGTCTCTTTCAGAGTCACGTTGTATTTCTGAAGCAACATAAACAAGCCCTTAGACCAAGTTAGTCGTTAGTCTTTACTTTGTAAAGACTTTTGTTTGTACAAAGTAAAGACTAACGTTTGAACTTAGTTTAATACCATTCACGAACCATTATATCTCAGCTGGTCTAGGAGGAAAGAAAAACTTAGAATTTATCAACTGCTATTCTTCCCGTGCAGATAGTAAAAGCCGATCGAGGGACTGGGCAAAACTACGAATTATGTTAATAGGCGATGCGGCTAGCAACCCATCACTATTTTGATTCTTTTTACCACCTTCTCGCCCACCAACATCACGTTTAAAGTGGCCTTTGGTCTTGCAGCCCTGGGCTCTGTCTGCTTATGCTGTCTACACACCGCGGCCGCCGGCCCGCCGGCACGTACCCGGCGGGTTGACCCGGCCGGCTTTAGAGTTTGTTAGCCGGACAAGTTTGCCGGCGGCACGACAGTCGCGGCATGAAGTATTTACAAATTAGTGATAGCCAAGTAAGCTTTGAAAGCCGGCGGGCAACTGAATGAACGGAGAGGCGTGCCGCCGGCAGGCCGACGGCAAATACGCGCGGGCGCAAGCCGCCGGCAAGATCGATTCAAATAAGGCCGCCGGCCTTTGGTGTGTAGACAGCATTAGAACCACAAGACCCAAAATGCTCTGTCTGCCCCATTAGATATAAAGACCTGATAGTATGTTTGTATATAACTAACTATTAACATCCATCCAAAAAACAGTTGACACTTACGGATGAGAAAGTGATATGTTGGTATAGATGTAAGTAATTTTGTTTCAGGTGAATACCTAATGCTTTTGTTCAAATACTTAGATAGGTACTAAAGTTTGTCTAAGTTTCGTAATAAGGCGGTCTTATTCTAATAGTATTAATTGTGTTTACTTTAGCATGTCAAAAATTTTAACCATTATCTCAGATTACAGATCATTTACTTAGAAAACAAGCCAACCAAATTTCAATTCAAAATTCAATTTAGAAAATTTATGGATACCGTAGAACTAGAATCGACTCCCGTGACTTTCCGCTGAAATGTAGCCTCAAGTGAGCTCGTGACATACATTCTAATAGTGGCATTGCCATTGGGGTAGTATCGGGGGACTCTGAACAGGACTCACACCGATCACTTTTGAACTTTGAAATAAAATAAATTATTATTAAATAGAATAAATAAAATATATTTTTTTTTATAATGTGTATAAATTTTGTACGTTTTCCTCCTAAATGTCTTTCCTGTACATGATATATTTATTTAATCTTAAGTGTAGATTAAATAAAAGGGAAGAAGTTGTGTGTGGCTTGGGATGTGGAATGAATAGATACTAAATAATAAATTAATGTGACAACTGGTAGTGATGGTATAGTTGTGCATTCGTGATACTACAAATAGAATCTGAGAAGAAAAAAATAACTTTTTATTCTTTGACAGACATTTCAAACTACAATACCTAATTTGAAATAAGACTATTAACTAAAAGACTATGACTTTTAAAAAGGACGGTTAAAAAAACAGAATAATTTTGAAAATAAACCTGTCAAAGAAATTGTTTCAAAATTGATATAAAGAACGTTTTTTTATTGCAAACGGCACGCGTTAAGTCTCCTCGCAAAGCCTAATCTATCGGAAACCATTTGAAACCATCACTTAAGAAGTGCCCCGGACAGAAAAACCGGATATTTTCAATTGAATTTCAAGTCTATGGGACGTCAACACGGTAGATTAGCTGCTGGTCAGTCAAGATACGATTCCGGTCGTAAATCGAGTGTGACTTGATAGCTCGGAAACTAGGGGGACACAAGAATTTAGAGGAAATACGATGGAAAACTTCGGTTCTTAATTAAAAAATAGTTTAGTTTCGCTTCTGTGAAAATTCGGATGGCAATTGTGTAGACGTACAACATGTAGGTATAACAGCTAAGGATACTAAAATGTTAATAATCCGTAATTATAATTTCCTTATCTGTTAAATAAAACAAAAAAAAACCAGTATGTCACAGTTACAGTATAAACCGTGCAATTTAATTAATTTAATTAACTCAGTACTTGTTGAGTTCCTTTCCATAGAAATATTGTAATAGACCGCAAACTGACATAAATACTTAGGAATTATGTACTTCCCTACCTAAACACATAAATTTACACTATGCTAGCTTAACGTTGACCATAAATTTATTAATGCGCTAACTCGTCGTCGCATCCCAAAAGCAAATTGCGAAATATCCGACTTTGAGACCGTTATATTAAAATACTGAAATCAAATTCACATTCTAATTTCAAATCCAAGCTACTGTGTAAATCGGCTTTAAGACCATAGAGTTACGAATGAAAATGAGGTGAAAGAAAATAGAAGTTATGTTTTTTGGCGGTAAAGTTACTTTGGTTGGTAAATAGGGTAGGATGGCTTGTTGCTGCCAAGTCGTGGGTTCGGATTCATCAGCGCGACAGGAGGCCGCGCTTCCCGCGGTTCCTGAGGGAATACGCGGCTAATATCCAATATTCGCTCACCTTACTTCGTGACTACATTCTCGTTATGACAACACGTTTTATCATCGTTACATTAGAGTAAATATAGAAAAATTACGAATGTCTGAAGAATATTTTTTTTTAGAGATTTGATTGCGTTTGACCTCTATCTAGCCTGATGGGAAGCTAAGATGAGGTGTTACACGCAGACTCAAAAAATGCCTATTCACTCTTGCCTTGAAAATCTCTATACTCAATACTCAATCATTTATTGCTTCCTAGATTTATTCCTTCTCTAGATCATATATATGGGGAAACATCGACGCAGGGAGGGAATTCCACACCTTAGCGGTTCGCACAATGAAGGAGAAGGCGAAACGAGAAGTACGATGAGGAGGAATATCAACCACAAATGGGTTGAATCCCTGTCCACGTCGTGTTGTCCTATGGTGGAATGGTGCAGGGGGAATTAAATTATGCAATTCTTATTTTACTTTTTTTTAAACTAACGGCATACCTCCTCTAATCTAATCTAAACTTATATTTAAATGGTACCTAATCGAGAAGAAAAAAATACTTACATATTTTAAGCCTAAGTAAATTTTGACAAAAGATCTTGCTTTTTTTATTTTTTCTATTTAACTAGCTCCTATAAGTTTTTGGGTTGAAAGTGATTAGATAACTTCCACGGCTATGATTTATAAAAGTATCCTGTGCCTTCGGATTAAATAAGAATAACAACTCAGATGAAGTCTTAGCGTCGGATAAGGGTTTTAAGACTTACTACTACGTGTATTATATTCTGAAAACTGTGAATTCCGCAAATTATTATTGCTAATACAGGATTCAAATAAGTTTCACCATTGTGAATTCGAGACCTTATCGGGAGCGCCCCAACATTAAACTACTTTTTCCCCGTCAAACGTTTGTGCGGCATCCCGCAACTGTCGTGGAGTTGCAAACTGCGGTACGGCGGAGTTTTCTAAACTTCCGCGGATCATATTTCACCGGCACTTCTATCTGGAATCCCGCAAAATAAAAATAAAGAGGATATACAAACGACACATAAAATATACCTACCTACCTACATAAACTTAGAGCACAGAAGATAAGAGTATACAGAACGGAATCTCCTAAGGTAGCGCAATATGGGCGAGAGGCCCCTCGACAAGGCGAGAACGGGGGAGAGGTGCGGGGACGGTAAACGGGGACGCATACTCGTATTGCGTACCTTAGGAGATTCCGTTCTGTATACTCTTACTGTCTTCTGTGCTTAGACTGTACTTGCTTTACGGTGTTCATGGTCAAGGCAGTTACATAGCTAAGAACCAACTCGACAAATAAGGCTTTCGACCGCATCGAAATTGGTCTACTGATTTATGAGCTACGATGCCATAGACAAAAGACACACAGACACGTCAAACTTATAACACCCCTCTTTTGCGTAATGGGTTAAAAATAGCCTTTCCTTTTGGCTGTTCTATTTCATCACTTTGTCTGCTAAGAAACATAACACGAGACGACTGATTCGCAAAGTTGATATTTCACGGAAGTGGTGATATTTGTATTTGGAATTTCACGTAGAGTTGGCATTGTCCGTTTGTGATATTAAAAGTCGAAATGGTTTTGACAAAAAAGATGTTGACTCTATGGATGTGAGCTATCCTTCTATACCATTTATTTCACGCCATAAGGTCTTTGTTCTTGTTTCAAAATTCTTTTCTTTGAGGCATAAATTAATTTTAACGTTTCGATGCATCGTCGCTTCGCATTTTTGTTTTCCTTTTATGCCAAAAATGTTTTTGTCAACCTTTGATTTAGATGTTGGCCGTTGTATTTCGTTTCGTTGTCTTTTTGTTGGCATTTTTCGGATGCTCGTCTAAATAAGTATTAAGTGAGAGGGTGACACCCTTGCGGAAATATTTCATTCATCAACTTTACAAGCCTGCAATTCTTATTCAATACTCGATAACACAGAAAATGTTGAAAATTTACTAGCCTATCTATGTTGTATTTTGACGGAAATCTATATCATAATAGATATTTATTCTTCTTTACAGCCCTACTGGACTGAAAACCTCTCATATTTTTTTTTGTTGTTCATGTGTGTTAGCGGCCAACACTGGTGTAAGATTTTTCAAGTTGCCTTAAGGTGAAGGTATCGGCAAATGACCTTGAAGTGGCGCCCTCATTTGAAATAAATTGTTAACTCGTAAATATGGAGATAATTTCCATATTGCTATACGTCTTGCACTAGATAGCCCTTTAAATTATTTTATGAACCACCGTTGAAAGTATTTACATTAGTCCGTCTAGCTTTAAAACTTGCCTCCGCCAAAAGTGGCCACGGCAAGTTTTAAAGCTAGACGGATCACCAATAATAGTTTCAACGGCAGTTCATAAAATAATTTAAAGGGCTATCTAGTGCATGACGTATAGCAATATGGAAATTATCACCATATTTACGAGTTAACAATTTATTTCACACTTCAAGGCCATTTGCCTATATCTTCACCTTAAGGCATAAGACATCGCTTGACGACTCCCATACAATGATGACAGCCGGGACCAACAGCTTAACGTGCTTTCAGAAGCCTGGAGTAGCTTGCGAAATTTTTATCCCACTTGTGGTCATCCATCCAAGTGCGGACCACGCCTGTTGTCGCTTAACTTGTGAAAGCGCTAGTAATGTGTACTCCCAACGGACTCCTCTCCAAATAAAATAAGGATTAAAATTAATTTGATCACAAACACCACACTTTATAAAACTAGGTCAATGTAAAATTACTCATTAGTCTGAAATTAGGCTAGATCGTAATAATATTACTGTATTTTATTGAATTTAAATACCCTAAAATATGGGAAAAAAATAAAATAATAATCACCACACTGAATAGACGAGTTTGTGACCTTTTTTGCTACATAAGTACATGTATTTATTAAATTCGTTAAATTGAATTTAAAAAAAAATATGTAAAAGAAGAATGGCTTCTCCACTTAAATTCACCGACAAGAGCAAGCTCATGAATTACAAGAAGAAGAAGAATGCCGAGTTACTTTGTTGACGAAATAGCAATAGAAAAAACCCGTCAAGTGCGAGTCGGACTCGTACATGAAGAGTTCCGTACCTCCGTACAATGTTTTAAAACGCTGGAAAAAAACACGTTTCTTTTATGACGATCAAATTGAATGTTTAACTTTATCTTATTTTTAGTATTTATTGTTATAGCGGCCACAGTACTACATAATCAGTGAAAATTTAAAGTGTGTCGCTCTTACTATTCCAGAGATAGAGCCCTGTGACAGATAGACGGACAGACAGCGGAGTCTCAGTAAGGGTTTCGTTGGCACCCTTTGGATACGGAACCCCAAAAAAAACGGTTAAAATTTTACACTCAGCCTTTCCACACACCTACCCACATAATGTTTGCCATCACTTGTCGATTGTTGGTAGCTCGTAAAATAATCACCTGCAAACAAGTGTAGCAGCGGTCGTAAACTAGTCGCCACTGCCGAATGACATTACTCAGTACGTGCTTGTTCGCGTGGGGCCATAGAACTGGCGATATTGTAAAAATTGGGTACAGTTTTTATATTGTCTTATTTTCAATGCTGATTATTTGCGAAATGCCTCAATAACATCCTTCTTTATTAGTCTTTTATTTCGTGAGTAAATCTTGAATAATTTCTTCATCATCTACACCAGGGTTGATCACATGTTATCTCTCACAAATCAGACGTAAAAATGGCACAATGTTGACCACTAACAAAATATATCTACGAGAGAAAGACTATAACACTCACATAAAACTCATTAGTAATAATAAACATTACAATGTACACCTAAATTATTGACGTGTAAAACTGAATAAATATTTGAGTCTTTGGTTCGAATAAAAAACTGCAAGCAGTACTGCTCTAGGAATAGCTTTCAGTTATTTTCTGGAATGAGAAACACAAAGTTTTTAATACACCATTATGCAGTAGTTGATCAGTTCTACAACCTACAACCTCGTCGTATCCACGTGACATCAGACTGTCAGTGACCTCAGAGCTGTTAACATTTCAGAACTATTTCTACTCAACAAGTTAAATTTATATAAACTTGATTATTAAAAAAAATTCCACCTCTAGACCGCACTGCCAACAGTCTAGGTACATCATATATCTACAGGTTCAAATTGATAGGTAAGTATAGTACCCTATTATTTTAGATTCTCAATATGAATTTGAAGGAAATAGTTTATTTAAAAAAGAAAGATAAAATAATTTACATATTTACAGATATAGAAAAGTTAAATAGCTACTTACTACAAATTTAATCTAAAAAAATCGTGTCCATGTGGCATAGTGCTAAGAACGCTGGCCACATTTCTGCGTTGAATCGCAATATTAATACGTTGTGCGAAAAACAGCCAGCCCTCTTGTCAAATTGATTAGAAAGTTGACACGCTGTTTTCGTGGCCATACCAGCAAGTCCAGTAGAAGAGCGTCGTTACCAAGCAGCAATCATTCTCTCGTGGAGCTCCAACTATCGCACGTAATTAACCAATGTCCGCACTCCATGGAAGTCGGAGAACTGGAAGTCCCCTATATGTCAGATTTGGCAGCTTCTATTCGACCAGAGCAAGTGGATAGCTCCTACGTTAGTTTAGTTAACATTTGTGCGCGATTCTAAATGTTTTAAGTTTATAAACAACAGGGGATACTATAGTATCCTCGCAAATCGGAATAATGACGAATCATTATTGAGTGCGTTTAAAGATATGTCATTATTTTAATGGTGCCAATTTTTTTGACATAAATGCTTAATAAGGCTTTAAAGCCTCTAGTTTCCGATTTAGTTTGCACTCTGTGAATAAGCTTGTCTTAAGTAATAGTGAAAATAAGATGGACGGCTATCGTACAGAATCATATTTTGATGTTTCTGATTTAGTTTGCATTCTGCAAATCAGGTTGAGTAATACCAGGCCTGTACCATTCCTCGTTTAGGTATCGAAAATATACCTTCATTATTACTAAGAGCGCATCGCGGCGGCCCCTCCAAGTGGTAAATTCAGTTATAAGAATCGTTTGTTCAGATTAATAAGAATGAAATTGGCCTGCAGTGGATGTCTAGGTATCTAAACGAAAAGGAGCTACGTTCTGACGTGAGCTAAATTAAACCATATCGCTAACCACACTGAGCAGATATTTCTTTGAATTTCTTTGCTGAGTAAGACTTCTGTACGGAGTACTAGTATCCTATTCTGTATAATATCGGTAATACAGAGTGAAAACAAGGTAGCTAGTACTATAATGTGTTTATTTATTTATTTAACTTTATTACAAAAATTGTAAACGGCGGACGTAAAGCCTTAGGCTTTCTCTACCAGTCAACCGACAGGTGGTGCAGAGACAAGTGAGGCCAAAGTAGGAGACAAAATTAACATTTTAATAATTACTTACTAAGTAGTTAATTTGTTCTGTAAGGTATTTGAATAGCGTGCCACATAATATACATATATGTGAATTATTAACCAGTAGCCAAAGTTTCGGAGCAAGTTCAGTCCATATTACTGAATTACTTTCCATAAAAACAATTAACGAAAAACGAAAAAAACATTCGCCTTCCTTTAGTGTATAACTATCTATAACTACATTTTCTTGGGGTAAGGATAAAAGCAAATGATAATAACCAATCTGTTTTGTGTCACGATGAATTGAATACGAGTAAATCGTCGAAGTAGGTATAAGAAGATGAAGTTACTAATGTCAGTAACGTCAAATTGTAGCGATGGAAGCACAGACCTACCACTATTAGATTTGCATAGTGCGTGGCCACTTTAGTGCATCACTTTCTATCTTTGATTGTTGCCTCCGCCCATATTTTGCACACGTCACTATGGCTATGGTTACTAACTTAAAGCTCAAATAAAACCTTAAATCACCTTTTAAATGATAAAATCCCTAAAATTAATAACTTCCTTTGATCTTATAGCAGCCACGCCGACAGAGACAAAAAAACATATAAGCGTTTCTTTCACACTCACGTTGTACTGTATTTGACAGTCTTTTCTAGCAATATCGTTGCAAGTCTAGTAGTGGTAGGTCTGTGAATGGAAGTCACAGTAGACATTTTTCCAGCTGACTGATGTGTACCTCATCCAGAATCTTAAATCCATCTTCCAAGTCGGTCGCGCCCTGCCAATATGCCTGCTTCATTAGCCACGACCGTAAACGAGCAGCGAGGGGGACCTCGTTTGTACATTATTGTGTATTTTTGTGGACCCCCCGACCCCCTCACACCCCCCGACCGGTGACGGAATGGTGTCTCATTTTGCACAACACCAAATGAGGAAATGAACGGCCATTTCCGTGTTTGATGGCTTTTGTTTTGTTGTGATGGAAAACTTCGCACTGCATGTGTCTTATATTGTAACTCAATTACCTAAAATTAATATACAGGATTTTATTTCAGTGCCAATTGGGATATTGAATTTAATGAGCCGACCGCGAGTTACTATTGGACGTTAGAGTTATTTTGGCATATTTTCATGGCAACATAATCAATCGGTATCATGATCTGAACCGGCTGTCAAAACTTGCGCACTGGAAACACTTCTCTATTTAACACTTTAATCTAACTAGGTAGATTTTATGTCAAATCTAGTTGAAATCATCAATCAAAAATAAAAACACTACCTAATTTGAAACAGAAATGAATCCCACTAAGTACATATTTTGTATTTAAATGAGGTCCTGGAATATGACCGATAGTAATGTGTAATATTAGTTACCAAACATGAATATCTAGTTTACCCATGAATATCTAGTTTACCTGACGAGGTCACGCGTTCTTAAATGCTGAGGTACAGTAACGTAAGGGAAGTAACGTAACGTGTGGGAATTTAATTTCTGTATCCAAGCACTGCTATAAATTACTCTCCTTAAAATCTAAGCCTGAAATACATCAATATCATCATACCTACGACTATATTAAAGAGCTGTATATAGCAAAGAAAATATACTTACCAGGAAAATAATCCCAGGAGCCAGACAGGATAACTCAGCATCCCGCATTATCCAAGCGATTAGCCCTCGTCTCACGCGACGTGTGATGTGCGCGCCATTGCGTTTTCCGATTTCCCGGATGCGGAAACGCAATGCCGTGACGACTGGCGACGCCTGGCGGATTAGAATAGAAACGCAGGAGAACGCATTTTTGAAATCGACAGTCACACTACGAATGGCTTGCGCGAACGTTTCAAAAAGGCACATTTTTTAATCACTCCCACGCGGTTTCACGTCAAGACACCAATGGTGTAGCTAGGGTAGGGGGCGAAGGGCGGACCTCCCCGGGTGTCACCTGAGTCTTCTATTTGTACCTCTCCCCCCATCTCTTGAAATGACTGGACATGGGGCGGCATATTTAGATTTTGCCCCTCCTAAAAACAGTCTACATCTGGTACTGCTTGTATCACCGCACCGGGTACCTACGTGACTGCAGGACACACACTTCTTTAAAGTGATTTTAAACATATTTGTATAAATAAAAAAGTTACTCATCATCGAACCATAAATCAGAAGCATTACATACATACTTGTACTTGCAGCTCATACGCAAGATTACACGACAATCAATCTTTAATGTTCATTAAACTTAATTCGGAGCCTCATTCGTCGAAGCTCCCCAGGTAGTGCTGCAAACAAAAGCTGTCCCTCTTGAGAAGTGACAAACACATAAACATTTGTCACCGGACAGACTGTCCGAGCAGGGTTGCCAGTTTCGACTTTACACTGTCGTTCATTATATGTAATACTTTTTTTTTGCAGATTTATTCATGAGAAAGACGTGAAAATAAACTGTACCGTGTAGCCACAGAATACATTAAGAGTACAAACAGAATGGAATCTCACAGCGTCTCCCACAATTCGGCGTCCCCGCACCTCTCCCCCGTTCTACGTGCCACTTATTGCGCTCTCAAACAGGGTCAGTTGCTAGCCGCACGCAATTCGCGATGCATGTGAGAAGATACGCATATAATAATTGTTTATCCACCGAATACAATAAAGAACGTATATTTCATAGATTGCCGAGTGATGAAAACAGGTAAGCAAAGCAACAATATAGTTTCACGTTATTACATATAAAACAGGATATTTTTTACGTCATGTGTTCGCAAATCTTCCGGTATGGAAAGATATAATCGTAAATAAGTCGAAGTCGTTAGTAGGTGAGTATTAAATTAATTATGTGGTACGACCTTGAGTATAAAACTCACACATTGACGTATATATATATATATATATATATATATATAGTTTCCTTTGTAGCAGTAGTAGGTATAGTTATGTTACTCTGACTCTAGGAAGTGTCATACCTGTGGTGTAGCTTCCAGCCTTACTAGAATAGGACTACTCCATCTCTTCCTGTGGATGTGGTAAGAGATGACTAAAGAAATAAAGACAAACACCTCGTTCTTCAACTGCATTCCACAAGGATAGTTAACGTCGGGCGGCGGCCGGTTGCAAAGAGGAGTGCTAAAAAGTTTAAAGTGCTCCTCAAGACGAATCAATTGAGCCCAATCTCTCAAGGGTTATGTTGTTTTACACAGAGATGCTATGGCGACCTTCCGGCTTCATCATGAGATCAGATAATTGGCACTATTATGATATTGCATTGTCAATTGTCACCCAACATACATGAGTTTGTGAAGTTTCAGCTCCATTGATGAATGGGAAGTGGGTCTAATCTAATTGATTACAGACACACAGACAACGGGACAGGTGTAACTAAATAAAAGCTTCAACGCTTGTAATAGTAAAAATGACTGAAAACCTTCTTGATTAACAAAGGTTTTCCTGTCTTACCTGCGCGGCCATTCCTTTAATCGACTTCGTCATAGATTCAATAGAATAGTTCGTCGTAGAGATCAAAGAAATAGACGTCAACAAATCTTTCTAAATAATCGACGGACCAGTAACCTCGTTAAATCACCAAGGACCTAGCGCATCCCGGGGTCTGAAGCGTTACCGCTGAGGATGCTACCAGGAATACGTTTGGATAATGATGATAATGAGTCGACCGACTAGCCTACCTGATCAACTAGCCTACCAACTGTGTACTGACGAACAACTGTGTACCAACTGTGTGTGCGATTGTTCTTTAATGGAGAGAGTAAGTTGAAAAGTAGGTACTTAATACAATTTATGTATATGTACCTAATTTTCATATATATATTATAATTTGTTTTCCAGTTATCCTGACCAGGCTGAGGATATTTTTTCTTATTTAAACTACCAACCCTGTGTCCAAGTAATTAAGATCCGCCATTACAAACCGCCCAAAATTAAGTGACCCCTTCATTACCTCAACTCCACCCGTAGTGGGCCAATTTTTGTTGCCAGTAAAGGGAGTATTGTATGCCAAGATAAAACGGTCGAGAATTACTTATTGAAGACCGGAACGTTTAACTGATCCCGTTCTAAATTTAAACAAATAATTTAGGAACGGTCACTCTGACATTGCCGCCTGTGAATAATTGTCTGATGTCCCAAACGCCCAGTTGTGGACGCATTGTTGATGACAGAGAGACCGACGTTGGTAATTGTTTTGGACTTGACACATCGAGATAAATTATATGTATCTACATAAATATTGCCATTTTTGTAGATTTTTGGTGCAGTTTCACCAGTCTATTATATCAGTATACTGCTAGATTTGTTCACAATTACGACGCTGGGCAGGTGTGTTGATGCGCACTGTATGTACCAAAATACTTAAAAGTCGTTGTATACAGGACACCATTTAGAAATATTCAAAAATGTCCTGAAACCTTACATAAAACGTTCCCTTTATTGAGATGCAACTTTTTTGTGCAAACAACTTTTTCATCCGATAAACTTCGGGGTCAGTACGTATATGAGGGGCTATGCAAAGACAGACTGGCGAGGTCTACAACTCACATAGCCTCTAGTGTTAGTGGTTCATATTGATGGACTGAACGTGCCCTTTAAGTATTTTAAGTGATCTAACAGACATTCTGTACATATATTTATTTATAGCGCTAAGTATTGAAACACAATTATTCGATAACTAACTTCTTAACAAAGTTACAACTTACGACAAACTTATCACTTACAAATATTTAGCGGTGAAGTCGCGTGCCAAACTATGGCAAAACCAAGACAAACACCGTAATAACATCATCTCGCCCTTTGAGCAATAAGCGAACTTGCGAGATTCTCGGGAATCTCGTCAGGAGATAATTAATGTGAGGCTTGCAACGTGTCTTGCGGACACCCCCTCCCCTGCGACCCAGACGGCCCTGGACATGTCCTTCACACCGAAATGTGGCCCTACTGTTAGTTGATAACTTTGTAATCTATGCTTAGCCTACAAAGAAAGTGAAAAGTACTTTATTCTTAACTGATTAACTTGAGGCTTGCTGGTCTGGAAGAAAAGAAAAAACATAGAATGTACCAGCTGCTAATCTTCCCGTGCAGATCGTAAGCCGATTGAGGGCGAGAATCTGAATCATATGAACAGGCGATGCGGTTAGCAACCCATAACTATTATGATTTCCCTTTTCCACCTTCATGTCTACCATCACGCTAAAAGTGGCCTGGGCCTTAACGTCCTAGGCTCTGTCGGCCCCGTTAGGGATAAAGACGTGATATTGTATCTGTAAAGAAATGTGACAGGTAATACTTTTGCTGTTAGCTGTATGTACGACAAATTAAATCCTGTCACAAAAATATAAACAAAACAAAACTCACTTGTTTTTAAATGACTCAAACACTGGCCGATCGTAATAATTTCTAATCAATATTCGAAAAACAAAACAGCATTGTCATCGTCCCCAAAAGTATTTATTTATCACGGCCGCGTGTAATTACTTGGATGGACATCGGGGCGCCCCGCCGGGCTCGCGTGTCGACCTGGCACACACACTTTTTTTTTCTCCTCTCACAGCCTCTCACATGTTGTGCTTGTCTGAGAAATATTGGCGAAAGCACACCGCGTTAGACATGAGTAATCCTTATTACTCTTATTTACCAAAAATTTACACATATGATATGTTTGTTTGTTTTTTCTTCATGTTGAGAAGAAGAGACTTAATTACTTACCTGTTTTTAGGTGCACCCACTGCTGTTAAAAATGTTGACAAACATTTTCTAACCAATTAATAATGCATTATATTATAACTTAAGATAAAATAACTACTGTTATAAATAATAATAACTTTGTTTGAATTATAAATATAAATAAGTACTCTAATAACAATTTAATATTACAAAAAAAAAGAATTTTGAAAATTTTTATCTATGTTTGAAAACATTTTTATGGGAGAACCATTTGTTGTTCATGCAGCCGGATAGTTCCTTATACATGCAAAAATTTGTTCGGTTATGGGTCCCAGCCCAGGTTATGCTAAGGAATAAAATAGCGATTACACAAGTAGGTACTCACGTAACACTTGATAATGTGTAAAAAATATCGATGGATTGTATTCGGTTGGCCGGATCGTATTTATTCATCACGTGCGCCTAAAAATCTCATTCCTTAGGAACTAAGGAACCTGGTTGCCTACTTATTTAATTTGCACTAAGATGGAATCTCTATCTTTTTTCATCTCTTTTGAAAAACTACTTCAAAAAAAACTTGTCATCCTACTTACTTGTAATAAACCTGTCATCTGTATAGCTAAGTACAATCAGTGAGTACTTAAGTGAGCCATAATAAATATACTTAACGAGTACCGAAAACATAAGTAAGGGAGGTCAAGCAAGCACCTTAATGTTAAATTAGGCCATCCATCTAAGGCCAAAGGGCGCTAAGGGCCGATAAATTAGAGTTGGGGACAGCGGGGTAATAGACACGGCAAGCAACTGCAAATAACTCGGGTGTCGACCCTATATTGACTAATTATGGCACTTTGTTGTCGGAGTAACTACTTTTGTTACGGGCTTACGGCACCGTAATATTAACAGATATTGTTGTTGTCTGTCCAAAGTTTTGTAGGAACAGCGTGTTCGCAGCAGGTGAAGTTGACGCTTAAAGAGAAATACAAGAGATATAGAGAGTAAGTAAATAACTACAATTCCATTACAATATGAATAAGATCGAACCACCGCCATTTTGAGACGTCATGCTGTCAAACATGTGTCAAAAAAACTTCACTTCATTATGATGTGCAAAAAAAATTGGGCAAAATAAAATAAAATTCAAGTTTGTTTTAAGTATTTTTATTTAATGTATGGTGCTACACTAATACTTCGATAGAAACTCATTTCGGCATCATCTTGTCAAGAATATTGAAAATACATAATTATAAACACAAAATCGGTCCTTTTCCAACAAATCCATTTACCGGATGTCGATTAAGTCAAGACTTCCAGTGACGCTTGTTCATTTTTGTTCTCAAAACCTGGCTTCCAGTATCGGCGTTTTATTTTGACTGAAAGCCAAGTTTTTTTAAGTATAGGTAATATTGCAATGCCCTTTTTCTCATTTTACAATATCTCTATAGCCGTGGAGCTTCTCGAATAGATATAAAAATATTTTTATAATCCCGTACAGTAGATAACCGCCCTGTCCTGCCAATATCAATAAATATCTCTGAGTTACCGGCACGGGGCCTCGGAATCGAACTTGTGAACCCCAAATAATCCAATTCAGGCCACATTTACGGCGTGGAAACTGTTCAAATAATATAATTTAGAACAGTCTATTAGTCGCATCGTGCTTTACTTTTCGTGATTACAATTGAAGTGCATTTTTTATAAATTATAATATTTTATTATATACTTAATCAAAAAAACAAAGCCATTTATGCATTTAGAATATTTTCGTGTTGCATATTACATATTAGGGCTAACAGCAGTAAATCCGTAGAAAATCTTGGTTTTTCTCATTCTCGCGTTTTTTCTGCGCACGCGTCATCACATTCATCACCTGTTACGTCATCACGTTCATCTCTTTGATCTCTTTCAACTTATCCGATGTTATACACAAGCGAGACAATGCATCTGCAACTGTATTATCAGGTTATCTTATTACTCTACCACAAAATCAAATTCTTTCAACGATATCCTAAACTTCATGAGCCTACTAGACAGATCCTTCATATTAAAAAAATAGACAAGAGGCTTATGGTCCGTCTGTATGAACATGTTTTACAGCCCAAACGATCTCAAGCAATTATTTTTCTCTTGTCGGCTCCTACTGGCGTATGCTACTGGTCTGACGTCGCTGTTATTCAATACTGCACCTACCGCATATCCAGATGCATTCAACTGGAGAATAAACGTATTTTTCTCTGATAAATCAGGGTATTGCAAAACAGGGTGGTAAATAATAATAAATGGGACGATTTTGTATAGGTATGAAAAAAACGTTCGTTGACTACCTTTTAAAAAAATTGAGCTAACCACACATAGCAAGAGCCAGTTTTTTTGTATTTACATGACCATTTAGATATTTCAATTCATGCTTATCAATAAATGATAACAATAAATGTTAGTAAGATATTTGCAAGATTTCCCATCACGCTTCACTCCTCGTTCCCAGCACCAAACTCCACCAAACATTGCATTGATCTTGTCCTATCCTAGAAAAAAGATGATACCAAAAACCGCGATACAGCATCTGAGGCGGCCGCGAGCTAATCTCACTAGCCTGCGCCTGCGCATAAATCGACGCGCGCCGGCCGCGTAAACCATCGTGTCGACAAGGATGCCCACTCAGCGGCGATAGCGCGACAAGGGACTTATCTTTACCGGTGACAAATACCGCCAGGTTGGCTAGTGAACGTGCGGCACAATAGAGGGCGCGTTTTAGACTAATCTTGTTGCAAGTAAATAGAAACTCACAAGGCCTGATTTTTGTGACGCTACATTTTCTCACTCTCGAGCCACCTTCGCGCAACTTCGCCCCATATGGCGGTCTAGGAAGCTTACTCGCAGATCAGATCAAAATCTTTCGCTCCAATGTACTCGTAAAAACCGTTTTGCTATATGGGTGCGAAACGTGAAAGGTGACCAAAGACATCACGCTGCAGATCCAAGTCTGCATCAACAGCTGCCTTCGACAGATATTGGGTATCTTTTGGCCTGAAAAGATATCCAATGAACGTCTGTAGCAGCTTTGCGGCAAGACACCGATCGATCACCAGATAGCGCGTCGTAAATGGACATAGATCGGCCACACGCTCAGGAGGAAGCCTACTCACATTCCGAGACAGGCATTGGAATGGACTCCTCTAGGAAAGAGGAAGCGTAGTCGACTAAAGCAAACCTAGCGCCGATCGGTAGCGGCGGAGATGAAAACAATCAGGCTGTCTTGGCCCGAAGTGAAGCGCGTTGCTCAAGACGGAACGAGATGGAGAAGCACTGTAGCGGCCCTCTGCCCCCCCCCAAGGGGACATAGGAAAATAAGTCAAGTCACATCGAGCCGATTATTTAACAAAACCGGTCGAATGCGAGTTGGACACGTACATGAAGGCTTCCTTACAATATTTTGAAACGCTGAAAAAACACGTTTCTTGTATGACGAACTCCTTTAATTTTTAACTTTAGTTTAGTTTTAGTAATTGTTGTTATAGCGGCCACAATAATACATAATCGGTGAAAATTTCAAGTGCCTAGCTATTATTACGGTTCATGAGATAGAGCCCTGTGACAGACGGACGTATAGACGGACAGACAGCAAATTCTCAGCAATAGGTGGCAATAGGTCTCATTGGCTCTTTGGGTACTGATCATCGAAGATCAAAAATGCAGATAATAAGTAAAAAGGAATAGACTTACTTTTTATGATTCCACTTTTTGATGATTTAGCGATATACAAGGGGAAAAGGAAAAGGGTAGGTCAAAAGACATTCTAAAATAAAATACACAAATAGTTTTTTACTTAAGCAGAATGGACTGCCGTAACTTTTAGTATCTAATGCAACCCTTTTAATATCAAATACAACAAAAAAATCTAGATGATATTACAACCAGTGCTAACTAGCCTAGCACCTGAGCGACACGCATGCTCATAGTCTTGAATTGAATATGAGATAGTAGTATATTTTATTCTTGCAGCCCAGCAGGATGCTAGTTAGTGGCGTATACTCGCTCATTACCGTGTCATAAACTTGATTCAAAATTAGATTCTTACTACCAACTACATTGTGAAGGGTAAGATTGCTTGATAGAGCAGGATGTAATTTTAAAACGTCCATATCTATTTGATATGTAGGTATGCTCATATGGATTTAACCCCGCAGTACACACCTATATTTTTACTGTAGCTTAGCATTTATTTGACCTAAACTTACATGGTACGGAAATACGATATAAACAAATATATTATGACCACGGGTTATGTCCTACAAATGATGTAGATATACTTTTGGTGGGGATGGCTCGGGCTTTGCCCTCCTCCGCAGCTCGCCGTGCAGCTCGCATTACTCGGCCTGCGGCCTCGTGAATTACTTTGGCTCAGCCTTAGGGCTCAAGCTGCACCTTTTGTATGAAATTTGCAAGGGGGGGAATTTTCTTTTTCAAAAATTAAAAAAAAGCACAATGCCAGCTCCGGTAATTGATCATGAACCCCTTCCATTTTGTCTATGGGCCTAATCAGGTAATAGGCTGAGCTCGTACCATTCAAAAATTATTTCGCTTTTCTGTAACACCTGTATTTGTATGTTACAGTCCTCACAAAGAACAGCCATTATCTGTCCGTCTAGGAAGCGGATTTTGTTTCAAATTCCTTTTTTATATCAAAATGTCCATTGAAATTAGCTTTATAGAACTTGTATTTTTTTTAATAGGTAAGTGTGCGTTATAACCGAAACTTTTCCATCTTTTATGAAATATATGATTCAAATTATATCACTCTACCTATCTCACTGTACTTAGTCGTACGAACAATACCATATCACTAAATAGTCACCTTAAATCTCAAACTACTCTATTTTTATACAACCAGTCCAATGACATACACATTACCCTCTCCATATTTAAAAGAAAATTCCGATTCCGAACTAAAGCGGTAATGGAGAGCAGTGTGAAACAATCGTAGTAGGGTGACAATATTGCAAAAAATATTGGTACAGGCCGTTGTTATCGTGTTACGATTTACACCAGCAAAAATATCTGTTGAAACCTTGAAGCTCATGTCGCGAGACATTTTTGCTTTTATTTAGTGTATTGTTTTCGAAATATACGCGTTTGTGGGATGATAAAGTCCGTGCAAAAATGGCTGGTGTCCAGGGCGGATAATGCGATATCGGATTTATGACAAGATATAGATTTTGAGTAGATAAGAGGTCTACGGGAATTTTAAATGTGTTGTAAGACGTCTTCGAAAATAAAATAAAGTTACAATAACAGAACTAAGTTGATAGGTGTCAGCCTGATAGAGTAGTAACTTTTACCTAATAGTAACGGGATCATTTTTGTGTTGTCACTTATCAAAAGTTATACGTACGAGCACCTAATTGCTATTTCTGCTACAAGCTCTTTTTCTTTAATTCGTAAATTAAACTTATTGATGAAGAAATAAAAAGTACATTTGCATAAGTACTAATTGTATGTGTATATTTTACACACTCGATGCATACAGAAGTATCTCAGATTCAATTTGAATCTGGACCTGGTACCTGATTTAAGTAAATTGAGGTAAATTTACTAGCAGGGCAAAATACCCAAGCCATAGAAGAGCAAGGTTTTTAGTTCCAGTAAAAGCCCCCTTGAAACAAAGTCACTGAATGTTTCACACGATCAAAGCGATTCCCTCAACACACCACCGCCATTACCGGTAATAAAACGACACGCCTAAATGTAAATCTCATAAAGCAATACTAAACCGCTGGCTGCGGTCGCGGCGGCCATTACAAAAAAATAAAGTGTCCCATCAAAAGGGCAGGGCCGCATTTGGAGCACATTTGTAATTCTGCAGCGATCTCAACGAGTCCCAGGCGTGCGCGGCGCGGGACGTTTGTGTTTTATTGATATTTTAGCGCAGGAATGATTTTCGTAGCGACTCTACGACCCTCCCGGGGCGCGACCGTTAGTATTGATGGCCAGTCGCGGTGACGGACTTGAATCTACACGGTATAAGAAAAATATTTAAAAAAATAATACATATGTATTATATTAACGAGATTTTAATAAAAATGCTGACTAACTAATTACTATATACGTATTAATATAAAAATACTAAATGATAGACGACTTAACGTAACTTTGTTTCAACGCTAATTATCAAATTAATTAACTCTGTTTGTTCAGTATCAAATAGCCGCATATTTTACGTGCTTCCATTTCTGTAGCTGCAGAGGCATATTAACCTTAAGGCAAACTGGGCATATGCATAGAGGCGCGAGATAACAAAGGGGCGGCACGCAGAATTTTTAAATGATAGTATAAAACTACCAGCTACGCAAGCCAATGAGACAAATAAAAAGTTTTACCACAAATATAGAAACGCCAACTACACTCAATCAATGTTTACTAGTATGGAGTACCAGTAGGTACGAGTACTTAAAATTTATAACATGGCCCCTAGAGCGGCGCCCATGAGATGCTTGCCCAGGGCGCTCTCGACATTTAATCCGCCTCTGTGTATCTGCAAATTTATATTAATACTTATTACTTATTATACTAAATACATAATAATATCTACTGAATTACAGTTTTTTTTTTTCAGCGCTTTGAAGCAAACTTACATAAACAAACCTCGCTTTTCCCTTATAAAATGTAGTCTGACCATTTTTTTCTTATAATTGAATTTGAAGCATTGACTAAGAAGTTGTTATAAATAAAATAAAATACGAATTAAATTAAAAATTAAAAATCGGCTTTTTAGCCAATTACCTAACCAGAAAATTTGGTGATCAAAATATCAGTTAGTTACTCAACTTTTGCGTTTGCGTTGAATTAACCTTGCTCCGATCAACGCAGATCCCTTAATCCGGCCCCGTTCGCATATGCGGGACATATCGGTGATAGAGGTGGGATTGCCGTCCATCAGCCTCGTGAAACATTCACCGTAACGACACTACTATCGTTTCAGTAAAACACGGTTATGATTGGCCCAGCCGGAACTTATAGCTACTTGAGGCCATGTCGGAGGAAGTTTATATAGAGTTCCGTGGTTTAGATTGAGAGATCTTGGGGGAGGAATTGAATGAAGGATGACCTAACTTGTTCAATTTTCATGGACATTGATGATTGATGTTGTATGAGAGTTAGCATAAGGGGTGTTCTAACTAAACTTTAGAACTGCAATAGTATATTTATTAAAATTTGAATGATGCATGCTTTCTACCCGCTTTTTCTTCTACCATCATTCGGTTATTCAGTACTTCATTTAGTTAACATACTGAAAAAGTATCTACTTATATACACCTAGGTTTATTATACAGGGTGTAACAAAATATACTGAAACTATTTTAAGGGTAAATTCAGTCCATGACACTGAACAACATTCTCCAAGGAACATATCGAAATATGAAAACTATTTTTTTGCTTTTCATACAAACTCTAATCAGATGATCGGTCAATTTGTATAGGAGGCCAAAAATCATTTTTCATATTTCGATATAAGTAGGTTCCTTGGGGAAAGTTGTTCAGTATCATGGACTGAATTTACCCTTAAAATAGTTTCAGTATATTTTGTTAGACGTTATATAGGTAGGTATATAACGTCTAATATAAACAGGCTGACTTTTTAAATACCTGCTAAATTTTTAGAGCAAGTTCAGTCCATGATACTGAACAACTTTCTATAAAAAAAGTTATTAAAAATCGATAAAAATTTTTCGTCCTCCCTTACAAATCAGCGCTCAGCCAAACGGATTTTATTATTTAAACGCATCTGCGTTTAATTCTAAGTTAAGTTTTAAATTTTAAACCAAATATAGGTACTGAAACCTAGTTAAGGAAAACTTCAGTCCATGATCCTGAACAACTTTCCTCAAGTAACATTTTCTTACGAAATACAAAAAAAATCTTCAGCCTCTCTATAGGTATAAGCTGATCGATCAGCTGATGACTTTCCTTGGGAAGCAGAAAAGCTTTTTCAGATTTCAATGTACTTGACTGACGCTACCTTTACATAGCTTCAGCATAATTTGATAGATAAGCAATAAATTCTCCAAAGTTTCTTAAAGTAAATTATTCTTGTTCTTTCTACTTAAATGATTTAGTTCACTCTGTCCATTGTAAATGGCACTGGCAGCGCAGAGTGTATTTATTGGCGGTAATTAAAAAGAAAACAGACAACCCCACCCGATCGGAACGTGCTTAGAAGACCAACGATAGTGATGTTACACCATTCTAGAATGGTGTCGATACTCGATACCAAGCGTCTTTACTTATGATATTTTTTCAAGTGAAAACCCCGCAATTTTGTATGGGATATCAAATATTTATAAACGTTTTGTTTAAACAATCCTTAAACTAAATCGAAATAGAAACAAAAACTTGCAATAAGTTAATTTTTCATATAAATTGGTGAGTACCTACTTAGATGACAAAAAAAATCTTATGTAAGTATATAAACGGGATTTAGCACGAACCTTTCTTTTGTTGTGTTATCTGCATGGAACCCAGTGGTTGCAAAAGTTAAAACGCGCAGGTCACTGTCAAACAAGGTACAGTTGTGTAGTGTGTACCGGGGTTAATGCATAAATATTAAAGTTACTTGAGACATTATCAAATGTTGTGTCATTAATAAAAAACTGCGTTCATCATCAACAATAAGACACCGCTACACTCCAGCGAGTCAGTCTGCAACCACGATAGATACACTTACTAGAAATGTTAGACACATAAATCATGAGTTCAAAGCGAGATAGTTTAAAAACCAAAAAAATATTTTTTTAAGCCAAATCATTAAAAAGGTTGCCAACTTATGAGTGGAAGACAAACTAGTAGTTAGATAAATATTTCTTTAAGGACTTCTCACACTAATTGAGCTAGCCCCAAAGTAATTTAAAACCTGACTGGAGATCGAACCCATAACCTCCGGATTGGCGGACTAGCGTATTGACCATTACTCCACGTAGGTCGTTTATAACATGTAGATAACATTTAACAAATAGGTATACTTATAAAACACGTTCTATCGATAACTTAGCTTCCCTAGCACCTAACAAGACAACCAGACCCCGCGCAAGGACCTCTTATCGGTCGTAAGTTCGCAACTAACTAACCGAAGTCTTTCGATCTCTCTAGATTTATTACTGCTAGCCTGCTGGCAATAAAAGCTTATGTTTTAACTGTGACAACGGCGAGGTCATATACTATTGATATGCCATAATTTTTGAAAAGTTCAGCAGTATATAAGGTTCCTCATTATAAAAAAATATTTTTAATATTTCGATACTTGTTCCTTGGGGAAAGTTGTTCAGTATCATTGACTGAATTCACCCTTTAAATAGTTTGTTTGTTTTACTAGACGTTATAAGTCTTTCTCGAAGTCCTATATCAAATATAAAAATAGTAAGTATATTTTTTATTTATTTATCAAACTTTATTGTTCCAAAGTAAAAATATACTTTTAACAAATGGCATTTTGTCCTAGTCAGTCAACCATAGTGATAAGCAGAGAAAATGGTGCGGCAAATTGATAATTGGCACAAATGTATATCAAAGTAGCTACACTGTTAAAAAATTATGTAATTTTACATAAACCTGTAAAATTCCCGAAAAATCTGGGAAATTTACGGACAAATATGTAAAAATGACAAAAATTATGTAAAATTTCATATTTTTATGTAAAATTACATAATTTTTAACAGTGTAGGTAAGTGCTGTATGGCTTTTGGCCTAGAATAGGACTACTCCATCTCTTCCTGTAGATGTCGTAACAGGCCACTGAGGGAATAAGCAAAACATCTCGTGCTTCAACTGTATTCCCAAAGAGGGTTCACGTCAGGCAGGCGGCCGGTCGTAAAGCTATAGCCAAATCATTTAAACTATTTCGACTATTTCTTCTCCACTTCGCAAGATCTTTGGCATCCTTGGGTGACTGTTGACTCGCATATTATATGTGAAAAAAAAGCTTAAAAGAGCAGCCCGGGCTCCTCAACACAGCTGAGAATGCAACTGGGAACGCGTAATGGTACCTATTTGTGACAACATACACACTTTTAGGTACTTTTGTCTTTAAATAACAATATTTTTCCAGTCTTCCGTTGTTGTATGCAATTCTTGAATTAAAGAATCAATAAATAAATAAATGAATATATAGGGACAAATTACACTGATTTAAGCTAGCCCCAAAGTAAGTTTTAAATTTGTGTTATGGGATACTAACTCAACGATACTATATTTTATGATAAATACATATATAGATAAACACCGTATCCGTTTTCTTTGGTTTTTCGTGTGTTTCTAAACAATAGCGTCAGATATAACTAACATTTCTTTTTTATCCTTATGAAAACTTGATACTGATGATTAAAAAAGATTAAAGAAAAACAAAACACATTAATAAGTACTAATTTATCTTCATAAAATACAATCAAGTATATCTGTTCGCCAATAAATTGTCACCGCGACTTTGTATCATTCCGAGAACCGGAATCGAACCTGCGACACTCTTACTCATTTAACTTTATGGGACACTTTATACCTCCGTGGCAGCTAACAAAGAACAGTCTGGTTTCTTAGAAGAATCTGTCATCGGATCGGCGTAAAAAGAATCATTTGCATACTTTGTAAGGAATTCGCTTTGATGACACACCTTGAGATATTGTTGCTGAATATTAAAAATTTATTAGGCATACGCTATTCCTGATTTGTGGCGATTTTATGTTTACCATAATGCTATGCTAAACCCAAAAGCTCGTAATACTTTGACCCAAAAATATTTGGTTATTTGTTTAATCACTCATTTTTGGGATGATTTGCTTCGGTGATTTAATGAATGTTTGAAGTTTGGAAGTTTAAAGATACTCTTAAGATATAAGCCTCATTTTTATGCAAGAGTTCCTTTCCATCGCCTTGATTGCTCGATAATGAGAGTTAGTAAGTAATACAATGTGATACCCTTCAAGTATTCCAGCTCTCCAGCCATCTCGCCTAAGAGGGCCAATATCCAGAGCAAGATGGCCGCCAAAAATGTAACATAATTTTGAAAATCAAAAGCTCTAGGTATCGCAGTATAGATTGTTCCCAAGCCCTTTTCTATAGTCTATACACATTGAAAAGTGAGTGTATCTTGCGATGTCGCACTCTCTGGATGGACGGCAGCCGGCGAGCGACAAAGCCGCCATTACCGATATGACAAGCATATAAAGTAGCCTTGCGCCTGCCGTCGCTGCCGCACAGTATGCTCTACTTGGTTATCTTCTTAGCAGTTATCTTCCATCATCATAGGGTAACTAAGAAAGCTAGTTATTAATCAAATAACATGGTTTCATAAGAAGATAACTTAGATTTAACCAATTTACAGAAAGTAATGATATTCTACCAAAACAAATGTGAAAATGGGAGCAACGTTCATTATCCGACAAAAGAATTAAGATCTAAATGGTGGCCAAGTTTTGTAGAGTTGAGTATCCTGAAATTTCCAAATTTGTCAATAAATATGCAAAATTTTATGTAGGTAGGTTAAACAGGTTTCGAATTGTGAAAGGGTCAAAAGTAGCTTGAAATGATTCGTGTAATACCTATATTAAATTAGACATGGCTGCTCCGACGCCATTTGCTTTCAAGACTGAAAAAGCAAAGACAATGAGTCAAATACAAAGACAATATCTTATACCTACTTGCTAAGCGAAGCCCTAGGGCCTTGGCTTTGTCTACCCCGTTTAGGATAAAGACATGATACACTTCGGCGCAGAATTTGCCCTCTGACGCATACTTATTGAAGTATAGCATCTCTCCAGTCGCAGCCACCTCGCAATATTTCGCTTTTGCACACATTACTGTGATCATTCCGCATTACATTACTGTTTTCGTAACGGCAGGAACCTTGTCGATGAGCTGACCATAAATATTAAAGTCGAGCATCTCCCCAGTCGAAGCCACCTCGCAATATTTCGCTTGTACACACATTACTGCGATCATTCCGCATTACATTACTGTTTTCGTGGCCGCAGGAACCGTGTCGATGAGCCCACTGGCCATAAATACGCGTCCACACTACACGCCCGCGTTCCTAACCTATCAATTGTCTTTATAGCGAGCATTTTTATTATTTATCGAGCACATTATCGTGTCAGCAGGTTTTATCGATGATTTTAGCTGGTTTTATTGGCTCAGGTGTGATTGTAAAGGAATGGAGTTAATAAAACAATTTAAACATTTATCGTAAACGTAGGTACCTAATCAACTCGATATTGTGATGTAATTGATACTTATTCGGATAGGTGTGAAAATTAATTTTTTGTGTCTTTGTAACGCCAAAGAACAATTAAATAGGTACCTATTTCAATATATGTTCCTAGGAGTAAGTTGTTCAGTATTATGGACTGAATCTACCCTTAAAATAGTTTCAGTATATTTTGTTAGACAGGAGGTTATACAGGCTGACTTTTTAACTACCAGCCAAATGTTTGGATCAGGTTCAGTCCATGATACTGAACTACTTTCCATAAAAACAATAAAAACAAAAATAAAAATTCGCCTTCCCATACAAATCAACGCTCAGCCAGCTCAGGATTTTGGAAAAAAGATTTTTATCAATTTTTAATAACTTTTTTTATAGAAATAAGTTCAGTGTCATGGACTGAACTTGCTCCAAAAATTTGGCTAGTGTTTAAAAAGTCACCCTGTATAATATCAGTAGCTAGGTAAGTTACTTATATTTTCTACTAGGGCGAAACCATACAAAAGTTATGCTTAAATAAAGCTTATATAAAAGCAAAATAGCATAACAGTAACAGAGCATCTTCTAAAAGTAAGACAAACAAATCACGAAGTTTCCGACCGCGAGTAAAGTTGGCCGACTTGTTGGGCAACTTGTTGCCAGTTGCGCGGAAAGTTGCTCCCTGTTGCGCCATCCGTCATATCGCCGCTTGATATTCCACCGCGGGTTCCTGGCATTCAGCATATACAATACATATTTATTTTAGTATATTTGTATCTACTCTTAGCTAGAAGTGGCTACTCAGTCCGTCAATATGAGCAACTTTTACTATTGGGACCAAAGCTGGGAGCCTGAAAAAATAATTTATCTATTACATACAGGATCTAAAAAAATATATTGAAACAATTTTAAGGGTGGATTCAGTCCGTGATACTGAACAACTTTCCCCAAGGAACATATGTCGAAATACGAAAAATATTTTTTTATCTTCCATACAAGTGACCGATCAGATGATATGAAAAAGTAAAAAAATATTTTTCATATTTCGATGTTTCTTGGGGAAAGTTGTTCAGTATCATGGACTGAATTCACCCCTAAAATCTTATCTTATCTTATACCCCTAAAATAGTTTCAGTATATTTTGTTAGACGTTTTATGCTCCACGTTTTTTCTTTACACTAGCATAGAAGTAATTTGTATGATTTTTATTCACATAGCTCTTTTTGACAATCCTTGGGAGAGGCCTATGTCCAGCAGTGGACTTCCTAAAGTTGAAATGATTGAATCTCGCTCCTAAAATTACGCTGTATAATAACACAAAACAAAATCATCATAATTACAATAAGTTATACCTAAATTAAGTATTCTTAAATTGTTCCTAATCCTATCTTTCAGGATAAAAAGCTGCCTACACACGAGACGACACAACATGGCAACTTCCACTGCTGAAAACGCACCGTATGTGTTTTCCTCTTTGGAAAAACACACACGTCGCATTTTTCAGCAGTGGAAGTCTTAAAAACTGCCTACACACTGCTGTGTGTAGGCAGCTTAAAGTTGAGCCAAAATTATCGTGTGATATTTATTAGTGATACCTCACTAATCAAATATTTACAAGCTCATCCTTACGATACGAAAACTCATTAGCAAATAGGAAATTGAGACAACCCTAATACCCGTCCCGCTACCGGACAATCCAAACATTCCCAAATTAATTTAAACCGTGGGACAGCGGGACAATGAGTATAAATATTAACCGGCCGGATCATATTTAGTTTAATGAATAACTAATGCTACGGATTGTCGGGACGTTATCAATTTTCCGAGTGTCCCAAAGTCCCGGGCGGACGACCCTTGACTTTGCAATGTTTGGGTAACAGGGTTGTGCGAGTCATGAAAACTATTTGGCAATAGAAAAGATTAAATCTAGAAATCAGACGTAAGGACACTTCAGATTTAGTAAATTGTTCTTCATTTATATCTTTGAAATTTATAGTAAGTAATAGGTATTATCACATTTTACATAAACATTATTACATAAAGTGGATTTGTTAGACAATTTGATTAAAGAAATGTTTCTGTAAGACTTACTTATAATAAATTTCTGGGAGCAAAGAAAAAGATAGTATAGTCACAGAAGACAGTAGAAGAATACAGAACGGAATCTCCTAAGGTACGCGCAATATGCGTCCCCGTTCCCCGTCCCCGCACCTCTCCCCCGTTCTTGTGGGGCCTCGTGCGCCGTGCAGTGTGTGTTCGCCTGCTCTCGCCCCTCTCGGCAAGGCGAGACCGGGGAAGAGGTGCGGGGACGGGGAACAGGGACGCATATTGCGCGTACCTTAGGAGATTCCGTTCTGTATACTCTTTCTGTCTTATGTGGTATAGTCTTAGGTTGTTTCAGCTTCTCTTCCCGCGCAGATAGAATATAATTAAAAGAATAGTTATCTATTCTATCTGCTTCTGCCTTATGGACAAATCACACTGATTCAGCTAGCCCCAAAGTAAGTTTTTTAACTTTTATAATGGGATACAAACTCAACGATACCATATATTTTTTTAAATACATATATGTATAGATAAAAACCCAAGACCCAGGCAATTTGAAAAGGCCATTTTCCAACTTTTCCTGGCTGGGGATCGAACCCAGAACTTCCGGATTGGTGGACTAGCGTAGGCGCTGATTGTTTGTGTGTTAGTTTGTAATGGATAAACTCAAAAACTACTAATCCGATTTAAAAAAATCAATACTTTATCAACTAGTAACATAGACTATATATTATCTTTGAAAACGCCACGGGAAACAGCTAGTTTAAAATACTTAATCCTATAGTGGCCAGTGGTAGCAACCCTACTGCCACCCCTTTGAAGACTATTCTCATATCCAAAACAACATAAAAGCAATTCGGCAAATTGTTATTGACATGTTAAATAGTTTTGAGTCGGGATGTCGCGGTCCGACCTTTACTTTTACAAGGAAATACTAGAACTGGATGTACAACGTACATACCTACTTTGTACCTACGGTGTAGACAGGGTCTAAGTCCCTAAAAAGCAAAGGCCACGCTCAGTTGCTAGCCTATTGAAATGATTTAGGTTTTCGTCGATAATTTCATGTCGATACAAAAGCGCATGTGATGGATTACAATAAAGGTTTTGTGTTGAGGAACATATTTGCAGTCTTACACATCTGTAACACGTTATCGTATGAATAGCTTTTATTTTTTAAAAAAGCTTTATTTTCACCGACAAATTCATAAAAAATTGTAAGCACATTACTTATCACCGTGTGGTTTCCAGCAGAGTAGAATAGGACCACTCCAAGTCTTCCCGTGGATGTCGTAGAAGGCGACTTAGGAAATACAAGCTAAATAAAGCTTATAAACATCAATGACACCTCTTCAACCCGTCTGGCAAGCGTGGAGATTCGAGTGTAGGCCAAATCCTCTCGCTACTCTGGCTAAGTACAGCTCTGGTAGCACAGGGATGGTCGTGCTCCTGCAGTAGAGACTTCAAAAGACCTGTTGTTATGTACCTATTAAAAGTACCTATTCTTATAATTTTCTTATACTCCAGAGTCAACTTGTAAGTTTACCAGACCGGTCAACCAGATTAGTAAATGAAGACTTGCGCAGTCTTGTCCCTTGAAAAAAATACTAAGTACCTACATAATTTACTGACATGAATTTTCTCCATAGTAATATTTAACAATTATTAACTGTCCGTCGTATTCCTAAATAAAACCGGCCAAGTACGAGTTAAACTCGCGTGGAGAGGGTTCCGTACAATTGATTGAATTCTTATAGGTTTTCCTGTAATCTACAAGCAATGAACTATATTTCGTATTTTTTTTTTTTTAATTTTAGGCTTAGTAGTTTCGGAGATCAGGGGGGGAATGGTCAATTTTCGTCTTCTTTCATGAATGAAATTAAAATTATTTATTTTATAATTATAACAAAAATATATTTGAGATCCTCTTAACGAGGATCCCCCGAAAATGACCCTTATTTAAAAAAAAATTATTTACTTTGTACATATGTGTTTGGGTTATAGGATTACACCATCCTACCAAATTCCACCTGATTCGGTCCAGTAGATTCAGAGCAAATTGGCTGTGACAGACGGACGGACAGACAGACGCACGAGTGATCCTATAAGGGTTCCGTTTTTTTATTTTTACACTGCACTCCTTAAAACAGTTAGGTATATAAGACAATGCTACCGATTTAAGAATTGATTGTTTCTGACAAATTCATCAAAAGTGTCCTCTCCTTAAAATGATATCATTCTTTCTATAAAACTATAACGTCTGTATGTATTACGTCTTTATCCCCAATGGGGCAGACAGATCATAGGTATTGGATATTGCGGCTGTAAGCAGACAAAGCTTAGGGCCGCAAGAACCAAAGGCCACTTACTCGTACGTAACGCAATGATGGGCGGGAAGATGGAAAAATTAATCAATATAGTGATGAGTTGCTAGCCGCATCGCCTATTGATATGATTCGCGTTTGCGCCCATCCCCTCGATCGGCTTCTACGATCTGTGCGGGAAGAGAAGCAGCTGGTACATTCTAAGTTTTTTTTTTCATTTTTTTAACACCAGCATGGAAGTTAAACCGATTTATAAGGACATTTGTCTCATCTAGATAAACCTAAGGCCTTGTTAACCCGATGCAGTGACGTCAGCGTGGTAAGAACATGCTTACCATCATGCGTCATTTGTTAAGGGTCTGGACGACCCGAATGGCTCGTTTGAGATTGTACCGTGTGAGGGTTATGGACTTAATGAACGTTTAGTTTCAACTAATTTGTATTGTGGAGTGTGAAACTGTTTATTTAGAATTCTTAGTGCATTTGGAAGTATTTCTATAGAAATAGTTTTGCACATATGCTGAAATGGTTCAACAAAATTATTGAACTTATATTAACATTTACCCAATATCCTACTAATATAATTCGAAAGTTTGTGTGGATGTATGTTTCATATATATATATATATATATGAAACATACATCATGTTTCATCATCATGGATGATATATATATGTATATATATATATATGGATGTTCCGGTTTCACGCCAATGCGCCTAAATGAACTGCAATGAAATTTGGGATGTGCAGAGCTTATTCTTCATTTACGAATATGTTTAAATAAATGGGTTTACCATCACGGACAAAGGCGCTGGTAAAAGCTATATACTTTATTGAATAAACCTAACTAAGCAGAAATTTCCGAAATTAGATCATTACCCATATTTCCCGCAAAAATAATCTCATTTGTAACGGGTTAACAATACGTCCCTTAGGGCGACCACATCGTCTCCAATTAGGGGTCTTACAGGCTTTAGGCCAGTTTGGATGAGCGTAATGAATATCGCCTTGAGACAAGCACGGTAGCTCTGTCACACACAACCCTTTCGTGTAGGGTGGGTATGAAAACAGAAAAAGGTAGGAATTTAAAGAAAATTTTTTTTTGTTTGCTGTCACAGAGAAGCTCGAGATTTTTTTTATACCACTGGTGGACACCTAGTGTCACTTAACTTGCGAAAGCGCCAATAATGCGTACTTACACAGAAATGACCACTTCGCCTGCTGAAAAATGCACCTTACGTGTGTTTTGCGAAAATGAAAACACATACGGTGCGTTTTCAGCAGGCAAAGTGTTAAGGCCGTACCTGAATTTTCCGGGGTCCAGTGCTGCCCCCATTTAAAATAAATCATTTCAAAGAAAACGAAGACATTATTTAAAATTTAAAAGCACAATTTTAAATGATGTCTCCGTTTTCCTTGAAATTATTTATTTTAAATGGGGGCACTGAACCCTGGAAAATTCAGGTACGGCCTCAAGTGTATAACAAGAAGAAAAGAACTTTTATAAATACGGCAAAAGTAGAGATACGCCTAATCTCACAAAAATTGCAAGTAAATGTTTTAACCCTTTTCATAGACATGAGGCGTGTGGTCACTGTAGTCCACGACTCCATGAATAATTCAGTCCATCAGCGCTACAGTGGCAGGTGTCTCCACAGCCTGCCCACTGGGTATTGTACAAAGCTCTTGTCAAATATTAAGGAGCTTCGTTGTGTTTACTTGTGGGATCGCGGATTTGTTTTACCTAAAGCTATAGTGGGTGCACTTATACAAAGGTGTTGCATGTAAAAGTTTATATGATCTCTCTACTTCTCTATTGCCGCTATGGTTGCAAACATAACTTTGCTTGATGGATGATTTACCAAGTTAGTATCGTATGGTCGCAATTGTCGCAAACGTTTCCTAATTATGTTGATCCTCATATCATACTGTTACGACAGCTGAAAAGCATCATTACAGTGGTAATAATCCTTAAAATTCTTCGTGGGGTATTGCAGGAACCGGGTTAGCTCTAAACTTTAAATTTGTGTGTGCCCAACGGATTTGTGGAACGGAGAAGACGCCCGCCGCTGCTCGCAGTACCAGCGACTAGGACCAACCTGCTCGAGAAGATATCATGAGGTATACACGAGATATTCACGAGGGCTATATCTACAGTTAATAAAATTCACGAAAAAGTGGACATTTTTACATGCCCTTTGAGTGAATTCGCTAAGGTAGTAGTTTTACATATAATTAGTTAAGTGATAAGGTTTTAGTTAGGTAGTAGTAATTTGTGTATTTCTTTTATGTATCTATTATATTATATTGTGCTCTTTTCTAAATTGTGTATGAATAAATAAATAAATATAAAGTTATGCGAAGACATAACATACAATTTACAACAATTACATCTCTTTTTCAATAAGATTTAGCTCATGCATATCATAGCTTCCAAGCGACCCTATTGCATAAATATTCAAATTCAAACCTACGAAATTTAAATCCCAAGAATGATTTATAATCGAATGCGAAATCAACTGCTCAAAGATTCATCTTGGGAACCCCAGCCAAGACATTTAATTACCGTCAAATTTATCGCCGCCCCATTACCCGACCACTTCTGGCCAGAATTAAAAACGCGAGAAAAAACCGAATCTATCCCCTTGATTACAAGCTGTCACGTCGTTGGATTTTTTCTAAACCCTCATTTGTAATTAGTCACGTTGGTTTTGTAGCTTCAGCATCTCAAGTGAGCATCCATTTTCTTAAATGCCCGCTGTAATTGGCCCCCACCTCGGGACGCGCCAGCTACAGAATTTATTACTTAATTACCTAAGAAAACGCGTCGCGCCGACGTCTCGACAGATGTTTTTTATTCCCGCGGAAAAACAAAACGCTTTAAGAATGACATTAATTAATTCTTAATGAAATTCATCTTCACCCTCGTGTTTAATTTAAGCGCTCGATTTATTGCTTGTACAATTTGTCGCGGACACTCCCCGGTCGGCAATTAAAACAGAGCATTCGCAATTACATTTATTATCGGCGAGTAACACCAATCGTTTGTAAATTCACCATTTGTTATTACTGTTAAAAATCTAAAATAAATACTACGTGGGTTATAAAAACTGGCAGCTTAATTACTATAGCGACGTTTGTGGCTAGTTTTCCATATTGTTTAAAAAACGAGCCAGAAACGTAACTTTACATATTGTTAATATTTTCTTTGATAGGGGTCATCTACAGCTGTTTGGAACAAAGGCTCGTCGTATCTGAGATAGCCGTCGTCTTGTCTCACTACATCAGGATACGCCTTGTGAGTTAACGGGTCATTGTAGGTCAAAATCGGACCGTCGTGATACTGGTGGCTGTTGATTAGATTCCTGTTAGTATTCCTATCATTGTCATTATTATTTTTGAATTTTTCTTCCTTCTTTGGCAGGATAGGAGTTGGTGTGATTTTTTCATCTATTTTCTTATCTTTGTTTGTAGTTCCAGCTAAAGCGAGATCTCTGAAATTTCTCTCCTCCTTCCTCAAAGGTGCATACGGGTATCTATTCCGAAATCTGTAGTCATACCTGCCGGTCCTCGCGTAATAATCCTCATCGTATCGCTTGTAAGGATCCATGGAGTACCTGTACCTTAAATCAACACTGGGTGGTGTTCGGACTACTTCCGGCAGATGCGCGTAATATATGATCCTCTTCGGCTTCCTGGAAACGTAATTATCGTATGTATCATCGTAGCGTCCGACTCTCGGTACATAGCCGGGGATGTACCTTCTGCGGTCGTTTAAATCATAGTAGGGATCACGTCTGTATAAATCGTCTGCGGGGTAGTATCGATCATCGTAGTAAGGTCTTCTCGATTCCGCCGGGTAATATACTGCTTGTCGCGAGACAATTGGTTTGAATTGTTTGTTCCTCTCGTCCTCGCCCGGCCTGACAAATTCAGTTATAATATCTTCGTTTCTTTGAGCTCTTGAAGTTCTTGGGACGGATTCCTTATCGTTCCGCGATTCAGATGTTTCTAACTGATTGTTTCTAGTGATGAAGTTGACTTGCGGAATTCGTGAGCTTATAAACTCACCTGAAGGTTGTGGAGGGGTCAAGATGTCGTCTCTTTGACCTCCGTCGTGGTCCGGGAAGGGTAGTTTGATCCAGTTCTCATTGGACGCTCTCGCGCCTCGGCCTGTAGGTTTGTCTGTTACTCGCTCCGTCGTTTGGTACAGCGGCAAAACTTCTTTCACTTCAGGATTAGTGATGGATATCTTGGTGGTTGGATCTTCTTCCGGAGGCAGCGGGCCTGGGATCCAAGGCGCTGGCTGGTTGTTATGGTCAGAATGAACGTTGTAGAACTTTTCTTCCTCAATGACGTCACGCCGCCCTCTGGCCGAGTCCGAGTCGTCGACATTCTCCTGAAATATTGGTAAAGTTTTTTTCATTAACTCATCAATGATTTATGCAGTCATCGGGTTATAAATTAAGAATTTCAAAATTCTATGAACAAACATCCTTTTACATACATACATACAATCACGCCTGTTTCCCACAGGGGTAGGCAGAGGCTATGGACCTCCACTTACTACGATCCTGAGAGACCTCTTTCGCTTCATCTACATCCTGTTATTAGCTCTTTTTAACCGACTTCAAAAAAAGGAGGTTATCAATTCGTCGGAATCTTTTATGTTTTTTTTTATGTATGTTCCCTGGTTACTCGAAGACGCCTGGACCGTTTTGTAAAAAAAATTTTCTTTTGTAAGTGTATAGGGCTTTTCAGGTGGCCATATAGAAATTTTATCAAGATCAGTTGTGTACTTTGGTTTTTAAGGCCGTACCTGAATTTTCCGGGGTCAAGTGCTGCCCCCATTTAAAATAAATCATTTCAAAGAAAACGTAGACATTATTTAAAATTCTACGACTACCAAGTGCTAGATAACCCTTCAAAGTATTTTATGAACTATATATTATACTGTTTACAGTTTATAATGAGAACGTTAAGCTTTACTACGCACATTTGCCAAAAGTGGCCGTTTTTCGCAAATGTGATGTGCGTAGTGAAGCTTAAGGTTGTCACTTTAAACTGTAAACAGTAGTATCTAGCACTTGGTAGAAGCAAAATTTTAAATAATGTCGCCGTTTTGTTTGAAATGATTTATTTTAAATGGGGGCAGCACTGGACCCCGGAATATTCAGGTACAGCCTTAAACCAAAATAACTGGAAAAAAGATGTCTCTTAAGTATAAACTGGAGTTGAAGTCGGTTTTTAGTTTTGAAAAATTATTCCCTTATTCCAATTATACTACTTTAGATCTTATTACCCTTGGTTCTATCTATGCTGAGAAGGGTAACAGATTAGGTAGATAGTATGTCCCAAAATATCAGATTTTTATTAACTTAGGTTACGTAAGTATATTTAATTGTATTCATACCTTAGAATGTTTCTCGAATCCGTTTTGTATTTCCAGAGGAAAAACAGCGTGGACGAGAATGGAGCACCAAAATATAGTAGTTTTGACAGTCTTCATATTGAATACGGCCTTTTACCTGTTAAAGAAATAAACAAAATTAAAGTAGGTATTGGTATATACGATTAAGCGAGCGAGCGCGAGCGTGAGAGAAGCTTTTTTGTCTGAACACTTTTCCATCCAATAAACTTCAACAGGTGGGGCATGGTTTGCGAGGTCTACAGCTGAGAGAGCCAATAGTAATATGCATATTTTATGTGTCATTTAAGTTCACTCTATATAACCATAAATATTAAATTTTATTGGAAATTCTAAGTGCAGAATTAAACTTCCTTTGGTAGAAATAATAATGAATCCAATTTATCATAGTTCTAACTCCAAAAATGATATGTTGTTAAAAACAAAAGTTTACCAACGAAACATCTACCGAAATTTTCGCGCTACTTTCCGTGCGTTTCCACTCAGATTTCCCCTTAGAAAACTTCCCGGCGTCACAATACGTAACATTACGCCCAGTCACTGACCGGTCCGGCCCGGAAGCTGTTGAAATCGGCCGGAAGCGCCGTCCGGCGAACCGTGACCATCATGTCACATCATCGGCTCTCGTTAGTTTGTATTTCGAGGTGAATATTGTAATTATTGTATTGTAGAGACTGTTTTCGGTGTAATAAACATAAATTGGCCGGTTATTGTAATGTCGTTTTTATATTTGATGGAATGTATAAAACTAAAGTTAAATTGTAGAGATCTATAAACAACGGTAAATACGTATCAAGTACTGTTGGCTATCTTATAAAGTTATAACGTACTTTCTTTACTTAATCAAATCTATGTGTTTTGTTTTTGTAAGTGACCAATACTCGAGTGATTTTTCAAACTGCTTGAGGTTTAGTTTGACTTGGTTTGGTTTTTTATGTGTGTAAGTGGCCAACACTGTCAGATTTTTTAAAGTTTCCTTAAGAATCACCTTACCCTAGACTTTCCCATACAGACTAGTCTACGTTTTATTTTGAAACGACATGTCAAATTTCGGTAAAAAATTTTTACTTTAAAGAAATAGCATATATCTTTTATATAATTTAATGTCTTTTATACTTATTATATTTAGTTTAGTTTAGTTATCCTAATTTTATTGTTATATGCCTACATAGTTATAATAATTTATTATGTTGTGAATAAAAAAAAAAAAATCTAGGGTTCTATTTGGTTTTCACAATCAAAATATGAACTTGAAAGAAAATATAAGGGTGTTAAGTTTTCCGTACTGATGGTCAAAAATTATATAATACACTATATTCTCTTTCAATTACATATTTTGACTTTGAAAACCAATTATAACCCTAGATATATGCAATTTCTTTAAAGTTACAATTTTTTACCGAAATCCGACATGTCGTTTCAAAATAAAACGTAGACTACGTTTGTATGGGAAACTCTGATTCTGTCTAGGGTAAGGAGACTCTTAAGGCATCTGACATAGCTTGACGACAGCCATACATTGATGACAGCCGGGATCAAAGGAGAAATGCGGAGGAGCTCGAAAAAATTGTATGCCACTTATAGTTACCCATCCAACTGCGGACCACGCTCGGGTTTACACTGTTAAAAATTATGTAATTTTAATAAAAATTATGTAATTTTACATGCAAAAAATTACATAAACCTGTAAAATTCCCGAAAAATCTGGGAAATTTACGGGAAAATATGTAAAAAATACAAAAAATTTGCAATATTTCATATTTTTATGTAAAATTTCATATTTTTCGGAAAAATATGTAAAAAATACAAAAAATATGCAATATTTCATATTTTTATGTAAAATTTCATATATTTCGGTAAATTACCCAGATTTTTCGGGAATTTTACAGGTTTATGTAATTTTTTTGCATATAAAATAACATAATTTTTAACAGTGTAGTTAACTTGCGAAGTCGCTAGCAATGCGTACTGCACCAGGCCACCGACTGAAGTAAAGGCATCTGCCATAACGTGACAATTACCATATGATGATAGGTTGCCGGGGTTCGTCCAGTCGACTTCATCATTATTATGCCCAAAAGCATCCTGGTGGTCTCGCAACGCACTCAAATCGTCTACGTACCTTACCTGAATCTCTCTACACTCTTCAGCGCTGAAAGCTTTGTATTTCTCAGATAAATAGCCTGTATATTGATTCTTTAATTGCACACAAAGAGGTTTCAACTAAAACTTAGCTGCACAGAAAAAGTCTATCGCCCCTCACTATAATTCGACGTACCGAAGAGCCGTGATCATCGACAAATAGGATGAATCACAATGCCAGGCCCTGACCTGACATAGAGAAAGAATGACCACCGATTTGTTCGTCATCGTCACGCTTATTGACAGACAGTGAGGTCTTCAGGCCTTCAACTGTTAGTGCTGTCTAGTCTAGCCATGTCCACGTGTTATGTTGCAATTTCATAGCTATCTTTAAATCTCTCTTTCTGGGGAGGGGAGGTTGTTGAACACATTTACTTAAAATCCTTCTTTTCATTATACTATGAAGTGTATGGACGACGTATGAGACCCAAGTCTCCAATTCTTTATACTCTGGGATTAATTATATTATCTTCGCTCTAGGTATGTATATGTACTCGTATGCCAATTTTCAACATCTTCAGTACCTAGATTCAAAGAAAGCTGTGACAACAATACAATAAGTTAAAACTCCTAAATATTCAAACAAGTCTTTTGTCGAGTACAACCAAGACAACTTAGCCAACAACAAAGCCGGTGGTGGTGGTGGAAACTCCACACATAATGCCCAAGTATTTCTTATAAGACAAGTCCAACCTGCCTAAGGTGTAGGGTTTGAGTAAAACATATAGAGATCTATATAGGACTAAGTTAAAAATTAATTATTATTATATGATAAGAAAATAAAAAGTTACAAAATAATGTCACTTGTCATTGATCACATCCATTTCAAATGCGATTTTAGATTTATTAATGCGAAAAAACTGATAATCAAAGCGCTATTTAACTCCAAGAAACTATGACCGTCCGATCTTTCATACAAATCCCATAGAAAATGTTGGTTTTGACGTTAAGAAAAAAGGAAACTAGCGGATCACTATTGTAATACCTTTTATTTTTAGTATTTTGTTTTACCTTAGCTTACCTTGAAACATCACGTTTCATTAGGTACTACTCAAATCCGAACAAAACCGCCTAAGCGCTAAAGCCTTTCCCTAATCCTTATTTAAATTCAAGGACTACTAAACACAATGGCTATGTATTTCCCACAAGAGGCGTTATACCGAACAGTCGGACAGTTCCGCTCCATATAGCGACAGTATTGACGACCGATCACCGTTATTCCAATGTCCAATTCAATGCCCTGGGAACTCTGACCTACATTTGTTTGATCGCCAATTCTTTTATGAGAGTCAAATTTTTTTCTGAGAGTCATGTCTATTTCCCGCAGTGTTTATTTATTTCCTATATCGCCATGCCGGGGCAAAAGACAGGATAAACTCGGAAAAAGCCGTACAATGAGCAAAAGATACGTATACTTAGCACATAATCTGCATAACAGAAGATCTGATTGCACTGACCATGCTATTGAAGGTAGTCGACACAAAAGCAAAGATATATTTTCATGTAAACAAAATTTGATAAAAATATTAAATTTAGATTTTAGTTTATTTTTATTGTGATAAATATTTATGTTTTATCTTTTAAAACAAAATGTAATCGTTTTTAAGTTGAATATTCTAAAAAATGCTTACAAATTGAATTTTGCAGATTCGAAGTGGTTTTGGATTCTGTTAGGCCCTGTCTTTCTCTAAAGAATTTAGAAGTAGCCGAGTCTTATCTAAAACTTACAATGAGATGATGAGAATTTGAGACTTTCTGTTGAGATTGATGATTCTGATGAGAAAGTCAGACTTTCTGTTGAGCGCTGTTGTGAGGTGGCCTGTGCCGAGCTTGATCATCATATAATTGTTTGTGTATACAGTCCACCAGATAGTAATTTCAAAAGTTTTTTAAAAGCAATGGACCAGGTTCTTAAGTCCTGTTCAACTAGTAAAAAGAATTTAATTATTTGCGGTGATTTTAATGTTGATATTTTAGTACATAATCCAAAGAGCACACAATTCCTAAATCTTTTTAAGTGTTATGGATTAGAAAACTTATTTTTTGAGCCAACCAGAATTACAGCTACATCTGGCACATGTCTAGATATTTTTTTTAGTAATATTCAATATTGTGATAAATCTGTTATTAATAAATTGCCTTCAGATCATTCTGGTGTATATGTAGCTTTTGTCAAAGAGTCCACCAGTAATTTGAGAAAAGATAAGATCTTGTGTAGACCGATTACTTCTAAAAACATAAAAAAACTTAAAAATAATTTAGATAACAAATTATTATCAGTGGTATATACAGGAAATAATCCTGACGACCATTATAATAAACTATTTAGTACTGTTTCCTCTGAGTATTCTAAAACATTGAAACAAAAAAGAGTAGTAGTTCATAGTAAATCACAGTTTAGTGAATGGGCTACTACCGGCATCTACATAAGTAGAAACAGGTTATATGATCTATATGCCCAAAAACAATATAACTTTAATCCTTCTTTTATAGAATATGTTAGAAATTATTCTAAAATATTTAAAAAAGTTTGTAGACGAGCCAAGTCGAATAGTATTAGCAAAAATATAAATAATGCTCCTAATAAAATTAAAGAAACATGGAGTGTCATAAATAAGGAAACAGGTAAAAATAAAACCAAAGAAAATATTTGCCGAATCAAATGTAGTGGTAAAAATACTTCAAAAACTGAAGAAATAGTAAATATATTTGATGATTATTTTACTAACATTCCTTTGGAACTCACTTCTAATGTGAGTTCTAGCGCCCAGCGTGCTGAGGCTTTGCTTAAGAGTAATGTTAGCCCTTGTGATTCTAAATTTAATTTTAAGCATGTTAGCCCTAGCGATATAATAGATGCTTTTAAACAGTTAAATTTAAAAAAATCAGAAGATCACTGGGGCATGTCAGTAGCCGTAGTAAGTCATATTATACACATAATTGCTGCCGATTTAGCTTTTATATTTAACGAATGTATTGATGAAGGCATATTTCCTAACTTAATGAAATGTAGTAAACTAATCCCCTTATTCAAAAAAGGAGAAAAAACAGACCCTGGCAACTACAGACCTATCTCTATTCTGCCAATTTTGAGTAAGGTGTTCGAAAAGATAATGCTCAATCAAATGCTACTTCACTTTAAGACCAATAATCTTTTCCATAGCCAACAATACGGCTTTACTGCTGGAAAATCGACCACCGATGCAGGAGTAGCACTTATTACTAATATCTACGACGCGTGGGAAAACAGAAATGATGCAATTGGATCATTTTGCGATCTTTCTAAAGCATTTGATTGCGTTGATCATCCAACACTTTTGCTCAAATTTCGTCAATAGGGTTTTGATGATATGTCAATTAAATTAATAGAATCTTACTTAACAGATAGGCTTCAAACTGTTGATATAAACGGCGTAAAATCACACGGGTCTAATGTGAAAATGGGCGTACCCCAAGGTTCAATTCTAGGACCGTTCCTTTTCTTAGTTTATGTCAATGACTTGCCTTACATGGTTGAGAAAGAGGCTGACATGGTGCTGTTTGCTGATGACACCTCGCTAATATTTAAAATAGATCGACATAACAGTGATGCTAGCGCGGTGAACAGCACCTTGTTTTTAATTTCTGATTGGTTTTCGGCCAATAACCTCATGTTAAATGCGAACAAGACCCAATGCATTCGATTCTCTCTTCCTAATGTGAATCAAGCCTGCGTTGACATACTAATTAATGGTCAGAAACTCGATCTGGTTGAAAGTACTACCTTTTTAGGAATCACAATTGATTCGAAACTTCAATGGGGCGCTCATATAACTAAACTTTCAAATAGGCTTAGCTCTGCTTACGCTGTTAGGAGAATAAGACAATTGACAGATGTAGCAACTGCTAGACAAGTGTACTTTAGTTACTTTCACAGTCTAATGTCTTACGAGATCCTCCTATGGGGGAGTGCAGCCGACATTCAGACTATTTTTCTTTTACAAAAAAGAGCAATTCGTGCCATTTACGGTTTAGGATCGAGAGACTCACTGAGGGAATTATTCAAGGAAATAGGTATACTTACTTTTGCATCACAATTCATATTTGTAATTAATGTATGTAAGGAAAAATATTTCCATGTTCAATAAAGTAAGTGATTTTACAGATAGAAATTTACGTAATAAAAATGACTTAGTTAGCCCGTATTACAGGCTGAATACAGTCAGTAAGTCTTTTATGGGGAAGTGTATACTTTTTTATAATAAATTGTCAGAATCGGTCCTTGATATTCCAGACAGAAAATTCAAAGCTTATGTAAAGAAAGTACTTTGTGAGAAGGCTAATTATATGACCGATGACTATCTTAAAGACAAAAAGGTCTAGCTTGAGCTTGGCGCGGGTCCCTCTTAAAGGTTTGTATACTTAGATATGTCATAATTTAGGTACATTGGTACATACTAAATTTACAAATTGACATTATTTTAAATTTCGTAATTCTTATAATTCAATTTAATTATGACATAATAAACAATGTAATCTCTGTCCATCTATATAACTAATTTTAAGTTTTTAGTTTGTTAGTTGACGTCTTTGGAGAAAACGTGCAGTGCAGTTTGTTGCCGCTTCTTCTGCACTTGCGCCTAGGAAGCGGCGTAAACTTAGCTTTAAGTAACGATTTGACGTCAACATTTGTGCAAAACAAAACAAAGTGACTATTATTAAGAGATATTATAAATATCCTATGATAATAAAGATATTTTGAATTTTGAATTTTTGAATGGACTAAAGAAATAATTTTCTAATGCGATAAATGCTAAAACGTTTAGCTTTGTCACCTTCAGATTCACCAACAATCAACGAGTCAATAAAAACAAACAATCATACAAGCGGACAGACAGCGTTCCGCTCCATACATCAGTGTTGACGAATCATCCGTTATTCGAATATTCGATTCAATGCGCTGGGAACTCTGACCTACTTTTCTTGGATCGCCAATCCCTTTGTGCGAACTAAAGTTTCGTGACCGCTTTTATTATCAGGCATTTCCGTTTATTATTTGGCTTCAATAGTGCAGTAGGTACAGTGGCGTAGCTTACCTAAAACGTGCCTGTATGAAAATATTACGGCAGAACGCCGCCGTGTGGTTCCCGGCAGAATAGAATAGGACCACTCCAAGTCTTCTCGTGGATATCGTAGAATGCGACTTATAAAACACAAGCTAAACAAAGCTTATAAACATCAGTGAGACCTCTCCAACCCGTCTGGCCAGCATAGAGTGTAGGCCAAATCCTCTGACTACTTTGGCTAATATATGGCTCTGGCAGTACAGGGAGGGTCGTGTTCCTGCAGTAGAGACCAAAACAAACCTTATGGTGAATAGTGCAGTAGGTACAGTGGGGTAGCTTACCTAAAACGGGCCCTGTAACTTTTCTACCTGACTGCAGAGCAAAAAGTGCATGCAATGATTTTAAAGGAATTTGACGGTACCTGTTCACCAATAAGACTGCGCAGGCAGATGCATCACGTCTTTATCCCTTACAGGGTAGACAGATCCTAGAGCCGCAAGACCCAAAGGCCACGCGAAGGTGGATAAAGGGAATCAAAATAGTGATGGATTGCTAGCTGTATCGCGTATTGATATGATTCAGATTCTCACCCATTCCCTAGATACGCATTCGTGATCTGGGCAGGTAGAGAAGCAGCTGAAGACAAGAAAAACCTAGAATGTATATTTTAGGTTTTTTCTGTTCTCCCAGACCAGCATGGAAGAAAGAAAGACTTATTTTGTTATATAAATATTTCTCTTGCGGAAAAGACACTAGTACATTTACAATGAACTTTAGTGTGGATACCTACTCGTAACTAGCTACTTTGCACCAACATGGCTTCAACGGAAGATCGGAACGGAAGAAGAAGAGAAGGTGACATATTGAGGGAGGACTTCTTAGTTTGGGAAAATAAACGTTTAAACCAAGTTTTACCACCACGACATTGCCCCAAATAGGTAGACGATTGGAGTTGGAGTACAAACTATAATAGGGTCTATAGAATCAAGCAAATCTATCTAACCTCGACGACCTCCGTGGCGTAATGGTTAACACGCTAGACCGCCACTCCAGAGGTTTTGGGTTCGATCCCCAGCCAGAGAAAGTTGGAAAATGGCCTTTTTCAAATTGTCCTGGGTCTTGGGTGTTTATCCATATATGTATTTATCATAAAATAAGTATAGTATTGTTGAGTTAGTATCCCATAACACAAGTTTAAAACTTACTTTGGGGCTAGCTTAATCAGTGTGATTTGTCCCTATATATTTATTTATTTATTATACCCAAGATAGATTTCATACCTATTATAATATATGAAATTATATCGTCTTAGATCATCTTCCAATAGGTACTCAGACTTCGATACATCCGGTAAAACACGTACCACATACCCAATACTAGATGATTCCACATAGGTAGAAGGGTCTACCACAAGCACTTTACAGTAATTGGCAACATCGGAAAATGATTAACATCTACAACGTGGAAGACACGTAATAAATGAAAGCACATAGGTACTTGCACTAATATTTAATGACAGCACCTATGCAAAGAATCATTGAAACTCACCTAGTAGTTTTTTAGAAAAACAATTTTTCATCTGCTTCGGATATAATAAAAAGCGATAAAAATTATGTTTTTCAAACTTTTCTTACTTTACTATATGTTACACGGATCACTCACGTGAAAATTCAGCTCCTGGCCGACATGTTTCGACCTCATCCGGAGGTCGTCATCAGGGCGAATACGAAGCGCGCGACGCCGCACGGCGACGTCCCGGAACCACAACTTATTTTTCACGTGACTGACCCGTGTAACATATAGTAATGTCTGTTTCACGTTAGATAACCGAAAATTTTCTTATTTTACTTTTTTTAATTTTATATTAATGTGGTGGTGGTAATTTTATATTAATATAATCCTCTGACTGCTCTGGCTAATATATGGCTCTGGTAGTACAGAGAGGGTCGTGCTCCTGCAGTGGATACTAAAAAGACCTAGCCTGTGCGCTTTATCACGCTAATGTCTTTTCCACTTTGTATATCTTCATGTTTGGACAAGAAAAATCAGAAAAGCGCAATCCGGCTTCCTGACCTCAACTCCAATTTTGGTACCAGCTGAAAATCAGTGCTGAGGTTCCTACACCACAGCACGAAGCTGAGCTGGCCGCCTTTTCGGCATTCATTAGGTATAGTCTAGTTATGTAAGTTATATTCTGTAAATTGCTTGCCGAATAAAGATTTTCTTTCTTTCCAAAAGCGGTACCACATACGTACGTAGCGACGTGCCATCGTTACACTGTCAACCAACATTGAGCACTATAAAATGATGATAAAGTCTAATTTGGTTTGACATTAAGGCGACGCTATCGGATCACTGTCGTATATAAGTAAAAAAATAAAAGTTCTGCACACAGCTTTGGGAATAATAACTTACTGGAACGCGCAGAGGAGAGGAGGTAAAATAAAAATATGTTGGTAAGTAGACTAGATACTCACTTGACATTCCAGTGTCCACTGTCCAGCCCGTGCCCACCGACCACCAGCACCACAATGACCGTCGGCTGCCGGTCCCTCCCCGGCGTCACGCGGGCTGCCGCACACAATCGGTGGCGATCCATTGTCTTGCTAATGCGACGGATGTTGGTTTTATGATTTTGCCTAAAATCTATTTAGATAGGCGGTTCAGATAAATTCAGGCTATGTGACATGTAGTTTGATCTAATGCGGAAGTATGAGCTGAGTAGGTACTTATGCTAAAAATCTGTTAGGCCTTTGTTCAATTGTCATAATGTCATTGTGTTTCTAAGAGAAAAGAAAAAACTTAGAATGTACCAGCTGCTTCTCTTCCCGCGCAGATCATAAAAGATCGATGGAATTGGCGAAATTGGGTACTACTATCCAGGGTCAAAAATAAATGATTTTGTAATGATACGAGAATAAAACGACAAAAAATTATGTCACTTGTCATCATATCCATTTTGAACGTGATTTTAGATTTACTAATCCCCAAAAACTGAAATAAACTATGACGTCACGCCGTGCGTTTATCATAGAAATCCCATAGAAAATATTTGTTTTGACGTTTAGAAAAAAAGTATGTGTTTTGAATTGATGGCAACTAGCGGATTGCGAATCATGAAAATAAGCGTTGCGGCTAGCAACCCATCACTATTTTGATGCCATTTTCCACCTCGCCCACCATCATGCTAAAAGTGCTGTGTAGTGTTATAAACAGACTGAGTATTCGAAGACCGGTACGGACTAATAAGCTAAGGAAAATTAATAATAATTAGGTACTTAGGCAGTACCAGATCTAGACTTTTTTTAGGAGTGACAAAATGTAAATATGCCATCCCATGTTCCAGTTATTACAAATAGGAGTCTTTAAATTTGCCGCCTTTAAACATCCGCCGCCCCATTGTGCACCATGTTATAAAAACTGTCTGGTACCTAGCGGGTAAGAGGGGTGCAAATATTCGATTTTGCCGCTCCTCTGATCTAATGCCACCCGGGGCATGGACATATTTGTAAATAATAATTAGGTTGGTATAACTAGATAAGTATTATCTATCTGTTAGCGGATTCCCAAGGTTTAGCCGTACGGTACGTTGCGCAAGTTTGGCGAAGTCCTAAGGTCTAATTAAAATAATATCACAGATAAGGCTGGAGGTGCTGGAACAAAGGGTGGAATATAAATAACCTAACCACCTCTGCAAATATGCTCTCGACAGAGTGCTTCCGTTTTCATTCGTTCCATCATGATTTTGTTTACGATGGTCGCGTTTAGATGTCGCCACTTGTAAACATTGCGTTTCTGCAACGCGCTATGGAGATTTTTTCACCGAGAATGACTCCTCTCGGCGACACTGCTACTGTATCGCTTCTCGGCCTTTTGGCTAAGATCAAAGTGTAGTATCTGTTCTTTTCAGCTTAATATCTGAAAGTTCCCCCACTGGGGGACCAGTATATTAAACTGATTTTTGTAAACCGACGGGATGTTCGGGGCTCGCTCCACTCCCGTCACGGGTCGGCCCGGCATTGCAGTGCCGCCGGGATCGGCCCACATAAACTATCTAAACTTACTCCCATTAGCTTCTCTTGGAGAACCCAAAAGAAGCTAACGGAATAATATAATCGAATTTAAGCACCTTGCCACCTTTAAAAAAAACACCACCGAACTCCATACCAAGCTCGTCTAGCTAGAAAATTTATGAAATATTGTTTGTAGTGCAACAAAGGGGGTATCAACCCGAAAGGGTGTTAACATACTAACCAATGTGAACAACTTTCACTATGGTACCAAAAAAAAAATCTGCCTACCGTGCCAAAATGTATGGAGCTGCAATTTTTTTTTGCGATTTCAGGGATGGATAAAAGGGACCATAATCTACATAGGCACGTGGTGGATTATAGGACGTGACAAGTAACCACAAACCAAAATAACGACTTGGCTGTGATTGTAGACACTTGTATTTATGACATAATAAAACTACACAAATAGTAGATATTCAATCTTTAATACTATTATTGTTCCATTTTAAAATTGCGATCGACAACATAAATGCACTGTGTGACCAAATAATAGACACGTGTGATAAATAAAACTAAACCTTATTGTATTGAACATAAGTATCATAACGTCGAGATAAGTAAGGCATCGTTAGCACTAGTTACGCGAAAGCTAAAGAACATCACACCGAACAGTAAACATTCCCATTTGAAGTCAACTACAGACCCATATACAAGAGCATGTACAGATAATGCAAAAAATGTGATGCAATAAAATAAAAAGAAGTTCAACTTCTTACAAAATATATTTGGGATCGCACATAATATAGCACCAGCTATAGCGAATACAGAGCTCACTAAATGTGAATGATTCTGAACACAATATGTAATTGTTGTCATGGCAGACCAATTTGCCTCCAAATGTAAATAATTTACTGTTCGGTATAATGTCATGAGTAATCATAAAGTATTCATGGACCAAATGCTGGCTGCTATGAACTTCATGCGTAGTTGCACTTTCTGTATTCTCTTTATCACTGTCGACAAATGTGTTCGATTATAATTTCAGAAATAAAACTATTAGCATTAAACAATTTCATAATAGTTAGGGACATATTATACATAAGTTGACAGTGAAAGACAGAAAAAATTTAATGTAAAAACATCGCAATTTTTCATAGCTCATCAATGGATTGACAACGATGAATCATGAACATACAATCATTATAATGCTAACAATTTATATAATTCAGATAATCACAGTAATAGTAGACACATAGAATGTCTAACAAACTATAATGAAACTATTTTAAGGGTAAATTCAGTCTACGGTACTGAACAACTTTCCCCAAGAAACATATATCGAAACTAGCTGATGTCCAGGGCGTCATCGCGTGGTTAAATTTTAAAAAATGACGGAGTTTCATACATACTTTCATCCTCTATTTAATGATTCATCCCTTTCAAAGATTTTTTTTTAAATATTAATACAATAAACTCTTGTTTTGAACATTTCTAACTTCTAAATTGACCAAGTTTCAACCCTCATTTTTATAACGTTATATATAACGTGTAAGAAAATATACTAAAATTTAATTTAAATGCGAATTCAGTCCATGATACTGACCAACTTTGCCCAAGGAACAATATCGAAATATGAAAAATATTTTTGTGCATTCCATACAAACTCGGATCAGCTGATCGTTCAACTTGTATTTCTTTTAGCCATTTAGGTCCTATATTTGGGCAAAAGCCTCCCCTTTTTGTTTAACTTGTATGGGAGATCAAAAATTATTTTTATATTTCGATATATGTTTCTTGGGGAAAATTGTTCAGTATCATGGACTGAATTCACCCTTAAAATTGTTTCAATATATTTTTTTAGATCCTGTATGTAAATCAACACACCTTTGTGCCAACACGCGACGTGCGACACTAGACAAGCCTTGTTTTCCGGCTGGTACAAAACGGAGTCGAATTTAAGATTTATCTACTATAACCGAGCATTGAACGTGAACCCAAGCCAGCATTTGGTCCAGGCAGCCTATCTAAAGGGCGTATCTAGCCCTCCATCTGCTGCGCCATGGCGGCGGGGTTGGAGGGCTCGTTGTTCCTCTTCTTGGAGCCCGACACGATGTCGTCGATCCGAAGCAGCAGGATTGCTGTCTCCACTGCCGTTTTGTACACCTGGAAAGAGGAAACTCATGTCAAATTTTGTTCACAAGACTTTTAAGGTGGTTGCACTTTTTAGGGTTCCGTATCTCAAAAGGAAAAAGTAAAAACCAAACCTAGGATCACTCGTGTCTGCTTGTCCGTCTGTCACAGCCAATTTGCTACGAAACTATTAGAACGATTAAGTTAAAATTTTGTGCACATGTGTAAATAATTCAGTGACCCAAAGACGGTTTATGTAAATGAATTTGAAAAGGTTTTGCAAACAATTTTGTGTGGCATATGAAATGAAAGGGCTTATTGTGAGAATCCGAAATATCTTGTTTTAATAATATTTTTGAGTTATATTTAGCGAAAATTTACCATTTCCCCACCTCACCTCAAAGTACTGGGCCTAAAATTTTGAAAAAATACAGGAAATAGTTACTTTACCTATAGATTACAGGAAAACTATAAGTCTCTAGTATTTATATGTGTTGAATCACTAAAAGGCAAACTTCAACATGTAATCAAGTTCATACTAGATATTTATAAATTGATTATGTAACGGAACCTACGAACAATAATTCTCTAGAATCGTAATTAATCCCGAAAAATCATTCCACGCGATATGTACCGCGGCGGGCGGGGCTTAAAATATGAACAGCGCGGCGCGACAGTTCGCCGTGACACTCGAGTCGTGCGGTTGCGTCGCAAGAAGTTTTGAGAATATTGCTGTGTTTTTGCGATAATCGATTCATTAAAAATGACGTCATGTGCCGTGAAGTGGTGTAGAAGCACATACAGACATGAATATTAGTTATAAAAAAAAGTAACACGTAAACAAGGTTATTTACTTTAATTTATTATTTATCCGCGCGTTGTACCTCACTGCTCGTTGCGTTGACTGCCCCACCCGACCGACGACGACGCGTGACCTTGTCGCGACCAATCGCATGCATCTTTGTCTAGGTGTGCATTCGAGTGTTTCGTTGTAATTACTGTTCGTTTGTTTGCGTAAATGGAATCAGAATCGAAGCGGTGAATGTAGGAGCGTTAGTATTCTAGAGAATTATATTTCGATGAACGGAACCCTCAATGCGCGAGTCCGTCTCGCACTTGTCCGGTTTTTTTCTCTTTCGACCTTATCTCACTTTCGTTAAATCGGCACAATATTTAGGCTACGGTAACCTGCTAACTTGTACAAAAATTGTTTTATCTTTTATATTTTAAAGAAAACAGTCCACGTAATATCTTAATAAATAAATATATAAAGACAAATCATACTGATTACCCAAAGTAAGTTTAAAACTTGTGTTATGGGATAGTAACTTAACGATACTATATTTTATGAAAAATACATATAAACACCCAAGACCCAGGACAATTTGAAACAGGCCATTTTCCAACTTGCCCTGGCTGGGGACTGAACCCAGAACCTCCGAATTAGCGGTCTAGCGTGTTAACCATTACGCCACGGAGGTCGTCAAAGTTCACTGAGGTCGAGGCTGTAAATCTGGAACTTCAGAACTATAATTGAGAGCCACACAGTTATTTGGCTTGTCATTTTCTTCATGCGTTTACTTTTAACGTTAACATACCTAGGCTGTTTGATAAGTACCCGTTTATGGAAAAAAAAAACATTTTTTTTTTGTATATATGCATTTATTTTTCTACGTAGTCACCTTTTAACTCTATACATTTGTTCCACCTATACTCAAGCTTCAATAAACCATCCAAAAAGTATGATTTTGGAAAGTCATTAAAATAGGCCTCTGTGGCGGCAATGACTTCGGCATTGATCCAAATCGCTTGCCACCGAGCCATTTTTTTAGGTTGGGAAACAAAAAGAAATCGCATGGGGCCAAATCTGGAGAATACGGGGGGTGAGACAATAGTTCGTAGCGTAAATGTGCTAATTTAGCCGTCACAACTCTGGACGAATGAGCCGGACGTTGTCGTGATGAAAAAGTACTTTTTTCTTTTTTAAATGGGGTCGTTTGTCCTTCAACACGGCGTGAAATTCATCCAATAAATTGGCATAGTACTGCCAATTTATTGGATATATTATTGTTTTTCCCTTTTCTAAATAGTCAATATGTATAATACCCTGCGAATCCCAAAAAACGGTCGCCATGACCTTTCCAGCCGATGGGACGGTTTTTGCTTTCTTTGGTGCAGGTTCACCCGGTAAAATCCACTGCTTCGACTGCTCTTTCATTTCCGGGGTGTAGTGGTGGACCCACGTTTCGTCCACGGTCACGAAACGATGCAGAAACTCCTTCGGGTTACGTTTGAACACGGCCAAACACTGCTCCGAAGTAGTCAGTCGGTTCCGTTTTTGCTCCTCCGTGAGTAAACGCGGCACCCACCTCGCCGATACTTTCTTCATACCCAATTTTTCTTCTAATATGTGTTGTACCCTCTCGATTGAAACATTTACAGCATTAACGATTTCTCGAAGTTTAATTCGGCGGTCGGCTAAAACGATATTTTCAATTTTCTTAACCATATCGTCTGTAGTCACCTCAACTGGCCGGCCTGGGCGATCCTCATCAAAGACGGTTGTTCTCCCCCGCTTAAACTCGTTATACCAATATCTGACGGTTGTCATAGAAGGAGCACATTCATGGTAAACCGCTTGCATTCTTACTTTTATTTCATCACATGTTTTTCCTTCCAAAAATAAGAATCTAATTACAGACCGATACTGTTATTTCTCCATTTTAACAATTTAAGTTCACGCCTTTACTGAATCGTTGTCAAATGAGAAAAAAAACAAAAGAATGCCTTTTTTTTTTTATTTTCCCGCCTCTGAAAAATGGCTTAAAAAGGTGGTATACTTATTTGCGGCCAGTGATATTAATATATTTAGAAAACGGGTACTTATCAAACAGCCCTCGTATGGCTGATAACGTTGTGCAAGATATAAATAAATAAATAAATAGAAAAGAACAAATCACACTGATTGAGCAAGACGCGTGTGAGTGAAGAAACCATACAAACTCTAGACTTTATGCCATACAACATAAGGCCCAGTTTCGCTTGCACAATTCTGACGTATTTCACTGGGCTCGTGCTCGCGAACTTTCTACATCTCGTTCGCGACAACTTACCTGCAGTTTGACGGCCAGCGGCTCCCAGATGCCCTTGACGGCCATGTCGACGATCTCGCCGGTCTCCCCGTCGATGCCGGCCGCGCTCCCGCCGGCCGCGTGTCTCGCGCGCAGCGCGGTCAGCGTGCGGATGGTGTTGGCACCGCAGTTCTGGGCCAGCGTGCGAGGGATGATTTCTGTGGACAACAAGTATCATGATATTGATATAACTATAATTTTAAACAAAATAAAGCTTCAATTTCTGGTCCTCTTCATCAATTCCACGTCACCAAAACACTTTCTGAATGCTGATGCTTGAATTGGGTGGTTTCCTGGGTCAAAAATGAATTATGTTGTACTGTTAAGAGTATAGAACGTCACAAAATAATGTCACTTGGCATTGATCACATCAATTTTTAACGTGATTTTACATTTATGAATGCAGAAAAACGGATATTAAGAGCGTTATTTGACTCCAAAAAACTATGACGTCACAGTCCGATATTTCTACAAATATCATAGAACATGTTTGTTTTGACGTTTAGACAAAAAGTGTCTGATTTGACTTGTTGGAAACTAGCGGATTATTGACTAAAACATCAAAATCACTATACATGTGCGTAGGCCAAATCCTCTTGCTTGACTGCTCTATAAAACATATATGGCTCTGGTAGCACAGAGAGGGTCGTGCTCCTGCAGTAGACTAAAAATAAGTTGTCACCAAAGGGAACTTACCGAGAGCCTGCGCGACCGCCCGGTACGGGGAGGAGTGCGCGGCCTGCGCGGACAGCGCCTGCGACACCGCCATCTCCACCGCGCCGCCGCCCGCCACCAGCCGGGGGGACAGCACCTGCACAACACACACATTCAACATCTCTTATTGCTTCAGACCACCAATTCTTGTATTGTATATACAGGGTCTAACTAAATATACTGAAACTATTTTAAGGGTTGATTCAGTCCATGATACTGAACAACTTTCCTACAGGAACTTATATCGAAATATGACCCCCAGACAACTTTAACTATTGTAAGGGTATCATTCCGAAATCGCGAGAACAAAATCCGCTACTACATAGTAAATTACCGCATAGTAAAATATGGAAGAGCATATTCTTTTTTCCCGATTTTAAAATTATTTTCTTAGTAAAAGTTGTTCGTATAGATAATAATAATAAGGCAGTGTAGCCAACGAGCAGCAAGTCACCATCTACCAGGCTTAAATTGTTGTGAGAGATTTTTAGGTAGATGTCCGTATCTCATTCCATAACCCAGTTATCCGGTCCACTAACATCCCATCCACATAGCCCAAACCAAGAAAACCCTCCCTGGCAATAGTTCAGCAGCTATGGTCGAATGTCCGTTAGTGCATCTCAATGGTATATTAAGGGATAGACCTCCATAGATGCAGCCATCTCACTTTTTAGATAACTACTAAAAGGCCTCTTCATGTTTTTTGGGCTTTGGCCCCATGAACGCCTCAAAGGACCGGGTCCCCATGGACCCGTGGCTGAAAAGCGTACCGACATAATAATAATAATAAATCTTTATTGATCATAGAAGTAAACACTGCGATCCCACACTAGGCTAGGCCTGTCATGTCATGTGATGTCATGTCATCATCTTGACGACAGCATGTCCTTAAAATATGGAAAATGTGATCAAAACATTCGAATGGTATTCAAATTCAAATTATACTCGTATGTTCCTATATATATATTTTGGTTTCCTGACCAAAGTGCATTGGTCAGGAAACAAAAAAGAAACAAAAAATGCACTGCTTTTCCTTCCACAGAGATCGTAAAATTCAATTATGGGAATAGGCACCAACATTGGGCTCCGATTACTTCGGAATAGGCAATAGGCTAAAATTAAAAACTTTTTTTTCTTTAAATTGAATTTTCAAGTCTACAGCTTACTTTTCGAACACTTTTGATCAACTTACCAAATTCTTGGCGACATGCAGAGCGTCCTGCAGATTCCTCTCGATCTCGTTGAGCACGTCCTTGGAAGCGCCGCGCAGCAAGATTGTGCACGCCTGGAAACGTCACAAAAGGACGTCAAATGCGAATCATGTTAATAGGCTATACAACTCGACTAACGACTAGATGTCTGGCCATATTTATTTATCAGCCAAATTTTACTTGAGTTTTCTGGTGCTGCAGGCATAGGCTATGGTGGCAGCTTACCATCTTCTTCTTCATCTAAGCGCGTTCCCGGTTGCATCCTCAGCTGTGCTGCTTCGGAGCCCGGGATGCGCTTTCCCGCTTTTTCTTCTCCAATTATAACATGCATGTCAATGGTCACCCAAGGATGCCAAATACCTTGCAAAATGGAGGAGTATAGCCGGAACAGTTAAAATGATTTGGCTATAGTTTTACGACCGGCCGCCTGCTTGACGTCAACCCTCTTTGGGAATGTATTTGTGCGAAAAGTTTTACAACCGGCCGCCGCCCGACGTTAACCCTCCTTGGGAATGCAATTGTAGCACGAGATGTTTGTACTTAGTCCTTAGTGTTAGTCGCCTCTTACGACATCCACAGGAAGAGATGGAATGGTCCTATTCTAATTCTAACCCGGAACCACACGGGTAGGTGGCAGCTTACCATATAAGAGAAAAATATACTTGTTTGTCTTCATTTAAAAAATATACACATAACGTCAACAAATATACTGAGACTATTTCAAGGGTGGATTTGGTCCATGGTACTGAACAACTTTCCCCAAGGAACATATATCAGAATAGGTAAAAAAATTTTTTCTTTCCATACAAACTTCGATCAGGTGATCGGTTTACTTGTATACATGCACATGCATACTATCACGTCTTTATCCCTAATGGGGCAGACAGAGCATTTCGGGTCTTGTGGCATGACCCAAAGTCACTTTTAGCGTGATGGTGGGCAAGAAAGTGGAAAAAGGAAACAAAATAGTGATGGGTTGCTAGCCGCATCGCTTATTAACATGATTCGTAGTATCGCCAAGTCCCTCGATCGGCTTTACGATCTGCACGAGAAGAGAAGCAGTTGATACATTCTAAGTATTTTCTTTCCTCCCAGACCAGCATGGAAGCTACTTGTATGGGAGACCAAAAATTATTTTTCATTTTTTGTTATAAGTTCCTTGGGGAAAGTTATTCAGTATCACAGACTGAATTCACCCTTAAAATAGTGTCATTATATTTTGTTAGACCAGTATACTAAGTTTTTGTAAAAATATTAACAATTTCAATTTGTTTATTCAGTAACAATAATACATTGCATTCCATTATAATATGTACACCTTAATATCTAATGACTTAATTTTTAACAATCCAATTTAAAGCGGCAAATCCGTTTTTCAACTAATTAATTAACAGAGTGGTGGCCACAGATCTGTATATACTACTAGATACAGAAAGTCCTTTAATTTATATGAAAACCTAGCGTACCAATTTTCAATACAATATTTAATAAGAAATTCACTTACAAACTGAAGGAATCTTTTTTATTACTTCCTCCAACGGTTTTAGACGAGTTTCTGCGGCTAAGAACGGCAGATTTAGGTATTTTACAGTAGAGAGCTCAATGTCCGAATTAATGAATTGACATAACCGGACCAAAAGTGACGATCCTAAATGAAGTCAATTTGACGTCAGATCGACACGCAAATTCATACAGGGGCTATGTCTATCTTGATCCATGGTCTGTGGTGGTGGCCCATTAATGGTAAGCACAACGTGGGTCGTCTGTTGGCAAGATGGGTTGACGACATCAGAAGTTTCGCGGGTCGATCGTGGATGAGAGTAGCTCAGGACCCTGGTATATGGCATTCATTAAGAAAGAGGCCTATTCCCAGCAGTGAGAGGTTCAAGGCTGTTAATGATGATGTCTAAGTTACCTTGGGGTTCTTGCACTCTGTGACGAAGGTGAAGTACTCGTCGCCGATCTTCTTGATCTCGAAGCGGCCGGCCTGCGTGCCCACGTCGGCCTCCTTCAGCTCCTCCGTGCGGTTCACGATGGTGGCGCCGCACGCTCGAGCCAGACGGTTGTTGTCAGTTTTGCGTAATCTACGGGAAATGGGGAATCATAGAAACAGGGTGATATTGAATGTCATAACTGATGACGTGATTTACGATGGATCAATAGTTGGTTGTCGACGTGTATTTTTGTGACACGAAAGCCTCTTCCAGCTTTCTCCACTCTTCTCAATCTGTTCGATACCATAATGAACCTGCTGTTTTATTTTATTGCCTGGAAATCCATTGGCTGAAATTTAGATGCTGATTTTATACAAAGTGGAAGGGACATACCCGCGGGCCACGAACCACGGGCTATAAGTAGATCACTAAAGTATAATTAAATTAAAATAAGTCAAAAAACCAAAAAAAATCGACATTTACATACAAATCGCCCGGGCGGCCGCACACTTATATAGAAATGCCGAAAACTATTTTTGATATGTGGCTGTTATTTTAATTTAATTACACTATAATGGACCGTCATTTGATTTATTACGGGTTTGTCCCTTCCACGTTGCATACATGCTGGATTTGTAATGTTACAATTTTGACAAATCGTTGCGAAGCAGGCAATGTACATAAAATCAGCATCTTAAAGTCAGCATTGTGTATTTTCAGCCTTTTTAATTTTGTCCTTAATCTCAATTCAAAGCTGTCTTACTTCTTACTATATACAGTTTTACTCACCTTCTAATGGCTGTGATGCCTGCTTTGACCAGATAATGCTGAGCCAAGTCGGAGACTCCCTTCTCTGTGAACACAATGTCAGGCTTGAGGGCAATGATTTCCTCACACTGCCTTTGTACATGCTCCTCTTCCAGTTTGAGCAATTTGGTGAAGTCCTGAAAAAGATAAATTTATTTATTTATTTTTATTTATTTATTAGGTACACCAACAGGATACATGACAAAACTTACAATTATCGTTTCACATATGTACTAGCATGCAACCCAATTATAGGTGAACACAACATTCTTAAAATTAAAGCAGTAGCAATATAAGTAAGTATTAAGTATAAATATTGAAGTTGAAATTTTGAAGGTAATCAAAATACTAAATGTAAAACATTCAAATAAAATATTGAAATACACTTAACATGCATTGTCGTTTTGATGGGATGACTGTATTTTAGATTTAAATTTAGATAACGAGTCGTGGTAAATTTCCAGGTCATATTTTGTACTCATTTGTTGTAAGTGGAGAGCATTCTTGGTAAAGGAGCGTGCCTGCCAAGCTTTGTGTTTGTTCGGGGATAACATACGATTCTTCGACCTTTCTATGGGTGTTTGGTCTAGGTACTGTGAGACTGATGCTTTCGAGAGCGTGATGATAATCTACTGTACCGTGTAAGCTTGTAAAAGAATATTTGTGAGCCATTAGATCGTGGTCAATCAACTAACACACAATATGCAGTGTTAATTAATTTCTAGTGCCTTCTCCAAATAGTGCAAAGCCAGTCATGAATAGAGATGTGCTGTTCCTGAAAACTTTTGAATATTCCTGTTAACATTCCCAGCAATATTCCTAAAAATTACAATTTAGGGGAATATTAACAAAAATTATTGGGAATATATACGGAGTTATTGGGAATAATCCTGTAAATTTACAATAGGAAATTTCCCGTAAATTTGGAATATTTCCAGCGGCATGTCACTAGTCATGAAGGGTTCTGTACCTCTGTACATTGTTTGAAAAAGAAACACAAATAATACAAAAATATTAATATGCACCTGTTCTCCCTCAATCTCAATGTTGGTCTGGCTCTCTCCCTTCTTGTACTCTAATGGGCAATCCAGCAGAATGATGCGGGGGTTCTCAATGAAGCGCCTCATCTTGGGGTGTGTGACATCCTTGTTGATCATCACACCGTTGAGCACACGGGACTCCTCGATGCTGCCGCCAGGAATCTTCTCGATTTTAGCATAGCTGGAAACAAGTTATTAATTTAAATTTATTATTTTTATTAAAATTATAAATAAAACAATTTCAATATTGTAACCCTATGTTGCTACAACACACGTGATTACAATTTTATCTACTATAACTCTAAATTCTCCAAGATTCTCAGTACTTTATAGTCTTTATATTGTTTGTTTGTTTGTTGTGTGTAAGCGGCTAACACTGGTTTCAGATTTTTCAAGCTGCCCCTTTTGGCCGCTCGCCTTTGCATCTGACATAGCTTATCATCGGCCATAAAATAATTATGAAAACCAGGAACAACAGCTTAACATGCAATGAAGCACAGGGGAGCTTGAGAATGTTTGATGCCATTTGTCACCCATCCAAGTGCGGACCACGACCAAGGTCACTTACTACCGACCGAGCTAGTCTTTACATTTAACACTAAAATCAAATCAAACTCACTTCTTGATGTCTACTTCAATTCTTCCATTATCATTGATAGTGACTGTGTTGACTGCATCCAGAGCAATGTCTACAGCTAGGTCGGCCCAACGACCAATGTACTTAGTGCCCACACAAGAACGGATCTGTAAATAGGCAAAAGATATAATGAAATATGTGTATACAAAAACACCAAAGTTTCATACAGTTTTTGGCCTAGCATAACCAGCCCACTTTTTCCTGTGAATGTTGTAATGTGAGAAGCGAGTAAAGAACTAAGCCCAAACATTTCATACAACAACTGTATTCCCAAATAACAGCTGACATCAATTAGCCATGTGGTTCCTGGCAGAGTAGAATAATGGAGTGGTCCCACTCCAAGTTTTTCCATGGATGTCGTAGAAGGCAACTTAGGAAACACAAGCAAAACAAAGCTTATAAACATCAATGAGACCTCTCCAACCCGTCTGGCCAGCGTGGAGAGTATAGGCTAAATCCTCTGGCTGCTCTGGCACCAGACAGTGGTTAGCTGTGAAACCTTTGCCACCAATGCGATACAAGGAGGGTTGATGTCAGGCAGACAGGGTTCACAGCCAAACTTTTACAACAGTTCCTGCTCTTCCTTCTCTGCTTCACACTTCTCTCTTCTTTAGCATCCTTGGGTGTATTAGGTCCTTACATATGAAATTGCCGATGATCAATACTGGCAACTTTAAAATCAAATATCTTGCGTTTCATTAGGAATTCCAAATTCAAATTTATTTCGAAATAAAGCCAGAAAAATATTGTTTTAAAATTCGTATTTCATTTGTTTTAACATCATTTGTTTGAGTTTCAACATTGCTATAACAACAACTGTGGACAAATTGAAAATTCGCGGTATTTACGAATACGAGTTCCACCGTGGCACCAGTGCTGCAGAAACGACTCGAAGAATTAACGACGTGTATGGACCAGGTACCGCTAACGAACGAACGGTGCGTTTTTGGTTTCAACGTTTCCGTTCTGGAAATTTCGATTTACACAATGAGCCTCGTGGACGACCTGATACTCAAGTGAATAACGAAGAATTGAAGGCGATAGTGGAAGCGGATCTATCTCAAACCACTTCTGAATTAGCAGCAGCCTTCGGCGTAAGTGACAAAACGATACTTATCCACTTGCGCCAAATTGGAAAAATTAAAAAACTCGAAAAGTGGGTACCGCATGAATTGACTGAAGCAAACCAACAAACACGCGTGGCTTGCTGCGTTTCTTTGCTTCGCCACAATAATGAGGGGATTTTGAACCGTATCGTGACTTGTGATGAGAAATGGATCCTGTACGACAATCGGAAGCGATCATCACAATGGCTTGACCCTGGAGAACCGGAAAAACCTTGCCCTAAGCGAAAACTGACCAAAAAGAAGATTCTGGTTAGTGTTTGGTGGACCAGTGCTGGTGTTATCCACTACAGCTTCTTGAGATCAGGCCAGACGATTACTGCAGACTTGTATTGCCAACAATTGCAAACAATGATGAAAAAGCTCGCCATTAAACAACCGAGACTGATGAATTGCTCTAGTCCACTGCTCCTTCAGAATAACGCTAGACCACACACTGCACATCAAACGATCACCAAGTTAGAGGAGCTGCGACTGGAACCTCTGCGTCACCCACCATACTCTCCAGATCTTTCCCCAACCGATTACCACTTTTTTCAAAATTTGGATAACTTTTTACAAGGAAAAATTTTCAAATCTGATGAGGCAGTCAAAACCGCCTTCAAACAGTTCATAGACTCTCGCTCCCAGGATTTTTTTTCCAAAGGTATCAATGATCTGCCTTTAAAATGGCGGAAGTGTATCGATAACAACGGCGCATACTTCGATTGATTAAATAATAATTTCATTAAAAAAAACTTGTTTCTCTTTTTTGATACTGAACGGCAATTTCATATGTAAGGACCTAATATCTAGTTTTCCGCACGTCAATCCCAAATGGTGTAACGTTTCATGTGTCACGCCAAGACTGCAATTGGCAACCATAAAAGTACTACAAACTAAAGCAATAGTAGATTACATACCACTTCTTTGAGCTTGTCTCTGTCATTCAGGTCAATAGGCACAGATATCTTGTCCTGTAGCAGTTTGACAGCATCCTCTAGAGCCTGGCGGTACTCGCGGATAATCACTGTGGGGTGGATGTTCTGTGCCAAGAACTGCTCTGCTACTGCCAGCATCTCGCCGGCCAGGACTATCACTGATGTAGTTCCATCACCAACCTAGTAAATGATGGTAAAAATTTATGCAATATAAAATAATAGGAACAGTCTAAGCTCCTTCTACAATCAATGTGGACTTTTAAGTCTTGCAACCCTCAGCTGTGTCTACTTCATAAGAGATAATGGATGGATGGATGCATGGAAGGATGTGAAAGTGTATCCTGTGTATACTACATAAAATAAACAATTAGGTATGTCCTAAATTTACTTTCATAAATAAACGGGCAAGTGCGAGTCAGACTCGTACATGAAGGGTTACGTACCTCCGTATAATGTTTTCAAGTGCTGAAGAAACAAGTTTCTTGTATAACGACCCCCTTTAATTTTTATCTTTATCTTATTTTTAGTATTTGTTATTATAGTGGTCATAGTAATATATAATCGGTGAAAATTTCAAGTATCTAGTTAATGCCATTATAAAAATCGAATTAAAAACACTGAAAAAAACATGATTCTTGTATGAGGACCCCCCTTAATTTTTAACTTTATCTTATTTTTAGTATTTGTTGTTACAGCGACTATAGTAGTACATAACCGGTGAAAATTTCAAGTATCTAGTTAATGCCATTAAGATCTAGTTAAAAAAGCTGAAAACACAAGTTTTCTATATGACAACCCCCTTTAATTTTAAACTTTTTTTTATTTTTAATATTTGTTGTTATAGCGGCCACAGTAATACATAATCGGTGAAAATTTCAAGTGTCTAGCTATTACAGTTCAAGAGATAGAGCCCTGTGACAGACGGACAGACAGCGGAGTCTCAGTAATAGGGTCCCGTTTGCACCCTTTGAGTACGGAACCCTAAAATATATATAAAATTTCTATAAAAAAGAATAAAAACAAATATTATAACTGGGAAAAGTAATAAGACAAATCCCTTGCTGATTTAGTTCTGAAACACAATTCTAAAGGATGTCATTTATGCAATTCCTATCGATCATTATACAGAGACAGTGTTGTCATGACTAATATCCAAATTCTAACCTCTTCATCCTGTGTTCTCGCGATTTCGATCATGGTTTTTGCGGCAGGGTGCTGTACTGTAATCTCTCGTAGGATAGCGTTGCCGTCGTTGGTCATGACGATTCCGCCCATTGGGTCCATCAACATTTTCAACATAGCTTGAGGTCCAAGGCATGTTCGTATTACGTCCGCTATCGTCTAAAATACAAATAACACATGACATTTTATGATTGAAAATCGTTACTTATCCCACAAATTTTAAGTTTAATTACTTTTGAAGTGGCAATTACCTTTCCAGCGTTTATATTTTCCAGCTGAACCTTCCGGCCGGAGTCACGTTTTGTGTTTTGGCCTGAAAAAGTAATGTCACATTTGGTACTGTTTTACATATTCTTGACTAATAAAAGCCATTTTTTACAATATACTCACTCAAAACTAAAATGGGTTGTTGACTAAACATGTTGATATTGTTGTATGCAAGACAATTCTATAATAATTATAAAAATCCAGCAGAAAATAGGTATCTTGCGATTCTCAATGCACAAAAATCGCGTGGTGACTAAAGTTGCCATAAATTCGAAACAAAAATCATATTGTGTCAATTTTTTTATATGGCAATAATGATTTGAATGTCAAATACTTTTTTTATTGAATAAGTCAAAAGAATCAACATGAGAAGTGCCTTATTCTTTCTTTACCCGATAACCGAAGACGGGTAATGTTTTTGGAGAGCGAGCGAAGCGACTCAGTTTCGTGATTGGCCAAAAATGCTTTTGTCCGTCAGTTTTTCGGTTTGTTCTCGCCTACAGATCGCATTTCTCAACCGATTCTTGTGTAATTTTTTAAGCAAGTTCGCTTGATTTGTCCCTATATATTTATTTATTTATAAAGGTAGGATTTTTTTGTCGATTCAGTTTTCGGATTTTTTTAAATGGAGGCGATATGGGGCTTTAAAACTAAGAAAATTATATTCAAGCCATTTCGAAAAAAATTCGAATATGTGTGTCAGTCATAATTTTTTTTTTTATGCGATAAACTTCAACGGATTAGGTTAGGGTTAGGGAGCAAGGCGCGGATCCATTTAGTGGGCAGTTGGGCACGATAGGCGTGCCCACAACTATGGCGGACTTGTAATGTCACACTTTCACAAGGGGGTGTAAATAGGAGTTTGGAGTCTAAATTTGTTTTACGGGCGGGAGGCAGTATAATCTATTAAAATGTAAATAAATATGCCGCCATGATTGCTGCCTACGAGGGGCAAATAACTTCTTAAAAATATCAAACGTTTAGTAAACATATTTTAGTTAAGGTGAAGACATAAGAGAAACCGTTTAAACGAAGTGATTTTGGGCAAATGTTTTGGCTTAAATATAGAACGTGAAGTTTTGAAATATTTATATACTGTATAGGATATCCTAAAGTGTTGCTTTACGATTGAAAATGCTTGCTTTTAGTTTCTATTCACATCCAGAAATAATTTGAAAAGCGTCGATCTGTTATTTTTTGGGCAAAATTTTTATCATTATTAGAAATCCATTTTAAACCTATACTGGATATATTTGTGACTTTAGTTTGTGTCTATTGTCTCAAATTCCAATAGTTGGAAAAAGTAATCAAACAATTGAATAATTTAGAAAAAAATATTTGCCTCTACTGCAAACATGAAAATGTCAGAACTATATTTGCTTGCAAAAACTATCAGGCGCAAAAGCATACGGCGGCGCGGCGTTGCCGATCTGTGCAGAGTTTGTAAACGCGACGTTGTTGCCAGCTCGTGCACGTTTCTCTGTGTATATGTATGCTAGGTTTGCTATTAACCTACGAGTATTGTGATATATTTGATGGAAAAAGTCACAATGTGATAATTTCGAGTTGTTGTATATTTGATTTTAAAAAATGGGTAATGTTTATTTTTCGTGTATGTAAGTGGCCAACACTGGTGTCAGATTTTTCAAGCTGCCTTAAGGCATCAGACATAGCTTGACGACTGCCATACAATGACAACCGAGACCAACGGCTTTTAGGTGTTTTCCGAAGCACGGAGGAGCTCGAGAAATTTTTGTATCACTTGTGGTCACCCATCCAAGTACGGATCACACCCGGGGTTGCTTAACTTGCAGTAGCGGCGTTAGGGTAGGGCGCGGTTGGGCGACCGCCCAGGGCGCCAGATACAAAGGGGCGACAGGGGGCGTTTTTGGGCAAGGGGGGTCACAGGTAATAATAAATATATAAATAGCGGCTGGTTAATGGCGGCAACTCCTAGACTCTTATTTGTATGCATATTGTAAACGAAGGGAGGAAGGGGGTGGGCCCTTCCTCCCTTCGTTTACAATGGGGTGGCAAATTTTAAGAATTTTATATCGTACTTGCACCCCTCCCCCCCGTCGGCAGAAATAAATCCTATAAGATTGAAGCCTAACTCAGAGTCTAAATTGCAGTTTGAGGGGGGAGGGGGGGGGGACTCGCCCGGGGCGCTGGTAGAGCTAAAACCGGCATTGTCACTTGTGAAAACTTGTGAAATGGTCACCAAAGGATGCCAAAGACCTTCCAAAGTGGAGAAGAAATAGGAGGAACAGTTTAAATTATTTGACTTTAGTTTTACGACCGGCCGGGCGGCCGCCTGACGTCAAACCTCTTTGAGAATGTATTTGTTCCAAAAGTTTTACAACCGGCCGCCGCTCAACGTTAACCCTGCTTAGGAATACAATTGTAGCACGAGATGTCCTTTAGTTGCCGCCGTTGCCGGTCCCAAGCCCGGATGAGAAAGGAGGAGGGTTGGAGGTGACTCACCCTGCCGTAAAACTTATATGCCGAATATCGGGCGGCAATAACCTGATCCAACCGGCTACCACAAGCCATAAGGGACTAAATCCCCTTTAAAATCGTGGACTCGCCAACTCGCACTGGCCAGCGCGGTGTTTTAAGGCCAATTACCTCCCATATGGTAAAAACAAAAAAACCCAGGCCCCCAGTCCCCGGCAGCCCTGCTATTCCTGACTCCGGTAGCGGTCATGGTAACGGCGGGGCAGGGGGTGCGAAGAATCTCCGGCAGAGATCCGGCTACCACTCCTGTCGACGACTGGCCCTGGTAACACACAACATACGCACTTTGAGGACAGACGAGAAACTAGCTGAGGTGGAAGAGGAAATGAGTAGGTTACGGTGGAACATTGTAGGGTTGTCTGAAGTCCGAAGAGAGGGCGAGGGCACGACAACCCTGAAGTCTGGTAACCTACTCTATCACCGGGAAGGAGACCAAAAGAAGTCCCAGCATGGTGTCGGGTTTCTCGTCCACAGGTCCTTCATAAACAACGTCATAACCATCGAGAGTGTTTCTAGTAGGGTAATATACCTGATACTCAGAGTATCCAAAAGATACTCGCTGAAGGTCATACAGGTATATATGCCAACTGAGGATCACTCCGATGAAGAGGTGGATGAGGTGTATGAGGACATCAGTAGGGCCATACATACTTCTGAAACCTATTTTACGGTTTTTATGGGGGATTTCAACGCAAAACTGGGCAAGCGAGGCGGTGGAGAGTTTAGGCTGGGAAATTTCGGATATGGAGTGCGAAATAACAGGGGTCGTAGGCTGGCAGATTTTTTAGAGAAAGAGGAACTCTTTGCGATGAACTCTTTCTTCAAAAAGCCGCCGCAAAGAAAGTGGACCTGGCTAGGTCCAGGAAAGAAAAACCAGCCCCCTGTTAAGAACGAAATCGACTTCATCCTAACGACAAAGAGACGAATATTCAACGATGTCTCAGTGATCAATCGAATCAAAACCGGGAGCGATCACCGTATATTAAGAGGCATCGTAAATATTGGTCTCAAAGTCGAAAGGTCACGGCTGATGAAGTCGACGCTCCGACCGTCGCGGGTCCAAATCGAAAACTCCGAGAACTTCCAGCTTGAACTATCAAATCGCTTCGAAGGCCTTCAGGATTGCGCTACAGTGGACGAGTTAAACCAAGGATTGGTAGAAGCTGTCCAAGCGGTGGGAGCAAAGGTGTTCAGGTCCCGCCCCAAACGAAAACCTAAAAAAATCTCTGCTCAGACTCTAGACTTGATGGCAGAGCGACGATCCAGGCCGCTGCAGACCTCCGAAGATGCTGAATCATATCGGCAGCTCAACAGACGCATACAAAAGTCCTTGCGACACGATATCCGCTCCTTTAATACTGAATGTATTAAGGAGACGATCGAGCAGAACAAAGGCTCCAAAGTGTTCGCAAGAGCTATGTCAGTTGGGCAAAGTCGATTGATGAAGCTGAAGACGGAGGACGGTGGCGTGGTGTCGACAAAGGAAGGGGTTCTGGCTGAGATCGAGAGGTTTTATGGAGAGCTGTATACCTCAGTCGCACAACCCAGTGGACAAAGGGCTAAAGACCCAAGAGCCAAGCTGACCCGACACTATACGGAAGATATCCCGGACATCAGCCTGTACGAGATTAGGATGGCCCTCAAACAGCTTAAGAACAACAAGGCGCCGGGTGAGGACGGAATCACAGCAGAGCTTCTGAAAGCGGGCGGAACGCCGTTACTGAAAGTCCTTCAGAGGCTCTTTAATTCCGTTCTGCTCGAGGGCGTAACGCCAGAAGCGTGGAACAGGGGCGTGGTAGTCTTGTTCTTCAAAAAGGGAGATAACACCCTACTGAAGAACTATAGGCCTATCACGCTTCTGAGTCATGTATATAAGTTGTTTTCGAGGGTCATCACGAATCGTCTCGCGAACAGGTTTGATGCCTTCCAGCCTCCCGAACAAGCCGGTTTCCGTAAAGGCTTTAGCACCATGGACCACATTCACACGCTGCGGCAGGTTATAGAGAAGACGAGGGAATATAACCGGCCGCTATGCTTGGGTTTTGTGGACTATGAAAAAGCCTTCGATTCGATCGAAACATGGGCCGTGCTTCAGTCTCTCCAGCGATGCCGTATTGACTATCGGTATATCGAAGTGTTGAAGTGTTTATACAGTAACGCCACTATGTCAGTCCGAGTACAGGAGCAGTGCACGAGGGCTATTCCACTGCAAAGAGGTGTGAGACAGGGAGACGTTATATCTCCGAAACTGTTCACCGCTGCACTGGAAGATACCTTCAAGCTCCTGGAATGGAAAGGACTTGGCATCAACATCAATGGCGAGTATATCACTCACCTTCGAATTGCCGACGATAGAGTTGTCATGGCAGAATCCATGGAGGACTTAAGTACTATGCTCGGAGACCTTAATAGAGTTTCCCAACAGGTGGGCCTTAAAATGAACATGGACAAAACGAAAGTAATGTCGAATGTCAATGTTGTGCCCATACCTGTTTCTGTTGGGAGCTCCACCCTCGAAGTTGTAGACCAGTATACCTACCTGGGTCAATTGATCCAGGCAGGAAGTTCCAGCTTCGAGGAAGAGGTCTTTCGACGAATCCGACTCGGCTGGGCAGCGTTCGGGAAGTTACGCAGTGTCTTCTCGTCCAAAATACCTCAGTGCCATACGACGAAAGTTTATAATCAATGTGTGTTACCAGTGATGACTTATGGCTCCGAAACGTGGTCCCTTACTATGGGTCTCATAAGAAGGCTCAAGGTAGCTCAACGCGCTATGGAGAGGGCTATGCTTGGTGTTTCTCTACGTGATCGAATCAGAAATGAGGAAATTCGTAAGAGAACAAAAGTCACGGCAAGTGGCAGTGGGCGGGACACATAGCGCGACGAACCGATGGCCGATGGGGCAAAAAGGTGCTCGAATGGCGACCACGTACTGGCAAGCGAAGCGTAGGACACCCACCCACAAGGTGGTCAGACGACCTGACCAAGGTCGCTGGAAAGCGCTGGATGCAGGCCGCTCTAGATCGGTCATTTTGGAAAACCTTGGGAGAGGCCTATGTCCAGCAGTGGACGTTATGCGGCTGAAATGATGATGATGATGATGATGTCCTTTAGTTGCCTCTTACGACATCCACGGAAGAGACATGGAGTAGTCCTATTCTAACCCGGAACCACACTGGAAAGTTGAACAAATAGAATAAGTATAATAGGTACTCATGTTCATTTTGTAAGTAGGTATGTGATATGCATTCATCTGAATTGCTATGTTTTAGATTTTCTATGATTTTAACCGCGCGGCACACAACCAAAGGATTTGACTCAGTACCTACATTGCGTGAATGTATAGAGTTATATCGATTCAGAGACGTCATTGTTTAAATTATACCTACTGAAGTTGTTACAACAAATAATCCAAATAATTAAATTCGTTTTGTTTTTACCCGACTACGTCGAACGAAAAAAGATGTTCATGCATGTGTTTCGCCGCTATGCATGTATGGTACGAGTTCATCTGTTCCCTCGGCATGATGATGATATCCATAGAAAAAAAATACAAGTGTATATTAAATACACGTGTATATGTATCCAAGTTTTTCAAAATTTCTTATGGCTGTACCTAATTTTTCGGGGGTCCAGTGCTGCCCCCATTTAAAATAAATCATTTCAAAGTAAACGGAGATATCATTAAAAATTTTAATGTGAGAACGGTTTGTGTTGGTATGTATTAGTAGTTATTGGTATGTGTTGATAAGTATTGGTATGTGTTGGAGATAAAATATGAAGCATTGTAAGATCTAAAACCTTTCCTAATTTCATAGGAAAAGTTAAGCCTAGCCTTAGTTACGATATATCCATATATAGAGTAAAGAGGAGTAAACTTGTCTAGTTTTATTTACCCTAAACTTTGGTTCAATTATGGTAATTTACAGATTTAATGTTATGTAAATACTAAAGGTAATTTGTATGAGTACAATAGCCTGTTTTGGCTTATCTATCAGACAACACCGTCACACGTTCTTTTCTTTCTCTTTAACATTCTATTTAATCCTCGCTCACACGTATATCTTCATGAAAAATTCTCCTTTAAAGTTTTTGATAGCCGTCGTCGTTCGTAGTGAACCACTTCTACAGATCCCAGATCACATTCCTCACAGACCTACGCGAAGTCCTTCGCTGTGCTCGCTGCGCGTTTATGGAACGCTTTACCAGTGGAGATAAAATGTCTCAATTATTAGGCTCCTTTAAATCTAGACTTGAGTTATATAAAATATTTATTTATATATTATATGTAGCATATTCATTAGGTACGAGTATGTATGTAGTGTATTTGTAGCGTTTAAGCTTTATCATTATACTTGTTTTTTTTTTCATTGCTCTGTACGTACTTCTGCCTTCCTACTAAATTTGTAACTGTCCTCTGCCCTACCTACTGGTCGACTGGAGGAGATCCCTTCTGGGATAAGTCCACCATTTGTAATATCAATTATTTTATTATGTGTAACTATCGCTGATGTGCAATAAAGTTTTTTAAATAAATAAATAAATTGTAAAATTATTACCATCATAGAAAGCCTTATACGTCGTATAAGTTAATAATGTTTATGTGAAACCATTTTTTATCTTTTTTGTTTCGTACAAATTCTTTAGATAGTAAGAGAAAAGTTGAATTATGTTTTAATTTCTAATTTGAAAAATTGTTTCAAAAAGTATTTACTGTGTTTCATTTTACATCAACTATCAACATACCCTGTATTAATTATTTATAAAAATACAATAGGGGTCATCCCTATTGTATTTTTATAAAGATAGTTGATGTAAAATGAAACAAAGTGAGTACTTTTGCAACACTTTGACTTTCGTGGTCAGATTTTTTCAGCATTTTATATCTTTATCAATGAGAATCAATAAATTAACAGAAAACAGATTTTGACTAGTGTTTCGCATGCATCATGATTTATTAGTACGGTACTTTTTTAATTTTTTAAAATCCGTTCATAAATGCAGAAGATATTCAATATTTTATTGAACCCGATTTAAAAACACGCGTCTGCCAGCCGCAAGTAGTGATGACGTCACTCCGGACCATACGGCATGCCGCCGCGCGCCGTCCGCCCGCAAGTATCGTGGCTGGTGGCTGTTGGATTTTTTGCATTGTTTCGGTAACTGTAATAATAAGTAACAAATTGAAAGATGGATTTGAAAAAGGACTATCCATAAATCAGTATTTTATATATTTATGGGTACGGAACCCTGAAAATTAGTTGATCGTAACGTTTATTGCAGGTTAAAATACAGTTGTCTCCTGAACTATGCATATACCTACGTAGGTAGATAGGCGTTCAGATAACCCAAACGTTTACTTTTAGATTTTAAACAATGGCCGATGGGTTATTAAAAGGCTGTACCAGGTTGAATTAGGTAAATCTAGCAATAATGAGAAAAAGAGATAGATAGGTACTTATAATATAACCTATTTCTATTGATCGTTTAGGTAGGTAGGTATATACTTAATTAATACTAAATAAGTACTATAATATGTCAAAATGATCTTCGCAACAGTAAAAAGTACCTACTCTTGCTTGCTAGTGGATCTCTCTTCATAACACTGATCCACTTTTTTATAGTTTTTTGGTCCGTCGGAACACGAAAAAAAGCGGCCAAGTGAAAGTCAGACTCGCCCATGTAGGTTCCGTTCCGCAGCAAGTAACATAATATAAAAGTTCATGTAGTTCGTTGTAACTTTGATCGATGTTTTAATGATAGTGTATTTTTTTTAAGTTATTTGCGGTTTACGATTTCTGACGTATAAAAAAAACTACTTACCAGATCTCGTTCAAACCAATTTTTGGTGGAAGTTTGCATGGTTATGTACATCATATATTTTTTTTAGTTTATCATTCTTTTATTTTAGAAGTTACAGGGGGGGGGGATACACACACATTTTACCACTTTGGAAGTGTCTCTCGCGCAAACTATTCAGTTTAGAAAAAAATGATATTAGAAACCTCAATATCAATTTTGAAGAGCTATCCACACGTAAGGGTTTGATAAAAAAAATTTTTGAGTTTCAGTTCTAAGTATGGGTTCCCCCAAAATTTATTGTTTTGTGTTTCTATTTTTGTGTAAACATCTTAATGCGGTTTACAGAATACATCTACTTATCAAGTTTCAACAGTATAGATCTTATAGTTTCGGAAAAAAGTGGCTGTGACATACGGACGGACAGACAGACAGACAGACATGACGATTCCATAAGGGTTCCGTTTTTTGCCATTTGGCTACGGAACCCTAAAAATTGTTTGTTTGGAGTAGGTACCTACTATTAGAATTAGAATTTCATTGTTCCGGATTTTTTTGTTTAAAGCAATATATTTCTGGCAACAAAAAAGTTGTTTGAATTTAATAGCAAATAATGTTTTTACGTCAAAACATGGGTATATAAACATTTGCATTAAATTCTCGTAAAAATAGACTAAAATAGTCAATCTTATAATCTCTGTAAAATATTTTGGGCGAATCTGATCTCGTGATTAAGTCTGTGATATTTGGCCAACAACTACCTAACGACATCTATACAGACGCGCAAAAAACTTTTTGAAAACTGATATCTGCTTGCCGTCCATTGTATGTAATTCCGGTTTTTTGATAGATGGCGCTGGCCATGTTTCTATGTGTGCAGACTCAGTGTGCGAATTAGGTTGTGCATGTGTGAGTGAAAACAAGCAAGGTCATTTGCCTATCCATTCGCCTTAACATGTTTTAGATAGATAAACTCATTTATTTGCTGCTATAACACATACAAAAATAAACAAAAAAAAAAAGAAAAGCAGACTAGTATACAAAACAATCATTTTTTAATGTGTGTGCTACAGCAATACAAAAAGCACACAGCTCAGTGATAATATTGTCCGGGAGCAATCACTGATTTTCAGCCGTGACCTGAAGAGATGCGTGGTGCGGATCCAATACTGTTTTGCTACATCTGCAACCCGTCTGAGCAGCGTGGAGAGTGTAGCTACACTACGCTAGCAAAACAGTAGAGGATTTGGCCTAGGCCAAATCCTCTACTGTTTTGACTGCTCTGGCTAATTTATGGCCCTGGGTAGTACAGAGAGGGTGGTGCTCCTGCAGTAGAGAATAAAAAAGACCTGATGATGATGATGATGATGATGTTTTGACCTTATCTCTCTCTTCAAGATCGAGACAAAACATACTTTAACTGGGTGGCTCTGTAGCCACTAGTAGCGGTATATGAATTGTGAATACATAACCCTTTTAATCATAAACCACTTAAATTTCAATGCTGATTTCTCTATGTACCTAATTAAACTACCGAGGATATTTTATTTTTGGTATTCTTTTAATGCAGGTAGAAAACCAAAAGTGGCTCTCTATAATTCGTATTTATTTAGTTCGTCCATAAATTAAAGTAAAAATAATTACGTATGAGAGTTATTTTGGCTAAAAATAATGCGCTTGTGTAATGGTTTTTGTTCCACATTGGGTTCTCATTATTACCTTCGAGCATACCACGCTTACAGACCTTCTATTCAACGCCATCTATTGTCGTCTTTTAAAACAGAGTACTTACACTCAAACCTGTGCTGTGCTCCCGGAATTCGGTTATCAGCAAAGATAATATTATAATTACTAACGTAACAGGTTATCAGCTTGTGAGTTTCAGTTTCGTTACACCGTTATGCTCACAGATGGCACTGCATTTCCAATATTTTTAATATTTTTTTAGATGAAGTGCAGTGTAAGTACCACAGCCTAGCTAACTGCACTGCAGCTATATTAGGTAAGTATATATAACTACAGGTTACAGAGAAGTAACGTAGTAATTAGTATTGTTTGTAAAATGCAAGAGTGTAACAAGTTTTTCTTAGGAAAAAATATCGTAAGAACATAATACCGAACCAACATACGTTCGAACAAGGTACCTACTTTAAACTTGTAGTTCGCCCACCTTTACCATATCCAGGCAACCCCTTGATCGATTTAGACATGCCTCTTGAACAGTCTAAAAGTCCTTAAAAATATTTATTAAATTTCATAATATTAAGTTTCATGTACATATTTCTAGTTAAACAGGAAACATACTCGTAGGTCTCAGAAAAGACGTTAGATACAGGTATAATACATAAATTATAAGAAAAAATCACAATGATTGAGCTAGCCCCAAAAAGCTTAATTTTTTATTATGGGACTCTAACTCAAAGATACAAAATATTTTATAATAAAGACGTATATAAATAAACACCCTGGGTCTTGGGTGTTTATTTATATACGTCTTTATTATAAAATATTTTGTATCTTTGACAGGACAGTTTGAAAAAGACCATTTTCCATCTTGCCCCGGCTGGGGATCGAACCCCTGAACCTCCGGAATGGCGGACTAGCGCATTAACCATTACGTCACAGAGGAAGATACAATAAGTAGGTATATTTAGGCTACTATGGGTAGATACGGGGCTAAGGTTGTCGTTTTAGCATCAGATAATATGGTAATATAACCGAAAAAAAGAGTTAATAAAAAAAAAATTATGACAGCTTCCATTATCACATTTTAATTACAGGATTAAATAATACATTATATCTTAACATGTAAGTAAGTATCTAGGCAACTACATTAATAATTTTGATAAGTATACATCTTAATTACAGACTAGAATTGACTAGAAATCTTATTTTAGGGGATCTAAACATTTTAAATAAATAATTTAGCAGACAATTACATAGATATTTTATTTATACATATTCATCCGCTAACAATTTCATTGGTGGAAAATCTTAAAGTAGGTAGGTAGGTACCTAGTTAGGTAGGTATTCGTTATGTACAGATATATCACTTATAGGACATTTTTTTGCCTTTAAATATTTGAATGAGGACTATATATTCAATCTATTATATCCTCATCGACATCTGACTCTTCCTTTGTTTCCTCATCTTTACTCTTCTTAGAGCTGTTTTTATCGTTGGAGGAATGTACATGTTCGTAAACGCGTTTCAAATTTCGCATTATATATGAAGTGCCATTTACTTTCCCACTTTTAACGCCGCCCTGGTCGAAATATTTTTCCGGACCATCAACTGTTATATTTCCTGAACGCACAGGAACTGAAAAGGCAGAAAGATGGCGGGGTCTTTGTGCTAAATCGCGTCCAAGTCTCTTATCCAGGCTCGTCTCCTCTGGCCGCACTTCTTGGTTGATATTTGTGTCAATGCCTTCAGCTAAAGCTCTTTTCCTATCGTAAATATGACCAGATACGCGTAAGTCTATGAAGAAATTAAGAGGATCTACTCCGAATTGAGGATTATAGAGAGGAGGATACCACATTGGAGGTGGCGGAGGCAGGATCAAGTTTGAAGGAGGTACAGCTGCAGTAGGGTCGGCTGGAGTTCGTCCTACGCAAGGTGCAGGTTTTGGCAGATCCTCTGTACCGACATCCACAAAAGACGACTGCCTACCAGGCGGTCCTGGACTTCCACTCGATTTCTGCTCAAGTTTCGGAGACAACCTCCTCGGCGATGGTTCTCGTGCTCTAGCCTGTTTCTCCACTGTCAATTCTAGAGGAACTTCAGGCCGTGTTTCAGGTTCTTTCTTTTCTTCTTCGGGCTTTGGCCATTCCCGTCGCCACTCATTTTCATTCTCAGCGAAGTATTTGTGAGATCTGCGCTTGAAGCGGCGATGGTAGTGCGGCGGGCGGCATCCATGGCGGGCATTGACGAAGGATCTGAGCATCTCGCTGAAGAAGAAAGCATGTGGCTGTAGGGGCAGAGCGCTGTAAAGGTAGGGAGGCGTCGCTGCTAGCAGCCGGGATACGAGTTCTGTGTTCCTCAGCTCCCGGATACTGGTCTTGGTCGGTGTCTCTGCTGGAGGCTTCTCTTCTTGCACGGAGCTCATGGTCTGCAACAAAACGCAAAGTTAATCAATCTGCAAATGACGGCGCATTCTGCAGGGATTTCAATGGGACGAGAATACGAGATGTGGCGCGATGAGTGAGGGGCGAATGGAAATGGATCGGCACGCGTTTACATGCTACGATATCTTGAATCGTAATTCGTTTTGATACTTTAAGTTAGGTAAGTATACGTTTTCATTAACATAATAGTCGAGTAATGTTTTCTTTTTTTGTGACAATAAGGCATAGACATCTGCAAAACCTACGTAAAATAAGTTTAGGTCTAAAGTAAGCAAACATTATTTTCATTATACAATACCTATAATGCAACATTTTTTTTTAATATTTTTAATTCAATAAAATAAAAATTACAAATCAAAAAGAGACTCCAACGCCTCGCCGCGAGGCAGGGTACCCAGAAGGCTGGCAGCATTACCCCACTGCACTGCTATAGAAATCCTTTGTGCAAAGTAGCTGCCCGCCCTTGGATCGCCCGTAACATCGCGAAGACGCGTTGAAATCTCAGTCACGAAGGATTTTGCTTCTGGGCCCCATAGACCCATCATCTCTACGGCGAAGGGCACAAAAATATAATTTCCAATGAGTTCTTCATATTTCCTACGTTTCAGGGCTTCCGCTGAAACAGCTGCAGCACCAGCTCGCACAGATGTTGACGCGACATGCGTGGACGCGAGAGTATCCACGCAAGTGGCGTCCCAATTCAGGCATTTGCCCAGCTTCCACGGTATCAGTGACATCCCGTCAGGCCTTTTGCCATCTGATCTCAGTAAATCGCTCGGTTCCAAGATGGCTGGAACGGTTACAGAGACAAGGGCCCTTCCGATGATATCATTAATTGTACCATGTCGGGATAAACGATCGGCGCTCCTTTGGCAGGCTAATACGTGGTGGCCCAACTCATTTACCTTTCTGCCACAGACACACTGATGGGGCTGATTCACTTTTGCAACATTTAGATGAAACCCTCGCTAGCCAGGGGCCTTATAGTACATTACGAAATAAGTGCGTTATGGTTGTTATAACACACAAAGCGGAATTTCAGCCCGAGCGGAAGCGAGGGCGTAAGGAGCTGAGTGTGTTTAACCAATATACACACGTATATCGTACGACGTTTTTCAACATACTTGCGAGGGAAAATACCTAATAAACTGATATTTTTAATTTTAAATAAACTCAACCATAAAACTTAGATGCAAACCGTTGCTTTCCCGCCGTTTTACTTTTTAAAATCAGCAGGGCACGCGGCTTACTGGACGGCGCCGCGCAGCATGCGCATTCGAAATTTTAAAAAAAATTTGAAGCGTTTGTAAGATTCAAAAATAAATATTGAAACAACGATGACGTTCGATGTCTGATTTATTCTTTTTCTTTGTCTAACCTTCACCTTATGCTATCTAACTATCTCGCTCACACACAACAGTCAAACTTTCTTACTCTCTCATTCATACCGTTGGATTTACCATTAATTCTGTCCCTTTCTTTTGCAATAGCAAATCGTGAGTTATAGAAATATAACTTAACTATTTGCGTTTCTAACACACGCGTGTTTTTTAGGCTGCTTTATATATCTAAAACCGGTGAAATTAGATCAACTTTATGAGCAAGGGTGTCGAAAAATACGTACCTGACTAATTAGAAAAATGCCTAAGGCATAATGACTATTATTCAGTCATTATGCCTTAGGCATTCATCATTTTTGTCATCGGTTAGATTTTATTAAAAAATATTGTACACGTATTTTTTCTTTTCTCTGAAAAACACAAAATAACGAAGATACGCGCATTTTCATACGATTATTCATTTGTGATTTTTTTACTCTTTTGATAAACTGAAAAATATGGGTCCATTATTTTTGGATAATCGAATTGACGGACTAATTACAATAATACTTTTCTGACCCAGATATCATCCCTATTACTAAATTATGCAATAAGAAATATTGGAAAACAACCTAAAAATCTGTGCGTGTAAAGGGCACCGGAGACACTCAGGCGGTGATTACCGCGACTGCGAACAATGCTGCTCCGTCGCGAGTGAAGTGAGATGAGACTCTCTCACGATGTAAAGCTATCTCTGATTTTCTTACTTTACTATGCACTAATAGCAGTTTAGTAGGTCTATGAAATTGATACGAAAATCAGCTATGAAACTTTAACACATTCGTAGACGATACATTAGGCCTTCATCATCTAATCTCGTAGACTTTTGTAGAAATTCGCGAATTTTTGTAGTTATTCGTAGATACTTTCGTAATTTTTTATAAATTTGAGCAAACATTCGTAAATTTGCGTGCATAAACGGGCATATGCCAACGTACATCTGTCGGGATAGTGACGTAGCCTTTCGTAGATCTGACTAGACATTCGTAGAGTTTCGTAGACGATATTCTACACTTAAACTTTCATACCTCTTTGAAGTAGATATATTGTAGCTTTTCGTAGCCTTTTGTAGATCTTCTTACATCACTAGACACTACTAGATCACTAGACATTACTAAACGATATTCTATGCTAGATCTTCGAAGTAGGTATATTGTTGGTTTTCTTAGATCTGAATAAACATTCGTAGACGATATTCTACGCTTATAAACATTCATACATAGCTCAACGTAGTAGGTATATTGTAGCTTTTCGTAGCCTTTCGTACATCAGACTAGACATTCGTAGTCGTAGACTTTCGTAGACGATATTCTACACTTATAAACTTGCAAAGCTCTTCGTAATATATTGTAGCTTTTTGTAGCCTTTCGTATATTTTTATATGGATCGTTATATGTCTTGCTTGTGTGATTCAAGCACAATATGATGACTGACTGCCATGAGTGTATTTTATTAAAGTACTATTTTTCATACGTCTAAGTAGGTCCACTTAATGGTAAGTAATTACCTAAGCCTATCGTCGCGTATGTTTAACCAATAAACCGGCCAAGTGCGAGTTAATCTCGCGTGGAGAGGGTTCCGTACAATTGATTGAATTCTTATAGGCTTTCGTGTCATCTACAAGCAATGAACTATATTTTGTATTTTTTTTTCAAAATTTTAGGCTCAGTAGTTTCGGAGATCAGGGGGGGAATGGTCAATTTTCGTCTTCTTTCATGAATAACATCAAAACTATTTATTTTACAATAATAACAAAAATATATTTGAGATCCTTATAACGAGCCCTTTAATTTGATATATAACACAGTAAGGTTTGCAAAACTTTTTTATTTATTTCCTTTTTTGTCCCCCGAAAATGACCCTTATTTAAAAAAAAAATATTTACTTTGCACATATGTGTTTGGGTCACAGGATTTCAACATTCTACCAATTCAGTTTCACCTGATTCGGTGCAGTAGATTCGGAGCAAATTGGCTGTGACAGACGGACGGACAGACAGACGCACGAGTGATACTATAAGGGTTCCGTTTTTTCATATTTTGTACGGAACCCTAAAAAGTAAAGAGTTTTAGAATAAATTTCATACATTAGTAACTATACAAACATATAGTCATAACATATTCAAATCCCGCTCACACGCGCCTGACAAGCATCACAAGATAGTGTCACAGTACTCACAGTCGATGTCGGTCGTCTGTCGACATCGATTTTTCAGCTCACCGCTGTTTTATTGCCAATATTGGAATGAACACATCCGCATTTCGATGGATGTTAGCATTTTTTTTCGTATTTCTACTAACTGAGCCGGAATTGCGGCTGCGATTCAAATTAACGGGGATTTTTAACGGAATATCTGTGATGAATGTTTTCGATTATGTCACAATTTTTTGCACTGTTTTTTATGAATGCTTTGCTTTCACGACTGTTTTTCTTGAATTTTCTTCCATATCTCTTACAGAGTACGGAAACGGAGTTAGAAAAATTAATTGTGTGGTGTAGATACTCGATAAAAGTCTAGACTGAAGAATCTACCTAATGTAGAAGAAAGTCTTATTGTTATTCCTTCCTGAAACTTGATTTTGATAATAGTTCTATCTGTAAATCAATTTGTCATAAATTCATTAAGACTAAACTCAATCCAACTACTTGCATTAGTACGATGTGACGAGAATATTAACCGCACTACCAGCTGCCACTAATAAATAAATATATGTATAGCGACAAATCACACAGATTTCCCAAGCTGGTCAGAAAATAAAAAAATGTAGAAAATGCCAGCTGCTGCTCTTCCCAGCTCTTCGTAGATCGTAAAAGACGATCGAGGGAATGAGTCAGAATTTGAATCATGGTAATAGGCGATGTGGTTAGCAAAAGCAACCCATTCTTCCACTTTCACGCTAAACAATTTCATTGTGTCTAACACACACAGGCTCTGTTTACCCCGCTAGGGATAAAGGCGTGATAGTGTATTTCTTTCCATCACACAGATTGACCTAGCCTCTACTAGTTTAATTTAAACTTGTGTCATGGGATATAAACTCAACGATACTACATTTTGATTGCGTTTCGCTGACAAAACTACAACTTTTCAACATTCTGACGAAATCCGTTCATCATAATATAATTGAGTGACTAAAGTACTCGTATCTGCACTTCAATCTGCCCAAACATCTTATAATTCTCAAGTAATCAAACCCGAATCCGCACAAGCATAATCCCCATCAAAATCTACATACACCATTCAATTCACAAGGCTCCCCAATGATAGGAATTAAATGTCACATTACCATATCGAAGTGAAAGCGATACATCGTCATTGTCACAGATTTGTGACGAGCGGGTGTGGGGTGGGGCCGCGTATTGTGATTATAGCTATGAGGGCTATGCCCGGGGCCGCATGTCGTAAGGATCATACATACCAATGCACCGGGTTTCACAATTTTTAATAATGTACTAACTTCTGCCCCATACGCATAGTAAATATTCCTCTCTATTACTGGCTGGTTGACTAAAAGAGATTTTTTTTTGGAATAAAAATTATATATCTTATATCTGCTGCGCCGGGACAGGTCGTGTTCCCACACCTATACGAGATAAGTCCGCCGTTGTATGTTTACTTTTCTGTTTTTTATATGTTTCTCTCTTGTTTAAATTAAAGCTCAACAAACCTTTTATCTGAGACTTTATTTTTAGCGTTTAGTTCAAGCCACCTTGCTACAGAGGTTCTGTTACAGAACGCTATCTGAATATTATGCACAGCATGAAAATCGACCAAAATTCGTCTTTTCTCATGTTATCGCGTTTCGCTCTGTTTTGGAGCCTGGAGCACAGATTACACACTACGCAGTGTAGCGCGTGAATGCGTGTTCTAACGTTGCTTGTAAGTATCTCCGTTTGTATAGAAAACACGCACAGTCCAACACACAGAAAATGCATCCAGAAAACGCAACATGCAGCGTGATGCGTGGCAGTATGATAATCGCCTTACAACCTGGGGCGCGCTTTAGCTTTTATTCAGCTTGCATGTTTGTTGTTTTTGTTTTTTGTGCCACTTCCAGATTTCCAATTGAGATAAAATTTTGTATTACTGTAAATCAGAGATAATGCAATATTATTATAAAGAAGCTGATCTGATGATGAACCCGGGAGGTGGCTATTTGTCTTGATACCTAAGTACGTAAGCCTTACAATATAACCTTGAACAAAATTTTTTTTTTTTTTTCGAAAATCTTATTTTTAATGCATTTGTGCATTAGTAGTCCTAGTATTGCGAACATACTCTGTCCACTTCGAAACGGATAAAGAAGTCATAAATGTATGCATGTACCCGCGTATTCATAAATGGTGGCAAAATAATAGGCCCAGGGTTTCAAGTCAAGGTTTCAATACGCCACAAGGTGGGGATTGGGGGTGTTTTGTTCGCGATTCTATTCAAATAGTTGCGTGGAGTGGATCTTGTAGCTGAGTGTGCAAACACGGGCCCCTCGTGTTACGGTTTTTTAATCGCCGCGATTGTCGAGCGGTTTAATTTAAACTGTGGCGTGTAGTTTTAAAGATAGTTTTGTTTACAAATGAAGAAAATCATTAAAACCGGATTTAATGAATTGTTGTATTATTTTTGATGTTATTCCTACCATACTAACATGTTTAGTTCTTTCACTTTGACCGACAAAAGTCTTAATCCTAAATATGCTTAATTTTTATAATTTTATTATTTATCTAAAATTATTGGGTTGAATTTTAAGGTCTGAGTTTCGAAGTTAGGTCTCTGGTAAGGTACACTACAGAATAATATATTATATAGAAGCAGGTACGCTTTTACTCAAAGGCTCAAATATTAAAAGAAACAGCAAATTAAAAATATCACACAATATGGTTTATCTGTAATAATTATAACAAAAAAATTATTATACTTACAAATAAAAAAATCAATTACACAGCTTAAATATCATTTTGAACAGAGCGGCAAGTGGATTTAGCGACAAATCGTGTTCACACATTCATAAATTTTTGGTGAAGCTGCAACCAAAGTTCCGCTGAATTTTAAACCTTCTGCTTTTGGAATTAGAAGTGCGGGGAAATAGAAAAATGGTTTAAAATGGTTAAATAATACAGTTGCGGAGGTGTGCGCGTCACACGGCGGTGAACGTTAATTTCCATATTAAAACCGACACAAAGGAAGCAGATTCAAAAACCGCGCCGCCGGGTGGAAAGCGGACCCGGAGATAAGATTTCGCGCGACTAGATGCGGCAGTGTTACTACAAAAAGTTTTTTTTTTTATTTGCATAGTTCATTTGATAAATTGGAGTGTATGCGCCACAAAGGCCTCGTCTTTCTAAAATCGATCCTGCCTTTGAAGCACGCCGTCAGCAAACCATTCAATGTGATCGATAACATTAACCTCCAAATCATCTTGTCTATCCTCCAATCTCCAAATACAATTAAACAGCTGTCAGTTTTCCCGCGACTCCATGGTTAATTATAATTGTATTAAAAGTTGGTTTACCGCAAATATGATTTTAAGGGTATAAATGTTTGGTTTTCTGACATTGCAAGCATGTGCAGTAAAATGTTGGAGATCTCATGATCTTAGTAATGAATTAAGTAAAGACTTAAGATGTTGCTACAGAAAGCCTTTAGTTCTAATCCTTCCACCCTAGTTCTGTCTTGACTTTAAGAGGCACAGACTGCATCTAAAAACAAGTACTTTTTTTAAATATTTTTAAAAACAAGCTTTTATCTAAATCAATGAAAAGTGCTCCTCAAGACGAATCAATTGAGCCCAAACTAAGTAGGGTTAATGGTTTTATCACTGAGATGGCCATGGCCACCTTCCGGCTTCATCTTGAGATCAGGTCATTAGTACCATAATATTACATTGTCACCCAATTTACATAAGCATATGAAGTTTCAGCTCAATCGAATAATGGTAAGTGGGTCTAATTTAGCTTGCAAGATTTGATTACAGACACACAGACAACGGGACAGGTGAAACTAAATAATAGCTTGTAATAAGTCTAAGTGTACGAGCCATGCTCGCACATTTCGGCGTCACGCGGCTACACACAATGTAGGTCGCGAGTCAGCTGTTTCAACATAACATTTTAAATCTAATAATAGCAATCAAAAAGACTATCGAGCAGCGATTGAGAAAGGACCCGTCACACCCAACTCTACACCATATGAACAATAAAACAGTTTTCACGTGACGTGGTCTTGTGTCTCTTCTCTCTTCGTGTATGCCGTAGCCCTAGGTTAAAACCGCAGCCTGCGCCGTACACTAATCTTGACATTAAAAATTATTATATTATATTTAAGATATAAATACGAATATAATGCCACATCCATTTCTCCCACATCTTGCAAGCGCAAACAATATTGCGCTCAGATACCGTCGTCGGGTATGATAATCGCGTCAAAACGCACGTGAAGTGCCGCTAGGGGGTGAGGGGGCGTGGAGGGGAGGGGGGCGCTAAGCCGGTGACGGCTTTAAAACGTACCCGATTATCAAGCCGAGTGTACTTTGCTTCGGCGTGATTTATTGCGGCGTGCCGTTTAAGATTTTCATGCTGGGATGGTTGGAAATTGTAAAATTGAATCACGATATCCGATCATACAAACACAAATGGTACCTAGATACGGACTCATATCTGCCAGTCACAACCAGATTTACTAACCACCGGACACATTTTAGTATATAACGTCTAATAAGATATATTGAAACTATTTTAAGGGTGAATTTAGTCCATAAGACTGAACAACTTTTTCCAGGGAACATACAACGAGTTAATAAAATAACGCAAAACCTCTCAGGTTGTAACTCAGTCCATGAAACTGAACAACTTTTGTTCTACAACATTCCCAAAATGCCAAAAATAAAATTCGGATGTTCATACAAATTGACTCGATCAGCTTATCAGATTGTATGAAAATTTGAATTATCATAGATAAGGTTTCGTGAAAGTTGTAGAACAAAAGTTGTTCATTTTCATGGGCTGAGATACCATCTGATAGGTTAATTTTGCGTTATTTCATTAAAACGTTGTATATCAATACTCTATCTAAAGTAATCCATAATCCTCCCTTGATCTCTAATTATCCATATTCCTAAGTAAAGAAAAAACTTAGAATGAATCAGCTGCTTCTCTTCCCGCGCAGATCGTAAAACCTGATCGTGGGAATGGGAGAAAAATGCGACTAACAACCTTTCAATATTTTGATTCCTTTTTCCACCTGGCCGAGTCACGCTAAAAGTGGCCTTAGAGTCTTGCGGCCCTGGGCTCTGATTGCTTAGAGCCGCAAGACCCGAAATGCTCTGTATAAACACGTGATAATGTAGAGTATAATATATGTATATGTTGTATGACCACTAAAAACTACCACCGCGTTTCTAATAAAACACGAAATCACGAGTTCGTCAAATAGTAGTAATAAATATATCTGATACATGTTATATATTTGTGCCTGTCCATGATACTGAACGACCCAGGGAATATACTCGTATATCAAAATATGAAAATTAGGTTTTTACTTTCCAAACAAAGTCGGATCATCTGATCGGTCGACTTGTTTGGAAGGCCGAAAATTATTTTTAATATTTCGATTTGTTGATACATAATAAATAAATTAGTACATAAATTAATATATGATACATAATACTAGAAAATTTTATATTTGTGCCTAATAAATATAACCACTAAAACTACCTACCACCGCGTTTTTAATAAAACCCGAAATCCGGAGCGTATGATGCGTTCGTCAAATAGAGTCGCATTTTTCGTATTGTCCGCTGCGTTATTTAGAGACGCGTCACGCTTTTAGGGTTTCATTCCAAAATACTCAATTGAAACCTTCGTCGTAACGTTAATACTAAAATACTTTTATGTGAGGGTTACTACACACTTGTTTGGACTGGCATTGTCGGTTCGGCAGTACTTGCCAAACAACAAAGCCGACCCGAAGCAATTATAACGGCTTTTCCCCTGAACATTTATCTACGTAATATTTGATTTTACCTTTTGGTTGTGCGGGTAATGCCGACCCGAATCAGTGTGTAGCAACCCTGAGGCTTTTTTTGTTTGTTTTACTATCAGAAGTTTTTGACATTGAACAGTGAAGTAGATATTAATAGTTTAATTGACTGTGATATTACTAATTTCATCATAAAAGGTTCTGTACAGCAAGAAAGCACACTGTCTTTGCTGGCTCTGTCACTTTCACATTGAAAGAATAGAGGAAGTCCGGGGTGTTACGAGAACATATCTTAATTATGTATATAATATAATTTCATTAAAAAAAAAGCAACCCATTTAATTTTCTTTGCGGAATTTCTTCCATATGTCCAAAATTCTTCATTGTATCTTCACCAAATTAATATGAAGCCAATAAGGTAGTGACTTACTTGACTTATTTTCCTATGTCCCCTGGGTGGGGCACAGGGCCGCTACAGTGCTTCTCCATCCCGCTCTGTCTTGAGCAACGCGCTTCACTTCGGACCAAGACAGCCCGACAAGGTAGTAAAGGCTTACATTTCGAAAGAATCATTTAAATCAGTTCGCGAAGATATCGCGTAACATACATACAAAACTAAAAAACATAAAAGGAGGAGGTTATCAATTCGACCTTCCTTGCCTTCCACCTCCTCCTCCTAAAAAGGAGCTCCGCGAGCTCTTCAGAGAGAAAACTAGCTCGATCTACGTAGGTACTACTGTATTCGTATTAAAAATATTTTCAAATTCCTATTTAAAATCAGATTTAGATTTCATCCGATATGGAGTAGATAGGATATATGGTTTACAGAACCCTCTGTACACGACTCTAAGTCGTACTTAACCGGCTTTTATTTTAAATGGAAACAAAACTACGGGATGTTTAATGACCGACGCGAGGGATTTTGTAAAACAAAAAATCGCGACCGCGGACATGTGGGTGTCGTGTGCACTATTCACTTGATTCCGTATAGTCCCGAGCTGCGTTCATTTCAATATTTGATGAATAGAACGTGAGAGAACAGTCTGACAGTTTGAAAGTCTTTGTTTGCAGAACACTTCACGTTTTATTGTCTGCGTCCTCGTCGTCAACGTTTCAGGCAGGTCATCAAATGAGATGAGACGGGACTAGATTGTTACTTTCGTAATTTGTAACAAACAACTTTCTATGATTATGTTACATGTCACTCTCTCGAGTTTTGTAACAAACAACTTTCCATCTACCTACTCTAAATACCTTCTTACTTTCATAGGTATGAGCACATAGGTATGAGTAATCAAAAATATTATGGAATATGCGAACTTGCAATTAATAGTCAAATCATTGTCATTGCCATACCAATAGTTCAACATCAAACATTCATTAAAAGTAAGTTTTTTAGGTATTTTTATTTTACCCAGCCTTTTGGGTACTTTGCCCTGTGACGGCAGCGATTTGGCCTCAATTTTTCATATAATTTAATATAAGTAAGTTCTATTTTTAAATATTTTTAGTTTAGTTAGTTTTAACTTAGGTTATATTTTAGTTTGTTTAGTTTTAATTTAGTTACTTGTTAGTTTTACGTTGTATTTTTAGTTTGTCACTATTTTAATATGTTTTTACGAAATAAAGAAGAAAGTTAAAAGTAATATAATATTTTTATATTATTTCATTCTAAGATTAATATAAGGTCTAACATAACAAGTACTGAAACTATATTGAAAACAACGCAACGTATGACGAGCTTCATCGAATGATAGCCATAAAACCTCTGATCGAGCTATCCGTCAATTTATTCAGGCAGGATCCATTTTTTGAATTTGGAACGGGAAACTTGTTTACTCGTTCATAGTGTAGAAAAAAAATAGAGTTATGGACCAACTTCACCCTTTAAGTAGTTTCAGTAAGCTATATTCTTTGCATTTTTGTACGACACCCAAAACATAACTCAATAAAAAATTACAGTTTTTAATTAAATACTGAACTAAAAGATATGAGCATGAGATATCACCAAAAAGCGATGTCGGCATGGAACCCGGAACCACAGTCGGCTAATCAACAGAACCACTCATCCAGAAATCTGAATGTAGCCAATTTCCTAACTAGATTCATCTCGCGTGATACCGACGAACGTCGGGAGAACGGATGAGGGTGTGTAATGACGCTCCCATCTGATATTATTTCGTATTTTTTCAGCTTCTCTTTAGATCGAAATACTGCCATATCATTTCAGATGAATGATGAAAAAATGAAACGTTACGGCGTAATGAGACACAATTTAAATTGATAATAAGCTTAATATGGCCGTGTGGTACCCGGCAGAGTAGAATAGGACCACTCAGTCTTCCCGTGGATGTCGTAGAAGGAGACTTAGGAAATACAAACTAAACAAAGCTTAATCAATAAGATCTATCTGACCCGTCTGGCCAGTGTGGAGAGTGTAGGCCAGTTTTTTTCTAATAAATAAATATGTAAACATATAGGGACAAATCTCTGGCTACTCCGGCTAATAATGGCTCTGGTTGTGCTCCTGCAGTGGAGAGGCTAAAAAAGACCTGCTGTTGAAGCATGGCTATGAGAGGCATAGGTACATATTCGAACCAATTGTGGTTGAAACGTTAGGAATGTGGGGTCCTTCTGCACATAGTTTAGGATATAAATTTATAGGTAAAAGGCTGGTCGAGGTATCAGGTGACTTTTTGGCACAAAGAATAAGCTTTGCCACTCAACGTGGCAAAGCTGTCAGCTACGGTACCACAGAATACAGTAAGAGTATACAGAACGGAATCTTCTTAGGTACGCGCAATATGCGTCCCTGTTCCCTGTCCCCGCACCACTCCCCCGGTCTCGCCTTGTCGACGGGCGAGAGCGGGCGAACACACAGAAAAGAAGATTCCGATTAGAAGATTCCGTTCTGTATACCTTACTGTCTTCTGTGACGGTACTCTCTCGCAGGGGAAGGATTTGCGGGATATGTTTTATTTATAATCGTTTTGTTTATAAGTAATTTATTTTTAGTATTTAAGTTGTATTTATTTTAGTTTTAGTTTAGTTATTATTTATTATTCGTTTAATATTAAATTTACAAATTGACATTACTTTCAAGCTTTATTGTTATATTTTATACCACATTTTAACCTTTATCTCTATTAAGTTTTTGTAAGATATAAAGATGAAGGTGCCTACTTTAAAAGTAGAAAGTTATATTATGAAACAGCTCTCGAAGGCGGTGACATTTTAATATTTCAAGTGATATTATTTCCAAGGACCTACATACATACATACTATCACGCCTGTTTCCCACAGGGGTAGGCAGAGACTATGGACCTCCACATTCTACGATCTTGACAGACCTCTTTCGCTTCATCTACACTCATCATTTCATCAACCTCTTCATACTCGTACATGCCTTTCGGTTACGGATACTTCTTACCTCTCCCTTTTTCAGAACGTCTGCAATCTGATCGCAGAACGTCTGCAATCTGATCGCAGAACGTCTGCAATCTGATCGCAGAACGTCTGCAATCTGATCGCAGAACGTTCGCCGAGGTCGACTCTGTCCCGCTCTTCCTTTCACACTTGCCTTATAAATATTTTTTGTTAATCTATTTTCATCCATCCTTTCTAAATGCCCAAACCATCTTAACATCCCTTGTTCTACTTTTGTCACTACGTCCTCTTTCACTCCACACCGACCCCTTATAACATCATTTCTTATTCGAAGGACCTACACTACCCATTAATTGAAAGTTAGATAAAGGGTAAGGAATAAAGAAACGATAAACTATTGCTATGATATGATAGGCTCTATAGGACCCGATGATAATGATCAAATCGAATCAAAATATCTTTATTATCATAGGATATTTATCATATTTCTTAATAATAGTCACTTTGTTTTGTTTTGCACAAATGCTGGCGTCAAATCGTTACTTACAGCTAAGTTTATGCCGCTTTCTAGGCGCAAGTGCAGAAGAAGCGGCAACAAACTGCATATCGCCATTTATTAGTAGTCATCATGCCAGGCAATCACACCTGAGGTCCCGGGTTCGATCCCCGGTCAGGTCACGATGGAAAATTATCTTTTTTAAATTGGCCTGGGTCTTGGATGTTTATTTATATATGTATTTGTTTTAAATATAGTATCGTTGAGTTAGTATCTCAAAACACAAGTCTCAAACTTACTTTGGGGCCAGCTGAATCGGTGTAATTTGTACGTATAAAAAAAAATTACTATTATAGGAAAAGTTGTTTATTTATACTTAAGTACAAAAAATATCTTCTTCTTCTTCTGTAAAAAATATCTGAGATTTGACTTGTCGGATACTATAGAATTCCGTCAAGTTCGTGATTTTAAGCGAGAGATCGAATGACTTTAACTTTTGATTAATACCTATAAAGATTTTGATGCAAATTAACATACATGTCCCCGTATCAATTAACACACCCCGCACATAAAATATTAATTGCATGTGTTCTGGTGCCGCGAGATTGCCAGCGTCTTGTCTTTGCTTAATCAAAGCCAGTAATGACGAGCGTCTCATTAAACGCGAATGTATGTTTGATGTTCATAATATAATAATCTTTATACTATTTGATGCTAGATAAATCGACAATATCTTAGACTGCATAGGGATTTTAGCTAGATTGTACGTATTTATGTTACTTTGTTTGGCAATGCGGTTTAAGAGTATCTGTCAGATTGACTTGCATGGAAACAAGACATTTTACATTTTTGACCCAGATCGCCAGTCTCCCATAAAAGACCGAGCGACTCCGCTCAGCTTCGATGGAAACTGGTTTAGTTTCAAATATTATATTTCTTGCATTACCTAAACACATTTTTCTCTATCATCAAAAGTCTCCAGTCTCCTATTTTATCAATACTCGGCATGATAACGCAACAAAGGATGCTGTAAGCCGCCGCGGCGCACTTTTATTTCAGTCTCCCGCGGAGCCTAATAATAATAAAAGCGTTATCGTATCGCACACAATAGACTGTCGTTTGCATTCCGTCAAAGTACCGAGCCGAGAGCTACAAATATTTTTATCACGGTAACATAATACTGGGTATTAAAGTATTGTCGACGTGTACTGGAAGCGATGGCTCAGCGCGTAAATGTTGAGCTATTCCCAATAGACCTACCAAGTTAGTCCTACCAGTAGCTTTAATGGGAATCTTTGTCTCAATAGACCCTACCACCCAGTAACTAGGACTTTCTGTGAGCATGAATAACATTTCCTATGAGAATTATAATATTATCTCGTCAGATGAACACTTTTTTATGATAAAGTATATCAGTAACATTAGGTTTAAAGATCTTTTATTGACTGATAAAGAATAAACTATTTAACTTATAATGAGTCTAGAACGAATTATAAAAATGCATTCTAGTACGCAAATGAAAATTACTGCGTTCAAAAAAATCTCAAACTAGATTTGAACCAAAAAAGGTTAAACACATTATTAGAGTATATAGCGTCTAACAAAATATAGTTAAACTTTTCTATCGACTGAATCCACCCTTGAAATAGTTTCAGTATATTTTGTTAGACATTAATTATAAAAAAATTAAAATTTCTTTCAATTTGTTCATTTAAGTAACAAATAGATTTTTTTTGGCTCTCAGCATTCTAAATCTGGTTAAGATTTATTCAACTAAGAATACTACATATACTTTGCTTTTTTGAAAAACACGAAAATGATATTTAATTGAAATTGTGATTCCACCGAATTTCAGTACCGTATCCACATTTTCCTGTTCAATGATTCAGTATCTCGTAGCGCGGTTTCTTTGTGTCGGCTCGTAGGCAATAAAGGTATGCGGTCTACCTAGCTACGCCGTAGACATGCTACAGTCTACGGACAGGCCGAATGCTACGCCATTTTATTTGAAAACGAAATAATGTATTTTATGATGATGCGTGGAATTAACTTTATTGGTTCGTTCGTAGGCAATTAAGGCCATAGAGGTATGCAGTCTACGTAGCTACGCCGTAGACATGCTACAGTCTACGGAACGGACAGGCTGAATGTTACGCCATTTTATTTGAATACGGAATATGTATGTATTTTATGATACGTGGAATTAACTCTGTCGGTCAGTTCGTAGGCAATAAAGTTATGAGGTCTACGTAGCTACGCCGTAGACAATTGTTCAATCTACGGACAGGCTCAATGCTACGCCATTTTATTTGAAAATGAAATAAGTATTCTTTGAAGTTCTTCGTTTAGGCGACTCACCCACTGGCAACGTGCACCGCCGCGGTGCGCAGAATCTGCCGCGTTTTTAGTGGGTTGAACTAGGCGTGTTTTCTATACAAACTGAGGTAGCTACGCCGTATACATACTAGTCTATGGACAGGCTGAGTGCTACGCCATTTTACAACGAAATATGCATGTATTCTATGATGCGTTGAATTAACTTTATCGGCTAGTAGGCAATGAAAGTATGCGGTCTACGTCGAAATTTTTTTTATAAAATTCTGGATGCTACGCCGTTTGTTTGAAAGCGAAACAAATACTCTATCAAACAAATATAAATGTATGCGGTCTACGTAGCCACGCTGTAGATGACGTGAAAACCGACTTTGTGAATTAAAATAAAGTAAGTGTAAATAAGTCCTCTTATTTCTCTGCTGAACGATCAACATATCTGCCTATTCTACAAATATGTATTTATATGTAGGGCCCACCTAACAAGGCAGGAGGTAGGACGCTACATACCTATCTCAGTATAAGTTTTTACAAAGAATTTATGATAGAATTTTAAATGATTAATTAATGCTTGCATCAGATAAACTAAATTTCATAAATTTAATTTAATCATAAAAACATATTAAAATAGTGACAAACTAAAAATACAACGTAAAACTAACAAGTACCTAACTAAATAAAAACTAAACAAACTAAAATTTAACCTATATTTAAACTTCAAAATTTAAAAAAAAATTGAGTCACTACACGACTACTAAGAAATTCGATATATTCTCGTATTCATGAAACACTTCCCATTAACACATGGAAATGGTGACATCGATATAATCCATACAGTGTACACCGCTCGACTCGGTACAGCGGCGGAGTGATATTCAAATGTGAGTGAGTTTGCTTGTATCAGTCCATCGGGGAGATGGTACCCCCCCGCCGCCAGCCCGCCAGAACATGCATAGATTAAAAATGATGCGAATACAGTCCGCGTATTCGATTTTTAAATGTTATAAATACTTACCTTCTTTGCGCGTCGATGGTTTTTATATACAGCATAGGACCTAACAAAATATACTGAAAGTATTTTAAGGGTTGATTCAGACCATGATACTGAACAACTTTCCCCACTGAGGATCAATCAGTAAACAGAAAAATCCAATTTTGACTAGTATTTCGCATGCCTCGTGATTTTCTTAGTACGGCAATTTTTGAATTTTTAAAATCCGTTCAGAAATGCAGAAGTTATTCAACATTTAATTGACCGCGATTTTAAAACACGCGTCTGCCGACTGAAAGTAGCGATGACGTCACTATCTCCAAGCGACACGCCGTCCGCGCGCCATCGCATTCGTTTAGTACAGATATTCGTGGTTAGTGGTGAACACTGTTGGTTTTTTTGCATGGTTTCTGGGACTGTAATAATGAGCAACAAATTGAAAGATGGGTTTGAAAAACCGGCCAAGTGCGAGTCGGACTCGCGCACCGAGGGTTCCGTACAAACCTGCAAGGTTTAGTATTTGGTATGAATTTCAATTTAATACCTCTACGCGTTTATGAGGAAATGGGTAGTAAGTTTAAAATTATTAAAAAAAAATATATTATGTGATGTAACTAAAAATTTATGGTTTTCGTAATTTTTCCTTTATCTATGCTATAAGACGTTGCTTCGTACCAAATTTCAAGATTCTGAGTTCACGGGAAGCACCCTGTAGGTTTTGATTCCCTTGCAAGTGTCGAAAATTTGCGGCATAAACGGCTGTATCTTTTGATTGCGTTGGCTTAGAAGTTTGATTTTTTCACAGCTTCAAGGGACAGTAGACCTGAGTAATTGATATAAATTTCAGCTTCATACCTCCACGCGTTCCTGAGAAAAAGGGTCTTGACAGACGGACGGACGGACGGACAGACGGACAACAAAGTGATCCTATAAGGGTTCCGTTTTTTCCTTTTGAGGTACGGAACCCTAAAAATGATTACCCATAAATCGGTATTTTATATAATTTTCCATGTAATTTTTCACCTATAAAATAGTTTACATTATTTTGATTGATACTAGAGCTACATAACTAAAATTTAATAATATTATCTAATCTTTTTAGCAAAGTTTTGACTCTAAGCGTAGATTAGGATACGGAATACGTGTAAAACAAAACCGGTCAAGTGTAAGTCGGACTTGTACATGAAGGGTTTCGTACTTTGGTTACGTAGGTACCTACGTACAATGTTTTAAACCCCTAAAAATAGACGTCACTTGTATGATGACCCCCTTTTATTTTTGACTTTGTTTTATTTTTACCCGACTGCGGCAAAGCCCAAAGGAGGGTTATGTGTTTGACCTGTATGTATGTCCGACTTATGTTCCTCCGTTACTACTTACTAAACGGCTGAACCGATTTTAATTTATTATACGTGGTAACATTCGTCTTAACAACTAGTTTCATAGGTCATAGGCTATATTAAAATTATTGGAAATCAAAATGGCGGATTTCAGGCGCCAAATTGCGCAGCATGAAAAATATTTTCTTTTCAAAACCTATCGAGTTGGATATCAAATTAAAGTATTTTATTCAAGGATTATAAAAATATACATACTATCACACCTGTTTCCCACAGGGGTAGGCAGAGACTATGGACCTCAACTTGCTACGATCCTGACAGACCTCTTTATAAAAATATATACAACTTATATCTTAAAATTAAATTTGGAATGAGAAATGCTAAAAACAACATGCATAACCATGCATTTGCATGGTAATGTACATCATATATATTTTTAGTTTTATCATTCTCTTATTTTAGAAGTTACAGGGGGGGGACACATTTTACCATTTTGGAAGTGTCGCGCAAACTATTTAGTTTTGAAAAAATATATATTAGAAACCTCAATATCATTTTTAAAGACTTATCCATAGATACCTTACACGTATGAGTTTGATGAAAAAAATTTTTTTTAGTTTCAGTTCTAAGTATCGGGAACCCCCAAAATTTATTGTTATTTTTTCTATTTTTGTGTGAAAATCTTAATGCGGTTCACAGAATACATCTACTTACCAAGTTTTAATAGTATAGTTCTTATAGTTTCGGAAAAAAGTGGCTGTGACATACGGACAGACAGATAGACATGACGAATCTATAAGGGTTCCGTTTTTTGCCATTTGGCTACGGAACCCTAAAAAAGTACCTACTCTTGCTTGCTAGCGGATATCTCTTCATAACACTGATCCACTTTTTATAGTTTTTTGGTCCTTCGAAACACGAAAAAAATAGTTTGGAGTACCTACTATTAGTTGTAGGTATACTCTTGCTGTTGCATAGTGCAGCAAGAGTATACCTACAACTAATACACGATCACGATACAATATTTATTGAAAATATTTTACGCTATTGTTGACACCACAACTCAATAATAAATTCACAACAAAACAAAAGAGGCCAAACACGACTCAAAAATGTGGGTAAGTACGGAATATTACCCACAAAACAGGTGAGCGCGCGCGGCGAGCAGTACGGGATGGGTTTAATGACGTCACAGCGATCGAGACACGTACTCTCTGGCGTTTTTTGAACTGCTGCAGTATAATCGCTGTATCTTCGTCATTTTTGGTCGGATTTGGATATTTTTTTCACTGTATGTTATGGTTTTCTTCATTTTATCAATCTACATACCTAACAAAAAACGTGATTGATCCTCATTGGCCTTTTCGGCTATTGAAATATAATTTTTGACCTCCCGTACAAGTTGATCGATCTGCTGATCTGAGTTTGATGGGAAGACAAAAATTATTTTTCATATATACATGATGGAAAGGGGGGTTAGTACAGATGGAGAGAGTTGACATACAGAGCCGACCCCAAATAGGGAGAAGGCGAGGAAGATAATGATGATATGGATATATGTTCCTTGGGGAAAGTTGTTCAGTATCATGGACTGAATCCTTCCTTAAAATAGTTATATCATTTCAGTATATTTTATTAGACGTTACATACTCATATTAACTACATATATTCTGTTTGCCCAAAATTACTTGCCTAAGCACAATATTATCGAGAGAACGAAAATCACATAAAATAACATCTCATACAATATCCTATGGTGGTTATTGTATGAATAATTGCTTTATACAGTTTATATTTACTTTATACAATGCTCGGTACAATATCTAAATTAAAATATGTGATGAAAAAAATATCCGCAACATGCTTCGTCAAAAAGTAAACAGAAAAATATCCGCAACATGCTTCGTCAAAAGGTAAACAGAAAAATATCCGCAACATGCTTCGTCAAAATGTAAACAGAAAAATATCCGCAACATGCTTCTTCAAAATGTAAACAGAAAAATATCCGCAACATGCTTCGTCAAAATGTAAACAGAAAAATATCCGCAACATGCTTCGTCAAAAAGTAAACAGAAAAATATCCGCAACATGCTTCGTCAAAATGTAAACAGAAAAATATCTGCAACATGCTTCGTCAAAATGTAAACAGAAAAACATCCGCAACATGCTTCGTCAAAAAGTAAACAGAAAAATATCCGCAACATGCTTCGTCAAAAGGTAAAAAGAAAAATATCCGCAACATGCTTCGTCAAAATGTAAACAGAAAAATATCCGCAACATGCTTCGTCAAAATGTAAACAGAAAAATATCCGCAACATGCTTCGTCAAAATGTAAACAGAAAAATATCCGCAACATGCTTCGTCAAAAGGTAAACAGAAAAATATCCGCAACATGAAAAATGATAATTTAATTTAGATATTATCGTATCAAGTTACAAACAGATAAATGTTGACGTTTACCTTTGTTTTTACTTATCTTTACTAATATTATAAAGCGGAAGTCTTTGTTTGTTTGTTTGTTTAAACGCGCTAATCTCAGGAACTAATGGTCCGATTTGAAAAATTCTTTTTTTGTTGGGTAGTCCATTTATAGAGGAAGGCTTTAGGCTATATAACATTACGTTCCGACAACCACGCGAACGAAGTCGCGGGCACAGCTAGTAGAAAATAAAACACAATTAAGTGAGAAAAAAATACAAATTAAGCTAATAAACTATAAACACTATAAAGGTACAGGCAATCCATACATAAAAATATGTGACCGTGGATTTTCCCGGGTTTTCTAATGAGCAAACACGAGGGAACGGAGTCTCTGTTTGCTTTGGACTTAGCTGTCTGCCTTCACATGTACTCGTAATAAGTAACTGTGCACTATAGAGCAGATCATTCTTGTCGAGAGAGATGAGAGCGTTTGCAGTTAACTCAAGTAGGTGCAGATTACTTTAGGCTTCCAGACAGCAGATTTTACATGTGTGCTCTATATCACTTTTGGTATGATGTTTAGTAAATAAATCAATGATTCCTTTTCTATTCTACGAGTATACGGCCATTGCAATATGAGACTCAAACATACTCCTTCTTATTTAAAATCTTAGTATTTGTATCTGTAAAAGACTAGTGTATTTTACAGATACAAATACATTATCACGTATTTATTCCTAACGGGGTAGACAGAGCCCAGGGCTGTAAGACCCAAAGACCACTTTTAACGTTATTAACATGAATCAGATTCTCACCCATCCCCTCGATCGGCTTGTAAGATCTGCGTGAAGAAGCAGCTGGTACATTCTAAGGTAAGTCTTTTCTCCCAGACCAGCATGGAAGAAATATATTAGTGAGTCTTGACTCTTGCCGGTGAAGTATACAGGGTGACTTTTAATTAACTGGCATCATTTTTGGAGCAAGTTCAGTCCATGATGCTGAACTAGTTTCTATAAAAAAAGTTATTAAAAATCGATAAAAATTTTTAGTTCTTCCATACAAAATCCGTTTGGCTAAGCGCTGATTTGTATGGGTGGACGAAAAATTTGTATCGATTTTTAATATTTTTTTTTATAGAAAGAAAGTAGTTCAGCATCATGGACTGAACTTGCTCCAAAAACGTTGCCAGTTAATAAAAAGTCACCCTGTATATGCTTATGTCTTCCACTTTACCCTTTAGCGGTTGAACCCTTAGATAGATAGATAAGATACCCTTCGTTCTCTTTCCGTCGGTAAATCTAGTTAGCTCTTTCTTGGTCTTCCTGGACCACTTGCATGTAAAATAAAATCATGCAAACTAAACTTCGCTACTCCAAACTGTTTCATATCAAATCCCGATATTTTTTATAAAACACCTTCAACATACAGCGGTGTTGGAGGCAGTGAGCCGGACCGGCAACCGGCCGGCATCCGGTCTCTAAACAATAAAGCTTTCAGTCCATTTGCGACGCGTCGCACTCGCACTATTGTCACATAGTCTGCTGGGAACTGAATGCAAGGGTTTAGGGATCCTCGCTTTGTTTGCGCTACAAATTTACATGTTTTTAGTTTTACAGCTACCTGCCTAAAACATCTTATGCATATCCTACTCTTTTTAGGTTTAAGTTAATTGGTTATCGTGAAACCTCCAATGGATTTGGACGGGGCTGTAAGACCCAAAGGTCACCTTTAGTGTGATGGTGGGCGTTAAGGCGGTGATTTCACTGCACCGCGCACCGCCGCGGAGCGCGGTGTGGCAGATTTTTAACATTGTTCGGAGCTCAGTTTGTATAGATAATACGCCTACTCCCACCCACTAAAAACGCGTCACCGCGGGGAAGCGTCAGTATCACAGAGTACTTTTGTTTGTCAGTATGTAGAAACCGAGCTCCGCGACAGTGCGCGGTGCAATGGGATAACCGCCTAAGATAGAAAATAGCAATAAAAATAGTGATGGGTTGCTAACTGCATCGCCTTTTAACATAATTCAGATTCTCGCCCATTCACTCGATCGACTTTTATGAACTGCGCGGGAAGAGAAGCAACTGGTACGTTCTTAGTTTTTTCTTTTCTTCCAGACCAGCATAGAAAAACTAGGTCATACCGAGTTTTAGCTATTTGTAACAGTTTTCTCACGGAAGTAGTAACTTTTACATCTTACAACAAAGTAATAAAATGGATCATACATACATTTTCTTAAAAATATTCGCATCCTCTTAGGGTTGATACGTGTACAATAAATATTGACTAGGTGAATACACAATATTCATTCCCAAATCGAAACCCACAAAACATTCTCCACAAAATTAGCCCCCGTTCAAACAAAAGAGCTATGACAATCCGGCTACCTTCAAATCTCATCTGCAAATATCTCGAGTAAATCTTAATCCGTCCCCTCTCCCCCACCCCCACCCCTTTGTCTGAAGCTAATAACGCGATTGTAAGTCAAAAGCAGACGTCTCAGAAATTAATGTAATGGTCCCGTAAGATAATTTGAGAAGTGCCTGAGGCTTCCACGTTCTTCTACGACATGCTTCTGTGACGGGGCGTTGACATATTGTGTTTGATTTATAGTTTATCCTATTGCCCTAGATAGAGTTGCCATCTGTCCGGCTTTACCCGGACATGTTTGGCTTTTTCGGGTCGCGTGGCCAAATATTTGTGTGTCCGGCTTTTGTTATGCTTTTTGGCAACGCGGATGACATTTTTTTTAGGCCTCGCCAGAGCTACAATCTATCCGGCTTTTGTTAGGATTTAAGGCAATGTGTATGAGCTTTTTTTTTAGATATTGCCAGAACTTTGAACTCGTAAGACTTTGATCTTGCTCCACTGTAACTATTACGGCTTTAGGGCTAACTGTCCGGCCTTATTATATGCTGACTCCGGCTTTTATAATTTTGGAAATGGCAAAGCTACGACGGATTCTTAATTTTCTTATTTTTGAGAATATGACATAGAATATAGATAGATTAGATCATTATTTAGTTGGCTGCAATGAAAATATAAAAACATATTCTGATAATGTCTGTTCAGTGCATTTGGTACGAGGATCAATAAATTTTATTCTGTAGTGGTTTTGTTTGAAGAAGATTTTGTATGAATTTCATATTCAAAATTAATATTTTAAAGATAATGTTTAAAGTATACATATACCACTTTTATTATGCAAAATCCATACGTGCATCATATTTTGTGTGGGATAGCAACAAAAAGAATTGAAAGAATCTAATTAATATTTTTTACAACAATAAACATCTAAGCTTACACCTTTTATTATATTTGAAGTTATCCTTAGGTACTTGTTGAATCTTTCCCTCCCTCACAAGAAAATAATCAACCCTTCCCTGCGAAACTCGTCGCCAAGAATTTATTGCCGGGCCATAAATATTAAAAAGTTGGGCGAATAAATCTCAGGTTTTATTAATAAGGAGCTGCGTCATATGCCGAGGCAATATTTCGGAGGTTTGCTCTTTGATACAAAGATTTATAGAGCACAGGTGTTTGAAAAGAGTTTGAGAACGTTTGTTTATTTTTCCGCCTAAACTTTTATCATTTCATCTTGTCCAAGGGTAAGATATTTTTTCCCAAATTGTAACGTATTCCAAATAAGTACGCTAATACATATTATTACGATCTAGCCTACCTCTAAACTCAGACTAATGATTAATTTTACATTGACCTTGTTTTATAAAGTACTTATTTTATAGAATGTGTCTATCGGCACTTTTCTTACTGTCTCTATTAAGTGGAAAGAGTCCCAAAGAGGGTTGACGTCAGGCAGGCGGCCGGTCATAAAACTATAGCCAAATTAAACTGTTCCGGCTATTTCTTTTCCATTTTGCAAGGTTTTTGGCATTCTTGGGTGACTATTGACATGCATGTTATATTTGGAGAAGAAAAAGCGGGAAAGCGCACCCTGGACTCCGAAGCAGCACAGCTGAGGATGCAACCAGGAACACGCTTAGACGAAGAAGAAGAGAGCAGTAGCTGATACATTCTCAGTTTTTTCTTTTCTCCCAGGCTAGAATGGAAGAGATAATCTAAAATATAATTAAAGAGCATAAATACTAAGTAGGCGCCATTTTATATTTTTGAATTAATTTCGGTTAATCAACTATTGTAATTGATTGAAGTTACAAATATTATATACCTACGCAAAATCCTAAGTACTAATTGAATATTCTGATTAAGAAGATCACGAATTGGCAAGTGGATCTGTCCATTATCTTCCAATTCATGTATTATAAATATTATGATATGACTATAATAACCCACCCTCGTACTGAAATGAGAAAACGTCAAAAAACAAGAATCACACGACATCCCAATAAACGTTAAAAGCGAGTTTCAATAACCAGACAAATATTAATCAGCAAGGGATTAGCAAGCCTAGGGAGGTCCCTCGCGAAACGTGATCCGCCAAACAAAATCCAAGTGATTTCGGGCCCACAAAAGAAACCATTAGCTCTAACTTCGCGGGTGGTCCGGCAAAAGAAATGTCTCAAATCTCTATGGAAATGATGGAAATGTTCATATTGGTCGAGTTAAACGCACATTCGTCGTAGCAACATCAAGTGACATCAAGCTAAATCCTGTACAGTTAAACACATTGCCCAGTGCCTGTGCACAATGTTTCTCTCTCCGGTCATTTGTTTAGAATTTTCCTGCTGGAACAACACTACCCCAGCAATAGATTTTTCGTTTTTTCCAAAACGACAACACGCACATTTTTTTTTCTTGCACACGCAAGATTTGGCACTAAATTAAGTTCCACTCATATCACTCTAGGAATAATGTTCCTGGTAGAGTAACGTACACCACTGAAAAGGCTATTCTTAAAATTGATTTTAAATCTAATATATAGTTACAGTTGCATACATACATACATATATGGGAGGAAGCGGTAGTGGCCAAGTGGTTTCGGCACTAGCTGTGCGTCTGTGAAGAACTCGAACTCATGGATCGACCCTCACTTGTACCTCCCAGTTTGTACTCATGTACGGCCATTTTCAACTAAATACCTATATCTATTATTTTAGTATTTTAATATCTATTGGTTATTTATAATTTATATTTTAATTTTAGCTGCGCCACCTGTTATCTTGCTCATATACTTTGCACTCCTTCTCTTTATGATTGCCTGAAAGAGATTGCTTCGGCGATAAGGCCGCCTCTTGTACCTTATTTATTTGTAAGTTCCGTAATTTCTGTATTTTTTAATGATTTTTATTTGGTGCAATAAAGATTTTTGTATTGTATTGTAATGTATACCACCACCTGCTTCCGATGAAGCAAAACATCGTGAGGAAACCTGTACACTAGGACAATTAAGTTTACTAGTGTGGGACATGGAGATGGCAATGGCAAACCTCTCCATTATCTTTGCCAAAAATAGTCATTGTGTCCGTCTCTTTCCATACAGTGACACTGACAAGAGCATGGCTCTTAAACGGAGCCAGTCAGATATACATACATATAAACATACACTATCACGTCTTTATCCCTAATATATAATAGGACAGTAAAATGCTTCGTGCATTTTACAGTTTCATTTTGCATGAAATTCTGAATATTATTGTGGCATTAAAGTAATACAGTGGTGCAATTACTTTTAGAATTGTAAGCAACTGTTTGGTAAGTATAACTACTTCTTCTTCTTAGCGAGTCGGAATAGCTAAATTGTTATATAAGTGTGGACCAGTTGATCACTTTTATTGCACTTTGGAAAATATAAACCTAGGTCTTTTTATTTCAAATTCGGAATAACTATTCAGTATGACTAGGCTTTTAAAATAATATTATCCAGGTTGGCTGCTCGCCACTGAACTCTACCACTATGAACCTTGCTTGAGGCGACTTTTGATTAATTAGCGCTATTCTTTCCCCGGCGACAGGAAGCGTCGCCATTAATCCGCGGAAAACAATATGGCCGACAAGGTTTTATATTGGGAAATATCCGGTTGCTTGGCAAGGGATCGAGTTAGTGGCTTAGAAAAATTTTAAGTTTTTTAACAGCATACCTATTATTGTGTTCGTGTAAGACATTGTGGACTTAATTTCGAATAATTTTTTATAACAGTTTTCCCACTCTTTTTCCAAATCTTGACATTTTATGTTGCTTCAGACAGACGGGGTGATTCAGTCCGTCCATGAACCACGTTTCCTATGGGACCCATGCGAAGAAGAAGAAGTCTCCTGTCCTTCCCATCCCAGTCCCATCATTTTAATCACACAGGGATCTTTACTCATATTTACTGCCGAGTTCAAGTATAGTATAGTACACCCTGTATAGTTTATGTGTTAATATAAGTAGAGATTTTTTTTGGAATAGCTCGCAAGCATTTAATTAGGTAAACTCTATTATTTTCAACTAGCTTTTGCCCGCGGCTTCGCTCGCGTATCCCACGGGAACATTACTATTTTCCGGGATGAAAGGTACCCTATGTCCTTCTCAGTACCGGTAGCAGCTAGTATCGGTAGCTTTTGCACTAAAAATAATTACAAATAATGACCTTCAATAAATGATATATTTATCCTACATTGAATAAAAAAAATTGACTTTGACTTTGTACTCCTGACTATGTGTATGCGAATTTTCAAGAAGATTGATTCAGTAGATAAAGCGTGAAGAGGTAACAAACAAATATACAAATTCACTTTCACATTTATAATATTAGTTGTGATTGGGATTTGATATTCAAATAGTTTCAGATTTTGTTTTCTTGATCAAAAAAATAAAAATCATATAAAAAAATTTAACACAAATGCCTGATTAGTCCGAAAACCCAAAATTATCGTTTATTTGTTCCGAAGACACTCCGCCGCGGGCTGGCGGCCGCCGACAGCATTTATTAAAGTTTCCTCCGTCTCAATGCTAATTAATATCCGTTTCTCCTGCCTAATTGTTTTTAAAACAGCCCTTGTTAATTTCTCGTTTGACGAGCTTTATTGCTAAGGCTTGGAACAGGTAAGGTCCTCAAGTGTTTAAAATCATTACACGTTATTTAAAATCGATATGCACCAAATATTTCTTCGTTACTTAAATGGACATTATGGAATTTACTTGAATTTATGACTTACTTGAATTTATTCTACACACAAATAAGTAATTATTTAAAAAATATTTTAGAGCTGTTAATATCATTTTTTCTGCATTAATAAATCAAAAATTAGTGACACTATTTTGTGACAATGAGTTTCAAAGTTAGGTCAGATCCGTTCATATGACAGAAAATTTTGAAAACAAAACGTCTCCAGTCACCTAACTGAAAATTCTATAAAAATATCATGATCTGATCTTTTTTAGTCTCCACTACAGGAGCACGACCCTCTCTGTACTACCAGAGCTATTTATTAGCCGGAGCAGTCAGAGGATTTGGCCTACACTCTCCACGCTGGCCAGACGGGTTGGAGAGGTCTCATTGATGTTTCGTTTATCGTTTAGCTTGTTTCCTAAGTCGTTTTCTATGACATCCACGGGAAGACTTGTAGTGGTCCTATACTACTCTGCCGGGAACCACACGGTGACTATAAAAATATACATAATGCTTTATTATTGTTCTACAAACTAAATACAACTCTACCATTTCCTTTTTGTTATTCGGACAAAAGGCGTCAACAAAATAACATCAACTTACAGTTATGCTGTCACGCAACTATTCGCAAATTGAATAAAATTATTGGTTGAGTTGAGAACAAAACGCGCAACACTGGGGCGAGTGGATTCCGGGGGTTTCAATAATGATATTAACACATAACCTCGAATTAAACAGCGGCGTGGGGGTAGGTACAGTCGTGGGCAATGCCCATTGTCATCATTTTTGGATATCACAACCCGCGCCTATATAAGACATACATATATGTGAAATTTCTTAATATGACTCCAAAAACTCCAAACCCTGAAAAGCTAGAGCGATAAAAAGCAGTCTCCATGCGGTTGTTGCACAAAAGCAATATATTTTCCATTAGGCTAGACTTAAAAAAAAAAACCTTTCAAATTTCTGCTTTTCCGATGGAATAGACCATTTCAAAGAAGTAATTTGAACAAAAAAATTTTAAGTGCTTTTATTACGTTTTTATCTAAGTTTTAAAGTTTTGGAAGTTCTTACCGGAAGTGCGTCAGCGTCTACCAAATAAATAAATAAAAAAGTATTTTCTGTTTTTACATGCAATTTTTTGTCAGCATTGCGACAAGATACTTAGATCAATGCCTTTGCCTCTCTAATTTCATCAATATTGTGGCCACAATCCAGTTTTAGGCTATGTTTTTCAGACTTATGTATGTGGTACTAAATCACGAGCGTCCAGCAGAGACAATATGATGAAGGTCAAATGAAATGAAGGTCATACATAGTTTTGCATATAAAAAAATAACTACATGCTTATAATTTTTTTCGATTACTGCAAATAGCTCCAGAAGCCTATTCCTCGAAATAGTTTTCGAATCAGCTACATTTTCAAAAAAATGATGTACCTAATTACCCACAGGCCACGTGATGTTAAGTTTGTGTTAATTAATTACCATAGACTATGGACGCCTACAATGCTATATTACACATCCATAACGTCCATTACCAAGAAATTCAATGAGAGGTTTTCAATTTGACAGTTAAATAATAAAAAAACACGTTGTCATATGGTGTTAATAGAGGGCGCTGCACAGAACACATATGTCAATGTCACTCAATGTTAAAAAAAAATCTTGGTCTATGGTTATAAAACATCGCTATCAAAACAGGAGTGCTATTTTTCAACGAGAGAATCAGTGAAATACAAACTTTGTATTTTCCAACTCATTTTCTCTTTTTAAAAAAGGTACCTTTTTTGCTTTTTGAGTGGTCAACTAAAGACCAATCGTTCAAATCCTTCACGTACAGTACGACCGATTTAAAAATGCGCCTTTTTAGAAACGCTCGCGACAATCATTCGTTATGTAACTTCCGATTAAAAAAATAGCACTCCTGACCAAAGAAAGACTGACAACCAACTTTGCTTGACATATGCTCGGAATGTAGCGCCGTCTATTGGCGTCACAAAAAAAACTTTTTTTCTCGGAAAAGCCCTCATTCACAATCTTTTCTATGAAGTTTATGAGAGACGCAGTCTCTTTGGAAAATCATGGAAGCTTCATCTTTAGTATGTGAGAGAAAATTCTTTGAAAACTGATTTACATGGTGAGAATGAATTCCTTGTGTGTCCCAGAGATTTGATTATTTTGTGTACAAGTGTACAGGGGGACAATTACGTGACCGACAAATGCCACCGACGCCGTAATTCCCATAACGAGCGATTGGTCGCGCCGCGGCAGCGCGACAACGCGGCAAAAATGCCAAGCTGTCAGCATACTTTTTAGCCTATTTGTATTTTTGGAGGAAATATTAAGACTATGGAAAAATAGAAATAGATAGATAAGTAAGTATTACATAAATATGAACGAGACATGCATGCTCTATCAATCAATCAAGAAAGAGACTGACTTCTTAGTCCTTATCTTCTTACACGCATTGAACAATACATCTTTAAAAACCAACTTTAAGGGTCGGCACCATGTAAACTAGGTTTGCGCGGGCAACAAGTTTGTACAGAAAGCGTTTAATTTAAGTCAAATAATGTATACACATAGATAGAGGAAGAGTTGGGACAGTAGACGAAAAAAAGGATTTTTTAAAATATTTTGTAGTTTTCCTAAAAACAAGCATTGAATTTACCCAAAAACATGCAAAACGCACTTTGCGCGGGCAATAGTTATGGCTTAAGTAGAAAAGACCACTAAGAAAATTACATACCTAGTTATAGGTGAATAGACTAGCCAGTAGACGAAAATCGTATTTTTTTAATTTTCATTCAGAAAAAGTAAGATAATTGTAAAGAAACCTGAAAGAAATATTTTAGAAAATCTTGCTACAAACTGGCTTGTTTTTCTGCGTAAAGAAATATTCTAACAAGGGATTGCATATATTTTATAAAAATAAAGGCTATTTTGAAACATTATTCTTAATATTTGCTTACAATGCAATCACGCAATAATAAAAAAAATAATTTTAAAAATTGGATGTTTTGCAACGTTTTTGACATAAATCTCTGAAATGGCGGCCATGATTCTTCCATACAAATTCAGTAGCCCGCCGGGCGTTCAGGAAGGAGGCCGTGTCGAATTTTTCAAAAAAATCCATTTTCAAATTACGTAAAATTGCATTACAGTCTAAAATATTTCAATAAAAAACTATGTACAAACTGCCAAATTATGTCATACTTTTGCTACACTATGGTACAGTTTTGACATTTTGTTGACGTTCAATTAAAGATGTAATGCTATCGCAGATACGGCATCGCACATTTTTTTTTTAAATTTTATTGAAAATTAAGTCAATGAAAAAAATAATTTGTTTGATTTATTACCTATATTTTTTAATTGGCGATTAGGGTGAAAATCGGATTGGAACTTTCTCGGGTCGCGGAATCATATTAACTGTTTTTGTAATAAAAGGTGCTGTTTAATTAGGGTTTTACAATTATTTTGAGGGGTGATTCAGTCTGAAATTTTGAACAACTTTTCCCCATGAATGTATATCAAAATACGAATTGACATTATGCGTAATATATCGAACCACAGGCTATACTAGATCTATACTTGGCTTGGCAGGCAGGCTATAGTAGGCTATTTATCTACACTTATATTATAAAGAGAAAAGATTTGGTTGTTTGTTTGTTTGCATTACATGGCTCCGAAACTACTGGACCGATTTAAAAAAAACTTTCACCGTTGGAATGGTACACTATTCCCGAGTGACATAGGCTTTGTGTGTACCAAGGGCGAAGCCGGGGTGGACTGCTAGTATAGTATAATGATATTAAAACAACAGTCAAAAAACAAAAAAAAATCTGCATTTTTATACAAAAGTGTGCAGCCGCCTGGGAAATTTGTATAGGAACCGATTTTTTCGGTGTTTTTACTGTTTTTAGGGTTTCGCTTGTCTGTCTGTCCGTAAGTCACAGCCAATTTGCTACGAAACTATTAGAATGATTTAGTTGAGATCTAGTAATATAAAACCACACTTATGTAATTTAGTGACCTAAAGATAGACGTATAATGTAACGAATGAAATTTAAAAAAGGGGGCCACTTATTGTGGGTAAATTAGACATTAAAAAAAAGTTTTGATAACAAAATCGTGTGACATATCAAATGAAAGAACTTTTTATGACAATTTTAAATATATTTATTTTTTATTATTTCTTAGATCGGTATTTTTAAGTTATTTAAGAAAATGGGCGAAAATTTACCCCCCCCCCTACTAAACTACTGGACCGATTTAGTTGAAATGTGGTGCACATAATGTAAATTTGTGACCCAAAGACGGAAGTAAAATGTAGGTACATGAATAAATAAATAAAAAATGGGGCCACTTTATGGGAGATAAATGAGACATTAAAAAAAGGGTTTTGTGAACTATATCGCGTAAAATATCAAATGAAAGAGCATTTTATGATAATATTAAATATATTTTTCTATATTTTTTAAGTTGGTGTTTTTGAAGTTATTTTTGAAAATAAATAATAAAAATACACTTATCTCCGAAACCACTGAACCCAATCTTTTGAAAAATATACAGTTAATAGTTCTTTACCTATAGATTACAGGAAAACCTATTAGAAGATAAAAAATATAAGGGTGCAATAATGCTAATTACTGCTTCATTAATCAACCAATTTTTTTAGCTGTTCAGGAAAAGATTTCTTTTTAGTGCTTTTTGTTGATTCGTTAAAAATATTGTACAAAATCAAACAGTCAAGTCATTGATTGAGCACATACAGCTGCTAAGCCGAGACTGTTGATCTGTTCAACGTGCAATCTTTTTTACCCTCCGTACTTACATAATAAGGTGAATAGAAGTGAAAGGTGTTACGATTGCAGATGGTCGCTAAACGTATTGTTTCACAAAGAAAATTCAAATGTGTACATTTCCTGTCAGTGGAACACAAAACATTTAGTTTTCCAAGTCACCGCTCGCGTAAAATACTATTTGATTGTATTTTTGAGAACGTCATGTCAGCGATAAGTAATATTGATTTACACAGAAATATCATAAATTTGTCTATGGTTCCCTAAAATTTCAACTTAACCAAAATAAACCGGCCACGTGCCGTGACAGGCCACGTGCAGTGTAGGGTTCCGTAGTCAGTACCTACTTGTTTTATGTAACTAACAACTGCCTAACTTTAGATCTGAATTCAGTCCATGATACTGAACAACTTACACCAAGGAACAAACGAAATACAAAAAATATTTTTGATCTCTTACACACAAGATTTGGCAAAATGTAATATTTATGTAATATATGTATGGTAATGTAAGGACAAATCAAACTAATTAAGCTAGCCCCAAAGTAAGTTTTAAACTTGTATTATGGGATACTAACTCAATGATACTATATTTTATGATAAATACATACATAGATAAACACCCAAGACCCAGGACAATTTGAAAAAGACCATTTTCTAACTTGCCCTGGCTGGGGCTCGAACCCAGAACCTCCGGATTAGCGGTCTAGCGTGTTAACAATTACGCCACGGAGGTCGAATGGAAAGCAAACATTTTCTTTTCATATTTAATTATGTGTTCCTTAGGAAAAGTTGTTCAGTATCATGAACTGAATCCACCTTAAATTAGTTTTAGTACAGGGAGACGTTATATACTACTGCCGTTATTTTTTTTAAGTATCCATATATAACCGTTTAACTGACAGAGAGGGAAGACACATAATTCTAACAAAAATTTGCAAACAAAAACCAAATATTTCACAAACGGATTGCTAAAACGAAAAAGGGTGTTCATAATCTTACAATATTTTTGAAAGACCTATTCAACGACGTCTCACATCACACATTTTTTTCTCAAGTTTTTATTACCACATATCCATTCCCATGCCCAATTACAGCTTTCTAGTACTAATAGCCTATGAGTAAAACTGGGGACAGATAGACAGACAGACATGACGAAACTATAAGGTTTTCTTGTTTACTACGGAACCCTAAAAAGCTGCGTGAAACGATACAGATTCTCTATTCTAAGGGTTCTTTGTCATTTGCGCTTTAACAAATTTCAAAATACGAGTAATCAAAACCACTTGTGCAAATATTTCGCTCCACTTCGCATACGATAAATTCAAAAATTGATGGATGAATGACCGTGCCTTTACAGGTTAAGCAACTTCTAGCTTGGTCACAGTTAGGATGGGTGACCGTGCTTTCAATCTTAATGTTGTCCAAGTCAAATGTTTAGATTCTTATGAATAAATTTCAGTTTTCTCTACCTACAAAACTTGGCAGCTATTTAAATTTCAATTGTTTTGTCGGAATTTGAACTTGGCATTTTTACATTTATGTTTTTGATGGGATAAACATCCAAGAACCAGGACAACTTAAAAAAGGCCATTTACCAACTTGCCCTGGCTGGGAATCGAACCCAGAACCTCCGAGTGACGGACTAGCGTGTTAAGGAATCGCCACGGAGGTCGACTAATAAATTTAAAAAGTAATAAATTTTACGCAAGATTCGAATAACTATAACTTGGATTTTTTAGAAAGTGCTATATGAATTTCACATATATTTAAACTCGCTTTTTAAATAAACGTCTTGCATTCACGCACACTACTGTATTTTCGACTTTACTTTTTCTACTGATAGCCTGTCTACTAAAGTGTTAAGTACATTATAATGACGTCTGCCAAGGCCTTAATTCAGAAATAATAATTCAAACAAAATAATTCTTTGATTTGATCGATTTGAAAATTTTAATAAGTATCGCGGAATGGAAGTCTTGACGAAAAGAAACAAGTAAGCTGTATACTAATTCTACGTTACAATTTATGATTACCTACATCTATTGTCCCGTTTACACATTATTAACTCTATGTAACTTCATCTTGACATTTTTATCCCCCTAGCGGGAAAATTTTGCATATTTCAGAGCCAAATCCGACCACGTGGCTTAGTGCATACAGTCCTTAAAAATCGAGCTACGAACTAACGAACGAAGACCAGTGTGGTTAAAACCTACTTGGGACCTTGGTGTTAAAACTCCGGAAAAAAAGAAGTGCTACGATGATGCAATCTAGTTTCTTAGTATTTTTAACCGACTTCAAAAAAAGGAGGAGGTTATCAATCCGTCAGAATCTTTTTTTTATGTATGTTTCCCCATTACTTAAAGATAGGGATATGTCGTCTTAGTATACATTTGTTCGAATATTAAGCTTTTCTGGTATTAAAGTCGGTTTTTTGTTTTAAAAAAATATCAAACATTAAATATAATAATTTTTGATACTACGGCGAAACCAAATGTACAAGATGTATTTAAGTACTTTTGATAATAATTTTATATCTATCATTAGTTATCGTTGTAAAACCCACACTTTAGGCACCTACATACTTATATACTATTTTAACATTCATTTCATATCCTTACACCCTTTCATAAAATCTCTCCCGAGCGAGAACAATACTAGAAGCATCTATAAATAGGTAATCGCATTACAAAACTGCAACAAAGGTTGTCACGGGAGTCTACAGTGTAATATTACATTCTTTGTACCACGTTAAAACTGTCCTTGGGTACTACAGTCATCATCCCCACATCTCTATGTGTATAATTCTAAAGTTCAATTTTGTTTTTCACGCCTAATGATTGACTCGTGCAACTTTAAAAAGAACTAAAATAATACAGTTCATACCATTATCAATCTTATCCACTTCATTTTAAAGTTGATTGTTAAATGTTTGTGACTAAGAATTACTTTTTATCGAAGTACAAACCGCAATGATTGACAGTTACAGCCACATGCAACGACTAGGGAGAGCTTTTGGACGCATTCTTCTTTTGAGAGGGTAAAACCAGATAAGGTATTTTACAATGTAGCTGAACAGGTATTTATGTGTGCAGAAGTATCAATAAGCAACAAATTAATACAGGCAAGCAATATAACACGTGTACAATTCAAAGTTAAAAGTAAACGTGGCGTCATGGCGTGGTTCAACTTCGACTCGAAATAAGTTGGGCTTATGATGTAAATGTCGCAGTTGAATGGTATAATCCGCTAATTCACTAAACCTCTAGCTGTTTGGCATTACAGCTCGGTTTCGTAAAACAGCGTTAAATAATTGCTGAACCCTCATACACAGAATGGCATGAACGATTTGGTTTTTAGTTCTTTACAGCATTCTGAGAGTAAACTGTTTTCATTGAGAAATATCGGAGACATCGTTTATGATTTTGGACTGCAAATGGGTAGGAAGAATAAAGATTTTCAGCTTGGTTCCCATATAGTTATTTCGACGCCCGCCTTCCGGCAAGATGGAGAATTTACGTGAATCAAATGAAGGCCGAGAGAAACCGCTACGCCATTGAGATTCTGTTACGTTAACACATTTTTTTTGTATCCACTTGCATCGAACTTTGTATCATTCCTTATTGGTATTCTATGATGTTGGAGACTAGATTCTTCGTCTAACCGTGTTCGCGGTTGCATCCTCAGCTGTGCTGCTTCGGAGCCCGGGGTGCGCTTTCCCGCTTTTTCTTCTCCAAATATAACATGCATGTCAATGGTCACCCAAGGATGCCAAAGACCTTGCAAAATGGAAAAGAAATAGCCGGAACAGTTTAAATGTTTTGGCTATAGTTTTACGACCGACCGCCTGCCTGACGTCAACCGTCTTTGGGAATAATGTTGGAGACTAGATTACATAGTAAGAAGTTGAATTGAGGTTTTATTTTAATGCAACGCGTGATAAATAAAATGACCAATGAATTGCCTGTCATAAATTTGTTTAATAATAACATGCCTGCGATTAACCTATTCTGCGGTCTATACGTGGTAAGCTAGTTTGCAAAAGTGACACATTGACAATCCAGCGGGACGATGATCAGCTGTTTAACAAAACCGAGCTGTAATGCCAAACAGCTAGAAGTTTAGTGAATTAGCGGTTTATACCATCCAACTGCGACAGATATACCCGCTGTTTATTAAGGAATGTGTAGATATTTAACTGTCAGGTAAAAATAAATGGCAACCGTGTTAGTCCCAAACCCAATATTATTATAAACGCGTGTTAGAAACATAAAAAACTTAAAATTAAAGATTTCTCTTTCTACTCGTTACTCGTAGAATACTGGTTGAAATATCACAAACAGAAAAGGCTGCAAAGTACTCCAAAGTAACAAGAAAACTTAACACAAGAAAAAAGTAAAGTCCGGCCGAACGCGACCACTCAGGAAAATGGGAAAATTAAAAAGTAATAAAAACACAAATGAGGACTTTCAATCATCCCTCTGACAACAGAGGGGGTGTAGGGGGTGACGTCACATGAGATTAAAAAGTTTGACGCCTCCCACGGAAATTAGCATTTGGTTCTCATTTGCATTGCCGGCGGATCTAATTTTTATCTTTGTTATTATTAGCACCCTTATTTCTGAATGGTCTGAGCAGCGTGATGTGGGTTTCATATTTTCACGTTATTAAGGATGGCGGAATTTAATTTTACCTGCATGGCAACTACCTTAAGGCGGAGGTATAGGCAAATGGCCTTGAAGTGGCGCCCTCATTTGAAATAAATTGTTAACTCGTAAATATGGAGATAATTTCCATATTACTCTTCGTCATTCCCTAGATAGTCCTTTAAATTATTTTATGAACCACCGTTGAAAGTATTTACATTAGTCCGTCTAGCTTTAAAACTTGCCTCCGCCAAAAGTGACCACGGCAAGTTTTAAAGCTAGACGGATCACCAATAATAGTTTCAACGGCAGTTCATAAAATAATTTAAAGGGCTATCTAGTGCATGACGAAGAGCAATATGGAAATTATCACCATATTTACGAGTTAACAATTTATTTCTCACTTCAAGGTGAAGTGGCTGAAGTGGTTGAAGTGGCGCCCTCATTTGAAATAAATTGTTAACTCGTAAATATGGAGATAATTTCCATATTGCTCTTCGTCATGCACTAGATAGCCCTTTAAATTATTTTATGAACCACCGTTGAAAGTATTTACATTAGTCCGTCTAGCTTTAAAACTTGCCTCCGCCAAAAGTGGCCACGGCAAGTTTTAAGGCTAGACGGATCACCAATAAAAGTTTCAACGGCAGTTCATAAAATAATTTAAAGGGCTATCTAGTGCATGACGAAGAGCAATATGAAAATTATAACCATATTTACGAGTTAACAATTTATTTCACACTTCAAGGCCATTTGCCTATATCTTCACGTTAAATAGAGATAGGTAGCTAAGTATGGTAAAGCAAACATCCTTATATACTTATTATAAACTTTTTGAGCGTGACCCTGATCTTAAACCAACTACAATTTAGAAAATAACACTCAATTTCAAGATTAGAACAGTTTCCAGTCAAAATATCAGGTTGTAAATGCCATTATATTAGGTCCTTACATATGAAATTGCCGATTTTCAATACTGGCAACTTTAAAATCAAATATCTTGCGTTTCATTAGGAATTCCAAATTCAAATTTATTTCGAAATAAAGCCAGAAAAATATTGTTTTAAAATTCGTATTTCATTTGTTTTAACATCATTTGTTTGAGTTTCAACATTGCTATAACAACTACTATGGACAAATTGAAAATTCGCGGTATTTACGAATACGAGTTCCACCGTGGCACCAGTGCTGCAGAAACGACTCGAAGAATTAACGACGTGTATGGACCAGGCACCGCTAACGAACAAACGGTGCGTTTTTGGTTTCAACGGAAACGTTGAAACGTTCTGGAAATTTCGGTTTACACAATGAGCCTCGTGGACGACCTGATACTCAAGTGAATAACGAAGAATTGAAGGCGATAGTGGAAGCGGATCCATCTCAAACCACTTCTGAATAAGCAGCAGCCTTCGGCGTAAGTGACAAAACGATAAACGATACTTATCCACTTGCGCCAAATCGAAAAAATTAAAAAACTCGAAAAGTGGGTACCGCACGAATTGACTGAAGCAAACCAACAAACACGCGTTGCTTGCTGCGTTTCTTTGCTTAATCGCCACAATAATGAGGGGATTTTTAACCGTATCGTGACTTGTGATGAGAAATGGATCCTGTACGACAATGGGAAGCGATCATCACAATGGCTTGACCCTGGAGAACCGGCAAAACCTTGCCCTAAGCGAAAACTGACCAAAAAGAAGATTCTGGTTAGTGTTTGGTGGACCAGTGCTGGTGTTATCCACTACAGCTTCTTGAGATCAGGCCAGACGATTACTGCAGACTTGTATTGCCAACAATTGCAAACAATGATGGAAAAGCTCGCCATTAAACAACCGATACTGATGAATTGCTCTAGCCCACTGCTCCTTCAGGATAACGCTAGACCACACACTGCACATCAAACGATCGCCAAGTTAGAGGAGCTGCGACTGGAACCTCTGCGTCACCCACCATACTCTCCAGATCTGGCCCCAACCGATTACCACTTTTTTCAAAATTTGGATAACTTTTTACAAGGAAAAAATTTCAAATCTGATGAGGCAGTCAAAACCGCCTTCAAACAGTTCATAGACTCTCGCTCCCAGGATTTTTTTTCCAAAGGTATCAATGATCTGCCTATAAAATGGCGGAAGTGTATCGATAACAACGGCGCATACTTCGATTGATTAAATAATAATTTCATTAAAAAAAACTTGTTTCACTTTTTTCATACTGAACGGCAATTTCATATGTAAGGACCTAATAATATATATGTAAGTTACCCTAATTCGTCACGTCGTCACGAAAACGGCTCTTAAAAATACAAATCTTCTTATCTTTACATCTGGACCATTCCGTTATATGGCTGTCGAAGGCTGCGAGGCATGGACTTTGACTCAAAAAGAAAAGTAAAAAAACTAGAAGCTTTTGAAATGTGTTGCTGACATAGAATGGAACGGATAAGCTGTGTTGAAAAAAATACAAATGAGGACATTTTCATTATTACTATTTCATATAAAGACTATCATTGAAGAAAAGATAGTAGGGAAAAGAGGACCAGAAGGACCGTCATTTTATACAGCGAAATAAAACAGCTGGTGGATGAGAAAGACAAATAAAAGAGAATTCATACTTTACCGACAAGTTATATAAATATTAATATAAATTAAATATTAATATTTATATATATCTTTAAAGGATAGATAGGTAATGGAGAGATTAATTATTATTATTAGGAGATAAGGTTAGCCGTGTGATGACAGCAGAGTATAATACGATCTGTCACTACCTCTTAACTCTTCCATGGGCGTTGTAAAGGGCAGGAACAATTTAAAGGGAACTACTCATAACAAAACACGGGCACTAGCTAGCATCCACTGTGTTTTCAAGTCTCACAAATGAGTTTTAACAAATGAGATGTCAATTGATTCTTCACTATTTTTCGGGTGACAGGTTGCCTTTTTTATAAATTATTTAGAAAACAATTTGTAGAAATGCAAAAAATGTATATAATGAATGTTACTTACATACCAAAAAGTTGAAAAGTTATTTAAGTATGGACTAATTCATGATTAATCGGTTAATTTTTAACAAGAATTTTTCCGTATTAGGGTTTAGTATTTAAACTTCTAAAATAGAATATCTTGCCTTTTATCATTTCGTTCATTAACTGGTGCTGCATCCAAAAGCCATTTAGAGAATCGTTCTAGTTACTCAGGTTCTAATGGAAAATTAAACAATTCTCACTGTGCGTTTTTAAATTTAAAATTTCTAATAAAAGCCGTCGGTCTCCTAAGTACCTTCCTCGTCATAAATTCATGAGAAGCAGAGAAAAAGCATGATGGCGTCGAGCAAAAAATAATGACTGCATTAACTTCGGAAAGAGGGACGAAGGATTCAAATTTTTAGTAAATCTGCTCCTGAAATCTTGTCAAATAAGAATAAAATATCTAAAATAAAATATATCTACTCATATTTCTTATAGGTATGTGTACCCACAAAAGTTACAACTACTAGTGGGACAACTACTGTATGTGAATGGATGTACTATGTAGGTTTTATCAAAAAGTTATATAAGTAAGCTAATTATTGACACTAGGTATAGAACTAACCGCAATTAATTTTGAGTTTGGACTGAATCCGGTGACGTCAAAATAATAAAATTACTTGGAAAACTTAAAACACTTAAAATGTTCGGGAGTAAGCTTGAACATTCAGATAAAAACATTAGTACGAGAAGGTACCTAATAAGTTTATTTTTAAAACATTTCAAGTTTGTACGAGCTTTTATTGAAGGTACTTAGCTAGCCTAGCTTTGTCACCAGACAAGCACTATAATTATTTACAGGTGTATCCAAAATTTTATCTCAAGCGAACACAGGAAAATTTTTATATTTTTCAGATGTGCTTTTTAAGCCCTTTCATTTGATACCCCACACGGTATGATTCAATTTAGTTTATTTTTTAGTTCATTACTGGCCTATAGAGCCTCCGTTAATTTAGTATGACGTCACATAGCCTATAACCAGCCGACAGCTAAGACGCTTCCGACGATACCTGATTTGTCAAGGTGTCATGGATATCTTTGGAACAGATGAACATACATACATATACAGGGTATCTTTTAATTAAGTGGCAACATTTTTGGAGCAAGTTCAGTCCATGATACTGAACTACTTTCTATAAAAAAAGTTATTAAAAATCGATAAAAATTTTTCGTCTTCCCATACAAATCAGCGCTCAGCCAAACGGATTTTGTATGGAAGAACAAAAATTTTGATCCATATTTAATAAATTTTGTTCGGTATCATGGACTGAACTTGCTCCAAAAATGTTGCCAGTTAATTAAAAGTTACCCTGTATAGCGGCAAAATACATAACCTTTCCTTTAGCTTCACCGTAGTCGGGTAAAAACAAATAAGGTAAAACTGACTTAGCACATTTTCGGTTCAGAGCACCGTGAAGATATTGGCCGATTGGCGTTATTCTTCTTTAACTGCGGTGATGACGTCATAGGAGTCTCAAGGACGCGGCGCCTGCGAAGCCTGCAGCCTGAGATCTAGCCAGAGCCCCTGACGTGGATTACAGATAAGACGTGTTGATGTTACCTACCTGTGACGTAATTGCGTGTGCCTACGTAATAAATAATAGAGTTATTCCATATAATAGTTTCATTAGTGCATTATACTGCTAACACGAATACCTAAATGGAGTTTGCTGTGGTTGTGGTCGCCTGACATCAAGCGTTTTGGGCAGCGACGAACAGAAATACAAACCACTCACGTATACACATACACACAAATCACGGTGTAGATAGAACCTAGGTGATACGAAATAAATAAAAGCATATCAATATATCCTCGGTCCGTCGCTGTAGGTAGGTGCAATTAATTTGATTTTATAAAAATCGAGCTCTTTTTTGCAGGGGTAGATGCATTGAATAATGCAACTACTATGCAACCCTACTCCTAGGGTTACCGCATCGCACTGTATAATCAACCGCAGGGCTGTCCCACTGTTCACAGCTGACATTTAATAATTTAAATGTGCATTTGATATCATGTGCTACTACGAGTACGATATCGAGTTGATAACCTTTTTGATTTTAGGAAAATTATTTTAAAATGGAATTTAAATGGAAACAAAAAGTGGAGGCTTTTGCCCAACTACGGGGCCTAAAAGGCTAGAAAAAAAATTGGGAAATAATTCCAATATCAAATATTTATACATTTTTTATTAAATAAGCCAATAATATAATAATTATCAAATGTTTCTGAAATCTTTTAAAATAAAAACATATTAAGATTAGTCATGTTAAAGAGGACTATATTTTTTAACTTTCTTTTTCTTTAGGAAAATTATTATTTATCAGTAGCCTAGCCATTCAAACAAGTAATTACACTGATCGAGCTGATAGAAAAATATACTTTGCCGTTGGAATATGAGATATATGACGGTATGGTTGTTATCAATTTTATACACATTTTGTTGTCATCTGCAAAATCAAACAGCTATTGACCGTAATTTCCGACCACAAAATAAACACTATTTTGTACAATAACATTTCTTACCTACTACACTCTTAATAACTGGCAAGGACAGTATTATAGGAAGAATTAGTCAGTAGTATAGTCTAAATTAGACCTCACTATATTTTACTGATGTAGACTAGTAACTAATGGGTTTTATGTCTTATTTCTTTTAACTATTTTTTTTCTTTTCTTTATCAGCCTATATCAGTCCACTGCTGGACTAAAGGCCTCTCCCAGTAAAGGGAGGATTTGCCCACAATCGCCACGCTGGGCAGACGGGTTACTGATTGCAGTAAAAGGTAAAAAGTTGCGTAGAGGACGCTGCTGCCCGTATTCTGTTACTTTACCTCCCTTAGTCGCCGCTTACGACACCCGTGGGGTATTCTACTCTGACGTCACCACACGGATTAAATCTTTTATCCTACTCGTCAAAAGGTTTTGAGATTGCTGCGCCAGGAAAATTTAATTCAAATAGCAAAAAACAAATTACTTAAATACAATAGAAGTTAAAAAGTGGAGTATGTATGACTCTACAATTTTCCTTTGCTCTTGTTACTATTTTTTTTTATTAAGACGCATGACTCATTAAAGTATTCTTTTCTCGGCATCACCAGTGGGTTGACTGAGAGAGAAAGCCTGCTTTAAGTCCGCCTATCACATTTGTAATTAAGTTAAATTAAAAAAAATTGACTTGAAAAAATGTTTAACCTTACAAAAAATTTATAATTTTCCAACCATTCCATTGAGTAACATTCCAATACCAAAAATTAAAAAAAAAAAGAAAAAACCCACCTGGAAATTCCGTCCGAGCCGCGTAAACTTGCGAGCAGGGTTGCGCAGCGTCCTCCACGAAGGTCCAGGTTCAACTGACTTGGATTTGGCTTAGCGTTATCAAATCCGCCCAGCGCGGTAGGCGGGGCCGCGGCTGGGCGGGCCCAGGGCAGCAAATCAGCTCTTCTACTGCTTCTTTTCTTGGCTTCGCGGCAAGTGGATGGTCAACACTATAAGTGGGATAGCTAACCAGCGTTGGTAAAAGTTTATTGTAGTCACAGGATTATGTTAGAGGATAGTACTTACTTCATTGCTGTGTGTAGCTTTGTAGGAGAATTATTAGTCTTGCTTACAAGTGTCATATGATTTAGTATAAGTAACTATAGATACCGTTCAATTTGATTTTAATTTGATTTGCAATTTCTAAAATCAAATTTCTTTTCATGCTGGTCTGGAAGAAAAGAAAATTATTTTCTTGATACGTTTTTCTTTTTACAACTTTTTTTATTTTTACGCGTTGTTTTTAACTTTGGAACCTTTAACATGTGTTTTAATTCTAAATCATACCATTTATAAGCATAAAATGTACTTACCTACTACTTTACTCTAATAGGTATACTCGTACATGACGAACTTGTCCCGACTGACATACCAAGGTGTACCTAACGTGTCTAACAGGTCAATATGTAGTAAAAGCAAATTGTTCGAAGTTTAGACAAGAAATCGCAGTCTGGCTTTATCGGGCGTAAAAAAACACTTCAAAGTGTATTACGTATTGTAGGTAATAGATTCAAAAACATATATTTTATTTTTTTATTGTACAGTCAAAAGCAAGTGTGCAATCACATATACTTTTTTTAACTGTACTCCCCACCCTAAACCATCGTCTAGCGATGCTCTTGCTTTCATACAGCTCTGCTCTGTATGTCTAAATGTCTTTGCTCTATTTACCTTTATAGGTACATTACAGTTAACTAATAAAAAAGCCACCAAATTAGCGGCCAGCAGCTACCGCACCCATAGCCACTATTGGACATGTGCGTCTAGTGCGAGAGGTAATTTAAGCTTACAAGTTTATTTGATAGGCAAATTTAAAAAAAACACCCGACTGTCAACTACACCATCTAGTGATGAGTACCGGCTTGATATCCGTAGCGCCATCTATATGTTTGCTAGAGTAAGCCCTGACTGTCAAGCGTTAACCCCCAATAACTTTTAAACGGCTGGACCGATTTTCATCAAACATAGCTAAGAACTTACCCGTGTGGTTCCGGGTTAGAATAGGACCACTCCATATTCCTGTGGATGTCGTAAGAGGCGACTAAAGGACTAAGCACCAACATCTCGTGCTACATTTGCATTCTTAAGGAGTGTTTAACGTCGGGCGGCGGCTGGTTATAAAACTTTTCGCACAAATACATTCATAGAAGGTTGACGTCAGGCAGGCGGCCGGTCGTAAAACTGTAGCTAAATCATTTAAACTGTTCCGACTATTTCTTCTTCATTTTACAAGGTCTTTGGGATCCTTATATTTGGAGAAGAAAAAGCGGGAAAGCGCAGCCCGGGCTCCGACGCAGCACAGCTGAGGATGCAATCGGGAACGCGCTTAGACGAAGAAGAAGATAGGTAAAAACCACCGCAAGGGAACTTGCTTTTACGTAAAAAACCGCATCAAAATCGGTCCGTCCGTTCGAGGGCTACGATGCCACAGACAGACCGACAGACATTACACTGAGAAAAAAAAATGGTTGCTGGTAGCTAACATATTTGCTACATATAACCAAAACCGAGTGACTGCTGAATTCAGGGCTAAGTACTGGTAATTATAACATTTACTAGTATTTAAGCATTGGCCCTACTAATGTATACAAAAGTTTGGTATCTAATAACCAAATTCGCAAGTAGCACAACCGGCTCAGCTATTTCTTTTTCTCAATATAGCGTCAAACTTTTCCCCCCTCTTTTTTGTCGGGGGTTGAAAAAGAAGATCGCGTAAAAAGTCCTCCTCTGTGTCTGCCTCCGTGGTCCAGTGGTCAAGGCGTTTGCCTTGTAACCCGGAGTTCGTGGGAAGCATACTTTGTGAAGTTGTTTCTAGCCTGGTTAGGATATTGCAGGCTTGAATCACCTGATTATCCGAAAAGAAAGATGATTCCGTGTATCGGAAGGCACGTAAAGCTGTGGGTCCCGAACGCCATCTAGCGTTTTTCTTAAACCTATCCTAGGAATTGTTTCTGGTCTACCCTTTGGGTTGCGGAGGTCAGACGGCAGTCGCTGTGTGTAAAAAACAGTAGCCTCGTCAAATCACCTAGGTTAGGTCTCGGACCCGCTGAGGATGCAAACGTGGGGACGTTTGCATCCTCAGCGGGTCCGGGACCTAACCGGGGGGTTGCATGATGCGCTCGGATGATGATGATGATGGCGTAGAAATTCGATCTTCAAGAACTGAAGAGAAAAGCCTAAAACAGAATTTGGAGGGAATGCTTGACTTGACTTGAATTGATGATCGTGCAAAAAAGACCTAAGTACTCGTATATTTTATTTATAAAGGAAAACTTCTAGTTACTATGTCGTACAAAAAAAAAATGGCTCTAAATGGCAAACTTCGTAGTCGATTTCGTAGCATCACGGACCTGCTCATACGTAGCGTAGCACACGCTACGCTTTCCGCTTGTAGTCGTAGTCGTGTCGTAGTCCGTAGCATCCTTGTTTATTTTTAACCGACTTCAAAAAAGGAGGAGGTTATCAATTCGACTGTATTTTTTTTTTTATGTAGGTATGTTTGTTACGCGATATCTTGCCAATTGTGAACCGATTTTGATGATTCTTTTTTTATTTGAAAGCCTTTACTACCAAGTTGGTCCCATTTCAATTTAGTGAGGATATGATGAAGAACTTTGGAAATAAGGAAGAAACTCCTAAAAAAATTAAGTTAGTTGTTTTTTTGTTAAAAATTTAATTATAGTTGTTACCACTTTTATAATTTATACAACGTGGAAGGGACATATAATAAATCGAACCACAGGCTATACTAGAAGTTATGAAAAATCAATAAAAAATTTTCGTCCTCCCATACAAATCAGCGCTCAGCCAAACGGATTTTGTATGGAAGGACGAAAATTTTTATCGATTTTTCATAACTTTTTTTATAGAAAGTAGATCAGTATCATGGACTGAACTTGCTCCAAAAATTATGCAGGTGGATAAAAAGTCAGCCTGTATAATGAAATTAAAAATAACACTCAAAAAAACGAATAAAAATTCGATATTCCCATACAAATCGCCACACTTTTTTATGGGAATGCCAATTTTTATTTTGTTCTTAAACTGTTATTTTAATTTCATTAAGTGTCACTACATAGTATAAAACAAAGTCGCTTCCCGCTGTCTGTCCCTATGTATGCTTAGATCTTTAAAACTACGCAACGGATTTTGATGCGGTTTTTTTTAATAGATAAAGTGATTCATGAGAAAGGTTTATATGTATAATACATACCCGTGCGAAGCCGGGGCGGGCCGCTAGTACTATATATAATGATGTAGTATAGACTGTGCTCGATTTATTACGGGAATGTATCGAAGCGGGTATGTCTCTTCCATGTTGTAGGTATACCTACATTACCTTCATATCTTAATAAAATAATAATAGGTATAATTTTATTACAAACATTTATATAAATAAATATCACAATGTTTGTATACTGTTTTTTTCTAATGTCTATTTAAATACAAAACCACTGTTTGGGGTATGTATGCCGCTCATCTGAGCGCAATTATCTTGTAGTATTATATGTTTTTTTCGTTTAGATATGCCCAAAAAGAAATCGTCAAAAAACCACTGCTAAAGCAGCTTGGAGTGAATAAAAGCCACAATCTGCTAAAACTGCGATTGAAGGAAAGACGCTCAAAAGAAAAGCTGCAAAATAATTTAAGCCGTACCTAAATTTTCCGGGGTCCAGTGCTGCCCCCATTTTAAATAAATCATTTCAAATAAAACGGAGACATCATTTAAAATTTTGCAACTATCAAGTCCTAGATAACCCTTCAAAGTATTTTATGAACTACTGTTTACAGTTTATAATGAGAACGTTAAGCTTTACTACGCACATTTGCCAAAAGTGGCCGTTTTTCGCAAATGTGCGTAGTAAAGCTTAACGTTCTCACTTTAAACTGTAAACAGTTGTTCATAAAATACTTTGAAGGGTTATTTAGGACTTGATAGTTGCAAAATTTTAAATGATGTCTCCGTTTTCTTTGAAATGATTTATTTTAAATGGGGGCTGCACTAGACCCCGGAAAATTTAGGTACGGCCTTAACATGCCATTTACTGCTTTGAGAATTCGATTAGAAAATGAAAATATGAGCAACCCGAGACATGGTTGTAAGCCTATTTTCACACCTAAGCAAGAAAATTAAATTGCTAAACGAATTAAGCTGCTTCGTTTGCTATACTATATGTAGGTACTCAGTGTCCCAGATTTCCGTTTATTTTTTAATAATTTCGTGTGTAAATTGTTTTTATTATACTGAATTCCTTGGCTGAATTCAACAATAATAAAATATTTTTGATCAGAATTGCAAAACACCGGGATGAGAGCGCTACGAGGCTTTATAAGATACAACCTTTCAGTTTCCGTACTCAAAGCATTTATTATTTTGATTGTTTTTTTTTTATTTTGTCTATGGCTGCCTTACGTATTAGATCTGTGGTACTATTTGTGATTGTGCTCAAAGGTACATCCTTTCTTGCTCTTAGGTGCTCAAACAAATTTGTTTATGCACTGATCACAATGTTGTTTATTATAAATGGATCTTGTTATTTTTGAAGTTTGAGCGTCATTCCCCCTTAGCTTAAACGGCATTACCCACGGCAGAGGAAATGCCGCCCAAACCTAATTTTTAAATAAAGTTTTCCTACTACTAATAGGTCAAAGATATATAACTTTGTTGTTAGAATGTTGATAACTTAAAAGATAGTCTTTGTTATTTTTTAAATATTGATATAATATATATTAATATTTTAAAAAATACAGCGTGTTTTTCTTATGTGAACGTCATTCCCCCGCCTTACCTTACACCGAGTGTTGCTTTTGGATCTTACAGCTGGGGGCCCAAGGCTCTATCTACTCTGTAAGGGTTAGATAGGTACGTGATTAAAATGTTTACATAGCCTAACAGTAGGAAGATTTAATATTACATTTTTTAGTAATACATAAAAAATATGATCTCTATAGATACCTACCTAAAATACCTATTTAAAAACATTCCTAGAACGAATTTAGAAAAAAAATCAATATTACTATCAGAGCCATCTGTTGTTCTCTATTAGACAAACATATTAATAGAACACCCAACGTATGTACCAGATGTACCGTTTTGATGCGTCATCTCATCTGGCCCTCCATTCTGCTCCATTCCAAGCGTAAATTTAGAACGCGCCCAATCAATACTTGTTTTTCCAATTTGCTTGGAGTAGATGTCAGCACAGTCGCGTTGTGCGCAACCAACTATTGATCTATTTATTTTTTTTATTATTATAATACAAAGTGATATTCCGAATCGCAATAATATGTCATATTTTCGCTTTAAAGATTCAAAATATTTTTAAAAATTATTTAATTAAAATAAATTACGTATAAAGTGTCAATATTGACTAACCCAGCAAAGCCAACGACCTTAGCAGAAAGCGCGTCACTCCGAGAAATGGAACATCTCATTTACCGCCATCTTGCGAGTTAGGCGTCAACTTCAGTCGAATTTGGTGAAGTAATTTTGTGTTGTAAAGAGGACGACTTATTGAAATACTAAATAGTGCCTGCACTTTTTAAAGGTAAGTTTCGATATAAACATTATAACAGTGGCGGAAAATTCAATTTACATAAGAAAACTAATATGCGATGTGACATGTCCCTTTGCATACACGCATAGTCCACACAAGTTAACAACAAACGAATTACACGATCAATAAATGCCACATTTATGTTAAATATATATTAGTGATATCGGCAACAGTAAATAATATAAACAAATATTATTTTCAGCACGAGGAATGCAGCTCGATAACCTATAATACGATGTTCTGCTGAGCAACCAACGCCATGTCCGACGTAAAGCAAGTGAAAGTTGACAATTGGGGGATATATTTCCTCCAGCGGTTGAAGCATTTCTTCAACCGCACCGACTACTGCGACCTGACGTTACAATTTCAAGATAATGCACAGCTCAAAGTCCATAGACTGGTGCTCAGCGCCTGCACGGAATATTTCGAGCTTCTGGAGCGAACGTGCGAAATGTATGAAGACTGCCTGGTAATGCCTGATGACCTGCAGGCCGACGTAGTCGTGCCCATTGTGAATTTTATGTACACTGGACAGCTGGAGTTCAAAATGGACATGCTTGAAAAGTTGTACCAAACATCACTTGTGATGAACATGCCTGTGCTCTCTAAACTACTCGACGCTCACAGGTCCAGGTCCATGGCAAAAAGTTTAACTCAGAGCTATAGCAATAGCAGTCAGAAACGTAATAATCGTATGGACTCAGTAAAACAGTCGAGGCACACACCATCACCTTCAGCGCGAATGTCTTCCATGTCTAATAAGCGATCTTACAGCAATGCCTTCCAAAATGCAAGTAGTTCTACACCTAAAGCCAAAAGTGTACCTGTACAAGTAACTCGGGCAAAATCTCCTGTAAGTAAAAGCCCTCTTCGAGCACCATCGCCATTGGAAATTATACAGAATAACAAGAAAATGTTAGGAGAACCACGCCCTACCAGATACGAGTTGCCCGAAGAATTGGATACAGATAACATATTTGAGAATTCTTTCAGCAACATTTCATACACATCAGCACCCTTGATGGTGCACCCAGACAGTACCAAACATTATCGTTCGAAAAAAGATTCTTTGTTTCATAAGAAACTTATGAAAACTTCAACAATGGAAATAGTTGAATGTAAAAAAATTAAATCGGACAATATTTTTCAAGATGATATTGCTGAAAATACTACAAATGATGAACCTGATATGTTCCAAACAAGTTTTTCAGGTGAAAGTCATAAGGATTCTAATCAATTATTTGATCAAATTATGGATTCCAATGAGACTTCTAAAGTTGTTATTGAAACTAAAGGTGGTAAACAAGCAAGCAACATTGATCATGCTAAAATTATAAGTGAAGTGTTAAAAAAATATCCTCATTTGGTTAAATCTAACAAAAACATTAAATTGAAGATATTGAACAGTCCGACTCCATCTAAAGCTAAGAAACCCCGAGTCTCAAATTTCATAGAAGAAAAGGAAGTGAAACCAAAAACTGAACCACCAGACTACACATATGAAACTGATGTTTTAGACTCTAAAGAAGCAGCAAAACTTATTGCAATGGGCGCTGAAAATATAAAAGGTCCATGGATTTGTCTTATATGTGGAACTCCAGGAAGGGCACTACATTTCACATCCTACTACAAGTTCCGTAGACATTTAGTTGAGGTGCATAATGAAAAATGTGTACCTACAATTTGTGAATATTGTGGTTTTAGATCCTACAAAAGAAACTATATGGTACATCATTGTTATACTCAACATGGAGTAAAACCGCCTCCTCAATACAATTTTCCAAAGTGTAATCAATGCAACTATGTTGCTATTACTGAAGGATTCCTTGTAAAACATAAGTTAACACAACATGGTATGGGTCACAAAATATACCGCTGCAATGTTTGTTCTGCATCTTTTGGCAACTCTAATCAATTGCTTGCACACATACAGAAGACTGGTCACAAATTTAGTCCAGAGAGAAAAGTTAACCTGCAGTGTATATATTGCCTGAAGGTATTCAATCGTGAAGCTAATTTATATGCACATTTAAAAACAAATCATAAATTTGCATCAAAAAGAGATGGCATTATTGATGACTCCGATGAAGAAAAAGAAGTAGAAAAACCGAATGTAAAGCGTGAAGCTCTTTATGACAATGAGAGTGAAGATAATGATGTTCAGTATCAGATACATCAAAGAGCTGATGGTGTACATCAAGTACATGTTGTTTCTAAAAAGCCAAATGCGTCATCTACGACGACAACATTCAATAATCAAAAGATTTTGAATCCAGGTTTTAGTAAACCTACAATGAAGCAACAACCCCAGAAAACAAAATCTGTTCGAACTGCACCCACTGTACATAACGAGTTTATGCAAGATGAAGTATTGCCACCAGAAAACAATGCCATGAATGATGAAAATATAATTTTTATTGATGATGTTGAATATGTCATGAAAAATAATGAACTGATTCCTAGGAAAAAGCAAAAGGAATTCATAGTGCCTGAAAGTATGGAAACAGATAATCAGTCAATTGAAACAATTACACCTTCAACTTCTATGCAATTTGCTGATTTACAGGATACAGAAAATTTGCAACAAGCAAAAATGCTAATCAAAAAAACAAATATGAATCAACCTATTCAGATTGTAGTATCCAATGAAGAAGAATATAAAGCCTTGATGTCTTCAAATCATTCTATAATATTTGATGACGGTGACGCTAATAAGACATTGACAATGATGACAGCTCCTCATAATGCAACATTGGAAACAGCAGGTATTGATTTGGATAATACTCAGTCAAATGATATGATGATTATTCAGGATGATTACCCATTAAGTGTTTCTGAAGCAGTTGCGACAGATAATAATATTGTGGTTGTATACAGTCACCCTGTTGGCCAAGTTAATGATGATCCCAATAAGCAGTATCAAATAATAACTTCTCAAGACATTGGGGCACAATTTATACAATCATCAGCAATGATAACACAAAACTATGAAACAGTGACTACATCAACCCCAGTAATGAGTGCAAATGTCATAGAAGCTCAAGTACATGAGTCTTGGCAAAATAATAGTCAACAAAACATAGAGAACCAACAAATGCACATTGCATCCGATGGGCAACTGCAATCTCTTACTGAAATTAAAGAGGTCAGTGAAATAGAACTTCCTGAAGTAGAAATAACTGCTTTACCCAAAGAAATCCCGGCAGAAATACCTGCCAGTGACAACGATCCCAGTCAGTCAATCATGAGTGTACAAGAAGTTGATCAGAATAATACAGACCAAGTTAATTCAGAAAATGCTACTCCTGTTGAAAATATCCCTGTGATAGCTATGGATACAGGTGTTCCTAGCTCCATTATGTCTGACAAAGAAACTGACAATGGTCAATCCATGGATTCTTCTGATCAAACTGATATTATACCTATATCGGAAAATAATGAACCTGAAGAATCAAATAATCCAGAATCCATTGTAACTCAAGAAGAAAATGATAAAATTGATGAAACTGTAGACCAGTTAATTGAAACTCAAAATGAACTTAATGATAATTTGAATAAAAATATATCAGAGGAACAAGAAACTATGCAAGCAAATGACAACTCAAATGTAGCTGAAGAGTATGTTGCAGATGGTAACACATCTAATATTGAGCCGGCAGTGATTAAAGTAGCTAAAGTGCAAATTCAAAACTTGACGTCTGAATGGTCTGATGATGAATATGAGGCAGCTGAAGAATCAACAAAAGAAACTCCTAAATCGGAAAAAGGAACCCACGAAACGGAAGAGTCTATTGAAAATATCCAACAAGAGGTAGATAAACAAATGTGTGCAGCTCCCGGTGATGAAAGTTTGGATTCTACACTTAATGATAGTACATCATCAGAATTTAAAGACCCTGAAGCATCTACGGCACCAGAAGCAGGGCAGCCACCAGTGGCTGAAAAATTGTCATCTCTTTTGAATGATTGGGAAGATAATGATTCTCAGGAAGAAAATTCCATCAATGAACATGAATCTGAAAATGTTAATGCAGAGGTAGAAACAGCAAATGAAATTAATGAAAGTGAACTAGTAAATGCTGAAACAATCGATGCTAGAGATGAGAATGGAGAGATAATTGAAAATCAAGCTGAAAATACCGTTAGTATGCCATCTGATGCAAATGTTGAAAACATGCAAGAAATAGAAAATGCAGAGATTGACAAGTTAGATCCCAAAAACGATGATAAAATAAAAAGTTTGGTCAGTGATTGGGATGATGATGAAGAAGAAAATAAAGAGTAATAATGTAGTATGTATTTTATAGGTAGTACGAATTGTAGCACCATTGCTTTGCCAGCCACTTTCTTTTATTAGTATAATTTATAGTATTCAAGCATACCTGGAGATGCTTTGGACCATTACGCTAAGATTTGTCAGTGATTACATGAAATAATATTGAATTGTGTTTAAATTAAAATAAAGCTTTTATAAACTAAGTTATGCTACTGTTAGTTTTAATAGGTAGTAAGTGATTGATTATATTTAACTACATATTTTATGTAAAATTATATTTTATGCAGGGGGGTTTTAGTGTAGACTATATGTTTGTATGTATACTTATAACTGCATCTCAGAATCTATTAATACCACTGTGTGGTAAATGCTATATAATAAAATAAAATCTTAAAACCTGTTAACATAATATTATGTCATTTTGTATGTAAAAGGTATGTTAGTACTCTTTTAGTTTTTAAGGGAATATCTATTTTAAGCAAAACTGCTTTATTCTGAATAGGATATGTATTTATTTAAAATTATTTAAATAAGTAATGTTATTAATTAGACAGCTAAGCATAATAAGGTTATCAATTTTATTGTGTAAATAAAGATTTAAATATATCACTGGTTTTTTAATGAAACAACATTTCATACAAAAATAACACTTTTACTGCATTTAAAAACATTAACTTTGCAGAAATTAAAGCACAATGTTTGCGTAGACATTGAAGAATGCAACTTGTTACCTTTGACTTTATAATAGTGAAATCTGAACTTGTGAACATTTAGTATAATCATGGGTAATTAATTACACATTACTTATGTCAAATATTACATAGTTACAGAACATACATTATGGTTTTCTTTTTAAATCGAATTTCAAAGCAATTACCTAAAAGTGAGAGTTGATACATTTTTAAAATTTTAGATATATGAAAAAGGAATGTTTTTGTATATGATCCTCTATTGGATATTGCCTGACTAAAAGTAAAAGTTATATCTATTGACTTTTTTATATGTAATATTGCCACTCTTGGCTTATCATATCAGGAATGGGGAAATTGTGTAAAATTCGAGTGGTTAGGCCAGAGCTGAGAAAACCCCTTCTTGACTAGGCTAATTGATAAGAAGTCTAAATTCATTTTCCCATTCCAGATGTATTATAATTCATACTACAAGTATGTATGGGGTGTTATTTTTAAAATAAAATATGTACAATAGGTACAAAAGATGTATCTCAATAATGAATTTTTTTACATAACTTTTACAAACATTAATTCATAGATACAAGCTGATAAATGCAACATATGCATTAGTAAAGTAACATATATATTATATGTCTCATATAGAGATGAATACAGTAGATACTCATTGCTTGTTTAGTTTTAAGATTGCTAGGAACAATTTTCAAGAGAAGCCAATATGTGCGTATTAGCCAAATACTCTAAGGGCCGGCACACATATGACGAAGCGCAGCGCAGCAAATTTTTAACTGTCATAGTATTATCGTATTTGTTTACGTTGAAATAAGATGGAAAATTAATTAACACAGCTCGGGCGGCATCCGCCATTTTGTCGCTGACACTTGTGCCGTATTGTAGTTTGTATTAATCTTATTTCAACGCACACAGTCGATAATTGGCAGTGAAAAATTCCTGTGCTTCGCCATATGTGCGCCAACCCTAACACATTTTAAATAATGCAATCCTTGGATCTCAAGCTGTTTCTTATCTAGATAATAATTTAGTCAACCAGGAAATCATACAATAGAATTCCATCATTTTGTCATCATCATCATCCGAGCGTATTCCCGGTTGCATCGTCAGCGGTTACGCTTCAGAGCCCGGGGTCCGCTACCTAACCTAGGTGATTTGACGAAGTTACTGGTTTTTACACAGAGCTTGACAATATGAGTATGGTCTATTTTAAAACAAAAGTTAAGTATAATAGAAGAACAACTTTAGTACACAAAAATGAAAGATTATTTGAATTATATATTGAAAAGGCACTGTGCTAGCTGTTGATATAGATTGGCAAGAAAAGACTGACATGATGGCAAACTGCACAGCTCAACCCATATGAGTGCAATGTCGTTATCACCAAGCAAGTGCAGACACCAACAACATATGTAATTAATGAATTTAAATAAAAGGGAAAGTTGAAATTATAGGTTATTCACTATCACAAGTGCTGTTTAGGTACCTATTCATTAATACTAGTTTGGTGAAAGTACTGATAACAAGAAATTGTGTTGCAACTCTATAATGATGTTCAACATTCATTTTCAATTCAAATCATCAAAATTAAGTTACATTTTACCACTCAGTAAGCTGCAACTGTTTACCCCAAAGTATCACTATATGCCTCTATTGGAATATGTATTTACAAAATAAATTACAATATTTACATAAAATACAACATTGTGCTGCCTAGTCGTTAGATATTGAAACTAGTACATACTTCACCATGTACGCAAGGAAAACAAACCCAACAAGCACAAACAGATTAGTCAGGATATAGTACATGCTGGACTGCTGTTCTGAAGACGTAACATCACTTTCACTGTTCATGTTTGTGTTGTCTGAGTGCAACATAGCTTCCTGTCGTTGTTTCAACTGCAGCTCAATCTCCTCCACATATTCAGGGAATAATTCACAAAACATTTTGTTTTTCAAATTGATCTCCAACGATTCGGCCGCCAAACATCGCTTCTGGTAGTCCGAGGTCTCAATCGACCCCAAAGTTGGAGTCTTTTCGAGCATAAAGCTAAGCAAGCCAGTGAGGATGGTCGATATGGACCACGCTGGGTTCCATGTGTCAGGGTGGAAGTCAGTAATACTAAGGCACAGTCTCGTGTTCGTCTTGAACCTGCCGTTCGGCGTGATCATGTAAATAGACGGCGGTTTAAATGGGAATTCGCGTGGAAATATAATTTTACCATGATAATATCCACCCTCGTAAGGACTCTTTTCTGGGCCTTTGACCACGTAATGCCACTCCAGAATGTTTGAGGGCACTGGCTCCGCAGTAACATATGGAACAGGATCGTTTTTCAGCCTAAGATAGTCTTGCTTGAGTCTGCTAGTAGCCCCTGTAACTTTCGTTTTCGCCATTGTTCACTATGCACAAATGCCAATCATTAAACACTTGAAATACTTTCACAATGCTCCAGAAAGTGCAATCTTAAATTAAATAGTAATATATTGCCACAGGAAGTTTACTTCCACTAATTCCACTGTAATTATTTTTCAGTCTACGCCATAAAATGAATAAATAATACGATACGTCAATGTCAAAGTAGGTGTTATATCCCATAGTTATTTTCTCAGTCTCAATCTCAAATATTATAACTGGAATTCGATTGGTCTACGCACCTAATCGTGATTGGTGCTTATGAAGCTGTCAACAGCTTGAAGGCCCCCTATTGGCGAAAGAAATGTTTACTTGATGCAATATTTGTTGTAACGAAACGGAATGCAATTCCTTTTTTAACCGACTGCTGCAATTTTTAACCTTACATTGTCTTATGTGTACTTTTTGCTCTTTGATACAAAATCAAAGAGCTAGATGTACAAAAGGCGTTCACCTGGAAAAAAGCAAAAAATAAAATTTGGAGTTGACTAAACCTCTTTATTTAGCTAAATGTTTAAATTATAGCCTTTCCTCTAATATGTAAAATTATTCCCATAAAACAATAAGTATAGTGATAAATAATAGCAGTAATAAACCTGCAGGGCTTGTGGCGAGCTGTTGGTGGGTTACGAACTTACGACACCCGACACCCGAGTGCTCTAGATAGTAGATCAGAGCCCTCGTCCGCGACGTGCCTTAATCGGTCGGGGTGGAGACCCAAGCAAGAGGGCTCGCAGGACACAGCTCGGCTGTGTAGAGAGGAGTCGTTAGAGCTGTTGCTCCAGGAGTTTAAGTGTTAAAAGGGTCATCACGCCGCGAGTAACTTTGAAGAAAAAGCAGCACAGCACATCTCTCAACACAATTTGTTCTTTTCGTGTCGATTGGCTCAAAAGAAACATTATATTTCGTTCCTCCAGTAAGTCGACACCCCTGAGTCGCCCACACCAGTGTTGCCCCTTTGCCAAATTATACCAAAAGATATATAATCTAATTACTAGTCGATTTTGCTACAAAAAAAAACCGGGTCCGAGCCTTGTTCGCTCTCGAGTCTCAACGAATATTTCAGTGTTTTTATTTATTATTATTTTTGTATTACATAATACTTAACTCTTTCGTAATAAAATAAAACATGATAAGTTATGAGAAAAAAACGAAAACCCTAATGATCCGATAGCTGGCACGAATTTTTGGGTAGGTATTTGAGGCAAGTTGAAAACTTGTCACATACCTCTCCTATTATACCCCAACACGGAACTGCAGACCTGGCTGGTGAGTAGCGGGGCTACAGCAACCTATAAATTTAGTATTTTGCATGGAGGCAATATGCATTTTTTATATGTTTAAAGAATAAAAAAATATATAAGCCAGACGATTTAGTCGGGGCTTTGATATTGCCAGGCGCGTGCAAAAGTATTTTTCAAAAAAATATAAAAAGATATTTGAGGCAACTTGAAATTTTAATAGGGTATTACTTATAACTAAAAAATAAGATTCTCAAAAAGACAGGTCATTTTGATGGGACTTTCTACCTGCCAGGTCAATCTGAATAAATCAAAATGGTTTAGCCCCGCTACTCACCAGCCAGGTCTGCAGTTCCGTGTTGGGTTATAATAGGAGAAGTATGTGACAAGTTTTCAGCTTGCCTCAAATAGATCCAGCAAACGGCCAAACATTACCCCAGCAAAATTTTGAATTTCCCGATATATCAACTTTCTGATGGGGTAACGTTTTTGGCCAATAACTTAAAAAACTACGGGGGAAGACAAATTTTACAGGCATTCACAGGATATTACGGACAAATTATCTAATATAGTTATAGTCACACTATCAAATTCGGTACCTATTTTTAATTTTAACCAATTTTATTTAGCCACGCTATTATAATAGTATATGTTATATATGATGATGCACACTTTTGTATGGAAATGCCGCATATTTTTATAGTGAAGTAAAACTGACAAATATTAATTAATAATTAATTTAATAAACTACTAATTTTATTACATAAGTTTACAGATATAATCTTTATGTCAATACAAGCGGACAAATAATAAATACTTTGCAAACACATTATTTTAACAAAATACTTAAAAAGTTCAAAAAGCCAACATCACGTAGTGTTCCCAGGCGGTCACCCATCCAAGGACTGACTATGCCCGATGTTGCTTATTTTCGGTGATCGGACGAGAACCGGTGTATTCAAAATGGTATGGACGTTGATAACAAGAGTGCTGAAATAGTTAAACAGTTTGCTGAAATTAAAATGTAACGAAAAACATATAACCGGTTTGCTTCATCTGTCACCCTTTAAATCATACTATGCTCAAATGAGTTACGATTAAACAATATAAGATAAAAGCAAACCCCCTAGCCCTGAAACAACAGCTAAGAACCTGTAACCAGGGCTCGGAACCGGTTTTGATTTACCGGTTAATATTGTTCATAATAATGTTAAAATTTAATAAATTTTTGGTAACCGCTTAATTTTAAGAAAGAGTATTTTATGTATCGTTTTAACCGGTATAACACCTAAACGAAACCGGTTAAACTCAGGCGCACGCAATAACGCCTGCGCCTGCGCCTGTCGGACTTGCCCATCAAGGGTTCCGTAGCAGCAAGTAACATAATATAAAAGTTCTTGTAGTTCATTGTTGATTGAATGCAAGGTAAATTGCGGTTTACGATTTATGACGTAAGTATTAAAAAAAAACTCCTTACTAGATCTCGTTCAAACCAATTTTCGGTGGTAGTTTGCCAAACATGTAAGTATATTTATTGCATGTACATGATATATTTTTTTTAGTTTTATCATTCTCTTATTTTAGAAGTTACAGGGGGGGACACACATTTTACCACTTTGGAAGTGTCTCTCGCGCAAACTATTCAGTTTAGAAAAAAAATTTTTATTAGAAACCTCAATATAATTTTTGAAGACCTATCCATAGATGGGTACCAAAAATATGGGTTTGATAAAAAAAAAATTGAGTTCCAGTTCTAAGTATGGGGAACCCCCAAACATCGACTCTGTGTGCATTTCTTTGAAAGACACCAAAAATAGGCTTATACATGAAATAGAGATGGCACTAGTGTTTGACGTCAAGTGCCGCAGTTAAGCAGCATGTTCCTGATGTCGTGGTTGAGCTGCTTGAGTACGTCTTCGTCGGGGCTGTCCTGCTGGATGAGCAGGTCGCGCTGCGATATCAAGTCGTTCAGCTTGTCGTTCATGGGGTTCTTTTGGGCCATCCTGAAACCGTTACAATAAGAAATAACGAAACAAAGTTTCACAAATACAATTACATTGATTTTTACCCCCGACAAAAAAGAGGGGAGTTTTTGACGCTAATGTTTGTCTGTCTGTCTGTGTCATCGTAGCGCTCGAACGGATGGACCGATTTTGATGACTTTTTTTAAATGAAAGCGAGTTTCCTTGCTGTGGTTATTAGCTATGTTTGATGAAAATCGGTCCAGCCGTTTAAAACTTATTGGGGGTTAACGCTTGACAGTCAGGGCTTGCTCTAGCAAATAATAGATGGCGCTACGGATATCGGTAGTTCCTCTACTCATCACTAGATGGCGTTCTTGACAGTAGGGTAGAGGGGTTTTCTAATGCGCATGGCAAGTAAACTTGTATTTATTTTATTTATGGCAACAAAGAGTCACGTACAGATACTAGTAGATACTCGTATACAAGTCTAACATAATACTATACTAAAACTACTTATTAGAAGGGTGAATTCAGTCCATGACACTGAACAACTTTTCCCAAGGAACTTATACAGAAATACGAAACATAAAATTAATGGCCCTTTTTTCGTTTTTTCGTGTGTGTAAGTGGCCAACACTGGTGTCAGATTTTTCAAGCTGCCTAAAGGCATCTGACATAGCTTCACGACTGCCATGCAATGATGACAACCGGGACCAACGCCTTTACGTGCCTTCCGAAGCACGGAGGAGATCGAGAAATTTTTGTACCACTTGTGGTCACCCATCCAAGTACAGACCACGCCCGGGGTTGCTTAACTTGTGAAAGCGCTAGCAATGCGTACTCCCACGGGGCCACCGAGCTCCTCAATGGCCCATTATACAAGTTGACCGATCAGCTGATCCAAGTTTGTATGAAAGCATAATAATTTTTTCATATTTCGATATGTGTTCCCTGGTGTTGTTCAGTATCATGAACTGAAATCTCCCTTAAAATAGTTTTCATATATTTTGTTAGACGATGTCCAGCAGTGGACGTTATGCGGCTAAAATGATGATGATGATACAATTATGTACCTAAACAGTGCCAGTAAAATAAATATTTTAACAATAACGTAAGTAGGGACTTTTTGTCAACTAGCTGTTACACGCGGCGTTGTCCGTGCGGTCAAAGGAACGATGTAGTTGTTATTTCGCAACATAAATCCAACGTAAACTTCGTATTTCAGAATAAGCTATCTACCTTCATGCCAAATTTCATTACCATTAGCTCATCTTTTTTTGCGGGGTTAAGTGACAAACGTCCAACCAAATATCTAAACGTTTACAAAATTTAGTAGGTTTAAAATAAAAATAAAATACTTAATTACTCACTTGAGGTCTTCAAACATATCAATGCCCCCTAGTCCAGAATTACCTGAAATAAGCACAAAGATATGATAATAACGAACGAATTTATCTCATATATAAAATTCTCGTGTCACAATGTCCGTTCCCGTATTCCTCCGAAACGGCTTGACCGATTCTCATGAAATTTTGTGAGCATATTCAGTAGGTCTGAGAATCGGCCAAAATCTATTTTTCATACCCCTAATCTACGCGGACGAAGCCGCGGGCAAAAGCTAGTCTTATATATAAAATTCTCGTGTCACAATGTTCGTTCCCGTACTCCTCCGAAACGGCTTGACCGATTCTCATGAAATTTTGTGAGCATATTGAGTAGGTCTGAGAATCGGCCAACATCTATTTTTCATACCCGTAATCAACGCGGGCAAAGCCGCGGGCAAAAGCTAGTTACATAATAAATACTTATGATAACAACAAAGAAAATTTCAAATTAAAAAAAAAGAATGTAAAATGTACTTTTAAGCTAACAATGAAAATGCCTTATTCTTGAGGAGTGGACAGAGCTAGTTGTATAGAAATTAGAAACTTAGTATATAAATCAATAAATCTAAAGTTAAAATCAGCTAGGCATTGGCGACGTCGGCCTCACGCCTGAGGGGGCCTCGCGTGTGAAGCGGATGAGCTATTTTTTGGTCCACCACTCAAAGCGGAAGAGTTTTTTTTGCGTTACACCACTCAAAGCGTATGAGATTTTATTGTTCCACCACTCAAAGATAAGTTTTTTTTTTGCTCCACCACTCAAAGTGGTTTGTTTTTGCTCCACCACTCAAAGTGGAAGAGATTTTTTGCTCCACCCTTCATTAAGACTCGCCGAGCCTAGCGCCGCCACTGGGTAAAATTATATTAAAAAATACTTACTGATAATGGAGTGAGACTCCAGCGCAGGAGTATTGGCTAAGAGATCCACATAGAAGTCATCCTTCAATTTCTTTATATCCACTTCATTTTCAATTACCATATTCTCATCGTCTGGAATTGTATCCAGGCTGTAAACAAAATTAAAATAAAAATTACGACATTAACATCCACAGGTATGAAACTTCATAGAAGCGGAGTATCATTTATGCCTACACTACTACAAACGAAAGTATACATCCGTGCACACGTCAATGCGTGTGTGTTCGCCCGCTCTCGCCCTGAGACAAGGCGAGTGGTACGGGGACGGGGAACGGGGACGCATATTGCGCGGGGCCTTAGGAGATTTCATTCTGTATGAAATAGTGTTTTTAGGTAAGTAGGGTGTCTCACCCCAGCTCCCCGAGCTGCCGCCGGTCCTGCCGCAGCTGCGTCAGCATCTGCTTGCGCGTGTGCAGCTTCAGCAGGTGCAGCTCGCGCACGGCGCGCCCCCACTGCTCCTTGAAGAACGCCTTGGACTGCGCCGCGCTGTCCAGCTTCTCTTCTAAGCAGCGCTGGAATAAGTTGCGTCATACAGCTTGGCGAGGCTTTCATTCAAATCGATGTTAAGGTTTTTTGAAGTGAAAACTTTTTTAGGCGCGTTGGGAATTTTTTGAGACGGGAACACTGGGACACTGTTATCATTACCGACACCTCTCAAGTTTTTACTTATGTTGGCACTCCCGGAATGCCACTTTTTTTTATTAGCCTATATTGGTATCCCACTGCTGGGCAAAGGCCTCCCTTTTCTCCTTCCACTCGTTCCTACTCAGAGCCACAGCCCGCCAATCAGCAATGTATGCATTAAGTCATCCCGCCATCCCCGCCTAGGTCGGCCTCGCTCTCGACGACCATCTGGTACCCACATCTAAAATATTAAGTTTAAATATCAATATTTTTTACCAGCCAATGCCCGCGACGTTACCCTCTTGATCATTGAAATTGTTGACATTCCCACGAAAACTATAAATATAAAATATTTCCAGGATAAAAAGTATCCCATACGTTGATCCGTTTAGCCGTTTAGTCGTGATAGCGAAACAAACATCTATCTTAAAATTTTTTCGTCTTTTTACCCGACTGCTAAAAGAGAGTTATGTTTGTTTCGTGTAATCACGTCGCTTACCAATTCTTGTATGAGGCTAGCGGTCTGATCCTTTGTCAGGCCGGAATATCTACTTTCCGCGTCTTTTTCAGAGTTCTTCATGTTAGTCTGAAATTAAAACAAACATATTGACCAATAATTTAGATGTAAGTGAAAAAAGAATCAAAAGACCAGGAATGGTTTCTGTTACTTACAAGTAAGTACATACTTTATGTAATACAAGGTACATCATTGTTTTAGAGTGACGACAGAAGGCACTCAACAATTTCCAATAAAAGAAAACTTTACAGACATCCACTAAATAATTTGTTATACAACGTGGAAGGGACATAGGTACCCGTAATAAATCGAACTACGGGCTAGAACACTAATATAAAGTACAATGAAATTAAAATAACAGTCGGGAAACCAAAAAAAATTTTAACAAATCGCCCGGACGGCTGCACACTTTTGTATGGAAATGCCGAATTCTTTTTTGTTTTTTGGCTGTTATTCTAATTTCATTACACTATAATGATCTTGTATCGACCGGAGTTCGATTTATTACGGGTATGTCCCTTCCACGTTTTATATACATATTGTTTCCTTCTTAACCTTCAGCACATCGACCTGCTTTTCCAACTGCATAAGCTTGTGTTCCAACTCTTCGATGCGCATGTCCTTCAGCTTTAGCTGATGGTTCATGTCGTCCTCCATTTTTTGAGACGCTTCCCTTAGTTCCTGGTACTTGGCAGTGTAATGTGCCTCTAACGCTTTCTTAGCTTCAAGCAACTGTAAAAAATATCACACAGGTATATTAAAAGTAAGTAAAATAATGAATAACAACAAAATACAAATTAGTTATAAAAAAAGCCAACATCACGTAGTGTTCCCAGGCGGTCACCCATCCAAGTACTGACTACGCCCGATGTTGCTTAACTTCGGTGATCGGACGAGAACCGGTGTTTTCAACATGGTATGGACGTTGGTGATTGCTACATCGAAATATTCGAAGAATACAATAAAATAAGCATTATGTATGTTTTAGTACTTTTTTCTCCCGTTCGGAGTTGCGGTATCCTCGCAGCCGGAAGTCGTCGGTGGCGCGGCTGAGGTCGACGGCGAGATTACGACATTGCTCGATACCTTTGCTCAGCTTACACTCCAGCTCTACTCGCTTCTTAGCCCACTCTTTGGCTAAAAGCTCTAGATGGTAGTCTTCTTTGCGCTTTAGCTGTTTTGTAAAAATAAATATAGACAATAAAAGTATGTATTTAGAAGAATTTTTAATTGATAAGACTGTTAAAATTCAAAAGTATGTAGGTACTTATTTGTTCTATTGAAGAGAATTGAAAGATGAGAATGAAAATGAATGAAAAAATGAGAATATTGAAAGATGCAATTTTCTTTCTTTTGTTTCAAATATGTTACTGTTCCAAAAAACAGTAGTAGGTACTTATTTCTTTTTAATATTACTTTTTTTTAAAGAGGGGTGTTCTTTAGGGCAGGGATTTGGAATACCGTTAAAAATCTGGTAACGTTAATTTTGTCAAACGGCGTTAACGTTATCAGCAAAGATAACGTAACCCAGCATAGGCTGGGTAACGGTATTTTTCCAACCATTTACCGATAAATCAGATAACGTTACAAATTATATTAACGTCGAAAGGTATTGTTAACACTGTATTTTTTTTTCGATATTTGACAGAATGATGAGAATTTGTTTAGTAGGCTACCTAGAGCTATTTATATAATATTTTACAAGTATTGAAAAAAGTATCGTTACTTAAATCGTTATTTTATTTTATTTATTTATTTTATTTTATTTATCAGGTACACCAACAGGTTACATGACAAAAACTTTCAATTAACGTTTTACATAATTGTTAATTGATAACGTTATTAACTGTATTATCCATACCCCTTATAGCGTTACCACTAATACCCGTATGAAAATAACGTTATTTAACGTTACTTTTAGTGTGAATTTGGTATTGTTAACAAGCCCTGCTTTAGGGGTTTATTAAGTTGGAAGTGTGTCGGTCTGTGGCGTCGTAGCTCCTAAACGAACAGACCGATTTCGATGCGGTTTTTTATCGAAAGCCTAGTCTGTCGAGGTGGTTCTTAGCTATGTTTGATGAAAATCGGTTTAGCCATCCAAAAGTTATTGGGGGTAAATGCTTGAAAGTCTGGGATTTATTAATTTGTCTGGCATACAAACATTCTTTCGTAAATGTTTAGATAACAAATCAAAATTATTTATAGTTAGTAAGGGTATTACCTCGTCACTGGACAAGGGAATACCGTTACATCAATATTACACGACTAAATAACCATAGTTCTACAATGAAGAAAAACGCATTTATATACAACGTGGAAGGGCATACTCGTAATAAATCGAACCACGGGCTATACTAGATCACTCAAGTATAATTAAATTGAAATAACAGTTAAAAAACAAAAAAAAAATTGACATTCCCATACAAATCGTCTGTGCGGCTGCACACTTTAGCATGGAAATGCCGTTTTTTTTATTTTTTGGCTGTTATTTTAATTTCAATATATTATAATAATCTAGTATAGACCGTGGTTCAATTTATTACGGGTATGTCCCTTACGCGTTGTATATGAGTACCTGGCATTTGAACAATTGTTCCTGCTTCTCCTTCCAGTCCTCGAGCTCGTCGACGAACCTCTGCATAATAGCGTCGCGGTCCGCATTCGATATTAGCAGTTTCACCATATCTACACATTAAGAATTAAGATGTCCACGTGAAGCTTTTCTTCGTATATTTGCGAAAAATGGCCACTATTGCTCCCAGGCAATATTAACACTGAGCTGTCATCATCATCATCATCATATCAGCCACAGGAAGTCCACTGCTGGATATAGTCCTCCCCCAAGTATTTCCAAACCGACCGATCGGAAGCGGCCTGCATCCAGCGTTTCCCTGCCACCTTGCTCAGGTCGTCCGCCTCCAGCAGGCGGGTGTCCCACGCCGCGCTAGGTGGCCGCCATTCGAGAACCTTTCTGCCCCATCGGCCATCGGTTCTTCGTGCTATGTAACACTGTGCTGTGTCCTTTTTGTACACACATTGAAAATTATGAGGGTAGGTATTTTATTTATCTTTTTTTGTGTTTGATTTTTATCGATTTCTGTTTTATTTTTGTGTGTGTGTTATAGCAGCAAATAAACAACGAGATCTATGTACTTACGTACTAGAGAAGACGCCACATACAACAGTTGTGTTCTGTTCATCACATGCTATCACTGTTAACCTCACATTAGTCACTCGCTAGCAATACGCGCATAAAACACTCCACAATTCATTAAAGAAAACACTGTCAACTTAGTCAAAAATGCCTTAGTGTGTGTTGAGATACTGCACTAGTAATTCAAAGAACAAAGCAAAATATGAAGGAATAACTTTCCATCGGTAAGTATCTAGATTTCATTGATTGAAAATTAAATACGGATTGAAAATTTCGGCTGCCATAATGAATGAAATGAGTGAATGATCTGTCAACCGATGGAATGATTCGTCATAGACTAACAAAACAGAAGTGAAATATAGACATCATAAATATGCCTACATTTCACTTTCTTCATGGAAGCATCGAAAAACTAATTGTTTGCTACTCAGTTATTAATGTTTGTAAAATGTTTAAGTTTTATAATTTTTATCTACATCTTATATATAAAATTCTCGTGTCACAATGTTCGTTCTCGTACTCCTCCGAAACGGCTTGACCGATTCTCATTAAATTTTGTGAGCATATTGAGTAAGTCTGAGAATCGGCCAACATCTATTTTTATACCCCGAATCTACGCGGGCGAAGCCGCGGGCAAAAGCTAGTATGCTATAAATGTTTTAAAAAAGTTTCCTAAAATCATATAAATCCTTTATAAAATTAAATCATATCTCGTAACGTCTCACTAGGACCTCCGAGGGCTCAAAATTTTTGTATGTGGGGCCTGTACCCCTACAAGTGCCCCGCGCAACTTGAAACTGCTATCAGATTTTGGATCCAAGATGGCCGCTTACACATTTTTGATGTTTTATTGTTTGTCTCTATAATTCTGTTTCCTCGTAACTACTACGCGGCTAAATCGATTTTGATAAATTATTATATAACTAAATAAGCCGATTACAAATCTTCATATATGTAATCTAAATAAACATATGTAATATAGACCCAATACCTACGTATATGATTATATAATACATTAAATACAGAGACAGCTAACAAAGAAAAAAAAAGAAAATGGTATACAAGTACAAAAAATAACTTTCTTCTAGTGCAAAACATTATGTAAAGAAATTAAGTAAGAATAATAAAAGGTTACCAAAGAAACAGATATGTGCAGTTTAACTTTTACCTTTATAAATATGATAGTCGTGAGTCTACAATCTAAAAATCTATAAAACCATACAACCATCCATAAACCCATCCGTACATCCAGCCATACTTACCAACATTCGCATTTATTAAAATATATGTAGAATTTAATTTGAACCACGTACTTGTAGGTATGTAAAAATATATTGACCTTTCTGTACTACTCTCTGTAGTACAGAGATTAGTACAAGTAGTATAAGCCCATTCAAACAGACAGAAAGACAATTTTTTTATTGTGTGTTAAGTGCATACGAACAACTTTGGAATAATTTTGATATTACGAACAGACACTTTAATTTTATTTATTTACCAAATATAAACTAGTATGCACAGATTTATAGGGGACGAACCTCTTTATCATGTTCTGGTTCTTTAGTTCGCTCCATATGTTAAAAATAGTAAAAGAAATATATATAAGGACGAATCACACTGATTGAGCTAGCCCCAAAGTAAGTTTTTTAAACTTGTGTTTTGGGATACTAACTCAGCGATACTATATTTTATAATAAAAACATATACATTAGACATAGATAAACACCCAAAACCCAGGACAATTTGAAAAAAGCTATTTTCCACCTTGCCCTGACTGAGGATCGAACTCAGAACCTCCGGATTGGCGGACTAGCGTGTTGACCATTACACCACGGAGGTCGTCAAAATTACGTTAAATTCAAAATACAAAATTACGAACCTTTCTCATTGTTGTGTATGCACGTATCACTTTTGCTCATTTCTATTCTGACTGGTTCCCTGAAAAAAAAGTTTTAATTACGCATCAGTTAACAATGCGTGTGTGTTATAAAACTACTTCCCATTTCAATACGACCGAAGTTGTTCAAGTGGGACATGCTAAAAATATACTACTGAGCAATATCTTTTAAGTATTTTACAAAACATGTCAAAAATATTGTTAGCCCTGAGATTTTTAATTGAACTGTAATTTTATTTCTGTTCTTTAGTCGCGCAACCCAACTCGTTGTACGTTCGGTTTCACGGAAATTCAGCGGGTCTTGATTTTATAGAAAATCATAATCAAAAGCTGATTAAAAACCTTTTCGATTAACTTTGTTTAGTTCTTTAAGGGTCGGCACCATGTAAACTGGGTTTGCGCGGGCAACAAGTTTGTACAGAAAGCGTTTGATTTAAGTCAAATAATGTCTACACATAGATAGAGGAAGAGTTGGGACAGTAGACGAAAAAAAGGATTTTTTAAAATATTTTGTACTTTTCCTAAAAACAAGCATTGAATTTACCCAAAAACATGCAAAACGCACTTTGCGCGGGCAATAGTTATGGCTTAAGTAGAAAAGATCACTAGGAAAATTACATACCTAGTTATAGGTGAATAGACTAGCCAGTAGACGAAACCGTATTTTTTTAATTTTCATTCAGAAAAAGTAAGATAATTGTATAGAAACCTGAAAGAAATATTTTAGAAAATCTTGCTACAAATTGGCTTGTCTTTCTGCGTAAAGAAATATTCTAACAAGGGATTGCATATATTTTATAAAAATAAAGGCTATTTTGAAACATTATTCTTAATATTTGCTTACAATGCAATCACGCAATAATAAAAAAAATAATTTTAAAAATTGGATGTTTTGCAACGTTTTTGACAGAATTCTCTGAAATGGCGGCCATGTTTCTTCCATACAAATTCATTCAGTTGCCCGCCGGGCGTTCAGAAAGGAGGCCGTGTCGAATTTTTCAAAAAAATCCATTTTCGAATTACGTAAAATTGCATTACAGACTAAAATCTATACTAATATTATAAAGCTGAAGAGTTTGTTTGTTTGTTTGTTTGTTTGTTTGAACGCGCTAATCTCCGAAACTACTGGTTCGAATTGAATAATTCTTTTTGTGTTGGATAGTCCAGTTATCGAGGAAGGCTATAGGCTATATAACATCACGCTACGACCAATAGGAGCAAAAATATAGTGGTAAATGTGTAAAAAACGGGAGAAATTATTTCATCTTTGAAGCCTTCCGTTGCGTGCGCCGTGAAAACGGTTCAAGATACACAAAAAATATGTATTAAATAATAATAGCTCTTTTAATGATCTAAAAAACACTCCGCGATAGTATATGTCTATCTTTTAAGATTAACTCACAAAAACCGTTTTTATGGTACCTAATTTGGTCGAAATAATTTGTTTAAGTTGTATCAACATAATAATATTAATCTTTATTCAAATAAATATGTTGTTGGTTAAGAGTACTTCATCTATACTAATATTATAAAGCGGAAGAGTTTGTTTGTTTGTTTAAACGCGCTACTCTCAGGAACTAATGGTCCGATTTGAAAAAATCTTTTTTTGTTGGGTAGTCCATTTATAGAGGAAGGCTTTAGGCTATATAACATTACGTTCCGAGAACCACGCGAACGAAGTCGCGGGCACAGCTAGTATTTCAATAAAAAACTATGTACAAACTGCCAAATTATACATACTTTTGCTACACTATGGTACAGTTTTGACATTTTGTTGACGTTCAATCAAAGATGTAATGCTATCGCAGATACGGCATCGCACATTTTTTTTTTTTTTATTGAAAATTAAGTCAATGAAAAAAATAATTTGGTTTGATTTATTACCTATATTTTTTAATTGGCGATTAGGGTGAAAATCGGATTGTAACTTTCTCGGGTCGCGGAATCATAGTGCTGTTTAATTAGGGTTTTACAATTATTTTGAGGGGTGATTCAGTCTGAAATTTTGAACAACTTTTGCCCATGAATGTATATCAAATTACGAATTGACATTATGCGTAATATATCGAACCACAGGCTATACTAGATCTATACTTGGCTAGGCAGGCAGGCTATAGTAGGCTATTGATCTTTACTAATATTATAAAGAGGAAAGATTTGGTTGTTTGTTTGTTTGCATTACATGGCTCCGAAACTACTGGACCGATTTAAAAAAAACTTTCACCGTTGGAAAGGTACACTATCCCCGAGTGACATAGGCTTTGTGTGTACCAAGGGCGAAGCCGGGGTGGACTGCTAGTATAGTATAATGATATTAAAATAACAGTCAAAAAACAAAAAAAAGCTGCATTTTCATACAAAAGTGTGCAGCCGCCCGGGAAATTTGTATAGGAACCGATTTTTATGGTGTTTTTACTGTTTTTAGGGTTTCGCTTGTCTGTCTGTCCGTAAATCACAGCCAATTTGCTACGAAACTATTAGAATGATTTAGTTGAGATTTAGTACCTACATTTTTGTAACTTAGTGACCCAAAGATAGACGTATAACGTAAATAAATGAAATTTAAAAAAGGGGGCCACTTATTGTGGTTAAATTAGACATTAAAAAAAAGTTTTGATATCAAAATCGTGTGACATATCAAATGAAAGAACTTTTTATGACAATTTTAAATATATATTTTTTTTATTTGTTCTTAGATCGGTATTTTTAAGTTATTTAAGAAAATGGGCGAAAATTGACCCCCCCTACTAAACTACTGGACCGATTCAGTTGAAATGTGGTGCACATAATGTAAATTTGTGACCCAAAGACGGAAGAAAAATGTAGGTAAATGAATAAATAAAAAAAAATGGGGCCACTTATGGGAGATAAATGAGACATTAAAAAAAGGGTTTTGTGAACTATATCGCGTAAAATATCAAATGAAAGAGCATTTTATGGTAATATTAAATATATTTTTCTATATTTTTTAAGTTGGTGTTTTTGAAGTTATTTTTGAAAATTAATAATAAAAATACCCATATCTCCGAAATCAAACTTTTGAAAAATATACAGTTAATAGTTATTTACCTATAGATTACAGGAAAACCTATTAGAAGATAAAAAATAAAAGGGTGCAATAATGCTAATTACTGCTTCATTAATCAACCAATTTTTTTAGCTGTTTTCTGGAAAAGATTTCTTTTTAGTGCTCTTTGTTGATTCGTTAAAAATATTGTACAAAATCAAACAGTCAAGTCATTGATTGAGCACATACAGCTGCTAAACCAATACTGTTGATCTGTTCAACGTGCAATCCTTTTTTACCCTCCGTACTTACATAATAAGGTAAATAGAAGTGAAAGGTGTTACGATTGCAGATGGTCGCTAAACGTATTGTTTCACAAAGAAAATTTAAATATGTACATTTTCTGTCAGTGGAACACAAAACGTGTAGTTTTCCAAGTCACCGCTCGCGTAAAATAGAAAGAAGAAATATCATAAATTTGTCTATGGTTCCCTAAATTTCAACTTAGCCAAAATAAACCGGACACGTGCCGTGACGGGCCACGTGCAGTGTAGGGTTCCGTAGTCAGTACCTACTTGTTTTATGTAACTAACAACTGCCTAACTTTAGGTCTGAATTCAGTCCATGATACTGAACAACTTTCACCAAGGAACAAACGAAATACAAAAATTATTTTTGATCTTTTTACACACAAGATTTGGCAAAATGTAATATTTATGTAATATATGTATGGAATATGTAAGGACAAATCACACTAATTAAGCTACCCCAAAGTAAGTTTTAAACTTGAATTATGGGATACTAACTCAATGATACTATATTTTATGATAAATACATACAAAGATAAACACCCAAGAAACAGGACAATTTGAAAAAGACCATTTTCTAACTTACCCTGGCTGGGGCTCGAACCCAGAACCTCCGGATTAGCGGTCTAGCGTGTTAACAATTACGCCACGGAGGTCGAATGGAAAGCAAACATTTTCTTTTCATATTTAATTATGTGGTCCTTAGGAAAAGTTGTTCAGTATCATGAACTGAATCCACCTTAAATTAGTTTTAGTACAGGGAGACGTTATATACTACTGCCGTGAATTTTTTTAAGTGTCCATATACAATCGTTTAATTGACAGAGGGGAGACACATGATTCTAACAAAAATTTGCAATCAAAAACCAAATATTTCACAAACGGAATGCTTAAACGAAAAAGGGTGTTCATAATCTTACAATATTTTTGAAAGACCTATTCAACGACGTCTCACACCACACTTTTTTTTTTCAAGTTTTTATTACCACATATCCGTGCCATTGCCCAATTACAGCTTTCTAGTATTAATAGTCTATGAGTAAAACTGGGGACAGATAGACAGACAGACATGACGAAACTATAAGGTTTTCTTGTTTACTACGGAACCCTAAAAAGCTGCGTGAAACGAAACAGATTCTCTATTCTAAGGGTTCTTTGTCATTTGCGCTTTAACAAATTTCAAAATACGAGTTATCAAAACCACTTGTGATAAATTCAAAAATTTATGGATGAATAACCGTGCCACATACGTAGATTTCAACTAATTAGGCGGCCAAAACTCGCTATCCGAAAAAAAAACTAATGATAAGATAACCATTTACTCAGGTAGTAAACAGTTCCGGGAATACAATGGGCACCCCCTCCTACCCTTCGTAGATGCGCAAGAGCTTCCCTCAGGTAGTCGGAATTCGATAGTCGCTTAACGTGTACGTGTCTGTTCTCGGCGCTCCTAAACTTACAACTTTTGTAAAATTCATATTTGTTTTTAACTACTTATTTTCGAGTGTCAGTGATGGATTGCAGTAATTCAGGTAAAAACCTATGTTTTTTAATAGTAACTTTTTTATTTTCTACTGCCTTTGATAAAATTTTAATTTTTCAAAGATAGCTCTATCAATAAGTCAGTTTTTTTTGTGTTTCTTACAATTAAATATGTCTTTTAACTAACTTAAGGGTCCGTCCCAGCAATGTTTTCTTTATTTTTCTATACTTTACTTATTTTTCTATCATACCAGTAAAAAATTAGCCGCGGAAACCCGCGCGTTTCCCAAATAAGAGCATTTGAATCTTAGGGGTCGAAATTGAGAAAAATACCACGTTAGTGCTAAATTGTATTAAATCTAATTATTTTTTGTTTTAGGTCCGTCTGGTACCTCGGGTACTAAAATAGTGACTCGGAAGTACCTGTTTCAACAGGTACAAAGACAAAATTTACCAAGTTTAAGGGAAAAACTCGATTCGTATGAAGATTTTCTTTTGATACGTTATGGAGACACCGAAAATGCTAAAAAGTGTTTGAAGCAAAGGTATTCTTATATCAAGACCGAATTCATGAAATGATGGATGAAAGCCAGTAAACACGAAGAAGTTTTCCTAAAAAACAACCGAGATTGGATAGAAGGAACTTTCGAGATTCCGATAGAATCGGCCTCTCGTCAAGGTAGGCCAGCAAAATCTTTCGCAGATTTAAGTGAGCGAAGCAAAAGAAGAAAAACGGAAGAAGTCCGCGCGACTTTGAAGCATGACGTCATCATCCATGCCGCACAATCTGTTTTACAAAACACTGGGCAAAGGAATGCTTCAAAAGTTCTCAAAGAAATTACTAATTCGTCGACACGAGCCAGCAAATATAGATCTGCCTATTCTAAAGTGAATAACGACGACGACATGTTACCTCCACTGACGCCTCTGCAAGCACTTCAGATGTTCGTGGAAGCTGATCATTCAAGACGGCAATATGACATAATAAGAGCAACAAACCCAAAACATTTCCCTTGCTACGACTTGTTGCTAAAGGCGAAACAAGAATGTTATCCACCAGAAGAATCCATGAATGTCACAGATACTTCGGCAGAGAGCAACTTACAATGCTTAATGGACCTTACTGTGACACGCCTATCAATATTCCTGGAATTTTTCAGTGTTCTTTTGTGCCGTTACGCATTGTTTGTGGAGAGGAAAACAAAAAAGTAATATGGCAAAACCCAACGCTATCCTCTTCACGATTTTGCCGTCCTATCCGATTTCGGTATGCAAAAGAGTCTACAGATGTGACAAAGGACGAGATAAATTATGTGCAAGAGTCAGTTAAGCTGCTCAATAATACGAAAGTCATTTTAAAAAACCAGGAGTATCAGTTTGGTCATATGCTAAAAATGACAATGGTAGACGGAAAGGTGTGTAACGCGGCCACGGACACGAAATCAACTTCGAAGTGCTACATCTGTGGAGCTACTTCGAAAAGTTTCAACGATTTAAACAAGAGGAATGATGTGAGCTCCGAAGCTCTAGAATTTGGATTATCAGTATTACATGCTAGAATTCGGTTTTTAGAAAGCATACTCCATTTGGCATATAAGTTACCTGTGCAGAAATACAGACAGAGGAAAACCACAGAAGAAAAGGCATTGGAAGCACAACGAAAGTCCGAAATCCAAGTCAGATTTCACAATGAAACTGGACTTCACATAGATATGCCGAAGGCTAACTTTGGCAATACTAATGATGGCAACACAAGCAGGAGATTCTTCGAAAACCCTGAACTGGCATCTGAGGTCACAGGAATTAGCTTTGAGCTTATCTACAGACTCAAAGTTATATTGGAAACTATTTCAAGTGGTCATGAAATTGATGTCGCAAAATATGATCAATACGCATATGATACTGCGAAACTATAGAAATGTTGATGGCTGCCAAACCAAATACTTCTAGAGATAGCCAATAATCTTTGAATTCTCTCAAAGTAAAATATGTGTTTAAGTAGTTTTATTTGTAATAAGTATATATTTAAGATATAGATATATATGATATTTTACCATATTTATGCTTGTAACTAATAATTCATACGACGTTTTTATTTTGTTGGTAATTTAAAAAATTATTTTTATTTTTTGTATTTTATCGATGTAAATATGTTGCATAATCAATAATTATATTTTTTTCTATTGTACGTATAGCTATTTTCCAGAAAAAAATATTTTTGGCCGCCTAAATAATTGAAATCTACGTATGTGCGTGCTTTTACAGGTTAAGCTTGGTCACAGTTAGGATGTGTGACCGTGCTTTCAATTTTAATATTGTCCAAGTCAAATGTTGAGATTCTTATGAATAAATTTCAGTTTTCTCTATCTACATAACTTGGCAGCTATTTAAATTTCAATTGTTTTGTCGGAATTTGAACTTGGCATTTTTACATTTATGTTTTTGATGGGATAAAATAAACACCCAAGAACCAGGACAAATTAAAAAAGGCCATTTACCAACTTGCCCTGGCTGGGAATCGAACCCAGAACCTCCGAGTGACGGACTAGCGTGTTAAGGAATCGCCACGGAGGTCGACTAATAAATTGAAAAAGTAATAAATTTTACACAAGATTCGAATAACTATAACTTGGATTTTTTAGAAAATGCTATATGAATTTCAAATATATTTAAACTCGCTTTTTAAATAAACGTCTTGCATTCACGCACACTACTGTATTTTCGACTTTACTTTTTCTACTGATAGCCTGTCTACTAAAGTGTTAAGTACATTATAATGACGTCTGCCAAGGCCTTAATTCAGAAATAATAATTCTTACAAAATAATTCTTTGATTTAATTGATTTGAAAATTTTAATAAGTATCGCGGACTGGAAGTCTTGACGAAAAGAAAAAAGTAAGCTGTATACTAATTCTACGTTACAATTTATGATTACCTACATCTATTGTCCCGTTTACACATTATTAACTCTATGCAACTTCATGTTGACATTTTTATCCCCCTAGCGGGAAAATTTTGCATATTTCAGAGCCAAATCCGACCACGTGGCTTTGTGCATACAGTCCTTAAAATTTGATGATTACAATATGTAGCTTTAGTTTTGAGTTAACACATTGCTGGACACTAAGCCAGACACAATAGAAATAACAATTGTTCTACGTCTATAGACGTAGTGTGTCCAACAATGTGTTAAATTAAGGACTTAGTTAATAAGGTAAGTACCTAATTAATACTTAATAATTTTATGTACCAAAAAAAATATTTGCTTTCCTTGGAAGAGAAACTGGAAAGTGGTAGTGGGTCAAAGTTAAATTGCAAGATTTTATTATAAACAGTCAGGCCAGTACAGTTGAATGCTTGCAAAGTATTAGGGTTGCTACACACCTATTCGGGCCGGCAATAATCGGAACAGCCGCACGATAAAACGAATATATGTAGATGAATGTTTGGGAAAAAGGCGATATCATTACTTCGAGTCGGCTTTGTTGTTCGACAAATACTACTTATAATAATTAATATAATTTAAAAACTTTTTTTATAGAAAGTAGTTCATGAACTACTACATGAACTACTATTAATAATTACTTTAGTAGTATTTCGTAGTAAATGGGGTCATTTACTACCTTTTCTACTACGTCCCTGAAGGTGAACTGGTAGACAATGCTTAGCATTAAGTTTTACCTTTTGTATTATAATCGTTAGATTATTGTGCAATAAATATTAAATAAATAAATACTGCCTAAACGACAATGCCGGCCCGAATGTGTAGCAACCCTCAAGTACCTCTGAGTCATACTGTTCCCTCTAGGCGTAATATCTTCAATCTCCACCCTCCTCGAGAGACCTGGTCTCACCGTCACTTGCCCATCTTCTTCTTCCTTATTACCGTCACTTCTGGCACTCTGTTCACCGTTCCCCGCATTTTGTCCATCAGTTTTAATACTCTCACTGTCTTCTGGTTGGGCGTCACATTGTATCTGATGCAAGAAAATTAAATTTTTAACAAAAAAAAACAACCGACTTCCATTTTTTTGAAGATTTTCTTCCATATCTCCAAAGTTCTTCATCATATCTTCACCAAATTAAAATGGGACCAACTTGGTAGTAAAGGCTTTCAAATAAAAAAATAATCATCAAAATCGGTTCACAATTGGCTAGGATATCGCGTAACCAACATACTTTAAAAAAATTGTCGAATTGATAACCTCCTCCTTTTTTGAAGTCGGTTAAAAATCATTTACCAAACGTACCTACAATGGGCACTCGCACTTAACAGGCCGTAGCTGAATATCAGTGAGCTGCTCTCTGAGCAGCACTATAAGCACTGAACTAACCTAGGAACCAACGGCTTAACGTGCCTTCCGAAGCACGGAGGAGTTTAGGCAACTTCAAAATTTTACACCAGTGTTGGCCGTTTACACATAGAAAGAAAAAAAAAAAATTATCTACTATCAATTTCACATCTGCATGTCACATTGTTCACGCACGTTTACCGCAAAGATAAGGTACATAAAAGATCTTGAGGCACACGAACGAATCCTCGAATAAAGCCTGAAGTAGTCAATAAAAACGCATTGCCAGCCAGAAAACGGCCAGGGATACTATACAGGTAAGTACTAACAAAATATAAGTACTGAAACTATAAGGTAGATTCAGTCCATGACACTGAACAACTTTCCTATAGGAACATGTATCGAAATATGTAAAAATAATTTTTAGCCTCCCATACAAGTTGACCGATCAGCTGATCCGAGTTTGTATTGATATAGGTACCTATGTTCCTTGGGGAAATTTGTTTAGAATCATGGACTGAATTCAGCTTTAAGGCCTTACCTTAATTTTCGGGGTCCAGTGCTGCCCCCATTTAAAATAAATAATTTCAAAGAAAACGGAGACATCATTTTTATAATTTTTTTTAGATTCATTTTATAAACTACTGTTTACAGTTTAAAGTGAGAACGTTAAGCTTTACTACGCACAATTGCGAAAAACGGCCACTTTTGGCTAATGGGCGTAGTAAAGCTTAACGTTCTCATTATAACCTGTAAATAGTGGTTCATAAACTACTTTGAAGGGTTATCTAGGACTTGATAGTAGCAAAATTTTAAATAATGCCTCCGTATTCTTTGAAATGATTTATTTTAAATGGGGGCAGCACTGGACCCCGGAAAATTCAGGTACGGCCTTAAAATAGTTTTATTATATTTTGTTAGACATATCTATAGTAAGTACAGTACGCGCAAAATAACTCGGCGGCTCTGAACTTCGCGCGGGACGCTGCGCAGTACACGAATACGAGTACAGGTGAACAATGAATGCACGCAGCGCGAAATGTCACTTGCAGCTAACTTCCGAGCCGCCAAGTTATTTTGCGCGTCGTCTACCTGCATGTCGCTGGTGGTCGGCCTCAGCCGGGACGCTATGAGTTTCTCCTGGCTGAGCGCGAAGGATTCGCACATTTTCTTTATCAGCTCCGCGATCTCGTTCGTTTGTAGGACTGCGTCGCCGGAAGCGTTGGTGTATCTGAAAGATCAAGTCAATGCAGGCTCGTGAACAATATGCGAAATAGTTAAAGTGGATAGTCATAGTACGGCTTTAGTGATATTTGTTTCGCGGACTGAGTGGGCGTCTTCAGGCGTCGTCCGCCACTCAATCGGCTATGAAAACCAGTGGACTCGTATAGATTTATCGCCAGAAGCTCCCTTGAAGCAATCAAAGGCGTACACCACGCTTCGATTGTAACTTGTTAGAAATAAAGAAGCAACAAAACTAAAGATATCGGTGAGATTCCGTTCTGTATGTTACTCTTACTGTCTGTCTTTTGTGGTCTAACCTAAAATAGTACCTACCGTACTTAGTGATAGAATTAGAGAAGTATTTTATCCTAAATTATGAGAAAGAAAAAGGGGTTATCTTTAGGACTTATTCAATAAATGAATAAACGGGCAAGTGCGAGTCGGACTCGTACATAAAGGGTTCCGTACCACCGTACAATGTTTTAAAACACTGAAGAAACACGTTTCTTGTATGACGACCCCCTTTAATTTTTAACTTTATTTTATTTTTAGTATTTGTTGTTATTGTGGTCATAGTAATACAAAATTGGTGAAAATTTAAAGTATCTAGTTAATGCCATTATGAAGATCAAGTTAAAAACGCTGAAAAACACACGTTTCTTGTATGACGACCCCCTTTAATTATTAACTATTTTTTATTTTTAGTATTTGTTGTTATATCCGCCACAGTAATACATAATCGGTGAAAATTTCAAGTGTCTAGCTATTACGGTTCAAGAGATAGAGCCCTGTGACTGACGGACAGACAGACAGACGGACGGACAGACAGACAGACAGACAGACAGACAGACAGACGGACAGACAGACAGACGGACAGACAGCGGAGTCTCAGTAATAGGGTCCCTTCGGGTACGGAACCCTAAAAAGGAAGTCAATCAATTTCACAAATGAATAAAAGGAAATAGAATATGGGTCGTAAGACTCGTTAAATAATGTCGATCGAACATGTATTGTTTTTTGTTAGTTTTCAACATTAGCTTCTTTTGGGTTCTCCAAGAGAAGCTAATGGGAGTAGTTAAGATGGTTTATGTGGGCCGATCCCGGCGGCACTGCAATGCCGGGCCGACCCGTGACGGGAGTGGAGCGAGCCCCGAACATCCCGTCGGTTTACAAAAATCAGTTTAATATACTGGTCCCCCAGTGGGGGAACTTTCAGATATTAAGCTGAAAAGAACAGATACTACACTTTGATCTTAGCCAAAAGGCCGAGAAGCGATACCGCAGTTGAGCCGCCGAGAGGGCGTCATTCTCGGTGAAAAAATCGCAATAGCGCGATGCAGAAATTCAATGTTTATAAGTGGCGACATCTACAGGCATTGCAAGTAGATAACAAAGATAAATAAAGCACGTATAATTCTTCGACCGACGTCGTCGCCACAAAGAGAATACAAGGTATTTTAATTATTAGTAAATATTGGTTTATAGTCAGTGTCCTAAATAACCTTTTCTGCGCCCTGTGGCACCGGTGGCACCGCCCTATTAACGGCACTGTTTATAGTATGGTATACATATTTACTTCACGTGCATTACCATTCAAACGACTACAACACCAATAAATATCTAATTATATCTAGTTATTAGTAGTCAACTATAACTTATTATGACCGCCTATGCCGTGCCTATTACAATCGATGCTATTACTCCATTTGGTTAGGTATTTATATACTCGTAAATGTAAGTAAACAATCTTGACATGTCTTTAAATTACATGAAAATATACATTTTACAAATTAATATCTTTACACATTACCAATTAATTATGTTTTTTATAGTTTATAAAATAATTAATTTGTATTTTGCAAAGGTACGTACTTATATTTCAATAAAAAGACATGTCTAAAAGTATATTCACGGTAATGTGGTATAGATTTTAAACACCGTATTATCACAGAGATCTGTGAATAATATACTACGTACAAAAGTATTATGAATAAAAAGGGAAAAAGGCAAAAAGCCAACATCACGTAGTGTTCCCAGGCGGTCACCCATCCAAGTACTGACTGCGCCCGATGTTGCTTAACTTCGGTGATCGGACGAGAACCGGTGTTTTCAACATGGTATGGACGTTGGCAATAGCTGTTTCGAAATAAAGCATGATACCTACGTCACTATTTTCAGATACTACCATCGATCAAATATTACTAAAGTAATACTATCTCAGTTTACATTATAAAAACAATTTTGGTAATTACATAAACATAATTTTGCTTCGTTGTGCTTATTTATCGTAAATAACAGACCTGGCAGTATTGCTAGCACCCATATTAGTGTATGCAACTCCGCCGATATCCTGATCGAAGTTGGTGCAACTGCCACTCTTGCAGTCCAAGATGGCGTCTTGATGTACAGAATCGCTTTTCTTGCTACTTTCTAGCTGTGTGGCACTGCGCGCCGTTAAGTTTTTTGGTTTCTGAGAAAATAATCAAATATTTATGAAAAAATATAGTATAATATAGGTATTTCTTATAAATTCGGCGCATATGTAACCGATAAAGCAGCTGGTTGTATTATATACCAGACAAGGCGTGATTGTCAAAAAATAAAAGCAGTCAGAAAGCACGAATCTTTAAAGCATAGTGGTTCATAGTTGATTCGCTTCAAGATATTGCCCTATAGGTATACTACACTAGCGACTTGAACTTTTAGGGCATGGTTGTTCAGTCTGAAAATTACTCTAAACTTTCTCCAGCTTAGACGACCTCTGTGACCTAATTGTACATCGTGCCAGGCTGTCACACCGAAGGTCCCGGGTTCGATCCCTGGTCAAGTCTGGGTCTTGGATATGTATTTGTTTTAAAATATACAGGGTTACTTTTAAAACACCACTGGCATCATTTTTGGAGCAAGTTTTGTCCATGATACTGAAATACTTTCCATATATATTTATTTATTTATAACAAAAAAAATTTGGCTTCCCATACAAATCGGCAAACAGCCAAATGAATTTTGTATGAGATCACGAAATTTTTTAATCGATTTTGATAGTTAAATTTTTTTTTAAGTGAAAACTTTTTAAGGCGCGTTGGGCATTTTTTGATATGGGAAAAACCATTAATGTCGCGACACTGTTACCGACACCTCTGTTGTTTTCACTTCTGTCGGCACTCCGGAAGTGCCACTGATTTTTATTTAAAATGGACTGAACTTTCTTCTGAATTGAATTATATACGAACCTCTTTGTCTTTCTGCGGACCGAAGTACTTCAAGCTGATCTCGACGTCCACAAACGGCCTCCGAGTGAGGTCCCTGGGCGCGCCCTCACAGCGCAGAAGGAAACAGCGCTCAGATATGCTCAATGCTTTGTCGCTGTTGCAGAATTTTTGGACGAACTGCTTGATGTCTTCCGTTGGGACCAATTTGCGAAGGTCCATGCTGCAGATGCCTGAAAAATTTATGCTTTATCAAAATGTGTATGAAAAAAAAAGTAAGGGGGAGCTCGTTGGTTCAGTGGGAGTACGCATTACTAGCGCTTTAAGATGATACATGGAATCCAGTGCTGCAAAAAAATATTTGGAAGGAAACGGAGATATCATTTAAAATTTGTCTAGTTGAAAACTTGTCAAATACCTCTCCTATTATACCCCAACAAGGAACCGCAGACCTGGCTGGTGAGTACGGGGCTTAAGCAAAAGTTTTTTCTTTTTTTTCAAAAAAGATATTTGAGGCAATATTCATTTTTTATATGTTGTAGTTTAATGTTTAAAGAATTTAAAAAAAAGCGGCCAAGTGCGAGTCGGATTCACCCATGAAGGGTTCTGTAGCAGCAAGTAACATTTTACGATTTATGACATACTAAAAAAACTACTTACTAAATCTCGTTCAAACCAATTTTCGGTGGAAGTTTGCATAGTAATGTACACCATATATTTTTTTTTTTTTATCATTCTCTTATTTTAGAAGTTACAGGGGGGGGGGACCAACTTTAACCACTATGGAAGTGTCTCTCGCGCAAACTATTCAGTTTAGAAAAAAAATATATTAGAAACCTCAATATCATTTTTAAAGACCTATTCATCGATACCGCACAGGTATGGGTTTGATAAAAAAAAATTGAGTTTCTGTTCTAAGTATGGGGAATTTTTTGTTTTTTTTTTCTATTTTTGTGTGAAAATCTTAATGTAAACAGAATACATCTACTTACCAAGTTTCAACAGTATGGTTCTTTTTGTTTCGGAAAAAAGTGGCTGTGACATACGGACGGACAGACATGACGAATCTATAAGGGTTCCGTTTTTTGCCATTTGGCTACGGAACCCTAAAAATCAATAAGCCAGACGATATAGTCGGGGTTTTGATATTGCCAGGCACTATTCACGTTCTCACTTTAAAGTCTGCACTTGGATGGGAGACCACAAGTGGCATAAAATTAGAAGGCACGTTAAGCCGTTGGTCCTGGCTGTCATCATTGTATGGCAGTCGTCAAGCTATGTCAGATGCTTTTCGGCAGCTTAAAAATCTAACACCAGTGTTGGCCACTTACACATACTTACGAAAAAGAAACAAATAACAATAAATAAAACAATCAAAATGTGAATTAACATATCCACCTGCTAAATTTTTGGAGCATGTTCAGTCCATGATACTGAACTACTTTATATAAAAAAAGTTATTATAATCGATAAAAAATTTTTCGTCCTTCCATACAAAATCCGTTTGGCTTTTAATCAATCAAAATATCTTTATTATCATAGGATATTTATAATATCTCTTAATAATAGTCACTTTGTTTTGTTTTGCACAAATGTTGACGTCAAATCGTTACTTACAGCTAAGTTTACGCCGCTTCCTAGGCGCAAGTGCAGAAGAAGCGGCAACAAACTGCACTGCACGTTTTCTCCAAAGACGTCAACTAACAAACTAAAAACTTAAAATTAGTTATATAGATGGACAGAGATTACATTGTTTATTATGTCATAATTAAATTGAATTATAAGAATTACGAAATTTAAAATAATGTCAATTTGTAAATTTAGTATGTACCAATGTACCTAAATTATGACATGTCTAAGTATACAAACCTTTAAGAGGGACCCGCGCCAAGCTCAAGCCAGACCTTTTTGTCTTTAAGATAGTCATCGGTCCTATAATAAGCCTTCTCACAAAGTACTTTCTTTACATAAGCTTTGAATTTTCTGTCTGGCATATCAAGGACCGATTCTGACAATTTATTATAAAAAAGTATACACTTCCCCATAAAAGACTTACTGACTGTATTCAGCCTGTAATACGGGCTAACTAAGTCATTCTTATTACGTAAATTTCTATCTGTAAAATCACTTACTTTATTGAACAAGGAAATATTTTTCCTTACATACATTATATTTTCAAATATGAATTGTGATGCAAAAGTAAGTATACCTATTTCCTTGAATAATTCCCTCAGTGAGTCTCTTGATCCTAAACCGTAAATAGCACGAATTGCTCTTTTTTGTAAAAGAAAAATAGTCTGAATGTCGGCTGCACTCCCCCATAGAAGTATCCCGTAAGACATTAGACTGTGAAAGTAACTAAAGTACACTTGTCTAGCAGTTGCTACATCTGTCAATTGTCTTATTCTTCTAACAGCGTAAGCCGCAGAGCTAAGCCTATTAGAAAGTTTAGTTATATGAGCGCCCCATTGAAGTTTCGAATCAATTGTGATTCCTAAAAAGGTAGTACTTTCAACCAGATCGAGTTTCTGACCATTAATTAGTATGTCAACGCAGGCTTGATTCACATTAGGAAGAGAGAATCGAATGCATTGGGTCTTGTTCGCATTTAACATGAGGTTATTGGCCGAAAACCAATCAGAAATTAAAGATATGGTGCTGTTCACCGCGCTAGCATCACTGTTATGTCGATCTATTTTAAATATTAGCGAGGTATCATCAGCAAACAGCACCATGTCAGCCTCTTTCTCAACCATGTAAGGCAAGTCATTGACATAAACTAAGAAAAGGAACGGTCCTAGAATTGAACCTTGGGGAACGCCCATTTTCACATTAGACCCGTGTGATTTTACGCCGTTTATATCAACAGTTTGAAGCCTATCTGTTAAGTAAGATTCTATTAATTTAATTGACTTATCATCAAAACCGTATTGACGAAATTTGAGCAAAAGTGTTGGATGATCAACGCAATCAAATGCTTTAGAAAGATCGCAAAATGATCCAATTGCATCATTTCTGTTTTCCCACGCGTCGTAGATATTAGTAATAAGTGCTACTCCTGCATCGGTGGTCGATTTTCCAGCAGTAAAGCCGTATTGTTGGCTATGGAAAAGATTATTGGTCTTAAAGTGAAGTAGCATTTGATTGAGCATTATCTTTTCGAACACCTTACTCAAAACTGGCAGAATAGAGATAGGTCTGTAGTTGCCAGGGTCTGTTTTTTCTCCTTTTTTGAATAAGGGGATTAGTTTACTACATTTCATTAAGTTAGGAAATATGCCTTCATCAATACATTCGTTAAATATGAAAGCTAAATCGGCAGCAATTATGTGTATAATATGACTTACTACGGCTACTGACATGCCCCAGTGATCTTCTGATTTTTTTAAATTTAACTGTTTAAAAGCATCTATTATATCGCTAGGGCTAACATGCTTAAAATTAAATTTAGAATCACAAGGGCTAACATTACTCTTAAGCAAAGCCTCAGCACGCTGGGCGCTAGAACTCACATTAGAAGTGAGTTCCAAAGGAATGTTAGTAAAATAATCATCAAATATATTTACTATTTCTTCAGTTTTTGAAGTATTTTTACCACTACATTTGATTCGGCAAATATTTACTTTGGTTTTATTTTTACCTGTTTCCTTATTTATGACACTCCATGTTTCTTTAATTTTATTAGGAGCATTATTTATTTTTTTGCTAATACTATTCGACTTGGCTCGTCTACAAACTTTTTTAAATATTTTAGAATAATTTCTAACATATTCTATAAAAGAAGGATTAAAGTTATATTGTTTTTGGGCATATAGATCATATAACCTGTTTCTACTTATGTAGATGCCGGTAGTAGCCCATTCACTAAACTGTGATTTACTATGAACTACTACTCTTTTTTGTTTCAATGTTTTAGAATACTCAGAGGAAACAGTACTAAATAGTTTATTATAATGGTCGTCAGGATTATTTCCTGTATATTCCACTGATAATAATTTGTTATCTAAATTATTTTTAAGTTTTTTTTTATGTTTTTAGAAGTAATCGGTCTACACAAGATCTTATCTTTTCTCAAATTACTGGTGGACTCCTTGACAAAAGCTACATATACACCAGAATGATCTGAAGGCAATTTGTTGATAACAGATTTATCACAATATTGAATATTACTAAAAAAATTATCAAGACATGTGCCAGATGTAGCTGTAATTCTGGTTGGCTCAAAAAATAAGTTTTCTAATCCATAACACTTAAAAAGATTTAGGAATTGTGTGCTCTTTGGATTATGTACTAAAATATCAACATTAAAATCACCGCAAATAATTAAATTCTTTTTACTAGTTGAACAGGACTTAAGAACCTGGTCCATTGCTTTTAAAAAACTTTTGAAATTACTATCTGGTGGACTGTATACACAAACAATTATATGATGATCAAGCTCGGCACAGGCCACCTCACAACAGCGCTCAACAGAATGTCTGACAATATCCTTCCGCTCTTTGCTACGGAAAGAATCTTTTATAAAAATTATAGAACCCCCTCGTTGAGCAGACTTTCTGTTAAAGCAGCTAACAATATTATAGTTGTTTAGGCTGAACATCATCTGACTCTCATGCAGCCAATGTTCAGTCAAACATAAAATGTCCACATCCATTTCTTTTAAAACTAATTCTACTAATAATTCTTTGCCGGAAAGACCTTCTAAATTTTGATGAAGTATTCTTAATTCATGAGGCCTTCCCGTTGTCTGAATGGTCAGTTTAAATCTGTCGTCAAGTCTACAGAATTACCGTTACATAAACTTGGTAAGTCTGTAGGTGTCTTAAAACTAGAATCTTGTTTACAATGTAAACTCGTCCAAAAATTAATATTATTTGCTATCAATGTAGCAATCTTATGTCTAAAATATTTTGAAAGATAAATATTATCTTTTGTCACATGACATTCACTTATAAAATTGTTAGTGTCAAAAAACACTAATTTATCACTATAACGACATGTCATATTATGTATCAAAGTATTGAGATAGTGAATGATTTTGTTAGTTTTTGGAGACTGGCAATGTAGATATGGGAACGCACATAATATTATTTTGCTTACTTCTAGTTCAGATAAATAATCCATACAGCTGATTATTTCTTTCTTTCCTACTTTGTTACTATTGCCTATTAATAATACAACAGTAGATTTACAATTCAGTTTGGTTGATTTCATTTTATCTAAAATTTGAGTATAGGTTGCATCCGGGAAGCAGTAATTTATACAAGTTTTATCTAGAATTTTGTTTAACATGCAACCCATATTGCGACCTATACTGTCAGAAAATACTATTGTATTACATGGAGGGTCAATAAAGTCAACACAATCAGACACATTACTACACAAACTACCGTCACAAGGAGAGAGCTCTGGTGTGGAGACACTGATGGTGGGCTGGGTGAATGGCTGAGCGCTGATTTGTACTATAACTAATATACTATTGATATTCACAACAGTATATTAGTACTAATTAATACCCTAGTATATAGTACTCTGTGATAACAGATAACAGAAAAGAGGAACACTATATTTGTAGTATTCCACTTTTTTGTTAGTTCTACTTTAAACTGTACTACTATTTCAGGTTGCCATTCGTCAACGTCCATACCATGTTGAAAACACCGGTTCTCGTCCGATCACCGAAGTTAAGCAACATCGGGCGTAGTCAGTACTTGGAGATTGGTGACCGCCTGGGAACACTACGTGATGTTGGCTTTTGCTCATTTTTGGCGCGAGGTGATGTGTCTATACGAATTTTGATAACCCACTTTAAAATAAAATTTGGACTAGTTTTGGCACCAAAAATTCAAATTTTTGTTTTTTTTATTTTGATATACCAGGGTCACTTTCAGAATTAAGAGGAATCTAACGAAACCTCTCAAACCCATCTAGCTGTAGACTGTAGCGTGCCATAGAAATATACATACAGATAATTAGATACATACATACATTCTGGGTTCGATTCCCAGCCAGGGCAAGTTGGAAAATGGCCTTTTTCAAATTGTCCTGGGTCTTGGGTGTTTATCTATATATGTATTTATCATAAAATATAGTATCGTTGAGTTAGTATCCCATAACACAAGTTTAAAACTTACTTTGGGGCTATCTTAATCAGTGTGATTTGTCCGTATATATTTATTTATTTATTTATTTATTATTTATACATACACATACATACACATTCTTCTGGTGCAGTCGGGTAACAAACAGCACTAACCGACATCCCTGTCGCCGACACACACCCTGGCGACGAAATGCGAAAGCTCCGCGGAATCCATCAAGCTGAAGACTGTAGAGCGTGCGATAGAAATATATGTACATACATACACTCGAAAAACATAACCCTCCTTCTGGCTCCATCGCCTCAGATGCGGTGTAGACCGCGGGCGGTGTGGGATACCGCGTACGGCCTCGCGGTCTGCAGGGCCTCGTTTGTGTAGCGGATAACCTGTTTTAGGACGCCTCGCGTCTGAAAGCGATTTTTTTTTCTAGCCAAAGGGCCTCACAGATCTATCTCGCCCACATAAAATTTTGATCTTGCGCCGCCACTGTCCAGTCGGGCAACAAACAGCACTAACCGACATCCCTCTCGCCCGCACACACCCTGGCCACGAGATGCGGGCACTCCGCGAAGTACCGTGTGAGCGCGGCGAGGTCGGCGCGCAGCCGCAGCGACGTGCGCTGGTTGAAGTGCGCCGTGATGGCGCCGCCCGTAGTGCTCACGCCAACCCTGACAACGAAAATATTATAAAAGTCTTTTATTTTATTTCACCAAAGTTTGGCTGACAGCACAGATATAGGTAGATATATCTGTGGTTGGCAGATATTTTAGTGATAAGCCTTCTTTCGTACGTATCCCTACTTTATTTTTAATATAAAAATTAAATATTTGGTACTCATTGGCGCAATAAAGAATTTTATCCCTAAGCTATAACTATTTTGTTTTTTTATCATGCTCCACTATTTCATAAATTAATTCGCCAACGTCCATACCACGTTGAATACACCGGTTCTCGTCCGATCACCGAAGTTAAGCAACATCGGGCGTAGTCAGTACTTGGATGGGTGACCGCCTGGGAACACTACGTGATGTTGGCATTTTTACTATTTTGTGTTTTTGATAGGATCTTTTTATACTCATCTTGGGTATGTCAATAAACGATTTGGCTATAGTTTTACGACCGGCCGCACGCCTGACATCAACCCTCTTTAGGAGCATTCCCAATAGCAAAATCTTTGTGCTTAGTCCTTTAGTCGCTTCTTACGACATCTACAGGAAGAGACGGAGTGGTTCTAAATAAAATAAAGAATGTTGAACTCACCGGTCTGTCATGATGTTGTGACTGAATACGGAGTATGTCACAAAACAGTCCACTGATTCTTTTCCATCCCTTAGGTTGGCAGGCAAAAGCTGAAAATATGACAAAAAAAACAATGATTTTCTCTTTGGAATCTCTATAGGTACTTATCAGGTAGCTGCAAGCTAAATCCGTCAAGCCGTTTAGGCTGTAGAGCGTGCCAAAGAAAGGGTGTAGCCGTCCTTCCATAGGCAAACTGCCCCGGATAGGAACCTATATCGTAACCTATGTTATATTGTAGAGGGTACTAATAGTAGTTCACCCACTAGATATTAGCTCTATCTATTAGTCAATTGAGGAGCTATTTGAAAAGAAGTGTCCGGAGACGACTTTTTTTCAAAGTGATATATCTCTGTTGATTTTAAAGCTACAAAAATAAAACAAACTCCAATGGTTATGGGACACTTTACAGTTTATTTGATATAAATTTCCATGAGCCAAGCCTAAATAAAAATATTAAAAAATGCAAATTATTTTTATTGATTTCTACCAGATTTAATTAAATTACCACTTTGAAAAAATATATAATAACTGTCTATACCTTTCCTAACAGCATGCCAAGTTTCATTAAAATCGATAAGGTGCAACATGTTGAAAAAAATTTTTAAAGTTAGTGGACAACCTTATAACCATTTTTGACGCTTTCAAATTGTATTAGATTTTAATAATCTTTAACAAAGTAGCGTTTTGACAGTTTATAGAAAGTACATTAACGGTTGGTGGTGTCACTAGCCTAGTACAATATTTTTTCGATCTACTTTTTTGACTAGATCATTGAAAATTTTCCAGTCTTCCGCAATATAAAGCCACAATTATCACATTTCCCAGACATAGTCGATATATTTTTAGGTCACTGCTTTATTTACTAGTTATTTTTATATATACTACGAATAATAATCCATAGAAGCTTATCTAATCCCGAAAAATCATTTCACGCGATATTTACGCGGCGGGCGGGGCTTAAAATATGAACCGCGCGGCGCGACAGTTCGCTGTGACTTTACAAACATACATACACTCGAAAAACATAACCCTCCTTCTGGTGCAGACGGGTAAAAACTTACCAAATCTAAATTTTCAACAGCAGCTATGGTCAAGCTGAGTACGAACAGTAGCTTCCCGCTGCCGACCTGGATGAGGCCCTCGTCGCACATCAGCTGCGGCTGCAGCTCTGGGGACGAGACCGTCCTTTTGCTCTCTGCTATGTATTCATCTGCAAATCGGATACGATGATACATGCCTCCATATTCATAAGTTTCATACCTAGCATTTTTACATTTAATAACATTTTTTACGATAAATTTAAGAAAGTTGATATATGTTTGTGCATATTTTTTGTAATTTGATACAGATACACTATCACGTCTTTATCCCTAACGGGGTAGACAGAGCCTAGGGCGGTAAAGCCCAGGCCACTTTTAGCGTAATGGTGGGCATAAAGGTGGAAAAGGGAAATCATAATAGTGATGGGTTGCTAACCGCATCGCCTGTTCATATGATTCAGATTCTCGCCCATTCCCTCGATCGGCTTTTACGATCTGCACGGGAAGAGAAGCAGCTGTTACATTCTGTTTTTTTCTTTTCTTCCAGACCAGCAAAGAATATTTGTAATTTGCTTGTATTTAAATGTGCAATATAGAGTTAAAACAAACAATTGACAACATTTCAAAAATTTTATATGCATATTTTAATTTTTTTCCGTAAAGAACTTTAAAAAACAAGACATACGTATATTTTATTTCTCATTTCTTTTCATGATTTCCCCTAAAATTAAATTATTTAAAATCTCTCCATTCTAAAAGAGCGTAAGTACAAGAGTGAGGTGGTAACGAGTTCACGTCTTTGTCTATTTTATAATTTAAAAAATAAAACTATTACTGACGTCTATAGAGTTGTGTTTTTTAGCATTTGGATATCGATAGTATATCACTTAAAAAAGTATGATTGAAGAAGTAGATATGATCTTAGTATTTTTATCTAAACAGTACCTAACTAACAAAAACTAACGTACCTAGCTAATTTTCCTTACTTAATTTTTTTATGGTTTCTAAAACCTTAATATCAAAATTATTTTTTTATTACTGTGACCACGCAACGTCTAAAATGTCAAATTGATAGCCGACAGCTTGTATATTATTTTTTAACTTTTAGATGTTAAAGCAAAGGCGTAACCTGTGAAATGCCTTTTTACTCATACTTTTCAGATTTTTTCATGTACCTCTAAAAATATAACGCAAAATAATCTGAAAAATATTTAACGTGTTCAGAATCGCCAAATCTCGAAACGGTTTTCGTATTTTTATACCTTTTTGTTATTAAATGTTGTCAATTGTTTGTATTAAGTTTGTACCTGACTCACGTGCACGCGTTGGGAAACTGTAAGTGCACGGAGTATTTTTAAAGAATAACTAGATGTAACAGAAACTAAAACCCGACACATAGATATTTAATTTTTTTAAACACATTTTCAAATTTGACTATAATGACGAATCGATAATTTACCCGAGCACACCTAATACGCAAAACAACAACTTCGCGTTATGAAATGAATGACTAATCAAATCGCGAGTTTTGATATATCTTTCGAGAAAATTGGATAAGTAGTTTGGATGCTACGGTAAAACACACATACATAAATAGACTGCTAAAATCATTACCCTTCATTTTTTAGCTATTTGGCAAGAGAGTTGGTTGATTGGTTGAGAGTTGAAATGGCAATGGGCGGGGCACATAGCGCGATGAACCGATGGCCGATGGAGCAAAAAGATTCTCGAATGGTGATCACGTATTAGAGCTCATTGCGTAGGACACCCACCTGCTAGGTGGTCGGACGACCTGAGCAAGGTGGCAGGGAAATTCTGGATGCAGGCCGCTTCCGATCGGTCGTTTCGGAAAACCTTGGGGGAGGCCTATGTCCAGCAGTGGACTTTCTGTGGCTGATATGATGAAGAGAGTTACCTACTTTTAAATCACCGGGCGTCGTCAACAAAAGAGGTTTTATAATAACACCTGAGTTGTTGTAATGCATATCATTTAGGTTTGTTTGTGGTGTAAAATATCTTAGTTTTATTATTTTTTATGTGCTTATAATATATGTATAATCGCAAATTAAGATGGCAATTTCCGATGCACGGTAAATCTCAAAATTATGAGGGCATTGTAAATAGGTAAACCAAACATTAATGTATTAAATGTATTGTGAAAATAAAAAATAAAAATAAAAAAGTTGGTAAACAAGGAGTTTGGAAATCCTGTGTTTGATTTCCACAACAGATATCTATCCTCACTTTGTATTTCAGTTTCTTCTGTTCTATTTGTCTGCTTGTTCCCTGTACTTCAGACAAAATATCAATTTTACTCACTCAGTGTCAGGAGTACAGATTTTCCTGAAACAGCGTTTGCAGCAGGATATACAGGAGGATATGCCACTTCGTTGCTATGGAACATTCGGAGCTCATTTCTCTGTAACATTATTAAAATATTTCATTCTAAATAGCACACATTTTTATTTTATTTTTTACTGCTTTGTAAGCTCTTTCACAATTTTCAGGTGGTGCGAAATCTCAAAAACGTGCCCGATGCGGTCGCCGCCCTAGGACCGGCCCTGTGTAAGCTATTCATTCATAAACATTTACACAATAACTTTAAAATAAGAATTTAATCATACATACATACTTCATTTTCATCTGCGTTCCCGGTTGCATCCGCAGCTGTGCTGCTTCGGAGCCCGGGGTGCGCTTTCCCGCTTTTTCTTCTCCAAATATAACATGCACGTCAATGGTCACCCAAGGATACCAGAGACCTTGCGGAGTGGAGAAGAAGGCATTACATACATACTATATGCCTGTAAAGGGTAGGCAGAGACTATGGACCTCCACTTGCTATGATGCCGACAGACCTATCGTTTCATCTACACTCATCACTCTCTCCATGCATGCCCGCCGGCCGGTCACGGGCACTTTACGGGTACCTCTGGCCTTCCTGAATTCAATCATTATTACTCAACCTCATTTTTAGGGTTCCATACCCAAAGGGTGCAAACGGGACCCTATTACTGAGACTCCGCTGTCTGTCCGTCTGTCTGTCTGTCCGTCTGTCACAGGGCTCTATCTCTTGAATCGTAATAGCTAGACACTTGAAATTTTTACCGATTATGTATTACTGTGGCCGCTATAACAACAAATACTAAAAATAAGATAAAGTAAAAAATTAAAGGGGGTCGTCATACAAGAAACGTGTTTCTTCAGCGTTTTAAAACATTGTATGGTGGTATGGAACCCTTCATGTACGAGTCCGGCTCGCACTTGCCCGTTTATTACATAAAAAGTAAATGGCTCTGCTATCCCATGTTTATTCTGAATCCTAACGTTAGATATCTAAAGATTGAGAAGGCATTACTTGAGAGCTACACATTACTTACTGGAGTAGGTGTGCTGACTCTGTCTTCAATGGTAAGACTCAGCATCAGCTGCGGATGACAGCACTTACCCTCAGACTTAACGCCAAGTAGCCTGTGCCATGTGTGCTTCACCTAGAATTATGAGATTAAATGGTTATTTATTTGTTATTAAATTAATGCATACGGGAATTAACGCGAAACATAAAAAGGTACGTTTTGCGTTAATTCCCGTATGCATTATTTTAATAATAATGCAACGCGATAGTTTAAAAGTATTTATTTATTTGTTTCTGAAATATCTTCTCTTCCGACACAGAAAGTAAAAGCCAATCGAGGGAATGGGCGAAAGTTTATAGGCGAAGAGGCTAGCAATCCATCACTAATTTGATTCCTTTTTCCATTTTCTTACCCACGATTACACTAAAAGTGGCCTTTGTATCTTGCAGCCCTGGGTCTTGAGTCTGCTTAGAGTTTGTGACTCAAATTCGTTTATGTGTATACTGTTTATGATTTAATATTGATTTTCAACAGTATTTATTTTGGCAATTTAAGAATGTGATCATATACAGGTGCAGTACCCAGCACTTGTGGTGTGGTTCAAATCAATTCAAAATATCTTTATTCATCATCATCATCAGGTCTTATTTAGTTTTCACTGCAGAAGCACGACCCTCTGTACTACAAGAGCCATATACTAACCAGAGCATTCAGAGGATTTAGCCTACACTCTGCATGCTGGCCAGACGGTTGGAGAGGTCTCAATGATGTTTATTAAGCTTTGTTTAGCTTGTGTTTCTTAAGATGCCTTCTACAACATCCATTCTACTCGGGAACCACACGGCTATTCAGGATAAGTGTGCAGCAGGACATGAATAAATGACCAGCTAGTGGAAATGTCATGAATGCCAGATAGTAATAGAGGGAATACATACAGATAGAAATTACCCATTGTCGATTAAAACTTACATCAACAATCTTGTTGGAGGGGCATGGCTGGGCTCCAAGCAGACTAAGCAGCAGATATCCGACTTTGTCTTTCTTCCCCTGAGTGCTTGTCGTGAACACCTCAATCTTAACAGGAACATTTTGAACTCTGAGACTGGAAATATGTTCAGTAAAAAATTTAAAAGGCCTAGTCCTGACGTGAATTATTATTATTTCCACTTAAAAACATGCAAAATATATTTGTTGTTATGTGGCCCCCTATGGATGAAAAGCCTGTAGTCCTGACGTGAATACATAACAGTAAATATAGATTTATATGAATGGCGTGTGGTTTCAGCTGATTAGAATACTATTTTTTACTATACCTTCCTGTGTCAGGTGTTGTTAGATCCGGCCAATTAAAAGTTAACTTGCAGCCTTTGGGACTGAGGGGTTAAGAACATGATGAGACACGAGAAATTTATAGTGAATCAAGGGGGTTTTTTTTAGTAAGCTAATAAAATTAAGTGCTCATTTTTAGGCTTTTGTAGAATACATAGTACCTATAGGTGCCACAGCCCTTGTTCTAATATCATATTTGCTAACGATGAGGGTCGTGATATTCCAGTGGCGGATTATTAATATTTTTAAGAGCGATAAAGAATACCTTCTGAACCTCCGTTTGTCAGCTTCCCAAACAAGTTCAGTATCAAAAATTGTTAAGAGCGATAGAGAATAATACCTTCTGAACCTCCGTTTGTCAGCTTCCCAAACAAGTTCAGCATCAAAAATTGGAGCGTGCGTTGGCACGGCAGGGTCCGTCTCTAATATGTATCCATTCAGAGAGCCGCTTACGACAAATGGAGTTCGTAAAAAGCCGAAGCCGAGGCCTACAAGAAAGTTTATCAACATTTTATGTACATGGTTTTCTTTCAGACACTTTACAAACAGTAGGTTCCACTGCTTACCTTCTTTGACATGAAGAACTATTTGGATACTGGGTCCACGCAATTCATCCATGAATATTTTCTTTGAAAGTTTATCAAAAATAGTAAAAATTCAAATCAAACACAACGTAAACATTCCCTTCCAAAACACAGACCACAGACTACTAAAAACTATTCCAAAATCAAAGATGACATTAAACTTCAATGTTGCCATTACAAAATAAGCTTATTCAGATTTCAAAACGTTTTCTTTGCTGAACCGCATACAATCAGAATGGATGATACCGCGAAAATTCGAAAATATAGACACCCTACGGAAAAATGAACGAGTGAAAAGAATGATATGGGATAGGAGTCATGTACATTATTTTTAATCATTAAATTTTTATAAAAATGAAATTATTTGCCTTTATATCGTGTTTAAATTGAAGCATATTTATAACAAGCATTCTATTGAATAAGCTGGATACGTAACTAGATAACTAAATAGAAAAATAATATTAATCAAGAGGTCAATGACTTTGGCAATGGCAACTGCTTTCAAATGATGTTCAATTAAATCACAATTCAAATATTATTATTATTTGTAAACAAATGTTAAACTGTACAAATTCTCGTAAGCAAAGCTTAACGAAAGTAATTATTACCGATGAAGAAGTTTATAAAAGAGTATAAATCTCAAGCTCATAAAACTTTATCTGATTCACAAACGTCAATTCCATTTGGGTATGTAAACAAATCATGTCTCTGTTTCTTCAAAAGTTATTTGAAACTACCCTGCTGATACATATAGGCCAATAAATTAAACTTAAATTTCTAAATTCTAATTCTATCTGATTGTACGGCGAGTTTCCTGCGACCACAGCCGCAGACTACAGTCAAGCGAGCCCCAAGCACAACCGGTGCGGATGAAGTGGATCAACGGAGCGCGACGAAAAATTATTTGTACAAAAAACTAAATTCAGCTCATTGCGAACGGCGTGCTGTTCGTGATGTTTTGTCTGACCGCACAATATATCGGCGGTCATTGTTGCTAGTCGTTTTTTGTAACGATCGGTCTTCTAATGCGCCGGTAATGTCCGCGGTCCGCCAGCGTGCTTAGCTCGCCAGTTACTAGTTAAAAAGTTACAAATTAGATTATAAAGTTGTTGGACGTTGTCTATCTGCATGTAGTGTCGGAATTGTGGAAGAAAAAGTGGATTCTTTACAGGAGATGGGAGTGTTCAAGTGGCTGCGCCGGTAAGTTCCCATTTTATTTCACGGAGATATTTCGAGTTCTATGAACTTCACAAAGTTTCAGTAAGTACCTTCCTGTTCGTTCGTGTGCCGGTCCTATTGTACATAGGCGTTATGCCTATGTACAATAGGACTGGGTGGTCACTAACACCACCCTCCAAGTTGCAAAATATTGGCAAAGGACAAAGTTATTAAATTAAATATTGTTTGCCACAAACACATTAAGAATTAGTACCTAGCTACCTTCCTGTAACTTCTCTTCAAAATACTAAATTGTATGAGTCCCTGATGTTTGAATGGAGATTTCATCTTCATACATACAAAGTACCTAACTTGCCTTTAACTATGTAATCTATGTTTATCCTGCTTACAGTACTAAGTTCTTTAGTTAGTACAAGGAAGATGCTTACTTCTATCTATATTATATTATTCTGGTACATTTTATCAGATAAAGTAAGTCTGTGGTGTTTGCTTGTACCTTGTACCTTGTAAATAAAATGTTACCCACTGACTTTTTTTTTAATACCTATTTGTAAAAATTTCACACTTTCTAAAGTGCAACTACCTACCTATTTCCCTTCAAAATGTTTATCAGAATGGATTGGCTGCACAGGATGTTTACTTCATCTAAAAAGTTATAAAAGTATATACTTAATCTTGTAGAATAATTTTAAACTTTTTATATTTTCTGATTGGAACTTTCACTTTTGCACTTTAAGCCTCATTCAAAATTTTGTGCTATTGATGAACATTTTGAACTAGCTGTAAATATTAAAAATATGTCTTTGTATATTTTTTCAGAATTGTGCATGAATTATCTTCTTATCTCTCTATACATATTCTATCTGCATTCTATAAATAATCTTTGCATTTTAAACTAGTTTAACCGTGTCATAGTAATTGATTACTTAAAAAATAAATTATGTTTGGTCACAGTTTATTTTTGGCTAGTCTTTTGTGTCCAGCCAGCCAGCAGTATGGTTCACAACAATGCCTCTGCTATCCATTGATCCATGATGTTAGTGGCAGCCTAGAAACTGTCTGAGTCCTTTTCATCAAATTTGAATGCATGGAGGTCACCACACTGTGGGTATGGCTCAGCCTATTGTTGCGTTTCATGCAGTTTAATTATTTCATGAATGGTACACACCTGACTGCCCCATTGGAATTCCAAAAAGGCAGGTCTGCTCTTCACTTAACTCTTTTGTAAAGAGACAGAGTTTTGTGCTGATTTAATTAAAAATTTTAAATTAGATTGTTTGATATATTTCTTTTCTTTTCCTTGTTGGTCTGGGGGAAAAGAAACAACATAGAATGTACCAGCTGCATCTCTGCCCGCGCAAATCGTAAAAGCCGATAGAGTGAATGGGCGAATTATGTCAATTATATGGCCAGCAATCCATCACTGTTTTGATACCCTTTTACCACTTTTGTTTTACCACTATAGATTTTGCAGCCCTGGCCTCTGTCTGCCCAGGACAAACATGTGGTTGTGAATATGTTATGTATTTTTTGACAGAATTTTAAAACTTTAATTTCTTCTGCTCTACTACAATATCTACTATAGTTAGCTGAATTTAATCATAAAAAAATCTTATTGTACACCACACAACCCACACAATCAGAACCAAGAATCAAAAAATGAACAGAATAATAAACATCCAAATCTCACCAGAAGATTTGTATTCTGATTTGAATCTTACTAGACCATGCAAAAATAAGACAATATCTTGACATCTTGATACGGCACTGCTATACAGTGTCGTATCAAGATGTCAAGAGGTTGGTGGAAGATAGAAAAGAATGGAAGAAACTCCACCGACAAGAGCGTCGCTCTTAAATTTTGATGATGATGAAGAAGTGGCTTTTGTTAAGCTAATTACGCCATCTTCGGAAGTGCATATAAGTAGGTACCACCTGATCGTCAGATCAGCACTTTTTGCTAGCTATGATCCTCTTGGGTGGAAAAATCTTAAAGGGAAATCCATAGGGATAAAACACTCCACGCCTAAATTATACATGACTAGCGGTAGCGATTCGTCCCAGCGCAGCGACGCAAGGGCGTATTCTTTACACGCCAGTAAAAATCGTATCAAAATCAAAAGTAGTCGTGGACAGACAGAAAAACGCGAAAAGCGACTTCATAATGCGTAATGTTATAATCTATTCTCTAATCTGTAATCAGTTTTTTTTTATAACTGATGGAAAAGAGGGGTGTTATAAGTTTTACGTGTCTGTGTGTCTGTTTGTGGCATCGTAACTCCTAAACGAATAGACCTATTTCGATGCGACTTTTGTAATCCCTGTCTGTTGAGTTGAGATGGTTCTTAGCAGTGTTGTGATGAAAATCGGTTCAGCCGTTCAAAAGTTATTAGGGGTGCACGCTTTTAAGTCGGGGGTTCATTAAATCGTAATCAAATAAACTTGTTCCTTTCTTTTTGTGGGAATTTTTCCGCGCGCCCAAGGCACCCAAGGTATGCCTATAAGATAATTCGCCTCTGGCGCGCGCCCCTGAACATAATCCCGGTTGCACCCTCAGTGGTAACGCTTACGAGGCCGGAGTCCGCTACCTAACCTATGTAGGTGATTTGACGAAGTTACTGGTTTTATACCTGCGCAACCCAAAGAGTACACCAGAACCAATCCTAGGATAGTTAATAGGTCTTCCGCATTTGAGGATGTATGCACTTTATTTGCCTACTTCATTTACTACCTGGTAGTAGGTAGATAGCCCCGGTAAAACCGGCATCTTCTACAGTTTTCCTCCATTTGATATGATTATGTGCCTTCTTTGTCCGTTTAGTAAACTAAACTCCTGAGGTCATCACCCTCATGATCGATACGCCATGTCCTGAGCTTGCCTCTCGCGGTCTCTTGTTATGATTTCCATCTTGTTATGATTATTTATTCTACTACATGAAAGATTTGTTAAGAATTTATTGTAAAATTTTATAAAATTCTCATTCTCGAGCATAAATGGTATAATGGCTGCTTGATAAACAAAAACAAATTATCAAGAATGCAATGCAACATTCACCTTGCTCCACATAATTATTTGGACAAAAGAATTCACACTTACACAATTTTCCCAACATTACAATAATTAAGTAAGTAGGTACCCAGTTTTCGACCGAATGCATTTTAAACCGTTAAACCAACGAGATCTATGTACTTACGTACTGTCGATGCGTTAAACTTACCTGATATAACAATATAGAAGGATAATAATGTATGATTGTACGACTCCTAAGCCTTTTAGACTACATATTTAAGTAGCAAATGTCTCAATTTTCTAACAGTAGTAATAGCCTTTTTGACTCTCTAAAAAACTAATGGACTGCTAATACAAGTCAATTCACTTTCGTACTACAAACGCGACACTTGTTTTCGGCGTTTTCGCGTCAATGCTGCAAGTTCTACTGCATGATGTCATGTAATCGGAAACTGCGCCAAAACATACCTACAAGGTTGTGTTGGCGCCAAAATTCTTCCATTGGGTACAATCGGACACTGATCAAGTCTTTGTAGTAGTAACTTGGCTTTAATAGGTCGCTTAGCCGGTTAGCGACCACCATTCGGTTGGCGACCACTTGACGGACTTAGTGTCTTAAAATCAAGATAATACTATTTCTAGAGATAACACAAATAATAATAAAATGTTACGCGTTTCTCAAATGATTATTTAATATGAATTTACACACTTTGAAACAAATGGTTTACCCTAGCCCCAAAGAAAAATTACTCAATTCGCGTGATGATTCAGCGGTGTGTTTTTGAGTAGTAAGTTAAAAAAGAAATAGCACGACGCTCGGCGCTTAATGGTAAGATTCATTAGTTATTTCATGTTATATACACAAATAAGATTTTTTTTAGTACAATAGTTAAGTTTTCATATTAATTAAGTAGTATTTTGCCATTTTTATAGTTTATTTTAAAATAAAATCCAGTGGTCGGAAAACCGAAGTGTATATTTGTAAAAATGTTGGATTGCGGCCACGTGGTCGCAATCCGACGAATAAGACATTATTTTGTTTTGCACTTTTGCTTATTCTGATCCTAATGGTTTATATAGGACTGTAATAATTTAGAGTGAAGCATTGATAAAGTGTAAAGATGCAATTCTTTAGTATGCGACCGCCAATTTTAAAGGAACTTTGTTTAATTTACATACATACAGTGACGCTGAATAGGCGGCCGTTAACCAACACAATTGAAATAAAGACGTTGGTTTACGGCCACCGTAATTTTGTATGAGAAACAACGGCCGCAAATGGAAATAAGTATTTAAATTATTGGGTATGTGACCACATGTGATTTTAGATACCTGTACATGTAAAAAAAATATAAAAAATAGACAATATTTTTTTAACATAAACAAATGTAAAAAATATTCTTTATTTAAAGGCAAAATAAAACATATATTTTAAATCAGTTATAAATGTTTTATTGGTATATTTTAAATATTAAAATAGTGGTCGCAAACCAGCTTGCTGGTGGTCGTAAACTGAAAAAAGTGGTCGCCAACCGGCAAAATGGCTATTTTTTCACTTTTTCAGGTTTTTATAATATTTAATGGGTAAAAGTATTGTATTTTATGTTTTATATCTAAACAAGACTACACTTGGGACTAATTAACACTAATATAATAAATGTCGCGTGTAGGTAACATTTTCTTTTACTCATCTGAAGTGAGTAACTCAGCTAACTGGTCGCTAACTGGTCGCTAACCGGCTTCCTTACCCTACATACTGCTCTCGAAGTCGATGGATGTATAAAAGCGTAAAAACACTTTACTTACACCTCAGTGGTTTCACCTGGGGCTTATGTCCCGGCTCGAACTACTAACCCTATCTAAATCCGGAGCTTGTTGATCTCAGCAAATAAGTAAGTAGGTAGTCTCTAATTTCTTAGTATCAAATCTATCGTGAGAATCAGTAGACGGGCAAAACTCGCAAATAGCCATGGAAGTAGCGATAGTTGGCATTATTTTCATACATATCTAGCGTATGATCCTTTATGATATGATGAGCAGAACCTTTATGATCTTTTTTCTTACTGATTCTCCCAGTTGCTCTTTCGTTTCGATATTGAGGATTCTAAATTTCTGACTCCTGTGCAGTTTTTTAGGTTTACTATTACATCATTCTAGATGCCACTTGTAAATGCCATAAGTGCTAACTATAAAAAGAAGACTCGCCTAAAAGTTAAAATGCCACTAGCATCTTTTAGGCGACGTAGATCCTTTTCACGATAAGACGGCTCAAATGGCCCAAATAGCTGCAGCGAAGATACAAGATAATTTTAATTTAGCCGTGTCGCAATCGCTCGTCAATTTGTATTCGACAAGTTAGAACCAGTCTTCTCTGTTCTAAGTTTTACGTAATTGCTAATCGAATTGGTGAAAAAAGTAAAAATTTCCGCGTAACCAATAGTCTAAGAGAAAATATTCGCTTTCGGTTATCGTTATCGGACTGGATTTGAAATCAAGATCCTTTGGTATCGTTTACATCTTAACATACAATGTCTACTACCTCTTACTCTCATTCCAATTCAAATCGCTAGATCGTCAGAATACAATGTTGGATTTTTTTTACAATAATCCCGCGCACGACCACGCAATCCTCACAGCCACAATGAAATATCGATATAATGCGTTCGTGATTGATGCCTACATTAATTACTCGATTCAACCCGAGACCTTTCATCGCATTCTCTAAACAGCATTATTGAAATTGCACTTTCACTATTTGTTGATCACAAACAAATTATTTTCTTATTGCCATTGCCATCCGAATAACCAAAATTGATGGACCGAATGTTTCTTATTTATGTAAGCTTTATATTACCATCGTGTCACTCAGGATTGGGTAGATATCCGAGATGCTTTCTATTTTAATTGTAATTTACGTAAGGTAGGGTATTGTTTGGGTACATTCATTGTTTTTGGATTAGTAAGTTGATCTTTTATCGCTGCGATTCTGATCATACTCTTACCTTGTCGTCTACATTTGCTTTTGACTAAAAAAATGTTAAAAACTTTTAATATAATGTTCCACAGCACAGCAGCATGTGCCTACAAGTAAATAAGCTCTGGCTCTTTGGCTATAAATAGGCTAGATTATTCATAAATCCTGACCTCAACCACTGATTAGATTAGACTTCTTTTTAACCCCCTGTGCTTTCGTAGCTCCTAAACGAATAGACCGATTTCAATGCCATGATTTTTTAAATTGAAAGCCTTGTCTTTCAAGAACTTTTTTAGCTATCATCATCATCTTCCACGCCTTCTCCCTATTTGGGGTCAGCTCTGTATGTCAACTCCCTCCATCGTGTTCTATCATCTACCATATCTGTACTAGCCCCCCCTGTCCATCATGTCCCGCTTAACACATTCCCCCCACGACTTTCTAGGTCGTCCTCTATCTCTATGGCCATCCACCTTCAAGTTAACCATTTTATTAGCCAGATGTTCGGCATCCCGCCTCTTGATATGACCGGACCATGTTAAACGGTGGCTTTTTAACTTATCTACAATCGGTGCCACCTTTAAACTTCCTCTTATATATTAATTCCTGATCTTATCCATCTTCGTCACCCCACACATCCACGGTTAAGCCAAAAAAAACCCCCACTTTCACCCCCCAATAACTTTTGAACAAAGTTATTGGGGGGTGAAAGTGGGGGTTTTTTTTTGTCTGGCAAATAAACTTGTTATATTGTTTTGTGTCTGCATTTTGAACATTTCAGATGCTCAGAATCGCTTACTTACATCACAAATTTAAAACCTTTTGTAATAAAGTGACTGTTGTTAACGTCTTAATTATCGCGCTCCATATTTTCCTCGTCGAGAGTACCGCTCGAGATATTTCAATATAAAAGTATTCCATTAAAAGCCGTCAAGTGTATCACACCGCCGCTGACCGCTGACCCGCAGCAATCCCACGCTTTGCCACCTGAGCGCCGACGAACCGACCATTAGCTTAGTCATAGCTTTACATTTTTTTCTAAGCAACAATTGTTACTTTTAACGCGGAATTTACTTAACATAGATTGCATGCGGCGCGCCGGAAAACGTTTAAATTAAATGCCACTAATTGCATGGAGTTTGTTTATTTTGCAGGGAACGAGTGACAGTGACGACCCGTCACAATGTCGAACCCGAGCCTCCTTCGCCGACGCCAGAAGAAGTTTCGCGAAGTGATTCACAAGTGGGCACTATTAGAACAGAAGAGTACAAACGAGACTTGGCAGAATTCCAAGCGAGACGTTCCTCTGGTGGCAAAGAAATTAAAGAACTGCCAGTAACACCAGTGAAGAAGAAATGCGGCAGACACTCGCTACCGGTCTCGTGCACAGACTGCGCAGCGGACCACGATAACACGTTCAATTACGAAAAAAAATCCGCCGTCAAATACAAGAAGAAAACACACAAGCGTGTGCGCAGCGCAACGTCGGACGACAGAATACACGATGCGGTCCCTAAACTTCCTAACATACAATTCCTATTTCAAAACCAAGTCTTCATGCCTGGCAATATATTCGAGTCCGGGTCCTACTCAGAACCGCAGAAATCGAAACGTCACACAAGGCACAGAGTGTTCAGGTCACCAGAATCAGACTTTTTTCTTCAGAAACATTTAGATTTTAAGGAAGAGGAGGAAGATGTGGAGCCTCCTGAATTTTTCAGGAATAACTCGCTACCTTATGACGTGAGGACTTTCCTTAGTCCGAAGAATGACGACTATGTGGATGGTTCTAAGGCCGCGGGAGATCTCAAGGTTTCTAGTCATAGTTCGTCGGTGGTGAAGGACGACGGATGTGACGATAAGCTGTGGGAGGTGATGAGTGAGCTGAAAAATTTCGACCAGTGGGCCGACGAACAGTTGCAGCTGAGAACGCCGAACAAGACCATCTCGGATGACAGCAAAGTAAGTCATTGGACATTTGGGTCATTTTGGTGAATCAGTATTGTTCGATGCAAAGCGGTTTAACTAGTAATGAGGCTAATCGAATTATATTAAGTTAGCTCGAATCATTGCTGGCACTTCTATGAGAAAATGGACGGATATTAAACTCTTGTTTGTTTACCTAAGTACTTAAGGCGAGATGGGTTCACAATTTGCAATAGTGTGCGTGTTTTTGAAAAATCACTGTTATTAAACTACTACAGTTTATTTCTCAAAAAAATACATAAAAAAATTTTGGTATAATTTTCATGTAAGGTGATTGTATAAAATAGTAATATCTATACTAATATTATAAAGCGGAAGAGTTTGTTTGTTTAAACGCGCTAATCTCGGGAACTAATGGTCCGATTTGAAAAATTCTTTTTTTGTTGGGTAGTCCGTTTATAGAGGAAGGCTTTAGGCTATATAACATTACGTTCCGACAACCACGCGAACGAAGTCGCGGGCACAGCTAGTGTATTATAAAGGCAAATTTAGAGGTATGTTTGTGATTTTTTTCTATCCAGCCGAAAATGCTCAATCGTGTTTTGGATATTGTGGGTGTCTGTAAAAAAGCCTTAAGATTCTTATGTAAAATTTTTGGGGAATAAACTGTAGTAGTTTACAGTTTACTCCTAGTGATAAATCATTACTTCTAAAGACAAAGGCTGGTTATATGGGAGAATTAAATATTCAGACACAGAAAACTAAACAACTTTCGTGTCTTAAAAAAAAATTGACAACTCATCACCTTCTGATTTTAGAGTGACACAAGCGCCTATGGGCTGCCCATAGCCAGCGCAAGCAACATAGACGTGGCCACAGAGAAGGATAACATGTGGAGCCTGGGCAAGTGGGGCGTAGTCCCGGTGCAGATAAAGCGGCTGTCGGGGGTCACCATCGAACACGTCAAGAAGAAACGCAACGTCGAGGTCAATATCTTAAGGTAAACAAATACAATGCTTGTTTATGTACTTAGTCTAGAGAAGGACAAGGCGTGGAGCCTGGGCAAGTGGGGATCGTACACCTCACGAAGAAACGCAACGTCTAGGTCTGAGAAGCACAGTACGTTGATCCTGGGAACATGCGTGGTCTTGGCTGCTAGTGTTGTATTTTTTCTATAGGTAGGTATTTATTTTTATTTAAAACTTTATTAAGCCAAAAATCTACAATAGGTAGACTTAATGCTAATAGCCTACCCATTCTGTCCCTGTCAACCTTTAGAAAAATTAAACAATAATAAAAGGGAATGAACGACAAAAGCGCGAGTGTTACGTTAAGTTACACCAAACACGGTGTAACTTCTGTAAGTTTTCTTAAATTCCAGACTACCTACTCCTTGTATGATTAAGTACACGCAAATTTTTATCGTACAATTTCAATTCATCATCGTCAAGGATTGCTTAGACACCACATTCTATCCAGCAACTAGAGTTAAAAGCCGAGTTCTTAAAAACTACAAGAAGATATTAATCGGGTATCACATGCAATTTCTATACACAAGGTATAATTTCTACACTTTGTCGAATGGCGTGCGAAAAAACATATGTACTTACTGGGAAATAGTATGTGTCGTGTTATAAATGTCTTTAGCATGATGATTTATTGTTCCTAGTGGTTATCTAATTATCGCTTTTTGCTCTTGGAAAAGTTTTATTGGAATACGTAATAGAATTTTACAATGGATATCATGAAATTCCTATAATGAAACATGCTAATTTGTCTATTCATACGCACGCATTATACTAGAGATATACCTTGAATCTGCACGCAATTATGACCTCTATAGGAACCGTTCAAGTATTACGTAAGCAGAGTTTTAGCCTTTTTTATCCCCCGCCCCCCTTGTCAGCAAAAGTAAGCAAATCTCTTGTCCCTTCTATGCTTACGTAAGCTTTTATATATTTTTCTACAAAACTGCTTAATATTTTTAAATTTTTACGAGCATATTGTTTGTTATATTTATATAATAACATCTAGATAAGATGTTATTTTATACTGTCTGTATAATTTGAAATCAAATTACAAAAATTGCTAAGAAATGTAAAAAATAACTTTAAAATTATTGCTGACATAATTGAAGTCCCGACTCCACCGCCCCGCATAAGCAAATCATAGAATGTAAATAATAAATTGACATAAATATCCCTAACTCCGAACCTGGCGTCTTCAGCCGCTCATACCAGCGAGGTGCGGATTTAACTCGATAGGGTTGTAGTGAAGGCGTTTCTTAATTACGTTTATATGTTGCAGGAAATGCCGCCACCCGAACATCATCCTGCTGATGGGCCTGTACCCTGACATTCACGACAATGTTCAGCTGATATGCGAGAGATGCGTAGACTCGCTATATGGCATACTACATGTCCAAGTAAGTGATCCGCTAGTTTCCAACAAGTCAAATCGGATACTTTTTAGGGTTCCGTACCCGAAGGGCGCAAACGGGACCCTATTACTGAGACTCCGCTGTCTGTCCGTCTGTCTGTCTGTCCGTCTGTCACAGGGCTCTATCTCTTGAACCGTAATAGCTAGACACCTGAAATTTTCGCCGATTATGTATTACTGTGGCCGCTATAACAACAAATACTAAAAATAAAAAAAGTTGACCTATTACTATGACCGCTATAACAACAAATACTAAAAATAAGATAAAGGTAATAATTAAAGGGGGTCGTCATACAGAACGTGTTTCTTCAGCGTTTTAAACCATTGTACGGTGGTACGGAACCCTTCATGTACGAGTCCGACTCGCACTTGCCTGTTTATTTCTTAACGTCAAAACAAACATTTTCTATGGGGTTGGTTTGTGTGAAATACTGGCCAGTGACGTCATAGTTTCTTGGAGTCAAATAGCGCTCTTAATATCAGTTGTTCTGCATTAATAAATCTATAATCACGTTCAAAATGGGAGGGTTAGGGATCATTGACAAGTGACATTATTTAGTGAATTTTTATTTTCTTAGTACAAAATAATTTATTTTTAACCCAGTCCACATCCCTATCCAAATTGATGAAATCAAAACTCAAACTGCCATTTTCCGGGATAAGTTGTTCCCAAAATCCACAACTCAACTGCCCTTTTTCGGGATAAGTTGTTACCAATATCCACAACTCAACTGCCATTTACCGGGATAAGTTGTTACCAAAATCCACAACTCAACTGCCATTTTCCGGGATAAGTTGTTACCAAAATCCACAACTCAACTGCCATTTTCCGGAATAAGTTGTTACCAAAATCCACAACTCAACTGCCATTTTCCGGGATAAGTTGTTACCAAAATCCACAACCTTGCTTGCGTGGTCTTTGGGTTTTGCGATCCTAGAGTCTGGGAACCCTGTAAGGGATAAGATGTGATAATGTCTTCATCTTGCCACATTCCCGGTTGCATTCCCAGCTGTGCTGCTCCGGAGTCGGGGGTGCGCTTTCCCGCTTTTTCTTCTCCGAATATAATATGAATGTCAGTGGTCACCAAGGATGCAAACAACAACGATTTGGCTATTACGACCAGCCGCCTGCCTAACGTCGATATTTTTGTGTTTAGTTTTAGTCACGGTAATAGTGCTTTAGTCGCCTCTTACGACATCCAAAGGAAGAGATGGAGTTGTCCTATTCTAGCCGGAAACCAAAAAAATTATAAAGGTGGTTGTTTCGTAATAATGGCGCATTTCGATCAATCCCGGTCGGAGTTCACTTTCGATTTCTCTTTCGTTGTTCTAATTTTTGTGCTTATAAGCATTGTTAACAAAACTTTTATTTAGGTGGTTTTTTTTCATTAACCACAAAATGATTGTAGGAACTCGCTTGTAGAAGAAATCTACGATTCGGAACATAGTTCCACCTATATTGCGGCCAGCAGCCGGCAATTCTTTTTGTACGAGATCATATGTTACTTTCCACATGTAAAAGAGGTTCAAAAGTATCAGTTACATAGGCGTTTCGACACCACGACCCATTACTTTGTCAAAAGATTACGTTACTCGAATGGAAACACCATCCAGTGACATGTCGTCAGTTACGCAAATAATAATAAACAGTAGAAACAATGGCCGTACAAAAGTGATTGATTGAAAATTGCTTTCGGAATGTCTTAATAAGTCGGGCTTACATAAAAATAAAATAAATGTTGGCTATAACGTTACGATACGGAACTAAATTTAGACACAACACCACAGCCCTCATTTTGCAGTTCGGTCATCATAAATAATAGCGTAACTATTTTTACCGACTGGCGAAAAAGGGTAATATTTTTCGAGCATAACACTGTTTGTAATATCCTTGCCGTGTAATATCTTTTCGCACAAAAGGACACAATACAAACGGTTGCACCCCTTCTATGTGACCACTTTAGTTCCAAATTCTGTACTAGATGTCGCTTCATCAAAACATTGCAAATGTAGAAGTCGCTACAGTTATTTTTTCGCTGCACACGAGCCTCTGACACAGCTGTGGTTAAAGCATACTTACCTGGCGTAGGGGACACCGTGATCAACAAGGCGGTTCCCCCAGGGCGAGGCCTGTCCATTGCACTGCGGACGGGTTGACCCCTGCGATTATCCCTAATGTGGATAACTCGGACGCGTTATTTTTGGTAGTGGGGACTGCGTACGCGCTGTCCCCCCATAATAATAATAAAAAAAACTAAAATCACTAAGTACGGTAGGACTAGGAAGGAAAGAATTTTAACTTTCGACTTCCGAATTGTTTTAATTTTATGAAACCACTACTAGCTAACAAAGGGTTATAGTACTTGCAGTAGCACTAACACTAACTTAGATGTGTTTTTATTGCATAATTTACTTGATAACAAAAAACTATTTGTTCGTAACAAGTTCGGCAACAAGCAACAACAAGTTATATCTAATGACCTGTAATAATTTCATGAGTGATACCGAATACTAATTTTGCATTCCGCCTAGGACTGAAGGTGAGTATAGCCATTTTTTGTGCACCATTCCATTAATCATAATACAAACAAGCTTAGCTGTTTTGATTATGATCTTACGAGTACTATCCAGCAATAATTATACACGGTGCTTCTACTTCTCTGTATAAATGTGTGAATGGCGTGAGAAATGTTTACTGCCTGTTATTATGTTTTATGATATATTTTACTGTCGTTAATAATGGACCGTTCATGTATTACGTAAGCAGAATTTTAGCTAACTTTTAGCTGAATTTTTTTAACCCCACCCCCGACCCCCTTGACAGTCTTCTTCTGCATAAACCCTTATCTCATTTTTATTGGGGTCGGAACAGCATGTCAGTTTTTTCCATCTTGCTCTATCTCCAGTTAATTTGTCCGTCAGTCCCTTCCTACTTATATTCTCCATTACACATTCCATCCAACGTTTCTTAATAGTAAAAAAATCTCTTGTCGTCCCCCTCCTATGCTTACGTAAGTATTGATATATTTTTTACAACATCTGCATAAGTCTTTTTATTCTTTTCATGAGGAAGTATATTGTTCGTATACATTATTTTACTGTCTGTAAGTATAATATCAAATCAATTATAAAAAAACATTGCCAAGAAATGTAAAAAAAAACTAAAAAAGATCGCTGACATAATGGAAGTCCACTCCCCTGCCCCACATGTCATGTTAAATAAGCAAATTAAAGACCCCCACCTCCCTTTTATTTAATGCTTACGTTATACTTGAACGGCTCCTAAATTGTTATGTGGTAGCTGTTGCTAAAGTTGTTTTAATTTATTTTATTTGAATACTTGTGCTTGTTTTTATTTAGCCTAAATGTCAGAGGTATTTGTTGCTGTAATTTGACCGACATAATTTTAACATCGAATCAAACAGCAATTGACTAGACTAGATTGGGAGCAGTTAGAAGTGCCACACCTCCCTTATTTTTTCATTCTTCTTCTAATTATTGTAGTATTAGCTTGTAGGTAGGTACTTTCAGTTTCACTTGCTAGTTTGAAAATAAACGTAACTGAAATTAGCAACTTTACTGATATTCTCAGTTTTGATTTTTATAATTATGAGATTCGGACAACTATTTCAATACCATCTACAAGCAGCAAGACCAATCGAACGAGCCAATTCAATTCAAATATTGCTATTGCGATTGTTCGATTCTTTCATTAAAGCTATCGCCAACGTCCATTAACCACAGCCTTATTTAAAAAAATATTATTTTTTATGGTAATAAATAACCATTCTAATTACTTTTGAAACACTTTGTGAAAAGTTGTCCGATCCCCTATTGCTGGCTTTCGGTCCATTATTTTAAACGTCAGAAGTTTAAACTAGAACACTGATAACGATATTTGCGACTGCGGTGCCATTCAGTCGATGGACCACCTTCCGTCATGTCCGAGCTGCCCTACGTCATGTACCATAGAGGACCTTAATGAGGCTAACGACAGAGGGATCGCCGTGGCCACATACTGGTCAATGAAGTTACAGTGACACCATTTCGACTCGACAAGAAGAATACTAGAACACTTTTTCTGCCTAACATGTTTTTAATTTGTAGCTTTTTCATTTCCAGTCATGTCATGTATGCTCGTTCATTTATGACTATTGTTTACATCTAGTTGAATAAAATTACTTGTAATTTTGTAAACCTTGATCAAAAAATAAGTTGACCATTATAAATCTATCAGTCATGTTTATTTCACGCAGGGCCGGGTGTTAAGCGCCCAGACAGCCGTCCAATACACCTTGGATATCGCCAATGCGCTAGTCTTCCTCCGAATGCAAGGCTTCGTCCATACTGGACTCAACAGCGTCAGTATCATGGTGACCAGCCACGGCGCGGCCAAGCTGGCTGACCTGGGCCCCTGTGCTAAGCTCGCCAAGCCAAAGGAACGGACGGACAAGAGCTATGAAGTATACTCGCCAGAGCCGCAGTATGTGAACATTGAAGGTGAGTAAACAATATGTCTGTCTTTGAATTTGAATGCTACATCCGTACTTGGTGGGCGCTTAGGGCTCTAATAGACAAGCGACTTCTGTTGGTGACGGCTGTCGACCGTTGCGCGACAGTTCGTAACAGGACTGACAGTCTGTAAGTGTTGCGGAAAAATTGTCGGTCGTCTGTAAAAGTCCTTAGAAAAAATATGTGAGAACTAAAAGAAAACTCGTGAGAGTTACCATACCAAATAGCATTTTTCAGATAAATTAAGAAAGATTGTCGCCAACGTCCATACCACGTTGAAAACACCGGTTCTCAAAGTCGAGTCAAGCAACGTCGGGCGTAATCAGTACTTGGATGGGTGACCGCCTGGGAACACTACGTGATGATGGCTTTTGCTACTTCTTTTGTTGGTTCATACTGTTACCACAGAGTACTATTATATACTGCTATTACTTATTATATGTATAGGGTTACTGGTATCTAACGCATAACCTTTTTTTTCATTTTTCGATATTGATTTTTATGGAAAGTTAAGTAGTTCAGTATCATGGACTGAACTTGCACCAAAAAGGTTTTGTACGTCGTTGGAGTAAGGACTAAGCAGAAGTGGCGCCCTCATTTGAGCACTAGATAGCCCTTTAAATTATTGTACGAACTGCCGTTGAAACTATTATTGGTGATCCGTCTAGCTTTAAAAGTTGTCGCTAGTTTTAAAACCAGACGGACGGACTAATGTAAATACTTTCAACGGTGGTTCATAAAATAATTTAAAGGGCTATCCAGTGCCTTACATTGAGAAATATGGAAATTTTCACTTTAATTTGCTTCTTCTTCACCTGCCTGCGCTACTCCGAACGAAATGGTGCTGAGTTCTGATGTGAGCTGAATTAAACCATGTCGCTAACCATATTGAGCAGATATTTCTTTGAATTTCTTTGCTGAGTGAGACTTCTTTATGGAGTACTAGTATCCTATATTGTGCATTATCCCTTCTTCTCGTGTCGAAAGCTCAAAATGTAATTAAATTCTTTCCCTCCAGAAGGTTGCATCTTTCACAGCGTTGTCTGTAGCCTCACATAGGTCACACACCAACTCTTATTTTATTTGTTATAGACGAGCAGCTCAGAGCTGATATGTCTATTTCACACAGTGACCACTCTGTTAATCAGAAAGTGAAAATGAGCAGCTTTTTAGACGCTGTACGAGTTAACTGGTAGCAGTGTTTTCGTGATGGCTTTGTGCCTTGTCTCATGTTGTAGATGGTATGCAAGTCAGGTAAGTCGTAGCTGAGAGTCAGGATCTTAAATGTCTCAATTAAGTCACCGCAAAGGCATCTTTCCTCGAGGGTAGTGAGGCGCAGGGCTTCAAGTCTGTCTTCATATGACTAACGGCGGAGTCCTTGAGGTATTTTGGTAGCTCTTCTTTGAACACTTTCCAGTAACTTGATGTCTTTTTGAAAGTATGGGCTCCAGATCTGAAAACCATATTCCAGTAATATTATTTATATATTGCTTTTGCGAGTGTTTGATTCTTCCACCAAAACTATCGCCAACGTCCATACCACGTTGAAAACACCGGTTCTCGTCCGATCACCGAAGGCAAGCAACGTCGGGCGTAGTCAGTACTTGGATGGGTGACCGTCTGGGAACACTACGTGATGTTGGCTTTTTGTTACTTTTTAAGAGTGCACTTAGCCTTTTTTCTTTTTTTGGCTACTTTGTTCTATACTTATTATGTAAGGTTAGTCAAAATGTAATTATATTTTCCAGACACTCGCGAAACGAACAACGCAGACTGCGAACCCCTCCTTTCTAACCGCTCGTCCGAGACTTATCTTGCATGGAACGCGGTCTCCAAGCCGTACAAACAGTACCAGAGCGCCGAGCAGTTCCGATGGCAAGCCCCCGAGCTGTTTGAGCCGGACGAAGATGGCCTGGTGTACCCGTGCGCTAAGTCGGACGTGTATTCGCTGTGCTTGGTGCTCTGGGAGAGCTGTAATGGTAAGTCATTTTGTTTACTATAACTGTAGTTAGCAGATAAAAGTACTTAGTTATGAATATATCTAAATTATTTCAAAGAAAACGGAGATATTGCCAAAAACGGCCGTTTTCCGCAAATGTGCGCGCTCAGTAGTTCATAAAATAGTTTGAAGAGGGATATTGAAAACAAAATTTTAAATGATATCTCCGTTTCCTTTAAAATTATTTATTTTATAATGAGGACAGCACTGGATCCCCGAAAATTTAGGTACGACCGAAAAGTATACCCTTTCAATTTAGTTTATTAGAATCGGTTGTTTTTAAACGAAAATAACTTGAAAAATATCAATAATTATGTTCTGTGTCCTCTCCACATGATGTAGATGTCGCCACTTGTAAACGTTGCGTTTCTGCAACGCGCTATGGAGATTTTTTCACCGAGAATCACGCCCTCTCGGCGGCTCTACTGCGATATCGCTTCTCGGCCTTTTGGCTAAGATCAAAGTGTAGTATCTGTTCTTTTCAGCTTAATATCTGAAAGTTCCCCCACTGGGGGACCAGTATATTAAACTGATTTTTGTAAACCGACGGGATGTTCGGGGCTCGCTCCACTCCCGTCACGGGTCGGCCCGGCATTGAAGTGCCGCCGGGATCGGCCCACATAAACCATCTTAACTACTCCCATTAGCTTCTCTTGGAGAACCCAAAAGAAGCTAATGTTTAAAACTGATAACCTAACCTACCGATACGGGTATATATCAATCAATATAATTACAAAAAAATCCGATTGCTCTTTTCTAGCTGCTAGACTAGACAGTAGCAATCGGCAATTTTCAAAAAATAGGTTATGTTATTATAGATATGTCGCAGTTGGATGGTATAATCTGCTAATTCACGAAACCTCTAGCTGTTTGGCATTACAGCTCGGTTTTGTAAAACAGCGAACCCTAATACGCGGAATGGAATGAACGACTTGTATTCATCCATGCGGCTAGAGAAGTTGTTGAACAATTCGACCTAAAGAAATTATATACAATTTAGAATGCCTACGAAGTGGCAATGGCGAGCGAGCGAAGCGAACGTGTTGCGGCAGCGGCCGGCGAGTGCTGGAGGAATGTTCTATTCATTTTACTAGGTTAGGGTAAACCTATAGCAATAAAAATCGTGGAATAGTTTTCTGGGAAATAAAATTCGATGTCGAAAAAATCTTTATTCTAATAGACACCCAGTTATATTTCATTATGGTAACCCTACACCAAATCCTTATCATGCATGTGCATGTGTCGCAGTTGGATTGTTTAACGGTTTCGTCAAACAGCGAATTACCGCTACTGTTTTACAAAACCGCTAGCCGTTTGGAAACTTGGTTAGCGGTTTCAATGAACGTAACACGTTGCGCAATCTTGGACAATCCAGCTGAACGATATTCGGCTGTTTAACAAAACCGAGCTGTAATGCCAAAAAACTAGAGGTTTCGTGAATTAGCGATATACCATCCAACTGCGACATATATATATATATATATAAAACAATAAAAAAGTGACATGTGTTTGGGATTAGTTATTTATGCTACTGTGATATAATAAGGGGTATTAAAACACGAATGTGGGTTTATCACACGAGGCGAAGCAAAGTGTGATAATAGTATCACATGAGTGTTTTAATACCTAATTATGAACAGTTGCATACAATACTTTATTATATACTACTACACCCATGATATGAATCCTCCATAAAAGGTATAACCTTCTGCTTTACGTTTTAGCAAGGCAATTAATTTTGAATATTTTGAGATATCCACGTTGTGATTAATACTCAGCGTACTTTTGAGCATTGAATAGAAGGTCCATAGGGATGAAGATTTGAATTTTTCGGATAATTCTTGAAAATATACTATAATCACATCTTCAGAAAATGATGTAAGTACTACTTCTTTGATATTGTCCAATTAATGAAATCTTGGTACGCCTTTTCATATTGTTTTCTCGACTTTTCTGGTAATAATTGGTTAGAAATGTCCTTTGCTGCATTAGAAATATCTGGTGGTGTAGGTATTATCAAAGCTTTTATCACTAATTTTTGTAAACTACAAAGTAATAATTTTTTGAAATGCTATTTACGTACAAAAATGGCAGGATGCGACGTAAATTCAAGTAACATTTTTTTTAAATTTCGAATCTTTGGTAATGAAACGCGCGTTTCATTACCAAAGATTCGAAATTAAAAAAAGCAAGATAATTGTGCCATTTTTCAAACGCGGAGTCACTAATCGAACCTTTTTTTTGTAAGGAAAAAATCATTCGTTTACGTGAATCCGCGTTTCAAAAATGGCGCTTATGGTTCTTTTTTAGGGTTCCGTACCTCAAAAGGAAAAAACGGAACCCTTATAGGATCACTTTGTTGTCCGTCTGTCCGTCCGTCCGTCCGTCTGTCAAGACCCTTTTTCTCAGGAACGCGTGGAGGTATGAAGCTGAAATTTATATCAATTACTCAGGTCTACTGTCCCTTGAAGCTGTGAAAAAATCAAACTTCTAAGCCAACGCAATCAAGAGATACAGCCGTTTATGCCGCAAATTTCGACACTTGCAAGGGAATCAAAACCTACAGGGTGCTTTCCGTGAACTCAGAATCTTGAAATTTGGTACGAAGCAACGTCTTATAGCATAGATAAAGGAAAAATTACGAAAACCATAAATTTTTAGTTACATCACATAATATATTTTTTTTTAATAATTTTAAACTTACTACCCATTTCCTCATAAACGCGTAGAGGTATTAAATTGAAATTCATACCAAATACTAAACCTTGCAGGTTTGTACGGAACCCTCGGTGCGCGAGTCCGACTCGCAGTTGGCCGGTTTTTTTTTTTAATTCATACCCTCTATCTTAATGAATAAAAAAAAAAAGATTTGCGTTGCTTAAAGAAATTTAACATACTAGAAGGAAAGATAAAAGGAAGAAGAGGTCCAGGACTACCAAGAAAGAGCTATGTAGACCAACTGAAAGAAAAAGCAGGGGTCATGTCGTATCAAGTACTAAAAAGTAAGGCAGAGAACCGAGAAGTTTGGCGTATACTCCACCGACAAGAGCCACTAAGCTCTTAAATAAGAAGAAGAATGAAATTTAGTACAACATTATATCACGCGTTTGGATGATATTATGGTTACTATGACACTGGTTGTTATAATGTTGGCAATAAGCTAACTGTTTCAGAAACTTTTATAGAGGATTTATAGCATGGGTGTAGATAAACGTAATATATAAAACAATCGACAGTTGTTAGCCTTTTTACCTCAGGAAATATGAAAGAAAATTTTGGTAACATATTTTTAGTGATAATAATATTAGGTCTGAAATTAACTTTAAAGGCGTTCATATAATCTAATCCTTCCACTTAAATAGTGTAGTGTGTATGTATTTACTTTTGCTCTGCAGTGACGTGGATAAATGAATGGAAGTAAGGAGTTAGCTCCTTACTTCCATTCATTTATCCATTCACACACTCACACATCCATACTTTAGATATAAATAAGTATAACTTAGGTATTATTTTTATATAATAGATACCGATAAAATAATTACTTAGAAATATATGTATTATATATATGTATCTACTCTTCCCCCTTTAAATTTATATAATTAAATACATTAGTAAGCTTCTTTATGTACATATTTTGTAATCTCACTTGTCCACATCCAGTAGTGAGAGCCCTGGAGATCTGTATCACAGGCCCAGCCTCTTGCAGACTCCAGTCTCCACCAATCGGTGATAACACCATAGCCTGGATTGTAACCTACCTTGTAATTTAGATTTTTGGAGAAAATAAATATATTTTTTATCTTTTTTTTTATCTCTATATATTTTTATAGCATACAATGATAAGGAAAAAGCTTTTTAAGGCCGCACTTAAATTTTCCGGGGTCCAGCGCTGCCCCTATTTAAAATAAATAATTTCAAAGAAAACGGAGTCATCATTTAAAATTTTGCTACTACCAAATCCGAGATAACCCTTCAAAGTATTTTATGAACTACTGTTTACAGTTTATATTGAGAACGAGAAGCTTTACGACGCACATTCGCGAAAAACGGCCACTTTTGGCTAATGTGTGTAGTAAAGCTTAACCTTATCATTATAAACTGTAAATTGTAGTTCACAAAATACTTTGAAGGGTTATATAGGACTCGGTAGTAGCAAAATTTTAAATGATTTCTCCGTTTTCTTTGAAATGATTTATCTAAAATGGGGGCCGCACTGGACCCCGGAAAATTGTGCATACATATAGTGACGTATCATGCTTTGGCGAAATGTTCGACTATTTGAATTGAATAATCGCCAACGTCCATACCATGTTGAAAACACCGGTTCTCGTCCGATCACCGAAGTTAAGCAATATCGGGCGTAGTCAGTACTTGGATGGGTGACCGCCTGGGAACACTACGTGATGTTGGCTTTTTGACTTTTTCCGCTTTTTAATTTGTGAGTAAAATATAGATTTTTTTCAAAATTTAATTTGTCTATGCATCATAAGTCATAACTTCCAAATGGGTGAACCCATTTTGCACGCCTCATAAGTGAAGCGCATGAGGTAGTGCTCTACTCTCGCCTTACAAAAATCAAATGATTTTTTTAACTAAATGTATCTCTATTTATTTTCTATCGCACTTGTACAATAATATTTACACATAAATGTCAAGGAAAAACACTAGTTTCAACACTTATGACATTTTTAAAAGACATTTAGCCTTTTAAATAAATAAAAACAATGTTTAATAAAATCATTTTGTAGACGTCCGTGTGTCGGTATGTATGGAAACTGGCGTGGTCACGATAACTACCGAAAAACTTATCTGATCAAGTCCATTTTACGCTTCAGTATTATCCAAAACTAAGTCCTTTCGAAGATCACGGTCTAATTCAATGTAGTTTAATCGTAATTATTATTATAAAAATACAGGTGACATATTAAAAATAATTTTGGATGTGAGGTTTGTTGAAAGATTTAATACCTATGTATAATGAGTACAAATGTGTAACTGGCAAGTAAGAAAAGAAGTAAAAATAAATTTGAATAAAGAATGTTGTGATTTTGTTTGTTTTATTAAATATGAAAGACGAATAAATGTAAAAGAAGCGATGATAAGTTAGTTAATATTTTATTTAATTTGCATTAACTAATTGAGAATGAAAAGAACAATCAGTGGTAACACTTTTCTTGACATTCGTGACGTAGTCTTGTGTCTTTTTCTTGTTTTTGCTTAATTTTTTTGAGATTTCTCAAAATCTACCGGTCCGAATCGGTTTAAATTCACATGAAATCTGAGTTGTATAGAACTCTTTGGAAAGCTACTTGTTTGGTTCCGATCGGTTTAGTTGTTCAAGAGTTATATGCGGTTCACGTACACACCCACACACACATACGGATAGGGTGCATGACACTTGCTCGTGAGTGGTCAGGGAAGATTCCTGAGACCTTTAAACGTCGAGATCTGATGAAAACTCAACTTTTCAAAAACGGGGTGAAACTAATAACGTCCCGAATTTTGAAAATTTTCAATTTTCTCAGCGGGAAGTTAAAAATAAAAGTTAAAAATAATCTCCAGTCGTGCGTTAAAGCCGACACATACTTTTCTTCGTTTTAAGTTAGCAAAAAAACAATCAAAATCAATTTAATTGTGAAAAATTAGATTATGAGGCGTGCACTTTTGGATTTTCCAAACTATTGTTTTTTTTTGTTTGAAGGATAATTAAATATTTTCGTCTTGGGATAAATATTTTAGTTTAATATATTATGTACTTTATACAACGTGGAGGGATAATAAAATTAAAAAAACAGCAAAAAAAACAAAAATAATTTACGGCATTTCCATACAAAAGTATGCTTCCTATGAATTTTATTGAATCAAAGAAAGGCAAGTTAGATTTTTATGTGCGAATATTTTTTCTTCTAAACCTCGTGTAGATATCAAATTTTACCTACACTGTTTTATTTAGAAACAAACCTTTACCCGGCCATGATGTGTATGTACTATGTACAATAGAGGATTATTGACTGGTTTTAATAATACTTATACTTACAAATTAATTTGATTATTATTGTCTGTAATCTGTTTTTGTAACCTTTTTTATAAAATAATTTAGCTAGTTCTATTAGTGAATAACTTTCACAGCATAGCCGGAATCAAAAAACTAACACTAAAACTAACTAACTAAAAAAGTCAAGGAACTTTTGACAAACAAAAGGGAAATGACGACAAAGTTCACAAAAAGGAAATGACAAGTTCGGGTGCGTTCGGTAGGACTGTCCGTCCATGTAGTTTGACTATCGATGACATTCGAAATGTATGTACTTTTATATAGAGGTCTAACAAACATCACTGGCTGCTAATATCGAAAGTACCCAAAAAAGAAAAACATTTACAGCTTCTGTCTGTAGCGGATATTGCGGACTTTGAAGTCATATTTTAAAATGACGTGTTTTAGTTGTTATAATCTACTTGCTATTTTTAATATTTATTTTCTACACCATATACATGTTTTTCGGCACTGATTTATTTTTTGCGCCTATTTCTCGACGAGGACTATCGATTAAAAATATAAAAAAAATGCATGCATACTCTCTATGTTGCTATATGGATTTCATAATAATAGTTGACGTCAAATCATTTACCTAAACTTAAGTGCTGTTTCCTAAGCACAAGTGCAAAAGAAGCGGCATCAAACTACACTGCAGCATTTTTTCTAAATAGTGCTCCCACACTGCTGTTAAAAATGTTTACAACATTATTAAACATTTTTTAAATTTCAATAAAATAGCTTGTTCTTGTAATATTGTATTATAAGTAAGTATTATTATTTATAATTTAAATTGTAATAATGGTCATTCTTTTATTTAAAAAATTATAGATCAACTAAAATACATATTGACTAAAACTAATTAATTAAAGGTAAATTATTCAAATTAAAATTAAAAAATAACTTTTTTTAAATGTTTATTTATGATAAAGGGTTTTATCTACAAAGAATAAGTATACCACCCTCATAGATGCATCGAAAGAAAAAAAATATCATCTCCGGCTAATTAACGTTTTGACAATTTTATAAATTGCCCTTGCTGCCCCGGACGAGGGAGTGGCAAGTATGCTATTAAACACTCCTACATCTATGAGGTTTACATTAAACTTAGTTATAACATCTTTTCTTTCATTTTCGATTCGGACGCACTCAATCAAGGCGTGGTACACGTCTTCTATTTGACCACATTATTCACAGTAAGGGGTTTCGGTTTTACCCATCAGATAGGCAAAACTGTTAAATGGTATGTGTCCGAAACTAATCTTTAAGGCCATACAGATTTTAGACCTACTCATATCAGCCTCAACGAACCATGGGCCCCGAGAGAGACTGGGCTGAATAGTCCTGAACCATAAATAAAAATAACTTTAAAAAAAGCTATAAAAAGAATACAACTTAAATAACTATCTAAAAAATTTGATAATTATTTATTATATAATATTTTATTCATCTGTTTTCGTCCAAGTACCTCGGTTGCCTGGAAGACAATGCAGATGCGATAAGGCCGCCTTTTGACATCTGTTTTATGTTTTATATTGTTCTGTATCAAAATGTTTTGGTGCAATAAAGATTTTAACGAACTATCATTATTTTATTTTGACGTGACAACGTCTTAAATTAGGTTGCGGCTGGGAGTCACTTATGAAAAAGTGTAACGCTCGGTAACGTTACGATGAGTCACCGAACGAGAGAGAGGCCCGCCGAATGCCTTGCGTCTCTCTCCCACTCAACTATGATCGGTCTGCCGCGCGCGTTGTCACGTAAAATCTTCGCCCGTAAAACCGACTTTACAGGCAACCATTTTTTTTAAGTTGTTATGCATTTAACATTTTTAGCAGTATGAGAGCACCGAAAGTCGTCAACTTATTAGGTATAATTAAACTGATATTAAATTATTCTTCCAGCATCCACTCCGTGGAAGTCCTTGACGTACGAGAAACTGAAAGAGCTGTACACGCTATGGAAGACAGGCATACGACTGCCTCAAGATGGCACCTACCCTGGCAGTCTGCTCGCTCTGTTGCAGGACGGATTAAAGCTGCAGCGTAGCGAGCGAATGGACCTCACCACTCTTCAGGACACTCTGCAAACTGTCAAGGTATTCCTGCATTCCTTTCTTGACGCGCAAGAAGCATTATGTTATTATTAGTTATACTCGTGACACAAAATAAAAAAAAATGGTAACAATATGAAAATAGATATCTTTTAGCTCAGGTATATGAAAGAGAACATGTACCTAGCTAGGAGAGTTGAAACCATTGCATTTGTCTGATAAATTAAGAAATGTGCTTGTCAACGTCCATACCACGTTGAAAACACCGGTTCTCGTCCGATCACCGAAGTTAAGCAACATCGGGCGTAGTCAGTACTTGGATGGGTGACCGCCTGGGAACACTACGTGATGTTGGCTTTTTGTTTTATTTCGTAGATTTTAGGTATGACTTTCAGGAATGCTTTCAATGTTTGTTATTTGACCTAGATGTTAGCCGCTTCGGTTCCTTTAGAAATCCTTAGGTGAGTCCAGCTGTGGACTCCCTGTGCCTGATAGGATGATGGTGAATGTTTGTTATTCGACATTGTTTTTACTACAGGGTAACCTCGAAGAAATCGAATACATAATAATCCCAGCTCGACTTTCGAAAAAAAAGTCAGCATTTAGCTCAGTGGGGTGGGACACGAGCTCGCCCACCGACTCGGAGTGCCTCAGCCCGCAGCACGGCGAGCACCGCGCCGTGGTGCACACCGAGCGCGGCAGCACCAGCAGCGAAAACTGCTCCCGCAGCGACGCCAGCCCCATCTACCACACCATACGAAAAACCACCACTGACATATACGCCATACCCGAAAAATGCTTCATATCCGACGAGGAACCGGAGCGAATCCCCAAATACGAACATCTGCCCAATTACGAACATCTGCCCAATTACCAACATCTGCCCAAATACGAAAATCTGCCCGAAAAACAAGACTGCTCCAGCGGTTGCTCTACACCTCTAGCGAAAATAAAGGCGAGAATCACCAACATAGGAACACCGGGAACGTTACATAGAAGCGATTCGACTGAATACTGCAGTATATTAAGTCCCAATCGCACCAACCATTTAGCGAACGACGATAGCGCGAATCGCACTGATGAGCGGCCGACTACTAAACTGAGCCGCAGTTTCACCCCGCAATCTTACAAACCGCTACACATCAAAGTCCCCGAATTCAATTTAGAGTCTGTAAGAAGCCTGTTGAAGGATCAGAACGAAAGCGAGCGTTCTTCGTACAATTTTGATATAAAGAACTACAGTTTGCCGACCACCCCTATAGCGCGGAGTAACAAATTGAGGAAAAACGCTTGGCTCTCCGGCGAATTGAGTGCGACGGGACGCAGTACTGAGAAATTGAAAGAGGATTGCAATAAATCTAAGAAGGAAGGTAAGTCTAAGACCGTAAATCATCGAATTATAATTCTCTAGAATCGTAAATAATCCCGAAAAATCATTCCACGCGATATGTACCGCGGCGGGCGGGGCTTAAAATATGAACAGCGCGGCGCGACAGTTCGCCGTGACACTCGAGTCGTGCGGTTGCGTCGCAAGAAGTTTCCTTTAAGAATATTGCTGTGTTTTTGCGATAATCGATTCATTAAAAATGCCGTCATATGCCGTGAAGTGGTGTAGAAGTCACACAGACATAAAATTAGTTATTCAAAAAGAAGTAACACGTAAACAAGGTTATTTATTTTTGCGCAGCGTACTACATAATAGGTACCATCTGCGCGTTGTACCTCACCGCTCGTTGCGTTGACTGCCCCACCCGACTGACGACGACGCGTGACCTTGTCGCGACCAATCGCATGCATCTTTGTCTATGTGTGCGTTCGAGTGTTTCGTTGTAATGACTGTTCGTTTGTTTGCGTAAATGGAATCATAATCGAAGCGGTGAATGTAGGAGCGCTAGAAAGCTAGAGAATTATTGTTCGTAGCCGTAAATTTAGTTTTGTTTCTTCTTTATTCCTAACAAGTTACAATCAAAGGCTGGTAGGCCTTTGATTGCTTGAAGGGAGTATCAACAAATTTATACGAGTCCACTGGTTTTCAGCCGTTGAGTGGCAGATGGCGCCTAAAGTCGCCCACAGTCCGCATTAAAAATATCATTACAGCCGTACTACACTCATGCAATATTGTATTTGTGATTTCTGACATCACTGCTTTTGTACCAGGGATTGTTAACGATACCAAATTTACACTAAAAGTAACGTTAAATAACGTTATTTTCATACGGGTATTAGTGGTAACGTTATAAGGAGTATCGATAATACAGTTTATAACGTTATCAAGTAACGATACCTTTTTTCAATACTTGTAAAATATTATATAAATAGCTCTAAGTAGTAGCCTACTAGACAAACTATCATCAATTTATTCTGCCAAATATCGAAAAGAAATACAGTGTTAACAATACCTTTTACCGTTAATATCATTGGTAACGTTACCCAGCATAATGTTATCTTTGCAATTTCATATTATAAAGTCCAATAAAATCAGTGTGCGAAATAATAAAGCAAACGACCCCCGATAATGAAACAATTTTACAAAGATATTGTTGCCAACGTCCATACCATGTTGAAAACACCGGTTCTCGTCCGATCACCGAAGTTAAGCAACATCGGGCGTAGTCAGTACTTGGATGGGTGACCGCCTGGGAACACTACGTGATGTTGGCTTTTTGCCGTTTTAAACCAAAATATTGCGAGTGTTTTTGATTTAATGATAATGATATTTATTCACATAAAATAGAGTACATAAGATCTTAAATAATAAACATGTCCTTAATCTATTTTGCTTATAGTTGACAAGCATGTGAAAATAATACTGAAGTACCTAATTTACAATGAAAGAATAAAAAAGACTATGGGGCGTAATGACGAAAATTCAATTTAATTCACAATTAACAATTATATTAAAGTCACACTTAATAATTCTTAAAGATTTCGTCAATTTTATAATAAGATTTGTTAATGAGCCACGATTTTAATTTTTTCTTAAAACCGGACAATGGGAGTTCCTTTATATCTGTAGGCAATTTATTATATAGCTTTACACACATTGCCATAAATTTTTTTTGGTATATGTCAGTCCTTGGTATCTCTTTTAAAACAAGCCTATAGCCGCGTCTAGTGTTCCGAGGAAAAAAGTCCCTCGCTTTTGTAAATAAATACATATGCGTTTTAACAAATTCACCTACTTCATAAATATACATACATGGCAGAGTCAGTATGTCAATTTTTTTTAAAAGTGGCTTACACGTTTGCTATTGCTATGTTATCGAGATTAAACTCTTTAATTTTTTTTTTTAGAATTTAACAACAATCAGTCGTCGCCAGAACCCTCATTTCTGTCTAAAAACTCGTCACCGCAGAAACGAAAGCAAGAAGACACGCAGTCAATCCTCAGTCAAGACTTGAAGCTCGATAACTCCAAATCATTTGACAAGACTTACTCACCAGAAAGCGTCGACATAAGACAAGACAGTTTCACAGATTTGAAGAGGTACTGTTTACGCTTAATTTAAAAGTTGAAATTGGTTAGTAGACTTAGTAATATCTCGATGCTTAGTAGTTGCTATTATTTTCTAGACTTGGTTGTTACATTACTTCATGATTTTTTAATTTTTTTAACCGATTTCAAAAGCGGAGGTTATCAATTCGACTGTATTTATGTATGTTACGTGATATCTGCGCCAATTGTGAACCGATTTAGTGATTCTTTTTTATTTGAAAGCCTTTACTGTCTAGTTCGTCGCATGTTAATTTGGTTTGGTAAGGATCTGATGAAGCACTTAGGAGATATGGAAGAAACTCCTCAACGAAAAAATGAAGTTGGTTGTATTTTTAGGTTCTTCTCTCTACTTTCTAAGACAAGCGAAAAGTCCGCCTTCGTATGTTTTTTCTGTATTTACTCATTCATGAATCAGTCCACGATACTGAACATCTTTCCCCAAGGAACATAATATCAAAATATGAAAAAATATTTTTGACAACACAGATCAGTAGCTGATCGGTAAACTTGTATGGGAGACCAAAAATTGTTTTTCATATTTCGCTGTATGTTCCTTCCTTGGGGAAAATTTTTCAGTATCATAGGCTGAATAAAGATTTAAAATAATTTCACCAGATTTTAAATAGTATATTTTGTTGGATCCTGTATAATGTGAAATGATGCGCGAGCGATGATTGTCGTCGTTTCGTTTTATTAGTTTTTTTATTGGCACGGCGTATACAGGCTGATTTTTTAACCACAAACCAAATTTTTGGAGCAAGTCCAGTCCATGACACTGAACTACTTTCCATAAAAACATCGAAAAACTAAAATAAAAATTCGCCTTCCCATACAAATCAGCGCTTAGCCAAACGGATTTTGTATGGAAGGACACATTTTTTGTATCGATTTTTAATAACTTTTTTTATAGAAAGTAGTTCAGTATCATGGACTGAACTCGTTCCAAAAACTTGGCTGGTGTTCAAAAAGTCACCCTGTAAAATATTGTGTTTAAATTAAAGAGTATATGGTTTTGTGTTCTATTTGCAGGCGATCGTCTCAAACATCTCCAGAATCGATACCAGCCAGGGAGCGCAGCAACTCATGGTCTTACAAGGCGCAGGAACGTCCCAATGCCAAGTACAAAGTGGAGGATGACATCTTAGCTAATTTGAGCGTGAAACCGTTGGTGGCCATACACGAGAAGTGGATCTATGAGGCGAACAGGAAGACTGGCCGGTCCATGTCGCTGCCAGAGGATAACAAGTGAGTTCTCTATTAGTATAAGCTATCGAACGAAATTACATAAATCGCGTTATCTCTCGCTCGCGCATTATATAATGTGATAAGATGCGCGAGCGAGAGAGAAGGATTGTCGTCGTTTCGTTTGATTCGTTTCTTTATTGGCACGACTCATATTATGGGACTCACCTTACCACGAATAATATTATTTTGAGCCAGGTATTTCAACGACTCTACTGACGTCATGGACACCATCCCGTAATACTAATAGTCATTGTGACCACGAAACTAAAATCATAAAGTGAGTTGTCTTTATGAAGAATTTTGACTTCAAGTTTCTTCATAGAAGTTATTTAGGATTCTGAATGAGTTACAAAATAATGCGATTCAAATGTTTGATATATACTCGTATGCGATGATTACGACATTGTTTATTTACTGAAAAGAATGTGAAAACGAATAATATTTTGCACGCCATTCTGTATTCCGATATGACTGTCGCCAACGTCCATACCATGTTGAAAACACCGGTTCTCGTCCGATCACCGAAGTTAAGCAACATCGGGCGTAGTCAGTACTTGGATGGGTGACCGCCTGGGAACACTACGTGATGTTGGCTTTTTGCCATTTATAATCAACACTGTCGTCCCCCTTTTTTGTCATACCCCCGCGCCCCTGTATTCCGCGGGCAAGGACTTATTTTAAGCGGTTTATCTATAATTTTAGTATTTACAAAAATTTTAACCTCCGACTACAGCAAAGCCTACGGAAAGGTAATGGAGAAAGAAAACAGACCGACAGACTAAAATTAAAGAAACATAGGACGACTTTTCTCGACAGACTCGCCGCTGCCGCTGGCGGTCTCACAAGTTCACAACACATTTAGATTTTTACTCTTTTACTTCTTTAGTGAAAATTGAGTCTTTTATTTCGCCCGTTCAAGTGGTCCCTCTTCGCAGAAGTCAAGTATCAGCGGTGAAGCCGGCGTCGCACCGCGTGGACACGCTGCAGCACTCGCTGCCGCAGCTGCCCGCCAAGAAGTCCCCGAAGCCGTTCCGAGCGCGGCCCGCGTCGCCCAGCCTCGGTGCTCATGGTCAGTGTACTCACAACGGGGTGGATTGTGGGTAACTAACACCACCTTCATCATCATCAGGTCTTTTTAAGTATCTACTGCAGGAACACGACCATCTCTGTAGCCATATATTAGCCAGAGCAGTCAAAGGATTGGCCTACACTCTCCACGCTGGCCAGACGGGTTGGCGAGGTCTCACTGATGTTTATAAGCTTTGTTTAGCTTGTATTTCCTAAGTCGCCTTCTATGACATCTACTACGGGAAGACTTGGAGTGGTCCTATTCAGTATTCTTCTCTACCGGGAACCACACGGCTACTAATAGGAGTGTTCACAACGGCTATATTTTGCCAACGCGTTATATCGTTATGCTATTTTTTTTAACCTATTATTTTTTAAGCTATACGCTAGAATGTTGACTGTTGACTAATATAACTCAATTATATTTATATTAGAATAGAACTAGTCATATTTTTTATATTAAGATTTCGTCGCGCGTTAATTGAGATAATCATTGACTCGTTACGGTGTACGCTACTAAGTATTGACTAAATAACCTAGTTATATTATAATTTACGATATAATAAGATTCGAGGAGAAGTTTCTAACCATTTGGTATTTTTTAAATAAAAATATATGAATGCCATGCCAAATGAAGCATGCTTTATTTTGCCAAATTAATTAATTAAACTCATTGAACTTTCCTTCGTACTTACTACAGGCTTAGGACTGTCTGGCTTAATTTTTAATGAATAGGTAACATTATATCATGACGTGAGTAAACTGTTTATTTTACGATACGAAATAATAACACTCACGCATAACATAACATAACGCATCGAACGGACGAACTGTTTGAATATGAAAAATATTACTAACGCGCCGTGCCGCTATATATTATGATTCTGTCTTGCTATAGCGACATCTTTTGTGTAATCCATAAATCACTTCATAGACGCCTCCAAGTTCAGTTTAACAGCCGCCATTATAACTTTAGTCACTAGTTTACGCAACCTATGATAGATGGCGTTGTTCTCATTTATAATAAAATAATATTTAGATACTAATATATTAGACATGTCTGATTATTTAAATATATTCGAATATATTAATATAAATTAATAATAGTAATATTTATTCTGCTACCTAATATAAAGAACACCTCTAGCTACTAACACCTTTATTACACCTACTTATTTTGATATGTTGGATTAAAGTTGCTCCAAGAATTGGACTGGTGGATATAAAGTCACCCTGTTGAAACAGGGCGTATAGGCCCCTATCATTATAACACAATATTGCACAAGAAATACAGTTTAATATCCAATACGACCTCTCCTACCTGTCTGGCCAGAATGGAGAGTGTAGGCCAAATTCTCGGGCTGCTCTGGCCAAATGTGGCTCTGGTAGTACAGAGAGGGTCGTGCTCCTACATTAGAGACTAAATAGAACCTGTTGATGAATATCCAATAACTGTGCGTAAATAGGAGTAATTCCACTAGATAGTACTAACATATACGAGTATATTGATTAATGATAATGACACATGGGATTTATTGGTTTCCGGTTTTGAAACATGCGTAGTAATTAACTACGATAATTTGTTTCCTTATTAAAATGCATTAGAGTTTAATTTAGGTTGTAAGTCGATGCAAGACGATGATTATTTGAATTGTTTGTTGATATTATCATGGACGAACAAGTACTAGAAAACTGACAAACCCATACAAAAAACGTACTCTGCTAGAATTTAGAAAGCCAAAATTCTGTATAACTAAAAACCCATTTACACAGTGCAAGTTTCTTGCCTGTTGCATACAATTTTATTGAGGCAATAAATTATTTGTATGGCTGACGTTCTGTTTAGACCATGCAAGTTTTCTTTTGCTTCAATTTAATTGTATGCAACAGGCAAGAAACTTGCACCGTGTAAATGGGCCTTTATTCTATATCTTATTACTATATCGCCCGCTAGTCATACAATGGATGCTGCAGTGGGTACCCACGAAAAGTCAGGCGCTTGTTTGTTCGTAGAAAATGAACGCTTATACCGCCATCTTTCCGAAATTAAGCGGCACCACTACGAAACTACCTTGCGAACTAGTAGCTCCATCTAGCTACAACATTTAAACAAAAATTGAATCAACCCACTGGTGCAGCCGAGAAAAGAAGATTGAATTTTAAGAAGGATGTCAATCCTCTAATATTTGTTCGTCCTTATTAGTTATCTATTTAAACATGTAAGTGTAAAATTATTTAGGATTTAACATAATTTTGTCGCACAAAGTGGAATGTTTTGAGTGTAACACCTGCGAGTTGTATTAAGATGATGATAACAAAATAAAACTAATAACATTTAATTGCACGCTTATGTTTTATTTTAGTACTACTTATAACTGGGCTGAATGTAGAGGCAGGTTAGTAGCTTATGAATAACCTTATCTATCATAGTAAGATGCTTAGACAGCTAAAAGGGTCCAGTTGCCAGCATTGAGTTTCCGAGATATACGCAGTTTTGTAAAGTTGGGTGAAAAAAATGCATTATGTTTCGAGATTTTATTGATTATAATTAATTTATTGTTGTAACGATGCTGCATGCCACCTGCATGCTACATCTTTCAAAAATTATTTTTTCATCTCATCCTGTTCGCTTTTCATTATTCAAACTAATGCGCCAGGTATATAATTTTTTTTTTCAATCCTCTATTATCAATTGTCTATTCTAGATACCGAATCTAGTTGGGTTAATCCAATACCCCAGAACTGGACCCTTTTTGCTTGGACGCCCAAATACATATATTATGTAGATAGCCTAATGAAATGAAATGAAATAAGTATATTTAGCAGTTGGTTGTCTTAACCGTGTGTGTACGCCATGTTTTCAGGTGGCCAATGGGATCAGTTTTGTCAGAACCGGGAGGCGATCGCCAGAAGTATGAATTTCTCTGCGCGTGACCCCCGCATGAAAAATTTTGACAAGTGGTATGTGATATCTGTATCTGTAATACAATATTTATTTATCTTACGTGGAAAACATATTTGACTATTTCAACATTGCTGTCGCCAACGTCCATACCATGTTGAAAACACCGGTTCTCGTCCGATCACCGAAGTTAAGCAACATCGGGCGTAGTCAGTACTTGGATGGGTGACCGCCTGGGAACACTACGTGATGTTGGCTTTTTGCATTTTGTTCCATAATGTAGCCAAATTGTGAGGTTTTACGGCGACTTAGCATTTGTATTCACAGGTCTCGGATGATGATGAAGAAAGCCTCAAATCACATACATATTTACTGATCTCTGACTTATTTCATCATCTACTATTGAATTTTTTTTAACAGCGACTGCGACGTCCTCTAACTCTGTCGCGAGAACTCCTAAACTCTAATATCTCGCGAGACCCTTGAATAATAATCTCGAGAGATCTCACCATTTACGAGATTGGTGAATTTGTTTGTTTTTTAATTAAAATTGTCATAATGATAATAAAATATAAAATATAATTATTCTTAGGACAAAAAAATGATGTTTTATTTGGCCGAGAAGTCGCAAGAACGAAATTGCATTCCATGTCTAGTACCTAAATATGCGTTGATAATATTGCTTCAGCACAACCGCCGAAGAGCCGAAACCCCTAACGAAGACCGACCAAGCCACCGACACTAGAAGCATAGAAGAGTTCATCAGGGACCTCATCCGCAAGGAGTTCCAGCACTTGCTGCATGAAATGTCCGACGACAACACTTGCCGCGGCGAGGAGATGCTCAGCAAAGGAGTCGCCAACATCGTCGAGAGCTTAAGAAACGAGGACTCGGAGCAAACCTTGAAGAAAGAAGCTGTGAAGTCGTTTTCGAGAGTGAAAATCAACGGGAATAATAAGCCGTTACTCCAGATCACGTTTAGTAGGTCTGGCGAGAATAGTTTGCAGGTATGATAAGTATAAACAAGTACTTATTATTTTTAAAAAATAAACGCGCAAGTGCGCGAGTGAAACTCGCGAGAAGAGGGTTCCGTACAATTGATTGAATTATTATAGGTTTTCCTGTAATCTACAAGCAATGAACTATATTTTGTATTTTTTTCAAAATGTTTGGCTCAGCAGTTTTGGATAACAGGGGAGAATGGTTATTTTTTGTCTTCTTTCATAAATGAAATCAAAACTATTTATTTTACATTAATAACAAAAATATATTTGAGATCCCCTCATAACGAGCCCTTTCATTTTAACTTTTTTTTTATTTCCTTATTTGTCCCCAGAAAATGACACTCATTTAAAAAATATATTTATTTACTTTGCACATATGTGTTATTACCACCATCCTACCAAATTTCACATGATTCGGTCCAGTAGATTCGGAGCAAATTGGCTGTGACAGACGGACGGACAAACAGACAGACAGACGCACGAGTGATCCTATAAGGGTTCCGTTTTTTCATTTTTTCGCTCGGAACCCTAAAAAAACCTGAGGCACGTGTTAGATCCTCAGGCTTGAAACTACGTCAAGCGGACGCCGAGTCCGTCTCTGTTACAAACCCTACGTGCAATAGAGATAGCTGAAACCGTCGCGGGTCACGTGTCTTTGTCGCACGTAGTTTGTGACAGCGACGCACTGAACCCGTCCGGGGCGTCCGCTTGACGCAGTTTCAAGCCTCATATGTCGCGACTTGTACCTCTGAGTTTGTACTCGCTCCATTTTCAACTCCCACCACTTGCTTACGGTGCAGGAAAACATGGTGAGGAAACCTGCACACTAGTTCACTAGTGTGTTAAAATTAATCTTGTCACTAGATGTCATTGAGTTACCTTATATACCATTAGGCAACTCAAGAAATCTGGCTCTAGTGTTAGTATATTATGGACGAACAAATACTAGGACTGACAACGCCATACAAAAAACGTACTCTGCTAGAAAGCCAAAATCTTGTATTATTTATAGATGTGACTACTATCTCGCCCGCATGCCATACAAAAGATGCTGGGTACCCACGAAAAATCAGAGATGGCGCTTGTTTCTTTGTAGAAAATAAACGCTTATACATCTTTCCGGAAGAAGCGGCCACTACGAAACTACCTTCTTTCGAACTAGTAGCTAATAATCTGATTGATAATAATATCATGGACGAAGTATTGTTTGTCCATGACATTATCAATTTATCACACTCGATAAGAAAAAAAAAGTATTGTAATACTTTCTTCCTAAGGGTCAACTCACACTGGCGTAGAGTGGAAGCGTCGCGTCGCATCATGTTTTTTTACTTAAAACATACAGGCTGGCTTTTCGACCATCAGCCAAATTTTTGGAACAAGTTCAGTCCATGATACTGAACTACTTTCCATAAAAACAATAGGTAGTATCCAGGGTCAAAAATAAATTATTATGTAATTGTAAGAGAATAAAACGTCACAAAATAATGTCACTTGTCATTCATCATATCCATTGTGAACGTGATTTTAGATTTACGAATGCCGAAAAGCGCTAATTGACTCAAGAAACTATGACGTCACGCCGTGCGTTTTTTATAGAAGTCCTATAGAAAATATTTGTTTTGACGTTTAGAAAAAAAGTATTTGTTTTGTCTTGTTGGCTAGCGGATTACCGAAAAACTAAAATAAAAATTCGTCTTCCCATACAAATCAGCTCTCAGCCAAATATTATAAAGTCACCCTGTATTCATCTCTATAAGTACTTAAATTGCGAAAAATGCGAAAAACATGACGCGACGTTTCGACTCTGCGCCAGTGTGAGGTGTACGAACAGAGTATATGAATCAGAATCATTTATTCGCATATAAGTCATTAATCAGAAATGAAGGCGCTATCGAATGTTTTTTTTATCTGTGTTATTTTTTATTTATGTGTGTGTAGTCCCATATTAATTTAGTTCCACTTCTGACCTTTTTACAACAATTTGCAGGTTTTGGACAACTGTGTGAATGTGACGATTTGCGAGCCCAGCAGGGACAAGCTGCACGTGTCGCTGGAGGACACGCTGGTGGGGGACGACGCGCCCGCTCTGAAGAGGTGCCAGGCTTTCAGTGCTATTCAGGTGAGATTTCGGTCATACTACAGGTTTGGTTCTTCGCCTAATTAACGCGTCGCTTTTTCCCCCACTTTAAAAACAGTGCTGGTTGCCAAGACAGCAGTTTGTAAAGCTGTTCAAACACTCGCACTGCCAAGGTCCTATCCCGACTTATTGTTTGTACGCGGACCGCATGGCAATTACAGGTGTTATATAAGTTGTTAACTGTTTCAACAGATTTCTAAAATCATCTTGACTATCGCCAACGTCCATACCATGTTGAAAACACCGGTTCTCGTCCGATCACCGAAGTTAAGCAACATCGGGCGTAGTCAGTACTTGGATGGGTGACCGCCTGGGAACACTACGTGATGTTGGCTTTTTGTTTTTATTTTTGTGACTAGATACCTATTATATTTTTGGCTAAGGTATAACCTCCCTTTATTACCAATGCTCCATTTTTATTTCTTTAACTAGATATAGATCTGTGATTTGATATTATTTATATTCACAGGAAGCTAGAAGCACCGAGGACTTGTACATAGACGACGACCTGTCCACCCAAATGCAAGAGAACTTCGGCGGGAAAGTGAAGCTGATCCCGCTGCACGGCTCGCTGCACGAGATCCTGTGCGAGCGCGAGGACGAGTGCTGCCTCATCAAGGTGAAGCAGGAGAACGGCTGCGACACAGTCTACTTCCGCTGCGATAACTCAGACACAGGTATGGCACTTCATAGAAGCGGACTATCATTTATGCCTACACTACTACAAACGAAACTATAGTTTAGTAAACTGTGCTTAACGGTGTTGGTTTTACATTTATCTACTTTTAGTCTTCCCGTGGATGTCTTAGCAGGCGACATAGGAAACACAAGCTAGACAAAGCTTATAAACATCAATGAGACCTCTCCAACCCGTCTGGCTACCATGGACAGTGTAGGCCAAATCCTCTGACTGCTCTGGCTAATATATGGCTCTGGCAGTACAGAGAGGGTCGTGCTCCTGCAGTGGAGACTAAAAAAGACTTGATGAAGATGATGTGTGTGTAATGTTCTGTGTCAAATATTAATGTAAAATTGTTTGTTGATTCCAATAAATGAAAAAATAAAACTATACATCCGTGCACACGTCAATGCGTGTGTGTTCGCCCGCTCTCGCCCTGAGACAAGGCGAGTGGTACGGGGACGGGGAACGGGGACGCATATTGCGCGGGGCCTTAGGAGATTTCATTCTGTATGTAATACTCTTGTTACAGAGTCGCGCGACGCGCTCGACGGGGCCGACCCCCTCCACCGGAGAGACACCGTCGTCTTCAAGCGCAGCATCTCCCTCATCGAGGAACGCATATTCCCCAGATCGCAAACCCCGAGGAAAGCCAAAGTTCAAAACGATTCCATCAAAATTAGACCCAAATCGGAAATATTCGCACCGACCATAACTAAAGAATCCCGCGTATTGAGTAACAGCAGTCCCTCGCTAGTAACTCGGGATGACAAAAGTGACGAGGTGGAACTGAATATAGAGAATGTGATGTGCTATCAGGATTCTTCCTCGGAAGAATGTATCAAGTGCCAAATAGAAAATGATGATTTTGAGATGTTGGAGAAGAAAATTGAAGAAGACATCGCTAATAGTACGCTCTCGTCGTTGAATTGCGGCTGCTTGGAGAAGATTTCTGAGGAAAATCTTTCTGTAATCAATGAAGATACCACGGAGAAGAGTGATTATTGATTAGGTGGGTTTCAGCTCTGCAATTGCTAAATTGCGGAGACGTTTAAGAGTTGCCACAAAATGGTTTGCGAAACACTATTTAGTGTATAACAAAATAAATTGAAACTACGGTGAACTCGGTCATGATACTGACCAACTTTTCCCAAAGAACACATATCGAAATATGAACAATTTTTGGCCTCCAATACAAGTTGGCCGATCAGCTGATCCAAGTTTGTATAAAAATTGATATATATTTCATATTTTGATACATGTTCCTTTCCTTGGGGAAAGTTGTTCAGCATCTTGGACTGAATTCACCCTTAAAATAGTTTCAGTATATTATTTTGTTTCACGTTATATATTTGTGTTTTACAGATTCTTTTTTTTATTAAATGCAAGCAGTGTCTTCGATAATGTTACATGTAGTAAAAGGTAAACAGTGTTTATCATAAGTTACACCATTTTGTGGTAATAAAAAGTAGATATAGGGTTAGGTGGACCTTAATAATATTGTTATTAGGTTATCTACTGATGATCATGACTTGATAATTGGAAAGACTAACCTGCCCTGGGTCTTGCATAATATTTTTTTAACGATTAGCATTGATTGCTAAATTAGTAACAAGTGCATGACAATCTGACAAGTACAAAGTATAATCATGTTGATTTTAATATTCCGTCCCTAATTTATTAGCCAAAGAATGCACTTTCAATATATTTTTAAATTTCTTTGGTATTGTACACATTGTACACTTATTGGTGCAAGAGTTTGACTCTATAAATTTTGTAGGCGGCGGTCTGCGCAGGGCGCAGTTGCTTTGATACTACAAGTCATAGTTACCTTGCGTTGATGACTGGCTCGGTTCTTGCCATGGCATCTCCAATCCCAACTGGCATTTAAACCCAAAGATTGTTATAGATGTTTCTTTGTCTATTTTATATTTCCTTATTTCTTAATGTTTAGAGTTACGCAAAGGCTATGTGATTACTAGTATAAGTGGCACGTTACATTCCACTGTTGTGATGTTTAGGATAGTCTTACACCTTTGGAAGGTTCTAATAATACTCGCACTGTATTGTAATTCCAAAGTCGCACGTTGATTTTATTATGTACACCTTGTTTCTACAGATTTTAATAATATTTTAGAAACTGAATGTTTTAGTTGCCTTATTGTTGGTATCTATTTTACTGTCTTTTCATTTCTGTAAGTTTTTAAAGCTATATCACGTTATTTCTAGTTGCGACTTTAAAAAATAATCTTATATTATTATTAGATGTGTAGTTGATTTTAGACTTATCGTTAAAATAAAACTTTGTACTTATTCATGATTTTTTTATTTAAAAATAATATAAAACACATCGTAGACTATTACATAGCCAACACTATTGGAAATGTTGCAAGTAAATACAGGTATGGCACTGATAGTATAGTTAAGTTTTTTTCTGGTGCATAGGTATGTGCAGTGCATTACATATTAACAAGTTATATAAAAATACATATATATATATATATATATATATCTATTCGGAAGACATTATTCGATTTTATTATTCCGTTCATTAAATACTCAACACGCATACGTAGAACTTCATAATGTGGAAAATACAAAAAAAAATCTGATAAGAATATTTTTAGTATGGTGGAATATGATTCTTCAAGGCGGCCTGATCGCGCCGGTAAAAATAACTGAGAACAGACTCACGCACGCTATTTTAGGATTTTTGTCGATGTCACGCATCGCGCATGTTTTACATTTGATACATGATATACACTTGGTCAACCGAGTGTAGTAGTATTGTCGATAAAATCCATTAAAAAAGATTTTTATGAGTATACTAGCAGTCCAACCCGGCTTCGCCCGTGGTACACACATAGCCTATGTCACTCGGGAATAGTGTAGCTTTCCAACGGTGAAAGAATTTTTTAAATCGGCCCAGTACTTTTTGAGCCTATTCATTACAAACATACAAAAATAGGTACAAATCTTTCCTCTTTATAATATTAGTATAGAAGTATAGATAGACGCCTTGAATCTATACTTTTAACTATTTGTTTGTAGTTATTTAGTACTTATTCAATGTCAAGCCTGGATTTCTTAATAGGCTCGCAAAGCTTTAGATTTCTGATTTTTGGTAAAAAAAATATATTTAGGTTCTCCGCTATGATAATGGAAGAAAGAGACAGAAAAGCATTCCACCGACAAGAGCACAGCTCTTATATACAAAAATAATGATAATTGTATAACTTTTGTTTACAGTCACCACACTTCTACTACCTACTACACTATCATATCATTATAATCATGTCCTTTTTCTCAAAATAAATTTTAAATTACAACAAAGAAATAGAACTCTTACATATTGTGCGTTCATTTTGTACTAAAGTAACATGTTTTTAAAATATATACGTGTGACAAAATATACTGTATATAGATACAGTATATTTTGAATTCCCCCTTAAATAGTTAAGGGGGAATTCAGTCAATGATACTGAACATCTTTCCCCAAAGAACATGTATCGAAATATGAAAAATATTTTTTGCTTTCCATACAAAGGATGAGCTAATCGGAGGAGCAGAATTATTTTTGTTCCTTAGGAAAAGTTGCTCAGTATTATGAACTGAATAGCAAAAATAGTTACAGTATATATTGTTACACCTGTATATTCCTAGGAAAGGACATTTTGAGGCATCAAAGTCCGTCCTCAGTCCCCAGCAGCCCCGCAATTCCTAGTTACGGTAACAGTGGGGCAGGGGGGCGAAGAATCCCTGGGTGGAGGAATTGGATTGCGATGGCCAGGGACAGAACAAGATGGCACAGACAGGAGGAGGCATAAGCCCAGCAGTGGTCCCTGGAAGCTGACGATGATGATGATGATGATCAAAGTCCGAAGCATTTAAGAGTTCTTCTCGGTGATTTTGACGACGACGGACTTGACCTCGGTGTAGTTAGCGAGCCCGTACTCGCCGTTCTCGCGGCCGACGCCGGACTGCTTGAACCCGCCGAAGGGCGCCTGGTTGCTGAACACGTTGTAGTCGTTCACCCACACCGTGCCCGCGCGGATCGCCTGCAACACGAATGCGCCTGATAATACTAAAGAAATTAAATACAATCTAGAATTACTACAAGTAATAATCTAAAAAATAAACATTCAAAATTAAACTGAATGCTACGTACACGTAACGTTTATTTTTTCATAATGCTTAACTATCTGTTCCCAAAAATCGTACCTAAAGTTGTAGGCGTCCCTTTCAATAAATATAAAAGGGACACCTACAATTTTAGGTTGAGAGATGTCAAGAACACCGTGTTAAGGCATTGTGTAGGATGTGGGGCCTTTCGGGCATGACAAAAGTGACTTGGAAAGCGCCGCACTCGCATTTATCGTTTTTGGAGTAACACCACCTAAAGGCCTATTCAAACGGAAGCGATATCCGCTACCGCCGTAGGTAGCGGCGTAATACCCGAGCGATATCCTGCTGGGTATTTGGTATGGCATTACCACAGCTGTCACGAACCGGAACCGCGTACCGCAGCGGTACGCGATACGTATAATGCATGTTTGGCGAAACTTAGACAGCTCGTAGTAGGAATACCGCTACCGTCTCCGGTAGCGAATACCGCTTCTAATTGAATAGACCTTTAGGTGGCGTTATAATAAATACATATAAAGATACAAAACAATTTTTAAAATCCATTTTCTAACTTGCCCTTGCTGGGGATCGAACCCAGAACGAGGCTTCGTCAAATAATATAGTTACCTGTACAATGTAAATAATGGAATGTGATTACCAAGGATAGAGAATTGTGGAAGGAAAGGGGGAGGTCTTTGCCCAGCAGGACATAATCGGCTAAGAAAAAAAAGGTACCTGTACGAGATAGTTGGCCTTGTCGAGGTCCTTGGTGAAGATGGCGGCGGCGAGCCCGTACTCGGTGTTGTTGGCGCGCGCGACCACCTCGTCCAGCGACGAGAACTTGATGATCTGCTGCACCGGCCCGAAGATCTGCAACACACCATCAGAATGAACATTTCAAATGTTAACGTCTGTTACCATTAAGTAACACTGATACATAAAGGGAAAAGATCCCGATGTGTAGAGCTTGAGACGGCGTTAAGGTGAATACCAAGAAGTGACGCCCTCATTTGAAATAAATTGTTAACTCGTAAATGTGGTAAAAATTTCCATATTTCTCAATGTTAGGCATAAGATAGCCCTTTAAATTTTAGTTTAGTCCATCTCTGTCACAAACCCTAAGTGCAATAGAGATAGTTGAAACCGTCGCGGGTCACGTGTTTGTGACAGAGACGGACTGAACCCGTCTCGGGCGTCCGCTTGACGTAGTTAAAGCCTAACAGTGTCTCACTCTTACCCCCCCCCCCCCCCTTGACGATGCCATTGACTTTGCCAAACTTTGACCAAAATCTAAAATCATGTTGAAAATGGATATGATCAATGACAAGTGGCCTATTTTGTGACGTTTTATTCTCTTAACAGTAACAAATTATTTATTTTTGACCCAGTCATCTACCCAATTAATGTAAAATTATATTGTTTAAGAGAACAAAATCTATATTTAACAAATATATCTAGAACTAGACCTGTCATACATTTTATTTTACAGTAGCTATAAAGAGTTCTTTAATATTCGTTTAAAAACAATAAAAAATATTTATATGTTGCTTATCGTATTTGATAATAATATCTCCAGATATAAGTTTGCGACAAATATTAATCTATTATCCAGATAGTTATGTCAATCTGTGATCAAGATCTTATTTATCTGTGATAGAAACGGAAAAAAAACTGGTTTTATTTAACCTTTGCTTCATACGTTTTTGGTACACGGGAATATGCAACTCTAATGCTGGCTCTCTCTCACATTTATGCGAATTCCAGTTTGTATTTTTAGCAGTGCTACTTCGGATGCCGGGTGCGCGCATCGGTATTAGGTTACACACTACCCTTGTCATAGTGCACCGTGAGCGCAGCGGGATCGCACGTGTGTGTTTTGTCTTCGATAATATAGGTTTGTTTGTTTGTTTTTCGTGTGTGTAAGTGGTCAACACTGGGTGTCAGATTTTTTAAGCTGCCTTTATACAATTATGACAGCCAAGGATGCTCAAAACCGTGCGAAGTGGAGAAGGAAAAGCCGGAAAGTGGACCCCGGGCTCCGCAGCGTTTCAAATGAGGATGCAACTGGGAATACGCTGAGATGAGAGAGATACAATTATTACAGCCGAGACTAGCGGTTTTACGTGCCTTCCGAAGCACGGAGGAGCTCAAGAAATCTTTATGCCACTTGTGGTCACCCCCAAGTGCGGATCACGCCCGGGGTTGCCTAACTTACGATAGCGCTAGCATCAAGCTACTGTATACGCTCTCGAAATACTGCAAAATGCAATATTTGTGAGATCCGAGGTCAAAGAGGTAAAGTCTTTGAAGTTTGGAAGTCTTCGAAGATTATGCCAAGAATAAGCATTGACGTTGACCGTTCAAGTGTGGCCACTCCATTTCGCGTTAATGGAGTGGCCACACTTGAATCAACAATAATTAACGCAATATTTATAATTGACGTTTCTCGTTAGTGTGGCCCCAGCATAACCGGATCAAAGTTTATTGGTGAATGGTGCAATATTGACTTATTAATTCATAAATCATGATCGAAATATTAAATAAAAAGGGTACCTCTTTCTTGGCGATGTCCATATCGTCCTGCACGTTGGCGAACACCGTGGGCTGCACGAAGTACCCGGCGTCCCCGTGGCGGCCGCCGCCCGCCACCAGCCTGGCTCCCTGCTGCTTGCCGCTCTCTATGAACTGCAGGATCTTGCCGTGTTGCTCCGCGTCAATCTGGGAAATAACACACATAATAAAGATTAACAATAGGACATTACGATATAAGTGCGTTATGGTGGTTATAACACACCACGGAGGCGAAATTTCAGCCCGAGCCGAAGGCGAGGGCGTAATAGAGCCGATGTGTTCAACCGTATATCTAACGACGTTTTTGAAAACACTTGCAAAGAAAAATACCTAATAAACTATTTTATTTTAAATAAACTCAACCATAAAACTGTGATGCATTCTGTTGCTTTCCCGCCGTTTTACTTTTTAAAATCAGCGCGGCGCGCTGCCTACTGGCTGGCGGCGCGCGGCGAACCAGATTAAAGTTTTTTGACTAAACCATAGAAACATTTTAATCTAGACGAGCACTAGATTCGCCACGACCGCCGCCGGCGACCTTACAACATGACTATGTAGACTTCTACATATTTTTTCTTGGACGGCAATTAAGTCTTTTTTATTTCGCCCGTTCAGAGCCAAATCAATAGCCAGTGACTCTGACCTGTGGCCCGGAGTCGACGTCGGCGCGGAAGGGGTCCCCCACCACGCGGCGCCGCGCGCGCTCGCCCGACAGCTCCACGAACTTGTCGTAGATCTTATCCTCCACGAACGTTCGCGAACCTGCGACAGAACATCGCCCGTCATGATTTACGAAGAAGGCACCACATAAGAATAGAATAGTCATTTATTCCTTCGAATATGGTGGTAACATAAGATGTTTACAAATATATCTAGGACAAACATATACTGCCAAAATATGAGTAGTCATTTAAAAAAAAAATCAGCTTCATATAGCGCTTATACACATCTTTTGTTTTGTTACACGGCGCAACAACTCCCGACTCGCCGCGGAGTTTACAGGCAACCACTGTTCGGTCCAAACCTCACATTTTTCATATTTGTCAAATCAGCTGTTCGGCCCAAACCTTGCATTTTTCATGTTTGTCAAATCAGCAAATTGAAAAGGTTAAAAATTAGTGAAAAGCCTCGTGTTCGTCCTCACCCGCGGTGCAGCACTGGCCCATGTTGTAGAAGAGCCCGAAGTGCGCGGCCTCCACGGCCTGCTCCAGGTCCACGTCCCCGAAGATGATGTTGGGCGACTTCCCGCCCAGCTCCAGCGTGATGCGCTTCAGCGTGCTCGCAGCGCCGCGCTGGATCAGCTTGCCCACCTCCGTCGAACCTGCACCACACAATTATATTTATTTGACCTTTGTTAAGCCAAAAAGATACCAATAGGTAGACTTAATGCTAAAGCATTCTCTCCCTGCCGAACTTATTAAACAGACAGCAAAGTCCGCGTCTAAATATCAGTTAACTAGATAGTAATAACATACACCTAACACAGATATTTTGGTATGTATTAGCTTCGTATCATCTTCGCTTTAGAAAACTGTCACTTTAAAGTAGTAACTTTTGATCATATTCATTTTGAACGTGATTTTAGATTTCATAATGCAGAAGAACTGATATTAAGAGCGCTATTTGACTCCAAGAAACTTTAACGCCACGGTTTGGTATGTCAAACAAATCCCATTAAAATTGTTTCAAAAGTATCTGATTTGACTTGTTGGAAACTAGCGGGCACTGTTTATTTGATTTTATATTTTAATTCCAGCTCTCTGGAAGAGGGCTCGCGCTACACTGAATTGGCAGCGACGTCACGAGCAGTTTAGTAACAAGACAAATTTGAACTTCATGTACAATAGAAACGCTTGATGGAATGAACGGGGCCCGACTGCTCGAGCCGGGTATCTTATCATATTGTAAATAAAGATTATAATGGTTTGTTTTTAAACTGCTCGTCGCGTCGCTGCCAATTCAGTGTAGCGCGAGCCTAAATGTGCCAAACAGCTAGGAAACAACCACGAAATTTACACAATAATCCTTCATGACAAGACGCTTTAGTACACTTAAATTAAATAGCAGAAAAATCCTAATTCCTGTCGGAGAAGACAAAAAGTATCTAAATATATATATTAGTAGTATTTCTTTATATTTTTGTTCCCATTTGTTAGAAAATGCAATCTATTTTGAATAAGACTAAAACTACATCACAGGATAGGATACCCACCGTAACATTCGCTAAGCATTTTATTATCAAGCCAACCACGAAATGCTCCATTGTACTCGTATTTCTACTACTTACGTACTTACACTGTGATTTGAATATACAGACATGTTCACGTGGCGCCTCACCGCGATAGATGGCGGCCTTGACAACGAATAATATCGTGTATTATGTAATTCACTCGTATCGTTCAATAAAAATTATAATTTTTAGCCGTCAACATATGATTTCGCTTGAATGACTTGCTATTTAAATATCTCCGATAGTGAGATATTTAGGTATTTGACTTCCTCCTTGGCGTAGTCGACTTGCCCGTCCGACACCTTGGGTTCGATTCCAAGCGCGGGTAAGAAATACAGGGTCAAACAAAATGTACTGAAACTATTTTAAGTGTAGATACAGTCCATGATACTGAATAACTTTTTCCAAGGAACATATATCGAATTATGAAAAATATTTTTTTGCCACCCATACAAGTTGACCGATCAGCTGATCCAAGTTTGTCTGAGCTGTTATTTTAATTTCATTATACTTAAATAATCTAGTATAGACCGTGGTTCGATTTATTACGGTTATGTCCCTTCCACGTTGTATATAAACACCTAAGACCCAGAACAATTTAAAAAGGCCATTTTCCAAATCTTACCCTGAACCTCCGGATTGGTGGAGTAGCGTGTTGACCACGCCACGAAGTAAATGTTACATTTACAGTTACATTATTTGCACCTCCTTCTTAAGTTTTCTTTTTCTCGGCATCACCAGTGGGTTGACTGGTAGATAAAGGCTATGGTCTTAAACAGTGGCGAATTAACACATTTGGCGCTAGTAGGCAAATCATATTTCGCCGCCCCATGTCTAGTTATTTTAGGGGGGGAGGGGATTTTTCCACGCGGCGCTACTTTGTTACCTCGCGCCCCTAGGAACGTGCCTACTTTGCCATTAGAATAATCCGCCACTGGATTTAAGTCCGCCTATTACGTTTGTAATAAAGTGAAATAATGTATATAAGCTTACTGACCGGTGAAGGCGACCTTGTCGACGTCGGGGTGCTCCACGAGCGCGGCGCCCGCGTCCCCGAAGCCCGGCAGCATGTTCACCACGCCCGCGGGGAACCCGGCCTCCTGGCACCACACACCAATTACATCATTACATGTGGCCGTCCAACCAGAGGGTCCAGTTGGCGGCATTTACTTCCCGAAATATAGGAAGTTGTGTATAGTTGGGTGAAAAAATTGCATTTGGCGATTTTAATTGATTTATTAATTATTGTAAATAAATGTGTACATGTTCATGACTTTATATAATGTTTCCAAATTCCCAAAAATTTTAAATATAATTTTAAACTTTGGAAATGCTTTTCCTCCAATCAAACTTTTTCAGTTTCAACTACAAATGCCTGATAAATTAATATATATTTCAATATTTTTTTAATCCTCCTTGTCAATTGACTATTCTAGATACCGACTTTAATTTTAATGTACGCAATACTCCACTACTGGATCCTTTTTGCTTGGACGCCCATAAATTGTCGCAATTTCCTCCCTCCCTTTCCTCTCTTACTAGTGTCGTAAAAGGCGACTAAGCGAAATATAGTGAACGGGCAGCAACATTCTCTATAATGACTTTATACCATCTACTAAGATAAGTGAAGCCTATACAATACAATACAAAAATCTTTATTGCACCAAATAAAAAACATTAAAAATTACAGAGTTTACAGAACTTTTTATTTACAGAACAAAATACAAGAGGCGGCCTTATCGCCGAAGCAATTTCTTACAGGCAACGATAAAAAAAAGTCTATCTGTATCAACTTGACCCCCTTCTTCCTGAGTAGATCATTGCGTGGTCATTAGATAGAATAGATAAAACATTTATATTGTACAACTGTCACACACATTATAAGCAAATCATTCATTTATTTTAAGGGGTCTTTAGTCCACCAATAGAATGATATAAGCTCAGCTTATTAAGCTGGTAAAGAAGAATACCTTGATGAGCTGGGCGAGGTAGAGCGCCGTGAGCGGGGTCTGCTCTGCCGGCTTCATGACCACGGTGTTGCCGGTGGCCAGCGCGGGGCCCAGCTTCCACGCCGCCATCAGCAGCGGGAAGTTCCACGGAATGATCTGGCCGCACACACCTAGCAAATATTTCAAAGTTAATGTTATCTATGATATAAATAGTAGATACCTTTTCCTGCCCCTAACTATCCTAATTTATTTTGGGTCGTCCTGCTAGTACATTTGCGCCACAACGTTCTGTTGTGGGTTGTTTGATGGTTTGTTATGACATGAATAGTATACCACACCACTTTATAATAATCACATAGAATAGTACCACTTAATTGACTTATAAAGATAGTATCGTACAGTATAACGAACTGACTGACAGAAGGCATGCATTGGAGGTCGTGCCGCGTGCGACATATGGGATGTTAAATTCTTCCTTGATTCTCGTGAAATTTTGTGTGCAATTTTGATAATTATATACAATTTTAATGTCGATAAAATTTTTAGTTTTTTTTCAAAGTGTTCGAAACTGACATGCTCTATCGGTCGTCGTCGTAAGTTAGGTGTCCATTATTTGTAGATAATAATCTAGCAGACGGACTAAACAGAATAATTTTCTAAGCCAGTCATCACCTGTTTTTGATACATTCTCTTTTCTTAGCATTTAAATTGCTTCCTTGTTCCTATTTTTTTAAATATTTTAAATTATTATTCCTTAGCATTACACGTGTTAAATTTTTAATAAAAATTTTAAAGTAAAAAAAAGTTCTAAGAATTATATTTGAAATTGAAATAAAAGATTAATAAACGGGCAAGTGCTAGTCGGACTCGAACATGAAGGGTTCCGTACCTCCGTACAATGTTTTAAAACGCTAAAAAAACACTTTTTTTGTATGACGACCCCCTTTAATTTTTAACTTTTATTATTTTTAGTATTTGTTGTTATAGCGGCCATAGTAAGTTTCAAGTGTCTAGCTATTACGGTTCAAGAGATAGAGCCCTGTGACAGACGGACAGACGAAAAGACAGCGGAGTCTCAGTAATAGGGTCCCGTTTGCACCCTTTGGGTACGGAACCCTAAAAATTAATAAAATATATTCAATTATTTTTAAAAAATGAAAGGATTTTTAGTTTTTATTAAAGACGGTTAAGGTGTCAAAGGAAACTTACCAACGGGCTCGTGGCGGGTGTAGGCGAAGTACTTGCCGTCGGTGGGCACCACTTTCCCGTGGACCTTGTCGGCCCAGCCGGCGTAGTACCTGAGGTTCTTCAGCACGGACGCGAGGTCGCCGTGGTAAGCCGCGGTGAACGGCTTGCCGTTGTCAAGGGTTTCCAGACTCTGCACGCAAAATGCTTTTATGTGAAATGTGCCAGCCCTACAGTGTAGGTACACGGCATCATACCTATATCACAGAATACAAAAAAGAAAAATACATATACAATATTTTTTAATAATCTACCTGACGAGCGAACAATATTTTTTAGTCCACACACATCATATTGTTAATTACCAACGTCCGTACGTCGTCGTTGTAATATTCATTATTTGGTCTTACTTATTAGTTATTTCCTGCGTTAACCGCCGTTAAAGAAAACTGGTTATCTGATCTATATTTAGATCTAGATATCCCAAGACATTCTCGCCGGAGGCAATGATGCAAGATAGAAAACAAGTAGGTCCTAATAGAGATGTAAAGAACTCGAGTCTTTTGAGTCTTAATTCGATAGACTCGGCTCAATTTTACAAGACTCGGTGTATTAACAAAACTCAGAGTCTTGAGTCGAACCGAGCTCCAGTCTTTTCACGAAAACTCGAGCGATAAAACAGAACTCGTGTTTCAAAAAGAGCTCGAAAGAACACCACTATAAAGGAATCATTAATTCAATACACGATGCGACTCGACGATTAAACTTCGATTTTTCCACCTATACGCCCGCCAACATGCTAATTGTGGCCTTTAGCATGGCATTATTAGGCTCTTTGTACCTCAAGAGGAATAAAAACGTGACACTATTTATTATGTGTGTACGGATCAATTTTTATTGCTTGTTATTTTATTTACCTAACTTAAGAAAAAAACTCTTCTGGTTACTAATGTATCCCACAAAAGTTAAATATTTTATTCCCTATTTATTTATAAAGGAACTCCAAACGGAAAAGAACTTGAGCACGACTCGTCGTGTAACGACTCGAGCGCTAATCAAGACCTGAGCGTCATGTTGCACTCAAAAGTTTATGTAGACTTAAATGCTCTAGTCTTGGGGTCTTGCTGTACTCGTAATGAATCGAGTTGTGCAATTTGTCAGCCGAGCCTAAAATTTAGGACTTTATTTATTTATTTAAACTTTATTGTACAAAATACAATTTGTATAGCACAATAGGCGGACTTAATGCTAAAAGCATTATCTGACAGCCAACCTTTGGGTTGTTAGAAAACTCAAAATGGGTACAAAAGATATTCATTTAATTTCAGAGCATTCAGATACATATTTAATTTCTACATAAACTACTTTATTAATACTTACTATACTTCAACAATATAAATATCTACATAAATATACGTACATTGATACGTACTATATACTTATATTCATCTACAAAATACACTACTAATAAATAATAGTTTCTCATAACGATATTGCAAATGCAGCAATTAAGTACGAACGTAGGTATTACACTGGATTGGACTGAGTGAGCATATGCTTGATCAACAAGGCCTTAAGGACGGTATGCACAAAGCCACGTGGTCGGATTTGGCTCTGATATCTGCAGAATTTTCCCGCTAGGGGGATAAAAATGTCAAGATGACGTTGCATAGAGTTAATAATGTGTAAACGGGACAATAGATGTAGGTTATCATAAATTGTAACGTAGAATTAGTATACAGCTTACTTTTTTCTTTTCGTCAAGACTTCCAGTCCGCGATACTTATTAAAATTTTCAAAACAATCAAATCAAATAATTATTTTGTTTGAATTATTATTTCTGAATTAAGGCCTTGGCAGACGTCATTATAATTTACTTAACACTTTAGTAGACAAGCTATCAGTAGAAAAAGTAAAGTCAAAAATACAGTAGTGTGCGTGAATGCAAGACGTTTATTTAAAAAGCGAGTTTAAGTATATGTGAAATACATATAGCACTTTCTAAAAAATCCAAGTTATAGGTATTCGAATCTTGCGTAAAATTTATTACTTTTTCAATTTATTAGTCGACCTCCGTGGCGATTCCTTAACACGCTAGTCCGTCACTCGGAGGTTCTGGGTTCGATTCCCAGCCAGGGCAAGTTGGTAAATGGCCTTTTTTAATTTGTCCTGGTTCTTGGGTGTTTATTTTACCCCATCAAAAACATAAATGTAAAAATGCCAAGTTCAAATTCCGACAAAACAATTGAAATTTAAATAGCTGCCAAGTTATGTAGGTAGAGAAAACTGAAATGTATTCATAAGAATCTCAACATTTGACTTGGACAACATTAAGATTGAAAGCACGGTCACCCATCCTAACTGTGACCAAGCTAGAAGTTGCTTAACCTGTAAAAGCACGGTCATTCATCCATCAATTTTTAAATTTATCGTATGCGAAGTGGAGCGAAATATATGCACAAGTGGTTTTGATTACTCGTATTTTGAAATTTGTTAAAGCGCAAATGACAAAGAACCCTTAGAATAGAGAATCTGTTTTGTTTCACGCAGATTTTCAGGGTTCCGTAGTAAACAAGAAACCCTTATAGATCCATCATGTCTGTCTGTCTGTCTGTCCCCAGTTTTACTCATAGACTATTAGTACTAGAAAGCTGTAATTAGGCATGGGCATGGATATGTGGTAATAAAAACTTGAAAAAAAAATGTGTGTTGTGAGTCTTCGTTGAATAGGTCTTTCAAAAATATTGTAAGATTATGAACACCCTTTTTCGTTTTAGCAATCCGTTTGTGAAATATTTGGTTTTTGATTGCAAATTTTTGTTAGAATCATGTGTCTCCCCTCTCTGTCAGTTAAACGGTTGTATATGGACACTTAAAAAAATTCACGGCAGTAGTAGGTATATAACGTCTCCCTGTACTAAAACTAATTTAAGGTGGATTCAGTTCATGATACTGAACAACTTTTCCTAAGGAACACATAATTAAATATAAAAGAAAATGTTTGCTTTCCATTCGACCTCCGTGGCGTAATTGTTAACACGCTAGACCACTAATCCGGAGGTTCTGGGTTCGAGGCCCAGCCAGGGCAAGTTAGAAAATGGTCTTTTTCAAATTGCCCTGGGTCTTGGGTGTTTATCTATGTATGTTTTTATCATAAAATATAGTATCATTGAGTTAGTATTCCATAATACAAGTCTAAAACCTACTTTGGGGCTAGCTTAATTAGTGTGATTCGTCCTTACATATTCCATACATGTATTCCATAAATATTACATTTTGCCAAATCTTGTGTGTAAGAGATCAAAAATAATTTATGTATTTCGTTTGTTCCTTGGTGAAAGTTGTTCAGTATCATGGACTGAATTCAGACCTAAAGTTAGGCAGTTGTTAGTTACATAAAACAAGTAGGTACTGACTACGGAACTCTACACTGGACGTGGCCCGTTACGGCACGTGCCCGTTTATTTTGGTTAAGTTGAAATTCTAGGGAACCATAGACAAATTTATGATATTTCTGCGTAAATCAATATTACTTATCGCTGACAGGACGTTCTCAAAAATACAATGAAATAGTATTTTACGCGAGCGGTAACTTGGAAAACTACACGTTTTATGTTCCACTGACAGAAAATGTACACATTTGAATTTTCTTTGTGAAACAATACGTTTAGCGACCATCTGCAATCGTAACACCTTTCACTTCTATTCACCTTATTATGTAAGTACGGAGGGTAAAAAAGGATTGCACGTTGAACAGATCAACAGTCTTGGCTTAGCAGCTGTATGTGCTCAATTAATGACTTGACTGTTTGATTTTGTACAATATTTTTAACGAATCAACAAAGAGCACTAAAAAGAAATCTTTTCCTGAAAACAGCTAAAAAAATTGGTTGATTAATGAAGCAGTAATTAGCATTACTACACCCTTTTATTTTTTATCTTCTAATAGGTTTTCCTGTAATCTATAGGTAAAGAACTTTTAACTGTATATTTTTCAAAAGTTTGGGTTCAGTGGTTTCGGAGATAAGGGTATTTTTATTATATATTTTCAAAATTAACTTCAAAAACACCAACTTAAAAAATTTTGAAAAATATATTTAATATTATCATAAAATGCTCTTTCATTTGATATTTTACGCGATGTAGTTCACAAAACCCTTTTTTTAATGTCTCATTTATCTTCCATAAGTGGCCCCATTTTTTTTAAATTTATTCATTTACCTACATTTTACTTCCGTCTTTGGGTCACAAATTTACATTATGTGCACCACATTTCAACTGAATCGGTCTAGTAGTTTATTAGGGGGGTCAATTTTCGCCCATTTTCTTAAATAACTTAAAAATACCAATCTAAGAAATAATATAAAAAAAAAAATATATATTTAAAATTGTCATAAAAAGTTCTTTCATTTGATATGTCACACGATTTTGTTATCAAAACTTTTTTTTAATGTCTACTTTAACCACCATAAGTGGCCCCCTTTTTCAATTCCATTTATTTACGTTATACGTCTATCTTTGGGTCATTAAGTTACATAAGTGTAGGTACTAAATCTCAACTAAATCATTTTTATAGTTTCGTAGCAAATTGGCTGTGACTTACGGACAGACAGATAAGCGAAACCCTAAAAACAGTAAAAACACCAAAAAAATCGGTTCCTATACAAATTGCCCGGGCGGCTGCACACTTTTGTATGAAAATGCAGATTTTTTTTTTGTTTTTTTACTGTTATTTTAATATCATTATACTATATTAGCAGTCCACCCCGGCTTCGACCTTGGTACACATAAAGCCCATGTCACTCGGCGATAGTGTACCTTTCCAACGGTGAAAGTTTTTTTTAAAACGGTCCAGTAGTTTTGGAGCCATGTAATGCAAACAAACAAACAACCAAATCTTTCCTCTTTATAATATTAGTATAGATAAATAGCCTACTATAGCCTGTCTGCCTAGCCAAGTATAGATATATTACGCATATTGTCAATTCGTATTTTGATATACATTCATGAGGAAAAGTTGTTCAAAATTTCAGACTGAATCACCCATCAAAATAATTGTAAAACCCTAATTAAACAGCAGCTTTTATTACAAAAACAGTTAATATGATTCCACGACCCGAGAAAGTTCCAATCCGATTTTCACCCCAATCACCAATTAAAAAATATAGGTAATAAATCAAACCAAATTATTTTTTTCATTGACTTAATATTCAATAAAATTTAAAAAAAAATGTGCGATGCCGTATCTGCGATAGCATTACATCTTTGCTTGAATGTCAACAAAATGTCAAAACTGTACCATAGTGTAGCAAAAGTATGACATAATTTGGCAGTTTGTACATAGTTTTTTATTGAAATATTTTAGACTGTAATGCAATTTTACGTAATTCGAAAATTGATTTTTTTGAAAAATTCGACACGGCCTCCTTCCTGAACGCCCGGCGGGCAACTAAATTTGTATGGAAGTAACATGGCCGCCATTTCAGAGAATTCTGTCAAAAACGTTGCAAAACAACCAATTTTTAAAATTGTTTTTTTTATTATTGCGTGATTGCATTGTAAGCAAATATAAAGAATAATGTTTCAAAATAGCCTTTATTTTTATAAAATATATGCAATCCCTTGTTAGAATATTTCTTTACGCTGAAAAACAAGCCAGTTTGTAGCAAGATTTTCTAAAATATTTCTTTCAGGTTTCTTTACAATTATCTTCCTTTTTCTGAATGAAAATTAAAAAATTACGGTTTTCGTCTACTGGCTAGTCTATTCACCTATAACTAGGTATGTAATTTTCTTAGTGGTCTTTTCTACTTAAGCCATAACTATTGCCCGCGCAAAGTGCGTTTTGCATGTTTTTGGGTAAATTCAATGCTTGTTTTTAGGAAAACCACAAAATATTTTAAAAAATCCTTTTTTTCGTCTACTGTCCCAACTCTTCCTCTATCTATGTGTATACATTATTTGACTTAAATCAAACGCTTTCTGTACAAACTTGTTGCCCGCGCAAACCCATTTTACATGGTGCCGACCCTTAAAGCCAGCACGACTAGTGGCAGTCCTATAACAGTGTCAGGATTTATGTAAGCATATTGCTGGATTTTTATTTAATTTATCTCTGCGTATAGGATGGTTATTATATTTCTATACCGGGGTGGAATGGGATGACGGCTCAAGTGGAAATACACCGAAATTGACTTAGGTATTAAAAGTTGGTATTCTTAGTATTTGGTATTTTACGTATTTTTTAAAGTAGTTGGTGTTTTCCGTAATTCAATGGTGGTGTATCGCAATGTTGGTATTCCACGAAAGTGGTGATAGAAGTGTTTGGAATTTCACGTAGGGTTGGCATTTTCCGTTTGTGATATTAAACGTCGAAATGCTCAAAAGACTCGAGTTCTTTACTCCTACTTCATAACGCAAAATGAATATTTACTACTTTGCATAAAGCGTGTTGTCGCATAAGAGGCATGAGTTGTCAATCTAAACACATTATCTGCTATCACACACAACTGCGGTTGTTGTTTCAAATCATTATCGCGCTGATAAACGACAAGTTAGAACTTGAATTATGATATTATCAGGGATTGTAGGTATTGACCTGTGGTATTGACTTTATTATCTGGCTAGTTATGCTGGCTGTGTCTCGTAAGGCCAGGCACTTGCTCAACATTGGGTAATCACGAGGGCTAGGTACTGAAAATATAAACCGTGTGGTTCCCGGCACAGTAGAATAGGACCACTCCAAGTCTACCTGTGGATGTCGTAAAAGGCGACTTAGGAAACACAAGCTAAACAAAGCTTATAAACATCAATGAGACCTCTACAACCTGTCTGGCCAGCGTGGAGAGTGTAGGCCAAATCCTCTGACTGCTCTGGCTAATATATGTCTCTGGCAATACAGAGATGGTCGTGCTTCTGCAGTGGAGACTAAAAAAGAGCTGATCATGACTTTTCGTCTTTTCATACATTACGTACATATTTAATCGTAGCCCTTCCTCTGTTGATATTTTACTAACTTTGAATATATTTAATGGAATTTACTTATCGATTTCAAATAATATGGTTAAATTATTATTGTTTCAGCCTCAAGGATTTCCAAAATATGTACAGTTATAGTAAATAACCGATTTATTCGAACAAGTAGGTACCTATGTTGTTTGCAGATTAGATAAGAAGTTGTGTAATAAGACAGCATGTTATCAGACAAAGATAACACACGGGTCAGATAAGCAAAGGTGAACAGATTACTTTCAATGTTGATGGAAATGATTGCGAATTGTCGCCTCCAGCAATCATGATGATCTGATCAATGATCAATCAATTAATTAAAGCAAAATTCCATTCAAAAATAATTTATATTGTAACAATCAAAAATTTTACAAGCATTATATTCACAGCTTAGTGTGTAGTACACAGATATCCTAATCCTATACTATCCTGATCCTATACTATCCTAATCCTATACTATCCTAATCCTATACTATCCTAATCCTATACTATCCTAATCCTAACTAATATTATACATGCGAAAGTGAGTTTTGTATTTTTGTTTGTTTGTTACCTCTTCATGCTTTATCTACTGAACCAATCTTCTTGAAATTTCGCATGCATACACATAGGAAGGACATAGGGTACCTTTCATTCCGGAAAAATGTACTATTTCCGTAGGATTTGGTATACGCGAGCGGAGCGGCGGGTAAAATCTAGTGAACTATAAAAGCGTCTACATGTACAATAAAGGAGTTAGGTGCATGCAGCTAGGCAGGGGTAACAAATTATGCAATTAGTTCTAAGGGGAGTAACAACAATTATACAATGGAGTTGAAGGCTTTGTTGCTAGGTCCAATGAAAACTACAGGATTAAAGTTTCCGTTACCGCCATGTAAGCCCTGTCCCTCTCGATAAGGTCGGCCAGCCTGTTGAGGAGAACGCCGCGTTCTGACGCATCCATCGTCCTCCATGGAGAGCCCAATCTGTAAAGTACAAAAAGTTGCAATAAAAATATAGTTTCGTCTCAATAGGGCTTTTCCCATTAAAAAGCTATACAGGCTAACTTTTTATCCACCTCCTAAATTTTTGAAGCAAGTTCAGTCCATGACACTGAACTACTTTCTATAAAAAAAGTTATTAAAAATCTATAATCAAAATCAACAACAATCTAGTGATGAATTTATTGAATACCGTGTATGTAATGACTACAAAATAAATTGTTTCTATGAAGCTATGTTATCTTATGACTGGAATGATATATTTAATGACACCCAACACAACCACTTTGAAATATTTATGCAAAAATTTGTATGGAATCTAAATTTGTTTTTCCCGATGAAAACTAAAAAAGTAAAAACATCACAACGGGCACCATGGATATGTAATGAAGTAATTAAATCACAGCAGGATGTCCATGACTTATACCTTCTCCAAAGACAATATCCTGAATTAGATCTAGAAGGAATAATAAAAGAAAAGAAGGATACGAGAGATAAGTGTATAGTTGAAAGAAGGAGGAATCACATAGAAAAGAAGATACAAGAATCAAATAATCCGAAGAAAGAGGTATGGAATATTATAAAAGAAACAACAAACAAAAAAAAAATAGACTCAGACTGGTGCCTTTTTGATAGTAAAAATAATGAAAAAGTTGAATTAAAAAACATTCCCAATTTTATAAATAATTATTTCATTGATTTTACTAATAGTCTAGTACAAACAAACCCGCCAAATATTAAAGAAGCAATCGATTTTTTTTTAAATAATGTAAAAAGTGACAAACACTTTCAATTAAAACCAGTAGACCAACAAACAAGAATGTGCAAAATTAAAAATCTCGAAAAGTAAAACAAAGGACATTTACGGTATATCAGGTGAACTTTTATTTAAACTGATTGTTGTATTAATAGAACATTTTACCTTTGTAATTAACTCTGTTTTACGATCTGACTCATATCCTTCTTCTCTAAAACAAACTCGCCTATGCCCAGTTTATAAAGGGAAAAGGTGAAAAAACTAATGTTGAAAACCTCAGGCCTCTCTCGATTGTCGTCACTTTATCTAAATTCACATCAGCAACATTAAATTTTGTTGAAAGTGTAGTAACTGCTTTGGAAGGAAAACAAAAAGTTGCGGGTTTATGTTTGGATCTTTCAAGAGCTTTTGACTTAAAATGCGAATAAGACACACATTATACTCTTTAATGCCAAAAGTCCTAAGCAGCTGCAAACGCCTATGTTTTTGAATAATAGTGGAAGCTGCACTAATGCTATGAATATCAAACTCTTAGGTTTTGAAATAGATCCATGTTTAACCTGGAAGCGGCATATAAAAACCATGTGTGGAAAACTATCAAGTGGTATATATGCATTAAAGCAATTAAAGATGACATCACAACAGCTGAAAGACATTTACTATGCATATATCCATTCCATATTGATATATGGTGCCATATTATGGGGACAATCTACAGATGTAGTGTGTATTAAAAATGCAAAAACGGGCTATTAGAGTGCTAGTAGGCGCAAATTATTTGGATACGTGCAGAGAACATTTTAAAGACCAAAAAATACTACGTGCAGAGAACATTTTAAAGGCCAAAAAATACTAACAGTCACTGCTGTGTACATTTTAGAAATGATTATGTACGTGAGGCGTAATCTTCATCTTTTCAAAATAAAAGAAAAGCCTAATGGTCGACGACTTCGAAATGATGGCAGTCTAATAGTTTATGCTAAAAGATTATGCTTATCAAAAAAACTACCTAAAATAAAAGTTCCTCAATTATACAGGGACTAACAAAATATACTGAAACTATTTTAAGGGTAGATTCAGTCCATGATACTGAACAACTTTCCCAAAGGAACATTACCGAAATATGAAAAATAATTTTTGACCTCCCATACAAGTTGACCGATCAGCTGACCAGAGTTTGTAGGGAAAGCCAAAAATTATTTTTCATATTTCAACATATGTTCCTTGGG